>JAGIQG010000009.1:39071551-42038124 GCA_024679065.1 Sphyrna mokarran
TGGAAGCTATTGAAAGGGTGCAGAGGAGATTTACAAGGATGTTGCCTGGATTGGGAGGCATGCCTTATGAAGACAGGTTGAGGGAGCTGGGACAGTTCTCCCTGGAGAGACGAAGGTTGAGAGGCGACCTGATAGAGGTTTACAAGATGTTGAGAGGAATAGATAGGGTGGACTCTCAGAGACTATTTCCCAGGGCTGAAATGGTCGCGACGAGAGGGCACAGATTTAAGGTGCAAGGAAGCAAGTACAGAGGGGATGCTAGGGGAAAGTTTTTCACTCAGAGGGTGGTGAGTGAATGGAATCGGCTGCCGTCGGTGGTGGTCGAGGCGAACTCGCTGGGGTCTTTTAAAAGACTTCTGGATGAGTATATGGGATCCAATGGGATTGGGGGTTATAGATAGGTCTATGGCTGGGTAGGTTTTGATGTGTTCGGCACAACTTGCGGGCTGAAGGGCCTGTTTGTGCTGTAGTGTTCTATGTTCTATGTTCTAAATATACTGTTGGACTTTAACCTGGCATTGTGAGACTTCTTACTTTGGGAATAACACCAGCCGTATTCCAAAGATCAATGGATCACATTTTAAATGGTTTCTCTGTTGTGCAGTGGTATCTGGATGAAATTCTAATTACAGGATCTACCGTAGAAAGTATTGAATAATTTAGAAGCAGCATTGGAATGTTCTCAAGCACATGTTCTGTGTACCAAGAATGGGCTGGCACAGTTAGCACTGCTGCCTCACAGCGCCAGGGACTCAGGTTCAATCCAGCCTCGGATCACTGTCTGTGGGAAGTTGGCACATTGTCCCTGTATCTGCATGGGTTTCCTTCAGGTGCTCTGGTTCCCTCCCACAGTCCAAGAACATACAGCTTAGGTTGATTGGCCATTCTAAATTAAGCCTAGTGTTGGAAGATTAGCAGGGTAAATATCAGGGACTATGGGAACAGGGCCTTGTGGGATTGTGGTCGATGCAGACTCAATGGGCCAAATGGCTTCCTTCTGCACTATAGGAATTCTATGAAAAGTGTGACTCTTTCTAGATGTCCGTCCAGTTTTTGGGTCATGTTATTGATAGTAAATGCCTCATAAAGCACCTAAAAAGATGGACACTATTTTAGAAGCCCCACAACGGTACACAGTTGAGGTTTTTTCTAGGGCTCGTAAATTATCATGGCAAATTTGTTTCTAACTAAGCTGCATTATTAAAACCATTGCATAAGTTACTGTGTGTGAAACAGACAACACACTGTGAGAAAACATGCAAGGGTGTCAAAGATGCTTTGCAGAAGTCTGAAGAATTGATTCACTTTAATCCAAAGATTCCATTTCTACTTACTAAAGCCACTTCACCTTAAGGTGTACGGGAGAAGAGCAGCCAATAGTGTTTTCTTCGTGTACTTAGGCTAGTGCTAAATCTAATTATTCTCGGCTAGAAAAAGAAGCGTTGAGTATAATTTGTTCATCATTATTTATAA
Source organism: Sphyrna mokarran (assembly GCA_024679065.1). NCBI lineage: Eukaryota > Metazoa > Chordata > Chondrichthyes > Carcharhiniformes > Carcharhinidae > Sphyrna > Sphyrna mokarran. The sequence goes on from JAGIQG010000009.1 coordinate 39,073,025, forward strand.
GCCACCATTTAACATGAGAGACTGCTCATGGTCCCTTAACTACTATTTTTGGCAACAGAAAGGCATATCATCATTAGCTACTTGCTGATTTCAAAGCTAGTCACTAGTCCGATCTGCACACTAATATTGTTAATCAGAAGGCCATGCAAATGCTGATGCATTATTGCACTTACCTTTACCTATTGAGCAGGTACCACAAACAAGTTTTGTTTATGTTCTTTATTTTTCACCATGGATCATTTGCCTATGTCAATATGCGCAGTCTTCTTGGAGATCCTCTCCACTTGAAGCCGGCAGTTTGCGATGTCCGTGGTAGCCATGATGTGGAGATGCTGGCATTGGACTGGGGTAAGCACAGTAAGAAGTCTCACTAAACCTGTTGGACTTTAACCTGGTGTTGTGAAACTTCTTACTGTGCTTACCCCAGTCCAATGCCACCATCTTCTCATCATCATTTACCTATACCAGCTTCTTAAATTCAGAAATGATCTCGTGATGGGGAAGGTGATGGATATGGTATTGAAAGAAATATTAGCTGGAGTACATCATGTGCTCCCTGAGTTGAAACCATATGTGTCAAGAAAACTTTGACTGCCCAAGGTGGGTATTTGTTGTAGGGAATTCAAATGATCTTTCCTCCTACACGGCATGGAAGAGTTCTTGAACAACTGCATGAAGGACATCCTGGAATAGTCCAGATGAAGGAATTAGCATGTAGTTATTTTTGGTGGCTGGGTGTGGATGCTTATATTGAAGAGTGTAGACATTCAATCCTGTGCGCAGATGAGAAATAAACTACCATTGCCTCCTTTACACCCTTGGGTGTGGCCTAAAATGCCATGGTAATGTTTGCATGTAGATTTTGTCAGTCCATTTGAGGTTGTATATTCTTAGTTCTAATTGATACACACTCAAAGTTGCCAGAAGTTAAAGATGTACTATATCTGAACAAACTATTGAAAAACTTGAGAAAACTTTTGTGAGATTTGATAAATCGGAACAGATTGTTACTGATAATGGATCACAGTTTACTTCCCAAAAGTTTGAGTATTATCTCAAAGTAAATGTATTCAGCATGTAAAATCCACACCTCATCATCATGGTGGAGGTAGGACCATAAAATTTGATGAGCTGTTCAAAAATCCATTGACTTTGTTGGGACTGGAAAATCCTGCTGTCAGGTAAATCTGGAAAATTCCACCCTTGGTGTTGAAAATATCAGAATGGACTTCTACATTGCTGGAAAACTGGAAAAGTTTTTTTTTCACAAGAAGTGCACATTGCTGGCTAGGCCATCATTTTTATTGGCCATTTCTAATTGTGTTTAGAAGATGGTGGTGAGCAGCCTTGTTGAACCACTGCAAGCCACATAGTGTAGATGCACTTGCAGTGTAGATAGGGAAGGAGGTGCATAATTTTGTCCCAGCAACAATGAATGAACAGCAATATGTTTCTAAGTTAGGATGATGTGTGGGTTGGAGAGAACTTCCAGTAGTGGTTTTCCCATGAACTGGCTACCTTTATCCTTGGTGCTAGTAACAATCCTCTTTCACATCCCTCCCAGGCCAGATATGCCTTCCCCAGCCCTCACAGACATTGCCCCACTCTCACAACATTAATAACCCCCTGCCACCTAGACTCACACCCATCCTGGACCCTCTGCACAAGGCCTCCATCTCTTCTGGACACCGATCGCTAGATGACATCTATCTCTTTTTCACCTGTCCCAATCATTGAGGCATTAATCCACTACAACCCCACTCCCATCAGTACACAAGCATTCACTTGCCTTCCACTCAGTGCCAATAAGCAAGCTGTATGTAACCTGGTTGAATGCCCTGCCAAACTGTCTGCAAGCTGATCTGCCCTAACAAGGGGCAGTTCCATTAAAAACTCAAGAATGGAACAGGCAGATATTTCTGCACAAAATGTGTGCACAATCAGCCCCCTGATTTACTGAGAGCAAAGTTGGGAGGCTGATGGATGCTTCTGAAGGAAGCAGACTCAGGGGCTTTGACAGAAGAGTAGCCTGCGAGGAAGTCCTCCAGGTGTCCTCCTGGACTGGCATTGTTAGGTGACGCTTCTGGAGCTCACTGCTGAAGCATCACCATCCCACGGAGTGATCCAGGGGCCTGCAGGAATTCCAAGGGAGGAGGAGGAGATCAAGCACATGCCGAGCCTTCCGGACAGGAGACTGCGGCTGTGGCTATGCCTTTTAACTTACCCTTTCCTGACACGGGGCATTTCAGGATAGTGGGATGAAGAAGGTCATGGAGTATCCCACACACCTGGACGCAGGTCAGGATCTTCAAGGTCCAGAGGACGCTCACTTTGTGTATCACAGGTAATGGGGCAAGGTAGGCAACTGGCCCTCTCCACCTCCGATGTACATTCTGGGGAGTCACTCATACGTAGAGGTAGGCTACATAAGGTTAGAAAGTTGTATTTGCACTAAAATGGCATGAGTGAAGGGCTGCACTAATTAGAAAGATATTTAAGCGCCTTACAGTTTTCTGTTCGCAAGTTTTTATGTTAGATCACTTGATTTAATTGCAATTAAATGTTTTTGCACCATCCATCTTTGACTAATTTGTCTCAGATTTGTCTTGAATAGGAATCCTGTTCCATTGATGATCGCCAGATCAACGCTTCATGTTGTCAGTTGGGGAGGTCCTTCAATGCTGTGACACTGAGAAAAGGAAGGCATTCGTTCCCTAGGCCCCAGGAGTAATTCCCTCCCATCCCCCTCACAACCCATCCCAGGGCCGTCTATGGGGGTTTCAGATCCCTAATTCACAATGCAGACATGCACCCAGGTGCCAATGTGCATGTGGAGCTCAGATAGGATTCAGATTAGCTTGCAGCAGGGCATCATAATAAGGTTGTTTAGCGAGTTGTCATCACGCTCCTGCCTGCCAAAAAAGTCACTAACACAGAGTCCCAGGCCCACCACTCTTTTGTAACAATGTTGCAGGAGATAGAAGTTGGGGGTAGGGATGGAATGGAACCCACAGACACAAGCCACTTGCGACTGTCTGCTGATCAGGGCCTTCCTTGCCATCCTCGCAAGCCTTATTTGAGCTACCAGCCATCCAGTGCCTAGTTTGTGTTCCTCAGTGAACTCTTCCTCTTCCTCCTCCTCCTGCTGGTCATCCTCCCCAGCGATGTCCGGCTGGTCAACCTCCATGTCCTCATCCCCCTCCTCCAATATTATCACCTCTCTGTAGAGCCAGATTGTGCAAGGCAGAGCACACAACCACTATGCAGGAAAATGGCTGTATTGGAGGGCCCTGCCAGATCGGTCCAGGCACCTGAATTGCATTTTGAGGAGCCCAATGCATCTCTTCATATCGCGCAGGTGGCTACATGGGTCTCATTATAGCGGATTGCTGCCTCAGACATAGGCCTCCGCACAGGCATCATCCTCTATGTCCAAAGTGGGTAACCCATAACACCCATGAATCACCCCTGCAACCTGGGCTCCTCCTCAAATGCCTTCAGGATGTCCGAGCTCCTAACAATGAAGCTATCGTGCACACTATTCGGATGTCTTGCGCAGACGTGCATAATGTTCGTGTTATGGTTGCACGCAAATTAAACATTCAGGTATGGAACCCTTTTCTGTTGATGGATCTCTGTGGATTCTGTAGGAGGCCTTGAGGACTATGTGTGTGCAGTCAATGGCCCCCTGTATGTTAGGCGTCCCCGCAATGGCTGCAAACCCTGCAGCTCAGGTTTCCTGATGAGCCAGGTCCAGATTAAATTTGATGTACTGCTCAGCCTGGGCATACAGGGCTTCTGTGACCTGCTTGACACACATGTGCACAGCTGATTGGGAGATGCCACAGACATCTCCGATAGGGTTTAGAAGAAGCCAGTTGCATAAAAATTCAGAGCAGCCCTTAGTTTGACAGCCACCGAGAGTGGATGCCCCCCTGCCTCTAGGTGCCAGGTCCTGCAACAGGTTGCGCAGTTTTGCACTGTCTCCTTTCGGAGGTGGAGATGTTGGCGGAACACAGTGTCCGACTTCTGCTCAAATGACACTTGTGCACGGGACTGCTGAGGTCTCTGTTCCCTTCTTCTCCTGTGCCCCACCTTCTGGGTGAATAGCAGCCATCGCCTATGTTTGGTGGTTGTCTGCCTCTTCTCCTGCAAGTGGTAAGGCCTGGGCCTTCTGTGCCTGCAATTCTTCCTCCAGCTCCTCCTCCTCAGCTCCAGCAGCAACCAAAAGAACAGCAAGATCGATAGGTTGCATCACAAAAGCTATCTCGTCACTCTGAAAAGGACTGCAGGAAAGAGATGGAGAGGAACATATATAGAAGTTAAGGAACACTGCTTGCCCCTAACATGTCAAAGTCACTGTCCATACTCCCCAATTCCCTCAGCCACATGCTCCCCACACTCACAGCCCCCCCAGTTCCCTCAGCCACATGCTCCCCACACTCACAGCCCCCCCAGTTCCCCCAGCCACATGCTCCTCACAATCACAACCCCCCAGTTCCCCCAGCCACATGCTCCCCACAATCACAGCCCACCCAATTCCTCCAGCCCCATGCTCTCCACAATTACAGACTCCTTAATTTGCCAAGTTACAGACTCCCCGCAATCACAGCCCCCCACAATTGCCCCAGCCATGTCTCCCCACAATCACAGCACCTTCCAAAGTTGAGAGGGTGCATCAGTGCAATTTGCAAGGTCTTTGTGCACATCCTTCAGCTGGAAGTGAGCTCAGTGTGCTAGGACCCAGCAGCACCACAAGATCCAAGGTCAGTGCTGAGACCTGGATCTGAGTTGCAAATCACAAATTGGAGATCTGCAGAACAACAGCTCCCCCACTTCATCCCGCACACTTGTAGAACCACCATTGACCTGAGAAAGAAAATCGCTGCAATAAAAGGACACTTGTGAGCGGCAGAGAACCATTGGATTCTATGCACTTACCTCCTCACTAACCCTCACTGATGAAATATCTGAATTGGAATTTTACTGCGCGTGTCTGTTTCATGTTGATTTGGGATTGGCGAAAGTGGCAATAAAGGGGGAAGTGCCAATGAAGTTGGGCATGCAGCCTATTAATTCAATTTAAATACATTAAAATGCATTTAAATGGCTATTGTGCCTGTTTTGGGTGCTGTCCTGATCATGTTCATTTTCATGCCTTGGTAAAGAGGGAACCAGTGTGAAGGTGGGCATGGATCGCGCTACTCACCTCATGCCCAAAAACAGGTGCAACATGAAGTTAAAGTCAGGTCCACAGAATCTCTATAGTGCAGAAGGAGTCATTTGGCCCATCAAGCCTGCACCAACAATAATCCCACTGAGGTCCTATTCCCGTAACCTCTCATATTCACCCTGCTAATCCCCTTGACACTAAGTGGCAATTTAGCGTGGCCAGTCAGCCGTACTTGTACATCTTTTGGACTGTGGGAGAAAACTTGAGCACTCAGAGGAAGCCCATGCAGACAAGGGAGAACGTGCAAACTCCATGCAGACACTCACTCAAGGCTGGAATTGAACCTGGGTCCCTGACACAAAAAGCAGCAGTGCTGACCGCTGTGATACTGTGCTGCCCCAATTTTCAATATATATGTGTGTGATGACACACACGCACACAAAAAAAAACATGGTTTTTGATCATACTTCTATTTCATCATTTAACTTTGAAACTGATTGCATGAACACTTTGAAATTAAATCCTGCCTGTGAAGAGTTGACTATAACAATGGAGATTCTGGCCAATGAGTGCCACTTGGGAATAACATGTCTCCCTATTTGCCAGTTTGCACATTAGAAGCAATTTACCTGTTGACTCACAATGGACAACATCATAGAGAATTAACCAGTGCATATCATTTAAGTTTAATAAATTTTAAATGTACTTATTGTTTACAAAAAATGGGCTCTTTCATTGGAGTGGCACAGTAGTTACCATTGCTGCCTCACAGCACCAGGGACATGGGTTCAATTCTGGCCTCGATCACTGTCTGTCTGGAGTTTGCACAGTCTCCACATGACTGCATGGGTCTCCTCCTGGTACTCCGGTTTCTTCCCACAGTCCAAAGATGTGTGGGTAAGATTGATTGGCCGTGCTAAATTAACCGTAGTATCAGGGGATTAGCAGGGTAAATTAGCAGGGTTATAGGATGGGATTGTGGTTTGTGTAGACTCGATGGGCCTCCTTCTGCGCTGTTGCTCAAATAGTGAGCAACTAAAAGAGCTTTTGATTGCATTCTGATAGTTTTTCAGACATATTTTTACTAATAATCAAGATATCCAATTCTATATAGGGATAGGCATGAAGCTGGGGGCAGTAGTTATAGCTGGGGGTAGGGTAATTATGAGGCCATCAGGAGAGAATTAGGGTGCATAGATTGGACTAGGAAACTGCAGGGACTGGGAACATCTGGAATGTGGAGCTTATTCAAGGAGCAGCTGCTGCGAGTCCTTGATAAGTATGTCCCTGTCAGGCGAGGAGGAAATGGTCGAGTAAGAGAACCTTGGTGTATGAAAAAAGTTGATTTGCTGGTTAAAAGGAAAAAGGAGGCTTATGTCAGGATGAGGCTTGAAGGCTCGGTTAGTGCAATGGATAGCTATAGATTAGCCAGGAGGGAGCTAAAGAATGAATTGAGGAGAGCTAAGAGAGGACACGAGAAGACTTTGGCTGATAGGATTAAGGAGAATCCTAAAGCTTTCTTTAGATATGTTAAGAATAGAAGATTGGTTAGGGCAAGATTAGGGCCAGTCATAGACAGCAGTGGGAAGTTGTGCGTGGAGCCTGAAGAGATTGGAGAGGTACTGAATAAATATTTCTCTTCGGTATTCACGCAGGGTGATGTAAATGTAGTTATGGAGAACACTGAGGTACAGGGTAGCAAACTGGAAGGTATCGAAGTAGATAGGGAGGATGTGCTAGATATTTGAGGGTTTGAAGTTGGATAAGTCCCCTGGGCCGGACGGGATTTACCCTAGGATTCTCTGGGAGGCAAGAGAGGAGATTGCAGAGCCTCTGGCTCTGATCTTCAGGTCCTCGTTGGTTACGGGTGTGGTTCTGGAGGATAGCGAATGTGGTCCCATTGTTCAAGAAGGGGAAGAGAGACCTTCCAGGGAATTATAGGCCAGTGAGTCTTACTTCTGTTGTGGGCAAAGTATTGGAGAGAATTATTAGGGATAGGATTTATAGTTATTTAGAGAGAAATGAATTGATTGGGGATAGTCAGCATGGTTTTGTGAAGGGTAGGTCGTGCCTTACTAACCTCATTGAGTTTTTTGAAAAAATGACTAAGGAGGTGGATGGGGGTAAGGCGGTTGATGTGGTATATATGGACTTTAGTAAGGCGTTTGATAAGGTGGCCCATGGAAGACTTCTGCAGAAAATGCAGATGTATGGGATAGAGGGTGATTTAGCTAATTGGGTTAGGAATTGGCTAGCAGATAGAAGACAGAGGGTGGTGGTTGATGGGAGATATTCATCTTGGAGTTCAGTGACAAGTGGCGTACCTCAGGGGTCTGTTTTGGGGCCCCTGCTGTTTGTAATTTTTATAAATGATCTGGATGAGGGTATTGAAGGATGGATTAGTAAATTTGCAGATGACACTAAAGTCGGTGGAGTGGTAGATAGTGAAGAGGGTGTTATAGTTTGCAGAGGGACTTGGACAAGTTGCAGAGCTGGGCCGAGAGGTGGCAAATGGAGTTTAATGTGGAAAAGTGTGAGGTAATGCACTATGGCAGAAATAATAAATGTGTAGAGTATAGGGCAAATGGTAGGATTCTTAGTAGTCTAGATGAACAGAGGGATCTTGGTGTGTATGTGCATAGATCCCTGAAAGTAGGCAGTCAGGTCGAGAAGGTTGTTAGGAAGGCATATGGAGTCTTGGCTTTTATTGGTAGAGGGATTGAATTTCGGAGCCGCAACGTCATGTTGCAACTGTACAAAACTCTAGTGCGGCCGCACTTGGAGTATTGTGTGCAGTTCTGGTCCCCACATTATAAGAAAGATGTGGAGGCATTGGAGAGGGTACAGAGGAGGTTTACCAGGATGTTGCCTGGTATGGAGGGCAGGTCTTATGAGGAGAGGCTGAGGGATTTGAGGTTGTTTTCGTTAGAAAGGAGGCGGCTAAGAGGAGACCTTATCGAAACATATAAGATGATTAGAGGTTTAGATAGGGTGGACAGTGATAGCCTTTTTCCTAGGATGGAGAAAGCTAGCACGAGGGGACACAGCTTTAAATTAAGGGGTGATAGTTATAGGACGGATATCAGAGGCAGGTTCTTTACCCAAAGGGTGGTTCGGGAGTGGAATGCCCTGCCTGCAGCAGTTGTAGATGCGCCAAGTTTGGTGGCGTTTAAGAGGTTAGTTGATAAGTATATGGAAGAGAAGGGAATGGTTTAGTTTGGAGGGGCATTGCTTTTTATATTGGTCGGCGCAACATCGAAGGCCGAAGGGCCTGTTCTGTGCTGTAATGTTCTATGTTCTATATAGGTGCTAACGGGATCCCTGGTCTTTATATTTACTTTCAGAACATCAGGTGATCAAATTCAGTTTACAGCTTCCTCTTGAGGCGTCTAACAGTTGGTGTGTATATAGAATTGCATCTTTGTCAGTGAATATGATTAATTACCTCTATTCAAACTGGCTGATCTTTAAAGGCCTTGTATTGTGCAATCTGTATTTGGACGTTAGAGTATTGGATTCAGTTCAAGCAATCCTGAACAATAAAGTACAGTATATGCCATTACAAATTATGTGCCTTTTGAAGTGGAGAATTAATCCCAGCATTTTTCATTTACATTGCCTTTCTTCTAATGAAAGTTTGAAATTATGGAAACAAGCAGCTGGTCGAAGTTAGGGCAATGCCACTCATTTACAACAGTGCAGATGTCTGTGTGTGGCTGTAGATGGATGCAGTGGGATCTAAGTGTCAACAAAGCTCTCAGAACTATGATCTGACTTTTGTCTGTAGCTATGTTTTAGTGAGATGGCAGTTTACTCCATACAGTACAGGTAGGTAAAGTATTTTTGTAGATTGATTTTATTCAATCTTTTCAGCACTCCCCAGGCATTGGCCAGTGCCAAGAAGATGAGATGCATTCTTTTGCTTAAAGATGTTGTAAGCCTGAATGTATAATTTTAAGTGTTATAACTTATCACTTTTCTTGTATCCACTGTCTCTAGCTAAATCCACTATTAAATGTGGATTTTAGGTTAAAACATATTGTGGGGTGGGGCGGGGGGGTGGATGGATTCTTTTTTGCAGCGGACTGGGAGATTCAAACGGAGGCCCATTAGGTGAATCTCTGGCAACTGGATTTCTGGCACCATCAGCTCGGAGCCAAAAATCAGCCGAGCTGTATAAATTATTTCAATCCTAATTTAAATGTCATTTACATCGAATCAGCAGGGATTGAAGTTTCCAGGCCTACTACAATCTCCCTATTACACCCTCCCCATCCTGGTCAGGAATGTTTCTTTCCATTGGGGTTTTGGGGAACCAGTGGCCGGACATCGCTGGAGAGAAAGGGGACTTTTGAGATCCTCAGAGGATTGGGGGTAAGCGGCGGTGTCCCCTGGGCATTGCAACCTTGTAAGAAGTCTGACAATACCAGGTTTAAGTCCAACTGATAGTAAACTCACAGGCTTTCAAGATTATCCTCTTCGTCAGGTGAATGAGGTGCTCTGGTCTCAAGCAGCACATATAACAAGGCTATATCGGAGGCCATGGCGAAGTTGGAGGGCTAGCAATGAGATGTCACAGGGCTGGCCAGTGATTAGGAGGGTGGCAGTGCAGGGCTTGCGCCGATCTTGGCACTAACAGATTGGATGTGTACACTGATGCACTCAGTGAGATGCTGCCAGTGTCTCCATGAAGTTTCATGAGATTTATGCTAGTGCACTTTGCAGTGCACAAAGTGTGGGACATTGATTTTGAAATTCCCGCTGAAAAAAACTGGATTTACTCCAATTTTTATACTAATTCAACACTTAGAATTTTTTGGGAAAAATCCCCCTCACATTGTTTACTCAAAACAAAATGATAGGAAGATCTTTTTTGTAAGTATTGTGAACTGTGAGGGGGATATTGACAGGCTCAAGAGAAATAATATAGAGATGCCAGCGTTGGACTGGGGTAAACTCAGTAAGAGGTCTGACAACACCAATTTTAAATCCAACCAATTTATTTGATAGTAAACTTGCTAGCTTTCGACCTTTGTGGTCTGACAAAGGCCACAAAGGCCGAAGGCTAGCAAGTTTACTATCAAATAAATTGGTTGGAATTAAAATTGGTGTTGTCAGACCTCTCGAGGAATAAACAGGCTATAGAAATGGGCAGACATGCTTGTAGTGTAGAAAATTTAATGTGTGAAGTGATGCATTGTGGTTTGAAGAACAAAGAGAGTCAATAAACAGGATGCAGGAGCAAATGAACCTTGGGGATTTAAGAGTTTAAATCATTGGAAGTTGCAGAACAGGTTGACAAAGTCATTAATAAGATGGGATTCTGGGTTTTATAACTAGTTAGGGCATTGGGTAGAATTTTGTGTCCTGAAGTGGAGCTAACCCTTATCGGACGAACTATGTAAATGGTAGACAGTATCTGATTCTGGGTTTCCCACCCCTATTCCCATTGCTAGCAATCTTAAAAGTATAGGTTAATATTGCAGTGAGTCTGCATTCAACAAACCTGATATTGCCACTCCATTGCATAGTCGGCATTTCAGATAACCTACTATTTTGATGGAGTTGGTCTCATTTTGAAGGTACCATGGTTGACACTAGCTCTGAGGTGTTGTGAACCATTGAGAAGCCCAGTTCTGGAATTGGGATCCCTTTACAAGTGTGTTTAATAGTTGTAGTCAACTCTACTTGTCATAATGAAATACTGTATAGTAAGATAAATATGTGAATATTTTTGTGAAAGTGAGAAAAGTCAATAGATGTATTAGAGTACATTATCCGTGGATAATATACTCTTCTACATTGAATAATATTGAAATTTAAATGAATGAAGTAGCAGTGGGGAACCATTTTGGAGTTAGTGACCATGATATAGTTACATTTAGCATCATTATGGAAAAGAAGAGATAGAACAGCAAGACTAATGTTACGAAGCTGAGAGATGAGCACATGGCAAGCTACTAGAAGGAGGCATTCAAAGACAAAATTCTATGGGTACGATGTAGACATGTACTCACAAACAAAAAGAGTGGTACTGCCAAATTTATAGCCCCTGATTATCCAGAAGAATACAGGTAATGTAAAGCAAGAAATAAAGCTTATGACAGTCACAAAATACTTAATACTGTAAAAAGCCTAGACAAGTATAGAGACTATAGGGATGAAGTAAAAATAGAAATGAAGAAAACTAAGAGCATATTCAAAAAAAATTGGTAAGTAAAATCAAAGAAAATCCTAAGATGTTTTACCAATACATTAAGAGCAAGAGACTAACTATAGAAAAGGCATAGCCTATCAGAGATGTACATGGTAACTTGTGGGTCAATTCAGAAGATCTGGGCAGTGTTCTCAATGAGCACTTTGTCTTTACGAAGGAGAGGGATAGTTCTGAAATTCTAGTTAAAAAGGAGAAATGTGAAATATTCGGTACAATAACCATAGTGAGAGAGAAAACATTAGAGGTATTGACATCCTTGAAGTTGCATAAATCTCCAGGGCTACATGGTTTGTATCCCAGGGTGTTGAAAGAAGCAAGAGAGGTAACTGCTGTGACGATCATTTTCCAATCCTTACTATATACAGTGAGGTACCAGAGAATTGGAAGTCTGTGAATGTTGTACCATTAATTAAATAGGCACGAATGATGAGCCAGAAAACCGTTCTGAGACACACTTAGTAAGACACATGTTGATCAGGGACAATCAGCATGATTTTCTTAGGGGAAGATCACGTCTTATTAACTTAATAGAAGTTTTTGAGAAAGTTAAAATTGTGGTTAAAAGGAAAAAATCAATGAGGTACTGGATAGTATCCATATGGATTTCAGTAAGGTGTTTGACAAAGTTCCACATGGCAGACTGATCAGAAAAGTAAGTTTCATGAGACACAAGGGAAGTGGCAGATTGGATCCGAAATTTGCTCAGTGACAGGAAACGAAGATTGATTGATGTTTTTGCAATTAGGAAACAATTTCCGGTGATTCTTGACAGGGCTTGGTGTTGTGGGTCCTTGCTGGTTGCTGAATATATTCATGATTTAGAGTGAAGTGTGGGTGGCATGATTGAGAAATTTGCAGATGATACAAAAATTGGTTCTGTAAATGATAGTGAAGAGACTAGTTCTGAACTTCAGAATTATATCAGTGGTTTGGTTGAGTGGGCAGAAAGTGGCAAATGGAATTCAATCTTGAAAGTATGAAAGTATGCATTTGAGGAGACAAACAAAGTGGGGGATACTCAATAAACGGAAGATATTGAGAGGGACTGAGGATGTGAGAGTGCATGTTCAAAGGCCCTTGATGGTGACAGGACAGGGTGAATAAAATGGTCAAGAAAACATGTGGAATGAGCGAGGTTTTGAATAAAAAAGCAGGGCTGTAATGACAGAACTGTATAAAATGTTGGTTATGCCAGAGGTGGGGTTTTGTCTGCAATTCTGGTCTCCAGTTACAGGAAGGTCATAATTGGTCTGGAGAGGGTGTAGAGCAGATTAAAAAGACTATTGCCAGAAATTTTGAAAATTGAAGCTGTAAGTAGGGATTGAGATGTATAAAATTATGATGGGCCTAGGTGGGTTAGATAGGAAGGATTTGTTTCCCCTGGCTGAGGGATCAATTACCAAGGGGCATAAATTTAAGTTGATTGATAGAAGGATAAGAGGAAATATGAGGAAAAATATTTTTATCCACTGAGGTGGGCATCTGGAATTCACTATCTAAGTTGATGGCTAAGACTGAAGTGCTGTAACCTGGAAAGCTACAGATCAGGTCCTGTCAAATGGGATTAAAATGAGTGGCTAGTTTTTTCTCTGATTTATGGCTGCCACAAACACAAATGGACTGAATGGTTTCTTTCTGCGCTGTAACTTTTCTGTGGTTAGAAAATGACCAAGCTGTTTGAATTACTCCAAAGGCTTTAATGTATTCAGCTATGGAAGCTTTCTTGTCAAGTCCTATGCAATGGAATCTTATGAATTCTTGGTTGTGCTTCAAACCTATTAAACAGTTTAGCTCAGTAGGGGTTGTTGATATAGCTGTCAAGGGACTGTAAACTTGGCTGTTTTGATAGTTTTATAAGGCTTCAATAGGTTTATATTTTTTTCCAAGTGGTTTTTGAACAACTGTTTCTTTACCTTCACAGTTTTATGAAGTTCTAATAGGATTATGGTGTTTCTCAAGTTGTTTTCAAATGACTTTTTATTCTTGCCAGTTTTGCTGTAATTGAATTATGTGTATTTAAGTAATTGTGGCTATCCCAAAAACTTCCAAATCTTATTATAGGACTTGTGAGCTCTGTACATAGTACATAGAACCATAGAATAGAACCATAGAATCCCTGCAGTACATAAAGAGGCCATTCAGCCCATCCATCTTCACCTCCTCTCTGAAAAAGCATCCCACCCAGGCCTTCCCCTCCACCTTATCCCAGTAACCCCACACATTGATGATGGCTAATCTACTTAACCTACACACCCTTGGACACTAAATTTTATATCATTTGCAATTTTATGGCAAATCCAATTAATCTGCACATCTTTGGATTGTGGGAGGAAATTGAAGCACTTGGAGGAAATCCACGCAGAAAGGGGGAGAACATGCAACTCCACACACAGTCACCCAAGGCTGGAATTAAACCCATGTTCTTGCCGCTGTGAGTCAGTAGTGATAGCTACTGTGCCATCCTTGACTTCCGCCCAGCCTTACAGTCCCGCCAAAATGATAGCCTGGGTGTGGGATTGCAATGTTGGAAGATGCCTCAATTCCTGATACCCATCTCAAAGGCAAAAATCCAACCCTTGGTGTACAAAAAGAAGGACATTTTGATGAACCTTTATAAAACACTGGTTTAGCCTCAGTTGGATTATTGTGTCCAATTCTGGGCAACACACTTAAAGCAGATCATGAAGTCATTGGAGAGGGTCAGAAAAGATTTACAAGAATGGTTCCAGGATTGAAAGTCTGAAGTTACATGGATGGTTTGATAAAACTGGGTCTGTTGTCTTTGGAGAAATGAGTGTTAAGAGATTTGACAGAGGTGCTCAAATCACCAGGGTCTAGAGGAGTGAATTTGGAGAAATTAGTAAAACATTTGAGAGCCAGAGGATACTGGTTCACGGTGATTGGCAAAAAAACTTGAGACAATTCTTTTTATCATAAGCATGGTTAGAATCTAGAATGTACTGCCTGAGAGTGTCATAGAGTCATATATTCATAATGTCACTGAAGGAGGTGATTCAGTCCATAAAATCCATGCTGTCTGAAAAGCAACCCAGTCTGTCCCGTTCTCCTGTTGTATTCCCTACAAACTTTTAAAGTGCTTCCTTGCTTTGTACCTATGGATCAGATTTCCCCTTTGAGCTGGGAATTGGGAATTGAGCCATTTTCTGCATAATAACACACACTGAATCGCACACACAGAATCACATACACAAAATTGTGCATACACATCATCACACACACAATCATGTACACACACAGTTATAGACCTAATTTCCTTTTGAAATTATTGATTATGCTTCCAACATCCTTGTAGGTCGCAATTCCTAAGTCATTACTACCTTGCTACTTCTGCAACTCCTGGCCCTTGCACTGTTAGCTTGTAGCAAAGGTTTTTCTTTGTCTACCTTATGTACACCTGTGTGCTCTAGAAATAGTGAATGCATTGGTAATCATCTTCCAGGATTCTGTAGATTCTGGAACAGTCCCTGCAGATTGGAGGATAGCGAATGTCATTTCAATATTTTAAAAGGGAGATAGAAAGAAAACAGGGAATAATAGACCAGTAAGCTTGTTATCAGGAGTGAAGAAATTCTCAAATCCATTATCAAGGGCTTTATAGCAGACCATTTAGAAAGCAGTGGCAAGATCAGATCGAGTTTATGAAGGGAAAGTCATGCTTGACAAATCTGTTGAAATTCTTTGAAGATGTAATTACTAGAGTTCACAAGGGGGAACCAGTAGATGTGGTATCTTTAGATTTTTAGAAAGCGTTTGACAAAGTCCTTCACAAGAGATTATCATGCAAGATTAAAGTGCATGGGATTGGAAGAAGTATATTGAGATGGATAGAAAACTGGTTGGCAAAGACGAAATAAAGGGTAGGAATTAACAGGTGCTTTCCAAATTGGCAGGAAGTAATAAGTGGAGTGCCACAGGGACTCCAGCTATTCACCATATATATTAATGATTTGGATGAGGGAATAAAATGTAATATCTCAAAGTTTGCAGATAATACCAAGTTGGGTGGGAGGGTGAACAGTGACAAGGATGCAGAGATCTTTCAGAATGATCTGGACAGGTTGGGTAAGGGGGCTAATCAATGGCAGATGCAGTATAATTTGGATAAATGTGAGTTTCTTCATTTTTTATGAATGGCTGTAAAATGGGAGAGGGGAGTGTGCAACAGGTCCTGGGTGTTCTTGTGCACCAATCACTAATGGTAAGCATGTAGGTGCAGCAGGCGGTAAAGAAGGCAAATAGCATGTTGGCTTCATTGCGAAAGGTTTTGAGTACAAGAGCAGAGATGCATTGTTGCAACAATACTTGGAATATTGTGCGCAGTTCTGGTCGCCTCACTATAGGAAGGATGTAGAGGCTATTGAGAGAGTGCAGAGGAGATTTACAAGGATGCTGCCTGGATTGGGAGGCAGGCCTTATGAAGATAGGTTGAGGGAGCTGGGACTCTTCTCACTGGAGAGATGTAGGTTGAGAGGTGATCTGATAGAGGTTTATAAAATGTTGAGAGGAATAGATAGGGTAGACTCTCAGAGACTATTTCCCCAAGCGGAAATGGTCAACACGAGAGGACACAGATTTAAGGTGCAGGGAAGCAAATACAAAGGAGATGTCAGGGGTAGGTTTTTCACTCAGAGGGTGGCGAGTGAATGGAACCGACTGCCATCGGAGGTTGTTGAGGCAAACTCACTGGGGTCTTTTAAGAGACTTCTGGATGAGTATATGGAAAAGAATAGGATAGGGGGTTATAGATAGGTCTGTGGATTGGCAGATGTGATTGGCGCAACTCGTGGGCCGAAGGGCCTGTTTGTGCTGTATTGTTCTATGTTCTAAACAATAAAGGGCCTTGGTGAGGCCATACCTAGAGTATTGTGTGCGGTTTTGGTCTCCTCTTCTGAAGAAGGATGTTATTACTCTCGAGGGAGTACAGCGAAGGTTTACCAGGCTGATTCCAGGGATTGTGGGAGAGATGAGGAGAGATTGAGTAGGTAGGGTTGTTTTTGCTGGAGTTCAGATGAATGAGGGGGGATCTCACAGAGACTTATAAAACTCTAGCAGGTCTGGACAGGATAGATGCAGGAAGGATGTTCTCGATGCTGGAGGAGTCAGGATAGACCATTTAAACCATTTAAATGCAGGTGAGCAGTCATTTCTTCACCCAAAGAGTGGTAAGCCTGTGGAATTCATTACCACAGAAAGTGGTAATGATGCCAAAACATTGAATGCCTTCAAAAGGCAGCTGGATATACATTTGAGGTTCTGAGGAGAAAGCAGGATTAGGCTATTGAGTTGGATGATCAGTCATGATCTTAATGAATGACAGAGCAGGCTTAAAAAGCCAAGTGGCTTCCTTCTGCTCCTATCTTCTATGTTTCTTTACGCAAAAAGCAGGACAAATTCAACATGGCCTATTATTACTGCTCAGTAAAGTGATGAAAGGGGTTATCAATGGTGCTATAAGTGACACTTGCTTAGAAATAACCGGTTTACTGATGCTTAGTTTAGATTTTCCCAGAGTCATTCATGGATAAAAGAGCTGAATTCAAGAGGGGAGTTGAGACTGACGATCAAGGCAGCATTTGATTGACTATGGCATAAGCAAAACTGAAGTTAGTATGGAGTTATACTTAGCGCAAAGGAAGATAATTGTGGTTGTTGGAGGTCAATCATTTCAGAATATCAGTGCAGAAATTCCTCAGGGTAGGGCTTAGCTCAAACATCTACAATTGCTTCATCAATGACCTTTCTTCCATGTTCAGATCAGAAGTAGGTATCGTTGCTGATGTTCAGCACCATTTGGACAATATACAGGATTGGACTGACAAGTGGCAAGTAACATTCATGCCACATAAGTGCCAGGCAATGACTGTCTCCAACAAGAGAAAATCTACCCATGACCGCTTGACATTAAATGGCATTACCATTGCTGAATCCTGCATTATTATCATTCTGGGGCTATCATTGAACAGAAATTGAATCTGGACCAACTATATAAATACTATGGCTGCAAGAGCTTATCAAGGAACCCTTGATAAGTAATGCTGATTTAACTCCCCAAAGCCTGTCAACTATCTAGAAGGCAAAAGTCATGAGTGTGTTGGAATATTCTTGTCTGAATGAGCGTAGCTCCAACAACATTCAAGAAACTTAACAAAGTTAAGTTTGTTAAGGACAAAGGAGGCTGCTTGATTGGCACCTCATCCACAAACATTTCACCATTCCCTCCACCCCTGATCCACAATGCTAGCAGTGTATACCATCTAGAAGGACAAGGGAAGCAGATACATTCCACTACCTGGAAGTTGACTTCCAAGCCTCTCACCATCCTAATTTAGAAATATATTGCCGTTCCTTCATTGTCACTGAGTCTTTCCCTCCCATATCACTGTGCACTTCAACAGATGAAAATGATGGTTTACTACCACCTTCTTTATGGTAATTAGGTATGGACAGTAAATACTGACCTAGCCAATTATGTTGACATTCCATAACTGAATAAAAAAGATAAGTTTGTTCACTTCTATCAAATTTCCTCTCAGTCTGTTTTGCTCCAAGGATTATATTCCTAACCTATCTTTGTGAAAATCCTTTATTCCAAGAACAATTCTGGCAAATTTTCTCTGTACCCTGTCAAGGACGTTCACATCCTTTCTAAAATGTGATGATTGGAACTGGATAGAATACTCTAGAGCTTTATAAAGATTTAGCATAAACCCTTGTTTTTGTACTCAGTTCCTCTATTTATGAAACCTTTGATCTCAAGTGCTTTGCTAATAATTACTCTTTCAACATGTTCTATCACTTTCAAAGATTTATATATATGAACTTTCTCTCTCCCTACAGAGTTCTTAGAGCTGTATCATATTTCATCTCTCTCAGAGATCTGTGCATCACCCCACACATTCCTGTTTTAAATTAATTTCTCCACTTGTCTGCAGGCTATCAAAGTCCTGTTGAAATCGATTGATATCATCCTCTCTGTTTGGTATAGCTCGGAGTTTGGTATCATCAGTGAATTTTACTCTGTATTTCAATATCCAAATAATTTATATATTTAAATAGAAGGAGTGGTCCTAGCACTGAACCTTGTGGAACGCCACTCACTGTCTTCTATCCTGCAGTCTGGAAAACATCCACTTAACGTGGCTTAATGTTTTCTGTCCTTAAGCCAATTTTGTATCAAAATGACCACTGACACTCCTTTTTTGTGACCCTCAATTTTGGTAACCAATCTTTTACGTGATACTTTGATAAATGTTTTCTTAAAATCCATACAGACAATATCCATTGAATTCTTTTCACTCACCTCCTCTGCTACTTAATTGCAAAATTCAGTGAGATTAGTCAAAAATGATGTGCCTTTTACAATTTAGTGCTGGTTCTCTTTAACTAAAATCCTTCCAAATGCTTATTTTTTTCCCTTATGTTTCTAAAACCTTATCCACCAGGAATGTTAAATTGACTGGCCTGTAGTTTTCTTTCTTGAATTTGTCAGTCTTCAATCCTCCAGCACCTAATCCCATATCAGGCAAGATTGAAAGATTTTTTAAAAAACTTTATTTCAATCCAATCCAATCAAATCAAGTCCAATTCAGAGTCCCAATAAGTTGGGACATTCCTGATCCAAACTGATAAGACAGTGCTCTCACCTCCTGTCTTGGGCTTGATCTACATGATCCAAGCTGATTTGAGTAGGTATAGCTCCTCCTCCAAGGCTTGATCTTATTTGCATCTTAGTCAAAAGACCGAGATGCCTCTTTAAAAACTTGCTTCAGATGAAGATAAAATATAACCTAATGACTTCAACCAAGAGCAGTATGTCAATATGATACTTGATCATAGTCAAAAGGCTGAAAAGCGATTTTGTTGCATCTTTCCCCTATCTCCACTCCCACTTCCTTTAAGAAACCTGGATGAAAGTCATCCAAGCCAAGAAATATATTCACTTCAAGGATAACCAAACCTTCAGTACATCATGTCTATTAATTTTTATCACATCCATTACTCCTACCATCTTTGCTTCTACGATGTTTTTTAAAATCAGTATCCTATTCCTTAATAAATCTGGTAAAGACAGATTTAATCATTGCTTTCAGAAGGGAATTATCTGAAATAATCTGAATAATTATCTGAAAAGAAAATGTTTGGAAGATTCACAGAAAAGGCAGAGATGTGAGACTAACTGAATAGCTATTACACCAAATTGAGGAGGACAGAACAGGCCATATAGCCTCCTTCTGTTCTGTAACCATTCTATGATGCTAGAGTGAAACTAGTCAGCAATAAAATAAAATGTCAGCTCTTTTTTAATCATTCACAGTGGCTTGTGCAATTTTCACCTTGTACAAGGAGAAAAGGAGAAAATCTATTCAACAGATAAATGAAGTGGTTTCCAGTGGGAACATCTATATTTGTTTCAGCCTTTATCAAGTTATAATCATGATTTTAGATATTTGTCAAGAATAATTTAGATATTTGTCAACATGGGGGTAGTAGCTGCTTGCCGAAGGAACAGATTCATGAAAAAACAATATGTATAAAAGAATCTGGGAAGATAAAATTATGCAACAGTACCATATACCTGGGGGATTGCTCAACTTTTGGAGGCCAATTTTGGCCCTGTCCGCCTGTCAGAAATAAAATTGGTGAATATCGAACATAGAACATAGAACATTACAGCGCAGAACAGACCCTTCGGCCTTCGATGTTGCACCGACCAATTATGACAGAAAAGCAATGACCCTCCAAACTAAACCATTCCCTTCTCTTCCATAAACTTATCAACTAACCTCTTAAACGCCACCAAACTTGGCACGTCTACAACTGCCGCAGGAAGGGCATTCCACTCCCTAACCACCCTCTGGGTAAAGAATCTACCTCTGATATCCGTCCTATAACTATCACCCCTTAATTTAAAGCTGTGTCCCCTCGTGCTAGCTTTTTCCATCCTAGGAAAAAGGATATCACTGTCCACCCTATCTAAACCTCTAATCATCTTATATGTTTCGATCAGGTCCCCTCTTAGCCTCCTCCTTTCTACGAAAACAACCTCAAATCCCTCAGCCTCTCCTCATAAGACCTGCCCTCCATACCAGGCAACATCCTGGTAAACCTCCTCTGTACCCTATCCAATGCCTCCACATCTTTCTTATAATGTGGGGACCAGAACTGCACACAATACTCCAAGTGCGGCCGCACTAGAGTTTAGTACAGTTGCAACATGACGTTGCGGCTCCGAAATTCAATCCCCCTACCTATAAAAGCTAAGACTCCATATGCCTTCTTAACAACCTTATCGACTTGACTGCCTACTTTCAGGGATCTATGCACAAATACACCAAGATCCCCCTGTTCATCAACACTATTAAGAATCCTACCATTAGCCCTATACTCTACACATTGATTATTCCTGCCAAAGTGCATTACCTCACACTTTTCCACATTAAACTCCATTTGCCACCTCTCGGCCCAGCTCTGCAACTTGTCCAAGTCTCTCTGCAAACTATAACACCCCTCTTCACTATCTACCACTCCTCCGACTTTGGTGTCATCTTCAAATTTACTAATCCATCCTTCAATACCCTCATCCAGATCATTTATAAAAATTACAAACAGCAAGGGCCCCAAAACAGACACCTGAGGCACACCACTTGTCACCGAACTCCACGATGAATATCTCCCATCAACCACCACCCTCTGTCTTCTATCTGCCAGCCAATTTCTAATCCAATTAGCTAAATAACCCTCTATTCCACACATCTGCATTTTCTGTAGAAGTCTTCCATGGGCCACCTTATCAAAAGCCTTACTAAAGTCCATATATACCACATCAACTGCCTTACCTCCATCCACCTCTTTGGTCACTTTTTCAAAAAACTCAATGAGGTTAGTAAGACACGACCTACCCTTCACAAAACCATGCTGACTATCCCCAATCAATTCATTTCTCTCTAAATAACTATAAATCCTATCCTTAAAAATATCTAAAACACCGGAGTAGAACTTATGCCTGTTCAGAGCAGGAGCAGATTCCATTGTGGGCTCAAAGTCTCTGAGAAAGTTCTGGCTGAACAGTTCATTTGGGAGCTGAAAGTTAACAGTTATCCTATTTCAGTGAGATTTTTCTGAGGCCTTTGTTATATCTGAGCAGTATGGTAAAAGTAGGGTGAATTGAGAATTATTTTGAATATTTTCTGCTTTACTGAATTATTGCTGCTTGATGGATCAAATTACATTCTCTTCGTGTTTATGGCTATGAAATCATCAAAGATTGAAATTATATCTGTTGTTTTGTTCTATGACAAGAAATAAAATGCCAGACTATTCTCTAATGTAGAAAGTTATAAAGAAGAGCAGAAATTGCCTGACATGCATATTGCATCTAACATTGACAACAAAGTGTAATAGAGGTCTTGGGTGGTGATAATCATAAATGCCACACTGTTTCAAGTTTTCAGTTATATATTTATATGAATAATTTGTTATTTTAGACCATCATTAAATTTTTTAACTTTGAATAGGAAAATGCTGCAATTTTTATTCAGTTTTATTCAGTTCTTTATGAACAGGAAAGACTCCTAAGACCCTGGTTGGAGTAGTTATATGATTAACAGTAATTCATTAATAGAGAAAAGTTCTACTCATGTGAGTCTGTTTTGAAATAAGTGTCAGATACCTTACCCAACTTATGTCACTAAATGGGAATTCAATTTGTTCAGCTAGAGAAGTCAATATAATAAATGCATACTTTTATCCCAAAAGATTTGGACCAGTGCAATTTTGTAGGAAAATCACAGTAGTTTATAACTAGGCTGATGATACTCAAACTGTGTAAATTGTTAAGTTCTCTCCTGAATGATTATGGGGAGTTTACATGAAGTACAGTGTTGATTATTATCCACAATTCATGGTTTAAGATGTTCTTTATCTTACCTATTCTTTTGAGGAATTTGTTTATCTTCAACAATTGAATAAAATAATGATCAATTACTGATTTGATAGGTAATATGTGATTGACTCTAGGGTAAACCTTGTTAATTTTTGATACCCAAATATTTGAAATTCTAATTCAAAATGTTTGATGCCGACTAATCTGTTGCATAGTTAGCTTGGCAAAATGTCTTTACTTAGTGAACTGTAAAAAAAGTGTCATCTGCTAAGAAGTCTGATGTTTTAAAATTACAACAATAGGCGTGGCATGGTAGCACAGTGGTTAGCACTGCTGCTTCATAGCTCCAGGGGCCTGGGTTCAATTCCTTGGGTCACTGTCTATGTGTTTGCACATTCTCCTCCTGTCTGCGTAGATTTCCTCTGGGTGCTCTGGTTTCCTCCCACAGGCCAAAGATGTGTGGGTTAGGTTGATTGGCTATGCTAAAATTGTCCTTTAGTATCCTGTGATGCGTAGGTTAGAGGGATTAGTGGGTATAGATGTGGGGTAGGGCCTGGGTGGGATTGTAGTTGGTGTAGGTTTGATACGCCCAGTGGCCTCTTTCTGCACTGTAGGGTTTCTATGATTCTACGAGTTCCATTGCCTGGTCCAGTGGCATAAGTTAATGGTTAAATTTGAAGCATTTAGACTTTTTTCAATTTTATGCAGTTGGAGTGCAGTGTTCTGTGATTGCAAAGTCTGGATTTCTTTCTAGCTTAAATGCACTTCTGTCTGATCTTTTATTGCATTTATGTGCCCAACTGAGACAAAATTCATACCTGTTCTTTGATGAAATTCACAACTAATTAAAGATTTGTAAGTTTTTTCAAGTAGACTGTCATCCTTTGAAGAAAACGGGCATTACGAAAATGCTTCTTAAGTGTCAAAAAACATTAGAATGTATCATTTGTACTAAATATATTGTACTGTTATGAGACAGTAGTTTTTGATAATTTATGTAAGTATGCATAATAAATCTTGTAACTTAGTTGAATTGCTAACCAAAGTTTATGTCAGACATATGAGCAATAATCATTTCCCGATATTTCTGTAGTATTTAGGCCATGGCTGATGGATAAACCTTGAGTTGTTCAAATTGCTGAAGGAAACTTGAACCACCTAGCCTCTACTATATTTGCAATTTGTTTAGCATGAGGAATGTTTACAATCCAGAATTAATGTCCCCAACTACTTGTGATCATTTTATAGCAAAATAAATGTTTATTAAGAAATAGAAAAAAAAGTAGAAGTATACTTAAACAAGACAGTGACTTTGTATAATATCAGTACTCTAAATAGGTGCAAACCATCTTAATTTAACTACTTTAACAGCTAACCTTCTCAATCCTTTTCACAACACCTTTTAGATTTTAAAATGAGTAAAAATTCAGTAACTGTTACCTCACACTGCCTGTCCATCTGTTAGAGTTGCTTCTAAGATTAACCAGCAGTTTGCTTTTCAAATCTGGTTTCTTTTACACTGCTTACTGGGAGTTATATAGTTATTCTCATTGTTGGGCTGAGATCGAAAATAGCTCTCCGCATAGGCTTCATCGACAAATTTAAGTACATTTTTCCCCTTTGGGTCTTTTCCTTATTTTACCCAATTTCTTGAGGATTGCTTTGCCCAGACTTAATTCACTTAATTTCTTTTAGCTTTGAAAATTTAAAAGAAGAGTAAGTTCACTTTTTCCATGCTGATGACATCTTTCTTTCACACATTGCGGGGATTTTTAAAAAAAATTAGAAGTGTTGAATTCATGGGAAAGCTGAAGTAATTTACACTGTTTTTCTCAGTGGGAGTTCACACTAGAATCTCCCACACTTTGTGCAATGCAGAGGCCACCAGTGTAAATATCATTACATCTTAAGGGGCATGACCTATTCACGCTGGAGAGGCTGAAATAAATGGCCTCTGTGCCTTTCATTTGCTGGCTCGTTCATTCACTAGCCAGCCTGGACCCCTGCAATGTTGCCATCCCAACCCTCCCGTGGCACAATTGTGGCCCCCCGGCCCATTCATGGAACAGCCCTCAACTTCCTTATCCTACCCAAATTTCCACCTCCTCCCTCCCCCCCTGCCCGTGGACTCCCCTCTCCCAAAAGGCTGAACAACCCTCATCCCAGCCTGCGCCAATAGCTGGCCTCTCTCCAGCCCCTATTTATCCCTGTGCAGAGTGGCAGCAGGATGCCCCATCCCCACTGTTTGACCCCCAGCCCTGCTCCCTTGGCATTGCTCCATGCCCTATGGGCAGTGATAAAGTGCCCCTGAGTATGGGCACTTTGCCCTTTGGAAAGTTCCAGGGGAAACAGGCAGGCACTGCCAAAGTGCCCACTCACAAGAGGCACCCCCCTCAATGCACGATCCCCTTGGAGGGCCCCGATTGTCCCCCCTTCACTCCAGTGGGGTTAGTCGCTAGCTGCCTGAAAGTGGGGACCTACTGTAATCCCCGCTGGAGTAAAACACTCTGGCGGGGTAGGAGACACTAGCAAGCTTGGAGAATGTTAGCCTACCTCCTAACCAATTTCTGACGCCATGCAGACCCTGGTGGAAATCTAGGCCTGGGAAACACAAGCGTGGCACAAACACTCGCAGGAATACTGTGAATCTTCCAATGCGCGATTCTCCTGGCCAATTGTGCTAAAAAATTAGCACTATGAGCCGTTAGAATCACAGCCTTCATATATTATTCTTTGAATCCTAATAACCTATTCAGACCTATTCCTGTTTTATACTCATTCCTACTAATTTTCTCAGGTAAACAATGTTTCCTCAGGTAAACTAGACTGATTAACTTATCATTCTGTACAGTTTAGATTCACAGTGAACTATCTTATGAACAGTTTAGGAAATTGGATCAGAACATAACCTCAAAACATCTTACAGTTTAGTTTCCCTGATAAGTTTTCCTGACAGTGGTCACATTGTTATCAGATGTAGAAAATTGATCTGCTTTCTTAATATTCTTTTAGAGCCACCTTTACCTCCATCTTCTTTTATTGCATAATATTTTAGTTTATTATGGAGTTAACTCACATTTCAGCTCTGTGACTCATGCTGCCAGCCTCACACCCATCTCTTGCTGCTTCCACAGACCTTTAGCTATGACAGGTGCAGCACCCAACACATTGCAACTCACTCACAGACATTTTTTCTTTTCTCTTGCAGGATTTAATGATTTATAACAGGAGGGAACAGAACAAAAAAAACCTTTCAATTATATAATGCCTTTTTTGACTCTTATATATTAGAATAATTGTGTTTTATATGTCCCAGTTTGTTCACATGGACTTCATTCAGTTTAGATCCAGTCCCTGTGGAATAAACAGCTACCTAATAAACTTGTTCTGTTGTTGCATCCAAAACCCATGTGCTATCACTTTATATTTTTATCTTACAACAAGCGCCACGAGTATAACAGGGCCAGAAGGAAACTGGTAACATGGAGCCAATTTTAATTTTCAACTAATAAAAGAAGACAAGAAAACTCAAAATTGCACTTTACCATCGGAAGACAGCAAGAAGTCCTGACATTGGACAAAATAAATGATAGATTAGGCACCTGACCTGACATTGAACCAGTAAGGTTGTGGATAGAAAATAAGGTTCCTTGTTAACTAAATCAGCACTCTGTGGAGTTCAAGCTATAGAGCTCACCACATGTACTGTTAGAATGGGAGAGGAAAGAACTTTGCACTGCAGTAAGTCTTTGGAAAAAAAAGCTACAACAGTTGACTTGCACTATCATAGAATCTAGACCATTTTCAGTCAAAGGCGCTCTTGTATGGTTTACAGTGCCAGCGAAAAATGGTGGGAAATTTTGGGGCTATTTAAGGAAATGACTATAATACCAGTGACTATGCAATATGAGAATTGGAAGCCTTACACAAAAAGATTTCACTATTATATCCTTGCCAATAAAGTACCCAAGGATACCGTAGCCTCGCTTTTCCTAAGCATTATTGGCAGCAAAACTTTTAATCTGCTAAGGAGCTTGGATCAATCCAAGAAACGTGGCAGTAAAATTGATCAAGAGCTAACCAAAATTTTGGAAGATCATTATGCCCCAAGACCATTTATCACAGAGGACCCTTTTCATTTTCATAAAAAGAATCAGTTAAATGTGAAAACTTCACGCAGTTTGTCATGACTCTAAAGTGCCTGACAGAGCATTATGAATTTGGTGACTCTTTGGATTACACTATCCAAGGCAGACTCATTTGTGGCCTTAGAAATTTAACTATACAAACGAAGATTATTAATGGAACAGAATTTAAAAACAGCCCTGGAGATAGCCATTTCAATGGAGATTGCTGCAAAAGAAGCTTTCCATCTTGGAGGAGGCATAAGGATCCATAACATGGGCACCCCCAAGAAGAAATCTACCCAGCAACATCGCTGTGCAAAAACAGGCCGGCCGTTCATGGCCAAATGCAAAAACTGGCAAGATTGATCACAAGCCAGGGCTTGCTGAAAGAAAATAACAGTTGCAAAAATGAGTGTTTCTAAATACAACCTGGATATACCAAGGAAAAAAAATGAAACAAATTTCACCAAAATAGTTTGTAATATAGAAGAAAAGAACAATATGATAAATGAAGACTCAACACAGAGTTTTGATGAAAATTTAAAGCTTAAATTTAAAGATTCTGGACCAGAACACTGCATTTGCCTGATGAAGACACATTGTCGAAAGCTCGCAAATTTACTATCAAATAAATCGGTTGGATTTAAAATTGGTGTTGCTAGATTCTTACTGAGTTCTTACTACCCCATTCCAACGCTGGCATCTCTACATCATGATTTCTGGTGCAGAGCAGATGCCACTGGAATTCCGTACTGGGAGACACTATTGTGGTGGGAAGGCATATGCAAATCCCGCACATTGTGAGATTCTCCTAGCTTGCTGCGCTTAATCATTAAAATGCAGCCAGACAGGAGAATCGCCCTCATGGTCTTTGTGTTAGGAAAGATGCATATGATTTCTCCAGAAATCTATCCAATATCTGGGCCATGTCATTGACAGCAAAGATTTATACAAAGCACTTAAAAATATTATGAAAGCTCCACAAGCATAACTGAACATAACTGAAATCATTCCTAGGGTGAATAGACTGTTATGAGAAGTCTGTCTCAAACTTCGCAGTTCTACTTAAACTATTACACAACTGTTATGCACTAAACACACATGGCAATGAACACCAACTTGTGAAAAAGTTTACAATACAGCCAAAGAAATATTGAAAAGTTATGCATTGGTGTATTTCAACCCAAAGTTGCCACTAAACTTGCCTATGATGCATTGCCATATGAAGTTGGGGTGATTGTGTGACACAGACTACCTTCTGGGGAAGAAAGACTAATCACATTAGCATGGTATACTCCAAGAAGTATTGAATCAAACTACATGCTGTTGGAAAAAGAAGAAGTGAATATTATTTTTCGACTAAGTGTTCCATGAATATCTTTATGGTGATCACTCACATTGCTGATGGATCACCAACCTTAAACAAACACCTTTGGGCCATTTAAAGTATTCTATCACTCACTGCAAGCAGACATTAGTGATGGTCATCAATACTGTCAGCAGATTCATACAAAATCAAATATTGTCAATCTGAAAGCCATGCCAATGCAGGTACATTTCCATGTTTACCTTTAGCTCTCGGGCACATACCACCAAGTAGTGTTTCCTGTACCTTTACTTCTTAAAATTAATTTGTGGGACATGGGCATCATGGGCTGGCCGGCATTTGTTGCCCACCTTTAGTTCTCCTTGAATGGAGTGACTTGCTAGGCCATTTTGGAGGATATTTGAGAGTCAACCACATTGTTGTGGCTCTGGGGTCATGTGTTGGCCAGACTGGGCATGAATGGCAGATTTCCTTCTCTAAAGGATATCAGTGAATATTTTTGCAGATAAATAATATTTAAGTCCAGTGACAGAAATGATTCAGTGATGGGATTGGTGTTAAAGGGGAGGATAGCTGGAATGCATCCTGATTTAAAGCCATATGCTTTCCGGAAGTTTGAGTTGACAGTACAGGTGGATGCCACTTGTGAAGATGAGGTGATAATTCCTCCAAAAGTGTGACATTTTTGGAACATTTACATGAAGGACACCCAGGTATAGTTGAATGAAAGAACTAAGAAGGAGCTACTTCTGATGGCCTGGATGCCCAAATGAAGAAACAACTGTACTGTGCCAGTCATGTGCATGGGTAGGGAACTCACTGTTATTGACTCCATTAATCCGTGAGAATTGCCTAAAGTACCTTGGCAATGTTCAAACATAGATTTTGCGAGTCCATACAAAGGGTACATATTCATGGTTGTCATTGATACCCACCAAAAGTGGCCCAAAATGGTCATAATGAAATCAACAAGTGCAAAGCAATCCATTGAAAGACTGGATGAGATTTTCACCAGATTTGGGAAAGCAGAACAATTTCTAAGTGATGATAGACCCCAATTTACAACTCAAGAGTTTGAAGACTAAGGAAGCATGATATCCAACACAAAATCAGCACCATAGCTTCAGTGAATGATTTAGCCGAAAGATTCATTCAATCCATGAAACATTCACTGAAAGTCTCCAAGGATCAAAATTCATATCTTTGTCTAAGCAGTTTTATGGTCTCATATCATCATGCATGTGACAACACAAAATTTGCTAGCTTTACTACTCATGAATAGAAAGCTGAGAATCACTTTTGATTTATTCATACCTCAGGAGGCATCTAAAATGGTAGAACACAGCCACAAATCCTATGATGGAAAGGTAATTCAGAACAATTATTTTTTCAGCAAGGGGACCAAGTTTTAGTGCACCAACAATGAGAAGTGTGTTCCTGCAACTATCATGGCTGAAACTGGTCCAATATCATATACTGTACAAATGGAAAATGAGTTAGTTCAGATATGACATGCAGATCAGTTTTTGGTTACATGCACCAATGTATTATCACTATTAATGCCAGGATCACCTCAGGCTGTATCGCAAGAGATACTGGTTAGGTACATTGGCTATGCTAAATTCTCTCTCAGTGTGGCAACAAGGGGATTTTCACATTAACTTCATTGCAGTGTTAATGTAAGCCTATTTGTGACACTGATAACTAAACTTAAGTCTTCCATTCCACCAAAGACTGTAATCACAACTTTTGATCTTTTGTTATTAGTCTACCTTCTGCTGAAGAGACTGTTGCACCTTCCAGGGTGAAAATATCTATTCCAAGCCCTGAGAGTAGCTGTATTGTCAAGGACTATCAGATACCTGCAACGTACAGGCATCCACTGCAGAATAGATGCCTTCCAGATCAACTTTCCTATTAAATGTATTATAATTGCTCTGTAAGGATAAATTGCCTGCCAGTGTATAACATATTCTCTAATGACTGTGTAAACATTATCATAGTTATTCATTATAATGTGTTCTTAGAAGTAAAGGGGGAGAGATGTTATATTTTGAAGTTATTGTGAGTTGCATGGTCCCTTTAGGGGTTTTGTTACTTGGTCAGCCCATAACATCATCAACTACTTCACAGGTTTTGGACAGTCTAGTTCCAGTCACTGTGGGGTAAACAGCTATATAAGTGATGGGTAAGTTGTTAGAAGGTATTCTGAGAGACAGGATCTAAAGGCATTTTGAGAAGCAAGGACTAATTACAGACAGCATGCTTTTCTGATTGGAAAATCATGTCTCATGAATTTGATTGAACTTTTTGAAGGGGTAGCCAACAAAGTTGATGAGGACAGTGCAGTCGACCTTGTCTACATGCACTTTAACAAGACCTTTGACAAGGTATCGCATTGTAGGTTGTTGCGTAAGATTAAACTTCACAAGATCCAAGATGAGATAGCCAATTGGATACAAAATTAGCTTGATAACAGAAAACAGGATGGTTGTAGAGGGTTGTTTTTCCAATTGGAGACCTGTGATCAGCATTGTGCCTGAGGGAACAGTGCTGAGTCTATTGTTATTTGTTATTTATATTAATGATTTGGATGAAAATTTAGGAATCATGGTTAATAAGTTTGCAGATGACACCAATATTGGTTGTATAGTGAACAGTGAAGGAGGTTGTTAGGATTGCAATGGAAACTTGATCAATTGGGCCAGTGGGCAGATGCAGTTTAATTTACATAAATATGAGGTGATGCATTTTGGTAGATCAAATTGGAGCAGGACCGAATCAGTTAATAATAGGCATTGGGGAGAGTTATAGAACAAAGAGATCTAGGAGTACACGTCCATAGCTCATTGGAAGTGGAGTCACAGGTGGACAGGATGGTGAACAAGATATTTAGCATGATTGATTTCATAGGTCAGAACGGTGAATACAGGAGTTAGGATGCCTTGTTGAAGTTGTGTGAGACATTAGCATGGCCACAGTTGGAATACTGCATACAGTTCTGGTCACCCTACAATAGAAAGATATTACTAAATTAGAAAGAATGCAGAAAAGATTTATTCAGATGTGGGCACTTGCTGATTTGAGTTGTAAGGAGAGGTTAGATGAACTGGTTCTATTTCCCTGGAATGTAGGAGGCTTGGGATGATCTTATATAAAATAATGAGAGGCATAGATAAGGTAAGATAGTCTACATCTTTTCACCAAGTGTAAAAGAGTCTAAAACTAGAGGGTATGTGTTTAAGGTGAGAAAGAGATACAAAAGGTCCAGAGGTGCAATTTTTTTCACTCAGAAGGTGGTGAGTGTTTGGAACAAGCTTCCAGAAGCAGTTGTAAAGGTGGGTACAATTTTGTCTTTTAAAAAGTATTTAGACAGTCACATGGGAAAGATAGGTATAGAGGAATATGTGCCAATGCAGGCAATTGGGACTAACTTAGTGGTAAAAACTGGGTGGCATGGGCAAGTTGGGCTGAAGGGCCTGTTTCAATAGTGTAAATCCCTTTGACCACTGCATTAGGCAAAGGCACTTGCAACACAGATGCTCATGTATTAATGAATCTGTTATTGGATTAAGATGTGGAAAAAAATTTTGGTACTTTCTATGGATTGCAAGTTGAGCAATATTGAATCAGTGGTGATATAGCTGTTCACAGACTGCCCTTTCGGAGCAAAGGGGGTTTTGAATGCTGATTTACAAGGATGTTGCCTGGATTGGGTAGCATGCCTTATGAGGATAGGTTGAGGTAGCTCGGTCTTTTCTCACTGGAGAGACAAAGGATGAGAGGTGACCTGATAGAGATTATAAGATGTTGAGAGGTATAGATTGAGTGAATTCTCAGAGGCTATTTCCCAGAGCTGAAATGGTCACTACAAGGTTTAAGGTGCTGGGGAGTAGGTACAGAGGAGATGTCAGGGGTAAGTTTTTCACTCAGAGGGTGAAGGGTGAGTGGAATCGGCTGCATTTGGTGGTGATGGAGGTGGGCTCGTTGGGGTCTTTTAAGAGACTTCTGGATGAGTACATGGGATTTAATTGGATTGAGAGTCATAGATAGGCCTAGTAGGTAGAGATATGATCAGTGCAGCTTGTGGGCCGAAGGGCCTGTTTGTGCTGTACTGTTCTATGTTCAGTGTTCATAGTACCTCTTTCTGCTTCTCTTTCTTCTCCTTCCTCCCTCCACCCAGCTATCCAAGGTGGCCTCTGATTGCACAGGCAAGAGCTGTCTTTTCATAGTTATCAAAATTATAGGTTATGCAGCAGAATGCCTTGTGTAGTGGAAGACTTTCCCTGAGTGGTCTAGACAGTGAAATCAATGTTTTGTGATTCTGATAGTTAACTCCACGATGTTCCGTGTGGTTTTAAGATACTTGTTGCAGGGGCATTGTCCTCTGTGATTCCTTGGCAAGCGAAACCATGAATCAGATTTCAGCTAAAGTCTCTTGTTTGTCCTGCATGTCAAAGATAGCAGGAAAGGCTGACTGTTTCAGCACGAAGGCAGCATTGTGGTTGCTGACACTGACGTGATATAATGTAAATATTTATTCACCAACTGCAGATTGATATTCTGAAACCCTTGCAGTTCCAAAACATCACCCCTATTTACATGTGAGACCCAGAGAATTGTGTGTTTGCAATCAGTGGCTTCCTGAATGAACTGTTGGAAATCATGTTACTTGGCAAATTTGTGTGCTTGTGCCCCCTGAGAACACAGGTATACAGCAGTTAAATAGAACTTTTGGATCAATCAGTCCATACCAATGTTTATGCTTCACTTGAACTTTCTCTCATTTTTCATCATTTAAATCTATCACAATAACCATTTTCTCCCTCAAATGCTTGTTTATCTTCCCCTTAAATGCATTTACATTTGTTTCAACCACTCCTTGTGGTAACAAGCTCCAGATTCTTACCATTCTTTGGGTAAAGAATTTTCTTCTGAATTCTTTCTTAGATTTGTTGATGGCTATCTTATATTGATGACCTCTAGTTATGTTCTTTCCTGCAAAAAGAAACTATACCTAATATGTCAAAGTTTTTAATTTTGAAGACCTCTCTTAATATGCTGTTCAAGGCCTTTGTTATCTCCTTAATGTGATGAATGAGATCTGTGAAATGTTAGCTATGTATCTGCTTCATCCTGGAAGGAACTACTTGTATAGAAGTTGATAGCACCAATAACCTTGACCTGCTGTTTGACTACACGTCCTATTGAAGGAGGTTAAACAG
Organism: Sphyrna mokarran; assembly: GCA_024679065.1. Taxonomy (NCBI): domain Eukaryota; kingdom Metazoa; phylum Chordata; class Chondrichthyes; order Carcharhiniformes; family Carcharhinidae; genus Sphyrna; species Sphyrna mokarran. The sequence continues at coordinate 39,105,997 of JAGIQG010000009.1, forward strand.
TTCAAGCTGCTACCTTAGTGAATCAGAGGTGTTTTACACTTAGCTGCTGTTTCAGGTGGACGTAGGAGAAATGCCCTCTGGCTTTCTAATGATAGCCATTCTCCTTCTCCCTCTGTGCATTGCTTCTCCTCTCTGCAGGTTTTGCCCCAACCCCTTTCATGTTGCAACCCGAGGAACTACAACTATTAGCAATATAACTTGAGCAGGCAGGGAAGAAAACTTTGCTGACCTCCCTATCAAGTTGCAAAACATTGCCTACTAAATTAAAGAAGCCATGAAAAACCCTTGAAGAATGCAGCATGGTATTTCCACAAAATTGCAGGAGCTCTGTTAAAAAGTCATCCAGACTCAAAATGTTAGTTCTGTTTTCTTTCTACAGATGCTGTGAGACCTGCTGAGATTTTCCAGAATGTTCTGTCTTTGTTGCAAAGGCAAATGTTGGTCAAAAGCACCCCACTTTCAAGTCCAAAGACTGGCCCTTTAAATAATACTAGCATTCAGGGGATCATCGTGAAACACAATGTGTGAGTGAATAGGAAAAGCATGAAGTGCAATCTAATTTTTTTTAAATTTTTCAAAAAATACTAAAAAACTGTCAAATAAACAGATCCAAAAATTACAAAGTGCCAAAAAAAGAAACATTTTTCTTGTACAATACTATGCTTATTTACACATTACATTAATTACATTTCATTACTTAAAACTATATACATGCCTCAGATTTTACTGTGTGCTGTTATTTTTCAGCTTTGCACACAGGCCGAGGGTGTTCTGCAGTTACCGGGCCCTTGGTCTCCCTTGGTTGAAGGCTTTACAGAGTGGCCTTTCCGCATTATGCCTTTGTAGCAGCTGCCTCAACTTGAGGGCATCCCTCAGCACGTAATCCTGGACCTTAGGTCGAGGACAACCACCACTCTTGACATCATCTTAAACTTACTGGCCATGCCTCCTACATTCTCATCCAAATCATTAATATAAATGACAAATAACAATGGACCCAGCACCAATCCCTGAGGCATACCGCTGTTTGAAAAACAATCCTCTAATTTCACTATATTTCTCAAGGGCTTTGTCAGTTTTTAGATGTCTTGATCTATCATATGCTTCGTTTTCCCTTTTGACTAAGCTTACAATTTACCTTGTTATCCATAGTTTGTGAATCCTGCCATTTTTATCCTTCATTTTTGCAGGAACATGCCTATCCTGCCTTTCAATCAACTGGCCTATAGTTTTTAGGTGTCCAAATCAGCAACAAGAGCAATCTAAATTGGCAGAATGTGAGTGAAATCAGCTGAACAGACTGTCATCACAATCCATCCACTCTGCATACTTCCACCACATGCACAACATGCCTGTGCTTGCATTCTTTCATCGATTCATTTTTCATCTCCTCTGGCTCGAGCAAGGCTATTAAACAAAATTTTGTGGTCTTGGTGTTTTAATCCACACTTCCATCAGATATTGTTTGAAGGGCTTTAACTGTCTTGTGAGTAATCCATGATATATTCTTCTTGCATATTAAATGGGGAAATGGTTTTGAATATAAAAAAACTAAAATAAAACTTTCTTCCCTTGTGAGTTCTGTGTGGGTAGACAGAAAGAAATAATTTCCAATATTACTGAATGCAAGAAAACATTTGCGTTCAATTATTTGCAATTCATAATACTGGAATGTATTTAAGTAGCCAAAAATTTGCCTCACACAAATAATTAAATACAGTAAATTTGCAGTTTTTCAAAGGAAATATAAACACTAATTTGGGGAAAGCTTTAAATACTGCCATGCAAGATGTATTTCAGGATTAGGCCAGTAGCATTAAAGCAATGCATGTATGATAAAAAAATTAAGGTGAAATTGTTTCCGTCCTCTTTTCTCTCCCTCCCTCTCTTTTTCTCTTAGTCACAATATACTTCAGGGTTCAAATCATGCATAATTATGTTGGAATGGGTCCCACAAATATTTATGATTATCCAACTTGCCATGTGCTCCAAGGTTGCCACAACAATGTGTTATTCCGGTATGTTTATTTTGGTAGTGTTCGTTGACAAATAATGTTAACCAACATACAAAGGCTCTCTTTTTTACTTTAAAGTGCTCATGTTTTACTCATTTTTTTAAAGGTAACAGGAATATACATGATTGCTTACTTTTGCATTGAGAAACATGATACAGAAATTTGCAGAGATGTTTGGCGACTAGTCTTTTGATTATTTAATGCCTGAAGCCATTTTGGTTGACAGCAAAACAAAGTAGTCTCATGAATGAAACAGTTCAAATAGGCATATTATTTTTGTTGCTCAGCATGAAGGAACAGAGATTTACTTGTAACTATTATGTCTCAAATAAATTACTCAAACTCAGATGTAGTCTCGTGGAACTACATCTTCCATGATTAGTGATATCATGGCATTACATCTTCTCCACTATGAAATCTAAACTAGAAGTTGATTGTGGCACGATTAAAAACTATTACAAAGTAGTTACAGCATAGAAACTGACCGTTTGACCCAACAGATCCATGCTGGTGTTTATGATCCATATAAGCCTCCCCTCCAATCCCTTTTACTCCTATCCCAGCAACATATCAACAGCATTTTCCTTCATTTGTTTTTACTTTTAATATATTTATTTATCTCAGCTATTCTTTGTGGCAATGAGGTCCACTTTTTAATCACTCTGGATAACAAAGACTTTCCTGAATTCAGTATTGAATGTATTAGCGATAATCTTATATTAAGGACCGTTTGTTCTGTGTGCTACTTACAAGAAAGGAGGGTGTGCAAAGACAGAGAACTAAAGATCATTTAAAATGATAATCAGTAGTGGAGGAATATGAAATTTATTATTGGTGATGTGGTCAGAGGCACTTGCTAGCACAATGTTAGCCTTGCTCAGGTGAGATAAGAGTAACAAGGTTTCTGCTTCAGTCAAGCAGACAGTTTCTTCTCAACTGCAGCAGTAAAAATTTATATCATGATGAGCTTACACAAGACAGTCGGATACTCAAGCTGGTGAATCCAAGGCAGCAATACAACTAAACAACACACTGGAAAATGTGGTCAGCGATCTCAACTGAAATGAAACTTGGTGAAAAGATATCAAATTGTATAGGTACTGCTGTTGCAGCATTTGGCAAGCTTCAGGCAAGAGCCTGGAAAAATCCTAAACTCTCAATTGTCACATAATTAAGAATCTATAATGCCTGTATATTAAGTAGACAACTGTATGATGCTGAAACTTGAACTTCATATGAGAAGCATATCACAGTTTGAAGTACATAATATGTGCTGCTTGAGAAAGATCCTTGGGATCTGTTGTTAATATAAGAGTTCCCAACAAGACATATTGTAGCTTTCTAACTCAGAAAAGGCAGTGCTCAAGTGCTGTACACTATGAAGGCTAGGTCATGTCTTATAGAATGGATGATTGTTGCCTATAATAGATGCAGTAGATGAAGAGCTTGATAATGTCATTAAACCAGTTGGAAAGTCAAAACTAAAATACAAGTAAAAAAAAAATTCATATCAAATTGACTTTAAGAATTGGGAATAGTTTGCATGCTACGGAAGTACTCAGTGCCAAAGTCTTCATGTGGGAAGGTGGCAGTTTGAAGAACGTCAGATTGTCATAGAAAAATGCCATTGCAGGAAGGAGCAGATGGCAGTAGTCTCTACATCAAATAATGATGGCTTATGATGCCACCACTGTTTAAATAGGGCTGAACTCTCAACTTAAGACTCATAACCAATGAGCAGTGGGTATAAATCATTAGCAATGATTCAAAGTTCAAGAAAGAACAGGGCACTTAGAAAATCATAATATGATTAGGCAGAATCAAAATAGAAAATTGTGTTTGAAAATGTGTTAAAATATTTTGAAGTTGTAATTAGCAGGATAGATAAAGGGGTATCAGTGAATGAGGTATAATTTGATGAGATGCTACACAAGAGCTTATTGCATAAAATTAGGGCTCATGGGATTTGGGATTATTAGCATGGATTAAAGATTGGTTACTGGACAGAAAAGAGTGAGCAGAAATAAACTGATAATTTTCAGGTTGACATGCAGGTACATAATGTTTAATGTGTGGGCATCATCCATTTACAATATATATCAATGATTTGGATGAGGGAGCTGAGAGTATCCAAGTTTGATACGATTGGAGGTAGTAACATGGTGATATTGTAACTGGATTAGTAATGCAGAGACCTAGGGTACCAGGCTCTGAGGTCGTGGGTATGAATTCATCTAAGGCAAATGGTGAAATTTAAATTCAGTAAAAATCAAGAATTAAAAGTCTAATACTAACCATGATTCTTTTTAGGCAAGGGAATCAAAGATTATCAAGACCAGGTGTGGAATTTAACACAAACAAATCAGTCAAGATCTTATGAATGGTGGAGCATGCTCAAGGGTTCAGATACATCTATTTCATATCTAACTGTTGTCTATCTGAAATATTTATTGATTTGTAGGAAAGTTACCTGAATGTTCTTGTACCAGGAGGCAATCACTTAATTTAAGGATAGGTCTTCTGATTTAGTCATTGGCAGGGAAAGGAGGATGTGACTGCGATTGAGGTAGGTAAGGGGACCCAGAGAACAGGAATGCAAAAGCCTTAGCCTTTGTAATTGTCTGATTGGTTTGCAGTTTTCTGAGCTTGATTGGATTAGGGCGGGGACTGCATGGTGGATGAGCTGACTGACCACGGCACTGTGGCACAGGAAAGCATTCAAATGGAAGGAGCAAAAAGAATGTAGTGGGAGCAGGGGACAATACAATAGAGGGATTGACATTGCTCTGCAGCAAAAAGTGAGAGTCAAAATGGCTGTATTACTTGCCTGCTGCCAGGGTTCAAGACAACTGCTCGAGGCTGGAAAAGAACCCTTTGCAGGTTCTTTACCCAAAGGGTGGTTCGGGAGTGGAATGCCCTGCCTGCAGCAGTTGTAGATGCGCCAAGTTTGGTGGCGTTTAAGAGGTTAGTTGATAAGTATATGGAAGAGAAGGGAATGGTTTAGTTTGGAGGGGCATTGCTTTTTATATTGGTCGGCGCAACATCGAAGGCTGAAGGGCCTGTTCTGTGCTGTAATGTTCTATGTTCTAATTAGGAGTGAGAAGGGTGGTATCAAGTATTCATGATCTGTGAGAAGCAGCTCCCGTAACAGGACATTTTCAGATAGCTATTCAGCAGGAACTGCAATGCTGATGGTGTAAACACCTTTTTAAAGCTTCTACTGTTTCAGGGACTTTTAACATACTTTTCCTACTGAATGTTCTGGTGTATGAATTTACCATTAAGGCCTTGATACTATTTGCTGCACTAAGGTCAAATTTATTACAGTTTAATCAAACTCAGCAGTAATATTTTAGTCCATAATGTACATCCAGCTGATGTATTTATTCCCCTGTTGTCAGAGTGAAATATCAGTGGTGGACTCTTAGCAATTCTGACATTGCTTATTTTGCATGTTCAAGGTTACCTTGCTTAAATACAAGTCATTTCATTCTTCAGAGTTAGTTTTTTCACGAAAGTGCAGTATACATGAGATGCTCTCACTGTTTTTTTTCTCTCTCTAGTTTTATTTAAGCCAATATCAGTGAATAAATAGGGAGTCTTGTGCAACACCAAGTCATGTCCCTACCTTGCATCCAAAAGCCTCAGGTTGAAGTGTCCTTCCAGGACTCGATGGCCAAAGAAGGTGTACTCATAATGTGGTCAAACAGGTAGAATGTTTTAACCTGCAAATACTTCCAAAATGCAAATGGCTTGTGGTAAGAGTGGGAGACGCTCCTAATCAGTCATGCTTGATGAGCAGTGGCGCCTTCAAGCTATAAGTCCTTAGCGACAGACTAGCGACCTATTGAGTGAATTACTAGTTTTGGAAACGGATTAAAAGCTGTCTTCATGCACCCTTTGTACAGGAAGTCAATTGGAATAGAAAAAAAGAGAATAAATAAACAGTATTGGTTTCTAACTACCTGACCAACTGTACTGGGGAATTATTGATCATAAGTATGGGTGGCATAGTGGCTTTTGGGTGGCACAGTAGCATAATGGTTAGTACTGCTGCCTCACAGTACCAGGGACCTGGGTTTAATTCCGGCCTTGGGTCACTTTCTGTATGGAGTTTGCAGATTCTCTCTTATATACACATGGGTTTCTTCCAAGTGCTCTAGTTCCCTCCCACGGTCTAAAGATATGGAGGTTAGGTTGATTGGCCAAGCTAAATTAACCCTAGTGTACACGGCATTAACAAGATAAATATATGGGGTTACAAGAAAGTTTTTAAAGTAAAGTTGAAATTTATTTATTAGCCACAAGTAAAGGTTACATTAACACAGAAATGAAGTTACTGTGAAATTCCCGTAGTCACCATAGTCCAGCACCTGTTTGCGTCAATGCACCTAACTAGCACATCTTTGAGAATGTGGGAGGAAACTGGAGCATCTGGAGGAAATCCACACAGGCACAGGGGGAATATGCAAACTCCACACAGACAGTGACCCAAGTTGGGAATCGAATCCGCGTCCCTAGCAGTGCTAACTACTGTGCTACTATGCTGCCAATAGGGCCTGGGTGAGATTGTGGTCAATGCAGACTCTATGGGGCAGACTCTATGGGCCAAATGGCCTCCTTCTGCACTTTAGGGATTCTATGATTTTATGAAAACCTTGCACATCTTAAATCTCACCATATGTAATATGTGGAGGCTGGAATTTAAATGTTTCTGGGTCAGTTTTCAGCATGTAAATGGCCCAGTCTGATGTGAGGACAATGCTTTCATATTTGTGAGGACATCGACCAAATTTAGTTACTGTATGTGTTAAGAATAGTTATAAAAAATTACAATGATGACAAAAAATGACAACTTGGGACAATTTTTTAATGTAAGAACTTAATTTAGGCAGTTATTACGAAACATATATCATGAATTGAGAAAGGAAATGGTCAAATATTTAATAATTAGCAGTGTATTTAGAAATGTTTGCCAGAATTTTGCATTTAGTGATCTGGTGCATGGTTCACATGGACAATTATAAAATGGGGTGGAGTGATGTCAGGATGGAGTCCTGATGTCTTCGCACTGCCTCATGATATTTCAGTTGGCTGGCATATGCAGAAGTTGGAACCATGCTTACCAACCTTTAACGGGCAAGCCAAGCCCATTCAGAGAACTTTTGACTGTAAATTGAGTGGCCTGAGCACTTTTAAACTCAGTGCATGGGCCACTCGGTCAGGCAGTCTTCACAATTTTCATGCATTCAATATCGAGGGTGGGATAAAAGACGTACAAGATGTTGATACAGTGAGTGATTTGGAGTTCTGCTATGAGAGTTGTTCGGAGTACGTTTAGAGATAGTTTTTGGTGTTCTGGAGAACTCTGGGTTTCCAGCATTTGCAGGCACTTTCTGTCAAGAGGCCCTCAATGCAGAAATCTGTGCAGCAATCTGTATAAAATTGGGATTGTGTGCTCTACTGGAGGAATCTGTTCAGAACAGGAAGAGAGGGCCAGAAAGGGGAGGAAACCAATGGCCATAGGCAGCATCTCTGAGTCAGATATGCGGAATGGGCAGTGCGGCCAGAAGAGGTAGAAAGTGCAAGGCAGATGGATCTGGAGAAGGCAAAATTATCCAGCAGGCAGAGTTTACCGGCAGAACTGTGCTTACCTGGATTGTCTGAAGATATGCCAAAGAACGTTATATCTCTCCAGGGGCACTGTCACTTCCACATGCAAGTTCATCCTGAAATCACCATTTTGTGCCAGTGTCTCTAAAAGTAATAACTGCCTTGAACTTTTATGCCTTAGGTTCTTTCCAGGGGTCAGTGGGAGATGTATGTGGTGTCTCCCAATCGGTTGAGCATAATGCATGAAGCTAATTTTTAACATAGCTGTTTTGCTATGTCAGTATCTTCATCCATTTCAAGATTGACGAGGCTAACTAGGTAGAGTAAGCTACCACTCTCTTAATGTCCAGATTGTCTGTGATCTCAAGAGTCAGATACTGCAGATTTATGCTAGGCATTCAGGAAGCAGCCAAGATGCCCACATCCTCCATAATTCCCAGATACCAAGTCTATATGTTGCTCCAACTTCTTGGATGGTTGACTCCTCGAGACCGAAAAGTGGCTGGTGATGCCCCGAGGAAAGTTATAACCGCAGTCATGTTTCCACAAGGGTAGTAATTGAGAAGACTATAGTTCTACTCAAGATGGGGTTTTGCTACCTTGACTGCTGAGGGGGATCACTTTAATGGTTTCCTGAGTATGTTTTCCTTAATGTTGTCTGTTGCATACCACACAATCTACTTTGTGAAGGGGGACCCATTGAAGGATGAAGACAGTGATCAGATCATGGAGGATGATCCAAGCACTGAGTCTGAGGGGGAGCCTGTGGAACCCCAAGTGAGGAGCTTAGGGGAGGTAGGGAGTCAAGAAAAATTTGATGTAGAGGATTTTTCATTGACTCTGTCTACACTTCCTGCTATCTTGACAAAGCTGCCAGCATAATCAAGGATCTGCACACCCGAGACATTCACTCTTCCACTTTCTTTCTTTAGGGAAAAGATACAAAAGTCTGAGGTCACGTACTAATCGTCTTAAGAACAGCTTCTTCCCTGCTGCCGTTAAACTTTTGAATGGACTTACCTTGCATTAAGTTGATCTTTTTCTACACCCCAGCTATGACTGTAACACTACATTCTGCACTCCCTCATTTCCTTCTCTATGAACAGTATGTTTTATCTGTATAGCGCACAAGAAACAATACTTTTCACTGTATGTTAATACATGTGACAATAATAAATCAAATCAAATCAAAGGAACACAAAGCAACAGGTAAATTGGTGGTAAGGGAAACACATCCTTACTGATTGTTGCTGATGAGGCACTTCTATCACCTTTAAGTCAAGTCCCAACTTCTGAAATATACTTTGCAACCCTTCATACGTGTGACTCACAACTCTCAGGCTCTTTTCTACTGCTTGTATAGAGCACGCTAGAACTGGGACATGTAATGTACCATTTTGGTAATGAAGGCAAAGATACATATGCACAGTGCACATGTACCAGGGAAATATTAATCATCTGTGAGAGCCCATTCTATGTTATTGTGCCTTAAATTTTCATTTCCAAGTGCTATTTCTTGATTCTCCTCTCACTGGCACCTGGATTGGAGATGCCTTGTCAATCTTAATGACCTTAGAGGCTGTTCTGTGATCATCAGAGCCTCTGTAAGCCCTGAGTAGACAGAGAAAGTCCAGTGCCACGGCTGGGCATAAGTTATCACAGTCCCATCAGATGTGGGAGGCAGGGGGTAAAGGTGAGGAGGGAGTAGCCCCTTGGGCAGTGCCAGTCTGTAATCAGGATTGGTGGGGGAGGGAGGCAGGGGGTGATCAGAGCTGGCCATTGGGGTGAAGGGAGTCGGAGCTGTCCAGGAAGTGATTGGGCTGCTCATTGGAGTGGGGGGGAGGTGGGATTAGAAGGCCTAAGGAACTCTGGGAAGCCTGCGATCAGGGGGTGGGGAGGTTCAGAAGGCCAGCAATCAAGAGGGTTACAGACTGGCCAATGATTGGGGAAAAAAAAGAAATTTCTTCTCACTTTAGTCCCAAATGGTTTACCTTGTACCCTTAGACTGTGACCCCTGGTTCTGGACTTTGCTGGCATTGCGAACATCCTTGCTGCATTTCCTCTGTCTAACCCTTTAAGAATTTTATAGGTTTCTATGAGATCCTCCCTCATTCCCCTAAATTTCAGCAAATATAACCCAATTGATTCTAGCTCTCCTCATACATTAGTCCCGTCATCCCAGAATCAGCCTGGTAAATCTTTGCTGCACTTTTCCAGAGTAAAAACATCCTTCCTCAGAGAAGGATACCGAAACTTCACACAATGTTCCACGTGTGATCTCACCAAGACCCTGTATAACTGCAGCAAGACATCCCTTCTCCAGCACTTGAATCCTCTCGTGATGATGGGCCATCTGAGAGAGGAAGCAAATTTGTAAGTCTTGAACACCATTATGAGGTCAGAGTTCACACAATCAGGTGGTTATTCAGAATGAACATTTGATTAAGCAAAAACTTCTGAATGGATGAGCAACGGGGATAACTAGATTTCACATGTCAGTCTTACAACCGTTGCCTACAAATTTCATATCCTCCACAAATCTCTTGCTTGTCCCCTGGACTGTCACTCTCATCTGACACTCCCGCCTTTCCATGACCAGTGGACTTGATTCATGTTTGCTGGATATTTTCAGTGCCTGCTGCTCTGCCTGACATAGTACAAGAAGGTCTAGGCTGCACCACCCATCTGTCGTTGCTCCTGAGCATTGTAACTCTTCTTCACCTGCAAGGACAAAAGTGCTTTCACTAATCACCCTCACCATGAAGAGACATTCCAACCTCCCTCATCTCTTCCAAAGAGGCAAGTTCACTTGCCTGTCACATTGTTGCACATCACCTTAACATATATGCCAGCCTTGATCTATTAAGAAATACGAGTATATGCCCCATTATGCCCTGCATTTCACATCATGAATGCCAACAAATGCTATCATGCTACAAAGATATCTATCCAAGGTTTCAACTGGAATCAGTACTCACCCTGGTGCTACGCAGAAAGTTATTGAATCTTTTCCTACACTAGATCAAAGTTTTGTGAATGACATTATATCTGCTGACCAAGTCTGTCACCTCTGCCCAGGCCATCTTCATCATATGACGTGGCCTCCACTTGCCTTCCCATGACATCAGGATGTTGTGATGGTCACTCATTGCCTATAGTAACATCTTAAAGCACTAACCTGAAAAACATTGGGGATAGACTGATTCTGGACATTTCCATCACACTTGGCATGGGCTCCAGGCAATGATGACATTCCAGAGATGGGAGTAGCACTCTTAACCAAGTGAAGTATCAAAAAGTGTAAGTTCCAGTGCAGCTCTTTGAGGTTCTGAATGCTAACTTCATTGCTGACTTGGGTCATTGTCTATATGGAGTCTGCATGTTCTACCCATGGCTGTGTGGGTTTCCTCCGGGTGCTCATTTCCTCGCACAGTCCAAAAGACTTGGTGGTTAGGTACATTGGCCATGGTAAATTCTCTCTCAGTGTACCTCAACAGGTGCTGGAATATGACAACTAGGGGATTTTCACAATAACTTCATTGGAACCCGACTTGTGACACTAATAAATAAACTTAAACTTAAACTTAAACCTGAGGTCAGATTGAACCTGTGTCCCTGGCGCTGTGAGGCAGCAATGCTAACCACTGTGTAACCATGTCAGTCCCTTAATGTGCTTATGAAACCTGAAATATTGTCCTTCCTGTCACCATATTTGTGCTTCCATATAACCAATTTCTAGTCCTATGTATACAACTTTACTGTGACATTTTTCTGCAAATTATCATCATCACTACTTCCTTTCCTATGAATTTTTATGACATGATATGGAAATCATAGGAGGGGAATATATCTCATCTCACTGATAACACCTTTCAGGGGTTAGCATGGCTATGATTTACTGTTCTGGAAAAATCAGGGATAATATTTGTTTAGAATTATAGTCATTTAAACTCAAATAATATGAAGGAGAAGAAGTGAGTCTTTTTTAAAGTTTTTTTTGGTGTACCTCAAAATTTCCTTTGCTCACTCTCATTTCCTCTTGACTTGCAATGTTATTGCAAAGCATTTCAGCCTCATTGGCTGCACAAAAGTTACCTAGCCTTTGAGGAAGGCAGTGAGTGCAGCAAAAAAAAGGATTTCAAACTATTGTCAATGCAGAACCTCACATGATTTCATTTTAATTTGATTTGATTTATTATTGTCACATGTATTAACATATAATGAAAAGTATTGTTTCTTGCATGCTATACCATTCATAGAGAAGAAAACAAGAGAGTGCAGAATATAGTATTACAGTCATAGCTAGGGTGTAGAGAAAGATCAACTTCATGCAAGATAATTCCATTCAAAAGCCTGACAGTAGCAGGGAAGAAGTTGTTCTTGAGTCAATTGGTATGTGACCTCAGACTTTTGTATCTTTTTCCCGAAGGAAAAAGGTGGAAGAGAGAATATCCAGGGTGCGTGGGGTGCTTAATTACCATGGCTGCTTTGCTAAGGCAGCAGGAAGTGTAGACAGAGTCAATGGATGGGAGGCTGGTTTGCGTGATGGATTGGGCTACATTCACAACCTTTTCTTGCTGTTATTTGTGCATTGTACACATGTATTTAATTTCACTGTTCCCTTCCTTATGCACAGAATCTACTTTGTGTACAGTGTATCTGATCTCCAAACACTTACCTTCAGTACAGTTCCCTTCAGAAGTGCAGGATCACTGTTTTGCAATAACTGAATGTGCTGAGCACTGAGGTTATTTTCAATCCCAGATTTCTCTGTCTCTCCACTCTCTAGTTAAGAATCATTTACTGAATATGTGTTTTTCAGTGTGTAATACCTTGGAATTAGATTTCATCTATCAAAGTTCTTCTCATATAAAATGTTGATGAATTCGTCTTTACTTCCTTGGCTGCTTCATCAGATTCAACTGTTGACACACTGAAATGATTCTTACTACGTCTTTGTATGGCCATAGAATTTAAGCCAAGTGGCCAGAAATAAGTGCAGTAAAAGCAGACATGTCAATGACAAAATATATGTAGTGACATCATTCAGAGTTCTGTGTTGGCACCTCCTTTTTTTCATAACGTATGAATCATTTAAACATGAGTATAAAATTTACATTAATATTGAAAATATAAATAGATAATACATCAAATGGTAAAATATCCAAAAGAGTGAAAAAGCAGAGGAACCAATGCTCAGGATTTTCCGCTCCAATTAGTGTCTGGCAGATTTGGCAATGGGCGTGGAAAATATCACGAGAAGGCAAAAGTTGAATTTACATTGGCATGAAAGGGTGCTACAATCATCCCCTCCCCCATCAATTTCAGGGTGCATTTTCTGCTATTCAACATTGGGAACATGATTATAATGGTTCTGCTCTCATTGTCGGGTCCATGCCTGGAACCATTTCCTCCTTTAAGTAATCCATCCAGAGTAGCATGATGTCAGAACACTACAAATCATGACTGCTCTAAAAGGCATGTACCCTTCTGAGGGGAGCTCGAAGGTGAGTGCAACTTTGCTGGAATGGCTTTGCATATTCATAAGGATAACCTGGGGTACTGGTTCTGAGGGGGTCAGCGGCTGGGTCAGCAGCCTTTGACTTGAGGATATGAACTCTACCCACGGACAATCAGACTTTGACTCAGCATGTTAAGGCTTTGACTCAAGGGTGACCAGCCTTTAACTCGGTGGTACTGGCTTGATTCAGGGGCGAGTAACCTTTGACTTTGGGGTGACCAAGCTTTAACTTCGGGTACAAAAACAGAAAATGCTGGAAAATCTTGGCAGGTTTAACACTATCTGTGGTGTTGAGAACGTTTTGAGGCTGGATGACCCTTCATCTTCCAATAGATGCTGTCAGACCTTCTGAGTTTTCCCCCATTTTCTGTTTTTGTTTCAGCTTTTAGTACCTGCAGTATTTTGCTTTTATTTTAGGATTAGACTTGAGAATACCAGCTCCATTTGGGGCAACTAGTCTTTAAATTAGAGGTGACCAAACTTTGACTCAGAGTTATCGACTCTGACTGGGGATGGACATTCTTTGACTTGGGATGACCAGAATTGGTTGGAGGGCTACCAGAGTAGCACTGGAGGAAGACTGGGCTAACACTGGAAGGGCACTAGGGCCTAGTCATCGTCAGAGATATCTGGTGGAGAAGACTCCAGGTACCTGCGGGAGGATTACAGGGTACTGGTCTGAAAATCCAGTGTATCGGAGGAAGACCCAAGCCAGTGTTGGGGAACATTCCAGGGTACTGGAGATTTAATCTGGTAAGTAGGGGGAGAATTTCAGAGTACAAAGGCAGGTGACTCCAGGATATCACATGCAAGATGCCTGGGTACTTGGGGGAAGACTCCAGAGTACCAGCGGTCTAGTTGGAGGGTACGAGAAGGACAACACCAAGGTGCTGGGTGGAACACTATATGGCACAGGGCATAGCTTCCAGGGTACCAGAGCTGAGGTCTCCAGGGTATTCAGATGAAGACTCCAGGGTACTGAGATGAAGAATACCAAAGTTCCCAGGCAGTAGACTCCATGGTAATGTGGGGACGGTGAAGGGGAGGGTGGAATTTCAGGGTGTTGGGGTGGAGGACATTAGATTTCTGGGATAGGGGATTCAAGGTAGGGTGGAGGACTTCAGGTTACTGGGATGGAAGCTTGCTGGGTACCAGGGTGGAAGATTCCAGGGCACTGCTGCAGTAGACTACAGGGTGCTGGGGGAAGATTCCAGAGTGGAGGACTGAGATACTAGGGTGGAAGATTCAAGGGATCCAGGGTGGAGCACAACAGGATCCTAGTCAGGGAAAACAGGAGAGTTGATTCAAGGTAGATATGCGGGTTCGCTTGATAGAGGGGAGGTGATGGTTGACCAGCAGTACAGGCCCTTCGGCTCTCAATGTTGCGCTGATCAGTGGAACCAATCTAATGACACTCTGACCTAAACTACTCCAATGTTATCCGTATGCCTATCCACTGACCATTTGAACACCTTTAAAGTTGGCAAGTACACAACTTGGGGAGATAGGGTTGACCTAGGTGAACGGGGGCTGGGGTGTTGACTCGGGGAAGACTGTGAAGTGCCGTCTGCTGCTGTCGCTCAATTGACATGATGTAGAGATGCTGGCGTTGGACTGGGGTAAACTCAGTAAGAATCTGGCAATACCAATTTTAAATCTAACCGATTTATTTGATAGAAAATCTGCAAGCTTTCGACTTTCGTCTTCGTCAGGCAAATGCAGTGTTCTGGTCACTGCATTTGCCTGATGAAGACGAAAGTCGAAAGCTCTCAGATTTACTATCAAATAAATCGGTTGGATTTAAAATTGGTATTGCCAAATTCTTACTGAGCTCAATTGACATGTCAGGAGTAAAACTAGTCACACAATTATGCCCACTTTATGTGTCTGAGTGCCAGTAATTGCTACTCAGCATTTAAATCTTGGCACACTGACTTCCAAATCTCTGAATGCCATGGTGTGTCAGTACCTTTGACAACTGGACAAGCAACTTTATTGGAAGAATTCTGCCATTTGTTGTTGAATTGAGCTTTTGCTTAGAGAAAGGGATTACAATACTTTCTTTACAGAAGGGCTATCAAGAGATGAAATGAAACTGAAATAGTCAGAACATTGAAAATATAACACTTTGAAGAAGAATGATATGAAAAGGTGCAGGAGAAAAGTTTAGAATGAACAGCTGAAGTACAACTAACACATTTTTCCACACTTACTTAAATTTCTAGTACTCTATGAGCTGCATATATACTCTGCTGCTGATATGTTTGTATTTGGTGGAAATATGCTGTAAAATGCAGTTTGCAGCTTTCTGGCCACCCTCCTGTTCCCCCAACCTGTCTCCCATATTCCAGGGGGAGAGTTGCTGGGGATGAGGGTGACCCACTTCCTCTTGGGCCTATTGAGGCCCTTAAGTGGCCAATTAATGGCCATTTAAATGTCTCAACCTGCTCCTGCCATTATTTTACCCACAGCAGGAAAGAGCCCAAACCAAGCTTTTACAGAACAAGCTGTTGAATGGGAACTGGGATGAGATGATCAAGGGGTGGGGGTAGGAGTATGGGAGGTGGAGCATTCTGCCAACTAGAGCCAATACTTCAATCCGGCCATAAATTCTTCTCTTTGGGAGCTGTCTGTAATGGTGGCCACCTCTCAAACCTGGTGCTGCTGGGACTTACTCTGCAGATAAGGGTGGAAGTCTTGTCCTGAACCAATTAATGTCCTTCTGAGCAGGAATTGGCTGCCAGGAAGCCAGCTGTTTCGCTGGCAGGCACCCACTTGATGTTTTACTCAGGGGGTGGGGTTGGATAGTTGGGAGCAAGAAACATGACGTCCCATAAAATTCAGCCCATCATTTTACTTTCCAATTGATCATTTAAACCTGAGCTGACTGTACTTTCTTATGATCTCTTTGAAAACCTAAAGCATGTGAGAAGGTATGCAACTTTGCATATCATTGTGGCGAGGCGATGGCCTTGTGGTGTTCTCACTCGACCAGAAAATTAGCTAACGTTGTAGAAACCTGGGTTCAAATCCTGCCAGGGCAGATGATGGAATTTGAATTTAATAAAAAAGTCTGGAATTAAGAATATACAGATGACCATGAAACTATTGTTGTTTGGTGTAAAGACCCATCTGGATCACTAATGCCCTTTAGGGAAGGAAATCTAACATCCTTATCTGCTCTGACTATATATGACTCCAGAGCCACAGCAATGTGGTTGGCTGTAAACTGCTCTCTGAAATGGCCTAGCAAGCTACGCAGACTGGGATGGGCAATAAATGCTGACCAGTCAGCGTCCCATGAATGAATAAAAAAACCCAAATCATATTTTGGAAATTATGTCCAAAACATTTATAACATAAGATAAGGAATGAATTGTAAAAGTTACATCTCCTGCCTCTTAAAATCCATATGCATTATAAAATTTGAAGATGTATTTATTTTTCTATTCAATATAACCTAGAAGCCAAGCATTTTCCCAAAAATAAAGTCTTATCCAATATCCATATTTGATTTAAACATGTGAGGTTACAGTAATTTACCAAATAGAATTTTTTTTTTGGAAATTGATGAAGCTAATGATATTTCTTTCAGTAGTAACATTTTGATTTAAAATAAATTTTCAAGATATAAAATGAATATTACCTGAGCTATTAGGACAACATTAATGAATTATATCGTTAGATTCAATTTACATTTGGAATTTAAAAATTAAGTGCAATGTTTACAAAGCTTAGCATAATGAGTGACAAGGATTATATCTAATTTTTCATTTTTTAGTCATAAAGTAGAATTGCCCTTAATTTCAAAAACGTATTCAAGTAATTGAAAAATATATTTGCATATACTGAGTAAGAAAACCTTGATGAAATTTGGAGGGTACTAATCATGATGAGATTATAAATAACATATTAAGGGTGTCTATTCCATCCAGTTTACATAAGTAAATTGGATTATTTTCAAAATAGGATAACATTTATAATTCAAAATTTGAAAATGGCCAGAGAGACAACAGCTATGGTTTTATGTTTGTCAAGTTTAATGTTTGTTTTGCTAGGAAATTTTTAATTTTTTTTATTCACCATCTGTGCTACATTTTTAGTGAATTTCAGTATATTTTCTATTTGGTTATGTTATTGAATGAATACCTAGATCACCACCTCTGAACAGATGAAAGGAATTGGGTGTATTTCCTGAACTAAATTAGAGTAAAACCAATGAGGAAAAAAAAATACACCACAAACTTCAATTAGTTTGATGCAATTGGTAGTACTTGGTTCTGTGAAAGAAGATCATAGGTTTAAGCTATGTTCCAAAACTAGAGTGTTAGGATGGCAAATTTTCAGAGTAAACCAGATCATCCATCAAAACCTTGGCAGAAGAGCCAAGTAAATTTCAGAAATACAGCATTTACCTACTTCTGAATAAAAGGTTCAAGCCAAATTCCAAAGTTTTGAGCATATAAGCCACTTCAGTGCATTACTCAGTGAATGCTTCCATGTTGCAAGTGTTATTTTTGGATGAAAAGTTAAACCAAAGTCTTAACTGTACCTTTATGTGGATGAAAAGATTCCACCATCAAAAGAATGAGAAGATTATCCAGGCGTCCTAAACAATTGTGTTAGGGAAAGATATCTTAGTTTCATTTCTAAGTCTTTCCCTTTTATAAATCAATATTTCATTTGGAAACAAACATATTTGCACTTTACCCTTAAAACTAGAAGTTAGATAAATTAAATTTCGAATAGAGAGATGTGTCAGCAGTAATTATCAGCTTTTATTTAAATCTTCTGAAAGCTGTGAAGAGAAATATAGCAAGTAAGCAAAAGCTTGACTGTGAATCACCTCATTGCTCAGTGCACTCTGCTTTTCTGATGAAGTTCTAGATATCTTATAATATACAATAAAATAGAAGAATAAGGTGAACAGATTGCAGCAATCATAACCCAGTGAATTATAATGCTCTTTGTTCCATTGTTTGGATGGTAATTTGAAAGAGTTGATAGCTATTAATGTAAACTAAGCTGAAAGTGCATTACTGCTTTTATTCAGGTGCATCTGTTGTCAGAAGCTTTCTATCAAATGCATGTTTCCTGTAGCAATGTCTCACCTTCCCTGTAGCTATGGTAACAAAAGCTCAACTCAGCCTCAGGCTGTGCTGTTCATTTCTGCTCTTTTATTTTGTGACAGACGGTTTAATGTTGTTTTCAAACATTTTGAAGAGATGAAATTGTTTTGACACTTGTCAAAGAATTTTGGGATACAGAAAAAGGGCATGGATGAGAATGCTGTCGCTGTCAGATGAAACAGCTTAATCTTTTACAATTACATAATTTTCCATTGTTGAATTTTGGTTGAGTTCTCAATAAAATAAAAATCAGTACTTCTGTGAATTATTATGCTACATTCAGATCTTATCATATCTCATTCTTAAACTTATTGGACCTGATCTATATCTACTAGTATAAGTCAGATTTAAATGTTTAACAACAAGTGACACCTCTTCCAGAATGGTAAATGTGAACTACATTCTAATGTCCCAGTCAATTCAGATTCTAAAAAGATTTGGAAATATTCAAAATTCTGAGTAGCTTTTGCAGATGCTGATGGGACTGAGGATCAAGAAGTGATAGAATGAAAGAAAGAAAACTGTGGCAGTTATATTCATCTTTACCATTTGGAATATAATCTGTCAAAGTGGATTGCTCGCCCCTTATAGAGCCTGGTTGATTTTCATCCCATTGTGTTCATATGCCTAGTCTTCAGTCTATAGGCAAGAAATAGAACAGTTGAGCCCTTCTTTGAGGATTGTTGAAGGAAGTGGTACTAAAAATTGTTACTACATTGCATGTATTTCTATAGGTCCTCCTTGTAGCATATGTGAACTTTTGTCTGTCGCTGACTGGTACTGTCATTGATTAACATCTTAAGAGGACAAGCTGAACCTGTATCCACTGGAGTTAAGATGAGAGATGATCTTATTGAAATATATACGATCCTGAGAGAGCTTGAGAAGGTGGATGCTAAAAGGATGCTTCTTCTTATGGGAGAGACTAAAACTGGGGATGAATGTAAAAATAAGGGACCATTCAATTAAGATGTAAATGAGGGACATTTCTGTTTCTCAGACAGTCATGAGTCTTTCCCCTGAGAGTAGTGGAGGCAGGATCGTTGATTATTTTTAAGGCAGAGGTCTCTTATTAGTCTCTTGACTAATAAGAGAGTCAAAGATTATTGTAGGTCGGCAGAATATGAGGTTGAAGCCACAATTAGATCAGGCATGATCTTATTGAATGATAGAGCAGGCTTAAGGGACTGAATGACTTAGTACTGCTCTTAATTTACACGTTCATATATATTTTGCTGTCCATGTAAGGCATTTTAGCACCAGGCGGTCTTTCAGTTGATGATGCAGCTTGGGATCTAGCTTTCTGTTGACTTCTCCATGTGGTTGTCAGTGAATATGTGCAAATTACCTCTCATTCAGTCTGACCTGTCTGGCATTCTTTGTACTGATTCCTTTAACTTCCAAGCACTTCAAACAAAGCAAATCCTATAGGGAAACCAGTTCTGGTAGTGGGATGGGGGAGGGGGGGAATTATGCAAAGGATCAAACATCTGCTGACACAAGTAAACCAAAAGTGCTGAATGTCTTTTTTAAAACTTTCTACCATATATGATTTTGCACCTCATAATCCTGGGCACACATTTGATGGGCAATCATTTTATGTCCCTAACTAAAAGCCTTGACAATAACGAGGAGGCATAATTGTGCCACTGGAACATTAATTCTATTGAATTTGCAAGCTCCTGCCTGGGTGATGGACCTGTGGGCCAGGATTTTGTGATGTTGCAACCCAAGCAGGACTGCAACAATAGCTACGAGACGTAGAGGCTATAGTTACAGTCTCTGTTAGGCTGCATCATCACAGGAAAAGTAATCTGCTCGTAGAGGGAGAAGCACGATAGTTCCCAACAGAAGGCTGTTAGATCTTTAGAGAACACCTCTCCCACCTGTACCATAGGCATGAATGCTAGTTTGGCAGCTGCGCTTCATCAAAGAGAGGGTTATTGCAATGTGCCACCTCCTTGACTTGAATCTAAAACCTCAGAGCAGAACAAGGATGGAGCCACCATTGCCACACTTTTGTAATGACTTCAGTGAGGAATAGGAAGTTGGCCTCTTGGAGTATGAACTCCCTATTCAGATCATAATTGCTTGCCCATTTAGGGAGTCTCATTTTGCATATAAAAATAAGAGTGGCATGCTGTATTGTGACTGTGTACTTGAAACACTCCAGGAGTGAAACAGAGTTTATAAATAAAGGGAATCTGGTGAAGGGACACCAGCCTTTGAGGAATTATTTCCACTTTCATAAGGTTTATTTACACAGTTATAGATTACAAGCAAACAATTCCTAACCCAACCACATTTGAAGTCAGTATCTATTTATATCTCTTTTGTAGTATCTGTAATTTAAATAAGGGCCCTTTTTCAGTGGTGAGTGTCCATTTAAACCGTACAACAAAGTTCCCCATTTGAAGGGGGCACTGTTAAATAACTTCAATAAAAACAGAAAACTTTAAAGGAAATTTATTAACTTAAATTAAAATGTGGTTTCTGTGACTGATAATGCACCTGCTGCCCACAAGTCACACAAAACATCAGAAGTAGCTTTCTGCTGGGGTCCTGGGGCATGGACATAACCACAGAAGAAAGGTAATCGGTCAGGCTGAATGACTAGCTGGATTGCATGGATTAATTAACCTTGGCCAGGCCCAGGAATAGCTCAATAAAGAATTTCTCTAATCTATCTCTCTCCCTCAACACCTCATTGGGTGGCCAAAAGTTAAGAGCTTGGGCTGCAAATGTACCTGTTTATAAGGAAACAAGTGAATTTTGAGTTAATTGATATTTGGTAGATATTAAACACCAATAAAATGCAATTAATAAGTATCTTTTTCTTTCTTTAAAAAATAAAATTCATATACAAACAAAATTTCAAAACAATTAAATCAAAAACTGCATGTTGTGCGTAATGCATTACATTGAGA
The DNA here is from genome assembly GCA_024679065.1 of Sphyrna mokarran. Classification (NCBI taxonomy): domain Eukaryota; kingdom Metazoa; phylum Chordata; class Chondrichthyes; order Carcharhiniformes; family Carcharhinidae; genus Sphyrna; species Sphyrna mokarran. Next base: position 39,127,202 of record JAGIQG010000009.1, read on the forward strand.
GATACTCCTCTAGAATCCCAAACAATCCTTTGGATATGCATTTCTTTTTGTTAAACAATCAGACATGTGATTGTTTTCATACTGCCATGTAATTATAGAGATTTCCTTTCCCTTCAGCTTTATTTATTTCAAGACAGTGAGGACAATCCATATCCTTTTTTCACTCGCATGTTTTGTTTTATAGTATACATTATCCCACAAGAATCATTACCCCAAAAATGGAAATGGTGACCCCTCCCCACTGCAGACTATGGGAGCACTACCAATCCCTCAGTCAAGGGGCATCTCCCCCCACCACTCAAAATACAAGTCACTGCCCCTTCCAACACCACGCAGGCATCTGTGACCTGATCTGACCTCCACCTCATCGCATCTCCTCCCTCAGACCCCAGCCCACTGCAACACCAATAGCACACTGCTCCCTGACTCCATCATCCTCTCCTGGCACCTTGGACCCCAAGGGAGGGTCAAAGAGATAGGTCCAGTGCCCATGTGCCCTTCTGCTGTTGGTCCTATGGTTTGGGTGAGGGCAAGGGATTGACTTCACCACTTTACCCTAGGATGAAGATCTTGTGGCTGGCCTGCCCCTTCTAATCCTGGGAAAGGCACTATTTAGTGTCAGGATGGTGAGGTCAGTTTCTGTCTTCAAAAACCATTCAAATTCTTGGTCACTTACATCTCCATGTCCTCATACCCTGGCCAGCTGGAACATCTCCAAATCATTGTAGCATTCCTTTCAGCAGAAGTGATTCCCCTTTCTGACTAGGAAGCTGCAGGTATGAGACAATTCCTTTCAAGTCCTCTGACTGTCGGAAGACAGTCACTTTCATTCATTTGGGGTGTGGGGGAAGAGTGAATAGCTATGGAGCCACCTTCAAACTATTCACTCAACCCTATTGTTTAATGCAGCATTTATTTCAAGTCTCTGAACCTTTGGAGTAATCTTATAGTCTTTGAAATACCATCAAACCCTCTCCATACCTCTGTATCCATTCATTTTCAGTCTTATCCTTTGAACTGTCATTTGATTGATAGTGTAATGGTTTTTACTCAGCATGCAGTCAGCTGTGTTTATTTTTTTTTCGTTCACACTTGAATGTATCTCAAGTCCTTCCATCATTCCTAACTGCAATGTTTACAATGTTTAGGAAGCGAAAAGCACTTAGCTGGTTTGAAGTTTCTTGCAGTTACTTGTGGTTAACAGCTGAAGACAACTTCAAACCAAAATGCCAAGTTCACTTCATGACCAACACCAAAGCCCTCCTGGTGTGGCTCCCATTGGGAGGCGGGTGAATAGCAAGTGGCTCTGAATATGTTGTCCAGCTTGCTAGTTATATATCAGTGAGTGGTTTTACATAATTATTGGGAATCCAATTGAAGCAGGTGGGGCAGATTGGGAGAATCCCAAAAGCCTTCATGCCCAGTGGGAATCCTGCTATTATCCCCTACCCCCAATTTAGTGGGCAGTCGGAATTCTCATTATCAGCAAATGAGGCCAGTGAAATCCCTGCCCTCTAATAAGTCTCCCATACAAGATGGAGATGAGGAAGAATTTCTTTTCATGGAAGGTCATTAGTGTCTGTCTTGGCGAGCAATGGAGCCTGGGTTTATTGAATTTATCTCATCCTGAATTGGATAGATTTTTGATTGACAAGTGAGTTCTAGAGCTATTGGAACAACCAAGAAATTAGAAATAATGTCACGATCAGATCAGTCATGATCTTATTGGCACAGGTTTGAGGGGTTGAATAGCCTATTCTCTGCCACTATTTCTTCTGCTCTTATGTTGTTTGCTTTCCAAGCTGAGTGACAACATATTGCTTTTTCACCCATAACCAATACTATAAGATCAGTTGCACTAGAATTCTCATCAGGAAGATTAGCATGTGAAGCATCATTAAAAATGATTTGTTTTATGCTTCTTGGATCATCTAAGAATGTGAACTTAAATATACATTTTTGCAGACATTTTATCCATGATTTATTTGCCCTTAAAACATTCTCAGCCTTAAGGTGTCTCATTGTGGTTCTTCACTCTAGCAAGTCACAATTATTATCTGGTCTCGTCTGAGTGCACAACTTATTCAGCTGACTAGTGATTCACAATTGTTGTTTTTTTAGTTATGTCATTGTCTTTTTTCCGTGAGAATCTGGAATGATTAACCAAGATGGCTGTAACACTCTCAATTGTCACTGAGGTCAGGTTGTTTCAGACCTATTCTGTTTACTGTGTAAACCAATATACAGTTTTAAAAACCCCACCAAACTATCTCCTGATATTCCATTCTACTCCAGTCTTGGCAAGATTGGACAGAGTCAGCATGGACTTAAAGAGAAATCATGATTGACAAATCTACTGGAATTCTTTGAGGACATAACGAGTAGACTTGATGAGGGGATGGCAGTGGCTGTGGTTTATATGGACTTCCAGAAGGCTTTCGACAATCAGAGATTAGCATGTAAAATTAAAGCACATGGGATTGGGATATATATTTAGATAAATAGAAAACTGTTGGCAGAAACAATGAGTCGGAATAAATGGGTCTTTTTTCAAATGGCAGGCAGTGAACTACTGGGATACCACAGGGATCAGCGCTGGGATCCCACTTATTCAATAAATATAATGATTATTTAGATGAGGAAACTCAATATATCTCGAAGTTTGCAGATGGCACAAAGATGGTTGGGAGGGTGAGCTGTGAAGAGGGTGCAGATCTTCATTATGATTTGCACAAGTTGAGTGAATAGGCAAATGATTGACAGAAGCAGTATAATGTGGATAAATGTGAGGTTATCCACTTTAGTAGAAAAAACAAAAAGACTGATTACTGAAAGGCCATAAAATAAAAGAGGAGAATGTGCAACGAAACCTGAGTGTCTTCGTACATCAGTCATTGAAGATAAATATGCAGGTGCAGCAGGCAGTAAAAAAGGCAAATGGAATGTTGGCCTTCACAGTGAGAGGACTTGAGTACAGAAGCAAGGATGTCTTGATGCAATTATAGCGGGCCTTGGCGAAGCCATATCTGGAATATTGTGTGCAGTATTAGGCTCTTTATCTGAGGAAGGATGTTCTTATTCTAGAGAAAATGCAGAGAAAGTTTACCTGATTGATTCCTGGGATGACAGGACTAAGGTATGAGGAGAAATTGAGTCAGTTAGGATTGTATTTGCCGGAGTTCAGAAGAATGAGGGATCTCATAGAAACCTATAAAATTCTAAGAGGACTAGATAGGGTAGATGCAAGAAGGATATTTGGGATCGTGTGGGTATCCACAACCAAGGGTAACAGTCTGAGAATATAGGGTAAAACTTTTAGGACAGAGATGAGGAGAAATTTCTTCATTCTGAGATTGGTCAGCCAATGGAATTTACAACTACAGAAAGCAGTTGAGGCCAAAACGTTATATGTTTTCAAGAAACAGTTTGATATAGCATTTGAGGTATAGGGGATTAAGGAATGTGTAGGGAAAGTGGGATCAGGCTGTTGAGTTGACTGGTCAGATGTAATCATAATGAATGGCCTTCTCCTATTTTTTATGATTCTTGTTTCTATTAATAGCACTTACCTCAAATTCTGTTGTACTACCCCATAAGTAATTATCAACATGCATCATTGATATGCCTTCAAATTTTCTTTAATGAGGGCAATTGTGAGATCTGCATTTAATTGAACATTATTTTGAGCAAAAAAATGACATCCTGGAAACATCATTCAGGTCTTAGATGCATTAGTTTAGTTTCCATTGTCTTCTTTCTACATCTATTTCCTCTTTGGGTGGTTTCAGAAACACATCTCAAATTGCAGAGGTGGAATGTTGATTGATCTACATGCTCATCAGTATGTGGCCAAAAGAGCTAAAAATCATTTGAATATTAATTTTCCAGCTGTGGAGAGTTCAGTAAAATTGTATTGCCCAGATGCTCTTTAAAATTCCTCTTAATTAGCCTCACTTTAGCTTTATAAGTGCCACCCCTAAGGATTTCTTCAGTATAAATCTGCCTGTTTGACAAAGCTAGTTATCTGATCATTCAAAATAAACTAAAACACTCTCCAACTATTAATTTCCCTTTGTTTTGCCTCTCTTATTAGTTTACCTCCAAGCTTACTGGGCGCCACCAAAATTTTCGGACCATAAGATTTCTGCTTCCACTTGAGAAGCATAGAATTAGCTGAGAGGAAAGATCATTGCAATGACCGTTAAGCTGAGTTGTCCACATAGGTTTTTTAAATTGTTTGTATTGTAATTTATTAATAACATTGGAGGTATTGAAATATTATCCTAGATGTAAATGTTCATTCTTTAATGACAAGACTGAAAAAGAGAGAAAAGGTAATGAAGATAAGCAATGTCTTTGAAAGAGAGAGATGTATAAAAAATATGTATATAAACTAGAACCACAGGACATAACCTTAGACTGAAGGGATGATCCTTCAAAACAGAGATGAGGAGGAATTTCTTCAGCGAGAGTGGTGAATCTGTGGAACTCTTTGCTGCAGAAGGCTGTGGAGGCCAGGTCATTGAGTGTCTTTCAGAGAGAAATAGATATGCTCTTGATTAATAAAGGGATCAATGGTAAGACAGGAGAATGGGAATGAGAAAAATATCAGCAATGATTGAATGACAGAGCAATCTCAATGGGCTGAGTGACTTAATTCTGCTCCTAAGTCTTATAGTATACAATGTATGACCAATAACATTGGAACTATCAAGCTGTGTGTTTAATGGCTGTTATATCATTGGCCTACAATGCACAAGACCATCTGGAAAAATAGAAGTCGTTGTTCAAATAGTTTCAATTGATACATTTGGCAGATGGCCTCACAATGAATGCTTAGCTAATTCCTAAGACTAAATCATGGACTTGACCTTGTCGACAATGTTAGCACAGCTTTAAAGATTGTGCTGAATTTGTTTACTTGACACTTCTGAAATTAATTTTTCTTGCTTTGATGTAGATTCTCAGTACTTGTTTATTTGGACAAGAATGATTAAAGAGGAGGCTTTGTGCTGCAGCGGATAGTGTTCTTGCCTCTGAGCTAGAAGCTCCAAATTCAAGCCTAAATCCAGGATATTATTGCGAAGGAAGGTACATTCATTATGCAGCCAAACAGGTTGAGTGTCAACTTGTAAGATTTTTCAATGTACACCAATGGCAAGTGAGAAGAACAGGAGAGATCACTGATGAGCCATGCGATAGCCTCAATTATCACTATTCATAGTCCAGACTACAATATGCAAATAGAAGTATATATTGCCACTGCAATTCAGATTCCTTGATGGAACTTGTAGGCTCAGTTAGCTGGATTGTTGATGTGGATCAGATTAGTGCCAAAAGCACAGAGTGCATTCTCTGTTCTGGCTGGGATTGATTTGGAACCTACATCTTTGTCCTATCTGTGGCAGAGGTCACAGAGCTGTGGTTCTGACATGCCTTTGGGCAGAGCAGAAGAAGATAATTAAAGCATTCATTGATATCATGAATGTTTCTGGCTAATGACACTCTAATGATGTTGAAAGATGAATAGTTCTTTCAAAGGCAATTTTCAAACCCTCTTTGCTTAAAATGACAGTTTCTGGAGCATTTCAAAGACTTGCCAGTTATTCATTCTATACATAGTGGTTACTGGGAGAGTGGTATGGAAAGAGCATGGGATAGAGGAGACAAAGTGTGCCATAGGAAATATGAGTGGTCATGCCAACGCATGGGAACGTGAAGGATCATGGAGGTGGCATAGTGGTTAAAGGGGCATGGGGATTATGAAAGGACATGGATAGTAATGGAAGATATGAGGGGGACATTGGCAAAACCTTAAACATATCAAAGTCAAATGGTCAAAAGGTTCCTAACTCCTCAGCAGGCTTCTTCCAACATTCATAAACTGACTTACCTGGTGGAGTTCTCATAAGCTTCCAAATCCCTTCGATCTTGATGAAAATAGTATTGGTGATTAAATTATTTTTTCCATCGCCTTTAGAATGGTGACTTTTATAGCACAGGACATGTTTGTGGAATCGAACCTGACATGTTTCCCAATTTAGGGAAGATGACATGGGTTGTGAATGGAGGAGTAAGATTGAAATTCCAGCCCCATGGACCTCATTTTACCCATTCCCAGCTCAATTTCAGGCAGGTGCAGGAGAAAAAAAATCACCTCATGGTTACCATTATTCTTTGAATCCTAACTTGCCTCTCATACCATAATTTCCTGACGTATTGACCCTTTGGATTCATTTGTGATTTAGAAGCATAGAAACAAAGAAACATAGAAAAATGACAGTACAATACAGGCCCTTTGGCTGAACATGTACCTACCTTAGAGATTACTAGGGCTTACCTATAACCCTCTATCTTACTAAGTTCCATGTATTTATCTAAAAGTCTGTTAAAAGACCCTATCGAATCTGCCAACACCACTGTTGCCAGCAGTCCATTCCACACACCCACCATCCTCTGAATGAAAAACTTACCCCTGACATCTCCTCTGTACCTACTCCCCAGAACCTTAAACCTGTGTCCTCTTGTGGCAATCATTTCAGCCCTGTGAAAAAGCCTCTTTCTATCCACTGGATCAATACCTCTCAACATCTTAAACACTTCTATCAGGTCACCCCTCATCCTTCGTCTCTCCAAGTAGTTCCAAGTAGTTCCCTCAACCTATCCTCATAAGACATGTTCCCCAATCCAGGCAACATCCTTGTAAATCTCCTGTGCACCCTTTCTATGGCTTCCACATCCTGTAATGAACATAGAACACTACAGCACAAACAGGCCTTTCGGCCCACAGGTTGTGCTGATCATATCAGTAGGAAGACTCCAGAAGGCTCGGGAAGACGGGCGAAGACTGGGAAGATTCAATGAAGGAGGTGACCTTTGACCATTTGGAAGACTGACCAGAGACGGAAGGAAGAAGAAGCAGCCATTGAGACTCATTTTCGTGACGACTGACCAGGGGGACTCAGAGAATCGAGCCTGCAGTTTTAACCAAACCATCTTTGCGGGTAGTATTTTGGGGTATTCTCTTGTTTTATATGGGTAATTTAAGGGTTAGTAGTGTTATTGTTAATAAACTTGTTGAACCTTTACTTGTGTTTGTCCTTTGTCCACCTTGCAAATAAGGGCACCAGGGTAAAACATTGGAATAAGAAACTAGTCGAAAAGGATTAGAGATTGTAAAATACAACACTACCAGGCCATAGAACTATCTGTAACTCCCAATCCCATTAAATCCCATGTACTTATCCAGAAGTCTCTAAAAGACCCCAGCGAGTTCGCCTCTACCACCTCTGATGGCAGCCGATTCCATTCATTCACCACCCTCTGAGTGAAAAACTTACCCCTAACATCTCCTCTGTATTTGCCCCCAGCACCTTAAACCTGTGTCCTCCCTAGTGACCATTTCAGCCCTGGGAAATAGTGTCCGAGAATCCACCCTATCTATTCCTCTCAACGTCTTATAAATGTCTATCAGGTCACCTCTCAACCTTCGTCTCTCCAGGGAGAAAAGACCTAGCTCCCTCAACCTATTTTCATAAGGCATGCTTCCCAACGCAGGCAACATCCTTGTAAATCTCCTCTGCACCCTCCCAATAGCTTCCACATCCTTCCTGTAGTGAGGCAACCAGAATTGCACACAGTACTCCAAGTGGGGTCTGACAAGGGTCTTATAAAGTTGCAGCATTACCTCCTGACTCCGAAACTCAATCGCTCAATTAATGAAGGCCAGTACACCATACGCCTTCTTGATCACATCCTCCACCTGTGAAGCCAATGAGGTGAGCAGAACTGAGCACAGTACTCCAAGTGGGGTCTGACCAAGGTCCTATGTAGCTGCAACATTATCTCTCTGCTTCTAATCTCAATTCCTTAATTGATGAAGGCCAGTACACCATACACCTTCTTAACCACAGTTTCAACCTGCGCAGCTGCTTTTGAGTGTCCTATGAACTTGGACCCCAAGTTCCATCTGATCTTCCACACTGCCAAGAGTCGTACCATTAGTATTATATTCTGCCTTCCTATTTGACCTGCCAAAATGAACCACTTCACACTTATCTGGGTTGAACTCCATCTGCCACTTCTCTGCCCAGTCTTGTATCCTATCAATGTCTTGCTGCAACTTCTGACATCCCTCCACACTATCCACAACACCTCCAACCTTTGTCTCATCAGCAAACTTACCAACCCATCTTTCCACTTCTTCATCCAGGTAATTTTAAAAATCACAAAGAGTAAGGGTCCCAGTGCAGATCCTTGGGTCACTCCTCCATGCCGACCTCCATGCAGAATATGACCTATCTATAACCACTTTTTGCTTTCTATGAGCAAGCCAGTTCTGAATCCAAAAAGAAATGTCCCCTTGGATCCCATGCCCCGTCACTGATTTAAATCTCTTATGATGGAGAAAGTTTTTATGAAGTAATTTTAGCATGCTGTAGATCAAAAAGAACTTAACTATCGCACCTAGATATTTTTATACATTAGGAGAAATTAATCAGATTAGGGATAAACACCAAAGTTATTAAAATGCAATTTTCACAAAGACAGTTAAGGTTGGATCAGTTCCAGTATATGTGAAGGTTACTATCATTTTAAAAATACTCAAAGAGTGATTAGGGAGTGGAATGCCCTGCCTGCAGCTGTTGTAGATGCGCCAAGTTTGGTGGCGTTTAAGAGGTTAATTGTTAAGTATATGGAAGAGAAGGGAATGGTTTAGTTTGGAGGGGCATTGCTTTTTATTTTGGTCGGCACAACATCGAAGGCCGAAGGGCCTGTTCTGTGCTGTATTGTTCTATGTTCTATGTTCTAAATAGTAAAATCTTGTTAAGTAACTCATCTCACTATCATAATTTAATGTTAACTATATCAAGGAAATAAACCCATTAGATTTTCTGATCAAGCAGATATAGCCTGAACTCTAATTAAACTAGACAATCGGCACTTACTTGTGACAGATTACCACAAAATTACTTAAATGCCAATGGATTTCTGACAGTATTCAAAAGCAGAAAACAGTATTCCAATTTTCTCATTTTATGTAACAAACTCAGGTGTAGATTGTGTTTTTCATATTTTTCTAAGTAATCTTTTCATTTCTTATTCGAAGTGTAATTTAAATCACATATTTAGTTTCCACCAGATATCCTGAGCATTATCATTATCTATTCATATGTATTAAAAGTTTAATCAAGGCATGGAAGCAATTAAATATCGTCTTGACTACTACAATTAAATACTATAAATGAAAGTTGTAGCTTAATTAGATATAGTGCCTCTCATTGTAAATCAATTATAGTTATTTGTATATAATTGTTTTCCAAAATAGTTAAGTCTGAAGTCATATTTCAGTACAAATCATATTTTATAAATATAAAATTAAATGATAGTCATGATAATAAAGTAATGTTGAAAGAAACATTTTTATTTCTTCACTGAAGTGAAGAAATATCAGTGCCCAGCATTTGCTCTGTTGCATCAGCCAACTTTTTGATAATTATAACAGTTAATTTAGGAGCAAAGTGGCATTAAATTTCAACAATGGAGCAGAATAAAATGTTGTTTTTCTAAGATTAATTTTATAATGGCTATTCAACACTCAAAATCATCGAATTGGAAAATCAGCAGCAAAATATTTTCTAATTTAATCATTTAATAATTTATAATTATTCCAAAAAGTTTTCCTGGCGGGAAAATTGATGAGATTCTCATCGGGTGGTCAGCATGATCCAGATCGCAATCCACCCATACATAGTCGTATTTAGGAACTTGGAGATTCCCGCATTGAAAGAGATGTCCGGGAACTAAAGATGCTTGCCAAGTTGGCTCCTCAGAGATTGGGGCACCATTTTTAAAAGGCAGCCCAATCTCCAGATACCTTACAGTGTCCCCAGTCACTGACAGAGACCATTCCCTACTCCAAGTTAGTGACATTCCACTATGAGATTGCCAAGCCTATCTTTCAGCACCCCTCGGCCCATCTTTCAGGCCCCCTCTGGCACTGTCAGGGCATTAGCTAGCAATATGATCAACCACTCAGTTGGCTCCCTCTGGCATAGTTATCATCACACCTGGTCTCTGCTTTTGAGACCAGTAGAGATTTCCACCAACTTCATGTTGTACTGGTGGGAAACTGAATTCCAGGAACTGGGTGAATGTGGCATGTACAAGTGGCCTTCAGCTTGCCAGAGACTTCGAGGTGAGTGCAACAATTTGCTGACATAGTGCTGAACTGTTCCTTATGCACTGTTCATCACTTTACTTAGGAGGACTGGTTCCTGCCTCCATCTCCATGTCGTACTGTTCTTCATGGATAGCACTGTGCTACTGGATCTATGGAATTCCTGTGTCAACAAGTTTGATCAATATACTGCGCCTACATTGGGGAGTATAGGGATTCCCTTGCTTTTGTCACACACTAGTATCTATCTGGACAGGACTATGTTGCCATCTGCAGCAAGCGTCTGAAGTTTGACTGGGGGTGAACGGCAAGAGAGGAGGGTGTAGATTAACAAAGACATTGGAGGAAAATGTGAAAGGTGGGCTATTCAGAGAGTTGGGGGAAGGGTGAGTGCTTATGATGACATTCAGAAGGGCAAGAAGATGGTTGAAGATGATGAACAATGTAAAACAGAGGAAAAACCAAGGGGAGGGAAGCTCTCAAACGAGGGTCAAAACACATTATTTATTGGAAGGTGATGGATGAAGACTCCAATATGGTGGATAGAGGTGTAAGTGAGGCATAGGCATCTTTCAGGTGATAGGCTCAGGGGAGGGTGATTAAATCAAGGAGAGGCTTCCTCTCGAGGCTGCAAATCTTTTCCCTCTGGGTTGTTGACATTCTGCACAGTCTGGTGAAGACAAGCGCACTGGAGAGTGTGATATGAGTATGCTGGGCTGGTATTTATGTAGGACTGTCAGACTGTCAGTTGAGGGTGAGTTGACAAATCAACTGTCAACCAGCAAGAAGAGCCAGAAGAGAACTTGTTTGTGCATAATTGATAAGTTTCCATATGCTGAATCTGGTGGGGGAATCTCACTAATTTGGTTGGTGGGACTGATGCCACTTGAGCTGCCCTCCGCATTTAGCGTGAGATTTTTCGGCTGTGCTCACCCAAGCCCCAAAAATCCCACCCGCAGTCAACAGATGTTTGCATGGTCTGCCCCTGCCTGTTATGATTCCCGTGTTGGGAGGGGCAGGAAAATTCCACCGTTTCAAAATAGGAGAATTCTGCCCTATACATTTCCTAATAGCTGATAATGTTGAATTTAAGACTTTTCATACTGCCTTTCACTAAGAAAGATGTTTTATTTGCAATATTCTTGATCTCACAATTTTTGTGTTCTGTATACATAATTCTGTAATTCATTTATGGGATCATCATAGAATGCTTATAGCACAGAAGGAGGCTGTTTGGTCTGTTGTGTCCATGCTGACATTCTGCAAGAGTAACTCAGCTCCCCAGAGCTCCACTAATGATAATTAACCAGTCCCCTGCTTTCACCATAGCTCTGCAATGTTTTTCTCTGTAATTATAAAGTAATTTTTCAATTCTCTTTTGAAAACCTTGAAAGCATGACTGATTCTGTCTTCCTCACATTCTCAGGCAGTGCATTTAAGTTTTTCACTACATGCTACGTAAAAAAAAAAATCATGTTACCTTTGGTTCTTTTCCCATTCACTTTAAAACAGTGTCCTTGGATGCTCAATCCATCCACTAATAGGAACAGTTTTTCCTTGTGCACTCTGCTCAGACCTTTCATGATTCTAAACACCTTTATCAAATCTCCTCTCCGACTGTCTGACAAGTGCTCTTACAGCTCCAAAAAGCTATCCGCAGTGTTCACATATGTGGATCAAGTTGCATCAGATGTGTAATGTTGCGAGCCTTAGTGCATATGTAGCGAACACCCACTAAAAACATGCAAAACTGACAGAGCATAACATTACTCAGTATTTGGTGCTAATTTGATGCCAACAGTGCCATGTGGAGCTCAATGCTCCAACCAGCATTAACTAAACTGAACAGCAGGAAGATCCACCAGCCTGCTATTTAAAGGGATCGTCAACTGCTTACAGGTTTAAGGTTAGAAGTTGATTTTTTCCAGTTATTAATTTTTTTACATGTGTTTAGGGCTTTCCATAGTTATTTCAAACTGCAAATTCTGTAGGGAGTGATGAAAAGAGTGCTGAAGAACCTTTTGTAGACTTCAAGGTTTCTGCACAAACCAGTTGCTCCAAGAGATGGGTTTACTAGTAGGCATTTTCCTTCAAATACAACATGAATGAGAAAATGAATAGAGGCTCTGCAGAGCAGGATTGGCTGCAAGAAGGTGGAAGAGAAAAAGTGCAAGAAGTTTGAACAGCTTCCCAAAACACCAGAAACTCTAGACAAGTCACCCAACAGTTGATTCCTCCCTTCAGAAAGGCAAGATCTTGCTTTCAGCTAACGTGCAGAATTTCCAAAACCAGGGAGAAAGAGAGACTTCTTTTCAGCTTGAAAGCCTTTCAAAAACTCAAACTCAAACCTGCAGCTGCAAACTGAAAATGAAAAAGCTCCTATTACCTGACTTCCAACTAGGAGAGTCTGGAAAGACTGGGACTTTATCTCTGGAGTGCAGGAGGTTAAAGAGCGATCTTATAGAGGTCTATAAAATAATGAGATAGTCAATATCTTTCCCCAAAGATAGGGGAGTTTAAAACTAGAGGGCATAGGTTCAAGGTGAGAGGGGAGAAATACAAAAGGGTCCGAGGGGACAATTTGTTCACTCAAAGAGTGGTGAGTGTGTGGAAGAAGTTGTAGTAGTAGAGGTGAGTACAACTTTGTCTTTTAAAAAGCGTTTAGACACTTACATGGATAAGATGGGTGTAGAGAAATATGGACCAAATATGGGCAATTGGGACTAACTTAGGGGTTTAAAAGAAAGGTGGCATGGACTAGTTGGATCAATGAGCCTGTTTCTGTGCTGTAACCTTTATGACTCTATGACTAATTTTTCTCATAAGAGTCATAAACATGCCAATAAAAATATATCCTTGTTTAAGCAACAATAAAGAGACTCTCATAGACAGCCCAGAAACAATGAGAAAAACAAATTGAAAAAGTTTGCTTACAACTACAGATTACACAATTTAAAAAAAACACTTCTAAAGGTACACTGACGTCACAACAGTCAATGACAGTGTTTCATGTTGATTTTGACAAAAGCTGCCTAGTAATCTCTACAATATTGATTTTATCTTTCCCAATACTAACTTCATTCTGGTATCAACTATAGGAGATTTCCAGCACCCAACAACAGCTGGCAGCAAATCAGATTGAAGAATTTTCACATGCAGAAACCAGGAAGTACAAAGCACTGATTTTTTTTAGCATAAACTGACATATAATAAACAAAATGTGAGTCATCATAGCAAACCAAAAGAGGCTATGATTCTGGTGCATAATCCTTTTGCACGTGTGCTGCCTGTGTCTAATAAAAGCTAAACTGTCTCATAAAATCGATAAAACAAATCATTAACATGGTGAAAAAGCACTTTCACTGCGTGGACCAACCTGAACGAATCTTATGGTGCTTGTCAGAGTGTCAAGACTTGTTGTAATCTGCTGTATGCTGCACTACTTTATCAACATGAGGGATCATCCCATGCTACCAAGAACACAACCAGGAACATGAGAAGGAAAAGGGGAAGAGGAAACACAGACAGCCCCTTTCTGGCTGGACTGTATGTAAAGAACAAATCTGTGTGTAGTATCAGTAAATGCAATAAAAACAGAAAATGCTGAAAATACTCAACAGCATCAGCAACATCCCTGGACAGAAACCAAATTCAAATTTCAGCTTTCTGATCTTCCGTTAGAACTGCATCATGTCAACGTGGGTGGCAATAATCTGGGCTGCCAGACTAACAGTTAATGAAAGAAGACAGAGGCAGGAGGACGAATCTGTCTTCCTGAGAGAAGGCAGTTGGTTTGTGATCCATGGAACCACTATCACTCCCCTGGTATAGTGCCTCACCAATCTAGTAATTTGTGCAGGTTGCTGGAAAACTGTGATATCCTGTGAATCTTTGCATAGTGTAATCCACAACAGCACTCAGAAGCCTCTGTGGAAGTCACAACATTAGCCAATAGATACTGCGCCATGTTAGAATACACAAGAGTGCAAATAGAATTTGCCATCATGCTGCAAAGGATATCTTCCAAGTGCTGTGAAGCCCTTTATCAAGTTGATTCAGAATTGCTCCGTGCTTCCATTGAACAGAGGCTTTCTGGTAGGCTTTCCAATGCACCAAACATTTTATTGTGCATGCTCATTAGCATTCTGTTGACTTACTTATCAACGTCTTCATCTGTGCCTTCTGCAATAGAAACATATTCAACCTGCCCCTTGGTGAGTTGGTCCCATGCACACTCCCCTATGTGCAGTCCACTTATGTCCACTGTCTCATTACATAAAGACCCAGGCTCAGGTGACTGCTGCACCATCATTTGATGTGGTCACATGTGATGATACCTTGTTTAAAGGACTGCGAGCAGTGAGAGAGTGCTTCTGACCACCTTTGCTGCAGCCTGTGACTCTTCAATCCATCAAGCAGCCTGTGGCCCTTCAGTCAGCAACAACTTGTGAACCTTCAGCTCAGTAAGCAAGCTGTGATGTGTCCGTTCAGATGCTTCAGAAGACCTCCTGGGGAAAAACATGCTTATTGGCTTAACAAAAGGAAAACCCTGGATGGTCAAGAGAGATTCAAGGTTTATATTTTGAATGCTGGAGATTTGGGCACTCTTAAAAATGCTTCCTGATGTCTGGAAAATCAATTTTGCCGTTTCTTTCAGGCTCTGCCCCACCAGCGTAATAGAGCGGAACAGGGCTCCCTGAATGTGCTCCTCCAGGCAAGAAGGAAGAAGGTCCTCTACCCTAGAAACAGAAGAATGCCCAGTCTTGGGTTGCTAGATCAGTTTGAAGTCTGTCCCATTTAGCGTGGGCCTAGTGCCACAAAACACAATAGAGGCTATTTTCAATGTGAAGGCGTGACTTCATCTCCACGGTATCGCTGTCATCAGTGCTATTGTGGACAGATGCGTCTGCAGCCTTCAGATTGTTAAGGATGAGGTCTTTTTTTTTAAACTTTGTTACAAAGGGGATGGTGATCTCCTCTCAGAACTAACACTCAACCACTCAAAAGAGAAGTACCTCTCTTCCATAAACTTTTAAAGAATATGTGAGAGGTGGTACAATCTGCCTACAGCAATTTTTCGTGCTTAAATCAAAAATAACTCAGACTTTCTTGTTAAAAGAAACAGATAACATTTTATTTTCTAACCAACAATAAACAGGTTAATTAGACTATTAACAAACTGAATAAAATACTATTCTAATGGAATACTGTTTAGATAATTACAATTCCCATTGGCTCACAAATAAAAGAAAATAGAAGTTTTATAATCACTATATAGTTTTAATATCAATCATAGAAATATTGAAGATAGGAGCAAGAGGAGGCCATTTGGCCCTTCAAGTGTGCTCTGCCACTCATTACGATCGTGGCCGATCATCCAACTCAATAGCTTAATCCTGCTGTTTCCCCAAAGCCTCTGATCCCATTTGCCCCAATTGCTACGTCCAGCTACCTTTCGAATACATTCAATGTTTTAGTATCAACTACTTCCTGTGGTGATGAATTCCACAGATTCACCACTCTTTGGATGAAGAAATGTCCCCTCACCTCCATCCTAAATGGTCTACCCTGAATCCTCAGACTGTGACCTTTGGTTCTGGACTCCCCAACCAATGGAAACATCCTCCTTGAATTTATCCTGTTTAGACCTGTTAGAATTTTATAAGCCTCCATGAGATCCCCTTATTCATCTGAACTCCAGTGAAAACAGTCATAACCTAGGCAATCTCTCCTTATACATCAGTCCCACCATACCCAGAATCAGCCTGGTAAACCTTCGCTGCACTCCCTCGAGAGCAAGAACATCCTAACTCAGAAAAGGAGCATAAAACTGCACACGATAATTCAGGTGTGGCCTCACCAAGACTTTGTATAATTGCAACAATACAACTCTCTCCTGTACTCAAAACCTCTCACAAAGAAGGCCAGCATGCCATTTGCCTTCTTTACCACTGCTGCACTTGCATGTTTATCTTCAGCGACTAGTGCATAAGGACACCAGGTCCCACTGCACACTTCCTCTCCTAATTTACAGCCATATGTTTAGTCAATCAAGTTTGTAGTCTTCCTGGAATTTTCTTCTATGTTTTGTTCTTGTGTCCTTCTGAGATGAAATGAGGCTTTCTTTTAAAGTCATAAAATGTGACTTTTACACTGGCTGAGAGTTATCTGTCTGTATCTCTGTCTAGCTGTTAGTAGGCGGTCTTCTTGTGGCTCTGGTAGTTTGGAGCTGGGAGTATTTTTTTCTATACTCCCTATGACATACCAAAATTTGTGCAATAGGATTGGTTTACAGGTTATCAAAGCACCACATTTAAATTTGATAGGCTGATCTGATTCAAATGCTTATTTTAAATTGATTGGTTAGCATGTTGTCATTCAAATGCCTTAAGCCTGTTACCAAAGCCACTCTGTTGTTCTTGTTACATTGTTTCAGCCTCTACTGAATGTTTGTATCTGCAGCTTCCAAGCATACAAAAAGACTAAATTGCCTTTTAAACAATTTTATATCCCTTAGCATTTTACCAGCATTTATAATGTTTATAACTTTACAAACACTAACTTCACAACAACCTCTTGTAAGTGAACTTTCTTAATTATGGCATCAGCGTGGAGGGTCGGAGACAAGTTGGTGATCTGGGCTTTTAGAAATTTGAAGCTCTTGTCTATTTCCACTTCACCACCATTGCTGTAGTTAGGGACATGTCCTCCACTATGCAAGGGGTTGAAGGCTTGAAAAAGCCCTTGTTAAGCAAAGGGATGAAGTGCTGAATGGACTACTCCTGCTCCTAGTTTCTATGTTATCAGATGTAGATGGAAAGTAGAGTTGACGTTACAGTTAGATCAGCCATGATCTTACTGGATGACAGAGCAGGCTCAAAGTGCCAAGTAGCCTACTCCTGTGTAACTCTTATGTTTGTATGGATGTAAGAACATAAGAAATAGGAGCAGGAGTAGGCCATCTAGCCCGCTGAGCCTGCCCCGCCTTTCACTAAGATCATGGCTGATCTGAAAGTGGTTCAGTTCCACTTAGCCACCTGCTCCCCATAACCTTTAATTCCTTTATTGATCAGAAATCTATCTATCTGTGACTTAAACATATTCAATGAGGTAGCCTCCATCACTTCAATGGGCAGACAATTCCCTCAGAGAAAAAGTTGCTCCTCAAGCTCTTCTCGAAAATTTCTGCCAGAAAATTGAGAGGCAGCCCTATTCTGAGTGTCAAGCCTATGCTCTGTTCCTCGATCCTTATCATGCAGACTTCAACCAGAAAAAGTTCTTCCTCCTCCTCCTCATGTTCATATGATCCGTATATGGTTAGACAAATTAAAAGAAGAAAAAGTCAAACTTTACTTCCAGTTGCTTGAAATTTCTATAGAACATTCAATAATCCATTACTTTATCAAATTATGTATTTACACAGGCTGTAGTTACATCTTTAAGCAAATACTTTACTTAAAAGTATTGGGTTTTAATGAACTGATTTTTAATGTTTTTTTCCAGAGGGTAATTTTCAACATTGTGAACTTCAGCAAAACCAAGAGTCTCTACAGGGATGGAATGACACCAGTTGTGAAATCAACCAGCAGATCAAAATGGTAAAAGAACTTATAGTTTATTATAAAGCATTGTGGCAATGAACATGTTTGTTATTGGATTGATTCAAACATTGTTCTAGATTTGATACAGCAAACATATTTTTAGACTTATAAACATCAAAACTAAAGGGCTCTGATAGTGCTACAAAAGGTCAGGATGTGGAAATTGCTCTCTATTGCTCCAATTTTTGCAGTGTGAAATGGGCACAAAACATACCATTCAGTAATGGGATGGCCTACTCAGAATTTGTGCAGACATCAGGCAACTACTAAATTTTTATGATGGAAGCATCCTGGACAGTCATTTAAAACGGATGTTAGGCTTGTTAGATATGTAAATGAAGGCCACATTGCTGAAGTTTGTTTTGCACAAAGCAGCTATTAGACTTTCTTTGCGGAGAATTCTGTCCCTCTGGTCATCAACAAAAAGGAGGCCTTTTTCAAATATTCCTATAGAGCCAAGAGGAGCAGGGATGCTCCACTAATTCCAATCATTGTGATTTCTTGTGCTCTATCCCTAAATTTCTTAACATAAATTGAACTCCATTGTAACATTTGAAAAAAAGTTTTTTCATGAAGCATCAGAATAATGATGTTTGAATATAAAGGTCAGGCGGCAATCTTGCATTGGAAAAGTTGATATACATGAAAACTGAAGTTAAGCATTAACATAAATATCTTTGCAACTATAAAGTCTGGTTCAAATGCAATTTTTGTGCTGGTGGCGCAGATGGTTGTAACATTGAAATGTGGCTAATTAAGATATTTGGACCATCCTTCCAAATATTAACAGAAATTGATACTTTTGGTCAAAAGTGATAATCATTCAAAAACTATTATTCAGAACAAATGGAGTGCATAATTCAATATTGAGCCAGGAAATTAATAGGGATAATTTGAAGCTCCCGCAATATTTGGAAAAATGTCATGATATAACTAAACAACGTAAGTATCCAGGTCCCTTATCTTGAACAGGCGATGGGTACATACAATGAGGCCTTTCTTCAAAATTGAGTCAGTTAGTACTTGGAACTCCAGTGGTTGGACTTTGTTTTCCTGCCTGCATGTTTGAAGGTGATGGACTTATAAAGTGCAGACTGTGACCTGCTCTCCACCTTTCTCTTTCCCCCAACCAGTCTCCCATTTTATGGGGTAGTGGCCAATTCATTTACCTGATACTATTTTACCTATGATAGGGCTGGCTTACATCAAGCAAGTGACCTGGCATTTTTTGCTGGGCAAGGTTGTGTCAAAGAAAAAGGGCCTGCCTATAGGGATCTTTTGTGCACTTTGGAAATGTTCTTCCAGCAGGTCATACTCTGCCTTTAACAAATCTGCAGTCCCCCTTCTAGCTCTCATACCCAACTTCACATCCCCCTCCTCCATATTAAACCTAATTCCACCTTATCACAGAGGTTGCTGATGGTCTTAGTCACCTCAGACCATGTCAGTCTGGTTTGACTGATTGACTTTTTCCTTTCACCTTCTAGAAGCATGACCTCCCAGTTCTTCTTCCTGGCATCCAAAAGTATCTCAAGGACAGTGCCAGAAAATTGGGAGGCAGCTCTATTCTGAGTGCCAAGCCTCCGCTCTGTTCCTTGATCCTTGAAGCTTGGATTTTATCATGCAAATATCAACCACAGTAATAGATGTCATGATGTGTTTAAACAAGACCTGCACTTAAGTGGTCCTGCCTTCATTCTTGCATTCTTGTGATTGCTAATTGATCAACCAACCTTCTCTGCAGCTAATTAGTAGCCTGACTCCACAAAAAATCATGAGCTGTGACTACTTGCCCCATGGGAGTATATTTCAGAACTGGAAACGGTCCCGATCTCACTTTCTTGGCCTCAGAGGGAAAATCCTGACCGTTAACTCTTTTTCTGTCTTCACAAATGCTACCTGATCTATTAAATACTTGCAGCATTTTGTTTTAATTTCAGATTTTCAGTATCCCCTGGATTTTGCTTCGTATATAACTCATACGCACCCAAACTTAGTGCTCCTGTGAATTTGGATATTCAACACTCTCATTCAGGTCACTAATATGCATGGTGTAAAGTTGAAACCTCAACATTGATCCCTGGGAAACACATAGCTAACCGATTTATTTGATAGTAAACTTGCTAGCTTTCGGCCTTTGTGCCTTTGTCAGGCGAATGAGGTGTTCTGGTCTGCGCATTTCTTCTCATAAACACATAGGTATTCAGAGAATATTCTCCTTTTTATTTCTGACCTCTTAACCAATTACCTACCAGTGTCTCAAACTTACTCTGTTTCCATATGTTTGTATTTTTGCAAATTACTACGTGTGGAAAAATGTCAAATGCCTTCCGAAAGTCCATCTAGACTGTCCTATCCAAAATGCTGATGATCTTCTCAAGGTCAGCAATATCAGTCAGACAAGTCCTGATCTTCGTAAATGCAAGCTTATTTTCTTTGATCATTTGATACTTGCCTTTCTGTGTAGCATGATAGATTCTAGTAATTAATGTTACAATGATAAGTCGTAATTATTTGTTCAGTTACTCTGTCCATTTTTAAATAGTGGAGTAATGTTTACAATTTAAAATACAAAGTTACAATATGTGATACAAAGAGTCTTTGAAAAGCTATGACTAGATTTTTCTGGCTACAACATGGCGGTGGATCCCCCTATGTCTAATGCATCTTTTCTTTTTCAATGTCCTTGGGGGACCTCCCTCCGGAGGTCGATACATCTTCTCTATATCTGCCATGTCAAAATCCCTTAATAATCTTAAGTACTTATATTAGGTCATCCCTAAACATTAGTTTGATCGTTGGAACCATTGTTCTGACATCATTCTTGTGAAAATTATTCTCCTTTGACTGATTTGTTGTTTCCATTTTACCACTAGTTTCTTGTGCTATTGTTTCTCTGTGAAAACAAAGTACTCATTTATTCATAGTAAAAATTATTAATTATCAATTATTTTCATATTAGTATCTGACTTAAATGGGCACACATGCTTCTTTATTACTGTCCTTCTCTTCACATTCTGATGGATTATTTTTTCCACTTATTCAGAAGGGAAGACACAAGAAATATAAGCAAGGAATCTTGTGAGGAGATTTGTGAGGAATTGACAATTAATATGTCAGTCATTGAGCATTGTGAAAGTGGCAATACTTTGGAAGCAAGATAACCTTGTAATAAGTGTGACGAATCAGATTCAAGTAACATGAGGTCCACAGTCTTATTCCAATCCAGGCACCGCTTTAGAATCATAGAACCTGTACAGCGCAGAAAGAGGCCATTCGCGCCATTGAGCTTGCACTGACAACAATCCCATCCAGACCATATCCCCGTAACCCCATGTATTTACCCTACTAATCCCCTAACAGTAAAGGTCAATTTAGCATCACTAATCAACCTAACCCTCACACCTTTTGATTTGGGAGGAAACCAGAGTGCCCAGAGGAAACCCATGCAGATACGGGGAGAATGTGCAATCTCCACACAGACAATCACCTGAGGCTGGAATTGAACTTGTGTCCTTGGCATTGTGAGGCAGCAATGCTAACCATTGTGCAGCATGCTGCACCAATATACTGGCCAAATGGATCAAGACACTACTGAGATTTAAACTCAGGATCTCCTGTTTATGAAATAGGCGCTGTAACCAACTAAGCCATAGCGACAAGTTATGTGGTACATCCTTTAGGTTAGAGGATATTGTCATATAGTGAATCACTGGGCATAATGGTGCAAAAGTTAGGGCAGGAGAATGCGTTATTAGAGGATAAGATCATATATTAACTCTGATATAAAGGATTTAACTAAATAAGCTCGTCTTCCAAAACTTGCACTGTTAAAATTCTGCATATGTATTGTGTTCAAGACCTGACAGTATTGTGATGTAATCAGATAATCATCTTTTCCTGTAAGATCTAATTAAAGTTTATTTATTATTTGTTAGTCACAAATAAGGCTTACATTAACATTGCAATGAAGTTACTGTGAAATTCCCAATGGATGTGACAGAAAACATTCCCATAACTGGTGTGACATCTTAATCCGGTAATTCCTGTCAGCAAAAATATTGCAGTTGTGAGATTTGTCGAAGAAGAAGGTTGATCGTGAGTTCTTCAGCTTGCCTGGTCTTAGCCCATTCAACATTGCTCATGAAATCAGAACTCTTAACCATTGCCAGTGCTGTGCTTTCTTACATAGAATCTGTTAAATCATAATAAACAGTGGGAGAACTATAATTTGCCAGTTATCACACACTTCACATGATCATTTCAAATAGATTTTACTGTCTATTCAGGTTTTAATTTTAGGAACTGATCAATTAAGATTATGAGTTCCAGCCCCATTCTTGTGTATAAAGAACAAAGAACAAAGAAACTTACAGCAGAGGAATAGGCCCTTTGGCCCTCCAAGCCTGCACTGACCACGCTGCCTGACTTAACTAAAATCCCCTATCCTTCCAGGGACTATATCCCTCTGTTCCCATCCTATTCATGTATTTGTCAAGGCACTCCTTAAAAGTATCTGCTTCCACTACCTCCCCCGGCAATGAGTTCACCAGGCACTACCGTCCTCTGTGTAAAAAATCTGTGCTGTACATCTTCTTTAAACCTTGCCCCTCGCACCTTAAATCCGTGTCCCCTAATATTTGACTATTCCACTTGGGGAAAAGTTTCTGACTATCCACTCTGTCCATGCCTCTCATAATCTTGTAGACTTCTATCAGGTCACCCCTCAACCTCTGTCGTTTCAATGAGAACAAACCAAGTTTCTCCAACCTCTCCTCATAGCTAATGCCCTCCATACCAGACAACATCCTGGTAAATCTTTTCTGTATCTACTCGAAAGCCTCCACATCCTTCTGGTAGTGTGACAACTAGAATTGAACACTATATTCCAAGTGCAGCCTAACTAAGGTTCCATAAAGCTGCAACATGACTTGCCAATTTTTAAACTCAGTGCCCCAGCAAATGAAGACAAGCATGCCTTATGCCTTCTTGACTACCTTCTCTGTGTACATTGCCACTTTCGGTGACCTGTGTACCTGTACACCCAAGTCCTTTGTCTATCAATTTTCTTAAGAGTTCTGCCATTTACTTACATTTCCAATCTGTATTAGACCTTCCAAAATGCATTATCTCACATTTGTTCAGATTAACCTCCATCTGTCATCTCTCCACCCAAGTCTCCAACTGATTTATATGCTGCTGTATCCTCTGATGGTGCTCATCACGAACCACAGATTTACCAATCTTTGTGTCATCTGCAAACTTACTACTCAAACCAGTTACATTTTCCTCCAAATCATGTATATATATTACAAATAGCAAAGGTCCCAGCATTGATCCCTGAGGAATGCCACTTGTCAGTGCCCTCCATTCAGAAATGCACCCTTCCACTGCTACAGTCTGTCTTTGACCAAGCCAGTTTTGTATATCTTGCCAGCTGACTTTGATCCCATGCAACTTCACTTTCTGAACTTGCCTGCCATGAGGGACCTTGTCAAAGCCTTACTGAAGTCCAAGTAGACAACTGCCCTACCTTCATCAATCATCTTCATCACTTCCTCAAAAAACTCAATCAAGTTTGTGAGACACGACCTCCCTTTCAACAAAACCAAGTTGCCTCTCACTAACATGGAATAAATCTTGTCTTGAAGAATCCTTTCCAATAATTTCCCTACCATTGATGGAAGGGAAACTGGCCTGTAATTATCTGGATTATTCTTGCTACGCTTCTTAAACAAAGGGACAATAATGGCTATTCTCCAGTCGTATAGGACCTCCTCTGTAGTCAGTGAAAATACAAAGATTTCTCCCCAACAATTTTCTTCCTTGCTTCTCAGTATTCTGGAGTGTATCCCATCAGGCCCTGGGGACTTGTTTACCTTAATGTTCCTCAAGAACCCAATACCTCCTCCTTTTTGATCTCAACTTGACTCGAACTATCTACACATCCTTTCCCAGACTCATCATCCACCAAGTCCTTCTCTTTGATGAATACTGACACAAAGTACTCATTTAAATTCCTTGCCCATTTCCTCTGATATGTAATCTAAACTTCTGTTACTTCAGCACAGAAGTGAGAGGTAATGTCTTTCTGATAAGTCGTTGTAAAATTACTTTCTGGTGGTTTTTTATTAGAACATTGAATACAAAAATATAGGTAATGATTCTGCATAAGACATTGATTAAGCCACAGTGGGATTAATTAATGCAGTTTTGAGCATTTCATTATAGAAAGAATATTAGTACTATGGAAAGAATGCAATATAATTTATTACGGTGATGCTAGGGACAATCACTGACTTCCTTACAGCAAAAGTAGTTGAGTAGAAATCTAAAAGTGTTCCAAGTTTTGAGATAGTTTAGCAGCAGTTGCCACTGGATCCTGTTAAGAACCAGTTCAGAATCTCCAAGGTATACTATGAAATTAGCCTAGACACCTAAGTCAACTATTTTTGATTTTGGTATTGGTGTGAGCGTAACGTGTTTCGCTCCAAGTGTGATTCTGTTGACCCGCGAAGAAACTTTTATTAAAAGAAACATTATTTAATAATCTAGCTTAACTATAACAAAAAGAATTTGCATAACTTCTACCAATTGAAATACTTAAACGCGGCAAGGTTTAATTCTTAACTGCTAGCTATCTCCATTAGTTCCAATTTAAGCAATGTTTCCCATAGACATAAATCAAGTATCAGTTGGCAAAAACACACAAGTTTATGTGGGTTGCTAGTCTTCCAGCCTTTTAACACCTTCCAGCCTTTGGATAGAAAATTCAGAGAGACACCTGTATTCTGATTTTCAGATAGCAGCCTCCAGAGAAAGACCTGTCTTCAAACAGCAGAACTTCAGAGAGAGGGAGAAGCATCCTTTGCAGATCTCTGAAGAGAGATAGGAAGCATAATGGAGAACATGCACCGTCTACACAGTGAGGATGAAGTAGAAATAATTGAGAGCTTCAGATTTCTAGTGACCAGATCACGAACAACCTGTCCTGGTCCTTCCATGCTGATGCTATAGTTAAGAAAGCCCATCAATGCCTCTACTTTCTAAGAAGCTAAGGAAATTTGGCATGTCTGCTACAACTCACACGAACTTTTACTGATGCACCATAGAAAGCATTCTTTCTGGTTGTTTAATATGTCTCTTGCTCCGACCAAAACTGCAAAAAACTACAAAGGGTCATGAACGAAGTCTAGTCCATCAGGCAAACCAGTCTTGCATCCATTGACTCTGTCCACACTTCCTGCTGCCTTGGAAAAGCAGCCAGCATAATCAAGAACTCTGCGCATCCCAGACATTGTCCTCACCTTCTTCCATCAGAAAAAAGATACAAAAATATGAGAACATGTACTAACTGACTCAAGAACAGCTTCTTCCCTGCTGTCAGACTTCTGAATGGATCTACTTCATGTTAAGTTGATCTTTCTCTATATCCTTGTTGTGACTGTAATGTTACATTTTGTACTCTCTCACCTTTCCTTCTCTATGTACAGCATACTTTGTATAGCACCCAAGAAACAATACTTTTCATTGTATACTAATAAATGTGACAATAATAAATCAAATCAAAAGATATCCATTTTCTAGCAAGTCCCAGAGTTCAGTTTGCAGAGTGAGAAAGAACTGCTGCTCCGATCAAATACAAACATTACTGCCTGCTTGTCTCTCTGCAACCCTAGCTCCATCCATTTACATAATTCTTGTCAATCAGCCTGATTAACTCTGCTCTGAAATCCTAGGGGACAAATCCAAAATAACAAAATTACATTAACCCAAGTTAAACAAACAGCCCAATAGTGAGGAGCAATTATTCTTTGCATGCTCAGAATGTGGGCTACTGGTTGTCCAGCTGAAGTATAAAGTAGTCCCTTCAAGAAACTTGACATAAATACATTTCTTAAAGGCACGGTATCGTCACAATCCTTTTCCTGATCTTCATGGCCTCAGCATCAATAGTGTTAATATTAGACTTTGCAGTTCTCTCAGTTCCTTTAACTGTTAGTTGTTTCATTATTGGAAGGTTTGTTTGTATACTGCAAGACACACTAGACCTGTTTAGGCACTGGAACCTTCCTTAGATTATTCCAATGATTTGCTTAATTTTTGTCTTCATATATGTTTACTGTGCACTTCTGTAGCAAAGAAGATTTTGTGAAAAGTTTCATGAGCCATGAAAGTTTCTGCTACTGTTGAAATAAAACTGAGACATTGATTTGACAAAGCATAATGTGAATTCATGTGCAAGAAGCTGTGCTGTTTTAAATATGGTGCCTGGACCATCAAAACCGCAAGGTAACAGCAGGGCAGACTATTCTGCACTACTACGAGCTTCTACAAGCTACTTGCTAATGCATACTTAATGACTGGAAAGTGGAAAATCAGGCATAAATCCACCCTGCCACTGTGCCAACTTTTCTGCTCACAACCGCTTTTAATATCCAGAAAGTAAAATTCCATCCAGCTTTGTTTGATTCCCACCTTGGGTCACTGTCTGTGTGGAGTCTGCACATTCTCCCCATGCCTACAAGGGTTTTCTCTGGGTTTCCAGTTTTCTTTCACAGTCTGAAAGACATGTTGGTTAGGTGCATTAACTGAAACAGGCGCCAAAGTGTGGCAAATACAGGAATTTAATAGTAACTTCATTGCAGTGTTAATGTAAACCTTACTTGTGACTAATAAGTAAACTTTACTTGTCTGAAAGAAGAGTGCATGGTAATTTGGCTGAGCTGGCAGAAGTCTTCTGTGGCCATGGTCAATTTCTCTGTCATAGTGAGAGCTGTGGATCTTGTTCGTTGATCTGGTTACAGTTATAAACAGAGGTTCTTCAAAACATCATTATTGAGATAGAGAGTGGAGTTTAATGAGGGCAGCAGGGAGCTCCATGACCCTCCCTCCAGGAGCTCTAAGGAAATGAAGTCCATAATTGGCAGCAGAATCTCTGTTACCAGGGTTCCAAACTACATGGGGGCATTAAAGCTCAAGTCTTAGGGTTGAATTCCTGCCCCTGAAAGCTAACACTCAGCCAGAAATTGGCAGCTCTCCAATACTGGAGTGCCACTAAGAGTGTGGCTGCTGCCACTCATGCAATGGGGCCTTCATCAGGAATTATTATTGGACTTCTGGAGAAACCTAGGTGATGTTGAGATGGAGGTTGTGGGGTGGGTTTGCTGGTGAGGGGAGGAGAGGGATCAGAATTCCTGATGCTGAGTTCCTTGGGAGTGCCTTTGAACAAAGGAACATACTCCCCTCCACTGCAGTGTGTAGGTCTCCCTGAGCCCCTTTGACAGCATAATTAGGTTCTAAAATGGGAATTAGTTGTCCACTTAAGGGCTTCAATTGGCATCTGGGCAGCAAAGTCACCGGCCTAAATTTAATCAGAAGCGAAATGGAGCAGGAGTTGGTAAAGCCTCCATACTACACCTTCCAATCTGATCAAATGAGCCCTCTCCCTTCCCTTAGATCACCTCTGGGTGGCATTAAATTCCACAGTAGCTTCTGCAAAAGATTTTGCAAAGTGCACTTGGGTAGGTGTTGGGATGATATGGGTCTTTCTCTGGTGGTACCTAATTAATCTATTTATAGAATCCAAGTGCTTCTTAATTTCTTCTAGCATATAAAACATGTGGGGTCTAACTTTCAAACTCCCTGGTGTTGTAGTTGATGGGGATGAGGGGGAAACCCAAAGACTTTCAGAGGTTCATGCACAGCAATTGCCCAGAAGTGGAAGCTTCCCCTGGACAATTTCCTCACTGGGAACTATCCAAAAATATGTTTTGAATTGCAGACTTCAGATGGTTCCTACTGGGTTACATCAATAGTTACCCAGAAAAAAAAACAAGGATTAAAATGACTTCTAACTTCTTGGCACCTATTGCATACACCCAGGATATTCCTGCCTTCTGACCCTCCAGGAGTTTCCTCACACTCCCTATCTATCCTCCACTCCCTTACATCTCACTCAGAGACTGTGACTGTCTGGAATTCTCTACCACAGAAGATTGCAGATTATATTTAAGAAGAAAGATATGTTTCTGGACTCCATGGGGAGATTTGGTCATATGGTGTTGAGATGGAGGATCAGTCATAACTGTATTAAAAGGCAAAGCAGGCTTGGAGGGCTAAATGATCTACTCCTGTTCCTATTCTTTATTCTTTCAATGTAACTACTCCCCCAGCCACAGAAATTCCTCTGCCCTCACAGAATACCTCCCAGCCCCTATTACTACCCCCCCTTCCTGAATCCCGACACCCTCACAACTCCCACAACTCCCCAGATCTGATCTGAACCAACTTGATACTAGGCCTGATCCTCCTTAAGCATTACTTTTTTTTCCCCCATTAACTGCAATGGGCCCTAAATTATAGCCAAAAGACTTCACAAGCAATTTCGCTAGAGCAATTTACATTTCGCCGACTATTTCTGCTTTGATGAATTGGTGCTGAAGGATTTTCGAGGGCAGTTGGCAAAAGGAAAGTTAAAAGAATTTCAAATAGTTGAAATTATCCCATCTTCATTCTGCCAAATGCGTATGGTGCCTACTAGGAAAACAGATGCTTCTTCAGCAGGTCCTGAAACTGAAGATAATATTGCCAGGATGCCTCTGCAGCAGAATCCCAGTGTATACTAGCTGTATCAAAAATTTCCTCTGCTACAAATGTGTATTGTAATTGAGATTTACAACCTTTCTGGACCTTGGAATTATGGAGCCACCACCTTTCTAAGATATGTTTCTGAGCAGTGTTTAAAGAAACTATGATTATTCAGGAGCAAAATATCAACCAGTTCTTTAAAAGATAACCTTCTATATCAAGTATTGTGCTGTGACTTTCTATGTGGCATATGTTTCTGTGTACCCATAGCACGAGAGAGTCTTGTTTTCTGTCATAGACCAATGGTTCTTTCTTATCTATTCTGGAAGACAGCCTGCAGCAGTTCCATATTGTTTAAAAAGTCTTACAAAGCATGTTGGTAGATTGAATTTTGTCAACTTTGTGCAAAACCTTTGTCCTTGCTGAGGGATTCCTCCAACATTTGACTTGAGTCAGTTAAACTTGCAATCTCAGATTGTTCTGGTACGACCAGATTGCAATCTGGTCGTACCAGATCCCCAGATCACTGAGCAATGTTTGAGAGGTTCATTGTGCACATTGTACAAAAAGTCAATAATTTATGTCGTGTTTGGCAGAACTCTCAAGGTCTTCCCCTGTTTTCCAGTTACAGACGTATCATTTGTAACACCATGGCCTCATTCAGACTGATTACATTGTCTGTTCCTTATCAGCAGTTCGAAAGACAAAGTAACTGTATTAGTTGAGCAAGTTTTAAAGAGATTTTCCTAGTAGCACGGTTTTCAGTTTCTCAAGGTATGCTGGAAAATTTGTTCAAAACTCCAGCATTTACTTGTTCTGTTCAAGTTACTGCAAACTATTAATTTATCTTATTGTATCTCAAACAATCTCACTTTATGTTCTGGATGTTGGATATTCCTATTTATTCATATCACAGATTGCTTGTGGGAGAATAATATCCTGAATAATTTCCTGTTCTATTTTGGGATATCTGCCAATTTAGATTCAAAGCAGATGGTTGCATATTTAATCCAAATGGATCAACACCTCAGAACTCAAGGGCATACAACTGGTCCTCATTTACTCCTAGTAACTAGTTCAAGGAAAGTAGATGTACATTTGCACATTTGATAAGTTCTCATACTTATCAGGAGTGCATTAGTCTTATATTCTTTGAATTATACAATTCCAACAGTGCAAAAGAAGGCCATTCGACTTATCAAGCCTGCACTGACAACAAACTCAAACAGGCCCTATCCCTATAATTTCGTGCATTTACTCTGTTAATTCCTGAACAAGAAGGGATAACTTAGTATGGCCAATCAAACTAATCTGCAGATCTTTGAAATGTGGGAGGAAATCCACATAGACAAGGAGAGAATATGCAAACTCCACACAAATACAGTGACCAAAGTCAGAATTGAACCCAGGTCCCGGGTGCTGTGAGGCAGCAGTGTTAGCCACTGTGCCTCAATATTCATTAGTTTCCACCAAAATATAGCTTCTTTTACTCCATATTTGACACTGACACACAACAAAAACACATTTGCACTGAGTCACTTTATTGTTTATCCTTGTGTGGAAAATTCACTCAACAGTAATTCAACAAAGGTTTTATATTTGCAAACATCCAGGAACAAGAAAGCAAATATGGACATTTTGAATATGAAGATGAGCAAGCTTTCACGGACAAACTTATTTCTACATGTCTTTTCTCTGTCTCTGCTCCCTTCAGTGCTCAAAAACATGTAAAGGTCAATGGTTAGACTAATGATGTATCAGAAAAGACCAAATTCCCTAGTTACCAGTTCAAATTCTATGCCTCAACTTGGAATTACTATTTAAAAAAAACAAATAATACATTAAGACCTTCTTCCATGGTAATATGATCCTTGATTTAATGTTCATTTTCCTTTAGATTCTCTCCTCTCTTTTCTGAAGCTCATTTTGCCCATGGGATCTAACTTCTGCTGCCTTGATCCTATTATCATGAAATTGCTGACCACCCAATTACTCATCCTCATCTCCATGCCAGCTGATATTGTAACTAGCACCTTCTGCTTTAGTACGTGCCATCATTGCTGTCTCTCTAGAGATCCACCCTGTTTCTCTGCTGATCATCACACCATCTCCAACTACCTTGCCTGTCTAAGGCAATCCCATGAACAATTTCCAGCAAATCAATTTTTAATCGGTATCTGCAACTGTCATTGTGTGAAGAGGTCCTAAACAAAGTCACAAATGATATCTCCCATAGTGACTGACTGCCCATGGTGTGCTATCCTTCTTCATCCTTCTTGAAATGTCTATAGCTTTTGAAAAGGTTGATGATGCCATGCTCCTTCAATCCTTTTCAGGCAATGTCTAATTGAATGGGACTGCCTTCATCTGGTTCCAGTCTATCCAGTCACAACCAGAAAAAGTTCTGTTTAACAGCTTCTTTTCCTGTTTCTGGGATTCTACAAAGATTTGAACCTCGGATCTTTCTATTTATCATCTATATGCTGCCTCTTGGAACATCATCCAAAGACAGAAGAGAAGATTCCAGATGGATGTTAGCCTCACCCCACTTACGCCAATGCCTCCACTGTCTGTATTGTCTGGCAATGAATTCCTGGATTAGATGCAGTTTCCTTCAGTTAAATGTTAGGAAAATCCAAACTATTGTGTTTAGGCCTTTTCACAAATGTTTTTTTCATTCGTCCTTCCTGACTAATGTTGTTGTTTACAACCTTGGTGTCCTGTTTGACTCTAAGCTGGGCTACTGGCCCTATAATCTCTCCAAAACTGTCTACTTCTATCTATGTTAAATAACTTATTTCTTCCTATATCTTAGTTTATCTGTTACTGTTTTTTATTATCCCCAGAATAGACTATTCCAATAATCTCCCTTGTTTGACTCCCATCTTCCATCCTCCACAAATTTACATGATCCAAATTTCTGGCACAGATTTCCTAATTTACTCCAAATTCCACTCACAATTCTGTGCTCGTTATTGGTTCCCAGTGTACCAATGTTTTGATTTTAAAATTCTCAGCCATGTGTTCAAATCTTTTGATGGCACATGCTTCTCTGTCTCTGTAATCTTCTTCAATCATTCAACATGCTAGGAGCTCTGTGCTGGACAGGCAGTCAGACCTTCAGTCATCTAAGCCCAAAGCTCTGAAATTCTTTCTATAAACCTTCCCACTTCTGCATTTCTCCTCTTTAAAACATTTATTGTATCAAATCTGTCCCTTCAACCTTGCCCTTAACAACATCCTTTCAATTCATCAAAGTGGAAAGTTTTTTTCCTTTGTTGTTCCTGTCACCCAGTTTCATATGGTTTCAACTCTTTTATATTACTTGCAACAGTTTATGTTGCAACTATTTCAACCTCTCACAAATGTTTATTACTCTACATTAATTAGTTACTGGTGTCAAATCTCCTGAAAGTAATCTGGAAATTAAACCTTTGTACACAAAAATCAGAAATTAAATTTATTTCACAAAACTGTACAAAATATCCTATTGAAATGAACTCATGTAATCTGAAGTTAATTTCTTGGAAACTGCCATGCTGTTCGCTATTAATTTCAAATTGCAGAATCATTGAATTGTGAATCATCATTCTAGATTAATTCTATTTGTTTAATCATCTAATTGATAGTGTTCTGCAAACTCACTTGAATTTTTTTTAGCTGATGAGAATATCATTGTTTAATTTTGTCTTCTACTTAACAAATTACCGAATCTCCACCAGCTTCATTTCTAGTTGCTTCTTTGTTTTGCCTCGACTGGAATATTCCAACATTCTCATAGCTGGTTTTCTAAAAACTATCCTACTTAAACTTAAATTCATCCAAACCTCTGCTGCCTATGAGATGAGACAGTGGCACAGTGGTTAGCACTGCTGTCTCATAGCAATTCCAATCTCAGGTGACTGTGCAGAGTCTGCACATTCTCCTGTATCTGCATGGGTTTCCTCCTAATGCTCTGGTTTCCTCTCACAGTCCAAAGATGTACAGGTTAGACTGACTAGTCATGTTAAATTGCCCCTTGGTGTCAGGGGATTAGCAGGGTAATAGTGGAATTAGGGCGTGGGTAGGATTGTTACCAATGCAGGCTTGATGGTCAGAATGGCCTCCTCCTGACACTCCATTTACCTTTCCAATTATCTGCTGAATTAATATGCTAGCTTTTTGTGATTTATATACAAGGACACCCAAATTCCTCTGTGCTGCAGTTTTCTGCAGTTTTTCCACAAGGGAGGCGTTGGACAGAAAAATTCCACCCTTTCTGTTTTTCTCATCATTTGCTGAAATACCTCCTCAGAAACCAGTGTCCCTTCACCAGATTCCCATATTTACAAAGTCTATTCCATTGATAGGGTGCTTCTGTACAGTCAGAATCCAGTGTGCCAGAATACCTGACACTCCCTGTTTTATATACATATGAGACTACCTGATGCACAGGCAATTATGACCAATCTTTTTGGCATCTCTTTTTTTACACAAACCAAACAAACAAACTCAAATTAACTTTGGGACAAATTAAAAGGGGCAGCTCCCCAAAAGGAAGGGGGAACAGCCTGAACCAAAAACAAAGTCGGAAGGAAACTTAAAACATTAAATCATAATGTTATTTTTAGGGTTTAAAATATACCCCAGCTTCTGTGGTGCCCAGCGGGCGCATAAGGCATCAACTGCGCCCGTGGACACCGCAAGCTGTCTTCAGGAACATGTGGCCTTGAATATAGCCGCGATAGAAAGGCAGACAGGATGGACGACTCCATTGATCGCCCGTTGCCTGGACCTGTTGATGGCTTGCCTCACCAGGTCCGGGAGCAGGTTCACGAAGAGGTTGCCCTCCTGACCTGCCCCCCTCCACACCAAATACCTCAATCAGGGATATCTTTCAATACCAACCAAATAAACAAACTCAAATTAACTTAGGGATAAATTAAAAGGGGCAGCTCCCCAAAAGGAGGGGGAACAGCCCGAACAAAAAACAAAATCAAAAGGAGACTTAAAACATTAAACCATAATGTAATTTTTGGTGTTTATAATACACCCCAGCCCCTATAGTGCCCAGCAGGTGCAGAAGGCATATCTGTGCTTGTGGACACCACATGCTCCCTCTCCAGGGGCATCTGGCCATGAATATAGCCATGGTAGAGGGGCAGATAGTCAGCATGGACTATTCTGTCAATTGCCCGCTGCCTGGACCTGTTCATAGCTCGCCTCGCCATGCCCAGGAGCAGGTTTACAAGGAGGTTGCCCTTCTGACCCACCCCTCTCCGTACTAGGCACCTCAATCAGAGAGTTCATACTCCAAGAAGCCAACTTTCTGTGCCTTGCTAAAATCATTACACCTGCCTTCCTATCTTTTTTTATGACATCCACAAACCTGGTAATAGCACATTCACTTCCCTCGACCAAATCATTAATATGTATTGTAAATAATTATGGCTCCAACAAAGATTTCTGTTCCATATCGCCAGTTTTAGTTTGCCACCCTGAAAATGCACCACTTGTTCCAACTCTTCTTGCATCAGTTAGCCAATCTACTATCCATTCTACACCATGGGTTCTTAACTTATTAAGTAGCCTTTTGTATGATGCCTTGTCAAACCATTTTTGAAAATTCACGTATATTACACCAATGGTTTTCCATTATCTGTCCTGCTCATTGCCACATCAAAGAATTCTAATAAATTTGTCAGGCATAATTTCTCCTTCTTGAAGCCAAGCTACCATTGCTTGATTATATTATGCATTTCTAAATGTTTTGATATTACACCTTATATAGTGGATTCCAATATTTTCCCAATGACCAAAGTTAAGCTAGGTGGCTTATAGTAACTTGTTTCTTGTCTCCCACTTTTTTGAACAAAGTGTTATATTGGCAGTTTCCTAATTCTCTGTGATTTTTCCTGAATTTAAAGACTCTTAAAAACTTGTTATCAGCACATCCACCATCTCTTTAGCCACTTCTTTTAGCTTCCTGGAATGAAAACCATCACGTCCAAGGGATTTATCAGCTTTTAGCCCCAGTAGTTTCCCAAGTACTTTTTCTCCAGTGATATATTATTGAATTCTTCCCCTCCACTCCCCTGCTGCCCCTTGATTTAGTATTTTTGGAATGTTATTAGTAATTTCCGCTGTGGAGACTGATGCCAAGTATTTGTTTAACTCCTCTGTCATTTCTAGAATCTTCATTATTATTTCTCCAGTCTCATTTTCTAAGGGGCCTATGTTCACTTAGGCTTCTCTTTTGCTTTTCATATATTTACAGAATCTCTTGCTACCCATTTTTATATTATTTGCATGTTTATCCTCGTAGTTGATCTTCTCCCTCCTTCCTTGCTCATCTTTTGCTGGTTTTTAAAACTTTCCCAATACTCTGATTTACCACTAATCTCTGCCAAGTTATATGTTTTTCTTTCAGTTTAATACTATCCTTTAACTTGATATGGTTAACCCTCAGTTGAATTATCCCTTTCCTAGAATCCTTCTTGCTCACTGGGATGTACCTTAGTTCTGAGTGATGATCTACTTTAATAAATGAGTACCATTGCTGATTAATTGGCTTTCCTGCTAAACTTTTTCCCAGTCTACTCCAACCAATTCAGTTTATTTATTTTATTTATCTGTCACAAGTAGACTTATGTTCACACTGTAATGAAGATGCTGTGAAAATCCCCTGGTTGTCACACTCTGGCACCTGTTCAGGTACACTGAGGGAGAATTTAGCATGGCCACTGCACCTAACCACCTTTGGACTGTTGGAGGAAACTGGAGCTCCCGCAGGAAACCCACACACACAGGGAGAACGTGCAAATTCTACACAGATGTGATCTAAACCGGGAATCGAACAAAGCTGAAATCGAACCCAGTCCCTGGTGCGGTGAAGCAGCAGTGCTAATCGTTGTGCCATTGTACCTACAGTTCAGCCCTCATTCCTGTAAATTTCCCCTTTTTAAGTGTAGCATGGTTGTTTCCAACCCAAGTTTCTCATGTCAAATTCTATCATGTTACGGTCACTGTTTCCTGGAAATCTGATGTTTCAAATTGACATTTATTAAATCTGTCTCATTATGCATTGCCAAATCCACAATACCCTGATTCCTGGCTGTTGTTCTAGAAAATTGTCCCAAATACATTGTATGAATTCTTCCTCATGGCTACCTCTGCAATTTGATTTTCCCAATCTACCTGAAGAGTAAAGTCACTCATGATTAGAGAACTGCCTTTTTCATACGCTCTTATTATCTCCTGATTTATCCTCCATACCAACAGTATAATTAAACAAGTGTTACATTCTTGATCAAAAATTTGTATTGGGAATCACTACAGTAATAGAGGGAGAAAAACGGATTGACCATGTTCTATAAAGTATAGAATGGACTGTGGGAATTGACAGAAACAGGTACCAACTGCCTGCCACAAATAACAAAGAATGAGATAGCTAACACACAAAGTACAAAAACCATTTGCTTTCAGGACCATGTGTCAGCATCTTTACTCCCAAGCCTACAATGGAGCAAGCTGCCGAAGGAAATAATCACAATCTCATCATGTGGAAACTTCAAGACCGATCTTTAGATAAGTTCCATTTTGTAAGTTTTTATTATCAAGACTACCTTTTCAATACATCATGCGTGGTTTAGCTAGCTGTATCTATATAAATGCTGGCAGAATATGAATATTGGTCTGTGATATCAACACAACTAAAGGAGGAGCAGAAGATGGATTATCTATCTGGATAATATTTTCTTCATTCTTTGAGAAAATATTTTCCACATTGTTTTTCTCCCATGGACTCTAAAGAAAGATTATTTATTTATAATCAAGATGCACAATCTACTTAAATGCATCACTAAAACATATTGCCTTTTACAGAGGATGTGAACAACCAATCATTAGGATTAGGAGTGAAATCATATGGTGCTTAGAACATTCTATCAGAATGAAGAGCTTAGAGCTATAAGAATGAAGACATTACCAAGGTGGATAATCCATCTTTTTATATTACCAATTAAAAAAAAAGTGGGATGTTATTTAGTGATGCAAGTACTGATTAGGGACAGTCTGCATGGCTTTGTGAGTGGAAAATCATGTCTCACAAATTTGACTGAGTTTTTTGAAAGGGTAACCAAGAAGGTAGATGAGGGAAGTGCGATTGATGTTGTCTACTTTAGCAAGGCCTTTGACAAGGTACTGCATGGTAGGTTGTTGCATAAGGTTAAGTCTCATGGGATCCAGGGTAAGGTATCTAAATGGATACAAAATTGGCTTCTTGACAGAAGCCAGAGGGTGGTTGTGTTAAAATTGTTTTTCAAACTGGAAGCCTGTGACCAGTGGTGTGCCTCAGGGATCAATGCTGGGTCCAATGTTATTTGTCAATTATATTAATGATTTGGATGAGAATATAGAAGGCATGGTTAGTAAGTTTGCAGATGACACTAAGATTGGTGGCATAGTACACCGTGAAAAAAGTTATCTCCAATTGCAACGGGATGTTGATCAATTGGGCTAGTGTGCTGACGAATGGCAGATGGAGTTTAATTTAGACAAATGCAAGGTGATGCATTTTGGTAGACTGAATCAGGGCAGGACTTACTTAATGGTAGGGCATTGGGGAGAATTACAGAACAAAGAGATAGGGGTACATGTTCATACCTCTTTGAAAGTGGAATCAGAGGTGGACAGAGTGGTGAAGAAAGCATTTGGCATGTCTGATTTCATCAGTCAGGATGTAGAGATGCCGGCGTTGGACTGGGATAAACTCAGCAAGAGGTCTGACAACACCAGTTTTAAATCCAACCGATTTATTTGATAGTAAAGGTGTTCTCATTCGCCTGACGAAGGCACAAAGGCCGAAAGCTAGCAGGTTTACTATCAAATAAATTGGTTGGATTTAAAATTGGTGTTGTCAGACCTCTTACTGAGTTCATCAGTCAGAACATTGAATACAGGAGTTGGAATGTCTTGTTGAAGTTGTACAAAACAGTGGTAAGGCCACACTTGGAATACTGTGTGTAATCTTGGTCACCCTATTTTAGAAAGGATATTATTAAACTAAAAAGAGCAGAAAAGATTTACTAGGATGCTGCCAGGATTTGATGGATTGAGTTATAAGGAGAAGCTGGATAGATTGGGACTTTTTTCTCTGGAATTTGGGAGGCTGAGGGGTAATCTTACAGAGGTCTATAAACTAATGAGGGGCGCAGATTAGCAAGATGGTCAATATCTTTTCCCAAAGGTAGGGGAATCTAAAACTAGAGCGCATCGGTTTAAGGTAAGAGAGAAGAGATACATAAGTGTCCGGGAATCTTGTCACACAGAGAGGGTGAGTGTCTGGAACATGCTGCCAGAGGTAGTTGTAGAGCCGGCTACAATTTTGTCTCTTAAGAAGCATTTAGGTAGTTACATGAGTACGATGGTTATAGAAGGATATGGGCCAAATGTGGGCAATTGGGATTAGCTTTGGGATTTGAAACAAGGGCGGCATGGACAAGTTGGACTGAAGGGCTTGTTTTCATGCTGTAAACCTCTATGACTCTATTTATTGTGAACATTAGCTATTAAGATTTTCTGATTTTCTTTTATCTTGATATGATGGAAACTCAATAGTTGTGTTATTGGCAACTACATACTGTTAAAGTGCATTTCTTCTAAATAGTAATTTCTGTTGATCTGCAAAAGCTATTTACAGATTGGATAAATAATATGGCACTTGATATTTATTAAGGCATTTACTGATTAATTAAAAGAAAAGAGCATTACTGTGTAGTCCTTGACCTGTATATAAACATTATTACAGCTTAAACTTGAAATTGTGTAACTTTCCAGCTGTAATTTAACAAATATGTGCTTAGTCAACCACACAACTGTAATGCATAAATTTTATCATGGAACTCCTTTTAAAGTTCAGCTACTTTTAATGCATTTAGAATATATTTGAGCTGCAGTGTTACGCAAAGGCCTCAATATTAACTCCTCCCTCTCCATGATGATCAAGAGAGGATCCAATGTTATTTGGAATGCTGTAGGGATGGGTTCCTTGAACAGTATGTTACAGAACCAATGAGAGAGCGTGCTATCTTAGACCTGGTACTACATAATGAGGTAGGTAGAATTAGGGATATTCATGTGAGGGATCCTCTAGGGACGAGTGATCATAGTATGGTAGAATTTATGATGCAGATGGAGTCCCAGATCTGTGTACTGTGATAGGATGAGAGAGGAATTGGTAACTGTGGATTGGAGGAGTGCGCTGGTTGGTAGGACGGCTGAGGAACAGTGGGGGATTTTTAAAGAGATCTTTTTTGGTACTCAGCAAAAATATATTCCGACGGTGAAAAAGGACTGTAGGAGAAGGGAAAATCAGCAGTGGTACTCCAAGGAAATTAAGGAGAGTATTAAATCAAAAGCTGAGGCGTTCAGAACAGCTAAAAATAGTGGGTGATCGGAGGATTGGGAAAATTTTAAACAACAGCAGAAAATGACTAAAAAGGTGATTAAAAAAGGAAAGATGGAATATGAGGCTAAACTAGCTCGAAACATCAAAAAGGACAGTAAGAGTTTTTATAAGTATATAAAGAATAGGAGCATGGCCAGAGTTAATGTAGGACCCTTGGAAGATGAGAGGGGTGGTTTAATAGTGGATGCCAGGGATATGGCGGAGTTTTTTGTGCCGTCTTTATGGAGGAGGACGTAAATAGCTTCCCCGAACTTAAGGATAGAAGGGTGGTAGGAGATGAGGTCCTTGATGAGATTACAGTCACTAGAGAGGTGATGCTTGATAGGCCAATGGGGCTGAGGGCAGATAAGTCCCCGGGACCGGATGGAATGCATCCCAGGGCCCTCAAGGAAATGGCAGAGGTGATAGCGGATGCCCTGATAATTATCTTTCAAAATTCGCTGGACTCCGGAAAAGTGCCGGAAGATCGGAAAATGGCTAATGTTATGCTGCTGTTTAAAAAAGGTAGCAGACTGAAGGCAGGGAATTATAGGCTGGTTAGTTTAGTGTCTGTAATAGGAAAAATGCTTGAATCTGTAGTCAAAGCAGAAATAATGAGGCACCTGGATACAAACTGTTTGATTGAGCAGACTCAGCACGGATTCATTAAGGGGGAGTTGTGCTTGATGAATTTATTGGTGTTCTATGAGGAAGTGACTAATGCAGTAGATAGAGGGGAACTGGTGGATGTGGTGTTTTTGGATTTCCAAAAAGCATTTGATAAGGTACCTCACAAAAGATTGCTGCAGAAGGTTAAGGTGCAGGGAGTCGGGGGTAGGGTGTTAGACTGGACAGAGGATTGGTTGTCTAATAGGAAGCAGAGGGTAGGTATCAATGGGTGCTATTCTGATTGGCAGCTGGTGACTAGTGGAGTGCCCCAAGGTTCGGTGCTGGGGCCTCAACTATTTACCATTTACATAGATGATCTAGAGGAAGGGGCAGAGTGCAGGGTGACGAAATTTGCTGATGACACGAAAATGAGTGGAAAAGCAAATCGCGTGGAAGGTGTGGAAAGCCTGCAGAGGGATCTGGATAGGTTGAGTGAGTGTGCGAGGACCCGGCAGATGGAGTATAATGTTAGCAAGTATGAGGTTATCCACTTTGGTAAGAATAATGGTGGGAAGGGTTACTATTTAAATGGAGAAAAGCTGCAGTATGTGACAGTGCAGAGGGACCCGGGGGTCCTTGTGCACGAATTGCAAAAACACAGTATGCAGGTGCAGCAGGTGATTAAGAAGGCGAATGCGATGTTGGCCTTTGTAGCTAGAGGGATAGAATATAAAAGTAGGGAGGTTCTGTTGCAACTGTATAGGGTGAGGCCGCAGCTGGAGTCCTGTGTGCAGTTTTGGTCGCCTCCTGACTATGACCTCACTTCCCCCAATCATGATCTTTCCTCCCTTCTGGTTATTAGGGACCATCTCCAGATGGCAGTGACCTCTTATTGCTGGTATTTCCTGTGTTTCTTCTTCTTCTTCTTCTCTCTTCCCCCCCCCCGACCCCCCGCCAATATTTTTTATATTCGATGCTGTATGGCCTTTTTCTTTGCCTGTGAACTTTATTTGTTTGTCTATATTTGTTCCACTCACTAAGTTGCAAGATATGGAAACATTGCCCTTGGCAAAATTCGGAAGTTGCTTTAAAAAGGTAGCATGAATAAGAACCTTGTGAGTTGGTATATACTGAAGGTTCTGCAGAGCATGCTAAAGTGCACTAGAAAATTTGGTTAAGGGACAGATCAATGGAGATGCAGTGGAAGACATTTAAGGAGATATTTCATAACACTCAGAGCGAAGATATATTCCACTGGAATAGAAACACACTAGGAAAAGGATGCATCATAACAAAGGAAGTTAAAGATAGTATCAATTTGAAAAAGTGTACAATTCTAAGAAGATTAATGGCAGCCCAGATGATTGGACAGAATATAAAAAACTGGCTGAAAAAATGAGCAGGAAAAATGAGCATGAGAAAAAGTTAGCTGAAATTATAAGAACATATATTAAGAGTTTCTACAGGTACTTAAAAAGGAAAAACATCTTGTAATATGTTTATAATGAAGTGGAGCTAAGTTTCCAATGCATGCTGACTATTTCTGTCACTGAATGTTCCAGCTTTCTTCTGAATGTTAGATGGCACAGCAATGTAACTGGTTTTCTGGTGATCCGATTTCTATAAGTTCCCATCTTATCATTGCCAGATAAGGTTCCTTGCCCCGTTGCAATAATTGTTGATATCAGTCGAGTGCAATCAGTCAGGTTATTACAGTTGTTAAATAACTTGATCTGCCTTCTTTCACATAGTGCTACTGAAAATATGACAGACTATGATTGGTTTTTTTTGAGAAAGCATTCAACAGTGTCACTAATCTAACATGCGAATATCTTTGTGATGTTGTCAGGTGTGTTATTTCAGTTTCCTTTGAGAATAGGAGTCTTTACATTTGGTTAACAAGCTGTCAATGTCAATTAATTTACCTTGTATGTGAAGATACTGACTATGCGCACAGAGTATTTCTGATGCAAATTTACTTGTTTTGTAAACTTTAGTTAGTTTTGTCCTTCTTGCAAACTCCACTTGTGTCAGTAATAATTCTGAACAGAAAGGACATTGAAAAAATTATGCCAAGGATGCATAAAAATCTGAATACTACCCTTGAAAAGCAAAGAACTATGTAGAAATGGTAGGAATTTACACTTAGCTTAATATCAAGATGCCATTTCCGTGAACTAACAACTCTTGCACTTATTTTGCTTTCATGTTAATATGAATGGAATTCTCTGTGCACTGAGATGTAAAAATTGGCATGTAGGATGTCCACTTCTCTAAATTGCTTTTTAAGTGAACCTCAAATCTGTTTCAAGTGACTGCCTCCTGTGATTACTGGAAATGGTGGCCAAGAAATGGATTGAAATTCAGTGCAATGGAATGCTGTCCTATTTTCCAATCAGGAAAGACCAATGTATGTCAGTATATTAGATAGAACCAAACTTAAATTTCATGATATTAAAATAATCTAAACAAACAAACAGATGTGTTTATGAAATCATGAATTTATGCAGATGTGCATGAATCCTTTAAACTGATGCTTGATATTGTAAAATCAAATATTTTAATGTATTGCAAGAGCTAATCCCAGCTCATTAACTATTATTTTTCATGTATGTTATTGTGCTTAGTTACTTAGTTATCATCCATTATTTAATTTCCTTTAAAGAATTTGATTATTCTATAATATGGCACAAATCGGTGAACAGTTTGCAGAGATGGAGAATAATGACAACAAATCTATTGATCAGAAACAGTGTGGTCAGTTTGAGCAAATATAACAGACTACTAGAGTTTAAAATGGAAGATTTCGATGAAATATGTATTCAGTTGTGATTGTTGTAACCAGTAACAGGCATCATAGAAAGAAGAAGAAGAAGATGATGATGATGATGATGATGACGGTGGGGCACCTGGAGAAAACTCATGCAGACATTAGGCGAATGTACAAACTCCACACACTCACCCAAGGCCTGAATTGAACTCAGATCCTTGAAGCTGTGAGGCAGCAATGCTAACCACTATACCACTGCAGAATGGTTTTATGTTGGTAGCTATTATTTCAGGATTTCAGCCAAGACTATATTGTGAATGTCTGTAGCCTATGGATTGAAAGATGAAGAACTATGGAGCAACTGTGATTTTGGGATAACATCTTGGGATAATCAGAGCCTCAGCATTCACTCTGAACCAGCTCACCTGGAGTGAACAGGTTCCAGATATTACCTCTTCCTCCTCCCTCTGCTGTCCATTTCCAAATAATAATGCGACCCAAGTTTAGCCCTTGGAAATCCAAAAATTGGTAAACTCCTCCAGTAAGAATCAATACTATCAACATTGTACCAGCAAAATAAGTCAAAAGAACCTCACCTGCAAGATTCAAGAGTGGCCTTTTAAATAATGCTAGTCATTTAGATCTTCGAAAGAGCAAAAGCTAGATTTCTGCCATCCATAATTGCAGAAAGTGTCTTAAAAACGTAAGAATATAAGAATTAGGAGTAGGTGTAGGCCATCTGGCCCCTCAATCCTGCTCCGCCATTCAGTAAGATCATGGCTGATCTTATCGTGGACTCAACTCTGTTCACCATAACCCTTAATTTCTTTATTGTTCAAAAATCTATCTATCTTTGTTTTAAAAATATTCAATCAGGTGGCCTCAACTGCTTCATTGGGTAGGGAATCGTGTGAAGGGAATCCTCAACTCAGTTGTAAATCTGCTCTCCCCTATTTTGAAGCTATGCTGCCTAGTAGTAGTTCCACCCGCTAGTGGAAACAACCTCCCTGTTCTCTTCATAATTTTATATGTTTCTATAAGATTTCCCCTCACTTTTCTAAATTCCACTGAGTATGTATTCCAATTCCTCCTCGTAAGCCTCTTAATTGCAGAATCAAGTGAATCTCTTCTGCACCCCCTGCAGTGCCAGTATATCCTTTCTCAAGTAAGGAGACCAAAACTGTACTCTAGGTGTGGCCTCACCAGCACTTTATACAGTTGGAATATAACCTCCCTGTTTTAAAATTTCATGCCTCTAGCAATGAAGGACAAAATTCCATTTGCCTTTTTAATTACCTGCTGCACCTGTAAACCAACTTTTTGCAATTCATGCACAAGGACACCCAAGTCCTCTGCACAGCATCATGCTGCAATTTTTTACCATTTAAATAATAGTCCATTTTACTGTTATTCCTATCAAAATGGATGACCTCACATTTACCAATATTGTACTCCATTTGCCAGATCCTTGCCCACTCACTTAAACCTCTATATCCCTTTGCAGACTTTAAGTGTCCTG
The DNA here is from genome assembly GCA_024679065.1 of Sphyrna mokarran. Lineage (NCBI taxonomy): Eukaryota > Metazoa > Chordata > Chondrichthyes > Carcharhiniformes > Carcharhinidae > Sphyrna > Sphyrna mokarran. The sequence goes on from JAGIQG010000009.1 coordinate 39,170,897, forward strand.
TGAACACTGCTTTATCACTCATCTTAGTGCCATTTGCAAACTTTGACCCACTACACTTAGTCCCCAACTCCAAATCTTCTATGTAAATTGTAAACAATTGCAGTTCCAACACTGATTCCTGAGGCACACCGCTAGTCACTGATCACCAACTAAAAAATATCCATTTATCCCCACTCTTTGCTTCCTGTTAGTTAACCAATTCTCCATCTATGCAAATACATTACCCATAACGCTACACACTTTATCTTATGCAGCCTTTTGTGTGGCATCTTGTTGAATGTCTTCTGGAAATCCAGATATACCACATCCACCGGCCTCATAATGTCCTTGAAGAATTTTAGTGAAACATGACCTGCCTTTCATGAACCCATGCTGCAACTTCCCAATGGGACAATTTCTGTCCAAATGTCTCGCTATTTCTTGCTTGATGACAAATTCAAGTATTTTCCCCATTGCAGAAGTTAAACTAATCAGCTTGTAGTTACTTGCCTTTTGTCTATCTTCTTTTTTAAGCAGTATTATCACATTTGCTGTTTTTTAATTTGCCGGAACCAGCAGATTAAGAGTCCAGTGAGTTTTTGAAAATTACCAAATTTAATTTGCTGTTTCCCCACCATCTCTTTTAGTAAACTGGGATGGATTCCATCAGAGCCAGGAGACTTGACTACCTTTAGCCCCATTAGCTTGCCCAACACTACTTCTTTAGCGATAATGATTGCTTTGGTCCTCACCTTCTTGTCATCAATTTTTAACATGCTTTTTGTGTTTTCCACTGTTAAGATCAACACAAAATACCTGTTCAATGCCTTGGCCATTTCCTCATTTCTCATTATTAAATCTCCCTTCTCATCTTCCAATGGACAATGTGTACCCTAGCTACTCTTTGTCGTTTTATATATTTGTAGAAACTTTTGCTATCCATTTTTATATTATGAGCTAATTTACTCTTATAATCTTTCTTGCTTTTCTTTATAGTTTTTCTCATGGCTTTCTGCCAATGTTTGAAGGTATCTCAATCCTTCTAGTTCCCACTAATCCTTGCCACTTTGTATGCATTTCCTTTCAGTTTGATACCCTTGTTTATTTCTTGAGATATCCATGGAGATTATCCCATTTTCTCCAATCCTTCCTTACCACTGATACTTACTTTTGCAAAGCCCTGTGAAAAATCACTTTGAAAGTCCTTCACTGTTCCTCGATTGTCCCATCGTAAAGTTTTTGCTCCCAGTCTACCTTAGCCTCCCTCATCCCTTTGCAGTGTCCTTTGTTTAAGTACAAGACACTGGTATTAGGTTTTAACTTCTCATTCTCCATCTGTATTTAAATTCACCCATTTATGATCACTGCTCCCAAGAGGATCCCTAACTATGAGGTCATTAATTATTCCTGTCTCATTACACAGCACCATATCTTGGATAATTTGCTTCTTCATGAAGTTCCACTACATATTGTTCGAGGAAACTATCGTGGATGCATTCTATAACTCCTCCTCAAGACTGCCTTGACTGACCTGGTTTGATCAATTGACGTGTAAATTGAAATCCCCCATGATAACATTTTTACACACATCAGTTATTTCTTTGTTTATTGCTTGTCCCACTGTGATATAATTTGATGATTTATAGATTACGCCTATCAGTGACTTTTTCTTGCTATTTCTGATTTCCACCCAAATGGATTCAACCTTTTCCTCCGTAGAGCCTATATCATCTCTCACTGCTGCTCTGATGTAATCCTCAAATATGAGAGCTACACCTCCTCCCTTAGAGGCTGTTTTACATTATACTCTGCCCATTCTATGTGTTTCTAGTGGTTATATGGCATGTCTGGGCTGGCGCTCTGTTTGCCTTTGGCCAGAAGCATTTTAACTACCATTATTTCACTTTGGGCCTTCCATAGCAGTGGCACCAATGGTGCTAGGGAGCCTAATTTTGCAGTACAGCTTTTACTTGAAAGTTACATATATATCTTTGCCACATATTGCATTTTATACCTTCTTCACAGCTAAGAAAAACAAATGTAAGAGGCAGGCCAACTGTATTATATTTCAAGCACTTTGGTGAATATTATATTAGTATGTATACTTTTAATTATTCAATGAGCCTCTGCATATGTTACTTTTAGCAAGCATAAATGAGCCACACTATGACATGACTGATGGAGGCCATCAGTCATGTATGACTATTGTGTAGTGGGCAGAATGTCTTTCTGGACTGTTGAGAGTATTCCCTTTGTGGGAAATGGACCAAAGACTCTCATTTTTGGATGTGAAAAGGTATCGCTCTATCTCAAATTACTTCAAATTACCTCTGAAGCAAAGTATCTAAAAAATATGAACAACATGTTAATCAAGTCTTGTCGTGTTGCTACTATACTGTGCTGCAAGTGGTATTTTCCACCACTGTACTGGATCCTAAGGGAACACTTTGCAACTACACCATTGCTATGGTCTTATTTCTCATTTCTTTCATTATTGCAGCCCTTTCTGAAGACATTACAGACATTTCCAACAACTGCAACCACTTTTCCTTTCCTTCCAATCATTTGATTTTACATGCCCCAACTTAGTATAATAACTATAATAATTATACTATCTTCAGTAGTCAGTTATATTCAACTTGACGTAAATACAATAAATACATACAATAAATATAATTGCTTATACTCCAAATCAAATGTCTTAACTCAACATTCTTCCACTCATTAAGTTTGCACCTCAAGTCAGATACTTACGAAAATTTGAAAGATAAACTACTTGGTCTGGGTGTTGTGTCAATAATTTGTATAGAGGCTGAGATTTCTTTTGCCTTTCTATTTCAAATGTCCAACCATCCTAAGGTCTCAAACATTCCATTCAACATTGGCATCTCTGGTATTTTAAGCTGAGGCACCTTGAGGTCAGATGCTTTTGATTCTAATAGTTTTATCTGTGGAGTTCTAGACGCAAAATTCTCTCTCTCAGCAAGTTCAACTCACTGTTCGTAAGAATCCTTCAATTACCAACTCTTTTAGCCAATACCCAGAACTGTAACTGTATCTGCTGAAGTAAATGTTCCCTTCCTTCCAGTTTATTCTAAACATTCACAGTAAACTATTGGAACTGAGAGTCACTCTACAAGAACCTACTTGTCCTGATAACTAATTTGTTGGCTCTTATTTTTTCTATTGTTTAGAGTTCAAGCAACATGATACTTTCAAAGAACTGAGCTGTATTTTTTAAACCAGGTATTAGATCCTAAAGGGACCAGCACCCGCATAAATATAGATTTATTCCTCCAAAAACAACTGGCCATCAACTATAAATATTAGTTATATTCTTACATGTAACAATAAAGTTTTCTGTGCAATGTTTGTAGAAATATACTATGCAGCTCTGAAAATGTTACACCGCAGTGTTATTACTAATGTTGAAATATTACCATTTATTGTCCATGATCACATATGTTTGTTGGTGGTTGTATGTATTTTTATACCACTGGAGTGATTCACTTAATTTAAATAACCAAGCTAACAAAAATACTCTCACAACTCACCCACACTAACACACACACAAACCAAGTACAGTTGAAGGAAGATAGTAATGGGAAAAGTTGAATTTAGCTCAGTCTCTATTTCAGTTTCATTGTGAGTAGTTTTACCTTTAGCTGAAATGAAGCTCTCAAAAATGCAGAGATTTCTCAACAGCTGTGATGATTTCTTGAGTTGATCTTATTGGAGGTTGTATTTGCAGATGAGCTTGAAGATGGAACAGGTTAGAGAAGAGAGAGAGGCTTAGTTTCTCTTTTACAATATTGTAGGTAGTTATTTCACTACTTAACTGCAACAGTTGATGGCTTTACTTGGTGGACCCTCCCTCTTGTTCTCTCTAAAGGAATTCTTTCTGCCTTTCTGAAGGTGTCACTGAAAAGCAGTTTAAATTTTCTGCTACATCTTTAGCAGAGAAGCAAGTTGACCACCATTATGTGACTTTACATCTGTGTCATTTGGTCATGGTCTCAGATCAGAAATAATGGTGTTTTAATTAACTGTCTGAAGTCTTCGACCTGTGTTTTTGTTGGTGGTAAAAACTTTTAGATTTGACAAGACAAATTTGCAATATACAATCAAATTGTTGATAGACAACTGATATATCTCCTGGCAAAACCAGTGAGTCAGTATCAGAAAAACTGAATTTTGTCCTCTTTATACCCTTGAAAGGTGAGATGGTTTAATCAAACAATGGTCCTATAGCTCTGAGTAGACATTTTACTTGTCATAGCAACAATACATAATGGGGATGGCCATAATTTGCACAATAACCTTCAGTCAATATGGAAGAAGTGAGCAATAAATTACAGTGATCATGAATGTGAATTCTGTTCTAACAATGATGTATGTTAATAAACAGTATTTACAGTATAAACAGTTTTACATCTTATGGCTCATAGATTTCTTACAAATTTTAAAAGAACATATTACACAATATACCCTCCATTAAGTAAAAATATATGGGATTATGTTGTAATATTTGCTGCCAGGTAGAAAGCTGATTGCACCTGATTGGCTGAAATAGAAGGCAACATCTAGTGATGCAGTAGTGCTGAGTTTACTGTCCTCTAGTGAAAAATAAAACCTACCCTGTAGACTCAGCCAGAGATGAACTGGATTGCAGTCCATAAATCCTCTTAAAATGACCTTCAGGTTGCTTATTGGTATTCTGAATGACAATACTTGTATTACAGAAATGCAAGAAGGGTTGCTGTTTCATGTCATTGCAGGAAATGAGTTGATTAAAAAACTTCCCCAGCTGTTCAGATCTTCACTGTATATTATCAATGTTGCTACGTCAATGAGCAATTGTGTGTTTCCAGACATGCTGACATGAATATTATCAATAGTTTAATAATGAAGGAATGCACCTTTTCTGTAACAATTTCTGGGTTTGCTATATGGCTATCAGGGATCTGGCTCATGTAACTGAAATATTCCTTAATTTATTATTAGAACCTGCATGATAAGATCCAGAGGGGTGTTTTTTTTAGAATTTGGTGGCAGTAGATTACCTTGATACTGAGCAGTATAATATGAGATGTGCACAATTGAGTAGCATGGAGACACAATAGTTAGCACAGCTGACTCACAGCTCCAGGGACCTGGGTTCATTTCTGGCCTTAGGTAACTGTTGTGCGGAGCTTGCATATTCTTCCCGTCTCAATGTGCGTTACCTCCCGGTTCTCTGGTTTCGTCTCACAATCTAAAGATGTGCAGGTTGACTGGCCGTGCTAAATTAACCCTTACTGTCAGACGCTCTAGCAGAGTAAATAAATGGGGTTACAGGGATAGGGCCTGGATGGAATTGTTGTCAGTGCAGACTCAATGGCCAAATGGCCTCCTTCTGCACTGTAAGGATTCTATGAATTGGTGGTTGATAATAATTATACTAAACTAAAAATTCAGTCTTTCTCAGAAACTCCTCAGCATTTCGCTCATGAATTGGATTCAGTGGACCTGGATAAATATGCTTCATCTTCTGTGACACAACATAAATTTGCTCCACTAACTACTTACCATTAAGTGAGAATTAGAAATATAGAACTGCTGCAGGTGCCATAGATGCACAAACTAATTTTGCTTCTAGTACAGTAGATAAGGCGAAATAATCTACTAGTGATTTCAAAACATTAAAATATATTATTATAAAGCACATGAGAAGGAGGTGATGCCTTCACACTACTGTAAGGGACAATTTATATGCAACATTTGGTAGTTATTTTTAACTTTAAAGATTTTTCATGAAATTCACAGTTATGCACGTTATTTACTTTGGAAACATTGGCCTGAATTTTCCATCTGTTTATAATGATGGGATCTCTGGACCCACTGACAACACATGGCAGCAAGAGGCACATCCAATGGGGAACCCCAGTGCAGTGGTAGGACCAGACAATCCCTTGCCAGCCAGAAGTGGGTCACCTCTTCTGCTGTGAAACATGTATGGAAAATCCCATCCATTGTTAATTTTATTTGTGACAATAGTGCAAATATTTGTGTGTCCTTCAGTGATTGGTGGTAAAGTTTTTGTGCTGCAAAAAGCATTATTTCAGTTGGTAAATTGTTTCGTTAAGTTCATAATTCCTAGTTTTTGAAAATGTGATTAGCTTTGTATTACTGTTTGGATCATCTTTTGGATGTGTGACCACAGTGTCCAGTGAAATGCTTGCCCTTCAGCTGGCCATACCAATTCAGTTTGTATGCACTACCAAGTCTGATGCACTACCATCACTAGAACAACATCCGTTTGTTGTGTCTATGTAGAATGTTTAAAGTAAGTAGCATCCCAAAGTGTTTTAAACTAAGGGAACAGACAATGATCCATAGAAGATGCAAGATTAGAAGAGGTAGAATAGCAAATTGGGAGTTGTTTGCTTTCAGTTTAATTTAGTTTGCCTTCTGTGCTTACAAGTTACACTTGAACCAGTTGACTGGTTTTTAGCAGCAAGAAAGAGTCCTGAGGCTGCTATGGAGAAAAGTACTGAGGGTAGATCTATACTCTAAAACAAGAACTTATTTTTAGTGAAAAAGGAAAAGAGAAGCTGCCTTTGAAGCTGCAGATCTCCAGTCTGTTATGATTAACCAAATAATTCAGTTTTTAAGTTTATTTATTAGTGTCACAAGTCAGCAATTAACACTGCAACGAAGTTATTGTGAAAATAGTCTATTTGGCACACTCCTACAGTTGTTCGGATACACTAAAAGAGAATTTAGCATGGCCAATACACCTAACCAGCACGTTTTTCAGACTGTGGGAGGAAACTCACACAGATATGCGGAGAATGTGCAGATCCTGCACAAACAGCAACTCAATCCAGGAATCAAACCCAGATCCCTGGCACTGAGAGGCAGCAATGCTAACCACTGTGCGACCGTGCTGCCCATGGTCTGTTTGTTTAGAGAGCAATAGAGGGAGCTCTGAAGAATTCAGTTGGACCAAGTAGCCCTGTAAAGAGAGGCCAAGTTCAGATTTGGATTAGATGCCAAGGGACTGTCTACATGTGTCATGGCATGGGACCATCAGTGATGTCTGCACTTGAACCAGGAAGTCACATAGAAAAAAATCTGTGACATGTGCAGCTATATCCAGAGAGAAGGAAATACTACGCAAGCTTATCTGCGTGAAACACACAGTAAAAGATGAAGCTAGGCTATGTGTGTTGGATTGAGTTTAACATAGAAATTCGTATTACTATCCTATTTGCTCATGTACCTGTTTAGTCCATTAGTGCTTGTGTTTGTTTCTTTCAAGTTTGTATAGTAAGAATTCTTTGGCTGCTTCAATTTGATCTTGGAGTCCTGCTGCTTATTTTCTTAACTCTTGGTTCTTCCATGCATTACATTCTTTAACATATTATGGTCAATCAAGCTAGATTCTTAATAAGTATCAGGCTTATTCAGTATTCGCTGGCTGAGATCATGAGAGATGAAGGAGTCTGACAATGAAATTCCAGAGAATAAGTCAAAAAAACTGTAGCAAAATATTGGGAATACTTCACTGAGGAACTTCATTACTAGCCTTGCCAATTGAAGTCACTCATCCCTGGTAACATTCTGATAAATCACTTTTGTACTCTCTTGCAACTGCTCCTAAAGAGCGGTGTGCACAATTGGCAAATACTCTAGCTGAGGTCTAAGCACTAATTAAGAAAGATTTACCATGATTATTTATGCCCTTATCAGATTGTCCTAGAACCTTCAAAGATTTGTGCCTATCAACCCTCAGCTCTCTGTTCCTGCATCACTTTAACATTGTAGCATCTACTTCATATTGCTTCTCCGAAGTTGCAGAATGCCAGTTTGTCACTTTTTTGTTCCAATATATAATAAAATTTAATTGTGTGAACATAAATGTTTTATACAGAACTGACCTTGTTACTTTCACCAACCTCAAATTATACATAAACCATAGGCTGCTACTGTTCTTGCTAAGAAACCTTTGCTTCTGTTTTACCCAATAACATGGAAGCAGCTCTGCCAGAAGGAAAAGGCAAAACAGTGGAGTGAGGACAAGAAAGCAAATCTGAGAAGTTAAAGAACAGGTAGTTCTAGAAATCAGAGAATAAAAAGAGAAGTTCCAGGAAGACTGAAGTCAAAGCGACAAAAGGAACAGGAAACTGAACAAAGTACTGTTGAATGAAGTTAAAAAAGGGATATATAGAAGCTCCCAGTTGAAGACAGAGCTAAAAAGTACAGGTAAAGTTGGCTAGCAGAAAGCTAGATATACTAAATTAAATTGAAAGTTGGTGATACTTTCCTACACCCTGTGAAGCAGTGGTGTTATGTTGGCATACCTGAGAGAGTGTGTGAAAGCTTTAATACATGTAGCAATTCAATAAGAAGTCTGACAACACCAGATTGTAAGTTGTCAGACTTCTTACTGTGTTTACCCCAGTCCAATGCCTGCATCTCCACAGCATGTAGCAATTCAAGATAGAGGAAAACTGAAGGGAGAGATTGAAATCCTGGAAGAGGATCTGTGAAGCAGGCACCTGAAAGAACGCATTGTTTGGGAGCAGATTCCGAGGAATTCTTTTCGAGTTTGGAATTTGGAAACATTGAATGGAAGCCAGAGTTCAAATGAAATCAAAAGCAGAAAATGCTCAAAAATCTTAGCAGGACTGACAGCAACTGTGAAGACAAAATAGAGCCAACATTTGAAGTTGGCTTCTGAGCTCTGATGAAGGGTCATCCAAACTCAAAACATTGGCTCTATTCTCTCTCCTTAGATGCTGTCAGACCTGAGATTTTCCAGCATTTTCATTTTTTGTTTCAGATTGAAGCATCTGCAGTATTTTGTTTTCATTCCAGAGAGATTCTTGGACTCACTTGTGGTAATCATCCAGGAGATTTGATGAGAAATCCACAGAAGTTGCATTGGGTAACATCTGCCATTCGGTTTGCCTGTTCGTTACAGTGTTTGTGTACTTATTGAACAATATAGTGTAAGGTATATTCTGTAACTTATATTATCCTTAAAAATAGTTGTATATTTGTGAAAATATACATGAAATGAAGGAGCATTTAGTTATATGGTCAATCTTTTAATATTTAATAATTTCTTTAATTCTTTTGTTAACAGTTAATTGGTGCTACTGTGACTCCATTCATGTTTCTAAAACAATATTGAAAGTTATAGTCAATTGAACGAGGGTTCCATTCTGCGACCTTCCTGTCCAGTAGCTGGGACCATAACACTGGGGCACACATGATCTACAACTGTAAGATCTACTGAGATTTTGGGGAAAAGGCTACAGATTCCTAAATTGGTAGTTGACTTGTCATTAGTAATTTTAAGATGGTTATCAAGTTTATTGAGAAACAACAGGTTAGATATGATGCAGTAACTAATTTGACAGATAAAGTAACAAAATATTGGGAGCAGTTAAAACAGTGTGTTGATCCCAGTCAAAGCTTTAGGAAGAGAACAAACAAGGCAAGGGAATACATGATGAATGGCAGGACCCTGGGAAGCACCGGACATCAAAGAGATCTTGGTCTGCGTATGCACTGATCCCTAAAATAGCAGGACAGGTGGATAAAGTGGTTAAGGAGATATATGGTATATTTGCCTTTATTAGCTAAGGCATAAGAGTTTAAGAACAGAGAGGTTATGCTGGGTCTAGATAAAACTTTGGTTAGACCACAGTTACAGTATTGTGTGCAGTTCTGGAATCCATGTTATAGGAGAGATATGATAGTTCTGGAAAGAGTGCAGAGGAGATTTACAGGGTATTACCTGGGCTAGAGACTTTTAGTTGTGAAGAGAGATTAGATAACCTGGAGTTGTTTCCCTTAGAGTAGAGGAGACTGAGGGGAAACCTGATTGAGATGCATAAAATTATGAGGGGTATAGATAAAGTATACAGGAGGAAACTGGGCATAGATTTAAGGCAAGGGGCAGGATGTTTTGAGGGGATGTGAAGAAAACCTTATTCATGACAGCATGGTGGGAATCTGAAACTCATAGCCTGAAAGGGTAGTGGAGGCAGAGATCATAGGCCATTCTCTAATCTTATTCATTAGTCTATATGGGTCATGTTATCTGTGACAATAGTGTCCCTTAAAGAAATGTTTTTTTAAAATCATGTTCTCTGCAGTTATAAGCTGTTTTGGTGTCATTGCTGCTGGATCATCTGCTTTAAGACTATTTATTGTTCCTTCAGCAGTTTAAATGTGTTTGTTTATTTTTACCCTGAAATCTTTTATGACCCTGTATTGTTTGGAGGAAGAACATGTGTTTTGGACAGTTTTTTCTTACTGGTGAATTTAAGGTTTCATTTTCTGTTTTGGCTAGCTGCAGTTTTTAGTCTTAGAAGGGACATCAAGTGAAAAGAAGTGTTTTTCTTTCTCTCCCTGGTTTTTGAAATTCTACTGATTTGCAGAAACCAAGGCTTCTTGCCTTCCTGGAGTAGAACATCTACTGTCAGTGGCTTGACCAGTGTCTCTCCCTGATATTCTGGGAAGCTGTTCTGACTTCAAACTATTTTGAGTGTGTCCAGAAGGCTACTAGAATTTATAAGGCTGAGAAGTCAGGATTTTCAATTCTCTATCCAAAGGACTTAGTTCCAATATCACGTGAGCATTGGTCGTTATTGTGTTAAACCTATGGAAAGGAATGTTTGTCTATGGCAAGTTTTTCTTTAATTGGAAGATCTTGAATATGTTTGTTAAAGGTTATGCATTTATCATGGTTATATTTGTAAATGATAAAGGTTATTACTAATTTTCTTACAATACCTGTTAACTATATTCTCAAATAAATTTTGTTTGGTTAAAGACTCCCTAGTGGGTCATTTGAATCGTATGTGAAGTGAAACATATCATGCTTATCCTAGCCAAATTCAAAGTGCAAAACGTATAATTCAGGTGGACTTCATAAATACTTTGGAGTTTCTGATCTGAATTACAATATATTGAAGGCCCTTTGAAAATTCAGAAAATTATATCTATGCATCACTATTGTCAAGTCCATTTGTTTTCTGCTCAAAAAAATTCAATAAGATTGGTCAAGTAAATTTCCCTTTTAAAATCCATGTTTTCACATTTCTAAATGTCCTTCTAGTTTATCAGTAAGGATTATATTTGTTTTCCTACCATCAATATTAATTGACTTGTCTATAATTCCCTGGACATGTTCTGCCCCCTTCTAAAATGTGAATATGGGTGGAAGAGTTTATGTGGTGGGAAGGTTTTAGGGAGGATCCAAGAGCAGTAAATGCAAATGTAGAAAGAACAAGGTGAGTTCAGACAGAGGTTAAATGCACCATGTGCAGTGACTGAGTGGAAAGGATTGAAAATATGTTCATGATTTTTATGTCCAGTTTGTGTTCTGCCAGATATACTTACCTCCAGAAATCAATATAGCCTTGATCCAAGTGTAAGCACAGGAGCTGAACACTAGAGGTGAGGTAAGAATATCTGGCCTGAACATCAAGATAACATTTGACAGAATGTGGAATCAAAGATCTGAGTAAAACAGAAGTTAGTGTGGATAATGGCTGAAGTAATACTTGGCGTAGATGAAAATGGTTATTGTGATTGGAGGCCAATCATCTCAGTACATCATTCTTAAAGTTCCTCAGATCGATGTCTTGCATCCAACTATTTTTCACTGCTTTGCTCATGAGCTTCCTCGTGAGCACAATACTTGGAGTATTGTGTGCAGTTCTGGTCGCCTCACTATAGGAAGGATGTGGAAGCTAATGAGAGGGTGCAGAGGAGATTTACAAGAATGTTGCCTGGATTGGGGAGCATGCCTTATGAAGATAGGTTGAGAGAGCTAGGTCTCTTCTCCCTGGAGAGACGAAGGTGAGAGGCAACCTGATAGAGATTTATAAGATGTTGAGAGGAATAGTTAGGGTGGATTCTCGGAGGCTATTTCCCAGGGCTGAAATGGTTGCTACGAGAGGACACAGGTTTAAGATGTTGGCGGGTAAGTACAGAGGAGATGTTAGAGGTACGTTTTTCCTTGGAGGATGGTGAGTGAATGGAATCGGTTGCCGTCAGTCGTGGTAGAGGCGAACTCACTGGAGTCTTTCAAGAGACTTCTGGATGAGTACATGGGATTTAATGGGATTGGGAGTTACAGATAGTTCTATGGCCTGGTAAGTATAGACATGATCAGCACAACTTGTGGGCTGAAGGGCCTGTTTGTGCTGTAGTGTTCTATGTTCTATGATCCGTCACAAGGTTAAAAGTATAGTTGTTTGCTGATTATTTCACGATGTTTAGTTTAATTTAAAATTTCTGAAAAATCCGAACAATCCACTCCTGCACATCAAAATCTGGACCCACTCAGACTTGGACTGATAGGTTCCAAGCAACATTTGTACAACACTTCTGTCAGGTAATGGCCAACTTAGATAGAAACAAGATGGTGCCAGAGTGAGCTGACTTCTTGCAAGCTGTGCCCAGCATACCTTCTAATTCTATCTTCTATTCTCGTTCGATACTTATGCCCCCAGATTTGGCTGTAATACTACATTCTGCATTCTCTCGTTTCTTCTCTGTGAAAGTTTGCTTTGTCTGTATAGTGTGCAAGAAACAATACTTTTCATTGTATATTAGCACATGCGAAAATAATAATCAAATCAAAAATTTTTCAACAAGAATGACAGAAACAACTCTTCTTGATAATGAACTGCAATATCTTTGCCAAGCCTCCCCCATCCTAATGACCATTATTGACCAGAAACTTAACTGGAGCAGCTATCTAAATGTTGTGGCTGCTGCAATAGATCAGAGGATGGTTACTTTCTGATGACTGACTCACCTTCTGAGATCCTGAAATCTTTACACTATCTCAAGGCAAAAGTCTTTGTAGTTGTGATGCATGTTTTCCATTTGGCTGGATGGGTGCACCCCCAGTAACAGTTGAAGATCAATACTATTGAACTGTAGCTTTTTCCCCTGAGTCTCATATCATTTTGACCTGGACATGAATTGCCATTCCTTCATTGTCACTGTGGAATTCCCTACCTAAAAGCACTAAAGTCTTCAAAAAATGGACTGTGTTCATAATCTTATCACAATGATATATTCCATCAACTGAATCTAATTTTATACTTGGTATTTGGCAAACTTTCAGGCTACATTTAACTATAAGGTATAAACTTATTTGAAATTAGTATTTAAAGATAATCTTAATATGCAATGTTTCTAATTCCATAGTTCAGTCTTTATTATGGTTTATTTTGTCTAGTTTGTGCTGATAATTAATGTAATTGGAATAAAGTTCTACAATAGCAAGTATGGTAGATAAAATTAAAGTATTTCACACAAAACAAATACTTGTTATGAATCAGGAATATTCTGGAGCATAGGTTCAATAGATATCAGTGCTAAAGGTATTGTAAATTCATGAGATGTGTGTGCTGTTCAGTGATAACAAATGAAAAGGTTTAAAAGAAAGTTACAATTCAAGGAATGTAATGAAGGAAGACATGCTGCATTAAGTAATTTGTCTGGCAATGGAGTTAAAATAGAACATTATTTGATAAAGTTACAGAAAGCAAAAGATATATTACATTACAAAAACTGCAAAATCTTAATGAGTGTTAAGACCTACAAATGGTTTAAATTAAAGGCAGGCTAGAAAATGAAAGACTGTACCAAATGCACACATTGTGTGCTCTGTGTAAAACAGAGTGTTCTATAATGCAATTGATCAACAGTCTGAAAACAGAAAGCATGGTACCTACTTGTACGGTTACATTCAATGATGCAAAGATTCACTTTGACACCTTAAATTATCAAGGCCAAAAGTAGAAATTATATGAATGCTGAAGAAGTCGCGTTAAAATTGATGGCAGACTGTTTTCATGAGTTGCTAAGCTGAGAACTCTGACATGATAATGTGCAGAATAACTAAACAAGTACAAAGGACCATGTTATAAATTGAGGCCATTGCAATAAAAAAAGTTGAAAAACAAAATTTGGTAAATGCAATCAATAAAGAAGACGTTGATATTTTGAAGAATGGTCAGATATTACACCTATTTATATTGCCATATTGAATAATAAATTGTTTCCTGAAAATTGAAAGCACACTATTATCACTTTGATTAATCAATACTAAAGATTACAGATTGTTTTTCATCCAAGGAAGGATTTTGTTTGCATCGTTTGATAAGCTACTAAGTATAATATGGGTTCTAAAATAGCATATGTTGATAAGTTAGTTTAGTTTACTTCAGTAGTATTTCTCTGATTTCTTTTGGTGTTATTTCAGGAAAATTGTCTTTTGCAAATTTAAGATAGAGTTATCAAGAAACTGTAATAGAAATTATATTGTATCAGATTTTACAGTGAGCCATTATCACTTCAAGCAATCCATATGGATTGAATCACAGCATTCATGTTTTTTTTCTTTCTGAATTTGAATTTAAAATGATCACCACTGGCTATTTTTCTCCTTAGCAATAGCAAAGTGAAAAATACAATATTCACACATTTAGACTTACCACATATTCATACTTGAAATGCAAATAGAAACATTGTGGTTAGTACTGCTGCCTCACTGTGCCAGGTTCAATTCTGGGCATGGGTAACTGTGTGGAATTTGCATATTCTCTCTGTCTCTGCATGGGTTTCTTCCAGGTACTCCAATTTCCTTCCACAGTCCAAAGGTGTGCATGTTAGGTTGATTGGCCATGTAAATGTGTGGGGTTACAGGATTAGGGCAGAGGAGAAGAATTAGATAAGATACTCTGTCAGGCAGTTGGTGTAGACTCGATAGGCCGAATGGCCTCCTACACAGTAGGGATTTTATGATTTCATGATTCTCTGATTACCTATTTGGCAGATATGCACATATTTCTTTTTTGTGCATGTAGAAGAATTCTTTGTATAAGATTAAGACCTTTTTTGATAATTGTCAGATTGATTGTCAAAGTTGATTGCTAATGAAAGGCAGCTTGCAGTCTCATTTCTGGAGATGTGCATCTTCTGCATAATGTAGCATAATATAGCAAAGGTTTTCTTGGTCACTGCTTAAAGTTAATTGGCTGCATCTGTTGTTTGGAACAACAGAGAGGAATAAGATTCCCTTGGCACTTAAGCAGTTTATTCAGGATTAAGCACTGTCATAGCAGCTGATATCTGAATATTTCTGGGAATTTAAGTTGTTACTCATGCCAAACCAGTGGATGCATATCCCAACGTAGGAAGACTATAATGATCTATCCCAGAATTCTTTGCTTTACTAATAGTTCCCTGTCCACAACTTAGGTTTATATCAGCACTGCCAATAATTATTATGCTGATGACTTTCTCTGAAAGGCATTTGATTGAACCAAGGGACAGAGAATCCATTTTTCAGGTGCCAGGGAGTCCAGGCAGAGGCTGGATTTGCAAACGTGTCTGGAGGAAAGGAAGGTGATTAATATGTTTTATAGATAGGCTGCCTTCTCACTCATCGTAGTCCTGCCAGCAACTCTGTTCCCCTGTGGTTCCACCTTGAACAGAGATAATGGAAGCAGATTAAAAGTTTGAAGCCTGAAGGTTCTCCTTAGATCTGACATTACTCACAGGCCAAATGAGCTGATGGAACACCTGCATATATGCAGTGATTGGGATGCATATGAAAAGACATTACTATGAATTTACAATGGTAACGTTGCAATCGGAAACAAATTTATCGTTATTAATTATCATGCTGACCAATTACACAGTTTGTGTGGATATTTGCTATATCAAATAAATCAGTAGAAAAAATGATTTATTTTATTGTTACATAGAACTGCTTTTTAGTGCAATCAACTTTCTTTATAGTAAATGTGTTCATAACAAACATATTATGGATCAATGTAATGTTAAAAATATTGGGGTTTAAGTTCAGCCTAGGTGATTGCACAAAATGTGCACTAGTGAATTGGAAGTCTGTTATTCACTACTTGATTTCTTAAAGAATTTATGATTGCTGCTTGAATTTGAGAGAAAACAAAAGTCTTGCATTTATAAAGTGATTTTCACTACCTCTCAAAACTCTTTATAGCCAATGAAGTAGCAAATGAAGCACTTTTGAATTCCTGTCACTGTGGTGATGCAGGAAATTTAGAAAGTGGATCGCAAACCATAATGACACAGTAGTTGCTTGGTGCACCACATGGTGTATCCCTGTAAAGATTATGATGTTAATGCTTGAGAAAACGTATGAACATATATGTATGAATGCATAGACACATTTGTGAGCTGTTTGAGAATGGAGTTATAGGTTACAGGAGAAGGTAACTAAATATTGTGACAGGAGACATTGGAATTTGTTTCGGATCCCCATTTTACAAGAAGTGAATCAGATCCACATTTTCGAAGAGTAAAGAAACAGGGTGCTGGAAGGCAGGATACCTGGAGAGCCCTGGTCCTTATAAGGATCTCATGCTTGGGAGCAGATGCTTGGGCCCTCCTTACCCTGACCTACTAAAGTTAATAGGGTCACAAGCAGAGGGCATTTGGAATGGCCAGAGCTCCTTGAAGTATCCTGTGTGTAGACTGCTGTCCTCCTCCCTTTGGATGCCTGAGGCCCCTCCTGACTCCTTGAGGAGAATGATCATGAGGAGGCAAGAGCAAGAAATGGTGTGCAGGTCCAAGTACAAATCACAGAATCATACAATCTTCAGACTAGAAGCAGACCATTCAGTCGATTAAGACTGCATCGAATCTCTAAGTATTTCATCCAGGCCCTCTTCCTGCCCTATCCTTATAGCCCTGCACATTCACCATGGCCAATCTACTTAACCTGCACATCTTTGGACACTAACGAGCAATTTAGCATGGCCAATCCATTAAACCTGCACATCTTTGGACTTTGGCACCTGGAGGAAACCCATGCAGACACTGGGAGAACATGCAAACTTCACATAGATAGTCACTTGAAGTGAGAACTGAACCCGGGTCCCTGGCGTTATGAGGCAGCAGTGCTAACTACTGTTCCACTGCTGCCTCTAATTTGGCAAAATCTGCTGTACTAAGATCTCCAAGTTATGCCACCTTTCCCATGGTGACCTTGAGGTATTTGCATGTGCATGCAGGGACACAACGTAAGACTGAACGCAGATAAACACCTCCAGCCTTTACTGTAGTCATCTTAGTAATTCTTGCGTCTCTGCCTAATGTTCCACTGGCTATCATTGCATCTCCAGCATTGTCTCCGCAGTTGCTTGCAAAAGCTCATCATCTCATTTACACTCAGTAGGTGCCTGATCTCCAGTAGTCATCCAGGTTCCAGAGACCTGGGCTGTCGCTGTCTCTAACTTGTGGCGATGGTTCCCCAGAAGGTGGCCCTAAGCCTAATGTAGAGCTATGCGCCACCGAGGTATTTGTTACTGCATTAGTAGAGGGTGCAAGTGAATGTAGTGATGGGCCTTCTTGGCTTTGGTCCTCAGCATCCTCCTCTAAGGTAGGCTGAGGGCGAGGGCTTATGTTGGCCCTCCCTGATATGCCAGAACCTGCTGGTGGTTATAAGAGACAGAAGGCAGATTTAGTTCATAAGCAGGCAGAATACAGGGTAATTAAAAAATGGGAGAATGAAGAAGGAACATAAAAAACACTGGCATGCACAGTGTTTTATAAGTATATAAAGGGCAAGAGGTAATCAGAAAAAGAATAAGGCACGTTGTGGACCAAAATAGCAATTTGTGTGTGGAGCTGAAAGATGTAGGTGAGATATTAAATCATTTTTTTGCATGTGTTCACAATGGAAAGGGACAATGTAATGAAAGTGAAAAGTCAGGGAAAAAAAATAGGTATTATTGACCAATGAGTCTAAAATTATTGGAAAAATTCTGAGGGACAGAATTAATCTCCACTTGAAGAGACAAGAATTAATCAAGGATAATTAGAATGACTTTGTCTCAAATATGACTAAGTGTGTAGATGAGGCAGTGCAGTTGAGATAGTCTGCATGGACTTTAGCAAGGCTTTTGACAAGGTCCTGCATGGGAGACTGATCAAGAAGATGAGAACTCATGAGAGATCCAAAATTGATTTAGTGGCTGAAGACAAGAGGTGATAGATGAAGGTTGTTTTTGTGATTGGAAACCTGTGTCCAGTGGTTTCCCATAGGGATTAGGACTAGGTCCCTTGCTATTAACAGTATACATTAATGATCCAGATGTGAATATGGGAGAATGATCACTAAGTTGCAGATTCTCAGAGACTATTTCCCCGAGTTGAGATGGTCACTATGAGAGGACACAGATTTAAGGTGCAGGGAAGCAAATACAAAGGAGATGTCAGGGGTAGGTTTTTCACTCAGAGGGTGGTGAGTGAATGGAACCGACTGCCGTCGGAGGTTGTTGAGGCAAACTCACTGGGGTCTTTTAAGAGACTTCTGGATGAGTATATGGAAAAGAATAGGATAGGGGGTTATAGATAGGTCTGTGGATTGATAGATGTGATCGGCGCAACTTGTGGGCCGAAGGGCCTGTTTGTGCTGTATTGTTCTATGATTCTATGACATGAAAATTGGTGGTGTGGTAAATAGCAAGAAAGTGCTATTATAGGAAAGGAATAAAAGCTGTGGTCAAGCTCCTACCAATTCCACCAATGGTAGAGTGGCCGATAATTTTCCAGTTTGTCTGTATTTAATGTGGGGCACATAAAATATACTTTATCTGAAATAACCGAACTGATATTAAAATAATAATAGGAGAAACATAGAACAGCTATAAGGACTTTGAAATACAAAATTTCAAATGGCTGACTGGATCTTAGTAGTTAATGAATAATGATGTGTTAAAATTAGCCATTTAAGTGAGAAATTTACAGATTAGTATTCACAAAGATAGAAATGAAGTAATTTATCTGAAGTTCAGTTGTGCATAATATATATTTATAGGATGCCAGCTGCATGCTTTCTCTCAGGCTTTTAAAGTCTGACATGGTCCGACCTGATGTTGTTGTTTCTCAGGATTGTAGCACATGTCAGGCTCACAGCTTTCCAGGTCAGAGCACCATTCTAGTAGCTGTGAGGAGATGACATCAGACTGCCCAAGTTGACGTTGCAGCAATGTAATCAACAATGGTTCCTTCCCAAAAGCATATGAGGAGGACCATCCTAAGTCCCATGATTCTTTTACAGCACAGAAGGAGCCAACTATCTCTCATTATACATGCCCTTGGGTGAAGCATGAGGAAAGCAGAAAGAAAGCTGCAGTTTGCCATTTGGGGAAGCATGATGTGAGGAAATAGCGGATTATTTTGTATTTACTTTGGAGTTGTTTTAAAGAGTGCTTAATCCATACTGACTTCTGGTTTCATGGAGATTGTTGTTGCATAGGAGAAAGTGTACTTACTTTGCAATGACGTATTCAATCAGGAAAATAATGAGCAGTTCCATTGGGGTACATCATAACACAGGCCAAGAGCATCGAACTAGATGGAGGGAGGGACAGACCTGATATCATATAATGAAGTTAAAGTACTGCTCACAATTAATTAAGCGGTTGCTGAAAGATATATTTTGTCTGAAACTCATGACAGAACTTTGATAAAAAAGACTGAAATTTTGCATGACATGTGGTCACCATATTGTTTTTTAGACACTTTCTACTAAAATTAGTGCTTGTGACTAAAACGTTGTTGTCACTGTGGCTAGTCAGTGATTTTGTTCAGACTATCATTTTAAAACAAATTCAAAAATCTTCAGGTGTTTGTTATTTTCAACTTTTAAAATGAATGCTGAAAACAGAAGTTGTCCTTCCTAGACTTTGGCTTCTTTTTAAAAAATCCATATTTCAAAAAATAAGTAATAGTTAGGATTTTGGGATTAGGCCCTAAATCAGCCATGAATTCCATAACTTACACTTTTCCAGCTCTTCTGATTATGGACCACTGTATAGAAATCACAGTTGTAAAAAATTGCTTATCAAGGCTTAATTAAAAGAAACCTGCTGATGTTGTGATTGTTTTTGGCTATTTCTTGGGAACAAAGGGGAGCTTTTAAAAATTTCTTTCCCCATTGTACTTAGGAAGGTTTCACCTATATTTCTGACAGCCATGAAGAGCTTTACACCCAAAGGCAATTAGAAAGCAGCATTCTGAAGTCTGAAATATTGGCTTCCCTTGGGAATCCCACTTTACTTGATCTGTAAGATGCAGAAAGAAGAGGAGGAGCAGCTGGACGCTAAAAGTGAAGCCAGTTTAATCAGGCAGACCAAAGAAGAGTCAATTCATCTCAGCAATAAACATGCTGAAGCATCTATCTTGGGAGACTGCACTTCAATCATGAAACTTTGGAAATATTCTGTTTGTTACTACAGCCAGATCTGCCACCAAAGTCCACAGAATAGACAGCTCTGACCATGGCAAAAAATCTCTTAACTTTTAATCATCAGTTCAAGTTCAGGAAGCCACAGAAGACCAATTCATTGTACATTCCTGTATCAGCTAAGTCACTATGTCCACTTTGCCAAGAAATTTCAATTTATTCACCTGCACTTAGTGGACCCACTAAAATATTTTAAAGGCAATATGAAATCCCCATGTCTTCCAGGCTCACGGAGGGCATTGTTTGCACTGATACACTTTTACGGATCCTGATTGTTAATTTCCATGTTTATGTCTACTGTAAATTTTTCTGTTTGCTCAATGTGCTCTTCATTTGTGACTATGTCCAGATTTTCCCCAAAAAAATTCTAAGTGCCAAATTTGTGTATAAATTGGAGTAACTAATTTCTTTAGTGAGATTTTTAAAATGAAACTCTCCCACATTGTGTTTCACAGAGTATCTCAGGAAGATTCATGCTGAAAATCTGGGGGTAGGGCCTATTCCTACTAGAGAGGTTGCCAGTGTAGCGCTGAGCAGGTCACTGTGCCTATGCCGATCCTGGACCACAATGTCTTCACTTTCAACAACCAGTTATTCACCCAGACACACGGGGCAGCCATGGGGACCAAATTTGCACCTCAACATGCCAACATCTTCGTGCACAGATTTGAACAAGACTTCACCGCACAGGGCCTTCAACTGATGCTATATACTAGATATATTGATGACATTTTCTTCCTTTGGACTCATGGTGAACAATGACTAAAACAACTATATGATGACATCAACAAGTTCCATTCCACCATCAGACTCACCGTGGATTACTCTCTGGAATCATTCTTGGATACACACATCTCCATTAAGGACAGTCAACTCAGCACCTCACTATACCGCAAGCCCACAGATAATCTCTTGACGCTCCACTTCTCCAGCTTGCACCCTAAGTGCGTTAAAGAAGCTCTCCCGTACAGACAAGCCCTCTGTATATACAGGATCTTCTCAGATAAGGAGGATTGCGACAGACACCTCCAGATGCTGAAAGATGCCCTCATAACAACAGGATATGACACTCAACTCACGATCAACAGTTCCGACGTGTCACAGGCAAAAACTGTGACACGCCTGTGCTCAGAAGACAGTCTGTCCTCAGAAGACAGACACAGGACACGGTGGTAAAGCACCCTTTGTCGTCCAATACTTCCCTGGAATGGAGAGGTTACAACATCTTCTCTGGAGCCTTCAACATGTCATTGATGAAGACAAACATATCGCCAAGGCCATCCGCACACCCCCACTTCTTGCCTTCAAACAACTGCACAACCTCAACCAGACCATTGTCAGCAACAAACTACCTAGCCTTCAGGAGAACAGTGACCATGGTACTACACAACCCTGCCACAGCAACCTCTGCAACTTGTGCCGGACCATTGACATAGATGCCATCATCTCACGTGAGAACACCATCCACCAGGTACACAGTACATACTCTTGCAACTCGGCCAACGTTGTCTACCTGATACGCTGCAGGAAAGGATGCCCTGAGACATGGTACATTGGGGAGACCATGCAGACGCTATAATAATGGATGAATGACAATCACCAGGTAAGAATGTTCTCTTCCTGTTGGGGAACACTTCAGCGGTCACGGGCATTTGGCCTCTGATGTTTGGGTATGCCTTCTCTAAGTCGGCCTTCACGACACACGACAGTGCAGAGTCGCTGAGCACAGACTGATAGCCAAATTCCGCACACATGAAAATAGCCTCATCTGGAATCTTGGGTTCATTCATACTATCTGTAATCCTCAAAACTTGCCTGGACTTGCAAAATCTCACTAAAAGTTCTGTCTGGAAATAATACACATCTTTTTAACCTGTGCTTAATGCTCTCTCCACTCACATTGTCTGTATCTTTAAGATTTGATTAGCGGTAAAGACTCACATTCCAATCGTTATTCATGTAAATTGAGTTTGTATCTTTGTATGCCCTGTTTGTGATCAGAACTCCCACCCACTTGATGAAGGAACAGCCAGTTCCAAAAGCTAGTGGCAGTGGTACAAATAAACTTGTTGGACTTTAATCTGGTGTTGTAAGACTTCTTACTGTGTTTACCCCAGTCCAATGCTGGTATGTCCACATCCTGTGCTGATCTGTCAGAGTAGAGATCAGCATGTGTGCAGTGAGCCTGCCCTGCTGAACTTCTGATTGCAGACCAGCACAGCAACTGTGCAATGCTGGAACCTCTCCCTACATCTCCCCCCCCACTCAAACGCTGGCCTCACAGATGTCTCCCAGAAGTTTCCATTGCCAGGTTGGCAATGCTTGGGGGCGACCCTCTACCCCTAACCTCTTAAGGGGGCCTCCATGGCTTTCCTTCACTTTAATCAGGAGTTAGTAGGGAGTTGTTCTAAATCCCACTGGGATGATCAATTTCTGACTCTGTGGAGGGGGGGCTGAGGGGGGTGGGGTAAGTGTTAAACATTCGAATCAGCTGATGCATGGAGTTCATAGTGCCCAGTGGGGAGCCCACTAACCAGCCTCTGCCAATGTTATTGATATTATTATTATTTATTATAGTATTTATTCATATTATGATATCTTACTTTAATGACCTATTATATCGGAATGAATTCGAGGTAGGAGAGCATGTGTCAAATAGTGATCACAACTCTGTCTGCTTTAGGATATTAATGGAAAAGGACAAGACCGGCCCAAAAGGGAAGGTATTTAACTGGGGGAGGGCTAGATACAGCCAGATTAGGCAAGATCTTAAAGATACCGACTGGGATAAGCTTTTCGAGGGCAGGTCGACGAGGTACATGTGGGAGTCTTTCAAGGGAAAACTAAACTCTCTGCAGGAAAGATACGTGCCGGCAAGGAGGAAGGATGGGAAAGGTAGGATTAGAGAACCGTGGCTTACCAGGGAGATTGAGGACTTGATCAGGAAGAAGCGAGAGGCTTACATTAGATCTAGGCAACTGGGGACTGAGACAGCGCTGGAAGCTTATAGAGAGTGTAGACGGGATCTTAAAAGGGGTATTAGAAAGGCAAAAAGGGGCCACGAGGTGGCTCTGGCAGGTAGGATTAAGGAAAATCCAAAGGCATTTTACACCTATGTAAGGAGCAAAAGGATGGTTAGAGGCAAGATTGGACCTCTCAGGGACAGAGGAGGGGATCTATGCTTAGAGCCTGAGGGAATGGGGGAGATCCTGAATGAATACTTTGCGTCGGTATTCACGCAGGAGACTGGACAGATGTCTGTTGCTGATGTTGACAAAGTTGAGGATCGGTTGAGGGAAATAAGGATTACGAGGAAAGAGGTGTTGGGGCTGTTAGGCAGCTTAAAGACATATAAAGCTCCGGGGCCTGATGGCATTTACCCCAGGCTGCTAAGGGAGTTGAGGGAAGACCTAGCTGGGCCTCTGACGCAAATCTTTGTCTCTTCCTTGGACACAGGTGAGGTCCCAGAGGACTGGAGGATAGCAAACGTAGTACCGTTGTTTAAAAAAGGTCAGAGGGATCACCCAGGGAACTATAGGCCGGTGAGCTTGACTTCGGTTATAGGTAAGCTAATGGAGAGGATCCTTAGGGACAGGATGTATGAGCATCTGGAGCGCTGCGATCTGATCAGGGATACGCAGCATGGCTTCGTCAAGGGGAAGTCTTGTCTTACAAATCTAGTGGAATTTTTTGAAGAAGTGACAAAAACAGTTGATGAAGGACAGGCTGTTGATGTCGTCTACATGGATTTCAGTAAGGCGTTTGACAAGGTTCCTCATGGTAGGCTGATAGAGAAGGTGAAGGCGCATGGGATACAGGGTTGGGTATGTAGATGGGTCGAGAACTGGCTCGGGAGGAGGAGACAGAGGGTAGTAGTGGAAGGCTCTTTTTCCGGCTGGAAGCCTGTCACTAGTGGAGTGCCACAAGGCTCAGTACTAGGTCCTCTTCTATTTGTGGTCTACATAAACGACTTGGAAGTTGGGGTAGGTGGTGAGATCAGCAAATTTGCTGATGACACCAAGATGCTTGGATTGGCGGGTACAGAGGAGCAGTGTCAGGCAATACAACAGGACGTAGATAGGTTGGTAGACTGGGCAGATAGATGGCAAATGGAATTTAATCCGGATAAATGCGAGGTGATGCATTTTGGCCGGAAAAATGTAGAAGAGAGTTATAGGATAAAAGGTAAAACTATACGGAGCATAGAGACGCAGAGAGACTTGGGGGTGCAGGTTCACAAGTCTCTGAAGGTGTCCTCACAGGTGGAGAAGGTGATAAAGAAGGCGTATAGTATGTTAGCTTTCATAGAAAAGGGTATAGAATACAAGAGTAGGAGTTTGATGTTGCAGTTGTATAGAACGTTGGTTAGGCCTCACTTGGAATACTGCGTCCAGTTCTGGTCGCCGTACTATCGGAAGGATGTGGAGTCCTTGGAGAGAGTGCAGAGGAGGTTTACCAGGATGCTGCCTGGTATGGAAGGACTGTCTTATGAGGAACGATTAAATAGACTGGGGTTGTTTTCCCTTGAAAGACGTCGGCTTAGAGGGGATCTCATAGAGGTGTATAAGATTATAAGGGGTATAGATAGAGTAAATGGAGGTAAACTTTTTCCACCTTTAGAAATGGATAGGACGAGGGGTCATGGCCATAGGGTGAGGGGGGCTATGTATAAGACGAATATTAGAGGGCAGTTTTTCACACAAAGGGTAGTGGGGGTGTGGAATGCACTGCCGAGTAAGGTGGTGGGAGCAGGCACGCTGGGGCTGTTTAAGGGTCTCTTGGACAGCCACATGAGCGGTATGCAGATAGAGGGATATAGTAGGACTGTTTAACTACGGCTTTTTCACAGGTAATTCGGTCCATACTTGACCAACATGAGCATGCATCGCATTCGGCAGGTGGTGCGAGGACAGCTCTTGGATGTTGATTCATGGGTTGCCTGGTGCTTCATGTCGTAAATGAGTGCTTTATGTGGACCATCTGAAGGGCACCATGACAGCTCAGAGACTATCGCTGTAGCTGTGCAGACACTTGGAATTGGGCCGGTGTCTGCGGGAGTTTGCGCGTTCTCCCCGTGGTTGCGTGGGTTTTCTCCGGGCGCTCCGGTTTCCTCCCACAACCCAAAAATTCGCTCTTAGGCTGATTGGGAAACAAATTGTCCCTATAGTGAGAGTCTTCCATATTAGGAATAACCTAAATTTAGAATAGGATAATGGAATTGCTACTATATAGTTATGACGGTGGCGCGGGCTCGTTGGGCCGAAGGGCCTGTTTCCCGTGCTGTGTTGCTCTAAAAAAAAGAATTGCCTCCTATATAATAGTTTCTCTCATGCCAGTTATCAATATACTAAGTTATACCATGATTTTTTAAATATCTTGATAGTTCAGGATCCCAGCTCTATTTCAGTAACAGGGACAAGGAACAGGTGGCAGCTGGATGATGGGGTTAATTACAGCTCTCATGGCTGAATACAAAATTTTATAGGAGATCAATGCTGTAAAATACTTCAATGGAGCAAATAATAAGACAATTTCTCGAGAATTAAGATGGAGTGCTCAAAGGAAGGTTCCAGAATTGGATTTTTTTTAGGGTGACTGCAGCATGTGCCACAATTGCTTGAATTGAGTCTAAATGCTGTGTTCTTCTTCACTTCATATCCAAATTCCAAGATGATGCCAGAAAAGCTGATGATCACTGATGGTGGTTATGTTTCTGGACTAATAATACAGAAGACTAGATTAATAAATGTTAGAAATGTCTAGCTAGGGTGGATGTATGGGATCATGGGGATCGGGCCTGTGTGGGATTATAGTTGGTGCAGACTCAATGGTCCGAATGGCCTCCTTCTGCACTGTAGGATTCTATGATTGTATGATTCAATGAAAGTGAGTTCACATTTCATCATGACAGTTTGAGAAATAAATTCTGTTTAAAATATCTGGAAATGGAAAGTTGGTATCCATAAAACTGACCATGATATGGCAGCAGATTATGGGAAGATGTAAAAACAACAGGGATGTTCTGATAGGTGATTTTAATTTGCCCAACATAGACTGGGATTCCTTTAGTGACAGGTGCTTAGATGGGGCAGGGTTTGTGCAGCGTATCCAAAAGTGTTCCTTGAGGCAATATATAGATAGCCTGTTCCTGAATTGGACTATCTTAGACCTGGTTCTGGGAAACGAGCCCGGACAGGTGATTGATGTCTCAGTGGGGAACCGCTTTGGGAACAGTGATCACAATTTTATAAGTTTCAAGATACTTGTAGAAAAGGATAGAAATAGTCTCAGAATGAAAGTGTTAAACTTGGGGAAGGCTAATTACCACAGTATTAGGCAGAGCTAGTGAATGTAGATTGAGGTTTGCTGTTCGAGGGTAAATCTGTACCTGATAGGTGTGGAAATCTTTTTAAAGTCAGTTATTAAAGTTTAATGTTTTAAAATTTATTCATTAGTTACAAGTAAGGCTTACATTAACACTGCAGTGAAGTCACTGTGAAATTTCCTGAGTCGCCACGCTCCTGCACCTATTTGGGTAATTCATCTAACCAGTGTGTCTTTCAGATTATGAGAAGAAACTGGAGCATCCGGAGGAGACCTCCGCAGACCCGGGGAGAAGATGCAAACTCCACACAGGCAGTGACCCAAGCCAGGAATTGAACCCACATCCTTGGACTATGAGCAGCAGTGCTAATCACTGTGCCACCACGCCACCCCAATTTAGGACAAGTATGTCCCTGTAAAAATGAAGGATAAAGAGGGCAAGATTTGGGAACTCTGGATTACAAGAGAGATTGTGAGCTGAGTGAAAAAGAAGAAGAAGCCACGCATAAATTTCAGGAAATTGAAAACGGATAATGCTTTTGAGGAATACAAAGACAGCATGAGAAAACATGACATAGGAGGACAAAAAGGGCCATAATAAGTCCTTGGCAGGCAGGATTAAGGAGAATCCCAAGGCTTTTTATGCGTATATAAGGAGGAAGAGGGTAGCTAAGAAAAGGGCAGGTCCATTCAAGAACACTGGAGGCAATTTGTATGTGGAGCCAGATGAGATGGGTGAGTTCCTTAATGAGTACTTTGCATCAGTATTCAGAAAGGAGAAGGCTGTAGGGCTGGTGAGTGTAGAAAGGAGGATTTGACATTCTAAGTCATGTTAAGATAAAAAGAGAGGAAGTATTGGAGGTTTTGAAAAACAGTATGGTGACAAGTCCCCATGGCCAGATGTGGTTTATCCCAGAATATTGAGAGAAGTGAGGGAAGAAATTGCTGATGCCTTGGCCAAAATTTCTGAGTCCTCTTTAGCCATGGGCGAGGTACCAGAGGATTGACAAGTAGCTAACATTGTTTCTCTGTCAAGAAGGGCAGAAGAGACAATCCGGGAAATTATAGATCTGTGATCCTTACATCAATGGTGGCAAAATTATTGGAGAAGATTCTTAGGCACAGGATTTACTCACATCTTGAAGAGAATAGGCTTATTAGTGATAGGTAGCATGTTTTTGTGAAGAGGAGTTCATGTTTTTCAAACTTGATTGAATTCTTTAAAGAGGCGACAAGAAACACTGACAGGGTAAGGTAGTTTAAATGTTGTAAATATGTTGTAAATATGGACTTTAGTAAAGCCTTTGATAAGGTCCCTCATGGCAGGCTGATACAGAAAGTAATTCATAGGAGATCAGAGGTGAGCTGGTAAGATGGATACAAAACTGGCTTAGATATAGAAGTTTTAAATCCAACCGATTTATTTGATAGTAAATCTGCGAGCTTTTGACTTTATCGTCTTCGTCAGGCAAATGCAGTGTTCTGGTCTGCAATAGCACACATATCAGCAACAGATTGCTGATCATCAGACAGTCACAGATTGCTGATTAGAATGCGAATCCTTACACCTAACCTACTATTCAAGTGTTAAAGTGGCTAACAATGTGTGTGAAGGGAACCCTGAGCATTGGTTAGAGAGATATGTATTTTCTCCAGGCAACACAGTAAGTGAGGTTTTTTGCTAACCCAGGCAAGTCATGGGGGTTACAGATACTGTGACATGAAGCCAAGATCCCTGTTAAGACCGTCCTCCCCATTGGGGAGACCATGCAGACACTACGACAACGGATGAATGAACATCGCTCAACAATCACCAGGCAAAACAGTTCCCTTCCTGTGGGCGAACACTTCAGCATTCATGGGCATTCAGCCTCCGACCTTCGGGTAAATGTTCTTCAAGGGGGCCTTCATGACACACAACAGCGCAGAGTCGCTGAGCAGAAACTCAAGTTCCGCACATATGAGGACGGTCTTAACAGGGATCTTGGCTTCATGTCACAGTATCTGTAACCCCCATGACTTGCCTGGGTTAGCAAAAAACCTCCCTAACTGTGTTGTCTGGAGAAAATACATATCTCTCTAACCAATGCTCAGGGTTCCCTTCACACACATTGTTAGCCACTTTAACACTTGAATAGCAGGTTAGGTGTAAGGATTTGCATTCTAATCAGCAATCTGTGACTGTCTGTGCTGATATGTGTGCTATTGCAGACCAGAACACTGCATTTGCCTGACAAAGACGAAAAAGTCGAAAGCTTGCAGATTTACTATCAAATAAATTGGTTGGATTTAAAATTGGTGTTGCTAGGTTCTTACTGAGTTTACCCCAGTCCAACGCCGGCATCTCTACATCATTAGATATAGAAAGCAGAGAGTAGCAGTGGAAGAGAACTTCTCTAACTGGAAGTCTGTGATAAATGGTGTTCCCCAAGGATGGAATACCTCCGTTGTTTGTAATATATATAAACGATTAGGAAGAAAATGTTGATAGTCTGATTGGTAAATTTGCAGATGGGGAATAGCAGATAGTGAGGATTGTCAGAGGATACAGCAGGATACAAATCGACTGGAGACCTGGACAGAAAGATGGCAGAAATTTAAGCAGGACAAATGTGAGATGATGCGATTTGGAAAGTGTGCTGCAGAAGGAAAGTATACAGTGAATGGTAGAGCCCTTAGAAGTGTTAGCATACAGAAAGATCTAGGCATGTAGATCCACAGTTCCTTAAAGTTGGGAATTCAGGTGGACATGGTCAAGAAGATGTATGGCATGCTGTCTGTCATTAGTCCGCGTGTTGAGTATAGGAATTGGAAAATCATGTTGCAGCTGTATAAGATTTTGGTTAGGTTGCATTTGGAGTATTGCATACAATTCTGTTCGCCGCCCCACCAGAAGGACGTTGATGCATTGGAAAGGGTGCAGAAGAGATTTACCAGAATGTTGCCTGGTTTGAAGGATATGGATTATGAAGAAAGGTTGTACAAATTTGGATTGTTTTCATTGGAAGATGAGGGAGACCTGATAGAGGTTTGCAATAGGTCTTGGATAGGGTGGATAGTCAGAGTCTTTTTTCTAGGGTCAAAAGGGCAATTACTCAGGGGCATTGGTTGAAAGTGAAAAGAGGAAATTTTAAGAGATGTAAGGGGCAAGATTTTCACATGTCTGCTGTTGGGAAATGTTAGAATCTATTATTGTTAGTAATAACAGGACATTTGGTAAGTCAAAATGTAATTCATCAGAGTCAGCATTGTTTTATGAAGGGTAAATCATGTTTGATTAATTTGCCAGAGCTCTTCAAAGATGTCACAAGCCAAGTGGATAATAAGAATCCTGTAGATGTAATATGTCTGGACTTCAGGAAGATGTTTGATAACCGCATGGTAAGATTACAAAGTTAGGGATAATTTATTAGCTTAGATAAACGACAGACAAACTGATGGAAGGCAGAGAGTCAACATAAATCTTTTTTTTTGGTTGGCAAGGTGTAACTAGTGAGATGCCACAGAGTTCAGTCCCCAGGCACCAACTGTTTACAATCTATATTTATGATTTGGATACAGGGATAGAAATTACTATAGCCAAATTTGTAGATGATAATAAAATAGGTGGAGTAGTAAGTTGCAATAAGAAAATAAGAAATTTACAATTAGATATAGATAGGTTGGGTGAATGGGCCAAAATGTAGCAGATGGAGTTTAACATTTTAAGTGTGAGACTATGTATTTTGGTCAGAAAAACGGAAAGGAAACTTATCTAAATGGAGAGAGACTTCGGGGTGCTTTGGTGCAGAGAGATCTGGGTGTCCTCATGCATGAGTTGCAGAAAACCGATATGCAGATACCCCAAGTAATAAGGAAAGCTAATGAAATTTTGGCATTTATAGCTAAAGAAATAAGCCGTAATTTCACCTTCTTGCCCACCCCAGAATCTGGATGGGTGAGGCATGCAGAATGGAATTCTCCATTGGCCTCAAATGGGATTTTATGAGCCTCGCCCGAGTGAGGTTGTAAAATACCACCTGTAGGATATAAAAGAAAGGTGTTGCTGTAAGTATATAAAGCATTGGTGAGACTGCACCCTTGAGTACCGTATACAGTTTGGCCCTATTATTTAAAGAAGGATGCATGGCATTTGAGACAGTTCAGAGGAGTTTTACAAGATTGATTCCAGAGAAGAGGGGTTTGTCTTATGAAGAGAGATTGAGGAGTTTGCCCAAACTCTCAAGAGTTTAGAAGAATGAGACAAGATCTTATATAAGCAGTAGCACAGTGGTTTGCACTGCTGCCTCATAGCACCAGGGGCCTGGGTTCGATTCCCAGCTTGGGTCACTGTCTATATGAAGCTTGCACATTCTCCCCGTGTCTGCATGGGTTTCCTCCGGGTGCTCTGGTTTCCTCCCACAGTCTGAAAGATGTGCTGGTTAGGTGCATTGACCTGAACAGGCACCGGAATGTGGTGAGTACTGGAATTCACAGTAACTTTATTGCAGTGTTAATGAAAGCCTTGTAATTAATAACGATGATAATTAAGATGATAAAAGATATTGACAAAGTAAATATAGAGAGATGTTTCCTCTTGTGGACTTAGTTTTAAGATAAGATGTAGCAGATTTAGAACAAAGTTGAGGAGAAACAAGTTCCTTCAAAGAATCATGAATCTGTGAAATTCACTTACCCAGAGAGCAGTGGATACTGGGACATTGAGGAAATTTCAGGAGGAGATAGACAGGTTTTAAATGAGTAATGAGTTGAAGAGTTATGGAGAATGGGCAGGAAAGTGGCTGAAGCTAAGTTGAGATAAGCCATGATTGAATTGAATGATGGAGCAGACTTGAGGGGCTAAATTGCCTGATCCTGCTCCTAGTTCTTATGTTCCAGAAACAAACCACATCTGCCATCTATCCATCTAATGGGCAAAGTATTGGAGAGAATTATTAGGGATAGGATTTATAGTTATTTAGAGAGAAATGAATTGATTGGGGATAGTCAGCATGGTTTTGTGAAGGGTAGGTCGTGCCTTACTAACCTCATTGAGTTTTTTGAAAAAGTGACCAAAGAGGTGGATGGGGGTAAGGCGGTTGATGTGGTATATATGGACTTTAGTAAGGCGTTTGATAAGGTGGCCCATGGAAGACTTCTGCAGAAAATGCAGATGTATGGGATAGAGGGTGATTTAGCTAATTGGATTAGGAATTGGCTAGCAGATAGAAGACAGAGGGTGGTGGTTGATGGGAGATATTCATCGTGGAGTTCGGTGACAAGTGGTGTACCTCAGGGGTCTGTTTTGGGGCCCCTGCTGTTTGTAATTTTTATAAATGATCTGGATGAGGGTATTGAAGGATGGATTAGTAAATTTGCAGATGACACTAAAGTCGGTGGAGTGGTAGATAGTGAAGAGGGGTGTTATAGTTTGCAGAGAGACTTGGACAAGTTGCAGAGCTGGGCCGAGAGGTGGCAAATGGAGTTTAATGTGGAAAAGTGTGAGGTAATGCACTATGGCAGGAATAATAAATGTGTAGAGTATAGGGCTAATGGTAGGATTCTTAATAGTGTTGATGAACAGAGGGATCTTGGTGTATATGTGCATAGATCCTTGAAAGTAGGCAGTCAAGTTGATAAGGTTGTTAAGAAGGCATATGGAGTCTTAGCTTTTATTGGTAGGGGGATTGAATTTCGGAGCCGCAACGTCATGTTGCAACTGTACAAAACTCTAGTGCGGCCGCACTTGGAGTATTGTGTGCAGTTCTGGTCCCCACATTATAAGAAAGATGTGGAGGCATTGGAGAGGGTACAGAGGAGGTTTACCAGGATGTTGCCTGGTATGGAGGGCAGGTCTTATGAAGAGAGGCTGAGGGATTTGAGGTTGTTTTCGTTAGAAAGGAGGCGGCTAAGAGGGGACCTTATTGAAACATATAAGATGATTAGAGGTTTAGATAGGGTGGACAGTGATAGCCTTTTTCCTAGGATGGAGAAAGCTAGCACGAGGGGACACAGCTTTAAATTAAGGGGTGATAGTTATAGGACGGATATCAGAGGTAGGTTCTTTACCCAAAGGGTGGTTCGGGAGTGGAATGCCTGCCTGCAGCAGTTGTAGATGCGCCAAGTTTGGTGGCGTTTAAGAGGTTAGTTGATAAGTATATGGAAGAGAAGGGAATGGTTTAGTTTGGAGGGGCATTGCTTTTTATATTGGTCGGCGCAACATCGAAGGCCGAAGGGCCTGTTCTGTGTTGTAATGTTCTATGTTCTATCTCATCTGTCCAGCTATGTGTATTGATTATACCCTCTCCACTGGTTTTATGCAGGATAGGATCATACACAGGACGGTACAGCGGAACTCAGAGTTGGAAGTGACTTTGAGAACAAAGCCATTGTGCTAGCCGAAGGTGATGTTGGCAAGATCATCCTCTGCCAATGCCACTGTGAGCGTACTGTTTTGTATGTTCCTCAGCCACCATGCACCAATAATCCACTTTCTCTCCTAGGCACATCTGCAAGCATCTAATGCCATCAGATAGCCAGGATTGCGGCTCCAGCACCAGAGCATTTCAGATGAGGTCCCTGATGACAGCACCTTAGAAAATCCATCAAGAGCACTCACCACACTTTCTATGCGCACAGATTCACATACCTCAGTGGGATCTAGATCGAGATCTAGATCGGGGCTTGGGATCACACAATCTGGCGAGCACATCACAATCTGGCGAGCACATCACACAATCTGGCTCGTAGCAGATGGACATTCAAGGTTGCTGGCACTCAGAGAACTGCTGGAGGCCACAATTTTGTCATATCTGAGACAGATGATGAGCCTTTGGACTTGGTCCTAAATCAGTTGCTTGAGCTGTAGTGGCAAGCATAGGAACACAAGGAAAGGATGTCAGCTGCACTCCTCAGGTTGCGAGGGACAATGGAGAAGTCTGTCCACCAGTCCGAGGAGATCACATGATCGTGCCACCCACTGAGGCCAGCATTGGCAGGATGGTGGCCACCATGAAGATCTTGGTTCGAGACATCAGTCTTGCACTGCCATGTGGGTTGAAGTCCATTGTTGAAGCCATAATCAACCTCCAACAGTGTCAATATCAGAGGAGTGAGGGGCAGCTTGATCTCATTCCAGCTGCAGTTTCTCCTCAAGAAGTCAGCCAGGGTACCTCGGGCATCCATAGGGAGGAAGATCAGCTGTCTAACACGCTGAGACCATACGGCCAATTAACTCCAGGTAAGTCTGACCAATCCAGCTCCCCTCTTCCTGTGATCTCCTCAACCAACTCCAGCTCAAGAACAGAGGAGAGTGCACCTGCCCTTCAGCAGAACACTTGAAGCAGGCTAGGATCATCAGGTCTTGGTCCTCCAGAGCACACCCACCAGGTTCATCACAGACAACAGGATGTAGTAGTCAGCAGGCTGCCTCCACCTCTAGATGTTGGGGAAGCAGGAAGACATAATGGTGTGGTTAGGAATTCTTAAATTTTAGGAACACTCTGGAGTTCACAGCATATATATGATGTGCACAACTAACTCCTCTTGTGTTTGTCTCCTTTTTATTATGAGCCGTGTTTCAGTCAATCAGGTGATACGTCATGGTCCCTCCCATCCATTATTGATGTCGCTATCAAGGGAATGGACATATGTCATCTGATCATATTTCATCACAGTGTTTGGCTGTATTCATATTAATTCTGACATCAGTGATGTTTCATCCGTAATGTTATCTGTGCTATGTAATACATATTGCTCATATGCTTTGCAAGGTGGTCCATTTTCACTCTTGGCTGTGTGACATAGAAAGAAGTCTCACAACACCAGGTTAAAGTCCAACAGATTTAATTGGTCATAAACACCATTAGCTTTCGGGGTTTGCCCCTTCGTCAGGTGAGTGGGAATTCTGATCACAAACAGAGCATATAAAGGCACACACAATTTATAAAATACTGATTAAAATGCGATTCTTTAAGGCTAATCAACATCATGTGCGACATAAAGACAGAGATGTCCTCCCATGTCATATACATGATTGAAAGGTGAAGATGTAATATAGAAGGGCAAAGTGTTTAACAGATGGAGAAGGCTAATATATTCTCGAACTCTATGTACTCTGGCATCTGCCAAGGCTTCCATGATATGAACTGATATTCCTAGGTATTGTGGGTTCCTATCTGGTAGCTGCATTTGTGATTTTCTAACTGTACATATAATAAACTAAGTAGTAATTGCGAGCACCTTACAACCTTAAATCTAAGAGGTTTTGGTCCTGTCAATCAAACCAGTGTCCTTGTGTTTGAATCTACAAGACGGAGAGTCTCTCACCATGTTGCAGCTACGTGGCTGTTGCTTCAGCATACAGATGTAGTGCTGTGCTTGTCCCCACCCATCCATAGATCATGGTCACAAATGCTAATTTTGAATGGTCACATATAGTGAGCCATAGATCTATTGAGCATGATCGGGAACCATGAGTTGTGGCTTCAGACAATATTGATGCGAGAGATAGGAGTATGAGCTGTAAAGTACTGAAGCTTAAGTGTGGAAATTATGTGTGACTACGAGGGCTTCATGATGTCAGAAATCTTTCATTCGCCAGAGCCAGCATTGCGCATGAGGGCACAATGTTTGCATTAAAGAGGAGGTATGTTAGTGGCAGACATGCAATTGTTTTCATATCATCATCTTTAAATAGGCCAAATTCATAGCAAGGTGATAAAAAATTCAGGCCAGCATTTCTGAGTGACAGTGCCAGAGGTCAGTGACATTGAGAAGAAAGTGACAGAAAGGACTGATTCGCCTGCACATGGATTGAGATCTGCTGAATTTCCTTGGCTGCCTTTGCCCAAGTCCCACCCATCATTGCACCATTGACATTACTTAGAATACATAGTTGTGTTGCTGGACATGGATTGTCTTGAGGAACATGGTTTGATTGAAGGCTACCATCTACGAATCCATTCATGATAGCAGATCAGCTCCTGCATCATGCAAGCCGCTATCACAGACTCAGCACCTTTAAACCATTGATGGCAACATGTCCTTCACCAGACAGCACCTCACCTCAGGCTTCATCAACCTTGAAAGGATCATGCCAAAGGGAGCCTGATGTGGACTGGTGAACCTGACTCTCATTTGGAAGTGCATAGTTGAAAAGATAGCAGTTGCAAAACCCCTATTTTTGTTGGCACCTCAATTAGGCTACCTGCCGAAGAGGATGCATATAAGTTACTAGACCCCTTGACATGCAAAGGCATCAGCAACACCAGTTCTTGGTAATCTGTAGATAACACAGGTGATATCTGTACACCGTGGTTCTAGCGAGGTACCTACATCTTCTGCATCTAGAAAAGGCCCTGCTGGACCTTGTCTTGAGCATTTTGCTCTCCCTTTGTTGAGCCAGCATCTTCCATTGCAATCTTCTTCTCTCATTCCTTTCTGCAATTATGAAGGCAGCAACAAATTCAGGTTCCATTCTTCTGCTGGCCTCCTCTCTGCAGTATCAATGAGAAACAGACAAGAATCAGGACTTGTCTACAATACAAATCTTTATGATAATGACTCATGAGTCATTGGGTTCATGGCTCTGTTCTCATGTCACCAACTACTTGCTATAGAAACAATCTACAAAGCAGGGTGCTTACCAAGGTACTTCCCATCTTCTGAATCATAAGAAACTGTTATGAGATTGCTTAGATCAAGTAGATGGACGTACTGCTTTCAGCTCAGATGTTAGCCTCCTCATATACAGCATTGTAATACTACAGTGTTTGGGATATAAGAAAACAGGCTATGCAATATGTTGTGCGTGAGCGGTCTGAAGCTTGTCTTTTGGGAACCATCCGGAGCCACTACTGCAACATACTTCAAAAACTTATCTAGGTGCCCAGTTCCACTGAGCTTCATCATCGTTCTGGGGAATTGCTGCACTGTAAGCAAGGAATTAAATCCAGGAGATCAATTACTGCTACTTGGTGCGATTAGTGTCAATTAAATGGACTTTATTGCTTCACTTTGGTGATTTCCTGCAATATAATTGAAAGACCACTAACATCTTTCAGCTCTTCGTGTCTGCCGCATGTGGCAGTATGCAGTTCAGTTAGGTGTCCCAGTAATAACACCCATCTCCACCCTAGTGCAATAAACTGGCAGCTAAGATGTCTGCAGATTCCCCAGCAGCAAATTTATTCTTGATAAACTTTTTCTCTGTGTAATTGCAGCAGATAGGAAGACACTGGTAGTGATGAGCTTTTGCTGCCAGACTAGTTTGGACGCTCCCTGTGTGAATATGGAAACCTACCTCCCTGCCCTACCCAGAGGCAGATTTACATTTTTGGGGGGCCCATGCTGTGCTTCTATGGGCCTCCCCAATGATGTCACACTCCACTCTCCAAGTGATGTGACGCTGCATCCCCACTGATGTCAAATCCCATCTATCCATGATGTCAAGTCCTGCCTTAAATGACATCATTGCTGTTCTGACATTGAGTTCCAAAAAGGGCATATTACATTTATTTTTGCTAAATTGTTTCTTGCTGCTGAAAAGCCAGGAGGAAGGGGAAATGTGAAGCTACTTTGCCTGGTGGGGGATTGCAGTCCTGAGGAATGATTGTAACACAGTGAGTGGCAATAGTAGGAAAAGAGCCACCCGGCGTCAGGCTGTTGAATAGATTCCATAGTCATCTTCAATATGGGCTCCTTGCTCCACCATTGGCTGGGTCTCTGCATTCCAGCTCTGTGTTTTACTGAAGTCTGCCTCTGCTCCCATCCGCATTGTTGCTGAAGAAATAAACATTAAGATTACCCTGTCTGTCCTCTCTTGTATCCCTTGATGCCCTTGTTCTTCTAGTGCCTATCCATTCATTAGCCCATGGATGTTCTGATGTGGAGGTGCATATTTCCCCTGTCCATCTCAGTGCTTAACATTGTGAAGTCACTTGCACTGTTGGACATGTATACCCCCACATCCTGGGATTTCTCCCTCTTCTCCAAGCAAGCCCTTACCCTGTAGCCTTCGAACATGCTGAAGGCCACCTCCCACCTTTGTCAAGCAAGTCCCATCCTTGCAGCTATTGAAAAGACATCCCCTCCTTACTGCTGATCTGGTGGATTGAGATTTTCATGGTAGCCCCCTGAAACGACGTAATTGCTGCCAGTGAAGCCTGGCACTGAATACCATGAACACTGCCCAAACCAAGACAGATGAACAGCCTCAAATTGAATAGCAAAGTGCAGGTCACACAATCATGTCATTTATGTACTATATGAAACATGGTTCAGCACAGGGTTTCAATTAGAGGGGTTATAATTAGATGCAAATCAATGGAAATGACATTTCCAACATTCAGCAGTGTGATATACAACCTGCCTTTGACAGCAGGAATGGACAATCACAACTGCTTTTATGAAAACATAAAACTGATCTCGAGATTTTCCGCTCTTGCCTGCCATAGTGCCCACTGCAAACAGGAGCAGACAATCCTGATCTTTATATTGCATCTTATCATAAATTCCTCGTTCCCTTAAATGAAAGGAATCAGTGATCAGCTTCCCACCTCTGACCTAGAAACTCCAGTTTGAGTTCCACTTTAGGACTTGATGACCATGAAGATCCTTTCATAAAATGGCCAAACAGATTGATTATCAACCTGTAATCCCTTCCAGTGTGCCTATGGGAGATGGCAAGAGCATGATGGTCAGCGAGAGCTGTTTGACAGTTTCAGTGCAACAGACTTCATGTACAGGTTTTTACACACTCCATGGCAAGCATCCCCTTGTTCTGAATAACTATCAGAGAGGAAGAGCAAAATTAAAGGAATTGTATGAATGAGGAAGATTAATCCGTGCTCTTCCCTGTTTCTAAATGTTACATTTCTTCTCTTCCCCCAACATATCCAACCCGCTGCTTATACTTCTGTACTACCCAGCAGAATTTCCGATGGGTTTAGTGTCCTTGGATTATGGTGAACATAAGCCCTGTCATATCACAATCTCAGTATTATGTTAGTGAATCAGGATGTTTGGACTCCCTGTATAGAGTAGGAAGTCTTACAACAGCAGGTTAAAGTCCAACAAGTTTATTTGGAATCACGAGCTTTTGGAGCCGATGAAGGAATAGTGCTCCAAAAGTTCATGATTCCAAATAAACCTGTTGGTCTGAAAGCTGCTGAAAGAGTTGCTGTTCCATTCCTGATCTGCTCACCTGATGAAGGAGCAGCACTCTGAAAGCTCATGATTCCAAATAAATCTGTTGGACTTTAACCTGGTGTTCTGAGACTTATTACTGTGCCCAACTTAATCGAATGCCGGCATCTCCACATCATCCTTGTATAGAGGATGAGTGAACCTTAGCTCAGAGCTAGCATTCCAGCCTTTAAACTGAAATGTTATGGAATTGAGCTCCATTTTATACAGCCTTGGTGAGCAGAAATGAGAACTTTGATGCCTGTATATTGAGATATCCATAACAGCACTTGCATCTGGTGCGTGTAAAATTTACTAGGGTGTGAAGCAGGTAGTTGATGTGATCCCATCATTTCCCATTAAATGCTGCAAGTTTCCATGTGATCTTTTTCAATGGAGTGGCAATGGAGATGCCACTACTGTTCTAGCATTCATTGGCTTGAGGTAAGGGAGAAATGATCATTCAGAACTCCTGTTAGAAAGAACATTTTTATGGCATTAGAATAGTTAGGTAGTTTGTCTTTGACTGATGATGCAGATCGATTGGCCAAAGGGCCTTTTTGTGTGCTCTATACCTCTATATGTCTACCATAGTCACTCTGCGTGTTGGATGGGCTGATGACACAATGGAGACTTGCAGCATGGTGCCATCTACATGGGAGCTTCAATGGGCATTTTTACTGTGAATTTCCATTTCTATTGAGAGGACTCCATTATGTTTGCACTGCCTGGTATACTCACATCTATGCACCCTCACCCAAGACACTTACTTCACCATGACCAATGGAATGAACTCTACAATGGCATCTTGTAAAGACTGAGGAGATGAAGATTGGGTACTTCACCACCCATTCTTTGGTGCTCCACTGCATTATGGGTTCTCTTCTTAAAGAGAAAAATAGTGCTTCCTCTCCCTGGAGGATTATTTTATTTTAGCTCTGCCTACCTCCCACTCTTTTCCCCTCTCTCTTTCTATCTGCTCCGCGGTGCATTCTCCCCAAAGGCTAAGTTGCGGAGTGTGTCAGAGTGGCACACATCAATCTCCTATGCACTGAAGCCAGGCATTCAAATACCCCAGCCTTTACATCACAGGCTTTAGTGTCAGTTGACACATATACTCTTACATTCCTGAGTGTCCCAAGGAACAGGCACTTGACTACACTTTTCAACATGCTTCCACGCTCCCTCTGCACTCACCCTTGCCAACTGCAATAACCTTTGCCCAGGCCTTCTTGGTTAAATGTGGCAACCTCCACCTGCCCTCCTTGTATATCAGAATGTCCCATCTGCAACTGACCTCCTCTACCAGATCTCCCAGACCCTCATTCGAAAAACAGGGGGACAGTGTACCTGCTGATTTTGTCTTCCTACCTTCCATGCTCATGAGATACTGAGGATATTGCCGTCAAAATTATTCCTTTCAACGTTGCAGAAAACTTTGTCATCTGCTACTTGATCCATTTCAAGGCTCCTCACTCATACCAAGCCTAAAATTCAGGATATATATCATCAGCCGTAAAAGTCCTTGTCACTCTGTCTACAGGTGCAGTTGCGACAATTTTAATCTGACACCCTGGAATCTATTCATTTGTTTTCCTCTTGTAATAGTTTGTAAAGTTCTGCTGGAAAACCTATTGGTGCCTGCAATGGAACCGATGGCAAAAAAAAAGCCAAATTGATTAAACTATTTAATCAATTCAAAGTCACTTACCTGTACCATGAAAATCAACTTCTCTCATGGCTGATTTTATAAATATTTTCAAAACTTTTAGTATTGTTACTGCTTCAAATGCAGGAAAATTTGTTGAAGCCCTTGCAAAATTCCTGAATCTGAAACAATATATTTTTGTGACTCCATTTTATTGAAAAAAAAGTGTAACTTAACATTTGCCAATTCAGGAGTGTTTGCCTAAAAATACTTCTAAGTTGTTTCCAGAATGCTGTCTGTAATTACATATTCTTTTGCGAATATAATGCTGGATATGCTGGAATATGCTGGAAATGTAGCTGTGGAGAGCACTGAGGTACAGGGTTGCAAATTGGGGAGTATTGTAGTAGATAGGGAGGATGTGTTAGAAATTCTCGGGGGTTTGAAGTTGGATAAGTCCCCTGGGCCGGACGGGATTTACCCTAGGATTCTCTGGGAGGCAAGAGAGGAGATTGCAGAGCCTCTGGCTCTGATATTCAGGTCCTCGTTGGTTACGGGTGTGGTTCCGGAGGACTGGAGGATAGCGAATGTGGTCCCATTGTTTAAGAAGGGGAAGAGAGACCTTCCTGGAAATTATAGGCCAGTGAGTCTTACTTCTGTTGTGGGCAAGGTATTGGAGAGAATTATTAGGGATAGGATTTATAGTTATTTAGAGAGAAATGAATTGATTGGGGATAGTCAGCATGGTTTCGTGAAGGGTAGGTCATGCCTTACAAACCTCATTGAGTTTTTTGAGAAAGTGACCAGAGAGGTGGATGGGGGTAAGGCGGTTGATGTAGTATATATGGACTTTAGTAAGGCTTTTGATAAGGTGGCCCATGGAAGACTTCTACAGAAAATGCAGATGTGTGGAATAGAGGGTGATTTAGCTAAATGGATTAGGAATTGGCTGGCAGATAGAAGACAGAGGGTGGTGGTTGATGGGAGATATTCATCGTGGAGTTCGGTGACAAGTGGTGTGCCTCAGGGGTCTGTTTTGGGGCCCCTGCTGTTGTAATTTTTATAAATGATCTGGATGAGGGTATTGAAGGATGGATTAGTAAATTTGCAGATGACACTAAAGTCGGTGGAGTGGTAGATAGTGAAGAGGGGTGTTATAGTTTACAGAGTGACTTGGACAAGTTGCAGAGCTGGGCCGAGAGTGGCAAATGGAGTTTAATGTGGAAAAGTGTGAGGTAATGCACTTTGGCAGGAACAATAAATGTGTAGAGTATAGGGGTAATGGTAGGGCTCTTAATAGTGTTGAGGAACAGAAGGATCTTGGTGTATGTGTCAATAGATCCCTGAAAGTAGGCAGTCAAGTGGATAAAGTTGTTAAGAAGGCATATGGAGTCTTAGCTTTTATTGGAGGGGGATTGAATTTAGGAGCCGCAGCATCATGTTGCAGCTGTACAAAACTCTAGTGCGGCCGCACTTGGAGTATTGTTTGCAGTTCTGGTCGCCACATTATAAGAAAGATGTGGAGGCATTGGAGAGGGTACAGAGGAGGTTTACTAGGATGTTGCCTGGTATGGAGGCAGGTCCTATGAAGAGAGGTTGAAGGATTTGAGGTTGTTTTCGTTAGAAAGGAGGCGGCTAAGGGGGGATCTTATTGAAGCATATAAGATAATTAGAGGTTTGAAGCATATAAGCATATAAGCATATTGAAGCATATAAGATAATTAGAGGTTTGGATAGGGTGGACAGTGATAGCCTTTTTCCTAGGATGGAGAAAGCTAGCACGAGGGGACACAACTTTAAATTAAGGGGTATGAGTTATAGGACGGATATCAGAGGTAGGTTCTTTACTCAAAGAGTGATTAGGGAGTGGAATGCCCTGCCTGCAGCTGTTGTAGATGCGCCAAGTTTGGTGGCGTTTAAGAGGTTAGTTGATAAGTATATGGATGAGAAGGGAATGGTTTAGTTAGGAGGGGCATTGCTTTTTATTTTGGTCGGCACAACATCGAAGGCCGAAGGGCCTGTTCTGTGCTGTATTGTTCTATGTTCTATGTTCTATAACTAATTTTGGATCAAATTATGATTGTTTTCATAGATGCAGTTTTAACTGCTGATGACAATGAGTTTCCTGATGATGACCGACAGGACTGGAGCACAAACACCTCTAAGATATTTTTTATGGAATGTATTAGGTCTGTGAGCTGTCTTTTTTTGTATCATGCACCATACTTCATTAGTATTCTAGTGCAATCTGCCTGTAGATGGAAATATTGTTTCTGTCCATTACCAGGAGGTACAATCAGCTCTGCTTCCTTGTTATAAAACAGCCAAAGTAATGAGTTTAATTTTAATTTTTGTAATGGTTTTAAATTAATAGTGGCATCTGCTACCACAGTGTGTGTGTGGGGGGTGCCATTCTACAGAAGGCAGAGAATAAAAAATGGTAAACAATGGAACCTCTAGGACAAAAAGGTTAATTTGAGAACCAAGTGATGTATATTCTTATCAAAGACTCAGTTGGGGATTTCTAGTACTGTACTTTTACACCTGATAAGATTCAAATCTCATTACATTTGCATGTAAGATGTTGTGTCTGACAGGCACGTAAACGCTTTCTCTGCTTAACAAATACACTCATGGCGCTACTGGAGATAAGCGAATATTAGCAGAGGAAATGGTACAATTAATACACTTTCATATAACTTTCATTGGAAATGTGTCTACAGTACACCATACCTTTTTTTGCCAAAGGGAACAAATAGATACTGGAATAAAGTTTGGCCTCAGGTCCCAGACTCAACTAAAATATTCATGGTTTGATGGAAATTGATCCTCTGACTGTATCAGCATACTTGGCATGAGCAGTCAGTGCTTGTTACCCCGGTTTATCTGAATTATGTTTTCAATTTTGTTCTTAGTGCCTTGCAGTCAGTGACCCTCAGATGTCCTGGGATGGAATTATTACAAGTATATTGGAAGAAAGAAAATAGTAGCATCTTTGATGTTCCATACCCCCCTGCTCCTTCAGATCTATTGAAATGTTTTTATTTTAAATAAAATACAGGAGATGGTGCCTTCTAAAATAAAAGTAATTTACTGAAGGAGGTCTCTGGCTCAGATGAAATGGACTCAAATGACATGGCAGACTGAAATATAGAAATGGCTGGTTGTTGTGGAAGATATGTTTGGGTATTCTAGGTAGATTCCCACAAGGAGAAATAAAGTGAAAGCAAGGCCAGGATTGCCTGGAAGACAAAGAAGTTAGAGGGATGAATAAGAAAAGGGCAGCATATGGCAGTAGTCAACTTGATAATCTAAGAAAGAATCACAAAACGTACACAGAAAATAACAATGGAAATAAGAGAGGCAAAGAGACAATATGTGAATAGACTCGTGGACCAATATTTGCAAATCTCTTGCTGAGAACTGCCCAACTACAGAAGAAGAATCTGTGAAGACGCCAGCCACTTCACACATTCCTGAAAAGTCCAAATGGAGGCCAAGCACAAACAACATAAGGATGGTACCAAAATCTGAGGATCTCACCCATCTACCTCATCAAGCACTACTTGCCTCACCTGTGAATGTTTTTGTCACCTCAGGACCCACAACCTCTTCTATTTGTAATATATATGAATGACTTGGAAGAGGGAGTAAGTGGAGTGATCAGCAAGTTTGCAGATGATATAAAGATGGCTGGACTTGCTGA
The DNA here is from genome assembly GCA_024679065.1 of Sphyrna mokarran. Taxonomy (NCBI): domain Eukaryota; kingdom Metazoa; phylum Chordata; class Chondrichthyes; order Carcharhiniformes; family Carcharhinidae; genus Sphyrna; species Sphyrna mokarran. The sequence goes on from JAGIQG010000009.1 coordinate 39,215,039, forward strand.
TAGTGAGGAGCATTGTCAGGCGATAGAATAGGACATAGATAGGCTGGTAACTTGGGCAGATAGATGGCAGATGGACTTCAATCCTGATAAATGCAAGGTGATGCATTTCAGGAGAAAGAATGTAGAGGGGAGGTATATGATAAAGGGTAGACCAATTAAGAGTATAGAAATGCAGAGGGATCTGGGGGTGCAGGTGCACAAGTCTCTGAAGGTGGCAGAGCAGGTGGAGAACATTGTGAAGAAAGCATATGGTATGCTAGCCTTTGTAGGAAGGGGTATAGAGTACAAGAACTGGCCCTTAATGTTGCAGTTGTATAAAATGTTGGTTAGATCTTATTTGGAATACTGCTTCCAGTTCTGGTCGTCTTATACGGAAGAACGTGGAGACTCTGGAGAGAGTGCAGAGGAGATTTACTAATATGCTGCCTGGTATGGAAGGTCTGAGTTACAAGGAGAAGTTAGGCAAATTGGGGCTGTTTTCCTTAGAAAGACGTAGACTTAGAGGAGATCTAATAGAAGATTATGAGGGGTATAGATAGAGTAAACAGGGTTAAGCTTTTTCGTAGGATGAACTCAAATAGCACGAGGGGTCTTGGGCTTAGGGTGAGGGGGGTAAGGTATAATTTGGATGCTAGAGGGAGTTTTTTCGCACAGAGGATGGTGAGGGTATGGAACGCGCTGTCAAGTAAAGTGGTGGAGGCAGGCATTCTGGAGTTTTTTAAGGGATACTTAGATGGACACGAACAGAATGGGAATGGAGGGATATAGAAAACTGATTTAAAATAGGGATCATGAGCCTTGTGAGTTCTCTGGGAAGTGTGTAAATTGTCGATGATATTGATGTATTTGTTTTATCCTACAGGTACTTCTGTCCGCCTTGTTGTCTAACAACGGGCATGCACGCAATGTGTCGTGAGAGGGCTGCTCTTGGATTTTGAGAATATCCTAGTGCTTCATGTCGTTAGTGTACGCTTGACCTGGACCAATTGATGGGCAACACGACAGTTCAGTGACTATTGCTGTACTGTGCAGATACATGGATTTGGGCCTGTGTCTGTGGGAGTTTGCGCATTCTCCCCGTGCTTGCATGGGTTTTCTTCGGGTGCTCCGGTTTCCTCCCACATCCCAAAGATGTGCTCTTAGGCTGATTAGCAGAAACAAATTCTCCCTAAATTGTCTCAAATTTGGTTCCAATGGATAGATCTATAAACTTGGACAGGAATTATGGGTAGAAGTGGGAACATCCAGGTGGCGGCGCAGGTTTGTTGGGCCGAACGGCCTATTTCCCGTGCTGTTTTGTTCTTTGTTCTTCTTAACCCCAGAGTGAAAAAAATCCTGAGGAATTGTCTAAGAATAATAATAAGAAAAACGTAAAAAGTAAATTGAAGGACCTCTAAAAACGTAAAGTTTCCATAGTCCCATATGATCATAAGCTGTGACTGGTGGTGACTTAACCTGAGGCTCACCACATCTCAGGCATGGAGTGAGGTTGTGAAAGCAGGCCTTTATGAATAACCTCAGCCAGTGTGGGAATTAACTCTGTGACTATTGGCATCATTCTGCTTCACTAACCAACGATCCAGTCAACTGAGCAAAACTATGGACATATCAACATCAGATGAGTTGTCAGAGGAACAATAGACTTATTCAAATGGAAATCTTAATGAAAATGGAAATCAGTTGGTTGAGACAAAAGGGATGGCTGATTAATTATGTACTCTGAAATAAAAACAGAAAATTCTGCAAGTTCTGTTTGCATAGAACTGGGAAAGGTGAGTAAAAGAGGGAAAGTGGGACAAGGAACAAAAGAGAAAGTCTATGATAGGATAACAGATTGAAGAATATATAAGATAACATATATCAATAGATGAGGGCAGATGTGTACATCATTCTCCCAACCTGCTGTGCTACTTGAACAGCGCAGCGGCATGGAAACATTAGCGGTGGCCATTTCACAAACTTCCCACTGGGTGCCATGTCCTTCATGCATCTCCTAGGCAAAGATTTCTGACGTAATCAGCTCTGTGCCAGAAATTGGTGCACAGTTGATCACGATAATTGACATTTCCATACGATTAGCAATCCCAGATTGGAATTTTCCAGGCCTGTTAGCTGGTTCCCTCCAGCGTGGATTACTACTACTTCGCACTAATGGGGAACATGTGATCTAACCCTACTAGAGAGAAGAGAAGCCATTGAGGCCCCCCCAGGAGATCAGCTGTAAGGGGATTGCCTGTTGTTCAGTGCCAATCTAGCAGTGCCGGCCTGGCACCCTAGTACTGGCAAAGGAGCAAACTGACACTGCTCAAGGGGCATCTTTGCATTAACCACTGAGCACAGGACAGTCATAAAGGGGTGGGGCCAGAAGGGGAGGGGTGTATTGGGAGGCAGGACATTTTGGATGGGGCGCACCAGCTACCAGTGCAACTGTGATCGGTGGGGGAGGGAAGGAGTGAGAGCAATCAGAATTGGCCATTCAGGTGTAGGGAGGTGTTGGGGCTACTGGGACGTCGGCATTCGTAATCCAGGGGGGTGGGGGGAGTTGGGGCTGTCAATGGATGGAAGATAGGGCTGGTCAGCAGGGAGGATGCGTGAAATTCGAGCTGTCTATTGGCTGGGTAATTGGTGGCAACCTCATCACAGCCTCTTTTTTTGAAAGCCTGTTAGATTAAGTCCTATTCAGGTACTTACCTGCCTGCTATTCTCGAAATCCTTGTGTTGGATGGTTGTCCTGCACAGCACCCATCCTCACTTCCACCACCTCAACACCCAACATGAGAGTTGCTGCCACCTGATCAGAGGCCACTAACTCTCCAGTGCTGGCAGCACCAGCTGGAGTGGTGGCCATTGCAATAATACAATACAATCTACACCAAGGATCAATGATGTAGCCCCAGGAAATAGGTGAATGGATGAGTTCACCCCAAAATAGACAGACAGTCCCTGGTGAGCAGAGGGAAAGAATCAAATTTAAGATCACAGGAAAGTTTTACTCTCAATGCCTCTATTCCTGCCAGTGGTGCCTCCATCTGGCGTGTAGTGTCCAGAGAAAATCCCCTACTATGCACCAGGCCTACCTGCCAGGTAGTTCTGTGTGTTATGAACCTCATCCAATACTGGTTGAGCATGAGAGGCAGCTCAATGAAGCTCTTAAGTGGCCAATTAAGGGTTCCAATTGGTCTTCATGTGAGAAGCCCATTCTCAAGCCTTCCTGCCTGGGGTTTAGTCAGAGCGAGGCAGAAAAACAGCAGGTTTGCCACCTTCACATCTGATGCCTCCAGACCTCATCCTCAGAACGTGTGAGATATTAAATTCTGTAAGTGTCCCAGTTTAAATAAAACAGAAAAAAATCTCCCCTTAGCCATTTGCGCTTCACTGAAGTGCAATAATGTGATCCTCAGTTCTTAGCTAACAAGGATATGCAAACTGGATGCTCTATAAGAGGACATAATAGTAAAGATTCATATAAGTGGGGTTTTTACTCTGAGTTCTCCATTTCTTGATTACTTCATTTGGAGTCCCACCTGCCACCAGTTGCCTCAATAGCTGTGTTTGTCCTGCATTGATGAAGGTGGAGGCCATGTTTGCCGATGATCTCACAGGTTCCAAAGTCCAGAGAATGTGGCCATAAGCATCTCAGCTAGAGACTGAACAACCTGTTTCTAAAGCTGTTAGAACCAGAGGGATGGCACCATGTGGGAGTAACAAAACATAAGAGAAAGTCTGTAATTTCACAAGGCAAATTGAATGTTAAATAATTTGTTAAATTATCACTTTACCATAAATATTTTTGCACCACAGGCCTTATTTTAAAGTTCAGTTGTCCAGTCATCTCATATTTCCATACATCTGCCAAGTGTCCATCAGTCTTGTGGAAAATAGCATGACAAAATCAGACAACCAGCAATGATTGTTATTGGGAGAGGTGGATTATTGATTATGGGAATGCATTTTGCTGGGGCCTGGGGGTGAGCACAATTGGACTAACGTGCGTGTGCCTGATGGCTGCATTGCTTCAGATAGCTGAAGGCATGCCTGAATGAGCTTGGCCTGAGTACCCTTGGCAAATAAGTGAGCAGCTACTGGAACCTTGACCACATCAGTCTTCCACTCTTCCTCTTGCTTCTCCTGTTGATCCTTCATTTCTTTCTTCTCCTCGAAAGCTGCTGAGAAATCATCACTTCCTCTTGCTGTTGGTCTAATCCTTCCTGCGGCAGTATTTTATACAAGATGCAGAACACCACTATCATTCTGAATATCCTGCTGGTGTGTATGAAGAGCACCTTAGATCTTTCTGAGCACCTGAATTGCTAGACAATGGCCTAGCAAGGTGTTCAGTTCAAGGGCAATTAATGATCAGCAATAAATCCAAGCCCAGCTAGTGATGCCCACAACCCATGAATGAATAAAAAAATTCATTGGCTGATCATTGTGTTATAATTCAGGTCAGAAATGCCAAAGTTTTTTATTGAGTCCCCCTGGATCATAAGTTTTGCACTTTGAATTTGGCTAGGGTGAGCATGAGATGCTTCTCTTTAGATATGATTTAACTGACCTACTGGGAGCTTTTATAAAACAAAGCTTATTTAAATATGCAATTAAATGGATAGAAAGAAGATTAGCAATAACTATTACTAATTACAAACAAGAACAAAAAAACAATCATACAGTAATGATATTGTATCAAAAGAAAAGACTGTGGATGCTGGAATTTGAAACAAAAATAGAAAATGCTGGAAAAAGTCAGCAAAAGTCTGACAGCATCTGGTGGGAGAGAATAGAGCCGATGTTTCAAGTTTGTATGTATAAACTTAATGATATGTCCCAATCAAACAAAAATCCCAGAAACATAACTCTTCCCACACATTTATTACAGAAACTACAAATGCTGGAACTTATTCCTTTGGTTGACTGCTGCAGCTCTTTTGATGCATACACAAACAAACTTGGAGTCAGAAAGCTTCACAAAACACCAAGGAAACTCTAGTCAAACCAACTACCAACAGTAGATTTTCTACTCCGGGAAGGTCAGAGACCTTCTTCCAGCTAACACCAGAATTTCAGGGAAAGAAAGAGAAACATTTCTTTTCAGCTTGATGTCCACTCTTCTGAACTAAAACTGAAAACGAATCCTTACATTTTTTTCCTGCGTTGGAACCATCTGACTGACTTGTCAATCAGTCTTCCCCCTCACAAATTGAGGTCATAAAAGGTCTCAAGTAAAAATAAACAAAACCCAATTAAAGCCATTTAAGTAGCAATAAAAGGACGAGCAAACGGTCCAGCAACAATGAGAAAAAAACTGAAAAGAGCAGCCTACAACTGCAGAGAACACTGTTTAAAAAAAAATCCTTAAAGGTATACTAACATCACAGTTGACTATGCTTATATTTATGTGGCATCTGTTGTACCTTTGTGTCGCTGGGACCATTCTTCATAATTGTCATCAGCTTTTTCTGTCAAGGCTAATACATTACATCCTGAGAATGAGCCTCTATCTCTGCTTGGAGTTGTGAACATTTGCGGAAAACATGACTGTCGCAGAATGAAGGCATCATGGCAATCTCCTGGGTAATTGGTACAGCCCCATGTATGATAATCCTTCAGTGATTGCTTATTTGCTAAGCATTAATGGAGTGGAATTCCTTTTGATTAATTAGTACTTCTAGTTAAGCTCGATCGCCATGAGTGAAATCTATTGTTTTCTTTTCTGCAAGAATCCAACCAGAGCAACAAATCCAAAGACTCTCTCATTCTGACTGGCCTTATCAGCAGCAAAGTGTCATCACATGGAAGATGCAAGTGTGTACAGAAGATTGTGAAATTCTGCAGACGTTACCAACAGATCCCTGGAAGAAATGGCAGGGCTGCGGTGAATTTGACCATCACTGACAATGTATTCCCACTTTGTCGACTTAACAAGGTGGTCTTCTTCCAGCAAGCTGCAAATATCAGCAATGACTTGACTTAAGTGTCAGAGGATCCTGAGGCACTGATGCTCAGTCAAATTCAGAAAATTCATCCTTCACTGCATGCTTTGTTGCTGGAGGTTTATGTCTTCTGAAAGCTGGCATTTAGTGTCTATCTCTTCCATCCTTTGATGTAGCAGGTGACTGAGGAGAAGGCTGCTGCGTTCCTGCTGTTCCTATTGGTGTTGCTGGTGTTGCTTTTCTTGTATCTCCTCAGACATCCAAGATAGAGTTGAATGAACTGCTCCTATACTACTGAGCAAGCAGTGCTGTTGAGAGCTGCTGCAATGTGTAAATCAAAGTCAAGAAACTCCTGGGAAACAGAATTGACTTTTAAAGTTTTGGAAATCACCTCCAAGACAATAAAAACATACTCTTAGAACAAACCTTGTGAGCAAATACCTTTCACTCAAACAGAGAAGGAACTATTAAATCTCTATACTTAAAAGCTTTCCAACCTGTCAGCAGTTGAGCCCTGCCAATTCCCATTGTCCTGTTGCCATGTCAAAACTGCTGAATTCCGGGTGGCCGTGGAAATTTGCACTGGAAGTTAAAGACAGAATCTATAATTAAAGGTTCATCAGACCCAACTGTTCCATGGAGGTTTCCTGCTCATGAATGCATTTGCGTGTTCATGGCCATGCTCCAGTTAAATGTGAAAGTTACCAGGTTCCTGCCAGCTTCTTGATGTACCATGTTTTAACCTTCCATGCATATCAAAATCTAAGCCCTCAAGCTCTAAGGCCTTCCCTACAATGTGCCTAAGCATAATTTTTTCTTCATCAAACTCATTGATTCCTTCTATATTTGCTTTGAATGAACTGTAAAGATATTATAATATATATATATTTGTGAAAAATATTCCAGTAATTGAAATAATCGCACCAGCAAATATCTGGAGGAAGGTTTGTTTAAACCCATTGTGGTAAAGTTTTACCTCAAGAAACCTTTTTGTTTATATAAATTTTAAGATGTTTTTGTAAGTGAGAAATAAGTATCGCTTATTGTGTTTGTGTCTATGTATGTGTATATATGTGTGCATGTTTGTGTATATGTATATGTATATGTGTGCGCGTGTATGTGAGAGTGTGTGTGTGCAGATCTGTTTGTGTATATGTATGTGTATATGTGTGTATTTGTGTGTGTGTGTGTTGTGTGGGCCAGTGATTAGCATGTCTCCGTTAAATAATCAGGTTGAAGTTAAGTATCTGGTGAATATGCTGGAAGTTACAAATAATGTCACAGAGCACAAAGCAAGTGGTCCGGTGACAGTGACATGCAGCCATCACAACGCGTCACAAAAAAAGGATTTTTTTGGTAATCCTTTGCAAATAGCACTTATTCTTATCTAATGCTTGTATTTCCTATATAATAGACAAAAAGCTTTTTACAGTTAACTGTGAACAGTGCAAACTTCTGCGAAAAGCAAAGCAGACATTAACTTGTCATCTTTAAATTGCAAAGGTTCATCTGAGATCAGTGAATAGGTTATTTCAACAAAAGATTTGCAGTAACGTTTTGTTAGTAAAAGGTTGCATGGTAGTCAACCTTTATTATTCAGTAAGTCATATCATTGTCTTGCAGAGATAAAAAGTAAAAGCTCCACTTCTGGAAATGAAAATAGAAAACAGAAACTTCAGGAAAAATATAACAATTTTTTCAGCGTTTAGAGAACAATAAATGATTGGTTTATGTTTCAGGCATTGACCTTTCATGAGTCTTTATTGAAAGATTTTGAAAGAATAAGGAAATGCTGCTGGAATTATATAGGACTTTGGTGATATCACACCTGGAATACTCTACAATTTTGGTTTCTCTACCTTCAACAGTATAACAAATGTTCGTGAATTGACCTCTGGATGAAAAGGTTGTTCTGTAAATAGAAATTGCGTAGACTGGGACAATATTCTCTAGAATATAGAAAAATGAGAGGTGATGCTACTGTGATGCTTAAACTCTTAAAGGGTTTGGCAGGTTGGATGCTGAAAGGCTGTTTTGCCTTGCTGATCTGGAACCAAGCTAGCTAATCCTAAAATAAGGGATTGGCTATTTAGCACTGAAATGAAGGGAAATTTATTCATTCAGGACAGTGGATTTTTGGAATTTCCACAATGGCTGCGAATGCTTAGTTATTGTATATATGCAAGGCTGCAAAAGTTGATGTTGAAGCATTTGCAACAACCTTCAGCCAGAATGTTGAATGGATGATCTACCTCAGTTTCCTCCGGAGGTCTCCTGCATCACAGATGCCAGTCTTCAGCCAATCTGATTCACTCCATATGATATCAAGAAACAACTGAAGGCACTGGATACAACAAAGGCCGTGGGCCTCAATGAAATTCTGGCACTAGTATTGAAGACCTGCTCCAAAATCTGTTGTGCCCTAGACAAGTGTTTACAGTATAGTAACAACACTCACATCTACCTAGTAGTGCAGTAAATTGCCCAGATGTGTTCCGTACACAAAAAGCAAGACAAATCCAACCAGGCTAATTATTACTCCATCAATCTGTTCTTGATCATCAACAAAGTGATACAAGGGCAACAGTGCTATCAAGCAGCATTTATTTAGCCATAACCTGTTCACTGACACTCAGTTTGGGCTCTATTAGGGTCACTGAGCTCTTGCTTCATATTACAGCTTTGCTTCAATTATGGACTAAAGACCTGAACTCCAGAGGTGAAGTGATAGTGACTGCCCTTGATACCAAGGTAGTATTTAACCAAGTGTGGCATCAAGGAGCCTTAGCAACACTGGAACCAATGGGAATCAGGGAGCAAGGTCTCTGTTAGTTGGAGTCATACCTAGCACACAGAAAGATGGTTGTGGCTGGTGGAGGTCACCTGGAATTTCCTTTCCAAGACATTCCAGCCTGAGTTGGAAGTATGTCACAATTTCTTCACTGTCACTGGATCAAAATCCTGAAACTCCCTCCTAACAGCATGTTGATGTACCTCCACCTCGTGGACTGCAGTGGTCCAAGAAGGCAGCTCATCGCCACCTTCTCAAAGTCAATCAGGGATGAAAAATAAATGCTGACCTATGCCAACAATATCCACATCCCACAAATGAATTAAAAAGAACTGACATTTTAGAAAGCCAAGGAAATGAAGGGATGTGGGATGGGAGAGAAAAATGGAGCTGAATAGAAGATCAGCTGTCACATTCCTGAATGTTGGAGCAGCTGCTTGAAACATATGGATCACTGCTGCTCCTGTTTTTCCTCCTGTTAAAAGTAAAGTTTGTAAGCTGTTTTACCAATACGAACTTCAAAATAGCTCAAAGGGTAATGTGTAACAATTTAAAATGATCAGACTGTAAACATAACAAGGGGTAGATTTGAATTGTTTTTGCCAGCAGATCTAGTAGAAAATTAAAGTTAAGTAGCTCAATTTGCTGTCCCATCCTGCAGCAGGTTTAACATGGATACTTTTACTGGCACCAGAGATGCTCAGTAAGAAGTCTCACAACACCAGATTAAAGTTCAACCAATTTATTTGATCGTAAACACAAGCTTTTGGAGTTTGCCCAGGTGAATGCAGAGTTCTGGCCTCAGACAGAGCATATAAAGTATACACAGTTTACAGAATACTGATTAGAATGCGAGTCTTTACAACTAACCGGCTATTCAAGTTTTAAAGGTGCAGACAATGTGAGTGGAAAGAGCATTAGGCATAGGTTAAAGAGGCGTGTATTGTCTCCAGACAGTACAGTAAGTGAGGTTTTGCGTATCCAGACAAGTCATGGGGATTACAGATAGTCTGATGGGTTCATGTCGCACTATAACACGCCTCTTTAGTTGTAAAGACTCGCATTCTAATCAGTATTCTGTAAACTGTGTATACTTTATATGCTCTGTCTGAGGCCAGAACTCTGCATTCACCTGACGAAAGGGCAAACTCGAAAGCTTGTGAATTTACTATCAAATAAATTGGTTGGGCTTTAACCTGGTGTTGTGAGAATTCTTACTGTGTTTACCCCAGTCCAACACCAGCATCTCCACATCATGACCAGAGATGCTACCAGCCTCAAGCTGAACCTCATTAATATATACAAATCAACATCCTTTGATATTCACAGAACATAAGAATTAGATGGGTAGTCTATTTTGTTTTCTGGGCTTCTCCACCAGCCAACAATCACTCAACATGAATATTATTCAGCCAGGACAAAGTATCTTTCCTAATGGAAGAAGGTGGAAGATTGTATGTCTGGAGTCCATGGGCTCCTTGATTATGCTGATGCATTTTTGAGGCAGCGGGAAGTGTAGACCGAGTCAATGGATGGAAAGCTGGTTTGCATTATGCACTGGGCTATGTTCACACCCTTTGCAATTTTCTTGTTAAGTACGTAGTGTTTGCAAATGTTTTAAAATGTAGGCTGGTAACTCTGACCACACCTGCGGCTGAGATTCTCTAGATCTGCTGCTGTGAGTGGAAATTTGGCTGAACCCCAAATCCTTTGTTATCACTGGTAGCAGTAGTATGAGACCAGAGAGTTCTGACCATAAAGCTACAAAAAGAAACAGATCAAACTATTTCAAAGAAGAACTAAGTGGGATGTGCATAAATAAACGTACTAAATTCACTATTTTCTTTGGTTTTAGAAAAAAAAACATTGAAATAATACAAATTATAAGACACGAAGGAGAAAACAGTGTTGTTGACAGACGTTCTCTTGCAGTATTTGTTGCAATGTAGACAGTTGAGGATTGGAGTGTAGTAAATCTCTTAAAGGAACTGATACAGGTGACTTTAGGGATCAGAGGTTGAAGCAAAAGTGTCAATCATAACATCAAGAATTATCTAGCTATTTGACTAAATAAGATTCATCAATCAACATGAAATTAATGAAGTTAAATCTAAGTCACAGTAAACGGTTGAAAGGCAGCTTACATTGTTATTGTCTCTTGAGACACTAAAGGGTGATTTCATTTGCTTGTTCACTAAGAAGTTCTTGATTACAATAACAACACAATTTGTGTTCATATTTGTTTTTAGTATGGGAAAAAAAAAAGACATGTCCCCGAAATATAATCAGACAAACATTGATCACAAAATTAAAGCAAATTGGAAGGAATGATTAAAAGTTTGGTTGAAGAATTGAATTTCAAGAAGGTTTTTAAAGGAGCAAAGGAACATAGATATGCAGAGAGATTTATAAGCACAGAGAATGGTGAGGGCCTGAAATGCACTGTCAAGTAAAGTGGTTGGGACAGTCATGTTTGGGACATATAAGATTTATCTGAATAAACAAATGAATAGACGGAGAAAAGAGGTATACAGATGGTTGGTCTTGATAGGATAATGTGATCAGCGCAGATTTGGAAGACCAAAGGACTTGTTCCTGTGATGTACTGTTCTTTGTTCTTTGGAATGGCAGCGTTTAGTGTCTAGACAGTTATAGACACAGTCACCAATGGTGGAAGAACAGAATTAGGTATGTTTTGTACTTGACCATCCAATTTGTCACACTTTCTGATCTTTGTTTCTTGGTGACTATCATCATCCTCCAACCCCTCTCATAAACTTTGTATCTTTGCCACTAATCCTATGCTCCTATACAAGGTTAAACCAGATGATTTAGAATCTTAATTTCTGATCTAACTAATTTTTCAGCTCACATGCTGTCCTCTGGGATTGGTACGATCTGCGCCAGGTATGGCAAGGTCAGAGAATTGGCCCAATATCTTTTAGGAGCTGCCAATGATGTTGTAAATGTGATGTCACCTGCAACGATCTCTCAGTATTGAGGAACACAATTAGATTTAAACATGAACTATTTACTGTTAATTTTTGATTGTACACAGATCCCATATATTATCATGCATAGAACTGCATTTCCATGGAGCCTGCATCCAATGCATTCTCACTGAGTCTATTGCCATGTGACGCTACATTATACTATTAGCGATGCTATTTGCCAGTCCCATTCTCTGCCAAGCACATTTACATTAGAATGCATGCAGGCACAAAATAGAACAGCTTATCACCCCTACTTGCAAACTTACCTTGGTTCCATCAGTTCCCCCATAACCTCAAATTTCAAACCTCATTTTCATGTTTAACTAGTGTTATGGCCTTGTCCCTCTCTATTTCTGTTATGTTCTCTAGCCCTGCATGGACAATATAGTAGCACAGTGGTTAGCACTGCTGCTTCACAGGACCTGGGTTTAATTCTGAGCTTGGGTCACTGTCTGTGCAGAGCTTGCACATTCTCCTCGTGTCAGTGTGGGTTTCGTCCGGGTGCTCTAGTTTCCTCCCACAATCCAAAGATGTGCGGATTAGGTTGATAGGCCATGCTAAAACTTGCCTTTGGTATCCTGAGGTGTGTAGGTTAGAGGGATTACTGGGTAAATATGTAGGGATATGGAAGTAGGGCCTGAGTGGGATTGTGGTCAGTGCAGACTCGATGGGCTGAATGGCCTCTTTCTGTACTGTAGAGTGACTATGATTTTCTATGATCCTAACCCTACTGCATTAATTTCTCCTCTGACTCAGAGCTCTTGAAGTTTTGCAACACCAATTTAAAATCCAACCAATTTATTTGATAGTAAATCCACGAGCTTTCAACACTATGTTGTGCCTTCGTCAGGCAATTTGCCTGACGAAGGCACAACATAGTGTCGAAAGCTCGTGGATTTACTATCAAATAAATTGGTTGGATTTTAAATTGGTGTTGCAAAACTTTACTGAGTTTACCCCAGTCCAACGCCGGCATCTCTACATCAGAGCTCTTGCACATGCTTCTCCCTTTTCTCTACAACTGGCAGCCACTCCAATCCCATGCTTTGGGATTCTATCACTAAACCTTTTTATTGCTTCAACTTTCTTTATTTGTGTTCTTCCCAAAACAAACTTCTCAGACCAAACATTTGCTTGTGTTTCCTCAAATTTTCTTCTTTACTCAACATATTCTATTTTATGCCATTTTAATGTAGTGTCTTATCTTTTCTTTTACATTGAAATGCTATGTTTTCATACAAATGCAAAACTACAGCATCTTATATTGAAGTTGAATTGTAGTTTTTTGATCAATTATAAGTAATTTGGAATGTCTAGTTGTATGATTTCATTTAATTTCTTTGTTTTAATTATTATTATTTGGCAGGCAACGACTCCCTTCAAAAAATGTTTATTACTATCGCTGTCCAGATCATCGAAAAAACTACGTTATGTCATTTGCCTTTTGCTTTGATCGGGATAATGAAATATACCAGTTTGCTTACTGCTATCCTTACACCTATACTCGCCTGCAACATTACCTAGATAACCTGGAAAGAAGGAATATGGATTACTTCAGAAGAGATTTGCTTGGTCTAAGCGTGGTAAGCATATTACAAATGTGTAAACTGTCTTCCACAAAAACATCAGAAGTCAGAGCTTGGAGCACTTTAACACTGTTTATAGATTAATACTTCACCTGTAGTTTCAGCCTCAAGTGCTCCTTATAATGTAAATATGTATCTCAAGAAATAATAGTTAGAAATTTTAATATGCTATTTTCTTTCATTTGTATTGTCACTACTATTCTTAATTCAATGTTATAATTTAATACATTTAAAATACCCAGTTGAAAATGTTTGTTCTCCATATTTTTATAGAACATAGAACATTACAGCGCAATAGAGGCCCTTCGGCCCTTGATGTTGCGCCGACCAATGAACCAATCTAATGACCTTCTAATCTAAACTATTCCAATGTTATCCATATGCCTATCCACTGAACATTTGAACACCCTTAAAGTTGCTGAATCCACAAATGCTGCAGGCAGGGCATTCCCACACCCTTACTACTCTGAATAAAGAACCTATCTCTGATATCCCTCCTATAACTACCACCCTTTAATTTAAAGCTATGTCCCTTCATGTTAGCCATCACTATCTGAGGAAAAAGGCTCTCACTGTCTACCCTATCTAACTCTCTGATAATCTTGTATGCCTCAATTAGGTCACCTCTTAACCTTCTCTCTAACGAAAATAACGTCAAGTCCCTCAGCCTTTCCTCATAAGACCTTCCTTCCATACCAGGCAACATCCTGGTAAACCTCTTCTGCACCCTTTCCAATGCCTCTACATCTTTCTTATAATGAGGCAACTAGAATTGTACGCAATACTCCAAGTGCGGCTGCAGCAGAGTTTTGTACAGTTGCAATATAACCTACGGCTCCGAAATGCAATCCCTCTACCAATAAAAACTAACACACCGTATGCCTTCTTAACAACTTTAAGAACCTGGGTGTCAATTTTCAGGGAGCAATGCACGTGTACACTGAGATCTCTCTGCTTATTGACACTACTAAGAGTCCTTCCATTAGCCCTATATTCTGTACTCCTGTTACTCTTACCAAAGTGAATCACCTCACACTTTTCTACATCAAACTCCATTTGCCACCTCTCGTCCCAACTCTGCAGCCATTCTATGTCCCTCTGCAAACTGCAACATCCATCCTCACTGTCTACAACTCCTCCGACTTTGGTGTCGTCAGCAAATTTACTAACCCATCCTTCTACACCCTCTAGGTCATTTATAAAAATGACAAACAACAGTGGCCCCAAAACAGATCCCTGAGACACTCCACTTATAACTGAACTCCAGGTTTAATATTTCCCATCAACTGCACCCTCTGTCTTCTATCAGCTTGCTAACTCCTGATCCAAACTGCTAAACCACCCTCAATCCCATGCATATGCATTTTCTTCAGTAACCTACCATGGAGAACCTTATCAAGTGCTTTACTAAAATCCATATACAGCACGTCAACTGCCTTACCTTTATCCATCTCTTTGGTCACCTTTTCAAAAAACTTGATAAGGTTTGTGAGACGCGACCTACTCTTCACAAAACCATGTTGACTATCCCTAATCAATTTACTTCTCTCTAGATGATTATAAATCCTATCCCTTATAATTCTTTCCAAAATTTTGCCCACAATAGAAGTAAGGCTCACCGGTCTATAATTTCCAGGATGGCCTCTACTCCCCTTCTTGGACATGAGAACAACATTTGCGATCTTCCAGTTTTCTGGCACTATACTTGTAGCCAATGATGACATGACCAAAGCCAAAGGCTCTGTAATCTCCTCCCTAACCTCCCAGAGAATCCTAGGGTAAATCCCATCCGGCCCAGGGGACTTATCTAATTTCATACTCTCAAGAATTGCTAACACCTCCTTCTTACGTACCTCAATCCTGTCCAGTTTACAGCCCTGTATCTCAGTATTCTCCTCGACTACACTGACTTTTTCCTATGTGAATACTGACGAAAAGTACTCATTCAGTGCCTCTCCTATCTCTTCAGGCTCCATGCAGAACTTCCCACTGCTGGCTCTGACTGGCCCTAATCTTGCCCGAACCAATCTTTTATTCTTGACATACCTATAGAAAGCTTTAGGGTTCTACTTGATCCTATCCGCCAAAGTCTTCTAATGTCCTCTTCTAGCTCTTCTTAACTCTCTCTTTAGCTCCTTCCTGGCTAATTTGTAACTCTCCAATGCCCTAACTGACCCTTCACATCTCATCTTTACTAAGTCTCCTTCTTCCTCTTCACCAGAGATTCAACTTCCTTAATACACCACGGTTCCCTTGCTCAACCACTTCCTCCCTGCCTGACAGGTACATATTTATCAAGAACTCGCAGTAGCTGCTCCTTGAATAAGCTCCACATTTCAGATGTTCCCAGCCCCTGCAGTTTCCTACTCCAACCTATGTAAGCTAAATCTCGCCTAATAGCCTCATAATTACCTTACCCCCAACTATAACTTCTGCCCTTCGGTATATACCTATCCCTTTCCATCATTAAAGTAAACATAACCGAATTGTGGTCACTATCACCAAAGTGCTCGCCTATCTCCAAATCTAACACCTAGTCTGGTTCATTACCCAATATTTTTATATTTCTTCACAATATGAATGCGACATTGATGATGACAATCAAAAAGAATGCTCTCCTAAGTAGATACAAATAAATATCTATATATTATGCTAAAAAATATGTTTTATAACACACTTATGTATACTTTAATTGAAAACAATAGGGGAGAATGAAAACAAGAAAAAAACATTTCCAGTGCAAATATACATACCACCATTGAAACAAGTAATTGAATTGAACTGTAGTTTTGTTATATGTACTGCGATACAGTGAAAAATATTATTTCTTGTGACTATACAGACAAAACATACCATTTTAGAGTACACAGGGAAGAAGGAAAGCTTTGGATGCAGAATATAGTGTTGCAGTGGCCAATAGGGTGAAGAGAAAGATTAACTTAATATGTGATAGGATCATTCAAAAGTCTAATGGCAATAAGGAAGAAACTGTTCTTGAGTTGGTACGTGTTTTCCTGACTGAAGAATGTGGAAGAGAGTATGTGCATGGGGTCCTTGATCATGATGGCTGTTTTTCTGAAGCGACGAGAAGTGTAGATTTGATTTGATTTATTATTGGCACACGTATTAGTATACAGTGCAAAATATTGTTTCTTGTGCACGAGAATAACAAAGCATACTGTACATCTGATGAACTGGTGCAACGACAATAATCTCTCCCTCAATAACAACGAAATGAAGGAGCTAGTCATCTACTTCAGGAAGCATAATGGAGAACACGCCTCTGCCTAAATCAAAGGGATGAAATAGAAATGGTCGAGAGCTTCAAGTTTTTAGGTGTCCAGATCACCAACAACCTGTCCTGGTCCCTTCATGTTGACACTATAGTTAAGAAAGCCCACCAACACTACTTTCTCAGGAAACTAAAGAAAATTGAGTATAGCTCACCAATTTCGACAACTGCACAATAGAAAGCATTCTTTTTTATTGTACCACAGCTTGGTATGGCTCCTGATCTGTCCAAGACAGCAAGAAACTACAAAGGGCAGTGAACAAAGCTCAGTTCATCAATCAAACCAGCTTCCTGCCCATTGACACTGTCTACTCTTCCTGCTGCCTCAGAAAAGTAGCCAGCACAATTAAGGACCCCATGCACCCCACACATTCTCTTCTACTTTCTTCCATTGGGAAAAAGTTACAAAAGTCTGAACACACATAAAAAAGTAAAGGAGAGACTGCAGAATGTAGAGTTACATTCATATCTAGGATGGAAAGAAAGATCAACTTAATGTGAGATAGATCCAGTCAGAAGTCTGATGACAATAGGGAAGAAGGTGTTCTTGAATCAGTTGTTATGTGTATTCAGACTTTTGCAACTTTTTCCCAATGGAAGAAAGTGGAAGAGAATGTCTAGGGTGCATGGGGTCCTTAATTGTGCTGGCTACTTTTCTGAGGCAGCAGGAAGAGTAGACAGTGTCAATGGGCAGAAAGCTGGTTTGATTGATGAACTGAGCTTTGTTCACCGCCCTTTGTAGTTTCTTGCTGTCTTGGACAGAGCAAGAGCAATACCAAGCTGTGGTACAACAAAAAAGATTGCTTTCTATGATGCAGTTGTCGAAATTGGTGAGAGCTATAGTCAATTTTCCTTAGTTTCCCGAGAAAGAGGAGGTGTTGGTGGGCTTTCTTAACTACAGTGTCAACATGAAGGGGCCAGGACAGGTTGTTGGTGATCTGGACACCTAAACATTTGAAGCTCTCGACCATTTCTATTATATCCCTTTGATTTAGGCAGGGGCGTGTTCTCCATTATGCTTCCTGAATAGATGACTATCGCCATCATTTCATTGTTATTGATGGAGAGATTATTGTCATTGCACCAGTTCGTCAGATTCTCTTTCTCTTTTCTATACTCCATCTCATCGTTGTTTGAGATCCAATCTACTACAGTGGTGTCATCAGCAATCTTGAAAATCGAGTTGGAAGGCAATTATAGGTGTATAAAAAGGATAGTAAGGGACTGAGAACACAACCTTGTGGGGAGTTGATATTGAGGATGATCGTGGAGGAGGTGTTGTTGCCTATCCTTACTGATTCAATTGTAGAGGGAGGAGCTGAGCCCAGGCCACAGAACTTGGAGATGAGTTTAGTAGGAATAATGGTTTGGAGGCTGAACTGTAGTCGATAAATAGAAGTCTGACATAGATGTCTTTGTTATCTAGGTGTTCCAGTGTTGAGTACCAGGGAGATGGTGTGTGCTGTGGATCTATTGCAATGGTAGGCAAATTGTCGCGGATACAAGCAATCTGGGAGGTAGAAATTGATTTGTGCCGTGACTAATTTTTTGAAGCACTTCATAATGATGATGTCAAAATCACCGGGCAATAGTCATTAAAGCACACTGCCTGGCTTTTGTTTGGTACTGGGATGATGGTCGTCTTCATGAAGTAGATACGGACCTCAGATTGTTGTAAAGGGAGATTGAAGATGTCTGTGAATATCCCCGCCAGTTATCCATGCTGAATCTGAGTGCTTGTCTGGGCTAGTTGCTTTCCATGGGTTGACCTTTGAAAAGTTTGTTCTGACATCTGCAATGGTGACC
The DNA here is from genome assembly GCA_024679065.1 of Sphyrna mokarran. NCBI lineage: Eukaryota > Metazoa > Chordata > Chondrichthyes > Carcharhiniformes > Carcharhinidae > Sphyrna > Sphyrna mokarran. Next base: position 39,233,437 of record JAGIQG010000009.1, read on the forward strand.
TTAGATACAGTTTCGTCCAAGGATTCCATGGTGAAGGGCATGCTGTCGCTGACCTCTTGCTGACTAGGACTCTAGCTTGGTCTGGTACTGTCCTTTAGCATCTTTGGTGGATCTCCTTAGATCATATCTGGCTTTTGTGTATAGGTCAGGGCCACTTGACTTCAACGCTTCAGACCTGAACTTCAGCAAGTAGTGGATATCCGTGTTCATCCATGGTTTCCATTTGGGAAATACGTGGATTTGCTTCTTTGGCACACAGTCTTCTATATACTTACTAATGAAATCACTGGATGGAGGCTGGTTTGTTTGATGGACTGGGCTCCATTCACAACTCTGTAGATTCTTGTGGTCTTGGTCAGAGCAGGAGCCATACCAAGCTCTGATACATCTGAAAGGGATGTTTTATATAGTGCACTTGTAAAAATTGTTGCAATTGGTGGTAGACAAGCCAAATTTCCTTAGCCTTCGAAGAAAGTAGAGGCATGGGAAAGGGAAAATAAAATACAAATATCAGCATCCTTTGCTGTCATATTGTTTTGTTCTTGGCATCCTTCCATCTGTGAAGGATGATGCACATGCAACAAATAATCCATTTGTGGTAATGTATTGGCATGGTAGAAGGTTGGCTGGCTAACAGGAACAAGAGGGAAATGGTCTTTTTTAGGTTGGCAAGGTGTAATGAGTGTTTGCCACAGGAATCAGTGCTGGGTGCTCAGCTGTTTACAATTTATTTGAATGACTTTGATGAAGGCATTGAAGGGGTGGTTGTCAAATTTGCTGATGACACAAAGATAGATGGGAAAGTAAGTTGGAAAAGGATATAAGGAGATTACAAAAAGAAATAGGTCATTTAATTTATTTTAATTTACTTTTGGTTCAGTTTAATTTATCCAGCAGGGAGGATAAAGGAGCAATGGCAGTGAAAATGGCAACATGGTGAGACCAGCAGGAGAATAAAGGAACAGTAATGGTGAGAGCAGGAACAAAGGGAGACCAGCTGGGTGGTGCTGTAGGTTCAAAGCCAATCAATTGTATTTGAAAAAATCTTTTTTCTGCCATCAGAGCAAATTAGCATGGAACCAGCTGGAGATACCAGCAAGAGTGCCAGGAGCTAAATAGAAAAGGAAAAATCAAGGAGTGACACCATAGGGATTTCACAATCAACAGTGAGTACAGGGAAAGAGAAAGAAGCTGAGATGAATTAAAGAAAGATCAGATTGCTTAAGGGGGGCAAGGAGAAGTGAAGGTTCAGGTGATGAAGAGGGTAACCTGTGGGTGGGATGCGGTGACTTGGTGCCGTTCTCTTTCACACCTGAATTATGTCTTTAGTGATTTGGATCCAGAGAGTCCAGTGCTTTCAACATTGGCAACATCAAGAGTTTAATGGCTAAGAGAATAAACCCAACAAAATCTGGAACGGAGTCTTATCATTTAGTTGATGTTTCCTCAACTTCCAGTCACTCCAGCAACCTACTTGGCCTAAGACTTATAGACTTTTGTCTGTAGTTTGGATGCCTTTTGAGAGGGGGCATAGATGATAGGCTAGGCAAGTCTGCTTTACCTAAAACCATACTTAGGCTATATTAGACTAATTATTTGTTTATTTTTTCATGTGCATGTTAGGGCTGATTTATATCTAAATCACTGGGCTAGAAAAGTGAATACATAAATGGATGATAGAGTAGATAAATAAGCTTGAGAAATGATGCTGGAAAGTAGGGTGGGCAGTGTACTTTAGGTTCCTGGAACATTGAGTCAAGTTCTGACATAAGTGGGAAGTAAACTGGCTGGATGGGTTGCTCCTCAACAGAGCCAGAACAAATGACCTTATGACATCCAAAGCATGGTAAAGAACATTGGTGTGTTGCAGGTGCAAATAGTTACACAAGAATATGATGTTGTGGTGAAAATAGAGACCAGCTCAGAAAATGGCAGGCCTAGCAAATTTTCCTGGATACAACATTTCCAGGAAAGATATGGATGAAAAGAAAGGGGGAGAGTGGCAGTATTGATTGAGGGGAATATTATAATGTTAATGAAAGAATATTCTGGAGATTTCTGGGTCAGAATCTATTGGAGTCATGAATAACAGATATATAGTTGCATTACTGGGTGTATTTTATAGTCATCAACTATTGGGGAAGATGTAAAGAAGCAAATTAGCAAGGAAATTGCAGAGAGATGCAAGAATGCTAGAGGAATGATAGTGAACAACTTTAATTATCCTACTATAGACTAGGTTAGTAAAATTGTAAAGCATAAAGAGGGGAAATGATTTTTGAAGTGTGTTCAGGCATAGTTTCTTGATCCATATGTTTCTGGCTCAATGAAGGAGGAGGAACTGCTGGATCTAGATCCAGGCAATCAGGTAAGTCAAGTAAATCAAGTCTCAATTGGGAACATTTAGTTCACAGTGAGCCTCATATCATAATGTTTAGGCTAGCTATGGAAAATGACAAGGAGAGAACTAGAGGAGAGGGCCAATTTTAGTGGGATGAGAATAAATCTGACATGAGTAAATTGGAACCAAAGATTAGTAGGCAAAAGTGTAACTGAACAATGGACTGCTTTTTAAAAAGACCCGGCTCAGGTACAGTTGTGGTACATTTCCATGAGGGGAAAAGCATTAATCCCTGTGGCACTCCACTATATTTTGTCAAGCTAGGAATGATACATTTTTCCCGACTCTGTTTTCTATTAATTAATGAATCCTTTATTCTTTGTAATATATTATCTGTAACGCCATATGCTGTGCTCTTATCATTTGCAATGACCTTTTATTTGGAACCTTACAGTTCAAAGATGTGCAGGTTAGGTAGATTAACTATGCTAAATTTTTCTCTGATGTCAAAGATGTGCAGGATAGCAGAGGGCAAGGGGGAGGGGGAGGAAACTGAGTAGGATTCTCTTTTGCTGCAGACTTGATGGACTAAATGACCATAGAACCATAGAACCCTACAGTGCAGATAGAGGCCCTTCAGCCCATCAAGTCCACACCAAACACAATACCACCCAGGCCCTACCCCCATATTCCTACATATTATACCCACTAATCCCTCTAACCTCCGCTACTCTGGGCACTAAGGGACAATTTCTTAGCATGGCCAATCAACCTAACCCGTACATCTTTGGACTGTGGGAGGAAACCGGAGTACCCGGAGAAAACCCACATAGACATGAGGAGAATGTGCAAACTCCACACAGACAGACCTCTTTCTGCACTGTAGAGATTATAGAATGCTCTCTGGGAATCCATCTCAATCCAGTGATCTCCCTTTATCCTCTCATTATATACTTATTGTATCCTCAAGGAACTCCAATAGGTTTGTCAAACATTAGTTTCCTTTCATAAAGGTATGTTGACTTTACCGAAAATATTTGTTCAAAGTCCCTACCCTTTTCTTATTTCACATTGTTAATTCCCAAGTCTCATCCGCTCAATGTTAATTTCAGCTATGTTTTAACCCCTTATGTACTGTAGAAGCTTTCAGTGTCTGTTTTTAAATGTCCTGCTAACTTAATCTCAAAATCTATTTTTTCCTTCTTTATTTCTTTAGTCATTCTTTGTTAGTTTCTAAAATTTTTCCCAATCTTCTGGCCTACAAGTAATCTTTGTCAACCTTTTGTTTCCAATTTAATATCATCCTTAATTTCTTTAGGTAGGCATGGTTGATTCATCTTTGTTATCAAGTCTTTCTTATTTTATAGGATATATCTTTGTTGCAAATTATAAAACTTTTAAAAAAAATCTGCCATTGCTTACTACTGAAATAGAAACATCTTTGTACATATGTCCACAAATCATTGAAGATGGCAGAACAAGATGAGAAAGTGGTTGAAGAAGCTTATGAGATCATGGGCTTTATAAAGAGAGACATTGACTAGAATTTTACCAGCACACCAACCCTGATTACAGGGGTGCACAGGGCTCACAGAATGGCATTCTCCATTGGCAGGATCGTGTAAAACAAGGGAGGACATGCCGGTAAAATTCCGCCCATAGAGTACAAAAGCAAAAAATCTATGATGATCTTTTATAAAACACTAGTTTAACTTCAACCAGAGGATTGTGACCCATTTTAGGCACAACACTTCAGGAAGGATGTGAAGGTTTTGGAGAGGATGCAGAAAAGCCTTGCAAGACAGGAATGAGGGACTTAAATTCCTTGAATAAATTGAAGAAATTAGTGTTGTTCTCCTGAGAGAAAACAAGATTGAAAGGAGCAAGTTTGACTGGAATGTTTTCCCCTATTGCTACTTATGTTCCTAAGTGTCCTTGAAAAGGGAATATACACCTGAAGCCTTCTACAACTAATGGGCAGTGCAGGAGCTGAGTGCTTCATCTGTTCTGGAAGCATTATGTTAACTTAATTTGGCAAGTTTCCTTTAAAAGATGGTAACCTGAATTACATTATGGAAGAATGACTGACAGTAAGTCAGTATTAATTGTTAGGATTACCTATCAAAGTTCTCTGAATCTGAACTTCATGATCAGTTCAAAAATTAAATGAATATGTAGACGGGGTTTTTTATTTATTAATTTAAAACATTTATTTATTAGTATCACAAATAGGCTTACATTAACATTGCAATGAAGTTACTGTGGAAATCTTCTAGTCACTGCACTCTGGCGCCTGTTTGAGTACACTGAGGGAGAATTTAGATGGCCAACTCATTTTATCAGAATATCTTTTGGACTGTGGGAGAAAACCAGAGCATGCAGAGGAAACCCATGCAGACACAAGAAGAATGTGCAAACTCCACACAGGCAGTCATCCAAACCAGGAATCGAATCCGGGTGCCTGGCGCTGTGAGGCAGCAGTGCTAACCTCTATGCCACTGTGCAACCTTGCCAAAGAGAAAAACAAGGTATAGCCTTAATACTGTTGCTTCCTAACAAAGATCAGAAGCAAAGTATTTTGGAACTAAAAGCCTGTCTGTTGGATACTGATGAGGTTTGGCACTTCTATTAAGCTTTATAGATGAGATATACAAGAAAGGTGATCTGTTAGATGCCTTCAAGGCATAGTCAGACTTTGATATAGGAATATATCATGGACTTTAGTAGACTATGTAAAGGATTGCAAAAATTCAATTTGGAAATTCCTTATTCAGTGCTCGCATTCGAATTGTTGGATTGAGCTAAAGTACTGCACATGCATAGGGTCTGTGTTTAAACTGCAATTAGATTCTCAGAAAGAGACATCCTTTTGGATTTTAGAAAAAGTCCCAGGGAAACAGCAATTTCCAATAGCCTTGATGGCATAAATTGAAAATTCCGCCATTTCACAAAGGATGAAGCTTCAGTGATTGTAGACTTTTGAGATTGTGCAGATAGGAAGGTGCGAGCATCAGTACACCAGAATATTTAAAGACAAAACAAATTCAAACAAAGGCATTTTAACAGATCTGGCCAACAATAGGATTAGAATAGAAACTGAACTCCTGGAATGCCCAGGGAATTGTTAACAGGTGTTTAAGATGTGATTCAAAATATGATTTTGTGATGAACTGCCCAAAGTGGAACAACATGAATTTTGAAGCAACTTATGATGCAGAAGCTGTGGAACTTAAATGATGCATTGATATGTTATTTCTTGGTTTGGTCTGTTTTGCTAAAAGTAGGTAAATTCAATTGAAAGCATATCATAGAATGAAAGAATACTACAGTGCAGAGGAGGCCACTTAGCCTATTGCGTCTGCATCAACTTCTTGACCGAGCATCCAATCCAGGTCCTATCCCCAAAACCCACGTATTTACCCTATTAATCCCTCTAATCTATGCATTTTGGGACACTAAGGATCAACTAAGCATGGCCAATACACCTAACCTGCACATCTTTGGACTGTGGGAGAAAACTGGAGCACCTGGAAGAAACCCATGCAGACACAAGGAAAACATCCAAACTTCCCATGGATAGTCACCCAAAGCTGGAATTAAACTAGGCTCTCTAGTGCTGAGGCAGCAGGGCTATTCACAGTGCCACTAAACTACCCAGTATGGTGGCGCAGTTAAATCCAGTAATGTTCTTCCAGTACCACAAAGGAAAACTTCTGGGCATCTATATGATGAATGTGATGTTCTATGCAAGGGTTCTGCAGAATGTGAGTGGTTTGTTATAAATAAGATCAAAGGGAAATCGAAGATTTGAAGTCACATTTTGTGCATTTTTAAATCTATAGACAAAGAAAATTACCACACAGGAACAGACCCTTTGGCCCTCCAAGCCTGCACCAACCATGCTGCCCGACTGAACTAAAACCCCCTACCCTTCTGGGGAGCAATATTCCTCTATTCCCATTTAGACATTAAGTAGATTAGATGAGAATAACCTTGAAACAATGATCATATCAAGATAATGTTATTTGTATCCTGGTGAATTGCATCAGGTCATCACAAAAAGATGATTTTGCATCCAGAAAGAAACAGTAGTTAGGAAGCTTGGCTGGACAATTAAATATGCACACAGTATAAGTTTTTTTGGGAGAGTTTAATCTCAGAATCTGCAAGTTTGCACACGCTCAATATTAATTTGTTATTTTGAGACTTTTAGACATTATGAGATAATCTAGTAATGCCAGGAAATACTTACTATGCAACAAAGTAATATTTAAAACAAGCCAGACAATGACTTTGTTGACTCAAGGCAGTTCTCGCTTCCCAATTCACCCTGGGTGCAAAGTGACATAAGGTCTACTTTCATATTTTCTCGTCAGTTCTGTAATACTTATATTCCCAGTTGTAAAGCAGTCACTCGTTTTCAGTTTCAAGTTCAGTGCACCTGGCAGCTCAAAGCTGTGTTTTTTAAAAAATTTTTCCACTCGTATAAGTTTTGATTGTTGTTACAGTGCCTCCTTGAAGGGGCTGATCATTTGAGCATTGGGTAATTTGTTTTATTTGGAACAAAGGGTATAAAGAGGCATTTTTGTTACACCGTCCCTTTAAGGGACTGATGACATATTTATTGACTTATTCATTCACTGTTTGCTCAAAAGAGTATAAAGAAAACTGCCCTGATCTTTGGTGACTCAGTCCGGTTGGATGGGCGGAGGGAACATAGATCAGAGGATCCCCTCGTTAGTCTGCACCTGGGTTTAGCCCAGGGAGCCATGAACAGGTCCAGGCAGTGGACAGTTGAAGAGGTCATTTGGCCTGAGTGTCTTGCTTCTGTGAATATGCCTGTGTCTGGACGTCTCTGGAGAGGGGACACAGTGTCTACTGTTGAGGTTTTCCATGATTAGATTGGTTCTGCAGGTGCTGGAGTGCATTGTCAACCCTGGTAAAGTTATTTTAATTTGATAAGTTTTCCTTTGAAGTTTTGATTTGTTACAAAGCTTCTTAGGGGTTGTTAATTAGTTGAAGTGTTTATTATTATATCAAAGAGTATAAACAGAGATTGTTCTGATCTTTGACCACATGGTGCAGAGGAGGATGGGCAAATCACAGGGGCCTCTCATTGGACTGCTATTAGTCCTAGCCAAGATGACCAGGTCCAAGCAGCAGATAGCTAAAGGAATTGGTCAGTCCATTTACCTGTTTTTATTCTATGGTTATGTCTGTGTCCAAGCAATGTCCACCAGCATGCTTGAGGCCCTCTATGACCATGTTGTGTAAGGGAGGATATATGAAGAATTCAGAAATTTACCTGAGTGAAGAAGGCCACTTAATCCATTAAAACCAGACCGACCTACAAGGAGTCATCCAATTAATTACATTTTTCCAGTCTATAGCCTTGTAGGTTACATCATCAAGTACTGTTAAATCATTCTAAAGCCAGCTGGTAAAGTGAGAAATCCTTGGTAACTGAGGAAGTTATCAGAAATTGGAATAATTATTGAGATACACTGAATGAATCTGAAGTATATCCGAAGAATGATCTGAAGTACTAAATTAGTAATGCATGATATATCTATAGGAAATGCTGTTCCAATTAAGCAACAACCTTATAGGCTTAATCCTCTGAAATGTGCACAGGTTCGAGGAGATGTTGAAAGTATGCTAAATGATATATAATTTAAGTGAGTTGCAGCAAATGGAGCTTACCCCATAGCGATGGTATCAAAACCTGACGTACCCAATGATAGTATGTAGACTGTAGAAAAATCAATTCAGTTATGAAGCCAGATTTGGATCCTATTCCTCAATTGGAAGACTGCATTGAGAAGGTAGGCACGCGACTTTTATTTCCAAACTTGTCCTACTCAAAAAATACTAGCAGATACCTTTATTCAAAAGAGCAATGGAAACTTTGGCTTTGGTGACATAAAATGAGCTATACCAGTTTAAAGTCATGTCATTGGGAATAACCAATAATGTAATTTCTGGACTACCCGATTGTGCAGTGTAAGTAGAGCATCTGGTGATTTTTAGTCAGACATGGAAGGAACATTTGAAGCACCTAACTGAATTGTTTGATTGACGTCAAGAGGCGTTATTAGTGGTAAACTTGGTTAAAAGTGAGTTTGCAAAAGCCTATGTTCCTTGGCCATATAATTGGACATGGACAGATGGCACCATGGGATGTGAAAATAAAGTTATAGCAACCCAGTTTGCTCATTCCTGTATTTTGATAACCTGTGTTACATTGCCAGAAAATTGAGCTGGAATTCCAGGAGAGAGCATGGAGACTTGTTAAATAGAACTATGATATCTTTGCTCTGATTGTTGTTACAGTAAATGGGCATTCTCTGGGATTGAGAATTGAAAAAATTGTCTCCAAAATTTTAAGAATGTTTATTGAAACCTAACCACAACATTTATTAAAGTTTTGATTTGATGTTCGACTTTAAAAACAGCCATAACCGATTCCTTAATATTCTCTATTGTTACCATTGCTACTTTTGGATACGACATGATATGAAATAGGTGACAAACTACTTTGAAACTACCAGCTTAATTATTATTACTGTCAGTGAATGATGCTCATTTCAAAATTTGGATAAAGATAAAAAGAAAACTACTTTATTTTCATCTTTAACAAATAAATATGTGGGCATGTTTCCCCTTGTGCCCATCAATTCAAACACAGTTAATTTTGTACCAGATAATCAGGTCTTCCTACTAATGACATCAGAGTAGAATTAAATGTGCAGCACTACAAATTCAAAATGGGTAGCTGTAAAATATGCTAAATTGGATCAATTCAGTAATCCTGGTTGAAATTGCTCTAGAATTGCTGTGTTCTCAGGGGATTTCACATTATGGTCTGACCAGTTGACCTTGCTGGATGCAGCAAGGTCAGGTAATGAAACTACTTAGAATTTGCTTTGATGTCTTTCACAAATGAAAAGAGCTCTGACTGGTAGTAGGCAGGATATCTGGGAAGCTGTGTTCTTAAATAACTGTCTTTTCCAGGAAGCTGAATCTTTTGCTGACTATAAATCTTTCAGGTTGGCAATGGAAAATAGGCTGGAACATGACTAAGAATTCCATTTTTATGGACAGATTTGGGATGTTCTGCTAGAATAAGTGCAAAGGACATTTTTTATATTTGGGAAGTGCTCCTCTGCCACAATATGTAGCAAACAGGAGAAGATGCCAGAGTGATTTTTTTTGTTATTTCCCATCTTAATATGTCATGGAAACAGATGAAAATATTCTTCTCTGCAGAAGAGTGCCAAAATAAAGCGGGTCATAGGTGCAAACTCTACTTGCCATGACAATATCATGCATTCTATATGTATCTAGTTTGAAACAGCATCAGTAAAAAGTATGAAAAACATTGATATGACCTTTCAGGTCTGTCATGCCTCTGTTTATATTGTGCATGCCCGTTGTGCATTTTGGAAACATTTTTGATGTTTCTATGTCAAATATAACTTGAAAAACAAACTTGACAGCAAGTTCATTGTGCATTCAAGGTGTGGTGAAGGCGTGAAAATGGAATGACGTTGTTAACAGTTGTCTCTCAATGACCATTCTTAAAATGCATACAATGAGCAAATCTTCCCCAACAGTTGGAGAACTGGCTAGAGGTCTACTATTCTGTGGGCAGGCCCAATACATCAGGTTAACTGGCAAGCATCGGCCTCCCAAGGGATCATGCAGATGCAAATCCTGCTTCCGAGACATGCCAGCAAATCAGAGGCTGACAGTTCTCTATTGTTGTTAGAAGCACCTAGAGAAGTGGTTGCTTCTGGTACTGCATCTCCCCAGATGATCAGCACTGGATTCCTGGAGACAAAAATGAGATCTGCAGGGAAAGAGTCACTGCAGAGGATGAACAGGAGTGTCAGATGTAAGAATAGGAGACTGCCTTTCAGATTGCCTCCCTTACCAGTGCCAGGTCCTTCATTAGGCACTGAATGTCTTTCATGAGAGACCTCCACTATGAGGCTGCAGGTCAATCCAACAAGGTTTGATGCAGCACGTGAGACACATCCAAATCCAATTAAAGCCTTGAGCCACAACTAAATTCCAGTGGAATCAGGTATAAATGGAGCCAAGTGGCTCATTAGTCAGCCCTACTGGCAACCTGCCACCTAGGGACAAGATTTTCCTCACATACCTTCTCATCCCAAGCTAATTGGTGAAAAATTTCCTGAAGCTGAGAAATGGACGCAGGTATCCACCGATTCTTCTGCCCCCCTTGCCATCATGGCCCTTCCAGCAGGTTGCACCAAATTCTGCACAATGAATGGTAATAGCCCTGCCAAACAAAGCAAAACACTTGGGGGTGCAGTGGGATTCAGCTTCTTGCAGATAGAGCACTGCTTTCCTCATGTTGGACATATTTCCTTCCCTTTTTGTGTGGTGTCCCCTCCACTATTTACATCCAGTATTCTGTCCTTGATACTTATGCTGGCTCTTCTATAAATAGTTCTTGTTTTTCTCCATTGTCTGATGCTTGGAAGGCCTGAACTGCTTCTCTGCATAGTGCAAAGCCTCGTCAGCCAATACTTTTCAGCTGATGATTAATCAATTCAGAGCTTCTGCACATGTCAATAGCTTTCTTGACGGTAATTTTCTCTCAGCAGATGTGCTGTCACAGCAGGATCAGTTGTTCCTAAAACAGTTCTATCTCTGATGAGACCATCCATCAGTTATGTTCATATGTAAACTTACAAGCTTCAGCTAGATGTCTCAGTGAAGTCACATACTTGATCAATATCGCATCCCCGCCCAGCCCTCTTCCAGAGCTCTGGTGTTGAACAAATAGCATTCATAAATATCATTAGTAGAGGGTTTGAAATAGATCTTCAAGTATTTCACAAGATAGATATTTCTACTCCTCAATGATATCTAGAGTGCTTGTGCCACTCTCGTAGCATTCTTTCCTCAGCAGTGATAACAGCTACTCTTTGTTCACGTTTCTTGTTTAATTCTGTGAAGTTTTCATAATTCTGCCACTGAGACTGGAAGAATTTCAGTTGGTACTGGAATATAGAAAACTATACTGACTTAGCCAGCAGTCAATATCATACAAAGGTGCAAACTGAAGTATCAGTTATTCTCTGGTGTTTCATTCAACGGCTAACTCTCTTCCAGCTATCAAAGTCACTCGATTTCAATTGCATATTTTTGACACCATGTTCCATGTGGTGAATAAAATGGCTTCTGTCTGAAATGCTTTACTCACAAAGAAATGATGTCAGAGATCACATGATTCAGGCCACATGACTATGGCAGTTTACAGTATCCAATATGTAACAGTGCATTTCTCCAAGGATCACACATACAGGCATCATGATGATGATATATTTTTCTTTGTCTTTTTATAAATCATAGAACATAGAACATTACAGCACAGAACAGGCCCTTCGGCCTTCGATGTTGCGCCGACCAATATAAAAAGCAATGCCCCTCCAAACTAAACCATTCCCTTCTCTTCCATATACTTATCAACTAACCTCTTAAACGCCACCAAACTTGGCGCTTCTACAACTGCCGCAGGCAGGGCATTCCACTCCCGAACCACCCTTTGGGTAAATCTTCCTAGGATGATGTACCTGGCTCTAAAGCATCAATTGCATATTCCTGATCACAAGGCACTACACAAAATATGTGTCCTTTGGGGCAGTTTACATATTCAGGGTCAGGTTGCAGCACCTGGTGATTTATGCAGCTCTTCAAGAGAAGAGGATGTAGCAACAAAGGCTGAAGACCCATCTAGCTTGAGAAACCTCTTAAGAGTTTTACATGTTTCAATGAGATCATCTCTCATTCTTTGGAATTCCAGGGAATACAGGACCAGTCTATTCAAGTTCTTCCTAGAAGATATTCCTTTCATCCTCAGAACCAGTTTACTGAGCATTTGGTGCATTTCTTGTAAGGCTAATATATCCTTAGGCAAGGAGATCAAAACTATATATGTACTCAGGTGTTTCTCACCAAAATCCTAAACAATTACAGCAATATTTCTTCACTTTTATATACTGATCCCTTTGAATTAAATGTTAACATACAATTTGTTTTCCTAATTGCTTATTGTACTTACATATTAACTTTCTGTGATTTATCTACAAGGCCATCCAAACTTTACTGAATGCCAACATTTCACAATTTCTCATCATTTAAAAAAATGTTGTTTTTCTTTTTTCTTTCCAAGTGGATAACTTCACAATTCCTCATATTATCATAGAATCACTACATTCACATGGTGCAGAAGGAGGCCATACTGCCCATCAAATCTGTACCAACTCTGACAGAATATTTCACCCAAGCCTTTTTCCCCACTCTGTCTCCATAACTTCACACATTTCCCATGACTAATCCTTTTCACCTACACTTCTTGGAACACTAAGGGGAAATTTATCATGGCCAATCCATCTAACCTGCACATCAGAGTACCTGAAAATAACCCATGCAGATATGGGGAGAATGTGCAAACTCCACACAATTAGCCAAGGCTGCAACTGAACCGGGTACTGCTGCTATGAGGCAGAAATGCCAACTACTGTGCAACCGATATTCATCTGCCATATTCTTTTAACCTGTCTATTTCCCTGTGCAGCCCCATTGCTACACTCCTCCCAGCTTATTTTCCTATTCGACTTTAAATTGGCAGAAAACTGGATATATTACATTCTGATCCCTCAGCTAATTCAGCTACAATTGTAAATAGCTGAGACCTAAACACTGATCCTTCTAGTAGTACACTAGATACAGCTGATCAACCTGAAAATTAACAGTTCATTCATATTTTGTGTTTTCTGTCCATTAATCTTCAATCCATGCTAATAAGTTAGCTTCAATTCATTGATCTCTAATTTTATGTAATCACCTCTTGTGTAGCACCTTATTGAATTATTTCCGAATATCTCAATATACACCATCCATGGGTTCTCCCTATTTATCCCATTAGATACTACAAATACGATTTCCCTTCCATAAAAAATGTTGGCTGTGCTTAATCATATTATAATTCTTTAAAGGCCTCATTATCGCATCCATAGAACTATTTCTTAACAGTTTTTCTGCTATTGATGCCAGGCTAGCTACATTAGAATGCCCTGATTTCTTTGTCCATTCTTTTTTGGATAATGTGGATACTTTTGTCACCGTCCAATCTGTGCTGACTGTTCTAGGATCTAGGGAATTCTGGAAGATCATAATCAATGTGTCCACTATCTCTTTTACTTCCTTTAAAACTCCAGGATGTAGAACATAAGGTCTAGGGGATTTGCTGAATTTTAATTTACTAATAACTTCTCTATATTCCTCTTTACCAGTAGACTTTTGATTCCCCACAATTTCTGAATTGTTTTGTATCTCCTACAACAGATACGAAGTATTTGTTTAATGTCTCTGTAATCTTCTTATTTTGATTGTACCTTGTCCTGTCTCTGCCTATAAAGACCTTGGTTACTTTTGCTAATTTCCTTACATTTGTACAGCTGTAGAAACAATATTTATCTTGCTAGTTTACTCTTATATTCTACTTCCTTTCTTTTTATAAATTTCTTGGTCATTTTTACTGAATTCTGGAATCTTCCCATTCTCAGCCTTACTACCCTTTGTGGCAACATTATTGAAACTTTTTCTTTTTATTCAACTCAATCTTTAACTTCTATTGTTAGCCATGGTTGGAATCTCTTACATGGAGTTTTTATTCTTTAAAGGAATACATATTTGTGTATGTGATGAATTATTTAAAAGTTTATCATTATTTTCAAATCTACATTTGCCAGCTCATTCCAAATACCACATTGTTTGTTTTATTCAGATTTGATTTAATCATTCTCAAATTTTAATATAAATTTATATCCTATTATGATCACTGTTCTCTTGAGACTCTTTTACTCTAGGATTATTAATTAATCATTTTTTGTCGCATAATACTTGTTCTGAAATAGAATGTTCCTGAGTTGGTTCTTGAAAATTATTAATCCAGGTCTATAAAAGTATCTTGTTCCATGAACTCACCTTCCATTCTATCACTGCAAATTTGGTTTGATCAGTCACACTAAGATAAAAATCCCTTAATGATTACGATATTATCTTTGTTCCATGCATATTGAATTTCCTGATTTATACTCTGCTCGATGATATAATTAGTGTTAAGGAACATATAAACTACTCCTACCAATATTTTCTGTCCCTTCTTATTTCTTAGCTTCACACAAACCAATTCTACAAGTTGGTTTTTCAAGCCTTTGTCTCAACTGAGACCCCAAGAAAGATAGTTTCTGCTTCGGAAACTATGCATTCTTACTTTGAAGGCTGCCAAATGAAGGAAAGCTTTCTATACAGATATAGGGGAATGTTTAGAATGCCTTAAATCATATGTTGGAGAATCTGGAGAATCAGTAAGGTTCAGAGCACATATGGTGTTTCCCCCAATAATTCTGTGTGGCTGCAGTTATTAAGACTGGGACTCCAATATGCAGAAGGAGTTTTCACATTTTATTTTTGACAAGTTAGGAGATCAGGTCAAGAAAACCTTATAGGAGGCCTTCACAATCCTTAGTAGTGGCTTTAGCATATCTTTACTCAGAACCTAAAAAGGTTTTTTGGACAAAGAAGGAATACACAGAAGGCCGGTAACTTCCCAGGATGATGAAGCACCCACCTAACCAAACCAGTCTCTTCAAGTATCTCAAAAAATACCAAATGGTGGGCTGAGCTATCAGCTAACATAACCCTGAAGTTCTAGCAGCACTTGCAGAGTTATCTAATGACACAAAGCAAATAAATTCACAGCTGTAATCTTTTCACGGTACTTAAATAAAAGAGAATAAAGCATCTCAATAATATTGATACCAAGAGGAAGGATCAGGAAAATAAATGACAACATTTGCATAGAACACAATTAACGAAATGAAAAAAAAACAAAAACAATTATTTCAATGTAGTCCTGAAATTTCTTCAGGCATAAATGTGCCTACAATTAAATACGTGACTCTTAGAATGAGGATAAATGGGCAGTGAACATTTCATATGGATGCATAAAGGGCTTTTTTCCCCTCCAAAGAACTTCCACTTTCTCCTCGAAACAAACGATTGCCATTGGAATTCAGAAAGTAATTCCCATGCTGAGAAATTTATCTGCTGGGAAAAAGGATTGTGGAAATAACTTTGCAATGCAAAACAGTGTCAAGTACCGGCGGGAAATAATACAGATGTAGCACAGTGGTAGCACAATGGTTAGTACTGCTGTTTCACAGGTCCAGGGACCTGGGTTCGATTCCTGGCTTGGGTCACTGTCTGTGTGGAGTTTGCACGCTGTCCTCGTGTCTGTGTGGCTTTCCTCCGGATACTCCGGTTTTTCCCACAGTCCAAAGATATGCGGGTTAGGTTCATTGGCCATGCTAAGAAATTGCCCCTTAGTGTCCCAGGATGCATAGGTTAGAGGGATTAGCGGGTATAAAATTAGTGGGGATGTGGGGGTAAGGCCTGGGTGGGATTGTGTTCGGTGCAGACTTGATGGGCCAAAGGGTCTCTTTCTGCACTGTAGGGTTCTATAATTTTATGATTCTATAGACACGTAGATCCAAAAGGCTAAGGATATTTAGCACTTAAGGTACAAGAGCAAATGCACTTAAACAGAAATAAGAAAGGCCAAAGTAGGATATTAGAGCATCATCCATAAGTAATAAATTTGGTAGATGAAGTGGAATTGTAAGCATGGGACTGATTTGCATGAGAGTGAATGAGATTTGAACTAGGGATTTTAAATTAGGAGCTACAGCTTATTGTGAAGCCTTCAAAGGCTTGCAACATTTTGTACCATTTGAATCAAGTGCTCGAACCTACTTGGTTTATCTATTGATATTTGTTCCTGAAATTCAAGATTATAATGCAATATTTATATTTCTGAAATGCTCTAAAATTTCTTCTAAAGATATTGATTAGATAAATTCTGAATGCCAAAGTCACAATTGAAATAAAGGTATTTATTGTCTTACTACTGGCATGGCATGTATGTTGGATTTAATATTTTTTTTGACTGGGAAAAACTTGTTTCAAAATTTAATATTTATCCAGCTGTTTAAAGATAACTGGATAATGCAACAGTAATAAAGTCTCCTTCCAGGTTGTGCAATTTACATTCAAACAAATTAATATAATTTTGTTTTAATAGTAAAGAGAATCAGGAGCATAATTCTATGGACAGTGTTAACTTTTCTATAAAAATTGCATCTAACAATCATTAAGTACTACTACTTCTTATGCCATTGTGTTTTTCATTTTATCACTATGATCAATATTGTTTCATTTTATGAATTACTTGAAGAATGCAGTAATTGTTAAAGCTGTTGATGGATTTTTAATGCTAATGCATTCTCAAACATTTTTGGCTGGTTGAAGGACATTTTGCTGATATTAAGGCTTCTGTATGGAGCAATATCCCCTATACCTGTATGCACCAATAAATATAGTGCATTTACTTGAAACACCATATTACTGGTAGAATGAGCATAGGTGACACAGAGTAGGACAAGCTGCTCAAAAAGGGAGGAGGAGGAGAAAAGAAGAAATTTCAGCAGCTATTCGTGTCTATTCAGGGATGATCGTGGAATAATTCTCACTTGAATCTCAGTGATAAATGATGTATAAGGTATCAATGCTTTTCAGATCACCAGAAGATGTAAGGACATCAAAATCAAAATTTGCTGCCTGTTGTAGTGACAATTGCACCATCAGAGAAGGTCAAGGATCACATTGCTGTGAAGGTTACCATGGTGATGAATTTTACACATCTGGCTTCTTCAAAGCTGGAGGTGAAGATACTTGTAACATTTTGCACTTCTCTATCTAACATGCATGAGAGGTTACTGAGGCTCTCTATTCAGTGAGAGTCAACAATATTTCATTATGCCTTGTGAGAGTCAAGCAGGTGGAACAAATATGATGTTTTGCTTGAATTGAGTTGAGAAGGAGCAATGCAAAGGTAGTACTCACGGGATTGCTGCCTGTGCCATAAGAAAGTGAGAGCAGGAATGGAATGAGGTGGAGGATAAATGCGTGGCTGAAGGATTGGAGCAGGGGGCAGGGATTCAGGTTTCTGGATCAATGGGACCTCTTTAGGGGAAAGCATGACCTGTACAAAAAGGATGGTGGCACTTGAACCCTGGGGAACCAATATCCTGGTGGGAAGGTTTGCTAAGGCTACTTGGGAGACTTTAAACTAGAATGGTTGGGGGAAGGGAATCGAAATGAAGTGATTGGGGGAGAGGAGGTGAGCTCGCAAGTAGAGATTGCTAACAGTGTAAGAGAGAGGATAGGCAGGTGATAGTCAAGTGCTCAGGCCGAAGGTTTGAGATGTATCTGTTTAAATGCTAGGTGTGTTATGAACAAAGTGGATGAGCTTAGAATGTGGATCGCTGTTTGGAAATGTGATGTAGTGGCCATTAGAGATTTGGATGACTCAGGGACAGGACTGGATACTTCATGTGTGGGTTTCAGATGTTTCTGGAGGGACAGGGAGGAAGGCAAAAGAGGTGGGGCAGTAGCACTATTCATGAGGGATAGTGTCACGGTTGTAGAGAAAGTGGACGCTGTGGAGGGATTGTCTATGGAGTGGAAGTTTGGAACAGGAAAGGGTCAATAACTTTACTAGATGCTTTCTATTGGCTGCCCAATAGTAACAGGGATGTAGAGGAACAAATAGGGAAACACGTGCTGGAGAGATGTATTAATAACAGAGTTGTCATGATGGGAGACTTTAATTCCCCGAATATCAATTGCAATCTATCTAGGGTAAGGGGTTTGGTTGGGGAGGATTTTGTTAAGTGTGTTCAGGAGAGTTTCCTGACACAGTATGTGGATAAGCCTACAAGAGGAGAGGCTGTACTTGATTTAGTATTGGGTAATGAACCTGAACAGGTGTCAGATCTCTCAGTGGGAGAGCAATGTGGGGATGGTGATCATAATTCTATATCCTTTACACTAGCATTGGAGAGAAATCAGATCAGGCAAGTTAAGAAAGTGTTTATCTGGAGTGAGGGAATTATGAAGCCATCAGGCAGCAAATTAAAGGCATAAATTGGAAGGAGGTTTTCTCGGGAAATATACAGAAGTAATGTAGCAGTTTTTCAAGGAACGTTTGTTTGAAGTTCTGCATGACAACGTTCCAATGAGGCAGGTAAGTTTTGGTAGGTTACAGGAACCGTGGTGCATGAAAGTTATAATGAATCTAGTCAGAAAGAAAAGAAAAGCGTACAAAAGGTTCAGGGAACGAGGTAATGTTAGAAATCTAGAAGAGTACACGAATTGTAGAAAAGAACTTAAGAAGGAAATTAGGAGAGGCAGAGGGATCATGACAAAGCTTGGCAGGTAAGATTAAGGAAAACTCTAAGAGCAAACGGATGAGATGTGAAGGAATAGGACCTATGATATGTGACGGTGGGAAAGTTTGTGTAGAACCAATAGAAATAGCAGAGGTGCTCAATGAATACTTTACTAGAGTATTCACTGTGGAAAAAGATCTTGGTGGTTGTAGTGCAGGCTTGCGGTGGACTGAAAAGCTTGAGTATGTGGCATTAAGAAAGAGGATGTGTTGGAGCTTTTGAAAAGCACCAAGTTAGATAGGTCGCTGGGATCGGATGGGATGTACCCCAGGTTACTGTTGGAGACGAGGGAAGAAATTGTAGAACTTCTGGCGATGATCTTTGCATCATCAATGGGGACAGGAGAGGTTCCAGAGGATTGGAGGATTGCGGATGTGGTTCCTACATTCAAGGAAGTGAGGCGGATTCAAATAGATTTAAGAGACTTCTAGAAGAGTAGATGCGACTTAGTAGGACTGACGGTTATTGGTAAGCCTAGTAGGTACAGATACGTTTGGCACAACTTGTGGGCCGAAAGGCCTGTTTGTGCTGAAGTTTTTCTATGTTGTTTGAAAGGTTCCACATAGTTCAAGGAACCATTCCCTGCATGCAATCACTTCGCGGGCATTACTAGTGAACAGTGTCATATATTGGAACTGAAAGTGTTTCCATCCTCAATGCAGAGCAGGTCAATACTGGGTATCCTGGTAATAGCTCTGATTCCTTCATTCTGTGGCAATCCACAGCATCAGCTCTCTTTGAGCCTTCATGACAAAGCAATGGTTCCTGACTCCAGTGCACACTCCACACAAAGGTGTGCACGTGCATTTAATGAATACCATGCTACCATACTGGTATATTGAAACAACATTTTCACCATCTGCAACACTCTGAAAGAGCCACATTGCACTCAGCAGAATGTTATTTCTTGCGCACACATTGCTTTTTGGCATCAGAAGTCAAGTTTTCTGGTGATCTACTCTATGCTACATACCCTGATGGGACATCATTTATCACCATCTGTTTGGCAAGTTGCTGAAGTGCATGAGGACAAGGAGGAAAAGAAAGAGGGAGAAGAGGAAGGGAGGAGTAATCAATGCAACTTTTCTTCTCAGGCTGTTTGTGAAGTACTAATTTGAATGCGAAACCAGTGACAGCAACCAAATTCTCCACTCATCAACAGTCCCCCAGCTTGTTTTCCGTCTTTCACTGACTATTATAATATCTGTTTGACCACAATGTAAAAGTAAAAACCACCAAAACATTCAAATTCCAAAACTAAATTTAGAAGCATTGCATAAGAATGTAAATCTTGTGCATTCCATTAGTGTCTGTCATCTATGTATCTTTCTGATGAATAGTTATCAGCCTGACAACTGTTACTCTGTTTCTCTCTCCACAGTCGATGGAGCTGAGCATTTCTAGCATTTTCTGTTTTTCTGGTTTCCAGCAGCTGCAGCATTTTCTTTTGTTCCAGATAAATTTGCTGTTTTTGTGCTATTCACTGCTGTCCAATGGCTATAGCATAGCTGGGGAAGGCTCCTGGATTTCAGTGGTGGAGACCCTAGAAAGCTTTGGAGGATGATCTTGAGTAGCTCTAAGTTTAGAAGAGCTCAGACAGCAGATTTGTGCTCCATATAGTCACTGTCTGCTCTCATTGAGTAACACTCCGGTAATCCTAATAATTTATTGAATACCTGTGCTATCCTGTCCTCTTACCAGCATGTGGTTCATTACTGTCCAGTGCCTTACAATATGCAGATATAGTATATTCACCTGAGTTGGTGACTGTGAATATGAGATCAGATTATGACATTCTTCCACATTCTTGATGATATTCTTCTGAAAGAATAAAGACTGGAAGGGAGAGGTCGAAGTAAGAGGAGCAATCTTACATCATCTGCTGCTTATAAATCAGAAGAGATTACAGGATGAGGGGACTGTAGAATGTGAGAAACAGGATTAGGTCTGAGGATATTTCCATCTTCTATGGTTTCAGCCTCACTGTTGGCCAAGGTCTTAGCAATGGCCTTTCCAATAATCAACAGCTTTAACTCCTCCATGGGATAAGGACAACATGGCATGCCTGTCTCCTGTTGTTTCTTATTTTGTACCACATTTAACCATGTGAATTGATTTTAGAAGAAAATAACTTGTTTTTGTTATAAATATTAAGATTAACCAGAGTGCTGTGTTTCAGAACTGCATCTTTAGGGTAAAATGAAAGGTGCCATGTAACCTGTTCTGAGGTTTGCCTAGCAGGCTTGTTAAAAATTAAAGGAAAGCCTGGGTTGTTTGCTGGAAATAAAGTGTTAGTATTCACACTTGGAAGCTATGGCAGCAGCATCTGTCTTTACAGTGGTTAGACTATTAGTCTTCAAAGTCTCAGGAAGGTGTTGAGATTGTTAAGTTGTGAACAGTTATGCATTAAACTATTCACATGCTTCCTAGATAAAAGAAAGTTAGGAGAGTCAAGGATAGCTAATCAACATTTCTATCTAGATACATAACCCAAGCGATTACCAGGGTGATGGGCTTTGAGTGGAGAAGAATATTTATGAAAACATTGTGAGTTTAGGTCAGAGATTTTCCAAAAGACATTGGTGAAACTCAATGGTTGGTCTATCAGGATCTGGGAGCAAGAACAGCTAGAGATTGTGATGCCCTATTGTTCATGGCACAGGAGTCTGGGAGAGTGCTCGGGCTTAGATTGAAAAGAATAAATTCATGAGGATTTGATACAAAGCTTCAATTTCCCCTAGCTTTGAGTAGAGAATCTCCTTGAAAAACCTATGAAAGACAGTTCTGGATTAAAAGTTATCATGTTGGGAAAGAAAAGGAATGGAATAAATCATTGGGAGCTAAGATTCACTTTGGACCGTGTCCTAAAAACATCAAATGACTTTCTGAGAATACTTGTGATGTAGGTTTTCTGGTTGCATTAAAAGTAAAAGAGGAAAGTTCTAATCTGTAGTTTTATGTATAGGCTGCCTGCAGAAATAGTGTTTTGTCAATAGTGTTTTAGTTTTTTTTTGTTACAGTTAAAATCTTAAAACCTGAACTGTTGTTGAATCATGCTTTCTGCTAATAACTGGAAGTTTGAATTTCTTCTTTTCAACCTTGCTAATACAATAAAGATTATGATATTATGCACTAATATAGTGCAGGGAGATGTCCTGTGTAATTACTCAAAAACCACCCGCTACCTTCAGTGTTCAACCTTGCATTTTTTTTCTTTTCCGTGCTACAGGATAATCAGGCACAGTTCATTTAGTGCATTTTTTCTGGTTCTGTCTGGCAGTTATAAGTGATACTTTGACTTCTTCAATGATTGTTGAGAATATTGAATTACACAATGAAAGGCTCCACAGCAACCCTATTTCTCATCTGGAACACATTACCGGGCGCTTATCACTAACAGCAGCTCATCATTGGTTAGGGCTACATTCTTCTGTTTGTTTGGAGTAATTATCTCGATTAGTTCAACTGACTGTGATAATAGTTTCCCTCTGCATATGTTGTTTCTGGTGTTTCCATAGAGCTGAATTCTGGGGTCTTTATCACCATTTTAGCAATAAGCAACAAACAGTTCACATATAGAATCATTAAATAGTTCCATATTTTGTCTTGCCATTTTACCAACAAATAGTCAAATCTGGATTCCTAGCTAACCATTTATTATGAGCGTCTATTGTATTGCTCTACCCTGCTCTGGATTGCTGCCAAGACGGGTTTAACCCTTGATATTCTGACTTGTAGATAAAATGCAAAATACATGTCCACCATTACAAAATAATTATTGAAGACATTGTAGAAAGAAAACTTCAATTACAGTATTTTAAATGGAAGTTTGCCATCCCTTGTCAGGGTTGGGAATTAATTGCATTTTCTGACTAGGATTATTTTGTTCCCAGGTTGAAAAGTCTAGGTGGTCATTTTTATTCAGTCTCAAATTGTTTCGATTTTTAAACATTTCCTTTTTAAACAAAAAGAGGAGCATGTATTGCACACATTCTTAAATGATTATTATTACCCAATCTACTACATCCCAAGTCTAAATTAAAACTCATAGCACCTGCTATTCACATGAGAATAACAAACCCAATCTTGATCAATCACCAAGACTTTGTATTTCCGTCTCAACATTGCTTATCCATACCACATGCTTTATATTTTTTAAACCAATAGTTCGACTCCTTACTGTGCAGCGGAATTTTGCATTACACAGATTCCAATTTTTCTAAAATTATTTAGTTGCCATTCCTTCCTCACTAAGTCTGCTTTACCCCAATTCTTAAAATCTCCACTGGAGCCTTTCCCCATTAATTTTGCAACTATCTGTAGGTATATGTTCCAGTTTGTACACTGTCTATCCCAAATCAGTTGTCCTATACAACTGTCCACCCTCTATTTTACCATTGGTAACATAAATATTTCTATGCTATCTCTGGAATTTTCTCACCAAACCTATACTCTTGCTTCTTTCATCCTAATTTTCAAAAGCTCCCTCCTCAAAACAATCTCTTTGTCGAAGACTTTAGTCTTCTCCTCCAGTCCTTCTATTATTGCTTAGCATCTGCTTCTGTGAAACTACTTGTGATGTTTATTACATTAATGTCCTATGTAAATGCAAGTTGTTGAAATTAGCTTGTTTAGTTGTGCCTTTATTATTAATAAAAATAGGTTTGCTTTCTTAAGATGCTCCCAGTTGAACATCTGTAATGTACCTTTGTGAAACAAGATTACAATTTAATAGTGTTATTTGACATTTTTAAGGGATTTTATATTGTCATTCATCCAAGTATTTTTTTAGTTGCACAGATCTCTATTTCAGTCTTAAATTTCTACTTACAAATTTGTTATGTAACACTGCAGCAGAAACCTACTGTTGCGGAACATAAATCTGATACTAAAATTCCAATGTACCTTCTCACATTGATGAACTGCATGCAACTTGACTTTGATCTATTTAATCTTGTAGCTGACCAGCACCCTTTGATTTATCATTCAACCATTTGGGGGAATCTTTGTACTGTGAGCTAGTATTATATTTCATTTCAAAAGGTTGTCCTTTTTCTTATTTTTAAATTGAACAAGTTTTTTTGTGGAGCTGCTGCTTCTATCAAATGTGATTCCATGCAGGTAAAATAATACATGCCCTGTAAGTAATCTCAGATTTCAGCTGCAGCTAGTCCATCAGTGGGGAGACTTACTGAGTTTATGGTGAATTTATCTTGGGAAAATACATTATATCTGTGCCTCCAAGACAAATTGCAGGGAGGGGTGGAAATAATGGTCCTCAACATTTACTCTCCATCTTATGAATCACTGATTTCTAAAAAAAATTGCAACTCTGTTAAATGAAATTTTTCTGCTCTTTTCTCAATTCACTTCAGTATTTGAAATTTTTTAGCTTAGTAAAATTTCTAAAGGCAACATTTTTTTATTGCAAAGGGCAATGTGTTATTGAATTATTTGCGTGGCTCATAATTGTGAACACATCTATTTAAAAGTGGATGTCCTGTGACAGGATGCCCTCTAATTTTGGAGTGCAAGTGGGATTAGATTTAATAGCTCCTCTTTGACTGGTGCAGACACAATCATAGAATCTTAACTTCCATGCAGTGCAGAAGAAGGCCAATCAGCCCATCGAATCCACAACAACTCTCTGACAGAACTTCCCACTAACAGTTTGCTTTGAGGGTTTATTCACAACTGAAATATGTAACTTTTTTGATCACCAAGAATATTTACCATGTCGGATAACATTTCAAAACTGAGAACAGTAAAGTAAATAAGATCAAAGATCCATGAAAATTTCAATAAAAGAAATCCAGGCTACGTTGAAGTTGATGACATTATTTTACCAGTTTACTTTTGTTGGTTTCAGATGAAAAGCTGGTATGACCATATACTTCAGCATTTTTAAAAATAATTATCTAGTTAAAATGTGCTAAATTTGTTAAGATTATTAATTTTAATAAAAATAATGTATTAAGTCCAAAGAAAATGAAACTTGTTGTTCTACATTTAGACCTTCCAAATACAGGTTAGAAATCCAGCACATTAGGCCTGTACGAAGAATTGACATTGTAGAGAATAATCAATCTTAAGGAAACAGTCCCATACTACTTGTGTCTTTTAGCCCTGCCCTCTACAGAGAGGAAACAGCATAAGCTACTGATCTTTTCAAGCTGCCTCTAGTGTACTACAATCCAGTGATGGAACATATACATTTCTTGCACAGTACTGGGTTTGTGAGCATTTTCTCTACTTGACATAGTAGCCTCAAAATTGGTTTGTGTCCAGCTTTGGACACGCGGCAAGCAACAAGTAAGAACTGCTGCACTGAAATTGCTGAGCCACTAAACTACCAGAAATTGGTCCTTTTGAAGGCATGTTTTGGTTGTCAGTCTTGCCCCAAGAGGCAATGTGTTGATCAAAAGAAGAAAATTGGGCAATCAGAATACTGGCACTAGACCATATGCAGCAAGTCAAGCAAAGGGTAGTATGGCAGCCTGCTCTTTAATATGGAGCCAGGAACCATATGCAGGGAGCGTGGCTTCTGCAGTTGCGGCATTGGAAAACACCATCTTTTTAGGTCAGTGTTCTTAATTTTTCCTAATTAAAGCCAATTGAAATGATAAAGCAGAGACCTGAGAAGTGGCAGAGGGAGGGGCAGTTTGGGGATGGTGTGTATAAAAGTATGAAAAATCTGGATGGAGTAGATAAGAAGGATGTATTTCCATTAACAGAGAGTCATAGGTTCAAAGTAATTGGTAGGGTTAGAGGGAGTTGAGATGAAAGGTTTTCACCCAGGTGATCTTGAACCACTGCCTGATTAGGACAGAAACAGTCATCACATTTGAAAAAAATTTGGATTGAAGTGCCAAAGTTTATAGGCCTACAGACAAGGAGCTGGAAAATGAGATTAGATTTAATAGCTCTTTTTTGACTGGCACAGACACAAACATAGAATCTTAAATTCTGTGCAGTCAGCCCATCGAGTCCACAGCAACTCTCTGAGAGAACATCCCACTCGGGCTCTATCTCAATAACTCACTTAACTAACCCCACTAATCCCCCCAACCTATATACCTTGGGACACGAAGGAGGGTTGAATATTTTGTTCTATTTTGCAAACTTCACCCTAGAAGTTTGCTGATTTACTCATAAAGTTGTCAAACCAATCAATAGCATTTTGCCTTCAATCAATTCAAATTTGAATCATTGGGGTGAATCCAGAAGAAGATTTCATTCTTTTGTCAGCTACGACAAATAAGGGAAATAAATGGTTGAATAAATTTCAATTTTTTGTTCTGCTGATGGCATTAGAGGGTCACCAAGCAGAAAAATGAGATTTGTGTTAACAATTTAAAGAAACGTACATGACATGAATGGTTGCTAAGTTCTAGTGAATATACTATCTCAACATCAGTAATATCAGGTGCAATTTTAAGATGATTGTACCTGGTCAAATGACAGGAACATGGGAAGGTTGTAAATAAGTTGGATTTTCTTCCCTAAAAGGACATAAGTAAACTAACTGGGTTTTTATGACAATCAGTGAGAGCTTCATGGCCACCGTTACTAAGTTTAAATTTCTAGTCCAGATTTTCAGAATTTATTTACATATTTATTAGTATCACAAGTTGGCTTATAGAAACAGTGCAATAAAGTTATTGTGAAAAAAATTGAATCAGCTGCTGTGGTAGAATTTGAACCCAAGTCCCCATAATATTATCCTCTGTATCCTGATAAGGCTCATAGCCTTTGCTCTATCCAATACCATCCACCATTTCTTGATATCAGATGGAATGATTTATTATTGTCACATGTATTAGTATACAGTGAAAAGCATTGTTTCTTGCTTGTTATACAGGCGAAGCATACTGTATATAGAGAAGGAAATGGTAGGGTGCAGAATGTAGTGTTACAGTTACAGCTAAGGTGTTGAGAAAGATCAGTTTAATACGAGGTAGGTACATGTCAAAGTCTGATGGCAGCACGGAAGAAGCTGTTCTTGAGTCCGTTTGTGCGTGATCTTGAACTTCTGCATCTTTTACCTGATGGAAAAAGGTGGAAAAGAGTATGCCTAAGGTGACGTCCTTGATTATGCTGACTGCTTTTCCAAGGCAACGGGAAGCAAAGACAATGTTGATGGATGGGAACCTGGTATGCATGATGGACTAAGCTACATTTACGACCCTTTGTAGTTTATCCAGTGATGTTGCTCTTCCGTCACTATCTCTTCCAACTGGCAAATTGATTCTGATTGATTAATGAAGGAACTGGATATGATTGGGCCCAGGATACTACTACCTTGCGAATACCCGGCAGCATTGTCCTAGGGTTGAGATGAATAGCCTCCAGGAACCACAACCATTGCCTTTGTGCTATATATGACTCTAAACAGAGAGATTTTTCATTCTCATTAATTTTAATCGTACTTAGATTCCTTGGTTCCACACTTGGTCAAATACTATCTTACTGTCAAGTACAGTTACTGTCATCTGACCTCTGAAATTTAGTTATTTTGTCATGAGGCTGCTGTGAGGTCTACAGCTGAGTAGTCATGGTGGAACCCAAACTAAGCATCAGCTCAAAAGTGCTGCTTGATGGTGCTGTCAACAATACCTTCTGTTGCTTTGTTGATGATTGAAAATAGACTGTTCGGGTGTTAATTGGCCCAGTTACATTTGTTATGTTTTTCGTGGACAGGACATATATGGGAAAGTTTCCACATTGTTGGATAGATATCTGTGTCATAGTGGTACTGGAACTTGAAGCTTAGTTCTGGAGCAACAAGCCTACAGCAGTACAGCTTGGATCCTCATAGGGCCCATAGCCTTTGCTCTATCCAATATCATCCACCATTTCTTGATATCAGATGGAGTGAACAAAACTGTCTAAAGACTGGCATCACTGATGGTGGGAATCTCAGGCAAAGGCTGAGATGGATCATTTACATGGCATTTTTTGCTGAAGATGGTTGCAAGTTCACAAGCACATAGGGAACAGAAACAGGAATGGGCAATAAGACTCTTTGGATCTGCCCTGCCATTCAGTACAATCATAGCTGATCTTTGCCAACCACAACTCCTTTTGTGTGTCATTTCACCACACTCCTTTATTCCTTCATCTAATATTTATCTATCTCCATTTTAAATACTTCTGATGATACAGCCGCTATCACCCTTTGGAACAGAGAATTCCAGGGATTCACTATCATCTGCGGGAAGAAATTTCCATCCATCTCAGTTTTAAATGACTGGCCCTTTATCTTGTAGCTATGTCCCCTTGTTCGAGACTCTTGGGTGGTATGGAGGCACAGTGGTTAATACTGTTGCCTTACAGCGCCAGGATCTGGGTTCGATTTCTGGCTTGAGTCATTGTCTGTGTGGAGTTTACACATTCTCTCTCTGTCTGCGTGGGTTTCCTCTGGGTGGCTCAGTTCCCTCCCACAGTCTGAAAGACATTGGTTGGGTGTATTGACTCGAACAAGTGCCAGAGTGTGGCAACTAGAGGAATTTCACAGTAACTTCATTGCAGTGTTAATGTAAGCCTTATTTGTGACTAAGAAATAAACTTTAGAATATGTAGAACATGGAACGCTACAGCACAAACAGGCACTTTGGCCCACAAGTTGCGCCGATCATATCCCTACTACCAGGCCTATCTATAACCCTCAATCCCATTAAATTTCATGTACTCATCCAGAAGTCTCTTAAAGACCCCAACGAGTTTGCCTCCACCACACCGACAGCTGCTGATTTCACTCACTCACCACCCTCTGAGTGAAAAACTTATCCCTCTCATCTCCTCTGTACATAGTCCCCAGCACCTTAAACCTGTGTCCTCTCATAACGACCATTTCAGCCCTGGGAACTAGACTCCAAGAATCCACCCTATCTGTAACTCTGAATATCTTATAAACCTCTTATCAGGTCGTCACTCATCATTCGTCTCTCCAGGGAGAAAAGACCTAGCTCCTTCAACCTATCCTCATAAGGCATGCCATCCAATCCAGGCAACATCCTTGTAAATTTCCTCTGCACCCTTTCAATAGCTTCCACATGTTTCTTGTAATGAGGCGACCAGAACTGTGCACTGTACTCCAAGGGTTTGAAGTTAGATAAGTCCCCTGGGCCGGACGGGATTTACCCTAGGATTCTTTGGGAGGCGAGAGAGGCGATTGCAGAGCCTCCGGCTCTGATCTTCAGGTCGTCGTTGGTTACAGGTATAGTGCCGGAAGACTGGAGGATAGCGAATGTGGTCCCATTGTTCAAGAAGGGGAATAGAGACTTTCCTGGGAATTATAGACCGGTGAGTCTTACTTCTGTTGTGGGCAAAGTATTGGAAAGAATTATTGGGGATAGGATTATAGTTATTTAGAGAGAAACGAATTGATTGGGGATAGTCAGCATGGTTTTGTGAAGGGTAGGTCGTGCCTTACTAACCTTATTGAGTTTTTTGAAAAAGTGACCGAAGAGGTGGATGGGGGTAAGGCAGTTGATGTGGTATGTATGGACTTCAGTAAGGCGTTCGATAAGGTGCCCCATGGAAGGCTTCTGCAGAAAATGCAGATGTATGGGATTGAGGGTGATTTAGCTAATTGGATTAGGAATTGGCTAGCTGATAGAAGACAGAGGGTGGTGGTTGATGGAAATTATTCATCGTGGAGTTCGGTTACAAGTGGTGTACCTCAGGGATCTGTTTTGGGGCCCCTGCTGTTTGTAATTTTTATAAATGATCTGGATGAGGGTATTGAAGGATGGATTAGTAAATTTGCGGATGACACCAAAGTCGGAGGAGTGGTAGATAGTGAAGAGGGGTGTTATAGTTTGCAGAGAGACTTGGACAAGGTGCAGAGCTGGGCCGAGAGGTGGCAAATGGAGTTTAATGTGGAAAAGTGTGAGGTAATTCACTTTGGCAGGAATAACAAATGTGTAGAGTATAGGGCTAATGTAGGACTCTTAATAGTGTTGAAGAACAGAGGGATCTTGGTGTATATGTGCATAGATCCCTGAAAGTTGGCAATCAAGTCGATAAGGTTGTTAAGAAGGCATACGGAGCCTTAGCTTTTATAGGTAGGGGGATTGAATTTCAGAGCCGCAACGTCATGTTGCAACTGTACAAAACTCTAGTGCGGCCGCACTTGGAGTATTGTGTGCAGTTCTGGTCCCCACATTATAAGAAAGATGTGGAGCATTGGAGAGGGTACAGAGGAGGTTTACCAGGATGTTGCCTGGTATGGAGGGCAGGTCTTATGAAGAGAGGCTGAGGGATTTGAGGTTGTTTTCGTTAGAAAGAAGGCGGCTAAGAGGAGACCTTATTGAAACATATAAGATGATTAGAGGTTTAGATAGGGTGGACAGTGATAGCCTTTTTTCTAGAATGGAGAAAGGTAGCACGAGGGGACATAGCTTTAAATTAAGGGGTGGTAGTTATAGGACGGATGTCAGAGGTAGGTTCTTTACCCAGAGGGTGGTAAGGGTATGGAATGCCCTGCCTGCTGCAGTTGTAGATGCGCCAAGTTTGGTGGCGTTTAAGAGGTTAGTAGATAAGTTTATGGATGAAAAGGGAATGGTTTAGGTTAGAGGGTCATTGCTTTTTCTTAATTGGTCGGCGCAACATTGAAGGCCAAAGGGCCTGTTCTGTGCTGTAATGTTCTATGTTCTATGTTCTAAGGTCTGACAAAGATCTTATAAAGTTGCAGCATTATCTCCAGATTCCTAAACTCAATCCCTCGATTAATGAAGGCTAGTACACCATATGCCTTCTTGACCACATCCTCCACCTGTGAGGCTGATTTAAGAGTCTTGTGGACCTGGACCCCCAGGTCCTTCTGATTCTCTACACTGCTCGGAGTCCTACCCTTGATAACTTTAACTTTAGTCAGAACGCCTCACCATCTGTCATGCTCCCTCATCAACTTACCTGTTTGAATAAATTCAATCTTTACTCTTCTAAACTGACTATTTAGCCTCTTAAATGATCACTTTCTAATACCAGGAATTAGCCTATGAACCTCCTTTGCACTGTCTCCAATGTTACTATATCCTTTGTTAGGTAAGAGGTCCAAAGCTGTGCACCACATTACAGGTGAGGCCTCACCAACACCCTGTACAATTGCAACAAAACTTCCCTATTTTAGAACTCCAACCCCTTTGCAATAGAGGCCAAAATGCTGTTTGCCTTTTAAATTACATTGGACCTTCCTGATAGATTGTTGTGATTCATGCACTAAAACATCTAGATCCCTCTATATTTCATTCACCTGCAAACTCTCTCCATTTAGATAATAATTTGCTTTTTGATTCCTCCTCTCAAAGTGCATGACTTCATACTTTGCCATGTTAAACTCTATTTGCCAGGTTTTGCTCAGTCACTGAATCTGTTATATCCCATTGCAGAATCACAATATCCTGAT
Source organism: Sphyrna mokarran (assembly GCA_024679065.1). NCBI lineage: Eukaryota > Metazoa > Chordata > Chondrichthyes > Carcharhiniformes > Carcharhinidae > Sphyrna > Sphyrna mokarran. The sequence goes on from JAGIQG010000009.1 coordinate 39,264,581, forward strand.
GACAATCTGCTGTTCCACCTATCTTCATATCATTGGCAAATTTGGGGGAGGAGAAGGGAGGCCAAATCATTCTCTGGTGGGGAGGGGAGGGAAGAAGAAGGGCCAGATCACTTTCTGGTAGAGTGGGGGGGCAGGAGGGAGAGCCAGACCATTCTCTGGTGGGGAGGGGAAGGGGAGAAGGAAGCCCAATCATTCTCTGGTGAGGGATGGGGAGAGGGGAGAGGGAAGAGGAGGGTCAGATCGCTATTTTGGAATGGGGGGGAGGGTCAGGAGAAGAAGGCCAAATGGTTTTCTGGTGCGGGGAGGGCAGGGGTGGGTCTGATCTCCAGGTCATCAAAGTAAATAGTGAACTGCGGGCCAAGAACTGAACAGTGCGATCCTCCACATGTTATATCTTTCTTTCTGAAAAGTAAGCATTTATTTCAACTCTCTGGGGCTGATTTTACCATTTTGATTCTAAGTGCTGAATCTGGGTGTAATTCAGATCCAACTTGGAAATCTGTTCTCAGCGCCTCCATACGCACAGCCTGAAAAAAAAATCGCGAGTCTGAATTGCACTGTGGGCGGGGCTTATTTCACCCGAAACCCTGCTATTCCAATTGGAGCCTTCAGCTGTGCATGCGTAGTGAAAAAAATAATTTGAAAAAAGCTCCCCTGTTACATTGGTTCCTGGCCACAGCCCGGCAGTGATGGCTGCCACAGGTATCGCCCCAACCCCACAACGTAACTGTCCCCTTATCCACCCATCCCCCTCACTACCCAGACTGATCACAACCCCTTATCCCCTTCCCCCCCCATCAATCGCCCCAGAGTATCAGCATACCCCCCCTGCCCTTCCCCCCACCAGAGATCTATCTGGCCTCTCTCCTCTCCTCCACCCGCTTCACACCAGAGAACCATCTGGCCTCCTCCTCCTGCCCCCCCCCACCCCCTTCCAAATAGTGATCTGACCCTCCTCTTCCTCCCCCCTGCCCCCATCAAAGAATGATCGGACCTCCTTCTCCCCTTCCCCTCCCCACCAGAGAATGATCTGACTCTCCCTCCTCCCCCACTTCACCAGAGTGTGATCTGGCCCTCCTTCTTCCTTCCCCTCCCCACCAGAGAATGATTTGGCCTCCCTTCCCCTCCCCCATCAGAGAATGAATGGGCCTCCTCTGACCCTACCACCTCCACCCACCCCTCCAGAGAACAATCTGGTCCTCCTTCCTCCTCCCTCCACCAGAGGTACATCTGGCCCACCTCCTTCTTCCTCCCTCCACCAGGGAATGATCTGGCATGCCTCCCTGCCTATCCCTCCCACGCCACCACTGATCTAAATTAGAAAACTGTTGGAAGCTCTGAACTTACCTCTTCAGAAGCTGGAATGCCCAGAACAGAGCTTTGCCGCACATGTCTGTTTCGAGCCAAATCTGGACGGGCGAATGTGATGGTAAAATCGGGCCTTATGTTTTCAACGTCTCAGCCAGTTTTCAATCTTTGCCAACACAATTCTTCAACTTTGTCTTTTGCACGAATTTGCTGGGCTTCCTCAGCATTGAGGATGAGAATACCTATAGCGTCTTCTCTACTGGATAGTGGTTTAATTTTCCGCCACCATTTACAACTGCAAGGGTTGGACTGGTTCATTTCCTTATGAGACCAAGATTAAAAACATTTCTCTTTTTGGCATTCTTGCAAAATCTTTCTGATTAATTCTCAGTATGTCAAAGTACAGCTTTGTGACAACATAATTGCTTCTTTCTGAAGATTATAAATGTGATACCAAAAGAATAATACCACAAAAGATCATTTGTGAAAATTTAATGACTACCAAGTCACTGAACCTCAAAATCAGAAGAGCTTGAAATATACTTTCAAAAACTAATTTGGGATAAATAGATGAGAAATACATTTACAAATGATAAACTTCTTCACCTGTCCTAGATATACCCAAAGTTTATTCTAATTAACTCTTTCATTATGCTACTACGGTGACTAGAATTAAATATTTTGCTCTTGGTGATTGATAAACAACTTTCCTTCGGGAAGTGGAGAGCACTGGACCTGCAAAGAATACCCTTTCGGGATCGGAGGATCAAGGGAGCACAAGGCTCTGGCGCTCATCTTCGGGGAGCAGAGAGCACTAGACCTTCAAGGAACATTGTTTTGGAAGTTGAGGGAAAGGGAGAACAAGGTTCAGGGACCCTCCCTTACCTTCAGGAGCAGAGAGCACTGGGTCTACGAGTGATACTCTTCTGGGAGTGGAGGATAAAGGCAGCATGAGGCTTGGACTCTCACATACTTTCAGGAGCGGAGAGCACAGGACCTGTGAGCTACATTATTCTGGGAACTGAGTTCAAAAAGTGATGTGGGACCAACCAAAGCAGCTGATTGGTGAGTACATCTGGTGAGTATTTTCAATCTGTTAAAGTGATTAATTGTTTATTACTGAGGTACAAATTAAAAAAAGAGTATAGAATACCACAATTATAATAGCAATGTTTGATAAAAAAAAGTTCCAACCTAATACAATTTTTTTAAGGGAGCAACTAGCTTCATTGAAGGACATCTTTGCAGAAGAACTCACACCCATGATGTGATCCTCCTGCACAATGTAGGAAAAGAGGGAAGCTCCCAGATGGTGTATCTAAATGCAGCTTCTAGCTAATCAGATTTTGGAGCGGGAACTGGGGGTGAACTCACTCTGGAGTGCCTGCAATGATGAGTAAGTTATGGATAGCACATTTAGCTTGGTGATCACATGGCAGATGCGGATTGCACAGGCAGAAAGGGAATGTCTGACCATCAGATACAAAAAATTCAGGAAGTTAGTGCAGGAATTGCCTGTGGTCATCCCTCTTTTTAACAGATATACAGCTGGGGTGATGGCTCTCAGGGGAAAGCGACAGTAACCAAGTTCGTGGCATTGTAGATCGCTCTTCTTTTGATGATATCAGGCAGGAACTTTCAAAAGTTAATTGAGGGGTACCTGTGGGAACGAAAAAGGATGTCTGGTAAGTGGCATGCTTTCAAAAGTGTGTTAACCGGGGTTCAGGATAAACACAGTGAAGGGCAAGGCTGGCAAAAGTCAGGAACTCTGGATGAGGCCCTAGTCAAGAAGAAGAAAGAGGCACATGACTTGTATAGCCAGCTAGAATTAAGTGAATCTCTTGAAAAATATAGGTGGTACAGGAGTAGAGTTAAGAGAGAAATCAGGAGAGCAAAAAAGGGGACACAAAATTGTTTTGGCAGCTAAGGCAAAGGAGAATCCAAAGAGCTTCTACAAATACATAAAAGGCAAAAGAGTAACAAGAGAGAGAGTAGAGCCTCTTAAGGATCAACAAGGTATCTGTGTGCCGATCCACAAAAAATGGGTGAGATCCTAAATGAATATTTCTCATCAGTATTTACTATTGGGAAAAGCATGGATGTTAGGGAGCTTGGGTAATTAAATACTGATGTCTTGAGGAGTGTGCATATTACAGAGAAGGAGGTGCTAAAAGTCTTAAAATGCATCAAGGAAGATAAATCTGTAGAACCTGATGAGGTATATCCCAGGACATTGTGGGAGGCTAGGGAGGAAATTGCGGGTCCCCTAGCCGAGATATTTGAATCATTGACAGTCACGGGTGAGGTGCCTGAAGATTGGAGAATGGCAAATATTATGCCTTTTTTTAAAAAGGGCTGCCAGGAAAAGCCTGGAAACTACAGACCAGTGAGCCTTACATCTGTGATGGATAAATTGTTGGAAGGTATTTTCAGAGACAGGATCTACAGGCATTTAGAAATGCAAGGACTGATTAAGGATAATCAGTGTGACTTTGTAAGTGAAAAATCATGTCTCACAAATTTGATTGAGTTTTTTGAAGGGGGTAACCAAGAAGGTAGATGAGGGCAGTGCAGTTGATTTGTTTACATGGACTTTAGCAAGGCCTTTGACAAGGTATCGCATGTAGGTTGTTGCATAAAGTTAAATCTCACAGGATCCAGAATAAGGTATCTAAATGGATACAAAATTAGCTTCTTGACAGAATAAGAAGTCTGACAACACCAGTTTTAAATCCAACCAATTTATTTGATAGTAAACTCGCAAGCTTTCGGCTTTATGGCCTTCATCAGGCTCATTCGCTGAGTTTCTCTAATAGTGGTTGGGGTTATTGTAGTTCCTATCATGTTATTTGAAATCAATCCCTCTAATATCTGAGGGATATTTGTAATGTCTTCTTGTCTGCAATATTCTTTTGTTTTGTATTCTTGTGTTCAATTATGTTACCATTGTTAAATCCCTCACTATCAACATCATTGACCAGAAACTGAACTAGACTGGCCACATAAATACTATGGCTACAAGAGCAGATCAGAAACTAGGAATCTTGTCACAATTATTTCATCTGCTTACTTCCCAAAACTTGCCCACCATTTAAAAGACACAAATCTGGAGTCTGGATGGAATACTTTCCATACACCTGGATGTGTGCAGCTCCATCAACATAGAAGAAGCTTTACACCATCCAGGAAAAAGCAGATGCTTTATTGGTGCTCCATCCATAAGTAGCCTCACTTCCTCCACCACTAATGATAGTGGCAGTAGTATGCTGTGCAGGAACACAGTAGGGCTCCTGAGATCACTGCCATCTAGAAGGACAAGGGCAACAGATGCATGGAAACACCACCCTCACCTGGAAGTTTCTGGCCCAGCCATTTACCATTCTGACTTGGAAATATATTGCCATTCCTACACTGTTGCTGAGTGAAAATTCTAACACTCCATCGCTAACAGAACTATGGGTATACTTACATCACGCAGACTGCAGCACTTCAAGAGGCAACTCAGCACCACTTCTCAAGGGCAATTAGGGATGGGCAATAATTGTTGGCCTAGACTGTGATGCATACACTATGAAATAATTAGAAAATTTAAAATAAGTCTATCATGAAGGATTATTACAGAAAAATGGAAAGCTTGTTGGTGAATTTGAAATATCGAGAATGATTCATCTGTGTGTTACTTTGTATGTTAGTTTGTATATGTAATGAAAATGTGGGTAGCTGAGGCTCTCTTATGTGTTGGTACATTCTTATTTTAATTATTTCTGACCTTTTCTCTTAAGCCTGTTTTTAAAATGTTTCCTTCCTGATAGAGAATCTGTTTCCATACTTCCACTAATTCTGTCTGGACCTATCCTTTAAGAACTGTTTAAAAATGGCCAATTGAGATTTTCCTTCCAATTTTACTGATGAACTACTACTGAGTGTAAATGGCAAGCCCAAGTTAGAAATTCATAAGAACAGATTTTGCAAAATAACTTGAAATATGGGGCGATGTTGGCATAGCGGTGATATCACTGAACTATTCAAAGACCCAGGGGACATGGGTTTAAAAGCAACTATGGCAGCTGGTGGAATTTAAAGTCAATTAATAAATCTACAATATAAAGCTGGTCTTACTGAGAAAAAAAAAACTGGTTTTTGCCCTTTTGGGAAAGAAGTCTGCCATCCTTATCTCTCTGGAATGTGATTTCAGACTCACAACACAATGGTTGATGCTTAAATACTCCCTCGTTTTGGGGACAATTAGGGATGGGCAACAGATGCATACTTGCCAGAAATGCCCACAACCCATGAAAAAATAAAGAAATTGAATGAATAATCCAGTTCTATTCCAGAATAGCATTTTATCCTTCACTCATCTATATCAATGAAAATAGAATGGATAACTTGTTTAACTAAATAATTGATCAACAGCAATCATGTATTATAAACGGAAAATGCTGGAATTATGGAGCAGATCAAGCAGCCTTTGTGGTTAGATAAACAGTCTTTTGTTAGAACTGGAAAATGTTGCCGATGCAATGAGTTTTAAGCAAGTACAAAGACAGGGAGAGGGTGAGAAATGGCAGGAAAATTATTAAAGAAAGTTGGGGGGAGGGCAATCTTACCTTCCTGCCTCGCCAGCCAATGGATGGGGCAAGCTGCTAAGATTCATGCCCGATTTCTCACCTCTTGCGATCTTAATAGCACTGGATATCCAACGGGATCAGCCTCATGCCCAAAAACGGCATGAGACTGATTGTAAGTTTCAATGCTATGGTAAATAGCATTTAAATATTACAAACCAGCCTGGGCTTACTTGCCTCTGTGGTCTCACTGGTGAAGTTCTCTCTGGTGAAAATGACATACGGCCCTCATCAGCTCGGATCAAATGTGATGGCCTTGCCGATAGAACCAGAGGCCATTGAACCACCCCCTCCTCCTCCCCCCTCCCCCCGACCCTCAGGATGGTCAGGGGCAGGGGAGATGTGCCCTTGGGCAGTGCCAGCCTGACATTTCTACCTCAGCACCCTGGCAAGGTCCACCCAGAATCCTGGCAGTACCCACTGGAACAGGGTCAGGATGTGGGCAGGCCATTTGAGCGGGAGGAGGGTATGGAGATGGCTGCAATTGAAGGGAGAGGGGACCACTGCATATACTGCCATAGTGATGGTGGGGAATTTTGGCAACAGGTCAGTCCAGGCAGGGGGTACGATCACCCCCAAGGTGTCTGATAGGGTGGAATGCTGGATAATGGTACAAGGCAAAAGGAGGGAGTTAAGGGACAAGTAAAAGATTCAAACTATGGGTGCACAGGAGCAGTAGAATGGGAATTGAAACCAGCATCTGCTATATGAAAAAGAGAAAGCAGTGATTATGATCTGAAATTTTTAAGCTTAGAAGATGTAAAGTGTCTAATTGAAAGTTGGGGTGTTGTTCCTCAGGTTTCCATTGAAATTCATTGGAACAACGTAAAAAGCTGGGGTCAATATAGAAGCTATGGTCAAGGATGCACAAAATAAAATGCTACATGACTGGAAATTCAGGTTCATGAGTATGAACTGAACGGAAGTGGTCTGCAAAACAATCACTGAATCTTCATATAATCTCCCTAGTGTTGAGCAGACTACATTGTTAGCAGCTAATACATTATATTAACTTGAAAAGGGTATTCCTAAAATGGTGATAAGGGACAGGGTAAAATGGTATTACATCTCCTACCCCTGGATGTTATGAGTCAGGAATCATATTAGAGATGATGGAAGTGCGGATTAATGTGTCATGGATAGAATGGTCTATTCAGAATGTTGAAAGTGATGAGATAGGAACGATATGTTTTTGGTAACATCAAACAGGAGATGGCAGAAATGGTACTGCAGGATCCTCTGTGGAGGCTGATGGGGTGAAAGCTGAGGGCAAGACAAACCCAATCCTGTTTCTGGGAGAAAGGGAAGGAGTGAGAGTAGAAATGCGTGAAATCATGCTACTGTTTTATTATTATTACTATTATTTTCCAGCAATCTTACTTCTACGATTATCACTGACTAGCAACGATGAGATAAGTTTCTGATTATTTCATTGTTCAGCTTGCTTAAGTGACATGGCTATAGACCAAGAGTTCTAAAACCAGTTTGGGCGGGGACAAGGATTGTATAGTTATGATGACTTCATCTGTACTCTAAAATCCAAAACTTGAGAAACAAACAAACAGCATCATCGTATTCATAATGACAATACCAAATAGACTGCCAATAGCGCATTGAGAGAATTGCTCAGCCTGAGACCCAGGAACAATACTGCAAGAGAAACATTTATGTTTGTAATTTTTTCAAATGTAAAGAATGTAAATCAAAATGGAAGAATTTTTATTTTGCTAGCCATTTGCAAGAACAAGTTTGATCTTTTTTCCCATTATGGGAAATGAATCCTCTATCAACTAGCCACTGACTAACATTTTCAGGTAAAACAAAGTAACATTTATATTCCATTTTCCTACTTTATAACCCAAAAGTAGATGGTATTCTTGGATTATACAACATAGATACTTGTTTGAATACTAATATTAACCATGTGAAGATTAAATAGAAAGGCTGAGCTCTTTTGAGTAAATTAGCACAGAACATATGGATAGCCTTGGATACTTATTGGCACAAAGGCACAGGCAGTACGCTCATTACGTGAAGGAACTAAGTAAAGATGCTTAATGGGATTTTGATACTGAAATGAATTTTGTGATCAGGAAGCTCTCCTCGGATGTTTGGGGATGAACATGAATTATAGCTCAGCTAAGCTACCAACATTCTCCATCAACCCACAGACAAAATTCATTGTGAAGAATTAATGGTACTTTAATGACAGAGCAGCACTGTGAGATGTAATTTATATATTTAAAAATATCAAAATGTCTATGATTTATATAATTAGTTAATTAATCTCAATTATAATTAACATAGATTTCTGTTAATCCACTGAAGTGTAACTGAAAATATTCTTTTATGGAACAATTTTTATCAGTCTCGAAATTTCAGATAAGCTCCATTAATTTTGTTTGTCACTGTCTTTGGTTCTAAATCAAAGTTTACTCAAAATTGATAGATTTTAGGAATGTTTATACTGAGACTTGACAAAATTGAAGCTTCTGATAATACTCTGCATCAAACCAGACAGTGAATGAAAGAGCAGTAGCCCATGGCATGGAGAATAATTTTCAGTTAAGACGAATAACTAAAAGTAATCATTTGTCTTTCTAAGATGATTTGTCTTGGCTATTGATGCTGAGAACTATTGCCTCTCAATGTCTCAACTAATGTAATTTGCATCTCGTCAGTAACGTTCGGCATTTCATTTTAGTGTTTTAATTAACAAATTCAATTTATCCAAACTACTGTGAAAACAAATTAAAGCTTGGAAATTACAGCCCCAAGCCTCAAGGATATTGCTAAGGTGATTGCTTTTATGACTGTCATTTCAGTGAAAACCACTGAAAGCATTGGGGTCATTGACAAATTCATGCAGGTATTATAGATTGTTTATTGAAACAGAGAAAATGCTGGAAATTATGCAAAATTATGCAGGATTCGTTGTTAGCTGGCTGACATACAAAATATGAATTAGGAGCAGAAGTAGGCCATTCAGCCTCTTGAACCTGCTCTGCCATTTTATAAGATCATGGCTGATCTGATTGTGCCCTCTTCTTCCTATGTTGAAAATATTGTATAGAAACATATGGCCTTCTAAGGTGTATGTGTTTTATATTCTATAGAGCATTTGTTCAAACTTGCATTAATTAACTGCTCCAGAGATCTTTTGCTGAGAATGTACACTTCTGTATAGTTTACATTAAATTAAGATAAATCATGGTGAAACTATTATTCATGATTTACAATGGTGTTTAGTTGTTTTGTGCAGACTTCCAATTTTGCATTGTGGCATTTTGATAGCTAAGGTACCAAACAAACCTAAAGGTTCCAGGTTCAATTATTGATAAATTGCGAGTTATTTAATCTCAATTGGGAATGCGGATTCAGCACCACGTGGTTGGAAAAGTAAAGCTAGTAAAGGTACCTATTCCTGATAGGTATTCTAGGAAATGGACATTTAGTATGTTCCTTTTATGATAAAATAAACTGTTGATACTCGCTGATTAGTTTCACAAATGGAAGAAAGTCTTTTTTGCAAGGTGCAGGAGGCATGCTGTAGCCAAGAAGCTATACCCAAGCAAACACCAGCACTTCAGAGAAATTAGGAAAGTTTGGAGACACCATAAATAATGGAGACAGAACAACAAGACAAAATAAAACAGCATGATTGGAGAGACTAAAACAGTGTTACAAACAAATGAACAGCAAAACACCATAAGACACTCAAATGAGGAGAGAGCAGCAAGACATCATAAAGCAGCATGGGAGGAGAGACAGCAGCAAGACACCATTAAATAGGGCACGGGGCAAGTATAGTGAGACACCATAAAATAGAACAAGAAGAGACAGAAGTGGGACAATATAAGACAGTATTGTGGCTGCAGTATATGGGAATTGGCCGACATCAATGTGCTCTAAGACAACACATAAGTAAGAAATGTCAGTGGTTCGAAAGGCTTTGGCTCAGTGTCAGTGCAGTCTATCAGCTAATATTTTGTTTCAAAAGGAAATCACATTCCTGAGAATAGGACTAACTAATTTGGTCAACAGCAAAGACAGGAGGATATAACACCTAGATGAGTGAGGTGGACTTAGGCTTTTAAGGGCCCTGTGCTGATATTACGTCCCGGTCCACCTGATGACATGACCCACTTACCAGTGATATCAAGTCCTACCCCCAAATTATGTCAAGTCCAACCTCAAAATGACACTATTGCCTTCTACTGACCACATCCACCTCAGCTCACACAGTGTAAGCCACAAAAATATAGAAAAGTACTGCTTCAATGCTTCTTAGCTTATGAAAACAAGCTTGTAATTGATTAATTGAAATCCACGATGCAAGCCACAGGGATCCAAAAGAAGTACAAGTTTACAAATCACTGCTCAGTGCTTCACTGCATTGTAACTGATGAAAACAAGCCAGTAGTTGATGAATTGAAATTCAAATCCACAACACAAGCTGTAAAAATACAAAAAGAATACAATTAATAAATAACTGCTTTAACACTTTTTCACTGATGAAAACAAGCTTGTAATTAATCAGTTGAAATCCAAGCCTATCTTTTGTCAGCATAATGATAGAGATGATCAATATTGCAAAATGTTTGCTTTGAGGTGAGAGAACATAGAATTGGCCAATGAACAATGAGATGGAGAAATCAGCCAATAACATGACTGCAGTACAGCACAGGCCAATGCAGGACAGAATGGGTGTGAAAAAGTCCAGTGCAGGAGCAAATACTCCAGTCAAGTGAAATCGAGTGAGTCCAAGTCCAATATATCTGGATTTGGTGACAACTGTCTGACAGGATTCTGTCCTTTGACCAAAAGAGACTTTCTAAAGGCCAGTATTGAGAGCAGTGGGGGATGGTGGTTATTCACCAGTTAAAACTGTATGTTACAGTTACAAGATCAGAATAGCAAGTGGTGGTTCCATTTGAAAAGCTGAAGTTAAACAAGAGAATATGAAAGATGGGCTTACATTTCAGATTTTCTTGCTTCATCAGTTGTTTGCAATCCATAGCAATGTAGACAACTTTTCTTCTGCATTTTTTCTTCACAATATTGTCAACAACATATCAATAATATCATCCTGGGTAAAGTCTTGTAAGGATATATTTTCAATCATCAGTACAACTGAACTTATCAGATGTTCCTGATTCATTGTATTTCTCAGAAAATTTTTAAACATTTTCAATACAAAGAACATTCTTTGCATGCAAGCATTTGTGACCGGTATTGTTAAAATATTTTTAGAATGGTTTCCACATTTGGAAAGGTTGTCTGCAAACCATTACATACAAGTCTGCACAAATTAGCTGGTGATCTCAAAGCTCAGGGCACATCATTACCGATGAAATAAATGAATTGTTTTGCTTCATCTTCAAAAACATTTGTGTCTATGTCCTCCTGGTAAAATCATAGAATCCCTGTAATGCAGAAGAGGCCTTTTGGCTCATTGAATATGCACTGACTCTCCGACAGAACATCTTATCCAGCCCCACCTCCCACCCTATCCCTGTAATCCCACATGTTTATCCTGCTAATCTTCCTAAATTACATATCTTGGCCAATTAGCATGGCCAATCCACCGAACCTACACATCTTTAGGCTGTATTCAAATTCAGTTAATTTATTACTGCAGTGGCTTTTAGCTTTCTGTTGAAAAGCATGCAATATCAACAGTTTTCTTCAGAGTGTTCTTTTAGTCTGTAATTGCATCATTATTGTGTCATAAATAACATTAACAGTCTCAATAATGATCTTCTCATTCCTTTTTAAAAAGATGTGGTTGTCTCCAGTTTCATCAAACAATAACTTCTTGCATCTTGTATGCTTCTTGTCATCAGAGGGATCTGTATTCTTTGTTAATGTTAGTGTCTTTGCTTCCATTGAGATATGTTCAGTTCAGACTTCCATGACAAAACCTCTAACTGAGGCTAACAACTGTGAACTATTCAAAAAAGTAATATGCAGTGATGGCATTGATTCTTTATAATTAACAGTTCCACATAACTGCAATATCACACCTTTCAAGTTTCTCTGCTTCGGATTTTGCTTTATCTTTCACACTGTGGACCACACAGTGGCACAATGGTTGGCACTGCTGCCTCACAGTCGCAGGGACCCAGGTTCAATTCCATCCTTCGGTGATTTTCTGTGTGAAGTTTATATATTCGCTCTCTGTTTGCATGGGTTTCTTTTGGGTGTTCTAGTCTCCACCCACCGTCCAAGGATGTGCATGTTAGGTGGATTGGTCATATTAAACTTCCCTTTAGTGTCCAAAAGTGCGTAGATTAGGGAAATCAGTGGAGTAAATGTGTAGGGTTATGAGGTGGGCCTGGGTAAGGTGCTCTTCCAGAGAGTCGGTGCATACTTGATGGGCCAAATTACCTTTCTCTGTCATATAGGGATTCTGTGATGCATGATTTCTCTAAAATTCATGTAGCTATTGTCTGTTAAGCATTCCTTAAAGTTTAGTTTCAAAACTGAAGCAGCATCTAATGAGTGGATAACCTGGTGTCACAAATTATTTTGACAATCAATTTTCTATGTGCCTTCTACAAGCTTGATTGCAGTATATTCCACCATGCATGGAAACTAAAAAAATGCATAGAAGTTTCGATATAATTCTCACATGATTCAGCTACTGCATTGCAAATTAAATTGACAGAGTGACTGGAAAATGGGATCAATAATGCACAGGGTCTGGATATGTTTCTGCTATATTTGCCACATTATCAAAGTTTTGCCCAAGGCAATTTTTGATGTCCAAACCTAAATTTGCAATAATTTCCAAAACAGTTGAATCCAGACACTTAGAAGTGTGGAATTATAGCTGGACAAAACAGATAAATTGCTCTACAACTTCACCATTGCTGGTCATATATTAAAATTAATGTTAATTAGTCCTCATGCCTTATATACGGAGATCCATCAAAGATTTAAAAGACAGTACCAGACCAAAGTAGAATCCCAGGCTAGCCACACATACTTCCACCCACTATGGCAAGGTCTGCAAGATATAATAGGCTACAAGATGAAGGCATATAGGATCGCCGGCACAATGCACCTCTCCCAAATGAGCTCAACACATTCCATGCCTGTTTTGAGCAAGAGACCATTAAGAGTATGCCTTCCACCACAGAAGCCTCATTTGAACTGGTATCCGAGATCAGACGTCGCAGACGTCAAAACCCACGGAAAGTGACTAGCCCAGACGGAATGACCGGATGAGCACTCAGATCCTGCGTGGACCAGTTGGCGGGAGTATTTTCAACTTCTCTTTACACCTATCTGCTTTAAGAAGATGACCATCATCCCTGTACCAAAGAAAAACCAGGCAGCATGCCTTAATGGCTGGCTTTTATCCAGTGGCTCTGATATCTATCATTGTGAACTGCTTTGAAATCTTAGTAATGGCACGAGTCAATTCCAGCTTCTCTGATTATCTGGATCCAATATAGTTTGCTTATCACCACAACACACCCACAGCAGGTGCCATTTCCTTGGCTCTATACTCAACCCTGGAACACATAGATAACAAAGATACCCATGTCAGACTCCTATTTATTGACTGCAGATCAGCTTTCCACATCATTATTTGTACAAAACTCATTTCCACACTTCATGGCCTAGGGTTTGGCTCCTCCCTCTGCGACTGGATCCTGAATTTCCTAATCCGCAAACTGCAATCAGTAAGGATAGGCAATAACACCTCCTCCACAATCATTCTCAATTTCAGTGCCCCACAAGGCTGTGTCCTCAGCCCCCTTACTAATACTCCTTATCCACCTGTGACTGTGCGGCCTAATTCCACATCAACTCAATTTTCAAGTTTGCTGATGACATCATCGTAGTGGGTCAGAGCTTAATCAATGATGAAATCAAATCCAGGAAAGCGGTAGAGTATCTGGTGAACTGGTGCGATGACGATTATCCCTCTCCCTCAATTAATCTCTATCAGTGATAGAGATAGTCATTGACTTCAGGAAGCATTGTAGAGGACATGCCTTTTCTGCATCAATGTGGATGAAGTGAAAATGGTTGACAGCTTCGGGCTTCTATGTGTCCATATCACCAACAATCTGTCCTGGTCCCTCCACTCCAATGCTATAGTAAGAAAGCCCACCAATGCCTTTACTTTCTCAGGCAGGTAAGGAAATTTGGCATGTCTGTTACAAATCTGCTACAGAAATCATTCTTTCTGGTTGTATTACAGCTTAGTAAGGCTCCTGCTCTATCCAAGACCGCAAGAAATGACAAAAGATTGTGAATGAAGCCCAGTCCATCACGCAAATTAACCTCACATCCATTGATTCTGTCTGCACTTCCCACTGTCTTGGAAAATCAGCCAGTATAATCAAAACTCACATGTTCTGGACACACTGTCTTCCACCTTCTTCTATTGGAAAAAGATATGAGTCTGAGGTCACATACCAACCAACTCAAGAGGAGCTTCTTCCCTGCTGCCATCACACTTTTGAGTACATCTATCTGACATTAAATTGACCTTTCTGTATATCTTAGCTACAAATATAACACTACGTTCTGCACCCTCTCTTTTCCTCCACTTCGTGTGGTATGCTTTGTCTGTATAGCGCACAAGAAACAATACTTTTTACCGTATACTAATACATATGACAATAACAAATCAAATCAAATCACATCATATCTGGTGTTGAATCAATTATTATGGAATGCTATTTGGCTATTAGACTTAATTAGGTTTCTGAGCCAGTCTTTCATTATAGTGATGAATTAATTGTAGGTTCGGGGCATTAAAAAGTTGGTCTTCCTTGAGCACAATACTGATGGCTTTTCAAATGTTCTTTGAGAAGCTTGCCATATTGACTGAAATATTCAAGGCAGGCTAAGAGAAGTTATTTCTTCAACATGACACCAATAATTCATCATGTCCTCTTTATGGAAGTCCCAAGGAGGACAGCAGTTTGACGGTGGTAACAACATGTCTGCACTTTCCTCCAGTAAGAACACTCATTTTCAAACTAAGCAGCTAACACAGAATCAGTTCTTGCGGATTATTTGCATATTTGAATAAACATACACATAGCCTTAATCTGACTTTTCAAAGTTCAGTGATCAGCAAGATCTGTGCCAACATTTCTCTGGTTAGAATACCTATTGACGAATGCATGTTTTGCTTTACTAGGGTCAGGGTCTGATCTGCAAACATAACAGAACACTTAGAGATTTCTGAAAAAAATCAACCAATTTGTCATTTCCATCATGCCACTTCTTTTCACCCTCAGAAAATGGGACTTGTGAAGACTTCTAAAGTGCTTTTGTCCTTTGTCTCAAATTTTTCAGATTACCTATATTCTCTTGTCTATTTATTACAAAATATTCAATCATACTCAATGGAATAAATTTTGGCCATGAAGCAATATCTTCAGGATCATTTTCTTCCCTCACTTCAGGTGCAGAAGACTGAGCTTGAGTAGTGTCTTGTAGCTTCATTCCCATTTCAGAGTCCACTTCTTTTTCTTGAACTTCTAGTTTGACTTTTACAGATGATGTGACATCTTGGAAATCGGCAAGTCAAAACCATCTGATAATTCACCCATACTTTTGGTGGATAAATGTGCAGTTTGTGCATACTCAACACTTCAACCTTTGAAAGTAAAGTCACAAACTGTCTTTCTGTTCAGCTTTGTCCCCTTGCCTCACCTTCAATTTTCTATGCTTTTGACTGCCAGATTGATCATGTCACTTCATATTGACTGATCTCTTGTGATTTTAACAAATTAATTTTTTGAAAGACCGAGCATTTTTTGCCCCCCTCAGCAATGGGGTTCAAGCTGGCTCTCTAGCTGCCGGGATATAGTATGTTCTTGGCCTCACCCTTAGTTGCCTAGTCCTCCTCAGCCCTGATAGGGGTTCAAGTTGCCCCTGCTCAACCAATGACCTCGCTGTTCTGCTGGCTGACTGGCAGCCTACCTGACTTTCTGGCCTCCACATTTTGCCCTCAGCTGGATGCCCAGCCCCTCTCAGCCTTCCTAGCTCGAGTCATCTTACTGTTCCTCTTGATGACCACCAATGCTTCCTCCGCCCTCGATGGAGTATAATATGGAAAAATGTGAACTTGTCCACTTTGGCAGGAAGAATGGAAAATACAGTTCAAATGGAGAGTAATTGCAGAACCCTGTGGTACAAAGGGATTTGTATGTCCTAGTACATGAATCACAAAAAGTTAGCATGCAGGTATAGCAGATGATTAGGAAGGCAAGGATAATATTGGCCTCTCTTGCAAGTGGATCGGAACATAAAAGTGAGGAAGGTTCACTGCAGCTGTATAGACCTTGTGAGACCACAACTAAAGCACTGCATATAGTTTTAGTCTCCTTATTTGAAAAAATATAATTGCATTATAAACAGTTCAGAGAAAAATTATTCTACTCAATCCTGGGTTGAAAGGCTTATTTTATGAAGAATGGTTAAACAGATTGGGCTTATCCCCATTGGGGTTTAGAAGGAATGAGAATTGATCGTATTGAAACATATGGGTGGAACGATAGCACAGCGGTTAAATTGCTGCCAAGAACCCAGGTTCGATTCTCAGCTTGAGAGTCACTATCTGTGCAGAGTCCGTACGTTCTTCCTGTGTCTGCATGGGTTTCTTCTGGGTGCTCCAGTTTCCTTCCACAGTCCAAACGATGTTCTGGTTTGGTGCATTGGCCATGCTAAGTTCTCCCTCAGTGTACAGACGTTAGTGGTGACTAGGGGATTTTCACAGGACCTTTATTGCAGTGTGACAATAATAAATAAACTTTGCATTTTAAGATCTTGAGATGATTTGATAGCTTGAGTATCAGGAAGATGTTTCCCTTTGTAGGGTATTAGAAGTAGAGGGCACAGTTAAAGAATAAGAAATCTACCTTTTAAGAACGTGACCAGAAGAATTTCTTTCTCTCAGAGGGTCATTATTCTGTGGCACTTTTTCCCCCAGAAAGCAGTGGAGTCTGGATCATTCAATTTATTCAAGACTGACATATTTTTAATAGACAAGTGTCAATGGTTATGAGGGTCACGCAGGAAAGTGCAACAAGATTACCGATGAACACTTTGAAATGATGGAGCAGGCGCAAAGACCCAAATGGCCTACTACTGTTCTTAAGTCCTGTACTCCTATGATACCATGTCTTATTTGAAAAAGAACCAATAATCCATAAGCCATCTCTGAATAAAACAATGTTCATCTGGATGTACAATGCTTCTACTTGTACCTTGTGAAACTGCCAGCATTTAATTGATCTTCCATGAGCTTATCCTTCCAAAGAGATGTACCATTATAAGACATTAATCAGTGTCTCCAGACATTATCTGTGAAGTAACCAAAAGCAATCCAAGCACAGAACAGATTTGGCAGCTACTTACTTGTTACAAATGCTTTGCTATGTTAAAAATCTGTCAAAAGTTTCTGCTCTAATAATATACCTTTCTCTAAAAGTGTAGCTATTAGCTGTTCAGTAGTCTTTGTATTTTGGCAGTCACGAATAGAAATAATAGAAAAATAACTAACTGGCTGTTTGTTTACTTGTTTCATCAGTAGGCTGAATGCTTTATTCAAGAGGCCATAATCTTGGATAAAAACTTGGCTGAACATGCAGCTTGCAGAATGATATCAATGTTATTAAAATGCTAATACATTTTTAAAAAAATATATAAAAAGACATTTTCAACGTTTCTGTTATCAACAACTGCAATTTGCACTTACATTGTGCCTTTTCTAAATATTCTCAAATTACTTCAAACATCAAACAAAATTTGGCTCCAAGGTACATAAGGAAATATTCATTGATCAGAAATTATAAGTAGTATCTAGAAGATGGATGGTGAGAGAGGAGAGGTTTTAGGAGGGAATTGCATAATCTTTGGCCTAGGCAACTAAAAGCACAGTCATAGTGGAGCATTGAAAATCAGGAACGCATTAAGATACCAGAATTGGTTCTCAGAAAGTTTTAAGGTTGAATGGTATTTTAGAGATTGGGGCTGGGGGGATGGTGGTAAAGCCATGGAGGGACTTGAAACAAGGATTCAAATTTAAGATTGAGGCTTTGTCAGATCAAGAACCACCATGGATCATTGAGCCCAGGTGTGATGGTGCATATTTGGGCCATGATGTAAAGATGCCGGCATTGGATTGGGGTGGTAAGAACTCAGTAAGAATTTAGCAACACCAATTTTTAATCCAACCGATTTATTTGATAGTAAAATTGCGAGCTTTCAACACTCTGTGTCTTCCTCAGGCAAATACACTGCATTTGCCTGAGGAAGACACAGAGTGTTGAAAGCTCGCAATTTTACTATCAAATAAATCGGTTGGATTAAAAATTGGTGTTGCTAAATTCTTACTGCATATTTGGGCAGCAGACATTTGGATGAATTTAAATTTCATGTAAAGCAGCTCACCACCTCTTTTTCAAGAGCAGTTAGGGATGGATAACAAATTTTGGTCTTGGAAACGATGCCTATATCCCACAAAAGAATAAAAAGAACAACTCTATTCCTTAGGATTTCAGATGTATTCAGCTTGTTATCTTAATTTTTTTAAATCATGCCCCATGAGAAGATTTGCATGCAATACACTGTTGACACTTTGAGCTGAATTTTCCTGAGAATGTCAGAAATTCAACATTAGAATCTATTCCATATCCCAATCCCATTCAAGGTCATTGCACAATGCCTAGCAGAATTCTGGTAGAAGGTAGCCATTCAATGGCTCACTTGACCAATTGCCATCAAATTAAGGCACATTCAAGAGGTTGGGGCTAAACATGACATGCTCTATACAAAGGGCACGTGTCACCATCAATATGGCTACAGGCAGATTGAGTAATAACAGTGTGCAAGTATTCAGTGAGGTAATTTAGCAGTCAATCATGGAAGGGTTGCTGCACAATGTAGGTTGTGATCATGCCAATGAAAATTTGGAGGAATGTTTTATTTCTGGAGAATGGCAGGAGAAGGCCTGCCAGCCAAATTAAGCAAGATGGCTAGAGGTTGCACAAAATATCATCAGCCTCTGTGTTGTAAGCAGGACATGGGCCCATTACATGTAATGTTTCAGCAACCTGACACGTGTGCCCAGGCTAAATCCTCACCAAAGGGAATGACTCACAGCACTTTAGCATTTGGAAAATATTGAGTTAAAACCATGGACAATAATTTGCCAAGTATTGGTATGTTTGCTTCATAATTTTCTGATGGGAAGTATCACTCTCAGTCTTGCTGGAGAAATGAGTGCACAGCATCCAAAGGAGGAGTCATTCCAGAGTGAAGTATCCCATCTGGCACTAATGACATTGATGAAAAGGAGGCTCTTTGTATTGTCAGGGTAGCAACAGGGCAATCATTTACTGATGGTGGAAAGGACGCCCAACAGAGAAAGGGTGAAAGTTTCTTGTCCTGCTTCTGTAAGCAGCTTGGAATTGCTTCCTCAGTGTTGTAATCAAATCTATTATGTCACAATCGATGGACTGTAAGCAGCTATTGAAAGATGAGAGATTGAGTAATTGATGTTTTCTGTTTTCCACATGGCCAATATAAGAGAAACAGCAGCAGACAATTATGGTGGCTGCTTCAATCTGAGCGAGCAAGAGGGCCACTGTCAACAGAGTCATGCACACCCTCTACCAGCACCAATACATACCTCACTGATAGTTCAGATGCCTTTACAAAGAGTAATGTTGAACACAGCATCATGTGAACAGGTGGTGGAAGCAATAACAGCGTTGGGCCGGTTGAAGGATGTTCACCTGTTAGGAGGTACTGAGCTCAAGGGTTATACACAAAGCTAGTGCTCCAGAGCGGCAAAGAAAAACATATGGTAATCCAATTACCCACAGTTCCGTGAGTAAGCCTGGACTCTTGGGAAGAGAATAGAGAAGTCCATTCATGGCAAGAGCACCACAATGTCTCAGATATATAAATGCATGAACTTCTCCTTTGAAAGATTGGCTAACACCATGGAGAGTCACATCTAATCTATTTAGTGAACTGTCATAATTGTCATAATAACTGCCATACGTTCTATGGCAGTGACCACTCCGTTGCAGTGATGCTGCATAGATACATGAATAAGAAGCTATGTGTTTTCTCAACCCTGATCTGTGCAGACATGTAGGTGGGCCATGAAAAGGCTGAGGCAGGCAGAAATGATGTGGATGGTGGCAATTCTGAAGGGGCCTTATCTTCTGATGACATCCTTTTGGTTCTCTGATGGAAACTTGTGATGCCTCTAGCCCCATGACCCAAGCTGCTCATGTACATTTGTAACTGCTGTAGCCTGAAATGATGTCCTCACAAAAATGGGCATCACTGATATCTCAGCCAACGGACACCTGCTGTTCACTCTGCTTTCACATCTGCTTCAGCCCCAGGAACTCTGTAGAAGCTCTTATTAGAGAATAGAGATGCAGGAATAGCATCAGTTCTGGTTTTATTTGGTGGAGCTCATAACACTGCATGTCTGTTAAATGAATGAAATGAGTAGTCTTTGGATCCTTACATGTGTCATATTACTAATATTGAGACATCGCAACTGCAGAATAAAGTGTTGCTTTGTGAGACAATTGTGAATGACTGAGGTCACTGTGTAGACAGTTGAGATATACTACTTGATTATTGCTAGACACTAAAAGATGTCATGTATCATTGGGTCAATGCTGGTGGATGGAAATGCTGGGATATTTGCATGGAACAAGCTAATCCAGGCTCTTCTGGCCTCAGGAAAAGTGCCCCTGTGTCAGGGTATTCCTCCCATTTTTATCAGAGTGTTATCCCTTCTGGCAAGCTCCAGCTGGTCTTGCAGCACAGGCTGATAATCACATTAGCCTCCTCCACCTCCAAACAGGAAAAGCACTCTTCCTCACGTCTTTCTCCAGTTCTATCCCTTTCTGCAGGACCAGGTTGTGCAGAATGCAGCAGATTACCATAATACATGACACCCTTTACTGTGTGCACTGTGACTGCAACTTTAGGTAGCCAACAGCCTGCTCAATGATGGCTTCTGTGGTGAATCAGAGGTGACCACAGGAACTGTTGAGTGTCAAGGTGGGATGTTTAAAAATGTTCCAGGGCGGCATGGTGGGACAGAGGTTTGAAGCCTGACTTGGGTCACTATCTGTGTAATGTTTGCACATTCTCCCTGTGTCTGCATGGATTTCCTCTGGGTACTCCGGTTTCCTCCACAGTCTGGAAGATATGTTGGTTAGATGCATTGACCCGAACAGGCATCGAAGTGTGGTGACTAGGGGAGTTTCACAGTAACTGCATTGCACTGTTAGTGTAAGTCTATTTGTGACTAATAAATAAACTTTAACTTTAATTTTGATTCTCTGGGAGTTTGTTCCAGTTGTTTTTTTGAACATCAGGCCCTCTTGCCCTCATTTATAGCACCCTTACCCACCGTCTCCCCATACCCATACATGCCAACTCATACCAACATATGCTCCCCAGTGATGTATTACTCCTGAATGTCCATTGTAGGATTGTGCACAGATGTCAACAGCTATCTCTTCAAAAGATTTCTCAGCCAGGTCCTGTGTGCGGAAGATGTCTGGGCACGTGAACCTTTGAGACACCGATGACTATAATATCGGATTGGGGGGAACCAGAACAGGTTGTTGGTAATCTGGATACCTAAAAACTTGAAGCTTTCTACCATTTTTATTTTTTCCCCTTTGATGTAGACAGAGATATGTTCTCTATCATGCTTCCTGAAGTTGACAATCTCCTTCGTTTTATTGATGTTGAGGGAGAAATTATTGTTGTCGCACCAGTTCACCAGATTCTCTATCTTATTCCTATACTCTATCTCATCATTGTTTGAATGTGACCCACCATGGTGGTCTGTGTGGAGCTTGCACATTCTCCTCATGTCTGCGTGGATTTCCTCCCGGTGCTCCGGTTTCCTCCCACAGTCCAAAGATGTGCGGGTTAGGTTGATTGGCCATGCTAAAAATTGCCCCTTAGTGTCTTGGGATGTGTAGGTTACAGGGATTAGCAGGTAAATGTGTAGGGATATGGGAATAGGGCCAGGGTGGGATTGTGGTCGGTGCAGACTTGACGGGCCTAAGGGCCTGTTTCTGCACTGTAGATTCTACAATTTTATATTCTATGTGGTGTCACCAGCAAATTTGAAAATCGAGTTGGAGGAAAATTGGGCCACACAGCCATAGGTGGATAAGGAATATGATAGAAGACTGAGAACAAAACTTTGTGGGGCACTGGTGTTAAAGATGATTATGTAGGAGGTGTTGTTGCCTGTCCTTATTGATTATGGTCTGTAGGTTAAGAAGTTCAAGATTCAGTCGCAAAGGGAGGAGCTGAGGCCCAGGCCACGGAGTTTGGAGATGAGATTCGGAGGAATAATGGTGTTGAAGGCTGAGCTGTAATCAATAAATAGGAGTCTGACATAGGTGTCTTTGTTACCTAAGTGTTCCACGGTTGAGTACAGAGGACCAGAAATAGTGTCTGCTGTTGGAGACCTGTTATGGTGGTAGGTGAACTGTAGTGGATTAGTCAGGTCTTGTGTACAGAGGGTGTATGGCTGTCAGGCAGTCTAGGAAGCTGGAATTGATTTCTGCCATGATGATGGCCTGAAGCTGAATGAATTATGATAGCTGCCATGAAACCTAGTGCACATGTGCAGGAACTGCTTGCAACAGTTGAATGAGTGGAATTTATTTCACCTTAGCATGGCTCTTCAGATCTACCTATGATGGATATTGTCTGAGTTGGCATGGAGGGTATAAGGGAAAAGGTTAGTGGTTGAGGGAATCATGGGTTAGCACTAGAATGGCAAGAAGCCATTAGGATCATAGGGGTGGATGGATGGCTATGGGCTGACTTTAAGTTACCGTAAGTGTTATAAAGGAACATAGAGATGAGTGAGCAGCATGAGCTGCATGTATTGACATGGGGAGCAGGTCGGGGTAAGGGTGTTATAAATGAAAGCGAGACAGATTAATGTTTAAAAAAACAACTGGGAAAAATCCCCATTGAACCAAGATGTACATTTTAAACATCCTGCCTTGACACTCAACAGTTTCTGTGACAGCCTCAGATCCGCATCCAGGGTCTAGAAGCCAAGCCTGATTCCATTCCGCTGGAACAAAGATCCCACAGCTTGGAATATGTTTTGACAAGTCAGATATGGCAAGTTGGGAAATTTCCTGATTCCTGCTATCCAATTCAAGAATATTGGCCTGAAATTCTTCCCTGTAAGTAATTACATAATTAATAAGTATTAGACTAAAGCTATTTGTACAGTGCAGTAACAGGCCAGTTAGCTCAGCAGAGCTGTGCCGGTATTACATCCAACATGAGCCTCATTCCAGTGTACTTCAGTTCACCTGACCTATTACCCTTCTATTCCTTTCAGTTAACTTTTCCTTAAATGCAACCAGGTGAATCAATGAGATTTACCTTGACAACTCCATGTGACTAAGTTCCATACTCTAACCACTCTCAAAGTAAATAAGTTTCTCTTGAATTCATTATTGAATTTATTGGTAACTATCTTGTGTATTTATGGATCTTAATTTAGGACATGCCCACATGTGGAAGCATCTTACCTACATTTATAGTTATTGAATCTCTTCATAATTTTAAACATCTCTATATTACCCCAACCTTTACTTTAGTCCTGAAAGGAGCTCTGGCTTGCTTGGCCTTTCCAAATGTTTATCAATTATGATATAATTATTGTAATTTTTTTCAGTGTTTTTTCCAATGTTTCTATATCCTCTTTGCAACATGGACACCAGTACCCCCAGTCAAACCAGGTTTTTATTCAAGTTTAATGTCAATTATTTGCTGTTAAATTATTTTCTTCTAGAAATAAATCCAGTGCTTGTTTGCATTTAAGGCTTAGGTTGGTGAAAGATTAGTCTAAGGAGAGTAAGGTTAGGTTAGTGAACAAAACAGTTCAAGATAGAAATGCCTATCAATGAATTATAAAATTAATAAAGTGCAGCCAAAGTTAAGACTTTATCAATAGCCTTAATGTAACTATTAAATATGTAGTAAGAAATCTGAAAACATACAAGTCATTAAATCTATAAAGAAAAAATAATAGGATAAAATATATCATTTCTCACACAAAACAAATCAACAATATCTCCTGAATTCAATGTAAAATATTTGAAAATGTTCTTATGTGTGTGTGCATTTATTTAGTTTTCAGTTATATATTATTCCAAAAATGATTTTGTAGCATTGTGGTGCTGAAAGGGTTTGTCCTAATACAGGACTTGATTCCTAAGAGGTAGAATAGTTTGCATAAAAAGGATTATGGGTATGTGAGTATTGTTTAATAAAATCAATCCTGTCTCTTTGCAAATTATCCACTACACTGGTAAACATGGCATCAGCTGGCAGGGGCATTTACTAAGGTAGAAACTGGTTTCTCTCATTCTCTCATTAGTGCTTGTTATTTCTTGCCACCCATGTCTTTCCTTTTAGCACTTACCATGAATGATTCTTTCTGTCATTTAAGCTAAATTGATTAATATTATCTCGAGATGAAATGCACCACATAGCTAATATATCAGTTAAATGGAAACAGCAAGCACCACCTGCTCCTTCAGGCAAATAGCACTATGTTAGATGGAATGTGTAATCAATAGAATTTAGAAGTTTAGCTCAATCTTGACAGAAAACAACACAGTACAAAAATGGGTATTGTGTTTTCTTCCAAAGCAAGTATGGCTTAATATTTCTTTTCTCATTGGAGAAAGACTTTCATCTCATAGTGGTCAGAAACTCAGATTTTTTGGGGGGAAATTTATGAACTGGCTCTCATCACCTTTTTGGGAGTGTTAAAACTCTGCCCTTTTAGGCAGAAATTTGTGATAAGTTTCCAAGCAAGTTATACAAATTAAGTGCTTTCGCAACAATAAAGACAATGATCAGCAGTCATCTCCAGACCCACTCAATGAAACAATTTGGCAGAGATTGAATGGGTCTTACTGATATAAACAGGTGGGCAGCAGGAACAATGAGGTAATTGACTTAAAAAAAAATCAGAAGGGCAAAAAAAGGACTACAGAGCTGAATGGGAGAAATGTCTTTCTGCCTAATGCAAAGTGTGGCTTTTAAGATATAATTAAAGAAATATATTTGTCTGGAGAGATAAGTATATTACACTTTGCTGTTTTACATCCATAAACATACATGTCAGAATGCATCTGCATAACTACTGGAAAGATATTATGTTCAACGTATATCTAAATTGTTATATTATCTCGTTTACTTATTGCATTCCTATCATACTCAAAGCTCATTTTGATGATCATGAGAAATAGCAGCGTGTATCATTGAAATTCAAAATTGTAATATTCAGTAAGCTGACAGTCAGTTAAACAGAAATGTGATAGACCTATTAAAATACAGATTGATAAAGGCCAAGTAATAATTAAATGAAAGAGTGAATGAAGCAGATGCATTGCGAAAGCCAATTAATAGTGTGCAAGTTTTGGATTGTTATTTATAAATACTACAAAAAACCCATTCATAGTAATGAATCACTGCGTAGTAAAAAATATGTAATTTTATATAGATGTTGTATTTGTATAGATAATTTTGAATGAATAATTTATAGATGAAAAATTTATAAAATTAGAATTTTAGGAATCAAAATCAATCATTTTTAAGCTATGATAATATATAAATTTAAATGGCACATAATGCTTCAGTTTTCAATGGGTCAAGTAAAAAGATCTGATTGATTGTGAATGTAAAGCAGTCTTCTTCGTGTAATCATACTTAGCCAATTTCATTGCCCATTATAGAAAATTTTCACTTCACCAATTGATTGAAGATGTTTTTCTTATTTGCATTTTTTTCCACACAGTAAGCACCTCATGTTGAGAATTATTTGCGTTTTTATGCTTGTCCAGAAAAATCAAATGCAAGGAGGGAGCAGTAATTTAGAAAGAAACTACATTGAGATTGAGAGCAGTTACTGAGTCACTGGTCTTAATGCAAACTGGGCTTTCTGATGGACTGCCTTTGACAGAAAGATGGAAGGGTGCCCTGTGGCCTTCTTAGCTGCCCTTCTAATTGGCCTTTATGAATATTTAATGAAATCGAGATGAAATTCAATCAAGACTTTCAACTGCTGAATCTTTAAAAAAATGGTATTATTAGATTTGCTTGTCTTTTACACAATAAAGCTGTGGCAAAAATTCTGCATGTCAGTCAGGTGTCGAGGTCAGGCTTCCTGTCCAGGGACACAGTTTCCTCTAAAGGAATTAACCTTCTTCCGGAGGAGAGCAATGCATTTTCTATTTACATGCCTCACTGATATTTTATTAAACGAATGGTATGATTTCTTGATGACTAACTAGCAAACAAGTAGGAATCCATTTGAAAGTAAAGAGGGTGAAATTGACCTGCACCAGTAACAAAAAATGGACTATGAATAGGTCGCCTCTTTCGTACCATGGCCAATTTTTCTTTCCATGACGAATTTCAGCCCCAAAATACTTTATTGACCACGTTTTTGATTTCTAAGCTTTGCCACTTTTCTGAAATATATCTTAGAAAATGATTATCACTATTATGTAGCACTGAGTTTTACAGTATCAATTATAAAGCAATGTGTATAAGTTTTATTAAAATTATGACAATCACAGTTGAAAAGTTGAAAAGCTTTGAGCAAATTAATTTCAAGTATGAGGATTAAACCACTTCATGAAACTCATTTTAAAATGTGAGTCATAATGCCAATAAATATACCGATACTGAATTGCTTCTTGCAGTTTATTCCCAGTTCTTTCTATAAGATGAACATTCTCTGCAGCTAATAAGGCAGAATATAGTATTAGTTGTTGGTAATGCTAATTAATTTGTTATTAATTAACATTAGATAGATTATTTTAATAGATTACATTGAGTTATTAGGTTTGACTTTCATTCACTGGTATAAATCATCTCGAAATAGTTATGATGTGATGTTAACCCTGGCAGAACTATTCGCAATCCAGAGCTGGGTAGGTATAAGGAGGATACTGTGGGGCTGATTTTTAACTTGCAGTGTGCAATAAATGATAGGTGTGAGGCCTGAGCCATTTTGAGTCCCTTGTAATTAACAAAAGTTTAAGAATATTACTTTTGCTCGGTGATTGATTGGTGGGCTGAATATCTTAAGGGACTGGCTCTCTCTCTTTCTCATTCTCGCAAAGACACAGAATGAACAACTGATCCCTGGCAGCCTGTAGCAGAAAGCCAGACACCAGCTGGTCTTCAAATAGATTAGTTTGAAAGTGAGTCTATGCCTAGGGCATCTGCAAGGTTGTATATTGGTTATTTTTTTCATGAAACATGGAGCATGGAAATTTGACTGATATCTCTGCAAAAAACTGCATTTGGTTTATGTATTTTATGTGAAGTAAACGGGTTTGTGGTTTACTGTTTCAATAGAATGCACCTTGCATAAACAGGGAACAACTTGCAAAAATATGGTACATTTTGATTGCTGCTATGATTTGTCTGGATACTGAGCAGTGAAAAGTGCACACTGGACCATAGGGTACAGATGTATGTTTATGATACTTACTAATGATGGTGAATCTAATAATATCTAGCACATTCGAACATGAAACACAGCGCTTTACAAATATTTGTGCTTCCAGGCCTGCTGTCACAATATAGCTAATTAATTCTGTATTGTAATTTTGACTTTTTGCAATAGTATAAGATTGGTGGTTCTGAATTACCAGTCCATTTCACATCTCTCTACCAAATTATATTTCCATGGTTTGGAAGTTCCCATCTCAATAAGTTACTTATAAACTTCTGCACAAATTTGATCACCAAAAGAGCCTGGGTACTATCAATTTTTATTTTCTTCTAATTAATTGTAAAGGCAGTACCATCAAAATATGATTAATGTATTTGTTTATAAATGAACTACAACATTTTTTGGTAAATTTCAAATGTAACCTTTAGTGTTTTGTATTTGGGTGACAGCATTTCAGAGCACCTGAATCAGTGCAAGTAAGCATGAAACATGTCACATAGCAATTGAGACTCCTCTGTTACTTTATAAACATTTAAACAGTGTCTTGATAAGTTACGTTTGTTGGCAGTTTTAGTGAACATAATTTGAAATGCCCTGGTGAAGAAATAGATGTAGGAAAGTGGTACTTCAGCCCACAATTCCACATGCAATAGCAGAAATTGCTATGGATGATCCATTAAGAAAAGTGCCAATGGCTATGCTGTCATATGTGCTCGAATGTTAGGTCCAGAATTGAAGTGGATGACTTGAAGATTGACTTGTATGTGAAGGCTCATCACTGGATGGGTATGATTTGCACCAGTGAATTAGTGAAAAACCAATGTACTTTGATAAAATTATTCGGTCTTGGAATGTTTTTATATATTCATTTGCATTGCAATGTCTTTTTTTATTTCTTGTGACTGCTTCAATAATTTGATGAAGATTAATTTTGCATGTCTGGTTCAATTTGTGTGAATTTAATTTACATGTTGAGCATACACAGCCAGTTCCCCTGCTCCTCTCAGCCATGGCTATATCTGTAGTGTCATCTAATTGAGATAATGCATTTTCAAATCTTAGTTTATCTAACAACCTTGTCCAATAAATGAATTTATTGCCTTTGTGGTAAAGGGGTGACACAGGATGCTACTTGACTATGCAAATTGGAGTTGTGGGACTCCAGTTGTAAGCTGTAGGTGACGGAATAATGTGTGGATAAATAAGTGGCTTTATCATTGTCAGAGATTGTTCAAAAATAGGACAAGAAGATTTTTTGGTGTGCCCTGTCCCAGTGAAATCTGCTGTACTGCAGGCTGTTAGAAACCTGCCCTACGGCCCCTTAGACACCAACCTCTGCCTCATACCTCACATCTACCTCCCTATTCTCCCATCTCCCACTCCTAAAATTTCACCTACTGGAATTTGTAAACATCAGCAGGATACCAACTAGTTTTTTGCAGCTCATCAGTGGCATTCTAATGAGGTTTCCAAATAACTCAGGCCACACACTAGGTAGTTGGGGAAGTTTTTCTGGCAGGGAAACACTACCTGAGTACAAATTGCACGCTATTGGAAAATTAAAGACATTTTATGCATGAAATTGTTAGGAATCATTTTCATCTTCTTATTGCATCATTTTCAACAGTACTTTGAAACAGTATTAGGACAAAAACTTCTTGCAAAAAATTAAATGGTGAGTAAGATCTTTCCCATTGCAATAATTGAGTGGTCCTCAATTTAGTCAACCCAAATTCTAATGCACAGCTCTTTCTAAGACTGAAACGCCATTTTGATCACCACCCACATAAATATTGATAATTTTTTAACATGACCGTAAATCATGGATATCTGATATCAGCCATATCAGCAACATTTAAAAGGATTTCCAGCTGATCTTGGTAAAATGTTGTTGTGGAAGGTTTTTCCTATGAGATTGAACTTCACAGCACGCTGCTGCTGATAGTGCTATGGAAGTCTTTGCCAGAAGATGATACATATCACACCAGAGTGACTTGTGCAGCATCTCATGCTGGAAAAGACAAAAAAGCATGGTTGTGCTATGAGAGTATTAGACATAGGCAGGTCAAGACATCAAACAGCTGATCCAGTGTCACACGATATAAGTTGTTTCCAGAAGATATGGCACTATTTTCAATTATCTTGAATCACAACCCATAAGTATCAAATCTTGGAATGAAAACTGTACTATGTCCCTGAAATATTTGTGATTAGGTTTGGGACAGGGTGCCGAGTAAAGTAATGAAAATCCTTAACACAAAGACACAGTCACAGGCAGCCACGGTGGAGCAGAGGCCTCAATATAACGATTTGTTCAGTGAGTGGGCTCTTGACCTGGTGACATTGAAGGCATTTAGATATTAACTGCCAATATGATTAAGATTAAGGGTGGGATCCTGAGACCACACTCTTTGTTCATGAGATTACTGACGGGAGCTCAAGATCTGACAAAACCCAGAAATCACAATTCTTACCAGTTAAATCGTGAATACTGATTTTTATCACCCCTCACTAGTGATGTAATCAGCTTTACATGTATAATGAGTGAGAACTTGATTTGCATTCATTTCTTGCTAGTTGACAGTTTTTACCAAAGCTTCCATTACTTTGGTCATTTAATGGTACAGATTTTGAGCATTGCTGAGAAAAGAATCATTAGGACAGCTCGCAAGAAATTACCAAACTGTAACCGAAGAAGAACAATTTCTACTGCACGAGAAGAGAGTGCTAAATCGTTGGCAAATGGACCCTGATTAGTAGGGGCATTAGCATTCAGAATGCAGCATGGAGCAGTTAGCTGCCCAGCTTTGTTCAAATTTTAACCAGCCAGGTCTGCTCTGATTAGTCAAGACATTGCCCTGGAAAATGAAAGCAGGAATGACTATTCCCGAAGCTTTTGTTTAGATGAAGAAGGTGTAAAGTGTGCACATGTTCAGTCTGTCTGCTGTCCCATAGCTAAGACACTCTATTGTCTAATTAAAATATGTATATCTATGTAGATATCATAGAATCTCTACAGTGCAAAAGGAGACCATTTGGCCTATCGAGTCTGCACCAACTCTCTGAAAAAGTATTTTATCCAGGCACACCGTCCACCCCCTGGCCTATGCCTGCAATCCCATGCATTAAACACAGCTAATTCGTCTAACCTACACGTCTTTGGACATTAAGGGGCAATTTAGCCTGGCCAATCCACTTAATCTGCACATCATGGACTGCAGGAGGGAACCAGAGCACCCAGAGGAAACTCATATATGTAACAAATATGGCTAATCTCTAAAATCTTTACAATGCCTGAAGCCACACTAGGAATTTCCTGGCATTCAGAGCAGTGATAATTGTGTGATCCTTGAAGATTTGCTAACAAACCTGTGCTTGCAGAGGCCAAATTCAAAAGGGTTTGTACAGTGGCACTTTACATTTCTAAAGCAAGCTTTGGCCAATGGAGATAGCCCATTTGTGCAGACAAAGGACTTGAAAATTCTGATGAACGTATCATTTCAAGAATCCAGACCAGGAATATACACCCTTTCTTCAAACCAAGGGGAAGTGAGAGTTATTTCATATGATACCACAAGATGCCTGAACCTGTAATATTACCTTGTGAAGCTAAGACAGACAATCTGCCATTTGCATCAATGAAACGGAAGTAGAACCAGGTCGCTGTTCAGGTTTAAATTCGCTGGTCCTTATTTACACTGTTTTTATGCATATTTGGAATGTTATGGTGAGGTTGTATAAGACATTAATGAGGCCAAATTTAGAGTATTGTGTGCAATTTTGGTCACCTAATTCCAGGAAGGAAATTAATGAGGTTGAAAGAGTGCAAAGAAGGTTTACAAAGATGTTGGCGGGATTTGAGAAACTGGTTGAATAGATTAAGACTTTATTCCCTGGAACATAGAAGAATGAGAGGAGATTTGAGAGAGGTGTATAAAATTATAATGGGTATCGATAGAGTGAATGCAAGCAGGCCTTTTCCACTGAGGCTAGAGGAGAAAAAAAACTAGAGGACATGGGTTAAGGGTGAAGGGGGAAAAGTTTAAAGGGAATATTGGCGGGGGGGATGCTTCTTTACACAGAGAGTGGTGGGAGTGTGGAATGAGCTGCCAGATAAAGTGGTGAAAGGGGGCTTACTTTGACAGGTACATAGATGAGAGGGGTATGGAGGGATATGGTCCAGATGTATCTCAGTGGGACTAGACAGAAAAATGGTTTGGCACAGCCAAGAAGGGTCAAAAGGCCTGTTTCTGTGCTGTAATGTTCTGTGGTTCTGAACTTCGATGACAGTGTCTACTAATGGACTAATTCATCCCTGTGCAGTTCTCAAACTGCGGAAGTCATCGTTATGGAAGATGGGATCACCCAGTTTCAGCTTCTGAATCCTTATGTCTCTGGACTCAGATGAAACTGTAATTCTCATTTTGTATGTGGCATTTTCTCTGTTTCTTTCTCTTTTCCTTATCCTACTCTTATTCTGTTAATATACTTGGGGGTTATGCAGTGACACTCCATCCCTCCATTTGAGTGTGTGTAAAACAAACTCAACCTTTGAGTTTACACTATCCCAAGTTTGCCGTGGGGTTATTAATGGAAGATTGGATCATTCCAAAAAAGAGGTGATAGGAAAATACATCACGACTTATAAAGAAAGAAATTAAAAAAAACACCTTTTTGTTAATGGATTGTTGGGAGGGGAGAAATCAGGGCTGTTCTGAATTAAAATATAGTACTATGAGGGAAAGAGCCTTGTGCATGAACATATGTGGCTCCTAGCACAGGTAAATGAGCCATACTGCGATCTGACAGACAATCTTAAATTGGTTTCCAGTGTAATTCCTGGCACAATCAGGATTGTTTAACAGAATCACATCTATGGGCACGATTTTCCAGGTGCACATACTCTAAGACCAGAAAATCCCACCCGAGGTCAACAAACCTTTACATGGTCCTGTCCTATCTGCCACAGGAAATACCCATTGATTTGAATTTTGCAAGCATAGGTTGGGTATATATGGTCAATATTTTGCCTCTTGTAAACAGCTGAAAGTCTTGCTATTTGATATGATTTGCCCATTGTTGGGATGGACAGCCTACATACCTGGCATCACATCTGTATGGAAATACATTCGCTACATTGCTCATTTGTATGATAGGCAGAATTTTTTTTGGCTTTAGGTAGCAACTTATTAGTGGAGAATACCACTGGTCTGGAAGCAGTGCCTGGGCAGTGTGAAGGAGTAGGATCTGAATAGTGCTCAGGCATGACCCTCTCCCCCTGAGTGATGCATTCACCTGAACTCCTCTGGGAAGTCTGCCCATCAGGTACATATTGAGAGAGTCCAGTCTGTAATTCATGCTGGTCTGCCCTTATGCCAACATGAATGATTTTCTTCTCCCACTGCTGCATGGCACCATGCTAGTAGGGTTTACAACAGATCTGGCTCAATGGGGGCCTGGCATACCGTTTCTGCTGGAGACGTACAGGGTGCGTATAGCCTCTAGCAATGAGAAGGTCAATTCCAGGCACTGGTAGTGTGAGGGTTAGTTCTGGAGACGTATTCAAGGGGGGATGAGCTTCGGTGGAGGGAGTCTCATGTCTGTGGAAGGGATTTCCCATTTCATTTTTCTTTTATTTTCTTAAAGGGATGCTTCACAATCTGTCAGGGGCTGAGGTTACTTGTATAATGTGCTCTGAAAGATGGCATAGATCCAGCATCTTCTATTTTTCTTTCAAAGTACTTGAAAATCTGGCAGGGAAGGGCAGCTATTGGGCTCTCCTATGCCTTTCCCATCTATGAGTAGTCTCACAATGCAGGTTAAAGTCCAAAAAGTTTATTTGATAGCATAAGCTTTCGAAGCATTGCCCCTTTATCAGATGAATGAAGAGTTTCGTTCACAAACATATATAGACACAAACTCAATTACAAAATCATGGTTAGAATGCAAATCCTAACAGATAACCAAATCTTTACACATGCGGACATTGTGAGTGAAGAGAGTGTTAAGCACAGGTTAAAGAGATGTGAGTTGTCTCCAACCAAGTTAGATAGTGAGATTTTGCAAATCCAGGCAAGTCATGGAGGTTACAGATAGTGTGACATGAACCCAAGATTTTTGTTGAGGTTGTCCACATGTGTGTGGAACTTGGCTATCAGTTTCTCCTCAGCGATTCTGCATTGTCATCTGCCATGAGGGCCGCCTTGGAAAACACTTATTCGATGGTCAGAGATTGAATCCACATGGAAGGGAACACTCCTGCTTGGTGATTGTTGAATAATGTCCATTCATCTGTTGTCGTATAGCATCTGCATGGTCTCACCAATGTATTTTGCCTTGAGACATTCTTTCCTGTAGTGTATCAGGTAGACAATGTTGGCCAAGTCTACCTGAGAGTATGTACCACATACCTGATGGATGGTTTTCTCACATGAGATGACAGCATCCATGTCAATGATCTGGCATGCCTTGCATGTCTTTTCCACTTGAGATAATGCTTTAAAAAGAATCATAAAATTCTGCCACTATAAAATCCCTACAGTGCAGAAGGAAGCCATCTGGTCCAGCGAATTTGCACTGACCACAATCCCACCCAGGATCTACCCCCACATCCCTCTAACCTATGCATCTCAGGACACTAAGGGTCACTTTTAGCATGGCCAGTCAACCTAACTCGCGCATCTTTGGACTGTGGGAGGAAACCGGAACACTGTAGGAAAGCCATGCAGACACGAGGAAAATGTGCAAACTCCACGCAGACAGTGACCCAAGCCGGGAATCAAACCCAGGTCTCTGGAGCTGTGAAGCAGCAGTGCTAACCACCATGCTACTGTGCTGCCCTCATGGTACACTCATGGTATTGAATTATTACTATTTTTAGTTAATTGTTACAACAAATATCTTATAATGTAAATTCTTGGTGTGTCATTCTCTTAGCTATTAACTAGAAGTTTGAATTTCTTTTTAAATGTTATTGATCTATATGCAGATCAAATAGACATTGATATGTACGATAAACTGGATCTACGCTGATTGATTCAAGAAATACAAGCCTCCAATGTAAATAAAGCCTGCTTTCCATTTGTGGGTTAATAAATTATAATCATATCATCTAAGCCTGCCTTCAATTTCTTATAAAATATCCATATAATTCTCATCAATGTTCCAGCTCTTTTGCAATTTAAAAGACATAGGGCAGAATCTTGAACCTGCACCCTTAGGTTATGTTTGGAGAAGAGAGGGGGCCAATGCCAATGATTATTGGGGGGGAAAGGACGGGAGCTAATGCCAGTGATGATCAGATGGGGGAATTGGAGCCATTACTTGCAGTGATCAGTTATTGGGGTGCCCCAATCTCAGTGGAGACAGTTTGCAGCTCAAAGAGTCTCCACCCTGCTAAATTCTCCTAAGATTCCACTCTGAGGTTATAGCTAACCCGACTTTTTAGCACAGGATTTCAGTACTCATATTGCTGAACTGCAGAGTACTGTTTAGAAGTTTGATGAAGTGGAGGAAAGAATCCTTCTTGTGCAGAATGCAGCTTCTTCAGTTGAGGCATGATTCAATCCTTGGAAAATCAGTTAAATGGTAAATCAGATATCCTGAATGGCCTGGAGAGCTGGGGAATGCTGAGTGTCCTTGTGACTGGCTTTTCAGAAGGAATTGAGGATGAGCTCTTAGCTAAATCTTTTGAAAATTGGCTTCCACGTTTTCTTAATCTCGACACGAAAGCTGGGTATATTGATTTTGAAGGTACATGTTGTATCCTGCTTTCGAGGCCTAATCCCCGGCCAGTAATCATGCATTTTCATAGTTCAGTTGCAGAGGTTTTAATGAAGCTGAAAAGCATCTGAAAGCTATCTGAATGCAGTTTGTCCTGTTTTATTGTGTTACCTTAGAGGTGACATCTGACATATCCTCATGGCTGTTTGAAAAGTCATTGGCCTCTCTAAAGTCCATGGATGGCAATAATTTTGTGTCAAAATTTGCAGTTCATCACTAATCTTGGACTTTATCCATAGTTGTCACCTTACGTTTTTGATTTTCTGATGTTATTTATTATGTTGACAGAGGTGATTAATTATATGAGCACAGTGGTGAATATATTATTGTTTGAAAACCAGGGATGCCTATTTGTTTATCATGGAATGTATTCCTCAGCATATTCCTTTAATTACTTTAAGCTTAAGGCACATATTTGATCCTACTGCAAAGCAGCATGGGGTACCTACCCAAATTGCTTCTGGTCCTGTGTCAAGATTGGATCCTAATGGCTTAATATCCTTAAACAGTTTGAGCGTGTTAAGGACACAATGGATAGGTTGTACGGCACATCCAACTGGAAATCAAGTATGGTCCCCATTAGTGGGGACCGGCATGATTGCTTCTCTGGTGGGACCAGAAGCCATTGAGGCCTGTGGCATGTTGTGGGGTAGAGGGAGTGCCCCTTGGGCACTGGGCAGTGCCAAGGGAGAGGAGCCAGTCAGGGGCAGATCTCAACTGGGGTTAGGGGGAAAGAATTGAGGGAACTCTGCATAGAGGGGTGGGGGCTATTGGTGTGGTCGGGGATCAGAGGCCATCCATTGGGGATCAGGGCTGGTCATCAGAGATCAGTCCAGCCATCGGCAGAGGGAGCGGTTCAGGAATGACAATTGGGAAGCCAGGAATCAGAAGGGGAACATAGAACATAGAACATTACAGCGCAGAACAGGCCCTTCGGCCCTCGATGTTGCGCCGACCAATTATGAAAAAAGCAATGACCCTCCAAACTAAACCATTCCGTTCTCCTCCATAAACTTATCAACTAACCTCTTAAACGCCACCAAACTTGGCGCATCTACAACTGCCGCAGGCAGGGCATTCCACTCCCTGACCACCCTTGTATACTGGGAGATTGGCACATGTGCACTAGCCCCAATGCTGGTCTTTTAGGGGGAATTAGACTCTGCTACTCTCTTACTGGCGTGAATCCCCTGAAGGACTCTATAGTTCACAGAATACTGGAAATTCATTTTACTAAGCTCACTCTAAAAAACAGATGAGAAAATCTCCCATATTACTGCCAGTTGGGCTCTTTAATTTTTTTGGTGGTAATCATGCCCATTGTTTTATATCATAGGCACCCCTGATGTAGCCGGAAGTGAGGGAGGTAGGTTCTGAAGCTTGCTTAAGTGTGGTGTGAGAATCTTTGATTGCTGAGCCTTTTTTATACTTGTGTCAATATTCTAATTACTCCTTGGCCAAATATGCAATAAAGTAGTGCTTTAAAAATCCCAGAATGTAAAATACATGGCTGTGTTTCCAGTATCCTATAAGTGAGGGTATATACCATTATGCCATGTACAAATTGCTTTATTTTGTTATCCTGTTTTCTTCCAATCTCTGAAATATATTTTCATTGCTTGTGTCTTTGAAGATGTCATATGTAGTGAAAAGTAAATAATCAAAACTAACTGCATTGGTGCTTTCTTATCTCTTTCTGTAGGTATATGTGGAAAAATGGTTATGCTGTACTGTACTAATCCCTGATGCTTTGTTGTGTTGTTTGTAAAAATGGGAAAAATCTTAATAAAAGTATATTTTTAAAAAACAGCTGACCTAGTTGATTTGATATACATTTTGCAAACCTGTCCACTGAACAACCGTATTAATCATTTTCAGCTAAACATGCATTTAACTGCAGAAGAAAACACCCAACCCAATGAGTAATATTTAAAGTAGATGAGGTGCTTTTGGTGAGCTCCTGCTGTTGGAAAGTTTGTGGAAATACCATAGTGTGTTTTTGAAGCTGTTGTGGTTCAGTTTGCTGAATTTGGCAGGAAGTGTTGCTGCTGCTTCTTCAGGGATGCAAGAAGATTTGGTGTTTTGCCCAAACAACAACTGCACCAGGTATAGAGATATAGTTGCAAAGCTTCTGGGTTTACAATATGGTAGATTAATGAAGTACTAGCTGCAGGGAGGAAAAACTATACAAAGAGGTCATGTCTTCAGCCATTTCTTGAATTTGATTTACTCTGTGACTATCAAGACATGACTGAAGGCACAGGATGCTGCAAAGTCTACCTTATGATAACACATGATCTCTCAACCTCACTTTCAATCTGCTGTGGAAATCCAAAGAACCCTGTAAACAAGATTTTTTAGATGTTTGTCCTTCAGTGTTGGACACCTTGTTAGCCATTGATATTATGTGACCACCAGCTCCGCTGAGAAGAAGGTTTTGTTCCAGAAAGTTACACATCTCTGCCGTAACCTAGTGTGAGAACTTGAGCTTAGGTATGTAGAATGATTTCTGCCTATTGACAGTGTCTGAAGGTCTTGCCTCATTCCAGCTAGAACTTGGTGTCCATCCCTTCTACCTGATGGAGGGGCATGTGACTAAGGAAAAGACAACTGATGCTGCTGGTATTGTCCTGCTGCTTGGTACTGTTGGTGAATGTAGTGAATGATGAGCTCTAGCTCATCATTAGAGATTCAAGATGGAGCTGCATGAATTGCTCCCATGATGTGGCAAAGACTGACAGCAGAACAATGTAGCTGAAGATGAATGAAGATCTGGAACATGTCAAGTGTCTTGCAAGAAGTTGGCAATTTCCTATCAAGCAGTGAAAACGCTGTTTGAGAGAAGTTCCTATCAAGCAGTGAAAACACTGTTTGAGAGAAGGATTGTTTTGAACAACTCTCAGTTGTCAAGACTGGAACTTTTTAGTGTACCTTTGTGAATTGTCACATTGATTGGAGAAGCTCTTTCCATTCTCTGTTCATCACAGTGACTCTCAAAATTGTGAACAGGTTAGGAAACAGGTACCCTATCTGGGAAATCCATAAATCAGGGTTAAAACATTTTTAGTTAGCTTTTTGTTTGCCTTAATAACTGACAGCTCTTAAGTTTGCTTGCCTTCATTCCTGCATTGCTGAAACCTAGAAAAGATTGAATGATATTGGAATCCTAACATGACATCGATTTCAGGGGTTATAATACCGCTCAATCATGCAAATCTGCCACCTCTTGCCAGGGAAAATGCCCACATATTCTACCTGCATGCACCACATTTTTTCCATCTTAGGTTAGAACGATTTCAGAATTTTAAACTACAATGACCCATACATATTTATTTTTATAACGCAAGATCTTCAACAAAGAAACTCACATGCAGAAAAAATTTCATTTCAAATAAAAAACAGTTTTAGAAATATGTTTTCCTGGGAATATCAAGAAACACAAGCTGGCAGTTTGTGTATCGATAGTAATGACCTCTGCTGTTTGCTCTTGGTTTATGCCACAGCAGCCAGAAAAAAAAATGCAGCTTAGCTTTGCACGTATGTGAACTACACACTCTGATTTTATTGCTCTTTTCAGTTTTCAACGACCTCTTTTGGACATGTCTTCTTTAATAAAGATGTTTATATCAGTAAAAGATAAAATGAATGAATAAATTATGAAGCTTTAATGAAGTAGCTTCATGTATCACAATTTTGATTTAACGCTATACTTTTTACAAAGTTCTTTAAGAAAAATATCTTAATTGACCTAAGTTCTCCCTAACATTGCTGAGACCATCCTTCTTGAAACTGGGATTACAAGGAAATGTTGTCTCATCATTTAATTGGTGGAGAGCATTTATTTTTTATTAATTAAACAGAGACAATGAGAAATAGAAACTAATACTTAAAAGTGAGAAAAGTAAACATTACAGTGAATGTGTTTGTTTTCAAAATAAGTTTTACATATTCCAGATTTATGGCATTTATCTTTGTCAGAGATTTATTATATCTAATTACTACATATATATGATAATGAATCTGTAAAAGCTGCACACAATCAGCTGATTGCTT
Organism: Sphyrna mokarran; assembly: GCA_024679065.1. Lineage (NCBI taxonomy): Eukaryota > Metazoa > Chordata > Chondrichthyes > Carcharhiniformes > Carcharhinidae > Sphyrna > Sphyrna mokarran. Next base: position 39,303,899 of record JAGIQG010000009.1, read on the forward strand.
AAAATGTTTGTAAAGTTTCCATCTAGTAAATAATCAAACTTACACATTTTCAATCTCTGCAAATGTAGTTCAACGTATTGGAACAGATGTATCAGATGCTAAAATAATATACACCGAAAACCAGCAAATACTTTAACAATATCATAAAAGAGGCTCCAAATGTTAGTAAGGTAAAACTATGTATGCTAAATAGGTAAATGAAAAAAGGAAACTTAATCACTTTGCATGTAAAAGAAAATCGAGGCTGGGATATGAACAAATCTTGTTTCAGGAAATATAATTGAGGATGGTACATTTCTGTGTGTATGTCTGCGTCTGTGTGTGCCAAAATTAGAACTCACTGGCTGATAGAATCATTGTTATGGTAGTCATCCAGCTAATAGTTTTTATGTGGGCCATCAACATTGTACACTTTAAGTAATTACTTGATGCACCTTTCATTTTAATGTGATTAATTCTATTTTATTAACAGATTCAATGATTCAATTGCAAAATATCTATAATGCACAAGAAGTTTATTTATTAATGTCATAAATAGGCTTACATGAAGTTACTGTCAAAATCCCCCACTCGCTACACTCAAGGCACCTGTTTGAGTACATTGAGGGGGAATGTTAGCATGACCAATGTCCCCAAACAGTATGTTTTTTGGACTGTGGGAGGAAACTGGACCACTCAGAGAAAGCCATGCAGACATGGGGAGAACATGCAACATCGCACAGACAGTGACCTAAACCAGGAATCGAACCTGATTCCCCACTGTTGTGAGGCAGCAGAGCTAACCATTGTGCCACTGTGCCAATCCAAAGGAATGCACACCAACTGATAGCAAACTGAATTTTCCAAGAAATTGATCCAGTGAAAAGTATTGTTTCTTGTGTGCTGTACAAAGCAAATATTGAGAAGGAAGAGTACATAGTGTTACAGTCATAGTTAGGGTGTAGAGAAAGATCAAATTAATACAAGGAAGGTTCATTCAAAAGCTTGATGGCAGCAGGGAAGAAGCTTTTCTTGAGTTGATTGGTATGTGTCCTCAAACTTTTGTATCTTTTTCCCAATAGAAGAAAAAAGAAGTCCAGGATGCATGGGGTCCTTGATTGTGCTGGCTGCTTTTCCAAGGCAGCGGAAAGTGTAGACAGAGTCAATGGATGAGAGGCTAGTTCACGTGATGGACTAGGCTTCGTTCACAACCTCTTGTAGTTTTTTGTGGTTTTGGACAAAGCGGGAGCCATACCATACAACTGAAAAGTATGCCTTCTATGATACATCTGTAAAAGCCAATTTCAATCCAGGTACTTTAAAAACCTTCTTAAAGTACTTTTAAGAAGGAAACAAAAGATTGAATGAATAGAGAGAAAAATGACAAATTTAAATAAAAATGTATTTACATTTTAGTTTAAAATCTCCAACAATAATTAAAAGCCGAAGAAATTATACTTTACACTTGTGAAAGTTAATAGTTTCCAATGACAGAGTGGAAGTTGTTAAAGCTTAAAATGCAGTTAAATGACCACTCAGTTTGGAATGGACAAATTCTGGCTTTTTATGACAAGGTTAGTCTGTACCTACAGCATCAATACTGGTACTTCAGGCATTGTTAAGTTATAGTACTGCACTGCTCCATCACTCGCCCACAGTCTGTGACAAAGAAATTAATTGATGATATGCTGCCTTAAAACGGGTACCAAAATTCACTGGAAGCTATCACCCTCCATAATATCAAGGCAGAAAAAGAGGAGATCTTCTCATGCACCTTGGTCCTTTGTATATGCAAGTAATGATTCTTAAATGTATTAAAATCCATTAAAATGTAATTCTTGCCCTCTGTGGATGTGAACCTGATTATGTTGCTGGCAAGGGCAGCAAAAATTGGAAATCACTATCTTAAGATTCGCAATTTATGGATTTCACCAGATCTTGAGCCCCCACTGCAATTCTGGGGAAAGGACGGTGTGGGTTCAAGAATGCCCCCTACATCTAAAGGACACTCATCTGTAGCCTCTCAGATGACCATATTATTTGTGCCAATGTCAGTAGTGCATTCCAAGGCAGTTCCAAGATTTTAGTTCACTTTTCTTTACTGTTCACGTATTATCATTAAGTACAGCCTACTGAACATGGTGCTACATGTGTTTTTGCATCAGTCCTTTGGAGGAAGAAGCATCATAGCAATTGTCAAAATCAAAACAAGTAGCGGCTGAGCTATTTATGTGACAGTAGATAAGGTTAGCTGCTTGGAGAAGGTCTTGAGGTCAGGAGTCACTTTCTTGGATATGTCTGAGAAGAGGTGGAGAAGGAAATTGAATTTTTCCAGACAGGCTGTCAGTGACAGATGAAAACATATTGTAGTAGGATCTGCCTAACTGAGGGCCATGCCTTGACACTGGTTGATAAATCATCACCATCTGAACTACTTTGTTACAAGGTCCTTTCAAGCTATTAGATGGAACATCACCCATATCTTCCAATTCATAGTCACAATCAAACAGGAGAAAAATGCCCTCCTTGCTCGAGTAAACTATGCATTATCTTGATGATGAATGCCAGTAATCAGAACGGGGGAGTTCTGGAATTGCAGAAGTGGCTGACTTCTCCCATGCCCAAGGCAAATTAAACTGAACTTATCAAGGAACCAGAAAATAGAAACTCTATAGTACAGAAGGAGGCCATTCGGCCCATCGAGTCTACCCCAACAATAATCCCACCTAGGTCTTATCCCCCAATATTTAAGAACAAAGGACAAAGAACAAAACAGCATGGGAAACAGGCCCTTCGGCCTAACGAGTCCGCGCCGCCACCTTGATGTTCCCACTTCTACCAGTGATCCCTGTCTATGTTTGTAGATCTATGCATTGAAACCAAATTTGAGACAATTTAGGGAGAATTTGTTCTGCCAATCAGCCTAAGAGCACATCTTTGGGATGTGAGACGAAACCGGGGCACCTGGAGAAAACCCACGTAAGCATGGGGAGAATGTGCAAACTCCCACAGATGCAGGCCCAAATCCATGTATCTGCACCGCACAGCGATAGTCACTGAGCTGTCATGTTGCCCATCAAATGGTCCAGGTCAAGAGTATACTAACAACATGAAGCACTAAGATAATTTCAAAAAAAAATCCAAGAGCAGCCCTCTCACGACCCATTGCATGTATACCCCTTGTTAGACAACAAGACAGACCAAAGTACCTGTAGGATAAAACAAAAATATCATTGACAATTTACATACTTCCCAGGGAACTTCCACGGCTCATGATACCTATTTTAAATCAGTTTTCTATATCCCTCCATTCTCATTCTGTTTATGTGCCCATCTAAGTATCTCTTAAATAACTCCAGACTGCCTGCCTTCACCAATTTACTTGGCAGCGCGTTCCATACCCCCACCACCCTTTTTGTGAAAAAACTCCCTCTAGCATCCAAATTACACCTTACCCCCCTCACCCTAAGCCCGTGACCTCTTGTACTATTTGAGTCCATCCAAGGAAAAAGCTTAACCCTGTTTATCTATACCCCTCATAATCTTGTACACCTCTATTAGATTTTCTCTAAGTCTACGTCTTTCTAAGGAAAACAGCCCAAATTTGCCTAACCTCTCCTTGTAACTCAGACTTTCCATACCAGGCAGCATCCTGGTAAACCTCCTCTGAGTCTCCACGTCCTTCCTTTAGTAAGGCGACCATAACTGGACGCAGTATTCCAAATGAGGTCTAACCAATGTTTCATACAATTGCAACATTAAAGGCCAGCTCTTGTGCTCTATACCCCTTCCTGTAAAGGCTAGCATACCATATGCTTTCTTCACAACATTCTTCAGCTGCTCTGCCACCTTCAGAGACTTGTGCACCTGCACCCCCAGGTCCTTCTGCATTTCTATACTCTTAATACGTCTACCCTTTATCATTTAGCTCCCCTCTACATTCTTTCTCCCGAAATGCATCACCTCGCATTTATCAGGATTGAATTCCATCTGCCATCTATCTGCCCAAGCTACCAGCCTATCTATGTCCTGCTGTATCGCCTGACAATGCTCCTCAATATCCGCAAGTCCTAAGTGTAGATAGTCAATGTCTTTTCCCAAAGGTAGATGAATCTAAAGTTAGAGGGCATAGGTATAAAGTGAGAGGGGAGAGATATAGAAGTGTCCAGAGAGGGAAATTTTTCACACAGAGGCTAGTGAGTGTCTGGAACAAACTGCTATTAGTAGTAGTACAGGTGGGTACAATTTTATCTTTTAAAAATCATTTAGATAGTTACATGGATACAATGGGTAAAAAGGGATATGGGCCAAATGCAGGCAATTGGGATTAGTTTAGGAGTTTTAAAAAAAGGGCGGTATGGATAAGTTGGGCTGAAGGGCCTATTTCCATACTGTAAAGCTCCATGATTCTAAATGAATTAACTGGAGTTTCAGCTTGAACCAAATGGATTATTGGCATATTTGCAAGATAATTCATAAGCTTCGTTTTTACCTCATTAATCCCTCTAACCTAAACATATAGGACACTAAGGGGTAATTTAGCATGGCCAATGCACCTAACTAGGACATCTTTGGACTGTGGCAGGAAACTGAGGCACCTGGAAGAAACCTGCATAGACATGGGGAGAATGTGCAAACTCTGCATAGACATGGGGAGAATGTGCAAACTCCACATAGACAGTGACCCACGCTGAGAATCAAATCCAGTCCCTTGAGCTGTGAGGCAGCAGTTCTAACCACTGTGCCCCATGTCTCCCTGTAATAAACCAACAGTTTATGTAAGAAGGAAGGACTTCTATTCCATTAATGTTCTGGTGGAGTGTGATGTTTACAGAAAGAAAATGCAAGTCACTCCATGAAGTTTGATACTCTGGAGTTATAATACTGTGGGTCTGTTTTCGGGTAGCTGTAAAATAGTTTTGAATTCATTCCGTTGGCCATTCAATTTGATTTGATTTATTATTGTCACGTGCATTAACATACAGTGAAAAGTATTGTTTCGTGCGTGCTGTACAGACAAAACACACCGTTCATTGGGAGGGAAATGAGAGAGTGCAGAATATAGTGTTACAGTCATAGCCAGGGTGTAAAGAAAGATCAACTTAATGCAAGGTAAGTCCAGTAAAAAGCATGATAGCAACAGGGAAGAAACTGTTCTTGTATTAGGTAATACATGATCTCAGACTTCTGAATCTTTTTTCTGAAAGAAGATGATGGAAGAGAGAATGTCTGGGGTGCATGGGGTCCTTAATTATACTGGCTGCTTTGCCAAGACAGCGGGAAGTGTCGACAAGAGTTAATGGATGAGAGGCTGGTTTGTGAGATGGATTGAACTGCATTCATGACCTTTTGTTGTTCCTTGTGGTCTTGGGCAGAGCAGGAGCCATGTGATACAACCAGAAAGAATGCTTTTTATGGTGCAACTGTAAAAGTTGGTGAGAGTCGTAACTTACATGCCAAATTTTTTTAATCTTCTGAGAAAGTAGAGGTGTTGGTGGGCTTTCTTAACTATATTGTCAACATGGGGGGACCAAGATAGGTTGTTAGTGATCTGGACACCTAAAAATTTGAAGTTCTTGACTCTTTCTACCTTGTCCCTGTTTATGTAGACAGGGCATGTTCTCCTTTACGCTTCCTGAAGTTGATGACAATCTCCTTTATTTTGTTGGCAATTAGGGATAGATCATTGTCATTGCAGTAGTTCACCAGATTCTCTATCTCATTCCTATACTCTGTCTCATCATTGTTTGAGATCTGGCCTATTAAGGTGGTGTCATCAGCAAATTTAAAAATAGAATGGGAGGGGAATTTGGCCACACAGGTATATAAGGAATACAACAGTGGGCTAAGAACACAGCCTTTTGGGTCATCGGTGTTAAGGATGATGTGGAGAAGGTGTTTTTGCTTTTACTGATTGTGGCCTGTGAGTTAGGAAGTTCAGGATCCAGTCGCAGAGGAAGGTCCCGAGGCCCACGCCATGGAGTTTGGAAATGAGTTTCGTAGGAATAATGGTGTTGAAGGCTGAGCTGTAGTCAATAAATAGGAGTCTGACATGGGTGCCCTTGTTATCGAGATGTTCCAGGGTTGACTGCAGGGCCAGGGAGATGGCGTCTGCTGTGGATCTGTTGCAACATTAAGCAAATTAGTGGATCCAGGTAGTCTGAGCGGCTGGAATTGATTCATGCCGTCACTAGTTTTTTGAAGCGCTTCGTAAGGATGGATGTCAGAGCCAGCAACCAATATCATTAAGGCACGCTGCTTGGTTTTTCTTAGGCAGCAGAGTGATGGTCATCTTCTTGAAGCAGATAGGAACCTCAGATTGTTGTAGAGAGAGGTTGAAGATGTCTGTGAGTACTTCTCAACTCCGAAAACTTGGGGGTCTTAAAATTGGAGCCAATAATTTTACGATCCATCTGGTACTTAAATTACATCACTCTGAAGATATTTATGATTTGCACAGCTGATTCGTACCTAATTCATACATTAGTACAAGTCAGAAATGTACGTAAATGCAAGCTGTATAACATATTTAGATGGTTGACACAGCCATAAAATTCCATTATAGTTTGTCTTTTTCAGGAATAACACCAGTAGGAGAAAACTTTAAATTATTTCTTGTTTTGTTGAGGTCATTAAATTTGCATATGAAACATAATATACATTCAGTGAATGTAGAAATATGGTAAATGTAGTTTTCAATGAATCCTATCAATAAAACACAAAGATGTGTGAAATGAACTACTGGCTTTCTGTGCAATTGCCAAGAATAACATTTTACATTCTGGAAAGTAATTGACAACTTTGTTATTGTTTTTATGAAAATATTTGTAAGTGCATTTAATCTCTTTGTAACCAGTTCTTCTGCAGCTAAACCAGCGTGCATATAGTTTCAAAAAAAATCCTTGATACTATTATTTATGTTAATACCATAATTCTTGCCCCTATACAGTTTATCAGCAACAGTGCAGCAATCAGATATGTGTTTAGAGAACAGCAGCTGCTGTATCAGAAGTGACTTTGAAAGACCCTGAGTCAGTTGAATGATTGGATGTGCTCCAGGCAATTAAAGTTACTCTATCTCTATTTTTTGTGTTTGCACAGGTTGTAAGAACATTGTGGTTTTGATGAACAAGAAAACAATTTTTAGGTTCTCATTAAAGAACATCCAGCTGGAACTTTAGCCAAGCATTGATTGATGCATTGAATATAATTGTTTATTTGAGAATCGCATTCTTAGGTGCTATTTATGTGTCCATTTTTAAACCAAGGACAAGTTGTGCAACAGATTAAATATTTAGAAGGCAGCAATAGGAGTTTGTCTTGAAATATTAGGGACTAATTTCATCTCCGAGACTTCCACATTTTTTTCCAGCATGAATTTGACATCATTGACACAAAATGTTTTTTAAAAGTTCTATCCAGTTTGGCTTTTGAGCAGTTTTAACGCGAATTTGACACTTGGAATTTTTTGGGAGAATTGCTCCCCTGTTTAGCAGGACAGGAGCTGCCAGGGCTGCTCATCACTACACTTTACGGGGATTTTGCCATTGTGTTGCACCCATTTTTGGGCACGACGTGGTCATAAAGTGGGGTGCAAAGCGATTAGCGCGATTGGTGTCGGTTGTCCTGGCGATTGGCGCCAGATTTCCGGTGCGGTCGTCCTCTCGCCAGAAATGGGCGAGGGGCAGATTAATGTATGGAAATTTATTTAAATACTATTTAACATCTGCTTAGCGAGCCTGACACTCAATCGTCCAGGCTCATCCTCCTTTATGACTTTGCAGGAAACGTTCTTGCCGGTGAGGAATAGACATACTCCCCATTAACAGGGAGCAATCGACTTGGCCTTGCTGATGGAATCAGAGGCCATTGAAGCCCCCGGGAGTGCTGAAGGCTCAGGGTGTGCCCCTTGGTCAGCACCAGACTGGCAGCGCCACACTGGCACTTGGATAATGCCTATCAGGACCCTGAACAATGCCCACCAGGTGATGCCAGAGTGGGGCTAATGGGGAGGGGGCAGAGAGGGTGGGGCCAATGCGGGTGTGGTTAATGGGGGAGGGACCAGGGGGACGGGACGCAATCAGTGAAGGAAGGAATGAGTCTACGATCAATCTGGGCGGTTGGTGAGGGGGTGTCGGAGAGAGCCCGACAGCTCTCTCTTGCAGTATCAGAGACCTGCACATGCGCTGTACCTCCCTCTGCAGGCTTTTGGGTGTGTTAAGCCCCATTCACAGGCTTCTGCAGCGAGCAACAGACTTGCTCAGAATTTTGCAGGCAGAGTGCGTATGATGAGTCCTCTAAACAAGACTAAAAGATGGAGCTTAAACGCTCCCAGTTTCAAGTCCACCCAGCACTTAGAAAAAAAATGATAACATCACATCGCAAAATGGGAGAATTCGGTCCTTAATTAATGATTAAAGCATATAATTTTCATTTTGTTGCCCTGGATTTTGATGCAATTCACCCAAATTTGGAGAAACCAGTGAAAATAATTTGCAGAATTTTAAAGAAGGATTACATTTAGTATAAATTGAGTTTTCAGAATTTTTTGCACTTGTTTCAGAAACACCAAACTGACCATGCTCCCAAAGATGAATTCATCTTGGGCCTGCACAGAGATTAGCACTACTGCTTCATCGCGGCAGGAATCTGGGTTCAATTTCCACCTTGAATCTCTGTGTGTGGAATTTACACATTCCCCCCTATGTCTGTGGGTTTCCTCAGGATGCTCCGGTTTCTCCAGCAGTCCAAAGATGTGCAGGTTAGGAGGATTGGCCATGCTAAAATTGCCCCTTATAGTCAGGGGGACGAGCTACGGTAAATGTATGAGATTTTGAGGATAGGGCAGTCATTCTCACTTCATCTTTGGCATTCAGCTCTTTTGTCCATGTTTGAATGTGGTTGTAGTGAGGTCAGGAGCTGGGTGACTCTGATGGAAACAAACCTGAGCATCAGTGAGCAAGTTATTGCTGAGTAAGTGCTGCTTGATAGCATAGGATTATTGATGACCAATTCTATCACATTACTGATGATCGAGAGTACAATGATAGAGTGTTAATTGGCCAAGTTGGGTTTTGTTATATTTCTTGTGCATAGGACATACTGGGCAATTTTGCATATTGCCAGATAAATAGGTGCCACTGATGTAACTGCATTGGAACAGCTTGGTTAGGGGCACAGCAAGTTCTGGAGCACAAATCTTCGGTATTTTTGCAGGAATATTGTCAGTCCAATAGCTTTTGCAGTATCCAATACATCCAATCATTTCTTGATATCATGTGGAATGAATCAAATTGGCTGAAGATTGACATCTGTGATGCTGGGAACATCTAGAACAGGACGGAAGACCCTTCTGACTGAATATTTTTATGAGCACCTTATCTTTTGCACTAACGTATTGGGTCCTACAACATTGAGGCTGAGGGTATTTGTAGAGCCTATCCCTCCAGTGAACTGTTTAATTGTCCATCACTATTCATGGCTGGATATGCCAGCACTGCAGAGCTTAGATCTGATTAGTTCATTGTGGAATTACTTTGCTCTGTCTGCTCTATTTATTACTTGTCACCTATGCTGTTTGGTATGTAAGTAGTCCTGTGTTGTAGTTTCATAGGTTGACACCTCACTTTTAGGTTGACATGAAAGATTACCAATATCTAATTTTCTTTTCATGGAAGGTTCTGAACTGCAGATTGGGTTGTGACTTCTTCCTGGTGGCTAACATCACCTTAGTCACACAAGTAATCCAGTAAGAACGTCTGCCAAAATTGAGGGAGAGCATTGAGAGGGTGTGTTAGAATGTCCTGAAAGTCAGTGCCTGCATTCCTTTTAAATTAGACCGGTTCTTCTGTGACAAAGAAGCATTGTGAGTTGCGCCTTGTCAATTGAAACCTCAGAAAGGAGTGACAACCTATATTGGGGCAGTGCAACAGGGCCTTGCCAGGCACTGCTTGACTATTCCCCTCTCTCTTCAGGGACTATAGTGAACTTTGTGTCGCTGGGTAAATCTCCATAGCCGGTTTATGATCAGTGGGTGAAGGAAGATCTGCTGAAGGGGCTCTTTAAATAAACTAAAATTTATTAAAAAGAATGCAAATCAGATTCTCAGTCATTATAGGTAATGTGGCTGGTATGGGGTAGCAAAAATTGGAGATCACAATCTTGTTGGTGAGATTTGCTATTTCCAGGTTTTTCCTGATCTTGAGCCTTCGTCAGCAATTTCATGAAGAGTGAGTGCTGGCTGAAGATCCTGCCCAATGTAGAACACTACAGCACAAACAGGCCCTTCGGCCCACAAGTTGTGCCGACCATACCCGTATCTACTAGGCCATAGAACTATCTGTAACTCCCAATCCCATGTAATCCCATGTACTCATCCAGAAGTCTTTTAAAAGACACCAACGAGTTCGCCACTGACGGCAGCTGATTCCATTCACTCACCACCCTCTGAGTGAAAAACTTACCTCTGACATCTCCTCTGTACTTGCTGTCTAGCACCTTAAACCTGCGTCCTCCCGTAGCGACCATTTCAGCTCTGGGAAATAGCGTCCCAGAATCCACCCTAACTATTCCTCTCAACATTTTATAAATCTCTGTCAGGTCGCTTCTCAACCTTCGTCTCTCCAGGGAGAAGACACCTAGCTCCCTCAACCTATCTGCGTAGGGCATGCCTCCCAACCCAGGCAACATCCTTGTAAATCTCCTCTGCACCTTCTCTATAGCTTCCATATCCTTCCTGTAGTGAGGCGACCAGAACTGCACACAATACTCCAAGTGGGGTATGACAAGGGTCTTATAAAGTTGCAGCATTACCTCCCGACTCCTAAACTCAATCCCTCCATTAATGAAGGCCAGTACACCATACACCTTCTTGACCACATCCTCTACTTGCGAGACCGATTTAAGAGTCCTATGGAGCCGGACCCCAAGATCCTTCTGCTCCACAACATTGCTAAGACTCCTACCCTTGATACTGTACTCCTTCATCCCATTGTTCCTGCCAAAATGGACTACTACACGTTTATCTACCACTTCTCCACCCATTCTTGCATTCTATCTAAGACTTGCTGCAACTTCTGACATCCCTGCAGAATATCCACAACACCACCAACTTCGTATCATCGGTGAACTTATTAACCCATCCTTCCACTTCCTCATCTAGGTCATTTATGAAAATAACAAACAGCAAGGGTCCTAGAACAGATCCCTGGGGCACTCCACTGGTGACTGATCTCCATGCAGAAAAAGACCCATCCACAACCACTCTCTGCCTTCTGCAGGCAAGATGTAAAGATGCCGGCATTGGATTGGGGTGGTAAGAACTCAGTAAGAATTTAGCAACACCAATTATTAATCCAACCGATTTATTTGATAGTAAAAAAGCGAGCTTTCAACACTCTTGTGTCTTCCTCAGGCAAGTGCAGTGTTCTGGTCAGACCAGACCAGACCAGAACACTGCACTTGCCTGAGGAAGACACAAGAGTGTTGAAAGCTCGCTTTTTTACTATCAAATAAATCGGTTGGATTAATAATTGGTGTTGCTAAATTCTTACTGAGCTCTGCAGGCAAGCCAGTTCTGGATCCACAAGGCCAAAGCCTCTTGGATCCCATGCCCTCTCACCTTCTCAAGAAGTCTTGCATGGGGGACCTTATCAAATGCCTTGCTGAAATCCATGTAACCACATCTACTGCTCTTCCTTTGTCAATGTGTTCAGTCACATTTTCAAAGAACTCCACTGGGCTTGTAAGGCATGACCTGCCCTTGACAAAGCCATGTTGACTATTTCTGATCAAGCTAAACTTGTCTAAATGCTCATAAATCCTGTCTCTCAAGATTCTCTCCATCAACTTACCAACCACTGAGGTCAGACTCACCGGTCGGTAATTTCCTGGGCTATCCCTGTTCTCTTTCTTGAAAATAGGAACCACATCTGCAGTGCTCCAGTCCTCCAGAACCTCCCTCGTCTCCATCAACGATGCAAACATCATTGTCAGGGGCTCTGCAATCACTTCCCTCACCTCCCACAGAAACCTGGGGTACATCACACCCGGTCCCGGCAACTTATAGAACATAGAACATTACAGCACAGAACAGGCCCTTCGGCCTTCGATGTTGCGCCGACCAATATAAAAAGCAATGCCCCTCCAAACTAAACCATTCCCTTCTCTTCCATATACTTATCAACTAACCTCTTAAACGCCACCAAACTTGGCGCATCTACAACCGCTGCAGGCAGGGCATTCCACTCCCGAACCACCCTTTGGGTAAAGAACCTGCCTCTGATATCCGTCCTATAACTATCACCCCTTAATTTAAAGCTGTGTCCCCTCGTGCTAGCTTTTTCCATCCTAGGAAAAAGGCTATCACTGTCCACCCTATCTAAACCTCTAATCATCTTATATGTTTCGATTAGGTCCCCTCTCAGCCGCCTCCTTTCTAACGAAAACAACCTCAAATCCCTCAGCCTCTCTTCATAAGACCTGCCCTCCATACCAGGCAACATCCTGGTAAACCTCCTCTGTACCCTCTCCAATGCCTCCACATCTTTCTTATAATGTGGGGACCAGAACTGCACACAATACTCCAAGTGCGGCCGCACTAGAGTTTTGTACAGTTGCAACATGACGTTGCGGCTCCGAAATTCAATCCCTCTACCAATAAAAGCCAAGACTCCATATGCCTTCCTAACAACCTTCTCGACCTGACTGCCTACTTTCAGGGATCTATGCACATACACACCAAGATCCCTCTGTTCATCTAGACTACTAAGAATCCTACCATTTGCCCTATACTCTACACATTTATTATTTCTGCCATAGTGCATTACCTCACACTTTTCCACATTAAACTCCATTTGCCACCTCTCGGCCCAGCTCTGCAACTTGTCCAAGTCCCTCTGCAAACTATAACACCCCTCTTCACTATCTACCACTCCACCGACTTTAGTGTCATCTACAAATTTACTAATCCGCAAATTTACTAATTTACTTATCTATCTTGATAGAATTTAAAAGTTCCAATATATTCTCTTTCTTAACATCCACATACTCAATCTTTTCAGTCTGCTGTAAACTTGCAATACAACTTCCCAGATCACTTTCCACCGTGAAAACCGAGGCAAAGTACTCATTAAGCACCTCTGCCATTTCTTCCGGTCCCACACAAACTTCTCCCCCTGCACCTTTTGAAGGTCCAATCCCTTCACTTCTCATCCTTTTTACGCTTCACATTTTTATAGAATGCCTTGGGATTCTCCTTAATCTTAACTGCCAAGGCCTTCTCATGACCCCTTCAGGCTCTCCTAATTTGCTTTTTAAGCTTCTTTCTACAAGACTTATCCTCCTCTAGATCCTTAATATCTCCTAGTTCTCTGAACCTTTTGTATGCCTTTCTTTTCTTCCTGACTAGATTCATCACAACCTTTGTGCACCATGGTTCCCGTGACTTACCAAAACCTCCTTGTCTCACCGGAACGTTGTCGTGCAGAGCGCCAGACAAACATTCCTTGAAAATCCACGACCTTCCTTCAGTACTTTTCCCCAAGAACACCTCCTTCCAGTTTACTTGTCCAATTTTCTTCCTAATGTGTATTAAATTGCAAAAGTGCTCAACATTGATAGATATATATGGATATTTTATGAGGAATTAAGGTTGACTGTAGATGATATGGATGTAATTTATCAACCCACAAATAGAAAGCAAGCTTTACTTACCTTGGGGGGTTCTATGTCATGAACGAATGAGTTCAGATCCAGTTTATTGTACATATCAATGTCTGTCTATAGTGTTTTGATCTGCATAGAGACCAATAACATTTAAAAAGAAATCAAACTTCCAATTAATAGCTAAGAGAATGACCCACCAAGATTTCACATTATCAGATATTTATTATAACAATTAACTAAAAATACTAATAACTAAACACTGTGACTGGCAGAATTTTATGATTATTTTTTAAGCATTGTATTGTCTCAGGTGGGAAAATCAGATGGCAGCCCACCGGCTGCTTTTCCTGCCAGATTTTTAACAGAAAATAGTAATGCCTCCACTAATCTGAGTCCATCTGCCAATGAATTAGTGCTTTCTTCTTATGCAATATAAATTGTTCTATCAATTACAGTTTGGTAATTTCTTGTGAACTGTCCTGATGAGTGGAAGGTGAAAAGCTTAGATAACAATTCTCTTATTTCAGCAATGCTCACATTCTGTATTATTAAATGGCCAAAGTGATAGTTTTTACACAAACTTCTGTCAACCAGCAAGAAATGTAGGCTGCAATCCTCCCATTGTGACCCACAACTTTTCTGGTGGGTTGGGCCGGAAGATCCGCATGTCGGCCATTTTGTGGGTTTCCCAACAACTTTTACGACCCATCTGCATCTCGCAACTGGAGAAAACTGGTGCCACGGAGAACCTGCCGAAAACTGGTGGCCCGCTGATTAGCATGAGCTTACATATCTTTACATGCCATTATTGGGATCCACACAGCAATCTCCACCCATAACTGCATCTCCCACTGCTTTGGTTTGACGTAAATTTGGCGTGAATGCAGTAGCTATTTAAAAGTCTCAACCTCAACGTGGCAGCCTTGAATTGGCATGAGGAAGTAATTGCTGCCAGCAGAGCATAGGGGATGTTGCAGGCAAGCCCTGGAGATACTTGGTGGCCTTCATCCTGCTGCCTTTAGGTGTTGGCCCAAGGACCAGTAATATCTGGGGTGAGGAGGGGTGCTGGGGGCAGGGACAGGGGTTCAGGGGGTCTTCTGTTTTCTCACAGCTCTCTGGGTGAGGTTACATCAGGGAGTCCCGCTCACTACCCACTTTCCCCCAGGCAGACTGTCATGCAGTGTGGGAAACAGCTTCAAGGACTCCCCCCTCGAGGCAGCTCTGCGGCGCACTGTGGGAAGCAGCCTTGAGGACTCTCACTCACCCTCATGCTCCACAGGCTTTTGTAGTGGCATTGTCTTGCTGTGGGGTGTTGTCAGGAACTTGACTAAGTGTTGATGTTCCAGAGTGGGGGAGGAGTGCACCATGTGCTGACTGAGGCCTAACCAGATGAAGCAGCTGCTGCTCCAGGCTGGTTTGCAGAGGTTCAGACATGGTCTTATTGAATCTGCTGTCACTGGGCACACATCTGGTGCTGATTTGCACTCCGTCCCCGCCCTGTGACACGGATCAGCATGCCTGTAATGGATGCTACAGTTGCACACGTAGCAATGGCTCAAGGGTGCACATTGCCTCTATCTGCACAGTGACCTGTGTAATCTATGCCAGCATTAGTCATGATGGGAATGTCACACAACCTTTTCAGGCCAAGCAAGGCAGCATGGATTGTGCGGTGTTGCCAGCTCCCACAAGTGGGGCTTCAAGCTTAAGTGAGTGATTGGGGTCTATGCAGCCAATGAGAATAATCCACCATCCTATTCTCTTTCCAAACCCCACAGTGCAGATGGATCTCGGTTTATTTGATTTGGAGCTGGCCATGTTGGTGGCAGCAGGGATGGAGGAGGAGCAGGAGGTGGCAGATCAGGAGATGGCGGATGTGGAGAGACCACTACAAGTGCAGTCACTACCAGAGCCTCAGAAAGGAGGGCAGGGGGGTTATCAGGGGGAATCAGAGACACATTAGTTACAGCATGATGTGCAATTAACAGTTTATTGTGCTCTTAACATAAATGATTGCCAAAGCCTGACTAATGCTGACCTTCATCTGCCCTCTAGTGAACTACAACTTTCTTACTTTGGCTGTCTACTGCTTTTTCTTGGTGCTACCCCAGCATGCACATCAGAGGTGGAGGTATCCAGCTGTGATACATGCCTCGTAGCCAATAATGCCCTTGGTGGACGTCCCCTGCGTCCCAGCAGACATGCAATGGCAGTTGTTTTTGTGCCAGCCTGTTCATCCACCATCCCATGCTCTTTCCAAACTCCATGGTGCAGATCCACCATCCAATGCCCTGAGATGCCCCACTATGAGAAAGAGGGGAATTGGAAGGTTGTCCGGGATCTCCTGGGTGGAAGACCCCAGCTGAGGCCCAAGTTCTTCCTCCTCCCTTGGGTTGCTCAACAGCCCCAGACTCACCCCATAGGATGCCAGGGTAGCTAGACTGAGCTCCAGTAGCTCCAGTGTCACCTGGCTCTGCCAATCTTAGAAACCTACGTGCATCTGCCCCAAAATGTGTGATCCCGCAGCCCTACCCCTCTGAGACTTGGTCAATCTTTGAAGCCCATCTGCTACAGTCTTCTGTGAACAGTTTGCTCCAGACAGCAGGGCCAGTGGCAACACATGAAGGACTGGGTTCCTCTGGGTCCAGAGCTGTGAAAAAGACTACACATTAGGGGGAGGGATGTTATTAGGTTGAGGATGTGCTCCAGCTCACTTCCATGCTGAATGCTGACCTGGCTGTCGGTGACCATTAAGAGTGGCCTATCACCCTCTGCCACTTCCTTGGCAGACTTCAGCTGCCATAGGTCAGGCACACCACCACCAATCTGGGTCATTTCCAGTGCGTTGTGGATGCTTTTTTCCTGTGGGAACGTAAGATTGATAGCAAGCATTTAAAAAATACTGCAGTGCATGGTGCGTAATGCATGCCTATGTCTTGGGCATTGTGCTGATAGTTTCATAGAACATAGAACATAACAGCACAGAACAGGCCCTTCGGCCCTCGATGTTGCGCCGACCAATTAGGAACAAGTAGTGACCCTCTAACCTAGACCATTCCCTTTTCATCCATAAACTTATCTACTAACCTCTTAAACGCCACTAAACTTGGCGCATCTACAACTGACGCAGGCAGGGCATTCCATACCCTTACCACCCTCTGGGTAAAGAACCTACCTCTGACATCTGTCCTAAAACCACCACCCCTTAATTTAAAGCTATGTCCCCTCACGCTAGCTTTCTCCATCCTAGGAAAAAGGCTATCACTGTCCACCCTATCTAAACCTCTAATCATCTTATATGTTTCAATAAGGTCTCCTCTTAGCTGCCTTCTTTCTAATGAAAACAACCTCAAATCCCTCAGCCTCTCTTCATAAGACCCGCCTTCCATACCAGGCAACATCCTGGTAAGTCTCCTCTGTACCCTCTCCAATGCCTCCACATCTTTCTTATAATGTGGGGACCAGAACTGCACACAGTACTCCAAGTGCGGCCGCACTAGAGTTTTGTACAGTTGCAACGTGATGTTGCGGCTCCGAAATTCAATCCCCCTACCAATAAAAGCTAAGACTCCATATGCCTTCTTAACAACCTTATCGACTTGATTGCCACCTTTCAAGGATCTATGCACACATACACCAAGATCCCTCTGTTCATCAACACTATTAAGAGTCCTACCATTAGCCCTATACTCTACAGAAGAGAGGAATAAATTGATTAGGGATAGTCAGCACGGTTTTGTGAAGGGTAGGTTGTGCCTCACAAACCTTATTGAGTTTTTTGAGGAGGTGACCAAAGAGGTAGATAAGGGTAAGGCAGTTGTTGTAGTGTATATGGATTTTAGCAAAGCGTTTGATAAGGTTCCCCATGGTAGGCTACTGCAGAAAGTGCAGATGCATGGGATTGAAGGTGATTTAGCAGTTTGGATTAGGAATTGGCTAGCTGATAGAAGACAGAGGGTGGTGGTTGATGGGAAATATTCAACCTGGAGTGCAGTTACAAGTGGTGTACATCAAGGATCTGTTTTAGGGCCACTGCTGTTTGTCATTTTTATAAATGACCTAGATGAGGGTGTAGAGGGTTGGATTAGTAAATTTGCTGACGATACCAAAGTGGGGGGAGTTGTAGACAGCGAGGAGGGATGTTACAGTTTGCAGAGGGACATAGATAGGTTGCAGAGCTGGGCCGTGAGGTGGCAAATGGAATTCAATACGGATAAGTGTGAGGTGATTCACTTTGGTAGGAATAACAGGCATATGAAATATAGGGCTAATGGAAGGACCCTTAATAGTGTTGTCGAGCAGAGGGATCTTGGGGTACAAGTACATAGCTCTTTGAAAGTTGGCACCCAGGTTGATAAAGTTGTTAAGAAGGCGTACGGTGTGTTAGCTTTTATTGGTAGAGGGATTGAATTTAGGAGCCGTGAGGTTATGTTACAACTGTACAAAACTCTGGTGCGGCCGCACTTGGAGTATTGCGTACAGTTCTGGTCGCCGCATTATAAGAAAGATGTGGAAGCATTGGAAAGGGTGCAGAGGAGGTTTACCAGGATGTTGCCTGGTATGGTGGGAAGGCCTTATGAGGAAAGGCTGAGGGACCTGAGGTTATTTTCATTAGAGAGAAGAAGGTTACGCGGTGACCTAATTGAGGCGTATAAGATGATCAAGGGATTGGATAGGGTGGATAGTGAGAGCCTTTTTCCTCGGATGGTGATGACCAACACGAGGGGACATAACTTTAAATTAAGAGGTGGTAGTTATAGGACGGATGTCAGAGGCAGGTTCTTTACACAGAGGGTGGTGAGACCATGGAATGCCCTGCCTGCAGCAGTTGTGGAATCGCCTACTTTGGGGGCATTCAGATGTTCGGTGGATAGGCATATGGATGATATTGGAATAGTTTAGGTTAGAGGGTCCACTGGCCGGCGCAACATCGAGGGCCGAAGCCTTCCATGGGGAACCTTATCGAACGCCTTACTAAAGTCCATATATACCACATCAACTGCTTATCCCCAACCACCTCTTTGGTCGCTTTTTCAAAAAACTCAATAAGGTTAATAAGGCATGACCTACCCTTCACAAAACCATGCTGACTATCCCCAATCAATTTATTTCTCTCTAAATAACTATAAATCCTATCCCTAATAATTCTCTCCAATACTTTGTCCACAACAGAAATAAGACTCACCGGCCTATAATTCCCCGGAAAGTCTCTCTTCCCCTTCTTGAACAATGGGACCACATTCGCTATCCTCCAGTCTTCCGGCACTATACCCGTAACCAACGACGACCTGAAGATCAGAGCCAGAGGCTCTGTGATCGCCTCTCTTGCCTCCCAGAGAATCCTAGGGTAAATCCCGTCTGGCCCAGGGGACTTATCTAACTTCTAACTTTCGGAGAAAGCTTTAGTGGTGACTAAAGGGTGCTTGTTGAGAGGAAAGGGTTAGATTCTGTTCCTGGGGGAAGGGTCACTTGTTGCATGCCTTTCAGGTGCCTAAGCAATATTGGACATCCATACCAAGCATGTACGGGGTTGCAAGTGGTATGCTGACTCATTGCTCACTGCAGCTCGCAGAAGGTGGTACTTTTTTTCTGATACTGCCTGACAGAGTGCAGTGTCAGGCTTTTGGTATTCACCTCTTCTGCCATCTCCTTCTACGATGGCATGGCAGATGCGCCCCTTGGGTTCGGGCCCTGGCCGGGGAACAGATGATCATGCTTCTCCTCCAAGGCATCTAGTAGGTGCTTCTGATTGATCTCTGAAAATCTGGGAGCAAGTTTCCATGCAGCCATTGTTGTGGCATGACTAGCTGTGTACCCATTTCTGCAGCTTATATACAGCTCTGGCTTATTAGAGGAGTGAAGGTGCAGTCAGTATGGCCAGTCAAGGGCCCATTGGCAACAAACACTTGTGAAAGATTTGAAGGTTGCATTCAGTTGAGTGCCAGCACCCTTGGGGTGCTGATTGGCTGCCATTCAATAAGCTGCTATGTCCATGGGGCGTGCAATAAGGCTCCCATTTAAGAGAGGGAATGATCACATGTTGGAGTTGTGCATGTCAGCACAATGCTAATTCCCTGCAGGGCAGCAGTGAGGACAGTATGTTCAAGGAATAGAGGGATTGGGTACCCACGTTATCCGAATCATGGGGGCATGAGGTGAGCAGGCAGCCATGTCTGTTTGTGGGGGGAGACAATGAGGCCAGCAGTGTCTCTGTGGAGAGGTTGTGGGGGCCAGTGATGAGGCCAATGTAATGTGTAGGAGGGATTATGGGTGCCAGCAATGAGGCCAGTGATGTGTGGGAGGAGATCATGGGGGCCAGCGATGAGGCCAGTGGTGCGTGGGGGAGGAGGCGTTGAGGCCAACAGTGAGGCCAGTGATGTCTGTGGGGGTTGGATGGCAGTGATCTGGATGTTGAGTGGTCTTTTCAGCATCACTCAGCAATGTGCGCATGCGCGAGTTGCTGCTCATCCCGTTGAGTCAGGCTCTTTGGCGCGAATAGGTCCCATCCCCAGGTTTTTAATGATATTCATGGCTAGGACCTCTGCAATGCACAGAGTGCGGAGATTCGGGTGAAAAGCTGAACTGAGAAAACGGTTGGGATTTAGAACAGTTTTCCTGCCAATTCAGCACTTCTGGGAGAATTGTGGCTGTAAATTCACTAATGCGTGTAATGAAATCCACGTACAAATAATATATTTGTAAAATTTTGTGGTGCTATCTGTGGATAAGGAATACATTTTTGATGAACCTCAGGAACTTCCATAGTGCTTGATCTAACCAAATATTGCAAAGTAGATTGGGGAACTAAACAACAACTTTTGATCATCCATCAAATGGAAAGTACAAACCAGAAGCCTAAAGGTGAAATTACATCAAGTTATTTCAAGTCCAATTGGTGTGTGCAGTTGAAATTATCTTCATACTGCTGATTGTCCAGCAAAGGGCAGAGAATGTAATATGTGTGAGAAGCGAAATCATTCAACATTTTCAATCATACACTGTGGACCAGGAACAAATTTCCAGCAACATAGAGCATAGAAGGCTGAGGAATGATCTTATAGAGGTCTATGAAATAATAAGGGGCACAGATCAGCTAGACAGACAATATTTTTTCTCAAAGGTAGGGGAGTCTAAAACTTGAGGGCATAGATTTAAGGTGAGAGGGGAGAGATTCAAAAGGGCAATTTTTTCACACAGAGTATAGTAAGTGTCTAGAACAAGCTGCTAGAGGTTGTGATAGAAGCGAATTCAATTTTGTCTTTTAAAAGCCATTTAGACAGTTACATGTGTAAGATGGGTATAGAGTGATATAGGCCAAATGCGGGCAATTGGGATTAGCTTAGAGCCTTAAGAAAAAGGGTGGCTGAACAAATTGGACAAATTGGGCTGAAGAGTCAGTTTCCATGCTGTAAATCTCTGTGACTCTAAAATAGCACAATATTGAAAAATAGAATCCAGTATATGCAGTCCTGGAGGTAATGATGCAGAATAGTCCACATAGTTCACCAATCTATTACTACTGGAATTAAGCCTGTAGTAGAATTCCAGCTAATGAATCAGTAATTATTTTTGATTAGAAGAGAGACATCTTTTTGAATGCTTGATAACTCATTGTGGACATCAAGGTTAATAAACAAGCAGCCTCAGCCAGTATATTTGAAGCACAAAACTGGTTGTTTACTTTAACTACATAGTTAAATCGAGCACAAAAACTGATTAGTCCACCTTCAACAGTGAGAGGGGAAATATTAAGGGTGTTTGCATATTTGAAAGTAGATGAATTGTCTGGTTCAATTATAATGTATTTCAGGTTGTTAAGAGAAGCAAAATTGTTGGAGACATTTACTATCATCTTCTAATCCTGTAGAGTTGCAAGTATGATGTCAAAGGACTGGAGGGCTGCCTACATTGTACCATTATTTAAAATGAGAGAAAGGCATAGATGGGTAAATATATGCCAGTCAACCCATCTTGCATGTGCAAGCTATTGAATAAGATATTTGAACGGTATTAATCATTACCTTGAGAAGCATAGATTAAGCAAGAAAAGTCAGGATGGATTTGTTAAGGAAACATTGATTATTTTGAGGAATTAACTTGGAGGTTCAATGAGGCTAGTCTGCATGAATTTTCACAAGATTTTAGACAAAGCCTCACATTGGTAAACTGGTCAGAAAACTATAAGTTCATGGAATCCAAAGAAGTGGCAAGTTGGATCCAAAGTTGTTTCAGTGACCTTTGATTTTGATTTGATTTATTACTGTCATATGTATAAGTATACAGAGAAAAGTATTGCTTTTTACAGGGTGTACAGACAAAGCATACCATACATAGAAAAAGAAAGGAGAGAGTGCAGAATAGGTGTTACAGTCATAGCTAAGGTGTAGAGAAAGATCAACTTGATGCAAGATATGTCCATTTAAAAGTCTGACAGCAGTAGGGAAGAAGCTGTTTTTGAATCAGTTGGTACGTGACCTCAGACTTTTGTATCTTTTTCCCGATGGAAGAAGATGGAAGAGAGAATGTCTGCAGTATGTGGTGTTCTTGATTTTGATGGCAGCTTTTCCAAGGCAGCAGGAAGTGTAGCCAGAGTCAATGGATAGGAGGCTGATTTGTGTGATGGACTAGACTTCGTTCATGGCCCTTTGTAGTTTCTTGCGGTCTTAGAGCAAAGCCATACCACACAAGCAAAAAGAATGATTTCTATGGTGCATCTGTAGAAGTTGGTAAGAGTTGTAGCTGACATGCCAAATATCTTTAGTCTCATGAGAAAGTAGAGGTGTTGGTGAGCTTTCTTAGCTATAGCATCCGCATGGAGTGACCAGGACTGGCTGTTGGTGATCTGGACACTTAAAACATTGAAGCTTTCAACCATTTCTACCTCGTCCCCATTGATATAAACAGAGGCATGTTCTCCATTACACTTCCTGAAGTTGATGATCAGCTTTGTTGACATTGAGGGAGAGATTATTGTTGTTGTTACATCGGTTCACTAGAGCCTCTATCTCTTTCCTGTACTGTGTCTCATTATTGTTTGAGATTTGACCCATAATGGTGGTGTCATCAGCAAACTTGAAAATTGGGTCAGAGGGGAATTTGTCATAGAGTCATGTGTGTATAAGGAGTATAATAAGGGACTGAGGTAACAGCCTTGTGGGCCACCGGTGTTGAGGATGATTATGGAGAAGGTGTTGTTGCCTATCCTTACTGACTATGGTCTGTGAATTAGGAACTCGAGGATCCAATTGCAGAGGTAGGAGCCAAGCCCCAGGCCTCGAAGTTTGGGGATGAGTTTCATAGAAATAATGATGTTAAAGGCTCAGCTGTGGTCTATGAATAGGAGTTTGACATAAGTATCTTTGTTATCTAGGTATTTCAGGGTTGAGTGTAGGGCCAGGGAGATGTTGTCTGCTGTGGATTTATTGTGGTGATACCTGAATTCTAACAGATCCAGACCAATGTTAGGCAGGAATTGATCTGTGCATGACTAAGCTTTCAAAGCACTTCACAATAAATGGATGCCAGAGCCACTGTTTGAAAGTCATTAAGGCACACTGCCTGGTGTTTCTTTGGGATCAAGGTGATGGTTGTCTTTCTGAAGCAGGTAGGGACCTCAGATTGGTATAAAGAGAAGTTGAAAATGTGTGCAAATACCCCCGCCAGTTAGTCCACACAGGACCTGAGTGCTCATCTGGGTACCCCATCTGGGCCAGTTGCTTCCCATAAGAGTCGACTTTTGAGAAGGCTGCTCTGACATTGGCAATGGTGACCTCAGATACAGGTTCGTCTGAGACTTCAGGATGGAAGCGTGACCTCTCTGACCTCTTGCTCAAAATGGGTATTGAATGCGTTGAGCTCATTGGGAAGGGGGGCATTGGAGCCGATGATTTTATTTGCCTTCATCTTGATGTCTGTTATGTGCTGCAGCCCTTGCCATAGTCGACGAAAGTTTGTATGGCTTGGAATTTTAGCTTAGTCCACTTCTATTTTTTTAGCATCTTCTGGCATCTGTCTTTCGGCATTAAGAATAATAATTGATGGTGTTTTTGTAATTGGAATGCTGTTGTCAGTGAGATTCTGCGGAGTCCTTGCCTTTCACACAAGGGCACAAGAAGTGGAAGGAGGAGTCGATAATATGGCCCATCTTGCCATTCAGCATGAGCAAGAGTGATTCTGGCTTCAAATGCATTTTGCTGCCTATTCCCCATACCCCTTAATTCCCTGAAAGACTTAAAATCTGTCTATCTCAGTCATAACTGTATTCAATGATGGAGTACTAACAACTCTCTCGAGAAAAAAAATTCTGCAGATTTACAATACTTTCAGTGAAATTATTTCTCCTCTTCTCAGTCCTGAATGGTTGGCTTTACCCTTTCACCAGGTCCCCATTTGACCTAAGTCCTGCCAGCAGCCCTTCAACAATTGTTAAGGTGCATTTCAAGCTGAATGGCCCTTAGTTAAAAAAGCCTGTCAACGCCTCTACTTTCTCAGAAGGCTAAGGAAATTTAGCATGTCAGCTATGACTCTCACCAACTTTTACAAATGCACCATAGAAAGCACTCTTTCTGGTTATATCACAGCTTGGTATGGCTCTTGCTCTGCCTAAAACCGCAAGGAGCTACAAAAGGTCATGAGTGTAGCCCAATCCATCTCACAAACCAACCTCTCATCCATTGACTCTGTCTACACTTCCGCTGCCTTGACAAAGCAGCCAGCATAAATAAGGACCCTACGTACCCTGGACATTTCTCTTCCGCTTTCTTCTGTTGCGAAAAGATATGAAAGTTTGAGGCAACATACTAACTTACTCAAAAGTAGCTTTTTCCCTGCTGCTATCAGATTTTGAATGGATTTACCTTGCATTAAATTGACCTTTCCATACACCCTCGCATGACTGTAGCACTATATTCTGCACTCTCTCGTATCCTTCTCTATGAATAGTATGCTTTGTCTGTATAGTGCAAGAAACAATACTTTTTACTATGTGTTAATACATGTGTCGACAATAAATCAAATCAAATCAACTTGTTCAGTCAGCATGCAAGTACTGGCTGCCCTGCCGGAAGCCCTACCATCAAATGAACCCTTTGTTATCTGATTCATAGACAGTAACCTTTTGTTTTGGTAAAATGTCTTTGCAACATATTATTACCATCTATAAAGATCAGTCTCCATATTAAACCCTGGGTACCTATACTCACAGAAACTCCCATTTAGTCACAAAATTGCTGTCCAAAAACCATTACATAGAAACTCTAATGAATAACAAAGTTATCATCTCTATCTCTGCTACACTTCAAAACATCATTGAGCAGAAACCCACAACGACCTTATATGTAAGTTGGAATTTTCTCTGTTGACTTGGTTTCATTAATGGTCTTTATTGAACATACTACATGTTTTCTCCCCATTATTTTAACAAAGCTATCACAGCAGTGCTATTTGAAATTCATGTTCATCATCTGATACCATTATCCAGAAACATATTAAGGAGTAAATATATAACAATATCAAAGTAAAATAGAATTGGATGTTCTAATTTATCAAATTGGACAATGTATAACTAATGACACTAAAGTGGAGCCCTCATATATTTTGCATAATAAATGTTGAGGTACTTGCACATGTTAAGACAACTGTTACACTTGTACCATTTTTTCTATAATGGCTGTTATATCACTTGGCTGATTTTCAAGGCTTATCCACCTAACCTACATACCTTTAGACGCTAAGGGAAATTAAACATGGTCAATCTACCTAACCTGCATATCTTTGGACTGTTGAAGAAACCAGAGCACGTGGACAAACCTCACACAAACACTGGGAGAATGTGCAAACTTCACACACACAGTCAGCCAAGGCTGGAATTGAACTTGGGTCTTTGGTGCTGAGAGGCAGCAGTCCTAACCTAACTGTACTACCATGGGGACTTTCCCATATTAAGTGAACCTGGCTGGCATGTTTCCTGGCATCACAAGCTTCATTAAATAGTTCAATATGCAAAATAATTTGTTGGGTCCCCTTTTAATTTGGTAATTCCAAAGAGCGTGATCTTCTATCTGGCAGAATTTTTTGTGAGACCACCATGATTTTTGGTAGAATTTAAATGCCCACGTTTGAGGCAGATTTGGAGGAGAGGGTTGCATTTCATCAGGCAAGAGGGTGCCACTTAGGGGTCTCATCCGAATGCTGCTGTTATTCACCCAGTGGAGGCAGGCGACTTTCCAGACAGGATTCCTGAAAAGCAAATTGGGCAGCACGGTAGCACAGTGATTAGCATTACTGCTTCACAGCTTCAGGGACCTGGGCTTGGGTCACTGTCTGTGTGGAGTTTGCACATTCTCCTCGTGTCTGTGTAGGTTTCCTCCGGGTGCTCTGGTTTCCTCCCACAGTCCGAAATGTGCAGGTTAGGTTGATTGGCCATGCTAAAAATTGTCCTTAGTGTCCTGAGATGTCTAAGTTAGAGGGATTAGTGGGTAAATGTGTGGGGGTGGGGCCTGGATGGGATTGTAGTCAATGCAGACTCGATGGGCCAAATGGCTTCTTTCTGTACTGTGGTGTTTCTATGTTTCTATGTTTAAGATAAATGCTGTCAGGATTGCTTCGCAGTCACCTGTGATCTGGGTCTCTTGACTATCCTAGGTTTCTGGTTTGTGCATTGTTGACAGTTGCTACCACTTGCACTGTCAACAGTGGGACAGTGGACAGCTGGTAGCATATGGTCAGCAGCTCTTAAGACATGATTTGACCCACCCCCTTCCAATCCTTCCCATGTCCTCGATCCTGGAGAAGCCTGCCATTGGCCTGGGAGGCACTTATCATGGGTTATCTTTCCACAAAGGAAGCAGTGTGGTGCCCTACCAACCCTCTGGCTTACATTAAATACTGCTCTTTGTGTCTGTCAGCCAACCTACATTTTACTTTACAAAACATGGGCAATATATTGAGATGTAGACAATGTTTTACAGGTTTGATCACCAGCAAAACCACACACTGTGTGGTAAGTATGTTCTAACAAAGTGTTTGTTTGTCTTTCAGCAACAAAGGCGTCTTGACCTCTTGACAATAACAAACCCTGGTGAGTAGAAATGTTGGTTCATATCTCCTGCTTTACACAAAAGCTGTCTAAATGTGGGATTTTCTCTGACACTAAATGAAATAAACTGTTCCCCTAACAAATTTTACATAGCAGCAAGTGGCATTTATATTGGAAGTGGCTTAGCCCTGAGCAGTAATATGTCTTTAGAGCTGTCTATTTAAGCCTTCCGTCTCAGCATTGTCCAGTTGATTTTATTCTGTCTGAAGGTTGTGCCCTGATGGGAATGGACTTTTTTTTCCTGAAAACTGCACACTGTAGAGATACCATGAGCAATGTGTTATGAAATACCATGTTTTAACTCTATGCTTTATTAATATGATAATAGTGGCTTTCCGAAACATATGATAAATTTCAGTTAAGCAAGTATGTGGTAAGTCAATATACTTGCTGAATGAATTGAAATTGAAAATCTAAAACTGTTCTCTTTACATTTGGCTTTCTAATTTCTCTACTTAAATAATTCCAGCTGCTATTTTCTATTCAGTGAAAAGCTTCTGTATTTTGTATATTTTAAATCAATTTTCTTGTGTATAGCCCAGATACATGTAAACATTGGAGATGAGTGTAAAACCGAATTGACATCAATTGTTTGAATTTGAGTTATTTTATAGGGTGTCCATATTGAATATTTAGGATTCAGAATAACCAGTCTTTTTCTTAAAATAAGGCCCAGCTCATTTACTGTGGGACAACATGCATGTTCTCAGCATGTTCACAATCAATTTTTTCTTCAAATTTTCTCTTCTTCCTGGTGGTTATATTTTGCTGCCTTCAGTTCTTGCTCTAAGTTCACTGTGAAATGCTTAAAATCGATCACTGATATGCACAGATTATTCACTATGATGGAACTGATAAGGAGAGCAAATTCTACAGGCAAGGTAGCAAGTATTTTTTCTTGCTTTATTTTCAATATTAATGAGTTACTTTTCTGGGAATTTTGAACTGTAAAATAAGGCAAGATTTGCAGTAAATATTGCATAGAATGGAGTGAGGTATTTTGCGAAATGAGGGTAGATAAAGTTGAATTGTATTCAGAATTCAACAATTTATAATTGTTACAATTGAACTTTTATACAATTGTATTCCACATAACATAATTGGGGTAAAATGACTCTTTACAAATACATCTTTGACAAAAAGTGTTTACATTAAGAGAAGAATTTGATGGCAAAAGCAGAATGAAATGTTAAAAGAAACAAGTTCACATGAGCATGATTCGTTAAAGCGTTTCTTCTTTGTACATCTTGTACAGGTAGGGAATAATTTCACTCTCTTATCCAACAGGGAATTTTTTCTAGAAGTTGTAAACTAGTTGGAGTTAAAAAGGGATAACTCACTTTTTAAAAGAATCTTACATGTTCTTGCAGCAATTATCTTGTTTTTAACTGTCCAATGTTTTGGTCCTTTTCTGAATTAATGGTACAACATAACATAAACTGTTGTGAGCATGCATAGCTTTTGCTAACTTTATTGTTGATCTGGGAAAAATCCAGCTAAGTAACTATCGGCAAAGTCACTGCTAATTTTATAGATGGAGAACGAGAGGGCTTTAACTACTCATAGTGGCAGTGCTATGGGCAGAATTTTCTGGCCTGCCTGTGGCAGGTTTCATGGCAGACAAAAGTGGAAAATTCAAAGTTAGGACAAAAGTCGGACCCCACTTGTGGAAAAATTAGTCGCAATTTTCCATTCGCCACATCCATTGCAGGATGATGACAGGTCAGCTTTTCCTCTGATCCATGTCAGAAATGCTATTTGAATGTCATGAATACTCAAAAGCAGTATTTTGAGTATTCATGACATACTCAAGCCGGAATCACATTCCCTTTCCGATTTCGGCCACATCAGTGGGAAATTAGACCAGTTTAAATCACAACTGGATATAGTGGCATGCTACTGACCAGCTTCACTTCACGTGACTTTGACCCGGGTTTTCCACAGCTGAAAGTTTCCACGCCCAATCGGAGATGTTCAGTGGTGAGATTGAAAAACTTCGTGAGAAGACTCTAGGTGCATTTCCTGGCAGTATAGATCGAGGATATGATTGCCTTTCACACCACCCCCCATCCACCCATCAATGGCGTTTCCTGTCAGAGACAAACCTCCACAGTGGCTTCTTTGTGGCTGGCTTGTAGTGTGAAATAACTCCATGGAGGTGAAAGTCCTGTTACCAACTATTTTATTTGTAATTAGAATATATATACACTTTCAGTCGCTTCCTGCTATGGTAATTTGAGAGGCTGACACATCTGCTTTAAATAAGGAACATGAGACTCTGTGTTTGGACCATCAGTTATGATTCATCAGGTACATCTTTTTGTGTGCAACTAAATAAATGAAATCAACTTAACCAGATAACTCAAAAAGGGCAGCTCCTTAAAAGGAGGGGAACTATCTGAAACAAAAAAACAAAGCAGAAAGGAAACTTAAGACATCAAATTAAAATATGATTAAAGAGGTCAACAAAATACCCCAGTTCCTGCGGTGCCCAGAGGACACGGAAGGCATCAATGGTTCTCTCAAATACTGTGTGCTCCCTTTCCAGGGACACTCGGCCACGAATATAGTGGCTTTAGTGGGGACGACCCCTTCGATTGGCCGCTGTCTGGACCTGTAGGTGGAATATCTTGCTAGGCCCAGAAGCAGATTCAAGGACTCATCAGGTAGTCCATACTTTAGCAAACCAACCTCATTAGCCTGGCTGAAGTCATCACACAGTGCTAAGGCAAGGGCAGCAGTATCAGAGAGAAGGGAGAGAAGGGAACTTTGGTGCAACTGCAGTGCTGCGGGGGTAATGTGGGTGGGTGGGTGGGTGGGGTTGCAAATGCAAAGCATTTAGCCTAGCATCTGAAGCGATTATGCCCACAAAAGCAACACTAATACCTGAGAGACCAAATGGTTGTTCTTGCTGTGTTAACCCTTCAAACGTGGACTTCAAAATTAACTGAGTTGTTATGGGGCTGCAGAATCATTAGATGATGGGGCAAGTTGAAAGATACTTGAAACTCCTTCAATCCATGTGTGAGCTTCCATCCGTGTTTTATGTGGTGAACAATAGAAACTGACTGCCTTGATCTCTCTGCTCTCCCTCTCTTTCTTGCTTTCTCTCAGATTTTCAAAGACTAACAATTAATGCTTTAATAATTCTGCCACACACTGGTTTCCCATCATTATCACATTTTATTGTGCGCCAAAGGAAAAGACTGCTTCATAATGGGCAGGATTTTTTGGCTGTGCACATGCCTCAAAACCAGAAATTTCCACCTGAGGTCAATGGATCTTTCCATGGTCTGCCCCTCGCCCCTTCCAATTCCCATGGATAGTAAAATTCACCCCAATATCTTCAGACATTGCAATTGCAGATGTCCTTGAAAATTATCTTACTTGCACACTGGGTACCTGATCCTTTGACTAATGCTAGTGCAAGGCCCTTCTTGCAGCTGAGTGTTTGGCTGTTTCTCGAGTATATTTATTGTTGGCACGTGCATGGTCCAGTTAGGCACTCTGACATCACATGAGTTGGTAGAGTTGTGTGACATTAGGTTGTGCTCCTTCTGAAGCTTCTGGTGCGTGCTCTGGATGCCCATGCAGTTATCTCTCTCAGAAGTGTGACTTGCACATGCTGTATGAAAGCAACTAGTAGCTCAGCACGTCCCTATGAAAGGGTGCTGGGCTTTGAAATTTGTGCCCAAGCTACTTGTCTCCTACAATATAATACAGTGGAATTAGCTGTTGCTCTATTTATCATTGATCAGTAGGATATCAGGTATTTTAGAAACTTGGTAAGATGATACATTCCTCATAATCATTAAGTAAGGCACTGAGAATTGTTAGAATGCACAGTAATATAAATGGAATGACTGTGAATGACAAAGAACAACTCTATTCATAGAAAAGGATCCTGATTTTGCTCGAGAAATTTGATAATTAACTGGCGAGTCAGCATCAATTGAGTGACTCTCAAAAATGCTTTAGTTGGTTATAGTAATCTCTTGAAATTGTTGTTCTTTTGTTCCACCTTACGACAAAATATAGTAGCCTATTTTCTTGTTCCTGCTGTTTACCAAAAGTACAAAGATTTAAACACATGACATTTCATATCAGTGCTTCTCTCGAGACCAAAAGGTGAAGCACAAACAAGAAACAATTTATTCTTGATGTAGCTCTTTTCATATTCTGAATATTTTATATTCATGAAAATGTGTTTAGCAATATCAAAAATAATGAAAATGGAAAATCTTTTAGCCTCAGAGGAGATTATTTATATACTAATGGGTAGAGAACTGATTTGAAAGTAATAATTTAAATGTGGTGATTGTGATAGCATTTGTATGATGTACACATGCATAACAAATTTGAGTGAAGCTGCATGATGCTATACAATAAGTACCATAATTTAATGGAAATAACCTTTTCAAAACTATGAACTTCATTTCTAGATTTGAACTAAACATAATAATTCAATATAAAAGTTATGTGTTTAATTGATAGCTGAATATCACCAACTTCAATAATTGTAGTATCTTTGACAAATACCCAGATATTCGATAAGAGTTTGTGCGGGTGGGGTGCAGCAATGTAAGTGATTTGGACACTGAACAGAAATTTGGAAAGAAAAGATTTGAGTAATTAACACAAGATAAAGTTGAAAAAAATAATTCTGTAGAGGCATTTTGTTTGAGGAGAGGATGGTAGTTGACACGGAAAACTATAGATCAGTTAACTATTAGATCAGTTACACTAATATCTGTCATTGAGAAAATGCCAGAATCATTATTGAGAAAGTAGTAGCAGAACATTTAGAAATCTATCATACAACCAAGCAGAATCAATATGGTTTATGGAAGGGAAATTGATTTGATTTATTATTATCACATGTAGTGGGATTCAGTGAAAAGTATTGTTTCTTGCATGCTAGGGGAAAAGGGAAAGAGATGGTGCAGAATATAATGTTACAGTCATAAGAACATAAGAAATAGGAGCAGGAGTAGAGCATCTAACCCTTCGAGCCTGCCCCACCATTTAATAAGATCATGGCTGATGATCTTATTATCTACTTTCCCGCTTTCTCCCCATTACCCTTAATTCTCTTGTTATCAGAAATCTATCTACCCATGACTAAAATATATCCAGCGAGGTAGTCTCCACTATCACAATGGGCAGAGAACAGCGATTCACCACCGTTGGAGTGAAAAAGTTCCTCCTTAACTCCATTCTAAATTGCTCCCCACCTCCCTCCTCCCCCCTCCCTCCTTCCCCCCCTCCCCCCCACTCCTTCACCCCTCCCCCCCACTCCTTCACCCCTCCCCCACCTCCTTCCCCCCTCCCTCCCTCCCCACCTCCTTCCCCCCCTTCCCCACCTCCTTCCCCCCCCTCCCCACCTCCTTCCCCCCCTCCCATCCTCCTTCCCCCCCTCCCCAACCTCCTTCCCCCCCTTCCCCCCTCCTCCCCCTTCCCCTCCTTCCCTCCTCCCCCCCCTCCCCCTCCCCACCTCCTTCCCCCCCAACCTCCTTCCCCCCTCCCCCCCTCCTTCCCCCCTCCCCCCCTCCTTCCCCCTCCCCCCCTTCCCTCCTCCCCCCTCCCCCTCCTCCCCCACCTCCTTCCCCCCCCTCCCCCTCCCCCCTTCCCCCACCTCCTTCCCCCCCTCCCCCCCTCTCCCCTCCCCCCCTCCTCCTCCCCCCCTCCTCCCCCCTCCTCCTCCCCTCCCCCTCCTCCCCCCCTCCCCCCCCTCCTCCTCCCCTCCCCCTCCCCCTCCTCCCCTCCTCCCCCTCCTCCCCTCCCCCTCCTCCCTCCCCCCCTCCCCTCCCCCCCCGCTCCCCCCTCCTCCCCTCCTCCTCCTCCTCCTCCCTCCCCTCCCCTCCCCCCCTCCCCCCCTCCCACCCTCCCCCCCTCCCACCCTCCCCCCCTCCCCCTCTTCCCCTCCCCTCCCCCTCCCCCTCCCCCTCTTTCCCTCCCCCTCTTCCCCTCCCCCTCCTCTTCCCCTCCCCTCCTCTCTCCCCTCCCCTCCTCCTCCTCCACCCCTCCCCTCCTCCTCCTCCACCCCTCCCCTCCTCCTCCTCCTCCCCTCCCTCCCTCCTCCCCTCCCCCTCCCCCTCCCCCTCCCCCTCTTCCCCTCCCCCTCCCCTCCTCCCCTCCCCCTCCTCCCCTCCCCCCTCTTCTCCTCCCTCCTCGCCCCTCCCCCTCCCCCCTCTTCCCCTCCCTCTCTTCCCCTCCCCCTCTCCCCTCCCCCCCCCTCCCTTCCCCCTCCCCCCCCCCTCCCCTCCTCCTCCTCCCCTCCTCCCCCCTCCCCCCTCCCCCCTCCCCCTCCCCCTCCCCCTCTCCCTCCCCCTCCCTCCCCCTCCCCTCCCCCTCCCCCTCCCCCCTCTTCCCCCTCCCCCTCTTCCCCTCCCCCCCCCCCTCCCCCTCCCCCTCTTCCCCCTCCCCCTCCTCCCCCTCCCCCCTCCCCCCTGCCCCTCTTCCCCTCCCCCCCCCCTCCCCCTCCACCCCTCCCCTCCTCCTCCTCCTCCCCCCCCCTCCCCCCCTCCCCCCCCTCCCCCCCCCTCCCCCCTCCCCCTCCCTCCCCCCTCCCCCTCTCCCCCTCTCCCCTCCCCTCTTCCCCCTCCCCCTCTTCCCCTCCCCCTCTTCCCCTCCTCTTCCCCTCCCCCTCCTCCTCCACCCCTCCCCTCCTCCTCCTCCTCCTCCCCCTCCTCCTCCTCCCTCCCCTCCTCCTCCTCCCCCCCTCCTCCCCCCCTCCCCCCCCCCCTCCCCCCCCTCCTCCACCCTCCTCCACCCCTCCCTCCCCCCCCTCCTCCACCCCTTCCCTCCCCTCCCCAAGTGACATTACAGAAGGGCTGTGATTTGATTGGCTAACAGGAAGCTGTGGTAAATTTGAAAACCCATTTAAATTACTGCATAGAAATTGCATTGCAACTGAGGTAATAAGGTTTCATATAATAAAAAGGTTTAAATAAAAAAACTTAAAACCCAAATTAAAAAGTAATTGAATAAAATAGAGATGGAAGTCAGGTGATGTGTTGTTCATGCAAGATGTAGGCATTGGAGAACCCCATTATGGTCCCCAGTGAGCACATCTATAATGTGTTGGTTGCTTGAGGAACTCTAGCTCAGAATGGATGAGTTGGATTCTGAGCTTTGGATGCTGTGATGCATCAAGGAGGGGAAGAGACATGTGGACACTGTTCCAAGAAGCAGTCACACCCCTTAAATTAAATACTTAATTCAGCCAGTGGTAAGGGACAGGAGGAATGTGGCCGTGAGTGAGGTAGAAAGAGGGATCTAGGAGGTAAAGTTGCAGGAGCCTTGGACACTGAACATGTTCAAGATTCTTGGTCCCTATGTGGATGAGAACAGGTCATGCAGGGAGGATGAGCAGACTGACTATAGCACCGTGATATAGCGAGCCATTCAAGCGGGGGGAGAAAAAAGAAATGTCATCATAATTGGGGATAGTATAGTTAGGGGTATTGACACTGTTCTGTGTGACTAGGATCAAGAATCTCAAATGTTGTGTTACCTGCCTGGTGCTGGCGTTCGGGTAC
The DNA here is from genome assembly GCA_024679065.1 of Sphyrna mokarran. Classification (NCBI taxonomy): domain Eukaryota; kingdom Metazoa; phylum Chordata; class Chondrichthyes; order Carcharhiniformes; family Carcharhinidae; genus Sphyrna; species Sphyrna mokarran. Next base: position 39,338,180 of record JAGIQG010000009.1, read on the forward strand.
TTCATCTGGCCTGCAGAGGAACTTGGAGTGGTAGGATAAAGATCCAGTTATTGTGTTTCATGTAGGTACCAATGACATAATAGAACAGGAACAAAGGTTCTGCTAATAGAGTATGAACAGCTTGGAGCTAAATTAGAAAGCAGAATGGAAAAGATAATAACCTCTGGATTAAAAACTACGACGCAAGCTAATTGGCACATGTTAAGTAGATAAATGTCTTGTTCAAAGATTGATGTGGGAAGAATGAGTTTGAATTCGTGGAACATTGGCACCAGTATTGGGAAAGAGGGGACCTGTTCTCATGGGACGGTCTTCATCTGAATCATGCTGGGATCAGAGTCTTGGTGAATCGTGTAACTAGGCTATAGATATGGTTTTAAACTAAATAGTCGGGGAGAGGGTTCAGTTGTACGGAGAATTAGAAAATCAAAGTTAAAGGAAAGGAAAGAAAAGTGCAAGACTGTTAGCAATGTAGAGGATCAGAAGGACTTGGGGTCCAGGTCCATAGGACTCTTAAATTGGCCTTGCAGGTAGAGGATGTGTTTAAGAAGGCGTATGGTGTACTGGCCTTCATCAATTGAGGGGTTGAGTTTAGGGGTTGGGAGATAATGTTGCAGTTTTATAAGACCCTAGTCAGACCTCTCTTGGAATACTGTGCTCAGTTCTGGTTGCCTCATTACAGGAAGGATATGGAAGCTATTGAAAGGGTGCAGAGGAGATTTACAAGGATGTTGCCTGGATTGGGTTATGAGGATAGGTTGAGGGAGCTTGGTCTTTTCTCGTTAAGGAGATAAAGGATGAGAGGTGACCTGATAGAAGTGTATAAGATGTTGAGAAGTATAAATCAGGTGGATTCTTAGAGGTTTTTTCCAAGGACTGGAATGGTTGCTATGAGAGGACACAGGTTTAAGGTGCTGGGGAGTAGATACAAAGGAGATGTCAGGGGTACGTTTTTTGCTCAGAGGGTGGTGGGTGAGTGGAATCAGCTGCCGTTGTTGGTGGTGGAGGCAAATTCGATAGAGCCTTTCAAGAGTTTTCGGGATGAGTACATGGAATTTAATAGAATTGAGAGTTATAGGTAAGCCTAGTAGATATGGATATCATTGGCGAACTTGTGGACCAAAAGGCCTGTCTGTGCTATAGTTTTTCTATGTTCTATATTCTAAGTGTAGATTAATGATAAGGACTTTCAACTAGTTAAAGGAACCAAGGGTTCAGGAGAGGTTCATAAAGTTTCAAAACCACATAATAGAACAAAGAGCATAGAAGGTGGCAGGAATCTAACCTCAGGCGGAGCAAAAAAGGTGACATGTATGAGAAGGGAGGTGGTCAATGCAGTACTAAGGGTACTATACCTAAATATGCACAGTATACGTTACAAGCTTGTTGCCACATTGAGACTGGCCAGTACAATGATGTGGGCATCACAGAAACATGGCTAGGGGATCAGAGCTGGGATATAAATATCCATTCAAAAGGATATGCAGATGAGAAAGGGCATGGGGTTGCATTGTTAGTAAGGAATGAAGTTAAATCAATAGCAAGAAGTGATATAGGATCAGAAAACATAGAATCTCTGTGGATAGAGTTGAGGAATCACAAAGGACCTGCATGGAAGTTGTGTACAGTAGTCAGAATGTGAGACAGAAAATAAATCAGGAGATAGAAAAGGCATATAAAAAAGGCAATATTACAATACTCATGAGGCACTTTATAGGCAGGTGGACTGGGAAAATCCACCTTTTTCCCAGTCCACCTAGGGTAGTGAATCCCAAGAAAAGGAATTTGTCTAAGAGATTAATTTTTTGGAGCAGCTTGTGGCAGAGCCTACTAGGGAACAGACAATTATGGATTTGGTGATTTGTAATGAGGCAGACTTGATTAAAGAATGTAAGATGAAGGAACCCTTAAAGAGCAGTGACCATAATATGATAAGATTTACTCTGCAGTTTGAGAGGGAGAAGCTGGAATCAGATGTAACAGTGTTACAATTAAATAAAGGTAACTACAAAAACATGAGGGAAGAGCTGACCAGAGTTGATTAGAAAGAGAGCTTAGCAGGGAACAGCAATGGCAGGAGTTTTTGGGTGTGGTATTATTTGGGAGGCACATTAGCAATTCATCCCAAGGAGGAGGAAACATGCTAAGGGGAGGATAGGCATCCATGGCTGATGAGGGAAGTCAAGGACAGTATAAAAGCAAAAGAAAAAGCATACAAAGTGTCAAGGATTAGTAGTAGAAAGTCAAAAGATTGAGAAACTTTGGGAAAGCAAACTGAGAACAACTAAAAAAGCAATAATGGGGAGAAGATGAAAAATGAGTGTAAGCTGGATAGTAATATAAAAGAAGATAGGGAGAGTATTTTTTCAATAAATAAAAATAAGATAGAGGCAAAAATAGACATTAGGCCACTGGAAAATTAGGCTGGAGAAGTAATAATAGAAAACACAGTAATGACAGAGGTACTGAATAATTACTTTGTATCAGTCTTCACAGTGGAAGACACCAGTGGGATGCCAGAACTCCAGAAGATTCAGGAGGCACAGGTGAGTATAGTGGCCATCACTAAAGAGAAGGCTCTGGTAAAACTGAAAAGTTTGAAGATGGATAAGTCACCTGGACCAGATGGAATATACCCCAGGGTTCTAAAAGAGATAGCCGAGGAAATTGTGGAGGCATTGGTGGTGATCTTTCATCAATCACTGGAAGCAGGGAGGGACTGGAAAGTAGCTAATGTAACACCACTGTTTAAGAAGGGAGGGAGGTAGCAAATGGGAAATTATAGGCTGGATAGTTTGACTTCATTCATTGGTAAAATTTTAGAGTTTATTATTAAAGATGAGATTGCAAAGTACTTGGAAATGCGTAATAAAATAGAACTGAGTAGCACAGCTTCATTAAGGAGAGGTCATGTCTGACAAATCTATTAGAGTTCTTTGAGGAGGTAACAAGGAAAATAGATAAAAGAGAACCAGTGGATGTGATTTATTTAGATTTCCAAAGGCAAATGCAGTGTTAGTGTTCATGTCAAGAGGGATAGAATACAAGTGCAGAGATGTACTTCTTATACCTGTATAAGGCTCTGGCCAAACCTCATTTGGAATATTGTGAGCAGTTGTGGGCCCCATATCTAAAAAAGGGCCTTGGAAAGGGTCCAGAGGAAGTTCACAAGAATGATCCCTGGAATGAAGAGCTTGTTGTGTGATGAATAGTTGAGGAGTCTATACTCGTTGGAGTTTAGAAGGATGAGAGGGTATCTTGTTGGAACTTACAGGATACTGCGAGGCCTTGATAGAGTGGACATGGGGAGGATGTTTCCATTAGTAGGAAAAACTGGAATCAGAGGGTACAACCTCAGATTAAATGGACGATCCTTTGAAACAGAGATGAGGAAGAGGAATTTCTTTAGCCAGAGAATCATGAATCTGTGGAACTTTTTGCCATAGAAGGTTGTGGAGGCCAGGTCTTTGAACGTCTTTAAAACAGAGGTAGCTTCTTGATTAATAAGGGGATCAGGGGTTATGGAGAAAAAGCAGGAGAATAGCAGAAAAATATCAATCATAATTGAATGGCGGAACAGACTTGATGGGCCGAATGGCTTAATTCTGCTCTTATAGAACATGGAACACTACAGCACAAACAGGCCCTTCGGCCCACAAGTTATGCTGATCACATCAGTACCTACCAGGCCATAGAACTATCTGTAACTCCCAATCCCATTAAATCCCATGTACTCATCCAGAAGTCTCTTAAAAGACCCCAGCGAGTTCGTCTTTACCACCACTGACGGCAGCCGATTCCATTCACTCACCACCCTCTGAGTGAAAAACTTATCTCTAACATCTCCTCTTGCCCCCCAGCACCTTAAATCTGTGGCCTCTCGTAGCGACCATTTCAGCCCTGGGAAATAGCCTTCGAGAATCCACTCTATCTATTCCTCTCAACGTCTTATAAATTTCTATCAGATTACCTCTCAACCTTCGTCTCTCCAGGGAGAAGAGACCTAGCTCTCTCAACCTATCTTCATAAGGTATGCCCCCCAATCCAGGCAACACCCTTGTAAATCTCCTCTGCCCCCTCTCAATAGTTTCCATATCCTTCCTATAGTGAAGTGACCAGAACTGTACACAATACACCAAGTGGGGTCTGACAAGGGTCTTATAAAGTTGCAGCATTATCTCCCGACTCCTAAATTCAATCCCTCTATTAATGAAGGCCAGTACACCATATGCCTTCTTGACCACATCCTCCACTTGCAGGGCAGATTTAAGAGTCCTACGGACCCGGACCCCAAGATCCTTCTGCTCCTCAACACTGCCAAGACTCCTACCCTTGATATTGTACTCCTTCATCCCATTGATCCTGCCAAAATGGACCACCACACATTTATCCGCGTTGAAGTCCATCTGCCACTTCTCCACCCAGTCTTGCATCCTATTTATATCTCACTGCAACTTCAGACATCCCTCCAGACTATCCACAGCACCACCAAACTTTGTATCATCGGCGAACTTACTAACCCATCCCTCCACTTCCTCATCCAGGTCATTTATGAAAATGACAAACAGCAAGGGTCCTACAACAGATCCCTGGGGCACTCCACTGATGACTGACCTCCATGCAGAAAAAGACCCATCCACAACTACTCTCTGCCTTCTGCAAGCAAGCCAGTTCTGGATCCACAAGGCCAAAGCCCCTTGGATCCCATCCCCTTTCACCTTCTCAAGAAGTCTTGCATGGGGGACCTTATTAAACACCTTGCTGAAATCCATGTAAGCCACGTCCATGTCAATGTGTTCAGTCTCATTTTCGAAGAACTTAACTAGGCTCGTAAGGCACAATCTACCCTTAACAAAGCTGTGTTGACTCTTTCTGATCATATTGAACTTCTCTAAATGCTCATAAATCCTATCTCTCAGAATCCTCTCCATCAACTTACCGACCACTGAGATCAGACTCACTGGCCGGTAATTGCTCAGGCTATTCCGGTTCTCCTTCTTGAAAATAGGCACCACATCCACAATCCTCCAATCTTCCGGAACCTCTCCCGTCTCCATCGACGATGCAAAGATCATCGCCAGGGGCTCTGCAATCACTACCCTCACCTGGGGTACATCCCATCCGGACCTGGCAACTTATCTACCTTGATGGAATTTAACAGCCCCAACACATCCTCTTTCTTAATGTCCACATACTCAATCTTTTCAGTTTGCTGTAATCCTGTAATACAACCCCCCAGATCACTTTCCACTGTGAATACTGAGGTAAGTACTTGTTAAGCACCTCTGCCATTTCTTCTGGTTCCACACAGACTTTTCCCCCTTCACCTTTTATAGGTCCTATCCCTTCTCTTCTCATCCTTTTACTCTTCATATATTTATAGAATGCCTTGGGATTCTCCTTAATCCTACCCGCCAAAGCCTTCTCGTGACCCCTTCTGGCTCATCTAATTTCCTTTTTAAGCTCCCTTCTACAAGTCTTATATGCCTCAAGATCTTTAACATCCCCTAGCTCCCTGAACCTATTGTATAACTTTCTTTTCTTCCTGACTAGGTTCATCACAACCTTTGTGCACCACGGTTCTCTCGACCTACCAAAACCTCCTTGTCTCACCGGAACGTTGTCGTGCAGAGCTCCAGACAAACATTCCTTGAAAATCTGCCACCTTCCTTCAGTACTTTTCCCCAAGAACACTTCCTTCCAGTTTACTCTTCCAATTTCCTGCCTAATGATTTCATATTTCCCCCTACTCGAGATAAACACCTTCCTATCCTACCTGATCCTATCTCTTTCCAATGCTGTCGCGAAGGAGATAGAATTATGATCACCATTCCCGAGATGCTCTCCTACCAAGAGATCCGACATCTGTCCTGGTTCATTAGCCAGCACCAGGTCAAGTACAGCCTTTCCTCTCGTAGGCTTATCTACGTACTGTGTCAGGAAACCCTCCTGAACACACCTAACAAACTCCTCACCATCTGAACCCCTTACCCTGGGGACGTTCCAGTCAATGTTTGGGAAATTAAAGTCTCCCATCACGACAATTCTGTTACTTCTACATCTCTCTAGGATCTGTTTCCCTATCTGCACTTCAACATCCCTGTCATTATTGGGCGGCCTATAAAAAATACCCAGCAAAGTTTTCAACCCCTTGCTGTTCCTAACTTCCACCCACAGTAAACAGTCCCTCCATGGCATCCTCCTTCTCTACAGCTGTGACACTGAATCCTGATCAACAATGCCACTCCTACACCTACCTCCCTCTCTGTCCTTCTTGAAGCATCTGAATACTGGCACCTGTCCTGTCCCTGAGACATCCAAGTCTCTGTAATGGCCACCACATCACATTTCCAAGCAGCAATCCAGGCCCTGAGCTCATCCACTTTATTCACTACACTCCTGGCATTAAAATAGACACACCTCAGTCCTTCAGTCTGGGCGCTTCCCTTCTCCATCACCTGTCTAACCTCCCTCTCATACTGTCTATAATTCTTCTCTACTTGAGAGCTAACCTCCTCGCTCCCAGTCACCTCATCTTGATTCCTTCCCCCCAACCTTTACAGTTCAAAGTCCCTTCGGAAGCCCTAGCCAGCCTTCCCGCCAAGATATTGGTCCCCCTGGGATTTAAGTGCCACCTGTCTTTATCGTACAGGTCACACCTGCCCCTAAAGAGGTCCCAATGATCCAGGAACCGGAATCCCTGCTCCAGTCTGTCAGCCATGCATTCACCCTCCACCTCATTCTATTCCTGCTCTCACTTTCCCGTGGTGCAGGCAGCAATGCTGAGATTACTATCCTGAGATTGTTCTATGTACTACCTCCGCGTTCCTCTTTCTCAGCTGTCTACCTAATTCCCTATAATCCCTTTTCATGACCCCTTCCCTCTTCCTACCTACATCAGTGGTACCTATATGGACCACAACCTTCGGCTTGTCCCCCTCCCCTTTCAAGATATCTGGGATGCGTCCAGAGACATCCTGGATCCCAGCTCCAGGGAGGCAGATCACCATCCGCGACTTCCGTCTGCTTCTGCAAAAATGTCCCCTCACTATGGAGTCCCCTATTAACACGGCTCTTCTGTTTTCTTTACTTTTGGAAGTACTGGGTTGGGCTCAGCTCCAGAGACGCAGCTACTGCTACCTCCCCCAAGTGAAGTGTCCCCTCCAGCAGTACTCAGACATGAGAACTTGTTATGAAGGGGGACATCCATTGGAGTGCTCTCCATCACACAAGCTTTCCCCTTCCTAACAGTTACCCACTTGCCTTCCTTCCGTTGCCCTGGTGTGACCACTTGCTGGTAGCTCCTGTCAATTGCCTCTTCATTCTCTCTAATGAGATGAAGGTCCTCGAGCTGCAGTTCCAATTCCTTAACCCGGTCCCTTAGGATCTGCAGCTCCTCACACCGAGCACAGATATGGACATCTGGGAGACATTTCCAGGATCTCCCACATATTGCATTGGCAACAACATACTGGCCTCACAGTCATAATTGCCTCTTCAGAAATACAGGAGAGAAAAAGGTAATTAAAAAAAAACTTATAGACTTACCCTTCCTCACCCTTTTGCTTAAGCCCTGAGAGCCAAAGCCCTTATAGCTCCCAAACAAAAAAAAACAAAAACAAAATTACCTGCTCTTCCTCTGAGTCTATCTCTTTTTTCTTTAGGTTAGAGTGGGGAGGGTGGGATACTCTACCTATGTAGAGTATCGGGATTCCTCACCAGTCCGATTTATGTTGAGGGAAAAAAAATACCCAGGCCCCTTTGCAAAAACTGCTTCCTGTTTCCAGTTTTAAATTTTAAAAAAATCTCACGAAGTTAGTTTAAAAAGGAAAGAAAAATGTCGAATCGTCATTTAAAAGTCTAACGGCAGCAGGGAGCAAACTGTTCTTGAGTTGGTTAGTATGTGATCTTCGACTTTTGTCTCATTTTCCCAATGGAAGGAGGAGGAAGAGAGGGTGTCCGGGATGCATAGGGTCCTGGATTATGCTTGCTGCTTTCCTGAGGCAGTGGGAAGTATAGATGTAGCCAATGGATGGAAGACTGGTTTGTGTGATAGACTAGTCTACACTCACAAGCCTTTGTAGTTTTTTGTGCTGTTGGTTGGAACAGCAGCCATACCAAAAAGTGATACATCTGAAAAGGATGCTTTCAATGAAGCATCTATAAAAATTGGTGAGAGTGCTGAACTGCCAAATTTTCTTTGCAACCTGAGAAAGTAGAGACATTGGTGGGCTTTCTTAACTATAGCATCAGTGTGGAGGGACCAGGACAGGTTGTTGGTGATCTGGATACCAAAAAACCAGAAGCTCATGACCATTTTTACTATATCGTTGTCGATATAAACAGGGTCATTTCCACTACTATGCTTCCAGAAGGAGATAAATAATTGGGAGATGGCAGTGTAGCAGTAATATTCCTGGACCAGCCAGGCTAATGTCCTGATGATGTGTTCAAATCCCACCACAGCGACTGTTGTAATTTAAACTAAATTAATATATATGGAATATAAAACTAGTCTCAATAATGGTGATCATGAAAGCTATCATTGATTGATGTAAAAATCCATCTTGTTCACTAATGTCTTTTAGTGAAGGAAATTTTTACCTGGTCCAGCCTGCATGTGACTCTAGACCCACAGCGATGTGGTTGGTTCTTAACTGCCATTTGAAAAGATCTAGCTAAGTACTCAGTTCAGGCAATTAGGGAATGGCAACAAATGCTGGCCTTGCCAGTGACATCATGTTCCAAAGAAAGAATAAAGAAGATAAAGGAAAAATAATCAGCTTTACTGCATTATGACCTCTCTTAACACCTCCACTGTCTCTAAATTGTCAGATTGTTGTCTGATGTCTAATATTGCATGAACAGAAACCTCCTCCAAATAGATGATGGAAAAATCTGAGTCATTAATTTTAGTGCTTGCTACAAACCTCCTTCCCTAGCTCCCAATCCCACTATCTCTCTGGATATCTGCCTCAGGTTGAACCAGACTATTTGCAAACTTGACCACAACAAGATGAACCACACTGTCACTAAGACTGCCGATTTTTCAGCCCTGTATCATCACTGAGTTTCAGTCCTGCTTCAACTCACCTGCTGCTAAAACCCTCATCTTTGCCTTTCTTACCTGTAGACTTGACTATACCATTGTAGCCTTGGTTAGCTTCCACATTCCATCTTCCATACATTTGAGGTCATCCAGTTCTGTATGCATCTCAATTAATATCAAATCCAGTTCACATGTGATCTCAATACTCACTATCCTACATTGGCTCCAAGTTAGAAAGCACCTCAATTTGAAATTCTAGTCCTTCTTTTCAAGTAATCTGAGGCCTTTCCCCTCCTCATCTCTGTAATTTCTACTAGCTATACAAATCTCTGAGATGTGCACCCTTCCATCTCTGATCTTAAGCATTGCCTTGTCATTCGTCTAACCTTCAGCTGTCAAGAACCTAAGCTTTGAAAGTCCCTCTTTAACTCTCTTTCTTCCTTCAAATATGCTGTTCAGCCAAGTTTTATTATTCCTCCTGATATCTACTTACATGGCCCAGTTTCAAATTTAATTTGACAACTTGTGTTGAGACATTTTACTATGCTAAGGGTGATCAATGAGTATAAGTTGTTTTTTTAGGTGAGTAATGGGAAAGTGGGAATTGAGCAGTAACTGAGGCTAGTGATGCATTGGTAAAATGAAGCATTTACAGATGTATTCACTAACCCAGACCACTCGTGTGAGATCTTAACAATTTTTTTCAGTTCTGCCCCCAAGTCTTTAATGTTACACTTCTGGTATTAACTTCCACGGTCATCTGGTTTTGCTGCCTTCTCATTGTTTGTCTTGAAGGCCTCCTTCATTCTCTTCCACCCCAACTCCCCCAGCAATAATCCAGTGGTTTTTTGGTGTCTCAAAATTTGAGGATCCACACTCTCCCAGTCGTTTTCCTTTCGAACGTGTGGTTTGATTGTCAAATAACTCCCAGTCCTTGTTTCGGTAAATGCACCACCACTTTAAGAGGTGCAGGCCAGCTTTAAGTAGAACAAATTACAAATTACTTTGAGCCCCAATCATATGTTTAACCAATGAACGGTGTTAGGAGCGCTGGCTAAATGTATCACTCATTAAAATGAGTAAACAACACAAAGGTAGCATATAGCCTACATTCCTCTCAATGAGTGCAAATTGATTACACATTGTGATTCCTGTGTTCTGTTTTGAGGGGGCTAACCAAATTGAGTCAATGGGCCTTATTTTACCATTTTGATTTTAAGCGGTGGGCGGACTTGAAACTGGGAGTGTTTCAGATCTGACATTTAGACCCTTTCTCAGGCATCCCCATATGCACTCTGCCTGTAATAATGTCAGCAATTTTGAGTTGTGCTGCAGGAGCTTGTAGGCGAGGCTTAACGTGCCTGAAATCCTGCAGCTCTGATCAGCCTCTCCAACTGCGCATGTGCAGAAGATAAAGATAAAATGCACAACATTACTGAATTCTTATCCCCCCAACCACCACCACCATCCAAGCTGATCACAGAGCCCCCCCCAAAACTCCCTTCCCCCTCACGGATCACAAGCAGAGTGGCAGCAGAACCCCTTTCCCTTCCCCACTGATCACAGCAGAGTACCATCGGACCCACCTCCTTCCTGTCCCACTGGTCTCAAGCGGAGAGTTGTTGGATGCTCAGCACTTACCCCCTCACTAACTGGAGCATCCAAATCAGACTTTTGTAAAGCATGTCTATTTTGTGCTGGATCTGAATGGGTGAACATGGTGGAAAAGGGGGAAGTGCTCTTAAGTGTGAGTGTCCAGCTCATTAAGTCAATTTAAATGTATGTAAATGCATTTAAATGGCTGTCGCACACGATGGGCGTAGTCCCAATTATGGCCATTTTCAGTCCTTAGTAAAGAGGGAACTGGTGCGGAGGCAGGTGCAGATCGCGCTACTTGCCTCAGACCCCACTTTACCAAGTTTTTGCGCCCGAAAACGGAAGTAGCTTGATGATAAAATTGGGTCTGATGTATTTTGGATTATCACTCCAGGTTTTTGGAATACTATGATTGAAAGGGTTGTAAAAAAAGAATCTGTGAAACAATTTTGGCAAATACTAGGAGATCAGCATTATAATGTTATTTTATCATTACAGTAAAATAGATTTTTTTACAGCATATTATTTTAGAGAGGATTTGCATTTTCCATCTTAGTTTTTCTGATTATACAAATACAAATTATTCCAGAGTGAAAAATTTATATTTGACTTCTACACAGGTTCTTTTTCTCATTGTATTATTGGTACCAAGCATTGACAGAAAATGTAGTTTGAAATGGCAGTCAGTATTCTTAATATATACCTATCGCAGTTCTAATATTGTCATAGAATATTATGTGAAACACATCAATTTCTTCCAATGAAGAGATGGCAAGAATAACACAAGTTAATTTATTTCTTGTTAAATTATCTACCAATATGGGTTTTGTTCACCATGTAGGAAAGAAATAAATTTTCTGTTTTCAGTTAGTTCGACACAGCACAAATTTTATTTTCCCATTATTTATGTTAAAGCTTGGACAACTGCTTAAGACTAAGAGAGCCTATCCCAATATCAAAGGGACGAGGACTGTGTTTGGTTCACAATAGCAGTATCTCATAGCTTTTGACATTAACATTTGTAACAATTCTTATTTATCAACTCAGCATTTACTGAAACTATATTTTAAAATTTATTTATGAGACATGGATGTCACTGACTAGGCCAGCATTTATTCTCCATCACTAGTTGCTTTTCAGAAGGTGGTGGTGAGCAGCCTTCTTGAACAGCAACACTCACTGCTGTTAGGGAGAGAATACCAGGGTAGTGACCTAGTGACAGTAAATTTCCAAGTCAAGATAGTGAGTGACTTGGAGAAGAATCTCCAGGTGATGATATTCCCAAATATCTGCCGCTTTTGTCCTTCAGGATGGTCATGGTCATAGATTTGGACAGACTGTCTCAGAAATCTTGGTGAGTACCTGCAATGTAGATGCTGTCACTATTCGTCAGTGGTGGAGCAAATGAATATTTATGGAATGGGTAGCAATTGAGCAGGTTGTTTTGTCCTGGGTGGTGTCAAGCTTTTTGAGTGTTGTTGGAGCTGCACTCATCCAGACAAGTGGGAGTATTCCATTACACTCCTGACTTGTGTCTTGAAGATGGTGTGCAGGCTTTGGAGAGTTAGGTGATTGAGTTGGGATTCCTAGCCTTTTACCTGCTCCAATCCAGTTTAGTTTCTGGTCAATGGTAACCCCCAGGAGATTGATAGTGGGAGATGTTTACCGTTTGTCAGCTTAAGCCTGGAAGTTGTTGAGGTCTGGCTGTATATGGGCATGGACCGTTTCAGCATCTGAGGAATCACAATCGTACTAAACATTGTGCAGTCATCTGTAAACATCCTCACCTCTGACCTTATGCTAGAAGGAAGGTCATTGATGAAGTAGCTGAAGGTGTTTGGGCCTAGAATACTACTCTAAAGAACTCATGTTCTGGATGTTCTGGACTTGAGATGATTGATCTCCAACCACAACAACCATCTTCGTTTGTGCCAGCTATGACTTCAACCAACATGGGTGTTCCCCCTGATTCCCATTGACTCCAGTTTTGCTGCCTTGAGTAATCACTCTCACCTCACCTCCAGCATTCATCTTATTCTTGTTTGAACCAAGGCTGGAATGAGGTCAGGAGCTGAGTGACCCTGGCAGAATCCAAACCGAGATTCTTGACCAGGTTATTGTTAAGTTAATGCTGCTTGATAGTACTGTTGATGTCTCCTTATATCAGTTTACTGATGATTGAGAGTAGACTGATGGGGTGGTAATTCATCAGGTTGGATTTAGCTATTTCTTGTGTATAGGACATACCTGGACCACGTTCAACATTGTCAGAATATTGTCAGGACCACAGCTTGTGTAATGACTATGTTTATATTCCTTCATAACTGGCTAACCTCAAATTAGTCATAAATGAAATCCAGCAAGAACACCTGCAAAAATAGAAGGAAAGTATTGGGTGTGTTAGAATGTTCTGAAAGTCATTGCCTGCATTCCTTCTAAACTAGGCCATTTCTTATGCGCCAAAGAAACATAGTGAGTTGAATCTTGTCAGCTGAAACCTCAGAAAGGTAGGTTAAGAAAGAAATAAAGACAACAGGAAGAAAAGAAAAATGTTTTAAAAAATTAACTGCAAAATAATTGCAAAACAATAATAATTATTGAACAGGCTGCAGATGATTTATAATAATTCTTTAAGGAGTTGTTTGATATAATGTCTACTCTAAATATATGAATATAAGTGATTAATATTGCAATTATGTATATTAATTTGTTCATGCAGCATTCAACAAGTTCACTTGTTAGCTTAACAGGATTGTAATGCATTTCAAAGATGTACAGAAGTCCTATGAAAGCATAGGATAGCTTCAGTAGCTATATCAATCTACAGGGAGATCTTCTACTTATTATTTTGGGCTTCCTACTAAATCTTGCGAGAGACCAGGGTCAATAAATGTCCTCTCAAAATTGTAAGAAGCAATGATTCATTTATGTGTGTAATCTAAAATATAAATGCCAAAGAATCATGAATAAGGAGGGCAGAAAGGACCTAAGAAAGAAAGATCAGGGAAACAGCAAGAATCACCAGGCTATGGAAGAATTAAAAGTAGTTTTGGGAGAGTTGAAGAGTTAGTTCTTGGCTACCCTTTTTAAACAAGCTTTAACAAAGAGGTTGTTATGACAATTACATAACTGCAGTCCTTTAGAAATAGACCCCAATTCTTTCCCTATTAATTGCAAGACTCCTTTTGTTTTGAAATCTCCTCCTCGAAACGATCTTTGGGTCTCTGAAAACTACACATTAGACTCCAGTAGGATTGAATTCTCCTCCTTAAACCTTTCAAAAATGGAGTGGGATAGTGATGCAAAATATATCTAGAGGTGAGGCTACATTGGATTTGGTGCTGGGCAATGAGCCAGACCAGGTGTTAGGCTTGGAAGTTAGTGAACATTTTGGTGATAGTGACCACAATTCGGTTACGTTCACCTTAGTGATGGACAGGGATAGGCATGACGCTGGGGGCAGTAGTTATAGCTGGGGGAAGGGTAATTATGAGGCCATCAGGAGAGAATTAGGGTGCATAGATTGGACTAGGAAACTACAGGGACTGGGAACATCTGGAATGTGGTGCTTATTCAAGGAGCAGCTGCTGCGAGTCCTTGATAAGTATGTCCCTGTCAGGCAGGGAGGAAATGGTCGACTAAGAGAGCCTTGGTGTACGAAAAAAGTTGATTTGCTGGTTAAGAAGAAAAAGGAGGCTTATGTCAGGATGAGGCTTGAAGGCTCAGTTAGTGCAATGGATAGCTATAGATTAGCCAGGAAGGAGCTAAAAAGTGAATTGAGGAGAGCTAAGAGGGGACACGAGAAGATGTTGGCTGATAGGATTAAGGAGAATCCTAAAGCTTTCTTTCGATATGTTAAGAATAGAAGATTGGTTAGGGCAAGATTAGGGCCAGTCATAGACAGCAGTGGGAAGTTGTGCGTGGAGCCTGAAGAGATTGGTGAGGCACTGAATAAATATTTCTCTTCGGTATTCACGCAGAGTGCTGGAAATGTAGCTATGGAGAACACTGAGGTACAGGGTTGCAAATTGGGAAGTATTGTAGTAGATAGGGAGGATGTGCTAGAAATTCTCGAGGTTTGAAGTTGGATAAGTCCCCTGGGCCGGACGGGATTTACCCTAGGATTCTCTGGGAGGCAAGAGAGGAGATTGCAGAGCCTCTGGCTCTGATCTTCAGGTCCTCGTTGGTTACGGGTGTGGTTCCGGAGGACTGGAGGATAGCGAATGTGGTCCCATTGTTTAAGAAGGGGAAGAGAGACCTTCCAGGGAATTATAGGCCAGTGAGTCTTACTTCTGTTGTGGGCAAGGTATTGGAGAGAATTATTAGGGATAGGATTTATAGTTATTTAGAGAGAAATGAATTGATTGGGGATAGTCAGCATGGTTTCGTGAAGGGTAGGTCATGCCTTACTAACCTCATTGAGTTTTTTGAGAAAGTGACCAGAGAGGTGGATGGGGGTAAGGCGGTTGATGTAGTATATATGGACTTTAGTAAGGCTTTTGATAAGGTGGCCCATGGAAGACTTCTACAGAAAATGCAGATGTGTGGAATAGAGGGTGATTTAGCTAATTGGATTAGGAATTGGCTGGCAGATAGAAGACAGAGGGTGGTGGTTGATGGGAGATATTCATCGTGGAGTTCGGTGACAAGTGGTGTGCCTCAGGGGTCTGTTTTGGGGCCCCTGCTGTTTGTAATTTTTATAAATGATCTGGATGAGGGTATTGAGGGATGGATCAGTAAATTTGCAGATGATACTAAAGTTGGTGGTGTGGTAGATAGTGAAGAGGGGTGTTTTAGTTTACAGAGTGACTTGGACAAGTTGCAGAGCTGGGCCGAGAGGTGGCAAATGGAGTTTAATGTGGAAAAGTGTGAGTAATGCACTTTGGCAGGAACAATAAATGTGTAGAGTATAGGGCTAATGGTAGGGCTCTTAATAGTGTTGAGGAACAGAAGGATCTTGGTGTATGTGTCAATAGATCCCTGAAAGTAGGCAGTCAAGTGGATAAAGTTGTTAAGAAGGCATATGGAGTCTTAGCTTTTATTGGTAGGGGGATTGAATTTAGGAGCCGCAGCATCATGTTGCAACTGTACAAAACTCTAGTGCGGCCGCACTTGGAGTATTGTGTGCAGTTCTGGTCCCCACATTATAAGAAAGATGTGGAGGCATTGGAGAGGGTACAGAGGAGGTTTACCAGGATGTTGCCTGGTATGGAGGGCAGGTCCTATGAAGAGAGGTTGAAGGATTTGAGGTTGTTTTCGTTAGAAAGGAGGCGGCTAAGAGGGGATCTTATTGAAGCATATAAGATGATTAGAGGTTTAGATAGGGTGGACAGTGATAGCCTTTTTCCTAGGATGGAGAAAGCTAGCACGAGGGGACACAGCTTTAAATTAAGGGGTATGAGTTATAGGACGGATATCAGAGGTAGGTTCTTTACTCAAAGAGTGATTAGGGAGTGGAATGCCCTGCCTGCAGCTGTTGTAGATGCGCCAAGTTTGGTGGCGTTTAAGAGGTTAATTGATAAGTATATGGAAGAGAAGGGAATGGTTTAGTTTGGAGGGGCATTGCTTTTTATTTTGGTCGGCACAACATCGAAGGCCGAAGGGCCTGTTCTGTGCTGTAATGTTCTATATCTATATCTATATATCTATATCAAAAATCATATTTTCTGGGTGGGATTATCCCAAAAAAAGTCTAAGTGCCGAATTGGTCTAAAAACAGGAGTAAATCCTGCTTTTTTTTCAGAGGGATTTTCAAAAATGAATGTCCCACACTGTGCATTGCGGAGTGTCCTAGCATGAATCTAGTCAGAAATCAGTCTTCCTGCTAAAGATGCCAGCAACATAGCGCTAGGTGGGCCACTACACCGACCTGTCAGAGCAGAGATTGGTGTATATGCAATAGCCCCGCACTGCCGGCTTCCTGATCGCTGGCCAGCCCCGCGACCCATACTTCATTCCCCCACCAATCCCTCCATGTGCTGATCGCATAGCTCTCAGACAACCCCTGAACTCCCTCTCAATGGGCCGCCTTGATTTGCGCCCCCTCTCCAAGGTCCCGTTTCCAGCCCCGATCGTTGGCCTCCCTCTCTCTGTCACTGCCAAATGCAAAGTGACAGTGGGACCGCCACACCAGCCCCCCCCACCCCCCCCAACTCACCTCCACCAATCTCCCTCTACCACTTTTGTCTCATGATTGCTAATGACCTTACAATGAATATTAGAATAATTTATACAGCTTTATGCTACTTTCTGATATGGAGCTAATAATGCTATAAATCCAGTGGCTAGAGACATGTGGAAGCTGTGGCATCCAGCGGGGAGCTCCCTATAGGACCTTGGCTTGAGTCCTCCGGCCCATTGCACTGCTGGAGCAATACTGCAGACTGGGAGAATCACCCCCACACTATGTTTTAGCTTCCAACTGTAATTTATTGTATTGTTTTTGTGTTTCTGTAATTTTGTGTTTGTGTAATTTTCTGTAAGGTACCAAATTAAGAATATATATAAATGAAGCCTACTAAAATGCATATTAGTCAAATGCACTTATTAAAATGCACCTCTTTTTATATTCATTTATCATTAACACTGTCAAATGTTCTGGTTTAAAATATGACCCATTTAAATGCAGTTTTTGACAAATCCAGATAGCCAGTCACTTAGATGATATATTTCACAATATTGCTCAAGCTGCCACTTAACTCTTGACGATCATTTAACATCTAACTGCTTTTTAACACTAAGGCGTATCAAGAAAGTAATTCATTGGCCTGGTTGTTCTTAGATAAGCTTCTACACTGCCATCATAACTTCATCGAATATGGAAGAAAATGGTATAAAAAGGGGTCGTGGAATAATTTGTGTGGAAAGGAGAATTGTACTGAAAAAAAAGGCATGATGATATGCATCTTAGAATATAAAGAAATCACAGAGGATATAGCAGAGGTTGTTGTCTCCAGAATTTCAGATATCTTTATTATAGAATCCCTATAGTGCAGAAGAGGTCTACTGACTCTGCACCAACTCTCTGACATGAGTATTTTACCCAAGCTCTCTCCCCCACCCTATACCTCTAACGCCATCCATTTACCATGACTAATCCATCTAACCTAAACATCATGGGACACTAAGGGACAATTTAGCATGGCTAATCCATCTAATCTACACATCTTTGGACTGTGACTTGAAAGTGGTTATCCAAAGGAAACGCATGTGGCTGTGAGGCAGCAGTGTTAACCACTACTACTGTGAGCCCCTAGAAGTTGTGTCGGAAGAGTGCACATTTGATTATATAAGAACTTTGTTCAAAAGATAAACACAGGAGAGACTAATCAACCTAATGTCAAGTGGCTATACTTCCAGGAGCCATAATATGAGACATAATTAATTTTCATTCAGAAAGATGTGGATGGATAGTCTGAAATAGATTTATAAAAGGTAGATCATGTCTGATGTAATAGAATTATTATAATAATAGAAATAGAAAAGTAATAGCATTATATGAGGAAATAACTGAGTGGAGGTAATTTTGATTCTGTACAACAGTTTAAATGAATAAAGTTGAATCAGCAGCCCATAGATTATCTTCCCAACTTTTATTTTCATTGAAGTCAATTGCTTAAGCAGTTGCTTGTCAGAATGATACTGCAATAATCAGGGGGGATATTAATCTACATATAGATTGAAAAAATCAGATGGGCAAACGTAGTGTAGATAAGGAGTTCATAGAATGTTTTCAGAATAGTTTCTTAGAACAGCGTGTTCTGAAGCCAACCAGAGTGGAGGCCATACCAGGCTTGGTTTTGTACAATGAGATAGGATTCATTGATAACTTCATGGCATAGGAAATACTAGGTAATAGTGATCATAATATGATTGAATTTTAAATTCAGTTTGAGGAAAAGAAGAATGCGTGTAAGACTAGTATTTTAAGTTTAACTAATAGCTTTTATGAGGGCATGAAAGTGGAGTTAATGTGAACTGACATTAATATGTTGAAGGGATCCACATGTTCAGTTACAGACATTTAAAGAGATATTTCAGAATATATAGAATAGACAAAAAAAATTCAGGAGGGCTCATCATCTGTGTTAACGAAAAATGTTAGTGTATTAAATTTAAAGCATATATTGTGAAAAAACAAGTGTTAGGTTAGACAATTGCAAAGAAAATAAAGAACATCAAAAAATGACAAAAAGATTGACAAGGAGGAAAAAGCTATAGTATAAGAAAAATCTAGCCAGTAATGTAAAGATGAACAGTAAGATCTTTAATAGATATTTAAATAAGAAAAGACTTGATAATGTGAACATTGATCCTAAAAAGTGCTTCTGGGGAATTATTAATGAAAAGCATGGCTACAGTGGATTAAACAAACAGGTATTTTGCATTAGCCTTCAAGGCGACATGGGTAACATCGCAGAAATAGTTGTAAATCAAGTAATAGAAGGGAGAGAAAATTACAACCACCAAGGAAGTTGTATTGACCGAATTATTGGGTCTTCAGACTGACAGATCCCCTGGTCTGGAAGGACTTCGCCCCATGTTCTTAAAAGACATGGCTAATGAGATAGTTGAATCATTGGTTTTAAAATTTTCAAAATTCCCTTGATTTTGTGGAAGGTTCTATTAGATTGGAAGACAGCAAATGTAACTGTTTTATTCAAGAAGGGAGGAAGACAGAAAGCAAAATTGCGGAGCAGTTAGCCTAACATCTGTCAGAGGGAAGATGTTAGAAATGTTGTAGCGGGGCACTTGGAAAAAATCAAGGCAATATGGTTTTGTGAAAGGGAAATCACTTTCACCAGTTTATTGGAGTTCATTGGAGCAGCTACACGTGCCATAGAGAAAGGGAACTGGTGAATGTACTGTGCTTAGATTTCCAGTAGGCATTTGATAAGCAGCCACATCAAATATTATTGTGGAATATAAAAACTCATGGTACAGGGGGTAAAGAATGTAGATGGATACTTGGATAATCATGATCTGACTGGGCATAGTTTGCATGAATTTACGAATGGGAAATCATTTTTCTGAACTTGTTGGAGGTTTTTGAGGATGTTTTTAACAATATTGATAAAAGAGAGTTGATGCATGTAGTATATCTAGGTTTCTGGAAGTCTTTTGATGAAGTCCTCCACAGGAGCTTGATTAGTAAAATAAAAACACGAGATAAGAGACAATATATTGATATGGATTAATGATTAGCTAAAAGGCAGAAAACAGAGTAGAAATAAACTGGTTGTTCTGTTGCCCCGCTGTGGCTGGTGCAGTATCATAAGGATCGGTTCTTGCACTTCAGCCGTTCACAATACACATCAATGATTTGGATGTGGATCCAAGTTTACTGATGGTACAAAGCTGTGCGGGAATATGTGTTGTGAGGAAGGTGTAAAGCGGGTGCAAGAGGATTTGGACATACTTAGAGAGTAGGCAAAAACATGGCTGATGAAATATAATGTGGAAAATGTGAGGTAATCCACTTTGAAAGAAGAAACAAATGTGCAGTGTTTCTCCTAAATGGTAAAACTTTAGAAAACATTGAGGTACAAAGGCACCCGGATGTCCTTGTCCATAAATCATTGAAGACTAACATGCAGGTGCAATAAGCTATTGGGAAGGCTAATAGAATATTAGCCTTTATCATAAGAGGATTTGAGTACAGGAATAGAGACATATTTTTCCAATTGTATAAAAGCTTGGTTAGACTGCACCTGGAGTACAGTGTGCAGTTTTAGTTTTCTAAACTTCTAAAAGGATATTATTACCATTGAGGGAGTGCAATAAAGGTTGATTACATTTGTTACAGGAATATCAGGACTGTCTTACAAATAAATATTAAGAAAACTGGGCCTGTATTCTCCATGGTTTCAAAGAATAGGAGGTGATCTCATTAAAAATACAAAATGCTTAAAGGAATAGACATGGTAGATGCAAGTAAGATGTTTTCTATAACTGGGGAGTTCAGCTGGTATTTTGTGCAAAATCAACTTTCAAGTTAAGACCCTAATTCTATGTCTAAAGTATTTGGTAAATATCATCTCATGCGTGTTTTAGCGCAGATTAAAAAGAACTTTGAAGAGTTTTGCTTAGCTCCTGAACACCGCTGCCAGATACCATGATGTGGCCTTTAATTACGTGACTTTACAATAAACCCATGCAGGGATAAAAATGAGATACAGTAAACATATAAAATCATTGTGAGATAACTGATAGTTTTTTGATATAAACACAGAACGGTAAACATTGTATACATCTCAATCAGTATTTTGTATTTACCTCAAAAAATTTAGGCTTGCATTTTCTGATCTTATTCACCCTGCCACTACTCCCAGTGAGAACAGAGAATTTGGTGTTCAGCCTAACCTCCATTCAATGCAGCAAGATGGGAGAATCTCAGTTCCTGGCCAGGTCAAAGAATTCAGCTCTTAGTTTCAACTTGCTGAACTGTTATCTTCCTTCTTCAAATGGTTAAGGTCAATTATCTTATTAGGTAGCTTATTAATATTGATAGTTTATTGGAATATCAAACATTTAAAATATACAATTCAACCTCCAACATAATGAAGGTACCGTTAGTCATTTGCAACTGACTGTTCAGAAAAACATTTCACATTCATTCAAGATTATGTCCTTTGGTACAGTATTAGAACCCATTTGGGAGTAAGTCAATTCCACTAATAGGCTATTAGCGTAATCAATACAATTGTATATCATTTTGTTGTTGCTTCATTTAGTTCAGAAGCACATGATGTTACTACCTTAATGATTTATATAGGAGAGATTGAGAGGCCATGTTCCAAAAGATGATTGTAGGAAAGCAGAACATTTTAGCAAAGTACAAAATCAACTCTTGGTTTTGAACAATGCTCTTAAGACAAAACAATATGGTTGCAAAATGTGGCTCCCAAAACTAGGAGACGGAAAGAATGCATGGCTTGCTTTTAATGAATTTGAGACTGGTACACCATTTGCACATTTTGGAAGACCACCTGGGAGGCACTCTGGGAGTAGCGTTAGGGCATCTGGCAGTGCCAAGTGAGCATCACCCAGTGTGGCAGGGCAGTGCCAAAGTGGGAGCATGACTGAGGGCTATGATGGGGGAAGCATGTTGGGGATCATGACAGGGGTGTCATGCTGTGGGTTATGATGGGGGACATGTCAGGGGTCATAATGGGAGGGGGCATGATGGGAGACAAACAGGAGCACCTATTGGGAAAGTCCTAGTGCCAGTGATCCCTATTGGGGATGCTGCAGGAGGGAGCATGTCATTGATGAGGGCAGGAAAGGGTGGGGGAAGGGGGATCCTGATGTTAGGGGGAGAAGGGACCACGTCTCCTCATGGATTTGAAATCGGGGCACTCTTGTGAAACAGTGCCTGAGCGCTCTAAAGCCAGGATCACCAGCATGTTTAGACCTTCCCAGTACTGATTCAAAACTCCCAACTCTCCAAAAAAGGGACTGTGGTGCAGAATATGCCTGAGAAACTGATGCAGACCAGTCTGTTATTCTCACCATTATGACACTTAGATATTCTTTGGGAGAATTCTGCCCTTTGGTTTAGATTTATTTACAAATCCAAGAACCACTGGTTTCCTATCCCTTTCATGACCTTTAAGGCACCTTAGCCTGAGTGTGAGGAGAACTTATCTCAACAGAAACTGATTTCATGTTTGAGTTTCAGTTGAAATTTCCACCAGACACATCTGATTGACTTTGGTTCAGGTTTGAACTGATTTTAGACACATCTTAAATTGGAGTAGCTATTAGTATTCTACTCATGTTCCATATACCCCAACTATCTAATTCATCAGACTCATTTGATTATTCACAACATCCTACTTCTTTAAGAATCTTAGAAGATAAAACATGATCTATATATACAAACCTAAACCTTGCCAGTATTAAAAACTTTGGCCAAAATTTGTGAGGATCACTTATTTTCATGGCTCTTCCTTCAACCAGTTATGTTGATATTCTTTTCACTTTAACCTTCTGGTTCAACTTCAGAAGTCTTTCATTCTACCACTATCATGACTCTCTTTCTGCTTTTAATCCATTAATTGTGCTAAATGTGGTTTTAACAATGAAAACGTCGCTCTGGGCTGTCTTCAAAGAAATTACTCAGTTGGTGTTCTGAGGTAGTGGTATGAAGTATGTTGCAATAAATAAACACATTTTTTCCAATTTGTGATTCAGTAATAGCTGATGTTTCTTCCAATTTGTTTGTAGGGTTTGCTTTGCAAGCACATGTTTGATGATTTGTACCATGCATTCCGCTGCTCCATTTGAGTTTGGGTGATATATTGGGAATCTAGGGGGCGATATTCCCATCACGAACTGCAAATTTTCTTGTGGATTGGGTTAGGAGATGTGCTGTTGGCCATTTCGTGGGTTCCCTGTGAGCATTTATGACTCTCGCGCATCTCCCAACTGGAAAAAAATGGTGTCGCTGGGATCACAAAGGAAACTTGCGTGCAATTGACTTGCATTACCTTCCATTACCTTAGCATGCCATTATCGGGATTAACACTGGCAATCTCCACTCACATTTGCGTCTCCCACCTCTTTGGCATGATGTCACCTTGGCGCAAATCAGAGTAGGTATATAAAAGTGTGAACCTCGCGTGACAGTCTTGAACTGGCGTGAGGAGTTAAGTGCTGCGAGCAGAATGTGAGGGAGTTTCAGTTTTAAATTGAAGTATTCTACTCATGTTCCACATATCTTAACTATTCAATTCATCAGACTCATTTGATTCTTCACAACATCAGACTTCTTTATGAATCTTGGAAGATAAAACATGATCTATATATACGAATCTAAACCTTTCCAGTGTCAAAAACTTTGGCCAAAATGTTTTTGCCTGGTGGGCTTCCTCCTGCTGTCTTCAGTTCCTGGCTCATGAACCAGTGATATCTGCAGTGGAAGGGGTTGGGGGGGCTTTTATTTTCTCACAGTTCTCTGGGTGACGTTCTATGAAGGAGTGCTGCTCAGCCCTCCTTCCAGGGCAGTGCTGCAGCTCTGTGGAAGGCACCCTCAAGGAATCCTGCTCAGCCTTTCCCTTCACGGCAGCGCTGTAACTTGCTGTGGAAGGCACCCTCAAATAATTCTGATCAACTTTCATCTTCAGGGCACTTTGCAATGGCATTGTTTTGCTGTGGGATATGGTCAGAGACTCAATTTGAGTGCTGGTATTCTGGCGTGGGGGAGGAGTGCACACTGGAACTGAGGCCTAACTAGATGAAGTAGCTGCTATTTCAGGCCGGGATGCAGAGGTTCAGACATGTACTGCATGAAATCCGCTGTCACTGGGCACACATCACAGCTGATTTGTAGTCTACTCCTGCCTTGTGACACAGACCAGTAACACATGCCTGTAACGGAGGCTGCAGTTGCACACATAGCAATGGCTCAAAAGTGTGCTTTGTCCACATCTGCACATCAACCTACATAATCTGTGCCAGCATTAGTCATGATAGGAATCTCACACAACCCTAATTGGGTTGTGCATGGCACCATGAATTGTGTGGGATTACTGGCCCAAGTGAGTGATTGAGGTGTTGCTGGGTCTGTGCAGCCAATGAGAATAATCCATCATCCTATGCTCTTTCCAAACCTCGCTGTGCAGATGGATTTCAGTTTGTTCGATCTGGAGCTGGCCACAGTGGTGGCAGCAGGGGTGAAGTAGGGGTAGGAGATGGCAGTTGAGGAGGTGGTAGACCTTCAAGAGCAAGAGCAGCCACCACCAGACCTTCAGGAAGGAGTGCAGGGGGCTGCACTGAGAGTCAGGAGGTGGGTGAGTAGGCTCCTGAGAAGATGCACAGAAGGCGGAGAGTGCCAAGGCAAAGAGGTACAGGTCCTGCCCATGCAACCACCCGGTTCATCATTGAGCAGTGCATCGGCCTGCTGAAGATACAGTTCTGCTGCTTGGACCGCTCTGAGGGGGTCCTCCAGTATGACCCTGTGTGTGCTTCACGCATCATCATCATTTGCAGTGCTTTGCACAACATTGCCCAGCAGTGAGGAGATCAACTCAAACAGGAGGAGGAGGAGCAGTGAGGGGATGAGATGAATGTCTCACCATATGAATTGCTGGAGGAAAGACAATGGGTGGCGATGGCAGGTGTCCGGCAGGGAAGGGCAGTGAGGGATGCCTTGATTGCAGTCTGCTTGACCTAGCTGGTGCTGTGCAGTGAGGAGACTGCAACCATCACACATCCACCACATCCCAGGAGCAAATGCCGCCACTATTCCCCCTCCAAACTGATCTGGGCCCTCAAACCGCCGCATCACCCTTCCACTGCTCCTGTCACCCAACCACCCTATCTCCCAGAATCATCCAACCTTATAATCTGCCTGGACTGGCAATAATTGTGAGTCTTGGTTGAAGACTGGAGAGTGATGACAACTTGCTGTTGTGCACACAGGGATCCAATTCAAGTCTGACTCCTTTCTGTACTCTGAATGCACACTGCCACCCTGGCCCATGTAGCTGTAAGGGTTGGGGACATATGCTTTTTGGGGGTGGAAGGGTACTTCCACCAAGGGTCTGGTGGATGTTGGGGAACGTAGGGCAGGCATTCTTTAACATGTGGCTAAGTCTCCAAGGCTCAATAAACAATACCTCAATATTTGGAAATCAGGACCACTCAGCTCTGTGGGGGAGGTAGAGGTGAGAGGGATGACGGGGCGGGGGGGTGGGTGGCGGTGGTGTTGGTGGAGAATCAGAACAGATTATTCACAGCTGTGAGGTGAAATTAATAGGTTATTGTGTTCTTAATGTTATTGATTAATAAACCTTGACTACTGCTGATCTTCACCTGTGCCCTCTTAGTGAACGACAACTTTCTTACTTTGTGCGGTCCATTACTTCTTCTTGGTGTTACCCCAGGGTGCACATTGGAGGTGAAGGTGGCCAGCTGTGATGAACAGCACCTTTCCTGTGATGCCGTTGGTGGATGTCCCCTGGGTGGCCCAGACCTGGAGGCGCCGGCTGATTTGCGGATAGTACTGGTTTGGTGCCACTCTGATAATCTCGCTGGCCCTGTGCTGCCCCGGTGTGAGGAAGGAGAAAATCAGAAGGTCTCAGGATGTTTGAGATCTCCTGTATAAAAGATGCACTCAAGCCCTTTCTCTTCTCTTGTCGTGCCCAGAGGCCCTGGGAAGACTCCAAGGGAGTCAGGGTAGCTGGACTGAATTCCAGAAGTTCTGGTGTCACTTGGCTCTGCCAGTCCTGAAGGCCGAGTGCCCTATGATGTGTGATCCCTCGGCCCTGGTCCTCTGAGACTTGGACAAGCTCTGGAATCCCTTCGCTCCAGCACTCTGTGAACAAACCAGGCTCTGGAGCTCCTCATCAGTGGTCCTTTGAGCCTGGGTTCAGTTGTTGAGGCTCACAGCCATGGCTTGCTGTGTCTCCGAATGCCAGTGAGAGTCTCAGCCATGGTCAGCAGTGTCTCCCACATGCCCCCGACACCCATAGCCGAAGAACGCCGTGCCTCCTGGATACCAGAAACACACTCACCCATGGTCCACATTGTCTCCAGAATGGCCTGGACCCCGTCACCCATAAGGACAGACCCCTGAGCCAGACTTTCCGCTGCAGTCACCACTCTTGCGGTGTTGGCATGGTTCACATGCTGTATTTGCACCATCTCCTGCAAGAACACTCTGTTGGAGTCCCTAAACAGCCTTGCAATTGCAGCATGGTTGTTGACAGTTATTGGGTATCCATATTATCCGGATTCATGGGGGCATGGAGTGAGTGGGCAGCCATATCTGTGTGTGTGAAGTGGAGGGCGGGTTGGCAGTGATGTGGGTCCAGCAATGTTTGTATGGAGGAGGGGAGGCCAGTGATATCTGCATGGAGGAGGGGGGGCCGATGATGTCTGCCTGGAGGGAGGCCTGCGATATCTATATGGGGTAATGGGCCAGTGATATCTATATGGATATCTGTACTGGGGAGGGGGCCAGTGATGTCTGCATTGGGGAGGGGGCCATGCTCAGGGGGCACCATCCCCTCCTGCCATCCAACCTCCTGGGAGGCCCTGACCATTCCAACAGGGTCTCCCACTAGTCCCCCGAACGTGAGGAACTACTCTAAACCACGCCAGAGTGAAATACTCTGCGCATGCGCACAGCGCTGGGGGATTTCTGAAAAGACCTCCTAGCATCCTGGTCACTGGCATCCAACCTCCAAAACCATGCCAAGACCAATAATGACATTTAAACTACATTTAAAATATATTTAAACAAATTAAAATCAGTTGCTTCCCTTCCTGTAGGTTTCCAGAGTGGTCCCGCCTGTTCTGTGTCTCTGGGAGATGTGCGTGCACTGGGAATACATGCACAAGTCCCCTGAAATGGCCGACATGCGATTTTCCCGCCCGGACCTGCCAGAAAATTTATGGGTCACAATGGGAGAATCGCCCCCCCGCATGCCTGACAGAGAAACTCAGTTTTTTTTTTCAGATGAATTGGTAAAATTCATGAAAATGTGACATTAGGTGCTAATTCTTTCAAAACTGTTAAATTGGTGGGATCATGACTTTCAGCGCAGCTTCAGATCTGAATCTTCCCACTCTGTTCAATGCAGAGATCACAATCGTGAATATCATTAAAAACCTATACAGACATCACTGGCCCCCTCCTCAATACAGACATCGCTGGCCCCCTTCCCAGTACAGATATTGCTGGACCCCCCTCCTCCATACAGACATTGCTGGCCGCCCTCCCCTATACAAACATCACTGCCCAAGTGGCGAAGTGCCCATGTCAAGGAGCATCTTGGCTGTGCCCACCAGGCATGGGGCAGTGCCAAGGGACCGAAGTCTATTGTGGGTGGGGCTTAAGGGCAATTGATGGGGGTGAGGGGTCCTGTTGCCACTCTGCATGGGGAGAGAGGCCAGTGGGCAGGGTGGTGCTCTGCCAAGGGGACACTGCTTCCAGTCAGGGGTGGGATCTGCCTCCAGGGCAAGGGGTGGGGGGTGGTTGGTCTGCAGAGGGGAGGAGATCACCACTACAGAGGGGGGCGTGGGCTGGACATCAAGATGCCTGTGAATGGGGGATGGTCAAGACTGGCCATAGAATTGTTGTGGGGGCTGCGATTAGGCTGTGGGGTGGGAGCTGGAGGAGCAGCGCTGCAGGGATCCCATGCTGGCCAGCGGTTGAGCTGATTAGTGAAAGGGGAGACTAGCAGATCAGGGCCACTGCACATGTGCAGAGTTCCAGAGCTTTCAGACTCTGGTGTGAATAGGCCCGGCAGCTCCCCCTCCAAGCTTTTGACAGTATCCACAATTGTGACCTCTGCAGTGCACAGACTAGGGAGATTTGGATCTGAAGTTGCACTGAAAAAATAGTCATGATCTAGATAGTTTTCTCACCAACTTGCACTTTTGCGAGGATCACCCCCATCATTTTTTCCAAGAATCTATAAGCAGCAAATGGATTATGTAAAATATCCAAAGTTTTACTAATTGTTTGATTCATCGGTTCATTCAGTCTCAATTTACTTCAAATAACTATCATTATGAATATTGCCCTTCAACGTCTGCAAAATCTATGTGCAGTGCATTCTAACTGGCCATGCCCATGATTGCAAACGTACTGATGATGACTTCTTTTTCACTGCTTGACATACTCTACACTGCTTCACTGTGTCTTCTATATCCTTACCTAACCCTGATCACAAAAATAGCTTCTTGTTAGACTCTTTGTCAGGCTCATCTCCAATTGTTGATCATGAAGATCTCATTACAACTATGATCTATACTTTTTAGCAATTATAACAGTGAGTCCTCATAAACAGAACCTTGATCAGCTGGCAACTCATTCTTCTGCATAAAAAATGGCCTGATTTCTAAATCCAATATCTATGTTGGCCATCTATTTGTGATGTAGTAGTACACCTTTACCAATACATGGTCCCTGCAAATTGTTCTACAAAGGTCGTCTGCTACATGTCAAAAGGAAAATACATCTACATGTCAAAAGGAAAATATGTCTTCTCTGACAGAGATAGTAATCTAGACATCACATCAGTAATACAATGATCCTCCAATTGTCTATACTTAATATCATACTAATAAGCAGACAGCATTGAAGCCCATCTTTACATTTGGGCTGCAGCTAGTGTGAACACTGCAGAGTTTGGATTTAAAATAGACAACAGTAGCTTATGATTAGTTTTGACCATGAATCAATAACCAAATAAATATTTATGAGATCTTCTTACAAAATTCGAAGACAATGCCTCACATTCCATCTGAGCATTATTTCATCCATTGGCACTGGCTAATGCAAACAATTTCTCTTCACCATTATCCAACATATGAGCATTCACAACACTGACTCTGTATGGAGAGGCATCACATGTTAGCTTAATATTCTTGAATACACCATAATGTGCAAGCATTGTACCTTCTACCAATTGATTTTTACACAGCTTGAATGCTTTGTCGCATTGCTTTATCCAAATGTACAAAACGCCCTCAAGAGTTCTTTCAATGGATGCTTGGGATGAATTTATCATAGTAATTCACTAAGCCCAAAAAATATCTGAGCTCAGAGATATATTGAGAGTATGGCACATTTCTTATTGCTTGAACCTGACTTTTGGTACGATATAAGCCATTTTTGTTTATTTCTGAAGGCAGAATACTGCAGCTGTAAGAACAAGCGTCATCTTACTAAGGCTTGTCAACAAAGTGTAAGTAAAGAAAATGCTGACTGGAGGAAATGGCAGTCATTGCATACAGTTGTCAAACAGCACCAGGTCAATGAGAGGTTTGTTGTAACCCATATGACTGAAGCAGATGGATGTCCAGTGGCAATTTGCCAGGCATGGATCCAAGTAGTGTTGGATGGAGTTCTAGTAATCAGGTTGACATCAATCTTTGATGAAAATCCTTTACAGAGTTTTGAAACATTTCTTTTTTGTATGCCTTCATGCTTTTCCAAATACACAACTCCTTTTTCAATAGTTGTCATTGGTCTGCATTTTGGAGATGAAATATTTATGTCATCCAATAGCATATTATCCCTGATTTCCTTATGTTTGCTTCATTGCTCTTGAAAAATTCCAGGGGCTTAAGAACCACCAAATGGCAACCTATGCAACTGCAAAAGCATTTTGGGCAGGATTTTCTGGCCATTCCCATTTGTAGGACCTTCCAGTCCCACAGATGGTCACCTTTGCCATGGGTTCTTCAGTGGTGGAGGGTGAAAATAGCAGGAACTCTGATGACAGCAATGAAATCAGATCGTCTTGTCAGCTATTGCAAACCTGCCACAGGGAGGGTAAAAAATCCTATCTTTTATGTGTATTAATAGTCAAATATAGCTTAGACTCATCATCTAACTCAGATAGGCATTTGTTACTTTGACTTTGAAAAAAAGTGAACACATCCTCCACATTTGGCCAAGTATTGGATGGATTACATTCTAATGCCTGATTTATAGTTACCTTACAACCCTACACATTCTCATACTACCATCTGACTTCGGTACCATTATTGTGGAAGTAGGCCAACGACTCTGATCTATTTCAGAGACATTGGCTGCAATTCTCCCAAAAGTGCTAAATTGACAGGAAAACTGTTCAAAATCCTGACTGTTTTTTCCAGTTCAGCTTCTCACCAGAATATCCACGCTCTGTGCACAGCAGAGGTCCCAGTCATGAATCTTATTAAAAGGTCAATGGGGTGGGGCGGGGGCGGGGGAAGCAATTGTGAGGCCTATTTGTGCCAAAAAGCCTGAAATTGGCAGGATGAGCAGGAACCTGCACATGAACACGTCACCGGGAGATCACTATAAAGACCTTCCAGCATCCGGATCATTGCCTTCAAATCCCCGCAGACGTCACTGGCCTCATCACTAACCCCCACAACCCCCCACACACATTGCTGGCCTCATCACTGGCCCCCACAACTCCCCCACAGAGATATCCTGGCCTCATTGCTGCCCCCCTCCACCGCCATGGATGCCCACTCACCCCATGATTCTGTGGATCCAGATAATGTGGGTACCCAATTCCTCCCTCCCTTGAACATACTGTCCTCACTGCTACCCTGCAGGGAACTAGGCACGCACAACCCCAGCTTGTGATCATTCCCTGTCTTGAATGGGAACCTTGAATATTGCATCCCCCCCCGGACATAGCAGTCTATTAAATGGCAGCCAATCAACATCCCGAGGGATGAATGACACTCAACTGAATGCAACTTTCAAAATCTCTCACAAGTGTTTGTTGCCCTTGACTGGCCACACTCACCACATCCTGCATCTGCACTCCCCTAATAACAGTAAGAAGTCTCACAATTTCAGGTTAAAGTCTAAAGTAATGTGTCCAACCATTATTTTGTAAATTGAGTTTGTGTCTTTATATGCCCTGTTTGTGAACTAAACTCCCAATTACCTGATGAAGGAGCAGTATTCCGAAAGTTAATGGCTTTTCCTACCAGATAAACCTGTTGGACTTTATTTGGCCCGTCGAGCCTGCTCTACAATTCAGTAAGATCATGGCTGAACTTTTCGTGGATTCAGCTCCTTAATTCCTTTACTGTTCAAAAATGTATCAATCCTTGCCTTAAAAACATTCAATGAGGTAGCTTCAACTGCTTCATTGGGCAGTGAATTCCACAGATTTCACAACCCTTTGTATGAAGATATTCCTCCTCAACTCAGTCCCAAATCTGCTGCTCTTTATTTTGAGGCCCCCTAGTTCTAGTTTCACCTGACATTGGAAAAATCCTCCCTGCCTCTATCCCTTCATGATCCTATACGTTTCTATAAGATCTTCTGATATCCAATGAGTATAGCCCCAGTCTATTCAGTCTCTCCAGTACCAATACCTCCTTTCTCATTAGAAGACCAAAACTGTACCCAGTGCTCCACATGTGGCCTCACAAGACCTTATACAACTGCAACATAACTTCTCTGCTTTTAAACTCCTCCTGGGAGTTGGAGGGAAGTTGCCTCCTGAGGATGAGGGGCTGGTGGAGGATGGGGGGGACAGACTTGGGAGAATCTCCGCTACCCCAGCTCCAAGCCAGAGATCCATAAAAACATAAGAACGTACGAACGTAAGAATATAAGTTGTTATGGGGGACTTTAACTTTGTAAATATTGATTGGAAAAGCTACAGTTCAAGCATGTTAGAGGGGTCAGTTTTTGTCCAATGTGTGCAGGAAGGTTTCCTGACACTATGTAGATAGGCCAACAAGCGGTGAGGCTACATTGGATTTGATACTGGGTAATGAACCAGACCAGGTGTTAGACTTGGAGGTAGGTGAGCACTTTGGTGATAGTGATCACAATTTGGTTACCTTAGTGATGGAAAAGAGATAGGTATATACCGAAGGGCAGAAGTTATAGCTGGGGGAAAGGTAATTATGAGGCTATTAGGCGAGATTTAGGATACATAGGTTGGAGTAGGAAACTGCAGAGGCTGGGAACAACTGAAATATGGAGCTTATTCAAGGAGCAGCTACTGCGAGTCCTTGATAAATATGTACCTGTTAGGCAGGGAGGAAGTGGTCGAGTGAGGAAACCGTGGTGTACTAAGGAAGTTGAATCTCTGGTGAAGAGGAAGAAGGAGGCTTATGTAAAGATGAGACGTGAAGGCTCAGTTAGGGCACTGGAGAGTTACAAATTAGCCAGGAAGGAGCTAAAGAGAGAGTTAAGAGCTAGAAGATGACATGAGAAGACTTTGGCGGATAGGATCAAGGAGAACCCTAAAGCTTTCTATAGCTATGTCAAGAATAAAAGATTAGTTGGGGCAAGATTAGGGCCAGTCAGAGACAACAATGGGAAGTTATACATGGAGCCTGAAGAGATAGGAGAGGCACTAAATGAATTTTTCGTCAATATTCACACAGGAAAAAGTCAGTGTAGTCAAGGAAAATACTGAGATACAGGGTTGTAGACTAGATGGGATTGACATACATAAGGAGGAAGTGTTAGCAATTCTTGAGAGTATGATAAATCCCTTGGGCCGGATGGGATTTACTTAGGACTCTCTGGGAGGCTAGGGAGGAGATTGCAGAGCTTTGGCTTTGATCTTCATGTCGTTATTGGCTATTGGTACAGTGCCGGAAGATTGGAGGATAGCAAATGTTGTCCCCTTGTTCAAGAAGGGGAATAGAGACCATCCTGGGAATTATAAACCGATAAGCCTTACTTCTGTTAAGGGCAAAGTTTTGGAAAGAATTATAAGGGATAGGATTTATAATCATCCAGAGAGAAATAAATTGATTAGGGATAGTCAACACAGTTTTGTGAAGGGTAGGTTGTGCCTCACAAACCTTATCGAGTTTTTTGAAAAGGTAACCAAAAAGGTGGATAAGGGTAAGGCAGTTGACGTGGTGTGTATGGATTTTAGTAAAGCGTTTGATAAAGTTCCCCATGGTAGGCTACTGCAGAAAATGCAGATGCATGGGATTGAGGGTGATTTAGCAGTTTGGATCAGGAGTTAGCTAGCTGATAGAAGATAGAGGGTGGTGGTTGATGGGAAATATTCAACCCGGAGTTCAGTTACAAGTGGTGTACTTCAGGGATCTGCTTTGGGGCCATTGCTGTTTGTCATTTTGATAAATGACCTAGATGAGGGTATAGAAGGATGGGTTAGTAAATTTGCTGACGACACCAAAGCTGGAGTTGTAGACAGTGAGGATGGATGTTCCAGTTTGCAGAGGGACATAGATAAGCTGCAGAGCCAGGCTGAGAGGTGGCAAATGGAGTTTAATGCGAAAAAGTGTGAGGTGATTCACTTTGGTAAGAGTAACAGGAGTATAGAACATAGGGCTAATGGAAGGGCTCTTAGTAGTGTCAACGAGTGGAGAGATCTCGGTGTACATGTGCATAGATCCCTGAAGTTGGCACCCAGGTTGATAAGGTTGTTAAGCAGGTGTACGGTGTGTTAGCTTTTATTGGTAGAGGGATTGAATTTTGGTCATGTTGCAACTGTACAAAACTCTGGTGTGGCCGCACTTGAGAGTATTGCGTACAGTTCTGGTCACCACATTATAAGAAAGATGTAGAGGCATTGGAAAGGGTGCAGAGGAGCTTTATCAGGATGTTGCCTGGTATCGTGGGAAGGTCTTATGAGGAAAGACTGAGGGCCTTGAGATTATTTTCATCAGAGAGAAGAAGGTTAAGAGGTACCTAATTGAGACATATAAGATGATCACAGGTTAGATAGGTGGACAGTGAGAGCATTTTTTCTCGGATGGTAATGGCTAACACAAGGGGACATAGCTTTAAATTAAGGGATGGCAGTTATAGGATGGATGTCAGAGGTAAGTTCTTTACGCAGAGGGTAATAAGGACCTTGAATGCCCTGCCTGCAGCAGTTGTGGACTTGCCAACTTTAAGGGCGTTCAAATGGTCATTGGGTAGGCATATGGATAACTTTGGAATCGTTTAAGTTAGAGGGTCATTAGATGGTTCCACTGGTCAGCGCAACATCGAAGGCCGAAGGGCCTATGCTGCGCTGTAATGTTCTATGTTCTAAGAACATAAGGAATAGGAGCAGGAGTAGGCCATCTAACCCTTCGACCTGCCCCGCCATTCAATAAGATCATGGCTGATATAAAGTGGATCAGTTCCACTTTCCCGCTTTCTCCCCATAACCTTTAATTCCCTTGTCTATCAGAAACCTATCTATCTGTGACTTAAATGTATTCAGCAAGGCAGCCTCCACCACTTCAACGAGCAGAGAATTTCAGAGATTCACCACCCTTTGAGTGAAGAAGTTCCTCCTCAACTCCGATCTAAACTGCTCCCCCCGCTTATTTTGAGGCTGTGCCCTCTAGTCCTGCTATCCTTTCTAAGCGGGAAGAATCTCTCTACCCCTACCCTATCTATTCCCTTCATTATCTTATATGTCCCTTTAAGATCCCCCCTCAGCCTTCTAAACTCCAACGAGTACAGACCTAGTCTATTCAATCTCTCTTCATAGGCTAACCTCCCTCGTCTCTGGTGAACCTTCTCTGCAC
The DNA here is from genome assembly GCA_024679065.1 of Sphyrna mokarran. NCBI lineage: Eukaryota > Metazoa > Chordata > Chondrichthyes > Carcharhiniformes > Carcharhinidae > Sphyrna > Sphyrna mokarran. The sequence continues at coordinate 39,372,813 of JAGIQG010000009.1, forward strand.
TCCCTCCAAGGCCAACACATCCTTCCACAATTGCGATGACCAAAATTGCACACAGTACTCCAGCTGCGGCCTCACCAGTACTCTGTACAGTTGCAGCAAGACCTCCCTGCTTTTATATTCTATCCCCCTCGCTACAAAGGCCAACATCCATCTGAGCCCGCCCCCTCCTCTGGCAGATGCCAGCAGAAGGCCAGGGAGGTGCTGCAGGATGTCCAACAAGTGCAATAAGAAGTCTCACAACACTAGGTTAAACTCCAACAGGACTTCAACTTGGTGTTGTGAGACTTCTTACTGTGTTGACCCCAGTCCAATGCCTCCACATCAATGAGTGCAGGTCAGAAGGATAGTGGAGGGACAGCAGCAATCAAGGTAGGTTGGAGGGGTACTCTCCCAGAGGAGCCTACCTCCCAAGGCAGGGTCTGATTGGGTGGAGGGGGGGCTGCCTTCCAGGGGGTGTCTGTCGGGGAGGGGGGCCTGCCTCCCAGGGAAGTCCGATTACGGCTCATTCCACCACCACCACTATCATCAACCCCTGCAATCACTCCCCCCCTCCCCCCGCCAACCCCCACCTCTGTTTTGTTTTGTCTTTCGCATCCAGCTCGCTGTTTCAGATTTTTTTCAAACTGTGCATGCGCAGTTCAGAATTCCGATCGTTCCGGCAGCGTTAAGCTCCGCTCACAGCGCGGACCAGATCGGAGCCTCCGATTGGTAAAATCTGGCACACTATGATCTTGTACAGGTACTGCTGGTGATGGCACATCTCCTCTAAGACCGCCTCGAAGGAATTGTGGGGCCTTTATAATCCTTGCCCTCAGCAACATCCGCCTTCTGTGCATCTTCTCAGGAGCCTGCTCATCCACCTCCTGGCCCTTAGCGGCAGCCCCCTGCCCTCCTGCCTGAGGGTCTGGTGGTGGCTGCTTTTGCGGTGGTGTCTCCATACCCACCAGCTCCTGAGCTGTCACCTCTTGGTCCTCCTCCGTTCCTGCTACCACCAGCATGGCCAGTTCCAGATCAAGCAAACCAAGTTCCATCTACACAGTGGGGTTTGGAAAGAGCACAGAATAACAGATTATTCTCACTAGCTGCATGGTCCCAGTGTCATCTCCCATTTGGGCCAGTATTCCCACTTGTGAGATTGGCAACCCCAGATAATCCATGGTGCCATACATGGCCCGATTAGGATTGTGTGAGATTCCCATCATGACAAATGCTGGCACAGAGTATGCAGGTCAGTGTGCAGATGTGGGCAATGCGCACTCTTGAGCCACTGCTCCATGGGATAACACCTGAAGGCTGCAGGAGGAAGAACACCAGGCATCTCTAGGGCCTGCTTGGAACATTCCCCGCGCATAGCTAGCAGCAGTTACCTCCCCATGCCAGTTCAAAACTCCCATGGCAGTTCAACGCTTCCACGCCAGGTTGTGACTTTTAAATACCTAATCTGATTCATACCAAAGTTACCCCATGCCAAAGAGGTGTGAGACACAAATGTAGGTGGAGATTGCTGTGTGGATCCCAATAATGACTTGTAAAGGTATGTAAACTCATGTTAGTCAGTGAGTTCCAGGCAGCGCCATTTTTCTCTGGCTTGGCAGACATGTGCATGGGCTGTAAAATTTGGCGGGGAACTCGCAAAATAGTGCTTTCCCAGCTTGACCTGCCAGAAAAGATGCGGGTCACAATGGGAGAATTGTGGCCATTATTCTCAGATTCAAGTCTTTTCAGTTCATCACTACTTTCTCATTTAGAACATAGGATGCTTGACAAGCCTGTTGTAAACTGGTCTTATGTTCCTCTGAACCTGTACATTGCTTTTATATCCCTGAATAGGTTTACTGATTTCACCAAACACTTGAGGGTATTTGTTGATTATATTGTCTTGCATTGTGAATTTTGTTCCTATGTGAGAAAGCCTCTTTATGTTTAGCTTAAATGATATTAATTAAGGATGTTTCCTCACTCTTCATTAAAATAATGGATAATTTTACACATTGCTTCTTGTGTGTGATTGGAACTGACATGCTTCCAATTAATGGAATTTTCTGTCCTCCATGACTTTGTAATTCAATGCATTGTTTCTCCAGTTGATGTTGACTTAACTTTTCATGATATAATAATTCAGGAATCATGCTATCTTACGTCCCTGTGTCAATCTGATTCTCTAAGCTCCACCCAAAGCTGCTTGGAGCAGAATTTTTCAATTTTGCTTCTAAACAATATTTCTAATGAGAAAAGCGGAGGGCAATCCACCAGCTGCCTGCTGTGTTTTCCAACTGTATTTTTGAACACTTAGAGGAAAATAATGGAAAGATTAGATCCCAAAATATCATGCTGGTGGGTAGGCTCATTCAACCTCCACTCCTGCCCCAATCTGAAAAAAATATATAAAGGAATCCCCCCCACTCCATATAGTCCCAGAACAGACACATGCCCTCCTATGTGCAGGGAACCCTTCCTCCGATTAACCCAATCCTCAACAGAGCCCCTCAACAGTGCATGGCAGTGAACCAAGGCATTACCATCGAGAGGGCTATGCCAGGGCATTGCAGGGTACTGCCCAGGTATAACCATATCTCTGCTGGAGACTGTGCACCCTTGGTAAGTTCTATTCAGGGTCCCCATTTGTCAAAACCTGTTGTAAACCTTACTGATGTGACATCACACCTTTATTCTATAGTTTTTCTCCTGTTTGATTCTCTTTGCCTTCCTATCCCCTCGAAAAGCTTTTCGGATAACGTTATACGATTGCAAGTCACTATCGCATTAAAGTCGAGTACACTAAAACAAAAACTAAATACATAACAGTATATCTTAGCTGTCATAAAATGCTAACTAACTGTCACATTTGATTAAATTGTTATCCATACTTCAAGTAGCAATTTGTACTGATTTAAATCTGACCCTAAAATTTAATAGCTAATGCTTAAATATTTGAGGATGCTCATTTCAAGTGCTTTGTGTTGGATCTTTGAAAGCAAAAAGTAATCAGCATGACAAAATCTCTAAATTCTCACTAACAATAAGCAAATATCAGTAAATTGTTAAAGATATGTTTTAATTTTCAGATGCATTAATTTGACTCAATATTTTAGTAATTTAATACTTATAAGTTTGGTAGATCCAAAATGGCAGATGTCACAATTGATTGGCTAATGTGTCTCTTGGTGAGCTTAGAAGAAGATTTGTCAAAGTGACACAATGGCCTGTTGAACAATTAAACATCCAGCAATTATGTTAGGGATTTGACTGAAGGTTAGCTCTGACAAGGGTCTAAGTGATGGATTGGGCTTATTTTTCTTCTATTAAGATATCCATATTCTCCATTGTTCCCGGTAGCACCTTGTATCTTTATATATAACATGGACTAAGTTCAGAGTGATTTCATTAATTAGGTTGTGATCTCTGAAAGAAGAGTTACAAAAAGATCTGCCCGTAATTGGTGCTGCTATTTGTTCATTGCTTTGGCATGTGGGGATAGAACTTGCAAACAGCAATTTTTTTTTATAAAAAACTCACAAATAAAACCATCCTTCAGTATATCTGCTTTAAAATTTCAGCATTGACATTACATATACATACAAGATATGTAGGTTAAACATAAGCTTATTTGCATTACACGCAAGATACTGAGGGAGAAATTAGACATAACTTTTAACTAATTTGTCTGCAATATACCAAGGTCAGAGTTACAAATGTTTTTATTCAATAAAATAAGTGGTTAAAAATGCTTACTAAATGCTTTTTTGGTTGTAATACATTCTTGCTGATGTTTTCATGATATTTCAAATAAGTCAGAATTTGTTGTAAAATGTATATGAATAGGAACCAAAAATGCTCATCATAATTTATGTTATGTGTTGGAGGTAATTTTTCCTCAAAGCTAACATTCTAATTGCATGCTCAATACAATCACTGTTAATAGTTGCTTATTGTTTTCAAAGAATGGCCCTGCCACACAGCAATACCATGGTACTTGGCCTGAATAATAGGCACATACAATGTTTAAGTTAAAGAGGAAAGTCTATTTATTACCCAACCCAATCTATATTTACAGTTCAGATTTAATAGCTTTCTTTGTTAATTTACATGCCACACTAACAATGATTGTACACTTCAAGATTTGTAAAGGAAAGACTCAAAGATTTTGAATTATAGAGCATGTTGGTTCTTGAATTAATCAAACTTACATATTTTAAATTGTTTTAATTAAACAAGTCGTTGATATTTTCCACATTTTATTATGCCAAATGTAGCCAATATGGATTTTAGTGTGCATGGATCTTAAATAGATTCAGTTCTTCATTACAGCGTCAGGGTCATGTAAAGCTAATTTTTGTATGAGCAGTTTCTTATGCTAGAAATGTATACTTTCTGAGTTAAGATTTGGTTTGAGGTTTTAATGTGAAGGATAAGCAGATTCAGATGAGTGACTTCTGGAAGCAGTTATACTTTGTTATGTTTAGCGTGTGAGGGTGAGATTTCAGTGAGAAAGGATAGGTTATAATATAACTAAAAGGCCAACAGCATGCATTTTTCAGCTTGGTCACTTCTGATGACACCCCATTCACATGAACTGAATGACTTGTTTCTAAAGTTAGTGTTGTTCATTGGCCTTACCTACAGGAAAGAAGGAGAATGTCCACAATCACCTAATGAGATGGTTTCCTTTCAGAATGTGCACATTAAGGCCAGAGAGATAAGATGATAGCATAGAATATGAAGTTAGACATATGGCATTAGAAGCTGTTGAGGTAGAATGAATTGTGCTTCATAAATGGTAGAAAATGCATTTTTACCATTTCAAGAGAGGAAAGGGTGATTGCTGGGACTTAATGAAGTACAGGGTTAATGGTGCAAGATCAAAGTTCATTGCCTTATCTTATGACTGGTATTGCAGTGTTAAAAAAGCAAGGGACCTTTGACATACATGTTTTTCTTGTCAACTCCTGGACTAATGCTGCCAGTCCACCTATGTAATTGTAATGAGTGCCACAGACAAATTTAATAATCTCGTCTGGCCCACCTAATTAAGCATGTATTTTTCAGCCCAAAACTGGCCTACAATTTCTATTATATTGTATTTTAAAATTGTCAAAGTTCCTACATTTTAAATTTATGACATGTATAATCCGCTATTTTTTATTTTCTTGATCTTAGTTATAAAAAGATATTTCTAATATTCATTTTCGAGCAATTTTAACTTAATCACCATCAACAGAAGTAAAATTGAATGGGTGTAATGAGTGCATCCAATTTTATCAGTTATCCATTGAGAGGTTAGGTTAGGATTATCCCACTGTTCTTTCAGTGGTTTATATGTAAATATAATGGATGACAGAAGTTGGGATTTAATGGAATTAACTATGTTTCTGAATACTGTTGCTGTTTTTAGAATGTTTTTGCATTTATAATAATTACCATTATTGCACTATTCATAAGTACATTCTCTTACTTATTAAAATTGCTAGCTTTTGCAGAGCAAAATAGAATACTGCATGTTTGATCTACAGGTTCTTTTGAAAGTATAACTGGAATAATTGCAGAGCTGCTAATAATGAAGCATAGAGATTAAAAATGCAAATTTTGTGAAAAGGATATAATTAGGATAATGATAGGAAGGAGTCTTTTAACATCTGTTCATTTACAAATTATTGATGGTGTTTTATCAATAGTGTTGTAAAAATTCATAGTTCAGCTTTGAACCTCATTAAAACAAAATTTACTTGACCACTTGATGAAAAAGCTTTATAGCCAATTATTTGTGACAGGAATCTGAATATATATGTATACTAGTATTCTGTTTGAAAAGTTTTAAATATGTTGCATACATAATAATATCACATGAAAGTAAGATATGCAATGGGCCCAGACATTATTGCAATAAAGATAGTGAAACTGCCCGAGTTCACTACACTACTCCACGAGCTCTTATATGATTCTACTCTGCCCACTCTTCTGATATATGACCCTTTAAGTAGCCATGTGATTGTGTTATCACGTAATCACTCAGTCTACAGTTCATGTTCAGGCCTTGCTCAGAGATTACAGAAGATAGATTTAAGTCCCATTTCAAAGGATCGCACTTGAATCCATTCAGCAGCTAATTAGATATTGATCTCAGAACCATGAAATATGATGCGCCATAAGCATCTTTTGAACAGATTGAGTCTGGTCTTCCTGACAAACTCTTGTATTTTGTATTGAAGTCTTGGAATACATTGGTAATAGCTAATTATAGCTAAGTTTCTCACTTGGTTTTCTTCTGTTTCTTTATTTCCAGTTCCTGATGGATGTTGTATTTAACTTGCTCATAATCCCTACAGTCATATTGAAAACAGTTATTCACTAAATGGTGAAATAGATGTGGTTCTCTTTGCATGCAAGTTTAGAGGAAATTCAAACCTGGCTTAACCTGTTTGGTGAATAATATTCTGTAAAATAACTATAATCACATCTTCATGTGATTTCTATCTATGGTGTAAGTTTTGAATTTTAAAGTTGAGAGTACTTAAAGATGTTTTTCACTGTTGCAAATTTTTTTTTCCCAAATATGAAGAACTAAGTTCCACAAATTTCAAAAGATATATTTCAAAAGAATGAAGAACACAGAACTCAGAACAAAAAGAAAATTGTAAATATTTTGCAATAAACATTTATCCCATTCCAAACTCAGTTCCTTAGCTCCTAATTCTATTCCTGTCCTAGGCAACAGATTGAGATTAAGCGTAATTAGTGTCACAATTGGTCCTAAGATGAATTTTTGAGCTAAAATCTGGATATTAATAAGCGCCTTGCTCCACTTTACCCAGTCTTATCTCATTTTATGATGAAATGTTTATTCATATGTTGTTATCTCAAGAATCAGCTATTCCAATGCAGGTATGGTCGGTTTCACATATTCCATTCTCTGTAAGCTTGTAGGCATCCAAAATGCTACTACTCACTTTAACTTAGTGCAAGTTCTAGTTTCTTATCACCATATTGTACACTGACCAACAGTGGTTTCAATTCTCCCTGTTGCTGTATTCTCCATCAAGATGTCTGTACTCCTATAATTCAGGACTCTTGCGCACTCACAATTTTAATTGCATCGTCATTAGTGCCTATTCTTTCAGCTGCCAAGCCCTAAACTCTGGAATTCACTCCTTAAACTTTTCTACTCTCTACCTTGTTTTCCTTCTTTTAAAAGCTCCTTAAAACTTACATTTTTGACTAAGCTTTTGGTCGTCTACCCTAGTATTTCCTTATGTGAATCAGTGCTATACTTTGTTGTGTAATGCTCCAGTGAAGTACCTTGGGACATTTATTACGGTAGAAGTGCTTATATAAGTTATTGTTGTAGAATTTAAACACCAATACTGAAATGTCCAAAAAGGAAATTGAATTGGTCCAGGAATGAAAGGTAAACTTTTCAGAAAAATCTACTTAGCATTGAACTCTTAACACATAAATAATTTAACTAAAAGCAACAATTAACTTAAAAATCTGTGGAGGAGGAAAACTGAATATAATTATTGTGGTCCATAGACGACAAGGGCCAACAGAATAGTGGCTTCTATTTTGTAACTTTTCCAAGTATACCTGAAGAATGCTAGCTAGATTTTCTGCTCTTGTGGAATCTTAGTCTCAGAACCTTGGTCCTGGTGCAGGTTCTATCTGACACACTGCTGTTCTGCTGACCCTGCAAAACTTGCCCTTAACTCACGTGAAAATTTGGGCCACAGTTGTCTAATACCTTAAATATTAAGACTGAAAATTAAATCTAGTTCTAACAGTAAAATTTGTGATGTGAATAATTGTCAGGGTATCTTTGTAATGGAGGAAATGTGACAGCACAATCTGGAGTATGCACAAACAATGCTGTCAGTGGTACCCTGTTCTTCCATTGGGTGCACCTTTGTGATCCTCAACAATAAACTTGGTATTGAAATGTCTGTAAGGCCTGGACTTGCTGCACTTCTTAACTAGTTCCACTGCTGGACAAAGGTGGGGCTGTTGTACTCAGGAGTAAATGAGTTTTTACTAGCACGACAACTGACAATTACTGTTGAATAGCCTCTTTGGCTTTGGAAAATTGATTTTATAAGTTTTTTGAAGAAGTATGCCGAGAAGGCATATGGAGTCTTAGTTTTTATTGGTAGGGGGATTGAATTTCGGAGCCGCAATGTCATGTTGCAACTGTACAAAACTCTAGTGCAGCCGCACTTGGAGTATTTTGTACAGTTCTGGTCCCCACATTATAAGAAAGATGTGGAGGCATTGGAGAGAGTACAGAGGAGGTTTACCAGGATGTTGCCTGGTATGGAGGGCAGGTCTTATGAAGAGAGGCTGAGGGATTTGAGGTTGTTTTTGTTAGAAAGAAGGCGGCTAAGAGGAGACCTTATTGAAACATACAAGATGATTAGAGGTTTAGATAGGGTGGACAGTGATAGCCTTTTTCCTAGGAGGGAGAAAGCTAGCTGAAGGGGACATAGCTTTAAATTAAGGGGTGGTAGTTATAGGACAGTTGTCAGAGGTAGGTTCTTTACCCAGAGGGTGGTAAGGGTATGGAATGCCCTGCCTGCTGCAGTTGTAGATGCGCCAAGTTTGGTGGCGTTTTAAGAGGTTAGTAGATAAGTTTATGGACGAAAAGGGAATGGTTTAGGTTAGAGGGTCATTACTTTTTCCTAATTGGTCGGCGCAACATCAAAGGCCGAAGGGCCTGTTCTGCGCTGTAATGTTCTATGTTCTATGTTCTAAGTTATGAGTCATGTTCTCTCAAGGAATAAAATCAGTATTGAAAGTTTTCATTTTGTTTAATTTTTCTATCTACCCATTAATTGTATATATAGAACCCAAACTTTATTTTGCTCTATGTATATCATTTAAATATGATTTACATGTCTTTTTTTATACTTTCTGGTTTACATTGGGATGAATTTTCAAGATAGACACAGGAATGGAGGCATATGTGCTTGTGATTCTCTTTGTAGATTCAATGTGCTCAGTTTTTGAGAAGGAATTTGAAAGTTAGAAGCAGAAAGCCAGCTTGTGATTGAGCATGCAAATAAACAAATTGTCAGCTTATTGATGGGTAGTTGAACTGAGAAAAGGCACAGGAAACATGAATGGTGTCAAACCATCCCAAAGGTGAAGGCAACATTGCAGTGGGGAGCCAGTTATGGATTTGAGTACCACTCAGAATGTTTATAGAATGGAAAGGCTCAACATCTTATGCACAGATGCACAAAGGTTATCATGGATTCATTGTATCCTAAGGGTTTGCGTTGGACTGCTCAGGGTAGAGGGTAAGGCTGGTAGTGAATCCATAAGCATCTTGGGAATACAGTGGGGAAGGTAGGGGGATTGAATTTCGGAGCCGGAACGTCATGTTGCAACTGTACAAAACTCTAGTGCGGCCGCACTTGGAGTATTGTGTACAGTTCTGGTCCCCACATTATAAGAAAGATGTGGAGGCGTTGGAGAGGGTACAGAGGAGGTTTACCAGGATGTTGCCTGGTATGGAGGGCAGGTCTTATGAAGAGACGGTAAGGGATTTGAGGTTGTTTTTGTTAGAAAGAAGGTGGCTAAGAGGAGACCTTATTGGAACATATAAGATTATTAGAGGTTTAGATAGGGTGGACAGTGATAGCCTTTTTCCTAGGAGGGAGAAAGCTAGCATGAGGGGACATAGCTTTAAATTAAGGGGTGGTAGTTATAGGACGGATGTCAGAGGTAGGTTCTTTACCCATAGGGTAGTAAGGGTATGGAATGCCCTGCCTGCAGCAGTTGTAGATGCGCCAAGTTTTGTGGCACTTAAGAGGTCAGTAGATAAGTTTATGGATGAAAAGGGAATGGTTTCGGTTAAAGGGTCATTGCTTTCTCTTAATTGGTCGGCGCAACATCGAAGGCCGAAGGGCCTGTTCTGCGCTGTAATGTTCTATGTTCTATGTTCTGAGGTGTGATAGTGCAGCTAGGGACAAGCAAGGACATTCCTGAAAATGGGTATCAACTAATCAAAATCAGAGATGAGCAATGATGGGAAGCAGCAGATGTAGATCTTGGCCATGAGGGAGAAAAGATTACAGACAATGAAGTTGGTATCCTCACCACCGGAAATCACTATTAAGAATAAACTTCCTAGAGATGTTAGAACATTAGTGCTGTAGAAGGCTGCACCTCACTAAGAAACTGGTTTCTGATCTGTGTGTCCTCAATAAGAATGACCTCGGGCCTAGCATGTGGGCGCTCCTTGCTCTAACACCACAGAAAGAAGCCATTCAGTATATCATGCTTGTGCTGGCTCCTTCAAAGAGCTTTCCAATTAGTTCCCTTCTTATGATTTTTCTCCATACCCCAGCAAATAATTATTTTTATCTTTTTGAAAATTATTAAATCAGCTCCCACCATTCTTTCAGGCAGTGCTCTACAGGTCTTAAAAGCTTGCTATGTAAATGTTTTTAATGTTCTCTTACTACTTGAATTTGTGCCACTGATTACTGTGCCTTCTATCACCTGAAATAGTTTCACCTTATTTGGACAATCAAAACCAGTTATGATTTTGAATACCATTATCAAATCCCTTCCTAATTGTCTGCTCTAAGAAGAACAATCCCAGCTTCTCTTATTACTCCTCATAATTGAATCATTTCATCCGTGGTCCTGTTGCAGGGATTATCCTCTTGCATCCTCTCACATCTTAATATTCTTCCTGTGTACCCAATTTGACCACAAACTCCAGCTGGCAACTAGCCAGTGTTTTAGAAAAGTTAGTGTAACTTCTTTGGTTTTATATCTATGCCTTTATTTATAAATATTATTTGATATTCCCATTTACAGTTTTCTCGATGTATCCTCCTATCTTCAAAAACTTGAGAACATAAATGTACAGATGTCTCTATTTCTGTACTTCCTTTAAAATTGTATTATGTAATTTATATTTCCCTTCTCATTCTTCAGACCAAAATGAATCACATCAAACTTCTCACTGTTAAATTTCATCAACCACATATTTGCTACTTTTTTCCCAGTGTTTGTATTGTTATCCTCACTGGTTACCACATGCAGAATTTTCCAGCACCATTGCAGTGAAGGCACAACTGTAAAATGCGGTGAGCCATTCCAATGACTTTGGCAAGACCTGTGGGAGGAGCTGTAAAATTTCACTCCGTACCATCTGCAGACTTTGAAATTACACCTTGTCTACCTAAACCCAAGTTATTAATACGTACCAAGAAAAGCAGTGATCTCAACAACAACCTTGAAACATACCACTGCACACTTCCCTCTATCTGAAAAGAATTGTGCACCGTTATTCTGTTTTTTGTTCCTCAGCTATCTGTGCACTCTTTTAATCCCATCGACTTCAGTTTTGCTTTCAAGTCAGTTATCTAAAATGGTAGTCCCAGATGGCTATAGACTGCTCTGTTTCTTTTGAGGGGAAAAGCTGACTGATGGTGCTTTAATCTGAGGATCACCATAACTACAGGAAAGGAAAGATTGAGAAGGCAGCCTTCATGAATGACCTCAGCCAGCACAGGAATTGAACCCACACTGTTGGAGTCACTCTGCATCACAAACCAACCACCTAGTTAACTGAGTTAAATGGACTCTAATTTATATGATACAGTGCCAACAGCTATTTCATAAATGCAATAGTACCTGCAGTGCTCTCATCAACCGTTTGAGTAATTGAAAAGACACAATCAACAACTCTGGCAGCAGGTGTAAAATGTGGTCAGGCCTGGAGTGTGTGCCGGAGAACATATCCAACCTTTCACGCACCCCCACCTAATGCCAGAGAGGTTGGAGAATTTGGTGCTCAGCCAAATCTCTGTTTGCTGCAGTGGGATGGAGAATCCCACTGGCATGAATGGCCAGAGAATCCAGCTTGTAAGTTCACATTGGTTGACCAATTAACCAGCAGCCAGCCATGCACTGGGAAAGGCTCAGCGCTGCCGGGAAAGGTGGGAAGATGGTGAGTTTGGAGAAAAGGAAGAGGGGGTTTGGCACTTTTAATGTGCTCCTTTAAGGTCAATTATTACAGAGTTCTCAGCAAGCTGTTGATCTGTAAAAAATAGTGACAGAAAAGCTATACGAAGAGTATCTAGGCAGCTCATTCAAACATAAATCTCAGTCCCCTAACACTTCTTAAAATTTTTCTTCCAGCCTGGATATTTCAGATTAAATTCCAACCCTTGAATGAATTATATGGGGTGCTGTAATCGCTGCCCCCTCTCCTCCCCCAGCTAAAAATCAGAGGGAGAACACCCGTGCAAAGAACAACTGGTCTGCAGTCATCTGATGGCTAAGACTGGAAGTAGAACTTCCATCCCTCAGGGACTGAAATCTAACCTCAAAGACCTTCTGGCAAATGAAAGGCCAGCAGCCCTCGATGGTCACTGCTGGTACAATACTTAGGCGATGAATAGGTGAACGGCAATGGATTGAAATTTTCTGAGTGTTTGAAGGTTTTTGAAAAGAATCAATGAGGGATTGGGACCAGGGTTTGAGAGACTATCAGAGGAGAGCAACATGGGTGGGTTGGGGGGAGCCTCCAGTGGGCCCATGGCACAATTTAAGAAGAAACACACCTCTCATACCACCAACCTGCATTGGGGGTCTGGCAACTTGGCACAGACTCTCCCACCTCGAGTTATATGCTGGCGGCAGTAAGTTGAGGCTCTTAAGTGGAATGTAATTGCTGCTAGATGCCACCCCTGTCAACGGTATAATTGCAGGTAGTTATGTAGCAGGAAAGCTGCCCACCAGATTTAACGTACCTCCCTACCTTCAAATCCGCAGGCATTAAACCCATTAAACCCAGCATTAAACGGCTTTAAACCCATCCTCTTAGGTCTACTTCAACTTCAGCTTTGTTTACTTAAAAACCATCATGAAATACGTATTATGACCAAACAAGGATTTTTTTTGTCAAAGCTTCTAGCTTTCTTTTCTGTACTGTTTTTCAGTTTAAAAAAAGATTAATTTAAGAACTGCATGCGAGGAAATTAGCTTCATTCTTATGGCTCTGCATGAAGTATTTCTGAAAGAAACTAGTCGAGCCAATACTGTTGATTACAAATAGAGATGAAAATCTGGAATCACAATCACGGAGCACACCCAAGTGAGATAATTATTGTGTATCACTGGGCTATTGAACCATAATATTATCAGATGTTAACTCCATTGGTAGCTATTGACAAGCCTTTATATTTTTGGCTTATGGTTTGGTATGTTGTTTGAATGGAATTGATCTATCAACACAGTGACAAGATATGACAACACAGGTAGGAACTTGAATATAATAACAATAAATACTTAGCCAGTAGCAGTTGGGTGGCTATTCTGTTCCTGATAAATCCCATTTTCAATATTCTTCTTCCCTGTGCCCTGGTGCTTCATCTGAACTGACCTGAACCCAATTGAAGATTCAAAACTGCTGTGCTTTTTGAACCAATTTTAATAATTTGTTGTATGCTATAGTAAAGAACAATATTAGTTAACAAACATTTTCCAAAGCTCATTTGCTATAGAAGTGTCTTGCATGATTGAAGTTAATGGTTTTCAGAAGTAATGAAGGTTTAAATTTGAAATCCTATATGAAAAGCCAGACATAATTATTGACTTATAATTTTCCTCAGTAGACTGTTATAGATAACATTTTGTTCCTGTTGGTCTACTTTAGTTCTCAGTGAGTTTGATACTGACAGAACATGCTTTTGTGATGGGCTTGAGAGGTAAATGTAAAAGGAGAAGCTTTAATTATAAAATTTATGTTTTCTATGTTTAAATTCCTTGTTTGTAACTTAAATTCATAGTTTGATTTGATCTGCTGATAGGCATCTGGTGAAATTTGGTTATAAAGAATATTAATAGTCCATGGACAGGATTTTTCAGCCTCGCTCGCTTCAAAACCAGAAAATCCTGTCGGGAGTCAACAGACCTTTCCATTGTCCATCCATTGCCTGCTTTGGTTTCCATGGCAGGTGGGACAGTAAAATTTGCCACCCTGTGTTTTAAATTATGATGAAGATGCCTAAGAGAAAAGTTTCAACATTAGCAATTTTCTGGGACAAGAAAATGTTCTGTAATGTTACACAATAATTGCTGAATTATGTAATTATGATATATTTCTCAAAAAACATTTCCCAAAAGGCAGTATGTTATCTTTTGTAGAATATGTAAAGCGGTTTGATGTTAAAATATAATTGCTTGAGCTTGAAGAATCATGCACAGTTTAAAGGGGTGGAATTTTACAAGAATAATTCTAAGTGTCCAGTTAGCATGAAAATGGGAAACTTCCTGATCCATTTTTGGTTGAGTTATCATGTGTATTCTTATGTGCTTAGGTATTGAAAAAATGGTGTTGATTGTTTTTAGCTGCTGCAAATAGTGCACTGTACTTAATATACCAGCCAGCCTGTAGATGTAGAAACATAGGCATAGAACATTTCAGCATAGTATAGGCCCTTCAGCCCTCAATGTTGCACCGAACTATGTCCAATCCCATGATTAAGCTATCCCCTTCCTATAATTCTGGCATGCTCCATGTGCCTATCCAATAACCACTTGAAAGTTTCTAAAGTATACGACTCCACTATCACAGCAGGCAGTTTATTCCACATTCCAACCGCTCTCTGAATAAAGAATCTACCTTGGACATCTCTCCTATATCTCCCACCATGAACCTTATAGTTATGCTCCCTAGTAACAGCTATATCCACCTGAGGAAATAGTCTCTGTACATCCACTCTATTAATCCTTCTCATCATATGATAAACCTCTATTAAGTTGCCTCTCATCCTTCTCCGCTCCAAAGGGAAAAGCTCCAGGTCCCTCAACCTTTCCTCACAAGACCTACTCTCCAAACCAGGTAGCATCCTGGTAAATCTCCTCTGTACTCTCTCCAATGCTTCCACATCTTTCTTATAATGAGGTGACCAGAACTGAACACAATATCCCAAATGTGATCTCACCAATGTCTGATATAGTTGCAGCATAACCTTACGGCTCTTAAACTCAAACCCTCTGTTAATAAATGTTAACACACTATAAGCTTTCTTCACAGCTCTATACACATGAATGGCAATCTTCAGAGATCTGTGGATATGAACCCAAGATCTCTTGTTCCTCCACATTCCTTGGAATCCTGCTGTTGACCCTGTAATCTGCATCCTACCAAAATGAATCACCTCATACTTATCAGGGTTAAAATCTATCTGCCACTTTTCAGCCCAGCTTTGCATCCTATCAATGCCTCTTTGCAGCCTGCAAGAGCCCTCCAGCTCATCCACTATTCCACCAATCTTAGTGTTGTCAGCAAATTTACTAACCCACCCTTCAGCTATTTCTTCCAAATCATTGATAAAAATCACAAAAAGCAATGGACCCAGCACTGACCCCTGTGGTACACGGCTGGTAACTGGCCTCCGGTCAGAAAATTTTCCCTCCACCACCACCCTCTGTCTTCTGTGATACAGCCAGTTACATATGCAATTGGCCAAATTTCCTTCTATCCTGCACCTCCTTATCTTCTTCATGAGCCTACCATGGGGAATGTTATCAAATGCCTTACTAAAATCATGTATACGATATCAATAGCTCTACCTTCGTCCACACACTTAGTTACCTCCTCAAAGAATTCAATCAAATTTGTGAGGCAGGACTTACCCCTCATGAAACTGTGCTGACTATCCCAAATTAAACTGAATCCCTCCAAATGGTCATAAATCAAATCTCTCAGGACTCTTTCCATTAACTTACCAACCACCAAAATAAGACTAACTGGCTCACAATTCCTATTTTCTTTCTTGAAAAGAGGAACAACATTTGCCATTCTCCAGTTCTCTGGCACTATCCCTGTGGACAGTGAGGGCCCAAAGATTGAAGCTAAAGGCTCTGCAATCTCACCCTTTGCCTCCCAAAGTATCCTCGGATATATCCCAACTGGTCCAGGAGACTTATCCACCCTCAGCTTTTCCAAAATTGCTAATACATCTTCCCTGAAAACACATATTTCCTCCATCCTATCAGCCTGTATCATGTACTCCTCTTCAAAACCATGGCCCCTCTTCTTAGTGAACACTGAAATATTCATTCAACGCCTCATCTATCTCTTCTAACTCCATGTAGAAGGAGCTATTGCGCATGTGCAGACCTCTGTATCTAACATGTGCAATTGCAACAGCAAGGGCCTGAAGGCTAGAGAGAGCGGTCAATAAACAATACCCCTGGGAATTACCCCTGTGGCCGATCGCGAGCCCACAATGTATGGACATCTAGCCCTGTCGTATCCCCTGCCGCCACTAAGACCAATCGTGCCCTTCCCCCCTAAATCTGATCACATCTGCCGAGCGGTAGCAGGCCATCCCTCTCCCCACCCTCCCAATCCAATTGCAATTGCAGAGTGTGCTGCACTCCTTTCGCTCCCTGATTGGGCTACCCCCTTCAGGCCCCGCACTCATAAGGCCCAGTTGGCAGTGTCAAGGTGACCATTGGGTATTGCCCAGGGGCCAGGCTGGCACTTCCCAAAGGACACCTTTCCCCTTGTTCCACCGGTGAGGTCAAAATGACTGTTTCCCATTCATGGGGGGCAGATATTTGCCTCGCTCGAGAGAACCTCTCCTGGCAAGGCCTTAAAGGCAAATGTAATCAATCGCAATCAACGGTTGAGCGCTGGGCTCATTGAACAGATGCAAATAAGTATTTAAGTATATTTAAATAAACTATTCAGCTCCTCACCTATTCCCGGTGAGAGGCTGACTTTGCCGGAAATCCGACTCGTAAAATCTGAGAGCCAAGAAATTGAGTGTGATCCTGACTTCTCAGCTTTTAAGTGATTTTATTGGCTTATTGTGCCCATCATTGGGTGGGCAAGCTACTAATTGGAAAAGTAGAAATACAAAAATTGTTAATGCTTCATTTAGTGTTCTCCACACTCTGCTGGAGGTGTGCAAGTTAATCATCTATTCTAGAGACTCTAAGAGTGGAACATGGAACAATATTGCTGGGTATGCATTCTGAAGATCTGGCAGCAGATCCTGTGGGAATAGAGCTGGATGAAACATCAACTGACCTTTGAAGCACATAATCAAACAATGTCAGGGCTAGCAGGATAACATCATCTGCTGGATTTCCTGCTGATCATGCCTCTTAAGCATTATCCTTTCTGGATGCTAGCAAGGTACTGAAAGACATTCGGTACATTGGTGCAAAGAAGTTGAGACTCATAGAAAATTGCAGACAGGTTCATGGCCTGGAAGATAGCAAAAGAGTACTGTTTAACTATTTAAATTGACTGGCTTATAAAGGGAAACAACTTAAATATCCCTAATACTTTTTAACCAGTTTTACTGGCTTCACCTGCATCAGCATTCCAGGATGCATGTGAGATTTCTTTGTTCAGTAGGTGTCCAGATATGTTCGTACTGACTCATATCCACATAATTCAATCAAATTCCCTGATTCTTGAAACTCAGTCAGGGTTCATTTTAAAACTTTGGGAAAACCCTTCTTCTTGGAGGCTCAATTGATGCCTCCTATTCCCAGATTTACACAGGAATGTTTGGGATCCAGTTGGAGTTGACAACTCTGGTTGGATGCATTTTTGGAGGTTTCTGTCATGACCAAACAATCCGCCCCAAAACATTTCCATCAGTGGGCATCAGAGAAACCTGTCATTGTGAAATCCAACCTTCCCGCAGCTAATTGGTAAATATACTTACTACTTAACTGGCTGATTACTGACTTGGTCAAAGAGCTTTCTTCTTCACCACACCCCTTTACCCTCTCGCCAACCAATAAATAAAAGCGTTTTAAGGAAAATTGGGAAAAAAAATATTTCCATAAACTCCCGGATGATTGTTCTTTGTGATTTGCTTGCAGTAGTGTTCTGGGGATAAATTCCTGGAAACTCCAGGGCAATCCTGGGCAGCTCCAGACTCAGCACCCAACATGTTTGTGAGGAACAAATTAGTATGGTGTTTTTCTCAGACATACTTGTATCAGCTTAGGAAGCTACCACTGTGGAATTTTCAGACTCCTGCCTCAGGCTCAATTGGAATATGCTGTGGCACCCAAAACAAGTTTCTATTAGGGGTAATAAAACTTGGTCCCATAACATTACTGTTATCAAATGTTAAGTAATTTCTTGCAACAAATCAGATATAAAACTTAGCTCACAATTTTCTTCGCCTGCTGCACTCCTTGAGCAATGCAACAAGCTGGAAAATGTCAGTGGAATGGAAAACTGATCTTCCCCATCCATTATTTTGGGTGTAATTGCCCTCACACTGGAAAACAGCACGAGGTTGATTACAATATGCTAATACAGATTAGCATCTATTCAATCTCGAACCGAATTAGTTTCTGACTCTGCTGGTGGAGGTCTATGCCAGCGGGGATCATATATGGTCCCCAGAATGGGGATTAGGTGTGATGGAGTCGCTGATGGGATCAGAGGCAATTGAGGCCTCCTCTGGGAGGTCAGGCCAAGGGGATTGCCTAGTGGCAGGTTGGCAATACTCAAGGGGCTCCACAGCATATTGGCAGTACGAGAGGAAGTGTCGAGGCTGGCATTTGGGAGACTCTCAATTTTGATGTCAGGTGATGTGCTGATCTCTTGGGCAGAATTAAGTACCAGCACTCTGCCTCCCAAACAATCCCACCCCTCCTTCCCTCAACCAATGTAAATCCCCTGACATCTTCTGTACTGTACGGAATGCTGGAAATTCGTTCAACTGAGGTCGTCCAAAAAAACAGGCAACAATAACTCCCATAACCTTACCTGTTGAATAGTTAGTCTTATTAGGGGGGAAATCATATCCTTAATATTGAGGATGCAACTTTTAAATTTATGGGAGTTAACTAATTGTGCAAATTAAAATAACATATAAGAAATTTATGCTGATTGCTACTTTTTCTTTGAGAATGACAAATAAACTAGTATTAATTGCCAATTAAAGACAGTGCCCTATGAAAATGTTATTTTAACTGAATAATTGTGTGTGTAATAATGTTGAATTGGTAATTCTATTCAAATTCCTCCTGACATTACAATGATCTGAAATGCTGGTGTCCAGCCAATTTGGTTTACTTTATATGGCATTAAAAAGCAGCTGAGTATATGTAAAAGAACAGGGGTCATGAGTCCATCAGAATGAACTACTGTATAGCTAAGCTTTTTCTCAGGGCAACTAATGCACAGATATCTATCTACTTGCCAATATACACTTTACTTAGATTGGTCATGTCCATAGAAAACAGGGTAAATCTAACCCAGCTAGTTACATTTCAACCTCTATTTGCTCTCAATCAGCAGTAAAGTGATGGAAAGAGTTATTGTCATCAAGTGTAACATACTTTTAGTATTTAAAGTTTGCTCTAATTGTTTAGATAGTTTGTTCTATTTTTGTTTTTTGAAACAAATTAAGTTTTATGAATGTTGATTATCATTACAATTCTATTGTCTTTTTAGCATTGATGGCTCATATTAGCTGATTGCAGCTTATTATCAATCTGGTTTGTGTATTTTACCTAATCAGCATTTATCTAATCACCTATCAATGCTGTGATAGGGTGGAGAAGAATGAAATCGACAATTTTTTATTCTGGTTCAAACCACTTAATGACACAACTGTACCAGTTGACAATTTGACATCAACTGTGTATGCAATTTGTCCTTTGATAATGAGACTTTACATCCAGCTGCAAAATGGATAGCGAGTGCACGACATGGCTTCTGCTCATCCCATGCCTGTGTCCTTGATCCCATCTGACTTCTTGATATCTTCAAAATATTGTGTTTGGCTTCCACAAAATTCCTGGCATGGAATTCCTGCCTGTACAATGTAACTTGTTTTGGGGAAGAAGGAAAATTACTTGGGTACGCATTGAGAGATGCTATTTTAATTAAAAGATTTAAAATTCACAGAACTGGAAAATCAAATTAATTGTGACTGTTCCAACTTCCTTTTGGGCATTTAAAATTTAAACCCTGAAATCTGTATGCTGTAACTGTACTGCATCCCAGGGATGGACTATAATTATATAATTCTGGTTATTTTCACCTCAATGTAGCACTCTCCCCACATATTTGAACAATCATAAGAAAGTTCTGTTGGGAGCCACTGGAATGACTCCACACCCAATCTGCCAATTCACCTGCTGGAGAAGGAGAAGGACAATTCTGTCCCACTGTATTTTCTTCTGGTTAACGAGAAATTCTAGAACTAAAAA
Source organism: Sphyrna mokarran (assembly GCA_024679065.1). Taxonomy (NCBI): domain Eukaryota; kingdom Metazoa; phylum Chordata; class Chondrichthyes; order Carcharhiniformes; family Carcharhinidae; genus Sphyrna; species Sphyrna mokarran. The sequence goes on from JAGIQG010000009.1 coordinate 39,393,030, forward strand.
CAGAAATGAAATATTCAGAGAGTCAGTCTGCATCAGTGGAGAGAGAAACAATTAGTATTTCAGGTCAATAATCTTTCATCAGAACAGGAAAAGATTGGAGTTTATAAACAAGTACAGAGTCACGGAGAAAGTAGCATGATGAAGGTGGATGGTTGGAAAAGACAGAAAACAAGACCTGTGATAGGATGGAGAAAGTATTAAATGGCAAGGTAGGTTCAAACATTGAGCCAAATCCAACTGCAATTTTACAACTTCTAATGGCCAATGTTACAAATATCTCCAGCTGTCACATTTGTTTACCAGGTTCTTTCCATACCCACCTGGACAAAATGCAAAAACTTTTCACCATCCAAAATCAAAAACGTAAGAGGATGAAAAAGCAGGAGAAATTCACTGGATAGACTTGAGTGTTAAGTTGGCTTGCCAACTATAATTAATTGTGTTTTTGGAGGTTTCATCATAAAACCTGCCCCCATATTCTAGCCAACGGAGCGATCCTAATGATGCACTGGCTTCCTATGACAATTGAAAAGCAAAAAGACTGATTACCCAATGTCAGCCAAACTTTCTTTCTTCCCTCCCTTTTCAATACCTCCAGAACTAGTAAAGATAAATGTTCAAAAGAAATGTAAAAAAAAATCTTTTTTATATCCTGATGATTTTTTTCCAGGGTTGAGCACAGTGGTGTCATAAGAACATAAGAACTAGGAGCAAGAGTAGGCAATTCAGTCCTTCAAGCCTGATCCATTTTAAAACTTTGGGAAAGCCCTCCCTCTTGGAGGCTCAATTGATGCTTCCTATTCATTTGTACGATGAAAGCTGATACTGCCTTAACCTCAACTCCACTTTCCTGCCCATTCCTCATAATCCCATTAACCATCACTAATTAAAAACTTGCCTATCTCCTCAAATTTAGTCAATTTCCCAGCATGGTCCACATTCTGGGGTAGTGAATTCCACACATTTACCATCCTTTCTCCTCATCTGTTTCAATCTCCTACCCATTATTCTGCCACTGTGACCTCTTATCCTAGATTGCCCCATGAGATGAAGCATTCATTCCAGGCCACTTTGTCAATACCTTTTATCACCCTATATATATCCCTCTCACACTTCTAAACTTTAGAAAATATAGGTTTAAACTGCTCAATCTCTTTCCTTCAGACAAACCCCTCATCTCAGGAATCAATCTAGTGAAACTCCCTTGAACTGCCTGCATTGCGACTATATGTTTCCTCAAATAAAAAAGTTTACTTATTAGTCACAATTAAGGCTTACATTAACTGCAATGAAGTTACTGTGAAATTGCCCTAGTCACTGCAGTCTGACACCTGTTCTGGTCAATGTACCTAACCAACAAATCTTTCACAATGTGGGAGGAAACCAGAGCACCCAGAGGAAACCCATGCAGACGCAGGGAGAATATGGAAACTCCACATAGGCAGTGACCCAGCCAGGGACTGAACTTAGGTCCTTGGTACAATGAGGCTGTAGTGCTAACCACTGTGCCACCAAATGGGACCAAAACTTTACACATTACAGTCTCCCAGTGTTGTATACTGTTGCAACAATGCTTTCTTACTTTTATATTTTGTTGCTTTAGCAATGTGTGCCAAAATTCCATTTGCTTTTTTTTATTACCTGCTGTATCTGAATATGAGTTTTATGAGACTGATGTACAAGAGCACCCAGATTCCTCTACACCAAAGCATTTTAATTTACCTTCATATAGATAAGAAGTTGCTTTTTTCCAACCAAATAGGATAAACTTATCCACATTTAACTTCATGTGCCTCATTTTTACAAATCTTTATCCATTTGTAAATTTCTTATTTCCTCATTTCAACTTACCATCCCACCTATTTTAACATCATGTGCAAATTTGGTTATAGTATCTTCTTTTCCTGTATCCAAGTCATCAATACATATTGTAAATAGATGGGACTCCAAAGACTGAATCCTGTGGCACCCCATTAGTTACATCTTATTAACTACAAAAAGACTCATTTATCCTGACTCTTTACCTTTTGTCAGTTAGCCGGTCTGCCATCCAAGCTAATAAGTTACGCCTGATCTTACCTTGTATATTAACCTTCTGTGTGGCAGCTTATCGAACACCTTCCTGAAGTCCAGAGATAGTACACCTTCAGGATCCCCATTATCCTGTTGGCTTGTTACATCTTCGAAGATTGTTAGCAAACTAATCAAGCACAATTTACCTTCCATAAAATCATTCTGACTCTGATGGATTGACTTTCTAATGTCTTGTTATTGCTTCCTTAATAATGGATTCTAATAATTTCCCAACATCAGATGTTAAACTAACTGGTCTATAGTTCCCTATTTCTGGCTCCCTCCTTTTTGGGATATAGGTGTTACATTGGTATTTTTCCAGTCCATTGGACCCTTTCCTATCCGGTAACTCCACTGTTACTTCCTTTAATACCCTTGGATATAGGTCATTAGGCCCTGGGAACTTTTTTTGTCTTCAATCCCAATAGTTTGTTGAATACTATTTTTCTATTGGTAATGATTGTTCTATGTTCCCCTCTTCCTATTTCCTCTGCATTGCCAGTTGTTACTGAAATAGTACTACTGTCCTCCACCTTGAAAACTGAGGCAAAATATTGATAAAGCATGTCTACCAATTTTGTATTCCCCACCATTAACACCCTGGTTTCATCCTGTTTTAGCCCTCCATGGTCTGGCCCATTTATTTGTGTAACCAGTGTTATAGAAGCAGAATTTTTTTCTATAAATTCTGTCCTAATTGGTTCTGCCTAATCTGTCTCTAAATGACTGTTTAAGCATTTAAGCAAATACTAATTATGAGAGATGTGAAAACATAATAGGGTTGATTTTCCTCGCATGCTCACCTTTAAAGGTGGCACCGTGGATCCTATGCAGCCAGTATTGGAGCCTCTCTCTAACCCCATCCCACCAGAGTGATGGCATAAACCTTGTCCACTTATTTTCTTTCAGAGAGGCTCAAGATTTGAAATAAAAACTCAGCTCTGCTGCTGGAGGGCTACATGCTGGTTTTCAGTCAAAGACTGACACGTTGAAAAAATATGGGAAAATCACGCAAATAATATGTGTTCCCTCACAAGTTGTTCTTTTCCCACTAGCACAGATATAATCATGAAGAAAAATTCATGAGTAGATTCCCATCCTTTTTAGCTGCCAATTTTTTTTAACATAAATTTCCATAGATGAGAAAATAGCCTCAGGTGAGAAGAGGATTGGATTCAACTCTGATGTGCCTCCTTCTCTGCCTGTGATTGAATCTATTGATTCTGTAATGAGTTTTTAAAAAATGTTTTAATAATAATTACACCTCATCATAACTCCCAAAACCTGGAATGCAATTAAAGTATGTTCATGATGAACAATTTTCCATTTGCCTAACATCATTCAGAACTAAGAATATTTAAAACTTCACAAATTAAAGGCTATTACCACTCATTCTCAGCTATATGATTGTCATAAGTAAAATCTAATCCTTTCACTCAGAAATTGGTGCCATGTATTCAACTGTAAAGATTGTAAATACAGAATCTTAAAAATACAGCAGAAAATTCTACACTATGGAGATATTTTCAAAACTTATGAACTTGTTTGATGTGTTTCTACTGCAGAACGATAGAGAGGCATAATTCTTAAAGAGAAAACCGTGTAATATATAATTAAGTAAATTTCACAAAAGTGAATTGTATCCTGCTGCTTCCCATTCTAATGTATAACTATTTTTAGCTTCAATGAGGTTTCAATACTGATGGATATTGAAGACAAATGATGTTCTATATTCCGATTAAACACTTTACAGCTTCTGGATTTGACATTGAGTTCAACATTTTAGAGCATGAACTCTCTTTTCCACCTCCACTCTACTTCCACTTATTTTATTTCATTTTATCCATTTTTATTGTTTTATATTCATATTCATAATTTTCATTTTGTCCATTGTTTAATTGGTCCTCTTCTTTAAAATATCATTTTGTTTCCGTCCTCGTCACCCTGCACCGATCACCCCCACCCACCCATTAGGGTTATCTGCCACAAGTCTCAGATTGCCCTTTGATACTCTTGTTCTGTTATTTATACACTCTGATCTCTTAATGGGCTGGTATAAGCACTATTTTCAACATTTACTATCACCATTTACATTCCCTTTGTCTTTCAGTTGATAACTTCTTGTCACTTAGACTGCAGCCCCTCACCCTTACAGTATAAATCTCATCCTATTTTCTTTGTCTTCAGGTCTGATGGAGTTTCATCCCAGACTCAAAACATTGTCTCTATTCTCTCTCAACAGATATTAAAGCACCTGCTGAGATTTTCCACCATTTCCTTTTATTTTGTATGTTTTTTTTATTTGTGCTGTATTTGTGATGGGATCTCAAATCAAGTTGTTGCAGTCTGTAAGCCTGAAATCCAAATGAATGATGATTGTTGCCAGTTTTGACAAATTTACAACTAAGATTACTCAGTCCTGTATGTACCTTGTAACTGGACTTTCGTACAGTATAGAGCTAGGAATGTCAGAAGATCATGTAATTTCTTCACATGTGATTTTAAGTTGATTGAAGATTAATTACAGCATTTGAATATGAAAGTAAATAGGTTGGTTGCTTTAAGAAAGTTAGTAATATTACTTCTTCAGTCTTAATGACATTAATTACAAGAACCATGCAGAGGAACTAAAGGATAATTTATTTTCCTTCCTTGAAATGTTGATATTGGACAGAATTGAATGGAGGCAATGGATGGATTGGTCCCCTGGCCATAAACAAAGTTCACAGTAAGAATTTAGCAACACCAATTTTAAATCCAACCGATTTATTTGATAGTAAATCTGCGAGCTTTTGACACTCTTGTGCCTTCGTCAGGCAAATGCAGTGTTCTGGTCTGCAATCGCACACATATCAACACAGACAGTCACAGATTGCTGATTAGAATGCGAATCCTTACATTTAACCTGCTATTCAAGTGTTAAAGTGGCTAACAATGTGTGTGAAGGGAATCCTGAGCATTGGTTAGAGAATTGTGTATTTTCTCCAGACAGCACAGTAAATGAGGTTTTTTGCTAACCCAGGCAAGTCACGGGGGTTACAGATAGTGTGTCATGAAGCCAAGATCCCTATTAAGACCGTCCTCATGTGTGCAGAACTTGGCTATCAGTCTCTGCTCAGCGACTCTGCGCTGTCGTGTGTCGCGAAGGCCCCCTTGAAGAACACTTACCCGCAGGTTGGAGGCCAAATGCCCATGACTGCTGAAGTGTTCGCCCACAGGAAGGGAACTGTTTTGTCTGGTGATTGTTGAGCGATGCTCATTCATCCGCTGTCATAGTGTCTGCATGGTCTCCCCAATGTACCATGCTTCGGGACATCCTTTCTTGCAACGTAGACAACGTTGGCTGAGTTGCAAGAGTATGTACCGTGTACCTGATGAATGGTATCCTCACGTTTGATGATGTCGTCCATGTCTATGATCTGGCATGTCTTGCAGAGGTTGCTGTGGCAAGGTTGTGTGGTATTGTGGTCACTGTTCTCCTGAAGGTTGGGTAGTTTGCTGCGAACAATGATCTGTTTGAGATTGTGCGGTTGTCTGAAAGCAAGAAGTGGGGGGATGGGGATGGCCCTAGCGAGATGTTCCCACTTCTACACGTGATCCCTGTCCATGTTTGTAGATCTATGGATTAAAAACCAAATTTGAAACAATTTAGGGAGAATTTGTTTTGCCAATTAGCCTAAGAGCACATCTTTGGGATGTGGGAGGAAACCGGAGCTCCCGGAGAAAACCCACGCAAGCACAGGGAGAATGCGCAAACTCCCACAGACACAGGCCAAAATCCATGTATCTGCATAGCACAGCTATAGTCACTGCGCTGTCGTGTTGCCTATCAGATGGTCCAGGTCAAGTCTTCAACATATCATTGATGACGATGAACATCTCGCTAGGGCCATCCCCATCCCCCCACTTCTTGCTTTCAGACAACCGCACAACCTCAAACAGATCATTGTTCGCAGCAAACTACCCAACCTTCAGGAGAACAGTGACCACAATACTACACAACCCTGCCACAGCAACCTCTGCAAGACATGCCAGATCATAGACATGGACGACATCATCAAATGTGAGGATACCATTCACCAGGTACACGGTACATATTCTTGTAACTCGGCCAACATTGTCTACCTAATACGTTGCAAGAAAGGATGTCCCGAAGCATGGTACATTGGGGAGGCCATGCAGACACTACGACAGCGGATGAATGAGCATCGCTCAACAATCACCAGACAAAACAGTTCCCTTCTTGTGGGCGAACACTTCAGCAGTCATGGGCATTCGGCCTCCGACCTGCGGGTAAATGTTCTTCAAGGGGCCTTCGTGACACACGACAGCGCAGAGTTGCTGAGCAGAGACTGATAGCCAAGTTCCGCACACATGAGGACGGTCTTAACAGGGATCTTGGCTTCATGTCACACTATCTGTAACCCCCTTAACTTGCCTGGATTAGCAAAAAACCTCACTTACTGTGCTGTCTGGAGAAAATACACAATTCTCTAACCAATGCTCAGGATTCCCTTCACACACATTGTTAGCCATTTTAACACTTGAATAGCAGGTTAGATGTAAGGATTCACATTCTAATCAGCAATCTGTGACTATCTGTGTTGATATGTGTGCGATTGCAGACCAGAACACTGCATTTGCCTGACGAAGGCACAAGAGTGTCGAAAGCTCGCAGATTTATTATCAAATAAATCAGTTGGATTTAAAATTGGTGTTGCTAAATTCTTACTGAGTTCTTACTACCCCAGTCCAATGCACCTCTACATCATAAACAAAGTTGACATGGAAGCAACCCATTCCATGCAGGCCTGCTCTGCAACGTAATACACTGCAGGTGGGCTTAACAGGAGTCAATGACATCTTCCACCCCTTCTGAGAGAAAGTCTTATCCTTTGGAACTGTCTGCCAATCCAATTGGCCAGCAGCTCCATCTGTCCTGAAAGCAGTAAGTTATTGGATGCTGCTAGACTGGATTGAAGAAGATGAAGCAGAATTCCTCCACCAGGGACTGGGTTTAGGAAGTCTCTTTTGCTGCAGAGGTTGGAGGAGATATCTTTTGGTTCCTACCTTATGAATTATGCATCTAAGGCTTTGACGCTGTATTTTGTGGTGGGGTGAGCATGACATACATCTTGCTAGTATTCTGTGTGCCATATTTAAAAAGCGCCCAACATCCCTGATTCACCATTAGAGAAAGAAGATGGACTTCCTGAAAAATCAGTTGGAACAATCTGAGAATGGTGAATGTATGTGCTTGATGACACTGAATCAGGAACATCCACATGTGGATGTTCCACCCATCCACTGCTTTGATATTCCAGGGTTCAAATTTGCTGGCAGCCTCCATCCCAAACTTTGGAGGCAGCACAAGCAATGTTCAGAGGACTCCCATTTCTGCACACCATGATGTTCCAGATTGCCAATTTTGGAGCCAGCACCCCGCCCAAGGGGGTGAGCACAGGGGTGGGATGGCACCACCCTATTTTATGAATGTCCCCAAAAAATACACCCATCAGAAGCATGTAAAATGCAAACTATTATGTTGTGTCATCTGCTTTAGTAATATTAATTTGTTAATTACAATTAAAATAATTATAGTGTTTAATTCACAATTAAAATAATGTTGGGTTCACTAATTCTATTAGAAAATCCATAATTCAATGCCAGTTGAAACTTGATACTTTTTCTTTTAATTTCCAATCAATGCCAGTGCCTTGTGTATAGATTTAACCTTTAACCAATTTTGGCAAAGTCTGTGGCCAGGTGGGGAAAGTGGCATTGAACCTGCCAATGATAATTGCAACTTTTTAAAGTCATAGAGTACGGGAGTGGAGTGTAGCATTGAAACGAATGCCAATTATGGGGTCACTCCCCGTATTTCCGATAACCCTGCACCCCCACACCCCCCACACCCCCCCCCCTCCCCCCCATCCTACCCATTGAGTTTCATAGAACAAATGCTACATGTCTAAAATCATGGTAAAATAAAAGTCGTCTTTTTCTCACTGTATGGACTAATCTTCAACATAGAATAAAAGTTAAAAGGATTGGTTATTTGGAGTAGGAGATAAGAACTCTTGGGTATTAATTCTACTTTTATATTCAATAATGACCATCAATTAAAATACACTGGGAGCAATTAGTATGGAATTAATATAAAAACTGTATTTTTCAGTGTGATTTTCAAAATGAATCTGCCACACTCCGTGCACTGCAGGGTGCACTAGCGAGGTTCATGTGAAAAATCTGGGGCAGTGCATATTCCTACCCAGGAAGCTGGCAGCATAGTTTGAGTGGATCACTGTGCATGCACTGATCTGTCAGTGCTAAGTAGCCCTGCATTGCCAGCCTCTGATCACTGGCCAGTCCTGCAAATCCGCATCACTGGACTTCTAATCCCCCCACAGCTTGATTGCTGACCAGTTGGACGTGCCTGGCCCCATCCCTAGCTTGCCTTGGTCTCCCCTCAGTAGTCCTGATCAGTCCCCCCCACCGCTGGCAAGACTGGCAGCCCCAACTCCACCATCCTCCCCCTCACCCTGGAGCCCTGTCTTGCTGGCAGGCCAACTGCAGCTCCCTCCCACCCCACCCCACTTCAATGTCCAACTCCAATCCCTCCATCTGTCACCAAACTCAGATGTAGAATGGCAGCAGGATTTCCCCACCTCTAACAATCAGCCACCTATAGGCCTTGCCCCAACAATCCCCACTCCTTTGGCATAGCCCAGTGCCCATTGAGCAGTTCCACTTAGCCCAAAGGGCCAAGCTAGCAATGTGCATGGGGCATCCCACGTTACCCCTGACCTCTGGGTGCCTCAGTGGCTTCCCTTCATTCCAGCAGAATTGGGACGCAAGCTCCCTGCTAGTGGGGAAGCTGTTGTAAACCTTGCTGGAGTGGAACTCTCCTGACGGGGGCAAGGAGAGGCCAAGAGATTTCAGTCCTGAGCATGTTAGTGAGATTTAAATTGTATTAAAATGTGCATTTAAATACTTTATACAGCTCCACGCTGATTTCTGGCATGGAGCTGATGGTACTGGATATCTAGCGCCTGGAGGTTCATGGAGATCATGTAACCCAGTGGAAGCCTGCTAAAAGACCACCACTCAAGTCTCCCAACACTGGGAGAATCACCCCCATTCTTTTTATGCGGATTGAGTAATACTCATTTGCCATCATAGTAATACTCGCTTGAAATAATCAAATTGTATATTTTAGCCATGGAACATTCTTGAAAAGTTAAGGGTATTACAAACATGTTTCAAAACAACTTCAAAGCAATGGGTCTAAAATATTGAAATAAAAGTGTTATTAATATATCCAAAAGATGTGCTGATTATTGCATGCTAAATTCTCCCTCAGTGAACCCAACAGATGCTGAAATGTGGTGACGAGGGAGGTCATGCCTCACAAACTTGGTTGAGTTTTTTGAGGAGGTGACAAAAACAATTGACAAGGGAAGGGCCACAGATGTTGGATATGTGGATTTTAGTAAAGTGTTTGACAAGATCCTTCATGGCAGGCTGGTGCAAAAGGGGTTAAATCTCATGGGATAAAAGATGAGCTAGCTAGATGAACTGGTGATGAATAGTGGAGAACAGGCTTGGCCATGGAAGACGGAGGGTAGCAGTGGAGGGGTCTTTTTCCAGTTGGAGGTCTGTGACTAGTGCTGTTCTGTAGGGCTCTGTACTGGGAACTCTGCTGTTCGTGATATATATAAATGATTTAGAAGAAGATGTAGCTGATGTGATCAGTAAGTTTGCAAATGACATAAAGATATCTGGACTTGCAGATAGTGATGAACATTGTCGGAGAATACAGCAGGATATAGATAGACTGGAAAATTGGATGGAGAAATGGCAGATGGAATTTAATCCAGATACATGCGAAGTAATGCATTTCGGTAGCTCTAATGTAGCGAAGAGCTATACAATAAATTGCTGAACGATCAGGAGTATAGATACATAGAGGGACCTGGGGGCACAAGTCCCAAATGCCTAAAGGTGGCAGCACAGGTGGAGAGGGTGGTGAGGAAGGCATATGGCATGCTTGCCTTTTTTGGATGGGGCATAGAGTATAAAAGTTGGCCTATGATGTTGCAGCTAGATAGAATGTTGATTAGGCCACATTTGGAATACTGCATCCAGTTCTGGTCGCCACACTACCAGAAGTACGTGGAGGCTTTAGAGAGAGTACAGAAAACTTTTACCAGGATGTTGCCTGGTATGGAGGGTCTTAGCTATGAGGAGAGATTGGGCAAACTGGGGTTGTTCTCCCTAGAAAGACAGAGGTTGAGGAGTGACCTAACAGAGGTGTATAAAATTGTGAACAGTGGGAAGCTTTTTCCCAGGTCAGAGGTGATGAACACAAGGGGTCACAAGTTCAAAGTTAAGCTGGCAAGATTCAACACAAATATCAGGGGAACATATTTTACATAGAGGGTGGTGGGGGCCTGGAATACGCTGCCAAGCAAGGTGATTGAGGCGGACACAGTAGGATTGTTTAAGACTTATCTAGATAGTCACATGATGAGACTGGGAATAGAGGGATACAAACAAATGGTCTAGTTGGGTGCATGAGCAGCGCAGGCTTGGAGGGTCAAAGGGCCTGTGCTGTACTGTTCTCTGTTCTTTGAGGGAATTTTCACAGTAACTTCATTGCAGTGTGAATGTAAACCTACTTGTGACTAATAAATAAACTTTAACCTTATAATAAGAACAAATAAGAACTCAGAAAAACACAACACAGGAACAGGCCCTTTGGACATCCAAGCCTGTGCTGATCCAGATGCCCTAACTTCATAGAATCCCTACATTGCAGGAGGAGGCCATTCAGCCCATTGAATCTGCACTGACCACAATTCCACCCAGGCCTTATTCCCGTAACCCCATGTATTTATCCTGCCTGTCCTCCTGACATGAGAGTTAATTTAGCACGGCCAATCAAACTAATCTGCACATCTTTGGACAAAACTGAAAAAAAATCTTCTGCCCTTATTTGGACCAAATCCTTCTATTCCCCCTTATTCATGCCTTTTAAGTTTGTCTTTTAAGTTTTATAATGTTCACTGCTGAATATAATTGGACTGATGCTCTTTTTCTGACGTGGATCCCAAAATGCAGGTCTATTGTTTCTCTATTCTTATATCTACGTAGTTATTATTAAATATACTTCTCCCTGTCTCAGTGTTCTTCTCCAACCCCAGCTGCAGATCATGACTAAACCACAAAGATGAAGGAAAAGCATTTATAAATGACTTTATATATTTGATAATGCGCAGCTTGTCTAGAATTATAAAATGTTTCATATATAATCCAAGCATGCCACAACATTGTCTGAAATTCTTTGGTGTTAGGCAGTAAAAGTCTTGATTGTTATTCACAGTTAGCATTTGGCACTACCCCAGACAAACCCCAGAAGTATTCTCCGATAGGCAATTACATTTAGCCTGGAACCATCTGATTCGGATTGTTTCAACTCCCTAAGCAGAAATGTTACCCAGGAAAAATCAGAAGGATTAAAACTGCTTCTAACTTTTACTTACCTATAGCACTGACCACAAACTAACTACTACCTCTCTTCCCCTGCACCAACCTCCTACTGGACTCCGCCCCCACGACTATCTTCACAACAATGCCCCCAACCAAATCCCTCACCCTCTACCACCCATCATCCCCTCATCATCACATCAATCCCCCACAACCCCAACTATCTTTCTAACCTTCTTTTTATACACTACCCCCAACTACCGTCCTGACCGTCCAACTAAGTATTCACTCCATTAATTATGCTAAAGTACTCTACCTATTACCACAACTCTCCCATGTTCCTGACAATCCTCCTGCCTCCTGACCAACTGATCCTTCATGACCTGCCCAACTTGACCCCTCAAACTTCCATACCTGGAATTTTTTAACTTACATGGTTTACATAAGACATAAGAACTAGGAGTAAAAGTAGGCAATTAACCCCTTGAAGCCTGCTCCACCATTCAACATGATCATGGCTGATCTTGTCTCAGCCTCAACCCCACTTCCCATAACTCTTCAACTCATTACTAATTAGAAATCTGTCTCTATACTCCTTAAATTTACTCAATGTCCACCAACATCCACTATATTCTGAGGTAGTGAATTCTACAGATTCACATCCTTTGAGAGAAATAGTCTCTCCTCATCTCTGTTATAAATCTGCTATTCCTTATCCTAAAACTATGACCTCTCACTCTAGGTTGTCCCACAAGGGGAAAGTTCATCTCTATGTCTAGCCTGTCAATTCCCTTTAGCATCTTACATACCTCAATTAAATCTCTCCTCATTCATCTAAACTCTAGAGAGTATAGGCTTAACTATTCAAACTTTTTTCATTTCAAGAATCAATCTAGTGAACCTCCTCTGAATTATCTCCAATACAACTGCATCCTCCCCGAGTAAGGGGACCAAAACTGTGCACAGTACTCCAAGTGCGGTCTCACTAACGCCTTGTACAGTTGCAGCACTATTTCCCTGCTTTTTTACCCTATTCCTTCGGCAATAAATTCCAAAATTCCATTTTCCTTCCTTATTAACTGCTTTACCTGTGTAGTAGTTTTCTGCTATTCATACACAAGAATATCAATGAGCATTGTTTAAACAGCTCATTGGTCTATTCAATGATTTCTTGTGTGATAGCATGGCTTTCATTATATTCAGGCTGACCATGTGTGATTGGGTTGTGCACCATTAGTCATGAACCATGTAGTTAGAGTAACTGACCAAGTGACTGCGAGTGTCAGGACAGTGCTTCTTCATCATCAGTCTATCTTAAAATCATAAAGGTTTATAGCACGGAAACAGGCCCTTTGGCCCAACTTGTCCATGCCATCTTTTTTTTAAACCCATAAGCTCATCCAATTGCCCGCATTTGGCTCAGATCCCTCTATACCCATCGTACCCATGTAACTATCTAAATGCTTTTTAAAAGTCAAAATTGTACCCGCCTCTACTGTTACCTCTGGTGGCTTGTTCCAGACACTCACTACTCTCTGTGTGAAAAAATTGCCCCTCTGGACACTATTGTATCTGTCCCTCTCACCTTAAACCTATGTCTTCTAGTTTTAGATTCCTCTATTTCTGGGAAAAGATATTGACTATCTAACTGATCTGTGCTCCTCATTATTTTATAGATCTCTATAAAATCACCCCTCAGCCTCCTGTGCTCCAGAGGAAAAACGTCCCAGTCTATCCAGCATCTCCTTATAACTCAATCCATCAAGTCCTGGTAGCATCCTAGTAAATCTTTTCTGCACTCTTTCTAGTTTAATAATATCCTTTCTATAAAAGGGTGACCAAAATTGCACCCAGTCTTCCAAGTGTGGCCTTACCAATGTCTTGTACAACTTTAACAAGACATCCCAACTCCTGTATTCAACATTCTGACTGATGAAACCAAGTACGCTGAATGCCTTCTTCACCACTCTGACCAGCTGTGATTCCACTTTCAAGGAGCTATGAACATGTACGCCTGGATCTCTTTGTTCTGTAACTCTCTTGAACACCCTACCATTAACTGAGTAAGTCCTGCCCTGGTTCAATCTACCAAAATGCATCACCTCGCATTTGTCTAAATTAAACTCTATCTGCCGTTCGTCAGGCCAATGGTTCAATTGATCAAGATCCCGTTGCAATTTTTCCACCAATTCTTTCTCCCTCATCATCGCCTGGCCAGGTTGCAGTCCCTGGATATTCGAATAAATGAAAACACAAGGATATGGTTGGAATCAAGAGGTGCATCTTAAACCATCTGCAGCTTGTATATCAAAAAAGATTGTTGGATGATGAAAATAAAACGTGAGAAATATTAAGTATTACCTCTGGTTATATACCATCTTATGAAGGTGTGTTAGTGATGGTGGTACAATTCATTTGGGTGATTTGGTTATCATGTTGGACAAAATGGCTGTGTATAGGCTGAGATGTGGGTGTGTGACCTTAGGCAGTGTTAAGTATTGAGGCTGAAGCCAACTATGAATGTGAGAAATGAATTAACAAATAATTCTTGTTGCTCTAGTTTTAACATAGTGATTCAACTATTGATGATACAGTGACTGATACAGAACATAGGCACTTCTACCGTGGCCAAAATACCAAGTGTTCTCTACATGATCTTTGAGCATGACTGCACACCTACTGCAGATTCAAGAAACCAAAACCTTTGTGTTGCTGTGCATCTCTGCATTTAGATGCAGTGCCTAAAAAACTAATGTGCAACATGGGAAAGCTGTTATTCTAGTGAAGTCATGTGTGCACTTTAGGTATTAATAGCAGAATAAAGGTCTGTTCTGTCTCTAAACCGCTGGTAACACTGTGCTTGGGTCCCCTTTGCTTGTGCAGGATGGCCCTGGTGCTTGTGGGGGGAATCTTCCACAACATGGGGGGAGGTGAGGGTCCCTGGTGTGTGTGTGTGTGTGTGTGTGTGTGTGTGTGTGTGTGTGTGTGTGTGTGTGTGTACCTCTTTTAATTTCTGAGTGATATTCACTTGTCAAGATTTAATCTTACACAAGTTAAAAGTTCCTTTATTATGAAATTATAGTTGAAAGTTACATATTAAAGTGATAAAAGTTATTGACTAAAATAGAGATATAAAGAGTAAAATGCAAACAAAGAAAAAAGTACTTAAAGATAAGATTTCAATTCAGTTTCTATGAGATGCCGTTGTAGCCTGTTGCTTGTAGGTGAATTGTTGGTTGTCAGGAATTCAGGATTAAAATTGAAGGGTTGTATTCATCAACTGCAATGACTTCTATAGTTAACTGTTGAGAGACTCAGCAAATCAGCAGGTTTTTGGGGGACAGAATTATGTGGGCACAGCGCTTGCAGATTAACAATTGTTGCTTCCTTTATACCTTTGTCTTTATCCTTCCTTGGTCAAGAACACTCTTCTGTGTTGTCGACCAGTGTTCTTCCTGGGCATTCTTCACCCTGTCTCCCATGATGGCTTCTTACAGCCATCTATATACAGTTCAAAAAACACAAAACAGCTGCTTCATTAATTTTCAATAAGCCATTGTGCCAAACAAGCAATAAAGTTCTTTGAAGTCTCTCCCTGTCTCCAGTTCCTTTAGAAGTCAAAGAGTTTTTGCACCTTTTAGAAAATTCAGTGGACCTCCCTGGAGGAGTCTTTATATTTTAATAATTCTGCATTGCCATCTTTATGGTCTGCCAAGATTTCAATAAATCACAAAAGGCAAAAGATATCTGTCTGTGCATGCATTTTGAAAAAAAAATTAACCTCAAAATAAAAGATTAAAGTCAGAAAAGTACTTTGAAAACAGATGTAACATAATTAGGCATTTGTGACAAAGAGAAGATATTATTTGATTGGAAAGAAATTACAGAATATGTAGCATAGAGGGCTCTGGTTGTAATCATACATGAAACACAAAAGACTAACACGCAGGTACAGCAGGTAACTAGGAAGACACGTGGAATGTTGGCCTGCATTGCAAGGAAAATCATAGAATCCCCCTACAGTATAGAAGGAGGCCATTTGGCCCATTAAGTCTGTACCAAACACAATCCCAGCCAAGACCTATTCCCATAACACCCACACTTACCCTGTTAATCCCTCTGACATTAGAATCAATTTAGAATGGCCATTCAATCTAACCCACACATCTTTGGACTGTGTGAGGCAATTGGAGTACCTATCAGGCAGGGAGGAAATCGCTGAGTGAGGGAACAATGGTTCACAAAGCAGATTGAATGTCTTGTCAAGAGGAAAAAGAAAGCGATTATAAGGATGAAAAAACAAAGTTCAGTGGGGTTGCTTGAGGGTTACAAGATAGCTAGGAATGAGTTATAAAAGGGCTTAGGAGAGGTAGGAGGGGGCATGAGAGTCCTTGACAGATTGGATAAGGAAAACCCCAAGGCTTTTTACTCTTATGTGAGAAATAAAAGAACGACCAGGATGAGGTTAGGCCAGTCAAATGGGAACTTGTGCATCGAGTCAGAAGAGATGGAGAGATGTTGAATGAATACTTTTCTTCAGTGTTCACTAAGGAGAGGGCCATGTTTTTGAGGATGAGAGTATGATACAGGCTGATAGGATGGAAGAGGCAGATGTTCTGAGGAAAAATGTATTAGCAATTTTGAAAAACCTGAGAGTGGATAAGTCCCCTGGGCCAGATGGGATACATCCTAGGATACTTTGGAAGGTAAGGATGAGATTGCGAAGCCTTTAGCTTTGATCTTTGGGTCCTTACTGTCCACGGGGATTGTGCCAAAGGACTGGAGAGTGGCGAATGTTGTTTCTGTCTTCAAGAAAGGAAATAGGAATGACCCTGAGTAATTATAGGCTAGTTAGTCTTATTTATGGTCGATAAGTTAATGGAAAGGGTCCTGAGAGATAGGATTTATGACCATTTGGAAAGATGTAGCTTAATCCAGGTAGTCTGCAAGGTTTTGTGAGGGTAAATTCTGCCTCACAAATTTGATTGAATTCTTTGAGAAGATAACTAAGTGTATAGGCGAAGGTAGGACAGTTGATGTCATATACATAAATGCTTGATAAGGTTTCCCCATGGTAGGTTCATGAAGAAAGGAGGTGTGGGATAGAAGGAAATTTTGTTGATTGGATAAGTAACAGGCTGTCTCATAGAAGACAGAGGGTGGTGATGGAGGGAAAATTTTCTGACTGGAGGCCACTTACCAGCAGTGTACCACAGGGATCAGTGCTGGGTCCTTTGCTATTTGTGATTTTTATCAATAACTTGGAAGAGGAGGCTGAAGGGTGGATTAGTAAATTTGCTGATGACACCAAGATTGGTGGAGCAGTGGATGAGATGGAGTGCTCTTGTAGGCTGCAGAGACATTGATAGGATGCAGAGCTGAGCAGAAAAATGGCAGCCGGAGTTTAACCTTGATTTATACAAGGTGATTCATTTTGGTAGGATAAACTTGAATGCAGATTACAGGGTCAATGGCAGGGTTCTGAGGAATATGGAGGAATAGAGAGATCTTAGGATTCATATCCACAGATCTCTGAAGTTTGCTACTCAAGTGGTTAGAGCTGTGAAGAAGGCTTATAGTGTGTTAGCGTTTATTAACGGGGGTTTGAGTTTAAGAGCCCTGGGGTTATGCTGCAGGATCTTAGTAAGAGCACATTTGGAATATTGGCAGTTCTAGTCACCTCACTATAAGAAGGTTGTGGAAGCATTGGAGAGAGTGCAGAGGAGATTTACCAGGATACTGCCTGGTTTGGAGGGTAGGTCTTATGAGGAAAGGTTGAGGGAGTTGGGGCTTTTCTCTTTTGAGGAAGGAGGATGAGAGGCAACTTAATAGAGGTTTGTAAGATGACGAGGGGAATAGATAGAGTGGACGTGTGGAGACTATTTCCTCGGGTGGATATAGCTGTTACTAGGGGGCATAATTATATGGTTCATGATGGGAGATATAGGAGGAATGTCCGAGTAAATTCTTTACTTAGAGAGTGGTTGGGGTGTGGAATGCACTGCCTGCTGTTATAATGGAGTCGGACACTTTAGAAACTTTCAAGCAGTTATTGGATAGGCACATGGAACACACCAGAATGATAGGGAGTGGGATAGCTTGATCTTGGGTTCGGAAATAGCTCGGCACAACATTGAGGGCTGAAGGCCCTATACTGTGCTGTACTGTTCTATGAAATCCATGTAGGCATGGAGAGATAGTACAAACACTACACAGTGACCCAAGCTGGGAATCGAACACATGCTCTATTCAATTAGTCCTCTCAGGAGGTGCTCATCTGGGTATCCCATTGGGACCAGTAGCTTCCCGTGGGTTGACTTTTGAGAAGGCTGAACTGATATCTGCAGTGGTGACCTCAGATACAAGTTAATTCATGATGGAGTGTGTGTTCTCGCTGACCATGGAATTTTACAACCACATTGCACTCATTTTGCAGCGGAAAAATGTCGTAAAATACAGCATGATATGACTAGTGGAAGTGGCACCCATTCCCATTTTATAAAAAAAATTGGCGCAATCGGAAGTCCACCCAAAAAAGGGAAACATTAATTTGCATTTTTTTGCACTTATCACAGTGTCATTAGCGAGCTTCACTCCCAATTGTCCCAGTTCACCTGCCTTAACCACCTTGTTCACTGCAGCTGGATCTGTCAGAGAAACACCTCTTCTATAAAAGTCATTATCGAGTGCTTCAGCAGTGAGGATGAGTGAGTAGATACATCTCTGCATTCAAATTGTTCGGTGCAATTCAGAGCAGGTTATTTTGTAGCATTTCATGTCAGGGGAAGGCCTGCGTGTGTGTGGGGGAATGGAAAGCTGTTGTTGCTCACAGGGTCAAACCTCAGATTTTCAATACAAACCCAGTTCAGAATGCTGACTTCGAATCTGAGGGATGGTTCTGGGTCTAGTGTAGGAAGCAGCAAGCACTGTTGCAAGTGAGGGATGGGCTGGAAAATCTCTAAATTGGCAGTGTTACTGTCTCAGCACTTGTCAAACAGCACTATCTGTGGTCACTTCTGCATGAGTTCTGGGTGTGTGTTTATGAATGGGCAAAAGAGAATGGGGAGCTGTGTTGCCATTTTGGGATTTGTGGTATAACGTCTGGGGAGTGTGTATTGCTGGGGATTTGTAGGGGGCTGTGGGGAATATGTGTTGCTGTAGGTCTGTGAAGTGGGGTATGGGGAGTGTCTGTTGCAGGGGGTCTGTGTGGGGGCGTATGAGGAATGTTTTAGCCTTGGGGCAATCTCCCCATCTGTTTCTCCCTTTTCCCCAAATTTCTCTCTAGCTCCTCCCCCTCTTCAGATTTTGCAGTGCAATGTCTTGATCTTGCTGCTGGAGCTGAAGAGGAGGAGCTGAAGGATGAATTGTGGTCAGAAGAGACCCAGGCCTCACCACTCATGGAGTAGAAGGAGACAATTGCCGGAGGCATGACATGGCCACCATTCACCCCGAGGTGGGTGGGGCCAGTTGGGCGTGCAGGA
This sequence comes from Sphyrna mokarran, assembly GCA_024679065.1. NCBI lineage: Eukaryota > Metazoa > Chordata > Chondrichthyes > Carcharhiniformes > Carcharhinidae > Sphyrna > Sphyrna mokarran. The sequence continues at coordinate 39,412,073 of JAGIQG010000009.1, forward strand.
GAAGGAAGGAGCGGAGACATTGGCAGTTCCACAGACGAGTGTCCTTTGAGCAACTGTCGGACATCACATACTGCCAAAGGCTCTAACTCTGAAAGGAGACAGTGCAACAACTATGCCATTTGTTGCAGGACCTGGCATCTCGGGGCATGAACGTTACCCAATCCCAATGGCTGGGAAAATGACAGCTACTTTAAATTTTTATACCACCATATTCTTCCAGACAGCCAGTGGAGACCTTTGTGGCATTTCTCAATCATCTGTCCACAAATATGTCAAGGAAGTCCCGGATGCAATGTATGTCTGGGCTGACCAGTATATTAAATTTAACTGAACCAGGCCCAATTGGAAGTGCAGGCTGCAAGAGTCGCAGCCCTTGCAGGGATGTCAAATATGCAAAAAACTATAGATTGTACCCATGTTGCCATTAAGCCTCTGGTGGAGAATCCGGAAAGATTCATGAACAGAAAGGGTTTCCATTCAATAAATGTGTAATTGTTGTGTGACCATCAGCTGAATATTAGGCTCGTCTGAGCCAGACTCCCAGAAGCATGCATGACAGCTCGTATTTCATAGTTCTGATCTCCCTGAGGTCTTTGAGGAAGAAGCCAGGGTTCAGGGATGGCTTGTGGGGGATATGGGTATCTGCTTCAGGCTTGGCTGATGATACCTGTGCAGAGGCCTGAGACTTACGCAGAAATCCGAGACTTATGCAGAGACCCAATGCAATGAAGCTTATGTTGTAACCTGTTCACTAGTAGAGCGATGCATAGCGCTCTTCAAAATACGGTTTAGGTACGTGGATTGCTCTACTGGGACTCTCCAGTATAGCCCCCGATATCATCTCGCATTGTGATAGTGTGCTGTGCCCTACACAATCCTGGTACAACAGCGAGGAGAACTTTAGTGGAGGCCGATCAGCTAGGTATCATTGGGGAGGAGGCCACCCAACAGGAGGAGGAATAGGAAGAGAGGGAGGAAGAGGAGAAGGACAACAATGATGAGAAACATCACCCAGGCACTGGAGGACTGGCGGCGGCAAGGATCGGGCATATGAGGGCAGTGAGGCGAGCAAGGCACTGATCACCATGCGCTTTGGTCACTAAGGGCCTGTGTTGCTGCACATCGATTCCATTTTCCCCCACCCCCAAAGTCCTACAATGTCCTGCAACATTCTAACACTAGAGTGTTGGGCCCGAGTATGTTGTGTTAGCAAGTTTATGTGGCATTTGCAGATGTGCTGATGGATGGGGGAGGTGGGGAGAGGAATTTGTGTCTCTGTGATGATCAGGGCAGAGAAGAGCCATCAGGGCCAGGGCTGCTGATGAGGGGGCCATTGCCAGGAGGTTGGTTGGATGTAAAGGGATCAGTAACATTGGGGGGAGATCGCCAATTTTATGGGAGGGAGGGGGAGGCTGTATCTGGCCTGGAGGACGTTCTGTCAGCAGAGCTGTTTTTTCTTCTGCGCATTCAATCTGAGATGCTGGCTGTCTAGTGAATTAGGCCCTGCCCACTGCCTGTTGTGGCTAGAAACAGTCTAGCCCACATTTTCAAAGACTAAGTGCATAAAATTGGGAGTGAAAACTTGCCTGAAAAATGGATCAGCAACTCTCCCATATTCATACTAGCTGGACACTTAGAAAAAAATCTGATAAAATTCTGCCTAGTGTCTCTCCTTTACAGAAGATTCTTGAACTGAAGGGTATATTTTGAAACCATGTTTCATTTAAAATGGAGATGAGGGGAAATCTCTTGCAGACAGTTATAAAGCTTTTGAAAGCTCTATTTTCCTGTTTGTGTGTTTTTACTACACTGCAGGATATATCATTACTATACTAATATGCCTAAAGCGAATATTAATATAAAAAAAAGTTTAATTTATGTAATGCTTTATCATATCTATTTTCACATTTTTCAGATTGAATTAATTACTTTTTAAAGTGCATTTCTGTTAGCACTTTAGTAAACAAGCTTCCAAAGCATCCAATTTATCCACAAGCAGCGCATGAGTACTGTTAATGTGTTTATTGGTGGTGTTGATGACTGAGCAATCCAACTGATCAGCATAGGATTTTTTTTACACTTAACTGAATCATCAGATGAGGCTCAGATCAGATCTCATCTAAAGAGCAACATCTTTGGCAATATAACATTCCTTCAGTGTTCAGCCTGTTCTTAAGTTCTACCATGGGACGTAGACCTTCACATTTTTAATTTGGTGTCAAGAGAGTTACCAACTGAGTGAAAGTAGTAGCATTTATCAAAGTAGGTAAGATCCCAGCAAGGCACAGAGTGAATGATCCTGGCCAACATTCATTACTCAACAATCAAAACTAATACAACAGCAAATACTGCAAATGTTGGAGATCTGAAATAGCAAAAAGTGTTGGAAATAGCTGGTCTGACAGCGTTTCTGGAGAGGGAAACATAGTCAATGTGTCAGGTTAGAGATCTTTTATCAAAATTGATTAAAATTTATTTCATAGATTAATTATATCCCTCTGCGTAAATAATCTGCTAATTAGTTATCTTTGCATAATATTTAAAATAGAATTCAGTTGTAAAACTCAGCATTCCGAGGGTATGAAAAGTGCTAGATAAATGCAAGTTCCTTGTTTAACGGGTTAATATGTGAAATGGTTTCCCAGCAAAATCAGTGAATGTCGTGCTAATTTATTTTAAAAAGAGCTGAATAACTATCTATTTAAACTGAGATTGAATGTTATAAGAAAAAGGATAGACACATGATTAAATACGGTATAGAAAATGATTGTTCACTTACTGTTGGAACCATGGAAGAGTTACCTTTGGAAAGCAACTGGTGACAGTTTTATGTGTGGGTTGTAATTCAAGATTGATATCCTGGAAATTTTGCTTAATTCATTTTTCACCAAGGATGTAATTTCATACAGCTGTATCTTCTTGGACGGTTTTGTGTGTGGTTATTCAATATCCTCAGGAGATTAAATAAATTGAAAAGAATTCATAGCATTGCAATTGGAGAGAATCTATGAGGTTACAAATTGTCTATGGTCTGCTAAGAAAAAGTTGTAACGGGCTAAATCATTTTATGTTGTTCTCTACTTCTTATTTTCTTAGAATACCAGCATGGAAAGTAACCAGCCATGGTTCAAAAATGTCAATTGAAACATCAGCTCAATCGCCTCAAGTTTTACTTAATGCCCTTCAGAAGGCAGAAAGAAATTTCATGAAGTTAATTCTCAAGGTTTAACTTGTGATTTTACATTTCCTTGAGAGACTAAATAATTTGTGAAGAATCCTATGGCTGTGACCACACAACATATGCAGTTTGTTGAAATGAGTAAGATTGGTAAACCAAATGCTAATTTGCAATTTTTTAATGAAGGGAATATCATTTGGCAAACAAAAGTTTCCATCTTTTGGAATTGTTTGCAAAGGGAATTGCAAGACCTCTTTTGATCATTTATACTATAGTACAAAACAGATCTGAATAGCAAATCACCTCACTTTTGTTTGAAAACTGTAATCAGAATGTAGTGCATAAAACTCAGGCAGCAAGTTTGATAATATGGATGGAATTCTCCCCAAATAATTCTAAGTGTCGAATTCGTGTGGAAACTGGAGTAATCCATGCTATTTTTTTCAGTGGGAGTTCAGAGAAGAATCACTCTGTGCACGCATTCATTCAGAGGCCACCAGAATGAATATCATTAAAAACTAGAGAGAGGAGCCTATCTGCGCTGAGAAAGGTTGAAATTAGCACATTGAGCAGGCTACTGTGCATGTGCCCATCTGTCGATCTGTCAATATTGAGATCAGCACATGTGCAGTGGCCTTGTACTTCCAATTGAGCTGGCCAGTCCTGTCAACCCAACAATACTGGCTGTCGCCCAATGATGGCCTGATCACTGGCCCCTGACCATTCCCAGGTGCAGCGCCCACGATGCCCTCCTGGCCCATCCCAATCTCCAGATACCCCCCACTCGACCCCCAATCCCATAGCAGGCTGATCTCCCCATCCACCCCCAAGCTGACAGCACTCCAGCCCCCCACATCATCATACAGTCATGTAGTCACTGGTGAAGAATTATTGAAAAGATTACATGATGACATCAACAAGTTCCATCCTACCGTCAGACTCATCATAGACTACTCTCCAGAATCATTTGCATTTTTGGAATGCATCTCCATCAAGGACAGACATGTCAGCACTTTACTGCAAGCCCACGGATAACCTCATGATGCTCCACTTCTCCAGCTTCCATTCCTAAACACATTAAAGAAGCCATTCTCCTGTGGACAAGCCTTCTGTATACACAGGATCTGTCCAGATGAGAAGGGATGCAATAGACATCTACCGGATGCTGAAAGATGCCCTCATTAGAAGGGATGCGGCACTCAGCTCGTCAGTTGACAGTTCCATTGCTTCACAGCAATAAACCGTGCTGATCTCGTCAGACCTCGTCAAAAACAAACATGGGACATGACCAACAGAGCATCTCTCATTGTCCTATACTTACCCAGAATGGAGAAATTACAACATCTTCTTTAAAGCCTTCAACATGTCATTGATAACGATGAACATCTCACCAAGGCAATTCCCACATCTCCATTACATGCCTTCAAGCAACTGCCCAACCTCAAACACACCATTATTCACAGCAAGCTGCCCAGCCTTCAGAAGAACAGTGACATAACACCACACAACCCTGCCACAGCAATCTGCGAGATATGCGCATCATCGACATGGACACCACCATCGCACATGAGAACACAACCCACCAGGTACATGATATATACTCATGGGACTCAGCCAACTGCAGGAAAGGATGTCCTGAAGCATGATACATTGGCGAAACCGTGCAGACGCTACGACAACAATCACCAGAAAGAAGTCTTTCCTTCCAGTCGAGGAGCACTTCAGCAATCAAGAGAATTCAGCCTCTGATTGTCGGGTAACATTCTCCAAGGTGGCCTTCAAGACACACAACAACTCAGAATTGCTGTGCAGAAACTGATAGCCAAGTTCTATATGCATGAGGATGGCCTCAGCCAGATTTGTGTTCACGTCACATTACTTGCGACCGACACCATACTGACTGTGTTTGCAAAATCCTACAAACTGTCCTGACTTGAGACAATTCACACCTCTTTAAGATGTGATTATCCCTCTCTCCATGCAAACTGTGCCTGTAAAAACGTGATTACCCGTAAAGACTCACATTCCAACCATTCTCCACATTCCAGTTTGTAACTGTTTTGCAATTGTGTCTTTGTCTACATGTGCCATGTTTGTGAACTAACCTCCACTCACTTGATGAAGGAGCAGCATTTTGAAAGCTTATGATTCCAAACAAATCTGTTGGACTTTAACCTGGTGTTGTGAGATTTCTTATTGTACATACTATCCTGATTTGGAAATATATTGTTGTTCCTTCAATATTTCTAGGTAAAAATCCTAGAACTCTCTCCTTAATATACGTGAACAGCAGCAATTCAAGAATGTGATTCAATTCATCATCACTTTCTCAAGGACAATTAGAAATGGGCAATAATGGTGACCTTGTTAACCATGCCCACATCCCATGAATGAATAAAAAAGAAGGAAGGTTGGTGGGGGTCCTGATCCCGGTCTGTGGTGATTGTAAATTTAACTCCTATTCAGATATGCATTTACATGAAGCACATTTGGAAGAACAGATCTATGCAAATACTGTAACTACTTGCTACATGTCATCACATTGTCATGAAAATATGATTGTAACACTTGTTTGTCTTCTGTTGCTGTGGTTATGGAGCATCTATCTTAGGTGGCAGGCAATGACATAACGCTCTGAGCACATTGAACTAATTAAATCTATCTCTGGTAAGCAGAAGCACAGGTGCATCTGTCCCCGGGGATATAGGCAGTTACTTTGAGGAGAATGTACACAAGACATGGAGAGCAGGTTTGATGGTAATGGTGTAGACGGTGGAATATTCAGTTGTTCAGAATCAACTGACAAGAACAAAGATCTGAATTAGATCCGGGTTTTCAAGGAGAATGTTTCTGAGCACAGAAACACTCTTAAGAGTCACCGAGAGTGTATATAGCAGCATTCCTCGCATGATGATAGTTTTGTAATGTGTTTAGCAGCATTCCTTGCATGATGTTAGTTTGATGGAGTCTATAACCTGCCCATATGCCATTTTGATGTTCAGGATAAAACTACATTCCATCACGGCATGCATGACAAAAATAGAGACATTTTCCAGCAAAACTCCCCATAGCCAGTCTTATCAGACTTCTGCTATTCTGAACTCCACTGTCATCTCTTTTTCAGAAAGGTTTTCTAACCAAATCTGACAGCTGTTGTTAGTGACTGTAGAATTGTCATTGCTATCATGGGTTCTCCAGTGATATGTCGCAATGATAGGTGTGTACTGCATAGTTCTGCTAGCTCTGAGGACAATGCAGATAAACTTTGTAGAGCACACATACATTTTTAATCTGGTGAAAGTAAATTACTTGGATTGTGTATAAATGGGATTTGTGCATATTTTGATTAGCTCTGATTTGTTTCATTGCTGTAGAGAAACTATTTTGCTAACTTCTCAATATATTCCATATATTTTGTAAGGATAATGTGCACCAATTGAGTTTATCAACAGAAAGTATTGTAGAAATTCATTTAGAAAAAGCTACTAGTATATAATCTTATCCATGCATAACTGTAGAGCTAGTGAGTACCATGACCTGAATGTTAAGTTGTGTGCATGTATTAACAGTAGATGTTTAAGTTCTCATGGCAACAGTCATTTCTCAAGGTCAGCACAATGCCATTGACACTGTTATCTAGTTAGTTCCCATTATATTGCCTGCTTTGCACACATGGCTGTCATAAAAATCATGCAAAGATTGGAAAAAATTGTTACTTGAGAACATGAATTATCAGAAAAAGAACAATCTTTTATAATTGAATCCTTAAGATGCGGAATGTAGAGAATTATTTTGCCTATTCAACAAGGATGACTTGCATTTCTATAGTTTTCATCAGAACTATATGAAGGGAAATGTTGCAGTAGCTGGCTGAAAACAATGAAGTTCACTGAACACAGAAAAGAAAGAGAGGTGAAAACAAGAAGTTAAGATGGTGTCTCCGGCTCCCCATCCTTTTGATGAAGGTTTTTGTCCGGTGGTTGATCAATGTATATATCCTAGTTTGCAGAGGAAAGATTATGTAGCATACAACAAATGATGATCATGCAACACACACTTCCTGGATAACCTAGTGGTATTATCACTAGATGATGTATCTAATTTATTCTACCTGAACAGGCGCTAGAGTATGGTGACTAGGGGATTTTCACAGTAAATATAAATCTATTTACGACTAATTAATAAACTTTATTCAGAAACTAAGCTAATGCTCTGGGGACCCAGGTTTGAATCCTGCCATGGCAGACGGTGGAATTTGAATTAGATTTAAAAAATTCTGGAATTAAGAATCTACTGATGATCGTGAAACCATTGTCGATTATCGGAAAAACCCTTCTGGTTCTTTAGGGAAGGAAATCTGCTGCCCTTACCTGGTCTGCCTTTCGTGTGACTCGAGAGCCACAGCAATGTGGTTGACTCTCAGCTGCCCTCTGGACAATAAATACTGGCCAGCCAGGGATGCCCATATTCCACAAATGAATTAAAAAAAACTTTAATTGTCGGAAGAACTCAGACCTGTTCAAGCTGTCATAATTGATAGTTCATCTGCCAATCAAGTCACCCAAAGTGCTGTTAGAAAGGAAATTCTAGGATTTTGATCCAATCACATTGAAGGCACAACAATATAGTTCCACGTCAGTCGGGAGTGTGACTTAGAGGGAAAGTTGCGGGTGTGAATTTTTCACATTCTGTCCTCACCCTTCAAGGTGGTTGAGGTCTCAGGTTTGGAAGGCATTGCCAAAGGTTGCTTGGTGAATTCCTGCAGTGCATCATGTAGCTGGTATACATTGCAGCCATTCTGCATCAATGGTGGAGGGAATGAATATTTAAGGTAGTGATGAGTTGCCAAGTGGATTCTTTGTCCTAGATCATGTCGAGCTTCTTGAGTGTTAGTGGGGCTGCACTCATCTAAGCAAATGGAAATTATTTCATCACACTCCCGACTTTGTGTTTGCAAATAGTGGCTAGAAATTGGGGAGTCAGGAAGTATGTTACCTGCTGCAGAACTTTCAGCTTCTGACCTGCTTTTATAACCACAGTATTTATGTGGCTGGTTCAGTTCACTTTCTAATCAATGGTATTCCCCTGGATCAAAAGAGAAAATGCTGGAAAATCTCGGCAGGTTTGGCAGCATCTGTAAGGAGAGAAAAGAACTAACGTTTTAAGGCCAGTTGACCCCTTGTCAAAGCTAAAAGGCATAGAAAGTGGGAGATATTTATACTGCAGGCTGAGGGAATGAAAGATGAATCATAGTCACAAAAACAAGGAGAAAGGCTGAGATGTGCTAATGGCAGTCCATAAAGAGAATAGAAAGTGTGGATGGCCAAATGGCAGAGAAGCTGAAATGAGAGGATAAACTGTGAAAGATAAAGGTGTGGGGGAAGGGGAGAAAAAGATGGGAGAGAGGTAGAATTGAAAAAAAGGGGAAAAAGGGAAGCAGGGGGGGAGGTAGAAAGGGGGGATAAAATAAGAGGAAAGAGTGAGCAGGAAGAGAATTAAAGAAAGACAATAAAGAAATAAAAGGTAGGGAATAGTTGAAAATTAAATTAAAAGAAAACAAAGAAGTCGAGGTGGGATAGAGCTAATGATCTGAACTTGTTGAATTTGATGTTGAGACCAGAAGACTGTAAATTTCCTAACCATTGGTCACATTATTCAAATAAAAGCCATCTCAAAACAAACAATTCACACTAACTCCCGTCTATCAAACCATTCAATATTTCATACAAAATCAAATTTCATTATTGTGCAATCCCGTAATGCCTGTCTTAAGTGTGCATTTGTTTATCGTTATGCTTCTCTGAGAGGCTACACCAGTGGCTGTCATATGGCTGGTGAAAGACTGCTGCCTTTCGATGAGGGAAACTGCAATGATCCAATAGGATCACCTCATATAGCTCTTGGTCTCAGACCATCATGTTCAGCAGTACAGCAAACTGATTGACTGACAAGCAACAGCAAAAGCACTGTCACAGTGGCAGTGGTGTATAAGGACAATTGCTGTCACCTTGAAAAAGGACATCAGGTTCATGCTCCAGGGCACTACTGCCATTCCAATTATGTAATCCTAGCAACGTGTTAGCGGACAGATTGCTGGTCTACTGTAAAACAATGCAAGCCTTCTTGCACACTGGGATTTGCAACTGTGAGAACAGCCATCTGAGTTTGCATATTGTGGGTTGGCTGCTGATTTCAGCACCCACCTACCCATGTATTATGGGATAAACTTGGACTTGGGTGGGGTGATTTGAGAAGGGCACCCACTCTATTTTATATGACCCCGCCCCAGTCGGAAACACAGCCGAGGAGGTACACAAAGCACAGCCCAAAGTTTCTCAAAAAAAACAAATAACTACTTATTCACAGGGGGCAATCTTACCAGCTTGTCACAGTGGTCTGTTGGTATGGCGAGTCAGTAAGATCATGAGAAAGGTAAAAAACTGGGTTCGCACCCAATTTCTCGTCTTTCAAGATATGACCGGCCCTATTGAGTTGGCGTAATTAGCCTTGTACCCAGGAAGGTCATTTGGGCAACTGATAAAATGGTTGGGGCTGTTTTTATTTAAGCAGCTGTCAAATAAGTACAAATCTAATTTCAATATTAAAATGAGGCTCCGATGTATATTTCTGAATTTGATGCCTAAATTCATTTAAACTAGTCAGAGCTTCTGCTTCATAAATTATAACGAGTATTTATAGAGCTTATGCTATTTAATCTTAAACCCATTAAGCCAACTTTATGTAATTTGGGAGCCATTCTGACTTCTTTGTTCGAGGTGAAGTAGATTTGGAATACAATACCAACAGCACTGTGGACTCACAAAATGATGCTGTGCGGAGGAAGCCATATCTAGCATATAAGGTGCACAATTGAATAATCACATTGTTGGACCTATATGAGAAGCTGTGCATGCTCCAGGCAGTCAGTTGGAGACCTCTACAGCTTTCTGGACCAAGAATTGCTGCCTGCTGGATTTGGCCATGCTATTGTCTGTAAAGGTCACCAAAACCTTGATATTTTCAGCACTGGAGCCTTTCAGTCTGCTGCAGGGGACATTAGCCACATTTCCCAGTCTGCAGTTCACACATCGATTCTGTGCATCAGAAACAAACTGTAGATTACTTCTCCCATTGATGCCACGAATTAACAGGGCAGAGCATATGACTTTGGAGGAGCAACTGTGCATATGTAGCCACCAGAACATAGGCCAGCAGCATTTGTAAATTAAAAAGCATACCACTTCAACAATATTTAGCTAATGGCTGTTAAGAAAATAATATCTTGCAAGTTTGTGGAATATACCTGGGAGTGCCATGATGCATTTATATTCAAATAATCTATCATCATATACTATTTTATCCTTTGAATAACATGCCAAAAGGGTTGCTGATGAATAGGGCTTACCATCTGCAGATCTGACAGATGAACCCCTGCATAACCTAACGACATTAGGGCAGTGCAGATACTATCGAAGCCAAGACACAATCAGAATCATTATTGAGCACAGAATAGGAATGTTCAAGCAGAGGTTTAAATGTCTGGACCACTTAGGGAGAATCCCAGCTGTAATGCAATTTCATGCATTGTTATGATCTGGTGCACATTGCACAATACTGTCATATTGAGAATCCTGCATTTGCAGGAAGAATTAAGAGTGTCAGTGGTCATGGGATGAGGAAGCCTGAGGACAAAGCTTGAGAAGGAAGACAATCTAAGTCAGAAACTTGGGAATAAAGTTATTTGGGATCAACTCATAACTCAGTTCTTTGAACATGTAACATCACTGCCATAAGATCTTAGAAAGAATCCCTCTGCATAATAATATTGTTACATTCTGCTCCCCTCCCTTCATTTTACATTGAAGAACATTTAAACCATTCAGATAACTTTTATAAAATAATATTCTCACAATTCAGACTCAGAAACTGATATTAAACCACATTGAACTATAAATCAATGAATATGATAAATATGATTGATAATAAATTACTTCTGTTTTGGGGTGCAGGATTTTATGTGCTGCCTATATTGTAATCAACAGGTGTGTTAGATGCCCATTGTATGTATCACTTGCTCTAGGTCCATTCAAATGGGAGAGGCAGTGTCCAGCCCAAATTCCATTCTAAGCAGATGACTTCATTTCATACATTTCAAAATTCAGGTGAACATACAACATTCTTTGAATGAAGTCACATTAGACTGAACTAAAAGGTCGCATTGAAAACTTGCTAGGTACAAAAATAATGCAGATCTGGTTAATTTATTCCTTGGCAGCTGACTCTGGTCCCTAAGTACCTGTCTTGTTCCTATTTAACGAGCCGCAACATTTAGAAAATATACTTTGTAATCTGAGTGGCTGAGGCCCAAAATCACTGGAATCTATGGAGGAAATAACAGTTTTCTCTTCAACCTATCATGAAGCATGACACGAACTTGCATTAGGTAATCCGTGATTGGCTATGAGTTTGTCGTAGTGATCTAAAAGTTCTACTCATTACAAACCTCTCCACAGTAACAATTAATGCCACCCATGATAGTGTCAGTGGCAGTCGGGATTGCATTAAATCCATTGCTATTGAATACCAACATAACAGTAATATTATTTTGTCTTCATTGTTTTATTCCATCTATATATATTTGTTTTCATTTTCATTGTAGTCAGTGTACATGCTGTCTTAAATACATTTCTATTGATTCATCTAGCAGATATTTTTAAATATTATTGTAGACAGGTAAGCTGACAGTTCAGCTTTATGATTTATAGTTTTATTTTTAAAAACACAAAATAAATAAATTCCCATGAGTGAACCTAAATTTTATTCTGTTCTTTAAAAATTGGATTGAAAGGAATTACAGATTCTGCATGTTGGCAACGTGACAAACAACTCATTATACAAATAGCCAAGAACATAAAAATCTTATTGTACCAGGGCAAGATTGTACAGTGCCTCATTGGGCATGTTTTTGATGAGGTGAGCAGATAAAATGACAACCTTCTTTCACACCACTGACCTGTGTGCAAAATTAGCCATTTCTAAATAAAAATTAAAAGTCAATTGAGATTGTTAACAAGTCAATTGACCTGGCTAAAAAGGCTATCTATGCTATTAAAATAATTGGTGTGGCCATGCTATTAAAATAATTGAATGGGAGTGGGCTAGTCATTCTTTAAAAAACTAAGGCAGTCACAGTATTTGGAGTGGCCTTTGTGATTTGGGGGGACACCCCCAAGATGTTACCCTTCCTCAATTTGCTTCCCCTGCCTGGCTTTCAAAACACTTTCTCCCACCCCCATCAATGCTCTCCATGAGTTGCTTAATTTCCTCATCCAAGACCCCCAAAATATTGGAGATGATGAGCCTGATCTTCCCATTGAGTTGCACAAAAACGTGGTAAAGTCGGGTGTGAGGCGAATAGCGTGATCCGCACCTGCCTCCGCTCCGATTCCTCCTTTTCACACAGCGGTTAGCATTGCTGCCTCACAACACATTTGGGATCCAGGCTCAATTCCTGACTTGAGTCACTGTGTGGAGTTTGCATATTCTCCCCGTGTTTGGGTGGGTTTTCTTCGGTTTCCTCCCACAGTCCAAAGGTGCGTAAGTCAAGTGAATTGGCCATGCTAAACTCTCGCTCAATGTACCCAGACAGACACTAGACTGTAGTGACTAGGGGAATTTCATAGTAACTTAATTGCAGTGTGAATGTAAGCCAACTTGTGACTAATAAGTAGACTTTAACTTTACCAAGGCCCAAAAATGGCCGTGATTGGGACTGCACCTGAAACAGGCATTTTCAGCCACTTAAATGCATTTGCATGCATTTCAATTGACTTAATGGGCTGCAGGCCCAACTTTACTGACACTTACCCGTTTACCACTATGTTCGCCAATCTGGATTTAGCGTAAAAAGACATGCTCCATAAAAGTTCAATTTGGGAGCTCCATCACTGATGGTTAGTGAGGAAGTAAGTGCCTAGTGTCTGATGGCTCTCTGAGGCTTACAGGGGCTTTTACATTGTAGCCATTTTGTTTTATAGGTCAGGGGCTCTGCAAGTGTGCAGAGGGATGGGACTGTTGCTCAATGGAGTGTCCGATGTCCACTTTGCAGCACAGAATCTGGGGTCAGCACTGACCTCGGGTCTTGTGGATGTTGTTGGATCCTTGTGCACTCAGCACTCTGCCAGTTGAAGGATATGCACAAAATTCTTACAAATTGCACTGCTGTAGACTCTGAACTTTTCAAGGAACTGTAATTCTGGGAGCATGAGGGTGGGAGACTGAGGGTCTGATTTTCTGGGAAGCATGTAGGGAGGACAATGGTAGTATGGACAATGACTGTTCTCTAATCTCTACGTGTGTTCCTTTTCATCTCCAATCCTTCATCCTCCCACCTTCAGAGTCAGAAAATGACTTTTGCGATGCAACCAATTGATCTTGCTTTTTTTTGGTTGCTTCTGGAGCCGAGAAGGAAAGACAGGAAGAAGAATTGCGGGCACAGGAGGCTCAGGCCTTACTATGTGCAGGAGTATGGGACATGACCACCAGAGTCAGGAGGAGGAGGAGAAGGAGGGAGTGGAGACCTCGGCAGTTCCATGCACGAATGTCATTTGAACAGATGTTGGACACCATGTGCTGCTGATGGCTCCACCTCCAAAAGGAGATAGTGCAACAACACCTGTGTCACCTGTTGCAGGACCTGGGACCTCAGGGCAGGAGGGTGGGGGTGGAGGGGATCCATTCTCGGTGGCTGTCAAATTGACAGCTGCTCTGAACTTGATGCAATTGGATTCTTCCAGACCCCTAGCAGAGATGTATGTGGCATTTCCCGGTCAGTTGTGTACACCTGTGTCAAGCAGGTCACAGAAATCCTGTATGACCAGGCTAGGAAGTACATCAAATTTAACCTGGACCAGGTCCATCAGGAAGCCCGGGCTGCATGGTTCGCAGCCATTGCGGGGATGCATAATGAATAGGGGGCCATCGATTGCACTGATGTTGCTCTTAAAGTCCTGCTGCAGAATCCATGAAGATTTGTCAACAGAAAGGAGTTCCACTCTCTGAATGTCCACCTGGTGAATAACCACAATATGAACATTTTCCACATCTGCATGAGACACCCAACCAGCTTCATTCTCAGGAGCTCTTGACATCCCAGAGGCATTAGAGGAGCTTAGGCTGGGGGTGGGAGGTAGCTTATGGATAGTATGGGTTACCCTCTGTAGTCATGGCTGATGACACCTGTGTGGAGGCCTGTGATTGAAGCAGAGACCTGCTACAATGAAGACTATGTAGCTGCCCACCCGAAAGTGGAGAGGTGTACTGGGCACCTCAAAATGTGATTCTGGTGCCTAGACCACTTTGGTGGGACCCTACAAAACAGCCCTCTAATCTCTTCCCACATTGTGGTGGTGTGCTTTGTCCTGCACAACCTGGCACAGCAGAAAGGTGACCTATTGGAGAAGAAGGAGGAGGATGTGGAGGCTGACAGCCAGGTGTTACTGGGGAGGGGGCCGCCCAGCAGGAGAAGGAGGAAAAAGAGGAGAAGCACCCTGAGCAACACCACCCAGACGCTGGAGGGCTGGCAGCTTGAATGAGGCATGCGAAGGCAGCTCAGGAGGCCCTGATCACTAGGTAATTCAGTCATTAGGGACCTGTGTCTATGGGTTCTACTCCCTCCCAAACTCCTTCTATCTCCTACACCAGGGTGGTGGGCCTGGGTATGCTGTGTTAGTGAGCTTCTTTGGCAGGCAGGATGATGATGATGACTTACTAAGTGCCATTATGATGATGCCCTGGTGCAAACTAGTCTGACTCCTACCTGAGCTTTACATGCACGCTGGCACATGGGCCTATGTCTGTCTAGTGGGTGAGGGACCTGAAACCTCCACATAGGGTCCTGGGTACGTAGAGTGGAGGAAGAAAGGAAATTCCTCATGGGTGCTAAGGAACCAATGGCTTCACTTTCTCAGTAACACAATATTGAGGAGCCTCCCCCAACTGACATCAACATGAAGCATCCTTCTGGTGATCATCAATGGAAGATTCCTGCTCAAGACAAATCTGAGACAAATTAATCACAGATGGGTAATGAAAAAAAAAAATTAATGATTACAATAAAGGTATTTAAATAATAAGTTTAACATAAAAAGACATGAATGGAAAACATTAAAGTGCTTAAAGATATATCTGGTGCAGCCCTTTACCATGCTATCTTCGTGTAATTACAAATTTCTAATCTTACATGGCCTAGCACTGCATTTCAGTAACTCCCCGGAATGTACATTGGAGGTGGAGTGGGCTAGCTGCTTACCTAGTCCTGTTGCCCGTGATATATGTAGTGGGCATCCTTTGGAGGCCCTAGACCTTGATGGCCCTGGCCTGCTTCTAAGTGTCTAGCACCTCTCTATGACACCCTCTTCATCTTGCAGCCTGAGATGCCTCGGTGTCAAGAAGAGGGGAGTCAGAATGTGTAGTGTCAGCCACAGCCTCCTGGCTGCTAAGCCCCAGTATGAGCTTGAGCCCTTCCTCTTCCCTTGGGATTCCTGTGGGCCCCTGGACAGTGGAACTCCAGAAGTTCCAGCTTCACCTGGCACTACTAGGCTTAGAGGACCACCTGCATCCTATCCATGATGGTTGACCCCTCTGCAATGGCCACCTGAGTCAGGAAGCAGCTGTCAATGGCAGAGCAAGTGCCCTGTAAGACTGGGTCATGCTCTGCAGCCCCCCCATTACTCACTGCGACCATGCCATGTTCTCAAAGCTGCTGCCATAGCCCACTGTGTCTTAGCAATGTTCCGCTCAGTCTCCTGCAAACTCTCGAGCCTCTCAGCCACGAGCCGCATTGCTAGCACCTGAGGGGGAAGTGATCTCAGAGGCCCAGCATGTAGCTATGTGTCAGCTGAGTCCTTGCCTCGGACATTCCTTCCTCCACCCACTGTACATCAGCAGATGTGTCATGCTTACCAGAAAGTGATCCAGAAGCCTCAACACTAACTGGATTCACCGATGTGTCAGTATTGATGGTAAGGTGGAAGCTGACATCAAAATGGTGCCACCCTAGGAGGTCCCTTCACCCACGTCCTCTGAGTACTTGTCCAAGCTGTCTGGAGCAGGATAGGTGGGAACTGCAGTAGAGGCCAAGATGCC
The DNA here is from genome assembly GCA_024679065.1 of Sphyrna mokarran. NCBI lineage: Eukaryota > Metazoa > Chordata > Chondrichthyes > Carcharhiniformes > Carcharhinidae > Sphyrna > Sphyrna mokarran. The sequence goes on from JAGIQG010000009.1 coordinate 39,428,397, forward strand.
ACATGGCCCCAGGGCGTCCAGATCTGCCCCTACAACGGAAGACACAAGATTCAAAGGAGGGAGAGGAATCCGGGATGCAAAAAACTTGATTCACATTTGTCCACTGAACGTAGAACAAAGCACAAAGAAGATAACTCATGGGAACAGACCCTTTGGCGCTCCAAGTTTATATTTGAATTGTAATCCCCTACCTTTCCTGGTGCCATATGCCTCTTTTCCCATTCCATTCACATAGCTGTAAAGATGCCCCATAAAGGTCACTCTTGTATCTGTCTTCGCGGCCTTCGCTGATAGCGAGTTCCAGGCACCCACCAACCTCTCTGTGCAAATAAACATGCCTCATACATTCCCTTTAAACCTTGATCTTTGTACCCAAAATGCCATGCCCTTTAGAAGTTGCTTCAAGTTGAGTGGACGATTGACAGGTGCTCACATTTTGATGGCTGTTACTGACAGCCCACATCTCACCTACCCTGAATAGCTCCAGCGCCTGATCTTCAAAAAGGGTGAGAATTGGGAGGTCTGGCTCACATCTCCTGTCTTTCCCCACTTCGTTGTGTTATGGTCAGTTGGCCCTTAGAGGGCAAGCGCAGTGGGGTTCATTGGGGGGAGATAAGAAGGAGCTGCTTGGGGGGGGGAGTCAAGGCTGGGAGCACGCAGGATACTGGGGATGGGAAGATCTGGGGACAATTTGGGGGAAGATACTAGATGGGATTAAGAACTCACCCTTACTGCTCAGATGAAGTAATTGATTTTGTTGCAGCACTGCTTCCCTGTTCTGAGGGCCAATGCCCTGGCACTAACTGAGGTGGCAACTGTCTTCCAGGCTGCATTGCCATCACCTCCCCCAGCCCCTCACCCGACCTGTGCCTTCCCGGGGTGGGTGGGGGAGGGGGCCTCGTCTCTGCCACATCCAGAAACCTCCCAGGGTCACCCTCAGTAAATTGCAGGACTGCTTATTTACTCATTTTTTTCCTGCACTGCCTGTCCATCCTTGGGATTTTTATGGAAATGTCCTTTGTGAAGGCAGATCAGTGCAAGCAGTTTGGCAGAGCATTCCAGTAAATGATATGGAGTTTGCTTGTTAGCATTGAGGGGAAGGCCAGATGTGCTGATAGTGGTGGTGGTGATAGTGGTGGTGGTTGGGGGGAGGGGTGGGGTGCGCAGAAGAGGGGAAATCAGTGCCTCAATGATTGGGTTAGGGGAGAGATAGGGAGGTATTACATAGTCATAAGACTCTGGTGGAGATGAGGGCCTCGTGCAGAATGGTCTGGGGTGAGGGATAAGGGGGAGGGAGGTCACTGTGTCTGAGATTGGTGGGGGGAGGGGGGACAAGGACCTCTCACCTTGAGATTGGTTGGGGGCAGGGGTGCTCCTCTGCCAATCTATCTGAGATTAGTGGTAGGGAAGGGTGGGGAAGAGAGGTCTGCTGCCATTCTGCCTGAGATCAGTGGAGGGGAGGGGGAGGTCCCATGCCATCCTGCTTAAGATCAGTGGAGAGGAAGGGGGGTGGAATCTTCTGCCACTCTGCTTGAGATTGGTGGGAGGAAGGAGGGGGGGAGAGGCCCACAGTCGTTCTGGGTGGCAGGGTGGAGGGATAAAGGTGTTGGTAATGTTGCGGGGGGTGCGATAATGTCCATGAGGCCAGGGAGAGGCATTATCCTGCCCGGAGTGATGTGGCAGTAGAGCAGCATTCTATCTTTTTGTTTGTGCATGTGCAGTTGTGGGCTCCGATTAGAGCTACAAGATTTCGGGTGTCTTAAGCCCTGCCTACAGGCTTGTGTAGCGCAATTCGGAATCACTGATATCTTTGCAGGCTCAGAACAGGCCTAATAGTCAAATCCGAAATACTTTCAGTTTCAAATCTGCCCAGCAATCAAAATGGTAAAATAGAGCCCAATGACTGCTTCTATGTGGACCAGCTTGCAATCCCAGCAATGCCCACTACTCAGTTCTGATGCTTCTGGGACTGCTTGAACTGCCAGTCAATCAGATTGGCTGGCAGCTCACAAGCACAGAATGTCATCCAACTGAGTGGTGGAAGTTCACCTATCAACCTGTTTAGCCATTCTTTATTGTGTTATGGCTGAAGGACAGACTTCCTTTAGGACTGGCTGCCGAGGCCAACTCTTGCAACTAGGTTAGCAAGCAATAATCTCCCCCCCCCAACCCTCTGTGAAATCCAGCCCATTGCTTTACAGTTTTGTGCTGAATCCGTAGCTCATAGTTTTCGTGCAGTTTCAATATTTGAAAAGCTCAGGGAATTCCTCAGTCATATCAGCAGTAGTGAATAGCAATTTTGTCAGTACCTATAAATAGCAGTCTTTAATCTGTTTCAGCATGAAAGTTATCAATTAAATGCTGAGTGGCAGTTTGCACCAGTTATTACTGCATGTCAAAGTTGAAGAATTCGAAGCATATGTCAACATGAAAAAGCTTCTTAATATGGTTGGTGCTGAGTCTTTGATACTTTACAATGCCAGGAATCTGATTTTCTAATGTGTCACCTTCAGTACTTTTCAGGATCATTATATGGTTCATCAATACTAGACAATATCTTGCTTTCATTTTGTCAAATTCTGCTGTTTTTGCTCTGGTCCATTGGTGTTATCTGGAAGCAGATGCATTTAATTTTTTTTTTAAAACAGATTCTTTGATTTGTTTTACTGCTGGAAAGTGTCTTTCAGTCTTTGCTTTGGAATTATACATGCCTGTAGCCTTATGAAATTGAACCTTCTTTTCCAATGACCACGTTCCCCCTTCTGATCAAGACGCTTAAGTCTTCATAACTTACGAAGTTACACTTTAGCCAACTCCTAAGTGAAGCCTTCGTTGTACTGCTGAATATCACTGTGTGTCTCGCCCATAGATTTCCACGCATTCAAGAATGGAAATCATGATTTTTTAAAAATATATTTATGGGACATGAGCTTTATTGGCTCAGCCAGCATTTATTGTCCACCCCTCACTGCTTTCTTTGACTGTTGCAGTCCCTAAGGTGTAGGTACACTCACAACACTGTTAAGAGAGAGTTCCAGGATTTTGACCCAGTGACATTAAAGGAACGGCGATATATTTCCAAGTCAGAATTGGAGAGGAATTGCCGGATGGTGGTGTTTCCACATAAGTGCTGCAGTTGCTGATGGTAGTGGTTGTGGGTTTGGAAGATGCTGCCTAAGGAAACTTAATGAGTTCCTGCTGCAGTGCATTTTGTAAATGTTACATATGGTTGCAACTAATCTTCATTGGTGGAGTGACTGAATGTTCTTGGAAGGAGTAGCAATTAAGCTGGCTGCTATATCCTGGATGGTGTCAAGCTTTTTGAATGTTGTTGGAGCTACACCCGTCCAGGCATCTCCTGATTTGTGCCTTGTAGATGGTGGACAGGCTTTGGGAGTAAAGGAGTTGAGTTCGTTGTTGCAGGATTCCTAGCCTTTGATGTGCTCTGGTAGCCAAGATATTTATATGGGTAGGCCAGTTCAGTGTTTGGTCAATGGTAACCCATTGGATGTTGATAGTGGGGGGATTCAGCAATGGTAATGCCATTGAATGTCAAGGGGGCGATGGTCTCTTGCTGGAGATAGTCATTGCCTGGCGCGAATGTTACTTGCCACTTGTCAGTCCAAGCCTAGATATTTGAACATGGATTGTGTCAGCAGATGAGGAATTGCAAATGCAGTCATCAGGAAACATTTCCACTTTTGACCTTATGATGAAAGGATGGTCATTGATGAAGCAGCTGAAGATGGTTGGACCTAGAACACTACCCTGAGGAACTCCTGCAATGATATCCTGAAGCTGGGATGACTGACCTCCAATCACCAGAGCCATCTTTCTGTGTGTTATGTGTGACTTCAATCAACAGAGCATTTTTCCCTGATTTCCATTCACTCCAGTTAATTTAGGCCTCCTAGATGCTGTCATCAGTCAAATGCTCCCTTGATGTCAAGGGCAGTCAACCTCACCACCACTGGCATCCAGCCCTTTTGTCCATGTTTGAACCAAGGCTGTAATGAGACTAGGAGCTGACTGACTCTGGCAGAATCCAAACTGATCAATAGATAACCAGTCATTACTGAATAAATGCTGCTGTTAGCATTGTTCATAACTCGTTCCATCACTTTACTGATGATGGAGATTGGGCAGTAATTAGCTGAGTTGGATTTGTCCAGTTTCTTGTGTAAAGAACATATCTTGGAAATTTTTCACATTGCTGGGCAGATGCCAATGTTGTAACTATATTGGAACAGCTAAGCTCGAAGCATGGCAAATTCTGGAGTGTAAGTCTTCAGTACTTTTACTGGAGCATTGATAGGGCCTGTAACCTTTATAGTCTCCGTTGCCTTCAGCTGTTTCTTGATATCATATGTGGTGAATCAAATTGTTTGAAGACTGGATTCTGTGATGCTGAGTACCTCTGGAGGAGGGTGAGATGGATTATCCATTCAACCTTTCTGGCTGAAAATTGATGTGAATGCTTCCGCCTTATTTTTTGTACTGATGTGTTGGACTCTTCCATCATTGAGAATGGGGATATTTGTAGACCCTCCTGCTCCAGTATGTTGTTTAATTGTCCACCACTATCCATGACTGGATGTGACAGGATTGCAGAGTTCTGATCTGATCTGTCGATTGTGGGATTGCAAATCTCTATCTGTTAATTACTGCTTATGCTGTTTGGTATGCAAGTAGTCCTGTTTTGTAGCTCCATTAAGTTGAGAACTAATATTTAGTTACACCTAGTGTTGCTTTTGGCATCTTTCCTGCACTCTTCATTGAACCACGATTAGTCTCTTGGTGATAATGGTGATTGAGTACAATTTTTCTGCTGCTGACAGTCCACAAAGTTCTTTGATGCCGAGTTTTGAGCTGCTATATCTGTTCAAAATCTATCCCATTTAGCACTTTGGTAATACCACACAACATGATGAAGGTATCCTCAATGTCAAGATGGGACTTTGTCTCCACAAAAACTGTGCATTGATCTCTCCTACTGACACTCTCATAGACTGTCAAGTTGGTGAGAATGAAGTCAAGTATGTTTTTCCTTATTGTTGGTTCCCTCACCATCTGTCACAATCCAAGATGGTGAGATGACTTCTTGCAAGCTATGCCCAGCCCACCTTCTAATTCTCCTTTTTATTTTTGTTAATACTTCATCCTAATTAAGTTGATCTTTCTCTACACCATAGCTATGACAGGACAGTCTACAAATATCTCCATTCTCAATGATGGAAGAGTCCAACACATGAATGCCAAAAATAAGATGGAAGCATTCGCAGCAATTTTCAGCCAGAAAGGTTGAATGGATAATCCATCTCAGCCTCCTGTGAGGTACTCAGTATCACAGAATCCAGTCTTCAAACATGTGTGATATCAAGAAACCGCTGAAGGCAATGGAGATTGTAACACTACATTCTACACTTTCTTCTTTCCTTCTCAATGAATGGGATACTTTGTATAGCTCACAATAACACTTTTCATTGTATACTAATACATGTGACAATAATAAATCAAATCAAAAGTCTAGTAGCTATGTCTTTTAGCATCTGGACAGCTTGGTCTGTGGTGGTACTACTGAGCCACCCTAGATGATGGACATTCTGCACCCTTGCCACCCTCAGTTCTTCCTTCAAATGGTGTTCAAGATGGAGGAATACAGACTCATCAGTTGAAGTGGGGGGCAGTACATGATAGTAAGAGGAGATTTTCTTGTCCATATTTGACCTGTTGCCATGAGACTTCATGAGATCCCATTATGTTGAGGAATCCCAGGGCAAATCATCCCGACTGTGTACCACTGTTCCACCATCCCTGTTGGGTCTATCTTGCTGTAGAACAGGGCATATCCAGGAATGGTTATTATGGTGTCTGGGACATTATGTAAAAGGTATAGTTCTGTGAGTATGACTATGTCATGCTTTTGCTCAATTAATCTTTAAGATACTGCTCCCAGCAAGCCCCAGATGTTAGTAAGGAGTTCCTTGCAGGGTTGCTAGGGTTAGGTTTGTGTTGTTGTTAGCGATGCCTAGGTCAAGGTTGGGTAGTTCGTCCAGTTTCATTCCTTTTTGTTCCAAAAATAGACATTGTATACAATTGAGTGGCTTGCTAAGGCACTTCTGAATCAACCACAAAGGTCTGGAGTCACAGGTAGGCCAAATAGGGACAGCAGGTTTCCTTCCTTAAAGTGCATCTTAAAGTGCATTAGATGGTTTTTATGACAATTAACATAGTCATCATTAGACTTTTCATTGCATTTCTTTTAATTAGCTGTGTGGAATTCTAACTCGGGTGTCCAGAACATTATGCTGGGTCTCTGCATTACGAGTCAAGTGACAATAGCACTGTGCCTTCACCTTCCCATATTTATGTATTTGCAGCCATAATGCTGATTAAGGTACAAGAAATATATTTTTTTGCAGATACAGCTCTGGTATGGCCATGAATGGGTGGCATGGTGACACAGTGGCATTGTCTCACAGAGCAAGGGACTTGGGTTCAATTCCAACTTGGATGGCAAATGCACAGGGTTACAATGCTAGGGTGGAGGGAGGGTCTAGATGGAATGCTCTTTCATAAAGTCAATGCAGACTTGATGGGCTGATTGGCCTGATTTTGGAGATGCTATGGCTCTAATATAGAAATTTTCTGAAACATTTTAGCCCAGTTTGGACCTTTTGTTATCGATGTAATTTGTTATGATTCCCACGGTAATTTTCGAGACAGATGCATTTGATCCATTGGGAGGGTGCCAGGTGGGAATCTTGCTTCCTTCCAACAGAGATGGCGGTACAGCGGTACACAGTCAGGGGGGATTTGCCTTGGGATTCCTCAACATAATGGGATCCCATGAAGTCTCATGGCAACTGGTCAAATATGAACAAGAAAATCTTTTATTGTCATGTACTGCCCCCACCCCCCCTTCAACTGATGAATCAGTATTCCTCCATGTTGAACATCTCTTGGAGGAAGAACTGAGTGGCAAGGGTGCAGAATTTACCCTGAATTGGGGGCTTCAATGTTATCAGCTAGGTGGCTTAGTAATATCACCACAGACCAAGCTGTCCAGGTCCTAAAGGTCATATCTTCTAGACTTTTGATTTGATTTATTGTTGCCATCAGGACACTTACTGAGGCTCTCGAGTTGACAGTTAAGGGCCTCAAACCATTGCCCCTAGCGTTCAACCAGCCCAAGCAGGGAATTTACCACATTAGAAACCAGAAAAGCAAGCCCTTGTCAGGTTTGCTTGTGGACACCCAAAGTGGCCCTCATTCATAGGCTTTTAGTATCTAATAGAGGGACCCAGTGTTAGAAAGAAGGATACTAAAAGTCACTCCTTGTCTTTCTTCCAAGCCCATTGCATTGCCATCTCCATCCCCAACAACTCCCATGCTATAATCCCATCCTACTTTGACAAGGGAATCCTCATTGATCCTGAGCATCTGGTGGGTGCAGGGTAGTTAGCTACCATCTCTCCCAGTGGGGCTGCCTGCAATGGAAAGCTGCCAGCTTCTTATTGGCTAGCACCTCACAAGAGGCAGCATTTCAACTCATAAGGTCCCCATAAGGTGTCTCAACTGTTTACCATATACATAGATGATCTGGAGGAGGGGACTGAGTGTAGAGTAACAAAATTTGCTGATGACACGAAGATGATTGGAAAAACGAATTGCATGGAGGACGCAGAAAGTCTGCAGAGAGATCTGGATAGGCTGAGTGAGAGGGCAAGGACCTGACAGATGGAGCATAATGCTAGCAAATGTGAGGTTATGCACTTTGGTAGAAATAATAGTAGGAGGGATTATTATTTAAAAGGCGAAAAGTTGCAGGATGCTATTATGCAGAGGGACCGGGGGCGTCCTTGATCACGAATTGCAAAAACTCAGTGCGGCAGGTGATCAAGAAGGCAAATGGAATGTTGGCCATTATCGTGAAGGGGTTAGAATATAAAAGCAGGGATGTCTTGCTGCAACTGTACAAGACACTAGTGAGGCCGCAACTGGAGTACTGTGTGCAATTTTGGTCCCCTTATTTGCGAAAGGATATATTGGCCTTGGAGGGAATACAAAGAAGGTTCACCAGGCTGACACCGGGGATGAGGGGGTTAGCTTATGAAGAAAGATTAAATAGACTGGGCCTGTACTCGTTGGAGTTTAGAAGGCTGATGGGGGATCTTATAGAGACTTACAAGATAATGAAGGGGCTAGATAGCATAGAGGTAGAGAAATTCTTTTCCCTTAGAAAGAAAGCCAGAACTAGAGGGCACAGCCTCAAAATAAGGGGGGAGGGGGCAGTTTAGGAGGAATTTCTTCTCTCAGAGGGTGGTGAATCTCTGGAACTCTTTGCCCATGGAAGAGGTGGAGGCTACCTTGTTGAATATGTTTAAGTCACAGGTAGATAGATTTCTGATAGACAAGAGAATTAAGGGTTATAGTGAGAAGGCAGGAAAGTGGAACTGATCCAGTTCAGATCAGCAATTATCTTATTGAATGGCGGGGCAGGCTTGAAGGGCTAGATGGCCTACTCCTGCTCCTATTTCTTATGTTCTTATTTCTGGGAAGGTCCTTATTTTTGGGAAGGCCCAATATTGACGATTTAATATGGCAGACCCTATTTCTTCTCTAAAACAAAATCCTCCCTTCTAAGAGAGTATTACAATACAAATCTTAATTTGCAACCTTGTTCCTCCATCTCAAGTCCCTGACTTTATAAAATCAGACAGTCTTGAGGCTTGACAGTTCTTCCACATCTCTGTCTGTCATGTTTGGAGGCATGGTAGTCATATTCTGTGTTTCTGGTATTTAGCTATCTCTATTTCAATTGCTTTATGCACTTCTTTGAATTTAATTTCTCCACAATCTTCTGCTTTTTTTGAACACTGGGGTTATCCATTCCTTCTGATGGAAACATGCACTCTATTCATTTCTGGAATGGAATCGGACGTTCTTTTTCATAGAAACCCAAGTTCTTGCTAGATGGATATGTTTCACAAATTTTCATTCTGTCATCTATTTGATATTGCATTTCAAATAATTTTGCAAGCTTATTAATCATTTCATTCAGCTCACTGGTTCTCAGCATGTCTGAGACATTCAGTGCTTTTTGTTCTTCTAGGCTTATGCACTTCAGTATTGGATTTACATTTTCCAATCTTATTTCCAGTCTTTTTTGTTTCTCTGTCAGCAACTGAACTTTGGTCTTGTCCTTCATTTTGGATTCACTGTTGACCAGATCTGTTCTGGCAATGTCATAACATGTTTCAGTTTTAATATTGTGCTACTCGTGGTTTCTAGCTTGCAGCTTGAAAAGTTCTGTTTTTTCCTTTTAATGCCCCCTCTTTTCCATTCAATTGCTTCTTTCTGCTTTTCAATCTGTTTCTTGTGGTTTCTTGAAATGGAACATTACTGCGTCTTCTCTGCCAACTGCTTCCTTAGTTTAGATAAAAGCAATATATTGCGGTTTCTGGAATCTGAAACAAAAACAGAAAATGCTGCAAAATCTCAGCAGGTCTGATGGCATCAGTGGGGAAGGGTAGGGCCAATGTTTCAAGTCTAGATAACCCTTCTTCCAAGGGGTCGAAGGATAAAGGGTCATCTAGACTCAAAGCATTAGCTTTATTCTCTTCCCACAAATGCTGTCAGACTTGCTGAGATTTTCCAGCATTTTCTGTTTTGGTTCTTCACTTTGTTCAGAGTCTCGTGAACTTAATTTTGCTCCTCTTAATCTTCCAGAAGAGTAAACTTTGTCATCAGGAATTTTGTAGCATGTGAAGACGTTTCAAAAGATTTTCCTTTTCTTTGAAAAGCTTACTTGCTTCATCTTGAGCTTTCCTGTTTCTCCTCAAGTTTCTTCTGCTGTCCTTCCATTCTGATGTTTAAGACTGTTTTGATTTCTTTATGTTGCTGAATGGTCACACATTCCTTTTGCATTTAATCTTCAAAAACAATCAACTGTTCAATACTGGTGCCCACAAGACTGTGTTCTCAGCCCCCTACTATATTCCTTACACACCTATGACTGTGTGGCCAAATTCCCTTCTAATTCGATTTTCAAGTTTGCTGACGACATCAACATACTGGGTCAGATTTCAAACACTGGTGAGACCGATTACAGGGATGGAATAGAGAATCTGGTAAACTGGTGCAGCAACAATAATCTTTCCTTCAATGTCAACAAAACGAAGGAGATTGTCATCAACTTCAGGAACCATAAAGGAGAACATGCCCCAATCTTCAACGAGGATGAAGTAGAAAGGGTCGAAAGTTTCAAGTTTTTAGGTATGCAAGTCACCAACAACCTGTCCTTGTCTTCTCATACTGACATTATAATTAAAAAACCCCACCAACACCTCTACTTTCTCAGAAGACTAAGGAAACTTGGCATGCCAGCTACAATTCTCATCAACTTTTACAGATGCACCATCGAAAGCATTCTTTCTGGTTGTATTGTTAGCTTGGTATGACTCCTGCTCTGCCCAAGACCACAAGGAACCACAAGTGATTGTGAATGTAGCCCAGTCCATCATGCAAACCAGTCTCCCATCCATTGACTCTGTCTACATTTCCTGCTGTCTTGGCAAAGCAGCCAGCATAAGTCAGGACGTCACGCACTCCAAATATCTCTTCTACATTCTTCCTTCGGGAAAAAAATACAAAAATCTGAGGTCACGTACCAACCGACTCAAGAACAGCTTCTTCCCTGCTGCCATTAGACTTTTGAATGGACTTGCATTAAGTTGATGTTTCTCTACACCCAGTTATGACTGTAACACTACATTTTGCACTCTCTTATTTCCTTCTCTATGATCGATGTGTTTTGTCTATATAGCGCCAAGAAACAATACTTTTCACTGTATGGTAATACATGTGACAATAATAAGTCAAATCAAATCAAAGAATTATTTATTCTCTTATTGTCCTCTCTCAGGGATCTCTTGTTGCCATCTCTCGGGAGTCTCTTTCTTGCAAAGGTATTTTGTTGCCTTTGGCAGTTACCGTCTCTCTGGAGAGTCTTAATGCTATCAGTGCAGTTGCCCTTTGTTTGGGGTCTCTTGTTGCCTTTGATGCTTTATTAGGAGTGTGCCAAACCACTGTTCTGTTTGGTGTCGCCAGAAATACTTCTGGCTTTTTCAATTTTCTATCCATAGCCTTTTGTATTTTTTCTTGCATTTACTGCTTTAAATGTGTTGTTGCTTTAAGACAGCAAATGTTGTTTTTATTTCAGGTTATCACTCAGCTTGTTGGGGTTTTTCTGCTATCAAGTTTCCCGTGCTTTTTGGATCTTGGTGGCCTTCATTGCAAAATGTGGATTTTTTTATTAAACTTCTAAAAACTTCCAAATTGGTGTGATTCTATCCCTGGTTCTTTAATCTCTGCAGGTCCTTTGTAGCTTCAACTTAAGACTTTGGGAGCTTCAGCAGGCACGTTTCCCATTAAAGTTACAATGTCTTTCACCTGGCTTCAATTTTTCATACCTTGAGATACTGTTCTGGTTTCATGCATTTATCTGCCACCTTTAATATCACGGATCACCGTGTCAGATTATGGTACTTTCCCTGCTGTGATATCCAACCAACCATGTATGATATGGTGCATGGTGATGTTTCATTGATGAGATCTTGAGACTTGTATGTTTAAACATGAATTATTTATTGGTCACCTTTAGTTAGGTGAAGGTTTCTTTCACAAAATGATGTTTCGAGTCCAGATGACCCTTTAAATGTCAGCTCCTTTCTCTCCTTACAGATGCTGCCAGATCTGCTGAGATTTTCCACCATTTTCTCTTTTGGTTTCAGATTCTAGTATCAGCAATGATTTGCTTTCTTAAGGATTCTTTCACTTTTGTGAAGACTATATATGACCTGCGCAATGACAGTAATGTTATAGCTATATACTTGTTTGGCATTGCAAACTAATGAATGGCTCAGGGAAGCCATGGACATTTGAGCCAGGATTTGGCAATCATTTGGCAATCTAGATATAGACAAGCATCATATTCTGAACCTGTATTTGTTGAATTTATGAACTTAGCAATTCATGCAGTCAAATTCAACTTTAATGTATGCCCAAACAGATGGCATTGCCATGATTTCTGTTTCAGGCCAGCTCTTGCTAAAATTTTCATTGGTTGATACAGGAAACATGTTTTTATTGGAATTATTCCCAATCTCCTATCCATTGCATGTTTCCAATAGATAGATGACACACTTGCTATTTTTGAACCTGCAGCTGCATGTAAGAATTTCGTTATACATCTTAATGCACTTTCAGCCACGCTCAAACTTACCATTGGGAAAAAGAGCAGTCTATCAAGCTCCCTTTTGTCGCTGTTGTGCTGAGAAATGCTGAAATTTCTTACTGGATTATTTATCTGGGATTCGAGATTTTCATCCGCATTTTGTCACCCTCCTTCAGATATTGTAACTTTTTGTCTGTATCCAAAATTACTTCTCTACGACAATCTAGCACCTTTTATGTGTGTAATCCTACTAATAACCAGGTTTATTGAATTCAGTTTCTGTCAATGGGTTCTCTACTAGTATGTAAGCTGACCTTCATTGGTCAGCATGTGGGCTGTCCTTCTAATATAGGGCCCAAGCCTTCTTCTAATACAGGGCCCAAGCCTTTTACTCATTGTGCAAGCTTGTTGCAGAAATAAAGCATATCAAAGCTGCCCTGCGGAACAACGGCTATGTATTGCGCATATTCACAAATGGGCCTAAAGTCACTACTTTCAGCCCTAAGAAGTGCCCAGTCTATCTCAAATTATCCTGGAAGAGTAAAATATCTCAAAGATTTGAACAACAGGTGAAGTTAGCTATTTCACCCTTCTACAAGACAAATACAGTGGTCTCCAGGGTAGCAGTCTTTGGACTACTCCCAGTGCCTCGTGCTAGTGAGGCTAGGAACAGGGAGATTGTACAATTGAACACATGGCTAAAGGACTGGTGCAGGAGGGAGGGTTTCAAATTCATGGATTACTGGCAAGTTTTCAAGAGAGGATGGCAGTTATACAAGAAGGACAGGTTACATGTAAACTGGAAGGGCACGAATATCCTGGCTGGGATAGTGTGATTCGAGTGGGTTTAAACTAATGAGGTAGGGGTGTGGCGATCAAACAGGTCAATAAGCGTAGAGGCTGGGAACGAGCTTGGGGCCAGGACAAGGCCATTCTGGGGGAGGATGATCTCAGTGAACCTGGAGGAGTGCATCTGCTTCAATGCAAGGAATGTAACAGGCAAGATAGACGAAGTTAGGGCCTTAATGCTTACGCAGAATTTGGATGTGGTTGCAGTGATGGAGACTTGGTTAAAAGAAGGACAGGACTGGCAGCTGAATATTCCGAGGTATAAATGTTTTGGGTGAGACACAGGAGGGGCTAGAAGAGGTGGGGGAGTAGCAATACTAGTTAGGGAGCGTATTACAGTGGTGCAGAGGTTAGACAATTTGGAGGGGTCAAGTCACTGTGGGTGGAGTTCAGAAACAGGAAAGGCGCAGTTACTATGCTGGGAGTATACTACAGGCTCCCCAACAGCCCATGGGAAGTGGAGGAACAGATATGTAAGGAGATTCTGGATAGGTGCAAAAAAAATAGGGTTGTTGTACTGGGAAACTTTAATTTCTGTTGAATAGACTGGAAAGTGCTTATGGCTGGGGTCTGGATGGGGAGGAATTTATAAAATGCGTACAGGATGTTTCTTTGGAACAATATGTTGATAGTCCAATTAGAGAGGGGTCTATACTGTACCTAGTACTGGGGAATGAGCCCGGTTAAAGTTGCATTAGGGGAACATGTGGCAAATAGTGACCACAATTCTGTAAACTTTAGGATAGTAATGGAAAAAGATGAGTGTTGCCCTCTGGGTAAGGTACTGAATTGGGGAAAGGCTAACTATAGTTGGATTAGGCAGGAATTAGTGGCTATTGATTGGGAGAGGCTGTTCGAGGGTAAATCCACATCTGGCATGTGGGAGTCTTATAAGGGGCAGTTGATAGGGGTGCAGGCCAGGCATGTGCCTGTAAAAAGGAAGGATAGGAAAGGTAGGATTTGAGAGCCATGGATAACAAAGGAAATTAAGGGTCTAATCAAAAAGAAAAGAGAGCATACATTAGCTCCAGACAGCTAAAAACAGATGGAGCACTGGAGGAATGCATGGAAAATAAGAAAGAAACAGGGAGTTAGAAGGGCAAAAAGGGGTCATGAAATGTCCTTGGTAGACATGATTAAGGAGAATTCTTAGGCATTTTATTCATACGTTAGGAACAAGAGAGTTCTCAGGGAAAAAAATTGGACCTTTCAGGGACAAAGGAGGGGAATTATGCATAGAGCCCAAGGAAGTAGGTGAAATCCTAAATGAATACTTTGCATCAGTATTCACAAAGGAGAGAGACGTGTTAATTGAGAGTCTCTCAGAGGGATGTGTTGATGTTAGAGAAAATCTCAATTACAAGAGGGGAAGTGTTGTGTTTTCTAGGGAACATTAAGACAGACAAATCCCCAGGGCCTGATGGCATCTATCCTAGACCATTCAGACAGACAAGAGATGAAATTGCTGGGCCTCTAAAGAAATCTTTTGGCTCTTCACTGGACACAGGTAAGGTCCCAGAGAATTGGAGGGTAGCAAATGTGTTATGTAAGAAGGGTAGCAAGGATAATCCAGGTAATTATAGGCTGGTGAGCTTGATGTCTGTGGTAGGAAAATTGTTGGAGAGGATTCTTAGAGATAGGATGTATGCACATTTGGAATGGAATAATTTCATTTGCAATGGGCAGCATGGTTTTGTAAGAGGAAGGTCATGCCTCACAAATTTGATTGAATTTTTTGAGGAGGTGACAAAAACGATTGACAAAGGAAGGGCCGTGGATATTGTCTATATGGATTTTAGTAAAGCATTTGACAAAGTCCCTCGTGGCAGGCTGGTGAAAAAGGTTAAATCTCATGGGATAGAAGGAGAGCTAGCTAGATGGGTGGAGAACTGGCTTAACCATAGAAGACAGTGGGTAGCAGTGGAAGGGTCTTTTTCCGGCTGGAGGTCTGTGACTAGTGGTGTTCCACACGACCCTGTACTGGGACCTCTGCTATTTGTTATACAGATAAATGATTTGGAAGAAGGTGTAATCAGTAAGTTTGCGGATGACACAAAGATGGCTGGACTTGCGGATAGCGATGAATGTTGTCAGAGAATACAGCAGGATATAGATAGGCTGGAAAATTGGGCAGAGAAATGGCAGATGGAACTTAATCCAAATAAATGTGAAGTGATGTATTTTGGTGGAACTAATGTAGGGGGGAATTATACAGTAAATGGCAGAACCATCAGGAGTATAGACATACAGAGGGACCTGAATGTGCAAGTCCACAGATCCTTAAAGGTGGCAACACAGGTGGAGAAGGTGGTGAAGAAAGCATATGACATGCTTGCCTTTATAGGATGGGACATGGAGAATAAAAGTTGGTGTATGATGTTGTAGCTATATAAAACGTCGGTTAGGCCACATTTGGACATGGAGGCTTTAGAGAGAATACAGAAAAGGTTACCAGGATGTTTCCTATGGAGGGTCTTAGCTATGAGGAGAGATTGGGTAAACTGGGATTGTTCTCCCTGGAAAGACAGAGGATAAGGGGCAACCTCATAGAGGTATATAAAATTATGAAAGATGTAGATAGGGTGAACTGTCTGAAACTTTTTCCCGGGTCGGAGGTGACAAACACAAGGGATCACAGGTTCAAGGTGAGGGGGGCAAGGTTTAACGCAGACATCAGAGGGATGTATTTTACACAGAGGGTGGTGGGGGCCTGAAATGTGCTGTCAAGTAAGGTGGTAGAGAACGACACACTGGGATTGTTTAAGACTTATCTGGATAGCTACATGAACAGACTGGGAATGGAGGGATACAAACAAATAGTCTAGTTGCAAGCATGAGCGGTGCAGGCTTGGAGGGCCGAAGGGCCTGTTTCCTGTGCTGTATTGTTCTTTGTTCTTTGATACAAGTGGAGTTTTCTATTATAAAGATGCAGCAGTCAAGTAAAAAAGACATTCTGTCTACCACACAAATGAATTTTGTGGTACATCATTTTTAATGGCAATACAAGCCATGTACATAGGTTGTTATGTCCCAAGGACTGGTGCAACAGCTTTGACTGCATGCCTCTTTTTTCAGCAATACTCACATTCTGTTCTATGAAGTGACTACTTATATAACAAAGTACATGTATAATTTTAAAAAATATCAATTTAGACCTCTGCAGTAAACTGGAAAAAAGGCAGACATGGTATAACATGTGACAATAACGTTTAGTAGCAACTGATAAAGCAGCTAATTTTTCATCCTTCTCTTGGTGATATGATTTAACATGCAAATGTATTGTAATACAACTGTTGGCTATGCTAGAACTAAGAAAAACCTAATTTAGTGAGGGAAATATTTTTAATAAGAGTATTTTGGAATAAATGGGGATGAAATTGGTCAAATGGCAGTAGCACAGTACAGGCTATAGCAAATTGCAGCTAGTTTTATATTGCCTGATTTACTTTTCTGTTGCATTCAATTGAAGAGAATCTCTGGTGCAGTGTTAAACCAGCTGTTAATTTGCTTGCAACCTGTCTTTTACCACTACTGTTGATAAATCTCTGCTCCAGCTTCTCTCACAGACATAATTTGGTGATGTCAAATACTGTTAACATTTTTTTCATGTTTTTTGAAATTATTTTAATGGCAGTTTGAAAGATCAGCCAATCTCTAGCCATACTTGACAAGGCACATGAAGGAAGACAAACATTTGAAGCAGTTTTGGAAAAACAATGATGTTGAAGCTAAACGGATGATATTTGAAAATAATACAGAAAGCCCGAAATTTAGAAGCAATCTTTAAGGTAGTAAGATGAAACAGAATAACAAGTTATAACAATTTATGGACAGGATAGGTAAAATGGAAAACTGATTGAAATAACCTTTGAAAGGGACAAGTAAATCTGAAAAAATAATTATAGTGATCTTTGAAAGAGACAGAGAAAAAGAGATAAACATTGACAATGATTTGTGAGGGTGATAGATATAACTATCTATCAGAGAAGACTGGATAGCTTGAGATAAACAAAATAGTAAATAGAATTACCAGAGAGATAGCCCACAGGTTAGACATCACCGAATCATCTTTGAGACAGGAATGAAGTGGTTACAGCAGGATTGAAATGCGATAGAGAATCAAAGAACAAACCATCAAATAGACACAGTGGCTGGAATTTTATCTTCCTACCTGCCACAGGAATCGGAGTGGGCAAGAGGTAGACTATGGAATGGCCCATTGACCTTGGACAGAATTTTATAATTTTGAGATGAGGTTGTAAAATCCCATCCAGTAAGTGTACCTTAAAATGAATGTCACTTGTTACAATTGGACAAGGAAAAGTGAGTTGTACTCTTCAATTCCAACCCCTTAGTTGGTCGCAGCAAAGGTTTGGAAGGAGGCCATTTGGCCCGTTGAGCATTCACTGACAACATTCCCACCCAAGCCCTATCTCTATACTCCATGTATGTACCCTGCTAGTTCCCCTGACACTAAAAGACAATTTTACACAGCCGATCAACCTAATCGGCACATTTTTGGACTATGGGAGGAAGCTGAGCACCTGGTGGAAACCCACACAGACATGGAGAGAACATGCAAACACAGTCAGTGATCCAAAGCCAGAATTGAACCCAGATCCCTAGTGTTGTGAGGCAGCAGTGCTAACCACTCTGCCACCTTGGTTTAATAGGTCCTACTTGTTATAAGTAGCCAATCAAACAAGGTTTTCTCGAGTCAAAGAAAGTGTAACTATGAATTCCTAAACCTGAGAAAAAAAATAAAGATATTATACAAACACAGATATCAGAAGTAACAAAATTAGATTCCTGTAAAAAGTTAAAAGAATATACAGTGAACTCCTTTACTCTTCTTTGAAGCACAAATTGTTGAATGTTGCAGTTATATAATTAGTTTGCTTCCTATAGAATTTTTGAATCGACTTGGTTCCGATTGGCACTTTATTGAAAATATTATTCTAAGAGAATGAAAGAGAAATTTGCTCTTCCACTATATTTTTAGATGACTGCTATGTTTCTTCCTTCTTCTGATCCTGTTTGGCAGAGCCAGTTTTTAAAACTTCCCTACTCCCAGAAAAGAATTGGATTACCATGTTTTGCAATCATTGTTCCAGACCAATTAATCTCATTTTTTGATATTTTCATCTCTGAAACCATTGGCACATTTCAAAGTGGATATCACCAGGAAGGTGGAGCTATTTTGAACTCCATTGGAGGGTTTGAATGTCCAACATGTACTTACTTTATTAGCAGTTCCCATTATCTTGATGCAACCACAGCTGACCAAAATCTAACACTTTTCATTTTACTACCTTCCTTTCAAGAGTTACTGTTTGAAGTGGACCTTGGCATCCCAAAGGTGTGAAATTCCATGCAATAGGACTGCAGTACAATTCATGTAGAAGCTTTCCAGAAAAGTGGTTAACTTACATTATCAGACATCAGGTGACTCATGGTAGCTCTTTTTCAACCAGTGTTTTATCTTCTATCTTTTGGAACCAGGTCACCTTTAAATAGTTTAATGTGCCTGATGTTAGCTAGTGAAGCCACAGGTTGATGTCATTCACTCACAGCTTTCTATTGTTATGATACATGTTAATAGTTAACAAATACTTTAATTTACCAGAAACTTGCATGTCCTCTAGCTGCTTAATCAATTTGCTCACATTTCACAAACTCTTGTGGCTATAGATGATGCAGTTACAAAAATTATTGCAAAAAAGTTTATTTGCTTTTTAAAATTATTACAGATTAATGTAGATCTTCTCAATTCCTGTACACATCCATGCATTTTAAAGTTGCTTGCGCAAAGGCTCATGAGGCTTTATATCAATAACAAAAAAAATCAATTATCTTCATTTAACTCTTCATGTTATTTCACTATGTGGGCCCGATTTTTCTAACAATTTGCCCGTTTTCCAGCGCGAAATCGTGGTAAAATCAGGTGTGAGGCCTTTATCGCGATTTGCACCCGAATCCAAGCAGATCGCGACTTTACCGAGACCTGCATGCATTTAATTTGAATTAATGAACTGCCTGTCCAACTCTATCAGCATTTCCCCCTTTACCATCACATTCGCCAATCTGGAACCACAATTTTAGGGACTTGCTGAATAAAAGTCTGAATCAGGCGCTTCCTCAGTGAGTGTTGGCAGGAGCTAAGTGCATGGCATCTGAAAGCTCTCCGCTACACACAGACGTCCTGTTATCGTGGCCATTTCGCTGTCGCAACTTGGTGGCAGCTCTGCGAGTGTGTGGGGGGGAGGGGGTGCTGTTGCTACGCACGATCTCCAATGTTTGTCTGGCAGCAAGACACGGGTCTCAGCACTGACTTCAGGTGCTTCAATGCTGCTGGATCCTAAAACCGCAGCTCACTTCAGGCTGAAAGATGTGCACAAAGCCCTTGCAGAGAGCACTGCTGCAGTCTCTCAATGTTACCAGGGACTGCGATTGGGTGGAGCGTGTGGCTAGGATCATGGGGGGCTGTGATTATCATTCTGCTAGGGGCAAACAGCCTTGCATGACTCCAACGTTTGTTTATCTCCACCTCCCCTCAATCCACCTCCTCTCCTCGCCCCCCACCTTTCAGAGTGACGAGATGGTTTTTGCCATGCAACCAATCAGTCTTGCTGGTTGCTGCTGGAGCTGATGAGGAGGACATGGAGGAAGAACTGTGGGCCCAAGAGGCCTGGGCCTTACCACTTGCACAATCTGGCTCTGTAGCGAGGTGACCTCTTGGAGGAGGAAGAGGATGTGGAGAATGACCAGCCAGCCGTCACTGAAGAGGATGGCCAGCAGGAGGAGGAGGAAGTGGAGGATGAGAGCACCTTGGAACACCCGCCAGGTGGTGCAGGGCTGGCATTGGGCTGAGGCATGCAAGGGTGGCTAAGGAGGCTCTGATAACCAGGTGGTTCAGTCGCTAGGGGATGGTGATTGTGGATTCCATTCTCCCCACCCCCCCACCTGTGGAAAATGCCTTCCATTTGTCCTGTACATTGTCACACCACAGTGGTGGGCCTGGGCCTGACGATATTTTTTTCAGGCAGGAGGGTGATGACGACTCACTAAGCACCATTCTGATGATGCCCTGGTGCAAATCAATCTGAGATCCACCTGGGCCCACGTCTGTCTAGAGGGTGAAGGATCCAAAACCCCTATAAATGGCCCTGAGGTGGGTGGGTGGGGGATGGGAGGTCATCGCACATGGGGTATGAGAGACCAATGTTTTTCTTTTCTCAGTGACACTGCATTGAGGGGCTTCCCCAACTGGTATCACCATGAGGCATCCATTAAGTGATCATCAATGGGACAGGGATCCTATTCGAGACAACCCATTTGCAGTAAAGATTCAGATAAGCTTGTGAAACTCAAATCTTGTGACAAGAAAACATTAAGGAGCTTACAGCTCTTTCTAACTAGTGCAGCCCTTCACTTCTGCCATCTCAGTGTAACTACAACTTCCTAACCTTATGCTGCCTTGCACTATGTCTCAGTAACTTCCCAGAATGTACATCTAAGGTGGAGAGGGCCAGCTGCCGACCTCGCCTGTGGCCTGTGATGCGTATGGCGGGTGTCCTCTGGAGGCCTTGGACCTTGAAAGCCCTGGCTGGCTTCCAGGTGTCTGGGATGACAACCTCTTCAAACTGCTGCCCCTGAGATATTCCAGTGTCAGGAAGGGGGCAGTCAGAAGATGTTGCCATAACCACAGTCTCCTGGCTGGAAGACCCTGACAGGGACTTGCACCCTTTCTCCACCTTTGGAGTCCATATTGACCCTGGGTCACTGGTGCTTCTGCACCTGAGTCGTAGGCCATCTCTCAATGACCGCAGCAACTGCCTTCTGAGCTGGTCATGCTCTGCAAGCCCTCTGCCATGGCCCTCTGTGCCTGGATTACCTTCTCAAGGGTTGCTGCCATTGCCTGCTGTGTCTCAGTATACTCCCTGTGGGTTTCCTGCAAGCTCTTGAGCCTCTCAGCCCTGGACCATAGAATCTCAAGAAGCCTGCTCAGTCTCTCAGCTGTGGCCTGCTGTGACTTGGCTTTTGTTTGGAGCCTGCCACCCATGGTGATGATACCCTGCCCCAGGCTTTCCACTGCACATGCCATCCTTGCAGTGTTGCCATTAGAAACACGCATGACAGGCAAGAACTGCCCACCTGAAAGCGTTGGGACTCCTCCCTGCAGCCTCGCAGTTGGTCCAATGTGTCCATCAGCCCCTTCTGCATTCACTGGCTTTGTTGCTACATCTCCAGCAGCTGAGGAAGAAGTGATCTCAGAGGCCCAGCATGTAATCTAGGGCCAGCTAGGTCCTCATCTCCAGCAAGGCCCTGCATGCCAGAGGCCTTGGATATTTCCTCCTCCACCAGCAGATGTGTCATGCTCACCAGAGGGTGACCCAGAAGCCTCAATACTAACTGGATCCACCAGCATGTGTGTTTCTGCAATGGTGAGTTGTGAGGTGACAGCTGACGGATAAATGGTGCCACCCTCGAATGTCCCTTCACCCATATCCTCCAGGACTCGTCTGAGCTATGGTTCTCAGGATGGATGGGAGCTGTAGCCGGGATCTATGATCCAGAAGGTCCTCGGGCGTCAAGATCTATCCCTGAAACACAGGACACAAATTTAAATGAAAGGGAGGAAGAGAATCCGGGATGCAAAACACATGAATCACATGGCTTCCTTAATACAGAACACTGAATCCCGCCAATTACATCTCAGAGACAGGCCCTTCAGACATACAATCCTGCAGCGACCAGGCTGTCCATTTGATTTGTTTGCCCCCATATGCCCCTGTTCCCATCCCATTGAGATAGCTGTAGTGATGGCTCCTTAAATGTCCCTATAGTTTCTGCTTCCACAACCTCCCTGGGCAACGAATTCCAGGCACCCACTACCCTCTCAATGCCAATAAAATGCCTCATATATCTCCTTTACACCTTGCCGCTGAAACTCATGCCCCCAAGAAGTTGCCTCAATATGAGTGTAGGAATGACAAGTACTCATGTCTGGATGGCAGACCGACAATGCTGTCGCTGACAGCCTGCGTCTCCCCTTCTCTGGTGAGCTCCAGCGCCCGCTTCTCAAACGGGATGAGGACCTCGAGGTCTGGCTCACCGCCCTCTGTCATCGAGCTCTCACAAATGTTGTGCTCAGAATTTCTCTGTGGAGACAGAGGGAAATATGAAATAAATGGAGGAGGTGACTCATGCAGAGAATCAGTGGTGACCCTAAGAGGGTAAACAGTGAGGCTCATTATGGGGAAAGGATGGAGGTGCTTGGGGGTCAGGAGCTGGAAGCATGTATTTTCCTGGAATAGGAGGATCTGGGGGAGATATGGGGGAGCATGATGAATTGAGTTCAGCACTCACCCTTGTTGCATTGATGAGGTCAATGAGTTTTTTTCTGGCACTGCCTCGCGGTTCGGGGAGCCAATGCGCTGGCACTGATCGAGACAACTGCTTCCCAGATCCCTGGATCTGCGTCCTCCTGGGAGGAAGCAGGTGGCCTGCCTGGCCTCTGCTGCATGCAACAGCCTCCCCAAGTCTTCATCAGAAAATTGAGGAGCTGTGCACACATTGTCCTGTACTCTCTGCCTGTTCATTCTGGAGTTTCTTATGGAGCTGCCTTTTGTTAGGGCAGATCAGCTTCAGGCAATTTGTCGGAGCATTCTAGCAAATTCCATGCAGTTTGCTTGTTAGCTTTGAGGGAAAGGCAAGTGAGCACTTGCAGGTGTGCTGCTGGTAGTGAGTAGGGGGGGGTGGTGATAGTGGTGCATGAGTATTTCAATGATTGGCGACAGAGGAGAGGGGGGTGTCACACAGCCATCAGAATGTAAGTGGGATAGAGTCTTATGTGGAATTATCCAGCCTGGCAGCGATGTGACAGGCACACTTTTGCTACGTTTTTTCCAACTGCGCATGTGCAGTTTAGACGTCCAATTGTTCCGGCAGCGCTAAGTCCTGCTCACAGCATGAATCGGACTGGAGACGGCTGAGAACATATGGGGGCGCCTGAAAGCGGATTTCTGAATCAGATCTGTACTACACCCAGAATTGGCACTTAGAATCAAAATGGTAAAATTGGGCCCTACATCTCAAAGTATGATTAATTATTTATGTTCCTCTGACACCATTCAATAAATGTGGTGACCAAAACTATGTTATTGCCAAATCAGTCTTCATTCAAAATGATATCCTCAGACTAAATTTGACTTTGTCTTCATTTCACTGCTATAATGAGATGTTAATGGAAAAAAAGAAACTCTTGTTCTTACTATTTGTTTTGACAACAGAATCTCGTCTGAGCTGCTGTTTACCATTTACATATTCACAGTAGTTGAATGCCTGGGTTCTGACAGACATTCCACCATGTTGATAGCAGGAACGATGAATATTTCAAATTTGCCAATGTTGGGTGTGACAGGATGTTGGAGCAATGTTATTCTCTTTATTAAAATTGTAAACAAAGACCAACATTGCTGTGCTGACTCCAGGCAACAAAATGTTAACCTCAGCCTGGAGAACAAGTGCTATGACATCAATACTAAATAGGAAATATGCACTTGATCATTAACAAAAAACAGAACGCATTGTACCTCTCAGCTAGTACTTGAATTAAATTACTTTGATTTTTGCTATTCATTTTCAGTTCCAAAGTGCAGTATCTATGGTCTAAAACTGATAGCTAGGTCACAGACAGGAAACCTAGAATAGTATACACTCCCAGCAATTATTACCCCTACCATGTATTTTGTGCACTCTCCTAACACATTGCTAGGACCCCCGGTGACATTCTTTCCTAGGATTAAAATTAATATTAAATTAACATAATATTTACCCACAATTCATGGCTTTTAATGTTACGTATTTTAATCCTGTTTACCTGACTAGGTCAGGATAAATGATTGTTAAAATGGTTATTATGCATTCTTTGTTGGAGTCTTGACATATTCCCATCAAGTTAACTGTGCAGTTTTTGATTTCGGTAAAGATGCAAGCAGATAGACCCTTCATGAATATATTAAAAGCAGGATTCTAAAATACAGATTGGACCCCAAAGGCATTTTCACCTCACCTGTCGGTTAAACACTGCAAGGTTGAAGCTACTGAATTCTATGTAAAAGTGCCAGTTAGCTGTCGATCAGTGGGTAACAATATGTTATTGCTACGCAGTTTGCCAGGAAGTTTCCCGCTTCCAGAAAGTATCTTTCCTACTTTTCTTTCCCTATCATTCTAATGCTTTCCATAGATGTTTATCTAATGCTTATCATGATGTAATTAATTAATCTGTTGAATGGAGGAATGATTGGAGGAGGAAGAGCACTAACATATATAGCTGTCATACAGTGGAGCTACAACCATCTGAAAATAGTTGTATCTGCTCTTGGGAGGCCATACTCAACAGAAAGAGTGTAGTATTTAATGCATACCTTGCAGGAGCATGCTAGGAAATAGGGAGTGCTGTATAATAGGATGGGAAAACTGGCATGGAGACCCCATATCTTTTTGATTCTCCCTAAATATATAAATATGGCATGGGAAGAATGGAGAATGGCCTTTTCTCCCCTAGGCTAATTGGGATCCTTAAATCGCTAAATAAAGGCGTATGGTGGTTGATGGACAATTTAGGGCCCCCTAGTGGACCTGTTAGTGACCTGCAAGACTACTGCTGAAGAATCTCATGCTCAACATAGGGACTCACTGGTGACGAGAACCAACACCGCAGAAAGATCACGATCTTACCTGAATTGTAGCTCCAGTGTACAGGAGGTTGAGAGTAGTGAGGTTGTGAATCTTTCAAGGTCTCAGGAGTGTACCGACAGGCAGGAAGGTGGTTTGAAGTGTGTCTACTTCAGGAAAATCCAGTATAAAGTGGGTAAACTTGCAGCATGGGTTGGTACCTGGGACTTCAATGTTGTGGCCATTTCAGAGACACGGATAGAGCAGGGACAGAAATGGTCGTTGCAGGTTCCAGAGTATAGATGTTTCAGTAAGATCAGAGAAGTTGGTAAAAGAGGGTGTGTGTGGCATTGTTAGTCAGGGACAGTATTACAGTGGCAGAAAAGACATTTAATGAGGACTCATCTATTGAGGTAGTATGGGCTGAGGTTAGAAACAGGAAAGGAGGTCACCCTGTTGAGAGTTTTCTATAGGCCTCCAAAAAGTCCCAGAGATGTAGAGAAAGGATTGCAAAGATGATTCTGAATAGGAGTGAAAGTAACAGGGTAGTTATATTGGGGGACTTTAACTTTGCAAATATTGACTGGAAAAACTATAGTTCGAGTACTTTAAATAGGTCAGTTTTTGTCTAGTGTGTGCAGGAGGGTTTTCTGACACAGTAGATAGGCAAACAAGAGGCGAGGTCACATTGGATTTGGTATTGGGTAATGAACTATACCAGATATTAGATTTGGAGGTAGATGAGCACTTTGGTGATAGTGACTACAATTCGGTTACATTTACATTAATGATGGAAAGGGATCGGCATATACCGCAGGGCAAGAGTTATAGCTGGGGGAAGAAATTATGTTGCAATTAGGTGAGATTTAGGATGCAAAGGCTATGAAAAGAAACTGCAGGAGATGGGCACAATTGAAATGTGGACTTTGTTCAAGGAACAGCTACTGCATATCCTTGATAAATATGTTCGTGTCAGGAAGGGAGGAATTGGTCGAGCAAGGGAACCATGGTTTACTAAAGAAGTTGAATCTCTTGTGAAGAAGAAGAAGAAGACTTATGTCAAGTTGAGATATGAAGGCTCAATTAGGATGCTTGAGTTACAAGTTAGCCAGGAAGGATCTAAAGAGAGAACTAAGAAGAGTCGGAAGGGGATGTGAGAAATCTTTGGCAGATAGGATCAAGGAAAACCCTAAAGCTTTAATAGGTATGTCAGGAATAAAAAAATGATGAGGATAAGGGCCAGTCAAGGACAGTAGTGGGAAGTTGTGCGTGGAGTCTGAATAGATAGGAGAGGCGCTAAATGAATATTTTCATCAGTATTCACACAGGTAAAATACAATGTTGTTGAGGAGAATACTGAGTTACAGGTTATTAGACTAGATGGGATTGAGGTTGATAAGGAGGAGGTGTTAGCAATTCTGGAAAGTACGAAAATAGATAAGTCCGCTGAGCCGGATGGAATTTATTTTAGGATTCACTGGGAGGCTAGAGAGGAGATTGCAGAGCTTTTGACTTTGATCTTTACGTCGTCATTGTCTACAGGAATAGTGCCAGAAGACTGGAGGATAGCAAGCGTTGTCCCCTTGTTCAAGAAAGGGAATAGAGGCAACCCTGGTAATTATAGACCAGTGAGCCTTACTTCTGTTGTGGGCAAAGTTTTGGAAAGGATTATAAGAGATAGGATTTATAATCATCTAGAAAGGAATAATTTGATTAGGGATAGTCAACACGGTTTTGTGAAGGGGAGGTCGTCCCTCACAAACCTTATTAAGTTCTTTGAGAAAGTGACCAAAGAGATGGATGAGGGTAGAGCAATTAATGTGGTGTATATAGATTTCAGTAAAGCCTTTGATAAAGTTCCCCACGGTAAGCTATATATGGAGGCATGGGATTGAGAGTGATTTAGCAGTTTGGATCAGAAATTGGCTAGCTGTAAGAAGACAGGAGGTAGTGGTTGATGGGAAATGTTCATCCTGGAGTTCAGTTACTAGTAGTATACTGCAAGGATCTGTTTTGGGGCCACTGCTGTTTGTCATTTTTATAAATGACCTGGATGAGGGCTTAGAAGGATGGGTTAATAAATTTGCGGATGATACTAAAGTCGGTTGAGTTGTGGATAGTGCGGAAGCATTTTGTAGATTATAGAGGAACATAGATAAGCTGTGGAGCTGAGTTGAGAGGTGGCAAATGGAGTTTAATGCAGGAAAGTGTGAAGTGATTCACTTTGGAAGGAGTAACAGAAATACAGAGTACTGGGTTAATGGTAAGTTACTTGGCAGTGTGGATGAGCAAAGAGATCTCATGTCCATGTGCATAGATCCCTGAAAGTTGGCACCCAGGTTGATAGGATTGTTAAGAAGGTGTACGGTGTATTACTTTTATTGGTAGAGGAATTAAGTTTAGGAGCCATGAGTTCATGTTGCAGCTGTACATAACTTTGGTGTGGTTGCATTTGGAGTATCGTGTATAGTTCTGATTGCCGCATTATAGGAAGGACATGGAAGTATTGAAAAGGGTGCAGAGGAAATTTATCAGGATGTTGCCTGATATGGTGAGAAGATATTAAGAGGAAAGGCTGAGGGACTTGAGGCTGTTTTCGTTAGAGAGAAGAAGATTAAGAGGTGACTTAATAGAGGCATATAAGATGATCAGAAGATTAGGGTGGACAGTGAGAGCATTTTTCCTGGGATGGAAATGGCTAGCACGAGGGGACATAGCTTGAAGTTAAGGGGTGATAGATATAGGACAAATGTCAGAAGTAGGTTCTTTACTCAGAAAGTAGTAAGGGAGTGGCCTGCAACAGTAGTGGATGCGCCAACATTAAGGGAATTTAAATTGTCATTGGATAAATATATGGATGATATTGGAATCGTGTAGGTTATTTGGGCTGTAGATTGGTTTCACAAGTTAGCGCAGCATCGAGGGCTGAACAGCCTGGACTGCGCTATAATGTTCTATGTTCTTACATAACTAATAATGTGTCCCTTCAAGCCTAACCCCTCCCTTACTCATACGTTCTGCCTGACTGACTCCAGTAAGCTGGCTCTGTGTCCATTTTCATAGACTTATCTGAAATGCATCTAAAGATGCTGTGTTTCTCTAGGCATACGGCTTCAAGTTTTCTCAACCTGTTGAACCCAGGAACTCCTGTGTAGTCAATGCCTGTCAAAGTCACTACACTTCACTTCTTTTCCACCGTTCAATTTGATAGAGGAAAGATCAGCTACATCTTGCACTCCAAGGGTAGACAACTATATACAGCACGTCACAGATACTCTGTTTGGGCTGACCAGGACATCACCTATCCTCTTGACGTCAACTGTCAACAGAAGAAAGCTTAGGAAATTAGAGCAATAGTTGTTTTCTCATGTGCATAGAAATAATAGACTGATTAATTAATTGAACACAACATTCATAGATGCAGAAAGCAACCACTGCATTAATGACAGGATTATACATATTTTTTCAAGGTGTCCAGCCAGCTCTCACAATACACTATCCTGTGTCAATCTACCATTTTTCCCTAATATTTGAACATCCCAGAAAGATATCAGGATGGCTGCTATGGTAATAAAAGATACGTCTGCATATGTGGCTAATGACATTCCTCTGAAAACTCATTAGGTTTGAGCAACACAGCTATAATTGATGCCAGGAACCACAGAGATTTGAATTTAACACACTATAAGGCTGATGAACCACAGGTTCAGATGCATCAATAGGTTTGAAGATACAATATGCCTGCCAAGTGTCTCTTCTGGAGGCAAGGTAAACACTACCTTTTTTACTAAATATTTTATAATGTACAATACAGATTCAGCACGATGTTCTGCATAGAACTCTTTTGACATGATTTTATATAAATGTTAATGTACACTCAGGCCATAATTTTCCAGCTGTCACGCTGGCAGGATCTTCTGATCTGGCCAACAGTGCACCCCCGCTGCAGGCTTTCTGTAGCATGAGATGCAGTCAATAGGAAATAAGAAGATCATGCTGACGGTGAATTGCGCTGTGAAAAAAAAATTCTTGAGGAGGCCAGAAAATATATGTTTACATATTTACCATTAAGTTTTGTACTAGTCACCAATCTGTCCAAGGTGAATAGCTCCTTAAAACTAATCAGCAGTTTGAAACCAGAAGCCACGGAGCAACTTTTTGAGATTTCACCAAAGTGACAAAGATTTGTGATGTTGAATACTTTTGTGTGGGTTTGGTTGCAGTATCTCTAGAGGTGAGTGCATTCCTAAAGTTAGATTGCAGACTGTTAATGCCAGGCTAGTAGCAGAAACCTGCTTCCTTTCAATGGTGAAACCTTTTTGCAGGTCCTTTAATACTTTTACCCTTAAGTGAGGCCAGTATACTTTTCAGAGCTGAGCTCCTGAAGAGCTCTGTTTCACAAAGCAGAACTGGAAGAGGACCTTTCTCTTTTGTGAACTCATTATGAACAGTCACCGACACCGGTATCTATTGCTACTCAATGGTGTTGGGTGTTTCAGACTTTTCTGCTTTATAATCTAATACAACAGATCACCAATGGCTGAACTAATGCCTGGGAGGGATAGAGCACATGACAGCGCATTCCTATGAATATTGTCCTCCACCTAAGTGCCTTCCATAGCAGTTTCCTGCTGCCAAGAAATCTCAAAAATAAGAGGGCCAAAAATTAAGATGATAGCTAGAAGCTGCACATTTCCAAGTAGTAGTCTTGAAAATACTGAGGTTGTGAAAGTTGTTGTATATTTGCTGCTGTGAAGAAGAAATACAAATCATAATCCTGTATGTAAACTGTTAGCTTCTCATTCCTCAACACTCAGAGGCCTGTCTGAATCACTGATTTCCAGGACTTAGTCTCTGCCTATCTGTCGATGAAAGTGTTGGTGGCACCTTCCGACTTTTGTTCCTCTCCCTAGCATTTTATGCTGACTTCTTTCGCAGAATGGCCTACTCCTGCTCCTAGTGCAAAAGAAGTGCTGGTTAGGTGCACTAGCCATGCTACATTTTCCCTCAGTAACCTGAATAGGTGCCATAGTGGACAACTCGGGAATTTTCACAGTAACTTCATTGCAGTGTTAATATAAGCCTACTTGTAAAACTAATGAATAAATCTAAACTTAATTTCTATGTAAGGGGAGAATGTGATTTGTTGGAAAAATATTAGAAGGATCAGTATAGGAGTATGAGTCTTGTGAATGTATTGTGAAATCGAGAAGATGAAACATGGAATGTGTTTGAGAGGTGATGAAGATTTTTTACTCATAGCATGCTCAAACTATATTATTTATAATATAATCATATATTATATAATATATATCATATATTATATATAATCATATAATTCTGTATGATTATATTTGACAGTGAAAAATTACCAAAAGCTATCCAGTTTAGTATTCTTAAACTTTTTGTCAGGGTGCAACCATAAACTCTTAATCTTTCATGTCCCTCTAGCTGAAGTACGATAGCAATGAGATAAACATTTTATTCTTTTTCTAGTCAAATACTTGAAAATTGCCTCATTTTTCTAAAAATGACTGTTATCATTAATGGCTTTATTAGATTTCTTACCTCCGAATTCCACTTTCCTCTTATTCCTAAATGCTCAGCTAGGCAAGGTATATCAGGTTAGAGTTGGGCACTATGAGAATTAGAACTGAGATGCATTTCCCTGGGACCACAAAAATAGCAATTAAAAATTTTATAGGCATTTCTTGATATCCTCTAGAAATTCCTTTAAAGACAATTCCTTAGGTCATTGTAAACCTAGTGCTCAGTGCGGGCTATGCCCCTTTTTATCTGAGTTTTGCATTTTCAGCCCTTCAACTAACCTAGGACTCTAAATTATATAGTTAAACAGCTTTTTGGGCAGGTGCCTAGATGGCTAAATGTCATCTATACTTGATGTTGATACAAGAGTCAGTGCCAATTTTATGTAGTGTTACAAACTTCTAGTACACTATCTTTATTAGAATTGAATATGGCTCCCCCTCCCATCTGTGCCTTATGACAGAGGTTGTATGACTATAGCAAGCTAGATAGCACCTTTATTTACGATTGCATTTCAATATGAAACACCCCCCTTTTCATGATGAACACAACAAATTTGCACGTGTAACTGTGAGTTACCCATATTCCCACTATTCACCTAAATTATCAAACTATCAATTATCTCTTCAGTCTCTGCGAATGCATTGCATAATCAAGAAATCATGCAGGTTTCTTGAGGGTACACATGTGTGTTGTCATTGGCTGTTTGTTTGTGTGACGTTCTCTCACTCAGCAATGTTGTTCTGAGAGCACTTGTGTCTTAGTAATTGTTGATGTTGTTATATTTGTTTTTGGGAATAGATGGACCTCTGGCAATGATGGTCATTCTGCATCTGGTGAGATCTTATCTTCTCAATCGGCGACGTGCAGTGAAGGAATTGCTTCTGTAGTTTTTTTTTGTATGCCTGTGGTTGTGCTGGCATATTTGATTGTTCATTTGTTCACATTCCCCATATAAGACTCAGCTAACAACTGCTCTATGCGTGTCTCAAGTTTCCACATGGGTTGATTCCCATTGAGAGCATTGAAAGCTTGTACCCTGACTCAACTCTGGCTCTGGTTTACCAATTTGGTCAAAATTAAATTTGGCTTTCTGCTGTTTCACCTTGTTTTTCTCATTCATGGCTGTTATACTCCTGGATTTGCTATCCGAAGATTAGTTTGTATGCAGTGTAATATTAATCTTTGAACTAGTCTACTTTTGTTGACTTCAGTGTATGTGTTTCTTGACTCAAGGATTGCTTTGCATTCATGTATGCTCGATTTGCTCTGTTTCTTGATGATTCCTTTGGCAATTTTCACTGCTAACTGAGCTTTTACATTCTACTAGGAACAATGTGGAGATAATATTGTGTTAATTTTCCTTCAATAAATCCTTTGTGAAGTAGATGAATTCTTCATTAATGAACTGAGGACCAATGTCACCCTTCAGTGTTTGGAGTGTTGTAATAACTGACTCATGCTTTAAGCGTTCCACAATCTCACTGGTGGGGGTAGGGGCCTAGATAAAAATACTGTCAGAGAGAGTTGATGCAGATTCAATGGGTCGAATGGCTCCTTCCGCACTGTAGGGATTCCATGAATTCACTGGTGCAAGTTTATTCAGTTGTAAACAGAATAATGATCTTCATTAGTAAGTTAATCAGTTCCTGTCAGAGTGAAGAGGTCTGCTCCCGGCTTCATCCATGGTCTGTCTGGGATGTGATGTGTCATTGGCTGCTCTCTAACTTGCTTGGCTTTGTATTTGTTACAAGCTGATCTGGTCCTTGATTTCATTGTTGTAATAACTGACTCATGCTTTAAGCGTTCCACAATCTCACTGGTGGGGGTAGGGGCCTAGATAAAAATACTGTCAGAGAGAGTCGATGCAGATTCAATGGGTCGAATGGCTCCTTCCGCACTGTAGAGATTCCATGAATTCACTGGTGCAAGTTTATTCAGTTGTAAACAGAATAATGATCTTCACTAGTAAGCTAATCAGTTCCTGTCAGAGTGAAGAGGTCTGCTCCCAGCTTCATCCATGGTCTATCTGGGATGTGATGTGTCATTGGCTGCTCTCTAACTTGCTTGGCTTTGTATTTGTTACAAGCTGATCTGGTCCTTGATTTCATTGTTCATATTTGGACAGTCAAATACTTCTTTTGCCTTCTTTAGATACGTCTAAATTCCTTGATGGTTTGCATAGATGTGTTTCAGAATCTCTCTTTTTATCTCAATTGATAAGTTCTCTAATAATGACTCGATTTCTTTTGTACAAGTTGGCATCTTGGGCTGTTAATTTAACTTTGTCTGCCTGAAATGTTCTTGTGGTATAGGTGAGCCATTGATGTTCACAGTCCATTCTTTCGTCATTCTTTCTTGCAGCAGTTGGAGAGTTGCATTTTGTTGGATAGTTTGCTTAATTTGAACAAGATGTGTGTCTGTCAAATTCAATGTCTCTGGATGATTAATGACTGCCAAATGTGTTGAGTTGCCACGACACATTGAATCTGGAAGATTTCACATTCCATTTCAGCTGCCTCAACATTCCTCATAGGAAGTGCTACTCTCAATCGCATTGACTAATCCAGTATCAAGTTACAGAAGTCCTACAGTGCAGGAGGCCATTTGCCCATTGAGTCTGCACTGACTACAATCTCATCCCAGCCCTACCCCCATATCCTTACACATTTACCCACTAATCCCTCTAACCTATGCATCTCAGGATTCTAAGGGGCAATTTTTAGAATGGCCAATCAACCTAGCCTGCACATTTTTGGACCGTGGGAGGAAACCGGAGCACCGGGAGAAAATCCACACAGACACAAGGAGAATGTGCAAACTCTACACAGACTGTGACCCAAGCTGGGAATTGAACCCGCGTCCCTGGAACTGTGAAGCAACAATGCTAACCACTATGTTACAATGTACATGTCTCCCATGCTTGATTATCACATCCAGATGATGGATGGAATTTTATTAATCTGCCTGCCGCAGGAATTGTAGTGGGCAGGACAGAAATTCACCGGACCATCTAAAAGTCTATCAACCTCGGCTGAGAGTTTCAGAGTTGGGGCACGTGCAGCTGGAAAATCCTGCCCATATTTCTATCAGTGAAGTAATAGTCTTTATAGACACTTTGAGCAAATGTTAGGGGTTTGAGGAAAATGCTTTGACATGTCTTGTGGTTGAATTCCACCATCAGTTAGTCTCTCCCAAGCAGTTATTAATGGAAATGCTCACAAAGTGAAAAACTCAGAACTTTTTCTTGATTTGAGTGTAGCGTCATTCAGTTTGTGTTAATGCTCTGAATGCAAATGCAAGTGATTATCCTTGCTGCATTAAGGACACATCTCATAGGTGACATCACACTGCAAGGTGACTTCAACTAGTGATATCATTATGCTGGTGTTACTATCAATTACTAAATGTTACTACTTATTCTATGTCCCAAAAGCATTCCACATCCTTGGCAGTGAGCTGGCATAATGGTTCACACTCCAATAACAAATTAGGCAAAAAATCTTGCTAAGTATTTAACGATTCCAAGAAATCATTGCACTGTTCTCATACTTGTTGGGCACTGTATTGCTGCAACAGATCTCACCTTTTCAGGATCTGGGCTGAAATGTTTTTCTGTCAGTACATGGCCTATATACTAGCATCTTCAATTGCAATTTTTTTTTGTTCAGCTTTTGATTCATCTCGTGAATCCTGGCAGTCACACCAGATTCTGATCTTGGTCAGCAATGGCTTCTTCCAGTGTATCTTCACATTCATTGAGTATCTGATCATCCACTATAGCTTCCACTTCAGGAAGATCACTGACTGTCATGCTGTCTGTGTTGATACTCTTTAGGAGCCTTGGAAATGCCAAACAGCATGTGCTGTTTAAGAACATCCAGAATTTCTTAGGAAGCTGCTGCTTTTATCCAGCTTCACTTTCCAATATACATTTTCATGTTTTGTTTCATAAAGATCTATGCCTTTGCTAGTTGTGGCAAAATTCCTTTGATAGTTGGCATGAAGTACTGCGATCTCTTCAATGCTTTATTTATAGAATCATAGAGGTTTACAGCATGGAAACAGGCCCTTTGGCCCAATTTGTCCGTGCCTCCCTTTTTTTAACCCCTATGCTAGTCCCAATTGCCTGCATTTGGCCCATATCCCTCTATACCCATCTTATCCATGTAACTGTCTAAACGCTTTTTAAAATTCAAGATTGTACCCGCCTCCACTACTACCTGTAGCAGCTTATTCCAGATACTTATCACTCTCTGTATGAAACAATTGCCCCTCTGGACCATTTTGTATCTCTTCCCTCTCATCTTAAAGATCTTTTGAGTCTCTGTTTACTCTCAGTTTTCTCAGTTATTTCAATGCTACCATGATGCTAATCCAATCTGTAGGAATAGTTACTCTTGATTATTCCCTCCTTTTCCAGCCCTACCATGTTGTTTTTAGGCTTGACTAAGGGCAGCTGGAAGTTTTCTCAACAGATATTGAATTGGTTTTACATTTTCCTCTATCTTGAGGTGGTGCTCTCTTTGTACACATCCAAACCTTACAGGTCTTTGCATTCCACTTGGATCTGTTCATCAATCAATGATTTCGTGTGTGGCAACATATTGTAAATCTCTTTTTCACATCTGGAATTACCAGTCTAAGCTTTAGCCTTGTTCTGGTGAAGATGAGGACTTTTGTTTACCATCTATAATCAGGAGCTCTAGATCTTCATTCTTGCTATTGCATTGGGGTCACAGATTAATTTGTTCTGTCGGTATGAGTATATTGCCATCACATAGTCTCAATCTTACTTTCAAATATTTCAGTTTTGGATTGCCATGTTGTTAATGATATTGCATGACCACCAATGTCTATCTAATATTTCTTATTCATTTGATACTCTCTTCTGCAGTTATCAATCTAACAATCACAAACCATTTCTTACTTATAGATTCAATGGCACTGATCTGTTGTATGGTGTATTGTGATTCATCAGACTCTTTGGCTGATATCTCACCAATGGCTATCTCTATTAGCTTGTTTAGCTCCTTTCTAATCAAAGACTTGTGTGCAATTTTATTTAGCTGCTTTAGAACTGCTTTTTCCATGCTGTACAAGACTTCTTTTCCTTTGTGTGTTGTCCTCTGCAATATTTGCCTCCACCCCTTTGTCCGTGATTGTTCTACTCTTTAGATCGCAAATGCCTATCAGCATTATGGAAAGTTTGTCATGCAATTCTACAGTGTATGAAGATGGCCTAGCTGACATTTTACAACTGCACTTCTGGGCATATCTATTGTTTTCTTGCAAGTAAATTTTTCCTCAGTGGACATGCCATTGCTGAAGGATCTTTTATGCGGTCTTTAATGAATAATTTTTTCGTTTGCCAAATTCACAGGGTTCTGCAAGCTTTGTTACTTAAGTCACATACTGATCGATAGGCTCTTTTTTTTTTACCTAATCCTGAATACAGAGTGTTCATAAGTTATGTCCACTTGGGGTTCAAACTGTGCTTTCAATGTTTTTAAATTTCTGCCATCTGCTTTTCCTATTCTTCAGAGATTTAGGATAGAACACAATTTCTAATAGACTCTCCCCACTAGTGACATGTTGGCTCCTGCTTGTTAATTAAACCTGTCGTAATGTCATAGTTTTGCCATTGCAAGGAAAAGCTCTTCCTGCACATGTAGCCTTCCATTTTGACAGGAGCTGGGAAAGGAAAATTAACAGCCATTTTCACTTGTCCAGTTTGTTTGCTTTTCTGTTCAATAGCTTTTAGTTTTTTCAAAAAAAAACAGCCTTCTGCAGCTCTGAAAGTTTCTGTGTTCCCCTTTCAGTGGCTGTAGCTTTTTTCCAGCTTTTCAAAATTCAATCTCAGCCCCACTTTTGACACCATGTCACAAGCTCAAATAAGTCAGTACTTATTGCACAATGTGTTCATTAAAACTGAATATAACATGGCTGCCCCTACCTGTGCCTCATGATAGGGGTCACATGACAATGGCAAGCCAGATAGAACCTTGAGTACATATTTGCATTTCAATCCCTAACATGTAATTCAAACGGCTGTTGAAACGATTTCTTTTACTCAGTTCAATCATTATTGGTTTCAGCTCTTCACCTAAATTTCTCAATTGAAAAGGTTTACATTAAAATAAATCCAAATTTGCATTAACTTATACTGCATTTGAATTTTCAGTGTTATTTTCTCTCTATGCAACAAACAAATGCTCAAATTTGAAGCATTATACAAACAAGAAGTACTTGAAACATTTGTACTTTGATTAAGATTTTAACATTTTATATTAGCAGATGAATTATAATATAATGAATGAAATCTTTCAAACATAACAATCCATTAGAAACACTGTCAATCCTGAAATAAAAATCTGGGTGAGACACTATAAAATCATTAATATTTTGGCAGTTGGCAGGCTACACTTGAGCGACTGTGGGCTGCATATTCTATTGGCAACCTGTCATCAAGGGAAAGAGAACTTATCAAAAGCCAGCAGGTTGCAATTTTAGAATGCTTAATATAAAAGTTTTCACATTGAAAAGTTGTATTTCTCTAAGTGCATTCCTGATTTACAAAAAGCACAGTTGGTGATGTTTATCTCCATTTTGCAGAGTGCAGCTTCATGTGCTATAGAATTGCATGACAGAGCAGCAAAGATGCTATTGGACCTAAGGGAAAGAGATGAATGTGCATTCATACAAAGTATGACATGATTCTGTATAAAATATTTCACTAAATTAAGAAGTTAAAGATATATCTCTACAGAGCTAATGACTTTTAGATCTGTAATAATTAAGCAGAGCGGGAAAAATCAAACCACCCTTTCTGGCAGGAATGAATTGAGTAAGAGGTCTGGCAACACCAATTTTAAATCCAACTGATTTATTTGATAGTAAATCTGCTAGCTTTCAGCGTTTGTGCCTTCGTCAGGCGAATGAGGTGTTCTGGTCTCCAAAAGCACATATATCAGCACAGACAGTTTACAGATTGATGATTAGAATGCGAATCCTTACACCTAACGTAATGTCACGGGTATTCGGCCTCTAACCTTCGGGTAAACGTTCTTCAAGGGGGCCTTCATGACACATGACAGCGCAGCGCTGCTGAGCAGAGACTGATAGCCAAGTTCCGCACACATGAGGATAGTCTTAACAGGGATCTTGGCTTCATGTCACACTATCTGTAACCCCCATGACTTGCCTGGGTTAGCAAAAAACCTCACTTACTGTGCTGTCTGGAGACAATACACATCTCTCTAACCTCAGTGCTCAGTGTTCTTTCGTTAGCCACTTTAAGACTTGAATAGCAGGTTAGGTGTAAGGATTCCCATTCTAATCAGCAATCTGTAAACTGTCTGTGCTGATATGTGTGCTTTTGGAGACCAGAACACCTCATTTGCCTGAAAAGGCACAAATGCCGAAAGCTAGCAGATTTACTATCAAATAAATCGGTTGGATTTAAAATTGGTGTTGCCAGACCTCTTACTGAGTTTACCCCAGTCCAACGCCAGCATCTCTACATCAGGAATGAATTGTGCAAGGTGTTAAAATCAGGTGATTAGGTGATACCTGATACCTTACCAGACCATTCCTGTTCCAGTCCTACCTGATGCCATTTTAGCCAAGTGGGTTTTTTAGATGCCAAAGAAATATTCCTTGATTTGAATCAGAGTGAGGAGTGGGGGGGAAGTTTCAAGATTAAAAGACTTCAGGACACCAGTGGCATCTCTTCTTTACTGAGCTCGCTGAAGTCAGCATGGGTTATGACTTTGAAAATTGCTGGTTTCTAATTTATTTTCTCAGTTAGCAGTGACAGCTGTTTGTGCACTGTACTGGGTAGTGAAGAGAAGACGGAAGAGCAGCAGTAGTTGTTGAACTCCCAATATACAGGAAGAATTGCAGTTAGACTTTGAGAAAACAACACATAAGGTGCATGCTCACATTAGACTTTACTGACTCAACAGAATCTACAGGCCAATGTGATTGTAGAAGTACTGGGCTGTAATGACTGGTGTCCAAGGACTTAGAAAACAAATGTTTATTAATAAATTACATGCTGTGGGTCTGCCCTGCGCTCGAGGGACATCTCCCATACTCCCGATCACTTTTGTAGCCCCTCATCTCAGCATCCACATGACTATCCAATCTACATCTTCCCCACTTAAATTGAGAAAACCAGCAGTACTGAGGTATAATTGTGTAAGAAAAAAGGCACATGGAACTCACCAGAATGATAGGGAGTGGGATAGTCTGATCTTGCATTTGGACATAGTTCATCACAACATCGAGGGCTGAAGGGTCTGTACTTTGCTGTACTGTTCTATGTTCTATGTTCTAATAGTCACTGCTTGCAATCATGTAACTATTTACAATGTGCAAAGCACTATTTGGGCTGCAGCAGTTGGCATATAACCCATCGGGTCTCCTTTCTCACCCCCACACTCTTTTTAGAAAACAAAATGCATTTGTAGACTAATTCATCATGTAGTCCTTGAATCTTATATTTATTTTGCTCATGCATCCTGAACATGTAATTGTATCAACTGGTTGTGAGATGTTCTCAGATTGGTGTTCTCAGTGTGGATGGCATCAGGCATCTTCATAATATTCCCTGAGGCTGCAGGGCTTGCTGTGTTGGCATCTGGCAGAAACTCCACTTCCATTGATTTAGAGAGCCCCTATTGCAGGCCAGATACCTGAGGTGCTGTGGTGGTTGATGGCACCGTTTCAGGTACCTGCAGTAGTTGTTGCCAGTTTTATACATAATGGGTACCATAAAAGAAAACCACATAGCTGTTTGGCTATGGGGCATGGCTGTATACCACCATCAATTTGTCATGGCTGCTTGTGGTCTGGATCCTGACCATTTAACTAGGTGCTAAAAGGCAGAGTCTGCAAGAATTTCAATCATAATACCTTTCTCCCCTTGGTGGACACCACTCATGTCGGTTTCAATATATGGTTGCAAGGGGGCCTTACCAATGGGGATCATGGTCCTGTTGTTCTTGGAGAATATTTGCTGTGCTGACAAGGGCAGACCCTGGCTTGGCACATTTTGCAGGCTGAAGAGTGCAGCATAGAAATCTATATGTTCTCAGGCACATTTTTCAAACAGGGGCTTGGCTGAGTATACTACCCATTCTGCCAGGCCGCTAGACTGTAGGTATAGGGGCTAGCAGTGATATGTTCAAAGTCACATGTTTGTACAAAGTTCCTGAACTCACTGGAGACAAGTTTGTAAGTGTTGTCCTTCAGTATCCTCTGAGGGATACTGTGTTGGGCTAGGATAGGTGGGTGAGGTAGATAAATGGATAAATGGAATGATGGGTAGTTGGTTTCGAGATTAGTCAGGTTGGATGGTCAGGATAGTCCTCCATTGCTTATTACCAACC
The DNA here is from genome assembly GCA_024679065.1 of Sphyrna mokarran. Lineage (NCBI taxonomy): Eukaryota > Metazoa > Chordata > Chondrichthyes > Carcharhiniformes > Carcharhinidae > Sphyrna > Sphyrna mokarran. Next base: position 39,468,105 of record JAGIQG010000009.1, read on the forward strand.
TTTTTTACAGCTTCTGGCAGATGCTCTCTCTTGCTCCTCCTGTTTCCAAGTTCTTCCTGATCCAGACATAAAATGCCTGCTTCAAAATTGCTCATAAGCTGACTGATTGTTTCTGTGAAAAAACACATAACTTCACAACTAAGGGTATCAAACAAATATAGAAGTTCCAAAGCAGAATCATATTGGACTCAAGATGTTCATCACTCTATTTCTTTCCCCACAGATGCTGCCAAATCTGCTGTGTTTTTCCAGTGCTTTTTGTTTTTAATTACAAAATCGTACTTCCCTGCATAATCTATTTCTATAGTAAGTTGGCATACCTGGAATGACCCAGACTGAGATCCAACCCAATTAATTTTACTTTCAAAATATCTGTTTGTTTCTGGGAACCACATTAATAATTTAAATCCCTTAGGGAGAGAGCCATAGGCATCTTGGATCCAATCTTATCAAATAAATTTGAAGGCAATAATCTTAAGGCTCGCTGCACTGGTCAACCACCCAGGGATTTCGATGACCTCTGATTCCTGCACGCATGCATCCACCCAAGCATGGCCATGGCACCTGGTCCCTGTTGATGGCATCCACGTGTGATTCTTCCAGCCTCCCGGATGCTTCCAGAGACTGGAAATGATTGTGCCAGCCCAGCTAATGTCATGGTATTCAAATCAGTACTGTTGGCAAAACAGAGCTGGGAAAATGGCATCTGACATCAAACCTGTTAGCACCATTTGTCTCCACTACTTTTGGAGAGTTAGCCCATTCTTGTGTGTTTACACACTTCAACCTCTGACCTCTTTAAATAAAGATGGACCATCCTTTCAATTGCAACTATTTTAATTGTGTTTACCTGCTTCTCAAACCAGCAGTTTTTCTTTTTCTTTATTTTAAAATTTCAATTATTTATTGAGGGGATAGAATACAAAAATAGGACGTTTATGCTCCAGTTCTACAAGGAATTAGTGAGATCATATCTGGAATAGTGAGTGGATTATTGGCCTGCTTATTTAAGGAAAGGTGTGTTGGAAATAATTCAGAAAAGCCTTATTTGGATAAAACAAGGAATGAGTGGGTTGTCTTATGAGGAAAGATTGGGAGAAGTTAGGTTTTATCCAGTGGAATTTATATGAGTAAAAGGCAATTTGATCGAAACCTTTAATATTCTAAGTGATATTGGCAGGGTGGATGTTTCCTTTCACCAGAGAATCTAGAAATAGGGATCACTGTTTAAAAATAAGGTGTTGATCATTTAAGACAGATCTTATGATTGTATATTTATTTGTATGTATGTTTATATGTTCTTAATCCTCAAATTAACAGTCATCTTCCTAAAACATGAATAATGAAATTAGACATTTTCACAACCATGTACCATTCTCAGGAGGGTATTTTCCTCTGTGGCATCCTTTTCAGAACCTTCATTGGGACATTGTTGCTGCTGAGAGGACCTAGAGGAAATGGGCAGAAGTTAGTGTGCAGTAAGAGACTAGATATTCACACATGTATGCCTTACCAAGAGTGATTGAGGTTTTGAAGTTGTTGATTTTATAATTGCTCGTGTTTAAGAAGGGTACAGTGAAAACAGTAATTGATCCAACAAGCTGCAAGTTGTCCAAAATAGTGTGGATGCTGGAAATCTGGTATATAAACAAAAAATGCTGGAAATACTCAACAGATCTGGCAAGAAACATCTCCAATGTTCCTTGACTGAATATCCACTCAATTAGTGATCCATATTCATAGCATTTCTACAATGACAATGCTCCCAATAACAAATGGCCACTGGGATCCTCCCCGCATCCCGAATCCCATTATCATCTATGACTGCTGCCAGCCTCATCTATAGGAAGACATCAGGGAACTGAGGGCAGCCATGCTCCTTCCAGCATTGTACTCTGAACAGCACAAGAAAAGATAGAAATGGAAAAAAAAATTAACTCCAATGAATTCAAATCCCCTTCAAGAGATGCATCCATCTATTAAATATCCTAACTCGTGAATGGCATTGAAAATTATGCAGTTAAACTGAGCAAGGGACATGCTGCTGACTCGATTGGTTAGGCAACTGGGCAAACGTATTATGAGACATGGCAGTCTAAACAACCTGAGCCTTCTTGCAGTTTCCTCTTCCTGTTTGCCGATGCCTTGAATTCTCTCCCCTGCAAACAGATCTTGTTCCAGTGTAAAATTGCCTTTTGTATCAGATGTAGAATGTTCTCTTGGCAGCTGAAGGTTATTTTTCAATCAGCTTGCTCTTGTGATGTCACAATCATCAATCTACTTATGAATATCATCATGCATCAAGGACATAGGGAGAGTGACATCTGCACCAACAGCTGTTTGCACCAAAAATATTGGCCTAGAAACAGACATAAAACAAAGATAGTAAATGTAATTATAATGGACACCAGAGAATATGTTTGCAGCTGTAATCTGTTTTCAAAGTTCAGAAGTTGGTTTGTATAATTTTGAACATCTCACTTTGCATATATTACTTGTTTCTATCACTACTAAAAATATTTCCATAGAAAGATCAATAACAGCTAATTATAGCTGAATCCAGAGTGGAGCCCCACTCTACAATTATTTCCACATCAAGGACATTGCATCAAGGATTTTGCACGTAATGAGAACTTGTTTAGAACAGGGCACAAGGATGGTTCACTGAGGGCTAAAGTCCAACAAAACCTGAACCCCGCTAAAGACACAATGAACACAGTTAACACTAAATTAACTAAACCAGTGCACTTCAGAAAGTCACTCTGCACAAGTGAAAATCGAATTGCACAAGGCTTTGCTGTAGAACTAATTCACATCTCTCTTGTTTGCTTTTCTCTGCCCTTATCTCCATAATCTTTTCCACCTACTTTTCTTTATTTGCTTTTCTTTACTTGCTTTTTAAATTTTGCTAACCTATTTTACATCTTAAAAAGCGAATTGAGAGTCAGATTGAATTTCATATCATAAAGTACATATTCAAAAGAGAAATACTGTGGACGTTGGAAATCTGATATATAAACAAAAAAATGCTGGAGATATTCAACAGATCTGGCAGTATCTGTGGAGAGAGCAAATGAACAGAATCTTACCAGCTTTGAGTTTTTTTCTGCCATTGACACCAAGAGCAGGTTGCAATCCTGCTGGGTCAGCTGGTTATATGGTGTTGTGATCTTGCGCTTCATGAATTTGCATGTCGTCCTTGTGCAAGGGCCATGCTAATCTTCTCTGTATCGTTCCAATTTTAGTATATGTGGTGGTCCTGCAGGCAACAGTCAACTCAAGGACACTGGCCATCCAATTAAACACAATATAGCAAGGAAGAAGGCCCATCATATCTATGTCGGCCATCAAGCTATCTGTTCTAATCCCACATTCTAGCACTTGGCCTGTAGCCTTGTATGCTGTGAGATTTTAAGTGTTCATCCAAATGCTTCTTAAATATTGTGAGGGTTCACCCTTTACCACCCTTTTATGCAGTGAGTACCAGATTCCCATTACCCTTTGGGTGAAAAAGTTTTTCCTTCCATCACCTGTACACTCCTGCCCCTTAACTTAAATTATTGACCCCAGTGCTAAGGAAAATTTTCTTTTTCCTAGACACCCGATCAGTACCTCTCATAATTTTATATATCCCAATCAGATTCCCTCCTCAGCCTTCTCTGCTCCAAGGAAAATAATCCCAACATATTCAATCTCCCTTGATAGCTGAAACCCGTGAAGCAGCCTGGTGAATCTCCTCTGCACCTTCTCTAGTGCAGTCACTTCCATGATAATGAGCAGTCTGTTTAGGTGAGAGACCCAATTACAGGACCTGACTTTCTGGATGGCTGGCAAACCCACCAGGACTAGGAGGCAACCAAAATGGAGGTGCTCTCTGAAGCTTCAGAAAATTTTAAAATGCTTGCAGTTGCCAAACGACCTTTGTGGATTTTGAGCATATGTTTTTATAAAGAAAATACGTTTGGTTCAGTTAATAGAGGATAAGAAATTTAACTTTCACTCAAAATGGGAATAAAGCCAATTGAGCAAATCCTCAGTTATGCTGAAACAATTATTTGGGTTAGAATTAGTCACCAATGTGGGTTGATCAAGAGCCAGCATGGATTTCTAAAGAAGAAATCATATTTAACTAACTTGCTGGAGTTTTTTGAGGAGTTGACAGAAAGTTTGGATAATCGCAATGCTATTGATGTAGTGGTATAGTTGGACTTTCAGAAAGTATTCAATACAATACCACATTGTCCCGTGAGTAAAGTTATAGCTTGTGCAGTAAAAGGGACCGGAGCAATGCACATATAAAATTTGCTGAATAATAGGAATCAGAGAGTAATGGTCAAAGGATATTTTTCAGGCTGGAGAAAGATTTGCTCTGGTGTTCCCCAGGGATCTAGATCTTGGTGTGTAGGAATCAATTTCAAAGGTTGCAAATGGCAAAAAATGTGGAAATAATGTAAATTATGAAGAGGACAATGTCGAACTTCAAATGGATGTAGGTAAGTTGGTGGAGTGGGCAGATAGGTAACAAATGAAATTCAACGCAGAGATGTGTGAGGTGATGCATTTTGGTAGGAAGAACATGGAGAGACAACATAAAATGCAAGGTAAAATTCTTAAAGGAGTGCGGGAGCAGTGGGATCTGAATATAGTTTGGTATAGATCTTTGAAAGTGGCAGTACAAGTAGAGAGAACTATACTTAGAACAGTCAATAGTTAGACCTCAGCTAGAATATTGTTACATAGATGACACACTACAGGACTGATGCAACCACATTGGGGAGAGTACAGAAAAGCTTTACAATAATCGTTCCAGGCATGAGAAAATTAAGTTATGAGGATAGATTGGAGAGATTGGGGCTGTTTTCCTTGGAGAAAAAACAGCTAAATAAGAGAAGATTTGATAGAGGAGATCCAAAATCATGAGTGAGGTGAACAAAGTAGATGAGGAGAAATTGTTCTTGCTCATAAAATGATCAAGAATGAAAGTGTTTTACAAAAGAAACAAATATGATGTGGGAGAAAACGTTTTAACACAGTGAGTGAGTCGGGTTTAGAATGCATTGCCTTGAAGTATGGTAGAGGCAGTTTCAATCAATATATTCAGAAGGGCTTAGATAAATACTTGAATAGAAATAATGTACCGGAGTTTGGGGAAAAGGCAGAGGAATGGCACTAAACTATAATGCTCATTTGGAGAGCCGGTGCAGACACAATAGACCAAATGGCTTCTTCTGTGCCATAACAATTTTGTGATTCTTTAAATATGGCATCAGGCAGGCCTCAGTCTTTGGGTCTGTCCAGCACCTGCTGATTTCCAACTGATAGCTGATCATTATCCAAGTACGAAGTGAGTGAGATCATTTGAAATTTTGCTCTGTACTATTTATCCAGATTACTGGTTTCTGTCATGGACCATAGCATTGGATAGAGGTGCATGTGCAAAGATCCACAAACATGTTAAGACTTAGTTAGACATATATAGCTTGAACTTCCTGTCCACAAGATCACCAATCAATATTATTGCAAAAGCATTTGATTTCCATCTGCAGAATAGAGGCCCTGTCCAAGATTGAATTTGATTTTTTGTTTCAAAATGATGGTTGTTGGTGCTGGGAAGGATTGTGACACAAGGTGATTTGAGAAGTAGGGATGTAAACAACATGACAATGGAATATTCGTGCAATTAATGCTAAGCTCAGCAGAATCCCAAATTGTTATAAATTGTAAAAAGATTTTCATACAACTGAATAATGGCATGTATGAATTTTAATGCTACTGTGATGCCAGGTATGTAGGCTATATGTCCTAACAATTGGCTGATTGAGTCATACAATGTAATCCTTAAGTTGTTCATAATAGGAAGAATACAGATCCAACTCAACCAGTCTGCATTTTCAAAACCCAGAATGAAACATCTACTGTTACATGTCATTGCTGACTGGGCAACACCTGCTGAACAATCTTCAGTGTGATAATAGCTACACTAACAACAAAGTTAAAATAATGAGTTGAGCTCAAAACATGGCTTATTTACATTTGCTGGAAATAATATATATTCATGCCCAGGGACCAATTCTCTGCAAACAAGATGATTATTTTCAAGCTTTTGTGCAACCTTTTTGTGCAAAGGGTCACATTTCATTTTTTTCACATACTGGACTGATGACCAAATTTCAAAATTATAAGGATTGGCACAATGTTAAACATGAATTTCAACAAAATGTTGAGGAATGAATCATAGATTCATAGAATCCTCACAGTATAGAAGAAGGCCATTCAACTCATTGAGTATATACTGACCACAATTGAGTCTGTATCGACCGTAACCCACGCATTTACCCCGCTAATCCCCTTGACATTAATGTCAATTTAGCATGGCCAATCAACCTAACCGCATATCTTTGGGCTGTGAGAGGAAACAGGAGCACCCGGAGGAAACCCATGTAGCCATGGAGAGAGCATGCCAACTCCACACAGACAGTGACCAAGGCCAGAATTAAATCTGGGACCCTGGCACTGTGAAATAGCAGTACTAACCACCATGCCATCGTGCTGCCCTGAAGGAAAGAAATAATTTGCTGAGCAAAAGTAAAGCACCCAGCCTCCCAGTTTGACTTCCCATCCATCAGCAGCCAGTTCCTTGCCCTGCCTAGTGGTCACGTGCTTCCTCCACCAATTTCCCAACATGGCAGCCACTTTCCCACTACTCATCAGCCACTTGCTTACTCCCAAAAACCGCTTTCCTTGCTTAGCCACTGCTTTGATTATTACCACACTGAAAACCTCCCTTCTTCCCCAACAGACTAACCACTTCTGTTGTGTCATATTTCTTGGTCTCACAATCCCAGCAGTAGTAAAGGCAGTAGAGAAATGGCTTGGAATTGGAGGAACAGTTCTTTGAAGAATCTTCTAAGTCACCTACCAACCTATGGACACAGTGTCTACAGGTTAGATAGTGAGTTCCCCATTGTTTCCTCCATGGCAATACCTTGGCCAATCAACATCAACTTGCCAACCAATCAGTACCCTTTTCTCTTTTAGTATAAAATGTTGTGAGAATCTGAAATTTGGCATTCTTGCATTTGTCCTGGCAAGTGCAAGGCGAAAAGCTTTGGCAACTTGTATTTCTTTTCAGCAATATTCAAGTTTGTACAATCAAACAACTGTTTAAATAGTTTTACTTTAGAAATAGTACATTGATCTGAATTCTTGTTTTAGAACCAAGTATTTGAAAACCTGACATCCTTTTGAAGTCAAAATGTTATTTATTGACCTCAAGCTTATATAAATCAAAGGTTATGTTTTGGTGTTCAAAGAGTGGTTAATGTTTACCACGTACAAATGAAAAATGAACAAATTGGTTTTGTATTGATTGGACAGTTCAGAGATTTGCTTTACTGGAAGAGTTGCATTTTAGTTACTGGAACGCTTGAATATCTTACAAGAATGAACTGAAGCATTGAATTAGAAGTTTGGCACAACTATGCTTGTTCTAAATTGTTGAACTTGGTGCCAGCTGGCCTTTTATTTCATTAGCATTTTTTCAAGCTACTAATCACTTTAAGAAATTACACTGGCGTCAGAAACATTCAATGTTGGTTTCCCATACCTTAACAATAAAGCAAATTTCATTCCAGATAGAATATAATTTAACATGTACAACTTCAGAAGTTATATGAGATACGTATGAATTTTAAATTCTAGTTAAGGTGAGATAAACATAGGATTTAAATGCCAATATCATGAACATCAGTAATTTTTATTCTGATTTACCAACATGTGAAACATGGTAATGTAGGCATCAAGACCCAGTTTTATATCATTATTGTCATTCCAACAATTCTGATGATGTTTTAACACAACAGCAGATGTTTTAGCCTGATAGACCAAAAACATCAATTGATAAAATTAAGAACATATAAAGTGGTTGCCACCACTTAGTTAAATGATGTCTGATTTGTAACATAACTCTACTTACTCATCTTTGTTCCAAATATTCTTAATATGCTTTGTCCCCTTGCTCCCAATTCCCCAATCAGAGCAAATTGCTTTTTCAAAAATACCCTATTGAATCATTGTCATTTTAAAACCTTGGCTTAACATTTGGCTCCATAGCATACCACTGTACTCCCAAAATGGCATCCCACCTTGTCTCTGTTCTGGTGCAGACCAAACTGACAGCTTTCTTGGGGTGAAGGTATAAGTGCTGATGTTGCGAGCATATACCGAAAAAATGCAGAACGGGCAGATTATGATGGTGACAGGCAGTGACTAATGAAAATCTGATACCAGTGTTGACTTTCTGCATCCTATTGTGATGGTTATCACCCTCTTGAATACACTCAACTGCTATGGAGAAGTCATTAACTATGGATGTAAGCCTCTGGGTCTTTCATTTGCACTCAGCCATGGGCTCTTTGTAGTTCTTGGGAATTAGGTTAACCAAGTGTCAAATGAGGGACCTTTATTGGACAGTGATCATTGTATCATAAAGTTTAGATTGACAATGGAAAAGGATAAGGAACATGAATTGAGAGAAGGCCAACTTCAACAGATAGAAAAAGAATATGAGCAAAATAGATTGGAATCAAAGATTGACAGTCAAGACTGTAACTTTTAAAGAAGAGATAATTTGCATATAGTCAAGGTACAATTCCATGAGGGGGAAAAGTAGGACAAATAAATCCAGAGCTCCCTGGATAGCGAGATAGAGAGTATGATGATGCAGAGGAATGGTACATACGACAAATATCAGGTGAATAATACAATTGAGAATCAGCTTCAATATACAAGGCTCAGAGGGGAATTGAAAAACCAAATAAGAGCAGCAGAGAGATTGAGAAGAGACTAGCAACTCACAAAAGACAATCGTAGTCATAGAGTCGGAGAGCCATAGAATTCTACAGTATGAAAATAGGCCTTTCTGTCCAACTTGTCTATGCTGCCCTTTTTTTAACTATTAAAGTTTCCCCATTATTGACATTCAACTGATTCATTTCAGCAAGAGTGTAACATTTACAATTTTCCAGTCCTCTGGCAACAAACTTGTGATCCAAGGCGAGGTGATCAAATGGATTCAAAATTGGTTTGGTGACAGAAGACGGACGGTGGTTGTAGAGGGTTGTTTTCAAACCAGAGGCTTGTGGTCAGCAGTGTCCTGTTTGGCCCATATTCCTCCATACCCATCCTACCCATGTAATTGTCTAAATGCCTTTTAAAAGACAATTGTACCCACCTCTATTATTACCTCTGGCAGCTTGTCCTAGACACTCACTATCCTCTGTGTGAAAAAATTGCCCATCTGGACCCTTTTGTATTTCTCCCCTCTCATCTTAAGTCTATACCCTTTAATTTTACATTCCGTCAGCTTTGCGAAATATGTTGACTATCTCGCTAATCTATGCTCCTCATTATTTTATAAACCTCTTTAAGATAACCCTTAAGCCTCCTATGCTGCGGGGGAAAAATGTTCTAATATATCTAGTCTTTCCTTATAATTCAAACCATCAAAGCCTAATAGCATCCAAGTAAATCCTTTCTGCATTCTTTCTAATTTAATAATATCCTTTCTATAATATGGTTACTGGAACTGTACAGAGCATTGCAAATGTGGCCTTAACATAGAACATAGAACAATACAGCACAAACAGGCCCTTCAGCCCACGAGTTGCGCTGATCACATCTACCAATCCACAGACCAATCTATAACCCCCTATCCTATTCTTTTCCATATACTCATCCAGAAGTCTTTTAAAAGACCCTCAACAACCTCCGACGGCAGTCAGTTCCATTTACTCACCACCCTCTGAGTGAAAAACCTACCCCTGACATCTCCTTTGTATTTGCTTCCCTGCACCTTAAATCTGTGTCCTCTCGTAGTGACCATTTCAGCTCGGGAAATAGTCTCTGAGAGTCCACCCTATCTATTCCTCAAAGGCCTTAGTAAATGTCTTGTACAATTTCAACAAGACCACCTAATTCTGGCATTCAGAGTTCTGATCAATGAAACCAAGCATGCCAAATGCCTTCTTCATCACTCTATCTGCCTGTGACCCCACTTTCAAGGTGCTATGAGCCTGTACCCCTAGTTCTCTTTGTTCTATAATTCTCCCCGTGCCCTACCATTAACTGAGTAAATCCTGCCCTGGTCTGATCTACCAAAATACATCACCTTGCATTTATCTAAGTTAAACTCTATTTGCCATTCATCAGCTCACTGGCCCAATTGATCAATATTCCATTTACAATTCTAGATAACCTTCTTCGCTGTCTACTTTGCCACCAATCTTGGTGTCATCTGCAAACTTGCTAAGCATGCCTCCTAAATTATCATCCAAATTATTAATATAATTGACAATAACAGTGGACTCAGCACTGATCCCTGAAGGACACAGCTGTTCACAAGCCTCTGGTTTGAAAACAACCCTCTACAACCACCCTCTGTCTTCTGTCACCAAGCCAATTTTGAATCCATTTGATCACCTCATCTTGGATCACAAGTTTGTCGCCAGAGAACTGGAAAATTGTAAAAGTTACATTCTTGCTGAAATGAATCAATTGAATTTCAATAGTGGGGAAACTTTTAGAAATAATAATTCAGGACAAAATTAAAAGCTACCTGGTCTAATGATAACAACATAAGAACATAAGAAATAGGAGCAGGAATAGGTCATCTAGCCCTTCGAGCCTGCCCTGCCATTCAGTAAGATCATGGCTGATCTGAAGTGGATCAGTTCCACTTGCCCGCTTTCTCCTCGTAACCTTTAATTCCCTTGTCAATCAGATACCTATCTACCCGTGACTTAAATATATTCAGCGAGGTAGCCTCCACCACTTCAACGGGCACAGAATTCCAGAGATTCACCACCCTTTGAGTGAAGAAGTTCCTCCTCAACTTTGATCTAAACTGCACTCCTCCCCTTGCACCCACCCCCCACCTCTCCCTTATTTTGAGGCTGTGCCCTCTAGTCCTGATGATTAAACAAGGAAAGTCAGCGTGAATTTGATCTCAGCAAATTACTTTTAACTGGTCCAGGGTGCCTACAATTATGCAGATACAGTTTACAGTTGATACATCTTTATGCTGAGATGCATTGCAACTGCAGATTGATATTCATTGAATGTGATCATGCTCAGCTTATCATGCTGGCCAATGCCCACTGCTAGCAGTCACCATGGCTAAAATTTTCCATCCCTTTGTGTCAATGGGATCTTCAGATCCCATTGATGTGAATGGAGATTTCACTGACTCACCAACCCTGCTGTGAGTTTCCCTTTGGAAAATTCCAGCCCATGTATTAATTCCACACCAGTGCACCATTCCTACAATCTTCAGCTGCCACATCAAACCAACTCTGATGAAGAGTCATCTAGATTCAACACATTAGCTCTATTCTCTCTCCAAAGATGCTGTCAAGCCTCTGAGAAAAGCCAGCATTTTCTATTTTTGTTTCAGATTCAAGCATCCACAGTAATTTGCTTTTTAATTTACATCAAACTAGAGCATGGGTACTGGGTGACAAGGACTATTACCTCAACACCTGGATTTGGATGATCTCAGGTTTATGAACAGTAGAGAATGGAAGACTGGCCAGAAGAATTTTGGAAAAGTCAGGTAAAGAATGAATGCGAGTTTTAGCAGCAGATAAACTGAGACAGGGATAAAGTTGGGTTGTTTGCCACACATCTTAAGGTGAAAGAATCATAGAATCCTTACAGTGCAGAAGGAGGCCATTTGGCCCATCGAGTCTGCACTGACCACAATCCTACCCAGGCCCCATGCCCATAGTCCCACATATTTATCCTGCTAGGGTCAATTTAGAACAAAAAACAAAGAACAAAGAAAATTAAGCACAGGAACAGGTCCTTTGGCCTCCAAGCCTGCACCGACCATGATGCCTGACTTAACTAAAACACGCCATCCTTCCGGAGACCATATCCCTCTATTCCCATCCTATTCATGTATTTGTCAAGAAGCCCCTTAAAAGTCACTACTGTATCTCCTTCCACTACCTCCTCCGCAACGGGTTCCAGGCACCTTCTGCTCTCTGTGTAAAAAATCTGCCTTGCACATTTTGTTTAAACCTTGTCCCTCACACCTTAAACCTATGCCCCCTAGTCATTGAGTCTTCCACCCTGAAAAAAGCTTCTGACTATTCACTCTGTCCATGCCCCTCATAATCTTGTAGACTTCTATTAGGTCTCCCCTCAATTTCTGTCACTCCAGTGAGAACAAACCAAGTTTCTCCAACCTCTCCTCATAGCTAATGCCCTTGATACCAGGCAACATCCTGGTAAGTCTTTCTGGTAGTGTGGTGACCAGAATTGAACATGATATTCCAAATGTGGCCTAACTAAGATTCTATAAAGCTGCAACATGACTTGTCAAATTTTAAACTCAGTACCCATCCAATGAAGGCAAGCATGCCATATGCCTTTTTGACTACCTTCTCCACCTGTATTGCCACTTTCACCAACCTGTGTACCTGTACACCCAGGTTTGTTTGCCTATCAATATTCCTAAGGGTTCTGCTATTTACTGTATATTTCCTATCTGTATTAGACCTTCCAAAATGAATAACCGCACATTTGTCTGGATTAAACTCCGTCTGTCATCTCTCTGCTCAAGTCTCCAACTGATCTATATCCTGCTGTATTCTTTGATGGTTGTTATTGCAATCAGCAAATCCACCAAGTTTTGTGGCATCTGCAAACTTACTAATCAATCCAGTTACATTTTCCTCCAAATCATTTATATATATTACAAAGGCCCCAACACTGATCCCTGAGGAACATCACTTGTCACAATTGTCCATTCAAAAACACACCCTTCCACTACTACCCTCTGTTTTCTTTGACCAAGTAAGAATCTAGCAACACCAATTTTAAATCCAACCAATTTATTTGATAGTAAATTTGCAAGCTTTCGACATTCTGTGTCTTTGTCAGGCAAATGCAGTGTTCTGGTCTGCAATAGCACACATATCAACACAGACAGTCACAGATTGCTGATTAGAATGCGAATCCTTACACCTAACCTGCTATTCAAGTGTTAAAGTGGCTAACAATGTGTGTGAAGGGAATCTGAGCATTAGTTAGAGAATTATGTATTTTCTCCAGACAGCACAGTAAGTGAGGTTTTTTGCTAACCCAGGCAAGTTACGGGGGTTACAGATAGTGTGTCATGAAGCCAAGATCCCTGTTAAGACCGTCCTCATGTGTGCGGAACTTGGCTATCAGTCTCTGCTCAGCGACTCTGCGCTGTCGTGTGTCACGAAGGCCCCTTTGAAGAACATTTACCCGCAGGTCGGAGGCCGAATGCCCATGACTGCTGAAGTGTTCGCCCACAGGAAGGGAACTGTTTTGCCTGGTGGTTGTTGAGCGATGCTCATTCATCCACTGTCGTAGTGTCTGCATGGTCTCCCCAATGTACCATGCTTTGGGACATCCTTTCTTGCAACGTATTAGGTAGACAACGTTGGCCGAGTTGCAAGAGTATGTACCGTGCACCTGGTGAATGGTATCCTCACGTTTGATGATGTCGTCCATGTCTATGATCTAGCATGTCTTGCAGAGGTTGCTGTGGCAGGGTTGTGTGGTATTGTGGTCACTGTTCTCCTGAAGGTTGGGTAGTTTGCTGCAAACGATGATCTGTTTAAGGTTGTGCGGTTGTCTGAAAGCAAGAAGTGGGGGGGTGGGGATGGCCTTAGTGAGATGTTCATCGTCATCAATGATATGTTGAGACTCCGGAGAAGATGTCGTAGCTTCTCTGCTCCGGGGAAGTACTGGACAACAAAGGGTACTCTGTCCACCGTGTCCCGTGTTCGTCTTCTGAGGAGGTCAGTGCGGTTTATCGTTGTGGCACGTCGGAACTGTCGATCGATGAGTCGAGCGCAATATCCTGTTCTCACGAGGGCATCCTTCAGCGTCTGGAGGTGTCTGTCACGATCCTCCTCATCTGAGCAAATTCTGTGTATACGGAGGGCTTGTCTATAGGGAATGGCTTCTTTAACATGTCTAGGGTGGAAGCTGGAGAAGTGGAGCATTGTGAGGTTGTCTGTCGGTTTGCGGTACAGTGAGGTGCTGAGGTGACCGTCCTTGATGGAGATGCGTGTGTCCAAGAATGCAATGATTCTGGAGAATAGTCCATGGTGAGTCTGATGGTGGGATGGAACTTGTTGATATCATCATACAGTTGTTTCAATGATTGTTCACCATGAGTCCAAAGGAAAAAGATGTCATCAATGTATCTAGTATATAACTTGGTTGAAGATCTCGTGTGGTGAAGAAGTCTTATTCGAACCTGTGCATGAAGATGTTGGAATATTGAGGTGCGAATTTGGTCCTCATGGCTGTTCCATGTGTCTGGATGAAAAGCTGATTTTTGAAGGTGAAGACATTGTGGTCCAAGATGAAGCGGGTGAGTTGTAAAATTGCATCCGGAAACTGGCAGTTGTTGGCATTGAGTACTGAGGCAGTTGCAGCAATACCATTGTCGTGGGGGATGTTGGTGTAGAGCGCCGAGACATCCATTGTGACAAGGAGTGTCCTGGTTCAACTGCTCCATGTGTGCTGAGTTTCTGTAGGAAGTCCGTAGTGTCAAGACAAAAGCTGGGGGTTCTTTGTACAATGGTTTTCAGGAATACCTCGATATAGCCGGAGAGGTTCTCACACAGGGTCCCATTGCCCGATACAATGGGACGGCCGGTATGTTTGCCTTGTGTATCTTTGGGAGGCAGTAGAGATCTCCAATGCGGTGAGTACGTGGAATGAGAGCCCGGAGGATGTTCTGAAGGTCCGGATCAAAGATTTTGATCACAGTGTTGAGTTGACGAGCGTGTTCTTTGGTCGGATCTGCTGGTAACTGTCTGTAGTGTTTCACATTGTTTAGTTGTCGGTACACTGCTTCACAGTAGTCCGTTCTGTTCAGTATGACGGTGGCGCCTCTTTTGTCTGCTGGTTTGATGACAATGTTGCGGTTGGTCTTGAGAGCACGGATGGCCTTGCTTTGTGCTTGGGTGATGTTCGGGACTGTCTTGTAAGTGCGGGTGATGAATCTGGTGTTCACGCACCTCCTGATGGCTTGGGCATACATGTCCAGTCGGGGGCAGCGGCCTTCCGGAGGAGTCCAATTGGATTCATTCCTCTTCGGTTGCTGAACTGCGGATCCTTCTGTCAGCTGTTCTGGTTCATTAGCTGTCTCATTGAGTCCGCTATTGGCCTCTTGGGGTTTGTGGAAGAACTCACGCAGCCTCATTCGCCTGATGAATTCAGACGAGGAGGATCGTGACAGACACCTCCAGACGCTAAAGGATGCCCTCGTGAGAACAGGATATGGCGCTCGACTCATTGATCGACAGTTCCGACGTGCCACAGCAATAAACTGCACTGACCTCCTCAGAAGACAAACATGGGACACGGTGAACAGAGTACCCTTTGTTGTCCAGTTCTTCCCCGGAGCGGAGAAGCTATGACATCTTCTCCGGAGTCTTCAACATATCATTGATGACGATGAACATCTCGCTAGGGCCATCCCCACCCCCTCACTTCTTGCTTTCAGACAACCGCACAACCTCAAACAGATCATTGTTCGCAGCAAACTACCCAACCTTCAGGAGAACAGTGACCACAATACCACACAACCTGCCACAGCAACCTCTGCAAGACATGCCAGATCATAGACATGGACGACATCATCAAACGTGAGGATACCATTCACCAGGTACACGGTACATACACTTGCAACTCGGCCAACGTTGTCTACCTAATATGTTGCAAGAAGGGATGTCCTGAAGCATGGTACATTGGGGAGACCATGCAGACACTACGACAGCGGATGAATGAGCATCGCTCAACAACCACCAGGCAAAACAGTTCCCTTCCTGTGGGCGAACACTTTAGCAGTCATGGGCATTCGGCCTCCGACCTGCGGGTAAATGTTCTTCAAGGGGGCCTTTGTGACACACGACAGCGCAGAGTTGCTGAGCAGAGACTGATAGCCAAGTTCCACACACGAGGACGGTCTTAATAGGGATCTTGGCTTCATGACACACTATCTGTAACCCCCGTAACTTGCCTGGGTTAGCAAAAAACCTCACTTACTGTGATGTCTGGAGAAAATACACAATTCTCTAACCAATGCTCAGGATTCCCTTCACACACATTGTTAGCCACTTTAACACTTGAATAGCAGGTTAGATGTAAGGATTTGCATACTAACCAGCAATCTGTGACTGTCTGTGTTGATATGTGTGCTATTGCAGACCAGAACACTGCATTTGCCTGACGAAGACACAGAGTGTCAAAAGCTCGCAAATTTACTATCAAATAAATCAGTTGGTTTTAAAATTGGTGTTGCTAGATTCTTACTGAGTTCTTACTACCCCAGTCCAGTGCCGGCATCTCTACATCACTTCTTTGACCAAGCCAGTTTTGCATCCATCTTGCCAGTTCACCTTTAATCCCTTGCAACTTCACTTTCTGCATCAGTCTGCCATGAGGGACCTTGTCAAAGGCCTTACTGAAGCCCATGTAGACAACATCCACTGCCCTACCCTCATCAATCATCTTCTTCACTTCCTTGAAAACTTGATCAAGTTTATGAGACACGATCTCCCCTTCACAAAACTATACTGCCTGTCACTAATACGTCCACTTATTTCCAAGCGGGAATTAAGCCTGTCTTGAAGAATCCTCTCCAATAATTTCCCTACCACTGATGTAAGGCTCACTGGCCTGTAATTTCTTGGTATTCTTCATAAACAAAGGAACAACATTCCAATCCTCTGGGACCTCCCCTCCAAATAAATCGGTTGGATTAATAATTGGTGTTGCTAAATTCTTACTGAGTTCTTACCTCCCCTCTAGCCAGTGAGGAAACAAAGATTTCTCTCAAGGCCCCAGCAATTTTGTCCCTTGCCAATTTAGTATAGCCAATCAACCTAAATTGGGTTGAAGTTGGAGGGTTTGAAGTTGGATAAGTCCCCTGGGCCAGACGGGATTTACCCTAGGATTCTCTGGGAGGCAAGATAGGCGATTGCAGAGCCTCTGGCTCTGATCTTCAAGTCGTCGTTGGTTACGGGTGTGGTTCCGGAGGACTGGAGGATAGCGAATGTGGTCCCATTGTTCAAGAAGGGGAAGAGAGACCTTCCAGGGAATTATAGGCCAGTGAGTCTTACTTCTGTTGTGGGCAAAGTATTGGAGAGAATTATTAGGGATAGGATTTATAGTTATTTAGAGAGAAATGAATTGATTGGGGATAGTCAGCATGGTTTTGTGAAGGGTAGGTCGTGCCTTACTAACCTCATAGAGTTTTTTGAAAAAGTGACTAAAGAGGTGGATGGGGGTAAGGCGGTTGATGTGGTATATATGGACTTTAGTAAGGCGTTTGATAAGGTGGCCCATGGAAGACTTCTGCAGAAAATGCAGATGTATGGGATAGAGGGTGATTTAGCTAATTGGGTTAGGAATTGGCTAGCAGATAGAAGACAGAGGGTGGTGGTTGATGGGAGATATTCATCGTGGAGTTCGGTGACAAGTGGTGTACCTCAGGGGTCTGTTTTGGGGCCCCTGCTGTTTGTAATTTTTATAAATGATCTGGATGAGGGTATTGAAGGATGGATTAGTAAATTTGCAGATGACACTAAAGTCGGTGGAGTGGTAGATAGTGAAGAGGGGTGTTATAGTTTGCAGAGAGACTTGGACAAGTTGCAGAGCTGGGCCGAGAGGTGGCAAATGGAGTTTAATGTGGAAAAGTGTGAGGTAATGCACTTTGGCAGGAATAATAAATGTGTAGAGTATAGGGCTAATGGTAGGATTCTTAATAGTGTTGATGAACAGAGGGATCTTGGTGTATATGTGCATAGATCCCTGAAAGTAGGCAGTCAAGTCGATAGGGTTGTTAAGAAGGCATACGGAGTCTTAGCTTTTATTGGTAGGGGGATTGAATTTCGGAGCCGCAACGTCATGTTGCAACTGTACAAAACTCTAGTGCGGCCGCACTTGGAGTATTGTGTGCAGTTCTGGTCCCCACATTATAAGAAAGATGTGGAGGCATTGGAGAGGGTACAGAGGAGGTTTACCAGGATGTTGCCTGGTATGGAGGGCAGGTCTTATGAAGAGAGGCTGAGGATTTGAGGTTGTTTTCGTTAGAAAGGAGGCGGCTAAGAGGGGACCTAATCGAAACATATAAGATGATTAGAGGTTTAGATAGGGTGGACAGTGATAGCCTTTTTCCTAGGATGGAGAAAGCTAGCACGAGGGGACACAGCTTTAAATTAAGGGGTGATAGTTATAGGACGGATATCAGAGGTAGGTTCTTTACCCAAAGGGTGGTTCGGGAGTGGAATGCCCTGCCTGCAGCAGTTGTAGATGCGCCAAGTTTGGTGGCGTTTAAGAGGTTAGTTGATAAGTATATGGAAGAGAAGGGAATGGTTTAGTTTGGAGGGGCATTGCTTTTTATATTGGTCGGCGCAACATCGAAGGCTGAAGGGCCTGTTCTGTGCTGTAATGTTCTATGTTCTATGTTCTAAACTGCACAGCCTTAAACTGTGGGAGGAAACTGGAGCCTCTGAAGGAAACCCATGCAGATACGAGGAGAACATGCAAGCTCCACACAGATGTGAACTGAGGCTAAAATTGAACTCAGGTCCGTGGTGCTGTGAGGTGACAGTGCTAACTACGGTGCCACTGCGCTGCCCATCTTGGGACAGGTGACACAAAATTTCCATATATATTTGATGTTCAGCTAACATCTTCTTTTCAGGGCAGACTACTAAGATCATCAGACATCAGTTCTGTGGCCATGAGCTGACATGTAATATGTCAAAAACAAAAACTGCTGATAAGGCTCTTCAGATCAGATGCATCTGTGGAAAGAGCAACAGAATTTTACCAGCCCTTTGAGGATGGAGTAGGAAGAGGAAAGGCTGGCAGAATGGTGTGGGAGGAAATAAAGTGCCACCCTGATGCCTTTCCTTTGTTGTGCCATTTTATCGGTGGTGCAAAAGTAGCAGACAAGCGGTCTGCCCTGAGCCCAATTGAGCCACGTAAGTGCAGAGTTACTGATGTTTGCTTGATAACTGTTGGGAGAGTGACAAAATCTCTTAAAAACGTTATTGAAATTCTTTCATTATAAACACACAAATTATATATAAAAATATCTATGCACTAGTTATTAGAAATGAGTAAGATATGAATAAGATATTTGCTGTTTCAGAGAGCTCAGTTGTCGCTTATGGTTTTTCTCATAGAAATTAGTTTCACTTTCTAATTCAGTAATAAAATAGTTTTCTGTCTACCCAAGAGGAATGAGAAATGGCTGGATTTAAAAAAAATATTTTCTGACAGGTTATTCAATATAACAGTTGCATTTTTTCTGGCAATTCAGTTCTTTCAGATAGAAGTCCAACTGCGAAGTTCATTATTGACACCTTTTGAATCACTCATGCTGTATATGCTTTTGCATGTAAACACTTACCATTTTGTTATACAATTTTGATTCCATACTGCCAAATGTGATCAAATTTCAAATAAACTTATTTAAACCAAAATCTAGTCAGTCAGTGCTGCAGCAGTCAATATTAGGCTAATAGTGCAACAGAATTTCTGGAAGCAATGCTGATTAAATATTCATTGACTTTGATTATATTGAAATTAAGACTAAAGCCTTAACTTGAATTGAGTGGAGTACTGGAAGTGTAAATAATGCATAGCTTCTAAATTGAAAACATCAGAGAATTTAATTGACTGAAGAATGACATTTGTACTGGTGGATGGAGTGCGAGAAAGATCATCTGGCAGTTCTGGTTGAAATTGCTGCTGATATGCTGTATTCCACCATAGCTGAGAACAGGGACATTCACAAAGACTTCACCTCCTGCCAATTCTTTAATTGCCCACCATCAGTGGGCTTTGATGAGCTTTGGTTTGATGCACTAGTTGTGTGATTGCTTAGCTCTATATGTACCCAATGATTTTCAAAATGATGTCTCTTGTGGAGACTTTCCTAGAGATTCAAAAAAATAATGTGGAAGTATGGGAGCTGGAATGGTTAATGCTGGGCGGCTGCTACATGGACAGTGCAGAATGAACTGGTTCTCCCACCATGACGGGGAGCACACATGGAAGAGCACTGAGAGTAGTAAAAAGTGAATATGTTTTATTTCAAAAAAATTTTTAAAACGCTTTGCATGGAGCACTTTCATATTATAGACATTTTATGGAGAATTACTAATCTATTTGAAACAGTGTGCTTCAACCACAAATGTTTGAGAACCATTTGTGTATAGCATGCTTCTTCCACTATTTAGTATGCATGCAATCATGTATGTATTTCATTAGGTCGTATCTCATTTTTAAGTTTGTGCCGTGTTGCTTTGTCATGTTCTTATACGCTCCTCACTGAACTAAGGCTGGTTGTTTTGCATGATGGAAATAGTGGATGTGTGCCACAAGATGACATTGTGGTAAAATGAAGCACTACTGCTGTGGATAGTCCATCATGCCTCAGTTTTAAGATCTATTCTTAATCTACTTCACTTAGTGTGTTGATAGTATCACAACATGATACAATACAAATATCCTCAGAATGAAGACGGAATTTCATCTTCACAGGATTGTATGATGGTAATGCCTACCAATACAGTCAGGGACAATTGCATTTGCAACAGATAATTTGATGGGGACTTCGTTAAATAACTTTTTCTCTTATGTTGGTTCTCTTGCCACCTGCCGTTAGCCTGGTCGAGCAAGTATGTCCTTTAAGATTCATGATGTAGATATGCCAGCGTTGGACTGGGGTAAACACAGTAAGAAGTCTGACTATACCAGGTTTAAGTCCAACCGATTTATTTGATAGTAAACTCGCAAGCTTTCGAGGTTATCTCTTCGTCAGGGGAATGAGCTGTTCTGGTCTCAGACAACTCAGTTTACAGATTATTGATTAGAATCGCATTAGATTAGATTACTGATAAGATTCGCTGCAGCAGTCAATATTAGGCTAATAGTGCAACAGAATTTCTGGAAGCCTTTTGCTGATGGACATTGAATTAAGCCAGCTAGAGTATATTCTTGATATTTGACCTGATGTCACAGGACTTCATGTGGTCCAGAGTAAATGTTGAGGTCTCCCAAGACAATTCCTCCCAACCATGTACCATTGTGCTGCCACCTCTAGCAGTCAGGACTTGTGATTAACAGTCATATGTTCCATCTCATTCTCACATAATTTTTGCCAGTGCAACCTTCACACCCATATCTCACAGCTTCCACATACTTCCAACTATTTAGCTATGACAAGCACATCATCCAAATCCATTGCAACACAATGATGGAAACTCTTCCCTTTTTCTTTCAGGACAAAATGATAGGAGGCAGAAGCATTTAACGAGTGGATAACAGGCAACACCACATACCTCACCTCCTTTGGAGGAGACAGTGCTCAGTATCATTGACATGCTGTCAACACAATCGTTTCAACTAGTATCACTGAATCTGTCTAACATGATGTTATGTTCTGGTTTTACATACTTTCTCAAATCCCATTGCATGCTTATCTTGCAATTTAATATGACATGCAAGCTGTTGAAGATGTAATCAGTAACCATGCACAATTTGTTTTCCAACTAACCCCGTCTTTCCTTCATATCAATCCTCCACTTGTGAATTTATGCTTTCAGATATCCAAGAAATACTGCCCTGACCAACCAGTGGTGCGTGAGGAGGAATGCTCAGGGGAAGAAGAAAAATCTTCACTTTACTTGACATTTATCCACCAGTTCAGATACTTGTACTATCCTTACCTTAGTGGGTAGTATAGAGGCAGGTTCTGCATGTTGTGTGTCATGGTGCATGAGTAAACTGTAGCCAAGTCAGGCTGATGCGTTTATACATTAAAATACTTATGATGGAATTTCAGCCAAAAATCTTAAGTCACAATCAGGGCAGGTGACAAGTTAGGCTCCAATTTGGCACAAGGCTTTCATAGGTTTGAAGCCTGTATTTTTCAGTATGCAAGCAATGGCCTACACCTATAAACACCCACTGATCCAGCTCTGATGTAATGTCTGATGGCCGATGTTGCAGCTTCCATTGCAGCACAAGCAAATGCCAAGCTCCTGAGTATTGAATTGGAAGTTCAGACTGACATTAGAAGATCTGCTGGCACTGTGGTTATAGCATTGATATCAGAGCAGTCCAGCAATCTGTACAGGATGGGCAATAAACTCTGGCCAGCCAATGACACTCATGTCCCACAAGTAAATAAGAAAAATCTCCAGTAGACTACTAGGATTGCTGAAATGGTTCCTCAGCAAAGTGGCAGTAGCTTCATAGTCAAGCTGCTATGTTCAAGGGAACTAAAGTCTGATGAAAGGCTCACAAATAGCTCAGTCATAGAAATTATGTTGCAAGTGTCTTCTTCTTTCTCCTGCTGAGGTGATTGGCAAAACTTTAATAGCGAAGGCAGTGTACTCAAAGTTGTGGAAATGTAGCACACCACCAGAAAGAGCATACTCTGATAATTATGAGAGGGCTGTGCCCCCAATCAGTCTGTACAGCAGAAGCATTGATTCTGGATACTGATAGTCTGCTTCATAATGTTTCTAGTTGCAACTAGAATGCTGTCCATATGTGGATTGGAATCATTAGCCATATGTTCAGCAAGCAATCATCCTCTAGTTTGCTATGCTGGCTAGAAGATGACCAGAATAGCTTACTCACACAGAATGAAAGCACTGATTTTGCTGCCAACAGCTATACGTCAACATGATGGTCTAAGTGCACTGCTCCAGGTGCAGCCTCTATTTGCTTATATTGACAATAGATTGTCATTCTTTTCTCTTCATAAATCCTTGTTGGCTTAGTACAATTGATTCAACCTTGTTAACTGCCCTTGTTTCCTTCACCATCATTCCGAGCATTTTCCTAATTTACATGTCATGTTAAAAAGTCTTTATTGCTGAGAATGATATTGTGGCCTTTTCAAAAAATAAATTATGCAACTTTGGTTTCTGTCAAACTTTTTGGTACCACTGCAGTGAGTCGCTTATGCATATGCTATTAATGTGATACAATGCAAAAAATGTTTCTTGTCATTTCAGCCATGACAATGTGACTTCCTTCATCACAGATCTTATCTTGTCAAACATCAGCGCTTCACATTGGCAGTCAGTCTTGTCATTGGGTGTTCTCACAAATGAGCATTTTTGTACTTGAGGCATTACCACAGACTGCTGCAAAATGTTATTATGTGTCCACCCATAACACATGTGCAATAATGCCAACTTGCGAGCATGAGTAAAACTAGACACGTTATTAGCACTCATGCATGCACAGAATTCTGAGAGAGGATGTCTTGGTGAGAAGCTTCAAATGAGATAAATAATGAAGCTTTTAAAGGAGGTGTGCAGCGTGGAACAAAGTGAGACATTATAAAGAGAAAGTAAAAGAGGAGCTGAGTAGAGAGCATGTTGTAATTTGGTGATAAGACCACACCACAATTACAGAGGCCTCAGCAGTAGATAGTAGAAAGTATAGCCATGTAAGAGGCTTCCTGAAGAGACAATTGCCACTTCCTAGGAACAAAATTATATTCAAAACCAATAGAATGGCCAACAAAAGACAATAGTTGAAAAGTTTGTGAGTCAAGCAACATTCTTGAGTGAAACATGAAGAATGGTTGTGATTATTGATAGAGTTAAATGGGGCAGTGGTGGGTAGGGTGCATGGGACTTTAAAAGTTTGGGGACACTGATTGAGAAGTTCGACAAAAGAAAGGATGGAACAATTGAAGATGCTGCATCCTTTTTCAAAATGTCTCTAATGACATTACTTTTTTTTCTTACCATGTCTAAATTTATCTGTTTATTACATTATAATATATTAGAAATATTTAGAGTACGAATGGTGACCTTTCTATTAGCCATTGAGACAGTACACTTACAGGTTCACTCCTGGTAAGAGTTATAAGGTAGGACAGTTCATTTGAATCTATGTCGAACAATCATAAAGATAAAGATTTAATGCTGGGCTGACAGATATTTCAGTGCTTATAGTTCAGTGAGTATCAAAACAAAATATCTGGACTACTTAATCTTTCAAATATCAGCTGGAAGAAAGAAAATACTTTGATTAGAAAATCAGTATTTTTAAAAGGAAAATAATTGAAGGGTAAAGGTTTAGGAAAATAGCAGCTATAAAGTATATTTATTTTTCAGAAAGGCAGCTTATTTTCTAAGTTATTGCTGTTACAGTCTGTTATTGTCAGCAATAGCACTGATGTCACTAAAATGGCTGATACTTGCAACTAGCTCCCTATTTTATTTCTTTGCTTGTCATACATGCAGGCAAAGGAGGCAAAATGGTTGTTTAAACCAGATTATTGTGTCCGGGTTATAGATTTGGATGGTTTATATCCAATTCTAACCATGATGAGTATTTTGTAGTTATCACAGTTGTTTGCTCCAGGTGCAGCCTCTATTTGTTTATATTGCTAGTTGTCAGTGGGCAGAATGCTGTCTTATCTAACTGGATATGATTTATTAAATTAGAAACATCTTTGTTCTAACAAAAATTGTGCTGGAATAGACAGATGGCTGTTTAGTCAAGGTGACCAGAAGATCAAATTTCAGCCCATACACTGCATATTTTATCCCATGAGGGGCACGGGTTATCTCTTCTAATTAAGGTTGATAAAATAGCGGATAATGCCAGAAGCTTAGTAAATGTCACCTTCTCAGGGATGGCATATTTATTCCCTCTTATTTATTTTCTGGTTCCTATTACATTTCATATAAACCAATGCCCATATTAACCTCTATGTTGAAAAAAGAACTGTAGACCTCCATTGTAATTTATTTCAAATCAATAATATAAGACAGCCTCATTTTAGTACACTGGGAACATATTATCTGGAGAGCATAAATTTATTATTGCTTGTTTTAATTAATTTGTCTGCATGGTTTTCAAGCAGCTTTGTTAGTGTACAGAAGTAAAATATTTCATCTGTGAAGGACTTTTTAAAAGAATGTGGTTGAAAGAATTAAAATCTTAGGGGCTGGGTCATAAAAATTAAAAAATATGGCCTTTGTTTTAACCCCAACCACCATCCCCCGCAACTGAAGGGCGGGAGAGGTTAGGGAAACCCCCCATTTCTGCTTCTTTAAATTTTTAAAAACTCAAATCAGGGCATCAATGAGACTCTCACCAAATGTAGTCAGTTTACCTACTTAACATTTAAAGGTCATAAATTACACCTTTGGCACAGCAACACGAAGTTAACAGGAAATCAGAGTCTTGCATAGTCAGTTGCCCAACAGCAGATACAAAATGGGAGATGCTAATAGGCCATGGTAAGTGCAGAAAACAGTTCTTTTGAGCAGTTCTTATGAGTCAAAGATGCTCCCTCCAGATCTCATAAGTAAGCTATTGGTCGCCAGACCAATCAAACCTCTCATGCCTTCAATCTCTGTTGTCTGTTGTTGACTATCCCAACAAATCCTCAGTTGCAGACTCCTGTTGGCTTGTTGGTGGTCCCACCTCTGACCATGCTATCAATTTGACCACATGCAAGGTGAGAATCTTTTGAAGTTTAACTTAATAAGGCTCTGCTAGTTAAGATTGACAGGTCCTTCATGTCTCTGGCCTTATTGGATCCTTGATTGGAAAATTATTAGTCTTTAGATGTCTGATACTTAAAGATGAATTAACTATAACGTGTCATGACTTCCATAAGAAATTTTAAAGCTTTCTTCAAGATAACATTATTAACTCAGCAAGAGGTACTGATTATAAAGGTGACGTGAGAGAATGAGATATATTTTAGCAAAAGATGTTGTTTTTAAAAGTTAACTAATGGGAAATAAATTATCTTCTCTTGCTAAGATTTGGAGTAATCTGAAACCAGATAGCTTATTTGTCAGGCTCTATATCTTTCTGAACACATTAAATTTGGCTTTTAATTATAGATTACAGAAATGGTTTTATTTATTAATTTTATGGCAATTCTGTGCCTTAGGTTGTCACATTTTTAATCGAAAAATAGATTTAAAAAAAACTGAGCATTTATTCCGTCAGCTTTTATCTAAATGGTAATGCAGTGAGTGCTAACTGAGCATGGGGAAATGCGTTTACTGAAGTACCAGCCGTGGCAGCCTTTAAATAACCAGATGCTGCTTTGAATTCAAATGAGGCATATGCATCTTTAAAACATACCCAGGTTTGCAAATTCCTTGCTGTGATAATTTTAAGCTACTTCTGAATAATGTGGTCCTGTATTATAGTGAATAAAAAAATTAGCAAAATTTAAAAATAATACTATCTTCACCATTACAAATATTAACAAAATATTGCAAAAGCTCTAATGTGTCCCGGCTATGTAATATCGCTGCTTGAAAGCTAACAGAGCACGTTGTGCAGCCATTCTGATTGCTCAATAAAGCTCAAAGCTGACCACCGTGGCTAGTGCACACAGGACATAAGTTAAAACCCTAAATAGATCAATTGATTGATTCAGATCCTCAGCAGCAACTCGATTATGTGGTGGAATAGTGTCAGTCATAAAATTATTTCAAGGTGATATTTGAGGAAAAATCTGTTTGCCATTCAGTTTCAGATAAATATTCTCCTCATATTAGCAGTCAACATCCCAGAGAATCTATAAAGTGAAATGTCATTAAATGTGCAATGAAAAAAATGATATTATCAATCAACTGCTAAGTAGTGGTCCATTGATTTTGTTCCATTGTGGTTGAAAATATGTGCTCTTCTCCTTCGAAGAGAGTGTGAAAATCACTGATGTGTTTCCAAATATGAACTTGCTGTGGTGCTTTTTTAGCTAATTATCATACGATGAAGATGCCATCACGTGAACCATTGTCTGTTAAAAATTACATGACATATATGAATTTGCACAATGCACCATAACTGCCAGAAGATAATATTTTTGATTTCTTGCAATGGTGTTCTGCTTATCAAACAACTTTGCAATCCCTCAACTGTCACTCCCTGAAGTTTTGTCAGCTATATTATTTGTTTAGGAAACAGGTGCATTTTTTTTTACTATTTTAGTGCCAAGATAATGTAAAAAAAGTTTCAACAGAAGTCGGGATGTCTTATCAATAGCACTTACTGACATATGAAAAGTCACTTCTAAGTGCCTCAGATCACTACATCACAGACAAGGAGACAAATGTGGAAAACATTACTCTAAAAAGATAGAAAAGGTAATCATTATGCTTTATAATGTTAACACAATTCAAATTGAGCTAAAACTACAATAACACAATAAACTCACATTTTATTTAGGAGATTCTAGATCTCTTACTCTTGGGAATAAAATAATTTTAATATTATTTCTGATTTTAATGATCCTCTCTGTAAGTGCTGTATCATCTGAACTTTGTCACTTCACAGATTATGGAACCAGTAAAATAAGATTTGATGCAGTAAAGATTGGCCAACTGCCCCTTCGGTACCAACAGAACTCTGATTCAGCTTCATATATTGAGTTCAAGTAATATGCCTATATGCTCTCTTGGTGTTCCCACCATTAACTGACTATGAAATCACAGCAATGCTGAATTATTCCAGCAGGATAATCGCTGCGGTATCAGTAGAGTTGGCTGGGTAGTTAGTCAGGACAGATATGCCTCAAAGATATACAGTCCTGTATCGCAAAGGATTCTTTAAAATGAGGATGAGTAACCTTATATTTTTAAACTATGAACCCAAAGATCTAAGGAATAATGACTTCAATTTTGCACTTGTCAATTGGGGCAATTTTGCGTTTGTCAATTGTTCACCCATCCTCTCTGCGCCATAATTTGTAGGGTTAGATGATTTATGTATTCATTGGCAGATTTGTGCTGCAATCTCATTTAAAATGAGGAATCTATGAGGGAGATATCTGGCAATTCGAACAAACCTTCAAAAAGCAAGTCTGGCTGAAAATTCTGTAAGCGTGGCTTTGAAGCAAGTGTGCAGCAAAGTGCTCAGCAGAGTGAGTTTGATTGATGTGGTGGCATTTTAAAGAGTATTTTTCATTGGTAGATTAGCAGGCATTGCAAAAGAAGTTAGAAGGGCATTGTAAAGAGGCAAAAAGGAAAAAAAACATGCAATTTTAGTGAGACCAACCTATTAACTTTTCTGGACATGATTCAGAAGAGGAGAGGAAAGTGGCAGTGCCATCTCTCTCACCCCTGAAATTGCATGGTAGTACAACAAGAAGTTCAATTATCTGGCAAGGGCAAGATTATACACCAGCTGCTGTACTCCATTCCTCCTTTGCACCATGAACATCAATGTATTGCTTGTGGCCTAAAATTTATAGCTACACAAATAACCATAAGACTCTGTCACTCAGTATCTTACTTGATGAAATCGATTTTAACAGGAGACTAGATCGAGGTATATGATCCTTGGAGCAGATGGTGTGTGTGTGGGTATCAAGAAGAAAATGAGGTCTTTTTCATATTCTTCTGTTTTGTTGATCACAATCCCTGCATCATTTGCTCTTTCTCTTCTATATATTTTCAGCTGGAGCAAATTAAAATAATGGCAGTGGTACCAACAAATTGACAGATCCCACTGAAACCAGAAGAGTTTGATGAGGATATAATATCATTCCAGCAGAAGCTAACAAGAAAGCTGCCTGTAGCAATGAAATGATGGAATCATTGATTACTGGCCTAAAGAAAAACAAGATTGAGAAATATCATGTATATGTGCAGGCATGGTTTCCAAGGGCTATGCACATTGGCAGCTGTGATTTGACTTTACAGTTATAATTTCTGGGAACATTAAGGATTTTTTTGTTGCAGAAATCAGTGAGTGTGGGAATTGCATTGGAATCTGTGGCAGTTACCTACCTAAGAAGTGGCCAACAATCCAGTTGGAATAGTACTCTCCTCTGTAGGCGTACTGACTGCAGTTTTGGTGACAGTAAAAACAGGTTAGAAAGTGACCTCTATCCTGTTTTTCAGACTCCGAGGACTGGGTTGTATGTTGTTACCACTGAAGACTTCAAGGTTTTGACAGTTGTTTTCAGATCCTGGGGGTCTCATAATCTCATAACAACTGTTCACGAAGTGGGCACATCTTGAAACAAATTCTGTGTTGGCCTGAATTTTTAGATGATGAGTTTCCAACATTGCAATAAGCTGTTGAACTGATGTTCACTGATCAGTCATTTATAGAACTAGGAACTTCAGTCTAAGGCTGCCTCATGTCTGTTCCTGACTGGAACTGTAGAGAGGAGGCCAAAGATAGAGCCTGGATTTATTGCTGCCTGCATGTTCACATAGAGGCAGGAAAAAAACAATTGCACTGAAGGTGCCAGGCTCATCAAAGGGAGAAGATAAACCCTCAAGACCAAGAAGCAGCAGGTTCTCCTCTGGACACAGTGTCACCAATGTCTTCAACCAGGGACCTGGTGACTCAAATTTGCCACATTCCCCAGCACTACAGGCATGGGGAGGACATCCATTGCCACCAGATTTTTCCAGGGTTCTACTGGAGATCTCTGTGGGATTATTCAAACATCAACTTGCAAATGTATACATGAGGTGACAGATGCCTTTTTTGCCAAGGCCCACAATCAAGTCAATTGAAAGAGATCAAGCAAGCCAGCATACCAGAGCAATGAGGTTTCCTGCAATTTCCAAATTGCTGCAGGTTTAGAGTGCCGTCAACTGTACTCATAGCTGTAAATATTCCTCAGCAACAACACACCACAAATAAACAGGAAGACTGCCAATCACTCAGTAAAGAAGTGATCTGCAATCATAAGAAAATCACCATGTATGTTTGTGCCAGATACCCAATGTTCACGACTCATACATCTTGAGTAGACTGCTGATCCCAGATATTTTTGAAGGACCACGCATGATCCAGGGTTAGCTGCTCGGTGACAAAGAGTATCCGAAAAGAATGTGGCTGGTGATGCCCATGTGACAGCCCATAGAATCCTTCAGAGAAAAGGTACAGTTGTGCTTACGCTGCTACACAAATATTGGTGGAGCAGACCAAAGGCATCTTTATGATCCCGATGCCTAGACAGATCTGATAGAGCCAGTGCAGTTCCCAACTACTCTAATGGATCATCGTAGCTTTCTGCATGCAGCCCAGACTGATATTGCAAAGATCCAACATGGAAGATCTGCATGTGTCCTGCAATGAGGAGGACATCAAAAGGGATGAGGCCAGTGAGTTGAAGAAGCTGAGTCTGGAGAGCAAGAGACACTACATGAGTCAGATGAGGTAGGTATGTGTATGAGGCCCTTATTGCCACCAAATTCTATGAGTAGGATGATGAGTTGCAGTGAGTACCCTCCTGGACAAGCCTTCTCTATCCCTGGCATTGTTGTTACTCTCATTTCAGTCCTATACTTCAATGTGTGAATGCATAGTTTCACATCAGGCTCACATTGTTCTAATTCTTTGAAGGATGGTGGAACTTCAGAAGCATGTGCCCTTGCTGATATATGGTGCAATGCTGAGGAGGGAGTCCTAGTCAGCATCAGATGTCAGAAGGTGCCTCCTCTTCAAGCATCTCTCCAGTATCCCAGTCACAATATCAACATACAAGAACCAGGAGCTGCTCCACTATCCTCAGGGGGCTCATAACTGTATGCCTTCAATCTGACAAAGCTCCTAAAGGAGATCCATCTCCAGCAACTCTGTATAATCAAATGCTGAAACTGAAAGGTGACAGTTAAACATAGAAACTAGAAGCACGAGCTTCTTATTTTGCCCCTCATTTTGATCATAGCTGATATCAAGTTCTATATTCTGATCGTCTTTCCTCCCATATCCCTTGATCCCTTTAGCCCCATGATGTATATCTAATTTTTTTTTGAAATCGGACAATATTTTGGCCTCAACTACTTTCTGTGGTAGTGAATTCCTTTCTAGAACATAGAATATAGAACATTACAGCGCAGTACAGGCCCTTTGGCCCTCGATGTTGCGCCGGCCAGTGGACCCTCTAACCTAAACTATTCCAATATCATCCATATGCCTATCCACCGAACATGTGAATGCCCCCAAAGTAGGCGAGTCCACAACTGCTGCAGGCAGGGCATTCCACGCCCTCACCACCCTCTGTGTAAAGAACCTGCCTCTGACATCCGTCCTATAACTACCACCTCTTAATTTAAAGTTATGTCCCTCGTGTTGGTCATCACCATCCGAGGAAAAAGGCTCTCACTATCCACCCTATCCAGTCCTTTGATCATCTTATAAGCCTCAATTAGGTCACCGCGTAACCTTCTTCTCTCTAATGAAAATAACCTCAGGTCCCTCAGCCTTTCCTCATATGGCCTTCCCACCATACCAGGCAACATCCTGGTAAACCTCCTCTGCACCCTTTCCAATGCTTCCACATCTTTCTTATAATGCGGCGACCAGAACTGTACGCAGTACTCCAAGTGCGGCCGCACCAGAGTTTTGTACAGTTGTAACATAACCTCACGGCTCCTAAATTCAATCCCGCTACCAATAAAAGCTAACACACCGTACGCCTTCTTAACAACTTTATCAACCTGGGTGCCAACTTTCAAAGAGTTATGTACTTGTACCCCAAGATCCCTCTGCTCCACAACACTATTAAGGGTCCTTCCATTAGCCCTATATTTCATATGCCTGTTATTCTACCAAAGTGAATCACCTCACACTTATCCGTATTGAATTCCATTTGCCACCTCACGGCCCAGCTCTGCAACCTATCTATGTCCCTCTGCAAACTGTAACATCCAACCTCGCTGTCTACAACTCCCCCCCACTTTGGTATCGTCAGCAAATTTACTAATCCAACCCTCTACACCCTCATCTAGGTCATTTATAAAAATGACAAACAGCAGTGGCCTAAAACAGATCCTTGAGGTACACCACTTGTAACTGCACTCCAGGTTGAATATTTCCCATCAACCACCACCTCTGTCTTCTATCAGCTAGCCAATTCCTAATCCAAACTGCTAAATCACCTTCAATCCCATGCATCTGCACTTTCTGCAGTAGCCTACCATGGGAACCTTATCAAACGCTTTGCTAAAATCCATATACACTACATCAACTGCCTTACCCTTATCTACCTCTTTGGTCACCTCCTCAAAAAACTCAATAAGGTTTGTGAGGCACGACCTACCCTTCACAAAACCGTGCTGACTATCCCTAATGAATTTATTTCTCTCTAGATGCTTATAAATCCTATCCCTTATAATTCTTTCCAAGACCTTGCCCACAACAAAAGTCAGGCTCACCAGTCTATAATTTCCAGGATGGTCCCTACTCCCCTTTTTGAACAAAGGGACAACATTGCCATCCTCCAGTCTTCCGGCACTATACCTGTAGCTAACGACGACATGAAGATCAAAGCCAAAGGCTCTGCAATCTCCTCTCTAGCCTCCCAGAGAATCCTAGGGTAAATCCTATCTGGCCCAGGGGACTTATCAATTTTCATACCCTCAAGATTCGTTAACACCTCCTCCTTATGAACCTCAATCCTACCCAGTCTACAACCTGGTATCGCAGTATTCTCCCCGACAACACTGTCTTTCTCCTGTGTGAATACTGACGAAAAATACTCATTCAGTGTCTCTCCTATCTCCTCAGGCTCCACGCACAACTTCCCACTGCTATCTCTGACTGGCCCTAATCTTGCCCTAAACAATCTTTTATTATTTATATACCTGTAAAAAGCTTTAGGATTCTCCTTAATCCTATCCGCCAAAGTCTTCTCGTGTCCTCTTTTAGCTCTTCTCAACTCCCTCTTTAGCTCCTTCCTGGCTGATTTATAGCTCTCTATTGCCCTAACTGAGCCTTCACGTCTCATCATTATATTAGCCTCCTTCTTCCTCTTCACCAGAGATTCAACTTCCCTGGTACACCATGGTTCCCTCACTCGACCACTTCCTCCCTGCCTGGCAGGTACATATTCATTAAGGACATGCAGAAGCTGTTCCTTAAATATGCTCCACATTTCAGATGTCCCAGCCCCTGCAATTTCCTGCTCCACCCTATGCATCCTAAATCTCTCCTAATAGCCTCATAATTACCTTTCCCCCAGCGATAACTACTGTTATTCGGTACGTGCCCATCCCTTTCCATCACTAAGGTAAACGTAACCGAATTGTGGTCACTATCACCAAAGTGCACACCCACCTCCAAGTCTAACACCTGGTCTGGTTCATTACCCAGTACCAAATCCAATATAGCCTCGCCTCTTGTTGCCCTATCTACATACTGAGTCATGAAACCTTCCTGCACACATTGAACAAAAACTGACCCCTCTAACGTACTTGAACTATAGCTTTTCCAATTCATATTAGAAAAATTAAAGTCCCCCATTACAACTACCCTGTTACTTTCACACCTATCCAGGATCAACTTTGCAATCCCTTCCTCTACTTCTCTGGAACTTTTTCGAGGCCTATAAAAAACTCCCAACAGTGTGACCTCTCCTTTCTTGTTTCTAATCTCAGCCCACACTACCTCAGCAGACAAGTCCACATGAAACGTCTTTTCTGCCACCGTAATGCTGTCCTTAACTAACAATGCCACTGAATATTCTGACTGAATAAATTTCTCCTCATCTCAATTCTACATAGTTTAACCCTTATTCTCAAACTATGACCCCTGATTCTGGATTCCCTCACCACTGGGAACATTCTTTCTAAATCTACCCTGCCTAACCCTGTTAGAATGTTATTAGTTTCTGTGAGATCCCCCCTCTTCTAAACTCCAGTGAATATAATCCTAACCGACTTAATATCTACTCATATGACAGACCTGCCATCCGAGGAATCAGCCTGATAAATCTTCTGTGTATTCCTTCTAATAGCAAAGACATCCTTCCTCAGATAAGGATATCAAAACTGCACACTATACTCCAGATGTAGCCTCACCAATGCCGTAGATAATTGCAGTAAAATGTCCCTACCCCAATACTCAAATCCTCTCGCTATGAAGACGAACAGACTATTTGCCTCCTTTACTGCCTGTTGTACCTGCATGCTTACTTTTAGCGACTGGTGTACAAGGACTCCAAGGTCTTGTTGAGTATCTACCTCTCTCAATTTACACCAACTCAAATAATAATCTGTCTTCCTATTGTTGCTACTAAAGTGAATAACTTCATTTGTCCACATTATACCACACCTGCCATGCACATCCCCACACACTTAGCCTGACCAAATCACACTGAAGCATCTTTGCATTCTTCTCACAGCCCACTCTCCCATCCAACGTTGTATCATCTGCAAATGTGGAGATAATGCCTTCAGTTCCCCTTTCCAAATCATTAATATATAATGTGAACAGTTGGGGTCCAGCACAGATTCCTGCGCAACCCCACTATTCACTGACTGCCAATCAGAACTTATACCAACTCTTTCCTTCCTATTTGCTAACCAACTTTCTATCCATCTCAAAACAATACCTGCAATTCCATGTGCTTTAGCTTTACATAGTAATCTGGTATATGAAACCTTGTGGAAAATCTTCTGAAAGTCAAAATAAACCCATACACTGGTTCTTCTCAGTAAACTCTACTAGTTACATTCTTAAAAAATTCCAATAGATTTGTCAAACATCATTTCTCTTTTGAAATCCATGCTGACTTTGTCTGATTATACCACTACCTTTCAAATGCAGCGTTATGAAATCCTTGGGTAATAGACTCTAGCAACGTCCCCAGTACTGACACTAGGCTCATTGGTCTATAGTTCCCTATTTTTTCTCTTCCTCCTTTTTTGAATAGCGGGCTTACATTAGCTACCATCCAATCTGTAGAAACCAGTCCAGAGTCCAAAGAATTTTGGAAAAAAACCATCAGTTGATTTACTATTTCCAGAGCCACTTTCTTAAGTACTCTGGGATGAAGATTATCAGAATTGGACATTCTATCCCCTTTAAACTCATCAATTTCCCCCAAACTATTTCTTTATGAATGCTGATTTCCTTCAGCTCCTCGCTAAAACTTGTTTCTCTCAGACCTTCTGGTACATTATTCATGTCTTCCTTTGTGAAGAGTGAGGCAGAGTACATATGTAATTTCTCAACCACTTCTTTATTCTGCATTCCTATGTCTTGAAATTTGTATGAATCTCTTGAGGTCTATTGAAACCATAAAAAAGCCTTTGGTGAGGAATTGTACAGTGATGTCTAAAGTGTCCATTTTAATATGGTGGTAATTTATATGTTTGTTCTGATTCAATAGATATAGAATCATGTGATAGCCACCATCTTCTTTCTGTCAGCCAAAAATATTTGAAACATAGGGCGAAACAGGAGCAGGAATTGTGTATGGCAGGGACACTAAATTTGGTGTGATGGATGATGTTAGTTTCTCACCAGCAAGAAATTCATTTGGAATTTTGTTCTTCTGTCAAAGGACAGAATGGAGTATTGAAAGACTATCCTGGGGCAAGAATTATTAAACTGTCCAAGGAAGAGTCAAAGACTCAACAAAGCCTTTATACTTTGCATCAACATATAAGAAAATGTCATTAATCTCACAGTGATTATGGAAGTAGCATTAATCACCTTCATCCCTAACATGTGACCACTGTGGAATATATTAAGCACTCCACTGATGTACCTCCTTAAGCAATTACACAGGATTTGTCCTTTCAACTATGGCATCAACAAAGCAGCAAACATGGCAGCCTTTATACGGCTGAAACGTCATTGCATACGTAGATGTATTCATGTCAGTATAACTGCAGCTTAGCAAGATACTAAAGGTAA
The DNA here is from genome assembly GCA_024679065.1 of Sphyrna mokarran. NCBI lineage: Eukaryota > Metazoa > Chordata > Chondrichthyes > Carcharhiniformes > Carcharhinidae > Sphyrna > Sphyrna mokarran. The sequence goes on from JAGIQG010000009.1 coordinate 39,503,844, forward strand.
AACATTCATCAATGATAGGCACTTGATCATCTCAAGAGGGAGCAACAAGGGAGCACCACTTTTCTAAATGCCAGGTTTCATGCATGACTAATGCTAAGGCCTCATCTTGTTACTGAGTCCAAATATGCCTTCTGACATTAGGATGCAGTGATCTGTTACTCGACAGCATGCACCCAAACTGCAAGTTACATTTACATCATCCTCACACACAGTGACTCAGCAGGACAATGGTTTGATTATTGACAAATACTCCTGACCCTTCATTTGTTGTAACCCCGCCAAGTCTGTTTCCTGTATTGCTTTGGCATTTGGGAGAGACATGGCCCGGTCAGTATTGACACAACAATCAATGACAACTTACCTTGATGGATCCTGCTGAGGACTCAGAAGATGTGCCAAAACATTCCTTTTGTAGATTGCAGTCCTCGGCATTGTCCATCTGACAAAGATCAATCCTTCCCATCTAACCAAAATCAATGATTGCACAGACATGCAATGAATTCATTAATGAGTTGCATACTGTGCCTTTACAGAGAAATTCTGTAAAGCACTGCTAGGTAGCCATTCATGGGCAAAGTAAGATCCCCGGGTAAGTTGACAGTTTTATCAGGATAAGCACATACTTCTGATGTTATATGTTCATTCTCCTCTTGCAGATATTTCAAACATCATAGTGGAATGTATTTCGATCATTCAGCATCATGCACGGAGAGAGTAGGAACTAAGAAAGGAACAACATTCAGCCTTAAACGTGGAAACTTATATACACTGCAAGGAGACGTTTTTTACATTGGTGCTTGATGACGCATCCCATTTTTCTCAAAAACCCATAGTTATAAAATAAATGCCATACAAAATATACTTGGGAGAAAAGATTCTAGAATTACTCGAGAACTTGGTCACGCTGAGGAGCATTATCTGAGCTGGTGGTGAGTTCAGTTGAACACAGTGATAAGTCTTCTGAGATGGTTAGACAACATCCACCTCTGAGTTGGTCTGGGGCCAGGAGCTGAGGTCATTAACTTTTCTTGCTGGTGTTTGGAGAAGAGATAACTAGTGATTGATTATGTAGGCTTCTACATTATAAGTCACTCACACTCACTGTCCACATGTGGCTGATACATATTGGATGGACCCTTCTTGGCTTGTTCAGAGGGGACAATCTCATCTTCTACACAGGAACAATCTCCATCCTTTGCAACAAGCTCTGCTAACTAATCTTTGTGAGTGAAGCATGTCCTTAATTCTGGGGTCTCTTCCCCACTGCCACACTTTGGTCATTGTGCTTTCTTATTGATTGTGGAAGATCTTGTCCTGCATGTCAATAAGTGGATTGAGTGTGAACATTGTGGATGAAAGAAGCATGCAGTTCAGAAGCATGCATATCTGCTGTGTGTGGTGAACTCTTCCAGTAAGGGATTAAGATATTGTATGCAAGTACTTATGTGAGATGGTGAGTTGAAAATGTTGGCAGGTATTCAGTCCTGATGTCCTGAGTTTTCTGTGATATCCCTGTAGACTCTAACACTTAAACTGCCTGATGCCCTGATGAAAGTGTGACTATAAAGTGAGTAGATGTTTCATTTACCTCAGCACATGACTTCAGATTATTTATCTTTTTGCTGCACTGCTGGCCAATCCTATTTTATTTGTCACGGACACTGACTATTCTTATAACCTCCTTCCAGGCCGGCATGATCAGATAGGAGGACAACCAGCTCCCATCCTGTGGAAAGAGGACCTTTCCTAGATGGCATGGAGGAGAATTCTAGGGAGGCTTTGCTTAACTGTGGAGCAGAGGGTTTAGTTCTTTTAGGTACCATTTAGAGTCAGAATGAAACACTGACCTGTGTCGGTGCAGCTTAACTATGGCACCAGGACCTTTGACCCCACGAGGTAACAGTAGAATGAATGTATCCCTGTCCACCCAGCCACTAGATTCAACAAATTATGCTAATGCATAATTAATAAGCTGAAAAGCTGAAAAGGTCTTATGATTTCATCTTACCGACTGCCTAGTAGCAATCACACTAACTTTCCCAGCTACCATCACAGTCACGAAAATGGAAAATTCCACTACAATTTCCATGCTGGGGCTATTGTTTACAAACATAATTTTGTGTTGATGTCTTAACAGTTCCTCATCAATAACTTCATTTCTTCATTGTTCAATTTGTGTGGTTAAGGTGTAATTAGCTGGGGTATTAAAGTCACATTCTAATTCATACCCAGAACAATGTTGAAAATGGTTTGATCCAATGTTGTCACTTCTCAAGTATCTTCATGGCTGCTCAGTTGACTTCAGATATGCAATTTCAGCTATAACTGAAAATAAGGCAGCACACTCTCACTTACGCAAAATGTATTAGCATAGGCTGTTAAAGTTGAAAGAGTTCCTAATTTTGGTTCAGCTGGCATCTGTCCCACAGCTGATGCTGAGGGTCAGTTTTCCACATTAATGCCTTAGGGGTCTTTGATTTTGTACATGTCTTTTCCCAGGCACTGAGGATGGCTGACTGAGTGCTTTCCATAACTGACCCTAGTATCTTCTCTTTTGAGGGCAACCATCCTGTATTCTGATATTTCTTGCACTCCTTGCATAGGTGTTATCTAAACTGAGTGCAGCTTCTTGTCACACCCTTGCTGTCTTTTATTCTTCATTCATTTATTTCAGTTTTATGGCGGTCATCTCCAAACAACCACTGTGTTGTCTTTACATTCGGTTTGCACAGATGTGCATATTTCAAGTTGAATCCATTATTAGGTAATTTTGTATACATTGTTGGCTCCTGGATATGTTTCCACTGCCATGTGATTATCTGACAGCACAAGGATGGAAACCCTGATGATGGTGCAGCAGGGACCAGGGTTAAGCCTAGGAATGGATATTAAAGGGGCAGAGATAGTTCATTCTTGGGACCATGTTGGAGAGGATGGTTTACTTAACACCTTGTTGCTCATCCTTCTTTATGATAAATATTCTGAGAGTTCTGTCAAAACAGCTTGAGTAATTGTGGTATATCCTAAAGGTAGTACATATGCAGCCACAGTACATTGGTGGTAGAGGAATGATTACTGTGACGAGTGACAGGAGTGCAGACCATACAAACTCAACTATCCTGGCTAATGCCAAGCTGCTTGAGTTTTGTTGTAGCTCATCTATCAAGGGGGATGTATTCCATTGCACTGTTGTGTTGAGCTTTGTGTAGAGTGGATAAGCTTGGAGAGTTAGGAGGTGAGCTCAACTTCCTATTATAATCTCAAGTGTTGTCGCAGGTAAGATTTTTGGTCAACGCTGACTTCAAAGATGTTGCTGGTGATGAACTCAGATGCAGTTTTTTTGCAGAAGTGATTAGATCCCTTCATGTTGGAGATACTTGGTATTTGTAATGGAATTATAGAATTATTAGAACACAGGAGGACTTTGGTTCATCATGTCCCTTTTGGCTCTTAACCAAGAACAACATCCCACTCCCATGTGTTTGCTTCTCCAATAATTATCAAATTCCCCAGTGAAAACAACAATTGAATCTGCCACCACCATACTCTCAGGCATTGCATGTCATCTTTGATTTTTTTGCCAATCACTTCAAACCACTGTCCTCTGGTTATTGACTCTTCTATCAATGGGTCAAGGTTTCCAGCATCTATTCTGTCCAGACCCCTTATGATTTTGAATACCTCTATCAATCTCTTCACAGATTTCTCTTTCTAAGGAGAATAGCCCCAACTTCACCAATCTATCCTCATAACTGAATTACAGAATTGCTACAATGCAGAAGGAGAACATTTGGCTCATAGAGTCCTCACTAACAACAATACTACCCAGGTCCTATTCAAATATTTACCCTACTAATCCCCCTGACATTAAATGGTGATTTAGCAACACTAATTGACACAACCCACACATCTTTGGACTCACATCCCTGGAACTATTTTTTTGTATGGTTTCACAAGATTCTGCTGAAGCTTTTCTGCACTGTCTCCAATGCCTTCACAATCTTCAAAATCTTCCAATCTTCTGATGCCCAGAATTGGACACAGTAGTCCATAAAACCATTGAAAAATTATAGCACACAAGGAGGCATTGGGCCAATCTTGTAAATGCCAGTCCAAGGATACCCTGGTGCCCTTTCTAATCTCACTTTCTGTACCTGGCTCATAGTTCTATAGCTTGTAGCAGTTAAGGTGCAGATCTAGGTAACTTTTTAAAAGAGTTTAGAGTGTCTGCCCTCTCCAGTTGAGATTGAACTGATGTTTTAAAAAGGTTCACAACAACCTCCTAGTTTTGGACTTTATGCCATTTTTTATAAAATCCAGAATCCTGTATATGCTTAACCTGCCTTAACACCTACAATGATTTGTGTACATGTATTACCAGGTCCCCGATGTGACATGTTTTCAACCAGTATACCAGTCTAAAACTGAATGTTGACCAAGTTCTTCTGAGACTGATACATGTTGCTCCATCATCATGAGCAACATGTACCTTGCTCATGTTGGTACGAATAGAGCTGAATGCTGTGGAATTCCCAGCAAACTTATCCTGAATTTATATAAATAATTCATTAATAAACCATTTGAAAAATGCTGAGGTTAATTCTTAAAAGCTACTCCAGAGATTATTACTTGTTATCAACTGTGACCATCATCCTTTCTCATCCTTCTCAGGGAAATGTACAGAAGAAATGTGGCAAATTTTCAGGGAATATTTGTCTGGAGTTCTGCATAGCAATGTTCCAATGAAACAGGGAAGTTATGATAGGTTACAGGAACTGTGGTGTACAAAAGCTGTAATAAATCTAGTCAAGAAGAAAAGAAAAGCTTACAAAAGGTCCAGAGAGCTAGGCAATGTTAGAGATCTAGAAGAGTGTATGGCAAGATCTTAAGAAGGAAATTGGGAGAGCCAGAAGGGGTCATGAGAAGGCCTTGGCAGGCAGGATTAAGGAAAACCCCAAGATATTCTACAAGTATGTGAAGAGCAAGAGGATAAGACGTGAAAGAATAGGACCTATCAAGTCTGATGGTGGGAAAGTTTGTATGGAATCGGAAGAAATAGCAAAGGTACTTAATGATTACTCTACTTCAGTATTCACTATGGAAAAGGATCTTGATGCTTGTAGTGCAGACTTGCAGTGGACTGAAAAGCTTGAGCATGTAGATATAAAGAAAGAGGATGTGTTGGAGCTTTTGAAAAGCATCAAGTTAGATAAGTCACCGGGACCAGATGGGATGTACCCCAGGCTACTGTGGGAGGCAAGGGAGCCTTTGGCAATCTTTGCATCATCAATGGGGATAGGAGACATTCCAGAGGATTGGAGGTTTGTGTATGTTGTTTCTTTATTCAAGAAAGGGAGTAGAGATAGCCCTGGAAATTATAGACCAGTGAGTCTAACCTCAGTGGTTGATAAGTTGATGGAGAAGATCCTAAGAGGCAGGATTTTGAACATTTGGAGAGGTATAATATGATTAAGAATAGTCAGCATGGCTTTGTCAAAGGTAGATCATGCTTTATTAGCCTGGTTGAATTTTTTGAAGATGTGACTAAACACATTGACAAAGGAAGAGCAGTAGATGTACTTTATATGGACTTCATTCGATAAGGTGCCCCATACATGGCTTATTGAGAAAGTCAGAGGGCATGGGATCCAAGGGGATATTGCTTTGTGGATCCAGAACTAGCTTGCCCACAGAAAGCAAAGAGTGGTTATAGATGGGTCATATTCTGCATGGAGGTCAATCACCAGTAGAATGCCCCAGGGATCCGTTCTAGAACATAGAACATAGAACATAGAACGTTACAGCGCAGTACAGGCCCTTTGGCCCTCGATGTTGCGCTGACCAGTGGAATTATCTAATGAGTCTCTAATCTAAACTATTCCAATGTTATCCATATGCCTATCCACTGACATTTGAACACCCTTAAAGTTGGCGAGTCCACAACTGCTGCAGGCAGGGCATTCCACGCCCTTACTACTCTCTGAGTAAAGAACCTACCTCTGACATCCATCCTATAACCAACATCCCCTAATTTAAAGCTATGTCCCCTCATGTTAGCCATTACCATCTGAGGAAAAAGGCTCTCACTGTCCATCCTATTTAACCCTCTGATCATTTTGTATGTCTCAATTAGGTCACCTCTTAACCTTCTTCTCTCTAATGAAAATAACCTCAAGTACCTCAGCCTTTCCTCATAAGACCTTCCCACCATACCAGGCAACATCCTGGTAAACCTCCTCTGCACCCTCTCCAATGCCTCCACATCTTTCTTATAAAGCAGTGACCAGAACTGTACGCAATACTCCAGGTGCGGCCGCACCAGAGTTTTGTACAGTTGCAACATGACCTCATGGCTCCGAAATTCAATCCCTCTACCAATAAAAGTTAGCACACCGTACGCCTTCTTAACAACCTTATCAACCTGGGTGCCAACTTTCAGGAAGCTATGCATGTGTCCACCGAGATCTCTCTGCTTGTCGACACTACTAAGAGTCTTTCCATTAGCCCTATATTCTGTACTCCTGTTACTCTTACCAAAGTGAATCACCTCATACTTTTCCGTATTAAACTCCATTTGACACCTCTCGGCCCAACTCTGCAGCCTATCTGTGTCCCTCTGCAAACTGTAACATCTATTCTCACTGTCTACAACTCCATCAACTTTGGTGTCGTCAGCAAATTTACTAACCCATCCTCTACATCCTCAAGTAGGTCACTTATAAAAATGACAAACAGCAATGGCCCCAAAACAGATCCCTGAGGGACATCACTTGTAACTGGACTCCAGGTTTAATATTTTCCATCAACTACCACCCTCTGTCTTCTATCAGATAGCCAATTCCTGATCCAAACTGCTAAATCACCTTCAATCCCATGCATCTGCATTTTCTGCAGTAGCCTACTATGGGATATCTTATCAAACGCTTTACTAAAATCCATGTACAGCACGTCAACTGCCTTACCTTATCCACCTCTTTGGTCACCTTTTCAAAAAACTCGATAAGGTTTGTGAAGCATGACCTACCTTTCACAAAACCTTGTTGATTATCCCTAATCAATTTATTTCTCTCTAGATGATTATAAATCATCTATAGAGAAATAAATAACCTTATAATTCTTTGCAAAACTTTGCCACAACAAGTAAGGCTCAGTGGTCTATAATTCCCAGGATAATCTCTACTCCCCTTCTTGAACAAGGAGGCAACATTTGCTATTCTCTAATCTTCTGGCATTATACCTGTAGCCAATGACTACATGAAGATCAAAGCAAAAGGCTCTGCAATCTCCTCCCTAGCCTCCCAGAGAATCCTAAGGTAAATCCCATCCGGCCCAGGGGACTTAACTATTTTCATACTCTCAAGAATTGCTAACACCTCCTCCTTATGTACCTGAATCCTGTCTAGTCTACAAAGGTTCTGAGACTCTTCCTCTTTGTGATTTTTATATATGACCTGGATGAGGAAGTAATGGAATGGGTTGGTAAGTTTACTGATGACACAAGTATTGTGGATAGTGTGGAGGCATGTCAGAAGTCGCAACAAGACATTGATAGAATACAAGACTGGGCGAAGAAGTGGCAGATGGAGTTCAATCCAGATAAGTGTGAAATGGTTCATTTTGGCAGGTCAAATAGAATGGCAGAATATAATATTAATGGTAGGACTCTTGGCAGTGTGGAAGATCAGAAGAATCTTGGGGCCGAGTTCATAGGACACTCAAAGCAGCTGCGTAGGTTGAAGATGTGGTTAAGATGGTGTATGGTGTACTTTCCTTCATCAATTGAGGAATTGAGTTTAGGAGTTAAGAGATAATGTTGCAGCTATGTGTTGCAGGACCATGGTCAGACCTCACTTGGAGTACTGTGCTCAGTTCTGGTCACCTCATTACAGGAAGGACATGGAAGCCATAGAAAGGATGCAGAAGAGATTTACAAGGATGTTGCCTGGATCAGGGTGCACACCTTATGAGGATAGGTTGAGGGAGCTTGGCCTTTTCTCTTTGGAGAGACAAAGGATGAAGGGTGACCTGATAGAGGTGTATAAGATGTTGAGAGGTATTGATTATGTGGATAATCAGAGACTTTTTCCCAGGTCTGAAATTGTTGTCACAAAAGGACAGAGATTCAATGTGATGGAGAGTAGGTACAGAGGAGATGTCAGAGTTAAGGTTTTCACTCAGAGAATGGTGGATGCATGGAATGAGCTGACGTCAATGGTAGTGGAAGTGGATTCGATAGGGTCTTTTAAGAGGCCTGTAGATAAGTACATGGAACTTAGTAAGTTAGAGGGTGATAGGTAAGCTTAGTAATCTCTAAGATAGGGACATGTTCAGCACAACTTTGTGGGCTGAAGGGCCTATATTGTCCTGTAGTTTTTCTATCTTTTTTTTCTCTGGTCAAGTATGACATTTGGAGAGTTTCCCTTTGACCTTCCATGATCTCACTTTGCTGTTGCTCCTGATCCATATTCAATCAGGTGCCGGCTGTAGTCACAGTAAACTAATTCGGTTATCAGCAAATGGAGCTCTGGATAACTCTTTTGGATGCTTTCCTCAATGTGGAAAATGGCATACTTTTGGCTATCAATGTGCTCAAACATTCTACCTGCTAGTTTTGGATGTTTTCACATTCATTGTGTGCTGCCGTGTTAGTAAATTTGTTGGCCAGTGAGTCAACTTGGACTTTAACAAACTAAATGTCTGACAGTGAAACAGATTTTTCAGGTAGGAACATGAAATGGGCCTCTGCATTCTTCAAGCTTGACAGTTTGCTGAACAATCTCCACTAGGAAACAAAGATTTCCCATCCCACAATGCCATGAGAATTGTAGCAAGTGAAACAGAAAAACAATGGTCTGTTTTAAGATCTGTTAAGCTCAGGTGGGAACTTACAGTCCTGGGGCACATATGGCCAGAAAATCTGACCCACTGCTGTGTAGTACGTATGCCACAAAGAGATGTCCAAGACACACAAACAGGAAATGTGAGAGGCAAACCATTGCACACACAAAACATTCATGCAGCACTGAACAATTGAGTAAAGTGTATACATTTCAATGAGTCTTGCAATCTGTCATTCCTTCGTCATTCAGAAAACAAAACATCAAGGTTTCAATGGGAATCCTCCTAAGCTCCCACTGTAACTTCACTGAAGATCTGAAAGAAAACTTTGGTTGTACGTTTCTCCAGGGTTTTTCTGAACTGTTGTCAAAGTTATGAAGGAAAATTACAATACTCTTAGGAGAAATTTTTTTCAAAGTGTACAAAATCCAAGAAAACAAATTGTCAGATGTTCCATATTAGTTGTAAACATTTTTGCAGTTATTAATTCATTGTAAATGACTGATTTTCTCGGTAGGTCTTTGTAGAGCAATTGTAATACCTGTTTCTGGTGAATTTGAGCCTGCTTATGCACTATTTCTCCTCCATGCATAGACAATTGAACAATTTATTGTTACTCACAATTTGTAGCTGTTGCATTTTGTCTGCTTTCAATGTCAATGATCTGCCTTAGCTTCCCTCTTTCATATGCAAATGTGATTGATTGACCAACTGTACAAAAATGCCTCTGCCAAGGACCCAAGTTCGATTCCTGGCTCGGGTCACTGTCCATGCGGGCTCAGCATGTTCTTCCTGAGTCTGCTTGGATTTCCTCTGGGTGTTCCGGTTTCCTCCCACAGTCTGAAAGACACGCTGGTTAGATGGTTTGGCCATGTTGAATTCTCCCTCAGTATACTCGAATCGGCACCAGAATGTGGCGATTAGTAGATTTTCACAGTAACTTCATTGCAGTATTAATGTAAGCCTATTTGTGACACTAATAAATAAACTTAAACATTCAGTTCTTTCATGGTTCTTGTGAAACTTCTGGACCTTCATTAAATTTATTAGATCTATGTCTAGGAGTAAGATATTAGGTTTTCAATTGGATCATACAGTATAAAGTCCCAGATGAGTTTATAATTTATAACCTCCATACATAAGAAGACTCAGGCTGACCAATGAGGCTGTGATTGAGTGTGAGATTGATTATGAGATGATGGCTTAGTGGTATTGTCGCTAGACTATTAATCCAGAAACTCAGCTAATGTTGTGGGGAACCAGATTTGAATCCCCCTATGACACATGGTGGAATTTGAATTCAATAAAAAAAGTCTGGAATTAAGAATCCATTTATGACCATGAAACCATTGCCAATTGTTGGAAAAATCCATCAGGTTCACTTATGTCCTTTAGGGAAAGAAATCTGCCATCCTTACCTCATCTAGCCTATAAATGACTCCAGATCCATAGCAATGTGGTTGACTGTCTTCAGGCAACTAAGGATGGGCAATAAATGCTGGCCAGCCAGCAATGGTCATGTCCCATGAATGAATGAATTCCATCTGATCTTCAAAATCCGGCAGGCTTTAACTCATTTGCACTTCTGGTGACAAGTGAAAGTCAAACTTCTATTGCACAGGTGCCATTTGGCAATCACATGAAAATCTGCAGGAATCAAGCACTACATGGACAAGAAGAAAAATCATTTCTTTCCATTACCCTTTTTAACTTTTTTTGATGTGGTCAGAATTTTCAGGCTCTTGAAATACAGATCAATAATTAAATAACTGCAGAATTATAAAAGGCATAGATACATTGGATAGTCAGAGACTTTTTCCCAGGGTGGAAGGATCACCTATAAGAGGGCATGGGTTTATAGTGAGAAGTGGTAAATTTAGGGGAGACGTATGGGAAAAGCTTTTCACACAGTGGGTGGTAGATGCCTGAACCACACTGCCAGTAGAGGTGGTGGAAGCAGGCACATTAGCAACATACAAGAGGTATCTTGATAGACACATGAATGGGAGGCGGACAGCAGAATAGAAATCACATATCAGTGCAGGCTTGATGGACGTGTTCCTGTACTGTATTTTTTTTTGTATTTCCATTATGTATCACTGGGATGTACAATCTTGTGGGCAGTGTTCAATACCATTCGCAACTCCTCAGATACTGAAGCAATTTGGGTCTACATGCAGCAAGACCTGACAACATTCAGGCTTTGGACACATGGATTGCAGTGTTTGAAGAAGGTGGCTCACCACCACCTTCTCTTGGGATAAGCAATATACTCTGACCTTGTCAGCAATGCTCACATCCCATGGTTGATTTAAAATAATGTTATTTATGTCTATTTTTTGTTAAAATCAGCAAGTTGTGAATTTCATTTCATTGTTTATTAGAAGCAGCATTGTAGGCAAGACCTTAGATATTATTCCAACAATTTTTATTTAAGATTTGAATAGGCTATTAATCTGCATCACATTTCACTTATTTTGTTGATTGAAGAGTTTGTGTGATACGAGGTGAAACATTTAAAGTGCTCAAAAGATTCAAGTATCCATTCCAAGGTTATATTCAACGATTGCTGACATGAATTGGAAAGAAATAACAAGTCTTGTGCAAGTGTGTGGCCCCTGGCTGTCTACCATTACAAGATGTTGTTGTGGTACTTTAGCTCAAATTAATCATGGATACTGACAGTTGCTGGTGTGGCAATTTCTACTAAACTTATCCTCTTTAATTAAAAGTGGATGCTCTGTCTTTAGGCAGACAGTCTCTGGATATATGTCTGGATTAATTGAGGCCAACAGTATGTCTATTCCACTGTGTCCATTCTAAGCATTCCTGGTCCCACTTGCAGTATTATTATCAAGAAACAAGTCTGATGAGTAGAGCAGTCAATTATGACAGACAAAAGCACTTACGTTTACACCTTTTTTAAGTTAAATTAGTCACTAATTTTTGTTTAATAATCCAACAATAATAAATGTAGATACTGTGGTATAAAGGTGAAATGTATATTGCGAACAGTGAGTATAAAAGTGCTGACAAATCCTGATAATGATAATTAGAATTGTAACTATGCACAATAAAACAACATACATTCCTTTTTTTATTAAAATGCTAAGTATATTGTAATTGCTTTGGGAAGAGAATAATCTGATTCCACTGACTCAGCATACTGATAGTTGCCAGCAATTCGAATAGATTCTAAATGGAGGAAGATACTATGTTATTTTGAAGTCAGCATAATTTGAAATTTGAACATAAAGTCCCACCCAGAAGACTACAAAGTTTCTCAGATAAGGGCCACTGCAATTAGGGCTGATGGCTATGAATTGTTGCACAAACGTGAGCAGACAGCAGATCATTGTTTGCACACCCACAGAGGAACTAGAGAGATAGGAGATCTGACATGCACAGAATACTGAATGCAATGATAGACAGGTATTCTGCAGAATAGTGAAAAAGCAAAGCAGAGGATAAGTATGATTCAATGGGAGATTTTTCATTCCCCATTCCCTGCCACCTGCAAAGTGTATTACAGTGGTGGAGGCAGACCATCATTGGCCAATGGAAGGATCTTCTGCGCCTGCCATTGACAACAGGTTTTCCTGCTAAGCATTGCCGTTGGCGGGACTGGAAGATCCCGCCAGCAGGAACGATTGCAAAATTTTGGCCATTATTTTTGTCGTAAGAGGAGACATATCAAGACTGACCTGCAAATAAATGCCAGAGCTGTAGCGTTTGTGAGCATGCATAACGTGAGTGGAGTCTCTGTTGTACTGTAGTGGTGCTAATGACAAACCAGTAATTTTGAATGTATTTACTTTTAGAAAAGACCAGATCATTAGACCAGATCCTTGCATATTATATGAACTTTGTATTCAATTTAGCACTGCTGCCTCACAGTGCCAGGAACCCAGGTTCAATTCTGTACTTGGGTGACTGTCTGTGTGGTGTTTGCACATTCTCCCCAGGTCTGCATCGGCTTCCTCCAGGTGCTTTGGTTTCCTCTCACATTTCAAATATGTGCAGGTTAGGTTGATTGGCCATACTAAATTGCCTGGTGGTGTCCTAACCTAAGTAGGTTAGGAGAGCTTAGCAAGGTAAATACATGGGGTTACGGGGATAGGATCTGGGTAGGATTGTTGTCGGTGTGGATCAATGGGCTGAATGGCCTCCTTCTGCACTATAGTGATTCTATGATTCTAAGCCTTTGTTTGGTGAAACAGACAAACAAATCAATATTTTTAGAAATATGGGCCAAAATTCTCCAGCTGTTCATACCCCACCATACTCCCAGTAAGAACATAGAATTTGGCGCTCAGCAAATTTCTGTTCACTGCAGCAAGGCTGGAGAATCCTTGGTATGGATGAAGTTGGAGAATCCAGCCTATATATTGCCCATAGATCAGCTCAATTACAGATGATGGTAACTAAAGATAAACCCACTATAAAAGGTATATAATGTATCGATTAAGAATATTCAGTAAGGTTGTTTAACCACTCTATTGTATGAAGCTAATTTGAAATGCAGTTTAATTTCTTGTATTTTGGGAATTACATCAAATTGCCTATTAATGATATTGATTCTATACTAGGAGATGATGTCCCTGGAGATAATATACTGACATCTCCAGTGATGTCAGATAGACTACAGAGAGTAGGATCCTTCCTTATTTACCAGATTTTGAAGTCCTCGCATCAAAATGTCAATTCTGCCATTTTCATAAAACTTGAAACAGGTGTCCTGTGCAATAGTTGAAACAACTTGATGTAAATGGTATCATCAAGCAAATAGCCATGGATATCAGAACTAGTCATTGTGGGAAGCAAGATGGGTGAACTTAGACTCTATAACTTTAAGGTGGCCAATAAAGTTATCATTCGAGGCAAATAACATTATCTATTATGCAAGTACTACTGACATTTCATGACTCCATAGTCTTCATGAAGCTCAGCATGCAACAGACCAACCTTCGGATGCCATAAGTGGAGCAAAACCATTGTCTCACAGCTTCCGTTATCCATGAAGGTCTGTTTCAGCATGTCAGATGGATTAAGTTCAGCATCCAGCAAATTCCAAAAGATAATTTCTTCAGCCTTGTAAAATGCTGAGGGATATTCAATTTACTCAATGACAACACAATAAGTGATTGTTTGTGGTGTTCTCTCAACAAATAACATAATGCAATGCTTAACAGGACAAATGCATATTCATGACTTTGGAGGTTGACTTTCAAGGTAACATAGTGACAGCAGCTTGAGCAACGTTTATATGCAATAATATCAAAACCATTCAGACATATGCAATTTCATTTAACGTGATAGAATTGGCACAATTCCTTACATCACCAACTTCATCACAAATTCATCCTTAAGTACACGGAAATCGCAAAGCATCTTTGAATACTGCTGAGCAAAGATGCACAATCATATAGTGAACAACATTAGACATGTTAAAAGTGAGGAAAGCATCTCTGCCAATTCTCACGCATTTCAACCCACATGCAGCAACATATGTTACAACAGATGCATCAGCAAATGCAATTGGACTTTACTTTCACAGTACATCGAAAAGAGCGAACAGCCAATCATTTACATATCTTGCTATTGTCAGAAACTGAATGCAAGTACTCTATTGGGAGAACAGGAGGCACTAATCTGCATCTGTGTATCATTACGGTTGAAAGTTCACTCTCTACACAACTCACAAAATGCTGACTACATTATTAGCCATGTTAGAATCTGGCCATCAGCCTTTATGCATCTGTAGATGGTCAGATCGTCTTCTTCAGTACAAATTTGAGATTGACTATCTCGCAAGTTCAAACAGCCAACTAGTTGAGCCATAATACTATTGCATACGACATTATTGATGATGAAATGACATGTGACATTAAAGACTATATGATTGCAGTAGTTTCACATGCAACTTGAGTCTTGTTGTTTGATAGGAAGGCAGAATCAGCACCAGACAGAATGCTGCAGAAAGTAAATCAATTACAAAAAATTCAAATGACTGCAAATTAGATGAAGAACAGATCTTCCACTATTGAGTGTGCAATGGGCTTGCATTGTTTGATGACAAGTGTATTGCGCATAGAATTTGAGCAGTTGTCCGTAAAGTGCCACAGCAATGTGCATTGTATCTTGCTCACGAAGGACCTCCAGGCGTTACTAAGATGAAACCGGGATCCTCAAACCAGTCTAGTGGCCAGCACTAGATTGCTGCATGGAAGAATGAATGAAAAACTGTGCAGCATATACATTCAATGAAAAATCTGTTAAACAGTCTCCTATATCTCAACAAAACCATGACAACAACTCCAAGTGGATATTTTTGGAGAGATGCAAGCAGCCGCAGGCAATGAAATATTTTTTGCTTGTTGTTCATGATCTACTTCACAAATGGCCAGAAATTCCTACAACAAATTCCATAACATTTTTATCATTCATATTTTAGAAAAGTTGTTTACAAAATTGCTGAAGACAATCACATAGATAATGGATGACAGCTATTTCCAGTCAGTTCACAAAGTTCTTAGCAATCTATGGAATTCATCACTATCTGACATCCCAATAAAACCTGCAGTCAAATGGTGTTGCTGAACATTTCAGCAGCGTATTAAAGGACAGCTTGAGAGATAGTATATTGAGGGGGGGAATGTGGGAACAATACGTTCATATCCTACTTAGCAATTATCGATCCACCCTGAACACTCTAACTGGAAAGACTCCAGCCAAACTTACTATTCATAACTTTTGCATGCCATTGACCGTTCTTAAGTCATCATCACTATCCAATAAGAGTGTCAGAAACAACAATGTTAAGCAAAAACATATTTTAACAAGTGACTATGCTCAAGGAATCACAATTTGAAGTTGGAGATTGGTTTCATATCAAACAGCTTCATCGTGACCACAAACTTGCATTATCTCGATCAGGAACTAAACAGATCAAACGGTTACTTGGTATTAATGTTTCTGATTTGTTTTATTATTGTCACGTATTAGTATACAGTGAAAACTATTGTTTCTTGTGCACTATATAGACAAAGCATTCCATTCATAGTGAAGGAAAGGGTGCAGAATGTAATGTTACAGTCATAACTAAGGTGTAAAGAAAGATCAAATTAATAACTTCAAGATCAACACATTAATTTATCTATTGGAGAATATCACAAAGTGAAATGTGAGACATTTGATAGTGAGCAAACCAGGATATTTCAAGAATGGTGATTAAGAGGTATAGTTCTGATTCTGATGAGTCAGTGAATGACTGCAATGTTGATCACCTGCCTCATAAAACTCATCATACATAACCACAGCCTCAAGTTCCTACATCTCAGCATCGTCATCAGCAACCTTCATATCTCAAAGACTATTTGTGTACTTGAATAAAACAGACACACTGAACTGTAAGAAGTGATTTGATATATGTGTTTGTTGTTTATGATGATATAATATCTTTCAGGTTTACAAGGGGGAGAAGATGTAGTATTCAATTGTATTGATCAAATCTACATGTGGTTACCGAGAAACAAGAAGCTGTAAGCATGAGTGGATATTTAAGAAGCACTTGTAAATAAAGCTGCTATCTAAACATAGAAATTGCTGTGTCATCTATGCATATCTCCAAAGCATAAGACTATCACATGTCCTCTTAATTTTCTCTACTCTAAAGGGAACAATCCCAGTTTCCCAATCTCTAAACATAGCTGAAAGTCTCTCATCCCTGAGAGCATTTTAGTAAATTTCTGCATTTTACACTTTAGGATCCTTGATGGTATATGAGATTCTTGTGCATTTGCAAAAGGAATGTAAGGCAAAAGGGACACACCTCTGGATAATCCATTGGTGATTTGGCAAATCGTATTATAAGCTAATATTTAACTTCACACATGTCTGCATTGTTTTTTTGTCTGTTATGTATCTATTTTTAGGTCTGTCTCTGTCCACCTGAAGTCTGATGTAAGATATTATATTATGAACTAATTAACTATATCTAATGAATTATGTTATTAAGTACTCTTAAGGCTTGCCTCTGAGGTTGCTAATGGTTAATCAGTTTATATGCTATTTTTACAAGCATGGACATGTAATATCACATAATTTACAGTATATTGTTCTGTTGCAGGTACTGTTATCTCCTTTCAAGTTCACCAAATTAACTCAAAAAAATACAGGTTCAGGTCAATCAGGTTATTTCTTGTTTGCTGAGGCAACTGATTTTGTCAGGTTTAGGAGCATCAAATATTAAATATTCAGATCTCTCATGGCATTATGTACGTTGTTGTAAATGATGCTTTATTTGAGGGTGAGATGGGGACTGAGTGGTGGGAAATTAATTTTCTTCATTCCTAACAATGCTAAAAACCCAGTATTGGTTACAAGAGAGGAATACAGAGATCAATAGATTGGAATCCAACCAGAGCAGGAGGCTGGGCCATAGTTGCAAGCAATGGAATAGGAACCATCAACATGTATCTCACTATAGATCTGCTTTTAAGATGGTGAAACTATGAAACAATAGAGGCTGTTTTCTAAAATAAATAATGGGCGGCTGCCTCATAGCACCAGAGACCCGGGTTTGATTCCTGGCTTGGGTCACTGTCCGTATGGACTCTGCACATTCTCCCCATGTCTGCGGGAGTTTTCTCCAGGTGCGCTGGTTTCCTCCCACAGTCTGAAAGACATGCTAGTAGGTGCATTGGCCATGTTAATTTGTCCCTCAATGTATCCAAACAGGAGTGTGGCAACTAGGGGATTTTCACAGTGATTTCATTGCTGTGTTAATGTAAGCCCATTTGTGACACTAATAAATAAATTTTAAAACTTCCACAACAATGTTCAATCCCGCTCCAGCAATGCTCACCCTCTTTCAACAATATTCAACCCTTCTCAACGATATTCACCCCTTCCTGACAATATTCATTCCCTGACAGCCTTCACAACCTGATTTACTTCTATTTGATTTGATTTATTATCATTACATGTATTGGGATGCAGTGAGAAGTATTGTTTCTATGACAATATTCACACCCCCCTTCTCCTCTAACAATACTCACAGTCTCCTCCCAATAATGCTCACCCTTCTAGTAATATGGTACGGTATAGTACCACGGTACAGGCATGGTAGCACAGTGGTTAGTACTGCTGCTTCACAGCTCCAGAGTCCTGGGTTTGATTCCTGGCTTGGGTCACTGTCTGTGTGGAGTTTGCACATTCTCTTCGTGTCTGTGTGGGTTTCTTCCAGGTACTCCACTTTCCTCCCACAGTCCAAAGGTATGTGGGTTAGGTTGATTGGCCGTGCTAAGAAATTGCCCCTTAGTGTCCAGGGGTGCGTAGGTTAGACGGATTAGTGGGTATAAAAAGGTAGGGATATTGGGGTAGGGCCTGGGTGGGATTGTGTTCAGTGTAGACTCGATGGGCCGAAGGGCTTCTTTCTGCACTGTAGGATTCTATGATTCATTCCTCCTCTTCGTAACAATACTCACCACTTTCTGACAATATCCATCACCCTTCCTGGCAATGTTCTTCCTGATAATGCCATACCCGACAATATTTAATCCCTTCCTGACAATATTTATTCCCATCTTCCCAAAAATGCTTAAACCAACTCCTCTCCTACTACCCCCCCACCTCCGCTCCACCTCCATGACAATGTTTACCTTTCTTCTGGATAGTGGTCAGCCCCCCAATAATATTTACTCTTCCTCTGGACAGTATTGATCCACATTCTTTCATTCACCTTATGGAATCCTTGGTCCTGTCAGATTATTGGAAGAATCAGCATGGTTAAGTGGTGGGGCAGGAAGGTTTGGGTAAGTCAGCAAGATGCATAGTGGTTAGTCCTGCTGCCTCACA
The DNA here is from genome assembly GCA_024679065.1 of Sphyrna mokarran. Classification (NCBI taxonomy): domain Eukaryota; kingdom Metazoa; phylum Chordata; class Chondrichthyes; order Carcharhiniformes; family Carcharhinidae; genus Sphyrna; species Sphyrna mokarran. The sequence goes on from JAGIQG010000009.1 coordinate 39,522,540, forward strand.
GCACCAGGCCCTGGATTCAATTCTGGCATTGAGTGACTGTGTGGAGTTTGCATGTTCTCCCCATGTCTGCATGAGTTTCCTCCGGGTGCTCCGGTTTCCTCCCACAATCCTAAGATGTGCGGGTTAGTTGGATTAGCCATTCTAAATTGCCCCTTAGTGTCCCAATGATGTTAGATATATTATTATAATACATTTCTTTCTTCACAAAATGTACATTATATTTAAATAGACCTTGAAAGGAAATAAATAATATTTTTGAACTTTTATAAATTAAATCTTGTTTGGCTTGTTGTGGTGATTATTCCTTTTAGGGTCAATCTACAGACTAAGGGTAACTTGACATAGAGAACTAATTGAAGAGCAAGTGGGGGATCACCATAGTAAATGCTGTCTTCTGGACTCAGAATCATCTCAGAAGCCAGAATGCTACAAGGCTCTGTATAGTTTTAATCTGTAAATAAACAAGTTGTGTTTTCCCTAAACTGGTGACTGAACATCTTTACAATTGGTAATGAAGGTAAAAAGAAATCCTCAGATGGCGAATATCCAGTTTACATTGAAATTGAGAAAAAAGAAGAGTACTTAACAAAATGCCCCTCTTTGGATGGATAGATCTATTCCACTGAAGACTGGACACAATACATACAGTGAGGATTATTTTGATCAGCTAGTTCAGTTGACTGAATAGCTAGTTTGTGATGCAGAGTGATGCTAACAACACGGGTTCAATTCTTGTGCTGGTCGAAGTTGTGAAGACATTTTCAACCTTGCTTCTCGCCTGAGGTGTGACGATTCTCAGGTTAAATCACCACCAATCAGCAGAGCAACCTCTGGTCATCTGGGATGATGATGACTTTACCATTTTTACTTCCAAGCGAATGAAATAGCAGAGGAGGCAAAGTGCAAGACAATTCTTCTGAGCATGTATGGAACCCAAACTTATACCTGAAGCGCAGTCCCACAGCCGCAAGCATCATTCAGTGAGCTTATGGAATTGGTGAAATCACATTTCAAGCCTAAACCATTAGTTATGCTCTAGAGTTTCAAGTTTAGTTTAAAGGGGAAAGCTCCATATGAAATGATCGCTATTTATATCACTATCTTTCAACAGGTATCAGACTATTTCAATTTTGGAGCCACATTAATTGACATGTTATGGGATAGCTTAGTTTGAATCATACAGTGATTCAATGCAGACTATCTATAGAGGTACTACCAGATATAAAAAACAAGCAATGGAGATAGCACAGGCAATGGAAGATGCTGAAAAACATGCACAAGAGTTACAGAAGAAGAAAAATGGCATGGTTTACCAGTTACAGTGGAAAACTGTAGTCAACCAAAATTGAAGAAGTAGCTGCAAGGTCGGAAATGAGTTCCCCCACAAATAAAATAAGAAGATTTAGAAGAGGCAATCAATCGGCAAAGTTTAAAGTGGAATGTAACCAATGTGGATGTCATCACTTCCCTGAACTCTACAGGTATAAAGAAGCAGATTTTTTTTTTGTTATTGGAGAAGCCACTTGAGTTGGCTGAGGTGTAGAGCCAAGGTCAAGGCCATAACCGAGACATTGGCTCCAAAAGCAAGCCAGAGCTTGTCAGTTTTGGGCATGGAAAATTACTGAGTGTTTCTTAACAGACTTGTATATTCTGTTAAGAAACACCAGCCTTGGTCTTGGAAGATTCCTCAGAAAGAAACTTTCAATAGAGTTAAAAGAATTGCTGCATTCTTAAAACTTGTTAGTACATAACAACTCATTTAAGGACCTGGTGTTGAACTGTGAAGCCTTTCCAAATGGTGTTGGTGTGGTGTTGTCCCATGAGATGGATGATGGATCTGAAAGACCAATAGACTATGTCTCAATAACCCTCTCAGCTGTCAAAAAAGGCAACTCACAGATTGAGAAAAAATAAATATTAATAGCTTTTGATGTCAAAAAATTTCACCAGTATTTATATGGTAGGCACTTTGTCATCAGTTCTAATCATGAGCTGTTCTTGGGTCTTTTATATGAAGACAAATCTATTCTGCCAATTGCGTCAACAAGAATTCAACTTTGGATATTAATTCAATCTACTTATGAATATATATTCAAGCACTGACCTGGAACGCACATAGGGAATGCGATGCCTTTACAAGAAAATGTTACAAGTGCTCCAGTATCACAGGAAGTTGCCATTGCGTTGAATTTTTTGGCCAAGTGACAAGTTTCCACAAAACAAATGAGATATTGGACTAGTTGGGATCCACATCAGTCTAAAGTGAGACACAAGATACTTACAAGTTGGCCAATGAGTCAAATTCTGAAGAAATGAAACCATTTGTTACCCACAATAATTAATTGACTTGCCGGGATGTCATCATACTCTGGAGAGCAAGAGTAGTCATACCTGTACCGACAGCTATTTTTCGTAGAATTACATAGTGTATGTGTGATGGCCTCACATTGATGCCGACATGAAGAGCCTAGACAAGCACCATGAATTTGCCAAGGTTGCCTGCTGTAGTCCTACTGCACCTTTGGGAATGGCCTCGCTGGTCATGAGTTTGAGTTCATATTGATTATGTTGGTCCATTCATAGGCCAACAGTTTAAGTGGATGGACATTTTTGAGGTGAAATCTCCTACATCACATGTTAGCAGTGAAAGATTACACCAATATTTTTCTACGGAATATATGAAATCATAGGGCTTGATTTTAACATTTTCATTCTAAGTGCTGATTCTGGGTGTAGTACAGATCTGGCTAGGTGGATAAGGGGGGCAATGATGTGTGTGGGTAGAGGGGTTGGCGGATAAGAGGGACATACACACATCACTTTCTCCCTTATTCACCTTCCCATTACCCAGACCGATTGCCATTCCTGCCCCCCTTCCCTCCACAGATTATCTGCAGAGTGGCAATGGACCTTCCTGTTCCCCCAGCAGAGATCCATTTGCCTGTCCCTCCTGAGATTCATCTTACCCATCTCTCTCCTACCTCCCCAAGACAATGATCTGGCCTCACTCCACCACCCACCACCACCCCCCGGTTCCAACAATGAACTTTCCTCATTCCCCTTCCCCAAAGAATGGTCTGTCCTCACTCCCCTCCCCTCCAGAAGAACATCTGACCTGCCTCCTCCCCACCATCAGACAACAATCAGCCCTCCTCCCCACCACCGATGATCAGCCCATCCCCCACTACTGGAAAATAATTGTCCCTCCCCCACTCACCACCAGACTATGACTGTCCCTCCCCCCCACTACCAGACAATGATCAGCCCTCCACCCCTGCCAAATATACATCTGACCTGCTTCCTCTTTTTCCTCCATCCCTAACCAGGCAAAGATCTGGCCTCACTCTCTACCTCCCCCCTCCAACCAGAGAATGCTCTGACCTGCCTCCACCCCCACCCCCCCCCCCCCCATCCCCTCCCCATCCCCCCCCCCACCACTGACCTGAGTCAGACAGCCATTGGAATCACTGAACGCGTTCTTCAGAGACTAGAGTACCCGACTCAGACTTTTATTCTGAGTCTCTAAAAGTGCAGTTTTGGATTGGTAAACGCAGTGGTAAAAGAGGAAATGCTGATAGAAATGGGCGGGCAGTTTATTAATTCAAGTGGTGAAATGGCGATCTGTGCAGATTCAGGTGCAGATTGTGATAAAGGCTTCACATCCTACTTTACCATGATTTTGCACCCGAAAACGGGTGCAAATCATTGTAAAATTGGGCCCATAATGTCCGACAATAAAGCAGTATTCACAAGCGCTGAGCTCTAAAATTTTATCACACTCAATGGTATAAAGCACATTAGAACGGATCTTATCACTCAGCATCAATGGACTATCTGAGCGAATTGTACAAACTTTTAAGTCTGGCTTAAAGAAGCAGTCAGATCTGCAGACCAGAATCTCATGCTTCTTTCATGGCTTCTGGACCACTCTACATGCAACAATGGGAGTCCCACCAGCAGATTTGTTAATGAATCATTATCTCAGATCAAAACTGAGCCTCTTGTTTCCAAATTTTCCAGCAATACAGTCAGAAGGCAAGCTTTAGCACTGACGTACCTGTTGTCCTGTTGGAGTTACAACTGACATCTTCAAAGAATTGAATAGATAGATAGAATTGAATTGTCTATGCCTGAAGAGGCAATTATATTTTGGTTTTCAACTAACAGCAGTCCTGTGGAAGCACTTTGGACAAAGGAATTCGGCTACTCCACAAGGATTCAGAAACTCCTGAAAGACTTAATTCATAATTGACTAAATTCATATGCTAAATGTTTAATTATCTTGGATTGTGTAAATTGAGTATTGACATTTGTATAAAAGGAATTAGAGAGGGAGTAATGTCGCTATTGTCCTTTTAGTGATCAACCTGTAAAGTAAGGGTCACATTTCCTGGGGAACTAATTGGCTAGCAGGGTGGGGGATAACCCCGGTAAACAAGTGCTTCTGTACTGGTCATCATCTTGGGACCAGATTATAACCACAAGGGTGCAAGCTTCTGTGAAGTTTTAACCTGTAAATAAATGAGTTGTGCTCTCCCTAAACTGAACATCTTTACGCTGTGTATTCTACAGAAATTATACTATTCATTGTTTACTTAAATTTTAATTTATCCTATTTTTATGCTAAAATGGCAGGGTGGTGGTGCGATTTGGACTTTTGTCAAAGGACTTCCTGAAATTAGTGTTGGGAAATCAAAATCATTTTTCAGATGCCAATTCCAGAATTGGTTGAGCACAGGTGGTCAAAGTTTCATGACATATTTATGGAGGCAGAACTTCTTTGCTCCACGAAAATTGCTTTCAAAATCTTTTTTTAACCACCTGCAATCTTTTTAAGACTGTTGAATGCCTAGTGAAAATGTTGGGGAATGTCCAGCACATGTTCCATCCATTTATGCTGAACAATTACATCAGGCACCAATAGGGTAGTAAAATGCTCCCTCCAACTACCAGTCATTTGTCTTTCAGGCCATAAACAGGAAGCCAGAAGTCAAGAATTGCCAATAGTTTAAAGTTTACAATTTTAGCAAAGCAGCTATGTACTCCCACCCCACCCTCTACCCCGTCCCTGTTGTTGAATTTAGATTTTTCTTGTTTTAGCTTTTTTTCAACTGCAGAACCCTACCCTCAACAGAGAGCCAGAGTGACTCAACCAATACCAAATGACAATGTGCAGTACACAAGTTAAATATATACTGGTAAGGTTATAAACATGCATAGCATACGAGCAGAACAGCTATATCATGACATAAGGTTCTAATTTCAGAAATAAATTTACAGTGTGCACATGCATGTATGTATATACATGTAGTAAAATTGAACATCAGATATGTATTCAGTTGCCTGTTGCAATAATTTGAATTTAATTCCAGCAAACCACAATTTTAGAAAATGTCAAAAGATTATTCGAACATTATTTCTTGGGTAATGATGCATTTCTGAATAGCGTGCCATAGTTGCTTTTCTGCAAAATATCAGAAGTTTCTGAAAAGAAATAACCCCTTGATAAGCAATGTATTTGCCCATTTGTTCCTATTAAAGGAACTCCTTTACTGAATAAAGTAGAATTAATTAGTGTGGAGTTGATGTTTCCATCAACACAATGCCCATTAAAAAAATTCTACTTTATTTTTATGTGCATGATTAAAAAAATGATCAGATTAAGTAATACTGGATGAACTAGAGTCATTAAGATTCTAAGTCTTGGTAAGGCTTACCCAGAAGCTGTGTTATATCATGGAAGGTCTGAAATGTCATTGTTGAATTAATCTGAGTAGCGAATATCCTTCTTGTTCTATAGTTACAACATACAATTTTTAGTGAGCTGCAATTTGTTTCAGTGCATAATCAATGCATGCTGGAAAATACTCTCGATCTACTATTAGGGAACTTAAAAAGTGAACCCGTGGAAATAATGGAATGCAAAATGAACACACAAACCCGCAAAATTCATGGACATAGATGGAAGTGCCTTAAGGCCCAATTGTTGAGATTGGCATATTGAATAGAAACTGAGATCAGTGCTGAGAAATTGTTGCAAATTAGAGAATTGTATACTGCAGTATTCCTGTCTTTGGCGACAAAAATATGCTGGCAACTGATTTGAAAAATTAAGTAATACATTTACACATTTAATCTTGGATCTATCTCATGGTAATACCTTAGGAATCTGTTAACTGCTCAGCTTCTCCAAATAATCGGGAAAAACATAAACACATTAAGACAAATATTTGTTGTACACTTTATCCTTATTGTGATACCAAGTTTCAAATATATAATCTACTAGCATTCACAATGTAATAAACATTTCACAAGCTAGAACCAAATATAATATGAATAATGATAGAGCCTGTCATATGTAAAGAGATTGTTAGAATTGGCTAAATTACAGCAACAAAGGAAGATACTAGCACTGGATCCCTGCTGTTTTAGGGAGTTTGCGATTTGTCTCAAAAGCAGCAGAACCATTTCCTGCCCTTTGGAAAGTAAACGTTGCCAGTGTAGGTGAAACCTGAAATACAGTAATCCTATGCAAAGACTTCCTGCTCCAGTGCCTCATTCATGAATTGACTTACCTTTAGCAGTAGATATGTTAAGGGAAGCGTGTAGTCTTCAGAGAGATGGACTGGGTCTCCCAAAAGGTGTCCTTTTATTGATAAGTCTCTTTTTTGGGGGAATATGATGTCATCAAATCCAGTGCAGTAGATACTGGAGTTCCTAGCCTTATGGAACAAAAAGCAGTGAAGATGTACATATAGTGTCATTTACACCCACTACCCACCCCACCGTACTCTAACCTAATGGTTTTTAGATGCCTTCTCATTAATCCTACTAATTGCACATTTGGCATCAGCTTGATTCTCATTTCAACAATAGTTTTTAAACCGAGTGCATATCCATTCAACTGTGCAAAGCAAAAACATTTTTGTAACAGCAGCCATTGCTAACAGCACTAGCAAATAGTTTAGCACTTTGCAGATTGGATTACAGTATTGCTGCAATCGTGATGAGGCCCTTGACTCCTAGGTAGCCATTGACTTAAATAGAAACAGGCAAACAATCAGTAGTTGAAAAATGCTACAGGTGCAGCAAATCTGAGATAAAAGCAAAGAATTCTGGTCTTCAATACATCAGGTAACATCTGTAGAAAGAGAAACAGTTACTAACTTGCAATGTAACCCCTTGCTAGTATTTGAATTGTTTTCTTTATCTGACCTAAACTTAAACTGATATTCGATATATTGTCTTTTCCTTATACCTCTCTTGCCTTTTCCCTGCACTTGATGGAATTGGGATGCCTTCAGTATGCAATTGTTTATACCCGGAATGTTATGGCTGTTCATACAGGCAGGATTTTCTCAAACCACTGCAGTGAACGGAGATTTGGCTGGGCGATAAATTTTTTGACCTTACTGCAGCGAGAATATGGCATGAGTGGCCAGTAAGATAGCGCCTGCCTTTTATAATTAAACTCTTTTATCTCAATGTATAATTTGTTGTCAATTTGATGGAAGATGGAAAGCTGCACAGCAGAATTTTTCAAATAAATCAGATTTCATTAATAACACAGGGTACAAGGCAATGTGCCATTTATCCCAATTAGTCTATGCCAGTTTTTATGCTGCACTTCAGTCTATGTAGCATTACAATCAAAACATCTTAGAGGAATTCCTAATTTTGCATTTTAGAAAATTAAAATAATATGAATGCTGTGGTATTAGGTCAAGTTACCCGAGGAGTTTCAGATGCTGCAATAATGGTTGCTGTTGCCAATGTTGCTGCTCCATTTCTTGCTCTACCTCTTGCTCCACTTTTTTCCCTCAACCAAATCAAACTGGAAGTAACAGAAATCAAATTAAGCAAATAGAGAGCACTGAGACTAAATAAGGCGAAAAATAATCAAAAACATGGAATCTGGAAACAATTCCACCAATCCCAACAGCCTGGTCACAGATCCTCCAATTCATTATACCTACACCTAAGTGTTCGTTGTTGAATGGCTCTGAAAGACCAGTGCAGTGTAGATTTTTTATAAATTTAACTTAAAATGGCATCAGTATCCGAATAAAAATCTTAAGATATAATTTTTATGCACCATCTGCCAAGTACCCACCTAAAAAAATTGTGTTGTTGAATTGTGACTGGTGGGAATGCAAACAGAAATAGAGCAGTGATGAAGAGGCTTATAAAGGCAGAGTGAGGAAATGCACATAGCAGAATGTGGGTAAATGTGACACTATACTCATTTTTCATGACTCATCTTAGGTGCACTGAATCTGAATGTTCCTGCTGCAAATTTCCTGAACTACTTCTGGCCACATAATCCTTGTGGCAGCAGAAGAATTCTTCCTTCTGTTGCTGGAGAAGAATGTCTCTCTCTAGCTTTTCACTGACATTAGGAGTATATCAAAATGCTATCAAACGTATGTTATTAATTTGAGGTACAGCCCTTAATGTCACAAGTCTATAGTGAAACACCTCGATTCATGTAAACACTGACTCCTCTCAGTTCCATTCTTGGGTTGACCTGAAACACTGTAGCTGAAATCGCATTGCACTGGTGCTTATTGTGCTGGCTGCCATTGCAATTCACATCAAATGATTGTATAAAATGATAACGAGATGACTGTATTAAAACACCGGAGACAAATGCGTTGAAATTAATTTTGTCTTTTCTATGCTCTATTGGATATGCCCTGCCGTAAATGAGCTTCCAATGTAATGTTAGGACTAATATTTTGTTACATGAGTGATCAATCTAGGGAACAGAGACATGAGGGAGATGGTGGACTCAAAATGCAAATTAACTAGATTTCTTTCCAAAAGAGGCATTTTGGCACATGGTATAAGAGTAATTTCAGATGTGACAATGAGGAAATATTTTACTGCTGCCCTACCACTCTAACTTAGCCTTTATGCTGGATCCATGGCTCCTTGTGGTTGGGCATTATATGCAGTCACTGCAGTAGCCCTCGCTCCCAGTGATGTTGCTGTGACCAAAGTGCTGCCAGTCATTTGATTGGCCGGTAACTCTCAGAAGTGACACCTTCTGTTCAAATAGGGTATAAGTGCCACATCAAACTAGATAACAACTTCATGGCCATTAGATCTCTGTGAGACAACCCTCACCAGAGGGGAAGGGACTCTGAAAAATCCAGCTTTGGGTGTGTATATGTTTGGGAGGAACAGGTAACTTTGAACTTATACTTTCCAAAATCATCTGTTACTAAGGTTTTCATGCATTGTGTCTGGGTCTATTAGAAGCTAATTGATAGAAATTGATTCTATGCTTGACCAATAACACATTATCATTGTATCATGCAACCATCAGACTGTGGACTACATGCGCCATATAATTTTTTTACTAGGAGTCCCCTGTTACTGTGTTTACAGTTAGAAAACAAAAGCACAAAGAACCAACTTCAGGGTGTGCAACCTATTCTTACAATGGATTACCACCGCATTGATAAACCCAGAATTCCAGGTACATCTGGCACACCAGCCCAAAACTGACCTTGGCAGCATAGTATATGCAAATCAAGGGATTAACACCTGCTTGAGTACCTCTGCCAGCAATTCCTTTTGCCTGATGCCTGTTTCACTGAGATACTTACACACAGTCTGAACAACAATCCTTAAATATCCTGAAAATTTTTGTACATTAATCTTCATGTAGGAATTCATCTCACACATCTGCCACATTACTATGATGACTGCCAGCTTGTATTAGCACCCATCTTGTTCCTTTTCCCTTCTCCCAGAGTACCTAACCTGCCAATGAGGCAGATGGTCCAACTCAGTCCTGAAGCAACTGGGAATCTGCTTTTGGAAGGTGACAGGTACTTGCAATTTTGCTGTAATATTGAAATGCTCCTAGTGTCCAATTTATGGTGGACCTCAAACCTCTGGTTTTTGACATATACTACAATTATGGCGGCCATTTGATGCCTAACTGTAGCCCTCTAAGATTTGAGAATCATGATTACACAGCCACAGAATGTACTGTACTCAATGTTAAGAAAATAAAAACCTGTTTTGTGTCAGTAACTCCATGAGGTAGCTAGGTTGCTGTTGACAACTTTATTTCTTTTATTCCCTATCTTGTGTTCTGTGGGATTTCATATTTGGGTTAGGTTGTGTCATTTATTTTGAACACATTCAAACAATAATTCTACATCTGTCAAAGTGGAGTCAGATAAGCACATACTGGTTCACTAGTATTAAGGGTGGATTTGATTTTCTAAAATTGCACTGGTATTTACAGCCAAGCTTATGTGGATTGGCGAATAGGCAACCTGAATAGAATTCTAACAAAAATAATCCATTTTCAACATTTCAACTAGTCACTCAAAATGCTAAACTTGAAATTATAACTCAGATTGAAAGCTTTGTGAGAAATGGATTTTTATATGTGAACTGAGTTTATCACACTAAATGATTACCTTTAAAAGCTTTGCATCAATAATTTGAATATGCTATCTTTTTCAGCCCACTTGTGCTCTTTAGACTGTTTTAAAACATTTGCAAATACCAAGCTTTCATGATAAGAAATTTTAACACCATTGAACAGAAGGTCGCGTGGAAAATAAAAATCAGAGAATTGAAGTACAACTGCAACTTGATACAACATGCCCACTTTTCAGTTTAACAGAGGTTCGTCTGGCTCCATGCAAGTATGTAACCTCCTTTCTGGGGTTATGCCATAAGGTGAACTGGCATTAACACAACTCTTAATAAGATTCAGTAAAGGAGCCAAAAGAGACAGGAATAGGCAAATAGATTCATATAGGAATTCAGTGCGTGGGGGAAAGAGAGAAGGGGTGGGATTTTCTAGCCCTGCTCACCCAGAAACTGGAGAATCCCACCTGAGGTCAATGGATCTTTTCATGGTCGCGCCCTCGCCTGCTACAATCCCTATGGCGGGTGGTACGATAAAATTCATCCCATATTATACATAGGAATTATTTTAAATTAATTAACTGAGGAAGTAAATTAACTAAATAATATGTTACAATAACCAGATAGGTGTTATATTCCAGTGTGGGTGTTTTTGGATGCAAAGGTGGTCCATGGCAAACACATCTGCAGCAAGTGTAAGTAGCTAGAGGATTTCTAGATCAGGATTATTGATCTAGAATCTAACTACTGACACTGCACAAAATAAAAAAAGGAAGGGGGAAATACCTGGACATTTGTTCCAGAAGATGGTCATGCCTCATACAATAGAATCTTCTGTTTTGACCAACAGTGAGGGACAAGAGGAGGTTACCGTAAGTGAGGCCGGTAAAGAGATCAAAGAGACAAAGTGGAGAAGCCTCTAACTTCGCAATTGTCAAACAGGATTGAAGTGCTCATAACCTGTGCAGATGAAAGCGAGGTCTGCAAGGTGGATGAGCAGGTTGACCATGGTACAGAAAGTTGTTCAAATGGGGGAAGCAAAGAGGAATGTAGTGGTACTCAGGGACAGTATAGTGAAGGGAAAATTTTGTTCTGTAGCAAAGATTGAGAGTCCAAAAGACTGTTTCCTGCCTGGTGTCAGGATTTGGAACATCTGCTTAGACTGGAGAGAAACTTGCAATGGGAGACTTAAGGATCCAATCATTATGCTCCATGTAGGTACCAATGACATAAGCAGGAAAGAAGTTTTGCATAGTTAGTATGAGATGCTATGGACTTAATTAAGAAGGAGAACCTAATAATCTCTGGATTGTTACCTGAGCCACGTGCAAATTGGCACAGGTCAGATAAGGTTAGGGAGATGAATGTGCAGTTCAAAGACCAGTGTGGGAGAAGTGGGTTCTGGTTTATGGGGCACTGGCACCATTACTGGGAAAAGTGGGAGCAATACCATTTGAGTACCAGTCTATACCTGAACTGTGTTGGGATGAGTGTTCTTGGGAATTGCAAAATCAGAGAAGTAGAGAGGGCTTTCAACTGGATAATGGGGATGGGGAAATCAAGCTTCAGTAGATATAGCAAATGAAGGGTTAACTTCAAGGCAGGAGACTGTAACGGTAATATGGGAAATAACAATAATAGAATAACAAGAAGTGACAGAGAGATAAAACCTAAGAATAAGTCAATAGTCAAATTTAAATGTTACAAAGATAACAAAAAGTCAAATCTAAAGGCTGAATGTATGTAGCATTCACAACAAAATAAATGAATTGATAGTGTACATTGAAGTAAATAAATATGATCTGAGAGCCTTTTCAGAAACATGGCTGCAAGCTGACAAGGGTTGGGTCCTGAATATTGAGAGTATATGACATTTAATAAGATTATGAAGCTAGGTAAAGATGGAGATCAAGAATGCCATTGGTGCAACAGTTGGAAATGATATTGTTTCAGGAGTTCAGAATGTAGAATCAATTTGTATTGAGATGAGGAATAATAGGGGAAATAAGTAACCAGTGAGAGTGGTCTACAGGCCCCCTAATAGTAGACAAGAAGAAATATTGTGTGCTTTTGATAAAGGGATGGCAATAATCATGGGTGATATTAATCTAATCTAGACTGGAAAAATCAGATTGGCAGTTATAGCCTGGATGAGGAGTTCAGAAAATGCTTTTGAGACATTCCTGCCCCACTCTCCCCAAAACTGGAAAATCCCACCGAGGTCAACAGACCTTTGTAATAGTCCGCCTCTCCGCCCACTATGATACTCGTGGCGGGCAGAATGGGAAAATTCCACCAAGTTTCTTAGAAAAACTTGCTTCTTAATCAGACAGCAGGTTATATTTAACTTGGTATTGTAAACTGTGATAGGATTAATTAATGACCTCAGAGTAAGTCAGCCAGCACAATATGATTAAATTTTCCATCCAGTTTGAAAGTGAAAAGAATGGGTCCAAAACAAGTATTCTAAACTTAAATAAGGGCAAATGTAGATGAATGAAAGCTGAACTAGCTCAATGAACTGAGACACGAGGCTGCATCAATAGAGAAGCAGTAGCAGACATTTAAGGAATATTTCAGAATACAGTGAGAAGTCTGACAAGTCAGCGCAGTACTGTGCTGTCTGGAGACAATACACATCTCTTTAACCTGTGCTCAGTGCTCCTTCTACTCATATTGTTAGCCACTTCAAGACTTGAATAGCAGGTTAGGTGTAAAGATTCGCATTCTAATCATTAATCTGTAAACAGTCTGTGCTGTTATGTGTGCTGTTTGAGACTAGAACACCTCATTCACCTGATGAAGACCAGAGGGTCGAAAGCTTGTGAGTTTACTATCAAATAAATCGGTTGGATTTTAACCTGTGTTGTGAGACTTCTTATTGTGTTCATCCCAGTCCAATGCTGGCATCTCTACATCTCTGCGCAGAAAAAGTGTATCCTTACTATAGAGAAAAATTATCAGGGGAAGATCCACCATCCATGGTTAGCTAAATAAATTAAGTTAATCTACACATCTTGGGACACTAAAGAACAAGTTAGCATGGTTAATCAACCTAACCAGCATATGTTTGGACTGTGGGAGGAAACCAGAGCACCCAGAGGAAAAGCAGGCAGCACAGGAAGAATATGCAAACTTTTGCATCTTATTACTGTGCATTGGTGGTGGAGGGATTGAATGTTTGTGGAAGGGATGTCAATCAAGTGGTCTGCATTGTCCTGAATGGTGATTATGGTGTCTGGAACGTTGTCTGTAATGCATGATGCTATCAGTCTGATTGTGTCAGGCTGTTGCTTGACTAGTCTGTGAGTCAGCTCCCCAAATCCTAGCACAAGTCCTCAGATATTGTGTTAGGTTGTTGCTTGACTTGTCTGTGAGTCAGCTGTCCTAATTTTGGCACAAGCCTTCAGATATTATTAAGGAGCATTTTACAAAGTTGACAGTACTGGCTTTTCCGTTGTTTTCGGAGCCAAAGTCGATGCTGGGGGTGGGTGGGGGAGGGGCGGGCGGGGATGGTGGTGTGGTTCAGGGATTGGAGGGGGGTTGTGGGGAGGGAGTATCTACTCAGTTTCATTTCTTTTTGTAGACTTTGAAATAGTTTCAAGTAATTGAGTGATTTGCTATGCCATTTTAGTGACCATTCATGAGTCAACCACATTGCTGTGGATGTGGAGTTACATGTAAGCCAGACCAGGTAAAAACACCAGGTTTCCTTCCCTAAAGGACATTAGTATATCATGATATCTTTTGTGCAATTGACAATTGTTTAATGGTGATCAATGGACTTTTAATTCCACATTTCTGTGCTGTATTGGGATTCAAACCCATGTTCCAGAACGTTACCCTTGATCTCAGGATGATTAGTCTAGCAACAGTATCTCTATGCCACTGTCTCCCTCCTCAATTTAACTTTTTTAAAATTGAATGTCTCCAGCATGGGTTTCTTGGCACTCAAACTTGCCAGTGAAAAGGACATGGGTTCTGGATGCTCTCAATATTGGTCTATCAACTTCAGATTGCCCAAATACAATAAAGATTCAGGTCCTCTGACAAAATCAGAGATCTAATGTCAGCATATAGATTTTTTTGACAATTTTGATGCCTTTCAAATGGATAAGAGCAGGATGGGAGGCACTAGGGATTTTTTCGATACTATGCTGCAAGAAGGTTAAAGATCAGCAGGTTCTGAACCCTCCTGACACCTCGGAGGAAACCAAAATAAAGAGCCACGTGACCACTGGGTGTATCATAGAGCAAGCCATAAGAACTTTGTTAAAAAACAGAAAATGCTGACAAAATTCAGCAGATCTGACAGCGTCTGGTGAAACAGAGTTAATGTTTTGAGTCTGTATGACTCTCCTCTGAAAAAGTGTCATATATGACTCGAATTATTAACTCTGTTCCTCTTTCCACAGATATTGACAGACCTGAGTTCTTCAGCCTTTCCTCTTTTTATTTCAAATCTTCAACCACAGGATGTTGATTTTAATTATATGAGCATGTTGAAAATGTACTGCAGGTACCGAAGTAGGTCTGGAGGTGACATTTGATACTGGTTTGTGGCAATGTCCAGAATCAAAATGGTGTATTGAACTGTGCTCTACATTATGCAGAAACTTACAGTTCCTGCATGATGTAGTGCAAGAGGAAGAAGGCACTCAACAGACAATTTTGGATCAGGCGAATAGCGAAGGAAAAGAGGAGATCTATTAAAATGGGACACTCACCTGCTGCATATATTGCTGCCAGAGTTTCTGGCTGTGATTGTAGCCTGCAATGATTCATCTGAGACCTGTATTTGAAGCTCTATGGAAAGAATATCTCCATGGCACACATTCCCACAGTTACCTTCTCCACCAATTCTGTAGGATTTGCGTTAGAGTACTTCATTCTTTCCACTATTACATGTGCCAGTACCACATAAAGTTGCTGCTGCATTTCCAGCATTTCTCATTTTCAATTTTGGTTTCTTGGAGCATTTGTATCCAGCTGAGCGGTGCTTAGGGAGGATTGCCCCTTCAGTGCCAGGATCCTACCTCTGCCCCGCCATACCCCTAAAGATTTGTCCACAGGCTTTCTTGCTGCAATGCTTGTTTATGAATTGTGAACAATGGAACAGATGTAACACATTGTATGTAGTTTACATACAGCATTGATGGATGAGTATTTTGGGAAGTGAGGAAGGACACAGAAAGTAATGGCTGGATACTGCTGAAACTTTAATGAGTGTGAGGAAAGACTTGATGGGGTAGGCTTGCTAAGACAGTGAAGGGATGTTTACACCTTTGCTGGCTAATGTACTTAATTTTCCTGACCATAAAACTGTCTCCTGCACTGCATCCAAGAGCAGGGCACAATACACCTGTTAATCAACTCCTCAGCTAAAAGCAACCATGTCTGTTGGTTACAGCTGCAAGTTTCTTCCTCTACTGCAGGAGAAAAGAGTGTGTGTCTTGTATGTAACTGAACCTGGCAACAACTCCCAGTAAATGTTGTTAAGTAAATATTATTAGATGCTGCTCTTGTTTTTTTTTGTGCATCCATCATAAATATCTCTTAGCTGCTTCAGTTTCTATTCTGCATTACGTTATGCTGGTGAGCAGCATGCCCGTTACGCAACTTCAAGACACAAAACATGGAAGTCAGAATGTATTGCCTCTATCAGCCAAAATAGAGGGTGTGACTCACTGACATAACTTGGGGGTTTCATTCAGCTATTCACCCCCCAGCCTCTCCACTGCCTGAAGCTTGCTTTTACCTTAATATTGGGGTCATAATGGCTCGGATCTTTCGGTCTTAGGATTGCTGGAGTCCAGGCATACGACCAAAAATGCCATCCTACACACCCTCCACTCTACCCACCTAATACCATATCTACCTGCTACCTTACCCATTCCCCCACTTAGCTTATCCACCTGACCATCCTACACATTCACTTAATCATTCTTCTTACCCATTTACCATTTATCCATTCATCATTCACTAGTATTGGCACTGGACATATGAACTTACCAAATGGTAATGTCTGTGATGGAGTTCTCAGTGGAATGCTGTGCTCCACATTTGCGAAGAAGCTGGGCTTAGTAGACGAATAAGAAAAACAGAGTAGAGTCTAGTCGTGAAAAGGTTTGAATGGTTATCTGATGATAATTGTCACTTCAGGCCATTGTTGTAATCTTCCATATCAATTGCCTTTAACTTATTTCTCTAGACAATTTTTTATTGTTGATGTATTGGACATAGTTACTGTAGTTTTAGTTTAACATTTAAAAAGAATTCCTTCAATAATCTGTTAATGTGACTTTCATAGCTGAGTGTATCTTTCTCTTTTGCTTAAGATGGTCTATTTCTATTCATAAGAGCCATCACATAATTATATTTTGCAGCTTTTACTGAAGTTATCCACCCATTGTTTGATTCTTGCTGATTCCTGCAGTGTTTGTACATAATTGGAGCGTTCCCTTAAATAAGATAGTGATAGAATTTATGTACCCAAGAGGCTTGATTTTAGATGCTTTACACATCGGGTATTTTTTGCTGTATGAATAAAATATAGAAGACTGTAAAAATGGTGAATAAGTTTTGAAGATTTTAATCACAGTTTATAATGATATGTGTATTCTGAAAGAACAGTTCTGCACAGGTTTTCATTGTTGAATAAAACCTTGATGGTTTCTATTGCTGGGAAATATTTCACTGAATCTCCACCCTTCTAGGTTTTGTAGTCTGTGTTGCAGCAATGCAGCATATATTATTCTTAAATGATAATAATACAAAATACTAGAATTACTCATCTGTGTCTTTTGTTAATGGGCAGAATTTTCCCAGCCTTCACTGGGAAAGTCACGGATGAAAGCTGGTGCTCAATGGAGAAAGCCTGCACTCGTAGCCAAAGCAGGCTGTTTCCCCTCAAATTGGAGAGGGAATTGTCCTGCTTGTTCTCTAAATTATCATTTTGGCCTTGCTGAGTGCACTTCATTTTAATACAGACTCATGCTTTTCTACCAGCCTGAGGACTGGAACTGCCGTGGCCCTAAAATTACCAACCTTGAAATTCACTATACAATTTTGGGAGCTCATTCAACTTCTATGAATTGGACAACGAACTTAGAGATAGCCACTTACGGAATTACCTTGGGAAAATAATTCTCCCAGCCTGGCTTTCAGCATTGCAGGCTCAGAGATCCTCCATTGGTCTTGATATCAAAGTCTGAAGCCCATGACAAATTCCTATTCAATATTTCATGCCTGTAACCTTAACAAAATCCCACCCTCATTTCCAGCAGGAACCATTTTTACCAGTAGGGGTAAGGGGCAGAGTATTAATTGCACAGATGCGAATGACAAATTTACCATGCCATTTGAAAAGTTCAAACTGACCCAATTTTTGTAGTTCCAGTGCCTCAACTCATAAATTTATGATGGAGGTGTAAGCACCTTTGAGCATTCTTATTTAAGATGTGTATCTTAATACAAAACATTGCAAAGTATTCTGTTCAACACTGGAACTCTCAATCAATTGCTCACTGGTGCATTACCCCCATCATTGATGCATTTTATTTTTGATTGGGGGCATCCTACACACGTGATGCTGCAGGCTCAAAGGGCAATAGGTTTCATCTCCATAACCAATTTTCCACAATTCCAAGAAGTGATAGCACGCATCCACATCATTATAAGGGCACTAATATAGCTGCTGAAATCATTTACGAACAGAAAATTATTCTATTTCATCAACATGGTTCTTGTGCCTGAAAAAACCTTGGTACTCTCCATCCCAGATTCTCTGGAGCGTCTTCCTCTGTGATATTCTAACATGAAGATGAACATCACATATGGATAAGCAAGATTAATCCAGCACAACACATAACCTGTGCCAGTCATATTCATCGGCCTGATTTCTGGTTGAGTGCAGACTGATGCTGGCATTTATTTTGTGCATACCAACATAGCATCTGGGTTTCTGAGTGTACATACCTTCTGGCCTGCTCTTCCTAGTTACATTCATCCGCAATGATAGTGTGCCACTTTAAGGTTAAAGCATATTTGGATGCCCACACCCAGAGAGGCAGAGGGTAAAATAGTAAGTAGAAGAACTAAAGTTGTGTGTGTGGAATCAATTAATGCATCATAGTGATCTCAGTTAATGCAAAGTGTCTGGTCTGATGAACCTGCCAAGATGCAGCCATCGGCATGGCTGGGTGTTGTGAAGCTTTCCAGATTGAAGTGAATGCTGTATGGTCCTCCATTCAATAAGGTCAATAGGCAGCATCAAAATCTATGGTTTTTATAGAAGGCTCATAATGGGTCATCAGTTTCTCTGAATTAGTTGGCCAGAATTACAGTTCTTATTCACATGATTGCTGATTCACTTCTCTTCCCAAGACTCGGCAAGAATGTACCAGCTTTCTCCATCATGGAAGAAACAATGTCCGGAGTGGCTACTTGTATCATGTCTAAGTTATGATCTGCCCCATCCTCATGAGGGTCCATCTCCATCTCTGCCTCTGAACTGCTTGGATTGGCAGGCTGAAAATTTCCTGAATGACTATCTGTCTAAATGACAAAAATCTGGCCCATTAATTCTGTTTCCTTCTCCATGTTGCTTTCAGACCTGCTGAATATTTTCCGCACTTTCAGGTTTTTCTTCACATCTTGTTTTTGATATCTTGTTCTTACCCACTTCATTATGTATGTTTAAACAACGTAAAACATGAAATGTTTCCTGCTGTAAAAAACAGAGTCACTCCTGTACTACTATTGATAACAGTTCAATCTATAATTTTCTTAGGTTTGTGAAAATAGTTTATATCAATTCCATTTCTTACTGGAAACTGAATTATGAAAGTAATTGCCCAACAAATCTGTGCACTACAATTGTATATTTGTTACTTTGGGTAAAGTGAATGAAACATTTTGATGTGAAGTTAGTGGCCTTTGAATATCTATTAATATCAGGAATATTAAGCACTGCTCAAAAATATTTTAACATCAGATAACTCAATTCATTTGCTTATTGTTGGAGTGGGAGCTAAGCCACATGCAAATATGAAAATTGATGAGAGCCATATTATGAACTTGTATTTGTTTGTGAAATTACTTTCTCAAAACTCTTACTCCATAGGCCATCTTACACCAAGCACCAATCTTCATCCAATAATGTTAGTAGCTAATTTGCTTTCCAATGTCTACCAATGCAGCTAATCCATGTGACTTATGTGCACTTTTGCTTTGTGTAATTATTCCCCTAACTCCTAGTTAATATTTTAGCGTTATGTTCTGGTCAATGCACAGATTGGCAAAGAATGACAACTCAGTATTTCAATGCACTTTGACACTGCACTCTGAATTTCTCACGTCAAGGCACAAGTCAGGAGTATGTTGGAATGCTCTTGTTTGACTCCAGTTCTGACAACAGTCAAGCAGCTCAACACCATCTATGACAAAGCAGCCTACTTGATTGACCATCATGAATATTCAATCCTTTCATTACTGACATAGTGGCAGCATTTTTGTCTAAAAAGATGTATTGCAGGAACTCACTAATGCTCCTTTGACTGTACATTCCAAGCCTCCCCAAACTAGAAGAAGTAGAACAGCAGCTACATGGAAATATCCCCTCCAATTCCCCTCCAAGCCACATACTGCCTTGTCTTGGAACTTTATTGCTATTCCTTCACTATCACTGGGGTCAAATCCTAGAAATCCCTAACAGCACTGTGCATGTACTTATACCACTTGAACTTCATTAGTTCAAGGCAGTGTCTCAGCACTATTTTCTCAAGGAGAATTAGAGATGGGCAATAAATATTGACTTAGCCAGCAACACCTATATCTCATGAACACGTTTTTAAAAGTCCTCCTCCATGTAACAAAGAAGTTTTAGAAAAGGGTATTATTTTAGTGTTTGTCAAAAATACCTGAATCTCAAATCATGTGTATACATACATATCTGTTGAAGAAAAAGATGATAATGTGAAAGAAGTAATTTCAGTTATTGAAGTCTAATATCTTTTTTGCTTTATTTACCTGAAATGTATTTTCTCTTTCCCCTAATAAATGGGGTACAGCAGCACAAGGGAACAAGGGAAAACAATTTCTTAAGAAATTAGCTTGATTCATTGGGAATCAAGCTAATTTCTTGAGAAACCACTTTGATCCTGGATTTTCTACATTGTTTTAAAAAGATTTAACTCCATAATTGTCAATTGGAGGTGTCTTGATACAAGACTTCAGTAGTTATATTATTTAAAACTTGCATTCCTTGTATGATTTAATTTTACCAGCAGCAGAAAATTACATATAAATCAATGTGCAAATTTTTTTTGTCATTCATTCAATTTTCAATGCTCTTCTAATGCTCAAACAAAAGAGGTATAATGTTCAACATAAAGAAGACTTATTTTCATAATCATTTCATGTTACTTTCTAATTTAACTTACTTAATTTGCAGCAGTAATATTTTGACAATGCTGGCATTTATTATTGTAGTATAAAATAACTTGGTAGGTAACATTATGAATGAGGATGCTGATTATCACAATAAAACAGTAATGATGCCTCCTTGCAATTTGCTTGATCTTTGATTCTTGTTCTTTTCCCCTTTTAGCAAATCTCAATCCAGGAGTAGAACAAAAGATTGTTTTCATCACAGCCCGTGTACACCCTGGAGAATCGCCTGCATCGTTTGTTTGTCAAGGTAAGTGCTGTACTGCACCTCCCAACTTTATTGCTGATTAAATAAAACATGACAGCAACCCTCTTGGTGATACTAAAGGTAATTTTTAATTTTCAATTCCAAAGTTATATTCTATATTTTGGATCATCAAAGAAAACATAAAAGAAAAAGAAAAATAATTTTAAGAATTCCTTAGCATATATATAATGCTGTAACTGAATTTGCAGTTAAGGCATTTGGCCATGAATTAGCAACAGGCAAGCATTTTTTTGTGGACAAGAGGAACATTCCTGGTAGTCTTACCCCCACAACATTAATTTTGGTTATTTGCTGAGCAGCCTGCAGTAGTTTTTCTAAGAATAGCCTGTTTAGTCCATTCAACATGAGGAGATGACAAAATATGCTCAGCAAATCTTAGGACCCCAGTTATCAGGTTACAAGCAGTCTCTTGTTTAATATCAGTGGCCGCTCCGGCCACTCATTTCTGAAACCCGCTTATGATAGTGGCAGATGGATTGCCAACATAAACAAGGTGGTTAACCATAATATGCCATTTTCAGACCAGTCACATCCTTTTCTTGCCTGATGGAGGCACTTAAAACCAATCCCAATTAATAAAGTGTTCACCTTTTCCCTGTCTTTATGGTCATCTTCCTTAGTATTCATTTTCATTGTTGTGTGTCTTTCTCTGTAATGCTGATGGATGTAGAAGGAGATGAATGGCCTTTAGCAAGTACAAGAGGAGTAAGTCAATGGAAGTGATATGAGAATGCTCTGGCTGGTAAAAGTAGGAAAATCCTAAGATATTCTATAGGTATATCAATGGAAAGAAAATAATCAGGAAGCAAGTAGGGCCCATTAGGAATCAAGAGAACAATGTATGGGTGGAATCCAGAGGATATTAGTAGAGCATTGAATGAATCCTTCATATCTGTCTTCACCCAAGTGAATGTAGATGAAGATAAGGAATTCAGGGAAAGAGACTGCGAGGTTCTTGAGCAAATTGATAAAGAGAAGAACAAGCTATTGCAGTTGTTGGCAGGCTTAAAAGTGGACAAATCTCCAGTTCCAATGAATTGTGCCTCAGGTTGCTGTGGGAGGACAAAAATACAGGGCTCTGACCCAAATTTTCAATTCCTCTCTGGCCAGAGGGGAGGTCAAGTAAGAAGTCTCATAGTACCAGGTTAAAGTCCACCAGGTTTATTTGGTAGCACAAGCTTTCAGAGTGTCAGTTCTTCTTCAGATAACTGGGTCACTCACCTGAAGAAGAAGTGACACTTCGAAAGCTTGTGTTACCAAATAAACCTGTTAGACTTTAACCTGGCGTAGTAAGACTTCTTACTGTGCTTACCCCAGTCCAATGCTGGCATCTTCACATCACAGGAGAAGTGCCAGAGGACTGGAGAATAGCTAATGAGTTTCCACTATCTAAGAAGGGTTGTAGAGATAAGCCAGGAACTAGTGACCAGTGAGTTTTGCATCAGTGGTGGGGAACTATTGGAGAAAATTCTGAAGGAAAGCATCTGTCTCCACTTGGAGGGGCAAGGCTTGATCAGGCGTAGTCAGCCTGATTTTGTCAGAGGGAGATTATGCCTAACAAATTTGACTGAATTTTTTGAGGAGGTGACCAGATGTGTAGTTGAGGGTAGTGCAGTTGATGGAGTTTATATCAATTTCAGCAAAGCTTTTGACAAGATCCAACATGGGAGACTTATAATGAAGACAAATGCACATGAAATGCAAGGTAATTTATTAAAGTGGGTTTAAAATTGGCTGAGTTTTAGGAGACAAAGTATGAAGGCTGCTTTAGTGACTGGAAGCCAGTGTCCAGTAGCATACCAAGGAATTTGTGCTGGGTTTGTTATTATTCGTCGTTTATATAAACAACATAGAGGATTAGTATGTTTGAAAATGACACAAAGATTGGTCGGGTGGTTTACAGAGAGACTGAGTATCTTGGGCTACATGAAAATATAGACAGGATGGTCAAGTTGATAGAGAGGTGGCAGATGGAATTTAACCCTGAAAAGTTGAAGTGGTACACTTTGGAAAGAGTTATTTGACAAGTATTCAGTGAGCGGCATAACACTAGATGATTCTGTGGAACAAAGAGAGTTTGGCACGTTTGTCCACAGATCTCTGAAGACAGGAGGGTGGTGAAAAAGGCATATGGGACACTTACCTTTATCAATTAAGAATAGATTACAAAAGCGGGGAAGTCATGTTGGCATTGCATAGAAATTTGGTGAAGTCACGGCTAGAATACTGTGTGCCATTCTGGTTGCCACATTATAGGAGGAATGTGATTGTCCTGGATAGGCACCAGGATGCTGCTTGGGATAGAACATTTAAATTATGAAAAGAGATTGGATAGGCTTGGGTTGTTTTCGTTGAAGCAAAGAAGACTGAGCTTCAACTGGACTGATCAAGGTGTATAACATTATGAGGGGCATGGAGAAACTACACCAGGAGCACCTGTTCCCTTTTGTTGAAGGATCAGTCGCAGGGGATACAAGTTCAAGATGAGGGGCAAGAGTTTTAGAGGAGTTGTGAGGAAAAACATTCTTACCGAGCAGGTGATGATGGTCTGAAATGTGCTGCCTAGGAGATGGTAGAGATGGATTTCCTTACACCCTTTAAAAAGTACCTAGATGAGCATTTGGCATAAAATAATATTCAAGGCAATGGGCCAAATGCCGGTAAATGGGTTTAGGTCAAGTGTTTCTCATGTGTCAGTGCAGACCCGATGGGCTGAATGGCCTCTTCTGCATTGTATGATTCTTGATTCAATTAAATGATAGGTTGAAATTCGCCTTAGTGAGTAGCATAAAATATGTTAAAACAAATTGGCCATCTGTAATAAACTCAGTCTAATTTTCCTATTCTATTGACTTCCAAGATCAGAAGAATGTTAAATGAGCTGCCAATTCATGAACATCCTTTTTGTACTACTACCAAGATGAATTTCACACCCTACAAATCTTCTATTGTGTACCACAATTTCTGATGTAAATCTCTAACATATGTTTTGATTATCAGTCTGTGGGATAACTATCCTGAATAGGTATTGACATATCTTTTGTATAGGTGATCTTTGGACTGTTTTTTCTGGTTCCAGTAACTGGTCGAGAAATCAAATTATATGTATAGAACTAAATGCATAGCTTTGTTTTGTGTGTTTGTGAATATACGTATGAGAGAGATAAAGTAATAGAGTAATTGTTATGGGGGACTTTAACTTTACTAATATTGATTGGAATAGCTATAGCTCGAGCACGTTAGAGGGGTCAGTTTTTGTACAAGGTGTGCAGGAAGGTTTTTTGACTCAGTATGTAGATAGACCAACTAGAGGTGAGGCTACATTGGATTTGGTGCTGGGCAATGAGCCAGACCAGGTGTTAGGCTTGGAAGTGGGTGAACATTTTGGTGATAGTGACCACAATTCGGTTACGTTCACCTTAGTGATGGATAGGGATAGGCATGAAGCTGGGGGCAGTAGTTATAGCTGGGGGAATGGTAATTGTGAGGCCATAAGGAGGGAATTAGGGTGCATAGGTTGGACTAGGAAACTACAGGGACTGGGAACATCTGAAATGTGGAGCTTATTCAAGGAGCAGCTACTGCGAGTCATTGATAAGTATGTCCCTGTCAGGCAAGGAGGAAATGGTCGAGTAAGGGAACCATGGTGTACTAAAAAAGTTAATTTGCTGGTTAAAAGGAAAAAGGAGGCTTATGTCAGGATGAGGCTTGAAGGCTCGGTTAGTGCAATGGATAGCTACAGATTAGCCAGGAGTGAGCTAAAGAGTGAGTTGAGGAGAGCTAAGAGGGGACACGAGAAGACTTTGGCTGATAGGATTAAGGAGAATCCTAAAGCTTTCTTTAGATATGTTAAGAACAGAAGATTGGTTAGGGCAAGATTAGGGCCAGTCAGAGACAGCAGTGGGAAGTTGTGCGTGGAGCCTGAAGAGATTGGAGAGGCACTGAACAAATATTTCTCTTCGGTAGTCACGCAGGGAGATGTAAATGTAGTTGTGGAGAACACTGGGATACAGGGTTGCAAACTGGAAAGTATTGAAGTAGATAAGGAGGATGTGCTAGATATTCTTGAGGGTTTGAAGTTAGATAAGTCCCCTCGGCCGGACGGGATTTACCCTAGGATTCTCTGGGAGATGAGAGAGGCGATTGCAGAGCCTCTGGCTCTGATCTGCAGGTCGTTGTTGGTTACGGGTATAGTGCCGGAAGACTGGAGGATAGCGAATGTGGTCCCATTGTTCAAGAAGGGGAAGAGAGACTTTCCAGGGAATTATAGGCTGGTGAGTCTTACTTCTGTTGTGGGCAAAGTATTGGAGAGAATTATTAGGGATAGGATTTATAGTTATTTAGAGAGAAATGATTTGATTGGGGATAGTCAGCATGGTTTTGTGAAGGGTAGGTCGTGCCTTACTAACCTTATTGAGTTTTTTGAAAAAGTGACCAGAGAGGTGGATGGGGGTAAGGCAGTTGATGTGGTATATATGGACTTTAGTAAGGCGTTCGATAAGGTGGCCCATGGAAGGCTTCTGCAGAAAATGCAGATGTACGGGATTGAGGGTGATTTAGCTAATTGGATTAGGAATTGGCTAGCAGATAGAAGACAGAGGATAGTGGTTGATGGAAGATATTCATCGTGGAGTTCAGTTACAAGTAGAGTACCTCAGGGATCTGTTTTGGGGCCCCTGCTGTTGTAATTTTTATAAACGATCTGGATGAGGGTATTGAGGGATGGATTAGTAAATTTGCGGATGACACCAAAGTCGGAGGAGTGATAGATAGTGAAGAGGGGTGTTATAGTTTGCAGAGAGACTTGGACAAGTTGCAGAGCTGGGCCGAGAGGTGGCAAATGGAGTTTAATGTGAAAAGTGTGAGGTAATTCACTTTGGCAGGAATAACAAATGTGTAGAGTATAGGGCTAATGGTAGGACTCTTAATAGTGTTGATGAACAGAGGGATCTTGGTGTATATGTTCATAGATCCCTGAAAGTTGGCAATCAAGTCGATAAGGTTGTTAAGAAGGCATATGGAGTCTTAGCTTTTATTGGTAGGGGGATTGAATTTCGGAGCCGCAACGTCATGTTGCAACTGTACAAACTCTAGTGCGGCCGCACTTGGAGTATTGTGTGCAGTTCTGGTCCCCACATTATAAGAAAGATGTGGAGGCATTGGAGGGGGTACAGAGGAGGTTTACCAGGATGTTGCCTGGTATGGAGGGCAGGTCTTACGAGGAGAGGCTGAGGGATTTGAGGTTGTTTTCGTTAGAAAGGAGGAGGCTAAGAGGGGACCTGATCGAAACATATAAGATGATTAGAGGTTTAGATAGGGTGGACAGTGATAGCCTTTTTCCTAGGATGGAGAAAGCTAGCACGAGGGGACATAGCTTTAAATTAAGGGGTGGTAGTTATAGGCCGGATGTCAGAGGTAGGTTCTTTACCCAGAGGGTGGTAAGGGTATGGAATGCCCTGCCTGTGTCAGTTGTAGATGCGCCAAGTTTGGTGGCGTTTAAGAGGTTAGTAGATAAGTTTATGGACGAAAAGGGAATGGTTTAGGTTAGAGGGTCATTGCTTTTTCCTAATTGGTCGGTGCAACATGGAAGGCCGAAGGGCCTGTTCTGCGCTGTAATGTTCTATGTTCTATGTTCTAAAGTATCTGCTTGCCATAAGAACTATTATGTGTGCAAAATGACAATGATAATGAATAATTGAATAAATGACTTTCCCTAGCTTTAATTTTTATACACCTGCGTGATTATAGATAATACATATTTTTAAATGCACTCATGATCTTAAATGGAAGAATACTGCAGAAAATTCAGAAAGTATTGTGAATAACTGCTGAAGCTTAATTTATTGTTTGACAAATTTACATTTGCAACTATGCCAACATTTGCATATTTTTATTAGGTCTTTTTTATACGGTTTAATAAAGCAAAGGCATTGGAGTTCAAAATAGAAATATGTTACATGTAAGTTCTTTCCCTCATAGGGCTAATAATGAGGAGTGGCAATACACGCACAGACAAAAGATTGTGACAGAATCTCTTTAGTGTAATAATTTTCTTTCAGAACTAATTAAGTGCTCATCTAGCATGGTTTCCCAGATTGATTTAATTGAAATTGCCCTTTAGTCTCATAAGGCAAATTGAAGGAAATTGCAATTGCTTTGTGGCCTTTCCAAGGGCAGGCCGTTTATTATATCACATTCTCAGTAAAACAACAAGGTTAAATGACTGCATCCAGATTAAAACCTTAATGAGTTTGTTAGACTTTGGTAACAAATGTTAGAACATGAGGAAAGTCAAGAAAATGCAATTTCACTCATCAAAGCTCAGCCCTCTAAATGTTTATTTTAATACCTATTTTAATTCACATACCAGTTGCTTTTCTTTTTAGAAAGCTTGAATAACTGTGAAATATCATTAATTTTGGATCAGGATTCTATAAAATGATATTGCAAATTGTGGTCCTGATATATAGCTTCAAAGCTGGAGTGTATGTTGGGAATTTCAAGTGTGCCCCAATAATTTTCCAGACTGATCTCTACCTATCTGAAATCTTGACATTTATCAGCAATATAAATTAAGGGAGAAATAAATGGGCCCACCTCCATCTTTGTGCCCAGGGAACAATTAACTTCAGATTTCAAAATAGTTGTGAAGGAGGCAGAAATCCATGACATTTGGTCTCTAGCTCTTTGTATTTCATGAGGATTTCATTACATCCCCAAGAGTGGAACAAAGCAGATGCAATGGGAAATGGAGCCTTGTGTGGTATTTTCTTCTTCCAGCAGGCAAATGACCACTTCCAAGTTCCCTAAAATTTTTGTTGTTAAACCTTGCAGCAAGCCCCAGTGAGGCCTGTGGTTCTAAGCAGTGTCAAGGCCATGAACAGCCTTAATAATTGGAGCATCACAGCTGTATCAGTATTCCACTTCAATTTTCTATATCCAGGGGCCTCAGAAAGGACTGACAAATTTGTTGTCTCTTTGTGCCAATTTCTAGACAGTTTTACACCACAGATTACCAGAAGTTAAATTCAAGTTATTCTATTTTGAGTCAGAATTTCAGAGGTCGGAGATTTTCATCCTATTATTCAGAGTTAAAGTTGAAAGTAATTCTGGAATAAAAGCCCATTGCTCAAACCTAGTATCTGATAACCTTGACCACTATGTTGTGTCTGGAAATTTGCCACCTAAGATTTGTAATATAATGCATGTATGCATACTTAAACGTTCCATTATAAAGCTTATGGCTATCAAAACTATCCTCTGGTGTTAAATTCATGCAATTTAGTTTACCTCATGACACATTTAATTTTGTAAAATTTTGCAATTTTATAAAAAAAATTGCCCTCCCTGTTAGAACCCAATCAGCATTTACTTGTAATGCTCTCTATTTATACTTGAAACATATAATCAAATTTCTGATTAATTTATTTAGTACTTAGATCATTGACTTTCATATTTACTGTAACAAAGTAAAAGGCAAGAAGGATAAGTTTCAGTTTTATTAAGTGGGCTTTTATTCACATTTCTCCTTACCAAATCAAAAGTCCTTTTTCTCAAAAGTTTTGACTATCCCACCTTTCAACGCATCCCTTATCCTTTTTGTCAATGTGTACCATTGAAAATTGTTGGTGACAAAATGGATTCCTTCTATGACAGGCTCAAAAGATTTATCTGCTGGTTATGTGGATGATGTCTTAACTCAATTCAATGGTCCAGTAAATTCCATTGATACTGGAAGGTGGAATAAATTCCTATTGTCACACATACACAAATCAGATAGTGTAAAGCCAAATTCAGATTGAAGATCTCTCTATGACCCTTAATGTTCCCTGCATAAACCCCAAAGAACATCCCAATTCCATCAATTAAAACTTTTATATTTTGCGTCAATCATCTTATAACCTCTGAGAGATCAGGGATGGTAGTATATTGACAAGACCATTAGAGTCGAAATCCTGAGACTTCGAAACAAACATTCAAATCTAACAATGGCAGCTGGGGAATTTAAGTTCAATAAATTAATTTTAAAAATTTAAAGTAAAAGTTACTCTGAATGATGAAGATTAAATTACTGGATTGTCGTAAAAATTGATCGAGTTAATGAATGTTCTTTAGGGAAGAAAATCTTCATCCTTAACTAATCGTCAAACTTATAGTAAAATGGTAGGTGCTTAGCTGTTCTCTGAATGGCTTAGCAGCTCCTTAGTTGTATCAAACTGCTACAGGTAGTTAAAAAAGAATAAAATGGGCGTACCACTGAGGTATGAGAAAGGCACAGCCTGCTCAGTCAACCATACAAAGTCTACCTCATTAACATTTGGGGATATGTCAAAATTGGGAGAGATGCCTTACAGACTAGTCTAGAAACAGCCTGACATATTCATATCCACTGAATTATAACTTATGGTCAATCCTTCAGACTCCTCCATCATCATCCCTTTGTATGTCCTGTCCAGCCCCACAACACCACCCTGCCACTAGCTGATTAGTACGTGCGCCTCTATGTTGAACACCATTTGGAAGATTCATTGAAGATAACAAAGACACCAAGTCTATTCTGGGTGCTTCAATGTTCGTCTGCCCATCATTAAGTATGGTTTGGTAGCAGCACTATTGACCAAGTTGGTTGAGTCTTAAAGAATATAGCTGCTGGATTGGATCTGTGACAGATTTCAACAAAGAGGGAAAAAACTAACTTTACTCCATACTCACGTGTCACAGCCACATCTGTCTTTTGCAGTATTTATTGAAGTAATCAGTGTGCAGACTCTGGAGAAATGAAATGAAGGCATAATTCACCATGTTGTTTGGCATTAGCACTGTGTTTACTTGTATAGATTCAGGACATGCACACTAAGCAGAGGATGCAGCATGCAGTAAACGGAACTAAGTGATCCTACAATCAATACATCAGATCAAACAGATCAATACATCAGACCTTCTTCTTGTAAATGGTGAACACTGAAACAAGGAGCTGGAGCAGGAAGCTCCACAAATCCCCATCCTTTAGGGTGACGGAGCTCAGCATATCAGAGCAAAAGAAAAGGCTGAAACATTCTCAGTCAGAAGTGCTATCTTGGTCTCTTCCTGTGTTCCCATTTTCATAGATATCAGTCTTAAGCCAATTTGATTCACTCTGCTTGATATCAAGAAACAGCTGAAGATGCTGGATACTGAAAAGCTAAGGGCCCTGACAACATTCCGGCAATTATACTTGAATTGAACTTGTACCTGAAGCAGTAGATTGGGGCATCTGCTGCTTCAGACGCCATGAATTAGACTTTGCAGTTTAGGATATGTTAACAGCAAGTCTTTATTAACAACCCACAACCATAGACATATTTACAGTAGAAGGTACAAGTATACAGCTGACTCCAGTTTAGGACTTTATCCATTTTCATCTATCTTCAGACTGACCCTGACTTTGGATCATATGCCTTTTTAATCTCTCTCTGCTCAGTTCCATGTGAATCCTTTATGTGCCTGCCCTGCTCAAGTCTTTACAGATGGATATGGAGTTGCTTCAGTTTACTTCCAAGTCCTATACTGCTAAAAGTGCCTTAGTGTTAATGTTCTTCCATTATTCTGTTCTAATGGATCTTAATGTTCCTTTGCTATAGGAACTACAACATTCTTACTATCCCATCTACTTCTGCCAAGTCCTTGAAATTAGAGGTTCAAATGGTCTGGAGGTCTGATAACCTTTTCATATCTTGTTCACCAATCTTATCAGCTTGGAAGTTGGTCTGGTATTTAGGCATCTTTGTCAATAGTCCTTCATTGTGCAGTAGATGGAGCCTGCTAGGAAGAGGGCACTTGACTGTGTCCTTGGCACATCAATCTGATAGGAACAGGGTTGATCCTCATTCTGACAGAGCTCTGTCTTCCGAGTTCGCAGGTCCAGACCTTGTCACCCTACTGCAGCTGTGGGAAGTGTCTGGTGTGGTGCCTTTTGTTGTGGGCAGTTGTTTGCTTTTGTCTGTATGATTGCTATTTTGCTTGTACTGCACGGTAGTTTTTGGCTACCAACTCTGGCAAGAGTTCCTTTGGTAGAATTGGGCATTGCGTACAATGTTTCCTATCCTATCAGGAGATCAGATACAAACAGGCCACACCAGTAGGGAGTGGACCTCTAACTGAGCAATATCGTTGCGATATCCCACTTTTCTTCAGGAGGGCTTTCACTATACAGACTCCTCGCTTTACCTCACTGTTTGACTGTGGATGCCTTGAGGAATAGGTATAGTGACAGAAACTGGCCAAGGCTGCAAATTTAGCAAAGCATGATTAGAAAACATTGGATTATTATTTGATTTGAGCCCATCTGGAATTCCATGGTATTCAAACATTTCTAAGAGTTTTGATGACCATCTCCATGGTGGTTGTATGAAATTGCTTTACCTCTCCCTATCTAGATAAGTAACTGGTACTGACTAGTTAGGATCTCCCAATGCAAACAAACAAGTCAATGACCTGTCTTTTTCATGACCTATTGGGGAAACTGCATGGAAATAGTAGTGCAATATGCATACCTGGCAATTTGTGATGGTATTTTATATTGCTATGGATATGCCCAGAAGATTGGTCCATGCTCTACGCTTAGTAATTCCTAGGTGGCCCAGATGTATCTTCTGAAGGATACCCATCCATAGAGAGACTGGAATGATTAGTGTTTTATCACAGAGCAGGAGGGCAGGAAGTGGCTCTGCTGTTTAAACCATATTCCGGCAGAACTGCTGTTTGGTCTCTCCTGATGCTTTCCTTGTTGACAGTAGGTGTTGTTGCAGGCATACTCTTCATCGTGAAGCTGCTCTTGATGGAGGTTGTGTTTGCCTGGTCGAAATGTGATAATGGTCTGAGAGTAGGCCTCCAGGCTCAGCAACAAAGACAATTTCATGTTTGGTTGGAAGGTTTATGGTAGCCCTAGAAAGTGCATCAGCCATCGCCTGATTCTTTCTCTGGAAATAAACAGTCTTGTATGTAAATCTCATGAACCATTAGCCAAACCTCTGGATCTGCAGAGACATTTTTACAAGCTCCTTTTGTTTAACAAGGAAATCGGTAGGTTATGATCTGCCTCAAGGATGATTTTAAGACCGATGATACAATTGGAAAAACATTTTGCAGGCCTATTTGACTACCAGAACTTTCTTTTTAATTATGACATACCTGGTTTCGGTGTCTGATAGTCCTTTAGAGCCATAGTAGATGGGTTGCCTTCTGCTATGCAATTGCTCCTGGAAGAGAACTGCCCCAAGATTTGAAGATGAAGCATTGGCATTGATGGTAGGCAAGACCAGGTTATAGTGAGTCAGTGATGGGTAACACCCCCTTGATAATAGTGAATGCCTGCTCCTGCTGGGAGTCACAATACCTTGCCTGGCCTTTTTTAAATTAGTGTCTCAATGATTCTCTGACCTCCAAGTGAGGCAAAAACTTTGCCAGGGTTGACCCTTCGTAGGAGGTCAGGGACAAATGAAGAGTTGGGAAAAGCAGGAGGTTAAGCTCGATGCTAGCATTACAACTTGATGGAGAGTAGTCATAATTATGGATCATAAAGAGGGTTACTTGGATCATTTTGTGCTTGTATTGCAGGCACGCCTGTGCGGTGCCCTTCATTGAAAGGCAAAGACCGTTTGCTGCACAAGATGTCTTTCTGCCATAGTTTCTTGTTTGACAGGACTGTGACAACAGCACCTAAATATAATTTAAAATTTGTTAGAAGAGCATATACCAATATGTCAGCATTTTAAAACCAAGATCTTAGATTTCATCCAAGAATAATGGTTGTGCATTTTCTGTATTTCCATGTCTACTTCGTGATTGACCTTTGGGATGTATGTGAGATGCTGGGCTTTTGACGTTTGTCAAAATATCATTGTATATTTCAGTGGAAGAATTGAACTGTACTTATAGGACACTGATTTTTTTTCTGTGAAGGCAGTTCATACCTTAGTGCTGTAAGGCCATCCTGCTGAATTGTTCAGGTGTTGCTTTCTGTAACTTAGGGCATCCTAGAATTTTTATGACTTGATAAGGTGTACTTCATGATGATTTCTGCATGAAGTTTTCTCTTCCCTTAAGATAATCCTGTGTTATTCACTTGTAGCTAAATGAGCTTGTCTAGAGTCAAACAGCTTCTAGTTTGCCTTGTCTGATGTTGGGAGAAGTGCTGATCTTAAAAATCTTTCCCTCTTAGTAATTTGGTTCTGTGATTGATTTGGATCATGCATGAATCCCAGTGAAGTTCTAAGTGTGTAATTGCAATCCATTTCTGATGATTTTAAAAAGTGTGGACACAGCTTGAAGACACTAGTTACTGCTGAACAAATGTTCTTTATGTGCTTGCCGGTTTTTCATGAGATTTTCAAAATGGTAGCTATACACTTCTGTCTGAAGAAGAAGGGATCGCAAAGATGGTATGGATCAGCTGTCTGCTGATTTTATTCATTCAGTAGTATCATGCTATGAATCCAAAAGAGGGATTGCAGTTTCTGAACTTGGATGTTTGTTAGGAACCTGAAATTGATGAACCAATTATTAATGATTTATTTTGCTGGACTTGGGAGCCACACATTAAGTCTGGGATCGGGTTTAACGATGTGTTACTTTCACATGGCACTTATTATTAAATGTTTTAAAAGGCGTTCTCAGGCTGAGTTGGCCTGAAAGTTAAACATTTTATCCCACCCTTGCAGACTGTGAGCTGTATTTCCTGGAGCTGAACTTCAAAGGAGGATGCAATGGAGTCCTCTGCTGAAGTAAAACTTCCTTTTCTTGTTTGCTTCCAGGTTATTCTGTCTCTGGAACTTTCTCTGTATTTTTATTCTGTTGCATTTCTCAGCATTTGTAGCTTTGCTTGGGAGATAGTACAGTGCAGAATCCTTTGAAAGTGCCCTTTTTTTTAGTTTGTTAGCACTCTTGATGAGAGTTTTAATCTCTTTATTGCCAGCATGAAGTAAGCTTCCGTAATAATGCATACTCACAGAGTTTAATCTGCAACATGAAAGGTATTTATTAATAAGGAAAAACTACACACTCCTTCCACCTCCCTCCAACACACACACAGAGACCACAAGTTACCCCCCTCATCTCACCGTGGCTGAGAACTGCACCAGACTCTACGGAGGTGATTCTCCCAGACCATTACACTGCTTTTGTAGTGCAGCAGGTCAGGAGACTAAAGCAGAGTGAAGTGGGGGCCATTGTGGCCCCGTAGAGAGTTGGGTGTAAGGGGGGCTGCCCCTGGGTATTGCCAGCATGGCAGTGTCAGCCTGGGCCCACTGGCACTATTCAAGGGGCAAAGTTGCAATGCCCAGGAGCACACTGGCACTCCCCGCCAGGCATCAAGCAGTGCCAAGGAGACTGGGCCTAATAGAGGCAAGGCATAACGTGAGGGTAGGGCTTCTGGGGAGGGGGCAGTTATGGGGGTGGGGGATCCTGCTGCCACTCTTCACTTGGGCTAGGTGACAGGGGGAGGAAGGCCAGTGATCAGAGCTGGCCATCTGGATTGGAGGGAGAAGGGTCAAGAATGTTGGGTGCAATTGAGACTGCTGTAGGGGGAGGGGATGGAGATAAGGGAGAGGGGTCAAGGCCTGTCCAGACACATCCAGTGGGGGGGGGGGGGTGTTGGCCAACATTCAGCAACTGGACCGTGGGGGTAGTTTCAGTGAGACATTGACGCGAGGATCATGGGCTGGTCAGCAACTGGGAGGCCGGCAGTGCAGGTTATGTGGGGCTACTGCGCACGTGCCGACCTCGGTAATGGCCTGCTGAGCACTTTGCTGTCGGTCTCTCCAGTGGGAATAGGCCCCACTCATAGTGTGATTTCGCATGAATCACACTGTGCACTCTGTGATGCACAGAGTGTTGGAAAATCATTTTGAATATCCCACTGAGAAAACCAGCAGGATTTATTTGGGTTTTTACGCAAATTCAACACTTAGAATCTTTTTGAGATATACATGTCTTTTATATCTCTTTAGACTTTCTGCTGCCGACGAGAGAACTCTACTTCTTGGGGTAATTACTCATTCTCAGTCCCAATTGGTTCATCAAATCAGGTGACCCTCTTCTGCTGTGTTGCCCATTAAGGGTCAATCACCATAAGATCGAGTGTGTTAAAGCAAGTCTTTATATTAACCTGTAAATATGTACACATTTAGAGTGAAAGATACAAGTATGGAGACGACTCCCATCTCTGTCCATCTCTGATCTTAGCTCTGGATGTGTGCCACCTTACATCACTGTGTGGACGGTACTGTACTCAGTCTCACATTAACCCTTCATGTACCAGTCCTACTATTACAGACACTGAAGACTTGTGGCCTGGAATGAGCTATACATCTAGCTAAGATGTTCCACTGCATCACAACATTGGCATCTACCTGACAATGTGGAAAATTGCCCGTGTATGTTCTGTCCACAATAAACAGGACAATTGCAATCCTGCCACTTGCAATTCTATCAAGCTACTCTCAGTTCACAGAAAAGTGAACATGGCATTGCCGCTGTTGAACAACATTTGTTCAACAATGTTGAATTTGGGTTCCATGAGGCTATATAGCTCCAGACTGTTAGCATTACATCCAAACAAGGATAAAAGAGTTGAAAGAAGTTAAGAATGACTGCTCTTGACATCACGGCAGCATTTGACTGAATGTGGTTTTACAGAGTCCTAGAAAAATCACTGGAAATAGGAAAAATTTTCCACTGGTTAGATAATGCCTCGATCAGAGGAAAATGATTGTTGTCATAAGCCATTGATTTTAGCATCAAGACAATGCTGCAGGATTAGCATCCTAGGCCTAACCATCATCAGCTGCTTCAGCAATGACCTTCACTCCAACACACAATTAGAAGTGAGGATATTCATTGATTATTGTACAGATTTCATTTCCATTTGCAACTCCTGAGTTACTAAAATAACCTGTGTTCACATGCAGGAAGATCTTCACTGTGAAGGTCATTCAGACTCAAAGTATTGGCTCTAATCTCTCTCCAAAAGTACTGAAGACTAGTGCTCGACAATCAACTGTGCCCTTAAATAAGCTGTTCCAATTCAGCTACAACACTGGCATCTACCCAATAATGTGGAAAATTGATTAGGTATATTCCATCCACAAAATGCAAAAAAATCCAACCTGACCAATTATTGCCCCATCACCCTCTTAATCATTAGCAAAGTGATGGAAGGTGTTATCAATAGTGCTACCAAGTAGCGCACACTCAGTAATAATGTGCTCCCTGATGTTCAGTTTGTGTCCCACAGGGCCATTAACTTAAGATGTCATTACAGCTTTGATCCAAACATGCACAAAAAAGCTGACTCAAGAGATGAGGTGAGAGTGACTGCTCTTGATATCAAGACATCATTTTACAGAGTGCGGCATCAATCAACCCTAGTAAAATTCTTCCTGTCTCTCTTAAATTAACTCCCCTATTACAGTGTATTTGAAGGGGTTGGTGGAGTAATTTTCAGACCTTAGACCTTCTGCAAATACAATCCTAAACCCTTAAAGTAATAATGAAGGATATACCATAACATTGCAATCACTAGTATGGCCATCCCTATTTTTCTGAAGGGGGCTGAAGCAATTATTACTCCATTTTACATTTTTTTTTACAATGTGAAAATAAAAATTGCATAGTGTGTAAGAATACCTGCCAATTCATTATTACTTTCCTTGTAGAACTGCATAACGTGTTTCACCTTCCATAGTGTTCCCTGATAATTGTAGCTCTGAATCTACTAATGGCAACTTAAATATAATTGACTTATTAGGTGAAGTGAAGCATGTGCCTTTGGACTATCATTGAGGCCAAAGGCTTCAATCTTGAGACTTGAGCACTTAATCAATTAGGAAAAAATTGATAATTAGAACAATGGCCCTGATAAAAAAGTTATGAAAAGTATTTCATTAGAAAAATGTACATACAGCAGATCACACCTTTCTGTGTGATTAAAAATACAAATTTCAATAACTTTCAAATCAAAAATAGTGTTTCAGTGATTTGAATTTCTTAACCATTGGATGGGTATTCTAGCTCTAAGTAATAAGAGGATTATTTTATACTTAGAAATATGAGGGGGTCAATCATACCAGAATTTGGCAGAGTATTAGTTTTGGCATGAAAATCAGCACAAAGAATGTCACTTTTCTCTCCTGACCTTACCTCTGTCAAAAAAACAGAAGGGTGAGTTTCACAATGTCATGTGGGGGAGGCGGGGCCTAAACATAACAGCCAACCCCAGCTGCACTGTGCAATCAGTGCATCATGTTTAAAGAGGGGCACCAATCAGAGCATGAATGAGGTCTCAGCAGCTCACCCCCATCCTGATTGGAGTCACTCCCCACATTCCCAACCCCACTGATTGCAGTTGCCACTTCTCTTCCACGGCAACACAACAGCTCACCCCCCCCCCCCCCCCCCCCCCCCCCCCCCCCAACCGCCACCCCACAACAGTCAATGCCAGCACCCTCCGGCCCGGGCAATATCTGGGGGCATGTTATTTATGGTTCACATCCATTGTGGACAGGAACCTGATTGCATCACCGGCAATCACACAGACGATGAGAGTTGGCTTAAGATCCCGCCCATTGAGTTCTTCATGTTTTAATATCGAATATATAATACTAACTTTATTATTGCAATTGTATATATAATAGATTAATATCAGCTGGCACAGTACCAGAATTCAAAACTGTTATTGGATAAAAACTGGAGGTGGTTCCTAATATGTGTAGTTTCTTCCTGTTGACATTCTGAAAATAGCACTGTGAGAAAGCGCTACTGCAGTGATTAGAAGGTTACCTGAATAACTTCTGAAAATCAATGATCTTCTGAACCATGAGAATATGAAAAGTTAAATTCTAAAGTATAAAAAGTTCAGCAAAATTAACCCATATCTTGCTGAAAAAAGAAAATCATTCTTTTAGATATGATTAGAAATACAAAATGTTAACACTTCAGAAATTTGATTTATCTTTTCCATTTTTTAAATTTTAATTTCTCTTTCTCTCCTTATTCCATGGGCACAATGTAATTCTCCCCAGGTGAGTTCAGATGCCAGAGCAATGTGGCCACATAATTGATTGGGAGAGTGCGAGGTGGAGACACCTTTCATCTCTTTTGGATCAAGTTTGAGTGGGAAGGCTTTTGGTCTGTCTTCCATCCTGGAAGCCAATTTTCATCCCGCCACCACTGGTATTCAATCAGTGTTGGATAAGGAGTCCAACATCCTGGGAGGCTATCCAGCAAACCCTGCTTGGTTCACCAGCAGCTTATTGCTGATGGTCCCTCGTTCATTGTCACTCTGTGCCTTATTGAGGCACCTAGTAAGATGAACAGTAGGGATCCTGCAGGAAACCACCCCTTTGCTTCCAAACTCCTTCCCGCCATCCTGGATGGTGGACCCTTCCCTGTGACTCTCAGCCTGCCCAGACTACTGCTGTCCAGGGATCCATTGCTGATTTCTGCTGAAGGCTCCACCATTCTACCAGTAAGGGTTGGATGTCTGCCTTACTGGGGGCTTAATTGGATGGGCCACCTGATGTTGCCCAAGTAAATGCCTGATTAGAATATATCAGCAGCCGGTCTCCCAGTAAAAATGACATAGAGATTCTAGTGGTCCTTCAAACATTGGGAGAAACAACCATTTCTCACACTAAATCCCAGCCTGTAATTGCCAACAGCTCTAAGTGAAAATCAGTGCAATTAAGGCCACAGTCAGATCAGCCATGATCTTACTAAATGGCAGAACTGGCTCGAAGGGCCAAATGACCTACTCCAGGTCTTACTTCTTATGGTTGTATGATCAAAATGTTTTGACAATCATCATGCTACTTCACCATGAAAGCATTGTAGCTGAGTCCATTTTATCACCAGTTGATATCAGTATGTAGGATAACATCAGAAGACATAGGAACAGAATTAAGCCACTTGGCCCATTGAGTTTGCTCCGCCATTCAATCATGGCTGATATTTTTCTCATCCTCATTTTCCTGTCTTTTCCTCATAACCCCTGATCCCCTTATTAATCAAGAACCTATCTATCTCTGTCTTAAAACACTCAGTGACATGGCCTCCACAACCTTCTGCAGCAAAGAGTTCCACAGATTCATCACTCCCTGGCTGAGAAATTCTTCCTTATCTCTGTTTTAAAGATCATCCCTTTAGCCTGAGATTGTGCCCTCTGGCTCTAGTTTTTCCTGCTAGTGGAAACATCCTCTCTACATCCACCATATCTACATCTCACAGTATCCTATAAGTTTCAGTAAGATCCCCCCCTCATCCTTCTAAAGTCCAATGAGTACAGACCCAGAGTACTCAACTGTTCCTCAGATGACAAGCTCTTCATTCCAGGGATCTTTCTTGTGAACCTCATTTGGAACCTTTCCAAAGCCAGCTTATCCTTCTTTAGATACAGAGCCAGAACTACTTGCAATATTCCAAATGGGATCTGACCAGAACCTTATACAGCCTCAAGTACATCCCTGTTCTTGTACTGTAGCCCTTTCGACAAAAATGCTAACATTGCATTTGCCTTCCAAACTGCTCACTAAATCTGATATTAACCTTAAGAGAATCTTGAACAAGGACTCCCAAATCCCTTTGTGCTTCTTATTGCCTAAGCATTTCCTCATTTAGAAAATAGTCTCTGCCTCTATTCCTCCTTCCAAAGTGCATAACCTCACACTTTTCCACATTGTATTCCATCTGCCACTTCTTTCTCCACTCTCCTTACCTGTCCAAGTCCTTCTGCAGCCCCCATTTCCTCAATACTGTCTGTCCTCTACATATCTTTGTATCATCTGCAAACTTAGCAACAGTGCCTTCCGTTCCTTTTTCCAAGTTGTAAATGCGTATTGTGAAAAGTTGTGATCCCAGCACTGATCCTTGAGGATCTCTGTCAGCAAAGAGTAGGGAAAGCTGGTTAGCATTAGGCGCCTGACACTCTAGCTGACTTTTTCCTCACATTCGGCCCAATCATGAAATTATTTTCCCACCATCACCTAACTGAGGTCCCTTAGCTCAATTGGACGAGGTATAGAACTGTGGACATTACAAGTTTATGTTGGGGGGGGGGGGGGGGTTTCAAATTGGAGTTGTGGAAGGGTTTCTTCATGCAGAGGATGGTGAATCTTTGGAATTCTCTGCCTGATGAGGTGGTGGATGCTTCCTCACTGAATATGTTCAAATCAAGAGTAGATAGGTTTTTAATTGACAAGGGAATTAAAAGTTATGGGGAGAAAGCGGGAAAGTAGTACTGAACCACTACAGATCAGCCATGATCTTATTGAAAGGCGGGGCAGGCTCGAGGGGCTGTATGGCCTACTCCTACTCCTATTTCTTATGTTCTTATGTTGTTCAGTGCCATATTTGAAGATGAATTTTATGGGTTTGATTTCTTTCAGGTGAAACTTTGACAAATTACCATTGATGGAATATTCTTGTTATTTTGCCTTTACTGCTGATTTCCTCCAGAAACCAGTATATTTTAATGGAAACCATGCATTAATTATTTTTTGCTTTCATCATGTATAGAACATTTCCACAGCTTTTCTGGCATTGATTTGAAATTGGGAGTTTAAAGTTAAAAAGGCACTTGAATCATAAATGATTGAAGTGTTAATAATTTAAACTGTTATTTCCTCATGGAAGCCCTAGCCTCCCTTTCAATATCACTTGTGTTTTTACTTTTATGCAGCTGCCCACGACATAAATTGAGGCGGGGGTTTGTGAGGCAGGCAAGTGGGGGGAGTGCATGGAAGAACTCATTGGAAAAATAAAATCTGAGTCCACTCCAGGAATGAACGGAGTGAACATTCTCTTTAGCAGCAACAGGAAGAGCCTACTGTGTCCAAAAAAAACAGATGGGTTATCAATAAAGAGAAACATAATTCTAAGGTCCCAAAAACAAATGAAACACAGACAACCAAGTGCCAGAAACATCCAATACTACTATTTCAATGCTAAATCGACAGCCTGGTTAATCATGAACTCAAGCCATATTGGAAAGTTTAGTGTTGGTTTATTCATTCAAGTAATGATTATTAGCATACTCATATCAGGGGAAATGTTAGGAATTAGAGATAGTTTAAGTAAGTGATATGTGTAACTGTGTATTAGGAATAAGCTGTAACTTTGAATTACATTTAATTTTATATTCTTATTTGTGGGTTAAAAAGGTGAACGCTGGGCCTAGTTTCAATTAGAATTCTCTTTGTGAGAGGGAGGCAACAAGACTGAAGCTTTCTTAGATCTGCATTTGTAATGGAATATTATGACTCTTGAAGGAAAGTTGGAAAGAACAAAAGGCCATGCTGTTATTTAGCAAAAAATATCCACAGACATAATGAAGAAACAGAAAACAATTTTAATTCAGTTGGAAATGGATACCAGATGGAGTTTGAGAGAAGAAGGAATTGCAGAAAGTAGATTTCCTAAAAGAACATAAAGGGTCACAGAAATCAGAGAAAGGAAAGGCCCAGAAAGACACTTAAGATAAGGAACAAGAACGGGAATCTGAATAAGGCTCTGTTTAATGAAATTAAAGTAAGGAGCAGAGGAAAAGATTGTGAAGTAAAGAGAGAAAGCTCTGGGGAGTAGGATTAAAGCAAAGTGGACTTGTGAGAAGTCAGAGATCAAAGGAGATAGCCAAAACTTGGTGACTCCTTACAATGGGCCTCTGAAGCAGCAGTGTTCTATTGGTGCGCTCGGAGTATCTGAAAGTGTGCATGCATGGCAAGGCTTGAAAGCACGGGGTGATCCAGTAGAGACAAGCAACAGGAGAAGCAGCTGAAATCCTGGAGGTAGATCCTTGTTGAAGTTGTCCAAGTGAAAGCATAGTTTGGCAGAAAATTTCAAGAGTGGAGATTGGAAATCCTTATGTGAAGTAAAGAAGCCTGGATCAGTGAGTGTCTAGGTTACTTATGGAACAGGCAAATCATAGGTTGTCCTGCCAGCAATATGTCATAGAACCCTTGACTTGAAATTTTTTTCTGAAGTTCACTAGGTGACAAGAAAACAGTTTTACCAGTAGTGGCTTCAATGCTGCTTTTCTCGCCTGACATCTGCCTTTGCCATTATTGGAGAAAATTCAGACCAGAGTTTCTTTGAGACCAGTTGGCTCGTAGAGTGACGTGCATTGGGGGAGTTTATAAGAAATCCATAGAAAATGCTTTGAGTGACATCTGTCACTTGGTTTCAAAGTATGTCTGACCTTGGAGCATTCCTGCCAACTCTTAAGACCTTTCTTTGTGTTGCAATTACCCACGAGAGTGATGAATAGATTTTCTCATCCAGAAGCAGTTTTCTCTCAGTTTTTGAGGCCAGGTATCATCAAATGTCAAAAGGATAAATGCATTGTGGTAACTTCCACAGTGTCAGCATTGACATTTGGGAACCACTGCACACTTTCACACAATCTTACGCTGAGAGATTGGTATTGAGGTAATTGTTGGGGTATTCTGTGGAAACTGTCAAAATAATGTGGATACCACCAGTTATACTTTGGATCATGGGACCCAAGAACCCTATAAAACTGGCAACTGGTTCTATTTCGCTGCTATCTGGCAAAACTAATGAGTTTCCCAGCTGTCTTATAAAGTGCATCAGAAACTTCCAAATTGTATGCCCAAACCTTGCTGATGGTGTAGATATTAGTCATGATGTCTAATATAAGCCTGTATCATAAAAGTTGAGTGCAATAATCACCTTCAAAGCCAGAGAGAGAAAGAGTAATGTGAGCGAATATGAATGGTTTATTGGTCTTTGGTGATTTGCACTCTTCTTATGTGCATCTCCTTAGTAAAGTGTTGATATGATATATGATATATGTGTATTCTCTTCAATTGTGATTAATGCCTGGTGGTATGCATATTATTTAAGTGGTATTTAAGTCTCCTCATAGATGAAAATCTGCCAGTAATCTGAACCTCCCAGAAATAGTGAGAAGTAAGTCTAGGTTTATATATGCAGAATAGCAAAAGAAGGACTGGAAGAATTGTTTTCCAGCTGAAGAAATTGTAAATGAAATTCTCGAGACTTTTAGTTGAGATCTTCTTCACTTGCACCTGTCTCAGCTGATGCTGATGGTAGTTTACCATCAAACTCATCATCTAAGTTACTCTGGGTTTAGTTGTGAGGAGATTTGTAGTTTGACCCATACATGTAAATACTGACACAGGGACTTCTCCAGTTGATCGGAGGAGAGGCCAAATAGCCCAAGGGAATTTTATGGTGGAAAGCTGATGCAAACTACATGATTTTCCTACCATATGAAATTTCCTTATCTGAAAAATGCCAAAAAGGGCAATGAAATTTGTACCCATAAGTGTTAAAATACAGCTTTGGCAGGAAACCAAAATGGGTGGCAATGGACTGGGTGCCAGTTATACACTCTGCCCAGCCAGTGTCGCAGGCCAGTTATTGGTTCTGTGCCACTGCAATATCAGGAGATTCTGTTTGAGGGATAGAAATACCTGTTGTGACAATAACCCAGATTGTTTTTGTGGATTACTGAAGATTAATTACTCTTGTTCCTTGCAATCTCGCAGTGGTGAATTCAAATTTATCTTCTAATCTTATCTACCCACTCTTTGGCTTGGCTGTGAGTTTGTACAGAACATGCATGGTGCACAATCTGCCTGGTATCGTTGTAAAATGAATGTTGGTCTCTGATGTACGTCATAAGATCCTGGTTTGCATATTAAAAAGAGTTACTAGCTATTTCAGGCAGATGTCCCACATACCCAGTATAGTCATTTCCCAGCAATTTTTGGGAGCTATCACATAATTTGTGTTAAATAGAAAGCCTCAAAAATTCCAAGCTCAATCTTCAATTCCGAAAAAGCACCTGTTCAAAATATCACTTTATTTTTTTCATTCCAGAAATGCTGGCTCATCTACTGTCTATTTCCAGCATTATCTGCTTTTGTTTCAGATTTCCTGAATTTGCAGTTTTTGAAGAAAAAAATGATTATT
Organism: Sphyrna mokarran; assembly: GCA_024679065.1. Taxonomy (NCBI): domain Eukaryota; kingdom Metazoa; phylum Chordata; class Chondrichthyes; order Carcharhiniformes; family Carcharhinidae; genus Sphyrna; species Sphyrna mokarran. The sequence continues at coordinate 39,566,644 of JAGIQG010000009.1, forward strand.
TTTCCTCAGCAAGGAGCTTTTGGAGCAGCAAATTTTCACAAGTTTCATAGTAGGTACCAGAAGCACACTAGTGCCTGTGGTAAAGGCACCGTGTCTGTGGATTGCAGTGTCCTCTGATGAACAGTGATAATGAAAATTACTGCCCAAAGAGAAGGTTTTGACATTTTGCTGAGCTATGCCCCTTAATGCAGACATTAAAATGTTTCTGAGGGAGGGAATGTGCATGAAATTTCCTCCTCTTTCTTTATAATTGTTGGTTAGTGAATTTGTTGGTGTATTCTGTATTTCTATACTTTATTGTTTTGCTCTTTAAAAAATCTGCTATTCACACTCCATCATATTTTTTCTTACATTTGATCACCTTCAATTTTCTCGTCGTTTTGCTTTCCTTTGCACTTTTACATTTTTCCATCTTCTTAGCAACAGGCATTACTAAATATTTTGTAAAACTAATTGTACTGTTCCCAATGTAGGTCACTGCCTTCGCAGTTCTCAAGTTACTTCTGCTAATCATGTTTGACAGCTCAAAATGCCATGAAGAAAAAATATTCACACAATAAGAACAGAAAGTACTGAAAATACTTCACAGGTCTGATAGCATCTGTTGAGAGAAACAGAGTAAATATTTCAGGTTTATGAACTTTCATTGGAAAATCTGAAAAAAGTATCAAGCCAAGGAAAGGGAGAGGAGAGGATGGAACAAAAGGAAAGATCTGTGATAGGTGGAAGACAGAAGCAAGCACCAAAAGACCAGTAGAAGGTTGGAGAGCAGAGTAGAGGAGTTAGAAAAACATATAGAGCTAGAGAGTAGAGGGGTTAGAACAGCAGAGACAGTTAATGAGCAGAGAGGTTAGAATAACAGCAAGAATGATGATTCATCTGGGGAGTTCAGCCAGAGCCAAACTCATAACATCACAGGGTGGCTCAGCTGTCATGTGGGTACAAAGAAGGATGAACACGCAATTGTGACATATAATTTACTAGTTAGGGGAATAACTAGGCACTTCTGTGGCTGCGAATATGAATCCAGAGTGGTGATTTGTTTCCGTGGTGCCAGTCAAGAATGTTACTGAGTGGCTGCGGAACACTCTGAGTGGGAATGGTGCATAGCCAGCATTCATGATCCAATTGGTGTGAATGGCATAGACGGAAAGAGGGTCTTGCAGTCTGAATTTGGGTAGGAAGTTAGCCTGCAGGGCCTCAGAAGTAATAAGTTCCAGATAATTCCCAGTAACACACACAAATGAATATAGAAATGGGAGAATAAATCAGATGAATGCATGACTGGAAAAACGGTGTGGGAGGGAAGGCTTTAGATTCTTGGAACATTGGGACTGGCTTTGGGAGAGATGGGACCTGTATAGATGGAGAGGTTGCAGATAAATGAAGCTGGGATTGAGTTCCTTGCGAAGTATTTTGCTCATGCTATTGGTGAATGTTTAAGCTAATTTGGGAAAGGTGTAGGAAGCAAGAGGTAATATTAGAAAGAAATAACAAAGTGCACAGAATACTAGGAGACTTGGATAACACTAGAATAAGGAATAGTAAGTTAATAGGTGAGGTGTGAGTAACAGAGAAAGTAATAAAGTCTAAATCAGGATTACTGTGCATGTTTGTGATGGTGCAGAATATGGTAAGATTGGTAAATTGCAGATGCAGATTGCCATGTAGAAACGCAATGATGTGGCTATGACAGAGACTTTGCTCAAAGAAGGGCACAACTAGGTGTTAAATATTCCTGGACAGAAGATACTCAGGAAAGATAGAAAAGGTAAATAAAGAATATAAGGAATATTGATTGAGAGCAGTGCAATAGTGGAAGAAGAGCACCATTTGCAAGGGTTAAGGATGGAATCTATTTGGCTACAGATAAGGAACAAATACTGTGTAATTACATTATTCTGTGTTAACTATCTGCCACCAGACACTGAAAAGGATGAAGAGTAACTAAATTTGCAAAAATTATAGAGTGGTGATAATGGAAAACTTTAATTGTCTGAATATAGACTGGGATAGTAGTAATGTAAAAGCCATAGGATAATATAGTACAGAATAGGCCCTTCAGCCCATTGAATTTGCACCCAAAAAACCAAACTAAATTTACACTAATCCCATTTTTCAGCACCTGTAACTTTGAATATTGTGACATTTTAAGTGCTCATCCATATACTTTTTCAGGTTTGTGAGGTTTCCTGCCTCAACTATCCTCCCAGACTGTGCATTCCAAATTTCTACCACCCTCTGGGTGAAAAAGTTTTCTTCAAATCTCCTCTAAATCTTCAAGTCCTCACCTTAAAATTATGCCTTCCATTGATCCATCAACCAAGGGGCACAGCTGCTTCCTAATCACCCTATCCATATTCCTCAATCTCATACACTTCATTCAGAACCCCCTCAGCTTTCTCTGCTCTAAAGAAAACAACCCAATCTTACCTAGCTTTTCTTCATAGTTCAAATGTTCCATCCCAGGCAACATCCCTGGTGAATCTCCAATGCAGCCCTCCCCATATTCTTCCTGCACACACTATTCCAACTGTGTCCTAACCAAAGTTTTGTCCAGCTCCAACATAATCTCCTTGCTCTTATAATCTGTGTTACAACTGATAAAGGCAAGTGTCCTGTATATCTCCTCAATTACCCTATCAGCGTGTCCTGCCACCTTCAGCAATTTGTGGCTAAACACCCCAAGATCGCTCTGTTCCTCTGAACTTTCAAGTGTCCTGCCATTAATTGAGTACTCGTCCCAAAGTGCATCACCTGTCGCATTTCAGGGTTAAATTCCACCTGCCACTGATTGGCCCATCTGAGCCATCTTGGTCTGAAAACTCTACTTCACTGTTAACCACCCTACCAAGCTTCATGTGATCCGCAAACCCATATATTATTTCCCCACATTCTCATTTATATCGTTTATGTATATCATGAACAATAAGGGTCCAGCGCTAATCCCTGTTGGTACACAGGGCATTGACTTCCAGTCACACAAACAGCCTTCCACCACCACCTCTAGTCTCTTACCACTAATCCAGTTTTGGATCCAACTTGCTAAGTTATCCTGAATCCCATGTGCTTTTTCAGTCACCTATATGGAACTTTGTCAAAGGCTTTGCTAAAATCAGTGAGGGGCATGACTTCCTAATCTGTGTTCAAGAATTTTTTTGCAGCAGTAGGTTTCCAGTCTGACAAGAAAAGAGACACAGCTTGACCTGCATCTTGGGAATGGTGTGGGCCAAATAAATCAAGTGTAGAAGACAGTGATGACTGTGTCATAATGTTTAGGCTGACTATGGAAAAGGACAAGAAGCAGTCCAGAGTAAGAATAATTAGCTGGTTGAAAGCCAACTTCAATGAAATAAGAATGAATCTCAGCTGAACAAATTGGAATAAAAAGTTGGCAAGAAAAATGGAAACAAGGTGCTACCTTTCAAAAAGAGGTATTTGGGCAGAGTCAAGGTATGTGCCCTCAAAAGGAAAGGGTAGTGAATTCCCTTGGGTGACAAACTAAATAGAAATTAAGACAGTGGTTTTTCCTGCTCCCATTTTTGGAAGGGTAGGGTCAGCAATGGGAACGGGAAATCCCTCAAGAGTCCAAATGCCCATCAAAGGCATTGAAGGTCATGAGGCATGGAACACAGCTCTGACATTCATCCTCGAAGGTCACTTAGATATAGTGGTAGGCCACGGACAATCACCCTTGCACCTGAAACAAAGCTGTTCACTTTCTTCCTGCTTTGGACCTCAGCATTCAACAACCATCTAAGCTCTCCCTCCAAAAACCATAGAACATAGAACATAGAACATTACAGCACAGAACAGGCCCTTCGGCCTTCGATGTTGCGCCGACCAATATAAAAAGCAATGACCCTCCAAACTAAACCATTCCCTTCTCTTCCATATACTTATCAACTGACCTCTTAAACGCCACCAAACTTGGCGTATCTACAACTGCCGCAGGCAGGGCATTCCACTCCCGAACCACCCTTTGGATAAAGAACCTACCTCTGATATCCGTCCTATAACTATCACCCCTTAATTTAAAGCTGTGTCCCCTTGTGCTAGCTTTCTCCATCCTAGGAAAAAGGCTATCACTGTCCACCCTATCTAAACCTCTAATCATCTTATTTGTTTCGATAAGGTCCCCTCTTAGCTGCCTCCTTTCTAACGAAAACAACCTCAAATCCCTCAGCCTCTCTTCATAAGACCTGCCCTCCATACCAGGCAACATCCTGGTAACCTCCTCTGTACCCTCTCCAATGCCTCCACATCTTTCTTATAATGTGGGGACCAGAACTGCACACAATACTCCAAGTGCGGCCGCACTAGAGTTTGTACAGTTGCAACATGACGTTGCGGCTCCGAAATTCAATCCCCCTACCAATAAAAGCTAAGACTCCATATGCCTTCTTAACAACCTTATCGACTTGACTGCCTACTTCCAGGGATCTATGCACAAATACACCAAGATCCCTCTGTTCATCAACACTATTAAGAATCCTACCATTAGCCCTATACTCTACACATTTATTATTCCTGCCAAAAGTGCATTACCTCACACTTTTCCACATTAAACTCCATTTGCCACCTCTCAGCCCAGCTCTGCAACTTGTCCAAGTCTCTCTGCACACTATAACACCCCTCTTCACTATCTACCACTCCTCCGACTTTGGTGTCATCCGCAAATTTACTAATCCATCCTTCAATACACTCATCCAGATCATTTATAAAAATTACAAACAGCAGGGGCCCCAAAACAGATCCCTGAGGTACACCACTAGTAACCGAACTCCACTATGAATATCTCCCATCAACCACCACCCTCTGTCTTCTATCTGCTAGCCAATTCCTAATCCAATTAGCTAAATCACCCTCTATCCCATACATTTGCATTTTCTGCAGAAGTCTTCCATGGGCCACCTTATCAAACGCTTTACTAAAGTCCATATATATCACATCAACCGCCTTACCCCCATCCACCTCTTTGGGGCCTGTCTGCATGGTGCCTGTCTGCATGGTGCCATCCTCCTGGTGTGATGGGCTGAGAGTACAATAAATGCATTTAAAAGCAGCTGCAGCCACCTTCGGAGAATCACACATCTGGATACTCCATGTTGGCATAACACACGTGACAGCTCTTTCAATGCACTAAATATCAGTGAATTGTGGTGTGGAATATGCCAAAGAGACCAGCTGTGGACCACTTATTATTCTCGCCATTAAGACAATTTGAATTTTTTGGACAATTCTGCCCTAAATCTTTGATCAACAAGATTGTAACAATAAGCCAGGCAATTATAAGCCAATCAGTTTAATTTCAGTGTGGAGAACCTTCTAGAAACAATAGTTTGAGACAAAATTAATAGTTACATGGAGAAATGTGGGTTAATTTTTTAAAATTCATTTAGCGAATGAGGGTGTTGCTGGATGGCCAATGTTTATTGTCCATCCCTAGCTTCTTGCCATTTCAGAGGGCATTTGAGAGTAAACTACACTGTTGTGGATTTGAAATCAACTGTAGACCAGACCAGGTAAGGATAGCAGATTTCCTTTCCTAAATTCGTGAACTTGATAGATTTTTACAATGGTCAACCATGACTACATGGTCATTATTAGAACTTCAGGAGGACGTAAGACAAGTTAGTAGAATGGAAGATAGGGGAAAAGGTGAGGGCAGAGATGTGGGAAGTGGTCAAACCCATTTAGTGTCCAATCAACCAAAGGATGAGGATCTCAGCCTTCTCTGTTTCAAGGAAAACAACACCAATCTATCCTTGTAGCTTCAATATTCTAGCCCTGGCAACATTCATGTAAATTTTCTCTGCACTATCTCCAGAGCAATTGCATCCTTCCTGTAATGCAGTGACCAGAACTGTACACAATACTCCGATTGTGGCCTCATCAGTGTCTTTCACAATTCCATCATTATATCCCTACTCTTTGTATTCTGTACCTTTGCCAATGAAGGAGAATGTTCCATATTCCTTTTTTGCAGCCTTTTTTAGCTGTACTACTACCTTTAAAGATTTGCATGCAAAGATCTCTCATTTCACCGAGGCCTCTCAGGATATTCCTCTTTATTGTATATTCTCTTTTACTGTTTGATCTCCCTAAATGCATTACTTCACACTTATTCAGAACTCTAATGGCCAGTTCCTGCCCACTCCACCAACCAATCTATATAATTTTGGAGCTTACAACAATCCTCCAAATGATCCATTACCCGGCCAATTTTTGTGCCGTCTATAAATTTCCCAATCATGTTCCCACATTCAAGTCCAAATTGTTAATATATAAAACAAACAGCAGGGGTTCCAACAAAGAGCCTGACGGAACACCACTTGAAATAGCTTTCCATTCGCAAGGGCAGCCATCGATCAATACTGTGTGTTTCTCGTTATTAGCTTTGGATCCAATTCACCACATTATCCTGTATCCTATGGGCTTTTACTTTTTTGACCAGCATGCCATATGTGACTTGTCAAATAACTTACTAAAATCCATATAGACAACATCCATTATACTACTCTTATCAATTCTTCCTGTCACTTCTTCAGATAATTCAATCAAATTTATAAGGCATGGCCTTCCTTTAACAAAGCCATGCTGATTATCCCTACCTAATCCATGTTTTTTTAAGTGACAGTTATCTGATCTCTTAAAATTGATTCTAATAATTTGCCCTTCACCCAGGTAAGACTAACTGGTCTGTAATTGTTTGGCACTTCCTTCGTATCCTTTTAAACAATGGAACCACATTTACATTTCTCCAATCCTCCAGCCTTTCATCGGCTATTTCCTCCCTCACCTCCTTCAACATCTTAGAGAACAATCCATCCTGCCCTGGTGACTTTTCTACTTTCAAGATTCCAACTCTTCTAACACTTTGTTATGATTATTATATCCAATATTTCACCCTGCTTCTCTTGGATTACTATATCCATATCATTCCTTTGGGAATACAGAGACAAAAACATAATTTAAAATTCTTCCCGTATCCTCTGCATCTTCACAGAACTTCCTATCTTCATCGCTGATTGGTCCCAATTTTTCCTTAACGATCCTTTTGCTCTTTATATACTGATAAAACACCTTTGGGTTTTCCTTAAGTTTATTTCATGCTCTCTCTTTGATTTCTTTATTTCTTGTTTTATTTGATCCCTATACTTTCTGTATTCCTTTTGGGTTATTTACAGTGTTGAGTTTTTTGTGACTATTCTTAGCTTTTATTTTTTGTTTAATCTTCCACTGTATTTTTTGAGATAACCATGGAGCTTTAATTTGGCAGTGCCATTCTTATTTCATAGAATCCCTGCAGTGCAGAAGGAGACCATTCGGCCAATGAAGTCTGCACCAACCACAATCCCAACCAGGCTCTATTCCCATAACTTCACATATTTACTCTGCTAATCCCCTGACACTATGGTCAATTTAGCATGGCTAATCAACCTAACCCCCACATCTTTAGACTGTGGGAGGAAACTGTAGAACCCAGAGGAAATCCACGTAGACACGGGGAGAACGTGCAAACTCCACACAGTGACCCGAGGCTGGAATTGAATCTGGGTCTCTGGCGCTGTGAGGCAGCAGTGCTAACCACTGTGCTACCGTGCTGCCTTTATTTTTGGAGAGGACATGTTTGCTTTGTACTCTAAGGATCTTACTTATTAGTGTTTCCCACTGGTTTACTACAGATTTATTCTTTAGCAGTCTTGTCCATTCCACCTCAGGCAAATAATTTCAGTTTACAAAATTTGACTTTCCTCAGTTTAAAATTTTTATTCCTGATTTATCTCTGTTCTTTTCCATAATAATATTAAACATAACTGAATTGTGGTCATTATTTCTGATATGGTCACCAACAGTGTCTGTATTAATTTGTTCGCCTTCATTTTCCAAGACTAAATCTGGAATTGCATCTCCTCTCATTGGGCTTGTCACGCATTGTTTGAAAAAAAAAGTCTTGGATACAGACGCCCCTTGTATTCCACTTGATATTGAGATAATTAAAGTATCCTATTATTATTGACCTCTTATTCCTGCAGGCAGAAATCTATCTACATATATGTTTTTTATGCTCACTATCTGGGGGTCTGTTGTAGTGTGACTGCCCCTTTTTTTATTCCTAAGCTTAGCCCATAAAACCTCATTTGCTAACCTGTTTAGTATTTCATCCCTTCTCACAACTGTATTGATTCCTTAATCAATAATGCTACTCTCCCTTTTTTCCTGTCACCTACTCTATCCTGCCTGAAAACTCTATATCCTGAGATATTGAACTGCCAATTTTGCCCCTCCTTCAGCAAATTTTCTGTTATTGCCACAACACTATACATTTGTCTGTCTATGCCCTTAGTTCGTCTGCTTTGTAATACTTCTTACATTGAAGTATAACTGTTATATAACCCCATCAATTTCCCTTGCTGGATGCTTTTCAACCCTTGTCCTTGTTTCTTTTATCTTTCTGAGTCATTGACTACCTCACTAACTCGTGATCTGCCTCCCATTTCCTGATCTGAATCTGACCCACCTAAGCCTACCTTTTGGTCCTCATCCCCTGCCATACTAATTTAGAACTCTCCAATTGAACTAGCAAAATCTCCTGCAAGGATATTGACCCCATCTTTGATCAGTTCTAATCCGTTCAGCTTGTACAGATCCCACATTCCTCAGAACCAGTCCCAATACCTCAAGACTCCAAACTATACCACTTCTCCAGCCACATATTCATCTGATCTTTCCTCTCAATCCTGCTCTCAATAGTATGAGCATTACGAGTAATTCTAACTTATTATATTTGAGATTATGAATTGTAATCCTCCGAATCACACCTTTGGATTGGTGCTTCAAAAGTTGGTATTAAGATTGCATCATGCCAGTTTCTCGTTATATCCACTCTGTAGGTTTGATGGAAAACTTGCAAGTAAGATTATAAAAAAGTGGCTGAGTTGAAAGCCATTGACAGAAATGCTGAACTTATTTTTGGATTACTCATGCAACATCTGTTTTGTTCAATGAAATATTCAATAGGTATTAGCATTGTCACTAATAATTTATTGATGAGTTATTTTCATCATGCTCTAAATTTCTTTCACAGGTCAAAATTGCTCCTCCTATAGAAAATTGTCTTGTCTGTTCAAAATATCAGCAAGCAAGTAAATTTCATAAAATTTTAGCATCTAGATTGTGTTTTAATTCAGTCAAGGGGGAAGGACATAAAACTGTTTAGCCTCAATTTTCTAAATTCATATGCCAAATAAGCTTTTTTATGGGAGAACTATATGCTCAGGTAAGTACATCAATATCTGTGCCCTGATTAACCATTAGATCAGTGCAGTTTTATATCTACAAAATGGACCAATTTCGAGTGCGAGCATGAAGTTATATGTGCTGGACACATTTCGTAATAAGCACTTAACCTTTGTAAATGAGTTGACATTTGGTCAGGTCTTCCTTCTCGTGATGCCTGATATAGAGAAACAGCTTTGCACATTTCATAAAATATTTGGCTGATATGCCAGAAAAATATCAAGGTGCAACTACATACTTTTCCAGTGATGTATCGTTAACATAGTGAAGACCCATTGAATATGTAAAGTCTCTCATTAGAAGAATGAAGATTAAAATTAAAGCAGAAATATAGGAAACAGTACGGAATACAGTTGAGGACCCTGTCAACCACAATGGAACAGCATCCTGGATTGAGAAAAACAAAATCCTAAATAGAATTAAAGTTGCATGATAGTATCCAGAACATTAAAATGTCAATGCATGTAACATCATTTGGCATATTGTGCAGTTTCTACTTTAGAAAGCAGATGGTCAATTATTTCAGGCAACCAGTCCTTCCAACCTAGTGTTTCAAATGTGTTTGTTTATACAAGTCTATGACTCTGTGTAAGCATCATTGCAGTCATTTGGCATCTTGTCACCAGTATATTTGAGCACGTAATTATCTCCTGATGAAGACTTAATGTATTTAGCTCTTCCTGACTAGGTCTTTGGGAATCAAAAAAAATCCTACCCAGATCTGGCTCTCGTTAATAAGAAGATATGTTTGTTCTCACCTTCCTGACCCATGGCACATTTTTAAATGGCCTTTGTGTACAGCACTTCTCATTATATTAGTTTAATTGGTATGGCAATTAATCTGCTCAGCTGTGAAAGAAATTTACAGCATGCAGTGAGTAGCTTTGTTTTCATCAAGGGTAATATTAGGATAGCCTTGTTTATGAGGCACTCAGATGTACAATAAAACTGCCCAATGACAGTGGTGAATTATTGAAAATTTAAAGACATGTTACTAGTGATGAAAGTGAACAATATAGTTTCATGTTTAGTGGGAGTTTTTTGCAACCAAGACAAAATAACTCCCATCTTATTTCTCTATTATTCTGAAGAAATTACATTATGTTCTTGATTGTGGAGTCTGCAGAATGCAAAAGCTAAGCTTAATGAGATATTCTAATTTGTTTCTTGTTGATGGTGCGAACTTCAGAATTCAATTTGTATTGACTTATCAGGAGAACGACTGGTGCCAGGCTATTGAGTAGTTTTAATAATCTGACATCACTCGCAAATGTTCTGAACATAATTGATTTAGGCCAGCATATTGTTGAAAAAGGCAGCTCAGCATAATTCATTACCACTATTTTACCTGAAATAATGTTGTTTTGGTCCATCATATATATTTCTGTTCCAACCACAAGTGCATCTCTAAGCTGCTTATCATTTGGCATATTAGGCTGAAACTTTCCAAGGATTTGGAAGTCTCACAGCTTTTTACAAGGGAAAAGGAAGAATGTTAGTGATTTAGTAGCATTGTGTTTGGGTGATGTGCCTGTCATAGAGACTTGTTGGTGTTACATGATTGTTACTTCTAGAAAATAGGTTGTGAAGGACAGAACTTAAGTCAATCTCTAGAATTCTAATAGAATTCTCTAGAATTCTAGCAATCTAGCTAGGGATTGCTAGAATGCAAGCATATACTTCCTAATGCAACAAAAAAGATGGTTTTCTGTATTATAAGACTAACTATGAGATATTCCATGCCATATGGCATCACTGAGGATGATATGTTTCTCCCTTATGTACCATCTTGACTTTCAATACAGATTTCTTCTAGGGATTAAGTGAATCAGCAATTAATACACACTACTTTGTGTACAATTAAATCTACAATTAATTGTGGAGACAGTGAAAAGTGGGTGTTAGGTTGGCATCATTGGAATATTTGTGAGTGAGGAGGTATGTCCGGACGTCACCCATGAGTCCCAAGTGCTAAGATTTGTTGATGGTAAGTGATGAGTGTGTCATGCATTGTGTATTGTAAGAGCTTGAAATATGGTGGTATGAGATGCTATTGTCACAGTGAATTCATTATCTTAACCACCTTTCTGATGTTATTATAGTCCTTGTGACAGTGCTGCCAGATCTATGGGTCAGATGATGGAAATTGACCTCTCTGGCCACCAGCTGCCATTCCCTTCTGAACGTGATTCTCCCTCCACCCCATGGAAATATCGGCCGTGATTCTCCCATCGTGACCTGCAACTTTTCTGGTGGATCGCAGTGGGAGATGCACGTCGCCAGGTTTGTACAAGGATTTGCACATGTGCCAGGAAGCATGTGCACTTCCCAGAGCCAACGAACAGTCACTGATCAGACTTTGCTGGAAACCGTCGAGAAGCAGGGAAGTAATTTGAATCTTCTTAAAATGGATTTTAAATATGTTCAGCAGTTCACTATTGGGAATGTTTAGATCCCCATTGAATCTCCCATCCCTCCGGGAGTATTTCATTCCAGTTAGTTTACATTAGCTCCCCACATTTAGGGAACTAGAGGGAGATGCTGCTGGAATGAAGAGGGGACAACCCCCCGCTGGTGGGGTTGGGTGTTTCTCTTTGGGTATAGGCCTCTGGCAGTGCCAGACTGTGCCCCCTGGCACTGTCCAAGGGGCAAAGAACCCATCCCCAGGGAGCACGTTAGAAATAGAAATAGAAACTCTGCTGTACAAAAAGATGCTATTTGGCCCATCAAATCTGTACCAACCACAATCCCACTCAGGCCTACCCTCATATCCCTACATATTTTACTCACTAATCTAAGCATCGCAGGACATTAAGGGGCAATTTTAGCATGGCCAATCAACCTAACCCGCACATCCTTGGAGTGTGGGAGGAAACCGAAGCACTGGAGGAAACCCACACAGACACAATGAGAATGTGCGAAGTCCACACAGACAGTGACCCAAGCCGGGAATCGAACTCAGATCCCTGGAGCTGTGAAGCAGCAGTGCTAACCACTGTGCTAGTGTGCCGCTACTTTGGCACTGTCCACCGGACATTGAGCAGTACCACCTGTGGGGCATATTATGGGCAGGACCTCGGTGTGATCGGTGGGACTGGGAGTCCTGCTGCCAATCTGCAGACAGGATCAGTCTGGAATGGAGGGAGGGCAGCGATTGGGGTGGGCTGGGGGTGGGGGGAAGGGGCGGGGGCAGTGGGCTGTGACAGCATCTGATTCTGGGAGTGGGGGGATCGTCACTTCTGTTAGGAGGGTTGGGCTGTGCATCAGGACTCTCCAGAATGTTGCGGGGCGAGGCATCAGGGCTGGCCTGGGAATTGTTGTGAGAATGTGATCGGTCCATCGGGAGAGCTGGAGGGGTAGTACTGCAGTGACCCCAGGCTGGCCAGTGAGTGAGCTGGCCAGCAAACGGAGAGTCTGACAGATCAGGGCCAGTACCCGTGTGCAGAGTTCCAGAATTGTCAGATTCCAACGTGAATAGGCTCCGCTCCCTGGGTTTTTAATGATATTTGTGACTGGGACCTCTATAATTGCATAGAATGTGGAGATTCAGGTGAGAAACTGAACTGACAAAACAGTTGGGATTTGGAACAGTTTTCCTACCAATTCAGTGCTTTTGGGAGAATCACGCCGATTGTCTCTCTTCCTGTTTACCTTCAGCAGCTCTGTACCTGAGACCTTAAGATCCCTTTCTGTCTGTCCTGATACTCTATTTGCCTTGTTTGAATTGCAAGTATAGGATTCAGCAACAATTTACCATAATTCAATGTAGCTCCCCTGTAAGAGGAACAAGCTGCCTGTACCGAAAAGGCAGTGTGTCCCATATGCTGTCTACAAATGGTGTTCAACCCCTTGCTGAGTGCACAGAAAGTTGGCAGTGTAGGCTGTGGACTAATTCTACAATAATTCAAATGAAGGCAACACAAGCTTTGTGTGCTGATGATCTCATCACCAAAGATGGAGGGAAAGCATGACTCTCAAACCTTATACCCAAAAAATGGTAGGGATTAATTTCTAGCCCAATATGGCTCAAGTTACCTGTTTCTGTTTTGAAATTCTTTTTCAACATGCCATGACTTTACCTAGTTTCGAATACACTGGTATCTTTCCAGTATCTATTGAAACCCTCATAATTATCTTCAGAGCCTAATTTCATTGCCAGTTCTTGTGCCTGTTAGAAGTAGGATGCAAGGATTGCAAAATTTATCTAGCCACACTGCTCTGCAGGTCACACCATTAGTTTAAAAATTAAATTAATTCACCAAAAAAGCTTATTATTTACCTTTGCCACTGTTACATCTGGAATAAAATAAACTTTTTTTTAGCTTAGTGCTTAATAAAAAAAGGGGCAGCACGAACATGTTGTAAACCTCTATGACTCTATGACTCTTAGTAAGAAGTCTGACAACTACCATAACACCATAAGATATAGGAGCAGAATTAAGCTATTTAGCCCATTCAGTCTGCCCTGCCATTCAATCATGGCTGATGCGTTTCTCAACTCCATTCTCCCACCTTTTCCCCATAGTCATTGATTCCCTTACTAATCAAGAACCTATCTATATCTGACCTTAAATCCAGTCAACAAACTGTGGCAAAGAATTCCATAGATTCATCACCTTCTGGCTGAAGAAATTCCTCCTTGCCTTGGTTCTAAAGGGTCATCCCTTTATTGTGAGGTGATGCTCTCAGATCCTAATCTGCCCTACTAATGAAAACTATCTAGAATTCTTTCAATAAACTCAGAATAATTGATTTATTATGAAGCAAAACTTAAAAAAACTACTGGTATACATATACAATTGCACGCTGAAAGTATAACTATCTAGCCCTATATAAAAATACCCTGCATGCACATCTCACACACACACACTCACAAACAAAGAACAGAAAGGATCTCTAGAGAAATAGGCTTTGCAGGACAGGCTTTAAAAAAAAAGATAAAGTTCACAAGGTTTCAATACTGTCAATCAGGAGCTTCCTCATGTGCATCTGAGATTATGTCCAAAATTTCTCACCAATGGTGTGGAAGAGAATAAAGAGCTGGGTCAATTCTTCTTGTCTTAGCTTTGCAGGTGCTCATATGTGGTTTTACTTAGATGAGGATTCCCTTGGTGCAGGTTGATGGAAGAAGAGCATGAGTTAGGGCAATCTTCCTTCACGAATTATTCTCCAGAACTGAATTCAAAAACAACAGATTCAAAACTTAATTTTCATCTGATTTCTAGTAAATTATCAGGCCTTTGCTTTAAGCCATTTTTTCTCTAATAATTAAACTAATTGAAATAAGTTCAAACAAACAAACAACTCTCTCCCTTTGAGGGTCCTGCTGATCAGGTAGCTGAAATCATGTGATTTCCTGGAAAAGGCACGTTTGGTGACAGTCCAAAGTGAATTTTATGACCTTCCTTGGAAAAACTGTTCAAAATAATCCAATGTCCTTTCAAATCTTTAAAGAAAAAATACAGCTCATGAAGATATGGGCTAATATTTTATGCTTCCCCACCAATTTTATAGGGGGTAGGGGGGAGTACATGAAATTGAGGGGATGAGAATTCTTCTGGGTTCCTGCTTGCTCTGTCCACACAACAATGGGCAGGTAAAGCATCAATAGGAATCCTTAATTTTCCAATTAATGGCCACTTAAAGGCCATTTCTCAATTTTTAGTCTGGTAGGAAAATGAACTTCCATTGGAGATGCACAAAATATGAAAAAGTTACATCTCAGGTGGGAAGGAAGGGATACTCCATCAGAAGCCCCTTCTAAGTTGGACCATACTACATTTCAGGTCTGGTGGCCTCTGGCTCTCCCTCACTCTTCGTTTGCTCCCTCAAGAATCTGTTTGATCTCTTTGCGCCCTTCCCAGACCTTCCTTGCCCTCCCCACCCTGAGGTCCCATAAACTAACCTGGACTTACGGTTCCCAGACTTAGTCTCCAACATTTGAACTTACTCTGCTTTCTGTTGCAACACTGTCGCTTCAGGGACTGGGAAGGTGCTGGCTAGTCAGATTGATCAGCAGCTCTCTAAGGTGGGATTTCCTTCCCAGAGAGGAGTGAAAGTCCTGCCTGCAGACAGTTAATACTCATTGGAGTGTAAATTGGCTGCAGGCCAGTTGGAATCAGTGGGGATACGGGGCTGAATCTTTGGATGATGAGAACAAAGACCTCGTCATCCAACAAATTCAGGCTAAGGTTTTCTGACTATGCCAATGAAAGAGGTTTTGCTGTTATGCCTAGCTTCAGCTTCTGTATATTTTGCTGGTATCTCTTTGTCTTCAGTCATGTTTATTACATGTTTTATCTTTATTTTATAAACCTCTTTTCCTTTCCTCTTGAAGCAGCTGTAATAGGAAGTTTTGCTTTGTTTTAGTTAACTCTTAATTTGCTTATTTCTCAATTTTTACATCACATTTGCTTGTTGGTTTTAATAATGTCTTTATCTCTCTGCATGTTTTTAAAATGTTGAAATGTTGTTGAACAACCTTCCCCAATTTATTTGTTTTGATTGTTCCTTTATATCATTGAATTTCACCCTTTTGGTCTTTAACATTTTTAGCTTCCAAATCATGCAAACTTTATCATTTCTGTCCTTCAGGACAAGCTTCCGTATCTTGTAAATGTTATGAACCGTTAAGAAATGTCAAATGAAGTCAAGCATTTTATCTTGTGGATTCTTTGACATATGGGCCAATTATTAACTATCTCTAACTAATATAATTGGAAAATACCACCTGTTTTAGCTGGCATTCTGGCAACTACTGTTTTGGATAGGTCCTGGAAATAGATGACCAAAATGCTTCTGTTTGGGAAACCACTTGCAATGTGCAATATAAAGTTCAGGGAAGGGCAAACAGCTCCAATGTATGACTAGTAAACATTTAAACAAAAAAGGATCAGACATTTCAGTTCTCCAAACTATCAAGTGGTTTGGACAGATCAAGAAGCCAATACAAAAAATGAATTATTTTCTACATAGAAACCAATTTTTCAACCATTATTATTGCATTTTTACCAATTCAATGGGTATAATATTGTGGGAAAATAGGCAGAAACATACACTTTTGAGTTTGTGTCCCTTTTACGAAGGCAAGGATACATACATTTTTGAACAGTAAAGTAATTAAGGGTTATGGTGAATGGGTAGGTAAGTGGACCTGAGTCCATGAAAAGATAGCCATAATCTTATTGAATGGTGGAGCAGGGCCGAAGGGCCTACTCCTGTTCCTAGTTCTTATGTTATTTTGTGTATAATTCACATTCCAGAGGTTGAACCGGATGTTTCCACTTGAAATAGGCTTAAATTTGAAAATCATATAATATTGCAAAGATAATGTAGTAACGTCTTGTGTTATGTCCCACCCTTCACACTGCATGCTCAACACTTCTTATGGCCACCTATGTAACTGAGCACCTACAATTGGGATGTAATAAGCAAATCTGTTTAAATTGCTTTCACATCAGTTTTGGCCATAAAATATTTGTCATTTCTCATGAGACCCAGGCTTCAAGTATGAAAAGAGAAGCATGAACAGTGTATGCTGAGTACCCGGAAAATCAAGGGATTTAGAGGTTTTGCAGATTTTAGTGATAGAGTGTCATATAAATAAATACTTCCAAACCTGACTGACAGGCTAAGTGGGAATCACGTGGCAAGAATGATCCATAGAATGGTTCCATACAGTCAGTAACAGGAATAGTCTGGAGGTATTCAGGAGAGATAGGCAGTTCCATCATAATCGGATAGTCTATAGTTTAAATGGGCCCCACTCGCAAAATCGTAGAAGATCTGCTTCTACTGTGGACATGAAATGAATTCACATCAGAAATCCACTTCAACTTAAAATCGATCCTTTCCCCAGTAAGTCTGCAGTAACTTTGAGTCCTGTCCTTTTAGAATCATAGAAATTATATATTCATAGAAATTTATAGCACAAGAAGTTGGTGACTTGGCACATCATATCTACCTTAGTCAACAAGTAGACAGCCTAAATCCATTTACCAGCTCTAAGTTTAAAGTTTTAGATTATGCTGTTTCAAATGTATATCCTGTACTTTATAAATGTTATCAGGAGTTTTACCTCTACTGTCCTTTCAGGCAATAAGTTCCAGATCTTCAAACCCTTCTAGTTAAAAAAAAAATCTCCTTTCGAATTCCCTCTGGTCCTCCTACTTCCTACCCTAAATCAGAGCCTCTGTTATGGACCCTTCAAAGAAAGGGAATCAGGACTTTTTAGTCACTTTATCTAGAAGCCTCCATCATTTTATATACTATAATTAGGTTTTTCCTTAGACTTCTGTGTTCCAAAGAAAACAACTTTAGTCTATCCAAATTTTCCTCATAACTAAAATTGTCCAGTCCAGGCAACATCCTCATAAATTTTCTCTGTACCCTCTCTAGCACATACAGTGCAGTGATCATAACTGCACGCAGTACTCCAGCTGTGGCCTAACTTAGTGTTCTGTGCAGTTCCAGCATAACCTTCCAATTGTTATATTTTTTGCCTCAGCTAATAAATGCAAGTATCCTGAACACTTTCTTAACCACTTTATCTACCTGTCTAGCCTCCTTCAGGGATCTGTGCCATGGACTCCTAAGTTCTTCTGTTTCTTCAAACCAGCGGTCTCCAAACTCCGATCCGGATGCGGCTAGCTGTGGACTGGATGTGGCCCGCAGACAATAGTTTGGAGACCGTTATTCTAAACCTGCCGTGTATTGTGTATTGCCTAGCCTTGTTAGCCTTTCGTATATGCGTTACCTCACATTTCTCCAGATGGAACTGTATTGCCTACTTGACCACTCCATTGATATCTTCTTGATGTTATAGAACATAGAACATAGAACATTACAGCACAGAACAGGCCCTTCGGCCTTCGATGTTGCGCCGACCAATATAAAAAGCAATGCCCCTCCAAACTAAACCATTCCCTTCTCTTCCATATACCTATCAACTAACCTCTTAAACGCCACCAAACTTGGCGCATTTACAACTGCTGCAGGCAGGGCATTCCACTCCCGAACCACCCTTTGGGTAAAGAACCTACCTCTGATATCCGTCTTATAACTATCACCCCTTAATTTAAAGCTGTGTCCCCTCGTGCTAGCTTTCTCCATACTAGGAAAAAGGCTATCACTGTCCACCCTATCTAAACCTCTAATCATCTTATATGTTTCGATTAGGTCCCCTCTTAGTCGCCTCCTTTCTAACGAAAACAACCTCAAATCCCTCAGCCTCTCTTCATAAGACCTGCCCCCATACCAGGCAACATCCTGGTAAACCTCCTCTGTACCCTCTCCAATGCCTCCACATCTTTCTTATAATGTGGGGACCAGAACTGCACACAATACTCCAAGTGCGGCCGCACTAGAGTTTTGTACAGTTGCAACATGACGTGGCGGCTCCGAAATTCAATCCCCCTACCAATAAAAGCTAAGACTCCATATGCCTTCTTAACAACCTTCTCGACTTGACTGCCTACTTTCAGGGATCTATGCAAATACACACCAAGATCCCTCTGTTCATCAAGACTACTAAGAATCCTACCATTAGCCCTATACTCTACACATTTATTATTCCTGCCATAGTGCATTACCTCACACTTTTCCACATTAAACTCCATTTGACACCTCTCGGCCCAGCTCTGCAACTTGTCCAAGTCCCTCTGCAAACTATAACACCCCTCTTCACTATCTACCACTCCACCGACTTTAGTGTCATCTGCAAATTTACCTATCCATCCTTCAATACCCTCATCCAGATCATTTATAAAAATTACAAACAGCAGGGGCCCCAAAACAGACCCCTGAGGTACACCACTTGTCACCGAACTCAACGATGAATATCTCCCATCAACCACCACCCTCTGTCTTCTATCTGCTAGCCAATTCCTAACCCAATTAGCTAAATCAACCTCTATCCCATACATCTGCATTTTCTGCAGAAGTCTTCCATGGGCCACCTTATCAAACGCCTTACTAAAGTCCATATATACCACATCAACCGCCTTACCCCCATCCACCTCTTTAGTCACTTTTTCAAAAACTCAATGAGGTTAGTAAGGCACGACCTACCCTTCACAAAACCATGCTGACTATCCCCAATCAATTCATTTCTCTCTAAATAACTATAAAACCTATCCCTAATAATTCTCTCCAATACTTTGCCCACAACAGAAGTAAGACTCACTGGCCTATAATTCCCTGGAAGGTCTCTCTTCCCCTTCTTGAACAACGGGACTACATTCGCTATCCTCCAGTCCTCCGGAACCACACCCGTAACCAACGACGACCTGAAGATCAGAGCCAGAGGCTCTGCAATCTCCTCTCTTGCCTCCCAGAGAAACAGCTTACTTCTCCATTATCAACCACACGGCCAATTTTTGTATCTTCTGCAAATTATTCAATCAAAGCTCCTACACTCAAGTCCAAATCATGGAGTCATAGAAGTGTACAGCCTGGAAACAGGCTTTTTGGCCCAACTTGTCCATGCCACCCAGTTTTTACCATTAAGCTTGTCCCAGTTGCCCACATTTGGCCCAAATCCCTCTATACCAATCTTATCCATGTAGCTGTCTAAATATTTTTTAAAAGGCCAAGTTGTACCCATCTCTACTACTACCAATGGCAGCTCGTTCCAGACATTCACCATCGTCTGAGTGAAATAATTGCCCCTCTGGATCCTTTTATATCTATCCTCTCTCACCTTAAACCTATGCCCTCTAGTTTTAGAGGTGGGAAAAAGTGTTGATCCTTGCCCCTCATATGATCTTATCTATGCCCCTCATTATTTTATAGATCTCTATAAGATCACCACTAAGTCTCTTACGCTCAAGAAAAAAAGTCCCAGTCTATCCAGCCTCTTCTTATAATTCAAACCATCTAGTCTGGTAGCATCCTAGTAAATCTTTTCTGCACTCTTTCTAGTTCAATAATATTCTTTCTATAAAAGGATGACCAAAGCAATGCACAGTATTCCAAGTGTGGCCTTACCAGTGGCTGAACAACTTCAAAAACACGTCTGAGTTTCTGTATTCAATGTTCTGACCAATGAAATCAAGCATGCTGAATGATCCTGTCCACCCGTGACTCTGCTTTCAAAGACCTATGAACCTATACCCATATCATTGATATTATATATACCAAAAACACAGGACACCTAGTGCTGAGTCCTGCAGAACTCCATGAGGACTATACCAGAAGATTGAAAAATGATGGTCAGAGCCACCACTATATCCTCCCATGATTTCCCAGGCCAATATTAAATCTATCCTAGGATAGATTTAATATTAGCTTGGGAAATGATACATCTTCTGTCAGAATTCATGACCAGCACAGACCCATTTTAAAGAAAGAAAACAAATAATGATGCAGAATCCAGTTCAGCAAGTTAAACAACAAACACATAGGGATTCCCCAAGCCATAAAAAGCAATATCTGTACTGGTCAGCAGAGCAACTATGCCAACACTATGGAGCAAAGCACCCCATAGATGAGATCGATGTTCTGTAATTTTGGCCCAATGCTTTCAGTGCAACAGAATTGGACGCTATACCAAACTGCATGGTGTCACAATGGAAAGCACTGCTGTGTCACAGTGTCAGGGACCCGTTCAATTCTGACTGTGGGTGACTGTGTAGGGTTTACGTATTCTCCCTGTGTCTGCGTGGGTTTCCTCTGGATGTTCTAGTTTCCCTCCACTCTCCAAACATGTGCAGGTTAGGTTGATTGGCCACACTAAATTGCCCTTTGTCTCAGGGGGATTAGTAGAGCAGATATGTGGGGTTGCAGGAATAGAGTCTGGATGGGATTGTTGTTGGTGCAGCCTCAATGGACTGAATGGCTTCCTTCTGCTCGAAGAGATTCTATGATTCTGTGACAGCAGATAATAAAGAAAGCAAATGGAATGTTGGCATTTATAGCTAAAGGAATAGAATATAAACATAAGGAAGTATTGTTGCAACTAGACAAGGCATTTGTGAGGTTACATCTGGAGTACTGTGCACAGTTTTGATTCCCTTATTTGGGGAAAGATGTAGTGGCATCAGAGAGGGTTCACTAAATTGATTCAAGTGATGAGGGGTTTTTCATATGAAGAGGGATTGAACAGTTTAGACCTATACTTTCTGGAATTTAGAAGAATGAGGGGAGATCAAATAGAGGTATGTAAAATGATGAAATAATGTAGACATGGAGGAGATGCTTCTTCCTGTAGGGCAGTCTAGGATGAGAGGTCATAAGTGTTTGCAAATTTAAAACAGAATTGAAGGGAAACTATTTCTCCCAAGGAGTTGTGAATCTGTGGAATTCATGACTCCAAAGTGTGGTGGATGCTGGGAATAAATTTAAGGAGGAGTTAGACAGAAGTTTAATAGTAATGGATTGAAAGGATATGTGGAGAAGGCAGGAAAATGGGAATGAGGAGCATGTCAACCATGATTGAATGGCAGAATAGACTTGATGGGCCGAATGGCCTAATTCTGTTCCTATCTTATGAATTTATGAATGCCTGAGTTCTCAGCCAAGTCTTATTATGTGTATTTGGTTGAGAGCTCAAGCAACCATTAGAGAAGTAAAATGCTTGCGCTCATATAAAACATTATTTGATTCGTAGCTCAGACTCTGATCTCAACTGTCAATTTCACAACATTTATTTGCACATCGTGAGGTGGTTTCAAGGATTTGTGGTTTCATTGTTGCTACTTTAAAAGGTCAGGATAGTTGACATTTGCAGTAGCTTGTAGTGAGAAGACTTCTTTCAGCATGGAGCAAGTTACAAATGAATTATGTTTTAAAGTTTTTTTTACATGCTTTATTGACACCACATGGTTCATTAGTTCTAGACATTGCATAATGGGCAAATGGGCAAGGAAATGCTACAGCTTAGTATAATGGGCCATCAGAGTGAAAAGTGGGAGGATGAGCAGTGAACCTTGGTGGGCACTTTTTCCTGACATGGGTGCACCAGGTTTGCAACTTTCCCTACTCCCATGATCTGCCATGAGGATGAAAATCCATCAAAAACCATACCAACACCTTTCACCTCCCCACACAGGTTTTTATTTATACTCCCTAATAGGCCCTACTCTTTTTTTCAGTTATCATCCTGTTTTTTCAGTTATCATCCTGTTCTTATGTATTTTTTTTGAATGGGGTTATCTTTAATTTCTAAACTGATATTTCTTTCATATCCTGACTTCTTGTTCTCTTCCAGGTTTTCTGCTGTATTGAGTTCTTAGTCTCCATCATAAGCCTCTCTTTTTACTTTATCCTTTGCTTTCTACTGCAGAACATCTAAGGCCCTCTGGATTTGTTAATCAAACCTTTTTCTCTTTTTAAAGAAAAGTCGTTGCATGTAGCCTTCATTATATCTCCCTTGAATGCCTCACACTAATCTGCCATTGATTAACCTTCAAGGAGCTGCTTCCAGTCCAGGTTCGCTGAATCACATCTCAGGTTCATAAAACTACCCTTATCCTGGCTGAAAACTTTAATTTCAGGTTACTGTTATCTCTTATCATAATCACTCCAAATCTAACTGAATTACAATCACTTCTACCAAAATGTTCCCAAACTGAGACACTTTCTACTAGCCCAGATTCAATCCCTAAAACAAGGTTCAGAACTGCGACTGCCCCCTCTGCCCCCCGCTCCCCTCAATTGTTGAATTTGCTAGGTACTGGCTAAAATTTTCTTTGAATACATTTTACGGATTTTGCTCCCTCTATGCCTTTGGCATTAATTCTGCTTCATTTGATACTAGGACAACTGAAACCCTCTACTGTTACTGCCCTACTGTTCTCACTTTTCTCAGATGTTTGCCTACATATTTGCTCTTTTGACATAATCAGGCTGTTTGGGAGTCTATTTCCTTCTTGTTCCTTGAACTCTGCAGAATCTCATCCCTCCTTCTGCCTTTGTCATTGATGCTGATGTGGATAATGGACCCTAGTTGTTTATTCTTCCTCATTAGAATATCCTGTAGCTGTTCAGTAATATTTCCTCGCATCAGGGAGGCAACATGCCTTCTTGGAGTCACATCTGTAGCCACAGATGCATACTGTCACTATTGCTCTTTTACTGTTCCTCCCACTTTGCATCTGAGCTTCTTGTATAATGTGGAATTTGTTCTGTCTGCACTCTCTGGAGTAACCATCAAACTCACCAATATTCAGAAGATGCTTCTGAATATTGGGTTGGAGAATAAGATGCACTCTCTGCGTCCCTGCCCTGCCTGCCTGGTACTCCTTGCCTTTCTGGTGGTCATTCATTACTTTTCTGCCTGCACATTTTTTAAGCTGTGAAATGACCACATCCAGAATTATGCTATACACAAGACTGCAAACCTGACAAATGCCTCGTAATAACTCCAATCACGCATCCTGTACATTCTCTCTTCCACCTTTTTCCGCTGGGAAAAAGATTCAAAAGTCTGAGATCACATACCAACTGACTCAAGAACATCTTCCTCCCTGTTACCATCAGACTTTTCAATGGACCTTCTTTGCATTAAACTGATCTTTCTCTACATCCTACCTATAACTGTAACACAACATTCTGCACTCTTCCATTTTCTTCTTTATGAACAGTACGCTTTGTCTATATAATGTGTAAGAAACAATACTTTTCACTCTATGCTAATACATGTGACAATAATAAATCAAATCGAATTAGCATGCATGTTTCGAAACATAAAGCTGCAGCTATCATAACTGCTGACACTTCTGCACCTGTTGTCAGCTAGGCCATGAGAAGTGTCCAGGATTTCCCATGTGACGCAGGACGTACATTCCTCAAGGCTGAGGTTTCCAGCCATGTCTTTACTTTCTGGCTCATTATTTGCAAAACATACTACTTACTCACCAGTCAGCTCCTTCTGTAGCTGGGATATCACTGTGGCTGTTTGCAGATGTTACTTTTATTATCAGAGATTTCACTGGAGGCTCTTCTCCCTTGCTTAACACCTCAGTTGGTGTAATCAGTCTTTACCCAGGTTCATCACTGCTACTGTTGATAAGTCTTTCTGTAATATAATACATTCCTGCTCTCCAAACTAATGCCTTTAGGTATCAGGTCTCAATGTTTTGCGCACACTCACTCAGACCACTTCTTGTTTTGTAAAGGACCAGAACAACATTTCTTCCTTCACTCACTAAATTCCCTGAGTTAAGTGCTCTGTTTAAGGAGTACTCGATTTGGGCTGGACTTGATGCCACTTATTTTTGGTTTTGTATGCTCTTTGATGTGCTGCTGCTGACTTCTGAATCTACTGGAAAATGTCAATGGTCCAATGGTACCCCAGGACTTTGGTAATTTCAGTTAAATTTTACGTAGAAAAACAGGCAAGTCCTCCAACATGGAAACAAATATGACATTAATCCTGTGGTTTTTCAGCTGTGAACTGACCTGGTCTAAAATCTTCCTTAACTCATTGGGAAGAATTTTACCTCTTCGCTCAACCCGAGACCAGAAAATGCTGCCTGAGACCTTTCCATTATTTGCCTGCTCCAGTTCCCGTGATGGGTGGGGTGGTAGAATTCCAGCAATTGTTTTTGTATAAATTAATTCTGAAATATACTTTGAAAATCTACAGGTATTGCCCAGCATCTGCCACTGATCTTACTAAACTTTGTGGCAACAATGAGGAATCTCAGGGTAGGGGCGGGAATTCACTTCATCCCAACATTGGTGAAGAAAAAAAAAATAATGAATAAACATTTCTCCTACATCTTTCATGATTTAAGGATGTCCAGGATGCGTCACTACTACTGAGGTTTTCAAGGTGGCTGGGTATCATCTGAAATTTGAGACTAAGCACAACTCACAAAACCGGTGTCTCCGTTTAAAGATGTAACCATTATTTTGACCAGCAACCACTAGGAGAAATCATCAAAGGCTCGGGACAGCTCCGAGAGGAGCAGCTAGACCCCTCCAATGAATTTTGACATATACAAGTCAAGACAGATCAATTATAGATTTTCTTGTCAATTCTTTCTGCCTTTTATTAGCTTTAATCAATCATCTTCAATATACATAAATCAACAATAATACTTGTACTTTAGCCAATTACATCTTACCCTCTGGTATAATAGCATTTCATTAGTCCTTCGAATCCAGACAAATCTTCCCATTTTAACTAACTCAACATTTTGTAGCCCTTAGACAGCTGGCCACTAAGTTCAAAGTTAATATTTCCCCAAATTTCCCTCCAGGTCATTGTCAACTCAAACTAACACATGTTTCCATCTTTGAGCATACATCCACCTTATCTGGACAGTGAATAAACCCTATTCATGAAGTTTGATTCAGTGTTCTAAATGTTCTTACCATTAGAAACTCTGCTGATAAAACTTACATATTTTCAAGTTTTCAATATTCCTTAAAATATGGTTTTGTCCTCATGCCCTTTACAATGACGCTTTGCAACAATCGGCTCTTGTTTGAAGTGAACAATGATTCTTAAAAATACATTAAAAACATCAGCAAATATGTCCCACTGGCCCCTGATGGGGCTTTGTCTACCTTCTATTAACAAGATGAAAAATGTATGCCTAAAGGTGGAAACTTGTGTTAGTCTGAGTTGACAATGAAATTGACAAAATTGTACCCACGTCTACTACTACCTCTGGCAGCTTGTTCCAGACACTCACCACTCTCTGTATGAAAAAATTGCCCGCTGGACACATTTGTACCTCTGCCCCCTCATCTGAAGCCTCTGCCCTCTAATTTTAAACTCCCCTAACTTTGGGAAAAGATATTGACTATCTAGCTGTTCTATGCCCCTTATTATTTTATAGACCTCTATAAGATCACCCCTCAGGTTTCTAGGCTCCAGGGAAGAAAGTCCCAGTCAATCCAGCTGTCCTTATAACCCAAACCATCAAGTCCTGGTAGCATCCCAGTAAACCTTTTCTGTACTCTTTCTAGTTTCGTAATATCCTTTCTATAATAGGGTGACCAGAACTGTACACAGTATTCCAAGTGTAGCCTTACCAATGTCTTATACAACTTCAACAACATACCCCAACTCCTGTATTCAATGTTTTGACCAATGAAACCAAGCATGCTGAATGCTATCTTCACCACTCTGTCCACCTGTGACTCCACTTTCAAGAGCTGTGAACATGTACATCTAGGTCTTTTTGTTCTGTAACACTCTCCAACACCATACCATTAACTGAGTAAATCCTGCCCTGGTTCAGTCTACCAAAATGCACCACCTCACATTTATCTAAATTAAACTACAATTGCCATTCATCAACTCACTGGCCCAATTGATCAAGATCCTGTTGCAATTCGAGATAACCTTCTTCACTGTCTACTATGCTACCAATCTTGGTGTCATCTATAAACTTATTAACCATGCCTCCTATATTCTCATCCAAATCATTAATATAAATGACAAATAACATTGGACCCAGCATTGATCCCTGAAGTCAATCTACCTAACCTGCACAGTGGGAGGAAACCAGATCACCTGGAGGAAATTGACACAGACATGGAGAGAACATGCAAACTCCACACAGACAGTGACCCAAGACTGGAATTGAACCCGAGTCCCTGGCGCTGTGATGTGATGCAGCAGCTAGCCACTGTGCTGCCATGCCATCCCCAATATGGCAAATAATCATGAATTTACAAGGCCAATATCTTTTGTAAATGTCAACATTCCCCATGGTTTGTACAGACTGATCTATTCTGTTAGAACTTTAGCACAAGTGAACAAAGCTTAGAAAGCTAACACAATCAAAAGGAAATCTGGCAAAACTCAGAAATATGACAGTAGCAAAATCATGAATAAAATGATATCTTTGTGTTCCAGGGGACTTTTATCCCTCCCTTGGATGACAAATTGGTAAAAATGTAATGCCTGCCTGTCTTTTTTGCCACTGGCAACTTAAACTCTCAGTAGGTAGGCTTTTTAATGGCCTTAATTGGTCCTCTACTTGTTCGTGGGAGTGGCTTCAACTACCATGCATGGCACGGAACTCAATATTGCAGATGTGTGGGATGACATCAGGAAGCCTCCCCAACATTATTTTGTACAGTTTTAGGTGTATTCAAGCTAGGTGCAGAGGAGAAGCACCATAAAATTCTGGCTTATGATTTTAGTATTCTGGCATAGGATGATGCAGTGACTTTAGTTTATTGATATCATTCTTTACTTACATTAAGTTAATTTGTATAAAAGTGAGTGCATTGAAATAAGTGCATTATTTTTCCAGAAGCCATCTGCAGTTGAGACTATGATATTCATTTTAAGTGGATACCTTTTCATTTCTATGATTTGAAATTATAGGTCTATTGGTGCCTTGGAAGCACATGAAGAACTTTATTAAAATATACCACCATGTGAAAAGGGTCCAATAAAATAACAAAATAATTCTAATTTTAAAACATGTTAATTTAATACTTCAATTTTAGCTGGATTCCAATACTGTGGAAGAATTCTATCAATTTCCTACATTGCTAACAACCAGAAAAGATGAGCAACAACAGACACGTAGGTACAGCTGAGAAGCAATGAGGGAAGCCGAGAATTAAAGATAGAGAAATAAATACGAATGTAATTTGCAATGAGAAAGTTGCCTTTGTTTTTCATATACTAAGTCATTCACTAGTAATTCAGTGATGAGTGGAATTTTCCAGCATTGAGTTCTACATCTGATAGATTTCAATTGCAAGGCAGGTTAAGTTTTCAGTCAATGTACCGTGGCACTTGGCATGGCTAAGATATTTTAAATCTCTTGCTGCATGACTTTTCTTTCAAGGACAGATTGCTGCTATCAGTCTGTTAGTTTAGAATTGTGCAACATGATGTGGATGGTCTATTACTGGTGTATTTCTGTCCAGAGCATGGCCAGTCCTTTGAAACGAATTGCAACAACCTTCTACATTAGTCAGTAATCTCAGACAAAATCTGATATCAGAAATCTGTATAAAGTGATAAGAGCCCACCTTGATAATATTTTGAAAATATCAATTTTTCTGCTCCTTCTAGGTTTTATTGATTTTCTTGTCAGTCAACACTCAGTTGCTAAGACTCTGCGGGATGTTTTGGTCTTTAAAATAGTGCCAATGCTCAATCCTGACGGGGTATTTTTGGGAAACTATAGGTGAGTAAAATCATTAAATTGCATATTTTAAACTTGACACATTTCATTTTAATATATGATTGATCTGTTTCTGTATTTAATGTTGGCAATAACTATACACTAATATTGCTGCAAAGCTCCTACTGGCCCTCATCTTTGGAATAGAAACCATCTACCGAGGCCCAAACAGATTCTAAAGCAAAGTCAAGTGATACATTTTCCTTCAGGCAGTCTCATTTAACTTGTTTTACATATCACGTTGAACATTAATGCTATAACTCTAAAGTTGGTGCAAAGGCAAGATGATTTACAATGGTACTGCAGTTGTAGTGTGAATGAACTCCAAGTTATATAGCTTTCACTTTTAACCCTTCAGACAGTCAGATACTTACAGTAGAAATAATTATCAGAATTTAATGCCCAATTAATGCTCCCACTTAAAGGCCTCAGCCTGCCACTGTTGATACTTTGCTGCAGTGGAGGGGCCACACACCAAATGGGCTAGCTGCCAACTGTACTCTGATACCTGCCTGAAACCTATGCCTCCATCCTGCTAGAATCTGTACAAAAGCACTCCATTTGGCCCAGTGAGTCTGCAATCACTCTCTGACAAAGCATCTTTCCCAGGCCCTAAACCTGTAATCCCACATATTTACCCTACTAATTTGCCCAACATACACATCTTGGAACAATATAGCATTGCTTATCAACTTATCCTGCACCTCTTTGGACTGTGGAAGGGACACAGTAAGAAGTCTGACAACACCAGGTTTAAACCCAACCAATTGATTTGATAGTAAACTCACAAGCTTTCGACCCTATGGTCTTCGTCAGGTGAATGGTCGATAGGGTTGAAAGCTTGTGAGTTTACTTTCAAATAAATCGGTTGGATTTAAACCTGGTGTTGTCAGACTTCTTACTGTGTTTACCCCAGTCCAACGCCGGCATCTCTACATCTGTGGAAGGGAACCAGAGCATATAGACACGGTGAGAATGTGCAAACTCCACACAGTCACCCAAGGCCAGAATCGAACATTGTGAGGAAGCTAATGATTGTGTCACCATTCTGCTCATCGCATCCTATGTGCAACGGAAGACCCTGCTGGCCATACGGGTTGCTCCCTCCCCCTTGCTCAAGACCAACCCTTGCTTTTTAAATTGAACTGTCTCCCATCCCTTGCCAGCATCCAATTGACCAGCAAGGGGGAGGCAGAGGGAAGATTCCAGGGCTTCTGTGAATGTTCCTCTTGCAGGGCCTCCTACAGTTTTAGCAGTGATCACCACTCCTGGAAGCATTGAATTGCCTGCAGCCTCTGATTGGCTGGCAGTTCTTGGAGGTGAACATCCATTCTGAAATCTCCAGAAACCTCAACAGCAGACACATAAGTACCTGCTTGGTTTAAGCTGTGGTTGAGCTCCTGGAAAAAGCCACGGTGGAATTGCTACTAGCTCTCTAGCCAGTAGAAGGGTACAGACATGGTCATTAAATAAAGATTGATTAGCCATAAATATGCTGTAATAAGCCAGCTGTTATGGTAGCCACAAAGGCCATGGGGAAATCATTGATAGATCACCCCACGGGCTTTGTGAAGTACAAGCCTCTTTATTGAGTGAATGAAGGGTCACCCGATGAGAAGTGGTGAGTGGAGATTTTTAAACCTGTTGCTCAACCCAGACTGCCATTGTAGGTTCCAAGGTGTAGACTGACTTACTGTAAACTACGTGCGGTCCTTTTCTTTGGTGTATAGTAAGGGGTGTTTGGTGACAGGAAATTGACATTTGTACGAATTGCTACATTGGTGACTATTTCCTTTCTCTCCATCTCCACCTCTGAAAGTCCACTATGTTCTCTGGCAACAAAAAGCCATTCTGCTTCTTTTCCAGAAACTTGAACCCTATGGCACCAGTGGAAAAGACTGGGCCCAACGTATATGAGCACGTGCATTACTTCTTCCATGCTAACAATACTGAAGGAGATGACAAACAAAAGATTATATTATTGAGGCATGCAGGATCCCAACTTTCAGGGTGATAAGAAGTCTGAAATATCTGATGTCTCTGACTCAAAACTTCTAATGAACTAATAGACTTGATGAAAAACTATGGCAATCCAAAACCCCCTCTAATCCTTCAGAGACATCACTCTAACATAACTGGAACAACTCCTGGGGAATCTGATACTGAGTTCTTCTCAGGTTGTGGAAATTGGCAGAATATTGTGAATTTGAATTTACTCTGAATGAAATGTTGTGAGACAGATGAATATGTAGCATAAATGACCTAATCACCTAAACACAACTGCTGGCAGAACCCAATTTGGGCATCAGGTCATAAATGTCCTCCAACTGTATGGAGAAACCACACATAATGAATCTTCAATGGAGAATGCTTGTGTACATTAGTGTTAAAGGGCCCCTTTTGATTTAGAAACCCTAACATCACCATCAGGCAATGAAGTAAAGGCAGTGATTACTCCAAGAATATTAGAGAACATGCTCCAGAAAGGTGCCATGCCAGTTGATGGATTATTGCAAGCACAGCCAAGGTGAAGTTTCAGGAACAGGCAAAATGCATGCTGCACAATGGAAAAGCTGAGGCCTTACAGGTATCCCATCTTCCAGAGACAGGGACATTACAACTGAATTGTATCATCACAACAGAAGTTGCCCAATAATGTTGAATTACTAGTGAATAGCCATTCTTTGAAGATAGAGGTGAACATGGGAGTTGCAATCTCTGTTATCAGAGAACAGAAATAAAGGTATCTGCAATCTGGCATCCAACTCCTGAGTTTGGAAGATGCAATGGCCGGGCTAGCCACTGACACAGGGGAACCTTTACAAAGAAAAGGCACCACAATGGCCCCAGTAACGTACAGGCTGCATTCAACTCATTGTATGCAGGGCACAGACAAAGCCACATGAGGAGAATTGCCTCCAGTAGATCTGGCTGAACTGGTTGTAGATCTTCAGACTAGGAATGGAAGGACTCTGTAAAGCTACCAGTAGGTACCCTGGAGTTTTCCAAGAGGATCTGAGAAAAATAAAAGGTGTCAAGATTAGAATCTACGTTGACCCCAGTGCCACACCTAGGTATTTCGGAGCAAAACCAGTCCCACACCCCATGTTGGAGAAGGTGGAAACTTAACCAGGGCACCTTGAAAGTTCAGATATAATAAGGTCTATGCAATTTGCAAAATGGGCTGTGCCTATAGTCCCTCTTCATAGGCCCAATAAATTAGTTAGTCTTTGAAGGGACTATAAATTAACAAGTCAATTGGGTTTCCAAATGCGATTTGTACTTTAAGTTAACAGGTGCAAAATGTTCTCCAAGTTGGACATGAGCTACATCTATCTTCAGCTTGAATTGCACAAGTCTTCGCCAAAATATGTGACAATCAACATGTAGAAAGGACTCTATGATGTATCTGTCCTTTGTGATCTCATCAGCATGAGCCATTTTCAAAAGAGTTATGGACAACATCCTTTAAGGGCTACTACCTAAGGTAGCAGAATACTTCCATGGCATCTTGGTCATGGGGGCTTCAAAACAAAAATACCTGGATAACTTAAAAACCTTGCACAGATTTTGCAGAGTGGGAGTTCACCTGAAGAGGGAGAAATCCATTTTCCAGACAACTGAAGTAACCTATTTAGGTCACCAAGGAAGAATAGATTTTGTTTGTATTTCAAAATCTGTCAATCAAAGAATTGATGGTTGGTAGCCAAGTGGGATCAAGATACTGCATTTGTTGCAACTCCTCTGAGGGGCTGGGAAGCATTCACACTTGTGGAAGAAACCTACCTCCAAATATTGCTGTAGGGTGGGGGTATTTAAAGTAGGGTATGGGGCTAGAAGGATTAGAGCTACCCGCTTATAGACCAAGTTAACTGCACCCTTATCTCTTGGACCTAAAGTCATATTTTCAGGAAATATGATTGGGTGTTGGAATTCCAGAATTGGGTCTCATCCTCCAATTTTAAAGGGCTCATGTGTTGGCCTAAATTTGGCAAAAATCCAGGCTGTTAAATACATTGATGTTTTCTACTAGCTATTGGGTACGTGTTGTGTCAGTGTCATGTATTTTATTCAAAAGGCCAGCAACTACTTTCACATTTGCTGATTGTTTCCCATTGGAAGCTGTGGGTTAGTAAAAATGTTCAGTCGTCTGTACTGCCATTTAAAGATGTCGATGTCTACAACAAATGCTGTGGCATGTGGTGCAGGCCCAGTTTCTGATTTCAAAGATTCTGCACAATCAACTTGCTTCCAGTTGTGGGGGCAGGAGTTTCTATTTGTCTTGGAATGGAAGGGGAAACAGGGTCTCAGCTGGAGGCCATATGCACCCAGTGTGTTCAGAGACTACTTCTCCTATTTCTGTCTCAGTAAGAAGCAGTGCATTAGACACTTCCACTTCCAAGGAGGTGCAGTTCAAAGCAGGATGAGGACAACACTATAATTGGATGTGAAGCTGGCCATGAATTTTTATACACGGGCTCCTTCTCGGCTAGAGCAGTCCTGGGGGCAGCATGATATGCAGTGGCTTGCATTGCTGCCTCACAGTGCGAGGGACCTGGGTTTGATTCCTGGCTTGGGTCACTGTATGTGTGGAGTTTGCACATTCTACCTATGAGATATGCAGGTTGGGTTCATTGGCCATGTTAAATTCTTTCTCAGTGTACCCAAACAAGCACCAGAGTAAGGCGACTAGGAGATTTTCACAGTAGCTTTATTACAGTGGGAATATAAGCCTACTTGTGGTTAATAAATAAACTTAACTTTTACTTTTTTACTTTCAATATTGCAACATCTCCTGGTTTTCAGTCCAGTATTGCATAAGAGAGTCACTGAAACTGTGTGTGCAAAAAAAACTGACTACATTTCATTCTCCCTTGATCGAGAGAAGTAGGCGGAGTAAGCTGGCGTAGAGGGTACATAAGATGCAAAACAACGAGGCTCATACTTTGGGGGGCCCAAACTTTTGCCTTTGCCAGCAACAAGTGGCTGCCTCATGCCTTGTGTACGAGCATACGGCTACATTGATTCCTCTGAATGTGGAACATACCAACCATGTGCTCCGTCCCACTGATTGTCCTGTCGCAAGAGCCAGAGCCCTGTGTGGCCATTTGTTTTGACAGGGTGCATTCTGGATAATGTAACCTGCACTTGACCATGCCCTTGCCCTCCTATACAAAATAATTGATGCATGTGGTTGGCCAACACTACATCAGAAAAGAATGGAGGTAATGCAGTGTGATAATGGAGTGGCTCCCATGTGGATATGAAAGGAAGGGATTGTCAGATAGCAATGGAAGAATAAACTGGTGATGCCTTAGTGGCTTCACTTTGAAACAAGAAGGATGAAAGTCCTGGTGCATGCAGAATGTACAGAACAGGATCTCCTGTGGTTTGCTGTAGGTCAGATGTTATTACAGCACACGCTACAATCTGATTCGGCTGGTGTTCTGATGCTCTGTTTGTAATGGAGATATATAAATCTGGAGCTGCATGGCCTATGCTCCCTCTGTTTCCGATGTGTGTTTCAAGACTCCTGTGACAATGCTGCATCACTTGTACCAACTTCCAAAATTGCAACAAATAACTGTTACTCTTGTACAATTTTGTAAATCGGATGATCTACAGATCATATAGTTAAACGCACTATCTACTCTTACCATTTACTTAAAACCATTCTACCTGACTTTCTGTCAGAATGTCTAAATTTTAAAAGGAATGCAAGGTTTTAAAAAAATGTGAGAGTTGTCGTGCTGATCTGCAGTTTTAAACCTTTCTAAAGTGAATAACAGATACATGTGATTATATCTGAGTGTCAAGTGAAATCCTGAAGAATAATTGCTTTTATGAACATATGGATGATCTTCCAGTCTTCAAACCATTCCAGCAGCTTAAACTATTCTGTGAAGTTGATGGGAAGAGTTACAGATGCTTGATTACCTCGATTATAACACGCACTCATTGTTTAACCTGTGCATATTTCAAGAGTTAATATCCACCCAGGATAAGGATGGCACAGTGGTTGGTGCTGCTGCCTCACAGCTCCAGAGACCTGAGTTTGAGTCCCAGCTCAGGTAATATTTATGTGGAGTTTGCACATTGCTCCTGCATCTGCGTGGGTTTCCTCCGGTTTCTCCAGTTTCTTCCTGCATTACAGGGATCTGTGTGTTGGGTGGATTAGCCATGATAAATTGCCCCTTAGTATCAGGGAGACTAGCTCAGATAAATGCGTGGTGTTGTGGGAATGGGGCATGGGTGGGATTATGGTCATATAGACTCGATAGGCTGAATGGCTTCCTTCTGCATTGTAGGATTCTATGATTCTATAAAGTAGAAATATTATTTCAGTCTTGTTACAAATTTGAAAAGCTGAATTCTCCTCCTATTAGTATGTTAGCAGAGTGTGAGGTATTGTCTGGCAAAGTGATTTGTACACTAACACAATCCAGATTTCTCACTGGGCCTTCATTTGTTACGGAGGGTGGGCTTTGAGCCAGCAGCATTATCCTTGTTCAATTTATTGCTGCTGTGATTATGGTAAATTCTATTCCATTTTTAAAAGCATCAGCAACTTCAAGGTACACATTCCTTTCCTGAGCAGTGAAAGAGCAGCAATAATGTCTGAAGCATCAGCATCAACAGCTTTGCAAAGATGGCAAAAGCTGTAATTCTCAAATGGCCCACAGGAAGTAATTCTAGCTAAAGCAAAAGTGCGAAAAGACAGATTGCTGGGCACCAAGGGCATAGAGCTTGTTAAGAAGGTGATGAGAGTGCTAGAGGAATTTGACAGAGGCAGCCAATGCCTTGTGTATTATGTCAAAGAACTGCTGCACAGTAACGGAAGAGATTTGATGATCTCACATTGAAATCCAACATGCTCATCCAATAGATTTTCATTTATGTGAAATTTTACTTGTTCGTTGAGAGCTGTTGAATAATTTGCTTTCAGTGCATGGTTTAAATACTGCATATTATCAATGTACATGTTTGGGAGTAGTAAGTGAATGTCAAATGAAGTTTTAACTTAATTGACATGCCTACTATTAAATATTATTGTGCTGTAAGTGGAAAATGTTTCATCTTTCCATCAACTTCCAGATTGTCCCAGACGCTGATGCTGGCTGTATTATAAGGAAGGCAGATGGATGACTCATCTGTACATCCTGTGAAATTACTGTATATTAAACATTGTGGTCAAGGACACGTCAATTTCAATTTTACTCCAAATTCTAGTACTTTGGCTGGTGATCCATTGTTTTGCATTCTGTCAATCCAATTCAGGTATTGCAGGTCTATCTAATTGATCCATCCTGCTTCAAAGAAGGAGCAAAAGATTAAATAGGATTTAGGTATGTTAGACAGCATGAAAAGTGCTCTATCATTAGCACAAAAGGGCATCTACAGGAAGAGATAAGCAGAATTCATTAGCAGATGGTTAGTAACGGCAAATGCTTCTTGATTCAAAGAAACAGATCAGTTTGATGTCACTACTAAGATGTGTGAATATATCTGATTAACTATAGGATTGAAAACTCTCATATATGTTCCTTAATCATAGTATAGCAAGCTATCATTGATACTATGTGAAAGAAGGCAGCTAGCACGCACTGCTTGGCTGCATCATAAAGATAGCAACAAAATACCTTCAGATATTAGCCTACCCAACTTCAGTCCAACGTCTTGGGCTCAACTTGGTCTATACAAGACACTTGTCAACACGTACCTCGGCCATAGCCAAGGACTAGAAGTGCTCTCCTTTGGCAATGTGCCACTGCCAAGTCTTCAAGGGGATATATTTGCTCATCTAGTTGGTCAGTGTTACTGACACACCATGGAAGCCAGCAATTTTGGAAATCAGTGCACCAACGGTAAAATACTAAGCCAAACTGTAGGAAAGGATATAAATCAACAAATAATAGGAGCATGTGAAAAGAACAACATAATAATTACGGGTAATCTTTATGTTGATTGGGTTAATCGAGTTAGAAAGTTTATTGAGGCATTAGGGATAGTTTCTTGGAGCAATCTGTCATGTAGCCAGCCGAGGAATGGGTTATCTTAGATCTGGTTCAGGTAATGAGGCAAGGTTAATAAATTACTTCACAGTAAAAAATCTGCTAGGGGGAAGTAGTGATCATAAGAGAATTTAATATTCTGTTTGAGAGTTAAAAACTTGGTCAGAAAAAAACTGTGGGTCAAATTAAACAAAGGGAGAGTTACAATGAAACAAGGACAGAGTTAGCTAAAATAGACAGAGCAGATAGATTAACAGGAAGGACAGTAAGCAAGCAGACATTTGAGAAGGTAATTCATAACTCTCAGCAAAATGTATCCCAATGAGGAGGAAAGATTCTAAGAGAGGGATAGAACAATATGACTAACTAAGGAAATTAAAGAGAGTATTAAGTTGAAAGAAAATACATATAAGGAAGCAAATGTCCTGAAGACTGAGATATATTCAGAATCCAGTGAAGGAGATCTAAAAAGATAACAAG
This sequence comes from Sphyrna mokarran, assembly GCA_024679065.1. Taxonomy (NCBI): domain Eukaryota; kingdom Metazoa; phylum Chordata; class Chondrichthyes; order Carcharhiniformes; family Carcharhinidae; genus Sphyrna; species Sphyrna mokarran. The sequence continues at coordinate 39,603,545 of JAGIQG010000009.1, forward strand.
AGAAAATAAACCGTGAAAAAACTAGTAAGGAATATAAACAATGATAATAAGAACTTCTTGAAATATATAAAAAGGAAGATGCAGTCAAAGTAAAATAGGCCTCTTAGAAAATGAATCTGGCAAGATAGTTATGGAGAACAAGGAAATGGTGGAAAGGTTAAACAGATATTTTGCATTAGTCTTTACAGTGGAAGATACTTCGAACATCCTGTTAATTGTAAAGAATATGGGAGAGAAATTAATTCCCATCAATAGAGAATTAATATTAGACAAACTAATCGCGCTAAAAGCAGATAAGTCCCCTGGCTCTGATGACTTGCAACCTAGGATACTAAAAGAAGTAGGTACTGAGATAATAAATGCATTGGTTGCCATTTTTCAAAACTTCTTGGATTCTGGATATGTACTGGAAAACTACCAATGTGATATCCCTACTCAGATAGAGAAGAAGGCAAAAAGAGAGTAACTATAGGCCAATTAGCCAAACATCTATTGTTGGAAAAATGTTGGAATCAATTATTAAGGAAGTAATAACAGCACATGTAGAAAATCAAAGTCTAATCAAGTCAGCATGGCTTTATAAAAGGGAAGTGGTATCTAAGGAAGTCTCAGCAGAGTGGGTAGAGGGGAACCAGCAGATGTGTTGTATTTGGTCTTCGAGAAGGCATTTGACAAGGTACCTCACAAAAGGTTAAGTTGTAAGATAAGAGCCCATGGAGTTGGAGGCAATATATTGGCATTGATAAAGAATTGACAAAGAGATTTGAAAAAGTGAGTGGGGATAGGGGTTCTTTTTCAGATTGGTGACCGTAACCAGTGGGGTTCCACAGGGATAAGTGCAGGGACATCAACTATTTACAATTATATATTAATGATTTGGAGAAAGGAAGAGAATGTACTGTACCAAATTTGCAGATGACATGAGAATAGGTGGAAAGACAAGTTGCAAGAGAGATTTGATTTACAAATAGATATTGATGGGTTAAGTAAGTGGACAAAAAGTTGACAAATGAAGTATATGTGGGAAAATGTAAGGTTGTTCTCTCTAGAAAGGAGACCAAACAAACAGTATTATTTAAATGGAGAAGAACTGCAGAAAGCTACAACATAGAGGGAATTGAGCATGTTTGTACACAAAGCATAGAAAGCTCGCGCACAGGTGCAGCATGTAATAAGGAAGGCTAATGTTATGTTGATCCATGTTTCAAGGGGGTTAGAGTATAAGAGTAGGGAAATCTTGCTGCAACTGTACAAGGTACTGGTGAGGCCACAACTGTGCGATTTTGGTCCCCTTGTATGAGGAAAGATATTTTGGAGTCAGTTCGAAGAAGGTTTACTGAGATGATCCTCAATATGGAGGAATTGCCTTCTGAGCAAAAGCTAAACAGATTGGGACTCTATTCATGGGCATTTAGAAGAAAGAGGTCTCATCAAAGCATATTCTAAGTGTCGAATAAATGTGAAAATGGGAGAGAATCGTGTCCATTTTTTGGGTGAGCTCCCAGAAGCAATCTACAGCACTTAGAATTAAAAAAGAGCCAACAGGGACGTGCCAGGAAGCCAGCTGCTGAACTCTGGAAGTCCCCATCACTGATATAGAGTAACCCCTTCCACACCTGATATCCCTGAAAGTAGGCAGTCAGGTCGAGAAGGTTGTTAGGAAGGCATATGGAGTCTTGGCTTTTATTGGTAGAGGGATTGAATTTCGGAGCCGCAATGTCATGTTGCAACTGTACAAAACTCTAGTGCGGCCGCACTTGGAGTATTGTGTGCAGTTCTGGTCCCCACATTATAAGAAAGATGTGGAGGCATTGGAGAGGGTACAGAGGAGTTTACCAGGATGTTGCCTGGTATGGAGGGCAGGTCTTATGAAGAGAGGCTGAGGGATTTGAGGTTGTTTTCGTTAGAAAGGAGGAGGCAAAGAGGGGACCTGATCGAAACATATAAGATGATTAGAGGTTTAGATAGGGTGGACAGTGATAGCCTTTTTCCTAGGATGGAGAAAGCTAGCACGAGGGGACACAGCTTTAAATTAAGGGGTGATAGTTATAGGACGGATATCAGAGGTAGGTTCTTTACCCAAAGGGTGGTTCGGGAGTGGAATGCCCTGCCTGCAGCAGTTGTAGATGCGCCAAGTTTGGTGGCGTTTAAGAGGTTAGTTGATAAGTATATGGAAGAGAAGGGAATGGTTTAGTTTGGAGGGGCATTGCTTTTTATATTGGTCGGCGCAACATCGAAGGCTGAAGGGCCTGTTCTGTGCTGTAATGTTCTATGTTCTATGTTCTATGTTCTATATTACATCTTTTACACCTCTCGCCTTATTGGCTCACCACACTGATTGATAGGCATAATGAGACAGTAAGAATGCTGCCATTGGGTTAAGGGTCTTGACAGGGATTTTTCCTCTCATGGGAGAGTTTAGGACCAGAGGGCATAGTCTCAGAATAAAGGGATGTCAATTTAAGACTGAGATGAGGAGAAATTTCTTCTCCCAAAGTATTGTGAGCTTTGGGACTGCATGGCACAGAGAGCTGTGGAAGCAGAGCCTTTCCCCAAAGTTTTACCCTCCTGCCCACTACGGGAATCGGAGCAAGCAAGGGGCAGACTATGGATAGGTCTGTTGACCTTGGGTGGGATTTTGTGGTTTTGGGATGAGTGTGGCTGTAAATTCCTGCACATTGGTATATTTTAAACTGAGATAAATTGATTCTTGATTAGAATCAAGGGTTATAGGGAAAGGACAGAAAAGTGGACAAGAGAAATTTTGGATCAACCATGATCTTATTGAATGGCAGATCAGGCTTGAGGGTACAAAGAGCCAATTCCTACAAGGAAACTGCCTGCTGATTACTATGCACCATGCCTTCTCAGTTCTCCTCCATGTTAAATACCACTTGGAGGACTTAAATGTCCATTAATAAGGAAGGCCTGGCCATAACTCTATTGACTTTGCCGGCCAGGACCTAAAAGCCATAGCTGCTACACTGGAAGTGCGGACAGTGGCAAGGGAATCAACAAAAGAGGAATACGTAATTGAGCTCAATCTCACTAATCTACTTGTCACAAACGCATCTGTTCAAGAAGTAGAAGTGACCACTCATTCGATTCACTCCACATGACATCAAAAAAAAGCTGAAGGCACTGGATGTTGCAACAGTCTGGGCCTTGACAATATTCCACTGAATATTCGCGCTCCAGAGCGCCCCTAATCAAACTGTTCCAGTAGACTGGCATCCACTCAGCAATGTGGAAAATTGTCCAGATATGTTTTGTACACAAGAAACAGGATAAATCCAATCCAGTCAATTACCACCCCATCAATGTACTCTTGATCATCATCACTAAAGTGATGGAACAAATCATTAACATTGCTATCTAGCAGCACTTACTCAGCAATAACTTGCTCAAGGATGCTCAGTTTGGGTTCTTACTGGATCACTCTGTTTCTGACCTCATTAAGTCCTGGTTCAAGCAGGAAAGAGGAGCTGAACTCCAGAAGTGAGATGGAGTGATTGCAGTCAACGACAAGGCAGCATTTGACCATGTACAGGATCAAGGAGCCTGAGGAAACTGGAATTAACGGGAATTTTGGGAAAACCTTCTGTTTGGAGACATGATTAGAACATAGGAGGATAGTTGTAGTGATTGGAGGTCTATCATCTCAGCTCCAGAATGTCACTGCAGGAGTTCCTCAGGCTAGTGTCTTCGGCTGAATCATCTTCAGCTGCTTTATCAATGACCTTCCTTTCATCATAAGGTCAAAAATGGGGCGTTCACTGATGACTGCACAATGGATACACATTTGGGAAACAGTGATCACAAAATCAATATGTTTTGTTCTGGAAAAAGCTGATAGAAAATTAATCATACAAATATTCAACTATAGGACAACTTATTACAGGTAAAACAATAAATAATCAATGGGAGGTTTCCAAAGAGGAAATAGTTCCTGTACAGACCAAGCACAATCCTATAATGGGAAAGGGAAAGCACCTAAGGCTCAACCTTCTTTGGGCAGCATGGTAGCACAGCACCCAGGTTCGATTTGGCGTTGGGTAACTGTGTGGAGTTTGCACATTCTCCTGTGTCTGCATAGGTTTCCACTAGGTGGTCCAGTTTCCTCCCACAGTCCAAATATGTACAGATTGGTACAGATTACAGATTTGTAATCTACAAATAGGTAGATTGGCTGTTCTGAATTGTCAAAGAACAAAGAACAAAACAGCATGGGAAACAGGCCCTTCGGCCCAACGAGCCCGCGCCGCCACCCCGATGATCCCACCTCTACCCGATATCCCTGTCCATGTTTATAGATCTATGGATTAAAATTTGAGACAATTTAGGGAGAATTTTGTTTTGCCAATTAGCCTAAGAGCACATCTTTCGGATGTGGGAGGAAACGGGAGCACCTGGAGAAAACCCACGCAAGCACGGGGAGAATGTGCAAACTCCCACAGACACAGGCTCAAATCCATGTATCTGCACAGTACAGTGATAGACACTGAGCTGTCGTGTTGCCCATCAAATGGTCCTTTAATATCCCAGAGTGTGTAGGGAATGAAGTGAATTAGTGGGGTAAATGGAGTTTATGATAACTTTATAATAAGTGGAGTTATGGGCATAGGACACAGGATGGGCCTGGGCAAAATTCTCTTTCTGAGAATTGGTGTAGACTCGATGGGCCAAATGGCCTTCTTCTGCACAGTAGGGATTCTATGATTTTTTGCTGACTAAAGATATACAGATTAAAATGAAACAGAAAAAAGAAAGATAAACGTTGGATTGATAATTCAGTTGGGAACCAAGCAGAACACATAAAATACCGGAGAGAACTGAGAGGACTGTAGGAGACTAGGTTAAAGGGAATTCAATATTTTTAATGAAATATATAAGTAATGAAAAGGTAGTTAAAGGAAGGTGGGGCATCATGTATTTGCATGTAAATTTTTATTTCTCATGTTTACAACACAAAGCATTAACGATTACTGGGTCCTGAAGAGATATATGTATGCATTCATTGTTCTGATGTGCATGACTGGCATACAAGGCTTCCTCCTGCTAGTGTGCATTTATAAAATGATTGCAAATGTCCCAAGCTAATTACAAGCTGTTAAATTTGATGACTAATATGCCTTTTCAAAAGTTGAAACATGTTCAGTCTCTGAAAAGTTGCCAAGATAAATGTGATCACATTTTGGTGAATTTTATAACGTTACATTCCAATGCTTCTTAGAGATATTTCACTGCTTCACTTATTGAGCAGCAAAGGTGGAAAAAATCCAGCATTCCTGTAACTATTTGCCTGCTATCCGAATGAACAGGAGTGCGCATATTTATTGTTACGCCATTTATTATTACAGTGTTAACGGACTTACCCTGAGGTAAATGATATGCAACTGTATGTGAGGTGACAAAAGATACTACATGCTAATTGCAAACTTGTATTAAAGCTGATGGATGCGGTGCTTTTGATTTCAAAATTGCTGCAGTCCCTGCTACGGTCATCAGAGATAACGGGGGCAATTTTATTATTGCATTGCACCCATTTTCAGGTTTGATGTGGTGGTAAAGTTGGGTGTAAAGCGCATTACGCAATTGGCACTGGTTTTGCGACTGGTACCATTTTACGAGCATTGGACTTCTGGTGCGGCCTGCCTTTCGCTGGAAATGGGCAAGAAGCAAGTTAATGCATGTAAATTCATTGTAATGTTGTTTCACATCTGCTTAGCAAGCTCCCCCGCTCAATCATCCAGGAAACCCCCCTTTAGACCTCTCTGGGAAAGGTTCTCACAGGCAAGGAATCAACATGCTTTCTATGAAGCAGTCAAGTTAGCCTTGCTGTGTGGAACTGGAAGCAATTGAGGCTCCCAGGAGGCTGAGGGCAAGTGGTGTTGTGCCCTCTTGCAGTGTCACACTGGCAGTGCCACTCGGGCACTTGGGCAATGCTGGGGTGAGGCCAGTGGGGACAGGGCCAGTGGGGAGAGGGATTTGGGGCCAGTGGGGAAGGGGCTAATGGGGGAAAATGCCCACTATACTCTCCAGTAATTGGTGGGGGGGAGGGAGGGAGCTAGGGCCCACTACCACTCTGCAACGATGGATGGTGGAGAGGGTGGGATAGGGGGCCCACTAACACTCTGCAGGGATTGGTGGGGGGAAGGCAGCGTATCCACGATTGGGGAGGGTGGTGGGAAAGCAATAGGTCTGCAATTGGTGGGGGAGGAGAGGTCCGCGATCAGTTGATGGGGGCAGAGGTCAGCGGGGAAGGCTTCTCGGGCTATGGGCCCCTGTGTTTGCAGATCGGGAGCTGCCTGCAATAGCTGTTAGCTCTCTCCTTTCTGCCAGAGGCTTGCTACTGGTAACGTGCATGTGCAGCATCAGAGGCCTGCACATGCGCATTACCTCTCTCTGCAGGGTTTCAGGCATGCTAAACCCCACCCACAGATCTCTGTAGCGAGCAACAGGCTTGCTCAAAATTTTGCAGTCAGGGTGCATATGGGGGGGCCTGAAAACACACCCAAAAGACAGATCTAAAATGTTCCCAGTTTCAAGTTCTCCCAACATTTAGAAAAAAATGGTAAAATTGCACCCAATGATTTCAACTTACTCTATTTTGAATACAAACAATATGCTTGATTAGAAATTAATTGGATTTTTTATTTGTAATTGACTATATTCTCAAAATATTTCACTTTATGAACTGTATTGAAATTCCAACACAAATCAATGATTGAAATAGATAATCTGCAATCTATCTAATTCTACTTGTTAGTTGCATCACTCCATATCCACTGTTTTATTTGCTAACACATGAACAAGGAAGAAGCATTGACCTATCATCCTCTTCAGCCTGCCTTGCCACTTAATAAGACCATGGCTAATCTGATAGTAGACTCAAATTTGCATCCTGCCATCCCCGATAACCTATCACCCCCTTTCTTATCAAGAATCTATCCACCTTTGTCTTTTAAATAGTCACAGACTTTGCTTCCACCATCTTTTCAGAAAAAGTTCGAAAGACTCATGATTCTCTGAGTGAAAACATTTTGCCTCATGTTCATTTTAAATGGGCAACCCTTTAAAACTCATCCAAATTATTTTGCAGTGATAGGAGTGTAATTTCTGCAGTAGGAAATCAAAAAATATCTTGGTTTAGATCTGGAATGCACTGGAGAGTAATAATGGTGGTGAGGTCCAATGAGGCTTTTATATGGAAATTGGATCATTGGCCTGAAATTCTGCAGAGTGGCAGAGTTGAGTTGCCACTCTGTTCCTACTTTCTCACCTGAAATTCTTTTCGAACTTATCTTCCACAACCTTCTGACTCAGACTGGGCACAATTTCGGCAGTGCAGCATGTCCCCTGGACCTGACATTGAAGGCAGCTCAATTGGATATAAAGAGGCCACTCCCTTTTATTGTGATACTAGGTGCTGTAAAACTTATAAAGGTCCACCCAAGTTTAAAAGTTATTGACAAGCCAGGGAGAACATAAGTGCTCAAAGTAGATTTTGCAGGGATGGCAGATTTTTGGGGGGTCCTAGGACAGTATGGTGGGGATATAGGGGGCGGGGGGGTGGGGTTGGTACGTGCGGAGGGGATGGTGGGGTTGGTACGTGCGGAGTGTCATGGGGAAAGTGTTGTCGGTTCAGGCCTTGGAGCGAATTAGGCTTTGGGGTGCAGGAGGAGAGTTTGTGTCTATGGGGCATGCTGGGTCAGGTTGGGTCTTGTTGGGGACAGTGGGGCTCAGTCTGTGCCTTGGATATTGGCTGTGTCAGATGGTAGGCAGTGAAGGTTGGGAGTTCAGTTCATTGTGGGAGATTCCTGGTAGGGGGGGTGGAAGAATCCCGAGGGGCTGGGGGTGGGGATCCTAAGGTGGGGGGAGTTCTGTGGGATGCGAATCCTTTGCTAGAGAGGAAATCCCATGTGAGGAATTCCCATGTGGAGGGAATACCGTGGAGCACGGGGAGGTCTTCTTGGGGCTGGCGTGTCCGATGGGGGTTTGGGTATGCTGCAAATGGGGAGAGGTGGGGGACCTTAGTTTGGTTACATACAATTGTTACCCGGACATTAGAAGTGTTTTTCATCCTTCTAGCATTTCCTGGTTAATTGTTGATGTAACGCAGTTGGAGCCATGCGAAGTTTGTGATTTAAATCCCTTTTTTGGATGACTCCTGGTGCAGGGCCATTGTCCGAGGGAATTTTGCACTTGCCGGACAATTTTGTGCAAGCTTACCTGGGAATGTCTGGTGGGGATGAGGGACACCCCAGAGCATCTTTGGGGTACCCCTCTTTTTACACTGCCCTGCAGCTCTAAGTTATGGCCCACTTACCTGAAAAGAAAATATTTGAAGCTTTACAGGGGAAAGGTAGGATTGTGGCATGAAGTGAATTGTTCCTTTAAAGGACAGAACAAATCAGATGAGTCAAATGGCTTTGTGTGTTGCAGTCATTTTATCATTCATTCTGTGAACGTATGGTGTTTGCTGCCATTGCAGCAATTTCTGGGCCAATGTGATTCAGAAGATTTACTGATCAGTATTTTAAAATGTTTCTTTTATTTCCATAATCAATATATTTGCTCTAAGATCACTGAGAACAATCTTAAAACTTTTCCTGCAATTTGCTTGTCTTTGAAGTCTCCTTCAAAATCCTAAAATCCTACAGGCTTCTAAACTAAAGATTCTGCTTTTCAAAGCAAAATGTGTCAGCTTAAAAAAATTACACGAAGCACCACAGCCATTACATTAAACCTTAAAATAATACGGCAACAACAAAATAAACTTTCTGTTCCTCAGTACTGCAACCCTTAAATCTCAGAACCCTATTCCCATGCATGGTGACCTGCTTCCCACAAAGCTCACACTCCATACATAATTTGGAGCCAGATCAGAAGCTGTAACAACTACTGTGCACCGTATGTCAGATTGATGTCCAGATGTTTGCCAAATATGCAAGAAAATTGGTTCAGGTTCTGGAATTAGAATCTGTTTGGTTCAGGTTCTGGAATTAGTAGCAAGAAAGGGCATTGCTGTATCCTAGGAAAGCCATACTTCACACAAACATTAAGACGAAGTAACAATGAGATATCTGCCAATTGGAGCAAATAATGTTTTGTCTTCACCTAAGACTTGAAATGTGCTAAGCTTTCTGAAAGAGGATGCAGTAAGTTCCTTTTCAGGCACTAGAGTACACTTCAACAGAAATTGACAGAGAAGAGAGGCATGTATAACCTTTCACTGCAAAATTCTGACCCAATCCAATACCATATTTTGACAAGATGTGGAAGCTTTTGAGTGACATTGTAACTGTTGAATTTTCTCTTATGACATCAGATCAATTGCAAACTATAATGTGACAGGAGAAGGGCATCATTACAGAAAATGTTCTGCTACTGCCCTGTTTATAACTGAATATTAATACCAGAAATATATATGACATACAGTTTTGGGGTGGGATGGTTAACAGATAAATCAATGATCAGATAAAAATAGGTCTAATTATCTAGATCAGTTAAAGGCTGATGTGGTGATATTGTATTCAAAACCATTGCTACTATCAAGTTTACTGAAATAGCAAAATTTTATACAGAAGTGAAAGGAAATAAGAACTAGATATTACAGTCTGAATGAGTTGCTTATCTTATTTCTTGAGAACAAGCATAATAAAACATGATGAGTAAGATTCTCCAGCTTCCCACCATGTGTTTCCTGCAGGCAATAGGTGGCGTGTTGTTTGCCATCAGCAAAATACTCTGGTCCTGCCACTGTCAATGGGAATTCCCACTGACATCACCCCGTGCCAGCAGGAAACCCTTTGGGGGAGGGGTCTGCCACCAGGACCTGAGAATCCCACCAACATGAATGGCTGGAGATTTCTGGCCAATATATCTGAAAATGCATTCAGTTTCTTGAAGAAGTCAAAATTGTTATTGGTAAAGTGATCAGTAGCTTTAATACAACTTGCCATGAGCCTCGAATCTAAATATAGTAGCAGTACAGCCAATACCTCATTATCTTTATCTATGCCCATCAGGAAATTTCTGTATGTGGTATGTGTTGAATTACATAGGCAACATATTGATCCCACAGCAAGGATTCTAACTACCAATTGCTTCATCTCATGGATATGTATTATGTGAAGGATCAAACTTTGTTTACAGAGTCTTGCACAGAAGGGGGCCATTATTCAATCTGGCAGGACAGAGTGATAGAGACAACAAAGTTTGTATTGGAATAAGAGAGGTTGGGCCAATTGGGTATAGTGTATTATGAACTGCCAGAAGGGAGTTTTGATGAAAGTCATTGACCTGAAAACAACCCTGTTTCTCTATCCACAGCTGCTGCCTAACGCTGGATATTATCAGCATTTTTTGCTTTATTTTATTCAAAGAGATAACTGGTTCTGAGGCCACAGCCATTACATGTATGCATTGGAGCAGAAGTAAAATATATTTAGTGCAAGAGGGAAAGGTAATATCATTTAGAGATGTCGAGAGAAAAAAGAAGATCAAGGCTAGGATTGGGTAGAGGAGATTAGAATGGTGCAAAGGCTGAGAGACTAGAGGCTAGAGTTGTTTTCCTTTGGGTGAAGGAAATTGAGAGGAAATTTAATAGATATGTCGTGAATGTGGCAAATAAAGGGAAACAGATTCCTGTGATGAAAGAATCAGTAATCATAGGTTTAAAGTCACTGGCAAAAGAATCAGAGTTGATGTAAGGAAACAGTTGTAATCGGAAATACATTGGTTGGGATTGGGTAGAGGAGATTAGAATGGTGCAAAGAATCAGAGACTTCACTTATTGGAGAGGCTAAAGTTATTCTCCTTTTCTGAGGCTACATCCATTCTATGCATACATCTAATCATTGTGACCTCAGAACCATAAGTTATTTCCTCTAATACAACATAAAATAAAGCAGAAAATGCCAGTAATAGCCAACATTAGGTAGCATCTATAGACAGAGAAACAGGATTGTTTTTCAGGTCAGTGACTTTTATCAAAACCTGATTCTCCAGTCCCACCAAAATCCCTGCCAAAATCAATGGACATTTTGCTACGATGTCAGATTTTCTGTGCCACCCATGATAGGTCCCAAAATCCTGGCCATTGCTTGAAAAAATGGTGAATATATGAATATATAACATATGAAAGAGAATTGGATAAATCCTTGAAGGACAAAAAATACTGGGCTATAGGGAAAGAAGGAGCAGGTTTAGAGAGATTAATGAAGTAAACTATCAAGGAACTGACATAAGAATAGTAGATTGACTGGCCTCTTGTTGTGTTGAATCATTTTATGATTGTATAAAACCTGTGGCCAGCATGATAGGCAGAGAGCAATACAATCAACTTGGGAAAGACAATAAAGGAATTGGTGGAACAGTGTTCAGTTTTAACATTTAGCTGGAATTTTCTGACCATTCATATTGGCAGGATCTTCTGGTCTGGCTGAAGATGAATCACTGCTGCATGTTTCCCAGCAATGGACGATACATAGAATGGGAAACCTGACTGACAGCCAGTTAATGGCAGGCCGCCTTTGTCCACATAGCATGTGGAGCATGGAAAGTTCTCTCAGTTTATTTCAATAACTTCAGACCATGAACTCTCTTCTTGTTAATTTGTTTTCCCACACCCTCCCCCACAGAGCCACCTGTTACTTGTTTTGCTTTCACAGAGTGCTGTTCCATGTTCTGCTATTAACACATTGATCGACCTTATTTCTCTGCTGTTATCAGAATCTTTAGATTTACCAATACCAATACCACTCCCTTTATTTTGTGCCCATAACATCTTTGACAATCTTTCTAAGCTCACACCCTTATCACTCACTCTATTCATGGAGTATTTCCCATTCATCACATCTTGCCAACTAGAAAGTTACCCATTTATGCCTAGCCTTTTCTTCTTATTAGCTGACCAATCCTCTATCTATGTTAGTATGTTACTTCCTACACCATGAATTCTTATTTTGCATGATATTCTTTGATGTGACACCTTGTCAAATGCCTTCTGAAAATCTAAGTACAGTACATATCCATGTTGTTTGTTACTTGCTCAAAGATTTCCAATAAATTAGTCAAATATGATTCCCTTTCAAAAATCTGTGTTGACTCTGTCTGGTTATAGAACATAGAACAATACAGCACAGAACAGGCCCTTCGGCCTTCGATGTTGTGCCGACCAAAATAAAAAGCAATGCCCCTCCTAACTAAACCATTCCCTTCTCATCCATATACTTATCAACTAACCTCTTAAACGCCACCAAACTTGGCGCATCTACAACAGCTGCAGGCAGGGCATTCCACTCCCTAATCACTCTTTGAGTAAAGAACCTACCTCTGATATCCGTCCTATAACTCATACCCCTTAATTTAAAGCTGTGTCCCCTCGTGCTAGCTTTCTCCATCCTAGGAAAAAGGCTATCACTGTCCACCCTATCTAAACCTCTAATCATCTTATATGTTTCAATAAGATCCCCTCTTAGCCGCCTCCTTTCTAACGAAAACAACCTCAAATCCCTCAGCCTCTCTTCATAAGACCTGCCCTCCATACCAGGCAACATCCTGGTAAACCTCCTCTGTACCCTCTCCAATGCCTCCACATCTTTCTTATAATGTGGGGACCAGAACTGCACACAATACTCCAAGTGCGGCCGCACTAGAGTTTTGTACAGTTGCAACATGATGCTGCGGCTCCTAAATTCAATCCCCCTACCAATAAAAGCTAAGACTCCATATGCCTTCTTAACAACTTTATCCACTTGACTGCCTACTTTCAGGGATCTATTGACACATACACCAAGATCCTTCTGTTCCTCAACACTATTAAGAGCCCTACCATTAGCCCTATACTCTACACATTTATTGTTCCTGCCAAAGTGCATTACCTCACACTTTTCCACATTAAACTCCATTTGCCACCTCTCGGCCCAGCTCTGCAACTTGTCCAAGTCACTCTGTAAACTAAAACACCCCTCTTCACTATCTACCACACCACCAACTTTAGTATCATCTGCAAATTTACTGATCCATCCCTCAATACCCTCATCCAGATCATTTATAAAAATTACAAACAGCAGGGGCCCCAAAACAGACCCCTGAGGCACACCACTCGTCACCGAACTCCACGATGAATATCTCCCATCAACCACCACCCTCTGTCTTCTATCTGCCAGCCAATTCCTAATCCAATTAGCTAAATCACCCTCTATTCCACACATCTGCATTTTCTGTAGAAGTCTTCCATGGGCCACCTTATCAAACGCCTTACTAAAGTCCATATATACTACATCAACCGCCTTACCCCCATCCACCTCTCTGGTCACTTTCTCAAAAAACTCAATGAGGTTAGTAAGGCATGACCTACCCTTCACAAAACCATGCTGACTATCCCCAATCAATTCATTTCTCTCTAAATAACTATAAATCCTATCCCTAATAATTCTCTCCAATACCTTGCCCACCACAGAGTTGCATTGCATCTGATTTTCTAATTATGTTGCTATGACCTCCTGAATAATAAACTAAAAAATGTTCCCTATAACCAAAAGAGTGATGGTTAGGTGCATTAGCCAAGCTACATTCTCCCTCAGTGTACCCGAACTGGTGCCGGAATGTGATGACTCGGGATTTTCGCAGTAACTTCAATGCAATGTTAATCTAAGCCTACTGTGACACTAATAAATTAATATAAAAAGCTTTTCAGCAAACAGGCCTGTAGTTTCCTGCTTTCTGTTTCCTTCCTTTCTTGAATAGAATGAGTACATTTACTATTTTCCAATTGTATTGGGACCTTTTCAGAATTTACGGAACTTTGGAAAGTTAAAACTGAAACAAAAGTTAAATTCAAATTACTATCCCAGCTGACATTTCTTTTAAAACCCTAGGATGAGGTTCATCAGGACCTGGGGACTTGTCAGTTTTTAATTCTAATAATTTGCCTCCCCACTTGCCTGAATGGTGGCAGCTCCAACAAGAAGTTTGACATCATCCAGGACAAAGCAGCCCATTTGATTGGCACCACATATACAAATGTCCTCTTCTTCCACCACTGACGCTCAGTAACAGCAGTGTGTACTCTATGCAAGATGCATGACAGTGATTCACAAATGATCATTAGAGAGCACCTTCCAGACCCATGACCATTTCCATCTAGAAGGACAAGGACAGCAAATACTTGGGAATACCACCACCTGCAAATTCCCCTCCAAGCCACTTACCATCCTATTTCTTCGCAGTCACTGGGTCAAAATTCTGGAATTTCCTCCCTAACAGCATTGTAGGTCAATCCATAGCACATGGACGGCAGCGATTCAAGAAGGCAACTCACCAGCACCTTTCCAAGGACAACTAGGGATGGGAGTAAATGCTGGCCCCAATGTTCCATGAATGAATGAATTTTCTCAATATCCTTTCCTTGGTGATTGTAGTAGTTTTAAGTTCACTCCCTCCCTTTCACCTCCTAATTCGCAATTATTTCTGGGATGTTATTTGTATCTTCTACAATGATTATCTGTTTATTTCATCCATCATTTCCTTATGTTCCATTATTAATTCCACAGATTCACTTATTAGAGGAGTAACATCCACTTTGGTTGCTCTTTTCCTTTACAAATAACTGCAGAAACGTACTATCTGTTCTTATATTTCTAGCCATTTTTCTGTCATACTCTAATTTCTCTTTACTGTTTATAACATTTTTACTCATTTTTGGCTGTCTTATATTCTTTCTAATCTTCTGACCTACTACTCACTTTGAAGAAGTATACACTTTTTCTTTCAACTTAATATTATTCTTTACCTTCCTTAGTTATGCACAGATGGCACATCTTTCATGACTCATCCTAACTTTATCATACTTTTCTCTTACTTCAGGCTTAAATTAATGCCAAGTATTAACAAATTAAACTTTCTCCCAGAAGTGTGTTTAAACTTTAACTTGTAAGATGTTCAAACTGTTTAGATTTTGAGGGTATTCTGTAAAGGAACAGAAATTAGCCTATGCTGTGTTGAAGAGAGGCATGGAAATTACAGCCTCGTCACCGATTAAATGCTTCTATAAAGATATCTTCACAATCTATGCACTTGTTTCTGTAACACGATCGGACAATAGGTAATATGGTGGTAGTGGAGTGTGCTTGAATCTATTCTTACTCAAAAATATTTCAAACTCTTCTTCAAACTTCAAACTTTGTTCAAGACATGGCTGGTGGTAACTACCAAATCATTCCAAATCCCAGAAGGGAAATTTGAAATATATAGTGTAATGCGAAGAAACATTTGAAATGCAGAAAATAATGTTCTGTATGTTTTATGATTATGTTAAATAGAATATATGTTTATTTAGCAATAAAATAAACACCAATAAAGTAAACTTGAAGCATTTTTAATTAAGACATTGGCCTTACACAGTATCACTAATTTTACAGAGTTTCAAACAATCTTTACTTCACTACATTTAGAGATAATTCTTCCCAAATAATCCACAGCATGCCATAGATTTCAAAACAAAACTATACAAATCCATTAATGATTGCCACACTAGGCAGTTCTATTTCTTCGTGGGCAGTTCTGAGGTAGAACAAACAACTTGATTTTCAAGATTGGCTTACTTCACAGACACTATTTATTGGGAGTTAAATCACTATTTTTGCTGCTGGCTGAGGTCTAATAAACAGCATATCTGCATCGGTTTAGTCATCTCCTTATATATAGTTTTTCCCTTTGACCTTCCCTTATCTAAACTAACTTCCTTAGAAGTCAAACTTAATTACTTTCGTTTCTTAAATCTATCTTTTAGATTGTAAATGCAACATACAATCACTTTATGACCCTTTTTTTCATACTTTGTCACTTCTTTTGAACCTTCAACATCTTCATGTTCTGTTCTCCATTGTTACCAATTTGTTTTAGATAAACATCTGTTTGCAATGTTGCCAAGTTCATCAACATATCAAAGGTATTAGTTCCAGTAACACAGCCAAACTGTGCCTACCAGCTACATTTTCCCACAGTTTTTAAAACATACAAGCAACAGAAAATATTCCAATTTTTTGAATTGCCCTGATATTGTAATGTCACCACTATTTTCCTGATAATAAACAATGGACCATCATCTAACATCAACACCTCTGCCAATCTATAATTTACAAAGTGACTTTCAAATCCTCAATAATTTTGACATATGTGTTATTGGATATAAACTTAATATTAATCCATTTGCTAAAACTATCAACCAAAACAAAATGCTCCAAGGAAATCAATGTAGACCTGTTCCCAAAGTTTTCTTTTGTTTGACAGTGAAATGATAGGAATCTTGATTGAATCATTTCTATTCAATCTGAAATAGACTTCACTACTTTCAATATCTCTGTCTACCCTTGGATACCAAAAATAGCTTCTTGCTCTAGCTTTCATACTGATCATCCTTATGTGCTCTTGATGAAGTTCCTCTAACAATCTCTCTCTAAATGTTGGCAGAATAATAACTCTTTAGCCCCAAAGGGGAATGCCTTGATCTACACTCTGTTCATTTCTAGTCCTGCAATTTCTCATCATTACATTCTTTAGGCCAGCCATTCATGATGTAATTTAACACTTTACTGAGCGCCAGTCCTTGCAAATTTCTCTTGCAGTCACTGACATGTAATCTTTGAAAAGTAAGCTAGTGCACAGGAAATCAGTGATTAAAAATGAACTATCCTTCATTGGAAATCTTGAATGAATGTCTGCATTTACATTATCTGCTGATTTACACTATTTAATAATCTGATTGGGGCAAGCCGGGTGAATCAGAAATTTTTGATGCTCAGCAGCAATTCTGTTTTAGCCCTGATATGCCCTATATAGTAGGCTATCAGGATTCCCACTACAGCAATTGGGACCATTGAATGCCCCCCTCTGTATTCCTTACTCAGCATGACTGTGCAGTAGAAATTCTCAGGCACAGAATCACTTCTTGGAATGTGTGTGAACTGGAACTTGGAGAAGGAAACATGAGAATTGCTATTTTGAGAGATCTGCATGAGGAGTAATGATATTTCTGGGTTGTGCAAAAAAAAACATTAGCAATATGGGACTGGCATCATTGAGAGAGTAGTACCATGAAAACAGTGCTCCTGTAGTAAGGCATTGGAAGAGGTTGACATGGACAAAGTACCAAAAACATTTAAAAAAATAAAGGGGATGAAGGAGAGCCTTCAGAAGAGAAGGAACTCAAATTGGAGTTTGTCACATCTTGTTCACCAATAATTGAACTAAAAAGAATCAACTCTACATTGGAAAGTATTACACAAACTCCAGAGACTAATAAATCTAGCCAGGGCAATGTTCAAAGGCTTTAAAAGAGCTCAACACTTAAAATTAATAAGTTGCTTCAGATTATTTAATTTTAATGTTTCAGATGAAAAATTCATATTCCAAGGTTGGTGAGAAACAAGACACAAGATATAATAATTGAGAGTGAACACTCTGTGAGAACAACAGAAAAAGAATTTCTAAGAAAATAAAATATATAATATCTTTAATATCATGAAACAATTTCTGCAGTTGCCAAATATCCTAATGACAGTTCAAGGAACTGAGAATGGGAGGTTAAGTTAAAATAGAAGCATGGCACATATAATAAGATAGAAAGTTATTGTGACACACAGCATAAGTACATGAGTGTTAAATTTCCATAGAATTTCACACATTCAGCTGCCATAATAGGTGGAAAAATTCCATAAAGGGTAGAGAAATTGGATTTATTTAAACTAGATTTTTAGCAGTGGCACCACGTCTGATAAATATGGATAAGCAAATATTTTGTGCTGACCAAGGGATCGGGAGTTGGTCTTGAAACCACATTTGAGATAATAAAAACGGACAATTAAAGTGCTGGTCTGAAATTCTTCCTCCTTCATTTTAGTGGTGGTTTTAACTATTTATTTGAAACATGAATGTTTTATGATGTAACTGCAGGGTAATTTTCATTTAGCAGAACAAGAAATGCAAAATATGATAAAAATGGAAAATAAGCAAATGTTGAAATATTGCTTTTATATTGATGCAAGATGTATTAATATTAGAATTAGAAACATGTATACAGAGAGATGATACAGACATTAATTGCATCAAAATAACATGGCAACAAGCAAAGATGGACAAGAGATAGACTGAAAGGGTTCCAAATGCTTGCTCAGATCAGTCTATTAAACTAGGTGAGGTGGTAGCATGATTAGTAAGGCATAACATTACACCTAACATGAATGTTAAAAAAAGTGAGATAGCAGAAGTGATTTGATAGAAATTAGTAAAGAAGAGCAACAAAATAATTGCTGGCAACAGCTATCGATTAACAGCTCAAGGTGAACAGGTAGATAGCAAGCTGTTCAGATAAGCAGAAGAAACTGCAGGGAATTACAATGGGATAATCATGAAGGATTTAAATATCTTATTTAAGTAGATGGACCAGGGAAAGGGAAGATCAAAAATATTGCAATTTTATGGAGATACATTTAGCAGTCAAACAAAATGATTAAAAAGCTAGAAATAGATGAACTCTTGTGCTCTAGTGATTATTGCATAATTAGATTTGATATTGTAATAAAGACTAAGACCAAAGATAACAAAGTGTGCACGATTTTGTAGAGCAGCATTTTTGTGTTTGGTATTCTGGCAGTAGGAATGGCTATATATCTACCTGACATTCCCGTTGCTACTTTTAGATTCTGCATAATTATTTTATATATTGTGTAGAGGTTTTGTAGTTTCAGCACTACTAGCTCCACTTTGACTTCAAAATGGCATTGAGACTATGTATGGATGCACTTCTGATTTGGCCCTCAATGCCACTTTGAGAAGGTCAGTAGCATCGACTTTAGAAGCATCCGGCAGAAATATGCAGAGTAGGCAGACAGTATAAGACTTATTGAATCCAGCACTGCCATTTTGACCTCGCTGCTGCAGTTAATGTCCTCACTTAAAGAAGGAGAGGAGAAGGGCTCTTGACTAGAAGGTTTTATCCCTCCAAAGTCTTTGGGGAATTTTTCTCTTATTGCAACCTAAGCCAATTGAAGTGTGTGCTTCCACTCCATTTTCTGAAGGAGCTGCTGATGAAAATCAACCACCTCTCGCAGATCTACAAACCCAGCGTAGGGAAAAAGGATGCTGCTAAGGGCTGTTAGGGTGATTGTGTTCCTGAATTTCTTTGCATTGGGATGTTTCCAGGCTGGAGCATATGACATCTCTAACATAACCTAATTCGTCATTCACTACTGTTGCTGACTCTCAATGTTGAAATGCCGGGCACACACTGCAGGAACATCTCTGGACCTAGTGTCAGGCTTTGGACAGCACCAGGCCAGTTTGGGTAACAGCAGTCTTGGCTGACGAGCTGATGGGCAACTGCAAAGAAACTGGCAGAGTGGCAAAGGAGGACGTGTGAAGTATCATCTGTGTGGTTTGTGTTCCACAGAACTACAGCCAATTCCCTGGGCGATATGTCAGAAATCCTAGCAATGTGCTAGAAGGCAGATTGTGGGACAGCTGTGAGAATGCAGGCTCATTTAAGCATTGGTATCTGATTCCATGATGATGAGCTTGTATAACATAAGCTATGCTTGCATAGCAATAAACTGTTCATGATATCAGTCTTAGCTTCCAGTACGGCACTGAGACCTTGGGTAGCTTCTATTTGTGGTGCACTGGATATTGAGACATTGAGCATTGGACACTGCATTATGGTTCTATTCTCAAATGCTATCATAGAGTCAGTGATAATTTACATGCTGGAAATGATTGGCTCCAACATCTGCACAACGCTCTGCTCCAGATTGGTACCCAACTCCGTCCATACTGCTTGAAAGTGACAAGAGAATTTCTAGAAGATGGACCAATGCACCAAATCTTTTATGGTGCTTGCTCATTAGGCTTTATCTGTATACCATTCCATCATATCCTTATCTGAATTCCTTGCAGCAAAACGCATGTGTAACTTTGCTCTCGGGGGATCTGGCACTTGTGCTGCCTTTTGCCCATACTGGCTGCAGGCCTCTTGCCTGATAATTGAACTTGTTGAATTTAATGGCCATGGCAATAGCCGTAACAGTAGGCAGGAAAACCTGGCCCAACGACTACAACCATTTCCAGAAACCACGCATAATTCTATACACCAGGCAGTTAACTGCATGACGTCAGGGTTTTTGCCACTTTAAGGCCAAAAATCCTGCCTCCAAGGGTTGCCAGCCATTTGGAGGACTACCAGTTCTTCTGTTCTAGCAGAACCAGCTGTTATTACAGGTAAGAACCTGTAATGGAGTTAAGTGTTTTGGGCTTGCTGCAGTCAGTAAATACTGTGCTGTTGGTTTCTTTTCCTTATTGGTCTTCTATGGCTGGAAAGGTTGCAGTTCTTGGGTGCTTAAAAACAGGACAAGAAGGAGAAGGTTGAGGTGAGAGAGGGATGGTGGCATGGAGAGAGGGACGAATGTCAGTTACTGCATTGCAATGTGTTTGAATGATGTTCGTATCACTGCTGAATAGCTGAAGAGGTGCAAGCAGTGAGCAATGGATGTGAAGCAACATTGGTAAATTGACGTAGAGTAACTGGATTTCAGGTGAGACTCCTGCATATCAGGACTGGTACTAGTTGAACAATGTGATCATGTAAATATGCATTCACTAACAATGAGCACACAGGAAGTTATTAGACTTCTTGTGACATTGCTGACATGTCCTTGGTGGAGAGTTCAACATCTTGCCTTTCTGACTATCTGTTCTCTCTTCCTCTGAAGAAAGTCATTGATCGTCTCCTGGAATCTGAATGGAACCAAGACATCTATTATTCTCCCCACCTCCATTACTAATGTTTCTAACACTATCATTCTTTGCCCTGATATATACCAATACTTGAATTCTTTCAATATTCCTCTGTGCACCTTCATTTTAGGAGGGACAGCCTGCCTTTATAAATTGTAGGCTGGTTGCATCATGTAGTTTCTGAACAATATTATTCTGCCCCCTGCTGAGCATAGGGAGAGCCTCTAACATTTAAAGAAGGAAGAACATAGAACTCTTTTAGCCAGACTCAATCATGTAGATGATTGTACCAAGTTTGTGCTCCACTCGCTTGATCTGAACAGGCGAGAGCAGGTTTCATATTATGACTTCTGTACCTAGAAAACAGGGTACATGAATTTCTAGATCAATTAAGAAAAACTCATCAATTAATGATTTTTTTTCAGATCTGAATTTAAACAGTTAATATTATTGAAAATGTTGCTCATGTTTACCAGATGATTAATCCTTTCATATTGTTCAACTACTTCAAATGAGAGTACAATAATTGTATAAGTTTTTCTTTGATAAATTGTGACTTACTGTTTCTTTAGGTGCTCTTTAATGGGGTTTGATCTAAATCGACACTGGCAGGATCCCTCTGCTTGGGCGCATCCTACACTTTATGGCGTAAAGCAGCTAATTGTGCAAATGTATGATAATCCGGTGAGTAATAATGGTGAAAAGGTTGAGACGATGTCATCTGAACAGAACAGGAAATGTCATTTGTAGTTTGAATATAACAATCTGTAAATGGTTTTCTGAGAACTGCTGCCAAAAATGTAACCAATCCTGTTTAGGAAGGTTTGCTCAAAATCCACACTGGTATTCTTTGAAAAACAATTTTGATTTTTTTTCTCGGAAGGTAGGTTTAACTTACTGTGTAATGTTCAACTTCCTTTTCAATGTTAAGGCTCTGGAGAGAGTTTATGTTGGGCATATATTGACTATCTGAATAATTGATAAATCCTGTAGCTAAGTGAAATTTTGGCAACAGCATAATTGCTCTCCCATTTCCTGCAATTTACTGGAGACAGCTGCATTTTTCAAAGGCCTTTCTGTTCTTTTGAACTTCCTCTTAACCTGATATTGTATTCTTATTTCAGATTTTATTTCAACCCTCACTCTTCCATTTCCTCTAGTTCAGCCTCCTGATCAATTAAAGCACTAGGGATTAGTCTTTTGACAGCATTGAATATTTTAAGCTGTAATTTGCAGCTATAGGTATAGAGAAAGGGTAACACTGATAAAATCTGGTCAATATTATATGAGATCTAAAGTTTCTCATAATTATTGACACTGGTGATATTTTAATTTTCTAGTTTGTGATAGAGTGTTGCACACAGGAATAAAGCTGCAACAGTAATTTATGATTTTAAATTCAAATTTTATTCATGAAAATGTATGCAATAATTACTTTCAATGTAACTTTCAATGTATTTAATATAATTATTTTCATAAAACATCTTGTATTGAATTTTACATTGTCATGTAACTACGAGCAAAGGAAACTGAAACAGTTGACCTCTGATTTTTAACAGCTAGAACTAGGTTTCACACTCCAGTTGCACAAGTTCTGCACATCCATTGTTGGAGCTCAAGAAATAGATATTTTCACAATTTCAGTGTTTATTTTGTTATCATTCATAGAACATGGACATCATTGGCAAGACCACCTTTAATTGCCCATCCCTAATTTCTCATCCCTAGATGCCCTTTAGAAGGTGATGATCAGCTGCCTTCTTGAACTGCTGCAGTCTGTGTAGAGAAGATATTTTTACCGTGCTATATTCAGGGAGTTCCAGAATTTTGACTCTGTGACGATTAGGAAATGACAATGCATTTCAAATCATAACTGAGTTGGAAGGGAATTTATCGATGGTAGTGATCCCATGCATTGGTTTCCCATCACAAATATGGGAAGTACTTTTGAATAAATTTACACTAACTTCTGCAGTGCATTTTGTAAATGCCAGATACTGCAACAATGCTGTACTAATAGTGCTGGATGTGACCTCAATCAAGCAGATGCTTTAATCCTGGATGGTGTCAAACTTTTTGAACACTGTTGGAGCAACTCCCATTCATGCACTGTACTTGTGACTTACACCACATCAGAGGTTGAAAAGGCTTCAGGGGTTAGGAGCTGAGTGACTCTTCACTAATGCACTGTCTTTGACCTGCTGTTGTAGTCATTTATGTGGCTTGACTTTCTAGTTGATGGTGTGGGATTCAATAATGATTGTATCACTGAATTTCAAGGGGAAGTGATTAGACTCTCTCTTCTTAAAGGTCATCATTGCTTGACATCTGGCATGCATGGTACTTGCCACTTACCGTCTCAAACTTGTATATTGTGTTGCTAAATTCAGGCTTGCAATGGCAAATGGAACTGAACACACTACCATATTCAGCAATCTCCATATTCTGACCTTATGATGGAGGGAAATCCTTGGATGCAAGGGGCAGTGGGGGCATGCAGCTATTCTAGCAAGCCAGAATTTTGGACAGAACTTTGATCTGTCAAATCTTTTGTTCAAATCAATGAATTTCACTGAAAATGTTGGTAGGAACATTTTTTGCCTTCTCTGAGTACAGATATCATCCAACAAAGACAGAACTGACATTATGATGTCAGTTTTCAGGGATTTCATTAATTATGTCTTTAGTGCTAAGCGGAGCTCCATAATCCAAATATATTTATGTGTCTGGACTAGATTCTACACAAAGTGGACATAATTGCAAACAGCAGATCCCTACCAATAATCATATCTCAAATGATTGATTATTGTTGAGAAAATGATAACTTTAAATAAATTATTTTTAAAAATTAAACCTTATTCAGTATCAGATTAATTAAGGAGCAATATCATGGACTTGTTAAAGGAAGGTTGTGTCTGACAAGCTTGATTTAATTTTTTAAAGAAGTAACTAGGAGGATAGAGCCTTTGATGTAGCCTACAAGGATTTTTATCAGTGCTTTTGACAGTGTCCCACATGCCAGATGATTAGGAGTTTGAAACCTCATGGGACCATGGGAAAGTTGCATGTGGGATACAAATTTGGTTTAGTGACAGGAAGGAAAGGATTATGATCAACAGTTGTTTATCTGATCTGAAGGCTGTTTCCAATGAGATTCAAATTTGTTCCATTTTTGTTCATAACATAATCAATGATTTAGACCTAAATATAGAGGCAAGATTAAGACATTTGCAGATAAGTCAAAAATTGGCTGTGTGTTAACAGTGAGGAAGAAAGCTGGAGAATGCAGGAAGATTTCAATGGAGTAGTCAGTGGGCCCAAAAATGACAATTGGAACTCAATTCAGAAAACTGTGAGGTCATGCATTTGAAAAGGACAATTAAGTCAAGGGAATATACAATAAATGGTAGGATTCTAAAAGAAGTAGAAGAACAGGAGGACCTTTTGAGTGTACATCTACAGAACTTTGAAGGCCATAGGACAAGTGGGTAAATTGGTCAAGAAGGCATATGGGACGCTGATTTTTATCAGCAAAGCCAAGAATAAGCACTATGTAATTTTAGAACAATATAAAACAGTTGTTTTATTGCAACTAAAGTACTGTGTACCAGTTGTGGCCACTGAATTACAGGAAGGATATGATAACTTTAGGAAAGATACAAAAGAACATTGCCAAATTCAGTGGTGAATTTTAACTGTAAATAAAGATTTGGGCAAACTGGGTTGTTTTCTTTGAAAGCGAAGAGGCTAAGTGAAGATTACATTGAGATGTATTAAGTAATGAAGAGCCGAGATGTATTTGATAGGAGGTCCTGAAATTCACTACCTGCCTAATGGTAAAGGTCATATTATGAAGAGTTGTTTAAGGGATTTATATTTTTATTGGTATACATTAAAAATAAGATATAGTTTTAGGTAGGTTTAATTTGTTTCTGCACCTGGAAAAGGCCAATAGTTAGATGCATGCTGGATAAAGGTGTTTGTATGTTTTGGAGGGTTGTCATGTTCCAACTGTGCTTCTATTGTGCTTAGAGAGAATTATAGCATAAAAAACAAATACAGTAGCAGCAGCATTGTTTAGCAACAGAATGCCCACTTCCCAGAGAGCGAATTTTCTTTTGATCTTAGTTTTAACTGGAAGCCAGCACAGTTGGAAACAGATCACTGAGGAGTGAGCAATTCTCAATTCTACCAAGAAGAGTGAGATAGGACAACCAAGTTGCAAAAATGCAGCCTTCCTAAGAAAGAAGATATAGTCCAGACAACCAGAGAACTAAGATTGAAAGAAGGTTTCTGATGACTGAAGTTAAGCGAACAGAGAGTAAGATATTGTTCAGAAGAACTCAAGGAAGAATAAACCAAGTACTCTGAGTTAAAGAGACAGTTGCATTAATTCTGAAGAGAAATCCACAGACACTAACATGGGTCCAGATCATGTACTTGATCACAGTCATCTTGTGTGCTTCACAGGGACTTCGTGAGTTAGCGAGACTAATGTAACTCAAGATGTACTTTGTAATTCATGTTAATCTTAAAATTTGTATATATTGTTAAGATAAATGGAGAATAAAGGAGTATTGTATTACAAACCAATTTTCCCATGTTAAATAAATGTTTTTTTCTTGTTGTTAAAACCAGTTAAGTTACAATCTTTTGAGCCAGTGTAAGGGATCGTCCTGTCCAGTTACAACACTAACTGGGATAGTAACAATAGAATACCTCATCTCATTTAAAAAAAAACTTGAATATGCACTCGAGTTGCTGTAACCTACTATGGACCAAGAACTGGAAGGTGGGATTACACTGGATGGCTATGTTTTGACAAGTACACATGCGAAGGGTTAAATGTGAAGGCTCTCCATTTTCTATGGTTCTACATACAGCCATATTGTAGCCAGATGTAGCCAAGAAATTCCCATCCCCCCAACTGTAGATCCTCAATAAATGTTCCAAAAATTGCAAGGCTATGGGAAAGAGTGGGATGGATTTTAGAGTGCTCTAGCAAAAACCAAGAAACAGAAGGATCTTTTCTGTTTCAAACCTCTTTGGTCCTTGGTTATAGATGGATCATGGAGTGATTCTAGTTACATATATGAAGATTTAAGATGGTTTGAATGTTTCTCTGAAGATATCCAATCTGCAAAAAATTAAATTTGCCCAATCAGAACTAAGCTTCAAAAGTATGGATATAGCTGGATTAGTAATTTTTTAAAAATGATTTCATTGAGTGTTACTGGCAAAGCCAAGATTTTTGCCTTTCTCTAATAGTCCTTAAATTGAATGACTTGCTAGGCCATTTTGGAGGGCAGTTAAGAGTCAAACACATTGCTGTGAGCCTGAGTAATATGTAGATCAGACGGAGTAAGAAGGTTTCACAGATTTCCTTCTATGAAGGACATTAATGATCCAGAAAGGTCTTTACAGCAATCAATGTTAGCTATCATAGTCATCACTGATGTGACTAGCTTTATATATTCCAGATGTATTAATTGAAATCAAATTCCAATAGCTGCCAAGATGGATTTAAACCATGTTTCCAGAGTGTTACCTTGGATTACTTGATTATCATCTGCCACTGTTTCCCTGAAGTGAATGTAGTCATGCTGAGTTGCATGCAGACTGTTTCTGTAATCCTTTATAAGATCAACCTGGATTTCCATGGAGTAATGAGTGACAAAATAGAGATAGTTCACTGCTTTAGAGAATGAGTTAGATAGATCTCCATGTGATAAAACATCTAGCACCAGTGAACAGTGACAGGTATTGGTGGCAGGTCAACCAATTTAATTGGGCCAACCATATAAATTTTATGGCTACAAGAACTGGTCAAAGGCTGGGATTTCCTGACTCCCCAATGCTGGCCCATCATCAAATCAAGAATTTGATGGAATTATATCTACTTGTAAGGATGAATACATGTCCAACAATACTCAAATAGCTTAATCACAATCCAGGACAATGCAGTCCGCTTGATTGGCATCTCATTCAACATGTTAATCATTCACTCCCTCCACCACTGTCACACAGTGTGTACTAATCTATATCAGTATAACAACTTGCCAAGTCTCCTTTGAAAGCACCTTCTAAAGCAATCACTTCCACTATCTTGAAAGCCATGGGCAGTAGATGCATGGGAAAACCATAACTTGTATGTTCCCCTCAGAGGCAGACAGCCTGACTTGGAACTATATAATTTTTCATGGGTCAAAATATAGCATATCCAATTTAATGGATGGAGAGGAAGTTGATGGGACAATTCTGAAGTGCCACATCTGGTCCAAGGGTCCTTGAACAGTACCTTCCAAATCCATGACCACTACCATCTAAAAGGACAAGGGCAGCAGATTCCTGGGAATGCCACCACTTAGAATTTCCCCTCCAAGTCACTCACCATCCTAATTTGGAAATCATTGTTCCTTCACTATCACTAAATCAAAATCCTGAAATTCCCTACTTAACAGCACTATCAGTATACCTGCACTTCAGGTATTGCAGTGCTTCAAGAAGGCAGCTTACCACCACCTTCTCAAGCAACTAGGGGTGGACAATATTGGGGCCTAACCAGCAATGCCCATATCTCAAAAATTATTTTCTTAAATGTCTTTATGATGATGCCTTAGCCAAATTCACTCAATTAATTTGATTAACTCTTTGCATTGGATGCCAAAGGCATGAATTTGATTGTTTTAAGATGCTTTGATTTTGATTAAAGGCATCTTGTT
This sequence comes from Sphyrna mokarran, assembly GCA_024679065.1. NCBI lineage: Eukaryota > Metazoa > Chordata > Chondrichthyes > Carcharhiniformes > Carcharhinidae > Sphyrna > Sphyrna mokarran. The sequence continues at coordinate 39,631,063 of JAGIQG010000009.1, forward strand.
ACACTTATTTCATTCAATAAACCATGCCATATTAATTTAATATTAATTACAGGTATTTTGTTTATTTTGTCATTATAAAATGATAACTACCCTCATTTGCACCAGTGGTTCACATTTTCACTCAATGTATAGCTCGACCCTGATTTTTGAAAGAGTATTTGGAGGCATCCAAGGTTGAAATATATGGTAAGTCCTCTATTGCCTTCTGAGCTCCACAGTTCCAACAATCTTCAAACTGTTTCTCCCAAATGAGTTGGAACTATCTCAGTCATGTGGATTAAGGTCCACCACATGCTCCGTTTGCTTTAGTATCATCACACGTATACAGTGAAATACATTCATACAGTGAAAAGTATTGTTTCTTGCATACCAGAAAGACAAAGCATATATTCATAGAGGAGGAAAAGAGAGATTGCAGAATGCAGTTTTGCAGTTATGGTGTAGAGAATGGTCAACTCAATATGAGATAGGTTCATTCAAAAGTTTAATGGCAGTAGGGAAGAAACTGTTCTTGAGTCAGTTGGTACGTGACCTCAGACTTTTGTATCTTTTTCCTGATGGAAGAAGGTGGAAGAGAATATGTCTGGGGTCCTTGATTATGCTCGCTGCTTTTCAGAGGCAGCGGAAAGTGTAGGCAGAGTCAATGGACGGGAGACTGGTTTGTGTGATGGATTAAGTTTTGTTTATGATCCTTTGTATTTTCTTGCAGTCTTGGACAGAGCAGGAGTCATACCGAGCTGTGATACAAGCAGGAAGAGTGCTTTCTATGGTGCATCTGTAAAAGTTGATTATAGTCATAGCAAACATGCCAAATCTCCTTAGTCTCCTGAGAAAAAAGAAGCGTTGGTGGGTTTTCTTAATTATAGTGTCAACATGGAGGGACCAGGACAGGTTTTTGGTGATCTAGACACCTAGAAACTTGAAGCTCTTGACTATTTCTGCTTTCTCCCCATTGATTAGACAGAAGCATGTCCTCCACTATACTCCCTGAAGTTGAATTTGCACCCTTTGATCATGGTGCCAATTTTAACTCTATATGCAATTAAGCACTGATATACTGAGATTTAACACACATAGATTCCTTTAAATTTACATGATCTTTAACATTATTATATATATTTAATTTGCATTTTCCTCGATGTTATATTTTTGTTAATTCTTTTTCTTCAGCTGCAACTTTTCGTCATGATCTATGTTCTAAGTTATAATGATATTCATGAATTTTTTTTATTCCTTTAACTTTATGTAATCTTCTGCTTTCAGCTATCCATGTTCTTTTGAATTGTTGTCCGTGTTCACTGTATAATGACAAATTCCCACACTTTTCCCTTTGCATATTTAAAGAGCAATTCTCCCTTGTCAAAAATATTCTTATATCACTCAGTTACAGGATTTAGGAGGACTTGAAATTGATGCCATAACAGATGCCATCACCTGATGAAGGGGCAGTACTCTAAAAGCTTGTGCCATCAAATAAATCTGTTGGACTATAACTAGATTTCTTCCTGATAGTATTGTTCTGTTATCAAGGATCATTCCACAGCTGAATGAACAATCTTTCTGATTTTTTTTTCATATCACTTGTTAGTTGTTTCATTTACGATACAAGATCATTACTTCAGATGCATAGAGATTAACCACTTTTTAAGTTGAAGTTAATTGTTTACTTTTTCAAGAATTCCAAGTTCTATTATTTTTCAGCTAACATATATACATTTATCCAATTTGCACAAAAAAGAAATAGGAATTTTGGATCCTGTGCCTGAACTACACAATGTGAAATATTTGGTGGGTGGAGGGAGGGGTCTTCTCTGGTCTCCCCACAGCATATTTCTGATGGTGGGAGGCAGTGGTCCTGCCACTGTCAATGGGATTTCCCATTGATTGCACCTCGTGCTGCCAGGAAACCTGCTGATGCAAACAGCTGGAGAATTCCAGTCAAGGCCTGGTGCGCAGTCAGTGTGAAATCCCAGAAGATCCCACTGCCGGCCAATAGTGCACTGCCCCCCGCTGCAAGAAGAACTCTGTGAGAAGCAAGAGAATCCCCCCTTTTTTTTTGACTTATTTAAAATTGCGGTAGCAGTTTGTTGATCTTAGTACCCCGTGGCTTAGTCTTTAATTATCGTTCAGCCAAAGTCAAAATTTTTAATAAGCCTATGAAATATTAACATAGCCTGAATACAATTCCCTTGAAATAGAAAAGAAAACCATTTATTTTTCAGTAGTTTCTGCTATTTATATATTGAATTTTTTAAAAAATCATTCTGATCAGTTTATTCCTACTGACACACATCATTCAACATTATCAGGGTATACCTAACAAAACCATTTGAAATAATTTGCTGAAGATGACGAAATCCCTGGGACTTCTATGTAGTTCATTTTGACCTTTGTTAGTATTGGAAAATTAATTTCTAAGCACAAATAAATGTATTGGGTCTGTCAAAAAAGATGAATACAATCCCTTAAAGCCATTTTGTCTTTAATTCATCCATGTGCATGCTTGCATTTTGACATATACAAGTCTACTGTCAGAGCTTCAGATACTTTTAAGAAATGGTGATGCATATGAAATATAAATAAGCTGTGATACGTGCAAATTTAATTTATCCAGAACACATCCTGAATTAGCTGAGCTTATGAACGTGCCCATTGTATTTTATGTCTGTCTATGCTGTGCTGTACTATCCCAGAGTGGAAATTGCACTTTATATTTCACATTTGTCCCTTTTCTATCATTTGAGGAAATTTGCCGATTATAAGACTTTTACTTCTATTAAGTTTGAATCTCCTTCAAGCTTCTGATAGACTGTTCCTAACAGCAGCCGTTTTACTTCTTTACAGGCACCATCCATCAGCCTGACATGGCTGCCGATGGGCTAGTCATATTGTCTATATTTCATACACAAACATCAGAGCTGCTGACAGCACTTTGCACACTAGGAAATTGCTTCTGCTGTGAATGGAATTTAAAACAGAGTTGCTTGTGCTCCAGTATGTGTTTATGACCTTAGGAGTAGAAGTGTTGTCATGAATAGATAATGTTGTGATGTGCATGTATATTATCTATCACTTGTTTTGAGTTACTGTTTTCAGCACCTTTTTATTGATTAGAAATTCTGTTTTTTTTTGCTACCAACTGAAACAGTTTTATCCTGATATATCTTGGTCTTCTCAAAATTTGGGATTTTGTTTTATTTATATATTGTAACAGAAATCACTGGGGAGAGTACGTTTATTATTTATTGCTCAAAAGTTCAAAACAAATATATTAAAAAAGGTATTATATAAAATCCTGCATTGCAGAGTCAGGTTCAGTGATGTAGAAAGCTCAATATTGCTGTGGATACAGATAAAACCTTAATACATCTGCACTACTTTCCAAGATAACTGCTGAAAGAACATTGAAAAACGTGTTATGAAGAAAGCCTATTTAAAGTGAAAAAAAGTACTTTAAAAAAGAGGATCTTTCTCTGTGTGCTTTATGTAAGATTTCTTTATGTGTTCAGAATGAATGTCCGTACAGTAAAATAATGTTCTTCTGGCTCATTGAATAAAAATAAGCACATTATCCACTGTATTTGGAGACCTTTTATTTTTCAGGTAATTACAGTTTCAGTAAACTCTCTCCATAGCTGATGCACAAGCAGCACTTCTGGAAATTAAGCATCAAGACAATTCCAATAAAGTATCTACTGCATCATTTCATATTTCACTCCAAACCACAAAATTATGAATTTAAGTTGCAACACTCTTAAAATTTATCCACTGTACCATTTTTGGAATTTCACAGCCAACCGGTTATCACAATTTTACTTTTTTCCTATATGGATTAATCTCCCAAAACCTTGACCTTTATTTATTCAGGAAGGCAAAGTTAAAATGTTTGGTAAAATGTTTCATCCATGGAGCTGGTTCATGTATTTTCAAGTTACATTTTGTTTAACTTTTATCCTCTCTAACAGAAAGCAAGCATGGAATTCTACATTGACATCCATGCTCATTCGACTATGATGAATGGATTTATGTATGGAAACATCTTTGAGGATGAAGAGAGGTTCCAGAGGCAAGCAGTCTTTCCCAGGCTTCTGTGCCAAAATGCTGAGGATTTTTCGTTTGTAAGCAATTTTTCTTTAATATTAGAATTGCTACTTCAAGGACTTATCAGATCTTTACAATTTTGTTTCACTTCAGCCGAGGCAACTTTCTTAGCTTGAGGTTTGTCTTTTTATTTAGAAAGTATTTTATTCATACATCAATATTTTGTTCACAATTTTTAGATATGCCTTCATTAAAGAAACTTTAATGAAGAGCAATTAGTGAGTAATCACAGGAAAGAAATTACTTAGATCCTATGGGTGGGATTGTGAGCCCATTCTTGCTGTCTGTGGGAATGGTGGTGGGGGCACAACATCTGGCAAAACACTAAAATCATGAATCTCGCTGGTGAGGTTGTGAAGGGCATGAACTTGATTTGAATACATTTGAATATATTTTAATATAATTAGATATCCATTCTGCCAGATATTGACCCCTCACCGTAATTTCAAACACTACTGATGCAAGGTCATGTCAGTGCGATTTATGCAGACGTGAACCTGTCATGGGGAATCCCCCCGGGTGTGTAAAAGTGTGTGTAGCCCCCAGGGGAAGAGGGTCACGGCCAGGCAGTGTCCTGGCACTGTCCCCTGACTCACCTGATGAAGGGGCAACTCCGAAAGCTAGTGATGTTTACTACCAAATAAACTGTTGCACTTTAACCTAGTGTTGTGAGACTTCTTACTATGACTGCCCCCTTGCACAAGTTGGCACCATGTCAACCTGGCAGTGCCAAGGGTGGATTCCAGTGGAAGCCTCATAACAGGAAGGACTTATATATTTGTGGTGGTGAGTGGGAGTGAACCTGGGAGCTGGGAATATTGGCAATGGCTGTTGGGTGGGAATTGGGGGAGAGGTTGATGACGGTGATATTCAGGGGCAGCTGAGGAAGAGGTGCCAACATTGATTGTTTTGGGGGGGTGGTGCCTGCGTTGACTATTTTTGGGGGGGTGGTGGGGCGGAATCCCAGTTCTGACTGTTTGGGGAGGCTGCTGGCTCTGACTATTTGGGGTGGGGAAGTGCTGGCTCTGACGGTTTACATGGGAGAATTGCCGGTGTTGATCACGGGAGGTTGACATCAAATGCTGGCTCAGATTGCAGGAAAATGGCACAGATGCCAGGTCTCATAGCAGGAGACAGGGGGACTGATGCTGGCTCTGTTCATGGGGGAAGACCAGGAATGCCAGCTCTGATTGCAGGACAGTGAAGGAGCCCCTGAGACCTCCGTGGTACAATGGGAGGTTATTTTTCTCCTCTGGTCAGGGCACCCTTTAAATGTGACAGCCCAAACTCAATGCATCTGAGCATATTAATCCTAGCCTCTCAACAAATGCCAAGTAAACCCGTTGGACTTCAATCTGGTGTTGTGAGACTACTTACTGTGCCTACCACAGTTCGATGCCAGCAACTCCACATCACCCCTCAACATGACAGCATGAAATACGCCCACCTATTTTTGTTTTTGACAATATCAGAAAATCTGGAGAGAAAACCAGTCTGGTTCTAGAGGAAAGCATACTGTTTTTTCTCACCGATACAGACACTTTGCCAAATTCTGTTCAAATCACCCCCTCTGTGTAACTGAGTTATCAATACATTTTATAAAGTTAGAATCAGATTGATGGTTAACTTCCCCATTCAAGAAAATCATTAATTAACCTTCATTTTTGGCTGTGATTAATCACTTAGCATTTTGCTGCACTCAAAGTAACTATTAGTGCTAGTACAAAAATATTAAATAGCTTCTATACAGCAAAATAGTGATAAAATGTGTTATTAAAAGGACTAAAGCACATTTATATTTCATCTGTTATATTTGAGCTCTTTCATATTTACAATAACATTTGCAAAATTCCCTGGAACATTTTGACTACTTTCTTTAATAATGAACTGAATGTGCTACGGCAGGATTATTACAAAGGGAGTTTTGTGGGTGTTGCGATATTTCTGGTTGATTGTTTAATATGCAAATTGAAGCTTTGCAAAAGCTCTGAGCGTGTAGATTTGAAGTTGACTCTTAGATTGAACATGTCACTGAAGTATTACACTTTACCTTGAGGGAAGAAAAACCTGATTTGGTGCATTATGCTCACAGCCAGATACCTCCTGTTGACACAGCATTTGGTTGGCAATGACGTCAAAGTCTTATAAAGGACAACAGCTCTATAAAGCTATACATAGGCACAAAAACACAGGAGAAAGTCAAATCGATAGTAGTCAAGGAAATTATATGCAACAAATCTGAAATTTGTACAAATCCATTTTCTCTGCTTCTCCCAACACAAGCAAATTTGCCCAATTGTAGCCCAACCAATCCAGTGAAGATTAGTTTTCATTGAGCCTTGGGCATCTCTGGCATGTACTGGCTATACATGCCTGAACTAATTTTTATCCCAGAGTGATAAGCACTGAATTTTATATTCTTCTACTATGATCCTGTACAGCAATGATTATTGGATCTTTTAGGCCAGGTCAACACAATAATTTACATTTATAAAGCATCTTTAATATAGAAAAATGTCCAAAGGTTCTTCACAGAAGTGTTATCAAACAAAATTTGAGATTAATTTGCAAAAAGAAATAGTAGGCTAGATGATTGAAACTGGACATTTTAAAGATATTCTTGAAGATGGAGAGCAGTAAAGAGTAGAGATATGTTGATGTTTTGGGAGAGAATTTCAGATATTAGAACTGAATTACCAGTTACTAGTGATGTACTACAGGGATCAGTGCTGGGTCCTCTGTTATTTGTGGTTTTTATCAATGACTTGAGGAGGGGACCGAAGGGTGGATCAGTAAATTTGCTGATAACACTAAGATTGGTGGATTAGCGGATGAAGTGGAGGGCTGTTGCAGGCTACAAAGAGACATTGATAGGATGCAGAGCTGGGCCGAAAAATGGCAGATGGACTTTAACCCTGATAAGTGTGAGATGATTCATTTTGGTAGGACAAATTTGAATGTGGATTACAAGGTCAATGGCAGGGTTCTGAGGAATGTAGAGAAACAGAGAATCTTGGGGTTCATATTCACAGATCTCTAAAGGTTACCACTCAAGTGAAGAAGGGCTATAGTATGTTAGTGTTTATTAACAGGGAGTTTAAACTTAAGAGCCGTGGAGTTATGCTGCAACTGTACAGAACCTTGGTGAGACCGCATTTGGAATACTGTGTGCAGTCCTGATCATCTCACTATAAGAAGGATGTAGAAGCATTGGAGAGAATGCAGAGGAGAATTACCAGGACGCTGCCTGGTTTGGAAGATAGGTCTTATAAGGAAAGGTTGAGGGAGCTAGAGCTTTTCTCTTTAAAGCCAAGGAGGAGGAGAGGTGACTTAATCGAGCTTGATAAGATGATAAGGAGGATAGAGTGGATGTTCAGAGACTATTTCCTTGGGTGGATGTACCTGTTACTAGGAGGCATAACTATAAGGTTCATTGTGGGAGATATAGGAGGGATGTCCAAAGTAGATTCTTTACTCAGAGAGTGAATGGACTGCCTGCTCTGATAGTGGAGTCGGACACTTTAGGAACTTACAAGTGATTATTGGATAGGCACAAGGAGCACACCAGAATGATAGGGAGTGGGATAGATTGATCTAGATTCAGACAAAGTTCGGCACAATATCGAGGGCTGAAGGGCTTGTACTGTGCTGTACTGTTCTATGTTCTACGAATTTTATGGATAGTTGGATTAGCATACATTATGGACAGAGAAACAAAAAATAGGAGCAGGAATAGGTTGAACCTGCTCCACCAAATAGCATGATCATGGCTGATCCTCTATCTCAACGCCATATTCCTGTGCTCTCCCTGTACCTCTTGACACCTTTAGAGTCTAGAAACCTATTGATTTCCTTCTTAAATATATTCTGTAGAAGAGAGTTCCAATAGTTTATCACCCTCTGAGCTTCTCATCTCAATTCTAAATGATCTACTCTCTATACTGAGACTATGACACCTTGTTCTAGATCCCCCAGCCGACAAAAACATTCTCCATACATCCAATCTATCCGGTCCTGTCATCATTTTGTATATTTGGTTCCTCCATCCAAATCTTTGATAAATATTGTGAATATCTGGGACCCAAACACTAATCCCGACGGGATCCCACCAGTCACCATCTGCCATTCTGAAAAAGACTTATTTGTTCCTGCTCTCTCTTTTTTTGCCGCTAACTAATTCTCAGTTCATGCCAATGTATTATTTCAAATCCCATACACTTAATGCAGGTGAGGATGCGGGGTAATGGTGTGACGGTGCAACATCCCTCTTCCTCCTCTGAAGTGGACTGCTGGCTCCTCCATCTCTGCAGCTGTCCATCCTTCTAGAATACCAAGACCTGAGTGAGGGGACAGAACATTTAGAGATTAAAGGTTCCACATTTCCTCACCCCTATTATGGATGACGTGGAGCTCCAGAGGTGCTGTGGTGGACATATGAGGAATGTACCTCCTCACTCTGTTAGGTTCACTCTGTTGTCTCACCATGTGCAATTAAACCTTAGGCCTGCAAGCCAATATCTCCTCCTCTGTGGATGACAGATTATTAATATTTTAGATGCCTTCATAAGTCTTCATCCACTTCTTGCTTTTATTTATCCTGCAAGCAGAAGGAGAAACAGCATTAATTTTCTCATCAAGACTAGCACAATATTTATGTTGGTAGCAGCTCTTTGGCCAGTGATAGGGAATAAGTAATGTCTGCTCCTTACATGCACACTCAGGGGTTGAGCAAAGACACAGAATTGAATATTTCTGCAACACTACCATAATTCAGAATTTACACTGATTCTTCACTGTTTGGATAGTCTCTCCTTTCTCATGTTGGGCACCAACCAATGGAGCCACATGATAGTCCCGAAGAGGAAAGTGGTATGGAGTACTCACCCTGGTGGAGTGAAATTTGTGGCACTGCACTCAAGTTTGAGGGGGTAGGAGGAGGTTGGGATTTTACAGCTATGGAGAATTGGTCAGGGTGCAGGATGTTTTCTTGCTGTCCCTTGCCTTGCCCTTGCAGCATGGAGGAAAACATGAAGGGAGACATCACCAAATCGTGGGGCAACCATTAAAGATGGCATAATGATGTGAAGTAGAGATAGGCACTCATTGTCCCATTCTTCCATTGGGTGGCCCCATGCATCTGGATTGCTAAATGTTGACCATATGACTGCTTATACAGCAACAGTACCTGTTTTTGGTGTTGCATCTGAGATCCATCCCATGTGTATAAAATTCAGCCCCATATTTGGGTATTAAACAGATAACTGTTATGATTAAACACTTCCGTATATCACAATGAGGAAGACTGAACAGTTTTCTGTCTGCCTCAGTCTGTGGCACAACAATCCTGGTCTCCAATAAACTTGCCTCGTTTTTATTTTCTACCTACCAACAGTCAGTTTACTGTAGAGCCAAGAATTGAATAGACACATCAGAGATTGCTTTATGGTACAAATTGTTGCTGACACTGTACCTAAATGAATGTTATAATATTTTATTTGAAATTGATTTGTGGACTTTTAAAAAAAAGGCATAACAGCTTATATATTTTATTGCACTGTCTGTTCATTTTTTTTTTTTTTAAAGCAACACAGCACGGGAAACAGGCCCTTCGGCCCAACGAGCCCGCGCCACCGGAATACCAAATCATTATCCTATTTTAATAGTCCTATATAATAGTATATATATTAATCCTAATTTGGAAAATTTTCACCATAGGGACAATTTGTTACCCAATCAGCCTAAGAGCGAATTTTTGGCTTGTGGGAGGAAACCGGAGTGCCCGGAGAAAACCCACGCAACCACGGGGAGAACGCGCAAACTCCCGCAGACACCGGCCCAATTCCAAGTGTCTGCACAGCCACATCGATAGTTCTGAGCTGTCATGGTGCCCTTCAGATGGTCCACATAAAGCACTCATATACGACATGAGGTACCAGGCAACCCATGAATCAACATCCAAGAGCTGTACCCGCACCACCTGCCGAATGCGTGCTCAAAATATGGACCGAATTACCTGTGGAAAAAAGCCGTAGTTAAACAGTCCTAATATATCCCTCTATCTGCATACCGCTCATGTGGCTGTCCAAGAGACCCTTAAACAGCCCCAGCGTGCCTGCGCCCACCACCTTACTCGGCAGTGCATTCCACACCCCCACTACCCTTTGTGTGAAAAACTGCCCTCTAATATTCATCCTATACATAGCCCCCCTCACCCTATGGCCATGACCTCTCGTCCTATCCATTTCTAAAGGTGGAAAAAGTTTACCTCCATTTACTCTATCTATACCCCTTATAATATTATACACCTCTATGAGATCCCCTCTAAGCCGACGTCTTTCAAGGGAAAACAACCCCAGTCTATCTAATCGTTCCTCATAGGACAGTCCTTCCATACCAGGCAGCATCCTGGTCAACCTCCTCTGCACTCTCTCCAAGGACTCCACATCCTTCCGATAGTACGGAGACCAGAACTGGGCGCAGTATTCCAAGTGAGGCCTAACCAAAGTTGTATACAACTGCAACATCAACCTCCTACTCTTATATTCTATACCCTTTTCTATGAAAGCTAACATACTATACGCCTTCTTTGTCACCTTCTCCACCTGTGAGGACACCTTCAGAGACTTGTGAACCTGCACCCACAAGTCTCTCTGCGTCTCTATGCTCTTTATAGTTTTACCTTTTATCCTATAATTCTCTTCTACATTTTTCCGGCCAAAATGCATCACCTCGCATTTTTCCGGATTAAATTCCATTTGCCATCTATCTGCCCAATCTACCAACCTGTCTATGTCTATGTCCTGTTGTATTGTATTCATAATGCTACATTTCTTTAAAAACAGTAAGCATCATGGAGATTAGATTAATCATAATGCTACCATGACAATCATTTGAGCAGCTCAATAATTTACTTATCTGTTTTCAGTCTGTAGATTATTTTAATCCTTATTGCATCCCTGTATAGCATGATTTTATTTTAATACACTTGAATAAATTATTAAAAAATTCCCCATCATGTATTTTTACCCACTGAAATTTTTGTTTTAATTGCTGCTTCTAAATATGTGTTTTCGGACAGCTGTGGGTAAATTTTGTCACAGTCATTGCTGTAGCTAGCAAGATTTTGATTTCTTCTTGGAAGGAATTTTGAAAATCCTATTCTCTGAAACAAATAACAGAGATCACATGAAATGTAATACAACAATAAACAATATGAAATAACATTATAAAATTCATGGGCCCCTTTATTTAAAATGAATTCTAACAGTTGGTGGATGACAAATCCAGTTACTTTTTGTTTTATTATTCCCTTGGATTAAATATAATCTCAGGGAAATCTCCAGCATTCATTGGCAAAGCAAGCGTGTGGTCAAACTTCAGAACCTGAGAGAGAACTATTCTTTGAAGGAATGCCTTCTAATGTAACTGTTCAAAATGGTGGCCCTCTGGAGATTACTTTGGCAACAAATGTTTAAAGAAGTTTTGTTTTTGCTGAATATAACTAAGAGAAGTATAAAGATTTAAAGAATTTTGACCACATTATATGAAATTGAAAAAAAAAATTTGATCTTTGTGATTATAAAGATATGGGGCGGTTCTCCGATCCTGCTGCACTGGTTTTGTAGTGCAATGGATTGGGAGACTCGAATAGATGCCATTTTGCGGGTTGCCTGCTGGGTGCCACATGTCTTCAAGTGCCGGATTTCCGGTGCTGTTAGCTCCTCACCAGGAATTGGTGCAGAGCTGCATAATATATTCAAACTAGCATCCCCATACCATTTTCATCTCATCTGTGAACTGAGGACTGAAGTCTCCAGGCCTGCCAACCTCTCTGCCCACAAGGATTACTGCATGGGAGTCAAGGCTGCTGCGGGAGAGGGTGATTGCGGAGGAGGGGATAAGGAGATTCGGGCTATGGAGGTGTGATGGTGGAACATTGAGACAGGCTGGGGTGGGGGGGCAGTTGAGCTGGCTCAGGCATGTTTGCTGGGGCCAGCGATCAGATCGTGGGGTGGGGTGATGGTCACATGTCCGGCGATGGGAGTTCAGGGGACTGGCCAGCAGTTGAGCTGGCCAGCAATCGGGACCACTGTGCACGTGCTGATCTCAGTGTTGACAGATCGGCGCATACACAATGGCCTGCTCAGCTCTATGCTGCCAGCCTCTCCAGTAGGAATAAGTTCTGCCCACTGATTACTAGACTGATTCACGTAAATGCAGTCTGCAGTGCACAAAGTGTGAGAGATTAATTTGGAAAACTGAAAAAACCAGCATGATTTACTTCAGTTTGACACTTGGAAGAATCGCCTTATGATTTATAGCCTGTTCAGTGTTCCATATTCAGAAATAAAGGGGTGAAAATGTATCTCAGGCAATGGCACAAAGCTAGTGGTATCTGAATGAATCTGGTCATACACAGCTCCTTATATTTTATTCCAGGCAGCCGATCTGATGCCATTTTTGTGTGATCACTCGAGACAAATTTCTACTCCATATTTTTCAGAAGACATTATTTGAGCAGCAAATTAAACAAAAATTGTATGAGGAATCAGATTAATTAAAACTGTTACTTTAATAAATATGAATTTCCATAAATCAGACTGAAGAAAATCTGCATAATTTCTTTAGTTGTCCTCTGATAATCCAAGTATTGTCAGGTTTTCATTTAATATGTGAAATTGTCTCGTGAATGAATATGGCACAATATGACAAAAAAGCAACAATAGAAATTTGTGACTGAAAGGTAAACAAAACAGATAGAAAATGTTAATCAAAGTAATTGGCAGGAATCATCATAATTAGAATCTCAAGTAATTGCTCTCAGATATGCCTGCTGCATATATCAGAATCCTCCTTTTAATTCATTTTGGTAAAATGTCAACATCATTTTATATGGTTAGAATAGAGCTGTTTACTTGCCTTCTATTATGTTTCAAATACCTGTTGACATTTCTAATTATCCAGCTTCTTGAATCTTCTGTTGCTGGATAGAAATAGCTATAGATGAAAGGGATTAAAACAAAAGGAAAATCAGAGTTAAAGAATAAATACTGTATAATTTATGTCATCTGATATTTGTATCTGTAATTTTCAGGACAGTAAATATTCCATAGTAGCATGTGGATGTATTAACTTTATGGCTAAGATTGTCCTGTTTCAATGATTACTTGGTGCAGATAAGATATAAAAGATATATTTTAGGACTGATGGTTTGCAGAAATTAAACCTGTGAGTGTTACAGAAGACATAATCAACAAGCAATGTTGGCAAAAGTGATAAAAACAAATTACTATGGATGCTGGCATCTGAAACACAAACAAAATGCTAGAAAATCTCAATAGGTCTGACAGTATCTGTGGACAAAGAATAGATCTAACATTTCAAGTTTGGATGATTCAGAGCAGCTCTGAAGAAGGGTCATCCAAACTCAGATTAGCTCTATTCTCTCTGCACAAGTAGTATCAGAGCTGGCAAAAATGAGTTGTGCTACTCACCGCAGAGTTTTACTGTCTCAGCAGCTGATCACAAATTTATGTTTAGTACATGCAAAACTTTTCACTAATCTTGATAACTGATGAATATATATTTTTACATATAAATGTTTTAAACATACACAAAATACATGCACAGTGTAAAATTGAAATTGTGAAGAACTGTTGTTTGAATCAGCATTCAACATGCATTCAGCAGTTGTAAGGACCCCCACCGATGATATTTAAAGAAATCATCAACTGCATACAGATTAGTTGCTAGTTGATTTGTTCTGGTTGTTGCTTTGATTGTACAGTTGTTCAGTGCTGTCTATAGTCACTTAAGTTTATAAAGGTCTACAGAAAGTGGTATAACAAGGATTGTGGAGTTTTGTTTACTTCAAAGTTTCTGTACTAGCCAGTTGCTCCCAGTTATGGGCGTACGCATACACATTTCCCTTGAAATGCTATCTGCTCTAGATAATGCAGAACAGGATAAGTTGTTGGGACTGAGATGAGTGGGAGAAGAGCATTCAGTAATATGCTATATTTGTCTAGAGTATTCAAGAAGCAATTTTCTTGCTTCAAAGAGGAGCAATATATGAGGTGTCTGTGCTTCGATAAGGATGTCTTTGCTGCATTCTTCCATCTGTTGAAAGCACAACTATAGCCTTAGAGCAAGGCAAGGATTGCATTGTCAGTAGCTATGAACTTTCATTTTACTGCCTCCTCTAGGCTGAAACTGGAGATATTTACAATATCTCATTTAGTTTTGTTACATAAAGGAAGAGGGATCCTCCCTCTTCATTGAGAGTTACCTACTTTCCAATAGGTCATTTTGGCCATGCAGAACTCATCTGAATGCAATGTCAGGAACCACAACCTCAATTCATCATCCACCAGCAGCCTGACATCTTACTTTCCACCTTCCCTCAGTCACTAATAGTCGCAACAATCATATCATAAGTAGTTTTAACCAAATTTACAATTCAGATAATTCCACATTGCACACAAAAATTAACTAATCATCCTACTGTATTCCATTCATGCCCATATTAAAAACTTTAGAAATAAAAGCAGGAGTAAATTAAATGGCCCCTCAAGCCTGTTATGAAGAACAAAGAATAAAAAACAATCTAGCACAGGAGCAGGCCCTTCAGTCCACCAAGTCTACATTGATGCACAGTTTCTATCTCTCTGTTAATAAGAGGGTCGATCTTCCGCCTCAATTCCAGTTTTCCTAGTGCACCCCATGCTGTCTGATGCCCTGAGAGACCAAAGATTTGCTGTCTTATGCTTAAATTTATTCAGTGATGGAGCAGCCACTGTCCTCTGGGGTAAACAGTTTCAAAGCTTCGCAATCATTTTAGTGAAGAATTTCTCCTCATTACAATCTTAAATGATCGGCCCTTTATCCTGCAGTTGTGCTTACATATTCTAGAATCCTCAGCAAGGGAAAACAAACTGTCAGAGTCTACTCTTGAGACATACAAGATTCTGATGAAGCTTGACAATAGGATTAGCTTTTATTCTCTAAACTCTAGTGAGCATAGATCCAATTTATTCTACTTCCCCTAGTAGAACAACCCTCTCATTGCAGGAAACAATCCAGTGAACAATGAAATGAGTCTTTGCCTGTTCTTGATCCTCTAATTCTATACCCATGTCTGTATCATGGAGGTTGGAAGCTTGCTAATTTTCAATGGATGAGATTGTATGGTCTTGGGAGGATGACTCAGCTGTCAATAGCATCATCTCAACATGGATGACAGCAGGCTGGGCTGGCAGGCAATAGTGAAACCATTGGCAGAATGGCAGGTGTTGGAGAACAATTGTTTTCTGAAGAGAGGACAGGAGGCCTGTGTTCCATGGAACTACTGCCCTCCCCCATGACATGCCTCAGCAATCCCATTAATCTGTTGGAGGTCAGATGGGTGGCTTCCTGTGAAATTTTGCAAAACAGTTTTCACACAGTAATTCATGGCAATGGTAGAAGTCTGAGGGTATGTCAATGAGCTGACCTCACATGGCTTTATTCTGACTTTCCACTGTAGCACCCAGCTGTTGGCATACATTGGATGCTTGTACAGCTATGGAAATTCAAACATTGCTGCAGCGTGTAATTGACTTCAAGGGTTCTCATGGAGTTCACCACCACTTCCACACTGAAGAGGATGGGCTCCAAGCTCTGTGCAAAGTATTGTGACAGTTGACATTGGACTCCTCCATATTCCTTCATTGACCATAGACTTTCTGGCAGGATTCCTAACAGACCAAACATCATTGCCGTTTTGTAGTCTAACCCATTGAAGTATTCATCTCAATCCTTTACATCTGAATTCATGTGCAACTTCGCCCTTCTGTAAGCCCAATCTTTGCCCCCAGTCTTAGGTGAACGCCACATGTGTGTCACCATGTAAAGATGCAGACACCTCCCTCCAGCTATGTAAGTGTGAAATTGCCTGATGTTGCATCTTCAGCATCAGTGTTTTCTTGTCCTTTTACTGCCTGACCAGGCTGAAGCCTAGGATCTGAAAGAAGAAAGACACAGGGCCTGATTTTACCATCAAGTTGTGCCTGCATTCTGGTGCAAAAATTGATAAGGTTGGGTGTGAGGTGAGTAGTGTGATCCATGACCACCTCCGTACTGGTTCCCCTTTACCAAGCGCCTAAAATGGCCGTGATTAGGACTGTATACGAAATGGGCACAATGGCAATTTAAATGCATTAAATGCATTCAAATTGAATTAATGGGCTGCTTTCCCAACTTTATCAGCACTTACCCCTTTACCACCGCATTCACCAATCAGGAATTGGCATGAATTAGACATGCTCAATAAAAATCCAGTTCAGGTGTTCCATCAGTGAGGATTAGTGAGGAGGTAAATGTATAGTGTCTGTACCCACAATTTTTTGCGCAATTCTCACTGCGACTCACGAGTGTCCTGTTGTTACAGCCATTTTCTGTCTCAGGTCGGTAGTGGCTCTGTGAGCGTAGCGGGGGTGGTGGGGAGCTGTAGCTCTGCAGGGTCCCTAATGTCTGACTTGCAGCATGAACCTGGGTCTTAGCATTGACCTCAGGTTATGCGGTGCTGTTGGGTCATAGGGCACTCAGCTCACTTCCAGCTGAAGGATATGCACAAAGTCCTTGCAAATTCACTGCTGCAGCCTCTCAATTTTGCAAGGAGTTGTGACTATAGGGAACTTGTGGCTGGGGGAGTTGGTGGTGGGGTGTGGGGAGTTGGGAAGAGGGCTGTGATTGTGTAGGGAGTATGTGGCTCAGAGAATTGGGAGGTTATAATTGTGGGGAGCATATGACTTGGGAATTAGACGGGGGGAATAGCTGTTATTGAGGGGAGCATGTGGCTGGCGAATTTTGAGCAGTGACTGTTGATATGCTAGGGACCAGCAGTGTTCCATAACCTCTACATGTGTCCTTTCCTTCTGCCCTCTTCCCCATGCATTGCTTTCCCATACATTGCCCCCTTTTTCCCAGCCCATCTTCAGAGTGACAACATGGCTTTTTCTACGCAACCAATACATCTAGCTATTCATTTGGGTTCTGCTGGAGCTGAGAAGAAGGAGCTGGAGAAAAAAATTGCAGGTACAGAAGGCCACTTACAGGACCAGAGGGAGATGACCACCAGAGACAAGAGTTGGCCACCACTCACCCAGAGGGGGGCATAGAGAAAAGAGACCCTGACTGTTCCATGCAGGGTGTCCTTTGATCAGTTGTCGGACACTGTATACTGCCGACGTCTCAGACGCTGAAAGGAGACCGTGCAACACCTATGCAACCTGTTGCAGAACCTGGCACTTAGAGGCGAGCAGGGCACCCACTCTCAGTTGTCATATTGATTAGAGCAACTCTAAATTTTTACACAACTGGTCCTTTCCAGACCCCAAGTCGAGATGTCTGCAGCATCTCCCAATCTGCTGTACACACCTGTGTGAGGCAGGGCACTGAAGCCCCGTATGACTGGGTTGGCCCGATCATCAATCTCAGCCTGGACCAGGCGCAGCAGGAATCCTGGGGAGCAGAGTTCGCTGCCATTGCTAGGATGCCTAACATGCAGAGGTTGATTGACTGCACACCCATCACCCTCAAGGCCCACAAAGATTTGTAAATAGGAAGGGGTTCCACTCCCTAAATGTTCAGCTAGTGTGCGACCATAATATTACCAGCATGCACATCTGTGCTATACATCCAGGGAGTGTGCATGACAGCTTCATTATCTGGAGCTTGGACGTCCCAGAGGCATTCGAGAAGGAGCCCAGGCTTGTGGATGATATGGGTTACCTGCTTTGGATATGTCTGATGACGCCTGTGGGGAGGCCTGTATCTGAGACAGAGACCCACTATAATGAGGCCCAAGTAGCCACCCACGCGATAGTAGAGAGAGGCATTGCGCTCCTCAAAATGCAATTCCAGTGCCTGGGCCAATCTAGCCTCCAATACAGCCCAGTGATCTGTTCCCACATAATGCTCGTTTGCTGTGTCTTGCACAATTTGGCTCTACAGGGAGGTGATCTCTTGGAGGAGGAGGAGGAGTACATGACAGCTGACCAGCTGGCTGTCACGGGGGGGCAGGGGGATGACCAGCAGAAGAAGGAGGAAGAGGAGGAAGTGGAAAATGAGGAATACCATTCAGATGCTCAAGGAGTAGCAACCCAAATGAGACATGTGATGTTGGCAAGGAATGCTCTGAAAGCCAGGAGGTTCACCTGCTTAGTGTTTGTGTCTGTGAGTTCCACTCTCCCCCTTCAAATTCCTTCTATATACTGCACATTGTCACACCAGTGTGATGAGCCTGGGTACTCTGTGTTCACAAATTTTTTGGCAAGTAGGAGGGTGATGATAACTCACTAAACACCATTATAATGATGCCCTGATGCAAACTAGTCTGACTCCTACCTGAGGTCTGCATACACGCTGGCACCTGAGCACACATCTTTGTATGGATAAGGGATCTAAAACCCCCACACAGAGCCTTCAGGCGGGTAAGGGGAAGGGGAGAGAATTATTCGTGGGATCTGCGGAACAAATGCCTTCCTTTTCTCAGTGACACAGCACTGAGAGACCTCCCCAACTAACATCAACATGAAGCATCATTCTCGCAATCATCAATACAACAGGATTCAGAATTGAGATAAATTGGTCATAGTGGGATGGTGAAAAAAGCTTTTATTTACAATAAAGCTGTTTAAATAAGTTCTAACATAAAAACTTGTGAACAGAAAATGTTAAGGTGCTTAAATATCTTTCTAACTAGTGCAGCCCTTCACTGTGCCATCTCAGTGCAACTACAACTTCCTAACCTTATGTGGCCTACCATTACGTCTCAGTGACTCCCCAGAATGTACACCATAGGTGGAAGGAGCCGTCTGCCTACCTCATCCCGTGGCCAGTGATGTGTGTGGCGGGCATCCTCTGGAGACCTTGAGGGTGTCCAGAGGATGCCCACTTCCAGGTGTCTGGGATGTTTCCATGACACCCTCTTCATCCTGCTGCCCCCGAGATGCCCCAGTGTCAGAAAGGGGGAGTCAGAAGATGTAGCCACAGCCACAGTTGCTAGGACCTGGCCCTTCCTTTTCCCTTAGGATTCCTCTGGGTCCCTGGGTCACTCCATGGTATGGTGGTACTTCTGCAGTGAGCTCCAGAAGCCCCAGCATCATCTGGCACTGCCAGGCCTGGAGGACCAACTACGTCCTACCTATGATGATCAAGCTCTCTGTAATGGCCACTTGAGTCAGGGGCCACCGCTCAATGGCTGCACAAGTGCCCTTTGAGACTGGGCCATACTCTGCAACCCCCCAGCCATGACTCTCAGAGACTGCGCCATGCTCTGCAAATCCCCAGCCATGACCCCCTGAGACTGCGCTACATTTTCAACGTCTGTTGCTATAGCCCATTTGTCTCAGCTGGGTCTCCTGCAAGCTCTCGAGCCTCTGAGCCATGGGCCGCAGAATCTTGAAAAGCCTGTTCAGTCCCTCAGCTGTGGTCCACTGTGACTCAGTTGCAGCTCTTTTGGATGCTGCTGTGGCCTGCCGTGACTCAGCCATCACGTGGAGCCTACCACTCAGGATCCCCTGCCCCAGGCTTTCCACTGCAGATGCCACTCTTGCAGTGTTGGCTTGGGAAGCACGCAAGACAGGCAGTAACTGATCCACCTGAAAGCTTTGGGACTCCTCCTAACAGCTGTCAGTCAATCCAGTATGACTGCCAGCCCCGCCTGCATTCCCTGGCTGTGTTGCTGCATCTCCAGCAGCTGAAGGAAAAGTCATCTCAGAAACCCAGCATGTAGCCCTGGGACTAGCTCAGTCCTGCACTCCAGTAAATTCCTGCGTGCCGGTGGCATCAAACATCCCCTCCTCCATCTGATGCATATTATCAAATGTGTCGTGCTCATCAGAGAGTGACCCAGAAGCCTTAACACTAACTGGACCCACTGACATGTTAGTATCTGAAATGGTGAGTTGTGAAGTGGCAGTTGACACCAAAACGGTATCCTCCTTGGAGGTTTCTTCATCTGCATTCTCCGAGGACTCGATTGAGCTGTTTGGACCAGGAGGGGTGGGAGCTGTAGCCAGGGCCTGTAGTCCAGAAGACCCTGGGACTTAGGGTCTGATCTGGGGTTAAGTACAAGGGAGAGAGAGGAATCCAGGATGCCCAATACATGATTCACTTTTCTCCATTGAACATAGAACAAAAAAACCAAGAAAATTACATCACAGAAACAGACCCTTCGGCCTTCCAAGTATTTAGCGACCATCTGATTTACAATCCTCTACCCTTCCAGAGACCATATGCTTCTATTCTCATCCCGTTCACTTAACTGTAGAGGTGTTTCTTAAAGGTCACTATCGCATCTGCCTCTGCGACCTCCAAGGCAGTGAGTTGCAGGCATACACTACCCTCTCTGTGCAAATAAACATGCTTCATGCATCAACTTTGAACTTTGCCCCTTGCACCCAAAACTTATGCCCCTGAGAAGTTGCCTCAAAGTGAGTGGAGGAATGACAGGTGCTCATGTCTTGAAGGCAGTCCAATCCTGCTATCGCTGACAGCCCACATCTCCCCTTCTCTGAAGAGCTCCAGCACCGGCTTGTCAAAGGTCTGGCCCACCATCCCCTGTCTTCACCCTCTCAAGGGCTTGGTCTTCTCCTGTGGAG
The DNA here is from genome assembly GCA_024679065.1 of Sphyrna mokarran. Classification (NCBI taxonomy): domain Eukaryota; kingdom Metazoa; phylum Chordata; class Chondrichthyes; order Carcharhiniformes; family Carcharhinidae; genus Sphyrna; species Sphyrna mokarran. The sequence continues at coordinate 39,651,807 of JAGIQG010000009.1, forward strand.
ACAGAAGGAGCATGACTCCTGTAGAGTATCACGTGGTGGTCCTTAAAGAGCAAGCACAGTGGGGCCCATTGCGGGGAGAGGAAGGAACTGCTGGGGGTCGGGGGCTGGAAGCATGCAGGTGCTGGGAATGGGAGGATCTGGAGGACATATGGGGGAAGATGCAAAACGGAGTTTAGCACTCATTTTACCGCACAGATGAGGTCATCGACTTTTTTCCGGTACTGTTTCCGGTTGGGGGGGGGACCAGTGCCCTCGCATTGACTAAGGGGTGACTTCTTCCCAAGCTGCATTTCCATCACCCCTCCTTGGTCGCCATCCTCCTGGGATGAAGAGGGTATCCCGCTTTGCCTCTGCTGCATCCAGCAGCCTCCCCAGGTCACTTTCAGAGAATCGGGGGGCTGGTTATGTGCACACTTTGTGCAAGAATGTCTGCCTGTCTGTCCGTTTTTGAGTTTTTAATGGAGCATTAGAGCAGATCAGCTGCAGGCAACCTGGCAGAACATTCCAGCAAGTTACATGCAATTTGCTTTTTAGCATTGAGGGAAAGGCAGGTGTGCTGATGGGGCTGGGGGTGGGGATTGGGTTGGGGGGGGGGGGTGTTGCGGGTATGGATGAGTGTCTCAATGACTGGGGGCAGGGGAGAAAGAGGGAGGTGTCACATAGCCATCAGCGTCTGGAGGAGATGGGGGCCTTGTGCAGGAGGGTCTGAAGTGGGGGTGAGGGAGATCATCCTGTCTGATAGCTGCAGGGTGGAAGGGGGAGAGTGGATCTCCCTGCCTGGGATGAGTGAAAGAGAAGGGGAGTGTCTACTGCCACTCTGCCTGAGATCTTTGGGAGGGCAGGGGGCTGCAGTCGGTCTGGGTGACAGACAGGTGGGGCATAAGGGGGTCAGTAATGTTGTGAGAGTGGAGCAATGTCTGTGGGGACCAGATGAGAGACATTTTCTGGGCCAGGACGGATGTGGTAGGGGAGCAGCATTCTATCATTTGTTTTGGTGAACATGCGCAGTTGGAGATGCCAATTGGAGCAGCGGTGTTTTGGGCATGGTAAGCCCCGTCCTCAGGTTGGTGCAGCACAATTCAGAATCACTAAAAGTTTTTTCAGACAGAGTGTGTATCGAGGCACCTGAGAACGGGTCTAAAAGTTGGACCTGGAACACTCCTACATTCAAACCTGCCTCGCACTTAGAATCAAAATAGTAAAATCGGGCCCACAGGGTAAAGTTATGATATGGGGAGGGCGGGATTTAAAGTAATTATCAGAAGCTTTCACTATCTTCAGCTTGTAAATCTGAAGGGAATGTTAGATGAGGGGGAGGTGAGATGTGAGTAAGAGAATTTAATATGAGGATATCATCAAATTCAGCAGTTTCAGAGCCTCCAGCTGAGCGAAGGAAATTACAATAATCATCTGCGCTATCACCTCCATTGTGGTCAGGATATGTAGGACCCCAACCGCTCCCCCTTCCCCCATTAGTGCTTGCTGCCACCTGTTGTGTGTTCCTTCTTGCGCAAATAGAGGAAAGGGTGTCACAGAGAGCAGTGCAATGTGTTTGCACCTTCATTGTCATGATTGAGTAGCTGGCAATGTATGCAAACTGTGAAATGTAGGTATAAGTCTTGCAACAGTGGTCAGTTTGTAAGGATACAGTGAAGATATGAATGACTTGCCTAAGTCCTGACTGATAGAAATTGTTGGTATGAGAGCATTATGGATGCAGTGAATTGTACGGTGTCTGAAGCCAGTGTGCATTTGGAGGGACATGGCATGTGAAGGTGTATTTACTGACCTTGACCATTCATGTGAGGTCATTGCAGCACTGCACAGGCCCTCGCTGCTAGACTGCTAACTTTAATCTCTAAGGCTAATTAGTCCCATTGCCTTCTTAGTTGTGTCCAGAGATCCTTCAAGCCCAGTACTATTATTGGACATTTCTCCCATTTATCAACCTTCCACCAAGGCAAAAACTGTGGAGCTGGGTTTCTCTGTATTGTCCCATCATTGACTCACAGGTCAGAATCACTTCCTGCATAACTGCTGCAGCCACAATACACCTCCCTTTATGAGGTACTGGCTAACTATGAACAATGCTAGTGACTCACAATATTAGGTCCCAGCTGAGGTGCCAGCCATTCAACAATGCAGACAGCACTGACGGAACATTGAAATCATTTAAAAGAGAACAAATTGTCATACTTTTATTCCAGCCAAAAAACCAATTCAAATTGAATACAATTCATGGTCCACATGTGAGGGACAAACAAGATCCAAATTGACAACTTGAGACGTTATACCCCAACTTGGGCTTGATCAAACAAAATTCAAACTGATCGGATGAGGCATTGCACTCTATCTCCTGCATTACACTCAACAAGAGCAGATTAATTAAGCGTTGCAGTCCTGTGCTTGGTTTCAGGAGCTGTCGAATTTCAGCTCCAAGATGCTTCCCATTTCTGTATTGAAAAGTTGCTAAGGGAATTTGAAACAGGGACATTTTCATTACTAGACAATATGATTCTATTGCCATTGATTTCATAACAATGTGGAATTATAGTAACATTGTACTGCTTTGCAATACAACTGTTTTCATGTTAACATTATTAGACTTGATGTTCTTAAATTCTTCATTTTCAAATGTTTTATTTTCAGTCTAGTACTTGCTTTAATCGAGATGCTGTGAAAGCAGGCACAGGACGTCGCTTCCTTGGTGGTCTTCTGGATGACACCTCCTACTGCTACACACTGGAAGTTTCCTTTTACAGTTATGTGGTAGGAGGAACTACTAGCACAGTTCCTTACACTGAAGAAGCCTGTATCCTTTTTAATGTAAAATGATAAAATAGATTTTATCTTATGGATGGACACAATTACAGTTGGGGAGAAAAATAATCATGAAGTTGTTTAAATGTAAGAAATAAGAGCTAACAATAGATCAAACTAAGTTTATAAACTGTTGATTATTATTGTTGCTACCTTGAAAATATCTTCATGAAGTAAAGTGAATTGATGAATTGCAACAAGTATATAATTCAAATTGTAAAACTTATCTACTTGGCATTTATAAAACCTGACTATTAAACAAATACGTGCATAAAAATATAGTGGGCGCAATTCTCCCAAAATATTTCAAAGTGTTGTTGCAGACAAGAAAACTGGTGTGATTCCTGCCAGGTGGGTCTGCACGATCCAGACCGCAATCCATACTTAGTCATTTTTGGAGGCTTGGAGAGATTTCTGCTGGCAAAGAGATATATTGGACCTAAAGATGTCGGCAAGATCGGCTTCTCAGAGATTGAAGGACATCCGGATCTCCAGACAACCCTCTAGAACATATCCCCCCCCAACTCACTGACGAAGACTCCATTCACTAGCATCAGCCACTCCGCCCATCTGCAAATCGGCCCCACCCCATTGGCAGTCAACCTGGCAGCGCCACATTGGCAGTGCCACACTGGCAATGCAGGGGCAATGCCTGCCATGTCCTTGACCACTCAAGGACTCCAAAGGCTTCTATGACCACCCCCTCCTTCCCCCAACATGTGATCATCCCACCGGTCTCCATTTGTGATTCTTGCTGGCTTCCCTTTGCATCAGCAGGTCACTGAATACTGGGAGCCAGGTGAGTCCAGCTAAAATCCATTCAAATATTATCAGTCTGGTTCAGTGGGGGGTGAACAAGGTTATGACACTGCAGGAAGGTGGAATTTTCTGTGGCACAAATTGCACAATCTTGTGAAATTATCCAGGGTCAGAGAATTACCCCCAATTTACATTCCTACAGTTACATAGGATGAAAACCAAAGCCATAATTTTTAGTGTTCACAATCATGATGTCCTGTTCAAACTTGATCTCACCTACTGACGTATTGGGTGAAGTGTAACTTTAGGTTGGGGGAATTATGAGCAACTTTAGTGGAATAGAAAATTGGGGAGCATGTATAAGGATGCTTGATATACTATCACTTACTTTGCACCTTTGCTAAAATTGAATTTTATCCCTATCTTCTCCATTGCAAAGAACATCTAATTCAACCTCTGTAACATCTTCTGCATCACTGCATCAGTACATCTGCTGCAGAAAATCCTATTTAGACCTTTCTGATTTCAACTATTTTAATACTCTCATTCCTATCCTTCAGGCTCTGTTAATTTCAGCTCATCAAAAACTACGACTCATGTCCTTTCCTGCACCAATTTACGGTCACCCATCTGGTGCCAGCTGAACTACTTGGCCATTGTCCTCCTATTTAAAAATCTTCTCCTTATGTTGAAATCTTTTCCATTCCCCGTAACTTCTTTCATTTCCACAAGCATCTTTGAACTCTCTTCTGTATCTGGCTTTTGTGCAACTTGAACATCTCAGTTTCAATCAATTGATAACACTGTTGCCTCTCAGAAGTTAAAATCCCATGTCACAATTTCAAAGAATAGAGTTATCTATGATGTTTTGGCATAGATTTACCCATGAATCAATATAACAAAAACAGATTATACAGTCATTATTACATGTTGTTGATGGGAGATTGTAACATACAAATTGGTTGTCACATTATCTACATTGCAACAATGACTACATTTCAAAAATACTTCCTTTGTTGTAAGATCTAGAATTAGGAGCATAGAATCTGGGAAGGCCATTCAGGCCCATCTAACTACTCCACTATTCAATTAGATCATGGCTAAGCATCCGGCTCAATGCTGCTTTTCTACAATATCTCCATATCCTTCGATTTTACTAATCTCCAGAAATCTTGTCGATTTCTGTCTTGAACAAGCTCATTGATTGAGCTTCCATAGTCTACTGGGGCAGATAATTACAAAGATTCACCACCTTGACTGAAGAATTTCCTCTACATCTGTTTCTAATGACCTATCTATTATCCTAAGCCTGTTCCTCTGGTTTTAAACTTACCAGCCAAGGGAAACATCATATCTACATCCAGCCTAGCTGCTTAGTATTTTTTTAAGTTTCAATGAGGTCATTCTTCACAGGGAATACAAAGCTAATTTCTTCAATCTGTTATAAAATAATTCCATCATCCCAGCATCAATGTGGTGAACCTTAGCTGCACTTCCCGTATGGTAAGTACATTTCTCCTTAGATAAAGGAACTAGACGTGGTCTCACCAAACTCTTTATAACTGCACCTACATGCATGATTTACTCATTAACAAAGACATCCAGGTCCCTTTGCACACACATATTTCCCAACCTCTCATTATTTAAGAAATAATCTGCCATTTTGTTTTTTCTATCAAACTGAATAAGTTCATACTTATTCACATTATGTTCTATATGCCCAGTTTAAGCCCATTAGTGTAGCCTATCCAAGTCCTTTTGAAGCCTCCTTGCTCACAACTTACATTCCCACCCATTGCTGGACACCAAATGTGGTCCCAGCCAGTGTGGACTTGCACCGGAGAAGTTGAAAACCTAAGTCATCCCAAACAATAGTATCTCAGGCTCGTTAAGCAGATTTAAATCAGCCACCGAACATTAAAATTAGCCTCTTTTGTTTCCTGGCGTGACCTGGGAAGATTGTGATTGGCCGGATGCTGAGCGCAATTCTCATTTTTGGCCTCCTGCTTACATTTCCTGTCCCACTATGCTACTTAACCAGTATAGCAAAGTGGGAAACTTGCAACCGGTGAGTCTGAAGCTGGCCTGTATCTTAAGGTTGGTTTATTTCCTAGATAGAAAAGTCACAGACTCTCCTATTTCCCCTTCCCCTCAGTGTTCCAGCTGTCCCCCGTTTATACTATTTTGAAGATAACCAATGAAACTAAATTAAACAAAATGTGGAGATGCTATCATTGGACTGGGGTGGGCACAGTAAGAGCTCCTACAACACCTAGTTAAAGTCCAACAGTTTATTTGGGATTACGAGCTTTTGGAGCATTGCTCCTTCCTCAGGTGAGTTATGGGTTCAAATCTCATTCCAAAAGACTGGGGTACAGAAATCTAAGCTGATTCAAGATATCACAGAAGGAATCTTTCAAATGAGACATTAAACTGAGGGCCCATTTGCTCTAATTGGACATAAAAATCCCATGACACAATTTCAAAGAAGAACAGAATTATCTTGGTGTTTTGGCATATATTTACCCATGAATTAACATAACAAAACAGATTATATGGTCATTATTACATGCTGTTTATGGGAGATTGTTAAAAACAAATTGGTTGTTATGTTATCTACATTACAACAGTGACTATATTTCAAAAATACTCCCTTAGTTGTGAGATTTAGAATTAGGAACATAGTAATGGGTAGGCCATTCAGGCCCATCTCCTTCACTATTCAACTAGATTACAGCGAAGCATCTACCTCAGAGCTGCTTTTCCTCAATACCTCCATATCCCTTGATATTATTAGTCTCCAGAAATCTTATCAATTTCTGTCTTGAACATGCTGAATAATTGAGTTTCCATAGCCTACTGAGAAAGAGTGTTATAATGATTCACCACTCTGAGTGAAGAATTTCCTCTTTATCTCAGTTTCTGATGATCTATCTATTATCCTGAGAACGTTCCTTCTGGTTTTAAACTTACCAGCGAAGGGAAACATCATATCTATATCCAACCTACCTGCTTAATAATTTCTTAAGTTTCAATGGGGGTCATTTTTTGCAACTGTAGGGAATACAAACCTCACCTGCAGGTAGGTGTTGCACCTGAGAAAGGAGCAGTACTCTGAAAGCTTGTGATTCCAAATAAACCAATTGGACTTTCCCTGGGGGGGGTGTTGTGAGAGTCTTTACTGTAAATTAAACAAACTGAAAGACCAGTCAAAAGAGCAGCCCCTTAAAGGGATACTACATCAAGCAAAATCAAATCATAAAGGAAACTTAAAAACATTAAACCGAATGTGATTATAAGAATTGATAAAACATCTCAGCCCTGAAGGGAAATGTTCATATTTATACATCTACTAATAACGATTACCTTTTAACAATGTAATTAAAAAGATATTGACACCGTTATCACTTATCTATGCTACATGTAATATCCTCAAAAACTTCAACGAGTTTGTCAAATGTGACTTTCCTTTTTTAAATCCATGTTGAGTCTGTTCAGTTTTATCTTTCTTTTCTAAATGTACTGTAATCACAGCTTTTACAATAGATTCTAATATTTTACCTACTGCTGACATCAAATTAATAGATTTGTCGTTCTCCATTCTCCCTTTTCCTCATTTTTTAAATAGTTGGGTTACATTTGCTATTTTCCAGTCCACTGGAACCTTACCAGAATCTCCAAAATTTTGAAAGATAACCATCCACTCTCTCAAGCCACCTCCTTTAACACTCACAGATGAAACTATCTGCTCCAGGGAATTTATCAACCTTCAACACAGTTAATTTTCCCAGTCCTACCTTTTGCTAAGACTAATTTATTTTTGTTCCTCAGTTTCACAAGTCCCTTGGTTACCTAGTATTTATGGGAGATTTTCTATATCTTTATTTCTATGAATTCAGATGCAAAATAACTATTTAACTTCTCTGACATTTCTCTGTTCTTGTTATAAATTCCCTGTTTCCACCTGTAAAGGGTCCACATTTGACCTAGCTAATCTTTTCCTTCTCAGGCACCTAAAGAAGCTGTTACACTTTGTCTTTATGTTCCTTGTTAGTTTGGATTCCTATTTTCTTTTCCCTTTCTTAATCTGTTGTTGATTTCTGGGGCTGGATCTAAATTTCTCCCAAAAAAAGGAATTTTTTTGGGAGAAATAAAATTGTTCCCAACACTCCAGGAGAAAAAATGGCTTACGTAGCAAAAAGTGTTGATATACTAGGCATTCTTAAAACATACCGTTAAAAGATATATTTATGCCACTGGCAATTTGCAACACCTACCTACCAGTTAAAATTCATAACATAAAACTAAGTGATATATAAAGAAAATGTTATTAATTTTACTTCTGTTGTGACTTCTGATAGAGTTCAAAGGAATCCATTAGAGTACTCACTGGACAGTTTTTTCTTGTTTCCTCTGGAGTTTAGAAGAATGAGAGATAATCAGACTGAAATATATGAGATTTTTTGGGGTTTGACAGTGGAGATGCTGAGAAAATGTAACCCCTTTGGAAAAGACTAGAACTAGTTTCTTTACAGGCAAGTTTGCTGATGGATGTGGAAAATCTCGCAAGAGGCACAAATCACATTTAACATTAGCAGAAAGTCTTGCCATGCTTGGCCCTGCTCCCTGCTAGTGACATAACAGGAATCCCGATGTTCAGCATAAGGAACATCATTCTTATGCAATTGAACCTCATTATCAGGCCTCTACGCTTGAATTATCCCCTCCCCATACACAGGAAAATCCATCTACATTGGCATGAGGACAAACAAGTCTGAATTCCAACTGGTGTTCCATAGTGTACACCTGGCGGGCAGACCTTCTAGAGGATTTCAGGTGACTGCATCACTCATGGGGTAGTGGGCCCAGTCACTAATGGTTCACTGCTTAGACAGTGCCAGGGGAAGTGCCAGGAGACAGCGTCAGCAGCAGTGCTAGGGAGGGGAAGGGGAGGGAGGGAGTTTCCATGTGAACTATTATGCATTGTGCAACCTTTAAAAATGGTGCCCCAATCTTTAAAAAACTAAGTTGCTGGCAAGGTGTGCTCAATAAGAGCCCACCCCATCAGTCTTGTATTCGATCTGCCATTTGGATTTTTTGTTCTATGTTGTATGGCGGAAAAAAAACTGCATTGGTGGCAGCACCTTCAAGGTTGCTTTTCCTACCCACTCCTTCACCCTACCAAATACAGAGCAAATTCAGCCCAAGGAGTCGCTGATTTGTGACAGAGATGAGGGCTTTTTCCTCCTCTGAGTGTATTTGCTTATTTATATTTGTATGTAATATTTTTAGAGACCAAAGATATATCTAGCCAACTTTAAAATAAATATTGATAGTTAGAAGATATATTCGATAAAAGTAAAATAAAGTTAGAAAATGGAAAATTGGAAGATGTGAAAAAAAGATGCGCCACAGTTTAAGGGGACCAAAATATTCCAATCACTGCCAGCTATTTGTTGTATTCTCCAGTGATTATTGGAAAATCATGAAGATTGCCTCCTTTACAAATATTCCACAGAACTATTGTACAAATATACCACAGAACTATTGACCATTTCTTTAGAAGACTATTAATCAGGAGCAAAAGTTCCTGGTAAAGCTACAGTGCAAGCTAGCTGCAATTTTATGCTCACAATGAAAAGGAAGCAATGAAACAGGCCAGATGATGAAATCCTGGAATTTTATAAGTTGCATTCCTTCACACTATAGTATCATATGACTTGCAGTGCAAGCCAGAAGGCTTTGTCTTTGGATAGTTAGTTGTAATTTATGGGCCGAAATTTTCTAAAAAAAATTTTAAGTGTAAAATGGGTAAGAAAACTGGTTTTCTCACCAGTTTTTTCAGCGAGGTATGTAACGGTAATTTAGGCCACTCTGTGCGATACATAGGCCTCAATATGAATCTTTCCAATGGGGAGGCGGGGTGGAGTCTCAGGTGAGTGTGGCATCTCAGACCTCCTGTGAGGCCAGCTGCTCAGTTCTAGGGGTGACATTGTGCATTTACCCTATATACACCGTGCGCCCAAGAGGCACTGTCCAGCCTGCCCCGACCAGCCAGGGGTTTCAATTGTCTCCAGTCCCACTGGCAAGGCCATCACGTCTGGTCCCATTGGTGGAGACCATCTGCAATCCTCACTGGTGAGAACCTTGACCAGCAAAGAGACTAAGTTAAGTGAGTCTGGACAATTGCATCCTGGGCTTATTAATGACATGCTAAGCATGCCATTAATATTTATGAGCATAAGGCTGATTTCACTGGCAGAATGGGGAGAGCAAGATTGCGAGAGGTGAGAAATCAGACACAAACACCATTTTATCACCTCTCACCTTACTGGCTCACCACGCCTATTGACCAGCATGGTGAGCTGGTCATATCCCGCCCTATATCTTTTCTTACAAAGCATAGAGCCCACTTTAAATTTGGACAATTATGCACTGCATAATCTCAGCTACTTTACAATTTACCAACTTTTCAACTGCAAAATAATTTCTTCATCTCTTCAGTAAATGTAATTTATGAAAGCATGGTAAAATAAACCCACCTGAAGGTGACAGAGGTTTGAGATGCTGGGGAGTAGGTACAGCGGAGATGTCAGGGGTAAGTTTTTCACTCAGAGGGTGGTGACTGAGTGAAATCAGTTGCCGTCAGTGGTGGTAGAGGCAAACTCGCTGGGGTCTTTTAAAAGATTTCTGGATGAGTACATGGGATTTAGTGGGATTGGGAGTCATAGATAGTTCTATGGCCTGGTAGGTATGGATATGATCAGTGTAACTTGTGGGCCGAAGGGCCTGTTTGTGTTGTAGTGTTCTACGTTCTATATTTTATGAATCGAACGTCACTAACCTCCATATTCAAAGGAACATCCTCCATTATTTTTGCCAGATCCAACACAATGCTACCTTGAAGCACATCTTCTCTTCATCCCCCTGTCATCATTCTGCAGTGTGTGCACCCTTCATGATACCCATGGCCCATTCCCCCATCACACCCATCTCCCTATCCCCTTCCCATAAGAACATAAGAAATAGGAGCAGGAGTAGGCCATCTAACCCTTCGAGCCTGCCCTGCTATTCAACAAGATCATGGCTGATCTGAAGTCGATCAGTACCACTTTCCCGCTTTCTCCCCATAACCCTTAATTCACATGTCTATCGGAAACCTATCTAATCATGACTTAAATATATTCAGCAAGGAAATCTCCACCACCTCAATGGGCAGAGAATTCCAGAGATTCACCACCCTTTGAGTGAAGAAGTTCCTTCTCAACTCCAATCTAAACTGCGCCCCCCACCTTATTTTGAGACAGTTCACTCTAGTTCTGCTATCCTTTCTAAGCAGGAAGAATTTCTCTACCTCTATCCTATCTAGCTTCTTCATTATCTTATATGTTTCTATAAGATTCCCCTCTCAGCCTTCTAAACTCCAACTAGTACAGATGCAGTCTAATCAGTTTCTCCTCGTATGCTAACCCCCTCATCTCCGATATCAGCCTCTATCAGCCTCCCATGCCACCTTCTCGTGCAATCTCAGAAGGTGCAACATCAACCTCTTTACTTCCTCCCTCCTGCATTTGTAAAGGACCTTTCATGACCTTAAGAGCTCCCAAAATGCTTTTAGGTCGTTTAAATACTTTGGAATTGTAATCACTGTTGTAACATAGAAAAAGTGAGAACAAATTTGCACATGGCAATAACCATGAATAGGAATGTGATAATGGCCAAGTAATCAATTGGAGTGATCTTTTTGGAGGCATAAATATTGACCAGATCATCAGAGAGACTTCCCTGTTTATCTTCAAATTACAAATGTGATCTTTTACTTCTACCTGAGAAAGCAGGTGGAGTTTCTGTTTAAATATCTGAACTGAAAGATTAGTGCTGGAATTTTTTGGCTGTTTATGTCAATGGGTTTCCCTGATTCTGATTTGGCTGAGTGCTAAATTATCCATCCTCACTAGCAGCCGCATCAAAGCATGAATGACCAGAAAATTCCAGTTGCCATCTCTCATCATACAATAATCCCTTCATGTTGAATGAGCACTTCAGCCTACATTATGTGCTCAAATCTCTGGAGTGAGATTTAACCCACAACCTTCTAACTCGGAGGTAAGAAAGTTACCTTTGGGCCAAGATTGACCTTTACAGTTTAACAGTGTCATTACAAGCACCTACTTTAGAAGCAAAACTTTTATTTGAGAGCTAGATGTCCCCATCTCGACTGGAGTTCAATGAAATCATTAAAGTTGCTAAATTCACAAATCAATGCTTTTACCCAACCTACTAATGAAATAAACTAAATGCTCATGGGGAAATAACCATATACTAAATATTTTAGCCCCCTGTTGGTTCTGAACAGTATTTTTCCATTGTTATGACATTCCAGTACCTCAAAAGACATCAATCTGAATTGGTTCAAAGGCTTTTGTAACTGTTTTAGTTTTACAAATAATGAGTGAAAATTGTTCAAAGCTCTTAAAAGTTTAGAATGTCATTAAACTAAGAGTAGATTTATGGATACTTCAGATGAAAGATGAAATTTTATCGAAGTGTTCAGCTGATACAAACCAGAAGTAGGTTGATGGATTATCTATTGGGGAGAGCTGGAGTGGAAGAGGAAAGAGCATGGTGAATCTCGATAAGGAAATTCTTCAGTCACGGGAGTTCACTTACCTCTCCTGACTCCACAACAAAGTTTTTTGAAATGTGTTTACCACTAACTCTCACAATTCTATAATGGAATATAAATATAAATGGATCACACAATGATTAGCAGTGCTGTCTCACATGCCAGACACCCAGGGTCAATTCTAACCTTGGGTAACTGGTGTTTGCATAGTCTCTCCTTCTGTGTGGGTTCCTTCCAGGTGCTCCTGTTTTCTCCCAAAGTCCAAAGATGTGCAGGTTGGGTGGATTGGTCATGCTAAATTACTGTTTAGTCTCCAAAGATGTGTAAGTTAGGTTGATTAGCCATGGTAAATGCATGGAGTTACAGGGATAGGGCAGAGGTGTGGGCCTGGATTGGATGCTCTTTTAGAGAGTTGGTGCAGACTCAATGGGCCAAAAAGCTTCTTTTTCCACTATAGGGATTCTATGTTAATGAAAAGTAAGAAGCTAATTTTAATTCTCTGAACAAGGCATGAATAGGTAATGATAAATATGTGTAACATTTGGAGCTGCATGATCAAATCAGAAAGTGGGTATTTTATTTCAGATCAAACTGGCAATAAAGGGGGCAATTTTTGCTTATCAGTTTGGGAGATCATAAGATAGCCAAGATAAGGGCCTAAGCTAAAAGTGTTGCTTAAGCCTGCATTTGGCGCGAAGTACTGTGCTGAATTTTCCTCAGGATAAGTTGTCCTCTTACAGGGACTGAAAGTAAGATCCAACCCCAATGCAGTTTCATTGTTAAACTACCCTGGGTAGGCAATGAGACCATGGTTGGCATTTTATAAGGGAGGACCAATTAAGAGACTGCCATCAAGGTACATTATTGCACTGAGGATGATAGACTGCTTCCAGAGTTGCCAGCCCAATCAGTTGGTCAGTAGCGGTCATGATAGTGGTTTTCACTGCTGAGACTGCAGGATGAAGGAGGGAAGTGCTTTCAGAAACAAGTTAAGTTGTTTTAGGTACAACACCAGGGTTATGCACCATTTCATAACTATTGCTGCTGAAGCTGTGAAAGGAACCAAAAAAAACACACATCAAGGAACTTTAAAGGGAGGGGTGGCATTCTTTCCTGCTGCAAACACTGAACATTTCTTGTAGTCTGAGCCCTCTTTATGATTGCCACCAGTGCCACATCCAAATATCTGTGGACCCTCTTCCTCAGTCACTGAGTCATCTTGCAATTTGCCCCTTTGTGCCATGATGTAGAGAAGACGGCGTTGGACCTAGGTAAACACAGTAAGAAGTCTGACAACATCAGGTTTAAATCCAACCAATTTATTTGATAGTAAACTCACAAGCTTTCAACCCTCTGGTCTTCGTCAAGTGAATGAGATATTCTGGTCTCAAACAGCACACATAACAGCACAGACTGTTTACAGGTTACTGATTAGAATGCAAATCTTTCCACCTAACCTGCTATTCAAGTCTTAAAGTGGCTAACAATGTGAGTGGAAGGAACACTGAGCACAGGTTAAAGAGATGTGTATTGTCTCCAGACAGCACTGTAAGTGAGGTTTTTTGCTAACCCAGTTCTCACCTGACAAAGGGGCAAACCCCAAAAGCTTGTGGGTTTACTATCAAATAATCTTGTTGGACATTAACCTGGTGTTTTGAGACTTTTTACTGTGTTTATCCCAGTCCAACGCTGGCATCTCCACATCATGGGGGAGGTGCCAGAGGACTGGAGAATGGCTAATATGATTCCGCTATTTAAGAAAGGTTGTAAAGATAAACCAGAGAACTACAGAGCAGTGAGTCTCACATCAGTGGTAGGGAAACTATTAGAGAAACTTCTGAAGCAGTGCATCTATTTCCACTTGGAGAGGCAAAGCTTGATCAAGGATAGTCAGCGTGACATTGTCAGAGGAAGGTCATGTGTAACAAATTTGATTGAATTTTTTGAAGAAATGACCAGATGTATAGATGAGAGTAATGCAGTCAGTGTAGTTTATATGGATTTCAGCAAAGGCTTTGATAAGGTCCCATGTGGGAGGCTTATAAAGAAGATAATTCACAAGAGATAGAGGATAATTTGATAAAGTAGATTCAAAATTAGCTCAGTTATAGGAGACAGAGAGTGATAACAGGAAGCTGCTTTAGTGACTGGAAGCCAGTGTCCAGTATTGTGCCATAGAGATCTGTGTTGGGCTCCTTATTATTCATCATTTATATATATGACATTGATGACCATGTGGGGATAGGATTAGTAAATTTGTGGATGACACAAAGATTGGATGAGTGGTTAACAGTAAGCATTATAAGAAGATATTGATGGAATGGTCAAATGGGCAGCTAAATGGCTGATGGAATTTAACCCTGAAAAGTGTGAGGTGATACACTTTGGAAGGAGTAATTTGACAAGAAAGTATTCAATGAATGGTAGGACATGAGAAAGTTCTGTGGAACAAAGGGACCTTAATGTGTTTATCCACAGATCTCTGAAAGCAGAAGGGCATGTTAGTAGGATGATGAAAAAGACATATGGAACACTGGCCTTTGTCAATCGGTAAGAATCTAGCAACACCAATTTTAAATCCAACTAATTTATTTGATAGTAAATCTGCGAGCTTTCGACCTTTTTGTTTATTTATGAAGTTTTAAAATTCTCCGACTATGATAGTTTGAAATATTTCACTGAGTAAGTTGAAGCTTGTTATAACTACATTTTATAGCTTGAACTCTACAGGCCATTTTGCAATACTGGTACATTCTGAGAAATGCTGTTACCATAAAACTGAGATCTCTAGTTTTGCCTTACACTCAATGGTGGATTTTAATGCAAACAAATATTAGTAAAATCTTGCTAGATCACTTACGAATGAAAGCAGATCATTGTTTTAATGACCATTATTGAACAGTGGGATGTCTATCCTAAAACAGTTTAGAATTTGAATACAGCCTGATGGACATCCATTCTAGCTGCTCTACTACTGTCACTGTTTTAGCGCTTAGTAATTGTCCAGTATTTCCTTTTGAACATCACTATTATTTTTTTCCTGTAATGGCTGCTGCTTTAAAGTGGATGGTGACAATTGGCAAGCAGTGCCATTTGTGAACTACTGAAAGAGAGAAAATAGAACATTATGAGTAAGTATATTTTTTCACATGGATATTATGTTTTTAAAAATGAAGTGTTTTGCATATGTTGCAAACAGTGAGGTTAGGCTCATGTGGCAGAAAATTGCATGTTTTAAAGTTGTACATTTGAGTGATTTTGTTAATTGAGCATGGCTAACATGAAAATAAAAATGTATTTTTCACAATTCTTTAGAAATGGAACAATATTTAACCTTTAGTTTACAGCTTGTAGCAGCCTGAACTAGTAAGGTCTACAACAGTTAGCACATCAAATGTAAAATTGAGGATAAAGGAAAAAGCAGCTGATATGCAGCCAATAAACAAATCAACAATTAAACATGCTTGAACTATTTCACTAAGTAAGTTGAAGCTTGTTATAACTACATTTTATAGCTTGAACTCTACAGGCCATTTTGCATTACTAGTACATTCTGAGAAATGCTGTTAACATAAAACTGAGATCTCTAGTTTTGTCTTCCACTCAATGATGGATTTTAATGCAAACAAATATTAGTAAAATCTTGCCAGACTACTTACTAATGAAAGCAGATCATTGTTTTAATTATCTCTTGTCCATACAGAACTTAAATATTCCTGGTAATTACACATTGGAATTTAAGCAGGTCCACACAATATAAGATTGGCCATATCAACAATCTTATATATAGAGCCTTAGCCTTTTGCTCACTTTGCAAACTTGATGCAGAAGTAGAGCACATCAAAGATATCCCGTGAAACAATGTCAATCCTAAGTAATGCAGAAGATTCCTTTTCCCTAGACAGTAGTTAGAATATGGAACATACTACCATATGGGACTTCACAATGCACTATAGTACTTACACTACTGGCTAAAAGGTTGAAAGCAATCCACCCATGAACTTGACAGCTGCCTCACAAGCAATTAACACTAAAGAATTATTAAATGGAAGAGGCTAGGTCTTCTATTCCTCTCTTGGGAGGAAGTCTGTTTTAGACAGGTGCCAGCCAAACAGCAGGCCAGTAGGGCAACTGGAAGTGATGGGACTACAGCTAGTCCCACCAAAATGAGGAGCCTAGGTTTTGATGGGGCTAAATTGGCAGGCCTAGGTGAGGGCTGGATTTGAGAGACTAGGTAGAGGGCTAAAAGGAAGTGGCAGAGATGATTTTGGGAAGCTCAGATCTCATTCTCCAAATGAGATTTTCTACTACACCTACCCATTACCACTTCTTGTCTGACATCAGCCCATATAGCCAAAGCTGCCAGGCTTCCTGACTGGCATGGACCTCCCCCACTTCAAGTAAATATCCGTGGCAGCAGGATGAGATCCTTAAGTGATCATTAATTTGCCACATAGGGCCCTCATTATGCCCAAAGCTGGGTGAAACACCCTACAGCTCCAAATCATGATGAGGATAGGTGGCAGGCATGGAGACTGCTGAACTTTACTTGCTCTCCTGCCTTTAATTCCACCAGTGGGGGAGCATATAATCCAGCCAATGGAATGGTTGAGGTGAATCTTATATTTTTAACTGGAAGATAGATAAGTACATGAAGGAGAAAGGAACACAAGCTGGCCTGGATGGTCTGTTTCTGAGTTGTAATTTCTATGTAATTCTTTTAACATAACTAATCTTTTATCGATATTGTTGGTATTTAAATTAACATGCATAAAAAGTTAAGATAATAATGTTCAATTTTATGTATGCTGCTATTTTGTCAGATTTATGGGAAGCTAGCTATTTGTGCAAAATTAAAATGCAGTGCTGAACAGATGTCCTCACATGGTCACGTAGATTATCTCATCTCTCTTGCCATAACTACATTGTGCAGTTACATTGATGCTGAGGAGCATTACGTCAATAAGTGATCATAGCTTTTCTCTGAAAACTTATAAATCACATACAAATCTGTTGACTGATTCATTTAAAGTGTTGTGAACTTAAATTTTATATTTCAAGTGGAATTTGTATCCTTCCCAATTTCATGCTACTGAGCAGTGTGTATGACAGAAACGTGAAATGCTTTTTAAAGTGATCTCTATTTCCAAATGAAGATAGCAGGTCTCCTGCGGTTCTGTTCACTGTAAGTCAGAGAATACATTGTTTTTATCAACAAATTATGACAGAAAAAGTGCTTGAGGAAAAATTTGCTGTAATTGTGCAGCACATGCAAAACTTAAGATGTATTATTTAGAGATAGAAATAGCCATTGGATACAAGCAATATTGGTAAAGATTTTTTTAGATCCCATACTATTTCTGTCATTATTCTCGACATAATAAACTGTTTACCTCGGGCAGAATACCAAATTCAAGCATATTTTTAAGGAACGTCATATGTTTGCTTTGGGAATATCTACTATGAAGCTGAAGAAAGCAAATGACATTTAAGTTACGGTTCCCCAATGCCATTACTTAATCACTTCTGTTTAGGAATCATTTTGTGATTATAATGATTATGCAGTAGTCATGTTTTTCAGTCTTGTATCATGATGGCGTTAGTCAAATTAAAATTATGTGGAATTTCAGCAAATTCTAAGTACATTGTAAATATATATTTCAAAATCCAAAACATAATTACTCATATATTTTATGTTTCACTTAATATGAACAAGTAAGCCAGTGAGTTGATATTTGCAATAATTATTAGTTCCAATGAAGCAAATGTTTCAAGTATATTATGTTCCTAAACTTGAACCTGTTATTATTTTCCAACAATTACCCTTTCCTCTTTGATACTGAAAAACTTAAAATGGTATTCTGCAAGACCTATTTAATCTGAGAATTAACAAATATTGATATGTAAGTACTATGGTAGTGTCCAGCAAGCTAGAGATGGTGACATTTAAGGTTCATTCTTGGAGCAGGGTCATTGTGAATGCATAGGTGTGGTGCTGGCTGCCCATTTGGAATGGACCTTCGGTTGATGACCTCATTCATTCAGGAGGTTATTGTGGATGATTCTGATACTTACTACTGACTAGGTCTTGGGGTGAAGCATTGGCCCTGAAAACTTTTTGCAAAAGAAGGAACAGAACTGAATAGTGGCACAGTGGTTAGCACTGCTACCTCACACTGCCAGGGACTTGGCTTCAATTCTGGCCTCAGGCGACAGTCTGGAGTTTGCATATTCCACCTGTATCTATCTGAGTTTCCTCTGGGTATTTTGGTTTTCTCCCACATTCCAAAGGTGTGTGGGTTAGGTTGATTAGCCATGATAAATTGCCCCTTAGTGTGTTAGGGAGATTAGCATAGTAAATATGTAAGGTTACGGGGATAGGGCCTGGATGGGATTGTTATCAGTGCAGGCTCAATGAGTTGATTGGCCTGCTCCTGCACTGTAGTGAGTCTATGATTCTATTCAAGGTTCCCTGGAGATACACCAGTAGCAGTTAAATAAAGTTAAAACCCATGATCTCATGACCCAGAGTGTGATACAAAAACAGGCCCAGATGGTCACATTCTGGAGAAAATGATGGTGGCTGAGATCAACTACAAGAAGGTTGGACTTGGGAGCAAATCTAAGAGTTTTCTGGAAAAATGTACTTTTTGGTGAAAATGTGCCCATAGAACCTAAGTGAATTAAATCTACTATCAGATTGGAATTCCTGGCTAATGCCTCAAAGAAAAGGAGCTAAAATTCTACCCAAAGGCATTTAGAGCCTTGTAAGACTTTGCGGCTAAAATGAAGGTTGCATACACCAATACCATAGGATGGAATCAAAGACGATCACATTGAAGACAGAGCTTCTTTAAGAAGGTCTTCGAAGTGCTCCTTCTAGCTGGCAATGGCTGCTGCTCTGTTCTTAATTAGCATCCATCTGTTCTTGGCCAGCAGTGGATGGTTGGGCCATAAGTGACCTTAGCAGCTAAAGAGATCTCACACATCATGGTTGTAAGCTGATCTCCTGTTAGATCTCCTGCCCTTTCTCCAACCCAACCATCTGTTCCTTAGGTCACAGGTTTTTTGCTGGACCTTAGCATTCAGCCATCTGCACAGCTGCTTTCTTGCTCCCAAGTTGGATTGCTGTTTCAGGTTCAGGAAAACCTTGCACTTGTGACTTATGAGCTCCTGAATGTCCTAGTCATTCTCATCCAACCAGCCTTTATGTTTCCTGGTCAAGTGATCTTCGCTGGTGCTGATTATGGAGATCTTGAGGACAAACCAGACACTGTAAATACTCTTTGTCTCTGGATCATTGGGGGAACATCAGATTAGCAGTAAGGTGCTGGCTAAACATGGCCCTGAGGTCTATGAGTGACTCAGTGTTGATTTTCCTGCAGCATTATTTCTGTTGCCGTTATTGCTTTGGAGCTACATTGATAATTGAAAAAGTGAGTTAGACGGTGGTCCTTCCAGCAGTCATCAGTTCCTGTCATGGTGCATGTGATATACAAGTCCTAGTGGTCCCTCACTTAGACAATGATGTAGTTAAGCTAATGTTGAGAACAAGGGTGTTACCATGAAACCCTCTACTTGTTTGTCTGACACAACAAGTATGGACTACAAATATGTGCTGGGTGTTTTGACAGGAGGAGGGTACCAGTGAATCTCCTTACCTCCTGTCTGCCAATTAAACTTCTCCAGACATCTATATCTCTTCAAACTCTGGTATTGAAGTTGCCAGTAAGGGTCAACTTATCACCCACTGAGACTTGGGCCAAGAATTGTTCAAGAATGGAGTCAAATTCCTCTTTGGACTTGCCTGTAATTTCCAGTGTTGGAGAGAATTAATTGAGGACTGTGCTGTGGTGAGCAAAGGCCATGAAGCATTTTTTTATCCTGCATGGGGACTATTTGTCTTTAACATAAGTGTCCTCAGGTGAGATTTTCCGACTTCCCTTGCACCAAAACTGGAAAATCCCGCCCCCGGTCTATGGACATTTCCATGATCTGCCCCTTGCCCATTCCGATTCCAATGGCGGACGGGATGGTAAAATTCGCCCTGACTCCTTGTTGCAACATACTACTTGCTACCACTTCAGCACAAGATAGCATGAAGTAGAAAAAGCCATCCAACAGCTAAAGAATAAAGCTTCAGGAGCAGAAAGAATCCCTGCCAAAGCACTAAAATATGACAGGGAAGCGTGCTTGGCACAAATACATGACCTCATTTCCCTTATCTGGAAGGAGGAGACCATGCCAGGAGACTTCAGAGATACCATAATTGTGACCATCTTCAAAAAAGGTGATGGGCAGGATGTTACTGTCTCGCTTTACCCAAGACTGGAAAATCCCTGCCAAGGTCAAGAGAATTTCCCACAGTCTGTCCCTTGCCTGCTCCAATTCCCCGAGCGGGCATAGCAGTAGAATTCTGGCAGGTAAGTTCAATGCAGTAATTACGGAGGAATTTCTGTGTTGTTGGCCACAGGGAAGATGATTGTAAGAGTCTTTCTTAATAGCATTCTCCATGTGGCTGAAATGCTCCTCCCCACAGTCCCAGTGTGGATTCCGGCCACTAAGGGGTGTAGCAGACATAATCTTCACTGCACAAGAGAAATGCAGGGAACAGCACCAACTGTTATATATGGCATTCTTCGACCTCACAATGGCTTTCGATACTGTCAACCGTGAGGTATTATGGAGCATCCACCTCCGTTTGCCCTGCTCTCAAAAGTTTCTCACCATCCTCCTCTGCATTTTCCACAATGACATGCAAGTCATGATTCTGATTACAATTCATGTTTGGACTGGAATCAGATAGTGCTGTGTCATTGCACTGATGCTCTTCCCAATCGTCTTTGCTGCAATGCTTCGTCTCACCCTCAGCAAACTCCCAGCTGGAGTGGAGATGAGCTACAGAACAAACATGAATATGTTCAATCTCTGAAGCCTACAAGCTAGATCCGAAGCCATCCCATCTTCTGTCTTTGAATTACAGTATGTGGATGATGCATGTATGGATGGTGTGGAGTTTGTTAGGTGTGTTCAGGAAGGTTTCCTGACACAGTACGTGGAAAAGCCTACGAGAGGAGAGGCTGTACTTGACCTGGTGCTTGCTAATGAGCCAGGGCAGGTGTCGGATTTCACGGTAGGTGAGCATCTTGGGAATGGAGATCATAATTCTATCTCTTTCACGATAGCGATGAAAAGAGATAGGATCAGGCAGGCTAGGAAGGTGTATGTCTGGAGTAAGGGGAAATATGAAAACATTAGGCAGGAAATTGGACGCATAAACTGGAAGGAGGTGTTCTTGGGGAAGAGTACAGAAGGAAAGTGGCGGTTTTTCAAGGAATGTTTGTCTAGGGCACTGCAAGACAACGTTCCAAGAAGTCAAGGAGGTTCTGGTAGGACATGGGAACCGTGGTGCACGAAGGTAGTGGTGAACCTAGTTAGGAAGAAAAAAAAGGTATATAAAAGGTTCAGAGAGCTAGGGAATGTTAGGGATCTAGAGGAGTATAAGGTGTGTAGAAGGGAACTTAAAAAGGAAATTAGGAGAGCCAGAAGGGGTCATGAGAAGGCCTTGGCAGGTAAGATTAAGGAGAATCCCAAGGCCTTCTACAAATATGTGAAAAGTAAAAGGATGAGAAGAGAAGGGATAGGGCCTATAAAAGGTGAAGGGGGAAAAGTCTGTGTGAATCCGGAAGAAATGGCAGAGGTGCTTAACGAGTACTTTGCCTCGGTATTCACAGTGGAAAGTGAACTGGGAGATTGCACTGCAGGTTTGAGGCATACGGAAAAGATTGAGTATGTGGATGTTAGGAAAGAGGATGTGTTAGACCTGTTAAATTCTATCAAGATAGACAAGTTGCCGGGACCGGATGGGATGTACCCCAGGTTATTGTGGGAGGTGAGGGAAGTGGTTGCAGAGCCCCTGGCGATGATCTTTGCGTCGTCCATGGAAACGGGAGAGGTTCCGGAGGATTGGAGGATTGCGGATGTGGTTCCTATCTTTAAGAAAGGGAACAGGGATAGTCCAGGAAATTACCGACCGGTGAGTTTGACTTCAGTGGTTGGTAAGCTGATGGAGAGGCTTCTGAGGGATAAGATATATGAACATTTGGAGAAGTTTGGACTGATTAGAAATAGTCAGCATGGTTTTGTCAAGGGCAGGTCATGCCTTACCAGCCTACTTGAGTTCTTCGAAAATGTGACTGAACACATTGACGAAGGAAGGGCGGTGGACGTAGTGTGCATGGACTTTAGTAAGGCGTTTGATAAGGTCCCACATGCAAGGCTTCTGGAGAAGGTGTGAGGGCATGGGATCCAAGGGGCTTTGGCCTTGTGGATCCAGAACTGGCTTGCGGGCAGAAGGCAGAGAGTGGTTGTGGTTGGGTCTTGTTCTGCATGGAGGTCGGTAACCAATGGAGTGCCCCAGGGATCTGTTCTGGGACCCCTGCTGTTTGTCATTTTCATAAATGACCTGGATGAGGAAGTGGAGGGATGGGTTAGCAAGTTTGCCGATGATACAAAGATCGGTGGTGTTGTGGATGGTCTGGAGGGATGCCAAAAGTTGCAGCGGGACATAAACAGGATGCAAGACTGGGCGGAGAAGTGGCAGATGGACTTCAATGCAGATAAATGTGTAGTGGTCCATTTTGGCAGGAATAATGGGATGAAGAAGTACAATATAAGGGGTAGGAGTCTTAGCTGTGTTGTAGAGCAGAAGGATCTCGGGGTCCGGGTCCATAGGACTCTTAAATCGGCCTCGCAGGTGGAGGAAGTGGTCAAGAAGGAGTACGGTGTACTGGCCTTCATTAATCGAGGAATAGAGTTTAGGAGTCAGGAGGTAATGATGCAGCTCTATAAGACTCTTGTCAGACCCCAGTTGGAGTATTGTGCGCAGTTCTGGTCGCCTCATTATAGGAAGGATGTAGAGGCTATTGAGAGGGTTCAGAGGAGATTTACAAGGATGCTGCCTGGATTGTGAGGCAGGCCTTATGAAGATAGGTTGAGGGAGCTGGGACTCTTCTCACTGGAGAGACGTAGGTTGAGAGGCGACCTGATAGAGGTTTATAAAATGTTGAGAGGAATAGATAGGGTGGACTCTCAGAGACTATTTCCCCGAGCTGAAATGGTCACTACGAGAGGACACAGTTTTAAGGTGCAGGGAAGCAAATACAAAGGAGATGTCAGGGGTAGGTTTTTCACTCAGAGGGTGGTGAGTGAATGAAACCGACTGCCGTCGGAGATTGTTGAGGCAAACTCTCTAGGGTCTTTTAAGAGACTTCTGGATGAGTATATGGAAAAGAATAGGATAGGGGGTTATAGATAGGTCTGTGGATTGGTAGATGTGATCGGCGCAACTCGTGGGCCGAAGGGCCTGTTTGTGCCTTATTGTTCTATGTTCTATGTATCTGTGTACATCTGGACACCAAGCTCCATTGTCAACACCTTCACCAAGGAGTATGAGAACATGTGCCTTAGATTAAACAGTCTCTACTAACCAATCCACTCCAAAGCAGATTACCAACCTGGTTATCAAAATCCACAATGAGGCCTTGTACAATGTGGACCACTTTCCACACCTTGGTAACCTACTGTCAACCAGGCCGATATCGACCATGAGGTTCAACACCATCCTCAGTGTAACAGCCTTCGTTTGTGTTTGAAGACAAAGATCTAGCACCAAGTTTAAAAGTTCATATAATGTAGAAGCAGAAGTAAGCCATTTGGTCCATCAAGTCTGTTCTGCTGTTCAACGTGATCATGACAGGTCTGATACCATAATCCTCAATACAACTTTTCCACCTGATCCCCATAACTGTTGATTCCCTTATTGATTAAAAATCTACATATCGGAACTATAAGCATATTTAACAACACAGCCGTTACAGCCTCTGCAGTAAAGAATGCAGATTTATTACTCTCTGAAAGAAGAAATTCTTCCTCTGTCTTAATGATGACTCATTAGTCTGACATTATGCTTATGGTCTACAGAGTAGCTGTGATATCTGTCTTCCTATATGCTTCAGTGATACAAAATACATACAGCAGACATCTCAAAATCCTGGAAAAGTACCACCAGTGCTGTCTTAGCAAGATTCTGCAAATCCATTGGCAGCATCAGCACACCAATATCAGTATTCTTGCTCAGGCCAACATTTCCAACATCGAAACATGGGCTACACTTGATCAGCTCCACTGGATG
Source organism: Sphyrna mokarran (assembly GCA_024679065.1). NCBI lineage: Eukaryota > Metazoa > Chordata > Chondrichthyes > Carcharhiniformes > Carcharhinidae > Sphyrna > Sphyrna mokarran. Next base: position 39,676,205 of record JAGIQG010000009.1, read on the forward strand.
GGTCACATTGTCCATATGCCTGACACGAGGCTCCCGAAACAAACACTCTACTTACTGCTTTAACATGACAAACAAGCCCTGGAAAAGCAAAGGAAACATTCCAAAGACACCCTTAAAGACTCCCTGAAAAAGTGAAATATTCCCACTGACACCTGGAAATCCCTGGTACAACATTGCCCAAAGTGGACGAAAAGCATTCAGGCAGGAGTTGAACACCTCAAATTTCATTGCCAAGAGCAAGCTGAAGCCAAGCATTGATAACAAGAGGAAAGTGTGGCAGTCTGAGACCCCACCCACCCACTTTTGGAACCTGCATCTACCTCATCTGTGTTTGTCTCCGCAGTTACCTAGTGTGAAAGAAAATCATTCTCAACCCCGAAGGATCAGAAGGAGAAGATATCTATGTTAAGTGGATGAGTAAATCCATAAGATCTGTCTTTATTGTGTTTGCTATTCAAATTGTAATATATAGTTTAAATTGACTGCAATATGCCCATTATTTCAAGTTGACTTTGGCTTGATTGTTAAAAAAGATATAAAAAGTGACATGTCTCCATTAACTTTTTTTGTGGTATCATTTGATAAACTCTTCATTTTTGTCTGCACAGGTATCATAACAGTACTAACTAAGTCTTCAGACAACTTCTTCCCTACTCCCTTCATGTAAGTGAGACAATTGTCACATTTATGTGCTGCTGGAAGTATATTTGTCTTTTTTGTGGAAACTGAACCCACATAAACAGAACAATATAAGCTATATTTTATTATCTCATTAGAATTAGGATTTTCTGTTAAAGTCTTTCCTCTAATAATATTTTGTTGATTGTTACAAGAAGACAACTCCTGAAGATTTTAGCTATGGTTGCTCAGTATCCTTGTCTTAATTCTGTAAAATGGTTGATTATAATTCACGATTAAACGTAGAAGGTGCACTTATCTGTTAGTATTAGCAAGATGATTATTTGAACATTTGATTGTGAAGTATGAATAGGAGTTCTTTAGATCATTAGCCCTCAGGGAAATGGTTTTAACTATTGTCTTTTATATATTAAGGCAAGTAATATATTTTGAATTGACTTAAACTTTATTCAGGTAAACAAGAAATTTGTACAAAAATATATGAGAAAATTGATTTATTGTCCAAAACAATTGCATCATGGCCTTAGTCGTCAGCTGCAATTGGATTTTAATAAACACAGCTAATTTGCCAGGAAGCTTTACATATAATAAAAATAACCATAAACAGTATACAGGAATATTATGCTTATATCAGATAATTATTTGTTTAACTTTGATTGTAATCTACTTGTTTGAAGTCAACTAGTCAACACGCTGCTGTCTAAATGTCCTCTTATTAACTATACTTCAGTTTAGTAAGAAATAAAGACAAGGTCACAGTGGGTCATGATTGATGTATGAGTTAATTTATATCTTACCCTACAAAGGATATTTTTAATTATGTATACTGTATATGTTAAAGAATTAGAGTGAAAGAAGATAGCAAGATAAGCTGTGGGAATCACATGTTTCTAAACCAGCTCCAAATGATTATATTTTTAGATAAGATACTTACTACTATGCATTATGATAAGAATTATGGTGTTTATTATTTCCAATCCAGATCTAATCTTTCACTAGCTTAACATAACTAAAAGTTATGGGTCATTATAGAATGTACACAGTAGGATATTAAAGCTAAGTAGTAAGAAGTTTGATAACCTTCATGGTAAGACTTTAAATTATGTTTGAACTGTTAATGTAAGGCAAATCTCTAAAGATGGATGTTGAGCGTGGAATTGCATTAGACAAATGGAACTAACATTTTAATAGCTATTACTTTCAAGCCTGAGGGATCCAAAGTTGAAAGGAGACCACCTTCATAAGTTTCTTTTTTAAATTAGATGAATTTTATTGAAGGTCACCAAACAATTCCTGAGGCTATGGCTACATTTAAAATTAGTGTGTAATATGAGCTTTAATTCAAGTCCAAAATGTCAAATCTTACGCAGTGAGTGTAGAAATCCTTGTAGCAAAAATTGGGGTCAGTTTGGGAGCCTGTGGTATGATGAAGTGTCACGGTTCAGTTGCTTGATCTGCAGACCATGCAAATTGTGGACAAGACCAACTTCTTGTGTTTTTGTTCTTCAGAATCCTTTAATCAAATGCTGCTTTGGTTCACTGTTTAAAATGGGTACGAGAATCATAACCTTTCTCTTGCTTCTCAGTTTTATTGTAGTGTTGACAACTGATTCTTTTAGTTGAAAGGTATGTTTGCAATTTAAAGTTGACGCAGAACACATGACCTGTTTAATCGGTACATGACTTATTTGGTAGAATGCCTCAGCCATTTCATTTATCACTGAAACATATCAGATTTTTCATAAGCTAACATGAAACTACAGAATATTTCAAACAGCTATACTCAACCACATTAGATAGTTTGGTGCTCCTTTAATTCTTGGCACAATAACAAATCCATTTTATTTTTACTGACAGTATTACCGTTGTTTTTGTCTATGAAAATTTTAAACATTTGTGGCATCCTTTCATTTTTTAAGATGATGGGGTTTGTGCCATGGTGTGTTAAGCATCATTTGGTATGGTTCATAATCCCCACTCTCATGTGGCAGTCTCTGTTGCATTTCCTGCAGAGGAAAACAGTGAGCTGTGAAGGTAACAATTCACTGGCTTCTATTGTCTCTGGACTCTCTTCACAGCCAGATGAGCACTTTGTTTCTGCTTGCCTCTTCGAGTGCCCCTCCAAACAGTCAGCCTCCTGAAGCCATGACCATCTGCAGCTGTCTCCAAGGTGTTAGTGTCAAATAGGCTTACAAGAACACTGTGTACTGTGAAAATCTCCTAGTCGTCACTCCAGTGCCTGGTCAGGTACACTCAAAGAAAATTTAGCATGGCCAATAATCTAACCAACACATCTTTCAGACTGTGAGAGGAAACCAGAGCACCTGGAGGAAACCCACGCAGATAGTGGAAAAATATGCAGACTCCACATAGACAGTGACCCAGGCTGGGAATCAAACACAATTCCTGGTGCTGTGAGGCAGCAATGTTAACCACTGTGTCATGATATGTGAGTATCAAATGATAGACTACTAGCTATTGTGAAGCCTAGATATGCAAAGATATCAAAAAGCTCTAGAGTGAGCCATTCAGCTCACTCAAGCCAGTTCCGTCAATCATTAATAGTAGGTTTGATCTTCTACCTTAAATCCACCTTTCCACAGCATTCTCAAATCTTGAAAAATCATTTTGTTAATCATAAAAAATAGAAATTAGAAACAGGAATAGGGCATTCAGCTTTTCAAGCTTGATCTGCCACTCATTTTGAATGTGGCTGATCATGGAATTCTACATCCTGATCCCCTCTTTCACCCATATCCCTTGATCCCTTTAGTCTCTAGAGCTATATCTAATTTCTTCTTGAAATCAAACAACATTTTGGCTTTAGCTACATTATGTAATAGGGAATTCTGCACATACATCACTCTCTAGGTGAAGGAATTTCTCCTCATCTCAGTTCTAAAAGATTTATTTCTTAACCTCAAACAGTGATCCCTAGTTCTGGACTTCCCCACCATTGGGAACATGCTTTCTGAATCTATTCTGTATAACCTGTCATAGAATCATAGAATTCCTACAGTGCAGAAAGAGGCCATTTGGCCCAGCGAGCTTGCACTGACGTTAATTGCACTCAGGCTATATCCCTGTAACCCCTGTTTTTATGATTACAAGATGATTTTTCAAGATTTGAGAGTGCTGTGGAAAGATGGATTTGATTTAGAAGATCAAACTACTATTAATGATTGACAGAAAAGTTAAACTGCAATTTACCATGGCCAATCCACCTAATTTGTACATATTTTGAGTGTGGGAGGAAACTGGAGCACCCAGAGGAAACCCATGCAGACAAAGGGAAAACATCCTGGGTCTGCTCAGAAACGTCCTTGACCCATTTTTTTCCCAGATGCCATGCTAGTGTACCTGTTTCCCTAGGAGGATGCTCCACATTCTGTTGTGAAGGTTAAGGGGAACTTGAATGCTTCTTATACAGAGGTGCAATTACTCTGATCACACAACCAACCCACTGGTATTCCTAAGCCCAATGGCTACTTCTGTGTCATCTTGTGCAGCTTATTAAAGCCATGCAGATCGAGGTCTACCCAATAACGTTCATAGATCATGTTCTGGCCAATAATGTTCTTTTTACTAAGCTCAATGTGAACAGCAACTTTTGGCAAATATCCATTGATATCAATATCATATGCTTTAGCCAATTATGCTTTAACCACCTCCCTTTGGGCATTTCATGTGCTCCTGAGATATTCCAGTGTACCATATCAACAATCCTTGAGGGCAAGCAAGAAGTTATCTGCCATATGGGCAGATAGTTCTATAAGAGTGGGACATAATGATAGGGTAAGAGATGTTCTCAAGTCTCACCAGAAGTATTGATCTATCCAGATACTCCCTACATTCCACTTGGCTCAAAACTCTGATCTAGTGGAGCAATCATCAGGACACAGATTGGTGGTAAAGGCTTCCCTGAGTTTTAGTCTGTAACTGGGGGTTACTGCGGTGGCAGGTGGTGGGGAAAGAATGTGGAGAACTTGAGGCAGTAAAGTAAATAGTTTCATATTGTTGTTTAACTTGATGGGTGTAGTACAAAAGGTTAACAGAAGGGACATGCTGATCTATGAGTACATGATGTGGCACTGACATCAGGTAGTCAGCTCTGATGAAGAGTCATCCAGACTCGAAACGTTGGTTCTATTCTCTGTCTACAGATGCTGTCAAACATGCTGAGATTTTCCAACATTTTCTATATTTATTTCAGGCAGTCATGTTTTAGTACTCTCAGTACTAGATCCTCAGGAAAGATGTGCCTTTCCCTGCAATCAGCTATGTACGTACTTTAAATAGTGTGAATAAAGTAGTTTTTAAGTAAATACCCTGATGTGGGCACAGCTCTTTCTTATTAGAATCTTAACTTAGCACATTCCGCAATAATAGATAACACACTGGAAAACATTCCTGTACTTTTTTATCTTGGTGGAGCAGTTAGCCCATGTTAAATTGAATAACTCATCTGTTAAAATAATAGGCAAAGAAATATCGTACAGCTACAGTACGATATGCTAATATCACAAAGATAATTTTGTGGCTTTAGTATTTCATCTAAAATGTACGACAGAATTTTTCCTTTTTTGAGATTAAATGCAGTGGCAGACATATTTAGCAGCATGTATACTGCTGCTCAAAATGGCAGCAAATCACAGACGATGGGATCACCTGATAGGTCAGAAACTGATTCATCCACCCTGCCACTAACTGGCAGGATTGAAGGTCCAAGCACTACACTTATATGCTACTCGAGCACATACATCTCATTCTCTCCAGCCTAGCTGTCTCCAGGACAGCCATAAAAGGAAGATAGTCCCTCACGTAAGCCACATTGTACTTGTACCAGTTATTTGCTGGAACTAACCAATTAATCCCATTCTCCTGTTTTCTTGTCATAGTTTTGTGTAAAAATGTTTCCTCGTGTTGTCTTTTGTTTTTGTGAATCAAATTACTGCCGCCCTTCTGCTATGGTGGCACAGTGGTTAGCACTGCTGCCTCACAATGCCAGTGACTCAGGTTCAATTTCCCACATGGGTCACAGTCTGTGCGAAGTCTGCATGTTCTCCAAGTGTCTGCATGTGTTTCCTCCAGGTGCTCTGGTTTCCTCCCACAGTCTGAAAGATAGGCTGCTCAGTTGCAGCCTATGCTAAATTCTCCTTTGGTATATCTGAGCAGGCGCTGGTGTATAACAACTAGGGGATTTTCACAGTAACTTCATTGCAATGACAATATAAACCTACTTGTGATATTAATAAATAAACTTTAATCTCTGACATTGGAAAGAATTTCTCCTTATTTATTCTACACAAATAATTGTCTATCAAATATACTAATAAACCTCATCTTAACCTTCTCAACTCTTAAGGAAAATAATCTCAATTTCTCCAGTTTTTTCATATAGCTATGGCCTAACTAATACTTTATACAGTTCGAGGATAATCCCCATGCTCTTAACTGCAATGTCTTGACAAATAATGAACGTAAAACAGCATCAAAGGTATATTCTATTATTGGAATCTTTTAGAACTGTCAGCAACTTGCTGAGCTGAAGCCTTTTCCAGGTTGGAATCTCAACCAAGAATTCATAATGACCAAATCTATCATAACAAACATTTTCAACTGCATTGCCTGATGCTGACAGAACAGATGGGCTGGATTTTACCATTGCATTGTGTCCATTGTCAGGCATGAAAATATAAGGTCGGCTGTGAGGCCATTAACAGAATCCGCACCCACGTCCACGCAGGTGGCCTCTTTACTGACATCTGAGAATGGCCGCGATCCTATTCGTGCCTGAAATGGGTACAATAGCGATTTAAATGCCTTTCCATGCATTTCAACTGAATTAATGAACTGCCCACCCAACTTCATCAGCATTTTGCCCTTTACCACTGCATTCACCAATCCGGAATCACGCCGAAATGGACATACTGAATAAAAGCCTGATTTGGCCACTCCAGCTTCTGAAAAGATGAGTTCAGAGCTTGCAATGGCTCTCTGACTCAGATCGATGATAGAGTGGGGAGGGGGGGGAGGTGATCAGGAGGCAGGCTTGATCATTTTCTGGTGAGGGGGTGAGGAAGGAGGAGAAGTTGGGTCAGATGTATCTGGGGGGAGGGGGGAAGTGAGACCAGAACATTTCTTGGGGGGAGGGAAGGTGTAGTGAAGCTAGATCATTCTCTGGTGGGTGGAGCAGGGTGGGGGGGGGGGGGGGGGGGAGTGAAGCCAGATCGCTCTTGGGGGGAGGGAGAAGGGTGTGAGGCCAGATCATTCTTTGGGATGAAGGAGGGGAGGGAGGCGGATAAAATGCGTCTTTGGTGGGGGAGTTCACTGCCACTCTGCAGGTGATCGGGGGGTTAAGGGACCAGAGGGCCATGACCAGTCTGGGTAGCGGAGAGGATGGGTGTGTAAGGAGAATAGTTATGTTGTAGGGGTGAGGGTTATGTTTGTGGGGGCCATCACTCCAGCTTTTCGTTTGCAGGCTGCTTTCTCTACTTTCTGTGGCAGAGGAGCGATCTGACACGTGCACTTTTTCAAATTTTGTTCTAACCTCGCATGCACAGCTCAGAACTCCGATCATTTTGGGTGTGGTAAGCCCCGCTCACAGTGCGATTCAGACCCATGATTTACTTTTCAGGCTGAGTGCATATGGGAGCACCTGAAAACAGATTTTGAAGTCGGATCTGAATTGAGTAACAGACAGAGCTGTCAATTGATTTAAATCATCATTCAAAACATGACGACAGAGGCTGAAAGGACATTTAAAAAATATTTTTAATGCTTTATGACACATTTAACAAATGCGAAGTACTATAATGTATGTCAACTATTACACAATATTAGACAATGTAGGAATCAACTTATCTTTGCAGGATAAATCTGATGAGTCATTGCATTAAAAACACATCTATGCTACAATACGTCATTTACCAGTGACAATGGAAGGTGTTAAAACATTTTAACACTTACCTTTCAAAGATTTTTGACTCCTCAGCAGTAATCCCCAGTGATCATGACCTTTCCAAGCAGGCTTGATGTTTTAGGATTTCTAAAACCCCACACCACTGAATGAAAATGTTGTGCAAGAGGAAATACAATTTTTCTATGGTCCCCAAAATAAGGACACTGACTGTGGAGGAGATGCATATACATTTTTCACATCAGGACTTCCCAGCCTCTGAAAAGGACACACAAAAACACTGCAGGTTCGGGATAGCAAAGGATATTTTTCCCCTTCAAAAATAACCAAATATAGAATTTTGCGCCTAATTCTAATTGCCACTTGGAGATGAAAATCTGGCCCATTGTCTCCTTACTTCTATTTATGTTTTAATTATTTATTTATGTATTAATTATTTATGTATGCTTTATTTTCATTTAATGTACTTCAAGTTCCTTTAATATTGGTAATATTTACTTCATATATTTTACATTTACCCCATTGAAACTAGTTTAAGACCCTGATTATTTATATATTTCCTGTTTCCTCAATATTTACAATATTTTGCATTGCAGTAAATTCATACACTGACACAATTGCTCTGCTTAGCAAACCATAAATTCACTCAATGCCCTGTGGAAAAAAGCATAATTTAAGTGGAACGTTCCTATATTTTAGTTTTTCCTTTTCTATCTATGGAGAAAACCACGCTTTGAAACAGCTGAAGTAGATTGCAGGCTTCGGAGGAACAGGTGATTTTTGACATCTGGTTCTCAAAGCTGTCCACCATTCAGATTTTCCTCATCTCATTGTCTAGATATGTTGTAGAGATTGATTATTATGATTAGGCCGTTATCATTGTACTATGCAACTGTTAAGATAGTAGAAGACAAACTAGATAGTCCTTGGTCTTTTCTCATCTGGCAATTCCTAAGTTCCTATGTTTCATTTAAATCAAACATTTATTATGTGGGAAATGAAAAGGCACAGACCCACAAGAATTGCAACTTTCTTGGAAGTGCCTTTTGAACAAGATAGTGATTAGGATTATAGCATTTGATATGAAAAATTAGCAAAGCAAATAATGTCATGACTGTACCGGCAACAGGAAACTCCACTCAGAATGCTTTCAAATTGTCTTTGTGAGCTCTAAAGAAAATCATAAAGAAAAACTGACTCCTGGGAATAATTTCAGGGCTGAAAGCTCATCCTGTAGTTTATGATGTCATTTGATCCTCAACGAGATTACTGCCTTGTAATCACTCCTGAGCGTTCATTACTCTCTAAACACAAATAAGATTGAATGATTGCTCTTGCAGAGCAACTGCAACTGTGATAATGGTCATTTGTAAATTTTCTTATTAGCATTATTGTTTATTTAGGAAAGGAAATGCTATAAATAAAACTGAGGAGTGTTTTATATCGAATTATTGAATGAATGATTAATGCACTGCATCACTAAGACGTGCCAAGTGTTTGAACAAAACTTGAAAAATCTTGATACGATGACACATTTATTAGAAATCTACATTTTATATTCCCATCTAAAGCCGTGATTTGCTGAGCATGTATTCCCTTTACCTTTTGCTGTATAGGTCATTGACCAAAACACAGGGGGCAGGATTTTCCAGCCACGGTCACCCCAAAACCGGAAAATCCCAGCCAAGGTCGATGGACCTTTGCATGGTCCTCTCCCACCTGCAGGAATCATAGTGGGAAAATTTCCCCCCTTGGTCTGCAGAGCTGCATCACAGTTACCTACTATGGAAGCAATAGAAGTTGCTAAATTTGCTCTTATTAAATCATGAAGTGCAGGAAAACTCAGCAGGTCTGGCAGTATCTGTGGAGAGAGGAACAGAGTTAATATCTTGAGTCCAATAATTCTTTTTCAGAGATATAATGTAAAATAAGAGCAAAATAATGAAGATGCTGGAGATTTGAAATAAAATCAGGAAGTGCTGGAAAAACTCAATGGTCAGGTAGCACCTGTGGGGAGAGAAACAGAGTTAATAGAGTGTGCATGCGTGTGTGCTCTAATGGCCATTTTATTCATTACTTTTCTATATAAATTATCCATTTATTGCTTTGGTATCATTTTATGTTTGCTCAGCAAGTTATTTCTCTTCTTCATACCTTACCACTTTTTTCACATCCATGTTTAATGTTGTGCAATAGCTTATCTTTCTGATATTTGCTGATCAGCCCTTTAAATGAAAAAAAGATGGAAATGCACACCTCCCACATGAGAAGATTGAACAAGTTTGCTTTAGTGGAACCCATTTCACTTTTCTCCACTAGCCCACAAAGTAGAAAGCAGGTTGCCTCTACTGTAGTCAGGACTGGTAAAGTTACAGATCAGAGATGTATTCATAATATTGTAGCTCTAATTCTCTGACACTTTAAACATGGCTCCCTGTTGGGAATGTAGGGTTCGGTGAACATTTATTTTACCAAAATAATTAATAACAAGTTTTGTAAGTTAGATCAAGAATTCTGTAAATTGCATTAGCTAATAAACAAGAACAACAATAGATATTTATTTTAAACCTTAGTATATTGCTACTTCTAGATAAAATTTTTGAATGTGTCAATTATTTGTACTGTACTGATTTGTCTGGAATTTTTTATATGTGAAGACCTTCACCTAGAATTGGAATTATATGAGCAAGGAAAGAGCTTGGTGCGGTTCCTGTTTCTGCCTTGTTTCTATGCCTTGTTCCTTTAGCAATTCCACCTATTTCCCATACTTCCTTCCCCACTCCACTTGTCTGCCATGATATAATCTTTGACAACAGAACTAGCAACATACTGGGCTCCCCCAGAAATCTTAATAATTTGTTCCAAACTTGCTGTACTAATGCCCAGTGGCAGTCATTGGTAGTCATTATGAGTGGCAGACCATCAGTGAAGCAACTATAAATAAACATTACTTTGTCTTTCTCTCTTGTGAGAGATGAGTGGAATGTAAAGAGACAGTTTCTCATCCCAATGTTCGATTGGTGTCTCTTCAATTCAAAATTGGGATTTGGGAAGGGTGGGGTATTTGAGATACCTGAAATCACAGTTGACTGCAAAAATCCCATCTCATCATATTTCTAGCAATACATTATAACTCTTAGTATTACCAGTTCTTTACACTTAATACTTAGATCAGGAAAGTTGCTTGATGAGTATGTTGTGAAGTTGTGTCTATATTGCAATTCCATGCTCAAATCAAAATTATGATCGTATATTAGCTTATTTGACACTGACTGTAACAATTATTTATCTTATTGATAGCTCTATGGTTGTCAAATCTGTATGACTGAAATAATAATACAAATTAAGGATCAATTTGCAATTAGATTACTATGTAAGTGATCATTAAAACTAATCATTATAATTGTGCTGTTGGGACTTAACCAAGAAGAGCTTGAACAAAGCTGTTGATGTTTATAAAATGTGCAGCAGAAAACAGTAATTTTTTTTGGCGTGAACTAAGTCTGAAATTTCCAGTGAAAATTGTTTCAATTATAATATGTGCTTGAATATGGGGATTAATCCTAGTGTATCTAAATAAAAAAAGCTAATGTTGATTGATAGATGATCAGTTGCTTTATAATTTAAAAAAATAGTTTAAGCTTTTCTGTTTATAGTAGAATTGCTCTTAGAATAAGATTCAGCAAACCCTTTCTGGGTAATTCTTACAGTATGGCTAGAATTTTAACTCTCCATTCCGAGCATAAATCAGGTACAACATTGCAAGAAATTTGCTGCAGGATTCTACCTCAATCCTGTTGACCACAATTTTAAATTGAAGATGACAAGTACCTGTTGTAAGCTGGTTCTTTAGAGAAGCAGATCGGATCTTGTTAACATTGGTAATTCTGGCTTTCCCCTCCAGCTTGATGCCTCCTGAAGGCTGATCACCAGGACAACAAGCCGGAAGGCAAAGAGACAATGAAGTCTATTTATTCATTGGTAGAGCCTGGAGGAGCGAGGAGAAAGTAGGCCTTCTGTGGCCTAGACTAACCTTACCCTTCAGAGCCTTTACTCTTGAATCAATAATCATCCTGAAACTGCAATTCCTGCACGTATCTTGACTCCTGGGTAGCCTCTGAACCACCCGATTTTAATGCATTTTCGACTGACTTCCCTACTGTTTTGGTTAGGAAATTGATCAGCAAATGTTAATGAGGTTTCACTGTTCAAAATCTGCTGAGATCCCTGCTTGGACTGTTGTTCTTCAACTCTGGAATTAAAATTCCCCCTTATACCTTTGTTCTGGTTATTTCAAATGCCATTACAAAATTTGATAATTGAAGTTGTGAAATGTGCTGGGAAACCACTTTTCATATTTAAAAAATAAAACTGTCTGGCATTGTGGTCTAAGAATGCTCTAATATAATGCAGTCGCAACAGTGATTGTTAACCTTCAGCTTTTTATTAACTGAAGCCTTCCATTTAAAACATTAAACCACTAGTGTTTAGCAGAGTCAAAATTGTTTGTTGAACACCAAATGCCAGCACTTTCCATTTCATAAATCATAATTGACCTCCAAATGTTTGAGTGAAAAGAAAGGAATTCAGTGTTTGCATGATTATATTTTTGAAGTCAGGAAACAAATTGAGCTTCATTAGGCTTTTCCAGTTTCCTTTTAATAGTAATGTCATGCTACCTAATGAGTTCTGAGTGTCAACCATCTGTGACAAATGGCTCACAACCTGTTTAGTGGAGCAATGTGAGTAGAATTTTGATAAGTGCAGCTCTGCGGTTACAGGTTCTACTTTGCTACTGCATTCAGAGGGTTCTAAAAACGGGCTGATAGTGGTTTAGGACCATCAGATCAGTTAAACAATGATTCAAGAAGTCACCAAAAGATAATTGGAGATTTAAGACTAATTAACTCAGATCAACAGCTCTGCTGATAATCCCCCGAATGCAAATTGCACACAGATAATATGTCACATCATGCATGTGTAGATGCTTTGTTTCATGAAACTCCGCAATGCAGCAATTCTGTTCTTCATTCATAGTTTTTTCTCCCATTGTCACTAAAATGCAGAACTGGACATTTTCAATCTAATCCTAAAATCAGCTGAGGCTAATGGTGTGATTACAGTATAGTTTTACAAAACACAAAGCGTAATTAAAGGCTTTACAAAGCTAGTTATTTATTTTTAAGTTTGGTTCTTACTTCAAAAGGATATTCAAGCGCTAATAATATTTAGTCAGTGAGGACTTATGCATACACTACAGGTTCACAGAAAGGCCATATGAAACTATGACAAGGAAAGAAATCCTCTTATTTTGTTGATAACAATGTAACTTGAATGTTTGAAACAAATGATCTTTTGTGATTCATTTGAATCTTGGGTTCTGTATGATTGCTGTACAACTATGTCCAGCAAAATATTCCACATAGTAACTACATGGCATACTTAATACTAGCTAAATTGGTTGATACTAGCAGTGCAACAGGAGCTCATATGAAGCATCAGCCAAATTTATAGTTGTGGTTTCCATTGACTTGGAAAATATTGGCAAGATTTTTAAGTTCAAGCCAAGTCAAGACAACATTGAGACTAGGATAAAAACAGAGAATGCTGAAAAAAACTCTGTAGGGAGAATAGGAAATTAGCCTGGAAAAAGAATTTGAACTATCATTCTTAGCACCTTGAATGGAAAGAAGATCTGGCATGGTGAAAAATCAGCTGCTAATTCACCATTAATCAGTTTCATGCTGTTGACGTAGACCAATTTCATCCCCGCAGAGTTTGGGGTTCACACTATTTTGGTGTGGATTGGTGTCAAGTTTAACTCTTTGACTCTTTAATGATAGTGATTGGAGGACTGAAGGCCCTGTTCTTATACTGTAATTTTCTTTTTCTTTGTTGTTTGTTCTATACGTCAATGGGCCATGCTTAATGGCATATTGTACTCGATTATATTATATTGTTTTTACATTACATCTGCTTGATGACATATTATACACATCAGCTAATTTAAATGATAATGGTACTTTTCTTTGGAGACATGTGGAACAAAGAAAAAGAATAAAAATTACAGCACAGGAACAGGCCTTCAGCCGTCTAAGTCTGCACTGACCATGCTGCTCGACTGAACTAAAACCTCCACCCTTCCAGAGACCACATCCCTCTATTCCCATCCTTTTCCTGTATTTGTCAAGACGCCCCTTAAAAGCCACTACCATGTCTGCTTCCACCAACTCCACTAGCAATGAGTTCTAGGCACCCACTACTCTGTATAAAAAAATCTGCATTGTACATCTCCTTTAAACCTTGCCAGTGGCACCTAAAACTTGGGCCCCCAGTAATTGATTCTCCTACCCTGGGAGAAAGCTTCTGACTATCCACTCTGTCCATGTCTCTCATAATCTTGTAGACTTCTATAAGGTCGCCCCTCAATCATTGTTGTTCCAGTGAGAACAAACCAAGTTTTTCCAACCTCTCCTCATAGCTTGTGCCCTCCATACTAGGCAACATCCTGGTAAATTTTTCTGTATGCTCTCCAAAGCCTCCACACCCTTCTGGTTGTGTGGCAACCAGAATTGAACACTATATCCCAAGTGCAGCCTAACTAACATTCTATAAAGCTGCAACATGACTTGACAAGTTTTAAACATAGTGCTCTGGCCACTGAAGACAAGCATGCAGTATGCCTTCTTGACTATCTTCGCCACCTGCATTTCCACTTTCAGTGACCTGTGTACCTGGACATCCAATCCCTTTTCTGATCAGTACTCTAAAGGGTTCTGCCATTTACTGTATATTTTCTATCTATATTAGATCTTCCAAAATGCATACTGCAGATCTGTTGAGTGGTCAGCTATTTCGGTCACCAGAACAGGTGCATGTTCTCCACATTTCCCTTCTTATCACCACTTGCACTGTTGTGAATTGTCCAACCATTATTGAGTTTTTTTAAAGAAAAACTTGAAAGAATTAAATTTATATGACACCTTTCATGATTTGAGGACATCCTAAAACCTTCACAACAAATAAAGTAGTCAAGTGTGGTCACTATTGTAATGCAGAAAACATGGTAACCAATTTGTTTAATGGCAAACAGCTTTTAAAATGCAATGCGTCTGTAGTTGCTTGTGGGGAGGGAAGGAAGAATTCAGCTCAACTTTTCTTTACATAGCTCCCATATATAGAAAGAGGTCTCCATGCACTTCACTGAATTGAAAGAAAAATGGAGGTTAAACCAAAGAAGGGCAGTAGTGGCTCAGGTTGATTTCAAGAAGGTCATAAATGAGAATAGGGAAGTAGACAAGTTAAAGAAATTGTTTGAGCATCAGTCTTAGACTGCTTATTGCTTGGCTGCCAATGATGAGACAAAAGAAAGAGTTGGGCAGAAGAGACTCAACTAGAAAAAATTATATTTGTCAAGGTAACAAACGCATGAATAAGAATTTCAGTAGCAGATAGGCTGGATAAAGGAGGAAATGTTACAGAGATGGAAATAGGCACTCTTCGAAAATGAACAGAATTAACAGTGAGAAACTTTGCTTTGAGCCAAATAAGATGCTGAGGTTGTGAACAGTCTGGTTCAGCCTGAGACAGTGATCAAGAAAGATGACAGAGTGTCAAATTTGCTGTGTTTGTAGTGAGAGTCAATTATGACTTTTCAATCTTCAATTGAAGAATGTTGCTGCTGTTCCAAGGTGGTTATTGAAGGAGCAGTTTAACAGCACAGAACAGTAAACGGTCAAAAAAGTCTTGAAGAGATGAAGTTGGGTCTATCAACATGATGTAAGGTGTCATCAAGAGGTCCCAGAATGGATCTTAGGAAGCAGTACAATAGCGGGAAGACAGCCCATTTGTAAAAACACCTGGCTATAAGAGAATTTCTAGTCAAACTAAGAAATGATTATCCCATAAAACTGTTTCCCAAGGCCCATTCTTATTCATGCATTGTCACCTTGAGATTTAAGAAATGCAATTCTTTTCTAAAGATAACAATGCTGTCCATTATGTCAAAGGTTTCAGTGGTTTAGAAGGATTAAAGGGATAGTGCACTATGGTCACCAACACAGAGAATAGCATTAATGACTTTCATTAGACTATTTCGAAGAAAGAAAGACAGATTCAAGTGCAGCTTTGCAGGATGAATGGACATGGGTTTTAAAAATAATAGCACATTTAAGGATGTTGGGGAGGAAATGGAAGTTGCTAATGAGGGGCAGTCCATCATGATGAATCCAGGATTAAATACAGAATCATCCAGTTGAAGAATTGTTAAAAAACACAGTGATCTAGAGATGAGTTAAAAACAAAATAGACTGATCAAAACAAGATGAAAAAGAGTAGATAAGAGAATTTGAGTATTTGAGTTGGCTATGCTCACAGCTTATTTAGTTCTAATAGAAAGTAGTCAGAAGTCTTAGTTCAAAAAAGGGAAATGGTAGCACGGTGGCACAGTGGATAGAATTGCTGCTTCACTGCACCAGCAACCCAGATTCAATTTTAGCTTTGGGATTTTGCATGTTTTCCCTATGTGGGATGTGGGTTTCATCCAGGTGCTCTGATTTCCTCCCACAGTCCAAAGATGTCCAATTTTGCAGACTCTCTTTATGTTGCAGGGCAACCGACACCATTGCTGCAAATTAACTTTATTACGAATACATTTTCAGAGCGTGAATACACAACGACAAGACATGTGCAGTCTTGTTACATTGTACACTTACACTGACCTACAACCCAATGAAGTTTAAAGTGTAGAATATTGCATCTCACACTGGAATCCATTACACAATCACTCTATTGTCATTTCATTATAAAGCTTAGCACCTCTACAGTGCAAAGGAGACCATTTGACCCATCAAGTCTGCATCAATTCTCTGACAGAACACCTTACTCAGCCCATTCCCTGTCTTATCCCTGTACCCCACACATTTTTTTTTAGAGCAACACAGCATGGGAAACAGGCCCTTCGGCCCAACGAGCCCGCACCGCCGTCATAACTATATAGTAACAATTCCGTTATCCTATTCTAATTTTAGGTTATTCCTAATATGGAAGAGTCTCAATGTAGGGACAATTTGTTTCCCAATCAGCCTAAGAGCGAATCTTTTGGGATGTGGGAGGAAACCGGAGCGCCCGGAGAAAACCCACGCAACCACGGGGAGAACGCGCAAACTCCCGCAGACACCGGCCCAATTCCAAGAGTCTGCACAGCTACATTTATCCCACTTATCCTCCTAATCCATACATCTTGGAATATTAAGGGGGAATTTAGCAATGGCCAATCCACCTAACTGCACATCTTTGGACCATGAGAGGAATAGTAAGAGATCTCACAACACCAGGTTAAATCCAACAAGTTTGTTTGGTAGCACAAGCCACAAGCTTTCATAAGGTGAGTGGGAGTTTTATTTACAAACAGGGCTTATATAGCTACAACCTCAATTTACATGATAACGTAGCTGTAAATTTACAAGATAATGTATTATTTTGTATATTAAGTTTGTATCTATATATGCCCTATTTGTGAACAGAACTCTCACTCACCTGATGAAGGGGCAATGCTCCGAAAGCTTCTGGCTTGTGCTACCAAATAAACCTGTTGGACTTTAACCTGGTATTGTGAGACTTCTTACTGAGCCCACTCCAGTCCAATGCCGGCATCTCCACACCATGAGAGGAAAGAAGAGCACCCGAAAGAAATCCATGCAGACACAGTAAGAACATGCAAATGCCATACAGTGTGTTAACCAAGGCTGGAATTGAGCCCAGGTCCAGACATAGAAAAATACATGGAAAATAGAAAATAGAAGCCATCTGGCCCTTCAAGCTTATTCTGCCACTCATTATGATCATGGCTGATCATCAAATTATATACTCTGATGCCACCTTCTCCCCATATCCCAGGCAATGTGAGGCAGCAGCGCTAACCACTTTGCTGCCATACCATCTATAAGTGCTTGGCTGCATGATCCACATCATAATTTAAGATTTAAAACATTGGAGAGAGGAGGCATCTATCTTGAAGCATTGATGAAATTTCCATTGCAGGCAGGAGCTTCATTCAAGCTGTAAACTTTCCTGCCTATGAGCTTTGAGAGGTCACCTACTGTCCTCAGCAAGACCATCTCGAAGTCAATTAAATGAGTTGCCCCCGTGTATTCATAATGAATGACTGTTGCCTCCCCAGGCTGGAGGTGGTTTCACGATTCAGAAACATGGTGCAATATTCTGCTTCCTGCTACTGGAAGGAAAATCCTGCTGTTAATACTTAGACTAACTCTGTGATGGAGAAAGATTTAGAGATAGACTGTCTGTTATAGTCTTCTTTGTGATTCCCTGATTTTAGCATCATCATTCAGAACACTTATCAGCCAGAGCAACCTGTTTTCACACAGAGTTAAGTCAAGCATTGTCTGCTTTGAAGTTTATGCCCCTTGCTATATTTTTAATCCTTTGACATTATCTTCCGTCAGAACAAAACGAAATTCCAGATTGGCATCTTGTTTTAAGTGATTATTGTCCTAAAAATAATTGAACTGCCTGTCAAATAATTGTTATGTCTTGTATACATAGCATAATCTCCCATTGAAACAATGAATGACAGTTTGAGCGAGTACTGATTGGAACTCTGTCCTCAGATGTAAATATAGTCAATACAACTGAAATCTATTTATTTGGAAAATTGAGAAGTGTATTATAAATACTATAATAATAATTGCAAAAATGCAGCATGTCATTCAATTAATCATAGGCTGCAACACTGACTTTTTTATGAAGCCAAGGTCACAACATTGTCAGCAGTTTATTTCTAAAATACAATTAGTAAAATTGGACCGTATTTTGCAATTTTTTCAGGTGGAAAAAACCTGAAAGGGGTGCATTTTCGGGCTAACTTTCCACACCTAAACAGTGTTAGTAACAAACTCTCCTCCATGTTAGTTCATGGTTATAAAAGTGCTAATTAAAACAGATGCCAACAGAACGTATCCTGGGAATTTATTTGCCCTGCATGGATTGGACATAATTGTTCCAAATGTTGTTTAAAATGCACAAATTTCATATTAAATTTAAGAAAACAAAGCATGGCAGGTATCTTAATAAATACAATTATTTATTAAATTCTTTTTATTTAGCAATCTTTTGTCTTATAAGAAATGCTTGCGCTGTGGTGATCAAATCTGTGTTGAATATTGCCTTACAGCTCAGGAACCCCACTCTGACATGACAGTTTTCTGCAGAGGCAGATAGAGGGCTGAGAAGTTAATTCACTGCCCTTTGTTTTTTTCCAGATCCTCTTCATGCCCATGTTTTCCATTTCTGCTTGCCCATCCAATGGCCATCCAAACAGTCAACCTCCAGAGGTCATGGCCGTTGGTGCCTATCTCCCAATTGTCAATATCTGTCATCTTCATATCTAGCTTTCATGTATTCTTGCAGAGTTCTTGGCAGTCTGGATGCCCAGGATGTCATGACCCAAGTGGTCAGTTCACCATTCAGAAAGTTTGGATATATTACTATCATCGATCTGATGACTGTGGGCAAACCAGAGCAGAATGTTGACTTAGCATTGAGTGCACACTGATTATATTAGCATGCTCCAGGACCTCTGATTTGGTGACCTTGTCCTGCCAAGATTTGCAGAGGACATGTCTAAGAAAGTGAATGTGGAAACTGTTCAGAAACTTTTCTGCTGCCTATCATGTTATCCAAGTGTCACTACTTTAGCGGCATGCACTGATGTAAGATTGGTAGATCACAGTGCAGTGTTTTCAATCAGTTTGCTGTTATTCCAAAATTTCTTACTCAACTTGGGTATAACAGTTGGAGTTTTTGCAATGTGCAAGTTGATTCAAGCATCAAGTGACAGACCGCTGGTGATTGTAGGTGCCAGGTATGTGAAATCATTAACATCCTCCAACATCAATGCTGATATATGGCAGTGTGGCAACATTCTGTCTTCCTGATGCTGCTGGTCAAAGCAAACTGTATACAAAAATGAGAGCGTCTATCCACTTGCTTCTGAAGGTGTTAATTAGAATGGAATTATTGTGGTTTTGTAAGCAAAGAGCAACTTTATGATGAGGACTTGATGTAGCTCTGTCTTCGATCTCAGGTGAGCAAGGTTGAATAGCTTTCTGTCAGTTTTGGTATGTGAATAAACATCCTCTATAGATGACCTGAAGGCATATATAGCAGCAAAGAGAAGAGTCAATGAACCAAAGATTATCGATGCCAGGACACAGTCTTATTTGACCCTATTTTGGATCACAAAGGTTCTGATCTTGTTTCATCATAGCTGACTTTACGAATCATATTATCAAGGAAAGAGGAGATCACATTGAGCAACTTCAGCAGGAACTCAGTTTTTTCCAGCAGCTTAAATTTGAGTCTTTGCTTACATGGTCAAATGCTTTGGTGAGATCAACGAAGGCAATAAATAGTAGCCTCCTTTGTTTGCAGCATTTTGCTTGCAGACTGCAAAGATCATGTTAATTATAGATCCTCTGGTTATGAAACCTTACCGGAATTTGGATTATAGCCAGAATCTACAGTCCAACAAGTCAACATGGGCAAATATATTGCTCACAATGGTCAGCTGGCAGATGCTTGATGGCTGTTGAAATTGTTGCAGTCATCGTTTTTTTCCTTACAGGCTCACAATTATTGCATTGCATGTAATCTGTGGCACAATCCCCTCCCTTCGGCAGGGACAGAAAAGTTTGTGCATATGCTGCAGGAGTGCGCAGTTTCTTTGTTTAATCTGTTCAGGCAACATAGTATCAGCTTTCCCCAAGCCAAGCAAGTCAATAGCTTTGATAACCTCCTCTATAGTGAGTTCAATGTTCAGCTATCCCAAGACAGGCAGGCTGCAAGTTTTCTATTAAGTATAGAGCTTCCTTGGGGATTGTGATCTCCCTGGTGTACAACTCAAGCTAGTGTGCCATCTAACCTTAATTACAGTTGGAGATGACTTCTCTGCTAACTTTTCAATGGAACTATTTTCTTCGCTGATGCACCTGTTGCAGTTTTGTTCCTTTCATACTTGTCCCCAGCATTCCCTGCGTTGAAGGATATCTGGATATTTTAGCAAAGTTGGAACCAGTAATCATCAATGCACCCACCCAACAGTCTGTTGGACTTTACTTTGAATAGTTCTTGGTGCATTTAGAGTCTTTTCATTCAGACCTCTCTTCTAAGAGCATGGCCGGTATCTTAGCAAATTCAAAAATTGATTAAATACTTTATATTATCTGAAACAAAATAATATAACTGAGAGAAATAACATTGAGAAGAATGGATCATTTTTTGCATTAAATATCTCTGTTAATTAGTGCTTTCACAACTTAGAAACTATGTAATACAAAGTTAAAGATCATATTATTAATGACTGCAACTGTCAAGCTGTTCAGATTGTCTGGCTGTTTATTGTATTCAGTGACACAGTATGACTAATCTGTGTAGTAGTCAATTGTAAATGTTTGAATGTGCTTTCCAGCAGAGATATCCAATGCATTATCTTTCTTAAATTACCAAGCTGCTGGATATGAAATGCTTTGAGTCAACATCATTTATATTGCGCAAAGGATTATTTGAAAGTGCGAGCAACCATTGAGTCAAAAAACACTTTTACCTCTTACTGTGTAATACCCTATAAAATGCAGGTTATTGCTTTAATATAGTTTCCCTACATGAGCAATAGTAAAACTTTTGCTTCAGAGAAATTCAGCTTGTTTTCAGTACTTGCAACCTAATGAAAAGAAATATTGGATATTCCCAAGTTTGTCAGTTTAAGTAAATATTAGATTTGTAATTATATTGTTTTTAAGCAACAAAAAATACAAACAAATTTATTACAAAAAATTATCTGTGAATAATTTTATGATCTATTTCTAAAGGAATTTTGACAATATCAAAATATTACTATACATTAGATCACTATGAAATCAGTATCAGCATTGTGGTGTCAATTCCAGCAGTACAAAACGTATCGAAAAATGAAGTGTTAATCTGGTGAAGCTACAACACAGACTTTGTGCATACTAGGCAGCAGAAGCAATACACTTTATAGACAGAGCTGAGCAGTTGAGCAATATTATATATCATGAACGGTAATGGACAGTTAAGCAACTAGAGAGATGAGGAAACTACCTGAGCATTTGGATACTAAATCATACCTGAGTCTAATATGTGAATACAAAAGATAAGGCTTAAGCATTTGCAACCATCTTCAGCCAGAAGTGCCAAGTAGATGATCCATCTCTACCTCTTTCTGAGGACCCACTACTTCAGAAATCAGTTCTGCAGCCTATTTATTTCAGACTGCATAATTCAACAAAGGTTATGAGTCCAGATATATCCCAGTTATTTTACCGAAGATTTGTTCTCAGTACTAGCTGTGTTTCTAGCCAGAGGTTATTCTAGCACAGGACAATATTGGCATTGACTTGACAAAGTGTAAAATTGCCAATAAATGCAAATTCTTGCCTCAATCTATTTTTAATTATCAGCAAAGTGATGCAAAATGGTGTCAACAGTGGAATCAAGCTGCACTTACTCAGCAATAACTCCTCCAACAATGCTCATTTCTGTTTCCACTGAAGTCATTCCGTTCCAAACTTAGTTACACTCTTTGCCCCAGCATAGACAAAGGAGCTGAATTCCAGAGGTTAGAGACTGACAACCCTTGGCATTTGGTTGAGTGTTATATCAAGGAGCTATTGAAGTCAGCAGGACCCAGAGGAAAATTTTCAACTGGAATCATACCTACAAAAAAGGAAGATGGTTGTGTGATAGGATTTAATGAGCCCAACAGGAGTGTCACCCACTGTTAGGAGAACTATTGGGGAACTATTGTCGGTTCTGTGGGATAGGCCTGACAGAATTGTGCCCATCAGGTTGCCAATTTCCTGCTGAATGCATCCCTCATTGCCAAGAAATTCACAGTAGAAGTGCAACGTTGGCAGGACTGGAAAATCCCATCCCCATGAATGGCCACAAAATTCTGGCCATGATGATCACATCTTTCTTTCTCTGCTTGTGGGAAAAGAAACAATTTAGTCAAAGGCAGAGTGTGGGATCATATGAGGATTCCAGCCCAATACTGAAATCCAGGTCTTTCTCAATCCAGTTGTTCCTGAACTCACTTCCAAAAGACCTGTGGTCATTATTCTAATGTAGGATGCATGACAGTCAATATGCGCACAACAAGATCTGGCAAATAATAGTGAAATATTAATTAGATAATTAATATTTGTCATGTTTATTGACTGAGGGATAAATATTAGCCAGGACATTAAGATAATTCCCTTTCTTCAAAATAGTGCCATGGGATCTTATGCATCTTCCTTGGAGACTAGATAGGGCATCATTTCAATGTCCATCCAAAACATAGCACTTCTGACAATGCATGTTCCCTCAGGGAACTAGGACCTAGTTCTGGAGAAGGGCCCTTGACCTAAAACATTAACTGTTTCTTTCTCCACAGATGCTGCCAGACCTCCTGAGTTTTTCCAGCATTTTGTTTTTATTTCTCTCAGAGGTCTCTGCCGGGTGTCCACCAGTTTTTATTGAACAAGGTATCCTCAGCAGGCTATTCACTCAGTACTCAAAATTTGCATCTATTTCTGAAGCTCTCATCTGATTCAGGTTCACACGTCAGCAGCACAAGATAGCAGCAATGTTAAAATCATTACTGAATGGGAAATAAATGTAAGTGCATCACTTGGATTACTTCTGTCAAGTAAAGGAAATTAAAATTTCTACTGATGATGCCAATGTTTGTTCTGCAATTCATAGTTAAAATATGAATACAATTGACTGTTGATATTTAAATTGCTTTTATATGGCAAAGAATCTAATGCGCAATAAACAATACTCATAATGTACCGAAGTGCATGATTGCACTTGATCATGTGCATCAAATAGATAGAAGCAGAATACCAAATCGTAGTGTGAAATGTGATGCAGAGGGAGATTAATTTCCCTCTCAAGTGAGAACAGTGTTTGTGTCAGACAGATTGGTTGTAAATACTGATATCCAAGGACATGAGCTGAACCTGAGACAGAGAGTTGATTGAAGAATGACCATGATTGAGGTAGTACATTTACAGGCCAAGGTGACTGGCGCTGTTAGGAGATTTCAGGATGATGATGTTACCCTTCATGTTGACCTAGCATTGTACTTGATATTAGAGCTGATAAGTGGTATCCTGGTCCCAGAAGTGTCTTTCATAGGGTCAAATGCATGATCATTCTTCTGAAGGGAAATGTATGGAAAGAATGCCTCTCTCTTTTGTGAAAAATATTGAATTCTCTCAAGTATAGTGATATGGCTCCCAAGAGCAGAACTTTATCAAATTGCCCTAAATGAACTGGTAATAAATACAGCAATGAATTGTTGTTTGTCTATTACAATCTGCAACTAGTTAATAATTAATTTGTATGCATTGCTATTGAAGTGCACATCTGACTCCTTAAATTGTGAGCTTGTGGTCCCAATAGACAAGGTTTATATTACAGATGAATAATGAATATAGCAACAATAAAAATTATATACCTATATGTCATCCCTTTCTTTTTAGAGCAATATATTGAAATGCCAACAGGCTTTAATTTGAAAGCAATGCATACAGAGTATTTAAAGTTAGACACCTATTGCAACAGAATGTAAAAGGTTTAGATTGATTTGGAGTACTTTTACCATTGTATTCTGAAAATAAGCAATATTTATTTTTCTAGAAAGTGCACAATATTAAAAATGGAATATCCCAAGGGTAAGAGGTTTGGATGGGGAGGAGTTTGTTAGGTGTGTTCAGGAGAGTTTCCTGACACAGCACTTGGACAAGCCTAAGAGAGGAGAGGCTGTACTGGAGCTGGTACTAGCTAATGAACTAGGACAGGTGATGGATCTCTCGGTAGGAGAGCATCTTGGGGATGGAGATCATAATTCTATCTCCTTCACCCTTGCATTGGAAAAGGGTAGGATCAGGCAGGCTAGGAAGGTGTTTGTCTGGAATAAGGGGAAATATGAAGACATCAGGCAGATGTTGGGGTGAATAAACTGGAAGGAGGTGTTCTTGGGGGAAAAGCACAGAAGGAAGGTGGCAGATATTCAAGGAATGCTTGTCTGGAGCTCTGCACGACAACGTTCCGGTGAGACAGGGAGGTTTTGGTAGGTCAAGGGAACTGTGGTGCACGAAGGCTGTGGTGAACCTAGTCAGGAAGAAAAGAAAGGTGTATAAAAGGTTCAGAGAGTTAGGAGATGTTGGGGATCTAGAGAAGTATAAGGCTTATAGAAGAGAGCTTAAAAAGGAAATTAGGAGAGCCAGAAGGGGTCATGAGAAGGCCTTGGCTGGTAGGATTAAAGAGAATCCCAAGGCCTTTTACAAATATGTGAAAAGTAAAAGGATGAGAAGAGAAGGGATAGGACCTATAAAAGGTGAAGGGGGAAAAGTCTGTATGGAACCGGAAGAAATGGCAGAGGTGCTTAATGAGTACTTTGCCTCAGTATTCACGGTGGAAAGCGATCGGGGAGGATGCACTACAAGTTTGCGGCAGACTGAAAAGATTGAGTATGTAGATATTAAGGAAGCGGATGTGTTAGAACTTCTAAATGCTATCAAGATAGACAAGTCTCCGGGACCAGATGGGATGTACCCCAGGTTTTGTGGGAGGTGAGGGATGTCATTGCAGGGCCCCTGGCGATGATCTTTGCATCGTCGATGGAGATGGGAGAGGTTCCGGAGGATTGGAGGATTGCGGATGTGGTCCCTATTTTCAAGAAAGGGAACAGGGATAGTCCTAGAAATTACCGACCGGTGAGTCTGACCTCAGTGGTTGGTAAGCTGCTGGAGAGGCTTCTGAGGGACAAGATTTACGAGCATTTGGAGAAGTTTAGGTTGATTAGAAATAGTCAGCGTGGTTTTGTAAAAGGCAGGTCGTGCCTTACGAGCTTAATTGAGTTCTTCGAAAATGTGACTGAACACATTGATGAAGGAAGAGCAGTGGAGGTGGTGTACATGGACTTCAGCAAGGCATTTGACAAGGTCCCCCATGCAAGACTTCTTGAGAAGGTGAGAGGCCATGGGATCCAAGGGGCTTTGGCCTTGGGGATCCAGAACTGGCTTGCCTGCAGAAGGCAGAGGGTGGTTGTGGATGGCTCTTTTTCTGCATGGAGGTCGGTCACCAGTGGAGTGCCCCAGGGATCTGTTCTAGGACCATTGCTGTTTGTCATTTTCATAAATGACCTGGATGAGGAAGTGGAGGGATGGGTGAGTAAGTTCGCCGATGACACGAAGGTCGGTGGTGTTGTGGATGGTCTGGAGGGATGTCAAAAGTTGCAGCATGACATCGACAGGATGCAAGATTGGGCGGAGAAGTGGCAGATGGACTTCAACGCGGATAAATGTGTTGTGGTCCATTTTGGCAGATCCAACGGGATGAATGAGTAAACTATCAAAGGTAGGAGTCTTAGCTGTGTGGAAGAGCAGAGGGATCTTGGGTCCGGGTCCATAAGACTCTCAAATCGGCCTCCCAGGTGGAGGATGTGGTTAAGAAAGCTTACGGTGTACTGGCCTTCATTCATCGAGGGATTGGGTTCAGGAGTCAGGAGGTAATGCTGCAGCTTTATAGGACCCTTGTCAGACCACACTTGGAGTACTGTGCGCAGTTCTGGTCGCCTCACTATAGGAAGGACGTGGAAGCTATTGAAAGGGTGCAGAGGAGATTTACAAGGATGTTGCCTGGATTGGGAGGCATGCCGTATGAAGACAGGTTGAGGGAGCTGGGACTGTTCTCCCTGGAGAGACGAAGGTTGAGAGGCGACCTGATAGAGGTTTACAAGATGTTGAGAGGATTAGATAGGGTGGACTCTCAGAGACTATTTCCCAGGGCTGAAATGGTCGCGACGAGACGGCACAGATTTAAGGTGCAGGGAAGCAAGTACAGAGGGGATGCTAGGGGAAAGTTTTTCACTCAGAGGGTGGTGAGTGAATGGAATCGGCTGCCGTCGGTGGTGGTCGAGGCGAACTCGCTGGGGTCTTTTAAAAGACTTCTGGATGAGTATCTGGGATCCAATGGGATTGGGGGTTATAGATAGGTCTATGGCTGGGTAGGTTTTGATGTGTTCGGCACAACTTGTGGGCCGAAGGGCCTGTTTGTGCTGTAGTGTTCTATGTTCTATGTTCTAAAAATCTATTTATAAATGTTACAATTCATTAATGTCAGTGAACATATTTATAATTTAACCAGGAATAACACAGAAAAAAATGTAACATTGTAGGTTCCTAAGAAATAGGAACAGGGGTAGGCCATTTGGTCCTTCATGCTTGCTCCACCAGTTAGTAAGATTATGGCTGATCTGATTGTGGCCTTAATTCTGCTTTGCTGCCTACCCCATAAACTTTAACTCCTTTGTCAATCAAAAATCTGTCTTTGTATTAGAACGAAGTTAGCCATCATTGTCAGTCTCTTTACCAAGGTCACTATTACAAATCGTAAGTAGTTGAAGCCCCAGCACTGACTCATGCAGCACTCCACTAATTTATCCATAATTTAGCATTCTGAAAATGATCCATTTATCCTAACTTCATGTTTCCTGTTAGTCAATCCTCTACATATGCTAGTATATCACCCTTAACATCATGAGCACTTCTGCAGGAACCTCTAATATGACACCTTATCCAACACCTTTTGAAAATCCAAATGTACTACTGGTTCCCCGTTATCCATGCCACTTGTTGGGTTGATGAGAATGCTAGGGTAAAAATGGGAGGGTTCCTGAACCGTTTTTTGGCAAGTTTTCATGCCCAATCTTACCTACTTAATCATTGAAAAAATGGTGTAGTCTCTTTCTAGCTGCTGCGAGCAATGGGCATGGCGTAATTTGCCTGCCAGCCTGCAATTTGCCAGCCGTAACCTGGCAAGAAGCTGACCTTGCCATAAATCTGGTTCTTACAAAATCACTCGTGATATTACTGGCTCATTCTCCCCATCGATTGGCGGGGCAAGCTGATAAATTTGCGGTTGTTTCACCTTAAAAAACTCTTAAGAATTTGACAAATATGATTTTTCTTTCAAAAACAATATTGGGGGGTGAGTCCCCTACCCACCGCGCTGACTATCTAGGGATGGGAGAATCTCACAGAGGGCCACGTGTGGGATTAATGCATGCATTCCATCCCGAGTACATCTCCCAGTGCCAGATTTCTGCAGACATCTGATCTGCACTGGAAACTGGCAAGAAGACCAGGTAAGTGATTTTGATCTGTTTTTAATATATTTTAAACATAACTGGCAGACCCAGCATTGAAACTGGAACCTGGTGGGGACAGGGTCTATCAGTGGGGATGGGGTATCCCACTGCCACTCTGCGTGGGGATTGGTGGGGTAATGAGGAAGGCCAGCAATCAAAATGGGCTATGGTGGGTGGTGGGGCAGTCTGCTGGGGAGGAGGAGGAGATCAGTGGGGGAGGGGGCAGAGGTCTGCCTTCCAGGGAATCTGCAGTGCAGGAGAGGCCTGGAAATTGGGACTGTCCTGGATGAGGGAGTTAGGACTGGCTTGGGAATGGTTGGGGGTGTCTCAATCAAGCATTGTGGGCCATCAATGTGGGGTTCCTGGGCTGGCCAGCGATTTGAGCTGGACAGCAAACAGGAGGCTGGCAGCTCAGGGCACTGCACATATGCAGAGGCCTGCTGGTTTCAGCCGCGTGGGTGGGAATAGATCCATGCCCCCTCGAATCTAATGATATTCACGTTGGTGGCCTCTGCATTGCACAGTGTGTGGGAGATTCTAGTGTGAACTCCCACTGAAAGAACCAGCGTGAATTACTCCAGTTTTCCCACGTATTCAACGCAGAATCTTTTTGGGAAAATTCAACACAGAATCTTTTTAGGAAAATTCCACCCATTAACTCTGCCTGATTATTATGATTTTCTAAATATCCTGCTACTACTGCCTTAATAATGGATTCTAGCATTTTTCTGGTGAGTATGTTAGATAATTTGGCCTATATTTTTCTGCTTTTTATCTCCCTATTTTTGAATAATGAAGCTTTCTAATATGTTGGGAATGTAGGGAATTTTGGAAGATTACAACCGATGCATCCAGTATATCTGCGGCCACTTTTTTAGAATGTAAACCATCAGGTCCAGGGCACCTGTCAGCATTTAGTCCTATTAGTTTTCCTAGTCCTTTTTCCCTAGAGATCATGATTATTTTACATTCTGTTCTCTGTTTTTCCCATTACTTTTCTACTATTCTGGGATACATTCTATGTCTTCCGTGAAGCCAGATACTAGTTTTGCCATTTCTTTGTTCCCTATGTTCACCCTGTAAGGGTACTAATGCTCACCATGACTACTCCTTTTCTTTTCGTTGACACGTAGAAGTGTTTATTGTAATTTTAACATTTCTTGCTAATCTTTTCTCATATTCCAGTTTCTTCTTATTATTTTTTCAGTCACCTTTTACTGATTTCCAAAATTTTCCCAATCTTCTAAACTATCACTAATCTTTTGAGCATTGTACATCTTTTCTTCCAATTTGATACCATTCTAACTTAGTTCACCACACATGATGTATCATTTGCATAGAATTTCTTTCATAATGGAACATCTATTGATTGAGAGTTACAAAATATCCCCTTAAATTACTGCCATGGCTAACCTACATCTTATCTTTTAACCTATTTTCCAAGTCCACTTTAATCAACTGCCGTTAATCCTAACATATCTTTTTGTTAAGTTTAAGACACTAATTTCAGACCCAAATTTCTCATCTTGAAACTGAATGTGAAATTCTGTCACATTATGATCACTCTAACTGAGAAGATCCTTTTCAATTAGGTAATTTGTTAATTCTGTCTCACTACATATTCCCTTTCCCTGCTAGGTTCCAGAATATGTTATCCTAGGAAACTATCCTGAATACACTCTGCAAACTCTTCTCTCAGGCCACCTTTGTGAATTTGATTTGTCCAATTCTTTTATGAAAATTAAAATCTCCCATGAATGTTGCAGTGAATTTCTTACAAGTCCCCATTATTTCTTGATTTATACTCTACTTTGCAGTGAAGTTACTGGCAGTAGGTTGAAAACCACTCCCAACAGTGACTTTCATCCTTTGCTATTTCTTCACCTAAATTGATGCTACATATTGATCCTTCACACTAAGATCATTTGTCATTACTGTACTGATCTTGTCATTAATTAACAGTCTACTGTTTTAGACTGCACTCTGATGACAAAAGAACATAGGTTTGGATGCTAACAGTAGCACAGGTTTATTGAATAGTTGTTAACTGTATGAAGGTTTGATCTAGAGAGAGACAAAGCCTGCAAAGGCTATACACATAACTAGACACTTAAAATGACAATACAACAACGCAATAACTCCAAATGCATAACATCCCTCCCCTTTTACTTCTAGACTCCCAAAATAAAAAATAACCAGAGCACTTTTACACAATCATTAAAACATATATATAAAACAAGCAATGAAACATTACACAATGATAGTATAGTTAGTAAGAAGTTCAATCTTCTTTGGCATCTATTTTGCCCTGGTTGCCTGCACACTTGAGGGATTTGTGTATTCTTGACATTAGAGGTACTTTCCAGGCTTCAGAGGATACTTCTATCCTGGAAGTCTTTTTTGTAGAAGAAAATTGGTAGCAGTAGGGAATTCTTCGAGAATCTCGGTTTCTGCTGATTGATCAAAAGTTGCCATCTCAGTATTTAGTTGTATAGATGATGGTTCATCCTGAGCTAGTTCTACATACACGATATCAACACATTGATGTGTGTAGCTAACAATTGTTCTGTGTGTCGTCTCCACACTAACCCATCTTCATTCTGTACTGTACAGGAGATACAGCCAGTTTAAATTAATACAGTTCCAGGAGCCCACTTCTCATTGGTCATAATAACCATGCATCACAATTTGCTCTATTTGTCAAAACAAATGTCTTTTTAATTACCTTCTCTTAAAATTTCTCTCACCATCTCCTGTGGTGAGAGTAAATCAAATGCAGTTTTCAGCTATCTTCAGCAGTAGTAAAGTTGGGGACCTCAAAGTATTCGTGTGTGTGATATTGCAGTACATCACAATAAACTATTTGGATGGCAATTTAAAGATCATTGGTTCTTGGCAGTTTTCAGTGACTACTATCAGGACTGGACAAACTTTTCGGCTAATCCATTCGTGGATAGGCGATATAATGCTGATCTTATGTGGTGGATATCAATCATCTTTAGATGGTCTTTAAACTCTGGTGGTGTAAATTGTGGTCCGTTATCACTCACAATTTTTTCTGGTTTCCCAAATATGCTGAGAATTTCATTAAGCTTTTCAATGGCTTGTTCTACAGTTGTTGACTTCATTTGGACAACATACAGCTATTTGGAGTGTGCATCAATATCAACCATGAACATGTGGCCCTCTTGTGAACCTGTGAAGTCAATGTGTATATATTGCCAAGGCATTTTAGGCCACTTCCATGGAGGCAATTGGGACAACGACAGTGTGTTCCTTATCCGCACACATGGCTGGCTTTTTGTTCAATCTGGACATCTAGTCCAAACCACCAGAATTAGCCCTCATAAGTTCTTTCTTTTGAACTGCACCTGAGTGCCCTTCATGCAATTGTTTCAATACTCTTTGTCGTAACTTTGGAGGAATTATTACCCTCATTCCTCACAACAGTATCTGCCCCATGTGCTATCAACTCAAATTTTCTGGAAACATACAGCTTTAATTCAGGATGCATTCTCCTCCCTTTTAACATCATTTCCAGTACCTTCCCAATTATGGGATCATTTCTGGTCTGTTGTTGAACTTGAGTTGCAGTTACTGCGACATGTACTTCTTCATTTCAAATCATGCTATCAATTCATCCATCTTTTTTTGCTGTGAGCATTCAGATAAAGGGCCCTTAATTCAGTCTTTTATCACTTTTCCCTGCTCTAACCTTATTTGCAAATGCAATCTAATGTTTATATGTTCAGTCCCTTCATGTCACACTCATTATTATTACTCTCATCACTACACTGCACTATTGCCTGTTCTTTCTCTTTAACTTTTCAAATCTCCCTTCTCAAGAAAGAACTCTGTCCCAGCCCCTCTATGTAATGCAAAATCTTCTTTACTGGCCAGGTTATATGATTTACCAGTACATTGATTCCAGCATTGTTCAAGTGAAGGCTATACCAATGGCACAGTTCCCTCTTTTCTCTGTACTATTCCATGAATTTAAACCCATTTTTCCCACACCAATCTTTGAGCCATGGATTCAACTTGCCAATCTTACATTATGCTTATTTGCTGGTACCATAGATTTCTCATAAAACAGCACAAAAGTGTAAACTGTATACTAAAACATTGACAGAATTTTGTTTAATTAAGATTGCATGGTTAAGAATTTAGCTGCCTCCTAAAATTCAGTTATTTCATTTCTCCTTTCACATTATATACATGCAGGGCAGGTGCGCAACCTCGAGGTCTTTTAGGGAGGTTGAATCTTAATTTTAATCAATTAAAATTTATTGAACAGAACCATTTCCAGAAAGTAATCTATTGCACAGCTTCTACATGGAGAAGTAAATAATTTTGAAACTGACATATAATGGCTGATCAATTGCTCTAAATCACAGCATTTTTTTTGTACTTAGCTCAGCCAAAATGTGGGACACATCACTGTTTGACAGATCAGTCTCAGCATAGCAGATACCCGAAGAAAATGCCTCTTGGTAATTTTAAACCTATATAATGAAGATATTGTCCATATTTTACTTTTAACTGCCCTCATTTAAGATGTGGTTCAAATACCTTAAATTACTTTGGTGCCAGGATATGCATAGCAGGATGTGAAAAGCATGGTGTTTGCTGAGCTTATACCTTCTATGGTCTGGCCAGCAAAATTAGAATGAAAAATTGATTATCTTTACATAGAAATAAAATGATGACACTGTATTAGACAATTATTCTTTTTTTTTGTGTTTGCTTTACAACTATAAATTTGATTTAAGGTTCCTCATAAAGCTTATCCCATTTTACCCTTAAAGGGACCCTCAATTTTAACATTTATAAGCCACAACAGCTTAACTCTGCTTCATAAATGAATTTATTGCCCACCCTTCTAGTGCGTAACATTAAAGGAAGGATTTAGATCCCAGGTGCAAAACATATTAATTTAGCAGTTAGGTGTCTCTAACACCTCAGCAGCATCCTACTCATTTGATAGAAGTAGTTGGCAGACTTCGGGTGTGCCAAAATCGCTGAGCCTGTAGGTTGCCTGCAGATTCCTGGATAGGTAAAGGGGCGGGGAGGGGGGGGGGTGCGATGCACGATGGGGTTACAGGTTGTTTTGTCAGTCAGAAAGTGGAAAAACTCGGTGCACCAGCGGCCCAGACTCTTGTGAGAAGCACTTCTGCTCCTTTGAACTGCAATAAGGAACACTCTTAACTTATGTTAAAGAATCTGTCCATCTTCCCGCAGGTTTTATTGAGCATGTAAGATATATCACATTCAGTTCTACTGATTCCTATTGATGTCTCAGGACTTCTATTAGCATACACTGATGAGGATTATGTCTTGATATGCTTCTTCTAAAGATGTTTCTAGATTAGATTCCACCCATAAGAATAAGGGACTTTGGGAGCTGATTTGGCTAATTCCTAAAAGAGATGCACACTTGCATTTACTTCAGAGTGTGAAAAATTGCCCAAGTATGTCCTGTCCACATAGCAGAGCAAACTCTGTCCAATTACCAATCCATCAAAGAACAAAAACAAAGAATAATACAGCACAGGAACAGGCCTTTTGGCCCACCAAGCCTGCACCGATCACGTTTACCTATCTATATCAACAGCGTATGTCCCGTTTGTTCATATGCCTATAGGGTAAGTCTTAAATGTGGCTAACATAACTGCCTCAACCCCTCATTTGGCAGTGCATTCCAGGCCCCCATACCCTCTGTGTAAAAATCTTTCCCCCAGATCTCCTCTGAACCTTCCTCATCCCTTATCTTGAACTTGTACTCCCTTGTATTGTCATTTCTACACTGGAGAAAAAGCTTCCAACCGTTCACCCTATCTATACCTCTCATAATTTTATAAACTTCTATCAGGTCATCCCTCAGCCTCCGTCTTTCCAGGGAGGACAATGCCAGTTTACTAAATCTCTCTTCATATCAAGTATCCTCCATACCAGGCAGCATCTTGGTAAATCTTTTCTGCTCTCTCCAAAGTTTCCACTTCCTTCTGGTAGTGTGGTGACCAGAAATAGATACAGTATTCCAAATGTAGTCTAACTAATGTTTATACAATTGTAAGATAATTTTCCAACTTTTATACTTGATGCCTCGTCCAATGGAGGCAAGCATACTATATACTTTCTTCACCACCTTTGCCTTCTGCGCTGCCACTTTTAAGGATCTGGGGACCTGTACTCCCAATTCTCTCTGTCTGTCTATGCTCCTATGCTGATGATTCTGCCATTTATTTTATAGCTCCCCACCTGCATTGGATTTACCAAACTGCATATTACAAACAACACATGTCCCAGTACTGATCCTTATCGAACACCACTAGTTACAGACCTCAGTCGACTTCTGATCTTCAGCCAACTAATGGAAGGTGTTGCTGACAGTGCTGTCAACTTACTTCGCAATAATCTGCTTTTTGATGCTCAGTTTAGATTCTGCCCTGTCCCACTCAGCTCCTGACTTCAATTCTGCTTTGATCCAACCAAGGACAAAAGAGTTGAATTCCAGAAGTGGCTGACCTTGACATCAAGACAGCATTTGACCTAATGTGACATAAAGAGTCCATAATAAAGCCAGAAAAATGGATATTTGTGAAATAACAATGCTCAGTACCATTTGCAGCTCCTCAGTATACTGAAGGAATCCATTTCTATATGCTGTAAGATCTGGACAAAATTCATGCCAGGACTAATAAATAGCAATTAACATTTATGTCACACAAGTATCAAATAATGATCATTTTGAACAGGAGAA
The DNA here is from genome assembly GCA_024679065.1 of Sphyrna mokarran. Classification (NCBI taxonomy): domain Eukaryota; kingdom Metazoa; phylum Chordata; class Chondrichthyes; order Carcharhiniformes; family Carcharhinidae; genus Sphyrna; species Sphyrna mokarran. The sequence continues at coordinate 39,710,771 of JAGIQG010000009.1, forward strand.
ACTCTAACCTTCATCTCATGATGTTCAACAACATTACCATTACTTAACCTTCACTATTTCCCATGTTTTTATAATGATATAAAGGCATCAATCAAATCAGGGATTGTGTAAACATGTTGTGGGAATAAGCACATGAGAATAGACATACATGGGTAGGAAACTTGAAGATAATCATCACGGCTGTGCTTAAAGGCAAGAGTGAAACTACACAGAATTGCATGAACCAATTCCCTACCAGTGAAGAACCCTACTATCTCATGAAGCCTAAACAGCACCAACAACAACCTGGGGGTTGCCACTGACTAACAACTTAACAAGACTAGCAATATAAATATTCTGACTACAAATGCAAGTCAAAGCCTGGGAATTCTGTGACAGGTAATTTACCAAAGCTTTTCCACCATCTACACCCCAAAAGTCATGAGTGTGATAAAGTACTCTCCATGTGGCTGGATGAGTTCAGCTTGAACAATACTGAAAAAGCTTGAAGTAACCCAGGACAAAGCAGCCTGCTTGATTAGCACTGTTATGATCACAGTAGATGCAAGTCAGATCTCAAAGGAAAACCTGTCTTTTTGATCCTAAATCTTTTGTATTTTGAAAATGAGGAGGAAAAGCTACTGACCCCAAAAGCAAAGAGTTCCAGCAACACCTTTAGGATTTTTAAAAATTAAAGATTTATTAACAAGACCAAAAACTTCAATACAATGCTGGGAACACTGTTTACATGCATTTTAATCTCATTAGCGGGCCTCCCGCAACAATTCTCCCCTATGTTGGGAAATCTACCCATGGTGACGTGACATTATGTCTGCACCTTTCTTAGCTAATTTTTCAAAAAGGGAAAACTGGTGCAGTCACCTCGGAGGGGAATTTGGAGGTGAGCATGCTGCAGGCCAGTGCTTCTTCCAGGGGAGCGGGGGGCATCAGGGAAGCCAGCTCTAGACCTTGCAGTTCAGTGAGGGGTGTGCTGCTAGTGATTCAGGAATTTTGGGTTTGAACAGACATTGTTGCTGGGGGTTCAGGTTTGATCAGGCATTGCTGCAGGGAGTTCTGAAGGTTCAGGCTTGGTCAGGCATTAGGCCTCAGGGTTGTGTGGCTGGGTGGATTCTGCTTCAAGCATGTATGGGGCCCTGGGGCTGTGGTATGATTATGGTGGGGCCAGCCAGCTATGCATGCAAGCATGGAGTGGGGTGGCGTCAGGTGTGGGGAGGCTACTGGCAACGCACCTTGTGTGGAAGTGTTTGGGAAGAGTGCACTTGGGGGCTGGGAGTGGTCAACCATTAGATCATTCTAAGAGGGAGAAGCATTGTGGCTGGAGCAGGTGCTGGATGTCATGCAGGGAATGAATCTAACCTGAGGTACAACACCCAGAAGTGTGTATACTCACATTTGTGGCAGAGGGGCATGGGATGTGCATGATATGGTAGTAGTAGCAGGCATGTCAACTTGCAGATACACAGATAGAAGACAATGGGACTAGATATTCATAGAGATCAATCTTTGTCCATGGAGATATCCATGGAATCTTTGTCGGAGCACCTGAAAATCATACAGCAAGATGCTCAATGACTCCACACTAGTGCTCAATACCACATCCTACCAACTTCACCAAAGTCTCAGACACTGCTCAATTGACCTAATCTCTATCACTCATCCTTAAAATAGAAAAATTAGGAACAAGAATAGATTATTCAGCCTGTGAGTTTGTTCTGGTATTTGGTAAGATCGTGGTTAATATGATTTTAGCTTTAATTTCACTTGTCTGTCTGTCTTCCATAACCAAATATCTAGTGAGGTCAGCCTTGTGCCCATCTCTAGCATGAGATTGAATAAATTGTTTAAATACGTTGAAATGCTGATTTGACCCTCTTGTAAATGAAAATTTTCAGCCGAGAAAATATCCAATGTTCAGATCTCCAACTATATGTTTAACTTCCACACAAGCCTCATAACCGTATCTCATCCCCTACTTTACAACTAACACTGGATTTTAAAATACTTCCTCTAATTCTGATGTTAGGATTTTCACTGTAAATTGGCACATTAAAATCTCAATAATTATGGCATCACGTATCCATCAGTCGTCATTATTCAATGGTCTCAAAAGCATGATCAAACTTAGTGAACAGAAGTTTTATGTACTTACAGACCAGAATTTTATAATATTTTCTGTTAGCCTCAGGTGGGATCATATGAACTTCAGGCAGGTGTGCTGGTAAAATTCCAGAATTTTACCAGCAAGACAACCCCAATTCCGGGGGCAGGCTCAGCTCGGAGAGCGGCATTCTCCACTGACCCAGGGTGGGATTGTGTGAAACCTGGGCACATGTGCCGGTAAAATTCCACCTATAGTCTTTTATACAGACATATTTATTTTGTGACCACAGGAACTGTCAAAAAGATATATTGAATAAAATAAATATTCTACAGACGAATATTTTATGTTCTATAATGGTATGTTTGAAATTCTTGGACAAATGTTTAGGAATCCATATTATCATCATTTTTAAAAGGAATATTGCTCAAACTTTGGGTAGTTATCTTACCATTTTGCCCCTCTGGCCAATGGGCAGGATGAGCTGGTAAGATCGCATGAGAGCCAAGAAATCAGGTTTGTGACACCAAATATCCAGTGAGGTGCCCATCTCTGGCGTGAGACTGAATAAATCGATTAAATCTGTTGAAATGCTGATTTACATGTAATTGATGAGCCCAGGATGCAATTGTCCTGGCTCGCTGCCTTTGTGGCCTCATTGGGAGATATTCTCTCTGGAGAGAATCACTGATGGTCCCCAGCAACATGGACCAGTCATGATGGCCTTGCTAGTAGAACTTGAGGCCATTTAGGCCCCCGTAGGGAGGTTGGAGGCAAGGGGGATGCCCCTTAGACAGGGCCAGCCTGGCACTACTAGTCTGGCATCCTGAACTTCCTACTAGGCACCCTAATACTTCCTACTGGATACTCTGGCATTGCCCACCAGTCACTGGGCAATGGGGGCAGGCTGTACTGGGAAGCCACTCAGTGGGAGGGAGAGTGATATTTCTGTGTGGGGTTCACGATCAACTGCTCCTGCAATAGCAAGGACAGAGCTGGGTTGAGGCCAGCTGCAACAACGGAGGCTCTCTCAGACCTTTCAGGCCTCTCCTGCTTACCACTGTGCATGTACATCCACAGAGTTCCACATGTACAAAATAGTGGCCTCTGCTACTACAACAGGCTTGCTGGTGATTTTAGCCCCACCTCCTTTCCTTACAGACAAGGAATGGTTTAGCCTAATTTTTTTTAGCACTGAATGGATAAGGTGTTGGAATGAAACTCATCCTAAAATCAGGTCAGAAACACCCTTGTTTTCATGCCTATACTGGACCTGGAATTTGTTTGCTAAGATTCCTCCTTTGAATCCTTTTCCCCTAACAATAGCTTTTTTTTCAGATTCACCATGTCTTTAATTTTTGATTTTAAAATCCAGTAGATGCCAATTTTGATTAGTTAGTTGCCAACACTAAACAATATTTAATGTTCTACACAAACCCATGTTTGTTGCCATGAGTGTTTTGCAAAAATTAAGAACAAAAGTTACATTTTGTATAGGTTATATGTTCAATTTATTGCATTTGTTCTTCTCTATGTCTTTATATGTCTAAATTCTTTAACTACAAATCTACAGACATGAAACTTGGAAACAATCTGGCTCGAACGTTCATGGACTACTATAAAACAAATAATGTGGCGAATACAAAATCTTTAGCATCAGTAGCTACCTTCAGGTATGGAATCATAATAACTGTTAAGAATATGATGACATATTTCCTTAGACATTTCTATCAATCCATTTCTATCAGTTCCTTACTAATTCCAGCATTGATAAATTGTTTTTATGATTCTAAGTGGAGGTTATACAGTATAAAATCTAATTAAGATTATGCAACAAAAGACCTCTAAAATACAATTAAATTGGGTACTTCAGTAAGAATACTTGAAAAGTTTGTACTCAAAATTCCTTAAATTTTCCTTCTTTGGGTAGCAAATTTGTGAACTAAAGAATAGGTCAATACAAAAGCAAAATAATGTGGATGCTGGAAATCTGAAATAAAAACTGAAGATATTGGAAACTCATCAGGTCTGGCAGTTTCGGTGGGGGAAGAAATAGAGATCATTTCAAGTTGATGACCTTTCATCAAGACTGAAAAATTGTTTGAAGCAAGTAATAGGTTTGAAGCAAATATAGAACCAAAAAAAGGGAGAGCGAGAGAGAAAAAAAGCAAAAGTGAAAGTTCTCTGTTAGAGTGGAAGGCTGGAGGGATTAAATGGCAAAAGGAATGATGGTGCAAGACAAATAGGGGTGGTAAGGGACAAGTAAAGAAATAAAGGGGACCAGTTATCCCCGCTGACTAAATAACCAATATATAATTCAGAATAATGGTAACAAATTGATCCTCATTCTGGTTGACGTAGGCTTTGACTTGTTCCTCGTCCTGTCCCATAGTGAAATCATAGCATAAGTTATGGTCCACGGACCCTTGAATAATTAAGGATGCCACCTGGAAAAGAATGAAGAAACAAAAGATCAGTCTAGAAAAGATGTAAATTGGAAAAGCAAAATCATCTCCAATAGCAACCACCTCTCCCACAAAATTGGTGGCAGAGATTATGATCTGAAATTACAACTCAGTATTGAGTGTGAGAAACTATAAAGTGCCTGATCAAAGGAGGAGGGAAGAGGAAAAATCCTGGACTTTAAAAGACCAGATGTCATTTTTTAATGTGGTGCACAGCTGGCAGCTTCCTGCATGGCCTATATGGCATTCAATGAAGTACTACTAGGACATATGTGTGGGTGCCCCTGCATGCACCAGAATGCTGTGAATCAACACCACCCAGACATTATATAGTTTAACTGGCTGATGTGATGTCAGAATACCAAATTTGAACAATGCAAGTCCAGGCAGCATGTTCATGAATGAACTCTGTAAACAGCAAGCATAAATCTTCACAAATTTTGCTTAAAGTGTCAGACAATTGCAGACAGGTATCTTTTTTAAAAGAGTTTTGTTAACAAGAATCCGGAAGTACTCATGAATGTTTCTGGTGGTATGTTTCTGGATTTGTCACAGAGTGCATCCTTACAGGGAGAGCAGGAGGTAAGTGAACTATGTGCACAAAGGCTGCAACAGGTATGGAGGCAGTAGTGCAGTGTCTCTGGGTTTACTGCACAAAAAAGAGATGGAATAGAGGCTGTGGAGAGTGCAGGCTGTGCACAATCGTCTTTGTCAGCATGGAGCCGGATTCCTCAAAGCTGATCTTAATTCTTTACTAGTCTCTAGTACTAGTTATATGCAGGATCAGTAACTGAACCTATAGTTGCTTTTTCATTAGTGTTGTGTTTTTTCACTCTCTTTCCCTCCTTGGGTTGATATGGCTGGACAGGCACCAATTACTGGGTGCCTAAAAGCAGGAAATAAGAAGGAGAAGGGATGGTATTAAGGGAAGCAAGTGGTCCATGGTCATACCATTAGTATCTTTTAAAGTCTTAAAGTTTGTTTAGTAGTCACAAATAAGGCTTATATTAACACTGTAGTGAAATTACTGTGAAATTCTCCAAGTCACCACGCACCTGCTCGGATCAATGCACCTAATCAGCATGTCTTTTGGAATGTGGGAAGAAACCAGAGCACCTAGAGGAAACCTACACAGACAGTGCAAACTCCACACAGACAGTGACTCAAACCGAGAATCGAACCTGTGTCCTTGGTGCTGTAAGGCACCAACCACTGTACCGTCTTGCCACTCTTGTTATTCCAGATAGCAGGAATTGAGAAAAAGCATAAGAAAGAAATGTTCTGCCATCTTCATTGTTCTCAGCTAAATCCCATAGGGCCTTAGCAAATGACTTGGTTTCCTCCCACGGTCCAAAGATGTACAGGCTAGGTGGATTGGCCATGGTAAATGCATAGTGTCATGGAGATAGAATAGAGAAGAGGAGTTGGGTGGGGTGCTCTTCTGAAAGTCGATGCAGACATGATGGGCCAATTGGCCTCATTCTGCACTGTAGGGATTATATGTTTCTATTCAATGGGTGCAGAGCACTATCCCCTGCATAAGGCACAAGGGATGCTGGCATCCGTGTTCCCTGCCAGTTCTGCACTGTTCCCTTGCATTGTCACCAGTCCTGCAAAAGAGAGGGAAGAATGTTGGTGATTGTGTCATACAGTGGGTTTTGCCATAACTGAATAGCTGGAGGCATGTGCAGACAGCAAGAGGTATAAGGAACTGTCAGAATTTCGATCTGTCTGACAGTGAGGTGGAATATCAGGATGTTAGGCATGACTTTTGAGTATCAGGGATGTGCTGGTGGGTGTGAGATGGGGATTTGATGCATTGATCAGCCTGAGAGGCTAAAGTTGTGTTGAGTAGATAGATAGAACATAGAACATTGAATACTACAGCACAAACAGGTCCTTCGGCCCACAAGTTGCACCGATCATATCCATATCTACTAGGCCATAGAAATATCTGTAACTCCCAATCCCATTTAATCCCATGTACTCATCCAGAAGTCTTTTAAAAGACCCCAGCGAGTTCGCCTCCACCACCACCGACGGCAGCCGATTCCATTCACTCACCACCCTCTGAGTGAAAAACTTACCCCCAACATCTCCTCTGTACTTGCTGCCCAGCACTTTAAACCTGTGTCCCCTCGTAGTGACCATTTCAGCTCTGAAAATCCACCCTATCTATTCCTCTCAACATTTTATAAACCTCTATCAGGTCGCCTTTCAACCTTCATCTCTCCAGGGAGAAGAGACCTAGCTCCCTCAACCTATCTTCATAAGGCATGCCTCCCAGTCCAGGCAACATCCTTGTAAATCTCCTCTGTATCTTCTCAATAGCTTGCACATCCTTCTTGTAGTGAGGCGACCAGAACTGCACACAGTACTCCAAGTGGGGTCTGACAAGGGTCTTACAAAGTTGCAGCATTACCTCCCGACTCCTAAACTCAATGCCTCTATTAATGAAGGCCAGATGTCATTACCTTACCCATCTACTTGAGATCATTAGAGTTCATGTAGAGCTGCTTCTGAGTCTCTGGTTCTGATTTTCACTGTGACTTAATTGAAGTGTTAATGTAAGCCTACTTGTGACACTAATAAGTAATAATAGTTGATATCCCTGACTATCTGCTTCCATTCCCTTGTAGTGGTGGCCCTTGACGGTCTCCTAGTCTCAAAAGAACTCATGGAATCATTGCAATACGCTTCCTGCCCAGCACCACCACCAATATCTCCCTGGTTGTTTCATTTTCCATCATTGAAATTCCATCATTATCCAGTGCAGCTTCCCTATTAGACCGAACAGTCCATCAGAAAGCTGAAAGTGCTTGGGATGGGAAGATGTGTTTGATGGTGGCTTCACTCTGTAGTTGAGGGAAATTGATGGAGGAAAATCTGTTGAATGTGAAGGGTAATGGGGTGAAAGATGAGGATAAGAAGAACTTCTGAGCAGAAATGAGGGAATGGAACACACATAGTTGAGAGCTGTGAGAACTACAGCATGATGGAATCCTCAGCTGAAAAAAAAGGAAGACATAATGCAGAACCATTAAAATCTTATCATAGAATCCCTGGAATGCACAGGGAGGTCATTCAGATCTTCGAATCCACACCAACTCTCTGACAGAATATCTTCCCAAGCCCAAACCCTGCCCTATCCTCATAACTCCACACATTTACCATGGCTAATCCATCTAACCACATCTTTGGAGTGTGGGAGGAAACTGAAGTACACAGAGAAAACCCACACAGACACAGAGAGGATGTGCAAAATCCACACAGACAGTGAACGAAGGCTAGAATTGAATCCAGGTTCCTGGTGCTGTGAGGCAGCAGTGCTAACCATTGTGTCATGATGCTGCCCTAGAAGATGGAAAGTAGCATCATCAGAACAGGTACAATGGAGGACGGATAAATGAACCATTAATCTAGACTCAGATTTTTTTTACATAAATCAATCCTATTCCAAGCTATTATATTACCACCAACAAATTAGCTCATATTCTTTGCAGTTTTTTTTTATGTGGAAATCCAAATACACTCTGGATCTAAGTCTCCCATTTTGGAACTAAGTGCCCATGCTGGTGGAAAAACAGAACTGTTTCCTACTGGCACTGACAACATCTGTCAGATGGGATTTATCCATGTGGGAGATGTTAATAAGCTCATTTTGAGCAACCTGCTAGCCAGACCTGCTGCTCCGAGAGCGGGCCGCTCTTTCAAAACTGTGTTTGAAGATAGTCTCCTACAAAAAATGAAATGGTACCCTTCACACTGACCAAGGAAGCACTGATGTGGAGATGCCGGAGTTGGACTGGGGTAAACACAGTAAGAAGTCTCACAACACCAGGTTCAAGTCCAACAGGTTTATTTGGTAGTAACTGCCATTAGCTTTCGGGGTTTGCCCCTTCCTCACCTGATGAAGGGGCAAACTCTAAAAGCTAGTGTGTTTAATATATGGGGGCAACACCAACTCTTTAACAAAGAGGGACATTCTCACCCCATCCACAAATAACTAATAGCACCCCTCAGTTGCACACATCATGTAGACATGAGGGTGAACTGACCCTCCTTCCACTCAGTCCCCTTCTTTCCTCAAACTCTCTCTCCTCTCAAACTCACCCCTGCTCAAGCTCCCTCTGTCTCAGACCTTCCATTCATGCCTCCCTCCCACTCAGATCCACCACTCAGCTTCCCCTTCAGATTCCCCCAGTCAGACCCCTCTCTCCTCATATGCCATACTCATCCCCTTAAGCCATGCGCTTTGACAGCACCTATGATGCACTGGACCTTGGCACCTTGGTACTGACATCCTGGCCTGGTGTCTTAAGCCCTGAGGGGCCACAAGGGAGTAGGTTCAGTGACCATTTGCCCCTTTGTTGCTGCTGCCAGACTGCAGAGGAAGGTTGCTCAGAGGTCTTCGGGATTGGGTGGGCTCAGGCTGAGTGTAAGAAATTGACTTCATCACTTTCCCCGGAATGGGGTATCATGGCTGACTGTCCCTTTTAGCCCTGTAAGAAGTCTCACAACACCAGGTTAAAGTCCAACAGGTTTATTTGGTAGTAAATGCCATTAGCTTTTGGAGTGTTGCTGCTTCGTCAGGTGAGTAGGGAGTTCTGATTCTTCTAGCTCTTCTGGCCCTAGCAGATCTGGTGATTTCAAATAGTACTGGGAACAACATCTGCCTTCCTGCCTATCACTGTGAAAATTCTGAGTGGATAAATCACTTTAATCTTCATGGACCCTCTTGCCCCCTCCCACTGATCAGCAGGCTGGATTTTAAATAATTGCAGCACTTCATGTGGCAGCAGAGATTTTCATTTCCCCCAGACCCTTTTGAAGTCATCTGACAGAGAGGGGATGTCAATTTAACCTGAGCAGGGGCTGGGGGGTGGGGCAGGGGGGCAGTGCAGAAAAGGGGACAGAATCCAATGCACAGCTGCTACTCAGTTCCAATGTATGCACACAGCTTTTTATAAGTATGTAAGTATTTCTGAGGCTCCCTACCAAGTTTAATTCTTTGAAATTCTTTCCATTCCAATGGAATCCTTTGATTTCTAACAAATTATCTGTCATCCACCTGTGTTTATTTTATTTCCCTTCATGCTTGAATGAACCATAAATATCCCATTCACCGTGACCACAATGTTGACAGAGTCTAAGCTGATTGACAGCTTGGAGTGAGCATGTTAGCATGAAGTTCTAAAGAACAAGGTATAGCTTATAGAAAGATCATGTTCTGGCCATTTTGTCATGAGCAGTGTACCATTGGTGTTGGATTTATCTTCCCACTTCTCTGCTGATTATGCCACCCTCAGACGTCTATCTTTTCCAACTCTGTATTGAAGTCATTAAGGAGGATTAGCTCGTCACCCATTGTCACTCAGACCAAGAATTGTCTGAGACAGGAGTAAAATTTTTCTTTGGACTCGTCTGTAGCTACTGTGTTGGGGCAAATCCACTGAGGACTGTAGCACACTGGGTCTAGGCTAATGTGAGCCAGAAGGTCATGAAGCATTTGTTTATCCTGTAAGCCCAACCTCATGGAGGTAGTGATTTTCTTCTGGTTTACTTTTCCAGAAGAAGGTGTCACCACTACCTTGTTCTTTGAACTAGGCCCTCCTACCCACCATGTGTCACATGAGGTGGAAATGTCAGTGTCTAAACACCTGATCTCCTGGGCAGTACATAGCTGGTCAGTCGCTGTTGGAGTTGTCCATGAAGATCCTGATGTTCCAAAGTCCAGAGCTTCATTTTAAGGGGTGAAAGATGCCTGTGTGTGAATTATTTTATTATGGGGTGGCCATTGCACACTGGCTACCACATGGATTTGATGGAGCAAGGCCTTAGTCCAGTGGCAAAGGTGACAAGATAACTGGAGACCAGGCTCTGTTGAAACCCTCTACGAGCAAGAAGAAAACAATAATCATTAGTTTACATAAGAAAGCAAACAAGAGATCAAATTAATTGGAAAGTACCAGTCAGGCTAATCATTTAAATAACATTCAAACCTGTTCAATGTATTCATAAATATATGCAAAGAAACAAATTATAATTTTAGTCCTGTCTCTAATTATAATAACTATGCTAATCTGGAATAGATATTTATTTAGCTAAACTAAGTTGCTTTGTTTTGCAGATGTAACTAAATGATTTTAAACATTAATTCATAGTGTAAATATTTCCCAGAGCATTACTGTATTAAAAACAAAACAAAGCAGAAATAATAAATCACTTGAGCATTGATGTCTTACATCTAAGCTCTGAAAAAAATGATTAAATCTGACATGAGTGTACAGTTTACTGACATTCTGGAAACAAAGGTTAATTTTACTAATTCTACTAAGAATCTCACAATTATATCAGATTGGATTTCCATTTGAAATCACTCCCATTTTCTGAGAAATTTGAGTTTGTGTAAGGAAGAAAGAGGTGTCTGATGCTTACCATTACAATATCAATCCTCCAAAAGATGACCATCCAAATTTCACTTCCTATAGATTGCCTGTCCTGATAACCAACAGGGACCTGTGTTTTATTCTTGGCTTGGGTCACTGTCTGTATGGAATTTGTACATTCTCCTCCTGTCTGCATGGGTTTTCTCTAGGTGCTCCGGTTTCCTCCCACAATGCAAAGATCTGTGGGTCAAGGTGATTGGCTTAGCTAAAATTGCCCTTAGTGTTCTGAATGCATAGGTTAGAGTGATTAGTGGGTAAATATGTAGGGATATGTGGGTAGGGCTGCGGTGAAATGGTGGTTAGTGCAGAGTCAATGACCTGAATGGCCTCTTTCTGTGCTGTAGGGTTTCTGTGTTTTCTGTTTCTGCCTTTTCCTGCTTTTTCCAGGGCAGTTTTTGTGTGCTGTTAGCATCCAGCACAGCAATGGAAGAAAGCTATGAACTTGAGGCAATTACTAGCAATTTTCCAAGGACAGTTTTTCAAAAGCACATAGACACATGCAGTGTGTAGAACTTGCTAACTCAGAAAGCAGAGTAGGAAGTCGTTGAGGTTTGAAAGTGACATGCATTCAGTGCTGTAAAGGGTGGGTAGCAGCAATGCTGTGGTTAGCCATAGATCGAGGCTTGTTATTCCAGGAGCAGCTAAGACAGGCTGCAGCAACTGATAATATTTGGGGGAAAAAAATTACTAAAATTTCCTGCAGCATTATCTGCCAATTTTATTGGTTACTCTTGTGTATTTGAGACTGCAAATACATGGGTTCTACCAATTCTGAGTTTAAGTGGACAACTGGGGAGGAACAGATGTGAAACCCACTTCAGTAACTGCAGGCAAAATAGCAGCAGTTGGAGGATCAGCAGCTGCACTTAGCAATACTCCCACTTGCAGCTGGAGTGCCCAGAACATTTGGCTAAGGGTCAGAAGAAAGAGTACATAGGCAAAAGATCAGAATTCTCCCCTCTCAAAGTAACAGTGAAGGCTGTTGTTGCAGTGATGCAGGTTGTTGCAGAAATCTTCTTCCATTTGCAAGTGGAACTGAGGGCAGAAGGAGCTGAACAACATCTATTGCCTGAAGCAGTCAAGGTAACAGTGGCAATAAATTTCTTTGCATCTGCATCATTCCAGGGGTGAATGCTTACTTGTGCAGAATTTCCCAATCTCCCACACTAGTGATGAATGCTTTGAATCCAAGGACGTTGGATGACAAACACAAAGGTTTGTGAGGCCTTGATCAGTTTTTGCCCACTCTTTGTTATTGTGTGACCATTTCTTTTGCAAGCAGAAGGAGGATCGCTGTTAGTTTCCAGATGAAGGCTAAAAATCCAATTCATCTACATAACTGAAGTCCCTCACCCAGGTGCTATTCCTGCATCCCTTCTATGTCTTGACATTCTTCCCAAAGTGTGATGCCCAGAATTGAACACAAAACTATGGTTGAGGTTTTAGCATGAGATTTGTGCTTTCCGACTACATGCCTCTATTAATAAAATCAAATGATCCATGTGCTTCTCATATCATCTTGTCACCGACAAAAATTTGTTGATATTCACCCCAGGGTCTTTCTAGCCCTTTATCATGCAATCATTTAGTTTGTATTTCTTGCCTCATTCTTTTGCTTAACACTTCCTTGAGCTAAATTTCAATTGCCTTGTGCCTGCCCCTGTCATCAGTTTGTTTAATGCCCTCCTGAAGAAGTTTGTTACTATTCTCACCATGTCCTGTGTACCCAAACCCAGGGCATTAATATATACGTATAGTGTTCCCAATAATGACCTGGAGATCATCTCCTCCAGCCTGGGAAATAACTGTTCATCATTGTTCTTTCTCTTAGCCAGTTTCGTATGTGTGCTGTCACTGCCCCTTCAAATACATGGTTTTGATTTTGCATAAAAAACATCTGTATACGATACTTTGTCGAACCCACTTTGAAAGTCGATTGATTGCACTACCTCCATCAATCCACTCTTGATGTTTTATTGAGTAATTCAATCAAGTTAGTTAAATATGTTGTGTGATTAACAAATTGATGCTGACTCTTCTTTATTCACCCATACATTTTCAAATGTGAGTTAATTTTGTCATAAATAATTGATTCCTGATATTAAGCTGGGGAGATCTTATGGCACAATGGCTAGTGTCTCTACCTCAGGATTAGAAGACCCCAGGTTTAATTCTGACTTAAGGTCTTGATGCCCATAGAAGGTGTGTTCATAATGTGGCCAAACAATTTGATTATCAGCCTGTAAATCTTTCCAATACACCTGATGGTAGATGGTAAGAGCAAGAGAGTTTCCTGGTCGACACACTGCAGTAGATGATATCAAATTACTGCAGTACTTTACCAAGCATAATTATGGACCAATGCAATTGTTGTCCATGGTCACCAATGCCCTCTTATAGTACGGTATCTAAAGGAGTAGGACGACATTAAGCTAAGCAGCATCTAGCTGCCATCCAATGACTCTCTATTAAATAAGAATGTAGCATTTGATATCCTCTTGTCCCTCACATCAATTCCATATCCAAAGAGAATTGTCCCCAGAAACTTTGCAATTTCCAAACTTACCTCCTTCAGTAACTCAGAGTACATACATACCATTCAGACCAGATGACTGACGTACATTGTGGGCTACCAGTCAATATTTTAAGTTCTTTATTTTTTAAAGTTATCCAATATTACAGTTGCCTCTCCCTTTGTGGCTATATTGGTAATGTCCTCTTCTTCAGTGAAGACTGATGGAAAGTATTCATTTAGTACCTAATCCATTTCCTCTGCCCCCTCAAGGTTTTCTCTTTGGTTCCTAATTGGCCCCAGCCTCCTTACGATAATCTTTTAATGTTTAAATGTTTAGAATAAAAAACCTTTTCAATTCCCTTCGTGTTATCCACCATTCTATTCTCATCTTTCTCTTTTTCCTTCTTTTTCCCTTTATTGTTTACTTTCAGTTTGTTTCTCTATCATTACTCATCATAAAGCTTCTTTCACTGCTTTGTTTTAATATCAATATCTTTGTCATCCAGAAAACTCTAGCTCTTGATGTCCTTATTTTCCCACTTTATAGGAATGTGTCTACTCTGCACCCAAATGACTTCCTCTCTGAAGGCCTCCTGTTTACTTTTTGATTTCAGCCCACCTGGACCAGATCCCGTTTTCAATTCATGGAAGTTAACATAAGTATTAGCTGGTTAACAACTGGATTGTCCCTTCTCATTTTCTATAATTATTCTAAACCTGATTATATTATGATCACACTTCCCAAATGCTTCCCTAATGAAACACAATCCACTAGCCCCACTTTGTTGCCTTAAATTAGATCCAGCATTGCTTTTTCATTGGGTTGGAGGCCCAGGTATTTCATCTCCTCTTTTGCACTGTCACTATTTCAGTCTATCTTAGGATGACTGAAGTTACCAATTATCACTACTCTGTTGTTCTTGCAAACTTCTGTAATTTGTCTGCAAGTGTGCCCTATACAATACAGTACTTTCACCTGACTCTCCTGTACCCACATCTCACCCTTGGCAGATTCCAGCCACTTTGCCAATCTAAAGGCCTCTCCATCTTCATTGGAATTGGAATTGACAATTCATCACCTCTCCAGAAATGAGCAAAAAAAGGTTAAGAAAAATTAGGATGCAGTGTGTGGATTATAAAGTGCAATAACTTCACTAGACTTCACCTGTGGAATAGGTTAGTCAAGGGATACTTTAGAGTCAGGATGCTGTCTGTATATGTGAACAGTAACAAAAGGACTATGTGAGACATTCCTCTGCAGAGTTTTCCTTTTTGCCTTCTGGTGCAGAGGGATACTAAAGAGGTTACATAAAGTCATGGCTACCAACTGTTAATTGCAAAATACTTACCTTTCCAGCTTTTAACAGATAAATGAAGCACTACTTGCATTGTATCCAGGTCCTGATGATGGTTCTTTAACTACTAATCTTTTTAGGTACCTACAGCTATACCTACTTGGATATGCAAGCTGGTCTCTCCTCTGAAAACCATATTTGTCCCCATGACCTTACTGTCCACAGTCTAACTTACAGAATAATGATGGTGAATCAGGGTGTTCTCCATGTTCTGCAAACATCTCTGCTGGAAAACATCACCTCAGTTCTCTTGATGCAGCAACTGCAATGTTTGCAATATAAGTCTTGCATATTTGGATGCGCTGTTGACTTGATGACCCTCTTGCAATTATAATTGAAGTTTTCATTGACAGGATTACCATTGGTTGAGTTAGCTAGTACTACCCATATAAATATTGGTGGAATATGGATATTAGTTTGTAATATCAGTACAAGTAAAGCAGAAGAAGAGCCTTCAGGTAAGCTGTTAATTTTTAGTCTCCCAGAGAGTTGGACTGGAAGACCTGCTAATCAAGCATGTTGCCCATTGATATGACAATGGCCCTGATGTCCAAAAGGAAATTTAGTGGGGGAGAATTCAGCTCTGGGTTTCAATATTTAAATGAATGGTAATCCATGTAAGTAAGACACAACATGATTCCTGTCTACTTATGATAGGACATGTAAAAGAAAATTCCCGTGTGATAAATCTCTTAAAGGATACACACATTTTATGTAAAAAAAACCTTAAATGCTTTCAGTGCTGTTCTTTGTTCTCTTTGTTTATATTCTGTTTTTGTTGCTCCTTTAAATATGTTATTCTTTATAGAACCTGTAGGACAGATTTATTTTGAAAAGAGCAGAATGAGTAAAATTACCAGAAAGTCAAATGTAAGTGAAGCATTTCACAAAACCTCAGCAGGACAGAAGAGCTTAAAAAAGGGACATATCAAAGAGTTCTCATGGAGGCTGTGTGAGTAACAAGGAATCAAAGTACAAGCTGCTGAGTCCCATGGCAGTTGCCAAGTAAATTTAAAATGAATGATGTGGCTTGATTTTACAACATGTCAAATACAGTATTTTATGGTTCAAGTGGTAAAAGATGAAATAAGGCATCTCCAGGAGATCAGCAGGCATAACAACCAAATTTTCCCATTTATTATTGTGCTACCAATCATATGTGCAAGCCTTAGGTATACCCTACCTAATAATGAATAAGAAAAATAGCTGGCAGAGGCTGACGTTCAGCAAGGAGTTAGCTGACCTTCCTTCAAGGTGCTAATATCATAAGCACAATGTTGTCAATAGAAAGTTCACCTATAGAATAGGATTCCTCTATAGTATCAGTCAATGTCTTGACCACAGATCATCGAACAGGTAACTGAGACATCAGTCAGCACAACCATCACTTCTTGTGACAGAATATCAGAATCACTGAATCTTTAAAATACAGAAAAAGGCTGAATGGACCATAAAGTCTGCACTGTTTCTCTGGAACAGCATACTACCTTATCCCTGTAATTTTCCACATTCTTTCTTTTCAAATAGCAATCCAATTCCATTTTGAATATCTTGATCAAAATTGCCTCTACTTCTCTTTTGGGAAGTTCATTCCAGATTCCAACCATCCTCTGGATGAAAAAAAATCTTCACATCACTTCTACTCCTTTTATCCATTATTTTAAATCTGTGCTCTCTGGTCCTTGATATATTTTTGAAACCATACGACCATAAGAAATAGGAGCAGAATTAGGCCATTCAACCTATTGAGTTTGGTCTGCCATTCAATCATGGCTGATATTTTTCTCATTCCCATTCTCCTGTCTTTTCCCTATAATCCCTGATCCCCTTAATAATCAAGAACCTCTCTTAAACACAATCACTAACCTAGCCTCCACAGTTTTCTATGGCAAAGAGTTCCACAAATTCACCACTCCCTAGCTGAAGAAATTCCTCCTCATCTCTGTTTTAAAGGATCTTTCCTTTAGCCTGAGGTTGTGCTCTCTGGTTCTAGATTTTCCCACTGGAAACATCTTCTCCAGTCTATCCAGGTCTTCTAGTATCCTGTAAGTTTCAACAAGATC
Source organism: Sphyrna mokarran (assembly GCA_024679065.1). NCBI lineage: Eukaryota > Metazoa > Chordata > Chondrichthyes > Carcharhiniformes > Carcharhinidae > Sphyrna > Sphyrna mokarran. Next base: position 39,727,716 of record JAGIQG010000009.1, read on the forward strand.
CCCCTCATCTTTCTAAACTCCAAGTACAGATCCAGAGTCCTCAACCATTCCTCATTCCAGGGATTATTCTTGTGAACCTCTTGATCTTGTGGATCCTTTCCAAGGGCAGCAGAACCTTCCTTAGATATGGGGCTGAAAACTGCTCATAATACTCCAAATGAGATTTGACCAGAGTCTTTACAGCCCTAGAGGTACATTCTAGCTCTTGTATTCTAGCCCTCTTGACATTAATGCGAACATTGTATTTGCTTTCCTAACTGTAGACTGAACCTGCACAGGTCCCTTTGTGCTTCTGATCTCTGAAGCATTTCCACATTTAGAAAATAGCCTCTGCCTCCATTCCTCCTTCCAAAGTGCATAACCTCACACTTTTCCACATTGTATTCCATCCGCCACTTCTTTGCCCACTCTCCTAATCTGTCCATCCTTCTGCAGCCCCCCCATTTCCTCAATATTACTCTACATATTTTTGTATCATTTGCAAATTTAGCAACAGTGCCTTCAGATCCTTCTTCCAAATTGTTAATGTATATTGTGAAAATATACATTGTAGCATCGATCCCTTGGTCACTATCTGCCATCCTGAAAAATACCCATTTATTCCCACTCACTGCCTTCTGCCAGTCAGTCATTCCACTGTCCATGCCAGGCTCTTACCCTTAACACCATGGGCTCTTAACTTATTTAATAGTTTCCTATCCGGCATCTTTGAGAAGGTGCTGGATAGGAAATTTTTGGAAATCTAAATAAATCACATCCAACTTCCTTGTTATGTCCTCAAAGAACTCTTAACAGATTTGTCAGACATGACCCCCCCATGGCAAAGCTGTGCCGACTCAACCCTATTTTATCATGCACTTCCAAGTACCACACAATCTCATCTTTATTAATGGATTCTAAAATCTTGCCTATGACTGAAGTCAGGCTAACTGGCCTACAACTTCCTGTCTGCTGCCTCACTCCCTTCTTAAACAGTGGTGTTATGCTAGCTACTTTCTAGTCCTCTGGAACCCTCCCTGAATCCAGTGATTCCTAAAAGATCACCTCCAATGCCTCCATCAATTCCTCAGCATTTAGAATGCTGGGGTGAGAGGGGACAGTTTCTCATGATATAGCCTGTACACACCCCTCAGCATTTTGGATACCCTATCAAGATTTCTCTCAACCTTCTTTTCTCAAGGAAAACAGTCCCAGCTTCTTCAATCCTTTTCCTACAGTTTTTATCCCTAGAATCATTCTTGTGAATCTCCTCTGTACTCTCTCCAATGCATTCACTGGATGCTCTATTCCTGGTGAGGCCTAACTAATGTCTTATGCAAGTTCAACATGACCCTTTGAACTCAATACCCACTAATAAAATCTAGGATACCATATGCTTTACTAACTGCTCTTTCAACATGCTCTGCCACCTTCAATGATTTGTGCAATATACACCAAGGGTCCTTTGTTTCTGCACCTTCCTAAGAATTTCTCTCTTTCTCTCCACATTCTTCCTGCCAAAATTAATCACCTCATACTTTTCTGTAATGAACTGCATCTGCTACTTGAATAATTATTTCAGAAAAAAAGTATATATTCTTTTGGAGTTCAACACTATCTTCATCACAGCTGACAAATGCTTCCAATCTTTGAATTATCTGCAAATTTTTAAATCATGCACTGCATACAGTCTACACTATTAATATATATCAAGAAGAGCAAGGGTCCCAACACTGAACCCTGGGGAATTCCACAACAAACCTTCCCCCAATCTTAAAAATAATGATTTATTACTACTTGGTTTCCTGTCACTCAGCCAATTTCATATCCAAGTGCCTACTTTTCTTTTTATTCCATGAGCTAGAATTTTGCTGACAAGTCTATTGTGTGGCACTGTATCAACTACCTTTTGCAAATCCATAGACACTATATCAGTGGCATTGTCCTTATCAACTTTTTATGTTACCACTTCAAAGAACTCCAGCAAGTTTGTTAAACACGACTTTCCCTTAATGAAGCCATGCTGACTTTCCTTAGTTATTCTGCACCTGTCTAAATGCACATTAATTTTATCCTAAACTATGGTATCTAAATGTTTCCTTACCGCTGAAATCAAACTGACTAGACTGTAATTGCCTGCATTATCCTTGCACCCCTTTTTGAAGAAGGGTGTAACTTTTGCAATTCTTCAGTCCTCCAGCGCCATCCTGTGTCTAAGGAAGACTATCACCAGTGCCTTTGAAGTTTCTACTCTCACATTCCTCATATCAGAATTTCAATATGATGCTCCTTTTTGTGTGCAGGCAGTAATTGATAGTCGTCACTTGGCCATTTGGACAGCAAATGCGTGCCCTTCCTCTGCCACTGTCATTTTATTCTCCTTACCTGTGCATATCAATCTCACCAGATGTGAGCTTCCAAAGCTTGCACATTGCATCCTGTTGAATCTATGAAGCTGTGTTGCTTCAAATGTTGGTGAGAGGGGCATAGGTTGCCATAACATGTTGTTTTTTCAAAACCACAAGCAATGTAGCAGTAGCAATAAAGGAACAAATATTAAAATATTTGCTTCAGAATGTACATCAACAGAGCAAGATACTGCAAAGCCAAGTTTATGAATCCCAGCTGCATGAACTAGCAATTACATTTAATGGATGGAGAAGTAGAATATACACCAACGATTTCTGGATTTCTATACCTGATAGGTAATTTTGTTCCCATGAAAGCTCTTGAACTCTAAAATCAATCCTTGTTTGATACTCTTTTGTGACTTTATGTGGGACTAAGTAAGAATAGAGAGACGTAACAGAAGCAGAATGGCATTAATTATAAGCTAAAAAAAAGCTAATAGCTTCATTTTCATTTATCGCTTCAGAATGACCTCTTCCAAGAAAATCATGATTTTGTAATCACTGATCCAACTCCAAATAGGTCTTGCAATATGTGTTCTTGTGCAAAATGAAAAATAGTTTCAATGTAGTGAAGCTGTACGTATACATTGATTGGCATGTGCTACACTGTTGCTCTTCCTATATTTTAGTAACTTCCAAAAAACATGTAGCTAGATGGTGTTCCAACAGTTTCATATGCAAAGTCCATTGAAGGTATCAATGTATCGAACCTTTAGATTGTGAATCTGTTAGAATAAAAGTCCTCTTGGAGTACAGAAATTAATGGTCAGTAATAAAATCAGGTATACAAATAGTCGTTTGGTAGTACAGTACTAGAGTATTGTTGACAAAACAAAATGGCAAAGGTCTTTGTCTTGTGCTTATCAGGATACTTCATAAGACTATCAATATAAGGGGAAAACAACTACTTATGCTATATGAGAAGAAAGCACTGATTGGCTAGCAAGTGGACTCTGATCAGTAGAAGTGTTGTCATGGAAAATACACCAGGTGACTGACAATTAACTGCCAAGCATTATTTGAAATTTAAACCAGGTAATTTGACCCTGATTGGTTAATGTATTGCCCTGATGAATAAATCAGTGAACAGTCAATGCTTTGTCTGTTAGCTGAAACAGTGTCAATGTGTGTACCTGTTCTTACTGTCTTCAATGTATACACACATTGCACCTATTTCAACTAAACAAAATAAGTGACATCCATTCATTGACTCATTTCTCAGAGCAATGCCTTGTCCAATCAAAGTCAGACTGTCTTGGTTTAAATTTTAAACAGCACTTGGCAGTTAACTGTCATCACCTGGTGCATTCTCTGTGGAAATGGCCCTACCAATCAAAGTATACCACTAATCAGAGTCTACCTACCAACGAATCAGCATTTCACGTACAAATTATTGTTTTCCCCTTATATTGGTATTCTTGCAAAGTGTCCTGATAAGTGCAGAATATAAAGCTTCAACCTGTTTCTTTTCCAGCAATAATAAAAACACTATAGGGTTGTGTAATGATTTGGCACAATGAGTCAGTAATAAATGTACATAAACAGTTAATGCCTTAGGACATATTTACATGTGCCTTGGAGGATGATAACATAATGGTAATATTACTAGACTATTAACCAAGGGGCCTGATTTGATGCTTCAGAGACATGAATTTGAATCCCATCTCTGAAGCTCGGAAATTTAAATTCAATTAATCAATAAAAATCTGGAATAAAATACTCGTTAATAGTGATCATGAACCTACCTTAGATTTACGCTTACTTAATAGCACCCATTTCTAGAGATGCATAAGACAGACAAACTGGATTACCATATAAACCCATCTGGTCTGTGGCAAAACTATTTCATTGCAGTAAAATGTAAAATGTCTGAACTATTTTGAAAAGTATTTTGATATTTTCCTTTCATACTGTTTACCTGAACTAAAGAATTGTCTTGGCACTGTGACTCACAGATGCAATAGATTGTCATTTAAATTGAGTTATCACTGTGAGTCAATGTATTCATTTTAACAGGGATTTTCAGAATATTGCCCAGAAAGCTACTGAGGATGAGGGCCAATGAATATAAATCATAATAGGGTAAAATTTCAAGCAGCAGCCAGAAGGGAGTGAGCCTATATTCTCAGTACAATTGCCCAGATATGATCCCCTTTGATTCTAAAGGATTGTCCTTCATTTTTCACTGCAGTCAGCTGCAAGCTTCAATTTCTCTTGGCATTACGAGTTTGCCAAAAGATGAAGCAGGAAATCTGGGATAAAATCAGCTCTAAAAGCATTTCATTACACGATTAGAAGGATGGAGTCTCTTAAATATATGTGGCTCCAGAAAGGCACAGATACTTTTTTCAGTCTTTCACAAGACTTTCAGATTGCATGGAGTAAAAGAAGCAGCTGGAGAAAGCTATGAACGGCAATATGAAGATGCAAGCAGCAAACGGAGTTTTTCACCAAATCATGGACAATGCTAAAGCACCCTGCCTGATGGCTGGTGCAAGACAGCTCATGCTGCAAGAAGATTGCTTCCTTTGGTACTTCAGGAAACTCTGCACAAAAAATGACATACATCAATTCTGACAGCACGGGACAAACAATGTATCAGCACTTAGACAACCCAGAACAAATGTAGAAGAAAATAGCATAAGAAAGACCTCTTTAACACAAATAATTTTTTGCTGTCTATACAAACCATTTTTATAATTGAAATATTATATATGTAGTGTCACACTTCAAATTGGCATTTCATTTCAAAGTATTCACTTTGGTTGATTGGTTTAATTAACCATACTGATTGGTGCAACTGTGGTGCAATCTCGGACCTTTGGCTAAGATGAAGCGTCAGTTCAAGCCTAAGATGGGGTACAACCCTTTTCTTCTCAGCTTGGTCCTTGCTTATCTCTCTTGTAGGGATCATGAATTGGATTGAATTTGAATTTGAATTGGCTTTGGAGCAAACACGGAAGTGGATTCAGGTTTGCCCAGTCACTCCACATTGGCTTTGTAACTTAAAGAATGGAATAAAAACTAGCTTCATTTATTAAATAAGGAAGAAACTTTACAATCAATCACCATCAATGCTACAAAATAAAAGAAATCAAAACTATTTATTTTCAATATATCTTTCACAAAACAGCAAGTAGCTGCCAAAAAATTGATTCAAAAGAATTCAATCTGGCTTCAGCTATCAATCCAATTTTTGACTTATATGGAAAAATATTAGCATAAGTAAGATTTATTAAAGGTTTTAAAACTAAAGTAATCTACATATTTACAACAATATTTCTTTGTATTGATCTACTGCTCTTTCAATAATTTGGGTTCAAGTTTCAGTTATTTCATGACGGTTTATCTAATGAGATGGGATCATTTGCTTTCTCTGACTATCTTGTGTGAATCTTGTTCTTGTTTCTCTCCAGTTGCGCAATCTAACGTGGATTTTTTGAAAAATCTCAACTTTCATTATTTTAGTAGCTGCTTTTTAACTGCATTTGCAACTTTATTTTCATTTACAAACTGAATTTTGATGCTCCATACATACATATCCTGTGCTATGCAATTCCATGTGGCCTTATCTACCTTTACACCCATGCAGGTTCTTTTGAAACAAAGGAAAAATATTTCACATTATATAATTATATCATGGTGGTAATTGTCCAAGGTTGAGAAGTGAGTAGTGGAGTAAGAAGGTCGATTTTATGCCCATGTGCCCCTCTGTTGCTGCAAAGTGTAGAGGGAGGCTCCCCAATTTACTGTTGAGAAAAGCATGGATGTTTGAGAACTTGGAGAAATAAATAGTGATGTCTTGAGGAGTGTACATATTACAGAGGAAGAGGTGCTGGAAGTCTTAAGACGCGTCAAGGTAGATAAATGCCTGGGACCTGATGAAGTGTATCCCAGGACATTGTGGGAGGCTAGGGAGGAAATTGTGGTCCCTCAGCAGAAATATTGAATCATCAATAGTCATGGGTGAGATGCCTGAAGATTGGAAGATGGCAAATGTTGTGCATTTGTTTAAAAAGGTTTGCTGGGAAAAGACTGGGAACTACAGGCTAGTGAGCCTCACATCTGTGGTGGTAAGTTGTTGGAAGGCATTTTGAGAGACAGGATCTATAGGTGGTTAGAGATGCAAGACTGATTAGGTAGGGACAGTTAGCATGGCTTCGTGAGTGGAAAATCATGTCTTTCAAATTTGATTGAGTTTTTTGAAGGGGTAACCAAGAAGCTGGATGAGTGCAGTGCAGTTGATGTTGTCTATATGGATTTTAGCAAGGCCTTTGACAAGGTACTGCATGGTAGGTTGTTGCATAATGAGGTAGGATCCAGGATGAGGTATCTAAATGGATACAAAATTAACTTCTTAACAGAAGCCCAAGAGTGATTATAGAGGGTTGATTTTCAAACTGGAGACCTGTGACCAGTGGTATGTCTCAGGAATCAGTGCTGGATCCACTGTTATTTTTATTAATGATTTGGATGAGAATATAGGAGGCATGCTTAGTAAGTTTGCAGGTATCGCCAAGATTAGTAGCGTAGTGATAGTGAAGAAAGTTATCCCCGATTGCAATAGGATCTTGGTCAATTAGGCCAATTGAGCTGACAAATGGAAGATGGCATTTAATTTAGATAAATGTGAGTTGATGCATTTTGGTAGATTGAACGAGGGCAGGACTTAGTCAGTTAACAATGGGGCATTGGGGAGAGTTACAGAACAAAATGTTGGGGGTACATGTTCATAGCTTATTGAAAGTGGAGTCATAGATGGACAGAGTGGTGAAGAAGGCATTCAGCATGCTTGGTTTCATTGGGCAGAATATTGAATACAGGAGTTAGGATGTTTTGTTGAAGTCGTACAAGACATTGGTAAGGCCACACTTCAAATACTTTGTATAGTTCAAGTCACCCTATTTTAGAAAGGCTATTATTAAACTGGAAAAGTACAGAAAAGATTTACTAGGAAGCTATCAGGTCTTGATGTTTTGAGTTATAAGGAGAAGCTAGATAGAGTGGGACTTTTTTCTCTGAAGCATAGAAGACTGAGGGGTGTTCTTATAGAAGTCTATAAAATAATGAGGGCATAGATCAGTTAGATAGCCAATATCTTTTGCCAAAGGTAGGGGAGTCTACAACTAGAGAGCATAAATTTAAGGTGAGAGGGAAGAGATACAAAAGTATCCAGAGGAGCAATTTTTTCACACAGAGGGTGGTGAATATCTGGAACAAACTGTCAGAGATAATAGTAGAGGCAGATACAATTTGGTCTTTTAAAAAGCATTTAGACAGTTACATGGGATAAGGTGGGTATGGACGGATATGGTAAAAATGTGGGCAATTAAGATTAGCTTAGGTGTTTAAAAATAAAGGATGGCATGGACAAGTTAGGCCAAAGAACTTGTTTTCATGCTGTAAACCTCTATGAATCTATGACCTGGGGGTTGGGTGGGCTGAGGCTAGGGGTTATATTATGGGGAATGGATTGACATCAGAACTCTTTCCTGGAATGGGAGTCTCATGGCTGGATTGTCCCTTCTGGCCTTGGGAAAAATGGAAATCAGTCTTGGCATTATGATCTTTGGCTGGCACCACTCCCCTTGCCACCTTGTCTGTGTCATTGTAGCAGTGAAACCCTGATTGTGTTACCTTGGCAGTGACAACCTCGCAGTAACACCTTGGCAGTGAAATCCTAGCTGTGAAACTGCCAGAGTGCATGATGTGGAGATGCCGGTGTTGGATTGGGGTAAACACAGTGAGAAATCTCACAACACCAGGTTAAATTCCAACCAGTTTATTTGATAGTTATAGATCTATCAAATAAACTGATTGAATTTTAACCTGGTGTTGTGAGATTCTTACTATCACTACCAGAGTGCCAGGAGTCAGTGAAAGGTTGGCCCTGGTACACAGGAGAGGCCTAAGGGGGCTCCATATTGGATTGTCTCCATTATGGGAACCAAATGAAGCCTTTAGTCAAAGTAAAGGAATGCTGTTGTAGATGGGGGCATCAGGTCATCTGTTCTTTTATTGGTGGTGGTGCTGAAAGGATGCCCCTCTGTACTGAGAGGTTGGGAGTGTGCCTGTTGTCAGCAAAGAGTTGCCATGTCTGTAGTAGGGGTATGGGGTGGGGCCCTGTCAAGGAATGCTGAGATCAGGCACCCTTTTTAAAGGGCACCCTGATCTCTATGAAGCTGGATTTCTGGCGTGTTTTATACTTTATGTACATTTACATTGTAAATGCGTTTGAATTCCATCTGATAGGCGCTGCCAGCACCAGTGGGAAACAGTCCGGTTTACCTGTTGGCTGGAGCACTTGGAAAAAAAGAATTGCACCCAATGTCTTTTGAATGATCTAATATAATTATTTGCTTCTTGAGCTCTCTACCAAAAACAGGCCTGATTAACAGCTCCATGACCTCCGCCATGAGTTAATAAGGAGGCAGATCCCAAATCTGCCCCAGCTGTATGGGGATTGAAGCTGTTGGCACCAAATTAAAACCAGCCATCCAGCCAACTGAGCTGACTGGCCAGTCCCATTCCCATTGTTGACACAACATGCACTTTTGCATGCATATTTCGGCCTGGAGCAACAGATAGTGATGGTAGAGTCTTCAACATTCTTTCCATCACATAGCTGGCCAGGAATTTTTTCTATACTTACCACCTTCCATTGGCATATGTTAGAAGGCTATGTTTTATTTGGTCGTGTTTTGAACGTAGCTGCTTTGGCTATCAAATCCTGGAATGGGACTTGAACCTGGAGCTTCTAGCTCAGAGAAAGGGATGCTACCTACTCCACCACGAGACCACTCCCCTCCCCTGCCTCTGATTTATTTACCTGTCATTATAAAACACTTTACTCTTTAGCAGAACTTTTCATCTCTGATCAAATTGCCAAAAAAATGACATTTTCTTTTATAGCTGTTGCCTTTTAAATTTATTTTTGCTCTTGCAATTTCAAACACTTCTTCATTTGTCTTATGGCCTGCACTTTAGAATTTGTAGCATATATCTTAGCATCCAAATTTCAAAGCCCTTTGTTTTCTTCTTATTGTGCAGGTTTCTGAGGTGTATAGGATATTGGACAGAATGTACCATCTTCTAAGTTCTTCCCTTATTACAAGCAGTTCTCTTTCACCTTTTTCCATTTTCTTTTTATTTTTTTCTCTGACATCAATTTGCTCCATTTCCTCAATAATGAAATATTCATATTTGCTTTTTACTTTGTCAGTGAATGCCTCTCTGATATTCTCATCCTTCAATGTATCAAGATCTAAATGGTCACTTTTTTTTGGTATTTTAAATTCTATCTTAATTTTATCAACAGGGAGACAAAGATCTCTGAATGTATACTGCACTGCGATACATGTGAATGTTCTTCATACTGTTTCTAAAATGTTGTTTCACCATCACATAATCTATTTGATTTCTATGCACATCACCCGGACTTCTCCAAGTGTACAGTTTTTAGTTGCTTAAAATATGTTTGCAAACATCAGATCATTTTCTTGACAAAATTTTACCAATCTCGCTCGTCTTTCATTTCTCAGTGTAAGGCTATTCGGACTGACATGCATTGACATTCATTCAGCAACTTTATCATTTAGTATATCAATATTTTATTAATAAGCCTATTTTTCACAAATTATGCCCAAAGCAGGACATATTGAGCTGGTAAACAGACATAAAATGTATATAAGACAACAAAGTCAGTTATCAGATTTCCTGAGGTTGCTCGATAACTTTGCTCTTCCCCTACTGGACAATACTTCCCCACAAATTCAGGGTTACATTTGTTTAATTTTTCTAGAAAGTTATACATAAACCATATTTATGAGAACATTACAAATTTTCTTTTCAATGCTGCAGAATCAATGGAAGGTAAACCATTCACCACTCTTATCAGACAGCCGGTGGGAATTCCAATGGCCTACTGATTGGCGCATGAGCTAAAAGTTGGGATTTCTGACATACCTTTCTGAAGTCTTTTGGGATTCACCCAACCCAACCCATCCTGCTGGCCTCAATTGTGTTGTCGCCTGAGTACCTTCATTTTAGTCTCATTAGTGGGATTGACCCCAGATGAAGCAACCAGGTGATATTCACCTACCCTTAGTGCCGGAAGTCATGCGGGTGTAATTTGGTATTACATTTGAAAAGTGGGAACCTGGAGGAAAGGCATCTGACGGGGAGTAGGAGGTAATTGGTCATTTTTAAACTTATTTGTCTTGCTTGGGGGGGACATATCTCAGGAGCAACTGGGGTTCAAGTTGAAGGTAAGGGAGTGAACTTGGGGTGGAGGGGGGGGGTGTCCCCCAGGACGAGGAAACCTTGCCAGACTATTTTGATTGATTCTTTGAAGTATTGCAGCTAATCCAATCCAGATCAGTTTCAGCCAGCTGAATATTAAAAGTATTGTTTTCTCTCTGTCCTATCTCAGCTCTGACCTTGTGGCTCCTTGGAAACCATGCACTCAAGGTATCTGGACCTGTTAACTACTCACAGTCTGGCATAGTCCTGTCCTCGTCCAGAAATCCCTAACTCAGGCCAGCTCGGTCTTAACCCCCCTCACACACAAAAAGTATCACAGACCCAGGGCCTCTCTCCCTCGGAACCTCCTTCATTCACAGTTTCACACCAGATGAGGGTGGAGAATCGGAAAGGTGAGAGACGGCATCATGGCACAATGGTAGGATGGCATGGTGACACAATGATTAGCATTGTTGCCTCACAGGACCAGGGACCTGGAATCGGTCTTGGGTCACTGTCTGTGTGGAGTTTGCACATTCTACCTGTGTCTGCATGGATTTCCTCCCACAATCCAAAGATGTGCCTGTTAGGTGGATTGACCATGATAAGTTGCTCCTTAGTATCAGGGGGATTAACACGGTAGATATGTGGGGTCACAGAATAGGGCCTAGGTGGTATGGTTGTCAGTGCAGACTCGCTAAATGGCCTCCTTCTGTACTGTTGGGTTTCTATGATTCTTCTGTGATTCTATGAGTGCACACAAGAATTAGGTGCCCAGTAACAGGTGAATGAAGTGCTGCCATGTAGCCCATATCAAATAAACAGCCTCATCACTGAGACACACAAGGATGCTCCATAAAGGATAATGCTCTCTGCCACTGGATACTAGCAACTCCCTCATGTCTCATTCTTATCCCGTTGGATAATAAGAACATAAGAACATAAGAAATAGGAGCAGAAGTAGGCCATACAGCCCCTCGAGCCTGCCCCACCATTCAATAAGATCATGGCTGATCTGTAGTGGTTCAGTACCACTTTCCCGCTTTCTCCCGTAACCCTTAATTCCCTTGTCAATTAAAAACCTATCCACTCTTGACTTGAACATATTCAGTGAGGAAGCCTCCACCACCTCATCAAGCAGAAAATTCCAAAGATTCACCACCCTCTGCGTGAAGAAGCCTCTCCGCAACTCTGATCTGAACCGCCACCCCTAATCTTGAGGCTGTGCCCTCTAATCCTGCTATCTTTGTTAAGCAGGAAGAGTCTCTCAACCTCTACCTTATCCATCCCCTTCATTATCTTATACATTTCTATAAGATCCCTCTCAGCCTTCTAAACTCCAAAGGGTACAAACCTAGCCTATTCAGTCTCTCCTCGTAATCCATGGATGATATTAACACTCTCAGAACTTTGCTGAATCTCCCAAAAATTCTTGATTGGAATTTGCAGTTGAACCAGATTGAAAGATTGTATCTTTCTGCAGTACAGCTTCCCCCAGAGGGTCACATTTCTCACTGACAGGAACCTTCAGTCTTCACCACCTTCAGCACGTTAACAAGCATTCCACTGGTGATGTGAAGGGAGAGATGATGGGGAGGTCAGAGGTCATGAGGCAAGATTTGATTTATTATTGTCACATGTATTAATATATAGTGACAAGTATGGTTTCTTGTGTGCTCTGCAGACAAAGCATATTGTACATAGAGAAGGAAAAGAGAAAGTGCAGAATGTAGTATTACAGTCATAGCTAGGGTGTTGAGAAAGATCAACTTAAGAAGAGGGGACAAGAGACAAAGACCTCACTGTGCAAGCTGGATGATGTACATCACTATGCGGGGGAAATGTTGAGGATTGGCCAATCTACAGCTGCTGCATCACATAAGGATGAGCAAGGATGTTAGAGTGAAAAGATGGACAACATTGCTAACTGCCTCTCTTCTATGAACTCTGTACTATGTCCTCACATACTGAGGATGGATTTTGGATTGGAATCATTCCATATTGCAAAGTTACTAATAGTATATAGAGTTGCAAGTGCAGCAGGTGCAGCCCAGGCATGATCTTGCACAACAGGAGTTGGACCTGAATGATCAGACACTGCTGCAGAGATTCAAGTCCGGCCATCCATCAGGCCATAGAGGTAGTAAGAAATCAGTGATACCATAAGTCATGAGGTGGCAGGATGCACTGGCAAATTGAGGAGCAGATAGACTAGTGTGCCACAGAAGTCTATGCCTTAAAAAGATGATAGTGCAGCAGCACCTATGCCAGGGTCTCCATCTCCTGACACTGAGAAGAGGAGGACATCTACACCCGGTGACTATCACCGTCATTTTGTTTGCCACTGGATCTTTCCAGAGCTCGAGTGAGCCACTTGTGCGGGATCACAGACATCCACGCACTTAAGCATCCATCAGGATGACAACTTGCTATGAGGAAAGCTGTGGTGCACCTCATCACAACAAGAGATCTGACCCTTGTCTGTCTCAAGACATTCCACTGATCTCCTTTTTCATTCCTGAGTGTGCGATGGGGATACTTTTATCAGTCTGGTGGGAGATGGGTGAGTTCGGTTTTCTGCAGATAGCATGGTGCAGTTCTGAATTGGCATGTCTAACTTTGGCTCACATGGCCTTATATTTAAGAGTAAGTCTGTAGGACCTGTGGGATGAAGAGGGCTGGGCTGGAGACAGAAAAGCTGTCCACCCCATCCTATCATCCTCCACTGATGAGAATGACTGCACAAAGTGAAAGGTATTCAGGCTTAAAGTGAAACAAGTTTTAATTATGCAAGTGTACATTTGGTACCCCCTTCTCCATAACTAACATTTTTATACTTCATCTGTGCCAACTCAGTGCTCCTGCAACTTTTTAACTTTGAGACCTCACACTCCTTCTGAGTGTTTTCTAAGATTGCACATCGGAAGTGGAGGTGGCATACTATTTTCCATGCCCTCTGGCCTCCTTTGGAGGGTCTGGACTTGAATGGGCCTGGCCGACTTTCAGGTGTCATTGGTGAAACCATGTCACTTTTTTCTTCCAGATTCCCACTAGATGTTGGTATCAGGAGGGGGGGATTCAGAAGGGCTGGTGAATGCCAGAGTATCCTGGGATGAAAGCACAGGGTTGTGCTCCAGTGCTTCATCCTCCCTCAGGCTGTTCAGTGGCTTCCAAGTCACTCCATAGGATGGAGTGGCTGCTGGAGTCAGCTCCAGATGCCTCAGCCTCATCTGGCAATGCCAGTCCTAGAGGCTGTCCATAGTCTAAGGAATGTGGGCGATACCCTCAGCTATGGTCTGATGTGACTGGACCAAGGTCTGGAGTGCCACTCCAACTCTATCTGGTCCTTTGACATGCCCATGAGAAACCTGGACATGCTGTCTTGGCATTCAGCAATGGACAGCACAGAATGAGCAAGGCCTTGCATATTGTCAGACATTCCCCCTGGCCCCAGGCTCTCCATTGCAGTCATCACAGTATTGGCCTGGGTCGCATACATTGCTGGCACCAACTCCAGGCTTCTGGATCTTTCTAGCAGGTCTTGTATTTGCAGTAAGTTTCTGGACCCACCCTCCTGAATAGCATGGCTTTGCTTCTGCATCCGTAGCTGTGCTAGAATGAGGTTCCCTAGTGGATTGACATCTGCCTTCGGAGCAGCTGGTTCCTGGGAGCCAGCAATTCTCTGAGTGCCAGTTCGCCTCCACACAATGTGCAGCAGCAGTTGTGTGGTGCTCACCAAAGAGTGCCCCAGAAGCCTGACCACTGACATATCCCACTGAAGAGAGTGTATCTGGGCAGGTGGATGCTTCAACTGAAAGGAGTGTTGAGAATGCATTGTTGTCACCAGAGATATGACCCAGGATGCTATAAGAGGTTGGATGGAGGGCGAGGCGGTAGTTATTTGCACCTGTGTGATGTCCTTCTGTAGAGGTGGGAGGCATCTGGTGGGGGGGAACATGTATGTAGAAGCTACTAATGATATTGAAATCCAGTCAAATTCATGTCAGTAAGCTTTGTGCTCATTTTCACTCACTTTCACAAGGGGCTGGGAAGATATCAAACCTTTTGGCGCCAAAGCTATTTTCCTGGCTTGCCATGCTGATGAATGGGCACGGTAAGGTGATAAGATCAAGCCGCATAATGGAAAGACATCTACCAGCAGGTTACTGTGGTTTAGAAGAGTAAAAGGCAACTTGATTGAAACACATAAGACCCTGATCCAGGGGGTGATGTGGAAAGGATGGTTCCTCTTGTGGGAGAATCTATTCACTTAAGAATTTGTTCACTTAAGAAAGGTGAGGAGAATTATTTTCTCTAAGCATAGTGAGTCTTTGAAACTTTTCTTCATCAAAAGGCAGTGGGACCAGAATATTTGAATATTTTTAAGGTGGAGTAAGATAGATTTTTGATATACAAGGGGTGAAAAGCTTTAGGAGGGAATATGGAGTTCAGGTTACAATCAGATCAACTATGACCTTGTTGAGCAGGCTTGAAGGGCTGAGTGACCTAGTCCTTGTCGGTATATAATTGAAGAATATACTTGACAAAGGATAAATTGCAGAGGAGGGAATAAAATAAGGTAAATTATCCACTGATTTTCAGATTTGGGCTCCTCTTGATTAGAGAATGTGGCCTCATATTTATTTGGCTGTTAATGTGAATTGTTTGTGGTGATGTATTCTGACAGGATTAAAAGAAGACACTATCGGTAGCACCATAAGAATGCCACAAGTAGTATTTAATGACAATTTTTGATAAAGGAAATATAAATAAAGATATTTACCACTTTGAAACCATTGGTCTATCTTATCTCCATACTACATATCCAAATGTAGCCCCTTTCAGCTTGGAGAGTGATTTGCTATTGTCACAAACTTCTTAAGGCTGCACCAATTACATTTCCTGATCAGATCAGAGAAGGCATTTTGAGCCAATACAATACATATTTTCTCTCCCCTTTTATTACAATATTTTTGGAATCTTCATAGAGTCCTAGAGGTTCACAACATGGAAACAGGCCCTTTCATCCACCCATTCCATGCCGCCCAGTTTTTACCTTTAAGAATAGTCCTAATTGCCCACATTTGGCCCATATCCCTCTTTACCAATCTTATCCATGTAACAGAGTATAGATTGTGTCACTAGATATATTAAATTTATCTATACATTGTATCACTAGAGATATTTATCTCTGCTGTATCTAACTTGCTGTCAAGTAATTGATCTTTTAACACTTTCAGGATAATTGGGTGAACTTACTGGCTCGCCATATCAATCGATTGGCAGGGCCTAATGCAGGATGGGTGAGGGGGGAGGAGGGGAGTGTCTAAGGGCGTGTGGCATAATGGGGAAGGGAAGAGGTGTTAGTTGATTGGCGGGGCAATGATAGGTGCGGGGGGGGTGGATCGGCTGAGTGGTAAATAGAACATAGAACATTGCAGTGCAGAACAAGCCCTTCAGCCTTCGATGTTGCACCGACCAATTAAGAAAAAGCAATGACCCTCTAACCTAAACCACTCCCTTTTCATCCATAAACTTATCTACTAACCTCTTAAACGCCACCAAACTTGGCGCATCTACAACTGAAGCAGGCAGGGCATTCCATACCCTTACCACCCTCTGGGTAAAGAACCTACCTCTGACATCCGTCCTACAACTACCACCCCTTAATTTAAAGCTATGTCCCCTCGTGCTAGCTTTCTCCATCCTAGGAAAAAGGCTATCACTGTCCACCCTATCTAAACCTCTAATCATCTTATATATTTCAATAAGGTCTCCTCTTAGCCTCCTTCTTTCTAATGAAAACAACCTCAAATCCCTCAGCCTCTCGTCATAAGACCTGCCCTCCATACCAGGCAACATCCTGGTAAACCTCCTGGTAAACCAAGGTAAGTAAGTAAGTAGAGGAGGGGTGGGATTGGCCAGTGTGGTATACATTATGCTGGGAGATCGGGGTGTCTGTGCAATGGCACCCCTAAAGCTTAGCAGGCAGCTTCATGGGCAAGCTGAGATTCCACCCCTCCCCTACTGACAAGATTCACATTATGGCCTCTGTAATACACAGAACATTCTCAATTATCATGACTTACCTCGCTGAAAAAATGGCCAAGAAAATCTCCTATTTTCTTGCCCATTTTACATTTAGAATTTTTAAAGAAAATTCCGCTCTATGACTCCAGTTGTGAGACTATGGTACTTTCCACTTTCAGTTTCCAATCATAGTCTGCCATGTATCACAACTAGTGATGTATGCAACTAATTCTTATCCCAGTCCCAAACTCCACATCACGTCCTGTGTTGTAACTACTACACATGAACTGTTTGAATAAGCCAGTTTATTAACTTTACAGGAATTATCAGCACAAAACTTTTGATGTAAAAGTATCTGCCATACAAATCATACAAGTGTAAAATAGAATTTTGTCTACTCTCTCGTTGAAGTTTTCAGGTACATTCTGTGAATAATTTTCTACTATCAACGTGAATATTTCATGGAGTTTTCTGTTTAAGAGGCATCCTGACAAATACGTAAATAGACAGTGAATAGAAGGATATAGACTGGAGAGACAAAATGTCTTTAGTTTAGAAAGAGTCGTGTGTTGGTGCAGGCTTTGGTGGGCCAAAGGATCTGTTTCTGTTCTGTTCTGTGTTCTTGTTCTACATTAGAATTCATTGATGTCTATGAAAAATGTTAACAGGCATAAAAGTAAATTGCTATTGTGATTGATACAACTTTGATTCTACCCAAATGCAATTTTCTTCTTTTTATAATTCATGCCTTTTGCAGCAGAGAAAAATCACCTGGTCTCAGACACACAAACCATCAAAGCAATGAAAACAACTCAGAAAACAGCAAGACAACAGTCAGTGGAGCACGGGGACATGAAATAAATCGAAAGGATTTTCGTTCCCAGGCATTATAACTATCTTATGAACAGCTATGAAAAGGGGTTAATGTGGTAAAATGGGTCCAGATGTATCATCAGAAGAGAAATGTTTATGAGATCAAATTCACTTCTAACTTAATTCCTAATTCTTGTGATTATCAGCATCTTCTTGAAGCTCAAAGGTTTATATATTGCAGATTTGAAAGTTTGTAGGTTAATGCAGTAAGTATTTAAAAGGAAACTGATGGGCTGCAAGGAATTTCAATCCACACAGGCGCCTCTCATCTCTGCATCTCTGTAAGTAGGGAAATTGAATGATAGCTAAAGCATGGAAATGGCCTTTCCATGAAGTAGATAAGTATGTAAAAGAGAGAGAAAAGTCTCTTTCTAAATTTCTATTTTGAAATCGTTCCCATTGCCAAAATTTTAATTTTTAAAACTATTTTTGAAAAGATTTATTCTGCTCTAAAGCATCATAATAGCTTGTGTTTATCTGTTCAGTCACATTTTATGCTGTTTGCTTTTGATCGATTAAGCCATTTGAACAGTTAATAAAGTCTGGTGATGACTTCCTTCTTCTTTAATCCCTCTTTGTAGATTATTTTCTCTCAGTAACAGCAAAAGATCAATATGCTAATTCATATTTTGAAACTTTACATCTATGACTCTTACTTATGTAGGAAAAGAGCAGTATCCCTCCTTGTATCTCCTACCAAATGAATGGCAGGTCTGCTACTCAAACTTACGCTTTTAATCCAGAAGTTCAATGCAAGTTGATTTGCTGCTTACTTTTTTTTCACCTAAGGAAATGCATTGTCTCTATAGGCGGTCCAGAGGAACTGTTGAATTCAGCCCACAGGAATGTGGGGTGATCAATCTATCTTCATTAGACAAGAGAGCATAGTTCATGCAACTTATTGAGTGAAGTAACATGCTGCAAAATAAGAATACCCTCTAATGTGAAGTTTAGAATTTAAGATTTCAAATGTTCTTTGAAACTCATCAGCCTATGTTGGTCATTTTTGGTAGATTGCCTGCAATATCAATATAATAGCACGGTACTTTATATCAGAGATATTGAGACTCCCATCCAGTAGAACAGCAGTTCTTGTAAATTAGTTAAAGGAATGTCATGAACTTTATAGGGGATCTCAACTTCATGGCAAGAAAAGAATGGATGATACCAGTCATTAGTGTATTAGGTAAAATTGCTATTTCAGAAAATGTTAGATATGCTTTTGGGAAAGTCATGAGTTTGGTTCTAAGGGTTACCACTCAGTTGAGCAATGAAAAATGTCATATGATACCAATGTGTTTTATCTTGGGAGAAAAGATCTAGTAATTGCAACTTATCTCACTTGTTTGAGTTTCATTTATTGAATAACATTTAAAGAGAGACATTGACAATGGTGGTGATAAAATTCATGGATTCCTAAGGTAGCTGCGTAAGGAAAAACATCTGTCATTTGTTTTTCTGTTTCCAGTTAATTAAATTTGCTAATGATTGGTTTACTAACACAAATGCAGTACTAGTTCTAATGTAAGAGAGCCAATTTTAACTTCCAGGTGGGAACAGGATGATAGTAGCCCTAAATTGCTATATTAATATAGCAATGTTAATCACCTGGTTCTTGCTCCCATCCTGTCCACCACAGTTTGTCTGAGGCCTGCCTATACAAGGCAGGAAGCTTGCCAAAGTATGCTGATCATTGCCCTTTTACAATCATAGGACTTCAACTGCAGTTTCTTGGTACAAATGAATGGAATGTGTCAGTATGTTTCATCCATTTGTACTGGCTGTTGATGAATTACCTTACCAGCAGCCATCCTGGAGGCCGCTCACAAATCAGCTCTGGAGATGTATTACTTTCCCTTTGTTGGAGTTAGAATGAGCAGAAATACACCTCCTTAGTCTACAACAATGGAATTTGGGCTGCCACCAAAATATTTAAACCCATCCTGAGATTATGGGGGCAATTCTCCCAGCCCACTGCTCTGTCCAAGTATTGCAGCGGGCTGGGAGACATCAGTAGAGTCTGTTTCATGGAATTCACGCTAGGCACCAAGGCCTCTATGCTTCTCCAAAAGTCTGGCAAACTGGCACTGCCCACTGGGCACTGGGCAATGCCTGTTTGCCACATAGGGATTGGTCCAGGGAAGTCCCACAAGTCAGTGATGGGGGAATGGGGGAGTCTGAAAGGCCAGCTATTGAGCTGGCCAAAACCTGGAGGCCAGCATTGAGGGGTGGGGGGGGCCTTGCACATGTGCCAATCTCCACACTGACAGATTGGCGTGCACATACTGGCCTGCTCAGCACTATACAAATGGTCTCTCCACTGGGGATAGACCCCGCCCACCACTTACCAGAGGGAATCATGCTAGTGCATTTTGTGAAATGCAGTGTCGGAGAATTATTATGGTAAGTATGTTTAAAAAAAGGGCGATATTTACTCCCATTTTCTCACATGTTGGGAACTAAGAATTTATTCGGGACAATCCAAACCTACATCTGGCCTATGTCTGTCGACCAGTTTCATGTGGGAGCAGATCGATTTTCCATCTACCTAGAACCAGCAAGGTGCAAAGGGGCCTCAAATGTTTGGTGTCAACAGCTCATCGATGAAATGTAAATGAGTTGATTAAGTGACCTGGACCCTCAGACAAGGTCACTTGTTTTGACTTTTCACACTACAGTTAAAATTGGCTCTAATTAATCAATTGCTAAGCACAAGATAGTCTGTTTAAATGTATGTTGTGAATCTGCCAATTAATCTATCTCGCTAAACAGAGCCATGTAGCATGAAATTTTGGCACATTTCTTGATAAACAGCAATAGAGTATGAATAATACGTTTACACTTAAGCTCCTTTTTGTAACTTCTGCCTATGGAGAGTTCCTCCCCAGACCATTTTCATCTGCTCAGTTTATTGAAAACAACAAAAACAAAATTCAATATTCTTGCAGTGGTTTATCTAATTAAAAAAGCTGATGACAGCACAAACCAACTCAGTTATTATGAATGTTGGACTCTCTGGTAACATATAAAGTTTGTCTTGCTGAAATGATCGGAAATGCAGGATGATAGGTACTGTGTAGAATTTAATCTGAATGACATTTCAATGCTTGATGAATTTGAAAAAACAAATTGTCACACAAATGCCATGAAAATGTATTTCAAGATCAATATGTACACTTGTAATATTTATTTGAAAGAATTAACATCTTGTTTTAATATATGTCTAAATCTGCTGCTTTGCATGCAGTTCTGTCATTTTCTACTTACTAAGAAAACAATAGGAAGTAAATTCAATTGCCTGGATTCTGAAATTTGTTTCTTTATAATAATACATCATATATTATAAAGATGGACTGACATCTACTGTAATTGCCATAAACTGGTTGGACACTAAAACAGTCAACATTGATTTGTGTTTGATTGGAGATTATCATTATTGACCAATTACACAAATCGTTTCAGAACAGCCCAAAAACCTCCGAATGTCAAAGGAGAGAAACACTTTCAAAATGATATTTTAACATGTTTGTTCCTTCAATGAGTTGCCTCTGGTCTTATTTAGATTTGGAGAGTTAGACATGGAAGCATGAATTTATTTGGATGTAGACAGGAATTTTGTTTCACGTAGATGGTTCATAGGCGAATTGCTTATCCAAACTGCAGTGAATCCTCAAAAAGATTCCAGCAGCAACATTTCACAGGAATACATATAGGCCTTTCACTTCACAAAATTGTAACTAATGTAACATTTCTCTTCAATCTTTTGAACTTACATTACTGACTTTAGGACTGCATATTGAGTGGAATATAGGTGATGTTTTTTTTCTTGATCTCTTCCTTATATTTCTAATTTTTTTGGAGGGACAAACATTTCCTGCAATCTGGTAAGCAATGCTTACCAGAAAGGATAATGCCATTGAAAGGATTAGCAGGGCAAACCATTTCACTGTTTAAATGTCATTGCCACATTATTTGAAATTTTGTACTTACAAGTATGTTAATCTAAACACCAATAAGCTTTAGTGAATGTAATTGGAATGTGAAATGCAAACACCAACTGTTTTTTCAAAAATATATATTTTCTTTGTGCTGTTTGCAAGTGAAGTTTGTATGTGCATGATTAATGTTGCTGTCTAGTTCACAATTGATCTATCTGTTGTAATTTCAACATATAAATAAAAACTTAATAAAAGTATGTTTATTTGATAAGGTGCTTGTGCTGCTTAATTACTGAAGAATTCATGGTAGAAAGCCTCCTGATATCTGAATTTTAGATCTTTTTTTTGAATTAGATCTAAAGCCACAGGGAAAAGCATTGTAATTGCCATTTTATATACAATGACAGTCATTGCACCTTGAGGGTCCTTAGAGAATATTTAATTGTATTGTAATCCACATATTAAGATGTATACTTTAATGTACCTTTTTAAATAGAAAATTAGTGAAATATATAATAGTTTCAATAATGCAAGGAAAAAAACAACTTACTTTTTGTTGTTTATCTAAGTAAAAATCTTTTCAGCTTGGTTTGCACAACAGATCATTTATTCAGTTATTCAGTTTTGAATTAATTAAGTTCCCAGGAGTTAACAGCTTATGGGTGCAACATGATGGGATTACTGCTTATTCAGCAATATGGTCAAGGAGGAAAATGCACAAGTTACCAAAATAATTCATATTGCAAATCTTTTTAATTGCATAAATGGACGTAATAATTACAATGGCCCATGAACAAGAAATTGTTCCCTTTTGGTTCTAATTATAAAGACTAAGTACCTCATTAAGCAAAATGGTTTCAGTGCCTGATATACCAGGATAAAACATTATTCTGTTTTTGACTCATTAGTTATAACAAAAATGGCATAATCTATATATCTGCATATATTTGGTGTGTTGTCATATTTTAAAAGAAAAACATCTTCCAAAATATAATGAACCTTTTATATAGCAATATAGTAAGCAATAGTTTCAGTTAAATAGATTTCATGTTGTTGCTTATTGCTACTTTACTCTTGAAGGTTAGTTATTACCACTGCAACTAAAACTTACCATGTATGAGGTAAGGTGTTAAATCTTAATATGAAAAATGATCATCAATTTTTTAAAAATCTTCATGCCTGCCAAGCTTCAATAATCTAATCTACTATAAATTGTGACAGGACATTGCTGTAAAAGATAATGCCAAGTTTTCTGTCATTAACTATATTTTCTTTCAAATATTCTCAATTTATATTCAAAAGGCAAATATTTCCCTTTGGTGCAGTTTCACAAGGACAGCTTGCAACGGTGCGAAGGGATTTTTTGCCTCAGGCTGTTTGTGTCAGCCAGTGTGTTCATGAAAATTTTTATGAGCCATGTTAAAGAACCAGCATTAATAAAATGTCAGGGTAGGTGGGAGATGGCTGTCAAGATCAATTGCACTAGAAATCATGGTTGCTGTCTTCATTAAAGAGAAACAAATATGGAGTCATGAGATGCATAGGAATAATTTGGCATTTAGATTTGGGGTCAAAATATTATATTGGGTTAGCACTGCTGTCTCACAGCACCAGGGACTGTGTTCAATTTCTGGCCTTAGATCACAGTTTGTGTGGAGTTTGCATCTTCTGTTGGTATCTGTGTGGGTTTCCTCCAGGTGCTGTGGTTTCCTCCCACAGTCCAAAGATCTGTAGGTTAGATAGATTGACCGTACTGAATTGCCCTTGAGTATCCCAGGATGCATGAGTTAGGGGGATTATCAGGATAACAACACGGGGTTATGAGAATAGGGCGTGGGTAGAATGGTCTATTGGAGACTCAGTGCAGACTCAAGGGGTGATTGGCCTCCTTCTGCATGACACGAATTCTATGATTCTACACCAAATAGCTATGAAGATCCAAGTGAAATCAATTTTAATTACCATTATACAGCTATTTGATCACTAGTTTACACCAACAAAACTGACACACATCAGCCCAGCTACCAAAATCAGGCATAGAGATCCCAAGGGTATGCGAATGTGTGGCTTTAAGGAATGCTTTTATGGTACTGAGGGAGTTTTTTGGGCAAAAACAGAGGATTTCTTCTATGTGCTCCAAATGGAAGCAGTTTAATCTCCAAGGCAGCATGTTGTGAGTGTATAATCTAAAGTGATACTTCAGTACAATGCTGAGGAAGTAATACATTGTTAAAGATTCTCTGCTTTCTCAGAATGTGATGTTAAAATCATATGATGTGATGTCTGCCTGTTCCAGGACCTTAGTTTAACAACACATCCAATGGAATGTGATGGGATTATTTGAAGCACGGATATCTCAACACCACCAAAAATAGATTAACCAGCCACTCACCTCATTATTGCTTAACAGTGCTGTTTGTGAACAGAATGATTGCCATATTTGTTTATGTAAAAGTCACTGAACTTCAAAGTAATTATATGAAATGTTCTGAGACATTTGTGAAAGGTGCAACAACAAAATAAATGCAAGTCTTTCCTGTTATACTTTATACCTAGACATTGAATCAATGACAATTCAGCCAGGATAAATTCTCAAGAAGTGGCACCATTCTCAAAAACAATAAAAAAAACTCCTTTTCAGTGAAATGCAGAGGAAAATAAAATTCAACTGAGACATGGAAAGCAACCTTTATTTTTGAAGACTCTTTTTTCAGAAAATGCACTTCCCTTCTTGCATTTTAGTTTGAACACATTTAGCTACGGTTGCCTTTGCAGGCTAAAGATTCTCAAGTCATGTACAGTTTATCTCCAAGTTAATTTTGTTAATTATTTCCAAATCTACGAAGATTAATTTTGTGCATTCTGACTCAAGGGGAACCTACTTGCATTGTATTTTGTTACAATCCCAGTTGGTGTTATAACTGGACGAGAAGGTCCCAGAATGGAACCCTGGCTCAAAAAAAACTATTACTTTTTTAGAATATGTGGAAGAACAAAATCTATCACATAACCTCTAATTAGTTTTAATAAGAAAAATACAATACCTCCCCTTTAACTTCAGTCTTCTAAAACATTCTTTCTGTCCCTGTTCCCTGGCTGTCAGATCTTTATCTGGTTCTTTAGGAAATTTATCTTTTTGCAACTTCTTGTCCTGTCCAACTTTTCTGCTATGAAGGATATTCATTGTTGGACTTGTCATCTTCAAATGCAACATATCCAGCTAAAAACAAAATTCAAAAAGCCTTTCTCCTATAAAGCCCATTACTAAGCAACAATTTTATGCCTCTGCCACCTTGTTTACGCCATAACTGTCTCCAAGTAGAAGCCAAAAACCCCCAGAAGCAAACACCTTTGTCTTGTATGAAAATGCTAGCATGACAATTCCCTTAGAGCACTCCTCCATGCAATCTCGAACCAATGTGAGGAGTGAGTGCCACCTAGTAGGAAGAAGAGAAACCTGATCAAAACTGTGCTATCCTGAAAGGAGTACCCATGGAGATCAGAGTCTTGGGATTGTGAAGAGAACCTGGTCTCTTGGCAAAAAAAGCTCAATGACTTCATGAAGTGTGAGTAAGCACTCAGTATGTGCAATCTTCTGTCAGTGCTACAGGGTATCTTCAGAAATAGAAGAAAATGAATTTGCTGGAACTCCAGGGCAGCATGATGCGACAAAGAGATTGCCGTCAGGAACAAGTCAGTGTGCTCTTAAAGCTTTGGTCCATTTCGGACGAGATCCAGTGTTCAAAATCCCACAAAAGCATTCCTTCACAGAGACTGGTAGGCTGAAAATCTGTGGTATAAGATTTGCTTTTCTAGTGACGTTGATTCATAAGTTGAAATAGGTGATGGTACAAAGCTTTTAGCAAAGACGAAGTAGTAGGGCAATTGTCCAGCCAGGCCAGAGCTCCAGAAGAAGTATGGCCTTAGGGCAGAATTGTACCGGCACATCCACCCGAGATTCATACGATCCTGCCTGAGGCTAAAAGAGAATGCCATAATTGAGACAGGTGTGCTGGTAAAATTTCGGTCTTAATATTCTTTTGAGCTGTGGAAAGGTGAATGCAATACAAAATCATTAAATCAGGCCAGCAGACTCAGTAGGTGAACAATCTAAGGATTTAGAGTGCTTCTGAGTATTGTAACTTCCGAATGGTAAATTTGCCAGCCCAAGACTCTGACTCCCTTGGCTAATTCCTTCAAGACAACATGGTTTTGATCAAGTTTCTCTTCCTACCACTGCTCACTTTGGTTCAAGGCTGTATGGAGGAGGACACTGAGGGAGTCATCACTAAATTGAGGGACATGAGGCTCTTCTCGCTCCGAAATTGGCTCAGAAATTTATAGAGGGAAACTCCATACAACTACAACTAGACATGTTGTACAACTAAATTCCTCTTTGCAAAGCTGTAAAAGTTTGTGCTCAAAAATAAAGCCTCTTTGTTCAATGGCATAGTTTGGACTTTGCAGAACTTATGAATGCACACTCACATTAAAAGCCTACCAATCACTGAAGTCACAATGAGCTTCCAAATTCTGAACACTGCCAGCATTTTCTCGGTCTCCTGACACAGGGCTGTGTAAGGGGCCCTTTAGATCACTAACTTATTATGTTCCAGATCAAGTCCAACAATGTCAGACTTCCTGTCCCCACTACCCACACCCCCAAGCACAGTTTGGTGGCATGAAGGCCTCAAACCCACTCTACAATTTCAAGTACCCTGATTAGCACTTTATTAGGTGAATTTTAAAGGCATGGGGTTGTGCTGTACTACATCAAATTATTCAGTGCAAAGACTACAAAGCTTGCAGCTAACTTAGAAAATTACTTGATCAATATACCAGCTTTAGTACACCCTGAATTTTTTTGGAATATGAGTGTCACCAGTAAAGCCAGCATTTCTTGCCTATGCTTAATTGTTACTGTACTAAGTAGCTTGCGAGGTCACTTCAGAGGGCAGGTAAGATTGCAGCACAATTGGCACAATTCCAAATTAACACACAGTTTGGATTGGAAAATAAATAAAAAGGCAAAGAAAATATATAAAACTATTAGACACAATGAAACATTAAATAAGTCCTTCTGTCCAAGGATTTTGCATTCTGACTATATGTATGAATTAATTTTAATTATTTTAGGTCATTTTGAACTTCACTTTACAAATGATTTGCTTTACAAATTGGCCTTACACTCAACCCTGGAAACACTTTGATAACAAAGACACCTATGTCAGGCTGCTTTCATAGATAGCTCAGTCTTTAATACCATTATTCTCACAAAACTCATTCATGGCCTGGTACTTGGCTTCTCCCTCTGCAACTAGATTCTATGCTTCCTAACCCACAGGCTGGAGTCAACAAGGGTATAGACAGCAACACCTCCACAATCATCCTCAACATCTGTGGTCCGCAAGGCTGTGTCCTCAGCCCTTTACTATACTCCTTATATACCTTTGTATGGCCAAATTCCCCACCAACTCAATTTTCAAGTTTGCTGATGACAGCTTCATTGTGGATCGGATCTCAAACAATGGTGAGATGGAGTATACGAAAGAGAAAGAGAATCTGATGAACTGGTGTGACAATAATCTCTCCCTCAATATCAACAAAACAAAGGAAATAGTCATTGACTTCAAGAAGTATAGTCAAGAACATGTCCCTATCTATATCAATGGGGACAAAGTAGAAATAGTAAACAGCTTCAAGCTTTTAGGTGTCCAGATCACAACAACCTGTCCTGGAAGCTATATTTAAGAAAGCCTGCCAATGCCTCTACTTTCTCAGGAGATTCAGGAAATTTGACATGTCCACTAAAACTCATCATTTCTACAGATATACCATAGAAACCATTCTTTCTGGTTGCATCTCAGCTTGGTACAGTTCCTGCTCTGTCCAAGACCGCAAGAAACTAGCAAAGGTTGTGAATGAAGCCCAACCCATCACTCAAATCAGCCTCCCATCCATTAACACTGAAAACTTCCCATTGCCTTGGAAAAGCACCAGCATAATTAACGACCCCATGCAGCCCGGACATAATCTCTTTCACCTTCTGTTGGGAAAGATACAAAAATCTGAGATCATATACCAACCAACCCAAAAACAACTTCTTCCCTGCTGCCTCAGACTTTCGAATGGGCCAACTGCATATTAGATAGCTCTTTGCACCCGAGATGTAACATTACATTCTGCATCCTGTCCTTTCCTTCTCTATTATATTTATTATAAATTTATTATTGTCATTCGTATTGATATACAGTGAAAAGTATTGTTTTTTGCATGCTACGGAGACAAAACATACAGTTCACAGAGTACCTAAGGGAGCAGGAAAGGAGAAAGTGCAGAATATGTTACAGTTATAGTTAGGGTGCAGAAAAAAATTAACTTAATATAAGGTAGGTCCATTTAAAAGAGTGATGGCAGCAGAGAAGAAGCTGTTCTTGAGTCGGTAAATCCCCTTACCAATCTTATTGGTAAGATTGGGACATGACCATTATGGGACATGATTATCTCTGGCTAGTCAGTATTTATTGCCCCATCCCTAGTTGCTCTTGGAAGGCAGTTGAGAATCAACCACATTTCTGTGGCTCTGGAGTGGCATGTTGGCCAGACCAGGGAAGGATGACAGATTTTCTTCCATAAAGGACATTAGTGAATCAAATGGGTTTTTCCGAGAATTGACAATGGTTTTCCATCCAGATATTTTTTATTGAATTAAAATTCCACTGTATGCCATGGTGGGATTTGAACACAGGTCCCCAGAACATTAGCTGAGTTTCTGATTAATAGTCTGAAGATAATTATAGAATTCCTAAAATGCAGGAGGAGGCCATTTGGCCCATCAAGCATGCACTGCCAACAATCCCATCCAGGCCCTATTTTGATAACCCCATGTATTTACCCTGCTAATTCCTCTGACACTAAGCGGCAATTTATCATGGCTAATCGATCTAACCTGCATATTTTTGGACTGGATCTATGATTCTTCTATGATAATAATATTAGGCCATTTCCTCCTCTCAAGAACCTTTGTAGCTCTAATTTCTGATTCTGCCTGGGCCAGGGGCAACATGGTGGCATAGTGGATTAGCCCTGCTGCCTCAAAGCGCCAAGAACATGACTTGGATGGCTATCTGTATGAGTTTCCTCCTACAGTCCAAAAATATGTGGGTTAGGTTGACTGACCATGATAAATTGACCCTTAGTGTCAGTGACTAGTAGACATAGGGGATTCTGAACTTGCTGCACTTTGCTCTCTCAGTCTAACACTGCAGCAAGGTTCAGGCTAGGGCTAGAACCCTAACCTTCAGGTTAGAACCCTAACCTTCTCAGGTCCTTGTGATCAAACCCACTGACAAGGACAGTACAGTGACAAAGGCTCATCCAGATTCAAAACTTTGGCTCTATTCTCTCTCCACAGATGCTGTCAAACCTGCTGAGATTTTCCAGCATTTTCTGTTTTTGCTTCAGATTGCAGCAATTGCAGTATTTTACTTTCATCATACGGCGATAGAATCTGGATGGGACTGTTGTTGGTGCAGACACAATGGGCCGAAGGGCCTTTGCTGTAAACTTCTATGACTGTGACAGTTGTGATTGTATCTGGGCCAGGACAATAATGATTGAGGAACATTGGGTTTGCTCCTATGCCCCGCACTGGCCTGACCCTGCAGCATTGACCTGGCCCGCATCTGGTCAGCTCTGAGCCACACTGGCCCCCAATCCCGACCCGCACTGTTCCGGGCTCTGACCCACACTATTGCTGCATCACTTCCTTTTTGTGGCGTCAGCGTGGGGCCCGGTGCCATGGCAACGCCGGGATTCCACTGACCGTTGCTTCCCTAGTTTTGAATCGCTGGCTCGAACTGCATCTTACGCAGGCTTTCACACAGCGCGATAATACATATTCGTATAAATAGCTTGATCCAGTGTTATTTCTGAACAAGCAGAAATGCCAAAGAAAGTTCTGAAGCTTACAGTGTATTTGAAGATCCAGGCGGTGGGTGTGGGTGTGGACAAGGCGGGCGGTGGGTGTGAGCGGTTGGGTGTGAACCGGTGGGTGCGTGTGAGCCAGGCGGGCAGTCGATGGGTGTTGCAGGAGCGAGGGGGGGTGAGTGTGAGCGGCTGGGAGTGAGCCGGGCGGTGGGTATAAGAGAGGCGGGCGGGCTGCGCACGGGCAGTGATTGTTAATCAGCGGCGGCCGTTGGGCCGCAGCAGAAGCTGGCCGGGGTAGTGAGTGACGTGCGGTTGAGCCAATAGGAAGCAGGGAGAGGGCCGTTCTCTGCTAGGATTTGCTGGAAGCTCTCCGCTGTGTCCAATGACTGCGTGGGATCGCGCCCCTCCCCCAACAACAACAACAACTTGCAGCAACCTCTTCTGATATTAACTTTTTTTTTGCTCATCTCACTACATGGTGGGTTTTTTTTAAAATCAACTTTTCAATTTTGTTCTTTGCACGGAATTCAGGAGTTTTGTTTGGGTGGCATGGTAGCACAGTGGTTAGCACTGATGCCTCAGTGCCAGGCATCCGGGTTCAGTACCCGGCATTGGTCACTGTGTGGAGACTGTACGTTCTCCCCGCGTCTGCGTGGGTTTCCTCCGGGTGCTCCAGTTTCCGCCCACAGAAAGACGTGCTAGTTAGGTGCATTGACCATGCTAAGTTGTCCCTCAGTGTATCCGAACAGGCACCAGAGTGTGGCAACTAGGTGATTTTTGCAGTTGATATAAGCCTATTTGTGTCAGTAAGAAATAAACTTTAATAAAAAAAATCTTGAGTTCCTAGCGAGAAATGAAAGTGGTGGCTTTGATTTTCCCAAAATTTCCTCCAATTCATTAGATAGTTTTTAACCACATCTACGCATTCTTACCTGTACATTTTTCATGATTTTCCAACGTCAACTCTGTATGATAAGCAGTTAGCATTTGTAGAAGCATGTTTATGAGTTAATGTAGAAATTTCTCCCCTTATTCAATGAAGATTGTAAGAAGCTTTCTTTCACACAAGTCTTATGTTTAAAATATTACCACTTGTGATTGTTGCATCATCTGGTTGTTGATGTAAAAGTAACAAAATTATTTTTCAAGGAGATGTAAATTTTCTCAGTAGAGACGTTAAGAGGATCTCCCCTTGTTTTTTCATGGGAATTAAACACAGCATGAGGACATATTTGAATTATATCCTTGGCAGCAGTCCATCACTGAAACCTATTTTGACTGAAAACCTAGTTAAAATGATTTGCTCTAAGTCACAATTGGGTTTAAGGATAATTTTATCTAAATAAAATAAAAATTTTGAAATTACTAAGTGAACTTTGAACCATTTTATGAATTAAATTTAATTTGTTTATGTAATTTATATGTATTAAAGACAATGGGCAGGATTTTCCATCTCCCTTTCCCTCCCCTTTGGCATGTTCTGCTGTGACAGAGGCGACCCACCATTGGCTGTCAATGGAGTTTTCCACTCTATACACCCCTCACCACCACGAAACCTGCCGTGGGAGTTTGCTGTTGGCAGGACCAGAAGAACCCATCATGAGACAGGCTGGAATTTTCTGGCTATGGGTGGGATTTTCTGGTCACACATGCCTCAATGCGGGAAATTGCTGACAGGTCAACAGATCTTTAAGTAATCCGTTGAATTTTCTGATCCAAATGCAATAATTCCTACGGTGGACTGGATTTTAGCCCAGCAGGAAATTTACTAATGATTGCTGAATACTTTAAGGCAGGAACATAAAGACAAAAGCTGCCTGACAATGAGGAAATCAATATGGGAGGTGTGGGTGGGGGTTTGGTGTTGGATATTAGTGCATGACGCAAAATAGGTTATGGCTGAGTTGTCAACAGAACTTGACACATGGAAGGGCATGAAGGCGTAAAATTTCATTGTCAAAATGAGTGGTGTCATAATGTTGGTGATGGTATGACATTTTATTTTTCTATGCAACATTGTGATTCTTTTTATTTGAAATAATTTATTATAGGTTACATGCCCTGGAGTGTTTCTACCTGAAAAGAATGATGTTTACATCAGTGTATGTATGTTAGGAAAGTTCCAGAAAACCAAGTTCCTCCCTTCTGTCTTTCCACTGATCTTCAATGACAAAATGAAGATTGAAAAGGTATAATATGTCTTCTTGTTCAAGCATGTTCGAAAGAAAGAAAGAGATATATTGACCTGATTCTTCACAATTTCTTTTTCGTTTTGAGTATTTAGTTAAAACACTTTGAATCATTTAGGTCTGCTTCTCTTTTCCTGAAAAAAATGTATTTTTCAAATTAACTTTGTCCCAATACTGTGAATATTTCTCAAGCTGAATGTTTTTTCTCATAAGTGAATAATTCCAAATTTAATTATCAGCTTTGAAATGTAAGATTATTTGTTTAAATGTATTATTACATTTCTTCTCTCAATGCCATTGTGTCTTTGTTCTGTAATTGCATTAGCAAAGCTCCAGTTGGACTACATTAATGCCAATTTTACTGAAATTGAAAGAAATACATAAGAAAAGTCTTTGTTCCTCTGTTGTTTCAGCAGTCATTTAGTTTATGCACTACTAACTGCAGCTGTGCCCCTCAATGTGGCGATTCTAGCTAATATACGTCTCATGCTAACTGCTCCAAAAATGTAGTTGGAGTTTGTTTCCCCCTGTTGCTGCACTTGGCAACAACTCAGTCAAAACCTATGATCGTTTTAATTGGCCATCTCAGGACAACTTGTAAAAGTTTCCCATTGGCAAAACAAGTTGTCCATTCTCCCAATCAGACAACTTCTAAACCTTGCCCTGTGCCAAGACCTTTCCCAATCTACCTTTCCTCAAAAAAATTACAAAAGGTGTGACACATAAGTTAACAATCCATTTGATTTTTAGAAAACAGAATTAGTTTGTGGAGAATATTTTGATAATTTTTTATTTGATGGGCATTTTAGGCTATGGACAGGCTTTGGAGAGTCAGAAGATGAGTTACTCACCACAGAATTCCAAGTCTCTGATCTGCTGTTGTAGCTACAGGATTTGTACTGCTGGTCTAGCTCAGTTTCTGGTCAGTGGTTTTCAGCAATGATTAAAAGCCATTGGACATTATGAGGAGATGGTTAGATTTTCTTTTGTTGGAGATGGTCTTTGCATTGCACTTGTGCGGTGCGAACATTCCTTGCAACTTATGAGCCAAAAACTGACTGTTGTGCATGTTTTGCTGCATATGGATATGACTTGCTTCAGTATCTGAGGAATCATATCATGAATTATGCTGAATATTGTACAGTCATTTGCCAACTTCTCCACTTTGGATTATATGATGGAAAGAAGATCATTGGTGAAGCAGCTAGTGATGATTAGGTGTCTAGGACACTATCCTGGGGAAGTCTTATAATGATGTGCTGTAATTGAGACAATTGTCCTCTAACAGCCACACCATCTTCCTTTGTACTAGATATGATTCAATCACTCAACCAATGGAGAGTCCTCCCTTAATTCCCATTAACCACAGCTTTCCTTAATGCCACAGTCAGTCATACACTCTCTTGACGTTAAGAGCAGTCACTCTCATCTCACATCTTGAGTTCAGCTCTCTTGTCCGTTTTTGGATCAAGGCTGTAATTTGGTTAGGAGCTGAGTTGCCCTGGTGGAACCCAAACTGAGCTTCAGTGAGCAGGCTGTTGCTGAGTAGGTGTGGCTTGACAGCAGCACAGTAACATTTTCCATCATTTTACTGATGGTCGAGAGGGGTGGTAAATGGCAGGGTTGGATTTGTCCTGCTTTTTTGTGAACTTGTCATACCTGAGCAATTTTCCACATTGCTGGATAGATGCCAATGCTGTAGCTGTACTGAAACAGCTTGGCTATGGCGTGGCAAGTTCAAGAGCATTAGTATTCAGTATAATTGCCAGATATTGTCAGGGCCTACAGCCTTTGCGGTATTCAATGCTTTGAGACATTTCTTGATATCACATGGAATGAATGGAATTGGCATTTGTGATGATAGGAATCTGAGATGAGGTCAAGGTGGATAAATTACTTGGCATTTCTGGCCAATGGTGATTGTAAATGCTTCAACTTTGTCTTTTGTACTGATGTGCTGGGCTTCACCATCAATTGAGATGAGGATATTTGTTGGACCTCATCCTTCAGTTCTTTGTGTAATTGTCCACCACCATTCATGACTGGATTGCTGAGCTTTGATCTGATCCATTGGTTGTGGGATAGTCTGTTGCATGTTGCTTCTGCTGTTTGGCATGCAGGTTGTCCTGGTGTTGTAGCTTGTCCAATTTGACACCTCATTTTCAGATATGCCCTAGAAGGTGGACAAAAAAAAGTCAGCAAAGGGATTAGGGAGTGAGAGAGAAGAAAAGGATGAAAATAAAGGAAATGGATGTGAAGAAAAGGCGACGAGTTAGTCAATAGAGGAAGGAAGGACTGAAGGATGAGTGGAAGAGGGCTGCCAGTGAAGGAGAAAATGAGCCAGCAGGAGTATGAAGGGCCAGGATAGTTTGAGAGCAAAGTTAATTGGGTCGGGTGGGAATGTTGTTGGGTTTGGTGCTGGCTGCTTTGGGAGAAGATGGAATGTGGAGGTCAGGAAATAGATGGCAGATGCCACTATCCTTCCATTGCTTTCCTCTGATGCAGTGCACCCATGGCTAAATCTCATGTATGCCCCCAAATCTATCTGCAGATCTCTTCATATTGTTTCTACCTTTTCCAGCTCAAAGTTTGACCAGAATCCTCAACAAGCCTACAATCTTGCATCCACAGCCCAGAGGTTGCACTATACAGACATTGGTTGGATCTTTGCTGTAATTCATGACCTGGAACGTTGGCTTGATCTTTGATATAATCAGATTTCCATACTTGCCATATGAATATACAACTATGAAACTAACAGCTCCTATTTGCTATAGAAAATTGGTAGATACCTTGTCTGTTATACCATTCCACACCACACCACCCACCAATTTTCAACTGAATGGAAAGAGGAAAAAAATAAAGCAGAGGAAGAGGGACAGAGAAAATAATAGGAACACAAAGATGATTGTGATAAGAAAATTGTTCTGTCATTAGCAGTGGGAACTTCATGAGTGTATGTAGTAAATCTATTGTTGAAGTAGTACCCCATCCTAGTGGAGATGGTGCATCAATACCACTACAAGTAGATGTAATTATTGTGTGACAAGTTTGCACAGGCAGTTTACATTATAATGGCAATACAGAAGTTAGGATACAATATGTAATGTAGAAATGAGAACTGAATTTCACCTGCTTGCCCTGGAGTTCTCTAATTGAACTATAGAGGCTACTATAATCATATTTAATCATATTGAAGCATCTTAAAGTATTTCATATAATTAATTACTTTAGAATGCAATTATTAAATTTAAAAAGGAAACCTGCTGACATTTCATAAAATACTTGAAATTAGTGCAAATAGATTGCCTTCATCCAGAGCAGTATTTCTTTCCATGTGAATTTCTGTTAGTGAAGCACTGATTAAGCTACGCAAATTAGTCAATGTATCCATGTCTTTTCTTGATTATAACACATATCTTTCTTAAACAACTACATTTCTTGATAAAAGAAACATTTTTCAAGAAATATAAATTCTTCCAGTGATTTGCTCCAGCAGACCCTTGCTGTTTTTCTCACTGCATGTTCCATCTTGTGTTTTTTTAGCTTCTGACTCAGATCCACTGTGCACCCTCTCTAGGTTGAACTATTGGTTATTACGGGGGTGATTCTCCTGTTCTGAGCTGCTAATCTTTTGGCGAATCAGGTTGGGAGATGCACGCGTGCGCCGATTTGCAGTACTCGTGCATACATTCCTGATACATACGTGTCTCCCACTGCTGGATATCTGGTCCCGCGGGAACACCAGGCAAGTCATTGTAATTGATTTTTAACATGATTTAAGTGTCATTGTTGGGCCCGGGACTGAATTCTCTGAGCCTGATAGCATCTCCCATCCCATCAGTACCAATTCACTACAGTGGGGTTAAGAATAGCTCCCCATTTTTGGGGAACTAGTGAGATACTTCGCTGGACTGAAGGGGGACATTTGGGGCCCCCAGCACATCATATGATAGAAGGGTAGTGTCCCTGGACATGGGCACTCTGGAAGTGCCTGTTTGTGCCCCCTGGCAGTGCCCAAAGGACAATGTGCCCATCTCAGTAGGCAGTGAACTACCGAGCGTTGGGTAGAGCTAAGGGGGCAGGGTTGGCTGGGGGCCTAGGGGGCGATTGGTGGGGGTGGAGGAGTCCCACTGACATGCTGCAGACGGGATCGGCTTAGGTTGGATGGAGTGGAGGGAGGCCAGCAATTGAACCAGACTGTGGGGAAGGTGGCGGCAGCAGTCTGCTGAGGGAGTGTGCCTCCCGTGAGGGATTGTCTACCGAGGTGGGGGAAGGACTGCCTCCAAAGGGGAGGGTCTGCCTCCCATGAGGGGGGTGTCTGCCCAGTTGAGGTATGTGTTGGGCGGAGGATTGTCTTGCTTGGTGATGTAAAAGACTGGGGCAGTGGAAGGGTGGGGGAGAATCGGGGCTGGCCAGGAATATTCGTGGGCCCATGATTGGGCTGTGGAAGTGTTGGCAGGGCAGCATTTTGGGGTCCTGGGTTTGCCAGCGATTGAGCTGGTCAGCAAATGGGAGGCTGACAGTTTGGGGCCACTGCAGATGCACAGAAGCACAGAACTATCGGACTGGGGCGTAATGGACCTTGTCCCCCCAAGCTTTTAATGATATTTACGATTGTGACCTCTGCAGTGTACAGAGTGTGGGAGATTCTAGTCTGAACTCCCACTGTAAAAACAATCATGATTTACACTACTTTTCCCGTGAATTCAGCATTTAGAATTTCTTTGGGAGAATCACCCCTTGTCTCTGGACTTCCCAATTTGAAATGCCTTAATACATCACTTGCTACCTTCAAAACTTTCTCAAATGCTACTTTTCAATCACTGTGTATTTTGTCACAAGCCCTGATACTTTCATTTGTGTTTGTTATTCAGCATTCTCATTGTCCCCATCCTTTTCCAGCTAATTGCTTGAGGCATATAACTATGCTTAAGTGTTACATCAGAGAAAGTTGTTCAAATATAGGTAAATTTAACCTGCATTTCTGTTCACTTTTCATTTTAACAAATAACATTCAGAACAGTGCAGCACTTTACAAATTTAATAAGTGTGAATCAATTATGATTTTTGAAAATGAAAAGCAATGACATTGTTTATAATTAACAAAGAAAAGCATTATTTGTCGAAGTATTCACAACAGAAGAAGTCACAAATCATTGAGATCAGCTGTTAGATCAAACCCAGGAAAAGGATGAAGCAAAGAAGCTCTAATCTGAAATTTCTAATAATTTGTTGCATAACCTGAATTATACTTGTCACAAGTACAAAGAACAAAGAACAAAAAACAAAACAGCACGGGAAACAGGCCCTTCGGCCCAACGAGCCCGCGCCGCCACCTCGATGTTCCCACTTCTACACTAGATCCCTGTCCATGTTTATAGATCTATGGATTAAAAACCAAATTCGAGACAATTTGGGGAGAAATTGTTTTGCCAATTAGCCTAAGAGCACATCTTTGGGATGTGGGAGGAAACCGGAGCTCCCGGAGAAAACCCACGCAAGCACGGGGAGAATGCGCAAACTCTCACAGACACAGGCCCAAATCCATGTATCTGCACAGCACAGCTATAGTCACTGAGCTGTCGTGTTGCCCATCAGATAGTCCAGGTCAAGCGTACACTAACGATGTGAAGCAGTAGGATACTCTCGAAAAAGATCCAAGAGCAGCCCTCTCACGACCCATCGCGTGTATGCCCCTCGTTAGACAACAAGGTGGACCAAAGCACTTGTAGGATAAAAACAAGTACATCAATATCATCATCTATTTACACACTTCCCAGGGACTCCCAAGGCTCATGATCCCTATTTTAAATCAGTTTTCTATACCCCTCCATTCCCATTCTGTTCATGTGCCCATCTAAGTATTTCTTAAATATCTCCAGAGTACCTGCCTCCACCACTTTACTTGGCAGCGCATTCCATACCCCCACCACCCTCTGTGTGAAAAAACTCCCTCTAGCATCCAAATTATACCTTACCCCCTCACCCTAAGCCCGTGACCCCTCGTGCTATTTGAGTCCATCCTAGGAAAAAGCTTAACCCTGTTTACTCTATCTATCCCCTTCAAAATCTTGTACACCTCTATTAGATCTCCTCTAAGTCTACGTCTTTCTAAGGAAAACAGTCCCAATTTGCCTAACCTCTCCTCGTAACTCAGACCTTCCATACCAGGCAGTATCCTGGTAAACCTCCTCTGCACTCTCTCCAGAGTCTCCACGTCCTTCCGGTAGTAAGGCGACCAGAACTGGACGCAGTATTCCAAATGAGGTCTAACCAGTGTTTTATACAACTGCAACATTAAAGGCCAGCTCTTGTACTCTATACCCCTTCCTATAAAGGCTAGCATACTATATGCTTTCTTCACAACCTTCTCCACTTGCTCTGCCACCTTCAGAGACTTGTTCACCTGCACCCCCAGGTCCCTCTGCGTTTCTATACTCTTAATAGGTCTACCCTTTATCATATACCTCCCCCCTACATTCTTTCTCCCGAAATGCATCACCTCACATTTATCAGGATTGAATTCCATCTGCCATCTGTCTGCCCAAGCTACCAGCCTATCTATGTCCTGCTGCATCGCCTGACAATGCTCCTCACTATCCGCAAGTCCAGCCATCTTTGTATCGTCTGCAAACTTGCTGATCACTCCACTTACTCTCTCTTCCAAGTCATTTATATATATTACAAATAGAAGAGGTCCCAGTACCGAGCCCTGCGGCACACCACGAGTGACCGACCTCCAGCTAGAGAAACACCCTTATGCTATTACTCTCTGTCTCCTATTACCAAGCCAGTAACTTATCCATCTAGCCACCTGTCCTTGTATCTCATTTGCCTTGACCTTCTCGACTGACCTCCCATGAGGGACTTTGTCAGATGCCTTACTAAAATCCATATAGACAACATCAATGGCTCGCCCTTCATCCACCGTTTTCGTCACCTCCTCAAAAAATTCTACCAGATTTTAAGGCACGACCTCTTCTTAACAAATCCATGCTGCGTATCCCTAATCAGATCGCAATGCTCTAAGTGCCTATACATCCTATCTCTAAGAATCCCCTCCAACAGCTTCCCTACCACTGACGTCAAACTCACCGGCCTATAATTTCCAGGGTTATCCCTACCACCCTTTTTAAACAACGGTACAACATTAGCTATTCTCTAGTCCTCTGGGACCTCACCTGTGTCCAAGGAAGAGACAAAGATTTGCGTCAGAGGCCCAGCAATTTCACCTCGCACCTCTCTAAGCAGTCTGGGATAAATGCCATCAGGCCCTGGAGATTTATCAGTTTTAATGCGACCTAGAAGCTCTAACACTTCCTCCCTCGGTATGGATATTTCCCTCAACTGGTCCACAGTTCCCTCAGAGACAGGAGCTGTCAACAAGCCCCTCTCCTTCGTGAATACCGACGCAATGTATTCATTCAGGATCTCCGCCATTCCTTCGGGCTCTAAGCACAGTTCACCTCCTCTGTCCCTAAGAGGTCCGATTTTTCCTCTAACCACCCTTTTATTCCTAACATAGGAGTAAAAAGCCTTTGGGTTTTCCTTAATCCTATCCGCCAAAATCATTTCATGCCCCCTTTTTGCCCATCTAACTCCCTGTTTCAGCTCCCTCCTACTCTGTCTACATTCCTTCAATGCTGTCTTGGTTCCCAGCTGCTTCGACCTATCATACGCTTCTCTTTTCTTCCTAACCAAGTCCTCAATGTCCCTAGTAATCCACGGCTCTCTAATCCTACCTTTCCCATCTTTCCTCTTGGCCGGCACGTACTTATCTTGCAACATTTTCAGTATTCCCTTGAAAGAGTCCCACATGCCTAGCGTGGAGTTACCCTCAAACAACCGTTCCCAATCAGTTTCCCTAAGTTCCTGCCTAATTCGACCGTAGTTAGCCTTTCCCCAATTCAGCACCCTGCCCCTTGGGCAACAAGCATCCTTTTCCATCTGTATCCTAAAGTAGACAGAATTGTGGTCACTGTTGGCCACATGTTCCCCCACTACAACATCAACCACCTGCCCTGGCTCATTACTCAGAACTAAATCCAATATAGCCCCCTTCTCTAGTCGGGCTAGCCACATACTGTTCCAACAATCCTTCCAGTACACATTTTACAAATTCCTGCCCATCCAAACCCCCAGCTCTAAGTATTTTCCAATCCACCCTAGGGAGATTAAAATCTCCCACTATAACAACTCTGTTCTTTCTGCACCCATCCAAAATGTCTTTACATATGCCTTCTTCAACTGCCCGTGGGCTGTTGGGTGGCCTATAATACACCCCTAGCATAGTAATTGCCCCCTTTCTATTCCTCAACTCCACCCACAGCGACTCCACTCCTAACTCCTCTGTATTGTCCTCCCTCTGCACCGCCGTGATGCTCTCCTTAACTAACAACGCCACTCCTCCACCTCTTCTGGACCTTCCTCTGTCACGCCTGAAACACTTATATCCAGGGATGTTCAGTTGCCACTGCTCCCCTTCCTTTAACCACGTCTCTGTCACTGCAACCACATCCAAGTTCCTTGCAAACATTAAGGCCCTAAGTTCATCCGTTTTTCCCGTTACGCTCCTCGCATTGAAACAGACACACTCCAGACCTCTAAGACCACTCAGAACCTCCTTCTCCCCTGTGCATCTCTTCTCGTCCAAGCTTACTCTATCTCCCATCTTGCTCTCTACCGAGAGATCGGTCTCATCCCCTCCCCCCCTCCATATTAGTTTAACTCCTGCCGAATACAACAGTTTTCTCCTCAAAGTACTAAACTATTTCTATTGATAATTTCATCAACTCATTTTCAGACCAAAACTTAGCCCATGAGTCCACAGCCATAATTTTTTTCTAAATTATCATTAGGTGTTTCAAAAAAGTTACTTAGCTTTGTATGAGCTCTGAAAAAGGACCGTACAAACTCAAAATGTTAGCTTTGCCCTCTCTCCACAGATGCTGTAAGACATGCTGACATTTTCCAATATTTTCTGTTTTTGTTTCAGATTCCAGCACCTGCAATAATTTGCTTTTACTTTAATGTGTTTCCTGATATTAGAAGATTATTTCCAAGTATTAAGCAATTGTGGTACTTTGTCGTTGATGTTCTTTTTACTTTTTTATGTAAATACAGAACTTTCCAGAAGCTGTGAATCCTGGGGATGTTGCAGACATGCTGGAAAGTAAGAGCAGTATATCTGTAATATTTTGCATTTATGCATTTGTATTTCCAATACTTGTTTAACATTTAATTAACACTGATATTGTCTTATAATTCCTTTGTTCACAGTGGATACAACAAAATTTGAATTGATACAGCTGACTCCGCCAGGTACCATCAATATTTGCAAAATATCAATATGTTTACCTGTCAGATATTATTTGCACATTGGGAATACATTTTATGAAGATTGCTATCACCTAGTAAAGTACCACTATCATTTAACAGACATACGTGATGTGATACTTATTTTGAGAACATATTTCTCCCTTTGATATAAAGACAGAATAAATGCATGATATAAGAAGAAACACAGACACACATTGCGAATGACATTTTATTTTGTTAAAATGCTTTGGGTTCCTTCATACTCGGCAGTGGAAGGAAGATGGAAAGCACGTACAAAATACTGAAATGGAAAAAAAGAAAATGAAATCACCTTAATGCCTCAGTGAGTTATCAGTTGAGTAGGTGAGCAGTAGAGACCAGGAAAATATCAGGTGATTTCCAAATCTGTGCTAAAATCTCAAATAATAGAAATGTTATAATTGGCATCACAATCCCTGGACTATTAAGGCAAAGTTGGATGGTTCTCAGTCCTGATTCCAGTAAATATGCTGGCATTTATATGAATCCTTGCGAAATACAGAATTAGACTCCATTCTGAAGCATTCTGTGATTCACACAATCAGAGCAAATAACAATAACAGGTTGAGTGGCATTAAAAGGCAATCACTATTTGTAAAACCATGTCCCAGCAAATAATTAAGAAGGAAATCTAAATTAAAGTAGAGACAAAGCTGATTAACTCTGTTCTTATCCACTGACTACTTAAAGTTTATAAAGTTTATTTATTAGTCACAAGTAAAGCTTACATTAACACTGCAATGAAGTTACTGTGAAATTCCCCTAGTCGCTACAGTCCTGCACCTGGTTAGGTCAGTGCACCTAACCAGCACGCCCTTCAGCCTGTGGGAGGAAACCGGAGGAAACCCACATAGACATAGGGAGAATATGCAAACTCCACTGTGACAGTGACCTTGGCTCTTGGCACTGTGAGGCAGCATGCTAACCACTGTGCCACCATGCCACCTTTTAGGTGTGTGTTGTTGCAAAGTAAATATCAAAGCCTTCATCATATTGGACAGTATGTAATGCAGGCAATAGGCACCTCATCTACCTTGTGGAGAGCTGTTGAGAGCCCTGCAACACTTTTGGAAAGGCACTTACATGGACAGTGATAAGCCTCCCCAGGATCAAGGATCCAGAGGATGAAAATCCTGCATCCTGCCCCATGCCCCCAGGCAAGTGGTGTTATCTGTGGTGATACATCCACCAGAGGCCAAGGATTGTGAAGGACACCTGTACAAAGATGAGTCAAGGCAGGAGGTGGGGGGAGGTGATTGGCAGCAAACAAGGGTGGGAATATTGCTCTCAGCAGAACTTTCCCTTCCCAATGCCAGTCCTTTGATTGGGCACTGTGCTTTTGAATGTGGTACCATTGGTAGTTGGGTGAAATTCCTGCCTTAAACATTGCCTCCTCCTTAAATCTTCCCCCCATTATCAGTGAGCCGTTATCAGTGGCACAAATCCTGCTATATCAAGAAAGCTCAGTGATTCGCTGAAAGTGGAATTTGCACAGGGCACAAAATAATTTGAATCTTCCCAGGCCCTCCCAGCAGACATGAGCAGCTTCACACCCAGTGAATTTAAATATGCAACATTGGTATAATGCCGAATCTTTTGGAAATCTCATATGTTCCCACATATCAGCATGTTGAAACATCGGCGAGAATTACTATGCTGGAGATCTATGCTCATGAGAAAGTTGGGGGGCGGGGGGGGGCGGGGGGAAGAGGCGGATGCAGGATGCGCTGGTGGCCCGAGTCATGGCAACAAAATAATGAGGGTAATCTGTGTTTGGGATGGGGAGGTGGGGGGTTTTTGCCAATGAACTATGTTCGGGGATGGAATATGCCATCGATAAGGACGGGTGGGGAAAGATGGTCTCAATATCTGTTGGGGGGGAGCGGGGAATGTGGTCTTTAAATTAAAATTTGTGTTTGATCTCTGTGGTGCTAATGTTTTTAGGCCCTGCCCCTTACAATGATGGTGCA
The DNA here is from genome assembly GCA_024679065.1 of Sphyrna mokarran. Classification (NCBI taxonomy): domain Eukaryota; kingdom Metazoa; phylum Chordata; class Chondrichthyes; order Carcharhiniformes; family Carcharhinidae; genus Sphyrna; species Sphyrna mokarran. The sequence goes on from JAGIQG010000009.1 coordinate 39,770,636, forward strand.
AAACACAGTCCCTTCAAAAAACATTAGTGGGCACAATCTTTTCACAACAAATTCTGTGCCAAATGAGCAAGAAAATGAAAGGAAATGGTGCCAATTTTTTCAGCAAGCCACGAGTCACAATCTTACAGTAAAAAAGAGGCGATTCTCACTGCTGGTGGTGGTGGTGGTGGTGGGTGATGTGAGATGGTGGCAGAGCCAAAGCTTGCCAGTGAAACTAGGGACACCATTGCACGGGCGCCTGATCTGTCAGTGCACTGGACAACCTGCTGGCATTCCATTCCCTCCTCCACCCCCACGGACATCACCTCTCTACCGATTGCTCCCTGTGCCGGTTCCTATCCCCTCTGCCAATCATTCCCTTGGTCTGCATATCTTCTCCCCCTCGTCCTGCTTATCACCATCCCTGCAGACCCCCTTGCCTCTCCCCCATCATTTTCCCACCCCCTCAAGCTCCACCCTTTTGGCACTGCCCCAGTGCCAGGATGCCCCATTGGCAGTACCAGGGTGCCAGCCTGGCACTGTCCCATGGGCAATGCTTGACTATGTTCCTGTGGGCTTTAATGGCCTCTGATACCCCTGGCATGGCCATCATATCATCATAGCCATCCATTAACACTACACTTGCTGCTGCCTCGGAAAAGCAGCTGCAAAATCAAAAATGCCTTGCACCCTGGATATACACTCTTCCATCTTCTTCCATTGGGATAAAGATAAAAAAGTCTGAGGACCTGTACCAATTGACTCAAGAACAGTTTCTTCCCTGCTGCCATCAGACTTTTGATTGGATCTACCTCACATTAGGTTGATCTTTGTCTACACACTAGCTATGATTGTAACACTACATTCTCCACTCTACCTTTTACTTTTCTGTGTATGGGATGCTCTGTCAGTACAGTGTGCAAGAAATAATACTTTTCACATTATACTAATACATGTGACAACAATAAATCAAATCAAAATCAAATGTCTGGTCCCATTGGTGAGGAAACGTTGGTAAGGCCAGAAATGGTTGTGCCGGGCATGTTAAAATTTAAATCAGTTTCAGATGCAAAGTCAATCACACCAGCAAGGTATGGCAGGGAAGATGACTTTCGGCACAAAACTAGTTCATGTCAGGGAAGAAAGCCTTGTGCACTATTTTCCCAGCTCACTCCGCCGATTAGCTGGCGCAATGGGCCAGAAAGATTGTACCCAATGTGTGGGAAAGCTTTGTTGAAAAATCTGCCGTTTCTCTGGAGAGTTTTCTGACTGAACCATTTTTAGGAAACTTCTGGCCATTCTTGACTTCTTCCAGATAGAGCTTTAATCCCAGTGATATGGTTCTACAACTACCATCACTTCTATTTCCCCATTATATATACCCAGTAATGCACTTAATCAATTAACCTGCAAATACTAACTTGAGTGTTAAGCATTTCCTATCAGACCATTTTAAGAATTTTACTGAATCACTCTTCACCTCTCTTTTCTTCATGTGAAAAGAGACCCAGGATATCAGTTATCTTCTCATATGTCTATACACATATTTCTGATATCATTCTTGTAGATATTCTCTGCACATTTTTCAGTGCTTTTTTTTTATATTATGGTGATCAGAACTGCATGCAGCACTCTTAAGTGTCACTAACAAACATTCGATACACATTTTGCATAGGCTGGAATTTTCCGGACTTGCACACTCTACTTCCATTGCCAGTGAGAACGGAGAATTTGGTGCTCAGCCAAATCTCTATTCACTGCAGCAGGACTCAAGAATCCTATCCACGAGTGAGGTCGAGAATTCTGGCCCTTACTTCTCTCCTTTTGAATTCTGTTGTAGAAATAAAGCCTAGTACTTAGTTGTTTGTTATTGGCCTTGTTGACATGTGACAACTTTTAATGATTTTTTTTGTTTCTGTATCCCAACTAGAGTTGTACCTTGCTGCCTCATAGCGCCAGGGACCTAGGTTTGGTTGTTAATTTGGGTCACTGTCTGCATGTTCTCCCGTGTCTGTGTGGGTTTCCTCTGGTTGTTCCCGTTTCCACCCACAATTTGAAAGACAATCTGGTTAGGTGCATCGGCCAGGCAAAATTCTCCTTCAGCGTATCTGAACAGGCACCAGAGTGTGCCATCTAGGGGATTTTCACAGTAACTTCATTGCAGTGTTAATGTAAGCCTACTTGAGACACTAATAAATAAACTTAATTGTAAACTTAAACCTTCCAAGTAATAAGTCACCCCCTATTCTTTCCACCACACATTTATCTGTGTTGAACTTAAGTTGTCAATTGTTTGCTCATTCTGCAAGTTTATTGATGTCCTCCTCAGAATTAACTATCTCCTCCAATCAGGTGCCATCTAAAAATTTAGGAACTGTGTTCTTGATTCAGATTGTTAATGTAGATTGTCAACAGTGCTGTGAACCCCAGCACTGATTCTTATGGAAAAACTCACTGCACTTCCCACTATTCTGAATAAATATACTTTACTCTCACTGTCTGCTTTTGTCTTAAATCCAGAAAGCAATCTATTCTATTCTTGTCCCCTAACTCCATGTTATTCGATCTTATTCATTATTCTATCATAGGGCACTATATTGGAGGACATTTGGAATTCCAAATAAATTACATATACCTGATTATCCGTTTCCTCCTCAAAGAGTTCAATAAGGTTGACAAGCAAGATTTTCATCTTTCAAATTCATTGTTGTTTTTCTCATTTCTAGATGTTCTTCTAGTCTGTCCTTTAGTTAGGATTTCGTTATTTTTCCTAACACTGATGTTAAGCTGACTAGACTATAATTCGCTAGAATATATAGTCCCTATAGTGAGAGTCTTCCATATTAGGAATAACCTAAATCTATAATAGGATAATGGAATTGCTACTATATAGTTATGACGGCGGCGTGGGCTCGTTGGGCTGAAGGGCCTGTTTCCCGTGCTGTGTTGCTCTTAAAAAAAAAATAAAAGCAAAATACTGCAGATGCTGGAAATCTGAAATAAAGACAAAAAATGCTTAAAAAAAACCCAGTAAGTCTGGCAGATGTGATTCTGTTGACACACTAGGAAGCTAAGCGAATTTTATTTTAACAAAGTTTAAATATAACAAATGAATTTGCTTAACTTTTACCAAATTGAAATACTTAAATATGACAAGATATAGTTCTTAATTGTTAACCTATCTCTATTAGTTTCAATTTAAGCAATATTCCTCATAGAGTCAAGTTCCTCTTCAAATCAGTTAGTAAACAACACAGGTTTATTTGCTCGTGCCTGGGCTGCCAGCGCTCAAACTTTTGAACACTTTTGGAGATGGACAGAAAGAAAGAGACTCCTGTCTTCTGACACTTAAAAAGTAGCCTCCAGAAAGAAAGAGAGAAAGAAAAACACCTCTTGCTTCTTTCAAGATCAAGCAGAAGCTAACTTGTTTTTCCGTGTAAGTTTAGCTCCACCCATTCACATATTAATGTTTCTTGTCAATCAATCCAATTTTTCTGAAACCCCAGGGGAAAACCCAAAAATGAACAACAGTGTATCAGCTCAGATCAAAGCACCTCTTTATCTAGGATCAATTATTCTCCTGCATTTTTAGCATGGAGCTGTCTGGTTTGCAAACAGATTGTCACTCTGGTCAAGTAGACCAGAACTGAAGGTAAACATACTCCTCAGAAGAAATATGATATAAATACATTTCTTAAAGGCATAGTATCATCACAATACATTGTGAATAGCAGTTGTTCCTATTTTGATTTGATTTGAATTATTATTGTTACATGTATTGTTATACAATGAAAAGTATTGTTTCTTGCATGCAATACAGACAAAGCCTAGTGTACATAGAGAAGGAAAGGAGAAAGTGTAGAATGTAGTGTTACAGTCATTGCTAGGGTGTAGAGGAAAAATCAACTTAACACTTAATCAACTTAATCAACTTAAAAGATAAATCTTTCAAAAGTCTGATGGCAGCAGGAAAGAAGCTGTTCTTGAGTGGGTTGATATGCGACCTCAGACTTTTGTATCTTTTTTCTGACGGAAGAAATTGGAAGAGAGTATGCCCAGGATGTGTATGGTCATTGATTATGCTCGTTGCTTTTCCAAGGCAGCAGGAAATCGAAATAGAATGTGTCATTGGGAGGCTGTTTTCCATGATGAATTGGGCTTCATTCATCATCCTTTGTAGTTTTTTGCGGTCTTAGACAGACTAGGACCCATACCAAGCTGTGATACAAGCAAAAAGAATGCTTTCAATGTGCATCTGTAAAAGTTGGTGAGAGTTATAGTAGGCATACCAAATTTTCTTAGTCTTCTGAGAAAGAGGCATTGGTGGGATTTCTTAACTATAATGTTGGCATGGAGGGCCCAGGACAGATTGTTGGTGATCTGTACACCCAAAACCTTGAAGCTGTCATCACTAATCTTTACAGTATCTCACTAGTCACTGACTATCATTCGAAAAAACCATTTATTTCTACTCTTTGTTTCGTGTCTGACAACGAATTTTTTATCTATCTCAAAATGTTACCCCAAATCCCATGCTTTAATTTTACATACTAATCTGTTACGTCAGACTTCTGTCGAAAGCCTTCTGAAAATTCAAATAAACCACATCCACTGGCTCCTCCTTACCAACTCTACGGGTGGAATTCTCCCATCCATCCTGCCATGGGAATCAAAGTGAACAGTGACGGACCATGCAAAGGCCAGTTGACCTCAAGTGGAAATTCCTGGCCATAAGGCAAATGCGGCTAGAAAATCCCTCTGCTTGTTACATCTTCAAAGAATTCCAGTAGATTTGTTAAGCAAGATTTCGCTGTCTGAAAACATGCTAATTCTGTCTGATTCTACAACTGATTTCGAAGTACGCTGCTGTAAAATCTGTGATAATGGACTCTAGAATTTTCTCCACTACCGACATCAGGCTGACTGGTCTATAATTCCCTGTTTTATCTCTACCTCCCTTTTTAAATAGTGTGGTTACATTAGCAACCCTCCAATCTGATGTAACTATTCCAGAGTCTATAGAATCTCATTAGAATCCACATTAAAAAGAGGGGTAGTACCAGACCAAGGAGACTTGCAAATGCTACATCCATGATCAATAAGGGTGTAGGATAAGCCAGAAACTACAGACTAATTAAGAAAAGCTGGCAGTGAAGTGCCACCTAAAGTACCACTTTGTTAGTTAGAGCCCATGAAATAAATAGGACAACAGCAGTATGGTACAAAATTAGTCGAGTTACAGGAAACAGGGTAGTGTTGAATGCCTGTTTTTCGTACTGGAGGAAGGCATCTTGTGGAATTTCCCAGGTTTTGGTTTTGGACCAAGATTCAGGAGAGGTGGATCTGCAAGATGCAAAACACCCAGGCTCAAACTCATTTCAAACATGTGAAATAATTATTTTTTTAAAAAGATTTAAAAAAAAATCATCTCAATTTCTGGGAAAAAATTTCTCCATGCACTATGAGACAAATTTCAGAGATTATTTTTGAACAAACAGTAGGCCTGGGTCCAGTGCAGGTAGGTTCAGAGCTATTGCCCAAATGCCACTAATCAGTCAATCAATAAGCTCCACTCATAGCCCACCAGGAGTCCACAGAAAGTCGATGGGGAATGGCTGTCCGTAATCAAGCACACCAATTGGTGTCAACCCACGTTTGAGCTCCATCAGCAAAGCTGTGCCCTTGTGAGTGTGTATAGACATGAGTGGACCAGTCCCAATGACAATACTAAAGATATAGATACTGCGCACCAGTTTGGATGTGACAATTGGAGGTGAGCAGAGCCAGAATGTGCCAGTTCCTGTGAGGGGCAGCAGATGACTGGCACTATGATGAGAAAAAAAATTTTTTGAAAGAAACAGGACAGAAAGCAGGTGGCACCAATACAGAATAGCCATATGAGAAAACAGTGCTATTAGTGTGAGTGGGACTGTGTGTCATTGTGTGAGTTGCCTGTGCCATTGGTTGAGCGGGACAGTACGAATAATAAATAAAAAGGTAACAAAATAAGGGTACAACTCAAAAAGGGATGCAGGAACACAGGGAGCTAGGCTATATGTACACAAATCATTGAAGATGACAGTGCAGGTTGAGAAAGTGGTTAATTAATTGTCCATGATTCCAGGCTTTATAAACAGGGAAAAAAATTCAAGGGAGTTGAGATAAATCTGTATAATATACTGGCTTAGCCACAACTGTTGAGTTTTGGACACCATATCTTCAGAAAGATGTGAAGTCATCAGAAAGAATGTAGAAAGGATTTACAAGAATGGTCGTGGGGTGAAGAACTTAAGTTACTTGAATAGTTTGGACAAGCTGGAGCGCCTCGAGAAGATTTGATGGAGGTGTTCAAAATCATGAGGGGTCTTGACAGAATGAATAAGGAGAAATCTAAGATCAAAGGATCAAGAATCACAGGACGTTGATGTCAAGTGTTGGTTAAAGAAACAAAGTTGATAAAAGGAAAAACATTTCTACACAGTTGGCAGTTGGAATCTGTCACACTACTAGAGAGTGTGATGGAGTCAGATTCCATCTTGACCTTCAAAAAGAATTTGGATAAGGATCTGAAGAAAAGGAATTTTCAGGGCCAGAAGGTAAAATACAATAATGGAACAATGCATATATGACACAGATACAACAGGCTGAATAGACTCTTTAATTGTTGCAACCACTTTAATGATTTTATGTGACAAAATGTACAAGCTGGTGATAATGTAAAAAATTACCTTAACTAACTTATGTAAGTGTAAAAGTGTTAGAAGTGGTTAGAAATAACATAAAGAGCCCTGTGATGCAATCCCTGCTTCTAAACTGGGAACTCCAAGTTCTTGTCTCATCCCAGGACTTAGGAAGGTACATTCATAACATGGCCAAATAGATTGAGTTTCAACCTAGAAAATCCTTCCAGCACAGGCCAATGGTAGGTAGTAATGTGCAGGAAGAGAAGCAAACAACAAAAATAACATTAGAGGCATTGTTATTAAAGATGAGTTAAATCGTAGAGCAATGTACACACTGTTTACAATAAAATAGGAGCCAAAAGCAATAAATATGGTATAAGAAGCCAGATTTACTAGGGCTTAATAAAGCATGCAGAAAAATTAGGATTGGATAATAAACATTTCAGAACGTAGAAATGATACTGAAAAGGGAAGGTGGTTTAGCTGTACTTATTAGAGATGCCGGCCAAGAGGAAAGATGGGAAAGGTAGGATTAGAGAGCCGTGGATTACTTGGGATATTGAGGACTTGGTTAGGAAGAAAAGAGAGGCGTATGATAGGTCAAAGCAGCTGGGAACCGAGACAGCGTTGAAGGAATATAGAGAGAGTAGGAGGGAGTTAGAAGGGCAAAAAGGGGGCATGAAATGATTTTGGCGGATAGGATTAAGGAAAATCCAAAGGCTTTTTACTCCTATGTTAGGAATAAAAGGGTGGTTAGAGGAAAAAATCTTAGGGACGGAGGAGGGGAACTGTGCTTACAGCCCGAGGGAATGGCGGAGATCCTGAATGAATACTTTGCGACGGTATTCATGAAGGAGAGGGGCTTGTTGACAGCTCCTGTCTCTGAGGGAGCTGTGGACCAGTTGAGGGTAATATCCATACCGAGGGAGGAAGTGTTAGAGCTTCTGGGTATCATTAAAACTGATAAATCTCCGGGGCCTGATTGCATTTATCCCAGGCTGCTTAGGGAGGTGCGAGGTGAAATTGCTGGGCCTCTGACGCAAATCTTTGTCTCTTCTTTGGACACAGGTGAGGTCCCAGAGGACTGGAGAATAGCTAATGTTGTACCGTTGTTTAAAAAGGGTGGTAGGGATAACCCCGGAAATTATAGGCCGGTGAGTTTGACGTCAGTGGTAGGGAAGCTGTTGGAGGGGATTCTTAGAGATAGGATGTATAGGCACTTAGAGCGTTGCGATCTGATTAGGGATACGCAGCATGGATTTGTTAAGGGGAGGTCGTGCCTTACAAATCTGGTAGAATTTTTTGAGGAGGTGACGAAAACGGTGGATGAAGGGCGAGCCGTTGATGTTGTCTATATGGATTTTAGTAAGGCGTTTGACAAAGTCCCTCATGGGAGGTTAGTTGAGAAGGTCAAGGCTAATGGGATACAAGGACAGGTAGCTAGATGGATAAGTAACTGGCTTGGTAATAGGAGACAGAGAGTAATAGTGGAAGGGTGTTTCTCTAGCTGGAGGTCGGTCACTCGTGGTGTGCCGCAGGGCTCGGTACTGGGACCTCTTCTATTTGTAATATATATAAATGACTTGGAAGAGGGAGTAAGTGGAGTGATCGGCAAGTTTGCAGACGATACAAAGATGGCTGGACTTGCGGATAGTGAGGAGCATTGTCAGGTGATGCAGCAGGACATAGATAGGCTGGTAGCTTGGGCAGACAGATGGCAGATGGAATTCAATCCTGATAAATGTGAGGTGATGCATTTCGGGAGAAAGAATGTAAGGGGGAGGTATATGATAAAGGGTAGACCTATTAAGAGTATAGAAACGCAGAGGGACCTGGGGGTGCAGGTGAACAAGTCTCTGAAGGTGGCAGAACAAGTGGAGAAGGTTGTGAAGAAAGCATATAGTATGCTAGCCTTTATAGGAAGGGTATAGAGTACAAGAGCTGGCCTTTAATGTTGCAGTTGTATAAAACGCTGGTTAGACCTCATTTGGAATACTGCGTCCAGTTCTGGTCGCCTTACTACCGAAGGACGTGGAGACTCTGGAGAGAGTGCAGAGGAGGTTTACCAGGATGATGCCTGGTATGGAAGGTCTGAGTTATGAGGAGAGATTAGGCAAATTGGGACTGTTTTCCTTAGAAAGACGTAGACTTAGAGGAGATCTGATAGAGGTGTACAAGATTATGAGGGGTATAGATAGAGTAAACAGGGTTAAGCTTTTTCCTCGGATGGACTCAAATAGCACGAGGGGTCACGGGCTTAGGGTGAGGGGGGTAAGGTATAATTTGGATGCTCGAGGGAGTTTTTTCACACAGAGGGTGGTGGGGGTATGGAATGCGCTGCCAAGTAAAGTGGTGGAGGCAGGTACTCTGGAGTTATTTAAGAAATACTTAGATGGGCACATGAACAGAATGGGAAAGGAGGGGTATAGAAAACTGATTTAAAATAGGGATCATGAGCCTTGGGAGTCCCTGGGAAGTGTGTAAATAGATGATGATATTGATGTACTTGTTTTTATCCTACAGGTGCTTTGGTCCACCTTGTTGTCTAACGAGGGGCATACACGCGATGGGTCGTGAGAGGGCTGCTCTTGGATCTTTTTTCGAGAGTATCCTAGTGCTTCACATCGTTAGTGTACGCTTGACCTGGACCATTTGATGGGCAACACGACAGCTCAGTGACTATCGCTGTGCTGTGCAGATACATGGATTTGGGCCTGTGTCTGTGGGAGTTTGCGCGTTTTCCCCATGCTTGTGTGGGTTTTCTCCGAGCGCTCCGGTTTCCTCCCACGTCCCAAAGATGTGCTCTTAGGCTAATTGGCAAAACAATTTCTCCCTAAATTGTCTCAAATTTGGCTTTTAATCCATAGATCTATAAACATGGACAGGGATCGCGGGTAGAGGTGGGAACATCAGGGTGGTGGCATGGGCTTGTTGGGCCGAAGGGCCTGTTTCCCGTGCTGTTTTGTTCTTTGTTCTTAAAAACATTATTGCAGTATTAGAGAAAACTACTTCTAATGGCAGTAGAAAAAGTACAGAGCCAGGAAAACAGAAACAAAATTTATATGAATAGAGATAAAAGACAATAAAATGTCAATCATATTATTAGGGCCAGTCCAGACACCACCTAATACTGGAAGGGAGGTCAACAAAGAAATATACTAATAAATTAGGAAAATAAGTTAAAAACACAGAATAATAATCATAGGATGATTCAGCACAAAATAAATTTTGCTAAAAAGAAAGAACAAATTAAATAGTCATTGGAGTCCATGGATAAATAAAGATATCAATACAGTAAGCACATAGACATTATATGAGTACTTGGTAAGACAATATAAAGAGATTGTTGTTCGTACGTCGTCGTCCCATGAGAACCTCGACACCATTAGTCATTTTGAGGCTGGTTGCAATGTGTCCAAAGATGACTAATCAGGCCACTTCAGGCACAGAATGTTCTGGCACATATTGGGCAGATTTGTGTAGACACTGTAGTTGTTGTGCTATTGGCTCTGGATTTGCGCAGCTTGCGCTTAAGTTGTGTTTCAGCAATCCACCTTGTTTTGTAAGCTTGACAGCCCTTGTGGATGAGGCAGCACCAGGTAGGGTGGTTTTGTGCCAGCATTTCCCAGATGATTGTTTCTATGTCAAGCAAATTCAGGGAGGCTTTGATGTGTCTTTGTAATGTTTCTTCTGCCCTCCATACGAGCGTCTTTCAGCAGAGAGTTCCTCAAAAAGGACCTGCTTGGGTATGTGCTTGTGTGGCATACAGATGACATGACCTGCCCACTGGGTCTGCACTCTCACCAATAGTGTATGGACTGATGGTAGACTTGCTCTAGAGAGAACTTCAGTGTCTGGTACTTTATCTTACCATCTGATGTGTAATATTTTGCAGAGACAAGTCATGTGGAAATGATTGAGCTGTCTTGCATGTCTCCGATACATAGTCCACTTTTCACAGGCATACAGGAAGGTAGTGAGTACCATAGTGGTGTAGATCTTCAGTTTTGTTGCTGGACTGATTCCTTGACGTTCCCATACACTGGAATGCAATCTACCGAAAGCAGAACTTGCCTTTGCTATTCTGCAGTTAACTTCTGTTTCAATAGTCGCTGCTTGGGGGAGGGTGCTGCCAAGATAAATGAACTGGTCCACTGCCTGTAGTTTCTGTCCTTTGATTGCGATTATGGGTTTTCTGAATGGTGGATGAGGAGCAGGCTGGTGCACGACTTCGGTCTTTTTAATGTTAATGGTGAGTCCAAAGTTGTCACAAGCTGACTTGCATTTCTAGCTCTGAGCCAGTATACAGGGTGCAGTCATCGGGAAAAAGGAAGTCTGTCAGAACAGTCTCCTTCACTTTGGTAATAGCTTGAAGTCTCTTCAGGTTGAAGAGCTTTCCATTGACTCTGTACTTGAGGTGGATTCCAACAACACTGTCCTGGAAGGCATCATTCAGCATGGCAGTAAACATCATGCTGGAGAGTGTTGATGCAAGCACGTAACCCTATTTGATGCCATTGGTGACTGGGAATGCTTCAGAGGATTCTCCGCCATCCAGTACTCTGGCTATCATGCCAGAACTCGCGTACCATCTGAATGAATTTGAGGGGGCAGCCAAACTTTGATATGATCCTCCACAGCTTTCGTGACTTCGGCTACTATGATGGGTCATCCATGGTACTGTTGATATCTACCTGGGGAATCCTACCTATTGTCTCATTGTTAATAGATGACGGTTGGTTGAAGGTGCTTCAAAGTGTTCAGCCCATCTCTGCAGGATCTGAGCTCTCTTTGTAATGAGAGTTGTACCATCTGTAACCAGGAGAAGGGAGATCCCGAGAGATTGAGGTCCGTAGAGAGTGTTGAGGGCTTCATAGGACCATTTCAAGTTGTTTCTGTCAGTGTATCCCTATATTTCATCTGCCTTGACGCTCAGCCAGACATCCCACATTTTATGCACTTATTCTGGACTGTCCTGTAAGCACTAGTAAAAGCATTTTTTTTGGCAGCTAATGATGGGTCGTTCTGACAGGCCCAATGAAAATGCTGCTTTTCAACAAGTAGAGCCTGAATCTCTTCATCATTCTCATCAAACCAGTCACACTGCTTTCGGGTAGAGGGTCCGAGCAGCTACAATGCACATGAATGGATAGCATCTCTGAAGCATTCCCAATCGTCCTCAGCACTGCCTGTGAGGTGTAGGTCAGCAAGCTTGATTTCTAAGTCATCAGCCAGTGCTGAAGCTATGCTGGGGTTCTTTAGCTTGGCCATATTGATTCTTTTCATAACCTTGCTTCCTTGTGGTTGGCTCTTGGGTCTGATGCGGAGCCTCATTTTGGAGACAATGAGCCTATGATCTGTACAGCAGTTGGCACCACTCATGGCCTTGGCCACTCTGACATCCTGCCTGTCTTTTCTCTTGACAATGACATAGTTGATTAGATGCCAGTGCTTAGAGTGGGGTTGCATCCAGAAGATCTTATTATGGGTAAGCAGACGGAAGGTTGTGTTGGTGATGAGGAGGTCGTGTGCTGCACAGGTCTTCATTAAGAGTAAGCTGTTACTGTTACACTTGCCCACTCCATGTCTCCCAGTGACTCCCTGCCAGATTGCAGAGTCACACCCTATGCTTGCATTGAAATCGCCAAGCAAGATCAGCTTGTCGGTACTGCTCGCTGCTGATAGTAGGGCATCTAGTTCTTCATAGAATTTGTCTTTCATCTCGTCTGGGTTGTTCATTTGGGGACATAGGTGCTGATCAGGGTGGCTTGACTTTTGTTCTGTAACAGAAGCCGTAATGTCATAACCCAGTCGTTCACACCCTTGGGTAGACTAGCAAGTTTCCAAACAAGGCGAATCCAACTTCAGCATTACAACGCTCATCACTGCCGCGACCGCTTCAGAAAAAAGTGTAGCCACCTCCAGTTTCAGTTAACTGACCTACGTTGGCAAGACGAGTTTCACTCAGAACTGCAATGTCAGTGTTGTATCTTGCAAGTTCTCTGGCAACTAAGGTTGTTCTTCTCTCTGATCTGACTGCTGTAGGGTTGTCCAAAAGTATGCACATGTTCCAAGTGCCAATGGTGTCACCTTGTATTTTATTTTGTTTGTTCGACCGCAAGACGGGATTCCCGCCAACTGCGGTAAACTAGCCAGGACGTATGAAGCAGGCAGTGTTTTTAGAGCACCTTTTCCAGTCCTTTTCTCATTCTACAGAGGTGAGCAGTGTGTTCCTGAAGAGGACTGCTCAGTTGCCCATGTAGATGCCGAGTTTCACTGCTGCTCCAGTCAGCGAAAAATGACCATTAGACCCGAACCGCCTGTGTGCAGGTCTGTGACTACAGCTCCCAGTGTATCCGCACCTGCTGCTTCATCACTCGCCAATCGCTACAGGACTCCAAAGGTTGAACAGGACGATGATGATGATGATGATTATGGTGCCAAGACTAGCGCTTGATTTGGATTAAAGTGAAGGAGAGTTGCGCAACGTCAGCCTCAGTCTCTCTTCTCAATTCCCATTTGGATCCAGTGGCAAGTCAAGAGTCAAGTCGGCTGGAGATGGGATTAGGTGCAGTGGATGACCAGGATGGCTTCTGTATCTTGATCTGTTTTTTGCACTCCATGATGCTTGCAGAAATCGCCTTTTTGACTGTTAGACCTTCCACTGGTCTCGTCCGCTCAATCCATCGGAGTCTATCTTCACATGCTGGGATAGACATCTCCCTATCTCACCGAGGGTTGAGACCCATCGGCTACCCTCACCTGGTTTAGCTGACTTGTCGAAGCCGTTGCCCAGGGTGTGGCCGCTGTTGCATGCAAACAGTTATGGGGAGCCACAGGTGAGAGAGTTGAGTGCTAGGTGCGGACAAAGGATGCACAAACGGCCCTGAGAGGAACACAACATGTTTCTCCACCAGAGGTGCTACCCCTCCCTGACATCCCATCCACCCTATAAAGACATTAGGAGAGAAGTAAAAAGCAAAACAATTGGAAGGCAAAGAGGATTTATATCATTAAATTGACAAAGAACACAAAACGAAATTGTGAAATATTTTACAGACACATCAATTAAAAATGAAGGCTTTAATGGGAGTAGGACCATTAATGAATAGACAAGATAATACCACAGTTAATGGTAGAGAGTTGGCAGAAATATTAAATATTACTTTGCTTTGGTATTTACCGAGGATATATAACAGGCAGACATTACATTGAATTATGAAATGAACAACTAGGTAAGTGCATTTAGTATAAAAAAGGAGGATGTAATGAACAAATTAACCAATTTAAGATTCCTGGCCCAGATGGATTGCATTATTTTAAAAAAATTCAGGAAAAGACAACATAATTCATTCCAAAAGGATGTACTGTCAGAGGATTGGTGGATAGAAAATAATTTAGAAAATTATAGGTATAAAAACATAAGATGTGGAAAAATTGAGCCATTATATCCATGATGGATATATATTGATGATTTAGATCTTGAAGTGCAGGGGACTGTTTCAAAGCTTGCAGATGATGGAAAATTCAGAACCATTGTAAAGTGAAGAAGACAGTGTAGAACTTCAAAACGACATGGAGTGGTGGGGTGGGCTGATCAATGGCAGATGAGGTTCAATGCAGAGAATATGAGGTAGAATATGGAGAGACAATATAAAATCATGGAGAGACAATATAAAATCAGTGTAAAATTCTTAAAGGGGTGCAGCAATGAAAGGATCTGGTTATATATGTGTGTAAATCATTGAAATTGATAGAGCAGGTGGAGAAAACAGTAAATAAAGTATATAATAGAGCTTTACCATTGGGATATAGTACATAAGTATAAGGAGATTGTGCTGAATTTATATAAAACATTAGTTAAACTTCAGCTGGAATATTGTATATAGTTCTGGGCACCACACTATTTGAATGTGCACACATTGGAGAGAGAAAAGAGGTTAACAGGAATGGTTCCAGGGATGAAAAACTTCAGTTATGAGGATAGAGCAGTCTCAGTAATGGTAGCAATAAAATTATCATCGATTGTTGTAAAAATCCATCTAGTTTACTAATTTCTCTTCAGGAAGGGAATCTGTCATCCTTACCTAGTTTGGCCTACAAGTAGCTCTGGATCCGCAGCATGTTTTGGCTCTCAACTGCCGCCCCCCCCAGTATGGCCTAGCAAGTCATTCAATTCAAGGGTAATTACAGATGAGTAATAATTGTTGACCCTGCCAGTGACACTCATGTTCCCTGAAAGAATAAATAAATAAAACTAATGAGCATTGAGAAACATATTTATTTATGGGTGGCACAGTGATTAGCTGTTTCCTCTCAGCACCAGGAACCTTTGTTTGATTCTGGCTGTGGGCAACTGTGTAGTGTTTGCATGTTGTGCGAGCATCTGTCAGCTTCCTCTGAATGATTTAGTTTCCTCCCACAGTCCAAAGATGTATATAATAGGTGGATTAGCCATGGTAAATGTGCAGGTTTTACAGGGATGGGGAGTTCCTCTTCGGAAAGTCTGTGGTGGCTCGATGGCCAAACGGCCTCCTTCTGCACTGTAGGGATTCTATGGTTCTATGGCAAGTTGAGACAAGTCTACTTGGAGAGAAGGCGGCTAAGAGGAAGTTTCATACAGATTTTCAAAATCAATAGAGGATCAGAGAGACTCGATAGGAAGAAACTACTTATGAAAGGATTAAGAACAAGAGGGCACAGATTTAAAATGATTTGCAAGGGAAACAAATATTATGTGAGAAAACACTTTTTCTCTCAGTGACTGGTTCGACTGGTGGAGGCCCACCCCATCTTCCTGTATCCCAACCCATTGAATTTAACCTCTTCACACACTTGTTTCTTCTCTCCCAATACCACATCATAACTTCCCACCTACTTGGAACTAGATGATGGTAAATAGGAATTGGCACAGAACAGTTAGTATTAGATGACTCACTGAGCATAAAGGACCTAGTGAAGTGGGATTATAGGAGAATGAATCACTGTTTTCACTGAATTCCAACCAATTGCATACAACCAGAAAGCGTAAAAGATTGAGTCATTGGTGATGTTTATCTGCTTGCATCTTATTATGATGGACCATGTAGCTCTACTGCTGAAGATACACAATGAAGTGGTTAAGGACCTGGTGTTCTATGCCTCACATCCCTTCAACCTGAGAGCATAGCTTTCTGTGCTACAAATGTAAATTGAGCTTAACTTCATGTCATGGTAGCACCTAACCTTTCACATTAGCACCTAAGAAAGGAAATGTCTGGACCTTTTAGTATATTTTGTACCATCATATATTGTATAATTTAATCCTTAAATAATTTATTACAGTCAAGTAAATAGCTTGGCTCAGTTAGAAATGCTCTTGCTTCTGAGTGACAGAGCTGTTGGTTTAAACCCCACAATTGATTAATGCAAAGATATAGGCCAACTCTGAAGGCAGTTTTGGGAGATTGCTGCACAGCCGGTGAATTTCAAACGCAATATTAAAAAAGACCTCACTTATCAGTTCATTAAAATTCCATGGAGAAATTTGAAGAGCTGGGATTTCTCCCAGTTCTCTGGCCAACCCTTTTACTATAGCTATATAGCCATGACTTGAAAACAGATTACCTGGTCTTTCATTAATTCGTTGTGGGAACTTGCGATCTTAAACTGCACCAACTGGTTGCGATGCCAAGTAAATTTCCACCATTGAATATTCCTCATCTAGTGACCACTCTGGTGCAAGTGTGGATATCTGCTAACGTTATTGCCTGATCCTAGAAATTCTGACTGTGTCAGTCACTTCAGTCTTCAATGCATTAATAGTTCCATTCAGCCATTGTTATGCTGCTGAAATAGGATTACGAGCTTTCAGACCTGACGGCTTTGAAATATTTCTTTGCAGTCGGTGAAACACTAGCTTTCTATGAACAGAACACCAGAGAATTTCTTTATCCTGGTCACAGGCTGACACCAAGCTATCCTGGGATGGACAGAGAGCTACTAATGAAGAGATCAATTGATTTTCCTGTGAGTATTGATGTGGAGTTAATTCCTAATATAAAATCTCACAATACATCACAACATAGCTTTTGTTCCATGAAATAAAAATCTTCATTTATAAATCCAATTTAAGAGATTTAGGGATGAATATACAGTTTATCAAGATTAACGATGAAAATAGTGCAGGGAGGAGCATTTTGTACTTTTTGGAAACAGTGTTGGACCATGATAGTAGATCTCCTGGTCAGAGATGCTATAGTAAGAAGTCTCACAACATCAGGTTAAAGTTCAATACATTTATTTGGTAGCACAAACCACAAGCTTTTGGAGCATGGCCCCTTCATCAAGTGAGTGGGAATTCTGTTCACAAACAGGGCATATATAGATACAAACTCAATTTTCAAGATAATGGTTGGAATGCAAATCTTTACAGATAATCAAGTCTTAAAGATACAGACAATGTGAATGGAGAGAGGGTTAAGCACAGATTAAAGAGATGTGTATTGTCCAAGCCAGGACAGTTAGTGAGATTTTGTAAGCCCAGGCAAGTCTTGGGGTTACAGATAGTGTGACATGAACCCAAGAATCCAGATGAAGCCATCCTCATGTGTGCGGAACTTGGCTATTAACCTGCTTATCTCTTTAACGTGTGCTTTACCCTCTCTCCATTCACATTGTCGGTACCTTTAAGATTTGATTACCAGTAAAGACTTGCATTCCTACCATTATCTTGAAAATTGAGTTTGTATCTATATATACCCTGTTTGTGAACAGAATTCCCACTGTTTGATGAAGGAGCCACGCTCCAAAAGCTAGTGGTTTGTGCTACCAAATAAACCTGTTGGACTTTAACCTGGTGTTGTGAGACTTCTTACCGTGCTTACCCCAATCCAGATGCCAGCACCTCCACATCAGAAATGCTATATGCAGGACAGAACAGGAAACAGTCTCTCAAGAATTCCCAAGTAAAATATACAATATTAGAGTCAGAGAAAAGGCTTATTTTATTCTGACATTAATATTAACCTACTGCATGAGTATGATGTTTGCATTTTGTATGAAGATGGGAAACTTTCATCTGACTACTAATCTGGCTTCAAACCTAAGCTTCACTTTTTTTCTGGTAAACTATATATTCCCCTTAATCGCTTAAAATTGTTTTTATAAGAGAGGATGTCTTATAGCATTTAGCTTTGCTGGATAGAATATGTATAGCAAAAAAATTCAAGTGCCTAAAAGGCAACTATATGCTTAACCTGGTAATAAGTTTATTGAAGAATATAAAGAATGGGTAGATACAGAAACAAAAAATGCTGGAAAATCTCAGCAGGTCTGACAGCATCTGTGGGGACAGAATAGACTCAATGTTTTGAGTCTAGATGACCATTCATCAGAGGCACGAGCAAAGAGAATGAGCAGAGATTTATATTATGAAGACGGGAGGCAGGGATGGAATGAGACAAAGGGAGTGTAAATGAGGATGCAGAAGGTTGAGAAGCTGCTAGAAGTGTCCATTAAGTGATCAGAACATGTGAATAGCAGAACAGGAATACAGATGGTTAAGGGACTACCTGGGGATTATGGCAGTCACCCTGAAGGCAGGGAGAGAGAGGGAGGAGGCAAGGAGAGCTGGAATGGAGAAGTGGAAAAATGGAAGTGAGAAAGATAGATGATAAGATGAATCAATGAGATGAAACAAAATGAAATAAAATAAATAGAAATGGGGTGAAGGTGGAAGAGGGAGTTCATACTTTGAAGTAGTTGAACTGTTCAGTCCAGAAGGCTATAAAGTGGCCAATCGGAAGATGAGATGCTGTTCCTCCTGTTTACATTTTGGGTTCACTAGGTCATTGCAAAAGGCCAAGGACGGATATATGGACAGGAGAGCAAGGTGGTGTGTTGAAGTAGCAAACGACAAGAAAGTTTGGGTCCTGCTTGTGGACACATCGAAGGTGTTCAGCAAAATGGTCATCCAGTCTGCATTTGGTCTCTCCAATGTAGAATAGACTGCATTAGGAACATCCAATGCAATAGACCAGATTGAAGGAACTGCATGTAGAGCGCTGCTTCACCTGAAAAGGATGTTTAGGTTTAGGGTGAGCAGAGATGAGATAA
Source organism: Sphyrna mokarran (assembly GCA_024679065.1). Taxonomy (NCBI): domain Eukaryota; kingdom Metazoa; phylum Chordata; class Chondrichthyes; order Carcharhiniformes; family Carcharhinidae; genus Sphyrna; species Sphyrna mokarran. The sequence continues at coordinate 39,789,394 of JAGIQG010000009.1, forward strand.
AGGCGCAGATATTGCACCATCTGCAATTGCATCGGAAGGTGCTGTAGTCAGTGGGTGAGATGTTGGGTGTGATGGGTAGTATATCAGGATGTCCCTGTTTGGAGGGTGGAGGGTGGTGGTTATTGCGTGGAGGGTGTGGAAAACCTACAGAGGAATCTGGAGAGGTTGAGTGAGTGGGCAAGGACTTGGCAGATGGAGTATAATGTTAGCAAGTGTGAGGTTATCCAATTTGGTAGGAATAACGATAGGAAGGATTACTATTTAAATGGCGAAAAATAGCAGCATGCGACGGTGCAGAGGGACCTGGGGATCCTTGTGTATGAATCGCGAAAACACAGTCTGCAGGTGCAGCAGGTGATCAAGAAGGCAAATGCAATGTTGGCCTTTATAGCTCGGGGGATAGAATATAAAAGTAGGCAGCTACTTCTGCAGCTGTATAAGGTACTGGTGAGGCCGCAGTTGGAGTACTGTGTGCAGTTTTGGTCGCCGCATTCGAGGAAGGATATATTGACCTTGGAGGGGGTGCAGGGAAGGTTCACTAGGCTGATACCGGAGATGAGGGTGTTGGATTATGAGGAGAGACTAAATAGGCCAGGTTTGTACTCGTTGGAGTTTAGAAGGCTGAGAAGGGATCTTATAGAGACGTATAAGATAATGAAGGGGATGGATAGGCTGGAGGTTGAGAGACTCTTCCCGCTTAACAAAGATAGCAGGACTAGAGGGCACAGCCTCAAGATTGGGGGGGCCAATTCAGATCAGAGTTGAGGAGGAATTTCTTCACGCAACGGGTGGTGAATCTTTGGAATTCTCTGCCTGTTGAAGTGGTGGAGGCTTCCTCACTGAATATATTTAAGTCAAGAGTGAATAGGTTTTAGACTGACAAGAGAATTAAGGATTACGGGGGAAAAGCGGGAAAGTGGTACTGAACCACTGCAGATCAGCCATGATCTTATTGAATGGCAGGGCAGGCTTAAGGGGCTGGATGGCTACTCCTGCTCCTATTTCTTATGTTCTTATGTCCCGAAAGAAACAGTCCCTGAGGAATGGTGATGGGGCTGGAGGAGAGGGATTGTTGAGGGGAAAATGTGTTGAGCAGTGGCATCATGCTGGAGTTGGCAGAAGATGGTGAAGAATGACCCTCTGAATGTGGAGACTAGTGGAGTGAGAAGTGAGAATAAGGGACACCCTATCCTATTTCTGCTAGGGAGGGGAGAAGGTGAGAGGAGTAGCCTGGGGGATGGGTTGGACACAGTTAAGAACTCTGTCAACCAGAGCAAGTGGAAAACCACGGACTGAGAAAGAAAAGACATTTCGGCAGTGCTGTTTTAGAAAGTGGCATGATTAGAACAGATGAAGGAACTGAGAGAATGTGGGTTGGGAAGAGTTGTAGTCAGATAGTTGTGGGAGTTGGTGGGCTTGTAGTGGATACTAGTGGACAGTTATCACCAGAAATGGAGAGAGAAAGAGGTCAAGGAAGGGAAGAGAAGTGTCAGAGGTGGACCATGTAAAGCTAATAGAGGTATGGAAATTGGAAGAAAAATTGTTAATTCTTTCCAGGTGTGGACGAGAGCATGAAGTGGCACCAAAATAGTCGTCAACGTCCTGGTAAAGGAGTTGTGGGAACGGGTGGGAGTAGGACTGCTATTGGAAATGCTCCATGTAACCCATAAAGAGACAGGCATAACTGGCACCCATATGGGTGCCCATAGTCACACTTTTTATTTGGAGAAAGTGAGGTAAGTTAAAGGAGAAATTGTTGAGTGAGAGAACCAGTTCAGCTAGACGGAGGAGAGTGGTAGTGTATTGTGATTGTTCAGACCTCTGTTCAAGGAAGAAGCAAAGAGCTTTGCGGCCATTCTGGTAGGAAATGGAGGTGTAAAGGGATTGGACATCTATGGTGAGAAGGAGACAATTTGGGCTGAAGAATTGATATGGCATAGGGCACCAGAAGAATCGCAGATGTGGTGGGAAGGGACTGAACAATAAGAGAGAGAAAGGAGTCAAGATAGGAGGAAATTAGTTCAGTGGAGCAGGGACATGATGGGCCTACAAGGGCAGTTCTTTTTGTGGATTTTGGGAAGGAGGTAGAAGCGGGCTGTCCACTTTGGGAGGCAGGAAGGTTGGAGGCTGCAGAGGGAACATCTCCGGAAGAGATGAGGTCATTGACAGTCTTGTAAACAGTGGCTTGATGTTTGGTGATTGGGTCATGATCCAGGGAGAGATAGGAGGAAGTGTCCAAGTGTTGGTGCTCAGCCTCTGTGAGGTAGAGGTCCGTATGCCAGACAACAACAGCACCACCTTTGACGGCGGGTTTGATGACAATGTCAGCGTTGGTCCGAGGAGAGCATTTATGGCAGCTACGACATTTGCGATGCTATTACCCATCTTTCCAAAAACATGCACCAGATGCCTTTATTTTGTCTAATGCAACTATGATTCCATAATTTGGGAAAAGAGCGTAGAAGAAACGCTGTGTGGGAATGACTACAGTCTCTTTGGAACTGTAAAGGTCACATTTGGGTCAGTGAGCATCTCGAATAAGGTGAACCACTCCCCTACAGTGGGGACTATATTAGCACTATAGCATGATTCTGACCAATAAGTAGGCAAGTATTCGTATGCCTTCGTACCACAAGTAGTACCATTTACAGAGGTCTGGTCAATGTTTCATTAACGAGTGACGTTATCTTCATTTCTTTCTTCATTTGGAGCCCATGTAGAAAAATTGCATGTGCAGTGGCTATACCCTTATTTAGGGCCTGTTTCATTGTTGACCCAGCACAGTAGTCCATTGGAAGCACAAGATAACTTGATAGGTGTATTTGTTTTATCTTTAGGAATTAGTTTGAGATAAAACTTCATGTTCTTATTAAGGCATGGACACATGACAGTGCTCCATACAGTGACATAATCAGAAAGTACGAATGGGATGATGATCATAGGATATATGTGGAATTCCCTGGGTAGCAAACCACAGACCTAACAATCTTTTCGATTGCATATCTATGTGTGTTCTGTAGAAAGAGGTGAGCAACCCACAACATCATAATGGTCATCATAGTTGTGGGGAGACTAATTAATGATAACCATGCCCTGGCTAGAAGTCATTGATTAGCTGAACATCAGCTTTTCTCAAAGTAGGGATCCCTGGTAGTGGTATTGGTTATGATGACCTGATGTGGGGTCAGCTCCGCTTCATTGTTGGTGGTAGCTCTGATACTGCAGAACACATCGGTAGAGTTGTCACCCAGTCAGTCTCAGCCTGATACGTGTTGTGGAGATGCCGGCGTTGGACTGGAGTAAACAAATAAGAAGTCTCATATTACGACACTAAAGTCCAACTGGTTTATTTGGCAGCAAACACCACTAGCTTTCAGGGCTTTTCCCCTTTGCCAGATGAGTGGGGAGTTTTAATCACAAACATAACATATAAGGCACACACTCAATTTACAGAATACTGATTAGAATGTGAGTCTTTACAGCTGTTCAAGTCTTAAAGATGCAGACAATGTGATTGGAGATAACATTAAGCATAAGTTAAAGAGATGTGTATTGTCTCCAGACAGGACAATAAGTGAGGTTTATTCATGCCCAGGCAAGTCATGGGGGTTACAAATAGTGTGACATGAACCCAAATCCCAGTTGAGGCCGTCCTCATGTGTGCGGAACTTGGCTATCAGTTTCTGCTCAGCGACTCTGCGCTGTCATATGTCACGAAGGCTGCCTTAGAGAACGTTTACCCGAAGATCAGAGTCTGAATGCCCGTGACCGCTGAAGTGTTCGCCAACAGGAAGAGAACGTTCTTGCCTGGTGATTGTCGAGCAGTGTTCATTCATCCATTGCTGAAGCATCTGCATGGTCTCCCCAATGTACCATGCCTCGGGACATCCTTTCCTGCAGCGTATCACGTAGAAAACTTTAGCCGAGTTGCAAAAGTGTATGTGGTGGATGGTGTTCTCACGTGAGATGATGGTATCCGTGTCAATAATCCGGAAGAGACTGTGTAGTGTCTTGCAGAGGTTGTTGTGGCAGGTTGTGTGGTTTTGTGAGGTCACTTTTTCTGAAGACTGGGTAGTTTGCTGCGGACAATGGTCTGTTGAGGTTGTGCGGTTGTTTGAAGGTAAGAAGAGAGGGTGTAGGAATGCTTTAGCGAGATGTTCAACTTCATCAATGATGTGTTGAAGACTCCGGAGAAGATGTCATAGCTTCTCCGGTCCGGGGAAATACTGGACGAAGAAGGATCCTCTGTCCACTGTGCTCTGTGCTTGTCTTCTGAGGAGGTTGGTGCAGTTTCATTGTAGTGTGTCGGAACTGTTGATCGATGAGTCGAGCGCCATATCCTGTTCTTTTGAGGGCATCTTTCAGTGTCTGGAGGTGTCTGTTGCGATCCTCCTCATCTGAGCATGGAGGGCTCAATAGGGTCTTTTAAGAGACTTCTGGATGAGTACATGGGACTTACATGTAGGATTGAGGGTTATGGGTAAGCCTATTAGGTAGAGATATGATCGGCGCAACTTGTGGGCTGAAGGGCCTGTTTATGCTATAATTTTTCTATGTTTCATCCACTTGTCCGTAGGGGATGGCTTCTTTAATGTGTTTAGAGTGGAAGCTGGAGAAGTGGAGCATTGTGGGGTTGTCTGTGGGCTTGTGCTGCAGTGAGGTGCTGAGGTGATCGTCCTTAACAGAGATGTGTGTGTCCAAGAATGCAGCCGATTCCAGAGAATAATCCATGATGACTCTGATGGTGGGATAGAACTTGTTGATGTCATCATATATTTGTTTCAGTGATTGTTCGTCGTGAGTCCAAAGGAAAAAATGTCATTGATGTATCTAGTGTATAGTATCAGTTGAAGGTCCTATGCGGCGAAGAAGTCTTGTTCGTGCCTGTGTGTGAAGATGTTGGCATACTGTGATGCACTTCTTGCCTTCAAACAACTGCACAACCTCAAACAGAACATTGTCATCAGCAAATTATGATGTAGACTTGGACTGGAGTAAACAAATAAGAAGTCTCATATTACGACGCTAAAGTCCAACTGGTTTATTTGGCAGCAAACGCCACTAGCTTTCAGGGCTTTTCCCCTTTGCCAGATGAGTGGGGAGTTTTAATCACAAACATAACATATAAGGCACACACTCAATTTACAGAATACTGATTAGAATGCGAGTCTTTACAGCTGTTCAAGTCTTAAAGATGCAGACAATGTGATTGGAGATAGCATTAAGCATAAGTTAAAGAGATGTGTATTGTCTCCAGACAGGACAATAAGTGAGGTTTATTCATGCCCAGGCAAGTCATGGGGGTTACAAATAGTGTGACATGAACCCAAATCCCAGTTGAGGCCCAGTTGAGTTTACCCCAGCGTTGGACTGGGGTAAACACAGTAAGAAGTCTGACAACACCAGTTTTAAATCCAACTGATTTATTTGATAGTAAACTCGCAAGCCATAGAGTCGAAAGTTTGCGAGTTTACTATCAAATAAATTGGTTGGATTTAAAAGTGATGTTGTCAGACTTCTTACTGCATCAGCAAATTACCCAGCCTTCAGGAGAGCAGTGACCACGACACCACACAATCCTGCCACAGCAACATCGGCAAGACATGCCAGATCATTGACACGGATGTCATCACCTCACGTGAGAACATGATCCACCAGGTACATGGTACATACTCTTGCAACTTGACCAACGTTGTCTACGTTATACGCTGCAGGAAAGGATATCCCGAGACATGATACACTGGAGGGACCATGCAGACGCTACAACAACGGATGAATGAACACGGCTCGACAATCACCAGGCAAGACTGTTTGCTTCCTGTTAGCGAACACTTCAGTGGTCATGGGCATTCGGCCTCTGATCTTCAAGTAAATGTTCTCCAAGGCAGCCTTCATGACATACAACAGCGCAGAATCGCTGAGTGGAAACTGATAGCCAAGTTCCACACACATGAGGACAGCCTCAACCAGGATCTTGGGTTCATGTCACACTATTTGTAATCCCCATGACTAGCCTGGGCTTGCAACATCTCACTTACTGTCCTGTCTAAAGACAATACATATCTCTAACCTATGCCTAATGCTGTCTCCATTCACATTGTCTGCACCTTTAAGACTTGCATTCTAATCAATATTCTGTAAACTGAGTGTGTGCCTTTATATGCTCTGTCGAAGAGGAAAAGCCCCGAAAGCTAATGGCGTTTTCTATCAAATAAACCTGTTGTACTTTAACCTGGTGTTGTCATTCTTCTTACTGTGATACATTTTAGATAGATATTCTTTGATGGTCTGGTTTATTCTCCCAACCATCCTCCGAGAACTGTGGATGATGGGGAGCAGTGATATGATAGTTGAATGTTCAGTAACCTGTGCACCTTTTGACACAGTGCCCCTGTAAATTGTGTCCCTTAGTCTGAGTTGATTTAATGCTGAAGTTCCCACCTTGGAATGACATCTTTCAACAAAGTTTTGGCGATCTGTGAGACTGTGGCCTTCCTGGCAGGGCTGCTTCCACCCATCTAGAGAACATATCCATAATAACCAAGACTCCTGTGTACTTTTTACATGATAGTAGTGTGATGTAATCCACTTTTAAGTGATATAAAGGTCCTGGAGGAGCCAGTGTAGCCAACATGGGTAGCTTAACTGCTGTTCCCGTGTTATTTTTCTGACAGGTGACGCGGGTTTCATCTACTATCTTGTCCTGTGCTCTGAAACATGAGTTCCATCATCTCTGGGAGAATCTCTGAACTATTTTATCCATTCCAACATGTCCCAAAGAGTGAATCTGTGTCGCCAAATAAGGAAGGACTGAGGTGGGATCTATCATTCAATTACTTCTGTGTCTCCAGACACTATCATTAAAGAGTTCCACTCTGTTTTCCATCCATTCTCACTTCTTGTGGCTACACGTATTTTACATTTCTTCTTTCTGCAACAGTGTCTGCAGGGTTGTACACACTGATCGTTGCTTTGTTGTTTCATCATCATTTTGTCTGCCCTCCCTCGAGGCTTGTCTTGTCGTTTCATCAGCTAGCACATTGCCTTTAGCTTCCGGAATATCTTCTTTTGTGTGTCCTTTACAGTTAAGGATCGTGAGCTAGCTTGGAAGCTGTCTAGCTGTACAGTGTCATAATAAAGAAGAATTAGTAGATTGTTTTTACCAGGAGTACAAGCTGCAGTAAGGAACCCTCTGTATTGGCCAAAATCATGTGCTATCCCAAATGCGCACCTAGAGTAGTGTAGCTATTGGTATCCTGACCTACAGCCAATTTACAGGCTTCAGTAAACACTTTTTGTTCTGCTTGTTGGCCTGAGGTACCTGGAGGTGTTGATCCCTGTGCTAAACAGGATTTTCTATTGTCCCAGTCCCTCCTACCTTTTGAACTCCATCTTCCACTATGATGACCCATTTGTGTAGAGGACCCAGTGTGAGTTAGACAGAAGAAGTTCATGTATTTCTTGCTGTGATTCCAAGACTTGAATAAAACGAACACAGTTATGGTATTCGAATGATGCTTCCCCTATGGGCAGCACAGTAGCTGATTTGGTTTTGAGAGGACATACATGTGACGCCTTCCCTTTGTCCAAATGATCACTGTCTGAGTCAGAGCTGTAATTCTCATGGTGTTGATCAATTTCAGCTATAAGTCTCCTCCTATTCTCTTTCTCTACATCCTCCAAATTTGGATACACGCTCGCAATAGGCAGAACTTGTGGGGGCAGACAGGATGAGTTGCCATCTGTAGTCTCACCTCTACGAGGACTATGTTTAACTTCCTTGAGAGCTCTCAATTCTTCTCTCAGTCTCTTCGCATGAATTTCCACTTTTGCAGACATTTTCTTTCTTCTACCTTGCTGCAATTTTAGGGTGATTATCTCTTGTCGCAATTGTGACATTATCACCATGCACATAGACAATTTATTTTTCATAATTCTTTTCCAGGTCATTTTCCAAATGCCCATTGCACGTCCGGTAGGGGCCATAACCCCCTGTTAGGATCAGTGTTAATAGTAAACTTTTGTCTTAAAATATCTCTTTGTTTCTCCAACTGAAACTTCTTTCCCAATCATTGATTTATATAATTCTGTATCTCTTGTTCACTAACTTCAGGGGGCTCCGTGCCTCCCCTCACAGTTGTAGGTTTCTTATGTGAACTGGCCATTTAAATGTCCCGTTTAAATCAGTAGAGACATCCCGTTTAAATCAATTATTTATTAATAGAAGTAACCCATACTTCATCTTTTTTAGAGACACCCGGAAAGTCTTGAAATTCCTTAGAGGATAGTATACCCGAATACTTCATCGACGGACTTCTCCTATGATGTGTCATCTGAGATAAAAAAAATCCTTGACCTCAAGAAAAGGAAGGAGAACTTACTTCCTTTTTTTCATTCTTTCATGGGACCTGGGCATCGCTGGCTGGCCAGCATTTATTGCCCATCCCTTGTTATCTTTGAGAAGGTGGTGGTGAACTGCCTTCTTAAATTGCTGCAGCCTATGTTCTCTAGGTTGACATTCAATGCTGTTATGGAGGGAATTCCAAGATTTTGACCTAGCGACTCTTGCATGTGCATTCATTTCTCTTCCTCTTCTCTTGACTTTGGTGCTTCCTTTTCTAATCTTCAGATGTTAATCATCCTTACCAACTATGACAGTTGTTGAATTCTGGCTTCAAACTGTTATATTTTAGCTTCAAATCCTGATTTTTAAGAGAGTCAGTTTGGTCATGAACTTTTGGGGGTGATTCTCCCAAAATTGGTGAATTAGGCCCAGCAAGATCAGTGCTGGATCCAATAATCCACATTTAAACTACATTTAAAATATATTAAAAACAGATTCAAATGACTTACCTCTTCTCACCAGTTTTCAGCGAGGTCTCGACTGCGGTTGTTCCCTGGTTGTGGGAGACGCGCATACATAGGGAACACATGCGCAAATCCCTTGCAATGGTGACATGCGATTCCCCCAACCAGATCCGTCAGAAAATTTGTGGGTCACAATGAGAGAATTGGCACCTTTATTTTGAAGGCATGTGATGTCCAGTCCAGCCGTACAGTGTCGTAACAAAGAAGGTTTTCTTGAGTCTCTCTTTTTATACTCTCACTGTTGCCAAATAGATTTTACAACTTAGACAACGTCCCAATAAGCATTTCCCTTGTTCTCTAGGCTGCAGGTTGAATCGGTTCTAACCAGCTCCACAGCCCCAGGCTTGTTTGCAAACAACCTTTTGTCTTCTACCACAGGTTGCAACAGTTTGATACATGATGCTTCAAATTCTTCAATACGAAAGTGGAAAACCTCATATTTATCAAAGTTATTGCATCTGCCATGCATATGCTTATACTTTCAGCCTGTCCAAATCACACTGAGGCATTTCAACATTCTCCTCACAGCTCACCCTCCTGCACAACTTTGTATCATCTATAGGTTTGGAAATAACACATTCAGTTCCCTCTTCCAAACCATTAATATATAATGTGAACAGCTGGGTCCCAGCACAGATCCCTGCAGAACCCCACTGGTCATTGACTGCCAGTCAGAAGAAGACACATTTTTCCCAACTCTTTGCTGCCTATCTGCTAAGCAGCTTCATGGAGACTTATCATTTTATAGGTTGTTTGAAAAGTTAAACTATAAAATTTTAGTTACGATTGAATATCCAGCTAGGTATCTGAATATTTGATGGGAGTAAAGATCCAATGTGACGTATTTACATAGATGGGGAAACAGGTTCTCAAATTAACAGTGTTTCCAATTAACTGGAAAGGACTGAATACATCGCCATTCATTTCTTTTGAATGAAAAGTTCAAATTTGAGATTGAACTTTAAATGTTTCTATCTCAGATTAAATATAGCTTTGAAACTGCAATTTTTTTAACAGTCATATAGTGTTGAAAAAATAATTTTCCCTCTTATTTAATTTTTCTTATTTAATGTTGCACAATGGCAAATATGTATCATCAGCCAACCAAATTGTGTTGAGGATTTGAATTCCTAGATTTTGGAAGCACATCAATATAACACAACATTGGAATGAAGAATATTTTCCCTCTAAAAATGCATGACAAAATAATGTATGCTTGTTCATATCTGGGAATTGAATTGCAGACCTAGTAACTTGATTGTGTCAGAAAATGGGTACAACTGGATATTACATGCACCAGTGTGCGCTGGACCAGGCAGCGTACCATATTTGCGTTGCAAGCTGATAGTACTTGTGCTGGTCAAGCTTCTCACATTGCCTGTTTGGAGGATCAGAAATTGGGCATTTCCGAGGCCCCGTAAATACACTGTCAGATAATCAATTTTTTTATCCATATGCTTTGTACGCTAGCATCTGTGGAAATTATAACATTCAGGGCACAGCATGTTTCCATATTTATTACATTTGATTCTGCCTCATTGTTCATTGTAATTTTGTTCTTGATTTGGTGTAGTTGTTTACATTTGTCCTGAAATAAGGTCAGGATCCAGAAAGCTAGACCCAAAGAAGACAATTGGGGATGTTAGTAAGAATGCTAATAAGGATTGTGCAACTGTTGTTAAATTGGAAATAGGAGGTATGGTTTAAGTTAAGCTTTTCAATTAACTGTTGTTTTGAGAATTCTAGCGGGTATTGGCACTGGTGAATGATGCCTCTACTGCTTGTGCTCCTTTTCATGCTCTTCCTCCTGCCATACTTCTTGCTCCCAGAATGTACTTAGGACTGATCCCTCATAATTGCAAAGCTAAGGGACGTACAACAGATGATCTCATCTGGATACTCATTCAGGAGTTTGCTGCAGAGTTGCACAGGAAATGTCTACACATTGCTTAATTATGCCAATTATTTCTTCGATTGCATTTGGTGTCTCAAGCATGGCTCAAGCTGTTGGCCCACTCTGCAACTTCGCCTTGTTTCTAGATAGGAATCTAGAATAGGTAGCTCTTGTTACCTAGTATATCCCTTGATAGCTTGACTGGAATAAAGTAGTTTATTTATTAGTCAATAAGTAAGGCCTACATTAACTCTGCAATGAAGTTACTGTGAAATTTCCCTAGTCGCCACATTCTGGTGCCTGTTTGGGTCAATGCACCAAACCAGCATGTCTTTCAGAATGTGGGAGGAAACTGAAGCATCCGGAGGAAACCCACATAGACATGGAGAGAATGTGCAAATTCCACACAGACAGTGACCTAAGCCGAGAATTGAACCCAGAGCTCTGGCACTGTGAAGCAGCAATGCTAACCACTGTGCTACTGTGCCACCCCGGTAGGGGCTGCACAATGGGTTGGCAGAAGATGAATGAACCCTAACTGCAATCAGGACACTGAGCACAGAACTGAGTGATGTAATGGTTATGGTTGCAAAGTAGCTGCACACTGAGGATTTGGATTTTTCACAATTGATAAGGGGAGTAAGGTGTATACAAAGAAATTTGGGGGAGCTACTGCATTTTGTATCCTGACATGTGGGCAAAGCCTACTGATCTCTTGTTATTATTGGATTAGTTATTCCTTAAGTGTTTGTGGCACACACCACAGTACTTGAATCAACAAGAAGTTGTTGGAAGTAGATTTAAGTACTTCCAGTGAAGTGTCCCAGTGCCTTCCCAAATATAGTGGTCTGTAAGCTGTCATGTTATTGATGACAGTTGGAGCAGTTTGAAAGAAATCTGTGCCATAAAAATTTACTGTCATGGTGATCATGATAAACAGTCTACCTCAACCATGCACTGGTTTGAGACTCAAGTTGTGGCTGCAACAGGTGACATAGTTTGGTGAGTTTCTTCTTTCTGAAGTGAAGGCATCTCGTATATCGCTCCTGTTAATATTTAATGAAAGAAACATCTTAATGAAAGGTCACTTTGACTTGAAAAGTTAACTCCATTTATTTCCACAGATTGTGCCTGACCTGCTGCTTATTTTATTAAATGTAGAAAAATGCTCTCTGAATGCCAATTGTGAATATGCTTTCTGTGCAGTTCCCTCATCTTCCTACCTCCATCAAAGCTGCCCCTGTTCTCTGCTGCCCTCCTTGCTGTTCCCCTTCTCCAGCTCCAAAGGCAGCCAAAAACAGTACAACTCTGCAGGTTCTGTCAGTAATCAAAATGCAGTTTTCAGTCAAATAACAGACCAGAAACAGCAAGAGTTCAAAACACAAAGCAGCCACTAACCTGTAAATACTAAATGATACCTTTGTTTAGTACTAATAAAGGGTCATTCCTGTCTGTTAACACCACAAGTGGTTGAGAGAGTTTATGTAGTAAGTCAGTCACTGGGTAGCCTTGTATCATAAAAATGTCCTGTAACATGTGTAGGATCCTAATTTGTATATTTTAATTGTTGCTTTGAATAATTCTAGCTGGCGCTATGGATTCCTATTAGCAATTTGTTCAAAAATAACAGCGCACTTCTAATTCACAGTGAGTGTGTAAATTCTTCCTGCCATTTTGGAAGCTTATATGTCCTCTTAATGCCTGAAAACTAGACACAATGAAATCAAATTTTCAGTATTATGTGTTTCTTTGTTCCCAGATCAATAGCTGAGTGCAGGGAGCTTTCTTCTAATTCTGGATTGCACAAACAAAAAATATTTTGAGAGATTTCTCTGCATATTATAAGCAGTGATTAATAATGGAACAAAGTTCAATTCTTATTTCTGCAAAAGTGCCAAGGGCAATTAGGACAGTCAATAACAAAAGGTGAAGTGAAATAGAACATCAGCTCTGTTCTTTCTCTACAGATGCCGTCAGACCTGCTGACGTTGTCAAGCATTTTCTGTTTTTGTTTCAAATTCCAGCATCCACAATAATTTGCTTTTATCTATTTTGTTTGTCCTTGATATCAGAACAGCATTTGACTGAGTATGAGATCAAACAACCCAAGAAAATTAAAATCAATTGGAGTCGAGGGGATGTCTATGTATTGGGGCAATACTCAGTAAAAAGGAAAATGGTCGTTTGTTAGAGGATCTCAGCCCCAGGACATCACTGCAGATATTCCTCAGGGTGGTGTTCTTCATCCAACCATTATCAGCTGCTTTAGCAACCACCTCCCATCATTATAATATCAGATGTAGAAATCTTCACTGATGATTGGACTGTGTTCAATATCGTGCGCCGACCTCTTGATTATTGTGCAGTCTTAGCCTTCATGTAGGAAAACCTGAACAACTGTCAGGCTTAGAAGTAATATTCACACTATGCAGATGCTAAGCAATAACCATCTACAACAAGAGACAATCTCGCCATAACCCCATAACAGTCAATGGCATTACCGACAACATTATAGGGGTTACCATTGATCAGAAACTTAACTGGGCCAGTCATTAAAAAAAAATGTGGCAGCAAAAGTGGGTCAGAGATGGGAATTCTGTGGCCAGTATTTGCACCTCCTGGCTCTTCACAGCCTTTCCACCATCAAAGCACAAGTCAGGAGTGTGTGATGGAATATTCTCCAGTTGTCTAAATGAGTGCAGCCCCAATAACACTCAGAAAGCTTATCATCATCCAGGACAAAGCAGAGCCCAATTTATGAGCATCCCATCCACCCATCTTAAACATTCACTCTTTGTACCACCATGCATAGTGGTTGTAATGTGTATCACCTTCAAATCACATTGCAGCAATTTGCTGAAGCTGTTTTGACAATATATTCCAAATCTGTGATATCTCCTACGTCAAAGAACAGGGGCAACCCTCCAGCCCAACTTATCTATGCTGCCCAGTTTTTATCATCAAACTGGTCCAATTGCCCATGTTTAGCCCATATCCCTCTATACTTATCTTACACATGTAATTGTCTAAATGCTTTTTAAAAGACAAAATTGTACCTGCCTCTACTACTACCTCTGGCAGCTCATTGGGAACACCACTATCTATAAATTCTCTCAAATCACTCACCATCTTGACTTGGTAATACATCTCTATTCTTTCACTGTCGCTGGGTCAAAATCCTGGAACTTCCTCCCTAACAGCATTATGGGTGTATCCACACTACACAGACTGCAATGTTCAAAAAGCAGCTCATTTCCATCTTCAATAAATGTTGACTTACCAGCCACTATCTCATCCCAAAAATTATTTCTTTAAAAAGCCAACTTTCATTTAAACATTTATTTTCTAATTGAAAATGAATAACTAACAACATGCAGCCTCTTAGATATCATAAATCTGAGACATATACAAAATAAAGATTTTTATATTATGTATTAAGCTACTTCTTAAAAAACATATAGTTTAATTATTTGGCTTATTTTTTGTTATTGCTTTTGGCAGAGCCACAGACATCTAGGTTTGGGCACATGTTCCAGACATTCACCTCATTTGGCATTAGTTTTATCTTTCAAATCTTTGGTATGTCCACTTAAAAAGCCTATAAGGACACTTGATGATGCTAAGTTGGGACCTAGCACCTGAGTTAGCACTTTGCTGCCAAATGTACAGAATCTGAACACCGCATGTACAACATTGTTCAATTTTTTCAGATGTACTGTAGACCAGAGAGTTTGCAGGATGATGTTGAAGAACTGTTGAGTTCTTTATTTTTCCTTTACCTGATGTGGAGGGATACTATTAGCCTTTGTTCAACTATTCCATTCACCAGCTCCTATCCACCTTGAACTGATATTTGAGCCAGATAATTTTGCAAACTACAGCAGACCACTTGATTGTTATCTGCAGCCAATTTTGCAGTGAGTGCCAGGGTTCTGACATCACGTGCATGTTGCATATGCCCTGCTTTGCTTGTGTTGCAAAACCAATTTTTGCCCCAATTTTATTTTAACATAGCATTTTCAACAATCTCATTTGAACAACAAATTCATGATGGTTGTTTTGAAAAATCACAAATCACAAAGAAGCACATTGAAGATATGTTACTGAAGTGAGTCCAGGTTAAATATAGATTGAAGCTTAAAGTGTTACAAAATTGTTGTGCCATTGAGAGGATTGTGCTAACATCTGCAATGCCACAGTTTCACAGCAAAGCTTTGGTGTCTGTGACCTAAGATTAGCTTAGTAATTTGAGAAGGTGATATTGTGAAATAGTGGATGCTACTTTTTTTTGCCTTTGGAAAACATTGATGGATTAATATGACCCATTTGTAGTCATATGACTGATGCTCTCCTTTGCATAAATATGTTAACTATTGTAACGCACTGTTTTGAGACCTGAAGAGAGCTGGCAGATCCGCATTACATTATCAGGTTCGCATTGCTCTCTAGCATCTACATTTTAGTTGAAATTCAATCTTTATAATGGACTGATATGTTAATTTATTAGGAAGAAGTTTTATCATAGCAGCATCTTATCTGGTATTGCATCAAACATTTGGATACAAAAAAAACATGCATGGTGTGTCCTTTCAGTCTCTACTTTGCATAACAGTTTTTAATACCTACATTTATTTAATAAAAGGAGGACTCTAAAGAAATACCGTTTTTGTGATTTGTTATTTCCACAAGATTGTTTTCTCACAGTCCTAGCTCATAGGGCCCTATTTCACCGTTTTGATACTAAGTGCTGGAGAATCTTGAAAAGGGAGTGTTTCAGATCTGACTTTTAGACTCATTCTCAGGTGCCCCTATACGCATTCTGCCTGAAAAAATGTCAGCGATTCTGAACCACACTGCACAAGTCTGTGGGCAGGGCTTAACATGCCAAAATCCTGCAGCTCTGATCCACACCTCGAACTGCGTATGTGCGAAAAAAAGATAGAATGCGGCTCCCCTGCCACATCGCTCCCAGGCTGGATAATGCCTTCTCCTGGCCCCGACAGACATTGCCTCACCTTTCTCAACATTACTGACCCCCTTATCCCCTACCCTTTTCAACACCCAGACCGATTGTGGGCTCCTCCGCCCCTTTCCCTCTCACTGATCTCAGGTAGAGTAGAAACAGACCCCCCCTTATTCTCCTATTGATTTCAGGCAAAGAGCCATTGGAATCCCGCCCCCCCTCCCCTATATTCTCAGTGGCCACAGCTTGGGAATACTGCTGAGTTTCTACAAAGCACTCTTCAGATAACTGTAATGAGTGACCTCTAGTAGCTTTTTGTCATGAGGACCCAGCTACAAACTGCATAATGTCAGTATGAGCCAGTTTGGTCTGATTCATCTGGTTATCCACCAAAAAGGAAAAACCAGTAAACTTGGAAATAAAGAATGGCAGTAAAATCTATCTGAATTGATAGAACATAGAACACTACAGCACTAACAGGCTCTTTGGCCTAGAAGTTGTGCCGATCATATCAGTACCAACCAGGCCACAGAATTATCTATAACTCCCAATCCCATTAAATCCCATGTTCTCATCCAGAAGTCTCTTAAAAGACTTCAGCGAGTTTGCCTCTACCACCACTGACAGCAGCCGATTCCATTCACTCACCACCCTCTGAGTGAAAAACTACCTCTAACATCTCCTCTGTACTTGACTCCCAGCACCTTAAACCTGTGTCTTCTCATAGCGACCATTTCAGCCCTGGGAAATAGCCTCTGAGAATCCACTCTACCTATTTCTCTCAACATCTTATAAACCTCTATCAGGTCGCCTCTCAACCTGCGTCTCTCCAGGGAGGAGACCTAGCTCTCTCAACCTATCTTCATAAGGCATGCCCCCCCAATCCAGGCAACATCCTTGTAAATCTCCTTTGCACCCTCTCAAAAGCATCCTTAAAATGGAATTCTAGTATTACTTGTGCTTATATTGCTTATTTTGATGCGATTTTGGCTCCTGGTCAAAGAAGTGGGCATGAACGTAAGGGTAGAAGAATTCAGAATTATGCTAAGCTCAAAAATTCACAGCGTTCAAAGCTTAAGCTGAGGTCTTTGCTGAGGACTAATCATTCAGGACCTGAAAGAAATATGTCAGAAAGGGTGAGTAAAAATGCAATGTGAGTAAAAGAGGTGAGATTGAAGGAGAGGTGGGATCAGTTTTAAATTTATTTGTTAGTGTCACAAGTAGCCTTTTAACACTGCAATGAAGTTACTGTGAAAATCCCCTGGTCACCACATTCTGGCACCTGTTCAGCTACACTGAGGGAAAATTTAGCATGGCCAATGCACCTAACCAGCACATCTTTCACACTCTGGGAGGAAATCAGAGCACACAAAGGAAACCCATGCAAACACAGGGAGAATGTGCAGACTCGCACAGGTAGGGACCCCCCAAGCCGGGAATCAAACCCAAGTCTCTGGCACTGTAAGGCAGCAGTGCTAGCTACTGTGCCACCAGAATGTATTCAGGACAGCAAAGTTCCTGAAATTCATAACTCTTCTCAACTAAAAAGAATGAAAAAAGAGAGCCTTGTTAAAAATGTCAGGTTAACCAAAGGAAGAAAGAGGACTGTAACCAAGGCAGCTCTGGAATTATTCGGTGCTGTTGAAGAAAGTTTGAGATATCTCATTTTGAATATTAAGTGGAAAATGCGGTGATTCAAGAATGCCAAATATCTTGGAGATAATTTGTAATCATGTATGGACCCAAAACATGTAAAGCAGAATTTCAAGTACAGTTAATAATGAATCTCAGGTCATTTATGGAATGAGTTTATAAGAGGCAAAGCTGATTTAAGAATTTATAATGGTTGACAGAGAAATGCTACAATTTTAATTCATTCATGGGTTGTGGGCATCGGTTGCTAAACCAGCATTTATTGCCATTTCTAATTGCCTCTGAGAACATGGTGGTAAGCTGTCTTCTTGAACTATTGCAGTCCATGTGGTGAAGGTAGACTAACATGCTGTTCAGAAGGGAGTTCCAGGATCTTGACCCAGAGACAGGGAAAGAAAGGCATGTTGCTTCACAATGTGGAAGTTGTTCACAATGCATGCACTGCTAAGAAGCCTTGGTGAGTTCCTGCAGTGGCAGTGTCTCTACCTCTGGACCAGAAGCTCTGTGTTCAAGTACAGCACCAGAACTTGTTGGTCACTGAAGGAGCATTCGCAGCGCAGTTCAACTAGCTGATAATTTGCTCGGGAATTTTCCATCAGTTCCCTGTCTGTGTGAAGATATCTATTTAAAAAAAAAACTGATGCCACTATGTGTCAGCAATGAAGGGAGTGAATACTTGTGGATGGGGTGCCAATCGAATGGGCTGCTTTGTCTTGGAAGGTGTTGAGCTTCTGAAGTGGTTTTGGAGCAGCCAGGTTCCTCGAGAGTATTCCATCATGCTCCTAATTTTTGCCATAGCAATGTGAGTAAGGATTTACAAAGTGTGCACAGATATGCATAGATACAAGCTTTTGAATTTAAAATATATAAATTAATGCATTGACATAATTCAAGGATCCTCTATTAATTCGATGAAAATGTTTATGCTTATCTCAGATGTCTAAATTTGATGTTGATGGCTCAACACGATAGCTGAAGTTGGGGTGGAGGGGTGGTTTCCATGCTGTGATCCTGCTGTAGAGCGAAGGGATGTCAACCCAGGACTGTCACTCACCTCAACCAAAACAAATTGTCAAAAATGAATGACTAGAGATTGATGACTATAATTGTCTTGTTTTGAATTATATACGCTTTTGAGTTATAGACCATTAATGTTGGATTACTCTGCTTTTAATTCATTTTAATTTCACATTGCTGGTTTATCTACTTTCATATATTTTAGTTTGGAGCATACACTTTAGAGTTATTTTGCATTTAGCAAAATGTTGATTCACATTAACAAAGCATGTGGCCAGTCCATTACTTCTCTCAGTAACTTAAATATGTATTTATCCAAAGTGTAGTAAAATTAGTTATATAACAGGAGCTTTTCAAAATCATGAAGGGCCTGGACAGAGTAGATGGAGAGAAATCTCCTGGTGGAGCAAGAATCGAAACCAGAAGTCATCTATTTGAAGAGATTGGCAAAAAAAAGGAGGCAACATGAGGAAATACTTTTTTTACACAATAAGTAATCAGGATCTGGAATGCAATATCTGTCTTAGAGGCAAATTCAGTCATACTTCCTAAATCTGAAGAGAAAAAAATTTGCAGGGCTATGGGGGAAAGGTAGCAAAGCTGGATTTCTCTTACAGAAAAAACAGTACAAACATGGTGGGCTGAATGACTTCTTCCATGTTGTTATCATTTTATGAAGTAAATGATTAATACTATCCAAGAGAAGTAGAGTAGGGATTTTGTATATAAGTAGACTTGCTGCAAAAGTTTTTAATAAATTAGATCATACCATCAGCAAAAGAATACAATAACTTAATGATTGCAAATGTGACTGTTTCATCTACCTCATAGACCACATTAATTCTGCCTCCTCTGGTTATCTCTCTTATTTTTTAACTTAGAACCAACAGCTGTCTAATCTGTTATTGAAGGTTTTGGCAGTTCTACCCCTTATAAGTTTTAAGGTGTAGATTCCTCTCTTTTCAGTAAAGATGTGTATATCAATGTATTTCCTGAAAAGAGGAAATCCACTTGTAGTTTCAAAGGAAATTACTTATTTTTAAATAAGTTTGTAAGGGGCAATCTTACCGGTTCATCACGCCAGTGAATGAGCCTTGTACACAGTGACTCTGGGAAATGGCTAGCTTAGTACTAGGTTACAGATGGATCGAGGGCAGGGATGGTTAGGGTTGGCAGGGGGCAGTACTCACAGCTCTTGTGAGAGGGTGCAGATATGCAACCATGCATACTGTTCAAGATAGCGAGGGTGAAGTCCACATGTGGCATGGGACATTCACAGTGATAGGTGCAGGTAGGAGCACAGAAATGTCCAATACAATCACAATGGACTCCAGGCCACTGGGGGAGGCAGGAGGTTTTCTAGATTGATTGGAAGAACATGAATAGTGACGAGGAGAAGCCGAAGCTGGTCTGGTAGTAGCAGTACAGCACCACCAAATTCAATGATGTCTGTGTTTGGCAAAGGTGAATACTGAGGTGGCATGGTCCAGTGTGGAGAAATCTGGAAAAATGGCCATCCTTAGCGATGCTCATAGATGTTGGAATCAGAGTAGCTTTTTATATCAGAGTCCAGAGACATGTTGGTTAGGTGCACTGACTACGCTAAATTCTCCCTCAGTGTATCCAAATGGGTCAGAGTGTGGTGACTCGGGGATTTTCACAGTAACTTCATTGCAGTGTGAATGTAAGCCAACTTGTGAATAATAAATAGACTTTAAAAAACTTTAACTGAAGGCACCTATACCTGTATATGTTAAGGCTGGGAGATGAGATTGGAAACCTTGGATCCATCTAAGGGTCAAGTGTACAAAGATGATGGAAACTTCAACATAACTTGTTGGTTCAATTCTTTTTCCATCTCTTTGACAAATCAAAACTTCAACAATGGCTATCACTTGTCTTTTAAATCAGGCTTGATACTTCCTATGTCCTGCCTCCTTCATGCCTATTGCTATAAATTGGATGGTTGATACCTCTGGGCCAATAAAGCTTCTTCATGTATGGAAACAGTGCTGACGTCTTGCAGGATTGAGACCTGGAGGTGACTGCAATTTCAGGTTGCTGATCCCTGAATGGAAATCTCACCATGCAGAGTGCATTAGATGTGCACTGTCAATCTTTGAAGAAGTGTATTACTATGTCAATTAGGCAGATTGGAGTCAAGTTGTGAACAGCAAGGCCCCAAAACAACACATGAGATAAACAACTTAATTGTTTAATATTGGGAGAACACTTTGTTCTTTAAGTAGTGCCACTGCACTAAATTTCCTTCACCTTGATTAACAATTAGAATTTAATTTTTAATTCGAAGATGACATCTTCGACAATGTAACACTTCTTCAGCATTGCACTCTAATATCAACCTAACACATGTACTCAAGTCCCAGAGTGGCAGTTGAAACCTTGACTGTATGATTATTTTGTATTTGAAAAAATGTGAATAAAAAGAGATCAATGCAATTCAAGTAATTGGAAATGTCCAATAATGTTTTCCTGCATGAGTACGTGTGTATGAGAGAGATTTGGACTCTGATGTCATCTGGTCATGTTTCTTTCAGGGTATAGCTCCACGATTGGAATTCTCAACAACTTCAATAATCAAAGAATGTCCACAAGACTTTGTGCAAATAGAATATGAGGTAAGCCTTGATTAATTGTATTACAGGTTGAAATAACTTCTTCAGTTCAGATGACCACATGCATTACTGATTTTATTTTTTAAAAATTGACTGAGATTTGTTCTGTTGGCACTGAGAAAGGGGTAATTATAAGAATGTTTTTCAGCATTTCTTACAAAATATATATCTGTTGTGAAGGCCACAGGGAACAGTCAATAGATCACCCTATGGACCTTGTGAAATATGAACTCCCCTGTAAAACGAGTGGCGGCTCACCTGAAAAGGAAGGAGAAGTGGGGGGTTTAAAATTAGCTGGCTCCTCTTAGTCCAGCAGTCGAAAGATTTGGAGCTGACCTATACTCTGTAACTGCAGAACTCACTGTAAACAAAGGATGATGGTGATAGGAAGAACAGTAGAACATAGGAACAGGCCCTTCAGCTCACCAGCCTGAGCTGACACATGACATCTTTCTAAACTAAACCTTTTGCCCTTATGCATTCCATATCCCTCCATTCCCTGCCTATTCATACGTCTATCAAGATGGCTCTTAAAAGTTACTATTGTATTTGCTTCTATCACCTCCTTTGGTAGAATGTTCAGGCATTTACCACCCTCTGTGTAAAAAAACTTGCACCTCACATCTCTAAACTTCTACTTAAACTTCATTTTATACATGCTTTTTTTGTAATTTTGTAAACTTCTATCAGATCCCCCTTCAGCCTGCAACATTCAGGTGAAAACAAACTAAGTTTGCCCAGCCTCTCCTCATAGCTAATATTCTCCAAACCTGGGCAACATCCTGGTAAACCTTTTCTATACCTTCTCCAAAGCCCTCATATCTTTCTGGTAGTGTGGCAATTAGAGCTGAACACAATAATTTCAAATATGGCCTAATCAAGTTTTATCCAACTGCAACATGACTTGCTGATTTTTACACTCTTGTGCCCTGACCAATGAAGGCAAGCATGCCATGTGCTTTCTTGACTACCTTATTGACTTGCATTGCCATTTTCAAGGAACTGTGGACCTGTACAATTAGATCCCTCTGTGTATTAATGCTTCTAAGGATTTTGCCATTTACTGTATATTTCTCTCCTACATTAGATCTTCCACAATGCATCACCTCTTGACAGATACCCTGTGCTCTGGATTGAACATCTGTATAGCAGGTTAACTGGGAGGCCAAACATTTTCGAAGTTGGACATGAGCTATGCATATCTCTGACTTGAATTGGATGAGCCTTCCCAAAGCATGTTACAATTAATACACATAAAGGCCTGTAGAAGTATAATCGCCTGCCCTTTGGGGTCTCATCTGCATGCATCATTTTTCAAGAGGTGTACCCGGAAGAGGTCTTCTGGCGATTCTCAGAGGTTGGGGTATGCCTGAAAAGGGAAAAATGTGTCTTCCACGCAAGTGTCATATTCTATTTGTGCCATTGGGTAGATAGAAAGGGCCTTTATCCATTGGGGGTAAGGTGAGGGCCATTAAGGAGGTGCCAATTCCGAGGAACCCCACAGGATTGAAATCCTTCCTGGGGCCAGTAAATTATTAAAAGAAGTTTATTCTGAATTTAGCTCCTTTGCTGGCTCTCCTGCTTGCCCTACTGAAGAAACATCAAAGGTGATCTTGAAGATGGATGCCTCAGCTGGAGACGTTTGACAGTAAACAGCAACTTTTGTCTTCTAATTTATTGGCTCATTTTGACCCCAAAAAGAACTTTATCTTGACATGCAATGCCTCCCTTTATGTGGTTGAAGTGGTTTTGCCACATTGCTGGAAAGATCGAACAAACATTTGCTTAAATGTCTAGGACTCTCAGACGCTGATTGAGAAAGAGAAATTGGCAGTTGTCTTTGGCATTAAAAAATTTCCATCAATACATCTACGGTAGATGCTTCATCATAGTAACTGATCATATCCATTGCTGGGAGTTTATAAAGAAGACTATGCAATACCCCCATTATCTCTACCCACGTAATGTTGGGCCTTGTTACTGGTGGTTTATGAATATCTCCTAGAGCAAAGCCCTGGGACTGTTGATGCACTGAGTTGTCTGGTGTGCCCATAAATCCAACTTCGTTATCAGCAGTAGAAAGGGTTGCGATGATCCTCAATCTTTTGGACACCTTGCCAATATCTGCAAGGCTAATCAAAAAGACCCAGCCTGTCTCAATTGAAAAAACATGATATTACATGGGGAGTTAAAGGACAGCTCTCAGATTAAATGAAACACTATTAGACAAAAAAAGACAAATGCAACATTGAGGATAGTATCACCCTCTGGGATTCCTGCACAGTTGTCCCTCACCCAGGGCATGTCTGATACTTATAGAATTACATCATAGGCACTCTGAGATTTTGAAGATGGAAGTGCTAGTCAGGAGTTAAGTACAATGGCCAGTTTTGATGCAGACATTAATGACTTGGTCAGAGAATAAAATCAAAAACTTTCCCTCTCAGCCTCCCGCATTTATGAAAGTGACCTGGTAGTCCCTAGATGCGAGTGCATATAAATTTTGCCAAGGCTTTTTTGGGGTTCATGTTGTTAATTACATTCCAAATGATAAGATAAGAACTTCTTACGCAAAAACTCATGAAAAGTATATATGCAATTGTAATTCACTGCTAAATCCAAGCCAGTCAGTTTTATGATCTCTGTAAAAGTTGACATCTTGGTTATGAAATCTATGTCCCTTTCTGTCTAAAGGAGGTAAACTGCTACTGAAGTCTAATGATCCCTCTAAACTGTGCGAGTATGCATAAATCTTGAATGTATTGCTCATGGAATAAAGAGGCCATGCACAAGCACTGTTCCCTTTCAGATGGGCAAATTTGTTGCTGTGCATAAATCTTAAAGGGATTGTGCGCTGTAGCTGAACACAACAAATAGAAGTTAGAGGAAATGCTGCTGAGGTCTATTTGTATTTTCTTGTTAGGGCAATTGCCTCATTAATTTTTAGCTAGTTTTCTACCACACACCATATGCATGATCTCTGTGATGTAGCTGAGTTTAAAGTTGTTGATGCATCAGAGGAATCCGTATCTTACGCTAGTATGCTCTGTGGGGAGTTCCTAAATGGTTACACAAACAATGCAGCTCTCTGAGAATAGCAGTTTGTTCTCAGAATGTTCAATCTTGGGACAAGTTAATCCTTTATCCTACTTATTAATAAATTTACATACAAATTTACAACTTGATGCAAAGCTAAGAAAGCAATAAATGTAAAATACTAAGATAAGCCAAATTATCTTAAGTGTGACTAAAGCTCATGAAAACAACAAAAAAACTGATACTGAAAAGAATTATTGGCCGGATCACTTCTATTCCAGAATATCATGGGGTCTGTTATTACTCCAGAATGTGTTTAAATAATTTTGAAGGGATCAAGAGTGACAAGCAAATAAAAAGCGCATAAGAAAATTTGAAAGAAATATGCTAACAGCAATACAAAAAGGGAAGCATCAGCAAGATCAAAGTTTAGATCTGGAGCAGAGATGAGCTCATAGCATTGCGATTAGGACTATTATCTCTCTCCATTACTGTAATAACATAAAAGGAAAGACAATTGGAAAATCATATTGGTGTCAAAATAAAATATTTAATAAGTTGAACCCAATAGCAGGTTCATTTGCAGCACAAAAAGAAAGCTTTATCAGTGGTGAACGATAGGTTGAGGTTTCTTCACTCAAAGGTTAAGAATACAATTGAGATATCCACTTTACAATTAATGTGGGACGCCACAATTGGCCAGAAAAATAAAAAAAATTAAATATGAATGCCAATTCCAGCATTTAATGGTTTTGCCATTTCAAAAAATACTGGACCATAACTTCTGACTAGTGATTCAAAAATATAGGAATTAGAAGAATTAAATTGCCTGCTCATGAAAACTGCAAAACTTCTGGTGGCCAGAGCTGCATGGGACCTACATTAAAAGATTCGAGTGCAGTCTAGCTCCATTGGATTCAAGGAGATCACGCACACTTTTTTACTGCACTAGTTGATGTAAAGCAGCTAATTTTAAAGGGCCCAGTGACAGGCCAAGAAAAAAGATTTAGGTATCAGGGGTCAGCAGGTCAAAAGTTGAGGATGGGAGAGTCGAAGGTCAGATCCATGGACCAGACATGGGATGGGTTATGTTTGCGGGTCAGGGTGGGACTCGGATCAGATTTGTAGTTTAGTGGGGAAGTGGGACAGGTTTGGGGTGAGGGGTGCAGGCCTGTTTGGGACGGGGAGGCGACTCTTTGTTGTGGGAAGGGTACTCCAGGATGGGGCAGGTGAGTGATGTGTGGGAGTTCCATGGGGATATTGGTCTGGGTGTTTACAATACATAAGAAGTTTTAATTCTTCTATCTTTTTTAGAGTAACTACTGGTATAATCCTAGTGGAACCATCCGAAATTTGTGATTTAAATCACATTTTCAGATAATTCCCAGCACAGGGCAATTGTCTGGGGCACTTATGAGCGATTGTCATGCAAATCCTTACCTGTCATGTTCAGAGAGAGATTCCTCAGCATATCTTTGGTGTCCCCTCAGATTTGACACTGGGGAGCTCAGATATTATTGTTGTGATTTTCTGTTTTTCCTTCCAATGTGAATATCGTCACATTTGTCTACAATATACTCATCAGCCTCTTATTGCCTAATCATTTATCTGTGTCCCTCTGCAGAGTCTGGGCCCAATTTTACCATTTGCGGGCTGAAAACTTGGTAAAGTTGGGCGTAAGGCAATTCGCACAGATTCCCTCTTTTTGTCCAAAATGGTCACAACGGCCTTTTAAGTACATTTGCATGCATTTAAATTGACTTAATGGATTGCATGCCCAACTTTATCAGTACCGCCCCCTTTACCACCATCCAGACTCAGCACAAACCAGACATGCTTCATAGATTCGGGCGCTCCAGTTAGTGAAGAAGTAGGTGCCTGGCGTCCAACTGATCTCTGTCTGAGATCAGTGGGGGAAGGCGGGTCTGCTGCCTCTCTGCTTGAGATCATGGTGGAGGGCAGGGTGTCCACTGCCACTCTGCCTGAGATCATTGGAGGGAAAGAGGGGTCTGCTGCCACTCTGCCTGAGATCACTGGAGTGAAACTGGGGTCCGTTGCCGCTCTGCTTAGTATTGTAGGGGAGGGGCCTGCAATCATCTGGGTGACAGGGGTTGGGGGGTAAGGGAGTCAGTAATGATATGGGGGTGGAAGGGCAGTATCTGTGGGGACCAAGAGGGCTGTGTCACAGGACCGTTATTCTATCATTTTTTTCTGCACGTGCGCAGTTGGAAGCGCTGATCAGAGCTGCAGGGTTTTGGTCACATTAAGCCCCACCCACAGGCTTCTGCAGCATGATTTGGAATCGCTGATATTGCATAGGGGGTATGGGGGGGAGTGGGGGGGCGGTGCCTGAGAACGGGTCTAAAAATTGGATCTGAAACACTTCCAGTTTCAAGTCTACTTAGCACTTAGAATCAAAATGGTAAAATAAGGCTCTCTTGAGTCCGACAGCTTATTTTCCCATCTAGCTTGGTGTCTTCAGGAAACGTAGATATATTACACTCGGTTCCTTTTTCAATTAATAAATCAGCTAGCTTCCATCTGTGTAAGATAGGGCGGGATTTTCCAGTTGCATTCGTTCCATAACCGGAAAATCCTGTCGGAGGTCAATGGATCTTTCCATGGTCTACCCCTCGCCCACTACAATTCCCATGGCGGGCAGAACACGAAAATTTGTCTCATAGTTTCACATGCCTCACTTCTACTATTGACTGAAGATACCAGCTGGTGAGAAGAAATTCTACAATAGATGCTGCATATGACCTTGTTGTCAGATATTGTCATGGGGAGCTGTTTTCGACATTGCTACCTGGTATCAAGCTGCTATCACCAGTGATTGTCATGCATTATGTGGCATACATCAGCCCATAGGTAATTTTTGAAAATTCTTTCTCTGAGTACGAGCATCACCAACTAGGCCAGCACTTTATTGCCCTTGAGAAGATGGTGGTGAGCTGCTTTCTTGAACCGTTGCAGTCTATGTGGTGTTGGTACTTCGACACTGCTGTCAGGGAAGGAGTTCCAGGATTTTGACCTTATGACTTTAAAAGAATAGCGATACAGTTCTAAGCCAGGCTGATTTGTAGCTTGAAGGAGAACTTGAAGATCGTTGTGTTCCCATGCATCTGCTGTCTTTGTCCTCCAAGACGATAAGGATGGATCTCTGGTGTGGGGGAGGGGGGTCTGCTGCCACACTACAGGCAATCAGTGGTGGGAAGGGGGCTAGAGGTGGCAATCAGTCTGGGTAGTGGTGGTGTTGGATAAGGGAGGCAATGACATATGTATGTGTGTCCCCTTATCCATTCTCCTCTCCTACCCACACACATCACTGCCCCCCATTATCCACCCCCCACTACCCAGACTAATTACCACATGGAGAACTCCCTGCCCCACCCCCCCCACCCTGCACTCTCCCCACCTGAGATCCATCTGCCTTCCTTCCCTCCCCCCAAGATCTATCTGGCACCTCACCCCCTCCCCGAGCACAGAAAGTGGCCTGGGAGTGATTTGACGCGGGCGTGCTTTTTCCAATTTTTTTCCAACTGCGCACGCACAATTCACCTGTTGTTCCAGCAGCTCTTTGCCCTGTCTACAGCGTGAATCAGACTGGAGATGGCTGAGACCACATGGGGAGACCTGAAAGCAGATTTCTAAGTTGGATCTGTACTACGCCCAGAATCAGCACTTACGATGAAAATGGTAAAATCGAGCCCTTAGTGTCCCAAGATGTGTAGATTAGGGGAATTAGCAAGGTAAAAAGGAGCATGTGTATGAGGATGTGCTTGAGTATGTGGGTGTAAGTGTGGGACTTTGAGTGTGCATGTGGGTAGGTGAGGGTGAGTGAAAGTGAAGAAGTATGTGTGAGTGGGTACACCCATTAAAAATGACAAAAAAGTAAAAATTTATTCAACACAGAATTTTTTTATTACAATAAATGTATACATATAAGACACAGAAATATATTTTTAAGTTTATTTTTGTATGTTTGTATCTGTGTATGTGTTATTTTGTATGTGTGTAATAATCATAATTTGTGGTTTAATTCTTCCATGTAATAAGAATGTGTCTTGGGTTCTTTAGTACCCTTGGGAGGTCAAAGGAGTTTCATGCTTAGACAAGTTTGGGAAACCCTGTGTTACCTTATGCCTGTTGTTTCCTTGTGTCAATTTAAACACTGTGGTACTTAGGATATTAACGCTTTCCTTCGGTGCTGTGGCTTTAAGTTTTACTGAGGGGTGATGATTACTAAAATTTCAATGAATTCTACAAATTCTGATTTTGTGCGAGTCCAAATACCCCATAATCTATCAAATACCTACAGTAACATATTGGAAATCTGGAACATTTACATTTTCAACTTGTTTTGCCATGTTATGTTTGCAAATCATTTAGGGGGAAAGTTCAAGAAAATGATGAAATCTACAAGAATTGTGCAATTGCCAATTTGTAATATATCCCATTGAATGTGGCTTTATTTTTGTAAAAATGGACTTCTATCAAGTTTCCAAAACTTGAAATATACAAGTTATTTTACTTTTTCACCAATGTAATGTTCTAATGAAATTATGCAGTGATTCTTTTCAAAGGCAATTAACAATTTTTAGTGTTTTGCTTAGCCTGGAGGAAGAAAATCACTGCTGTCTAAAATCTCATTTTTCTCGCTTTTGTAATATAATTCGACTTGTTTGTGAATATTTAAAGTGGGTGTGTTTTAAAGTGTTCCTCTCTTTTCAAAGATGATTGTTTATTCTAAAGATTGTGTTATACTCCACAGTGGTTTGTGAAGTTTTTCTTGATTGATTTATTAATGTAATTGGGAAAAAATGTTTATATAATTTTTTTGTTTAGGAGGATAACATGAATTTGGAACTACAATCTTCTTCACTCAGGAATTCCATGACAAGATCACCAAAGAGAAAAACTTGCCCCAGAGAGAGCAGTAAAGATAACAGCTACAAGCGGCCCACAATAGCATCCCAGATACGATCTCTATCACCATATACCAAAAGACGGATGGCAGAGCTCTCAGAGGATGCCAGTCAGAGACTCGCACACCTGAACCTTGGACCTTATCAATTTAAAAAGGAAACAGATAACAAGCCTCCATTTGTCATTAGACATGTACGTGTCCAGAGAAAATGCACATTTAAATGAATGGAAATTCTGGTTAAAGGTCTTTGACCTGTTGAACTGAAGTATTAAAACTATAGAACATAGAACATTACAGTGTAGTACAGGCCCTTCGGTCCTTGATGTTGCGCCGATCAATGGAACCAATTTTATGACCCTGTAACCTAAACTATTCCAATGCTATCCATATGTCTATCCACTGACCATTTGAACGTCCTTAAACTTGGTGAGTCTACAACTGCTGCAGGCAGGGCATTCCACACCCTTACTACCTCTGAGTAAAGAACCCACCTCTAACATCCGTCCTATAACTACCACCCCTTAATTTAAAGCTATGTCCCCTCGTGTTAACCATCTCCATCTGAGGAAAAAGGCTCTCACTATCCACCCTATCTAACCCTCTGATCATCTTATATGTCTCAATTAGGTCACCTCTTAGCTTTCTTCTCTCTAATGAAAATAACCTCAAGTCCCTTAGCCTTTTCTCGTAAGACTCACCCACCAATACCAGGCAACATCCTGGTAAACCTCCTCTGCACCCTTTCCAATGCCTCCACATCTTTCTTATAATGTGGAGACCAAAACTGTACACAATACTCCCAAGTGCAGCCGCACCAGAGTTTTGTACAGTTGCAACATGACATCTCGGCTCCGAAATTCAATCCCTCTGCCAATAAATGCTAACACACTGTACACCTTCTTAACAACCTTATCAACTTGAATACCAACTTTCAGGGATCTATGCACCTGTACACCGAGATCTCTCTGCTCATCTGCACTACTAAGAGTCCTACCATTAGCTCTATATTCTGTACACATATTACTCTTACCAAAATGAATCACCTCACACTTTTCCACATTAAACTCCATTTGCCACCTGTCGGCCCAGCTCTGCAACTTATCTGTGTCCCTTTGCAAACTGTAACATCCATCCTCACTGTTTACAACTTCTCCAACTTTGGTATTGTCAGCAAATTTACTCACCCATCTCTCTACCCCCTCATCCAGGTCATTTATAAAAATGACAAACAGCAGCGGCCCCAAAACAGATCCCTAAGGTACACCACTTGTAACTAAACTCCAGGTTGAATATATCCCATCAACCACCACCCTCTGTCTTCTATCAGCTAGCCAATTCCTGATCCAAATTGCTAAATCACCCTCAATCCCATGCATCTGCATTTTCTGCAGTAGTTTTCCATAGGGAACCTTATCAAACGCTTTGCTAAAATCCATATACACCACATCAACTACCTTACCCTTATCTACCTCTTTTGTCCCCTTTTCAGAAAACTCAATAAGATTTGTGAGGCATGACCTTCCCTTCAGAAATCCATGTTGACTATCCCTAATCAATTCATTTCTCTCTAGATGACTATAAATCCTATCCCTTATAATTCTTTCCAAAACTTTCCCCACAACAGAAGTAAGGCTTACCAGTCTATAATTCGCAGGATGTCTGTACTCCCCTTTTTAAACAAGGGGACAATATTTGCCATCCTCCAGTCTTCCGGCACTATACCTGCAGCCAACAACGACATGAAGGTCAAAGCCAAAGGCTCTGCAATCTCCTCTCTGGCCTCCCAAAGTAACTGGGATAAATTCCGTCCGGCCCAGGGGACTTATCTATTTCCATACTCTCAAGAATAGCTAATACCTCCTCCTTATGTACCTCTATCCCGTCTAGTGTACAACCCTGTATCCCAGTATTCTCCTCAACTATATTGACATTTTCCCATGCGAAGACTGACGAAAAATACTCATTCAATGCCTCTCCAATCTCTTCAGGCTCCACACACAACTTCCCACTACTGTCTCTGACTGGCCCTAATCTTGCCCCAACCAATCTTTTATTCTTAACATATTTATTAAAAGCTTTAGAGTTCTCTTAATCCTATCCACCAAAGTCTTCTCATGTCCTCTTCTAGCTCTTTTTAACTCACTCTTTAGCTCCCTCCTGGCTAATTTATAACTCTCCAGTTCCATAATCAAGCCTTCACGTCTCATCTTTATATAAGCCTCCTTTTATCTCTTCACCAGAGAACCAACTTCCTTAGCACACCACGGTTCCCTCGCTCTACCACTTCCTCCCTGCCTGACAGATACATATTTATCAAGGACTCGCAGTAGCTGTTCCTTAAATAAGTTCCACATTTCAGATGTTGCCAGCCCTGCAGTTTCCTACTCCAACCTATGCATCCTAAATCTCGCCTAATAGCCTCATAATTACCTTTCCCCCAGCTATAACTTCTTCCCTTTGGTATATGTCTATCCCTTTCCATCACTAAGGTAAACGTAACTGAATTGTGGTCACTATCACCAAAGTGCACATCTACCTCCAAGTCTAAAACCTGGTCTGGTTCATTACCCAGAACCAAATCCAATGTAGCCTCACCTCTTGTTAGCCTATCTACATACTGAGTCATAAAATCTTCCTGCACACATTGTACAAAAGCTGACCCCTCTAATGTGCTTGAGCTATAGCTTTTCCAACCAATATTTGCAAAGTTAAAGTCCCCCATCATAACTACCCTGTCACTTTCACTTCTGTCGAGAATCATCCTTGCAATCCTTTCCTCTACATCTCTGGAACTTTTTGGAGGCCTATAAAAAACTCCCAACAGGGTGACCTCTCTTCTGTTTCTAATCTCAGCCCAACCTACCTCAATGGATAGATCCACATCAAAAATCCTTTCTGCCACTAACAATCTTTGACTAACAATGCCACACCTGCCCCTCTTCTACCACCTACTCTGCTCTGACTGAAACATCTGACCCCGGAACCTGCAACAACCATTCCTGTCCCTGCTCTATCCATGTCTCTGAAATGGCCACAACATCGAAGTCCCAGGTACTAATCCAGGCTGCAAGTTCGTCCATCTTATTGTGTATGCTCCTCGCATTAAAGTATACACACTTCAAACCACCCTCCCATCTACCAGTACGCTGCTGTGACCCAGAAACCTTATCCATGACCTCGCTATTCCTATTCTCCTGTACATTTGAGCTACTCAGGTTCCCATCTCCCCTCTGAATCAGTTTAAACCCCCCTGAATATCATTGGCAAATTTTCCCCCCAAGGTATTAGTTCCCCTCTGGTTCAGGTGCAGACCATCCCTCTTATAGAGGTCCCACCTACCCAAGAATGAGCCCCAATTGTCCAAGTATCTGAACCTTTCCCTCCTGCACCATCCCTTTAGCTATGAATTTAAATGTTCTCTCTCTCTATTCTCCATGCTATCCCGCAGCAACAGGTAACAAACCACTCTGTTTGTTTTAGCCCTAAGCTTCCATCCCAACTCCCTGAATTTCTGTTTTATATCCCCGTCCCTTATCCTACCTATGTCATGGGTGCCTGTGTGAACCATGACTTGAGGCTGGTTCCCCTCCCCTCTAAGGATCTCGAACGCTTGATCCAAGACATCATGGACCCTGGCACCTGGGAGGCAACATACCAACCATGACTCTCACTTGTTCCCGCAGACTCTCCAACTGTCCCCTTAACTATGGAATCCCCAGTGACTAATCCAGATCTTTTCTTCCCAGTTCCCACCTGAGCATCAGGGACAAGCTCTCCTCCCAAAGCCTGTACCCCATGACTTACTCCAGATGAGTTTTCCTCCCCAACAACATCCAAAACAGAGTACCTATTTTGGAGAGGAACAGCCTTGGCAGATCGCTGCTCTCACTGCTTCTTACCCCTTTGTATAGCAGTCACCCACATATCGCTTTTAGGAGTAACTATCTTCCTGTAACTTTTGTCACCTATGTTGGGAGGTGGGATGAAACTTTATTTACCAACCCGCTAGGAGTTTTAACTCCACCATGTGTGCCTTTTTGTTGTCCTGACAGATTTCCTGGTGGAAATTTCACAATGAATGAGGTTGTAGGACTAGTTAATCCAGTCACCAATTCCAGGGCCAGGGGTGGGATTGAATCCTGGTGGATGTCTGATCCCAATCTCAGGTGAGGGTGGGTTTTGCATACAGAGTTGTCTGATGTTAGGGGGTGAAAGGAAGCATTTCTGCTTCTCCCAGGCCATAAGGAACAGTATGAAGGCACTATTTGCCTTCTTTCCAAGTTCTGTCTTCTTCTTGCTCTGGCTGCTGGATTTCCCAAGGCTCAGTAAACCCAGCTGGCCTCACTTCAGGCTTCCAAAGAGATTAACTTGGAAGCCTCCAAACATGTTTACATATTTAAATGTTAACTGCCTGCCCTAGTCTTACTTCAGTGAAACCAGAAAGTCGGTTTTCCACATACTCCAAATTCTTTGTCCATTCAATTGCCCCAACCAACACCTAAATTTGTCACTCATCCAGTTAAAATGACCTCTCCCCAACCCCATTACATTTTCCACTGTGGTTCAGATTTTCAGCATTTGTATTAGTTTGTTAATTTAAGTAAAATTCAGTTTTGTATACAAACTATAC
The DNA here is from genome assembly GCA_024679065.1 of Sphyrna mokarran. Lineage (NCBI taxonomy): Eukaryota > Metazoa > Chordata > Chondrichthyes > Carcharhiniformes > Carcharhinidae > Sphyrna > Sphyrna mokarran. Next base: position 39,823,021 of record JAGIQG010000009.1, read on the forward strand.
ATGGTTCCACTGTCCAGCAGTTGTAAATGTTTATATTTTTTTGAACTTTTATGTTAAATTTATTGTGACGTAGAATGTAATCTGAACTTACATATAATGCATTAGAGACTAAACTGTATATATTACTATTAGTTCTTTTGGAATTCCGATATTATTTTGCAGCAGTTAAGTTTAACAGTTGGTGCTCTAATACAAAATAATTGCATTTTTTGTTGGCATTTTCAATAGTCTCACTTAATAAAGGAGAAAGATAAATATTGCAACTGCTAAAATTTGAAACCAAAAAGAACAAAATTCTGAAATACTGAATTACCTACTAAGTGCTTTCAGCATTGTTTTTATTCATTTAAAAAGCCTTTAATTTACCCAAATCTCTAAATGACAACTTACCTTTTGGTAAAGAGTTGTAATGAGCAATTGAGATCAATGAACATCTATCTTAAGATTATTCTACCTTTGTTTATGTTAAGATGAAGTAGGTGATTTTTTTTAAAACAGCGCAGTTTGCGCTCTGGAAATTCTTTTGCAGAAGATTTTCTTCTTCTCATGGGTGCAGAGAAATTGAACAGAATCTTATCTAAAAATGGCAAAATGTCAGGGTGTTCATGAAAACTGCCATGTTTCTCTCCAAAGAAACAAATAGGTTTTCTGGCCAGATTTTATGGCACTTTGTCAAAAAAGGGGGACGTGTTTCATACCATTATTTTGAGAGACAGGCCTAAACACACTGGTAAAGTTGGCTGCATTGAGTTTGGAGTGGTATTTTAAAGGGCTTGAAAAATAGCGCCCCAATCAGACGAAAAATGTAACCTCCCTCTTGCACCGCACCATGGACATCTCAGCATCAGTCCTCTACCCCCGTGATTAAAGCCGGCATCTATTCTTCCTCCCCCACTACGCTGCGATCAAAGCTGGCATTTCGCCTACAATCAATGCCAAAATCCCCTCATGATCAACGCTGGCAACATCCTTCCTCCCTCTTCCTCCCTCCACCACCAACAGTCTTCACTGGCATCACCACTCTTTCCTCACCCTCACCAACAGTCATCATCACGATCAGACCTATGTAGGCACAGGTGGACTTCAGCTAGGTTGGCAGTAAAGGATAGGTAATTGTTAGCCCCCTGGACAACAAGGTCACAGACAAGTTATGCTGTAGAAAATTCAAATGAGGACCTTAGTGAGACAGCATATAGAAAAGCACTGATGGGTATACACACAATGCTACTGAGTGCATAGGTTGGCATACTAGACTGTCTAGCATAGAGGATTCTGACTACAAGTTGGCAGCGGGCTTGGCGCAAAGCTTCCCCTCTCTGCAACCTTTGCTGCATTTCCCTGTTGTGCTCCAGACTCTGAGGCAGCTTTTGCAGCTTTGTGTGAACTGCTCACCAATTCAGCTGTTTTTCCTGACTGGAAACAGCAACACTGACAAATCCAAAAAAAATCACTACAGACTCTGGAAAAATAGTTTATAGTATTTTCAGAAAATTTCAGAAGTTCCTTACTTTCAATTTGGGCACCTTCCCTTTAAAGAATGCTAGTAAAGGCACAACTTACATCTCTCGGGATTTGTTTGCAGAGTGATGTTTGCATGTATGCACTTGTTGCCATGACTAGTTGAATCCAAATTAAGTATGCTGATGCTGCATCAGCTGGGTGGTCAGTGTGACTCCACGATATTACTGCTTCACAAGCTCCCCGCACGTGTTGGGGATGCCTGCACAGAAGTCATTTTTAGAGGTCCCATTAGAAAAATTGGGTGGCACAACTTGTTCAGCAAAACAGTCTTAGGTCTTTGCAGGGTCATGTCCTGTGGCGCTGCAGATATGAATTTTATGCCTGTTCTATTTCAGAAAAAATGTGACACCAAGTGCCTATCTGCCTGTTTAGTTTGATTTAAAAGATCTCATGGTGCTGTTTGAAACAAATTTCACTGTGCTCGGGCTGATAATCTACCTTCAGGCAATGCTGATCAATTAATCAATCAGCTTGTTTGTAGTTTGTGGGTTCTTCTGCTGTGGTTTCCTGCATAAAAGCTATGACTGCACTTCAGATATGCTTCATTAGTTATGTTGCAGTTTGAGATGTCTTGAGGGCATGACAAGATGGAATGATTAGATGTGATATCTTCAGTTTACTTTTAATAAAATGTACATGAATAAAGGTAAAAAAATCATTTTACTTTTTATGTAAGAAATGTTTTTCTGTATTTTTCAGGTTAGTCGTAATTTGCTGCCAACTAATGATGTGTTTATTGCCTCATCTTCTCCTTCTTCCAAACCATGTTCTCACAAGAGCTGGCCTCTGGATTCACTGATTTATAATGGTAGGGCCAAATGTCTTGTACTTTCTATATTGTAATGTTTTATCTTCTGTTATGAAATACTTATCTTAAAATTGCATCACTTTATCATTTATTTATATTTAAATATTCTTGAGCATAGAATAATCGAATCACAGAATGATTACAACAAAGAAAGAAACCATTCATCCCATCAAGTTTGTGCTAGCTTTTTGGAAGAGTAACTCAGCTCAGCTCCACTCCTCTCCCCTTTCCTTTTTGCTTCAGATGCTTTATTTTACTATTTTCTGGAGCTTCTATATATTAATCATAGTGCACACTGTTAATCTGTCATTATTGAAGTTCTGGTGCGCAGCAAATTCAGATGTTTTTATTGCTGTGATTACCAAAGTGGATGCAAACAATTCACAGTTTCTTAATAGCATTTTTCCCTTGTGTGCACACACATGTTTTGAACCTGAGGGCCAGGAATGCAAGAGGTGGTTAGCTTCTTATGCAGTATGAAAGGTTCATGGTCCATATGTCATGGCAGCTTCTTCTTGGCTTGAAGTCACTGCCATTTCTGAACCTTACCTCCCACATTTCTTTGGTGTGGTCCTATGATAAGGTAGCCAAGCACATGTAGCTATTCTGAGAGGCAGCAGTACCATGCAGAAGAACTAAAGCTGTTGCCATTCCATTGTCCTCTGAAAGTCCACTGTTTATCGGGGTGCTTATCAGCTCCTGGAAGCTACAAGTCAGTATAGTGACTGTAGTCTAGAAGCCAGTATATGTGCTGTACTCCTTTTTGTTCACAAATGCCTTCATAATTCCAGCCTGTGTTTCTGTAGAGGTGAAAGTGTCAGTTGGTTCCTGGCTGATTCTTACCTGGTGTTCGCTGCAGATTCTAGTTATCCATTAGTTCCTGTAATGGAGATAAACCCCTCTGTAATATTCCCTCAAAAGGAAATTGTAAACTCAACAGTCACATCTGTCAGTTAATGATCATTCTCAGAGATTGACCTCAGACTCTGCAAGTGGCTTGATTGCCTAATTTTTGATATTTGTCACTCAGAAAATCATAGAATGGTTACATTCCAACATTCTGCCAGTTGTATCTGTGTTGGCTCTCTGCATCATTAATTCAGCCAGTCTTATTCCCCTACTTTCTGTCATAACATGCAAATTAGTTATCTTCAAGTGCTTATGCAATTTCCATTTCAAAGCCAAGATTGAATCTGCCTCTATTACACTATCAGGCAATTCCAGATCCCAACCACATAAATAAAAGTAAATTTAACGGGATTAGATTAAAAATAAATTTAATGGGATTGAGGGTTATAGATAGGCCTGGTAGGTAGAGATAGGATCAGTGCAACTTGTGGGCTGAAGGGCCTATTTGTGTTATAATGTTATATGTTCTATGTTCTAAAAGTATTTTCTCATGTTGCTTTTGGGGTTTTTTTGCCAATCACTTTAAATCAGGTGTTCTCTGGTTCTCGACCTCCCACAAATGGGAACATTTTTTCACCATATACATTGTCTAGACACCTCATAAATTCTGTCAAAATGATACTGATTCTTCCCGATCACCTTGAGTTTTTCTAAGTGCCCAGCTATAATGTCTCTAATGATCAATTCTAACCCTTCCCCCCACCTCTGCCACGACTGACATCAGGCCAACAGGTCTATAGTTTTCTGTTTTCTGCCTCCCTCCCTTCTTGAATAAGAGTGTTATATTTGCTACTTTCTAGTCTGTTGACACCTTTCCAAAATATAGCGAATTTTGGAAAATCAATACCAACTCATCTACTACCTCATTAGCCACCTCTTTTAAGACCTTAGGATAAAATCCATCAGGACCCAGAGACTGGACAACTCGCAACCCCATCAATTTGCCCAGTCCTAATTCCCGAGCGATTGTATTTTCACCAAGTTCCTCTCTCCTTTCTATCTCCTGATTTACATTTTTTACTAGAATATTTTTTGTATCTGTAGTGAGGATAAAAGCAAAGTTATTGTTAATTTCATCTGCCATTTTCTTATTGCTTATTAAATCCTCGCAATCATTCTCCAGAGGATCAACATTCAACCTGCTTACTTTTTCTTTCTTAAATATGTATACACTTTTAGTGCCTTCTATTATGAAGTAAGATATCTGGGAAATTAATGTAAAACAAGGAAATGCTAAGGGATCAGTGTTTACTTTAGCTACTTATTAAAAAATATACATAACTCTTACTGTCTGTTCTTATGTTTACTCTTATTGGTTTCCTCTCTTTGTTTTTTTCAGTAATCCTTTGCTATTTCCTAAAACTTTCCTTATCTTCTGACTTACCGCTAATTTTCACAACACTATGTCTTTTTTTTCAATTCACTACATCCTTATTTTTTTAAAAATTTAGCCATGAGTGATTCATCCTTCTCTGGAGTCTTTCTTTAATAATGGAATATATCTTTGAGAATTATGAAATATCTCTTCAAATAAAATATCTGGCACTACTTATTTAACATGCATTTTAACTTATTTTCCAAGCCCACTTTGATCAACTTTGGCTTTATTTGTTTAATATACTAATATGTATTTTTCTGCATGGAGGACAGTCACCAGTGGAGATCAGTTCTAAGACCCTTGCTGTTTGTAATTTTCATAAATGACCTGGATGAGGAAGTGAAAGTGGAAGAAGTAGGTTGATAAGTTTGCTGATGACACGGAGGTTGGTGGTGTTGTAGATAGTTTGAAGGGATGTCAGAAGTTGCAGCATGACAAAAATAGGATGGAAAGCTGGGCTTCAACCCAGATAAAAGGGTAGTAGTGCATTTTAGCAGGTCAAAATGGGATGAAGGAGTATAATATCAAGGGTAAGACTCTTAGCAATATAGTGGATCAGAAGGACCTTGAGGTCCGGGTCCATAGGACTCTTAAATTGGCCTGGCAGATAAAGGACGTGGTTAAGAAGATGTATGGTATGCTGGCCTTCGTCAATCAAGGGATTGAGTTTAGGAGTCGGGAGATAATGTTGCAGCTTTATAAGACCTTAGTCAGACCTCTCTCAGAATACTGTGCTCAGTTCTGGTTTCCTCATTACAGGAAGAATGTGGAAGCTGTTGAAAGGGTGCAGAGGAGATTTACAAGGATGTTGCCTGGATTGGGTGGCATGCCTTATGAGGATAGTTGAGGGAGCTTGGTCTTCTCTCCTTAGAGAGACGAAGGATGAGAGGTGACCTGATAGAAGTGTATAAGATATTGAGAGGTATAGATAGGGTGGATTCTCAGAGGCTTTTTCCAAGGGCTGGAATGGTTGCAATGAGAGGACACAGGTTTAAGGTGCTGGTGAGTAGGTGCAGAGGAGATATCAGGGGTAGGTTTTTCACTCAGAGGGTGGTGAGTGAATGGAATCGGCTACCATTGGTGATGGCAGAGGCAAATTCAATAGGGTCTTTCAAGAGACTTTGGATGAGTATATGGAACTTAATAGAATTGAGGGTTATAGATAAGCCTAGTAGGTATGGATATCATCAGTGCAACTTGTGGGCGAAAGGGCCTGTTTGTGCTGTAGTTTTTCTATGTTCTTTGTTTTATGTTCTACAAACTCTTACTATCTATTTTTATATGTCAAACTAGTTTCCTCAAATTTCCTCCCCAGATTTATCTATGATTCCAGTTTATCAAGGAGAGCTCAGTTCTCACACTACTAAAATTGGCCCTCGCCCAATTAAATATTTTTTAAATTTTAAGGTGCTCCTTGCTGCTTTTCGTAGGTAATTCAGAATTATAGGAGTGGGGGGAGATTGGGATTGGGGGGGTGGAATGTGAAGACATAATCTGGAGGATTGAGCGGAAGAGACCAATGGAAGGTCCAACAGTCAAGAAAGCAGTCTCTGCAAGTGGCGTGGAAAGCAAAGAGCAAGACAAGGCACAAAATATCCTGGTCATCCACTGCGCTTAGTCCCATCTCCAGCCTTCTTGAATCTTACCTTGTCATTGAATCTAGATGGGAATTGGGAAGAGAGAGTGAGGCTGATGCTGCACAACTTTTCCTCACTTTAATCCAAATCAAGTGCTAGTTTTGACACCATCATCATCGTCATCAGTGTCCCATTCAACCCTTGAAGTCCTGTGGCAATGGGCGAGCAACAAAGCAGCAGGTGTGGATACACTGGGAGCTGTAATCACAGACCTGCATGCAGGTGGCTCAGGTCTAATGGTCGTCTTCCACTGATCGAAACAGCAGTGGAACTCAGCTTCTTCCGACAACTGAGCAGTCCTCTTCAGGAACGCACTGCTCATCTCTGTAGATTGAGGAAGGGGCTAGAAAACGTGAAATGTGCCCTAAACATTGCCTGCTTCACTACTCCCTCGATGTAGAGATGCCAGCATTGGACTGGCATTAACACAGAAGTCTGACAACACCGGGTTTAAGTCCAAACGATTTATTTGATAATAAACTCACAAGCTTTCGAGGCGTTTCGACCTCTTCTTCAGGTGAATGAGGTGTTCTGGTCTCAAACAGCACATATAACAGCACAGACTGTTTACAGATTACTGATTAGAATGTGCGTCTTTACACCTAATCTGCTATTCAAGTCTTAAAGTGCCTAACAATGTGAGTGGACGGAGCACTGAGCACGGGTTAAAGAGATGTGTGTTGTCTCCAGACAGCACAGTAAGTGAGGTTTTTTGCTAACCCAGGCAAGTCATGGACATTACAGATAGTGTGACATGAACCCAAGATCCCTGTTGAGACCATCCACATGTGTGCAGAACTTGGCTATCAGTCTCTGCTCAGCAACTCTGTGCTGTCGTGTGTCATGAAGGCCACCTTGGACAACGCTTACCCAAAGGTCAGAGGCGGAAGATCAGCGCCTGTGCCCCAACAATGAACAACCCAGATGAGATGAAAGACAAGTTCTTTGAAGAACTAGATGCCCTACTACCAGCAGTGAGCAGTACCGACAAGCTGATCTTGCTTGGCGATTTCAATGCAAGCGTAGGGTTTGACTCTGCAATCTGGTAGGGAGTCATTGGGAGGCATGGAGTGAGCAAGTGGGCATGGAGTGTAACAGTAATGGCCTATTCTTACTGAAGACCTGTGCAGCACATGACCTCCTCATCACCAACACAATCTTCTGTCTGCCTACCTGTAACAAAACCTCCTGGATGCACACCCACTCTAAGCATTGGCATCTTATTGACGATGTCATTGTCAGGAGAAAAGACAGGCAGGATGTCAGAATAACCAAGGCCATGTGTGGTGCTGACTGCTGGACAGATCACAGGCTCATTGTCTCCAAAATGAGAGTCTGCATCAGACCCAAGAGGCGACCACCAGGAAGCAAGGTTATGAAAAGAATCAATGCAGCCAAGCTCAAGAACGCCAACATAGCTTCAGTACTGGTCGAAGACTTAGAAATCAAGCTTGCTGGCCTACACCTCGCAGGCAGCGCTGAGGATGACTTCAGGGATGCTATCCATACATCTGCATTGAAGATGCTTGGGCTCTGCACTCGCAAGCAGCATGATTGGTTCGATGAGAATGATGAGGAGATACAGGCTCTACTTCTTGAAAAGCACCATCTTCATCGGGCTTGTCAGAATGACCCATTTTCAGCTGCCAAGAAAAATGCTTTTACCAGTTCTTGCAGGACAGTCCAGAATAAACTGTGTAAAATGTGGGATGCCTGGCTGAGCGCCAAGACAGATGAAATAAAGGGATATGCTGACAGAACAACTTGAAATGGATCTATGAAGCCCTCAACACTTTCTATGGACTTCAGTCTCTCGGGAGTTCCACCCTGCTGAGTACAGATGGTACAATTCTCATTACAGAGAAGGCTCAGATCCTGCAGAGATGAGCTGAACACTTTGAAGCCATACTCAACCGACCGTCACCTATTAATGATGAAGCAATAGACAGGATTTCCCAGGTTGATACCAACAACGCCATGGATGACCCACCAGTGTAGCCAAAGTCACGAAAGCTGTCAGGCAGCTATCTAGTGGCAAAGCCCTAAAGCAGATGCCATACCCACAGAGATCTGTAAAGCTACTGGTCCTGCACTTATCGGGAAGCTCACTGAGTTGTTCCAGTCCTTTTGGAAGCAAGGATCCATTCCTCAGGAACTTAAAAGATGCTTCCATCATACACCTCTACAAGAGGAAGGGCAATCGGCAAGTATGCGACAACCACTGAAGGATCTCGCTGCTCTCCATCCAGGAAAAACCCCCACAAGAGTCCTGCTAAATTGTCTGGTCATTCATCTGGAGCTGGGCCTGCTTCCAGAGTCACATTGTGGCTTCCGCAAAGGTAGTGGGACTATTAACATGATTTTTGCTGCACGCCAACTTCAGGAGAAGTGTCAAGAGCAGAATCACAAGCTCTATGCAACCTTTGTTGATCTCATGAAAGCCTTCAACACTGTAAGCCGACAAGGCCTGTGGAGACCAAGTCTCCAAATTCATTCAGGTGGCATGCCAGTTCCATGATGGCATGATGGCCAGAGTCCTGGATGGCGGAGAATCTTCTGAGGCATTCCCAGTCACCAATGGTGTCAAATAGCGCTGTGTGTTCGCACCCATACTGTTCAGCATGATGTTTATTGCCATGCTGAATGATGTCTTCTAGGATAGTCTTGCTGGAATCAGCCTCAAGTACAGGGTGGAGGAGACTTCAGGCTATTCCCAAAATGAAAGAGACTATTCTGAGAGGTTTCCTCTTTGCCAATGACTGTGCCGTATATGCTGGCTCAGAACCAAAGATGCAAGTCAATATGGACAAATTTTCTACAGCTTGCGACAACTTTGGACTCACCATCAACATTAAAAAGACCGAAGTCATGCACCAGTCTGCTCCTCATGCACAGTATACAGAATTTATAATCACAATCAAAGGGCAGAAACTGCAGGCAATGGACCAGTTCACTTATCTTGGCAATACCCTCTCCCAAGCAGTGACTATTGATGCAGAAGTTAACTGCAGAATAGCAAAGGCAAGTTCTGCTTTTGATAGACTGTGCTCCACTGAATGGGAACATCGAGGAATCAACCCAGCAACAAAACTGAAGGTCTACAGCACCATGGTACTTGCTACCCTCCTGTATGCCTGTGAAACGTGGACTGTGTATCGAAGGCATGCAAGACAGCTCAATCATTTCCAATGACTTGTCTTCATAGAATATTATGCATCTGATGGCAAGAGAAAATACCAAACACTGAAGTTCTCTCCAGAGCAAGTCTACCATCAGTCCAACACATTGCTGATGAGAGCGCAGACCCGTGTGCAGGTCATGTCACCTGTATGTCAGATGAGCGTATGTCCGAGCAGCTCCTTTTTGGGGAACTCTCTATTAGAAATTGCTGGCATGGAGGGCAGAAGAAATGTTTCAAAGACACACTCAAAGCCTCCCTGAAGTCGCTTGACATTGACACAACCGCCTGCGAAACACTGGCACAAAACTGCCGTACCTGCTGCTACCTTATCCACAAAGGCTGTCAAGGGAAGCAAGATGTATTGCTGAAACACAACTTAAGCATGAGCTGCGCAAGTCCAGAGCCTCCAGCACAACAATTACAGTGTCTACACAAGTCAGTCCAGTATGTGCCAGGACATTCTGTGCCCCGATTGGCCTGATCAGTCATCTTCGGACGCACGGCAACCAGCCTCAAAAAGACTAATGGTGTCGAGGTACTCATCGATGATGATGGACGAACAACAACAGAATTATAAAATCCCTACAGTGCAGAAAGAAGCTATCCCATCCATCGAATCTGCACCAAAAGAGCATCCCACGCAAGTCCTTTCCCTGTAACATTGTGCATGTACCATGCCTAACACGTCTAACCTTCACAACTTTGGATAATAAGACACAATTTAGCATGTTCAATCCACCTAACATGCACATCTTTGGACTGTAAAGGAAACCAGAGCACCCTGAGAAACCCAGGCCAATACAGGGAGAATGTACAAATTCCGCAGTCACCCAAAACCGAATTCGAACCCAGTTTCTGGAGGTGTGAGACAATATCGCAACCATTGTATCATGACCCATCTTAAATCTTATGAAACTGTAATAATTATTCCCTAAATGTTTTCTTTGACACTGGATCCATTTGACTCATCTCAATTTTCCAGAACCAGACCTCTGTCCTTGTTAACCAGAAACATACTGATCAAAAAAATTCTCCTGAATTTCAAAAACTCCTACTACTCTTTGTCCTTTATACTATCCCTATCTCAGTCTCTATTAGGATAACTAAAGCTCACTATTATCACTTCTTCATGATACCTTTCTCTGTAAATTTATCCCCCAATATCTTTCCAGCTAGTTGGTGGCCTAAAATAAGCAATTATTAGAGTAATGATACTTTTATTGTTTCTTAGCTCTAACCAAATAGATTCAGTCCTTGGCCCTTCTTTCTCTCTAAAAAGCACTGTAATATGCTGCTTAGACAATACTTTCGCTAATCCTGTTTCCTTTCCTTCTTTACATTTCCTGCAATTGTATAACCAAGTATATTTAGTCCTCAGTTCTGTCCTTTTTTTGGGCCAGATTTCATTATCCCAGTGACATCATGTTCCTCTGCACGTGCAGCTCACCACACCAACCATATTTACTCTGCCTATGATAAATTTACATTGTGTGTTTACATACATGCACTGTAAATCTAATTGCATTACATCTTAGTCTGACCTATACAATACTTGACAACAATCTCCCTGTTGCTGCATTCTGGCCATCCACCTGTCAAATTAATTTAAACTTTTCCCTAACAGTGCTAGCAAACCGTTCCATGGGGCCATCAATTCTGGCTGCTGAGTTACAACCCACCAGGTCTCCCTAAAGAAGTGATCTAATATTGCAGAAACCTGAAGTCCTTCCTCTTGCATGCTTTCATTTGTTTATCTTTCTGTTTCAATACTCATTAGCATGAGTAATTCCAACAATAGTTTTTGAGGTTCTGCCTGCTGATCTCCTTTCTAGCTCTCAAAAGTCTGCACGCAAGACGTCATTCTTCTTTCTACCTTTGTCATTGGTACTGATACGGACCACACGTTTTTTTTGTTGTTTGTCCCTTCCCCACCGCCTGCAGCCACTCAGAAGCATCAGTGCTCCTGCCAACAGGGAGGGAAACTGGCACCCTGAACTATGGCCTACAGATATAGAAATTTCTTTCTGTTCCCCAGACAAAAGGCTGCTCCGTGTACCGTTTTTCCAATCTTCGTTCTTCCCATCCCCACACAGCTGAGCTAACCATGCCTCTGGCTGCAGAACTACCACTCTTACCAGAATTCAGAACTGAATACTGGTTGGAGAGCCTGGTGCACTCATGGGACTCTTGCACTATCTGTGATCTCCCTTGTCTGTCTAATAGTCACCCTTTCCATCTCTACTTGCATGTCCTTAAGCTTTGGCGTGACCATACCGATGTGTTATCTAGATAATTTAGAGCCTCACAGATGCACAATGTGTTGCTCAAGATCCAAATCTTAGAATTTGATGTGACCCAGCATTTTGATTTGATTTATTATTTTCACATGTTCTATACAGTGAGAAGCATTGTTTCTTGTGCTGGCAACACTTTGTGTACCTATAGTTGTCCAGGGCACAAGCAAATCCTGGAGTTTCCACAAGGAAACATGCCACATGCCATGGGACTGAGGTCCTCTGCCATATCTCTATTAATTAAACTAGTAAACTTAAGATTTAAATAAAACCTCACCAGTCAGTTCCTTCCCTTACGCTGACACAGTTTATTGTATAGGTTGCTGAATTAAAATGTTTTACTTAACTTTTATTATCTGTGTCAAATTTTAATATAATGAAAAATTAGAAATGCTTTAGTTTTGATGCCTCTTTATTTAATTTTAATTTTATCCCCTAAGACTGAGTAATTAAACACTAATTGCAATTATATGATAACTTCTAACTTGTCATATTTAATATATTTTATAATTTATGTATTTCATCAAATTGGCTTTTTTTTATTTTCATATTAGTTTGCCCAAAGGAAAATTGAGCATATGATAAATAAGTTTTGAAGAATGGACACTGAATTTTCTGACTGCAACCAACAAGGGAAACAGCCTTTAAGTGCTTTGTATCTTTTTTTTATTATTTTGCATTTGCAATTTTACTGGTATTTTAACACTAGGAATAAACATTTTGCCAGACATTTAATTAATAGATGATGATGGGAAGATCTATTTTGTTTTCAATGTGATGGATCAGTCATTGTGTTTTGTGTATTTTATTCTTTTCAGATCCATCGCTTCGTGGCAGCTATGGACCCAGCAGGACTTCATTAAATGTATTTTGCTTTAAATGTTATATCAAGTTTATCTTGAAAATTGTGAACCTAATTGGTTGCAGAATTTATATTATATTGATTTAAAGGGCAAGAAAACCAAAATAGTACAAAAGGTCTTTTCATTTCATTGTTTCCATTTTCTCCAACTGAGCGTGCATATTCTGTACATTGTCTGATTTGCTGCTTTCCTGCCAAAAACAGAATATAGTGCACCACTTCTCATGGCTTATTGCTGTTTAAGGGCTGTCCTATTGAGATTGTTGTCATTCAACTAATATTGTCACAAGGATCAGTCATTAAAGACACATCAACACATTCAGCTTTTGTTTGAATCCTACGCCACTTGACTTAAACACTGCAGATGCATATAGCTCCAGGAAATTCTGTAAATGAGACATCACCAGATATGTCTGGAGTCCCTGACAAACTTTGTTGAAAATTATATAGTAATGTGCTTTCTAATGCCTGAATTAGTGGAGAGATATATGTCAAGCAATGCCGGTTGCTGCAAGAATACCAGAAGTCTGAACTTGAATAATGCCTTTAATGCAATAAAATTTTTAAATATACTTCATTGGAGCAGTATGAAATCAAATACAGCCACCGAGCAACATGAAGAGATATTAGGCCAGATGAACCTAAGATTAGTCAAAGGACAGTTTCTAAGGGATATCTTAAAAGAGGATCGTGAGGTAAAGAAGTGGATGGAGGAAAGGGGATGCTAAAAGAGGCCCAAATTACATGCGCACAGATATCTTGGAGGGATGTGCGGCTGGAGAAAGTTACAGAGTTGGGGGTGGGATCATAGAGAAATTTGAAAACAAGGGTGAAAAGTTTATAGACAAAACATTGCTTGACTGGGAGTTAATGTAGGTTAACAAGATTTGAGGAATGGGACTTGGTGTCATGTAACCTAGCTCTAAGGATGTTAACAGTCGGCTGTGGCATGAGACCTGGTGACATCATGCTACAGTTCTGACCGGTGGGATGGCAATGTGGCCTTGTACACAGGACACCTCTCTTGCCAACATCTCATGCAGCACTACTTTAACACTAAAGAGGAGGGCAGGTATTGGCCTTTGCCATCACTTCTTTGCAGATTCATGCCCTCACCAGGGAATGATGCCAGGTATGTTAGCCATACAACCAATGTCTGGTGGATCATATCAAATAGCATTTCCCTTCAGCTATTTGCAACAGGCACAATACAGACCATTTGCTAAACAATCCTGATTGTGCTGTGAATTGCATGAAAACCAAGATAAAATTATCAGTTGAATTCGCAGTGTGGCTGACATACATCCTAAAAGCCACATTCTTTTCACACAGAGGGCCCTATCCTTTGCAGACGGAAGGAACTTGTCTATGACTTGAACCATTTTCAACAAAACAAAAAATTGGGGGACAGCCATTCCCTGGTTCATTCCCCATCGCAATGCTTTGACCTATCAAAGTCAACCTGCCTGGTTTGAATTTGAACAAAAACTTGGTAGTTAACTATTCCTTGATAAATTCTCCATGGCAGCCACTTTACCAATCAGATTACACTTACTAATCATAATTGCTTTTTATGCAGGATAAATTTACTGTTGGTATTTCTTCTGAACTGTTTTGATAAGTGCAAGACATAAAACTTTGATAGCATGTGTTTATTTAATGTTTATGTTCTGTTCTACCAAACACTACAATTCCTTTTTTGCTAATGTTGGTTTGTCACTCACATAGCCTGCCGCATTTTCTAAATACAATATAGAATAATCTTTAATAGAATCTACATTGTCTTTCAAACAATTAATGCAGAAAAAATGGAAAGTTTCATATTTTATTTCAATTTCCATTTTTTCTCTTAAAACCAAATCCTAGTTACATTCACTGCTATTAAAATGGATTGCTTGGAGATTTTTTTATCTTCAGTTGGCTTTCCATTATGCACAGGAGTGCAAGTGATGGATGGGCTTAGATACAGCTAGTCTTGGCAATCTGTAAATAGCCATGATACTATCAAACATTAAAACAGCTTACTCATTTAGGTATAAGTGAGTGTTAGGATCTGTCATTTCATCTGACAGTAATGGGCCTGGAAAAGGCATGAACTCCAATCTCAACTTTCTCAGAGGAGCACTTGGCTCCTAGTGAAAACTAAAAATAATCTGCCATGAATTATTTGTTTTTAAATTTTAATGCATTTATTATGTTGAAACTATTTCTAGCAGTATTTTCTCAGTTGCGGTAGATAAAAGAAATGGGAATGGGGGCAGGGTAGTTGGAAAAAAAAATGAAAAAAACATTTTTAAAACATATCCTTTTTTTTCTAACTGCACATTCTTGATTTCTTGTTTCCTATTTTCTTAGTGGTTCTTTTTTGGTAGTTTTTCCAATTGTTCATGAAAATGGAATTTAAGATAATTGGGTTGAAAGTGTGACATTTAAATTTGTGTATATGTGCATGCATACTGTCTGAATTGGACTGAAGGAAATGCACATCAGGTGCAAGACTTTTATTTACATATCAGCACATCTCCCTTGATGCTGCTATGGTAGATTGGAAAATCTGTGATTTATGTCAGGAGCATAAAATAGGATGCTCAGAAAGTACTGGACCAGATTTCACCTTGCCACTGTTTGGACATTGGTGTCCACTAAAACACCCACACAAGGGGAGAATGTGCAAATTCCACACAGACAGTGACCCGACGCCAGAATTGAACCCGGGTCCTTGGCGCTGTGAGGCAGCAATGTCAACAACTGTGCAACCTTGCTGCTCAATAATTATAAATGCAAACATACAGTTGATAACTTCTTAACACAAATCAAACCATAAATAATTTGTTAATAAACAAAGCTGCTGTTCTATTGCAGTTTCTGCAGATTAAAAGTATGGACCGAATTGAATTTCAGAGCATCAAAATAAAGCTAGATACAGTTGAATTTCAAAAGTATTTGCCAAGGACAAAGCTTCAATTGTGTATTTCTGGTGACAATTATAGCTGTTTTATTATCTTCTAGGCCGTCAAGAAACCTCATGAGAAAGATCTGCTAGATTATTCTTTTGAAGGCACTGATGAGCCTATTATCTCAGGACCAGCTGGCAGACATCATTTTTCTGCCACAACTCCAATGAGCTATTCAACAACCTCATCTTTCCATAAACAAAGCCCAGTGTTAAACCGATTGTCTCTCAGAGAAAGGTACTTTTTTTTCTTTCAAATCAATTTATATTTCGAGATCACTGATGTACTGTTCATGTGTGTGTGTATATATACATCTGTTATGCATTGTATTAGAGTCAGAGAGATTAGAAAAGTAAATACGTGGAGTTATGAAGATAGGGTCTAGGTAGGATTGTTGTTGGTGCAGATTCGATGGGCCAAATGACCTCTTTCTGCATTGTAGGAATTCTATGAATCTGTGTAAATTTGCCTTTTCCAAGATTATTAAATAACATTTATACATTATAGTGAGAAGAAATTTCCCTTTAGTGATTCTTTGAAACATTCCCTGATGTCTTCATTTGAAGTAAAGAAAAATCTTTTTAAGTTTTTGCATATCACCTTTATTTTCAATATCATGGATGTAATTTCAGTACCTAAATGTCATTCACTGTGTAGTGCTGATGTGATACCAGTGTTGCCATTTTCGCGCCAAATGCTCCAGTTAATGACTTCTCTTAAACTCACACAAGTGAACATACATACATCACCAGGGAGCAGTGCTATTTAAAAGGATCATCAAATTCTTTTAAGAGTTGATTGATTTTCACTGGCAGTGAGTAGAAGTATTTGGTAGTCTGTGCTGTTATTTAAAGTTTCTAAAGTCTGCAGTGAGTGCTGTGGCATCTGTTGAGGGCATTAATTCTGCCTTCAAGGGTTCTGCTTCGATCACTTGCTCCCAGTCAATGGTGCAGTATTTTCTATTCCACTTGGCTTGCAGCATGACAGGGAAATGACACAGGGACCATCCACTGACTGCATAGCACAATCCACACACACACGAGCAGCATGCAAGTAACAAAAGCCATGCTTCCACACAAAATGGCATTGAGCAAATAACAGGATTGCCTTAAGCAGTCTATCTACTGCCCGAACTGTTCAGAGGGAATTCTGCTTTGCTCACCTGAATGTGTTTACGATTCATCATGGCAGTGCAAAATGTGCAGCAGACCTTACCGTTGTAAGGACACAGTCCTTGCAATCAGGTATATGTCAAGCTGCTAAGGAGAAAGAAGAGCATAAGGAGGTGAAAAGTAGGGGCGGTGGGAACAGAACCAACAAAACTCATCTCCAGCTGGCTGTCCATAAATGGCTTATTTGACTGGAATATCAGTGAACGTAACCCCAAATCCCCATTCACCAACAGTTTCACAATTTAGCTTCCTTCTTTTCCTAATCATCATAGCATTATATTGCCTATGATACTGAAATAAAAGCTACCATAAAACAGAAGTTCCAAACTAACTTTCTCAAATTATCCAATATTCCACACAAAATCAACTAATCACCTTTGTGCTTTTCCCTAATGCCTGTCTTCCATGTGTTTTTATTTATCCATGTGCTCTTACACAATGATGCTCCAATGGGCACAGCATGACTGGTAGAAAGTTGCCTATTTTCAGTGAGGAGATTGAGGTGACCTTGCAGCAAACCTTTGAGTAGTTCTTGGTCTGCACATTTCTGCATGAGCTGATAGGCATCAGCAGGAATACCAGCATATTGGCAATAGTGGGAGGACAAAGTATTTATGCTCCATGAAGCCATTGTCACTCAGTTGGAACAATGCCTCAATTATCTTATTGTTAAGATATTTTGCTGACAGTAATAAACTGACTTAATGTCTGTAATGCTGTGGCGTTCAAAATGTTACTGGCAATTCTGGAGCATTCTTAAAACAGGCAACACTTGAATGCTAACTGGCAGTTAATCAGTTGCAATATAGTAACACTCCATTGTCACTGATGTTAAGCTTATTATTATTTTAAGGCTTAAATGTCTAAAATTAAAAATAAGAATTTCAGCAGCATCCCATCTTGATGGTTTTGAAATAAAAGGCAAGTAATTCAAGACATATGTTTCAGTAGAAGTATATCAACATGAGGTTCTAAATTCATGGGTCACAAATGTCATTTTTAAAAATTGATTGGTGACCTGTTTCACAGCTCTCATATTGATTACATGATCATGCATTTTGAAATTGCAATTCTTTTGCAAGAAATTGTTATTGATTCGTTCATATGTGGGTCACTATGCTTAGTGTTTTGGCCAAATGTTGTTCAGGTGAATCCAGAGATTCATTTGACTGACCTGCTTTCCTTGCTTGATCCACAATGAAAATACTGTGTCTGAGGTGATATTTATCAATAACCAATTAAAAATACCAGCATTTGTCACTTGAAGATAGATGAAAATTATTGCTAAGACCATAATGCATAACCACCTGATATTTTTTCCAATTCGAAACCCTTTTCCTTCTATACGATATGATCAACATTATGACCACAGCAAACTTTAGTTTAGAGACAATCATCTATTTCCTTGGACAGTTTACAAATACACAATTAAAGTTATATGATTTTCATCCTCATATTTTGTAAAATCAACAGTTCTGCATTGGTTTACAAAATGACAGTATTGATAGTAAGGTGTATGTTTTTTAATTGATTCATATGTATTGCTGTTTTCAATTTTTTATTTTTAGCAGAGCTCATCACAACATGAGTAGTGTTTTTTTTTGGTCTGGATTATTTCCCACCCTTTGCCTCAGGCAGAAATAATGTTGGGATGCAAAACTTTGCAGGAGCCAAAAAACATGATTTATGATGGCAAGTTTACCCATCATAAGCAGCAACTGTCCCCACTTCTTGATGTTGACATGATACAGTTTCCACCCAGAAAGGCTGGAAACCTCATTTTGAATTTATTATCATGTCATTAGCAGACAGTCCTACCGTAACTTCCACTGACACTTGATAATCTGCTCCCGACACTGTAATATTATATTGGCAGATTTTACGACAGCTTTTTAAAAAAGGGAACTTGGGCAACCTCACTTTTGAAGATGAGTGTGCAGGTTGTCATGGGCTAGCAGAGACTCTAAAGGAGGAGAGGGCACTGAGCAGCACAGGGGAAGCCAGATATGTGGCTCCTGATGTGGGAAGGTGGATGTTATGAATCTGCTGGGGTTGCTGGTCTGTAGGGAAAGTGGAGTGTGTACTTCGGTGGCCATGGTGGCCAGGCAGCGGAGTTAGTGAATGGAGAGAGGGAATACTGTACATGGCCATAGAAGCACGGCACTGGGTCAGTGAAGGGAAGGGGAGTGCACTGAAGGTGGTCATAGAATCCTGGCATGAGATTGGTAAAGGGGACGGGGAGTTGAACAGCAGGCAACCATAGAGGCCAGGCACAAGGGTTATTGAAGGGACAGGGGGATGTACCATGGGTGGCCATAAAGGCCAGGCATCAGGGTGAGTGAAGGGGGAAGGGTATACATGGGCAGCCATAGAGGTTAGGCACTGGGTTAGTGAAGAAACAGGGAGTGCACCGGAACAGCCATAGAGGTCAGGCAACAAAGTTAGTGAAGAGACAAGGGATGTATTGTGTGACTTAATGATGGAACAAGTGATCTTTAATACTGAGCTGTTACCCTTGATTGCCAGACCAAGGTGTGCGTCTCTGTCCTGTTGAAAGGTGCAGTGGAAGCTGTAATGCAATTTCCACTTGCAAGTTCAAGAAAGCTTCAGAACTGCTCTATGGGCTGTTCTCTTTAGCCTTGTTTGTAGAAAGTTTGTGCAGTTCTCCTGCCTTGCTGACAAGAGAAGGAAGATGGCATTTGTGTATGGAAGAGCCTTAAAGATAAAAGATATAGTACTCATATAGTTTGACAAGATGGATAATTATGTTTTGGGTCCTCATTTTTTTTTGCGTCCACCTCCACTTGTTGGTACAAGAGAGGTCCTCCTTAACCCCGGCCAGCAAGTAGGCTGTCCTCAGACTGAGAGGATTTTTAAATTAAGCATTATCCCTGCTGTCTGTGCTCTCTCGCACCTATTGTGAGCCAGCCTCTCCTTCCAAAGAACAGATGGGGCGAGTATAAGCAGGATGTATGCCACGTCAGATGACAAGAGCCTAGCATGTGGGGTTTGTGGGTGGGAGCAGCGATGTGATAAAGAGCTGCATGGGAGATGAAGAAATATGTGGGAGCAGAAGTGGTAGTTACCCTTGAGTTGGCAGAACTTCCAGCAGGGTTGCAATGGCTACGTGAGTTGGTGAGAAGTGTGACTTACCCCAGAGGAGGTCATTCATTCTGTTCCTGCATTGCACACTCATTCTATTGTGCAGGCAGTTGGTGCTTATCTGAGTTGCCACCGCCTCCCGTCCAGGTTTGTGATCTTGTTGGAGAGTCTCCTTCCTGTCTGAAGGTGAAGGTTGTAGAGCCTCTCTTCCATCACATACAACTTTCTGGTTAGGGCTCCCTCTGTAAATTTTGGTGGCCTTCCCAGCAGCCGTTCTCTGCTTTGGACTTGGAGCAAGTGGTGGGGAACGCTGCAGAGGGGTCTAAATGGAGCTCCCAATATCAAAGCACTCAATTGGACAAATCTGATTGCGTTCGCCATGGAGGTGGCGTGAGAGCCTTGAAAAAGATGGCTAAAAATATGACTGGTAAACCTGCCAGCACAGCCAGTAGGCAACATGGCAGTTCTCCTGCCCTAGTTGACAGTTTGCCAAAAAATCGGAAAGTTCTGTTCTTTGAAATAGAACAGCATTGAGCTATGAATTTTTCTGGGAAATAAATAATAGTTGAGTGTGTATGTGATACCTCTTGGATACAATTTCAATATATTTGCTTTATAACTATGAATTAAGTATTACTCAAAACTGTTGAAATTAACCCTGCATTTTCTGATTCCTCGAGAAAGTCTTCGTCCCTTCCTGTATTTCTTTGCCTGTGCTTTGAACCTTAAATTCGACAGATGTGACGGCACTATGTCCACAATAAACCTCCCTATTGTTGGAGAAAACTTGGTTCTTTTGTCTTCTGAAACTGAGTTTTAGTTGAATTGTTGATCAGAGGCTAGATCTATTCCTCTGTATAAATAGTCAGCAACTAGCTTGGGTTACAAATGGATAGGTTATCAATGCAGGTTTCTTTGCACCTTGTAAATCTTCTACATGAAGGTATACAATAGTATTAGGAAAATGTTTGCTGCATTCTGCATGAGGAATCCGTTTAAAGACATAAATTATAATGCCCGCAGTAGTGCTTTGTTTTAAGCCCCTGGAGTATTTTCATCCTTATACAAGGGGCAATAGAGGACAGTACTGAATGGTCTTGTGTTGAAATTTATGAAATAGGCTTTGGTGATTTAACCCACTTGTAATCTCCAATATAAATATAAGATCAATTTTCATTGAGGCTACATAGGCTGTTATTTAGAAACAACTTTATTTGTGTAGTGCATTTCATGTAGTAAACCATACTAAGATGCTTTACAGAGACATTATATAACAAAATATGATACTGAACGACATTAGGAGGTATTAGGGTAGATGACCAAAAAAATGAGGTTTTAAGGAATGTCTCAAAGAAAGAAAATGAGGTAAAGAGATGGAGAAATATTAGGAATGGACTTCCAGAGCTTAAGAGTCTAAACAACTGAATGCAGGACCACCAGTGATGAAACAATTAAAATTGGGGATGTTCAGAGATCACAATTAGAGATGCACAGATATCTCAGAGGGTTGTAAGGCTAGAAAGGATTACAGTGATGGAAAGAGGCTGGGGATGGAGGCATTTGAAAGTAAGGATGACCGGATCAGCCACACCACGGGGCCCATTACAGTTTCATTTCATTCAGTAGTCTTTGATTTTGCCAGATTATCACCAACGTAGTGAAGAATACTTAGCCCAAGTTCGTGCTCTACACAAACTTGTTTATGATGACTTTAAGATTAGTTCTACATTGAAAGTCATTTTTTCTAGGCCATGTTTTGCCCAAGTTGGCTTCTTCTGCACCCCCCCAGCATCTATTTTAACTCCAGTCATTAAAAAAATTGCTATAGCTACTATATCAAAGGGCAAGAGTTGAGGTTTTGAGTTGGGAACCCACAATGTTAAGAGCAGCCACCCAGCAATGATTTCTGCTGGATTGATCAACTATTGGCCAAAGAGCATGCTCAATGTTCAATTAAGAAAGGTGGATGAGCTGTCAAAGCCGAAGGCTTGTTACGAGATCCTCCAGCATGGAAGAAGATGCAGCCTGCCATTGGACATTGTGAATGCGTATATCTTGAAGTGTCCCATCAGCAACTTTTAACACTTTTGAATTAATTCATAGCCACAGTTGCTGGTCAAACAATATGGAAGGAGAGTCTCCTCTGAGGGCAATCTATAGTCTGGAGCCAAAGAGGTGGAGAGGGTTACCAAACCTGTCTGGAATGCTAGACTCTCTTCTGAAGGAAGCCACCTTCAGAAAACTGCTATGCTCCTGATGCCACAAAGAACTTGCAGGTGGTCGACTGAAGAATTCCAACCAGATTCTGATAATTGGCTTATTTGGTGACCACTTTTGATTCTGCTCTTGGGAAAATGGCTTGAGGTTGGGATGGTACCAGAAAATGGGCACATGGATAACATGAAATTGTATGCCAGCTGGTGGTATGAAATTATGTCAGCTCAGTCTATATCCATTCCCATATTGGGGAAGAAACTTCAGCCAAGTATCTGTTTCAAATTTTATATCAGCTTTTAAAAGACAGCTTTTAATTTAAGCTTAAAGGGGAACTTCGAAGTGAGCTTTTGCAATTCAATATAATGCTCATGAGGATCTCAGTAGGAATGCAAGGAAAGAATGCCATGGATTTGGGATTGGGGGGGTGGGAGTCACAGGCAAGTCTTCAGAGTTACCTTTGTGGCTGGATTTTAGTGTGCTTCCAGGACAAGGACTTCTGTGCAGCGGAAGTGGGATGGGTGGGGGGTACAGGGCGTGGCGGAAGGTTAGGCACAGTAGAGTGAAGGAAGGAAATTTTGGGGCAAGGGTTTAAGTGTGTGTGAAAAGCATAGAAAGTTACACACAAACACATGGCTGGGTTTGAGAATTGGGGAAAAGAAAACAGCCACGCAAATGGAGAAACAATTCAAGAATTTGACCTCTACCACAGTTCTACTAACATCAGTTCAATGCTTGGAGTTAGATTAGTGAAGTAATTATTCCTACTTGAGTAACACTAATTCCTGAGAGTGTCCATGATTATTGTTCTAGTTTTAAACCCTCAAATTTCAGATTTCAAAATCAACTGAATGTTGTGGAGCAGCAGAACCACTGGGTGACTGAGCAAGCCTGAGGATCCCTTTGGAGAAGTGGGCATTTACTGAGGATAACATTCTGAGTCCTGAGCATTATCCTTACATAGGTGTTGAACATTTGCCCTCATAGTTCCACATAGCATTGGAGTGCAGGTTAGGATAAGGAAGTTCACGACACAGTTGAGCGGCTGAAGCTATTGTTATTCGATCATGTGGCGTGAGACAGAGGTGGGTGAGGCTGTGGTGAACTTTCAAGCACACTGAGCACTGAACCATTTGGTTGCCAACTCTCCCTAACAGCATAAAGGGGCCTTAAGCCACAAATGGTGTCTTGGCTAAGAGTGGTTCTTATGGGACAATTGATGACCTTTGCTTTTCTCTCTTTGATACTGCAATGAGGAGACCATTAGGAATATGGAACCTGGTTATCTCACTTTCTGCATCATTGCTTATAGGCAGGAGAGAAACATGAAATTGAGGTGCCTGAATCATCAAAGGGAGAAACAGAACCCTAAAGATCATGGGGTGTAGGGCCTCCTCTGCATACAAAGGATAATCCCAGAAAGTTGTTGTTCATAGGTTCTTCACAAGACCTAAGGACTACAGACTGCTACCTTCAGATGAATGAGCACCAGTGTCGCTGATGGCCATGTCAAGGGGACTGGTCACCCACCTATGCCACTTCCTTCAGGATTTGCTGCCACAGGAACTTGGAAGGAACCCACTGCCAGTGGCAATAACAGCTGCACTCAATTTCTTCAGTAGAGGTTCCTCCCAGGGTTTTATTGGGGACTAGTGCATGATTTTGCAAGCTTAAATGCATCCAGAAGATCGCAGACACCATTTTTGCAAGTCAACTTTGTCAATTTCAGCAGAGATCAGGCAAGCCAACAAGCAGGAGCGCTAGAGTTTCCGGTCTCATACAGGTACAGGATAATATTACCTCTACTATGCGGCTTTAAAATCTTCTGGCAACAAGCAGTCCAGAATGTCAACTGCTAAGACTTCCATTCAAGTTTAACTGGTCTGCATCTATAACAAATGAATTCTGCGGTGTTTAAGCTCTTTTATCCTCAGCAGATCTCAAATTCCTTACATCTATAAAAGTCTACATAGCTACATAGGCTCTGTATGCAGAGAAGGCCTTGCACCCCGTGATCTTTAGGGTTATGTTTCTCCCTTTGATGATTCAGGCACCTCCATTTCATTTTTCTCTCCTGCCTATAAGTAATGATGCAGAAAGTGAGATCACCAGGTTCCATCTTCCTGATGGTCTCCTCATTGTAATATCAGAGAGAGAATTGCAAAGGTCATCAATTGTCCCATAAGAACCACTCTTAGCCAAATCACCATCTGTGGCTGTGTGTTAAGGCCCCTTTACGCTGTCAGAGAGAGCTGGCAACCAAATGGTTTTGTGCTTAGTGTGCTTGAAAGTTCACCACAGCCTCACCCATCTCTGTCCCATACCACATAACCGAATAAAAACAGCTTCAGCCATTCAACTGTATTATGAGCTTCCTTATCCTAACCTGCACTCCAATGCTATTTGGCTACCCACAAATGATGTTGCTGATGGCACCAATACAGCAACCTCAGACTCCTGTTATGAGAAAGAATCATGAGGCTCCGACTACAATCTGGACTTTTGTGGAGAATGCTATCGGAATTCTGAAAACGAGATTTGTGTTGATGTGGTGGAACATTCCAGAACACTCCCCCAAGATGTCAAGTATCATTTGGCTTGCTTGTCCTATACAACCTGGTAATGCAAAAGGTGGAGGATCTGGATGATGATGAAATAGAAGAGCTGCACATCTTCTCCAGCGAGGAGAAAATGGAAAGGGATAAGGGTGATGAGGTCTGAAAGACGAGGATGCAGACCAAGAGCCATTGCGCTAGCCAGAAGAGGCAAGCATGCTTGAGACTTCATTGCCACAAGATCCCATGTAGAGAATGATGAGAAACAGTGAAGGTACACCTGAGATCATAATGCAGTTGGGAAGGTTTGACACCTGTTTGGCTGAGGACAGCACAGTTACACTCTGAAGCGGGAGACGTTGCTGAAGTACAGAGGGCATAACAATTTGATCCTTTGGCGGACATCATCATCTGTTCTCTTCAGCATCACACTTTTATCTGTTAGGAATGTTAGCGAATTGAGAACACACGGAGAACATCGCAAAACCCTGCAACACCTGGGTATGAGATTCTTGCAGAAATCATAATCCACATCAAAGTGCTGGCATCACTGATCTAGAAAGTGACTTTGATGTTAGACAATCACTGTGCTCAGAAGGGTATCAGTGCACAGAGGAAAAGCCCTGGACTGCAACGCTTGCCTTCATTTTGTGCAGCAGCCAAAATTTTACATCTGATTGGTATGAACACTGATTATCATAACAAGAAACCTAGACAAGGAGACATTATTGGGAGCATATTTACTATTGTTAATATTCTGTACAATGATTAACATCCATGATCATCCATAATGGAAGTAGAGGTGACCTGCTTATAGCTGCACCCTGTGATGATCTAGGTGGGTGTTCTTTGAAGGACCTCTGCCTGCTTTTGAAATCCTGTTATATGGCAGCTCTGTCTTGTTCAATCCCTGGAGTTGGAGATGCTGTGGTCTCAGGAAGAGAGGATTCAGATTGGCTGGAGTCTCCCAGAGTCATCTGGGCATTAAGTCGCTGATCTTCTTTCCTATGAGTGCCCAAAGGCTCCTGGCTGACTTCTTGAGGAGAAGAGGCAGCTGGAGTGAGAACAAGAATCTAGATTCCCCTCTCACGTTGCATTGATGGATGCCATCAAGTGCCTCAGCAATGGAGCGCAGCTCGTGCAACAATGCAGGCATTGTGTACTGAACCGAGGTCACCATGCTGGCTTCCGTCGTACTAGTGTTGAACTCAATAGTTGGCATGATGTGCTTTCGTGTCAGACTGAAGATGGATAGACTCCTCAATCATGCCGAGCAATGTTTCTGAATTTGTCTTTGCAGCTTCAGCAACTAAAGTAGAACCAAGTCCAGAGGCTTGTCATTTGTTAGTTCAATGCTACCTTCCAGCTATCCACCAAGTATTGGCGTGCTGGATGCCCCTGCCTCTACCTGCTATGAATCAGACAGTGTGCTATGCTCAGTAGATTGTGACCCTGAGGCTACTGTACAACTAAGGTGCATATATGTTTCTGTGCTGGCGTGGGTAAACTGGTGATGGTCCTCAATTGGGGTGTTATCACATTTCTCCTCTGAGGTGTCTTCAGAGCTCCTGACTGCCTGCAATGCAGGATCCTCACTTGATTGAGTGCCACTGACTTCACCATGGGTGGAGAAATGGTCCACAATCTCACTGGCCAGTTGAATGACTCTATTCTCAAAGTTTGTCAGAACCTTCCAGTCTTGCATCCCACCCCAATCTGGGACCTTTCCCTTTTGTTATCAGCCAGATTGTCCTGCATGAAGGTCAATGAAAAGTGTAAGCAGGACACATGCCAGACTAGATGAGAAGGATATCTGGCATCTGTGAGTGGTGAGTGGTACCAAAGATGGGATGAGGACATGATCCATAGAGAAAATAAATGTAAAGGCAAAATACTGCGGATGTGAAATCTGAAACCAAAACAGAAAATGCTTGAAAATCTCAGCAGATCTGACAGTATCTGTGGAGAGAGAATAGAACCAATGTTGAATCTGAATGATCCTTCGTCAGAATTGCCAACAAATGGCGATGATCTTTGCGTCGTCGATGGAAACGGGAGAGGTTCCAGAGGATTGGAGGATTGCGGGTGTGGTTCTTATTTTTAAGAAAGGGAACAAGGATAGTCCGGGAAATTACCGACTGGTGAGTCTGACCTCAATGGTTGGTAAGCTGATGGAGAGGCTTCTGAGGGACAAGATTTATGAGCATTTGGAGAAGTTTAGAATGATCAGAAATCGTCAGCATGGTTTTGTCAAGGGCAGCTCTTGCCTTACGAGCCTAGCTGAGTTGTTCGAAAATGTGACTGAACACATTGACGAAGGAAGAGTGGTGGACGTGATGTACATGGACTTCAGCAAGGCGTTTGATAAGGTCCCCCATGCAAGACTTCTTGAGAAGGTGAGAGGGCATGGGATCCAAGGGGCTTTGGCCATGTGGATCCAGAACTGGCTTGCCGGCAGAAAGCAGAGATTGATTGTGGATGGGTCTTTTTCTGCATGGAGGTCGGTCACCAGTGGAGCGCCCCAGGGATCTGTTCTGGGACCCTTGCTGTTTTTCATTTTCATAAATGACCTGGATGAGAAAGTGGAGGGATGGGTTAGTAAGTTCGCCGATGATACAAAGGTTGGTGGTGTTGTGGATGGTCTGGAGGGATGTCAAAAGTTGCAGCGGGACATAGACAGGATGCAAGACTGGGCGGAGAAGTGGCAGATGGACTTCAAGGCAGATAAATGTGTAGTGGTCCATTTTGGCAGGAATAATGGGATGAAAGAGTGTAGGAGTCTTAGCTGTGTTGAAGAGCAGAAGGATCTTGGGGTCCGGGTCCATAGGACTCTTAATTCGACCTCGCAGGTGGAGGATGTGGTCAAGAAGGCGTATGGTGTACTGGTCTTCATTAATCGAGGGATTGAGTTTAGAGTCGGGAGGTAATGATGCAGCTTTATAAGACCCTTGTCAGACCCCACTTGGAGAACTGTGCGCAGTTCTGGTCGCCTCACTATAGGAAGGATGTGGAAGCTATTGAAAGAGTGCAGAGGAGATTTACGAGGATGTTGCCTGGATTGGAAGGCATGCCTTATGAAGATAGGTTGAGGGAGCTGGCACTCTTCTCCCTGGAGAGATGAAGGTTGAAAGGCGACCTGATAGAGGTCTATAAAATGTTGAGTGGAATAGATAGGGTGGATTCTCAGAGGCTATTTCCCCAGCCTGAAATGGTCGCTATGAGAGGACACAGGTTTAAGGTGTTGGGAAGCAAATACAGAGGGGATGTTAGGGGTAAGTTTTTCACTCAGAGGGCGGTGAGTGAATGGAATCGGCTGCCGTCGGTGGTGGTAGAGGCGAACTCACTGGGGTCTTTTAAAAGACTTCTGGATGAGTATATGGGAACTAATGGAATAGGGGGTTATAGATAGGTCTATGGCTTGGTAGGTAGAGATGGATCAGCGCAAGTCGTGGGCCGAAGGGCCTGTTTGTGCTGTAGTGTTTTATGTTCTATGTAAATCAGAAGGGCCTGATACATTGGATCTATTCTCTCTCCACAGATGCTGTCAGTCCTGCTGAGATCTTCCAGAATTTTCTGTTTTTGTGAGGAATGAGGTGGCTGTGTCCCTTGAGCTGACAGTTAGTGAGCTCCCTGTAACTGTGTGATGGGTTTAGGAATGTGTGAGTTCAGAATGATGGGAAGGGTGACTTACCCTGGTGAGTTCATTCATCCGCTTGCTTGGTGACTATCCTGTTTTCTGGGGCATTGGTGCTCATCACTGTTGTCACTGCTTCCCATGCTGGATTTGTCACTTTTGGTGAGGTTTTTCATTCAAACCTGCTATAGAGAACTTTGTGGCAGGTCTCCACTGTGTCCAGTAGGTGCTCAAGGGAGGTGAACCTGAATTTAAGAGCAACCCGTTTCTTCTCTTTGGAAGTCATAATTTTCTACCATTTCCAACCATTATCTTGCAATTGAGTCTGTGTCTATATATGCCTTGTTTGTGAACCCAACTCTCTACTCACCTGATGAAGGAGCAATGCTTTGAAAGCTCGTTCTACCAAATTAACCCATTAGACTTTAACCTGGTGTTGTGAGACTTCTTACTATGTCCACCTCAGTCCAATGCTGGCATTTCCACATCATGGCTCCCACGGGAAAGGGGTGGGGCCTAAACTGACCTAAAATCAGCAAATAGCAGCAGAGAGTACAATTGCACATGCTCTGTCAGTGATTGTCTCCCCCAGGTATAGCTGGCCTTCATGGTTGACTTGCCTCTCCTACCCCCCTCACCTCGTTCTCTGCATGGATATCCGGTATCCTCTTAGGGTGCAAAGCTGATCTCGCTGGATATCCGGTGCCCATAAGATCACAAGAGGCAAGAAATCAGGCACAAACCTGATTTCTCAGCTCTCTCGTGATTTTACCAGCTCACCCCGCCAATGAGCCAGCAGAGTGAGAGGGTAAGATTGCGGCAAATGAGTGGATTGGGTATGGAATGCACTACCTGGAAGTATGGTGGAGCCAGATTTAATCAAGGCATTCAGAAGGCCATTAGATGATTTCTGGAATAGTCACAATGTGCAGGAGTATAGTGAAAAGGCAGAGAAACACACTAAGTTATGATGCTCATTTGTAGAGTTGGTCTTTGACATAGGTCAAATGGTCTATGTTGTAACAGTTCTGTGATTCTATGGGAGCTGTTGACCAATTTGATTGACAGTCAGCTCTCCAGCACATGCAAGCAGAATGCTGTAATGGTTGGTGTAGGCACTACAATGCGATTCCTGGGACAAAGAGTGTCAGTGTAAGGTAAGCAGCAGGGGTCGAAGAGAAATGTGGGTAGGGTATATTCTGTGGGGAGTTTGCACAGGTACAGGGGTGGAACAAAATGGGGTGGGGGAACTTCATTCATTCAAAAGAGTTTCCAATAGAGACTCCAGCTCAATATTGATGAAGTCTCCCTCCCTAAGATATCTGACATCTGCCAGCCTGAAAATTGAGTCTACATGGCGATTTAAGGGCCTTACTAGGGACAAGGAGGAGATCCCAGGATGATGGTAAAATTCAGCCCTATGAGTTTATGTTTTATTTTGTCATTTGTTGACATTTCAGTATGGTAGCCACAAACAGTTGTTTGTAACAAACAAAATGTTAACGCTCAGCTCGCCCATTATATCAGACATCGTACAAAATCCAGGATATTTTCCCCCTTCCATCACTCAGATGAAGAACTAAAAATCACAAATACTGTAAGGTCATACTGCATTATAACCTTATGATAATGCATTAGTAGAGAGTTGAATGACGACATTATTGGCTGCTGATGTTTGTAGCTACTCCCGCTATTCCAGGAGATCCTGAATCCACTGTAAATTATATGAAACCACTCTGTGACTTCCATCATCAAACTGTGCCTAGGTTGATCCCCCTTTTTGCTGCTCTCCAGTTTGCTCTGAAGAGATCAATGTAGCTGTTCAACTCTGATCAAATAGCCAATAAACTAATATTTTCTTTTCTGGGGTCATTTTTAAAATTTTTTTTGATCTTGCAGTTTCAAAGACTTTTATTTGTCAGATGGTCCTTTATGGAATTTTAAGCTTTTTAATAATATTTTCATAGAATGTGGACATTGTTAGAAGGCATTACCCCTAAACGGAGTGGCTTAGTAGACCATTTGGAAAAATAGCTCAGAATGAACTACATTGCTGTGGATCTAAGGATGACAGCTTTCCTTCCCTAAAGGACATTAGTGGACAAGATGGAATTTTACAAGAATCGATGATAGCTTCATGATCCCATGACTGAGATTAACTTTATATTTCAGATTTATTAATTGATTTCAGATTTCACCAGTTACTGTGGTGGGATTTGAATCCAGGCCCCCGACACATTAGCCTGGGCTTCTGGATTAACAGTCCAGCAACATTACTGCTACACCACTATCTCATCAAATGTCATAGCATCCATATTTCAAAGGACTCCATTTTCTTCCACAAATCTTTACTTACTGTTCAATGATGGTGGATCTCTAAACCTTTGCGTCCATCTTGTCTATAGAAAATTAGATAAATAAGAGGGAAATATAAATTCTTAATGTAAAAGAAGATAGTGATTTATCATTCCTATTGGCTGTGGAAAACAAAAACGTTTGAATATTCTTGCAGATGAACTTATTTTTAAAATAATATGAGTCCTCACTTAAAATAGAGGTTGTTTTCCCTGAAAATCTCCCTTTTAAGTGAGGCATGGTTTCCCTTAGGAATCAATGTTAAAGCCAGGGTTAAGTTCTTGAAGACAATATTTGACCAGAAAAATCAATATAAAAATTCGAACATTCTACCATACATGTGTAGCACTGCACATTCCCTGGCTGAAATAATTTGCAAAATAAATCACTGAATATAGCAAAAACACTCTATAAATTTAAATTCAACAACATTCACTAATCTCTCTTAAACAGTCACGAATGACCTGTTTCTGCTCTAGCTATAGGGTCTGAGATGACTTGTATAGTAAATGCAACAAGCAATCTGCAGACTTTGCTACGTGTAGGCAAGTGTTGCTTGGAAGGTCAGTATCTTTTTATTACTGCCGTCCCAAATGAACTTCTTCCCATTTTGGTTGGTCACCACAAGTTGCTGATGATGTTTGACATTTGCAGAAATACTTGAGGAATCCCAGCCATTTCAGTGGAGACAGCTTTGAGTGATTCAGAGCCTTAATATTGGGCATTTTAGCTTGGGGAAAACTTTGTTGTGGTTTTGCATTTCTTGTCATTGTATTCTGATGATCTTTTGATGAGCCAGTATCACCAACAGGCTTGAAAAAGCTATCCATGAACTGTTGGGTAGCTTTAATTTGCTTTTTATGGTAGATCTCTTGTAGTAGTTCATAGTATCATTGAACAGTGCTCACATGAGAATGGCACTTCCTATTCAGATCATTCTCTGTTAAGGTTTCCATTGTTTTGAGTTGGAAAAGTCTTAACTGTTGTTTCTTTGATAAAACTCGAGTAGGTTTTGTTTCAGCACATTCTTTTTCTTGAGCTCGTTGAATCCCCAGCTACATCAGGTTCTTTCAGACAACTCCTCCCTACGCAATGCAAGTAATTCCATTAACGGCATATCACTTGCAGCATTAAGGTCAGCACCCCTAATTTTTTAGTGCAATGAGCCAGGAGAACACTGCAACGGCTGATTTGCGAGGTTTGCGCAAGCACTCCCACCCTGCTTCTGTGTCCCAGTGCCAGATTTCCAACGGCATCAGCTCCACACCAGAAAACAGCCAAGGGATGCATAGACCATTTAAATAGTCATTTCAATATTATTTGAATGTTATCACAGGCGCGGGACTGAATTCTCTGGCTCTAATTAGTGTCTCCTAATTAGTATTTCACTCCAGCAGAGATTATAGTAGCTTCCATTTTGGGGAGGTAGCAGCTAGAGTGAAGAAGGGTAATTGAAGCTCCCAGAGGATGGTAGCAGGGCATGGTGCTTGCTGGGCATTGGCACTCTGGCAGTGACAGCCTGGGGCCCCTTGCACTGTTCAATGGGCAAAGTGTCAATGCCCAAGGTGTAACTTGGCATTGCATAAGTCAGTGCCAAGGTGGTGGGGCCTGATGGGATGGGGCCTAGGGTGTGATCGGTGGGGGTCAGGAGTCCTGCTGCCACTCTGCAGTCAGGATTGGTGGGGAAGGCAGGAGCCCAGCAGTTGGGCTGGGCTGGGTGTTTAGCCTGCTGGGGGGTCAGCACTGCGGGTTAGGAGGTGCTGGATATCATGGCGGGCTGGAAGGAGTGGGGTCAGGTGGGCCCAGGAACAGTTAGTGGGGCAGCAAATGGTCCGTGGAGATGTAGAGAGCTGGCATTGTGGGGAATCGAACTGGCCAGCAAATTGGGAGGCCATCACTGCAACACCATTGTGCATGCACTGATTTCTGCTCTGACTAATCAGCAACTATGCAGTGGCCTACTTAGCGGGCTGATTTCTGCCTCTCTAGCAATTTAATGACATTCAGACTGGTGCCCTCTGCAGTGCACAGAGTTTGGGAGATTCTTCTCTGAACTCTCACTGAAAAACAAACATGAATTACTTCACTTCTCACACGAATTCGACATTTAGAATTTTTTTGGCTGAATTCCACCCAGTATGTCTGGGATGCTTGGGGTCCTTGATTATGCTGGCTGTTTTGCTGAGGCGGCGGGAAGTGTAGACAGAGTCAATGGATGGGTGACCGGTTCGTATGATACACTGGGCTTCATTCATGACCTTTTGTAGTTTTTTGCAGCGTTGGACAAAGCAGGAATCATACCAAGCTGTGATACAATCAGAAAGAATGCTTTCTATGGTGCATCTGTAAAATTAGCTGAGCATTGTAGCAGATATGCCAAATTTCCTTAGCCTCCTGAGAAAGTAGAGGCATTGATAGGCTTTCCTAACTATAGTGTTGGCATGGAGGGACCAGGACAGTTGTTGGTGATCTGGAGAACTTTGTCCCCATTGATGTAAACAGGGGCATGTACTCCACTACGTCCCCTGAAGTCGATGACTATCTCCTTCATTTTATTGACACTACGTGAGTGATTATTGTTGTTGTACCAGTTCACCAGCTTCAGATTTTTGAATGCTTTATGTACATGTCTATCAGATGATCTACCTATGAATATCAATTCTGATTGGATATATTCCTGGAGTTAATCAAGTAACATTTGATTACATGTGTATTTGTACACAACTTGCAAACATTTATCATATAAAAGTTGGGTTCCTTATGGTTGAGTGTCTTTGCTTGTCCATAACTTTACTTTTGAGTAAAAACTAAAATAATTTAAGAATAACTTTATGTAAAAGTAGACTGCCATTTTTTGGCTAAGTGTCAACTTGGGCAGGAAAGTGGAATGTAGCCTGTCAGTGCACTGCCAGCTTTTCCAGCAATTTTTTAAATATTTTGTCAAAAGTTAGTATGCAGCAGGCCCCACAACTTCATAATGACAGCCTCCACCTCACCAGCAACTTAGGAAGGATGCCCAGTTGTAAAATAAAAAGGAACACTCCATGGACACAGGAATCTCCTGGCCTCCCACAACAAAATTCCCTCCATCCCATCATCACCATGGATCCCCTGGCACTTTCCCCAGACTGTCTCCCGTCAGTGTACTGCCCAGGCATGACCTCTTCTCCCCTGTGCACCTCTAGTGGATTCTGTTCACCAGATGCACATCATGGGGGACCTGTTGTGATTCACATTATCGTGCCCTCATGCAAATGTGAATGGGAAAACAATCAGCCATAATGCACATCCAAACAGATGTAAATGGTGATCCTGCCTTTTAAAGTCATGATCACCTTTATATTATTGGAAGGAGTGGGGGCAGGGGCGGGAAGGAAACAGGTCAATTGAACAAGGAAATCCCACCAACATGAAAGCAATTTTCAACCTTTAGTTCGTTTTTCATGCCAGCAGGACTCGGCACACCATTCACTTTGATCCTGCTGCTGTCAATGAGAATTTCCGTTGAAGCCACCTTACACTGCTAGGAAACTCAGTGTGAACGGCAGCTGAATTCGGGCCAATATGTTTTGCAAATTCATCTCATTTCTTGTCTGGTTTTGAATTCAATTGAAAATTATGCCACCTGTGCCATTTGCCCAGTGTTGACAACACACGAATTCTCCTTTATGACAGTGGGCAGGAAGTACTTGGACCCAGAACTTAAATCTGACATATTAAAAGTTTGGAATACACAGTCACAAAACTCTCCTATGTTTTCTCTTGATGTTCAAAGGAGATTAATCATTGATTCCAGGAGACTTCCAGACAAGGGATGGCCAATCCCATATTTAACATTACTGTCATGTTGACTTTGAAAATCTAAATTTCATAACATAAAGCTACAATTCATTTACTTTATACAATAGCACAGACTAGTGGATAGGAATGGCAAATAGCTGAACCATTATTCTGCATCTGTTAATGAAAAAAATGTCCCAATGAATACTTGTTCTACGAAATACATTGGTGAGATAAAATGTTGGAAACAAGGGAATTGATTATATGTTATTTCAAAGGTAATAGGACATGTGCTCCAGTACATCTTTGATGTAAACGAAATGTGCACACATCAAATGTTTACACAAAGGACTTAGAACATAGAACATAGAGCACTACAGCACAAACAGGCCCTTCGGCCCACAAGTTGTGCCGATCATATCAGTACCTACCAGGCCATAGAACTATCTGTAACTCCCAATCCCATTAAATCCCATGTACTCATCCAGAAGTCTCTTAAAAGACCCGCGAGTTCGCCTCTACACCACTGACGGCAGCCGATTCCATTACTCACCACCCTCTGAGTGAAAAACTTACCTCTAACATCTCCTCTGTACTTGCCCCCCAGCACCTTAAACCTGTGTCCTCTCATAGCGACCATTTCAGCCCTGGGAAATAGCCTCCGAGAATCCACTCTATCTATTCCTCTCAACATCTTATAAACCTTTATCAGGTCGCCTCTTAACTTTCATCTCTCCAGGGAGAAGAGACCTAGCTCTCTCAATCTATCTTCATAAGGCATGCCCCCCAATCCAGGCAACATCCTTGTAAATCTCCTCTGCACCCTCTCAATAGCTTCCACATTCTTCCTATAGTGAGGCGACTAGAACTGCGCACAGTACTCCACGTGGGGCCTGACAAGGGTCTTATAAAGCTGCATCATTACCTCCTGACTCCTAAACTCAATCCCTCGATTAATGAAGGCTAGTACACCATATGCCTTCTTGACCACATCCTCCACTTGTGGGGCCGCTTTAAGAGTCCTATGGACCGGGACCCCAAGATCCTTCTGCCCCTCAACACTGCCAAGACTCCTATCCTTGATACTATATTCCTTCATCCCATTGGTCCTGCCAGAATGGACCACCACACATTTATCTGTGTTGAAGTCCATCTGCCACTTGACTGGGTTTTTTTTTCATCCACATTTGCTTTCAATAAAATGCTAGTTCAGTGGAGTCAGAAGTGAGTTACCAGCCATAGAACACAAAACCTCTGACTTAAACTGGTAGCCGCAACGCTTAGATGGCTGTTGCTATTAAGTTTCTGGTCAATGGTGATCTTCAGGATATGGATAGTGGGGATTCAGCTCTGGTAATGCTAATTTGTGTGACACAAATATTGCCACTTATCAGCCTAAATCAGAATGTTGTTAGGTTTTTGTTGTATGTGGACATGGAATGCTTCAGTATCTGGCAAGTTGCGAATGTATTGAACGCTGTGCAATCATCAACAAACATCCCCACTTCTGATCATAATAGTGGACAGGTCATTGATGAAGCAGCAAAAGGTGGTTGAGCCAACGACACTACCTTGCAGAATTCCTGCAGTGATATCCTGGACTAAGATGATTGATCTCCAACAAGCAAAACCATCTTTCTTTGCATGAAGCATGACTTCAATTAGGGTAGATTTTTTCTTTGGGTTCCCATTGACTTCAATTTTGCTGGGACTCCTTGATGTCACACTGGGTCAAATGCCAAGAATAGTTACTCTCACCTCATACTGATAGTGAGAATATTTACAATATTTACAATTAACCAAGTGCGCTATTGTTATTCTTTTCACAAAACTAGGATATGAACTGATAAATATTTCATATTGTGCCTGACTAAAAGAGCAACATAAACCTGAAAATAATAATTTTATTGTCCAAACTCTTACACCATTATGGAAGCAATTAATTAGCTGAGACAGTAAAATATCTTTATATCACTTTATGTCTGATTTTGAATGATTGATTTGAATTTGCCTGGCAAACAGATGTTAAAGACTAGCTTTATTGGTGAGAATATTCTGTAACAAATACAGTTGCCAGTGTGCTAATAATTAAGCTGATGTGATCAAGAGCAACGCTGGTTATTTAAAAATATAAAAATATTTCTCTTCTCTTCCCTAGTCTAAGATTCACACAATTGCTTTTTGATCATTATTGACATTTGTGAGAAAGACACAAATTACCAGGTTACTTTGTCAATAGTTTAAGTAAATCCCTTGATTTATTGAAAAATTACTACATTGATTTTTAAAATCACATTGTTTTACGGACATGTCAAGAAGAGTCAGAACCTTTTATCAAGAAAATTTATAAAATTGAACACAAATGTGCTGTCAGAATCATTTGCGTAATGATATCTAAAAGATTTTTTTCTTTCATCGAATGTGGGCATTATTGGCTAGGCCAGCATATATTGCTATCGCTAATTCTCCTTGATAAGATGGTGGTGAGCCTCCTTTTGAACTGTCAAAAAAAATCAAAACCATCTTGGTGTTGAAAACTGACAACATTATTTAGCCTTACTTAAGCTTATTTTGCAACAAGGTTAAATTGCGTATCTCCAAAATTCAAGAACTTTATGGAATGTGACTTCAGTCCAAAGGGATCAGAGTGACAGAACCTATAATCTCACAAAGGAGATGTAGTTGCCTTGCAACTTAGACAATTTTAAACATATATGTGTATCTTGGGAGAAAAGAACTTTGAGAACTTATTTATGTGAATCTTATTTTCCTATAGAAGATCAGTGCAAAGATAGTGTTGTTTTTGTTAAAAAAAAACCTGGGGCTTTACTATTGTAGAAATTTTATATTTTCATGCTTCCTCATTGCGTTTTGACTTTTTAAAAGAGCAGCTCTTATCAACCACACAAAGCTAGCTTTGGAGGCAGATGGGGGGGAGATTTGCAGAGGTACCAGTTAGTTCAAGCACCCAGCACAATCCTGCCTCCCAGCAAACATGCCAGAGGCAAATGAGCAATGGAAACAGTTACCCTACAGGTAGCGACAGGTAGCCAATTAGTGACTTTTGGGCCAGACTGAGGAGACCACCAGAATCCAATTGTTGGCAGATTAGCTCATGATGCCGATAAAGCCAGGCCTTCGATTAGCCATTTCCAGTAAGATCACAGGGGTGGCTTGGCACGAAGCTTTGGTCACGACCTCAGAAAATCTTCAAAGAGCATGGTTCTTATCATTCCATGATTGCATTTTGTGTGAATTTTGTTCTTATTTATTACTAGTGATATAAAGCAATGTGGATGCTTTATGTATAATTTAGATTTTATCCAGAATTCTCTGGGCCAACAAAATGGGAGGAGATCCATCAGCGAGTACTAAAAGTTTTGAAATCAAACAGTGCAAGACAAAAGCTGCATTTTGTAAGTATTGTAATAATTTGACTTATTCAGTATTGGAAACAAAGACCGAAAATTCCCTGAAAAACTAAACCTAAAGTCACTTAAGAACTTAATGTTGGAATGGAAATGAAGGGAAACTAAATAATTAAATTTGAATTTCAATATGCTTGTATTTCGCATAGTTTTTTGAGAGCTTAACTTCTATTTTGTATATTCAGCAATGGTTCTATTTTTTAAAAAATGCTTTGTGTATTCTTCCTTCATATTTCATTGTTGCGGCTACATTCCCTCCTCCCATAGACTGAGAAACCAAGGGTTGAATGTTCAGGTCCCACTGGGGAAGCAATGGGGGTAGGGCAGTGGAGGAGATGCAAAAATACTGATGCGGTGCTGTCCGATGTGCCATTCTCAATCCCAGTAAGTTTCACCAGGATGGGGAGAAAGTAGCTTCAAAATCTCACTCAAACCATAAGCCTTGGCAATTAAGATTGTGAAAGGACTCATTGAGAGCCTAGATTACTTTAATCCTGGACTGAGACTTGGACCCACAGTCTTTTCACTCAAAGATGAAAGTACTTCCACAAAGCCAAGCTAACAATTGAGGAAAAATAGATATTTTACTCAGATGAGATGATACAGGCTATTACCAGGTCTGCCAAATGGGAAATTATTCCAACTTTTTCTATGAAGAACTAATAAAAATCCTTTACTGATAGTTAAACAATGTTACATAGGAATCAACTGGTCAATATTTTTGAGATTGAAATCGCATCTCAGTTTACTAAGATTTTAGAAAGAAATTTCACAATTTTAACAGCCTAAGTATTGAAGTTTTGATGTTGATGTATGTGTTTTGTTCTTTTGGCATTGTTGGAAATTCCAATATAGCATAAAATTGTGCATAGCGTGTGTTGACATTTCTCATGTGCTCTTGATAGTTGTGGCTTCTTAGTGGGAAAGGAGGTCAGCTGATTATTTAATATTCTGGCATGAAGCTTTGCACCTCAGAATGTTGTTGACATGCCTATTGAAAATAGTGAAGTATAATTTTTAGTAATTATCAGTTTTTTTGACTATTGCTTCATGTTGTAGGATTCTTTTGCTGAAGCAGATTATCCTTCAGGCAGAAGATCTGCCTCATCTATTGATCGATTGTGTGACACTTCAGACCATCTCAGGTACAGATGGATTTAAATATTAAAATTTTCTGAAGCTTGCCTTGAAACTCTTAGGTTTGAGAAACTTCAGGCAGTTTCCAAGTAAGAGAGCTTGTTTTAACTACCTAACCATCTACCATCATCATCGATTTAAGACAATATACCAGATGTTTGTTTCAGCTATTTAAAAATCTGCAATTTCCTGATCATCCAAAACACCCTATTAAATATATCCCTTGAAATACCTAAATGCTCTTTTACTATTATCTGGCTAAAAAGATGGACCTTATTGTTTTCTACAGTCTGCCTTATTGTTGTTGCTTTAATTCAACTAATATCGATTTTAATTGTCCTCAACTGATCTTCAAATGAATCCCATACCTCGTAGTACAAAAATGCACAGGATCAGAAAGGATTATAATCCACTTGACAAAATCCAGAGTCAGTGAACTAACATATCCTGTGATATTTATTATACCTTCTTGAGCAAACTTTGCTTCATTTTCTTGCCAGAAATATCATCTGGTGTTCTCATTGTCAGCCATCATCAAAGTGGAAGCCTAAATCATGTTCGCCAGTTAGAAGAACCCCTGAAGAAATTCATGGCAATTGTTTATTTTGTGTTTGGCCTTCAGTTTTCACCTTCCCATGTAATGCCTGTGGTCTAGGCCTTGCATGTTTCACTTTATCTTGAGAGATACACCCTAACTTAATTTGTATTCAACCTATGACGTCAACATGTTCTATCTTTAGAATTTGAAAGCACTGTAAAAGTACTATAGATACATTTTATATATTTTTCTCTGAAAATATTTTAGTTTCTTTGTAACAAATTACTGATTTTTGAAGCGTATTAACTGTTAGAATAAAATAGATAAGTTGCAAGCTTTGTAAAATTAGTAGTACAGATGTACAATCTGGACTTCTTTCTGTCCTTCTACAGTTCAGTGCTTCAGAAAAATGCTTCTGTACATTTGGGTGATGGTGATTATTGGTCGAATCGTGCTGCTATTTATCAAGGGAAGCCTCACAGGGCAATCTTTGAAGAAAGTCTAGAAAAGATCTACAGAACTATGTACAAGAAAGCTGCAGATAGCACATAAAGATTACAAAGATCAATATACTTCTGTCTGTTACTGTGTTTGTCTTGGGTTTGGGGCTTTTCCTCCAACCTGTTGCTGTTGTATTAGAATTCACAAATAATGATCAATAATTAATTGTATTCGTGGTATGTTTTCTATCTATAGCAATAATTAATGTCCATAATAATCATTACAATTTTGGTTTTTGATATCAGGAAAAAAATTAGGTTTTTGGCAATTTCCCTATTTATTTTGAAAATAAATTCTGCTTTACCCATGTGCTAAATGTGGGAGCACAAAGTTCAGCTATAGTATATTAAAGTTATTGAAACATTTTACATTTTGCATTAAATATATGGTGACTCTGCAAATTAGTTTTAGAAATAACAAACGAAAGCATTGGCATACTCAGACTTTGGAGAAAAATATTTTGTTACTATTTGGAGAGCTTGCAAAGCTCTACTTGCTTAAATTATGTACACTCCATTAAATCAATAGTGAGTTGATGTTAGGATCAAAGGCTGTATCTGTGAAAAGTGAATATTATGCTATTAATCTCTGTTAGAAATCAAAATGATATCTATTTAAAAATAAAGCACTTCACATTGGTTAGGTAGGCTAAATGTCAAATGCAGTCAGTAAAGGATAGCAGTCTGCTTTTATGTAGTCTGTTCACAGAAAAGTTCAATTCTAATTAAAAATTCCGAGTTGTCATAGTATACTGAGCATTGTATGCATATTTTATGAATCATTGTAAAATTCCAGTAAAATATACCTTCTAATTAATCTTTCCAGTTTAGGCAGTATATTGAACAATATATTTTAAGCTATTGCAATTCTTAAGATTTACAGCTAATCACTAAATGCTAGTTTTGTGCCTCAAGAATTTAACATCTTTTTTATTATACTCAACTTTGTTGGAGAATAATTTGCAATCTGACAAATCATTCCTGAACATTGAATATTAAAATAACATATTTTGGTGTAGTTGTAGAAATACATCTTTTCCAGTAACTTCCTCAGTTTCTTTTAATCGCCCAGATCTAACTCTAGAGAAACGGTGAACAACCATTTATACCAATTTTTCTGGGGATTCAACAGATCTTCCATCAAAGTAATGGCAGGAGATCATAGAACCATCTGAAAATTCTACTCCGTTTATCTAAACTAAGAAAAGATGATGGTGTTGAGGATGTTAAA
Organism: Sphyrna mokarran; assembly: GCA_024679065.1. Classification (NCBI taxonomy): domain Eukaryota; kingdom Metazoa; phylum Chordata; class Chondrichthyes; order Carcharhiniformes; family Carcharhinidae; genus Sphyrna; species Sphyrna mokarran. The sequence goes on from JAGIQG010000009.1 coordinate 39,864,211, forward strand.
AAGTGACTGATTTATGAAATTGTTACAATGGGCCCTTACTGAGAAATGTTAAACACTGGAATATAAGGGGTTAAGAAAGTATACAGGTAGTTTAACATTAGAGAAACTATTGAAGTACATTGGCAGATCCTGTTAAATTTATTTATGGTTTTGATGATTTTTGTGAACTCCAAATGTCTGAACAACTGTATGTTACTAATTTATTTTTAATGTAAATCAGCATAAGAACTTGTTTTGTTACTTGAATTTATGTTTTTAAATCTACAAATATAAAAGATGGTTAAAGGAGTGAATCAACCTGTTGAGGACCCAATACAACATGTCTGGTATAGTTTTTTCATTGTTTACTGAGAGACGTTTTGTCTAACACAAACAGAAGTGATTTGAATTTCATGTAATTATTTCAAATTTTGAGTGGAATGGTTTTAGAAAGGGTTTTCATTGAAACCTGCACTATATTCTGCATTTTTTAAAATGTATTTTTATAGAGTAAGTTGTATTAAAAACTTTAATTTTCCCTTTAACTTCAATGAACGTAAGAAAATGTAAGTTCCATGTTTTTCAATTGTTTGTTTTAATATTTGGATATATTCTACTGAGATTGCAGGAGACTTGAATTTGACTTAATGGGCATGGAGGTAGGAAAAATTTCAGATGAAACTCCAGGGTTAGGTTCGGAGAGGAAGTTTCAGGCCACTGTTTTTCATAGCATAGTGTAACTGCACTATATTTAGCAAAGCAAAATGTTATGTTTAATAACTGCGTGATTACAAATTTTTAATGATATTGTGTGATTGCAGTCTTTCATAAGATTTATTTAATGAGATTATGTTTAGTAACACAGTAATTGCACGGAGTTTAATAATAGAATGATTGCATTATTTTTAATAACACAAAGTGATAACATGACGCTTCAGCAATGAAGAATGATTTCCACCATGTTTAATAACTGGATTGTTACATACAGGCCGGAAGAAAGGCAGGTGGACCCCAAAAGTATCAGCGCTGTCTGCCAGCATGTTGATTTTGGGACACCATTGCAGCAGCAGTTCACCAGGACAGGAGGAAGGATGGGATAGTGTTCTATCTGTCTCCTGATTCAGGCCAACTGAAATTTCTAAGAGTTCATTATAATCCAATTAAAGGCGCAGGTTGAATTTTTTTTTTTACAGGAGTAAATGTGTTTTGTGCACTGTCTGATGCTGACCAGCTGAAGGCATGGATACAGAATGGTGAGTTGGTCATGGCCAATCCAGGGCATTACTCTGGCCCCATAAGAGGATGAGTGTGCAGAGGAGTTCTCAGCATTTGAAAAACAGGTACCCTTGGCACTGCATAGTTGGCATTATGAGCAGACGCAATATTCAGACGTTCATTTGACCAGAGATTTTCCCCTCAATATGGAAGATCCATTTCATTTCATGACCACATGCTACTTTTCCTGTCATGGCAGCAATAAAAAGAGTGTCAGATATGTGGCTTAAAATGTCACATTAACAGAGTGCAAAGGAAAGTAAACAGATAGTAAGAGACAGTTTCCATAGTTATCCACTTAGTGCTCCATATGAAATGGTGGCCTTCACTCTCAACCATTCCTATTTGTGGGTTCGGAGGAGGTAGAAGAATCCTACTCACATGTCGGCTTACAACCAAGATGCACATTGCAGTTATGGATTGGAATGAGAAAGATAAAGGCAAGTAGTCTTTCATATGAGTGGTTTATAGGTCTTCTATAATTACATAGTAGGACAAAGTATAAAGAAAGATAATGGGAGCTTATCAGAAAGGTACAGTGATAATCATAGAGGATTTTAATCATAGACTGGAAAATCAGATGGGCAAAGGTAGTCAAGATGGGGAATTCATAGAATGTTTTAAGCAACATTTCTTAGAAGTGCAGACTATACTGGACCTGGTACTGTGTAACAAGACAGGATTAATTGATAACCACATAGAGAAGGTATGCTGAGATAGTTGTGATCATAATATAATTGAATTTTATATTCAGTTTGAGGGAGAGAAGAATGGGTCCAATACAAATATCTTAAGCTTAAGTAAGGGTCATTTTGTGGGAATACAATGAGATTAAGGCATAGGTTATTTGAGATGCATGTCAGACATTTTAAAGAGATATTACAGAAAACATGAAATAAAATTCCAAGAAGTGGATACAAATAAAAAAGTTTATGTAAGTGAATTGGATCCTTGATATGTTGGGAGCATGTTTCCTTGTGGTAGAATCTAGCACTAGGGCTCACTGTTTAAAAATAAGAGTCACCAATTTAAGACATGAGATTTTTTTTCTCTCAGAGAGTAATGAATCTTTAGAATTCCTTTCTCAAAAAACAGTTCCAGCAGAGTTTTTGGGGGCAATCTTACCGGCTCATCCCTCCTGTCAATCAGCATGGTGAGCCAGTAAGATTGGGTGAGAGGCAAAAAATTGTCATCCTTGCACTGCCCATTGGCAGCTTGGCATTGCTGCAGGGGTAAGGTCTGAAGAGAGGCAGGGCCAGTGATGGGGGCGTGGGAGAGAAGGCAGGGGACTCTGCAATCAGGGGATGGGAATCAGCCAGGCTGATGACCAATCCTGCAATCAGAGGGCAGTGAAGGTAATGTGTGCAGGTCGGGGAGGTGGCAACAGAGTAACCTGTCAGCGGTGGGTCCCAGTGTCCATGGGTGGAGGGATGGGGGAGTGACAGGAGATCTCCAGTATACTATATGTATGCAGTATATTGGGAGATTGGGGTATCTACATCTCTTGGAGATTGATATTCCAAAGGCCTTTCCTGAGGGTTGGAGATTACATTCACCTTGACAGAACATGAGGTCACTGAATTTTTTATGGCAATGAATCCCTTTTCTTCTTCTACTGCTGTCTGAACCCAGGCTTCTTTAGTTTCAGCTGATGACTTCCTGCTGCCATCCCTCCCATCGGAGGCAGATTTGGGACCTGAAAATAGCTTCAACTGCGGCTTCTGGCCTCAGTAGGAAAAATTCAGCCCTGTGATTTGACACATTAGATGCACAGTCTCATCTGAAAACATTAACCATATAGCTCAAATTCATCGGAATAGAACAGGCAATTTCACAACTGTTTAAATATTTTAGCAGTTAAAATGCAACATTCATAAATAGTTGAACTGATAATTTTTTAAAATGCATTCTCCATGCTAGATTTACTAACTAAATTCATTATTTCCAGTCCTGTGGACATTAGAAGACAATTTTTATTATTTATTCGTAAAAGTCAAGAAATTGGAGGGGCATCTATACAACCCACTCAAATGTCCATATGGAAAGCCCACATGTTTCTTATTAGTATCATTCAGGTAAACTGCCAGGCTCTAAAGGCCAATTAGCAAACCAATAGGCCCAAAATAAGGAGACCCCTTAAAGAATGCTGGATAAAACAATTTTCACTTGATAGCAATGGGTAGAGAAATGCACAGAAGCCTGTGTATATCTAAAAAATGCAACAGGATTGTACAACCTGAATAGAACCCTTCTTCGTAGCTATAATCGGTCTCCTGTTGATTTTGGTTGTGCTTGTTGTGCATTAATTTGCAAGGTTGCCTGAAAGTTAGGCTGAACTGGGATGTCCAAAAGATGACATTTGTGCACCCTCAATTTTCCACCATCAATTCTTCAAGCAAGAAATGGGCAGTTGACAGGCACCTCAAAAGTTTTTATAAGTAAAATGAAAACTCCAAAGCAAAATATTTAGGGCAGGATATATTTTCACGATGTATATGAACTGTTGTCATCAACATATTTTTATGAAGTTCTATTTATTAGCACACTAGCGAAGTTGTTTCCTTTACAATCAGTACTCTAAATTAAAATTACTGTTAATAGCAACTATTAAGAACAGATCCCAGATGAATTATTATTGATTTCTGAATTAGATCTTTTGATATGCATATTATTAATTCAAGCTCTAGCAAGCAGTGTTGTTCCTTTACTGAAGAGCAGATGATATAATAGACTAAATGTTTCTCCTTGATTAGACTAGACAACAGAATAAATGAAAATGCGTCAATGATGTCTACCACCAATTCATCATCTAACATATTTTCTTCACTACTAAAACAACAAATCTTTTCTCCCTATCCCGTAGTTTATAATTGAAAGTAGAAACACATCTAGGCCCCCAGGTTGATTTCTCTCCCATCTACCAGTGCTACTGTTTCTTCAAGGAGCCACAATGGAAAAAGTGACTATAAGCCAGTAGTAACAACCTTGACCTGCTCCCATAGAGGAGAGCATTTGAGCAGTCTACTTTCCCATCATCCTGTCCATATCATTTCACTACTGAAGGCTTTTCAGAAAAGTATTTACTGGGTCAAATAGATAAATCTTCATGGCACTCCTACTCCTTTAGCAGCACTCCCATCTGCTGCAACGCTGTAGCAACAGACCTGCTGCAATACTGCTATAAATTTGTATCATTGAAGTAGCAATGGGAAATCTTTACAGGAAGAAGCCTCATCTTTCATTCTCCAAACCTAGAAAATTAGGTTGGGTTCCAGCAGTGTTAATGATATGTACCTAGACAGTGCATAATGATGCTGGAGCACAATAACAGAGGACTTAGAAGCATGAGTAGCCCATTTGGCCCTTGGAGCCAGTTTTTCTATTCAATGGAACTATAGCTGATCTGGTTGGGATCTAAATTTCACTTTCCTTATGCTACAATAACCTTTGATCTTTTGACCATCAAAAAAAAAAATCCATCTAATTCAGTTTTGAGTAAATCCATTGACCTAGCTTCCATTACTTCTGGGGAATGGAATTTCAGAGACCAACAACTCTCCTCAAAAAATCTCCTTGTCTCCATCTTACTGTATCCCCTAATTCTAATCTACAAGCTTCATCCTCCCAGTATCCATCCAATCCAGATGCAGAATAGTGACCAATAAATCCAAAATTGAAGTTCATTCATAAAAAAGTGATTTGCAGTTTTTTAAAAAATGACTTTCTATTCAAACATTTCTAAGATTGTGAATAGAATAATTTTACATCTTTGCAAAGAGGTGCAGTAACTCAGGTGTCTGATCCAGATTTGATGTTTGATTGTACAGATGTCAAGTAATGTGAGATCTCCACTTGGAAATCATCTCACAACAATTGCAGTGCAATTCCAGGTGAACTTAACAGTGGTTTGTTACCTAAATTATTTTGTTTGAATTGATGGTTTCAATGATAAGACACACTGGCTGGTCCTAATTGATTTCAACATTAAAAATTCCTGCACCTTTAAAGTGGCATCTGGGCCTTTTGGCCAAATGCAAATAAGATCAAGCCTTGGAGGAGGAGCTATGCCTATTTCAATCAGCTTGGATCATGTAGATCAAGACCAAGACAGGAGGTGTCTTGTCAGCTTGGATGGGGAAATGTCTCAACTTGTTGAGACTCTGAATTGGACTTAATTGGATTGAATTGGAATAAAAACAAAAAAAAAATTAAGAATTCCTGCACCTGTTCTGTAACAGTTACTGATTCACAATAAACAGTATAACTATTCTATTGATGGTTGAAATTTCAGATGCCAAGCAAATGGCTACAGTATAACTGCAGCTTGTATTTTCATTAACATGATTAAATATTTTTGTACAATTATGACACATTAAGCAAAATCAGCTTGAAGTTAATAAAATAGTTTGCTGTTTGGTGTTTACAGCACATGTTGTAAGACAACACTTTTTTAAACTTCTAAATAAAGTTAAGATGGAGTAAAGATTTCAGTTTGTATGTTATAATATAACAATATATTATTAAAATCAGCTTCAGCTATAATTTTTCATTTTAATCAAGTCCAATTATTTGGTTGTGTATTCATTAAAATATGTTTCATATAACAGACGCACAATAATTTCATGGCTCATTTCTACACTTAATAGCTCCCACCTCCTAAATCTTAACTAACAGGATTATGGGAGAATCTTCACAATACAAGAATGCAAGAGTTTAAGCACAGCCAGGGATGGAAAATAAATGCAAATCTTATCAATGATGCCCACTTCCCAAGAGAGAGTAAAGTAAAATGTCCTTTTTTTTGTTCCAGTCAAAATGGTGCATTGTCTAATTCATTCTGTGTAACTGTACTGTCTTATCCCTGGCATCATTTTGATGAATTTACTTTTTGATGGTGAACAGAGAAAAGAGAGCAGTGTACAAAAGAACCTGGAGAAAGTAACAGTACACTTGATAAACAGTAGGAAACAGGGCAGAGTGGGATATAAAAAAATGCAGAGAGCACCAGACTTCACTTAGTGAGTAAGCAGGCGGAAGAGTGGAGAGAGATTTTTTTTAAAAAAAAGCATAGAAACAACAAGCTTTGACTTTGGAATGGCTGGAAAGAATGGGGATATAACCGCCAGATAGCTAGATTTGGTGAGTTGTTGGAAAAGCAAAAACAGAGCTCAGTACAAAACTGCTATTCAGTAGTTTTAAAGATGGTGTTCAGAAAGAAAAACCACGCTGTAACATCACAGAGAAGCAGGTGGGAAACTGGCTAGTGTTAAGGATCAGATCAGAAACTCCAAGATATATAATGAAATTAGCTTAGACCTTAATTTTTTTGAATTCGGCATAAGGACACATACTTTACTTTAGGACACATGCTTTACTTCAGGTATGTTTCAATTGACCCATTAAGAAGCTTTTATTGAAACAAACTTTTTTAACAACACAGCTGAAATATAATAAAAAATTAGCATAACTTTTACCAATTGAAATACTTACAAGGTATAAGAACATAGAACATAGAACATTACAGCACAGAACAGGCCCTTCGGCCTTCGATGTTGCGCCGACCAATATAAAAAGCAATGCCCCTCCAAACTAAACCATTCCCTTCTCTTCCATATACTTATCAACTAACCTCTTAAACGCCACCAAACTTGGCACATCTACAACTGCTGCAGGCAGGGCATTCCACTCCCTAACCACCCTTTGGGTAAAGAAATAATCCTCAACAGTATAATCCTCAACAGGTAGATATCTATACAGAACAAAGAACAACACAGCACGGGAAACAGGCCCTTCAACCCAATGAGCCAGTGCCACCATTTTAACATTGTGAGTTCCCTCTTCCACACATGACCCTTGTCTATGCTTATGGCACTCCATACTGGAAACCAGATTGAGGGGAGACAATTTAGGGACAATTTGTTACACCAATCAGCCTAAGAGCACATCTTTGGGGTGTGGAAGGAAACCTGGGGACCCAGAGAAAACGCACGCAAGCACGGGGAGAATGCGCAAACTCCCACAGATACTGGCCCAAATCCATGTATCTGCACAGCAAACAGTGATAGTCACTGAGTTGTCGTATTGCCCATCAGCTGGTCCAGTTTAAGCGTACACTGACGATGTGAAGCATTAGGCTATTTTGGAAACATCCAAGAGCAGCCCTTGCACGACTCACCACGTGTATGCCCCTTGTTGGACAATAAGGTGGACCGAAGTACCTGTGAATTAAAAGAGAAAAGCATCAATAACATGCACATCTTATGCAAACATTAAGGGAATCCCCAGAAGCTCAAAAGTAAAACAAGTGAGCCAGAAAATATGTTGGAAGGTCCAAGGAATCAATTGATTCCCAGGAACATTCCAAGGTTCTTGATCCTTATTTAAAACAATCTGCTATATCCCTCCATCTTTATTCCACTCATGTGCCTATCTAAGTATTCCTTAAACAATTCCAGTGTGCCTGCTTCCACCACTTTACTTGGCAGTGCATTCCAAACCCCCATAACCCTCTGTGTGAAAAACCTCCTCCTAACATCCGAATTATACCTCATCCCCCCTCACCCTAAGCCCATGGCCCCTCGTAATATTTGTTTCCAATATAGGAAAAAGCTTACCACTGTTTACTCTATCTATACCCTTCATAATCATATACGCCTCTATTAGATCTCCCCTCATCCTCTGTCTTTCTAAGGAAAAAAAACCCAATTTGCCCAATTTTCCTCATAACCCAGTCCTTCCATACCAGGCAGCATCCTGGTAAATCTCCTCTGCACTCTCTCCAGGGTCTCCACATCCTTCCAGTAGTAAGGCGACCAGAATTGGACGCAGTACTCCAAATGTGGTCTAAGCAACATTCTATACAACTGCAACATTAGACGCCAGCTCTTGTACTCTATACCCTTTCTTATAAAGGCTAGCATACTATAAGCTTTCTTTGCAACCTTCTCCACCCGTACTACCATTTTCAAAGACTTGTGCACTTGCACCCCCAGGTCCCTCTGCATTTCTATACTCTTAATAGGTCTACCCTTTAACATATAACTCTCGCCTACATTATTTCTTCCAAAATACATCACCTCACATTTATCAGGATTAAATTTCATCTGCCATTTATCTGCCCAATATACCAGCCTATCTACATCCTGCTATATTGTCTGGCACTGCTCCTCACTGTCTGCAAGTCCAGCCATCTTCATGTCATCTGCAAACTTGCTGATCACGCCATGTACTCCCTCTTCCAAGTCATTTATGTATATTACAAATAGAAGACATCCCTGTACTGAACCTGTGGCACACCACTAGTGACAGATCTCCAGCTAGAAAAAGACCCTTTCTCTACTACTCTCTGTCTCCTATTACTGAGCCAGTTATCAATCCATCTAGATACCTGTCCTTGTATTCCATTCGCCTTGACCTTTTCAACCAACCTACCATGAGGGACTTTGTCAAATGCCTTACTGAAATCCATATAGACGACATCAATGGCTTGTCTTTCGTCGACCGTTTTTTGTCACCATCTCAAAAAATTCTACCAGATTCGTAATGCACGACCTCCCCTTAACAATGCCATGCTGTGCATTCCTAATCAGATCGCATCGCTCTTAATGTGTATACATCCTATCTCTAAGAATCCTCTCCAACAACTTCCCTACCACTGACATCAAACTCACCAGTCTATAATTACCAGGGTTATCCCTACTACCCTTTTTAAACAACGGTACCACGTTCGCTATCTTCCAGTCCTCTGGGACCTCACCTGTGTCCAAAGAAGAGACAAAGATTTGCATCAGAGGCCCAGCAATTTCATTTCTCTTCTCCCTAAGCAGCCTAAGATAAATGCCATCAGGCTCCAGAGATTTATTAGTTTTAATGCTACCCAAAAACCCTAGCGCTTCCTCCCTCGTAATGGATATTTCCTTTAATTGGTCTACAGCTCCCTCTAAGACAGTGCCAGACATCAAGCCCCTCTCTTTTGTGAATACTGACGCAAAGTATTCATTCAGGATCTCCTCCATTCTCTCGGACTTTAAGCACAGTTCCCCTCCTCTGTTCCTAAGAGGTCTGATTTTTTCTCTAACCACCCTTTTGTTCCTAACATAGGAGTAAAATGCCTTTGGATTTTCCTTAAACCTGTCTGCCAAAACCATTTCATGCCCCCTTTTTGCCCTTCTAAATCCCCGTTTGAGCTCCCTCCTACTCTCTCTGTATTCCTCAATGCTCTCTCCATTCCCAGTTGCTTAGAACTAGCAACTCTTTTCTTCCTGACCAAGTCCTCAATATCCCTAGTAATCCACAGCTTTCTAATCCTACCTTTCCCATCTTTCCTCTTAACCAGCACATGTTTTTCCTGCACCTTTTCAGTTTTCCCTTGAAAAACTTCCATATGCCAAACGTGGACTTACCCTCAAACAACCTCTCCCAATCAGTATCTATAAGTTCCTGCCTAATCCAGTTGTAGCTAGCCTTCCCCCAATTTAGCACCCTCCCCTTAGGATAGCACTCATCTTTTTCCATTAGTATCCTAAAGTAGACAGAATTGTGGTCACTGTTCGCCACATGTTCATCTACTGCAACTTCAACCACCTGACCTAGCTCATTACCCAGAACTAAATCCAGTATAGCCCCCTCTGTAGTTGGGCTAGTTACATACTGCTCCAAGGACCCTTCCAGTACACATTTTACAAATTCCTCCCTGTCTAAACCCCCAGCTCTAGGTACCTTCCAATCACCCCAAGGAGATTAAAATCTCCCAATAAAACAACCCTATTCTTTCTGCACCTTTCCAAAATGTCTTTACATATACCTTCTTCCACTGCCTGGGGGCTGTTGGGTAGCCTATGGTACACCCCTATATAGTTCCAATGTGAGCAATATCCCCACAGATACACATCCATCTTTAAAATCAGTTAGCACAAAAACATATGCTCAAGGGATGCTATGCTTTTTAACCCCTCTGGACAGATACAGAAACATGCCAATCTTCTGACTCCCATAGAGCAGCCTCCAGAGAAAGATATTTCTTGGCAAATCCCAGTCTCCAAATCCAGAGAAAAGTATAGAGAACTACCCGTCTCTAAAGGTCCCGAGCATCAAATGACTTGATTTGTGTAAGTGTAGTCCTGCCCAATCACATTGTTTATCCTGTCAATCAACCTGATCAAGGCCTACTCTAAAAAACCTCAGGGGAAAACACTACAATAAAAGAACTGCATTAGTCCAGATTAAGCAAACATTCCAGCAAATGGGAGCAATTATGCTTCTGCAAAAGGGGCTGGGGCCGGTTACAGACAAAGTGGCACTGGGTGAATAGAGCTGACTGTTTATTGGGGCAGGATTTTTTAAAACGTATCACAAGTACATTCCTTAAAGGTATACCATTGTCATACTTGTGAGTATGTTTATTCATCGAAACAAGTGAATTTCAATTATATAGAAAACGTTAATTGAAATAGTATATGCACAAGAAGGACTAGAGACATTAACAAAAATTTAACTAATTAAAACACAATAAAGATGGCTGAGCAGGTGATGTGTTGCAGCTGCAATACGTCTAATGTGATTTATTGCAACCACCTCTGCAATAAAGCTTAAAAAACTTTAGCTGAGGTTTAAAAAACTTTAGCTCAAAATCAATGAACTGAAAGTGAAGCTTCAGAAACTGCCATGCATCAAAAAGAGGGAAAGTTACCTGGATACTTTGATCCTGCATGCTTTGACCTCAACTTCATGCTAAAGAAGAACTTGCAGTAGAACAGGATAGATCCTGTTATGGCCCAAATAACATAAATGGGACCAGGGAAGAGTTCTACTCATAGATTATGAGCCGGTGGGAGCTAAATTAAAAACTAGAACTACGAAGCTAATGATCCCTGAATTACCACCTAATCCACCAGTAAATTGATCGAGGTAATTAAGGTTAGAGAGTTGGATGCATGACGCAAAGATTGGTGTAGGAGAAATGAGTTCCATCTGATGAGAGCATTGGGAAAAGTAGGAGCTGTACTGTCGGGTAAGTTTTCAAATAAGGGCAGAGTTTGCAAGAATGGTAAAAAGACAGAACTAAAGGGGGATTATCTGGCCTCCCCACAGCGTATTTCTCATGGGCAGAGACAGTGTGCCATTTGCCAGCCATGGGATTTTATCCCGCCACTGTCAATGGGATTTCTCACTGACTGAACTCCACGCTGCCAGGAAATCTACGGTGGGGGTGCAGTTTTGGTGGAACCAGAAGACATGAGCAGCTGGAGAATTCCAGCTGAAAGCTCTATATCTGAATACATGCAACATGTATAACAAAAGGATGCATTAATTGTATAAATGGAAAAAAATTGAATGATCTGATGGTCATTTTAGAGACCAAAGCTGTGAACTAAATATCGAATTCACTTGACATTTCAAAAGGATAGGAAGCACAAAAAGGTGGTGGGATAGTTCTGTTAATCAAGGATGACAGTGCAGAAGGGACAAATGGTTTAAATATCAAAGCAGTTTTGGATAGAGACCAGAAATAATAAAGAAGTCACTTGTGGGAGTAATTTATAAGCCTCCTAACAGTGTACGGTGGGATTGTCCCAAAAGCTGAATTAAATCTGTGCACTGCAAAGTGCACTAATGTGAATCATGCTGAAAAGTGAAGGGCAGGGTTTCATCCTGCTGGAGAGACTGGCAGTATAGCTCTGAGTGGGCCACAGCGCATGCACTGATCTGTCAGCGCCGAGGTTAGCGCATGCACAGTAACCCTCACTGCCAGCCTCCCGATCACTGGCTAGCTTGATTGCTGTAAGAAGGTTTAAGTCCAACCAGTTTATTTGACAGTAATCCCACTAGCTTTTGGAAATGCACAGTGACCCTGCAAAGCTGTTCCACCAATTCCCTCCAACAATCACTGACCTTCTAAACATGTCCAGTTCAGCCCCGATTTTCCATTCCCCCAGCCAATATTGGTAGTCCCGTTTTCCCAATTTCCTTCAGTCCCAGGTTCACTAATGAAATTGAAATTATATTAAAATTCGTATTTCCCTAATTTATTCAGCTGCACGCTGGTTTCTGGCATGGAGCTGACAGTGCTGGGGATCTGGTAGCTAGAGACTGGTGGAGGCTGTGGTGCCCAGTGGGAAACCGACTACAAGGCCTCTGCTGCGCTGCCAGAGTTCTTATAAGTAATTAAAAAGAAAAAGACTCACTAAAATTGGTCCCTTGAAGGATGAGATCGGGGAATTAACAATAGAAAACAAGGAAATGGTGAAAGCTTTGAACAGGTATACCAGGTATTTTGTTTCTGCCTTTCCTGTAGAAGAATGAAAATTATCGTAAGACTTATTGAATATCGAGAGGAAAAGGGAGAGAAGAACTGAAAACAGTCACTGAGGAAAAGGTACTAGGAAAATGATTTGAATTAAAATCTGGCAAGTCCTGTGGATCTGTTTACTTGGATCCTGGGACCTTAAAAGATGTACATGCAGAGAGATAGATGCATTTGTTGTAATCTTCCAAAATGCTCTAGATTTGGAAAAGATCCCAGCAAATTGGGAAATTGCAAATATAACACTATTATTTAAGAAATGGGGGGAAGACAGAAAACAGGAAATTATAGGATGTTTAGCCTAAATCTGCCATAGGAAAAATGCTAGAAACCATTATTAAGATGTTAATACAGGAAATTTAGAAAATCATAACGCTGTAATGAGACTGAGTCAACAATGATTTTGCGAAAGGAAAATCATATTTGACTAATTTCTTACAGATCTTGAGGAAGTAGCAAGCAAGGTGACTAAAAATGAATGAATAAATGTGGTGCACCTGAATTTCCAAAAGGCATTTGGTAAGGTGCCACAGATTGCTACATAAAATAAGTGCTCATGGTATGGGGGTAACATGGGTAGAGAATTAACAGCTAACAGGAGGCAGGCAGTAGGGAAAAATGAATCATTTTCAGGTCTGCAAGCTTTAACAAGTGCCACAGGGACCAGTGCTGGAACAAAGTCACATGGATTCACCAAAGGGAAATCATGCTTGATGAATCCATTGGAATTCTTTAAGGATGCAACTAGTGGAGTTGACTGAGGAGAACCAGTGGATGTGATCTATTTAAATTTCAGAAGGCTTTTGACAATGTTTCACATAACAGACTGATATATAAAGTTAAAGCACATGGGATTGCAGGTAAAGTCTTGCAATATATAGAAAGCTGGTTGGCAAATAGGAAGCAAAGCGTTGGCATAAGTGGGTCTTTCTTTGATTGGCAGTCAGTGACTAGTGGGGTTCTGCAGGGACCTGTGCTAGGACCACAATTGTTCATGTTATATATTAATAATTTGGAAGAAGGAACTGAATATATTATCTCCAAATTTGAAGATGATACAAAGTTGGATGGGAGGATGAGCTATGAGGAAGATGTAAAGATGCTTCAGCATGATTTAGAAGGCTGAGTATGTGGGCATCTGCGTGGCAGATACCCACATACTCTTATTGTGGATAAGAATGAGGTTATTCATTTTGGTAGTATAATAGGAGGACAAATTATTACTTGAATGGGGGTAAATTGAGAGAGGCGGATACTCAATGAGACTTTGGAGCCCTCGTGTATCAGTCACTAAACGTAAGCAACAGGTACAGCAGACATTAAAAGGCAACTAGCATATTGGCCTTTATAGCAAGAGGATTTGAGTATTGGGATAAAGATGTTTTGTGCACTTGTATAGGGCATTGGTGAGGCCAACTTGGAGTACTGTGTGCAGTTCTGGTGTCCTTATCTGAGGATGTCCTTGCAATAGAGAGAGTACAACAAATGTTTACCAGGCTGATTCCTGGGATAGCAGGTCTGTCATGTAAGGGTACAGAAAGACTGCAAAGTTCTATGGTACAGAGTGATATCGAGGCAAGTATCATAAAAAGCTAGTATTCAGGTACAATAAGTGAATCAGAATCTAAGTGGAATGTTGGTGTTTATTATAGGGGAAATCCAATAGAACTGTTGTTACAGCTGTGCAGGGCTTTGGTCCAACCATATCTAAAGTAGTGTATAGTTTTGGTCTCCTTATTTAAGAAAGAATATATTTGCATTAGAAATAATTTACAGAGTTTCCACTTGAGTAATGTCTGGAATTAAGGGGTTAGTTTATGAGCAAATTCTGAGTAGGTTGGTCCTATGTTCATTGGAGTTTAGAGGAAAAAGAGGTGACTTTCTTGAAACATTTAAGATCCTGAATGGACTTGACAGGGTGGATGCTGAGAAAAAGGAGCACAAACTGGGAACAAAGTTTTAAAATTAGAGGTCTTCCATAAAGACATAGATGAGGAAAGCTATGGGTCTGTGGTATTCTCTTCCCAGAGAGCAGTAGAGACTGTCATTGGAAATAGAGTTAGAGTTAGATAAATTTTTCATCGACAAAGAAATCAAATGTTATATGTGGTAGACGGATAGGTGGAGTTGAAGGCACAATCAGATCAGTCATATTCTTAGTTAATAGCAGGATTAAATAACCTACTCTTGCTCCTAATTCTCGTATTCTTGTGCATACTGTATATTCCACTCTTTTAATACTAAGTTAGTAGTTTTTAGCTTATATATTGAAACAAACCCCAACAATGCACAGAACTTTAGTAAGATATTGGAGATCTTGTACTATATGGGTCACAGTGACCTGACACTGGTTCATTAAACATATTACCAGGAAACATTCAGGTCATTTAATGTAACCTGTCAGATCTCCAACTGTTTGCTATAAATGCATCACATTGTACCATGAAAGAAGATGCCACAAAGTAGATAATCTATTGTTGAGAAAACGATACCTTCAAAATAAATAACTTATTTTTGATAAGTAATACCCAAAATGAAACACCAGCATCTGCTTTCTTATTAATCTTTGCATATAATCTGAATATTGCTGTGGATAATATCACAGAATTGTGGGTGGCACGGTGGCGCGGTGGCACAGTGGTTAGCACTGCTGCCTCGCAGTGCCAGGGACCCAGGTTCAGTTCTAGCCTCGGTTCACTGTCTGTGTGGAGTTTGTACGTTCTCCTTGTGTCTGCGTGGGTTTCCTCCAGGTGCTCCGGTTTTCTCCCACACTCCAAAGATGTACGGGTTAGGTTGAATGGCCATACTAAAATTGACCCTCGCATTGGGGCATAGTAGGGAAAACATGTGGGGTTACGGGGATAGGGCTTGAGCGGGATTGTGGTAGGTGTAGACTGGATAAGTTGAATGGCCTTCTTCTGCACTGCAGAGGTTCTATGTTCTAAGAGTAATCAGCAACTTAATCAAATTACTCAAGAAAGATTTTGTCAATTTTAAATGCTGTAAAACCAATTGTTGGGAAATACAAAATGTTAATCTAATCTTTTGTTCCAAAGATAATTTGGAATATAATTTGAAATGTAAGTCATGAAGAAAAGAATATGCAAACTGTAGCTGATTAAGTAAATAAGAGCTGCACATATATATTTCATTCATGCACTTTTCTATTATCAAATGGAATGGGAAGTGAAGTTTTGAATTGCACAAAAATTTACTAATATGAGTCAATGACTTTTGAGTTTGAGCAGCAGTTTTATAAATTACTAAATGCTATACTGCATTTAGGACCCTTTACCAGGGAGAACAGTTTATTTAAGTTTACTTAGTATCACAAGTAGGCTTACATTAACACAGAAATGAAGTTACTGTGAAATTCCTCTAGTTGCCACATTCCAGCACCTGTTTGGATCAATACACCCTAACCAGCATGTCTTTCAGGCTGTGAGAAGGAACTGGAGCACCTGAAGGAAATGCACGTTGAGAAGGTGCCAACTCCACACAGATAGTAACCCAAGCTGGGAATTGAATCCGGGTCCCTGGCGCTGTGAGGCAGAGGTGCTAAACAGTGTGCCACCATGCCGCCCCATAAATGGAAATATCAGGAGTGGGAAATTTCTGTTTCAATTCTGTTTGTAGAATCTGAGATTTTGAGGTGTGCTTGTTCCTTATATCTCATATTTGCAATAATACCAAAACTAGAATAATGCTGACACAGTTCATATGGTGACCCAATTATCTGAGCTGCTTGCAGAACTCCCTTGAATCATCTGTCCTTGATGAGTTTTTTATTTGTTGATCTATCCAACTTTGTTGTTCTAAAAATACTTATATTGATTTTTCTTGATTTCTCCTTTTATATTGGTTTGGTTAGAAAAGAACTGGGATCACAGAAACACCAGCCTGTTTGATATTCTCCTAATTATGTTCCTGAGGAATTCACATTAGTGTTTTAGATCAATAATCTTTCATCAGAATCCTGAAAGTTGATAAAAATATCAGAAATGTGAGGCAGCAATGCTAACCATTATGCCAATGGGTGGACAGTGGTTAGCACTACTACCTCAGAGCACCAGGGACCCGGGTTCGATTCGTGGTTTGGGTCTGTGTGGAGTTTGCATGTTCTCCTCATGTCTGCGTCTGTTTCCTCTGGTTGCTCCAGTTTCCTCCCACAGTCTAAGTGGGTTAGGTGGATTGGCCATGCTAAAATGCCCCTAGGTGTCAGGGAGACTAGCTAGAGTAAATGCATGGGCTAATATTTATAGGGCCTGGGTGGGATTGTAGTTGATGCAGACTTGATGGGCCGAATGGTCTTCTTCTGCACTGTAAGATTCTAAATAGAAAGAGGAGTAAACCCTTCAGCTCCTCAAGCCTGTTCTGCCATTCAATACAATCATAATTGATCTGATCATGGCTTCAATTCCATTTTCCTACCTGTCTTCCTTAACTGTTGATTCCTTTGTAGATCAAAACTCTGTTGAAATTCTGCCTTGAGTCCCCACTGTTCTCTGGAATAGAGAATTCCTAAGATTAATGACCATCTGAATTATTGACATAGGTTGGAATTTTCTAACTATTCACACTGGTGGGATCTTCTGGTCCCACCAATGGCAAAACCCCACCATGGGTTTCCCAGAGGTGTAGAATGCACTTAATGATAATTCCCTTTAGGCCAGACGATCCCATCACAGGCAAATGGCATGCTACCTCTTGTCATGAGAAATGCACTTCGGGGAGGCCAGAAAATCTACCCCACCTCCAACTTATGCCCACACCTTCCACATGAACTCTGTTTCTCTTTCCTCACACGCTGCCTGATTCCCCCTAATCATTTCCAACATTTTCTGTACTTGTTTCAAATTTCCAGTATCCTCAGTATTTTACCTTTTTATAAGCAATGTTTCTGTCTGCCTAGTATGGAATAGACACTTTCTCTCATGGGGCATGACCCTCTCACTTAAGTGCATGAAGTTTAAGCCACAACTTAGGGAAATCTCAAGTATGTTCAAGGATGCTGTTGAAGATTTATCAGCTAAAAATATGCAGCTTGCCAGCAAAGCACTGGGGAGATTTCTGCTGCTTATCCAACTAGATACACCCTACTGATTAAAACATTAGCTTTCAAGGTCAATGGGAACTAATTGGAAATAAACTCAATCCCCAGTGATAGGTCTAACCTTCTAGGTCCTATTAATAATCTAGGCTGGTTGACAGCATAAATAGTATCCTGGGGTCCTGCACAGATACCTAGCTCAGCAATCAGATTTCATGTATAATTGAATCTGCCATCTTCCATTGTCGGGAATCAGTTCAGCCCTTTAGTGGGATAGTCAGTGTGCAAACAAAAGTTTTAGAATTTGCAAAGAATATATCTTAAAGAAATGAAACATTAATTTAATCATCTGGCCAATGTTTGCTGTATAATCAATAAGGAGTGCATTACAAATAAAATAAACATGAACTCTCATCAGTCCAATGGTTAAATTAGTAACTGTAGCTCCTGTCTGTCTGTAAGATATTGAATTATAACAGGCCATAGAGATATCAAGCTCAATCCTCGGCCTGTGTGCTGTTTAGTTAGTCTTTGTGGAGATGTAGTTGACAAAAATACAGGGAGTCCCATTTTATATTGGTAATAACTGGTGCCAGTGTACAAAGTGTCTATGTATGGGATTTGGATGAAGATGTGATTGAATTCTGCTCTGATATATTCACACTTATGCTAGGGTCAGAGCCATAGAAACTGACTGGCCAAGATATATATTGGGGTAAGAATTGATCTGAGCTGAATAAATTGGAGTCAAAAGTCAGCACGAAAAATAATAGCTGATTTATGGGCTACCTTCAAAGAAGAAATGTTTTGGACACAGTCAAGAGTTTTTTTTTCCCCTCGAAAGAGAAAGATGAAGCAAATAAGATCAGAGTTCCCTGGATGATTTGACTGTGCCTTATCTGGTGAGCTATAGGGAGGCAGGAGGTGAGTTAGTTACTAGAGAAACCCCAGCCTCTGATGTGCTCTCACAGCAACAGTATTTATATGGCTGGTTCTGTTCAAAGAACAAAGAACAAAACAGCGTGGGAAACAGGCCCTTTGGCCCAACGAGCCCATGCCGCCACCTCGATGTTCCCATCTCTACCTGTGATCCCTGTCTATGTTTATCGATGTACGGATTGAAACCAAATTCATCTTCTGGTCAATAGTAACCCCCATGGTGGTGATAGAGAGATTAGAGCAATGATAACACCATTGAATGTCAAGAGAGAGCAGTCCTTTCTTGTTGGAGATGGTCATTGTCTTGCACATATGTGATGTGAATTAAACCTGCCACTTATCAATCCAACCTGAATGTTGCCCAAATGTTACTCAACCTTGCACCTAACAACGTATAGCAGTGATGATCTGAACAACCATTGTTAGAAATATCCCTCTCCAGGTGGTTCTCAAGTCAGGTTGCAAGATGTGCACAAATCTCCAGGAATTTATGCTGGTATTTCACTCTGTTTACACACATAAGCTGGGTCTCTAAAGCAACTCTGACGATGTTATGGTGTCTGAGAAAAGTCTTGGACTGAGTTCAACATGTGGGAGTCTTCAGATGTGTCCAGATGCAATAACTTAGTCCTGAATAGTTTTAGTAGCAGCTGATTGATTTCCCAGATTCCTGCATTCCTTACCACTGGACTATTACTTTACTGATTTCCATCAGCTTCTTACTGCCATACTGTCTCCAGTGGTATACTATATCTGCTGATGTGCAATATGAATAACTAAAGTTACTACTCAGTTTCTGCACTCTTGGATCTGCACGATGCTTCTTCATGGTTGACTCTCCGACCATTCCTGGCTTTCCACACAGGGGATCCTTCAGTGGTGTATCCACTGAAAATCAAACCCTTAAGTAACTCCAGATTTCATTCATTCTCCACACAAGCCTCCAAACCTGGGTGATTTAGCATGCGATCTAAACTGATTCTACCATATCTACAAGTTATCTCCATCCCTGGGCCGGACGGGATTTACCCTAGGATTCTCTGGGAGGCGAGAGAGGAGATTGCAGAGCCTCTGGATCTTCAGGTCATCGTTGGTTACGGGTATAGTGCCAGAAGACTGGAGGATAGCGAATGTGGTCCCATTGTTCAAGAAAGGGAATAGAGACTTTCTGGGGAATTATAGACCGGTGAGTCTTACTTCTGTTGTGGGCAAAGTATTGGAGAGAATTATTAGGGATAGGATTTATAGTTATTTAGAGAGAAATGAATGATTGGGGATAGTCAGCATGGTTTTGTGAAGGGTAGGTCGTGCCTTACTAACCTCATTGAGTTTTTTGAAAAAGTGACCAAAGAGGTGGATGAGGGTAAGGCGGTTGATGTGGTATATATGGACTTTAGTAAGGCGTTCGATAAGGTGGCCCATGGAAGCTTCTGCAGAAAATGCAGATGTATGGGATTGAGGGTGATTTAGCTAATTGGATTAGGAATTGGCTAGCTGATAGAAGACAGAGGGTGGTGGTTGATGGGAGATATTCATCGTGGAGTTCAGTTACAAGTGGTGTACCTCAGGGGTCTGTTTTGGGGCCCCTGCTGTTTGTAATTTTATAAATGATCTGGATGAGGGTATTGAAGGATGGATTAGTAAATTTGCAGATGACACTAAAGTCGGTGGAGTGGTAGATAGTGAAGAGGGGTGTTATTAGTTTGCAGAGAGACTTGGACAAGTTGCAGAGCTGGGCCGAGAGGTGGCAAATGGAGTTTAATGTGGAAAAGTGTGAGGTAATGCACTATGGCAGGAATAATAAATGTGTAGAGTATAGGGTAATGGTAGGATTCTTAGTAGTCTTGATGAACAGAGGGATCTTGGTGTGTATGCGCATAGATCCCTGAAAGTAGGCAGTCAAGTCGAGAAGGTTGTTAAGAAGGCATATGGAGTCTTAGCTTTTATTGGTAAGGGGATTGAATTTCGGAGCCGCAACGTCATGTTGCAACTGTACAAAACTCTAGTGCGGCCGCACTTGAGTATTGTGTGCAGTTCTGGTCCCCACATTATAAGAAAGATGTGGAGGCATTGGAGAGGGTACAGAGGAGGTTTACCAGGATGTTGCCTGGTATGGAAGGCATGTCTTATGAGGAGAGGCTGAGGGATTTGAGGTTGTTTTTGTTAGAAAGGAGGCGGCTAAGAGGAGACCTTATTGAAACATATAAGATGATTAGAGGTTTAGATAGGGTGATAGCCTTTTTCCTAGGATGGAGAAAGCTAGCACGAGGGGACATAGCTTTAGATTAAGGGATGGTGGTTATAGGATGGATGTCAGAGATAGGTTCTTTACCCAGAGGTTGGTAAGAGTATGGAATGCCCTGCCTGCGGCAGTTGTAGATGCGCCAAGTTTGGTGGCGTTTAAGAGGTTAGTAGATAAGTTTATGGACGAAAAGGGAATAGAACATTACAGCACAGAACAGGCCCTTCGGCCTTCGATGTTGCGCCAACCAATATAAAAAGCAATGCCCCTCCAAACTAAACCATTCCCTTCTCTTCCATATACTTATCAACTAATCTCTTAAACGCCACCAAACTTGGCGCATCTACAACTGCTGCAGGCAGGGCATTCCACTCCCGAACCACCCTTTGGGTAAAGAACCACCCTTTGGGTAAAGGATCAATATTAGTAAAGTTAAAATCCCCCATAACAATTACCCTATTACTTTCACTCCTGACCAGAATTGACTTGGCAATCCTTTCCTCAACCTCTCTAGAACTTTTAGGAGGTCTATAAAAGACTCCCAACAGGGTGACCTCTCCTTTCCTGTTTCTAATCTCAGCCCATACTACCTCAATAGACAAGTCCTCATCAAACTTCTTCTCTGTCACTGTGATACTGTCTTTGACTAATAATGCCACTCCTCCCCCACTTCTACCTCCTTCTCTACTCCGACTAAAGCATTTGAACCCCGGAACCTGCAACATCCATTTTTGTCCCTGCTCTACCCAAGTCTCTGAAATGGCCACAACATCGAAGTTCCAGGTATTGGTCCAAGCTGCAAGTTCCTCCTCCTTATTGCGAATACTCCTTGCATTAAAGTATACGCATTTCAAACCATGCCCTACCCCACCCGTACGCTGCTGTGTTTTACAGCTTTCCTCTATGACCCCCTTACTCTCATCCCTCTTAGCACCCCAACTACTTAGGATCCCACCCCCCCCGAATCAGTTTAAAGCCCCCTGCATAGCCTTAGCAAATTTTCCCCCCAAGATATTAGTTCTCCTCTGGTTCAGGTGTAGACCATCTCTCTTGTAGAGGTCCCACCTATCCCAGAATGAGTCCCAATTGTTCAGGAAACTGAACCCCTCCCTCCTGCACCATCCCCGCAGCCACGAGTTCAAACATTCCCTCTCTCTATTCTTCTCTAAACTATCCCTTGGCACAGGCAAGAGTCCAGAGATAACCACTCTGCCAGTTTTTGCCTTAAGCTTCCACCCCAACTCCATAAATTTCTGCTTAATATCCCCCTCCCTCGTCCTTCCTATATCATGTGTCCCTACATGAACTATGACTTGGGGTTGACTCCCCTCTCCCTTAAGAATCTTAAAAACTCGATCTGCGACATCCTGGACCCCAGCCCCTGGGAGGCAACATACCAGCCCTGAGTCACTTTTATTACTATTTACTCTCCTATCTGTCCCTCTAACTCTGGAGTCTCCAATCACTAGGCCCAATCTCCTATTCCCCCTACCCACCTGAGCATTCTCAGCAGGCTCACCCCCAGAGACCTGCTCCCTTTGGCCATCTCCAGTTGATTCTTCCTCAACTGTAGCCTCCAGGACAGAAAATTTGTTTTGGAGGGGAACATCCCCAGGGGATTGTCTCCCCGATTGCTTCTTACCCCTCTTCCTAATAGTTACCCACGAATCACTTTTAGGAGTGACTATCTCTTTGTCACTCCTGCCAATATCCTCCTCAACCTCTCGGATTATCCTGAGTTCCTCTAATTCCAGCTCCAGCTCCTTAACATGATCCTCAAGGAGCTGCAAATGGGCACACTTCCTGCAGGTATAATCAGCAGGAACACTACTGGTGTCCCTCACCTCGTACATACTACAGGAGTTGCAACGGACTGCCTGCACTGCCATCCCTGATACTTTAATTTACTTTAAGTTACTTTAATTAACTTATTAGGTTAGAGGAGGGGGGAGGGGGGAGGGTGGGATACTCTACCTGTGTAGAGTATCGGGTTTCCTCTCTGGACCAATTTATAGAGACAGAGAAAACTACAACTATCGGCAGCCTCCTAGTGACGACTTCCGGTTTAGGTTAGAAGGTCATTGCTTTTTCCTAATTGGTCGGCACAACATCGAAGGCCGAAGGGCCTATTCTGCGCTGTAATGTTCTATGTTCTATGTACTGTCCACCATGGAACTTTTGAATTTAAATTTGAACTCTCTCTATTCTCTACTGGCAATCAGGACACATCTATCCTCATCAAAGTCACTTGGAATAAGATAGGAAATGGTGGGAAAATTCAATTGGCCAGACAATATCTGATGAGAGAAACAAAGTGAATGTTTCAAGTTGATGACCTTCTGTCAGAACCTACACTTTCAAAAGTTTATATATTAGTGTCACAAGAAGGCTTACATTCACACTGCAATGAAGTTACTGTGAAAATCTCCTAGTTATATAAGATTATGAAGGGTATAGATAGAGTGAACAGTGGGAATCTTTTTCCCAGGTTGGATATGAAAATCACGAAGGGCCACAGGCTTAGAGTTAGAGGGACAAGGTATAACTCAGATGTTGGAGGTTTTTCACACAGAGAGTTGTGGGAGCCTGGAATGCACTGCCAAGTAGGCTGGTGGAGGCAGGCACGCTAGAGTTGTTTAAGGTTTACCTAGATAGACACATGAGCAGACTAAAGATGGAGGAGTACAAAAGATTGTTCTAATTAAGGATCAAGAGCCCTCAGGATGTTCCTGGGAATCAATAGATTCTTATGGGCCGTCCAACATAATTTATGGCTCACCTGTCTCATGTTTGAACTTCTGGGGATCTTCCATGAATGTCTGTATAAGCTGTGTATGTTTAGTGATGTCTTTTTTTTTTACTTCCACAGGTGATTTGGTCCGCCTTGTTGGCCAACAAGAGGCATGCACACGATGGGTCGTCCGAGGGCTACTCTTGGATGTTGCTTCGAGGGTTGCGTCGTGCTTCACGTAGTTAGTGTACGCTTAAACTGGACCAACTGACGGGCAACACAACAGCTCAGTGACTATCACTGTTTGCTGTGCAGGTACATGGACCTGGGTCAGATCTCCAACTTAGGTCGATGTCTGTGGGAGTTTGCACGTTCTCCCCGTGCTTGCGTGGGTTTTCTCCAGGTGCTCCAGTTTCCTTCCACACCCCAAAAACATGCTTTTAGGCTGATTGCTGTTAACAAATTGTCCCTAAAGTAGACCTCCCTCAACCTGGCACACATATAATTCTCTAAATTTGCACACCTTTATTGTGGAGTCCAAGAGGCATGAACAAAAGTTGTAGGTAGGAGAAGGATTGGAATGAGGCACTCACTGAAGATTAAAATGGGCGGCGTGGACTTGTAGGGCCGAAGGGCCTTTTTCCTGTGCTGTGTTGTTTTTTGTTCTTTGTTCACTCCGATGTCTGTTCCAGTACACTGAGGGAGAATTTGGCATGGCCAATTCACCTAATCGGCACATCTTTGGGCTGTGGGAGGAAACTAGAGCACCTGGAGGAAAGCCACATAGACACATGGAGAAGTTGCAAAATCCTCACAAGGCAGTAACCCAAGCCGTGAATTTTACTTGGGTGCCTGGTGCTGTAGGGCAGCAGTGTTAACCACTGTGCCGCCATGCCGCTTCAGCATATTTGAATTAATTTGTACCCAAGTCCAAACCTCCTCTTTTGTTTCTCTTTTCTTTACCCCATTTGGCTCCTTTACTCTCTTGTCTTTCCCTTGCTGACACTCAATAATGCCACTTTTTCTTTCTGCTCTTTTGACCTTCTCAATGCTTACTCGAACCTATCATTGCTCCAACTCTGTACCCTCATCCTGAAGCTCTGTGAATAAGCCCAAGTTACAGTCCCTTTCTGGCAATTTGCAAAGTACCCCACTGAAGCACCTAGCAATATCTGCAAGCAGGCAATGACTCCAGTTGCCTCCATGCTCCTCTCTTGCCAGCATTCACAGTCAGCAATGCATTGGGAAATACTTTTGCTAACCTCCTTTCTATCTCACTCATCTCACCCATCATTACTCAACTGGCTTCAACCGGCAGATCAACAATCAACACCTAGATTGTTATTTATGCCTTTATTGTGGAGGGATGTGTTAAAGTCATGGATAGAATTTTTGTTCCTTTCAGCAGCGGGAAGCATGCTGGGAGGAGGAACAAGATTTGGTAGGAGGCCAAAAATCAGTTCCCGACAGCAAGAAATTAATTTAGATTCTTGTTCTCCAAACCTCCGTGACAACTTAAAGGTGGGTCAAGTGTCTCACAGAACTATGGCAGGAACCCAATTTACATCTCATGCATGCTGATTAAAAAGGTCAACACACCAGAATCTTGCTCCTCCTACCAGCCTTCAAAATTCAGGGCTCAATTTTACCATTGCCTCACGCGTGTTTTCGGATGCAAAAATTTGTTGAAGTCGGGAGTGAGGTGATTAGCGTGATCCGTGTCCCAGTCAATGCAGATGCCGACTTTACCAAGGCCCGAAAATGGTCGCAATCCGATCTGCACCCAAAATTGCATTTAAATTGAATTAAAGAGCTGCCCACCCAACTTTACCAGCATTTCTCCCTATACCATCGTGTTCGCTTGTCCAGATTCAGCGCAAAACAGACATGCTCAGCAAAGGTCCACCTTCTGAAGAGGTAAGTTCAGAGCTTCCAACGACTCTCTCACTCAGATCGGTGGGGGTGGGGGTGATGGAGGCAGATCAGATCATTCTCTGGCGAGGAGGAGGGAGGCCCAATCATTCTCTGGGGGGAAGGAGGCCAGATGGATCTCTGGTGGAGGGATGCAGGAGTGGGGTGTCTGCAACTACCCTGCGGGCAATTGGGCGTGGTGGGACAGAAAGTTGCAATCAGTCTGGGTAGTGGGGGGAGGAGTGATTAGATAAGAGGGGGTCAATTATGTTGTGGGAGTGGAACGGTGTCTCTGAGGGCATTGCTCCCCGGCCACTTTATCTGCTTTTTGCAGCCCGGGAGTGATAAAGCAGGGGTGTGTTTTTCAAACTTTTTTCACTGCGCATGTGCAGTTCAACGCTCCAATTGGAGCATTTCAGGCATGCTAAATCCTGCCCAAAACACGATTCAGATTCATGATTTATTTTTCAGGCTGAGTGTGTATGGAGGGGCGCCTGAGAGCAGTTTTCCAAGTTGGGATCTGAATTGCGCCCAGATTCAGCACTTAGAATCTAAATGGTAAAATTCAGCCTTGTTTCACAATGGTAGATAAATGATGTGATACTTAGCAAGACAGACTTCTTCTGGATATTCTGGTCAGTAGATACTGCTTTTGCCTTCTTGAGGATCAATCATACCTTCAGTTATATCGAGGCCAATAGCTAAAGTCTGCAAATGGGAGGCAGATGAAAAGTGCAAGGGAGGGTGGCAGGGCAGAGCAGAAACTAGAAACAAAAGCTTGCCAGTGGGTTTGGGCATAGGAAGCAGGTGAAAACTTGAAGGGTGAAACAGAGGCTAGAAACAGGAAGCAGACTAGAAGTGTATTATTTATTTATTTAATATAAGTAGGCTTATATGAACACTGTGAAGAAGTTACTGTGAAAATCCCTTAATTGCCACACTCCGGTGCCTGTTCATGTACACTGAGGGAGAAATTAGTATGGCCAATGCACCAGCTATCTTTTGGACCTTGGGAGGAAACCAGAGAACCCAAAGGAAATTCACACAAATATGGGGAGAGTGTGTGGACTCCACACAGACAGTAACCCAAGCTAGGATTCGAACCCGGGGCTCTGGTACTGTGAGACAACAGGGCTAACCGCTGTGCCAAGACGGGAGAGTCTCCAGGGAAGTGGAGCAGAGTGTGTCTAGGAAAATGGGGCGAATGTCTTGGAGAGCAGGGTCTGTGCCTTTTGACACTTGATGGGTAGGGGAACTCAGAAACTAGTGGTGGGAGGGAACAGTCAGAGACAGAGGGTGGCGGGGTGCGGTGGGTGGTAAGGGGAATGTGGTGAAATGTAACATGGTGGCAGGTCCAAGATAAGAGTCTGGCAAGTGGTGGCTATCATCAGGTGAGTCGAGAGGGGACAAGACAGGGAGCTTTGATAACTGGAAGGGGCAGAGACACGGTGGGCATGAGGGTAGTAACAGGTGTTGCTATGAGGGGAGGAAAGACAAGTGGATTTGGATGGTGATAGGCCGGTGGGGGAAGTTCAAGTGTGACAGAGGAAGGGGAATGGTGATATTAGAAATTTGGTGGATAACATGGAGATGGAGCATGTTTCAAAGGTGACGCGCACCATTTTTCCAGACTGATTTTGACCACTGAGATTCCTCGAGCTGATGGAGGCTGAGGTGTTCTTGGGAGGGAAGAGCTCAGGTTCAGCACACCTGACCAATTAAAGTGTCACCCTAATAATTATAAGGCAGCTGGTTGTCAAAGATCCTCATGTTTTTCATCCCTATGATGAAGCCAGCATTGCAGCAGGTTTGTTCCTGAACATGGTTCTCACTGCATCAAGATGTCAGGAAAGTGTGGAGTTGCCATTCATTCTGTGTCATTTGCCAATAGCTGCAGTTAGAGGCAGGATGAAGAAGGGAGGTTGGTGAATGTCCCCATGGGGCATAGCTGGTAGAAAACAGCCAACTTGCATCTCCAATCTTCCAAGTTCTACCTGAAGGGTCATGATTGACAAGAAATCATACAGTTGATCTTCTATACAACCAAGATGATGGCCTCTGTATAGGGTTTTTGAGGGGTTAGTGGGAGAAGTGGAAAAGTGTCCATGTGATGCTTCTTGCACATGGTTCTCATCACCCTGGTCAAATAGCAATGTCTCCATATATATTCATGAATCAATGGGAGGAATACCCATCCCCAGGATGTCCTTTACCTGGATGGGAATGCCATCATCACACTCAGTAATCAAAAATGCAGCTGGAAAAACAGGTTTGAGAAACTGATAGAAGAGTTGACTCAGCATGTGGGAGAGATTCAGTCCAACAAATTTGGACTGACTGAAGGGGCATCCTGTAATTTTCTGCTCCAACATTGCAGAGCATGGATCTGCCGAGTGCTGGACGCCAGAGTCTAATGTGCTTTGGACCTGCTGTCCTCCTTTCTTAATGCTGTGCAATCAGATGAAACTCCATTCGGTAACAGTGCTGCTGTTCAGTTAGTATTAATGGTCACCTTACCCTTGTAGAGACATGCCAAAAAGGAAGGTTGATCAAACAGTCAAAGGTCATGGCTGCAGCACAGAAAGTCTCATTGTTCCCAATATACTGGCCATGGCAGAGAAGGCATTAAACTTACAGTCATGACATAAGTACAAAGACTGAGTCTTGCTAATTATTGCTGAAGGTACTGGAGAAAAATCTAAAATTTAGTTATTAGTTACAAGTAGGTTTATATTCACACTATAACTAAATTACTGTGAAAATCCCCTCGTTGCCACACTTCAGCATCTGTTCAGGTACACTGAAGGAGAATTTAACATGGCCAATGTGTCTAACTTGCACATGTTTGGACTGTGGGAGGAAATCAGAGCACCTGAGGAAACCCATGCAGGCACCGGGAGAATGTGCAAACTCCACTCAGACAGTGACCCACATGCAGGAATCAAACCTAGGTCCTTGGTGCTTGAGGCAACAGTGCCCCAGGGATAAACAATCTCAACCCAGATGGGACTTGAACACAATTCCTGCTCTGTGCCTTATCTATTAGTACAACACAGTTACAAATTTACAAATCCTATTTTGTAAGTGTCAGGGCTGTGATAATCAGGAACAGATAGGTTATTGATAAAATTTAGTTGTGTACATATTTCATGAACAATAAAACTCCATGCATTTAGTAGTTGGTCAAATATGTTACTTAGTGAAATTTTCTAGACACTCCATGTATGGAACTTGACCAAGCATTTGCTGAGGCAATTTACAGCAAAGTTACCTCTGTAAGACAATAAATCATAGAAGCAGAAGTAGACTTTTCAGCCCATAGAATCTGCTCCACAACTCAGTAAGATCTTCACTGATCTGATATAATCCTCAGCTCCACTTTCCCACTTTATCCCGATAACTCTCAATTCCCTTACTGATTAAAAATCTGTCCATCTCAGCTTTGAACAGACTTAATGACTCAACCTTTACATATTTCTGCGGTAAAGAAATCCACACATTCGCTACCCTCTGTGAGAAGAAATTCCTCCCCATCTTTCTTTTAAATGGGCAACCCCTTACTCTAAGATTAAGCCCCCTAGACTCTCTTCTGAGGGGAGAAACTTATCAATGTCATCATGGCTTTCAGTTCATATACAACCAGAGGTTAGCAGACTTGTCGTGCTTGTTGTTTGCCGCACCATTTTAGGGGTACTGAGAAAAAAGCATAATTAGGCAAGTTTTCTGTAAAGTTGACACCTACTTTTATTATCTTCTTAATATTTTAAATGTTCAGTAGCTTGGGATCCAGCATGCATATTTTGAGCAATGAAGGGTGTTATCTGCTGTAAAATGCTGAAAAAACAGAATGCCACAGCCCAGGGGATGGAAAATGGAAAGCTCTAGTAATCATACAGCAGATGCTAATATGCTAACAAAACTGTTTCCACTTAGCTTTGCAATGCAGGCTGGAAGTTCAATTTACACCTTGGGGTTTTATTTTTGTTCCTCACATAAACAAATGTTAAAAAGACATCAAATAATTTCCAGTACACTGTTTTGTTCAGTTGGTCTTTGATCTGCAACAATAATAGAGTAAAACATTAAATACAAACAAAAATGCGTGCTTGATTTGTACTTTATAATTTACAAAAAGGCATCTGATTGTTTCCATTAGTTGAGTAAATTTCTTCAAATTCCTTCGAGGGATGTGGGCACGTTGTCCTTGAATGAAACGGCTTGCTCAGCATTTTAAAAGACAGTTGAGAATCAGGAGTTTACTGTTGACGTGGAGACCCATGTAGGGCCAGACTGAGAATCACAGCTTTTTATTCCCTAAAGGCTATTAGTGAACGAGATGGACTTTTACAATTGATGATGGTCATCATGGTCGCAATAATTGGGACTAGTTTTACATTCCAGATTTATTAATTGAATTTAAATACCACCAGTTTCCATGATGGGATATGAAGTCCTGTCCCCAGAGCATTAGCCTGGGCCTCAGGATTACTTAGCCAGTAAAATTACCACTCTGTTACTGTCTGTCTTTATTCAGGCGCCCATCATCTAGAATGACCTCACAACATAATTATTGCTTAGTCGGCAGCACTTTCACTCTGACTTATAAGGTTGTAGGTTCAGCTTCAGAAAATTGAGCATTAAGTCTAAACTATCAATTCAGTGCAGTACTGAGGGAATGCTACAGTGTCAGTGATGGCGTATTTTAGATAAAGATATTAAACCAAGACTCTGCCCTCTCATGAGGTTTTGAAAAAGAGAGACGTGTTATGGCTGACGTCTTACAGTCATTATTATCCATGTTAAAATAAAAACTGGCTGTTACTGCATTGCTGTTCATGGGAATTTACTATGTGTAAATTATATTTGTTGTTTCTTACTTCGTAACAGTGCTTACATTTCAAAAATAATTTAATTGGCTGTAAGGCAGAAGTGCTACATAAATGCAAGCCTCTACGTTTTTTTCTTTTCCAATTGATTCTTAAATTATTCCAGACTTCTGCTTCCACTATCTGGAAGGTCATTTTATATTCAGTAAGGTAGACTATGACAGTTTTCCCGTAGGTTTATTAAACAGCTGTCAACATTCAACTACTGGTCTTGTAAAGCCCCAAGGCTGCAGCACTGTTAGAGAAGCTAGAATTCTATAATTCCAAGTGCTGAAACTAATGCAATAAGAGGTGTGGATATAAAATATCCAGATGTCAGCATGTGGACAGATGCTTGCCAAGTAATTGCATAAAACCGTTTTGGATTTGAAAGTCGTATTATATTCCTACAACTCTTCAGCAGTATTGTAAATTGTGATCGTAATAACAAAGAACAATACAGCACAGGAAACAGGTCCTTCGGCCCAATGAGCCCGCATCGCCATTTTAACATTATGAGTGCCCTCCTCTACCTATGACCTTTGTCTACACCTATCGGGGAAGATTGAGGGAAAACTAATTGAGGGACAATTTGTTACACCAATCAGCCTAAGAGCTCGTTTTTGAGATGTGGGAGGAAACCCATGCAACCACAGAGAGAATGTGCAAACTCCCGCAGACACCAACCCAAGTCCATGTATCTGCACAGCAAACAGTGATAGTCATGGAGTTGTCATGTTGCCCATCAGATGGTCCAGTTTAAGCGTACACTAACGATGTGTAATAAGTAACTATGGTTTAGATATGCCACTAAATTAACATAAAATAACACATCCTTAAATGTAATGCATGTTTAGTTGTATTTATTGCTTCAACATTTTTTTTTAAAGGTTGGAAACTATTTTAGCTTTTGGAGGTGTCTGTTTGACTTAGTATAGAACCTTCACCTCAAGACTTATTCCAGAACTTCACACTCAGCCTATGTAGTGTAACATTGTTGAAGTTGTCAATTTTTGATGAGACATTCTGCCTGTCCTTTCAAACGGATGTTAAAGATTTACAGCATTCTTCAAATAGCAGTGCTGAACAACAAAGCGGCACAGTTGTTAGCGCTGCTACCTCATAGCACCAGGGACCCAGGTTCAAATCCCAGCTTGGGCCACTGTCTGTGCGGAGATCTCCAACTTCCTCCCACAGTCCAAAAGATATGCAAGTAGGGTGAATTGGCCTTGCTAAATTCTCCCTCTGTGTACCTGAACAGGCACTGGAATATGGTGACTTGGGGATTTTCACAGTAACTTCATTGCAATGTTAATGTAAGCCTACTTGTCATTAATAAATAAACTTTTTTTAGCAGAAGTGTTCCTCAAATAACATCACTAGCACAATTTAATTGTGCTGTTTCCCACAATTACAACAGTGACTTCAAAAACAATTAATTGGCTATAAAACATTTGAAATTATGAAAGGTGCCATGTAAATGTGACACATTATTGAATAGTACAAATTACTTTTCCTACATTTGATATTCGCTGCATTTGTTGATAATGGTCATTCCCTTAAAGCAGACTTTTCTACCCTAGGAAAACATTTGAAGTCCAGAAATAAGTTGACTTGCAAGAATTATTGAACATATACATTGAGTTCAAGTAAGAAAATACATCTATTCTGCTTATATTTAGGATAGCTACATTATGCAATCCAGTTCCTGATCAGCTGTGACCTCTAGAAGATACACTGCATTCTACATTGAAGTTTTTACGATCTACCTTTGGTAATAAGATATCTTGGAACCAATATGTTATGCTGTGGTCTAAAAGCTGACTCAAATCAGATTTGATCCTTTAGATAATTCCTACTTTATCTTAATGTGTTTGAAAAACTAAAAGCAGAACTTTGTCTGGTATATAGCTCATTTATTATTGTTTCAAAATATTCATCTTCAAATCCCATACATCGTTCCCATCTTTGATAGGGAATCGTGGGAATAGTTCATTCAAGTCTATTCAAACTACCTTCTTGGAAGTGGTAAGGTTTCTAATTAGTGAATTGTTTTATTATCTTTTATACCATTTTCTTTTATGATCTAAATCTGCGGGATTTAACATTAATGAATCTTTTATGACCCTTAAGAGGTTTAAAAAGACTAACAATAAAAGGTGAGCAGGCCTCATACTGTAACATCACTTCCTATCCAAAATATGAAGCCTCACAACACCAGGTTAAAGTCCAACAGGTTAATTTGACAGCACCAGCTTTCAGGAGCAGCGGTCTGAAAGTTTGTGCTACCAAATAAACCTGTTGGGCTTTAACCTGGTGTTGTGAGGCTTTTTACTGTGCCTACCCTGGTCCAATGCCAGCATCTCCACATCATATCCAAACTACAGCTTGATCTTTCCCATCCTTGATGTGGGGAGGCTGTAAATTAGGGGCACATCAAGGGTGCCTCCACGTTGTAGTCTCCTCTTGATCTCTGACCTGCCTCAGCAGCACAATCTCTCGTGTCGGGACTGTCGAGGCTCCAGAATGGCTGTCCTTCGGATTCAGCCTGCACATCAAGTACCCCACTGTCCTTAATAGAATGGACTCAGGATGCCAAATTGGTTCTGACTCCAAGGTCCTGAAGCACACAGTAAAATTCCACCCCAATAGTCTCTGCTCCGAACACATATCTACAGGAATACAGGTGCCCTAGCTGCATTTGATTCCGCTATTATACTTTATCTTCCTCAAGGTGTCTGAAGTTTGAGGATTGACTTTAATCTATTTGCTTCCTCAATTTCTTCCTTACTGCAGCTTCATTTATTATTCAACCCATGTGACTCATGAATCCTCCCTCCTCCAGGCTACAACTGCAAAAACTTAAAAATGTCACATTGGAACATAATACCCTCTAGATTCACAGTTTATGTAATTTTCATTGCTGATCTATTGTTCCATTTGCCAGTGTTTCCTTCTGATCTGTGAAAATACCATTTATCTACTCAAACATTGTTAGCCTCCTGTTAACATTGAAACTATATTGTTTTCTAAATACTCTCCTATCTTTATGCTGCATCCTTTACTAATTGTGAAGAACTATTGATTTCTTGCTTTCATGTTAAATGAACACACTGCTAACATTCTTTTACTCATTATAAACATTCATCTATATAATTACGACAGTTGAAATGTCCTACTTTTTTTACTCATTCATGGGATGCATGCATACATGATTCATTGACTATTCTTCATTGCCCTTAAGAAGGTGATGCTGAATCCCCTTTTTGAACGTCTACATTTCCTGTGATGTGGATCCATCTACAGTACTGTTATGGAGCAAATGTCAGTATTTTGATCCAGTAATAGTGAAGGAACAGCCAAGTGTTTCCAAGTCACGATGGTCCATAACTGAGAACGGCATAGAAAGGTAGTGGTGTTCCCATGTGCCAGCTGTCCTTCTTCTGCTAGGCAAGAGATCATGGATTTGGAAAATGCTATTTAAGAAGCCTTGGTGAGTTACTGCAATGTATTTTACAAGTGATTGACAGTAGACTGAAGAAGGCACAGTGGCATTGCTGCCTCACAGCACCATTGTTGTCTCTCAGCGCCAGGAACTTGGGTTTAATTCTGGCCTTGGATGACAGTGTGGAGTTTGCATGTTATCCTCCAGTCTGAGTGAGTTTGTTTTAGTTGGTCTCGCTTTCTCCCATATTCCAAAGATGTGCATGATAGGTGAATTGGCTATGTTAATTTGTTCATTAGTGTCCCAAGATATCTAGGTTAGATGGATTAGCCATGATGAATGTGTACAGTGACAGAACAGGATAGAGGACCAGTTAAGATGCTCAGTCAGAGAGTTGGTGCAGACTCAATGGTTCGAATGGCCTCTTCT
The DNA here is from genome assembly GCA_024679065.1 of Sphyrna mokarran. Taxonomy (NCBI): domain Eukaryota; kingdom Metazoa; phylum Chordata; class Chondrichthyes; order Carcharhiniformes; family Carcharhinidae; genus Sphyrna; species Sphyrna mokarran. The sequence goes on from JAGIQG010000009.1 coordinate 39,898,379, forward strand.
GCACTACAGGGATCTATAAGTCGACTGACAAGGCAGTTAGCTGAATGGGTTGTTCTGCATTTTGTAGATAGGACATATCTTGTCCATTTTCCTACGCCTGTTTCCAGCTGTAGCACAACTGGCTATAGATGCAACTAGGTCTGTAGCACAAGTCTTCAGCAGTACTGCTGGAATGTTGTTGGTGTCCAGAGTCTTTGCTGTATTCAGTATGCTAGCCATTTCTTGATATCAGATGGATTAATTTGATTTGGCTGGAGTCTAGCATCTATGACGTGAGGACCTTGGAGAAAGCCAGGATGCTTCTTGATTATCACTACTTTTATTAAAATATTCTGAGAAAAAGTGGCAGCAGCTCCAAGTCTGTCAAGAACTTTTCACTTCTTGACTATCCATACCCAACAAATTGCAAAACATACTGCGAGGATTAAATGTAAACTTTAATTGCAACCGCAGGAACATTATGGGAAATGAAATTATGAACTCATTTGTACATTGTTTCATAAAACTTCTTATTGTAATATCTCACGTGGTGTATATTCTACTACTATCCTCTGAACAAGGTGACACAGTGGTTAGCACTGCTGCTTCACAGTGCCAGGGACTTGGTTTTGATTCCTGGCTTGGATCACTGTTTCTGCATACCAAGTTTGCACATTCTCCCTGTGTCTGCATGGGTTTCCCCTGGGTGCTCTGGTGTCATTCCACAATTCAAGGATGTGTGGGTTAGGTTGATTGGCCTTGCTAAATTGCCCCTTATTATAGGGTGACTAGCTAGGATAAATGCATGGGGCTATGGGAAAAGGGCCTGGATGAGATTGTAGACTCAATGGGCCAAATGGCCTTTTTCTGCACTATAGGGATTCTATGAATGATGGTCAGTCAGTTTCATAAGAATTACACAGCTTCATTTCTACACAAGTACATTCATTACTGTGGGAGTATGATGAAAAGTTAAACACCCTGAATGTGTTAATAGATGGTAAGTATGAACACAAGTCTCTAATGGTCAGCTTTGGCTAACCATTGATTCAGCAATACTCAAAATGAATAATGCTCAGGGAAGGGGGGTGCATTGCTGATCCAAATGTTGCACATACACCAAATTTTATTTATATTACACAGCTAAGCTATCCATGAATTTGACTTGCTTAGCTTTATTTTTGGGTACCCCAAACTCACCTTATTGAATTCTTAATGGGGAATCAATAAAATAATTACTAACCAAATCCCACTACATATCTATTTGTAATAAACTAAACTTATTAATCTAAGCCTGCTTCATGAAGAAAAATAAAATAAAGTTATTGTGAGCCAAGCATTCAGTTCAGAAATTCTTTAAAAAAAACAAAAACAGAATTGGCAGCTGTATTTTTACTGCTAGAAGCTACTTGAATAAATCCGTTGCGTGTTAGAATGAGTACTTCAAGGTTTGTACATGTGAAATTAAAAATGTACTTACAAAACCCTTCAAAGATCTTACATTTAAAAGGAACATCATTTAACAAATAGGGTAATTTTTAAGACAGTTGTTTCTTTGACAGTCCTCAAGTTCATTGGACAAGATACTGTTTAACCATTTTAGAATATGGCTTGTCTGAAGTTTCACTGACATAAATTGCTATCTTAATCATACTGAAAGCTAGAAGACCATTTCACAATATCCTTCTTGGGTGACAGCTTTAGAATCTGTATTTTCCTTCACAAAACTTCTCCAGCCTTATAATATATATTCATTTTGGCTGACAAATATCAATTTTTCTAATTGCAGAAATTGAAGTATATCCTGTGGTTACTAATTCTTTTTATTAACGTGTGGGCTTAACTTTTGAACGCAGAGGTTTCAAAGGACATTTCCACAGGGTTTCAAAGACTCGGGTGATATTTTCTGGGCCTGACAGACTAGCTTCTGCTGTATTTAGCTTTCCTTTAGAATTCTAATGAAAAATTATCAACTTGGCCGATGGAGCGATCTTATGGCCCCGCTATTGATAACAGAGCTTTCCGTTCAATGTATCCCTCACATCCGGGTGGGGGGTGCATCATCGACAGGACCAGAAGATCCTGCTAGCAAGAATGGCCAGAAAGTACAGCCTCTGTTTCTCGCTCTATCAAGTTCTGCATTTGTTAGAATTCATGGCATATTAGTAAAATCCTAGCATAGCTCCATATCCCCTTATAGTGATGTCATCCAGTTCTTGAAGTCATCCACCAATGGGGATAGTCTCTCTCTGTCTACTTTGCCTGAAGTTGTATCAAATCTAATCTCAACCTTCCCTTCTCTAAAGACACCAACACCGTCTTCTCCAACCTATCCACACAACTGAGGCTTCTCATCCTTGGACCATTCTTGCAAATCTTTTCTGCATCCTCTCTGGTACTTGCGCATCCTTCCTGAAATGTGGTGACCAGAATTGGATAAAGTACTTCAGTAGAGGCTGAACCAGTGTTTTGTAAAGTTTATTTATTAGTGTTATAAGTAAGCTTACATTAATGCTGCAATGAAGTTACTGTGAAAATCCCCTAGTCGCCATACTCCAGTACCCATTCAGGTACACTGAGGGAAAATTTATGATGGTCAATGAACCTAAACAACACATCTTTCAGAATGTAGGAGGAAACTGGAGCATGCAGAGGAAACCCGTGCAGACTGAGAAAGAAGGTGTAGACTCTGTCCAGGCAGTTACCCAAGCCATGAATTGAACCAAAATCCCTGGCGGTGTGAGGCAGCAGTGCTAACCACTGTGCCACCATGTTGTACCCTTGGCCGCTATTTATATAGACCAGTATCCTGCATTCTTTTAACCACTTTCTCAGTATACTCTGCTACCTTCAATGATTTGTACATCGATATCCTCAGATATCTCTGTTCCTGAACCCTCACTTAAGAATTCTGCCCTGACAAAGACAAAATTTTAATGAGATATTCATTTTACAAAGCAAAGGAATGGTCTTTCACTGATTTAGTGAGAAATTTCAACTAATTTATAAGCAGCAGATGATGACTAAAATAATTGTTTAGAATAAATAATTGTTTAGAATAGACAGGCTGAAGTTAAAATTTAAAATATCAAAGTTGAGGTGAACGGACAAGAGTAAATTGAGAAAACTGAGTGTTACTTTTCCATTCTTATACAAAATTCAGTTTCTCTTTTTAAAAATATGTATCCCTGGTAAGATTGCTTTAATTGAGCTACTTGCAATAGCTTATAATCGCACTAATAACGTTTAGTTCAGAGAAGTGTCACTTTAAGCTTTACAAAATTATCTGGCTCAACAGAAATAATGTTTAGCTGCATCAATCAGTAATATAAAAATGAACATTTTAATAGCTGTGGCCATAAACATTATTAGAAATAATTATTTCACCAAGGTAAAAAACACAGATACTGCACTAAATAAGATCCCAAAACTCCTCACCCAAAGTATGCCCAGCAGAAGACATTAATTGCCAACAGAATAACAGCATTTATGTTGCACACTTTTCGCCAAAGAGGCTTCTCTTCAATACTGGTTAACTTTTCCTGCAAGGCGGCGTGTTCTTCTTCTGTAAGTTCCTGTTTCTGCTCTACTCTGAGGCTACACAAACAAAAAAATATTTTCTTCCACCGGGGAAGTCCTGCTGTTTCAACAGAAATAAAACAGTAAAATTTAATGAAATGAACAGCTGCAATAAACAAACCTCAAAGGAAATGCAATGAAAAATGACCAAATTCTGGGGAACAACAATAAATTTGCAGGAAACACACCAATGTCTCAATGACATATACAGTGTTAAAAATTGCTGGTTGATTATCACCATTGTTTGCACAAACAACATTATACCTATAAAATCTTTCTTTTTTAGAACTTGCTGAGTTCACACACTAATCTTGTCATGGAACATTAGAATTGGAATTTACTAATGAGATAATTGCAATGCTGATTAATTTCTCTGATCCAGAAAGGTAACAATTCCAACTGGTCAATCACATTCTGACACATAATATTTTTTGTTAGAGATCTTAGAAGATCTCAGAATTCAAATTTTAGCTTTTTCTTACTTCTCTTTTCTCTTTTAGGTTGGAATTTTCTAGCCATTCAGGTCAGTGGGATTATCTGGTCCCGCTGCTGGGGCAGTCCCTGCCACCGGTTTCCCAGTGATGTCGGGTGGCTGCAATGGGAATTCCCATTGATAGTGGCAGGATCAGAAGATTCTGCCATCAGCGAACATTGTGCCTACTCCTGCTGCCAAGAAAAATGCTGAGAGGATGGCCAGAGAATCCTACCCTTAATCCTTCTGTTTTTCATTCTGTGATTAATTTGATATGAATTATTCCTGCTTCTTCATAATCCCTCTGATTCCTTTTGTTCTTTATATCTCATTAGCCTAGGAGAAACATCTTCATTAAGATCCTAGATGCTCCATTATTAGCCTGATCAACATTACACATACTGCATGTCACACAGCAAGACTTTACAGTAGTCTTTTATTCCCTATTTTCTATAACAATGGCCAATATTCCGCATTGTTTTTGTTTTTATATTTTTTTGATCCAGACCTCCTTCTCCCTTCTTAGTCTTACTCTTTGGCTAGAATGAATTTTCTGTCTGAAAAGCAGATTTGATTTGAATCACAGGTCACTGGCATTGTAGGACAGAATACATGAGCTCTTTGGGCTGGAATTACTGGATAAACTACTATGGCTAATGGTTAGCATGTGACAATACCATCAATGTCAGCCTTTTTCAAAAAATCATTTTTCATCTACCTGCTTTGGGTAGATCTTCAGTCTCTGCAATAGATTGCACTTCATCATTATTCTCAACAGGTTCTTCAACTTTCTTTGGCTGATTCACGTCATTATTCATTTCAATCTTGAAGATTACGTCGTGTCTAGTCCACCATGTTAATCGAGCCAGCTTTGGAAATATCAGACAATGCAGTCATTTACTCTGTGAATTATATTGACTTCAGTACATACATGCAGTTTCTTTTTTGGGTGTCAATACTGCACAATACTTTTTTAAAAACTTAATTCATTTGACAAAATACTGGCCACATACTACTTCAACCTTAAGTTGAAGGGAAAATAAAACAGGGTACTACTGTTTAGTGCAGCAAAACTGATATAAACAAGATCTTCAAAAGCAAATGTGTCATTGCTTTGGTCCCCTGGCACGTTATCATTGGTTGAATTTTGTTTCTGGATTTATGAGTCACAATCAGTAGGCAGCCTGAATGGAAATAAATTCATGTGCACTCTGTAAACATAAGAGGTGACAGTGGCACAGTGGTTAGCACTGCTGCTTCACAGTGCCAGGGACCCAGGTGCAATTCCCAGTTTGGGTCACTGTCTGTGCAGAGCTTGCACATTCTCTCCGTGTCTGCCTGGGTTTCCTCCGGGTGCTCCGGTTTCCTCCCACAGTCCAAAGATGTGCTGGTTAGGTGCATTGGCCATGCTAAATTCTCCATCAGTGTACACCATCAGGTGTCGGAGTGTGGCGACTAGAGGAGTTTCACAGTCACTTCATTGCAGTGTTAATGTAAGCCTACTTGTGACTAAAAAATTAACTTTAAAAAAAAGATTTTGCTGCAAACCAGTTAAACTCAACACCCTGTTTGCCAAGGTGCAATGATGTCTAATGCATCTTGATTAAAGATTAAAATAATAGACTGTTGCACAAAATTGCAATAGAAGAAGTAGCTAGAAAATTAGTGGTAGAGTAACTGGGATCTCAAAAAGGCAGGTCATACTTGATCAACCTTATTGAACTCTCTGAAATAATTAGCAGAAAGAGTAGATAATGGTAAAGCTGTAGACATAATCCATTAGATCTACAAAAAGTTTTGGATATGGTGCCACATAGTATAGCCATGGCTAAGATCAGAAGATGTGGGCAGGATTTTATGGCCTTGTTCATCACAAAAATCTTTTGTAAATTCCCACCCGAGTGAACAGACTTTTCCATGGTCCACCCCTCACCTGCTCTACTTTCTGTGGCAGGCAGAGCAGTAAAATTCCGGCAGAGATATCAGAGAACAAGTAATAGAATGAATAAAATCTGGCTACAAAACAGAGAGTATGGGATTTAAAATTGTTACTCATATTGGTAAAAGTTGGGAAGTGTTGTTTTCCAGATGGTAGTGCTTGAGCTGCTGCTATTGATCATGGACTTGAGAATCATAAATATATTTTCAAAATTTGTAGAGAACACTAAACTGTGGTTGTAGCTAACAGGGACAAATTATAGGAAGATATCAACAAACATTTTGATGAAAAAACAAAGAGAATCACAAATGCCTTGGGAAATAAGTGTCCGACTGGTAAAGAGAAGAAAAACTATCCTGGATGCTCATGAATCACTGAAAAAGCAACACAGGTTAATAAAGCTTTTAAGAAAAGCAAATAAAATACAAGTTAATTTTTTGAAGGATAGATGTGTTAACTGTGGTTCAGTGGGTAACATTCTTATCTCTGAGTCACAGGATTCAATTCCCACTCCAGGATTTGACCACTAGAGTCAAAGCTGACACACCAGTGCAGTCCAGAAGGAATACTGCACTGTTGGAGATATAGGGTGTGATTTCCATTAAAGAAAAACTAAGTGCCCAGCGGGCAGGAAAAGCAAAAGGTTTTCTTGTCTGTTTCTTGGGCGAGTTTAGTGAAATAAATTTCCAGCATTTTGCATCACAGAGTCTGCCCGGGGATTTACATTGGGAGGGGCGGAGGGGCGGAGCTTAATCTCACTTGAGAAGCCATCATCAGAGTGTTAAGGGGACCACTGTGCATGCGCTGATCTCCCAGGATACTGGGAGATTGGTTGACTTGCGCATCACTGCCCTCCCCCTCTCCCAATCACCAGCTTCTTGATCATCAGTCCCGACTCCCCGCCCCCACCGCTCCACTCCCTGCATTACCAATACATGCGAATCATAGGAGAATGTTTGGAATATTGTTCACTTTCTGAAAAAAGATTATTTTTTAAAAGGTGTTGCAAAATTCTGATGTCACAGATTCCCTCTGTTATCACAAAATTGTTATGTTTCAGGAGGACATTTGGCCCATCATGTCTGTACTGGCTCATACTTCTCCACATTGAACTTCATCTACCTGTCTACCCTACTTAAGTCCTTTTGAAGTTCTACACTATCCTTTTCACAGTTCACAATACTTCTGAGTTCTGCATCATCCACAAGCTTGGAAATTGTCCCCCAAACATCAACATTCAGATCATTCACACATATCAGGAAAAAAAAAAGTCTCAATCCCAGCCCCTGGGAAACACTACTACAAATCTTTCTCTAGCCCCAAAAATATCCATTAACCATTATAGAAACCCTACATGCAGAAGGAGGCCATTTGGCCCATCAAGCTTGCTCAGACAACAATCCCACCTCAGCCCTATCCCAATAACCCCACTCTCTAATTCCTATCATTCAACCAATTTTGCATCCACGTCGCTACCTTCCCCTTTATTCCATGAGCCATAACTTCTCTCGCAAGTCTCTTGTGAGGCACTGTATCAAAGGCCTTCTTTATATGGCCCATTACAGCCCAGTTGTAGCTGAATGTGAATGTTCATGGGATGACAGTTTATGTAAGAAGATAACTAAGTGCAGGAGTAGGCAATGCAGCCCCTCGAGCTCCAATATTTAATATAATCATGGTTGACGTAATCTTGGCCTCAATTCCACCTTCCTACTCGCTCTGCATAACCCCTCATCCCACTACTAATTAAAAACGTATTTGTCTCTGCCTTAAAATTAGTGTTTTGGCATCTACTGCTCTGTGGGGAAGAGATTTCAGATTCACAACCCTTTGAGTGAAGCCATTCCTCCTCATTTCTGTTTTATGTCTGCCACTCTTAGCTTAAAACTATGACCTCTTGTTTTAGAATATCTAACAAAGTGGAACATATGCTCTATATTTACCCTGTCACCCCCTTTAGCATCTTATATACTTCAATTAGATCTCCTCTCATTCTTCTAAACTCTAGCGAGTATAGGCATGAAGTACTCAATAACTCTTCGTAAGACAAGTTTTTCATCCCTGGAATCAATTGAATGAATCTTCTCTGTATGTCCTCTACTGCATTTGCATCTTCTCTTAAGTAAGAGGACTTCACTAAGGATAAAAGAACCATCTAGAAGTAGTAGCTTCATACAAATAGCAGTATCTCTATAAGGGTAATGCAAGTTATAAAAATGGTCCATTGTCACTGAATAGAATGTAACCAAAAGGTGGCACTACAGCTCAAATCTATGGATTTCTGTCCAATTTACATTTGTTTAATGGCTGTGTGCATTGTTAGACTTAGACTCAGAGGTTTCCTGTGTTTGATGGCATGAGACAGACAAAGCATGTTATAAATGTATGTTCTGTGGCCATTAAGTACCATCAGGTACTTGAACCTGAAGCTTCTGGCTCAGAGGTAGGGACACTACCCACTGTGTCACAAGACATGCTAGCACTAGTCTACGGATACTAAAAATACCAAATCATACCTTTAGAGTACTCTAAATGCTTGACATATCTGTTCAAACATATATTGATGCATACATATATTTCATTGATGAAGAGAGATCCTGAGTTCAAAATGGCAGAATCTTGGAAGTGGGCTGGATAATATTGGGATTCCAAACCAAAGACTTTTCATAGGATTTAACCTTGCATTCCTCCCCTTGCCAATGAAAACAGCCTTCTCTCGTTTCCTTCTCCAAAATTTGAGTCCAAATAATTTACATGGACAGTTGAACAAAAGTGATCCCAGCACAGATCCATGTGAGACTCTACTTCCCATTTGCTGTCCCTCCAAAAAATCTCCCCTTACTCTGTTAGCCAGCTTGTAGACCTACTTCAATTCTGCTATCTGACCTCTTATTCTGCGTGCTCTGACTCTTGTCATGAAAGATTCATGTACATTAGGCCCATTCCAGGGTGGGATCTGAACCATTGTTCCCAGAGCATTAGCCCGAATTTTATTAGTTCAGTAACATTAGCACGAAACCTAAGAGTGCTTTGGAATACAGAAATTTCTCCACATAAAAGGAACAAGGAAAAGTGAAGCACTAAGATCTTAGAGTTAATACACCACTTTAGCTCCATGAGGGGGGAAGCAAAAGATTCAAAACTGCTTCAGTACTGCATAGCAGCTAAAGTCTGATTATAAAACATATTAAGTGTCTTTTTGATCATGATATAAAATCTCATCTTCATTTCACAGTGGAATTGTGATTGATTCAAGCTGGCACCATGAATCCTTTCTTCATGACTGTTAAGGTAATTATGCCATAAATCAGTGCTACCACCTTTTCAGTATGTCAGAAGTCGGAGCTGGAGTACAGTCATATGGCCCCCATGAGCCTCCTTCACTACTAAGTTAGATCTTGTCTAACTCAACTCTACCTCCTCCCTATCTCGTATTTCTTCATCAGTTAATGCCTGAGAATCTATCAATCTGTCTTGAACATACTCAATGACTAATCATCCAAAGTCTTTGGGATAAAAAATTCCAAGGATTCATGTATGTAGTCCCGATCAATTTGTTACCTCTCCCATATGGAGAACAAATTGGTTTTCTTCCAATTCAGAAATGTAAGCATTGGCTCAACATGGTGCAGAGCAAGAACCTGCAGTGGAGGAGATCAGTCATGAAATAGTGGGAAGCACAGTAGTTAGCACTGCTGCCTCACAGTGCAGAGACCCAGTTTCAATTCCGGCCTTGGGTGACTGTCCGTGTGGATTTTGCACATTCTCACCATGTCTCACAGTTCAAAGATGTATCTGATAGTTTGACTGGCCATGCTAAATTTCCCCTTAGTGTCCCAAGATGTGTAGGTTAGGGGGATTAGTGGGATAAATATGTGGGGTTATGAGGATAGGGCCTGGATAAGGGATTGGTGCAGACTGAATGGCCTCCTTCTGCACTACAAGGATAGAACATAGAACATAGAACACTACAGCACAAACAGGCCCTTCGTCCCACAAGTTGTGCCGAACACATCAAAACCTACCCAGTCATAGACCTATCTATAACCCCCAATCCCATTGGATCCCATATACTCATCCAGAAGTCTTTTAAAAGACCCCAGCGAGTTCGCCTCGACCACCACCGACAGCAGCCGATTCCATTCACTCACCACCCTCTGAGTGAAAAACTTCCCCCTAGCATCCCCTCTGTACTTGCTTCCCTGCACCTTAAATCTGTGCCCTCTCGTCGCGACCATTTCAGCCCTGGGAAATAGTCTCTGAGAGTCCACCCTATCTATTCCTCTCAACATCTTGTAAACCTCTATCAGGTCGCCTCTCAACCTTCGTCTCTCCAGGGAGAACTGTCCCAGCTCCCTCAACCTGTCTTCATAAGGCATGCCTCCCAATCCAGGCAACATCCTTGTAAATCTCCTCTGCACCCTTTCAATAGCTTCCACGTCCTTCCTATAGTGAGGCGACCATAACTGCGCACAGTACTCCAAGTGTGGTCTGACAAGGGTCCTATAAAGCTGCAGCATTACCTCCTGACTCCTGAACTCAATCCCTCGATGAATGAAGGCCAGTACACCGTAAGCTTTCTTAACCACATCCTCCACCTGGGAGGCCGATTTGAGAGTCTTATGGACCCGGACCCCAAGACCCCTCTGCTCTTCCACACAGCTAAGACTCCTACCTTTGATAGTGTACTCATTCATCCCGTTGGATCTGCCAAAATGGACCACAACACATTTATCCGCGTTGAAGTCCATCTGCCACTTCTCCGCCTAGTCTTGCATCCTGTCGAAGTCCTGCTGCAACTTTTGACATCCCTCCAGACCATCCACAACACCACCGACCTTCGTGTCATCGGCGAACTTACTCACCCATCCCTCCACTTCCTCATCCAGGTCATTTATGAAAATGACAAACAGCAAGGGTCCTAGAACAGATCCCTGGGGAACTCCACTGGTGACCGACCTCCATGCAGAAAAAGAGCCATCCACAACCACCCTCTGCCTTCAGCAGGCAAGCCAGTTCTGGATCCACAAGGCCAAAGCCCCTTGGATCCCATGGCCTCTCACCTTCTCAAGAAGTCTTGCATATGGGACCTTGTCAAATGCCTTGCTGAAGTCCATGTACACCACGTCCACTGCTCTTCCTTCATCAATGTGTTCAGTCACATTTTTGAAGAACTCAATTAAGCTCGTAAGGCACGACCTGCCTTTTACAAAACCATGTTGACTATTTCTAATCAACCTAAACTTCTCCAAATGCTCGTAAATCTTGTCCCTCAGGAGCCTCTCCATCAGCTTACCAACCACTGAGGTCAGACTCACCGGTCGGTAATTTCCAGGACTATCCCTGTTTCCTTTCTTGAAAATAGGGACCACATCCGCAATCCTCCAATCCTCCGGAACCTCTCCCGTCTCCATTGACGATGCAAAGATCATCGCCAGGGGCCCTGCAATGACATCCCTCACCTCCCACAATAACCTGGGGTACATCCCATCTGGTCCCAGAGACTTGTCTATCTTGATAGCATTTAAAAGTTCTAACACATCTGCTTCCTTAATATCTACATACTCAATCTTTTCAGTCTGCCGCAACCTTGTAGTGCATCCTCCCAGATCACTTTCCACCGTGAATACTGAGGCAAAGTACTCATTAAGCACCTCTGCCATTTCTTCCGGTACCATACAGACTTTTCCCCCTTCACCTTTTATAGGTCCTATCCCTTCTCTTCTCATCCTTTTACTTTTTACATATTTGTAGAAGGCCTTGGGATTCTCCTTAATCCTACCAGCCAAGGCCTTCTCATGACCCCTTCTGGCTCTCCTAATTTCCTTTTTAAGCTCGCTTCTATAAGCCTTATACTTCTCTAGATCCCCAACATCTCCTAGCTCTTTGAACCTTTTATACACCTTTCTTTTCTTCCTGACTAGGTTCACCACAGCCTTCGTGCGCCACGGTTCCTGCGTCCTACCAAAACCTCCTTGTCTCACCGGAACGTTGTCGTGCAGAGCTCCAGACAAGCATTCCTTGAATATCTGCCACCTTCCTTCTTTGCTTTTCCCCAAGAACACCTCCTTCCAGTTTATTCGCCCCAACATCTGCCTGATGTCTTCATATTTCCCCTTATTCCAGACAAACACCTTCCTAGCCTGCCTGCTCCTATCCTTTTCCAATGCAAGGGTGAAGGAGATAGAATTATGATCTCCATCCCCAAGATGCTCTCCTACCGAGAGATCCATCACCTGTCCTAGTTCATTAGCTAGTACCAGGTCCAGTACAGCCTCTCCTCTCGTAGGCTTGTCCACGTGCTGTGTCAGGAAACCCTCCTGAACACACCTAATGATGCTGCAACTCTTCTGACGCTTGGGTTGGGTTTTCAGTACCAGTAAAATGGAAGATAGAAAGACAACAATCTAAGATAAAATGAGAAAAATCCTTATATCTATTGGCTTCAGATGTAATATAAATAGATTTTATGGAGAGTGCATTCAAATTCCTGAAAAGAAAACCTAACGAGATCCAGGTAAGCATTTGGATTGCACTTCAGTAATGGAAAATAATTTTATAACAAATGCTAAAGTAAAAAAAGGATGCAGCTTCTTTGACAGGTCAGTGAAATGCAGAATACCTGTTACGTACATTCTCTTCCTTAATTGCTGGGGTTAATAGGCTGACAAAGATGATAATTACTACAGATAATCCAAATAATATTAGAGCAAAATAGAGGTAATGCAGATCCTTGAGAATACGGGGCCTGGGATCCACTTCACCACATGATGGCACTCCATAAACAAACTCCATGATCATTCGAATAAGACCGATGATGAGTCCTATCATAAGGCCCCAGAATGCACCCTGTGAGGTTAAAAAAAAGACATGTTCCACTGTTTTTATTAAATGCCATTTCCAGCAAAGACAATTTATAATAAGGGGATAACATTTACAGCCTATGTTGTTAGCCACCAGGTGAGGAGTTGCTTTTGGGGGATAACTTTGAACAATGTACAGTGCAAAATGTCATTCTTTTTTATGCGTTTGTATTGGATAATCATGTCACAATCTCTTATTCAAGTAAAGTAACTGTGCATAATCTGCAATAGTGCAACTCAACACTGCTATTTTATTTCAAACAGATATATTCCTGTAGTGGCCAAGACTGGGACTACAAGTAGTCATGATGTGGAGATGTTGGTGTTGGACTGAGGTAAACAAAGTAAGACGTCTCACAATACCAGGCTGAAGTCTGACAGGTTTATTTGATAGCACAAGCCACTAGAATGCTGATCCTTCAATAGGTAAGTGGGATTTCAGTTCACAAACAGACATATAAAGACACAAATTCAATTTACAAAATAATGGTTGGAGTGCGAGTCTTTTTAGGTAATCAAGTCTTAAGGGTACAGACAATGTGACTGAAGAGAGGGTTAAGCACAGGTTAAAGAGATGTGTATTGTCCCCAGCCAGGGCAATTAATGAGATTTTGAACGTAAGAACAGGATGTGGCACTCGACTCATTCATCGACAGTTCCGAAGTGCCATAGTGAGAAACCTCAGAAGATTAACAGGGGATATGGCAGACAGAGTACTCCTCGTCGTCCAATACTTCCCCCGAGTGGAGAAGCTATGAAATCTTCTCCGGAGCCTTCAACATATCATTGATGGAGACAAACATCTTGCCAAGGCCGTCCGCACACCCCACTTCTTGTCTTCAAACAACCACACAACCTCAAACAGACCATTGTCCCAGTAAGCTACCCAGCCTTCAGGAAAACAGTGAACACGACAGCACACAACCCTCTCACAGCAACTTCTGCAAGGATCATCTCACATGAAAACACCATCCACCAGGTACACAGTACATACGCATGCAACTTGGCTAACGTTGTCTATCTGATATGCTGCAAGAAAAGATGTCCAGAGGCTCGGTACATTGAGGAGGTCATGCAGACGCTACGACAATGATAATGAACACCACTCAACAATCACCAGGAAAGAATGTTCTCTTCCTGCTGGGGAACACTTCAGCGGTCATGGGCATTCAGCCTCTGATCTTCGGGTAAACGTTCTCCAAGGCGGCCTTCATGACACACGACAAAGCAGAGTCACTGAGCAGAAACTGAAAGCCAAGTGCCACACACATCAGGATGGCCTCAACCAGGAACTTGGTTTCAGTCACACTATCTGTAACTCCCACAATTTGCCTGGGCTTGCAAATCTCACTAATTGTCCTGGCTGGAGACAATATACATCTTTTCAACTTGTGTTTAACCCTCTCTCCACTCACATTATCTGTACTTTTAAGACTTGATTATCTGTAAAGACTCACACTCCAACCATTATTTTCTAAATTGAGTTTGTGATTTTATATGCCCTGTTTGTAACTGAAATCCCACTCACCTGATGAGGGAATAGCCAGTGCTCTGAAAGCTAGTGGCTTGTGCTACCAAATAAACCTATTGGACTTTAACCTCGTGTTGTGAGGCTTTTTATTATAAGCAGTTCCCAGATCTCAGATGCTAAGATCTGGGGCAGGTAAGTGCAGGTGGTCTCACAGCAGGCCGGAGAGGTGAGATTTGGGAAGGTGTGGAAAGAAGGCCATTGAATGTGTCATCCCATCTTTTCCACATAAGCAGGGATTCCTCTCCCCACTCCCCTGAACTCCTCCCGCCAGCCTCAAAATTGAGGTTGGGTGGAAAATAGCTCTTAAGTGACCATTAATTGCCCACTTAAGGGTCTCAATTAGGCTGACTTGGCGCAAGATTCTGCAGGCTGGTCTAGGCCTTGCCCATCCCATTGACTGGTTGGGAATAGGAAGGACTTTGGGAACTAAAAGAGAAAATACTGGAAAATCTTCGCAGGTCTGGCAGCATCTGCAAGGAGAGAAAAGAGCTGATGTTTCAAGTCCGGATCCTTTGTCAAAGCTTTGTCAGAGCTTTGCTGAGGTTTTCCACCATTTTCTCTTTTAGTTTCAGATTCCAGCACCTGTAGTTATTTGTTTTTATTAAGGACATTGGGAAGACTGTCTGGGGAACTTTACAGGCTATCTCCATTTGTAATCCCACTGGCCGGGGAATCATAAAATTCTATCCTGCAGGTTTTTTGAACACAGTTCTAGCCACTTAGAAAAAAAACACAAATATAAAAGAGAAATTGGATAAAGGGTCCATGATATCAAATCGTTGATCATTGTAAAGTTCAGTGTCATCAGACCAGAATGGGTAAAAAAACAAAGTTCATGATCATGTTTTCAGTGTTGGAAAATTATATATAGTTAGAATTAGAGTAAAATGGAATTGGGGCTTGACAGTAATAATCACACATCAGATATCTGTCCAATAATATCTATACTTGTATTTGGAGTATAGCTATTTGGCTGACACCCATGGGATTGTATCTCGATCAATTGAGTGGAGACATTAGAATGGTTCTGAATAATAAAGTACATTTTTGCTGGACAAAATGCTCCCTTCAGTAGCGTGGATTATTTTTGAGTGAATTCTCCGTGAGACAACTTTCCATTATGTATTTGGAAACAATTCACTCATAAAGATTGAAGGCTAGCTTCAGCAGCAGGAACATTAATGGGGTATTAAATATCTGTAATTTTAACACCTTTCATCTGGTGATACCAAGCCTGTAAAGAGAAAATTAAGAAGGTTGACCAAAAGCTTGATTCTTGGTTGACTGAGAATCTGAACTCAGTTAAAGTAGATAACTTGATGCTATTCCTGATAACTAGCACGGTGGTTAGCACTGCTGCCTCACAGTGCCAGGAACCTGGGTTTGACTCCTGGCGTGGATCACTATCTGTGGGGAATTTGCACATTGCCCCTGTGTCTGCATGGATTTCCTCCAGGTGCTCCAGATTCCTCCAACAGTCCAAAGACGTGCCGGTTAAGTGCACTGGCCATACTAAATTCTCTCTCAGTGTAGCTGAATCTGGCGAGAGTCTGATGACTGGGGATTTTATAGTAACTTCATCGCAGTGTTAATGAAAGCCTACTTGTAACTAATAAATAAATAAGCTTTAATAGGATTTGTTCCTTAAACGTATTAGTGAGTGAGGTCCTTCAAAATACATAATTGAAAGTTGTCTCACAACAAAAAATGCAGTACAGATTCTTACCTGCTCATTGATTCTCTTCCAGAACACTGCCATAACGAAGAGTGCAGTGATTGGTGGTGCGAGGTAACTGGTAATGGACTGAATGTAGTCAAAGAGCTGGCCACTATTAGCTGTCTGAATAATAGGGATCCATAATATACTGATGGCAACGAGGAAAACGATAAATATTCTGCCAAAAGAAAGAAATTAAAGCAGAAGCATGAGAAAAGTAACTAAAATGTCTTATTTCCCCTGCTGGAGAGGATAATTTTGATAAATGATAAGAAATAACATTCAGACACAGCTTCCATGTAACTACTGCAAGGTTTCTGTACTCATCCATTTCTGTCCATCAACTATCTTTTTATTTATAGACACTTGGCTAATCACGGTGAAAACACTCAAGAAATCTTTTTATTATTACAAACACCCCAAACAATCACATTAAGATGGTGAATGATTTCTCAAAATCTCCATTATGTATACTTTGAGTTAAAAAAAAGGCGCTTTGCAGAATGAAGGCAGGTGGAAAATAGAAAACAAGCCAACAAAGGAAAGATATAGGGAGAATTTGAATTGAACTAAAATAAATAGATCTGGAATATAAAGTTGGTATCTGTAAGTGACCATGAGGTTGTCAGATATTTGTAAAAATCCATTTGGGTCATGAGTATCAACTGGGGAAATTTCAAATAAAGTCAATTTTCAAGAGCATTTGGATAATTAAAAGGGATTGTCACAATGTAATGAAAAATTGTGAAGAGAGAAGCAATGACACAGCCCATCACTTCTCTGTTTTAATGGTTTTTTGCATGAATTGCTTGCAAGGTGGGTTCTCACCTTTGTCTCTCCACAGCACCATGCTTTATGTTAGTACTGCAACATGTCTACAAGAAATTAAAGCCAAATTTCGGGGCATTACTATCCATCATTATTCCTGCATACATTCAAACTCTATGCTGCTGTTATTAAACAAATTTTATGAAATTGGGCGCACAATATGGAAGCAGACTAAAATTACACTCAGAGCCTCTCCACTAAAATCACAAAGAAACAGACACAGGCTAGCAGGCAAGAGCATGCTTTTAGAATGCAAATGAGGAAGCTGGTCAGGATGGCACTTCCAGGAACTAAATTAAAAAACATCCCTTCCCACTAAATCAGCACTTCTAAACCAGTCAAACAACCTATGGAGACACCTAAAAATTAGCATAGCTAAGGAAGTATCCCTGGCCCCTCAAACTTTCTGAGAATAATCACACACCCATTGTTCAAACCTCAGAAATTCTAGACCATTAATAACCGATCAGACAAAAATGATTAACACACATTTAAAACAATTGTCTCAATACTTGAAAACAGGATGGCTAAAATCGAATACTGTAAATAAAGCATGAGCATTTGAATCGCATACTACATCGAAATTCAGGTATAACTGTAGCCCGTTGCAGCAGGTCTTTAGAGTGCTTTAGGGACAGTTCGATTGTACATCCTGACTGCACCTCCATCGACGTAAAAGAAAATAAAGCTGCATCGTTGTTGAACTTGACCCTGAGTCTGTAGTGGTCGTTTTGCCCGCTCGTGCTAACACTGCACTGTCATCCCGGTGTCCTTGCATCGGATATTGAGGCTCGGTGGGGTGAAATTTTATAAGACATTTTCCACGTGTTCAGCAAATCTAAAAATGGGAGAGTTCTGGATCTGTTTTTTGGATGACTTTTCATGCCCAATCTTATGCACTCTGTCTCTAAAAAGATAGACTCATCAGTTTCTAACTGTGGATAGGGCTTAATTCACCAGAGGGAGGTATTGCGCATGTGCAGACCTCTAATGTTGCACATGCACATTAACAATAACAGGAGTCTAATGTACAGACAGAGAGTTGACAGGCCCCAGCTGCTGCAGGAAAACTGAACTAACTCCTCATCCCCTGTAATTGAGGGGGCCCCAGGACCGAGATGCAGGCCCCATCATGCTCCCGTCACCCAGTCCAGTTGTGGCCCCGGTGCCCAGACTGATCATGGACC
Organism: Sphyrna mokarran; assembly: GCA_024679065.1. Taxonomy (NCBI): domain Eukaryota; kingdom Metazoa; phylum Chordata; class Chondrichthyes; order Carcharhiniformes; family Carcharhinidae; genus Sphyrna; species Sphyrna mokarran. The sequence continues at coordinate 39,916,474 of JAGIQG010000009.1, forward strand.
TCTCTTTCCCCCAAAGATCACAGACACCCTCCCTCCCCATCCATCATGGCCCCACCGCCTACTCTACCAATTGCAGTCCTGCCGTCCTCTCCCACCAATCATATGCAGAGTGGCAGTAGGACCCTTCCCCACAAGCTCCACCTACATTGGCCCCACCCTTTGGCACCGCCCGATGGTCATTGCCCAGGTAACCAGGCTGGCTTGCTCAGGTGCCACTGCCAGGCTGGCATTGCCCGAGGGGCACCCCTGCCTTGCACTTGCCTTCCCTGGACAGCTTTAACAGCGTCCAGTTCCACAGATGACACCAACGCAATTAACTATTCCCCATTCATGGGGAAACCCCTCCTGGCGAGGCCGAAAAGGCATTGGGCTTGCAAAAAAAAACACGCAAAGCTCAATTTCAATAAACAAATCAGCCTCTTGCCTATTTCTAGTGAGAAGCTGACTGCGCCAGGATTCAGGGTGTCGTAAGATTGCACAGGTTGCGAAAACTGGCATCAATCTTGCCAGCTGCTTTACACCCAATTTTAGGGCATTTTCCTGCTGCAAAAAGGGCATAAAGTGGAGGTAAAATTAGATCCAATATCTTCCCCTCTGCTCAGCTGGGCTTTGGAAGGCAGGTTAACAGAGTAAGACAGCTGTGACGAAGGGTCATTTAGACTCGAAATGCTGACTCTATTCTCTTTCTACAGATAATGTCAGATCTGCTGAGATTTTCGGCATTTTCTGTTTTTGCTTCAGATTTCAGCATCCGCAGTATTTTGCCTTCATTAGGATTATTTTTTGGTGTGTTTTTCATATCCTATGCCTACATCTTGGCAGAGCACATCTGTCATTAAAAAGAGGTCACTCTACCAATAAATGTTTGCCAACATGAAGTTTTCAAACCTCTCTCTGCCGATGTATAGGAATAAATGAGGATGAAAGAGAACATTGGCTCTGTTTGCAATAGGATCACTTGGCATACTTTTGCCAGAAAATCTGACGGTTTCTATAATGTCTGAGAAATGTACAATGTCAGTTTTGTTCCTGAAACAGCCCTTGGCGCCTTTCCACACATCTCCAGTTGCAACGGGATCTTGATCAATTGGGCCAGTGGGCTGATGAATGGCAGATGGAATTTAATTTAGATAAATGCAAGGTGATGCATTTTGATAGGATGAACCAGGGCGGGACTTACTCAGTTAACGGTAGGGCACTGGGGCGAGTTACAGAACAAAGAGATCTACGGGTTCAGGTTCATAGCTCCTTGAAAGTGGAATCACAGGCGGACAGAATAGTGAAGAAGACATTCAGCACACTTGGTTTCATTGGTCAGAATACTGAAAACAGGATGGGACATTTTGTTGAAGTTTTACAAGACATTGATATGGCCACATTTGGAATATTGTGTATAGTTCTGGTCACTCTATTATAGAAAGGATATTATTAAACTGAAAAGAGTGCAGAAAAGATTTACCGGGACTTGATGGTTTGAGCTATAAGGAGAGAGTTGACAGACTGCTATTTTTTTTCCCAGAGCGTAGAAGGCTAAGGGGTAATCTTACAGAGGGGCATAGATCAGCCAGATACTCAATACCTTTTCTCAAAGATAAGGGAGTCTAAATCTAGAGGGCATAGGTTTAAAGTGGGAGGGAACAAATACAAAAGTGTCCAGAGGGACAATATTTTTTACACAAAATATAAGTATCTGGAACAAGCTGCCAGAGGTAATAGTAGAAGTGGGTACAATTTTGTCTTTTAAAAAGAGTTTAAACCATCACATGGGTAAAATGAGTATAAAGCAATATGGGCCAAATGTGGGTAATTGGGACTAGCTTAGAGGTTTAAAAAAAAAGGGTGGCACAGACAACTTGGGCTGAAGGGCCTATTTCCATGCTGTAAACTTCTACGACTCTATGTCATGTTGATCATGGTACTGAAGATCCACTTGGTCTTAGCAGAAGCATGGCTACCTTATTATGGCTTAAATCAAGGCCAGTAGAAAAGCAAAACAAATGAACATCCAGCAGTGTGTTAAGTTGGTGATTCATATTAATGTTCCACTATGTTTTATTTTCTTATCATTTCTTATTGAAATGTGAGATTACCTGCCAACAATCATCAGCTCCAATTCGGTGGCGTCTCTGCGAATTCGCTGCCAGATATCAATGGTGAAGAGTGTGCTGCTGCTGTTAAAGATTGAGGTGAGTGAACTCATTAAAGCAGCCATCATTACTGCTATCATCAGCCCCCTCATGCCTGGCTCAAAAAAAAACAAGGGAAACAAAAGCAATCATATTTACGATCAATTATTTTTTGGTGTGTGGAGAAGGAAATGGAAGCCAACATCTGAAGCTTCTGATGAAACTCATAAATTTAGATAATGTAAATTAATAACAATTCAAGTTTCAAGCTTATTTATTAGTGTCACACCTAGGCTTACAATAACATTGCAATGAAGTTACTGTGAAAATCCCCTGGGTCACAACAGTTCGGCATCTGTTCGGATACACTGAGCGAGAATTTAGCACATCCAATACACCTAACCCAGCATGTCTTTCGGACTGTGGGAGAAAACCAGAGCATCGGAGAAAACCCTCGCAAACACAGGGAGAATACGCAGACTTCACACAGACAGTGACCCAAGCTGAGAATAGGATTCAGGTCTCTGGCGTTGTGAGACAATAATGCTAACCAACCCCACTATGCTGTCCCAATTACCATCCTTTTCAGCAACTTCAAAAAAGCATAAGGGATTAAATCATATAATTACTGTTGTGATTAAGACTCCATGGAGGCAATTGTGATTATTACTAATGAACCCAAAAGTCAGCAATGTGACAGTCTAGAACATTAACACAGGAAAACAGGAGCAGGAGGTGGCCATTTGGCCCTTTGAGACTGCTCCGCCATTCATTATGATCATGACTAATCACCCAACTCAATAACCTGTTCCTGCTTTCACCCCATATCAACTGATTTCTTTTGCCCCAAGAACTATATCTAACTCCTTCTTGAAAACATACAGGCTGGAATTTAACTGCCCCATCGATCACAGGAATCGAGAGGCGGACCACGCCGTTGGCCTTGGGTGGGATTTTATGGTTTCAGGACAAGCGAGGCCATAAAATCCCACCCATAATGTTATGACCTCAAATACTTCCTGAAAAAATTCCACAGGCTCACCACTTTCTGCGAGAAGAAATTTCTCTTCATTTCAGTCGAAAATGGTCTATCAATTAAAGGACTGATTTTTGTCACCGCAACAGGCAGTGGGAGTCAGGACCTTTTACAAACTGTTTCACCCTCATCTCAGATGGAAACAGGAATTGGGCTGGCAGGCCAGAATCAGGTCCTGCACGTGATTTTTAAAGTCCATCTGTCTCTGTTCTGATGTGGACGTAGACATGAAAATCTGGCCTAAGCACAGACAGCCGTATTTTTTCACTTTTCCTATTTTTCTGCATGAGATTGTAGGAGATTGTGGCCTACCTTAACATCTGTCATAGAGAAAATATTAGGAGCCATTATTAAAGATGTTAAAGCAGGGCACTTGGAAAAGATCAAGGCAATCAGACAAATTGAGCATGGTTTTGTCAAAGGAAATCACATTTAACTAATTTACTGAAGTTCTTTGAAGAACTGAGATGTGCTGTGGGTAAAGGAGAACCGGTGGATGTCCTGTACTTAGATTTTCAGAAGGCATTTGATAAGATGTCAAATTAAAGGTTACTGAGGAAAATAAGAGCTTGCTGTGTAGGCAGTAACATATTGGCGTAGATTAAAGATTGGCTTGCTAACAGAAAACCAAGTTTGCATAAATAGATCTTCTTTGGTTGGCAGGATGTGTGCCACAGGGATTAGTGCTGGGATCTAAACTTTTCCCTTTTATGTAAATGATTTGGATGAGGGGACTGAAGGTCTTGTTGCTAAATTTGCTGACGGCATAAAAATATGTGGGAAAGTTGTGAAGAGGACTTAACAAGGCTACAAAGGGACACAAGAGGCATGTTACGTGAGTGGGCAGAAATCAGATAAATGAAGTATAATGCGGACAAATGTGAATTTTGTCGATTTTGGCAGGAAAAATAAAGAAGAAGCACATTGTCTAAATGGTGAGAGATTGCAGAGCTCTGAGGAGCGGAGTGTTCTGGAACTCCTGCTGCATAAGTCACAAAAGGCTGTATACAAGTACAGAAGATTTTCTTTCTCCCAGAGGGATTCTCAAAGTCACTGGAATTCTTTACCTCAAGCAGCAGTAGAAGCAGTATTTTTGAATATTCTAAAGGCAGAGATAATTAGATTCTTGAAAGGTTATTAGCAATAACCAAGGGTGGGGTTGGAATTACAATCATATAGTCATGATATTGATGAATGGCGGAGTATTCTTGAAGAGCAGACTGGATTCCTGCTGGTACTAATTTTTATGTTTGTATAGAAAGGCATTGCTATGTATGGATCAATAAACAGTGCTGCCTGTAGCTCGATAGGAGGTGTTATGTATAGATCAATAGGCAGTATGGTGTATGGGATCCATAATTAGAACTTATTTTAAAAGTGAATTTCTATTTTTGCTCCATTTAAGAAAAAAATCTTTTGTGGGATGTGAGCATCACTGGCAAGGCCATCATTAGTTGCTGCTTACTATGAATTTTCTTTGAGAAGGTGGTGAAGAGCTGTCTTCTTGAGCTGCCGTGGTCTGTTTAATGCTGTTATGAAATATCAGGATTTTGATCCAACAACAGCAAAGAAACAGTGATATAGTTCCAGGCCAGGATGATATGTGGCTTGAAGGAAAGCTTTTCAGGCTTTGATGTTCCCATGGGTCTGCAGCTCTTACCCTTCTGGATAGTAGAAGTCATGAGTTTGGAAGATGCTGTTGAAGGATCTTTGCTGCATTGTATCTTGTAGATAGTACACATGGGAGCCACTGTTACCAGTGACAGGGCGAATGAATGTTTAAAGTGATCTGTGTGGTGCTGATCAAGTGGACTGCTTTGTCCTGGATTACATAAAGCTTTTGGAGTGTTTTTGAAGCTTCACTCATCCAGGCAGTTAGAGAGTATTTTATCACAATCTTCACTTGTGTTTAGTAGATTGTGGACAGGCTTTGGGGAGCCAGGAGATGAGTTAGTGCCTGCATAATTCCCAGACTCTGACCTACCCTTGTAACCAGAGTATTTATATGGCTAGTCCAGTTAAATTTCTGATCAATGCAAACTCCGAGGACGTGGATGGTTCTCAAATCTGAAAGTGCACCATCTATTGGCAGAAATTTATAAAGGTCCCTTTCTGAATTGGCTTACACAATGGGTATCTTAGCTACCCAAAAGAAAACATATTGAAATGGCTGAGGGAGGAATAGAGAGAGATATTTTCCAGCTTCACTTTACTACTTGGTTCAACATATTTCTGCAAGGAGGGGGACTTGAATTCACAATAATTAATCTTTGATTTTGGTCAGTTAGGGCATGGGTCCTTGATTTTGACATTTTCAGAAAATTAATGAATCCTACTGAAATTTTCAAATAAAATAAATTTTTCTCATTTGGAATGTGATGATTTTGTAAGTTCTACCGTGAATGAAAGGGCCTGATTGAAGGCAAGCCAGCTCCATCTATGACAAAAGAAGAAAGATAAATCATTCTGTCCCTGTAGACTAACAGTGAGCTAGACTAAGTGGTTTGCCTGCCTGATCTCTGCTAGAAAATAGGCACCTTGCTCACCTTGTGATCAAACAGTAGGTGGAAAAAAACAAGTTTTAGAAATGTGGTAAGAAATAATTTAACTATGAATGAAAACCAATAGTTGACAATTTTAACAATTTTGCTTGTGAATAGTGTGAAGTTAGTGTAGCTTTAAGAAAGTTTTTTTTTCAAAAAATCATGATTTTAAGTCTGACGATTTAGGATGGGACATTTAGGACAGAAGCAGGGAGACATTTCTTCACCCAAAGAGTGGTAAGCCTATGGAATTCATTACCAAAATGATTCATTACCAAATGATGCCAAAACATTGAATGTATTCATGACGTGGCTAAATTAGCACTTCGAGTGAATGGGATTAAAGATTACAGGGGAGAAGCAGGATTCAACTACTCAGTTGGACGATCAGCCATAATCGTGATGAATGGTAGAGTAGGCTCGAAGGGCCAAATGGTCTCTTCCTTGTCCTATCTTCTATGTTTCTATGATTTCTTAGCTCATAGCCACAGCTAATGTCATTGTTATTGCCAGGCTGGCTACCAGATATCTTTTTATTTTTCCTTGAGTGATTTGGATGGGAGTTGTGTGTTTTTATTTTAGGATTTTTTTTATTTTAGGATTTTTTTTATAACTCTACATTGTTGGGAGGAAAACAAACTGGTTGGCAGAAATTCTTTCATTTTCAGTTCTGCGCCACAGTTTAGTTTTAGAAGGGATTTAGAAAAAAAGTTTTCTCTCTTCCTGTTGTTTTGGAAATTCTACTGATTATCTGAAAGAAAGGTCTTATCTTCCTGCAATAAAGATTCTGCAGTTGGTGGTTTGACCAAAGAGTCTCTTCCTAGAGTTCTGATAAGCTGTTTTGTCTTCAAACTGTTCTGATGTATCAAGTGAACTACAGACTTCAACTAAAGGACTCAATTGCCAGTATCACATGAGCATTAGTTTTTGCTGTGGTAAATTTGTGTAAAAGGTTTTGTCTGTGCAAGGTTTTAATTGGAACAGATTAGATATATTTGTGAAGAGTTATTTATTATAGTGGTTGTTTTGGTTTCTTAGTTGTATTTGATAAAGGTTCTTGCTAATTTTCTTACTATATATGTTAAGTATATTGCTAAATAAACTTTGTTTGACCAAAGCTCCCTAGTGGTTCATTTGAATCTACCTGAAGTGAAATCTATGATGCTTATCCTAGCCAAAACTCATGATTCAGGCAAGGTCCATACAACACTTTGGATATTTCTGATTTGAACCATCACAATGGACCCAGTAAAGCATAATATACATGAGGCAGTGGACAAGGGAAAAAAGAATAGGCTCAATGTTCTTAAATATGAAGGTCTAGAACTACAATATAGTAAATGCATAGTCTCACCTACAGGCATAAGTTCCATTACCAGTTTGGGGTATGCGATGTTTGAACATCCTACTCTGGCTCCACAGACGGAATCACAGATAATAGGATCCACACAGGCCACTTCATCTGGAAATGTTCAAAATAAATTTATAAGAACAGTAATTATACAATTCACTAAATGTATCATTTAACTCATAAAAACAATTCATAACATAAATAATATGCTCATCCTATTTGTCTTATGAGTTTATCATATACCTGAAGATATGCAATTTCACAGAACTTACTGCATAGGATTGTCACTCTTTAATCAAATGAAAACACTTGTTATTCATCTCTTTACTGAAGTAGATTAGTTACATAGATGTCACAAAAACATTTAAATATTTAATTGATTCTTCTATGCAAAGCAAGTGTTACAATTTGAATTTACTTGAATTAAAACTAAGATCAGATGAGTTTTATACGCACTTGGAAACAATGCTCTGCTAATCATGCCTGGCCAAACAATAAAAAACATAGGCAACATCTTCAAGTAGCCTCCAAAAATGGATCCTCCTTTAGCATGGGAAAGATTTTTTGCTGAAAGGGATCTCTGTACTATTACCTATTTAAAAGAAGCAATTACAAATAAATTTCAAAAGATGTCTGAAAGTTAACATCTCATTAAAACTCCAGTAACAACAATAGGGAGTAGTATTTGTTATAGTAGGAATGATGTTCGACTGATAGCTGAAAATGACAATCATTGGGCAGTCAGATGCCAGCTACAATGGCAGGCCAAGCAGGGCATCCAACCAATTCTGCTGCTGGCATTTTTAACATAGCCTTCTTCAGAGCAATTCAATGGAGGCACAATCAATTGATGTAGAGAAGGTGAAAAATCTAACAGAATCGGCAGTTAGAAAGATTCATTTCGATGACAATCCTGAGGTTATACATGGTAAACGATGAAATAATGGAACCCTAAATTTACACTATGAAATATTAACATATTAACTCTTTTGGCTTTGTTTGGAGTTCCTCTGTTGTTAGAGGTTGTTATTTTAAATGGGTGAGCATTTTCACTGAGATATAAAGAGGAAAATGTCAGATGCTCGAAGTAAGCATTTGCACCTTAGCATCCCGCAGCTTAATTTCAGTGCCAGAAGGCTAGCAATTACTGTTGATAATAACAGTGGGAAAATGCTTACTACTGCTAATATACATTTGTTAAAGTAATAGAGGAATGTACTGCAAATTCATTCAGAGATTCATTCATCTGCTATTACCACCAACAATATATTGCAATATAACAATTAGACTGTCTAGGAGAGTCTGGTTAGTTTGGGAATATTCTGAGCTGTTGCACCAGTAGCGACTTTATTTCAGTTGAATAGTTTTGTGAAGATCAATGCGATGTAGAATCTTGGTCTGTTTACTACATGCTCCAACTCCACAACTAGTAGTGTGCCCCTTCAAACTTAAACAAGCCCTTATGCGCTCACGAACATAGGAATTCCTTGTCTGTGTGTTATGAATGGACACATGGTAATGAGTTAAAGTAGTTAAAGTTTATTTATTAGTCACAAGTAGGCTTACATTAACACTGCAATGAAATTGCAGTGAAAATCATCTAGTCACCACACTCTGATGCCTGCTCATGCACACGGACAGAGAATTTAGCATGACCAATGTACCTAATCTGCACTTTTTTCAGACTGTGGGAGAAAACTGGAGCAGCAGGAGAAAACCCACACAGACATAGGGAGAATTTATGGACTCCACACAGATAGTGATCCAAGCTGGGTCCCTGACGCTGCGAGGGAACAATGCTAACCACTGTGCCATCCTGCTGCCCAGTGCCAATGAGTGCCTGTAAGTAGAAAAATAAATTTAAAAAGTAGCTAGAAGATCAGAAATGATAAGAAAATAGGCTTAGCAAGTCTATAATTTAAAAAAATGTGCAATTAGCTTCTAGAATAATTGCCAAAAATCCACTCGTATGGAGATCAAGTAGCAACTGTTGTTACATTTTCCATGTGAATATCTTCAGGCTGATGTAGTTACCTGGTCAGTGCACCAGCACCATGTAGCAAGTACTGAGAGACCAAATATGAGCCCAGGCCAGGGAAAATCACCAGTAATTGGATGTCGAAACATGTTAAAAGCATCAGGACGTGGAATATGACATGTAGTGTTTGGCACAGTGACATTGGGAATTGCTTGAAAATATTTCTCCACCAGACCTGGGTACCAACCAACTTCGCTAAAACCTAAATTCAAAAAAGATTATTCTTAGTTATACATGCCATGAAGACTTTTACAGTTCATTCATGCGTTTCACCTGAAACATACATTAAGATTACGTTAAAAGAGAATGATTCTTAATATCTATAATATCACAGATACTTATAAAAATCAACCTCATGTAGAAATAAACTGCATGATCTTCAGTTCAAAAAATATAATTTCCCATATACCCTGTGTAAAAATCAGCCATGGTTTTCAGGGATCAAACTGTGGTTCCTTATTAATTACTTATCAGTATTTACTACAGTTCATTCGTTTGAAGATTCTTTACATTTTCCCTTTGCCAATTCTAGTGGCAATCACCCAGGTACTCAAAGAACAAAGAGCAACACAGCACGGGAAACAGGCCCTTCGGCCCAACGAGCCCACGCCGCCGACCTAACGTCTTAATGACATATCCTTGACTTTAGGCTATGCCTATTGTTGAAGATTCCCATATAGAGACCAATATAGGGACAATTTGTTACCCGATCAGCCTAAGACCACATTTTTGGGATGTGGGAAGAAACCGGAGCACCCAGAGGAAACCGTCGCAATCACGGGGAGAACGTGCAAACTCCCGCAGACACAGGCCCAAATCCATGTGTCAGCACAGCAATAGCGATAGTCTCTGAGCTGTCATGTTGCCCATCAGATGGTCCAGTTTAAGCATACACTGACGACGTGAAGCACTAGGCAACTCCTGAAGCAACCTCCAAGAGCAGCTCTAGCACGACATGCTGCATGCATGCCCCTTGTTGGTCAACAAGGTGGACTGAATTGCCTGCGGAAACAAATAAGACTTAATTAAACATGTTAAAAAAACTAAGACATTCTCGAGACGAAACTAAAAGATAGTCTACTACTATTTGGTGCTCCTGATATTCAAACAGTCCTGCTATATCCCTCTATCTGCAGACAGCTCATGTGGCTGTCCAAGAGACCCTTAAACAACCCTAGCGTGCCTGCTCCACCACCTTACTCGGCAGTGCATTCCACACCCCCACTACCCTTTGTGTGAAAAACTGGCCTCTAATATTTGTCTTATACATAGCCCCCCTCACCCTGAGCCCGTGACCCCTCGTTCTGTCCATTTCAAATGGTGGAAAAAGCTTACCACCATTTACTCTATCTATACCCCTCATAATCTTATATACCTCTAAAAGATCCCCTCTCAGCCGACACCTTTCAAGGGAAAACAACCCCAGTGTTTTCAATCTTTCCTCGTAAGACAGCCCTTCCATACCAGGCAGCATCCTGGTAAATCTCCTCTGCACTCTCTCCAGGGCCTCTACATCCTTCCTGTAGTACGGCGACCAGAACTGGACGCAGTACTCCAGATGAGGCCTAACCAACGTTCTATACACCTGCAACATCAGACTCCTACTCTTGTATTCTATACCCCTTCCTATGAAGGCTAACATACCATACGCTTTTTTTTACCACATTCTCCACCTGTACTGACACCTTCAGAGACTTGTGAACTTGCACCCCCAGGTCTCTCTGCATCTCTATACTCTGGATAGTTTTACCTTTTATCCTATAACTCCCCTCTACATTATTCCGGCCAAAATGCACCAAAATACTCGGGTGAGGTCTTGGGACATCTTTGGGAGAAGTAAGGTATATTATGGGATTGTTAAGAGTGACTATCATTCGGCACATTTTATGATCAAACTCATTGGAACTGTCAAGCTTTCTAAGAACTGTGCAACTTTCAATAAACTGTAACAAATCTGCCCAACTGTCAAAGCTGTCCAAGAAATGTCAAAACTGCCTTAAAAGTGTGAATGTTGCCAAGGGACTACGCAAGGATACTCAGTGAGTTGGCATAGAGGAGTAAGGGCAAAGGGTGATGTGTGGAAAGCCCGGACAGGCACTAAGTTAGCCTGTAGATATGGGGGCAATAGGGTTAGAGTCATGGGGTTACAAAGTCATGGAACAAGGCACTTTGACCCAACCTGTCCATGCCCACCCTTTTTTTTAATTCTTAAAACTATCCCCAATTACCCGCATGGGTATATCCCTCTAGATCCATCTTACCCATGTAACTGTCTAAATGCTTTTTAAAAGACAAAATTGTACCTGCCTCTACTACTACCTCTGGCAACTTCTTCCAGACACTCACCATCCTCTGTGAAAAATTGCCTCTGTGGACACTTTTGTATCCCTCCCTTCTTATCTTAAACCTATGCCCTCTAATTTTAGACTCTTGGGAAAAGATATTGACTATCTAGCTGATCTATGCTCTTCATTATTTTATAGACCTCTATAAGGTCACCCTCAGCCTTCTACGCTCCAGAGAGAAAAAAAATCCCAGTCTATCCAGCTTCTCCTTATAACTCAATCCATCAAGTCTCAGTAGCATCCTAGTAAATCTTTTCTGCACTCTTTCTAGTTTAATAATATCTTTTCTATAATAGGGTGACCAGAATTGCACACAGTATTCCAAGTGTGCCCTTACTAATGTCTTGTACAACTTCAACAAGACATTCCAACTCCTGTATTCAATTTCTGACCAATGAAACCAAGCATGCCAAATGCCTGCTTCACTACTCTGTTCACTTGTGACTTCACTTTCAAGGAGCTATGAACATGTACCCCTAGAGCTCTTTGTTCTACAACTCTTTCCAACTCCTATCATTAACTAAATCCTGTCCTGGTTCAATTTACTAAAATGCATCATCTCGCATTTATCTAAAATCTGCCATTAGTTAGCCCACTGGCCCAATTGATCAAGATGCCATTGCAATTGGAGATAACTTTCTTCACTGTCCACTATGCCACCAATCTTGGTGTCATCTGCAAACTTACTAACCATGCCTCCTATATTCTTATCCAAATCATTAATATATAAATGACAAAGAACAGTGGATCCAGCACTATCCCTGAGGTATACCGCTGGTCACAGGCCTCCAGTTTAAAAAATAATCCTCTACAACCACCCTCTGGCTTCTGTCAAGAAGCCACTTTTGTATGCATTTAGCTATCTCACCTTGGATCCCGTGAAATTTAACTTTATGCAACAACCTACCATGAGGTACCTTGTTCTAACTTTTTGTTCGAAAGGAGGTTAAGAGGTGACTTAATTGAGGCATACAAGATGATCAGAGGATTAGATAGGGTAGACAGTGAGAGCCTTTTTCCTCAGATGGTGATAGCTAACAAGAGGGGACATAGCTTTAAATTGAGGAGTAGCAATTATAGGACGGATGTCAGAGGTTGGTTCTATACTCCTAGGTAGTAAGGACATGGAATGCCTTGCCTGCAGCAATAGTGGACTCGCCAACTTTAAGGGTGGTCAAATAGTCAGTGGATAGGCATATGGATAATATTGGAATAGTTTAGGTTCGAGGGTCATTAGATTGGTTCCACTGGTCAGTGCAACATTAAGGGCCGAAGGGCCTGTACTGCGCTGTAATGTTCTATGTTCTATTGTCAAAGTCCATGTAGACAACAGCAACTGTACTGCCCTCATCTACTTTCTTGGTTACCTCTTTGAAAAACTTAATCAAATTTGATTTTCTACTCACAAAGCCACATTGACTGATAGGGTCGGGTAGAGGGGCACCAAGTTGGCATTGGGTATATAAAATCCATGGAGTTGAGGGGCATGAAATTGGCATGAGAGACATAGGACATGGAGTTGAGGGGTATGATTTGGAATGGATGAGGTACATGCAATGTGTAGGGAGTTAGGGTTGGAGGGATGCTTTTATTGATTGTTATTTTTTATTTCAATTCAATGCCAGAGCACAGAGGCAGGTCTTGAGTCCAGCCCGCTTCCATGACTGGCAACCTGTACATTCATTCCAGGGTCGCCCTCTCCGAAACTTGCTTTTCAGAGCCCCATCCCCAAATAAAAATCACTAATTCCATTGGCGGGTGCTCAATTTTAAAAGTCGGGTTCACTGAGTTGGTAAATTTCCCGGTATGAAATCTCTCCTAGTATGAAAGTCAAAAAGGTTCATTTTACAGGAGTGTCTTGAAGAAAGGGAGTTGCAGAGAGATTTAGACCTAGAATGTCAGAGTGAGGGACCTAGAAGATTAATAGCTTCACCCAGTGGCAGGGTATAGGGAGGAGAGGATGCATGAGAGGCTGCAGTCAGAGGAATTAATAATAGGAAGGAAATCTTTGTAAAACCAGGGTTAGTTATATAGATAGGGAAAAAGCAAAGCCATAGAGAGATTTAAACACAAGGATGAGAATGTTAAGCTTGAATTGGGAGGAGAGTTGGAACTAATATAGATCAATGAAGATAGCTGTTTTAAAGGATTGGAGGCTGCTGAGGTACCAAATACATTTAATTCCTTTTGATGGGATTACTACTGGCATAGGGCCATCGATCAAGTGCCTGCCTTCTTCATCACAGCCATCAAACAGTTGCAGATAAGTAAGAAACAAAAATGAAAGGAAAATGTTCACAGAATTGCTGCAACTATACTGGACATTGGTGAGAGCACATTTGGAATATAGTGTTCCGTTCTGGTCACCTCATTATAAGAAGGATGTGAAAGCATTGGAGAGAATGCAGTGGAGATTTACCAGGATGCTACCTAATTTGGAGGGTAGGTCTTATGAGGAAAGATTGAGGGAGCTGGGACTTTTCTCTTTGGAGCAGAGAAGGATGAGAGGCAACTTAATAGTGGTTTATAAGATGATGAGAGGAATTGATAGAGTGGATGTGCAGAGATTATTTCCTTGGGTGGATGTAGCTGTTACTAGGGAGCATAATTATAAGGTTCATGGTCAGAGATATAGGAGGGGTGTCCGAAGTAGATTCTTCACTCAGAGAGTGAATGGGGTGTGGAATAGAGTGCCTGTGATGATAGTGGAGTCAGACACTTTAGGAAGTTTCAAACTGTTATTGGATGGGCACTTTTACATGGAATACTCCAGAATTATAGGGAGGGGATAGCTTGATCTTGGGTTTGGACATAGCTCGGCACAACATTGACAGCCAAACGGCCTGTACTGTGCTGTAATGTTTCTATGTTTCTAGAATTCTAATAAAAGTAAGAACTGGGGAAATTAAAATTTACAAAAATTTCAAGATTCTGTCCATCTTGGACACAGAAGGTAGCTTCAAACGCTTGCTGCTTCAAATACTAACTGAAATTTGTATATATTTAACTTGCTTTCTGGTTTTAAAATTCATGAGGATAAGCTTTTCCAATGACCTAATCTAGAGTTGTGTCAAACCATATGAAATAAAAAATCCCTGGTTCAACTGCCAGTTTCCACTGTGTTTGTTAACCAGTGATCTCTGCTGCACAGTTTATGTCTGTATAGGCCTGGCTGTGAATCCCCATTTCCTATCCTATTATTAAAGGGTGTACAGTTTGCAATTTCATCTGCTCTCTGATAGCAGGAGAGTTCCATAACAGTCTGGAGATAAGGTTATCACTGAATTGAACCCACTCCAAATTCATGTTAACTCTTTCTATCTCTATTGAGATGTTAGTTGTCCATCCCTTCTTCAACCGCTGTCGGTGGCAAGTCAGCATGCAGTAAGTTCTCTAATTTCCAGTTTATTAGCTGCTGTCTCTGCTGACTCTGGACCTTTGGGAAAAGGATCTCAGGTCAGTAGTTCCTCAGGTAGTGGACATACCTTATAGTGGCCTCTTCTCCTTCCATATTTGAATCTTACAACAAAGAGAGAGGCCAGTCTCACACCCATTTGAAAGAACTATCCAATTAGTCCACCCCGGTGTTCTTTCTTCAGGATGAAATTGGTCTAAATCTGCCACATGAAATATACCTGTGGTGTATCAGCAGTGGACGTTTCCACCATGACAGTTTTTATTTTCCATTGACTTAGAAAGTATTGCCACAATTCTTAATTTTAAACCAAGTAAAAGCAACAGTGAGTCAAGAAAACAAATCTCCATAAGGAATTTGGAACATTATTCTGTGAACTCAGTGGAAAGTGAGTAAGTATGGCAAAAAGGCAGTTATAAACATGTTTTGTGCTACTGGTATTCATCAGTTTCATTCTCTTGAGATCTCTGTCTCAGACAAAGTTAAAGCCCAATATTGTTGATCTCTTCAAGTTGTTCTTGTAATGGTATTGCTGCAATGTCGTCAGGGTTTTCCATATTGGTATTAGCAGACTCTCTTTTGGTAATGGGGTTTCTGCCAGGCGCCAAGTCTGCATAGGATTATAGAATCCCTACTGTGTAGAAGAAGGCCATTTGGCTCATCAAGTCTGCACCAACTCTCTGACAGAGCATCCCACCCAGGCCCTTTCTGTTGTAACCCCACATATTTACCCTGCTAATTCCTCTTAAAATCCCAATCCAGTCTCCACCTTGCATGACAAATGGGTTACAGTGAAATCACTGTGGCAGATAGAATTCCTACCCCCTCCTCACCTCCCCCAATTACCTAGCCAGCAAAAAGGGGAATCCAGACCTCATGCCAATCTCAAACATGAGGAATGGCCATCTGGGTAGGGGTGGGGGAATTCATTGGAAGGTGACCGTTGCAAGTGGATTCAAATCCCAACAAGAGGAAACACCTTGAGAAAAAGGGGAACAGCATTAGAGTTGGAAGAAATTTTAAGGTTGCTCTTAAATTACATATTCAACTGCAACTTAATATACAGTTGAGATACCACACATGCTGTGTTTCTGCCCTCCAGTGGAATCAGCTGCATGTTTCACTATGATAGACTCAGAAAACAATTGTTTGGTTTGAAATTCTTGTATCGTGTTTGAGAAATCAGTACTCTGTAAGGAAACTTCCAATTGTTGACCTTGGCTTCTTTTCAAATAAACTGATGCAATCTGTGGGATCAGCACTTCTGTGGTACTTGAAGTAATTATGGAAAAGCATTGCTTTTATAAATGTCATGCAGTTTAGATAATTGGCTTTCCAGAAATCATTACATTTAGTTTATATTTTGCAGTTAATCACAGAATCCCTACAGTGCAGAAGGAACTCATTCAGCCCATCGAGTCTGCATTGACTTTCCGACAGATTATCTTACCCAGGCTCACTCACTGCCCTATCCCTGATAATCCCACACATTTATCCTGCTAATCCCCTTAACCTGCACGTCTTGGGATACTAAGGGGCAATTTAGCTTGGCCAATCCACCTAACCTGCACATCTTGTGGGAGGAAACTGGGACAAACAGAGGAATTGCATGCAGACACGGAGAGAAGTTTAAAATTTTAAAACTAAAGTTAATTTATTAGTGATAAGTAGGCTTACATCAATGCTGCAATGAAGTTATTGTGAAAATCCCCTAACTCGAGCACCTGTCCAGTTCCACTGAGGAAAAATTTAGCGTGGCCAATGCACCTAACAAGCACGCCTTTCGGATTGTGGGTGGAAACTGGAGCACTTGGAGGAGATCCATACAAACACGGGGAAAATGTACAGATTTTGCACAGACAGTGATTTAACCTGGGAATCAAATCCGGCACTCTGAGGCAACAGCACTAACCACTGTGCCACCCTGCCACAAGTTAAAATCTTGAACTGCTGAAAAGACAGAAATGTTGCCAAAGCTTTCTGTCATCAGGATAAATGTAAGAATTCCAAATTTTAAATGATCACAACATTTTATGTTGCAGGAACAAAAGGTTGGGCTGTCAACTGTGATTAATTGAGGTGTTGCTATGGGAAGAGCAATAGGGAACGACACAATTCTCAGGCTCCCAGGTAATTCAAATAATGCATAAGGCTTGAACATTTTCTTATTGTCTGCAGAGAAAGAGTCCCTGCGTATGAAAGTACAGCACCTCTAGCAACATAAATGTGCCATTTTACAAGCTTGACTAGCGTCTCTAAAATGATTATTCGTGCAACTTTTAGTGCACTCAGGATTGTTGAAAAAATGCTCCCAAATAGTGTAATCACATCTAACAGTAGACATATGAATTTTGTATGCACAGTCTGATTGAGTATGGGGCATACTTTGCCTATTATGGGCAACCGAATACTATTTGGCTGAGATGGGATGGTTGAACTGTTGACTTTATTTGGTTGAATCTTCAAATGGATGTAAGTTTTTTTTTTGCTGTGATCTATGTTGTTAATGTCCAAATATTTATTTGCAGAAGATTAAGAGATTTGAATTGTTTAAAGTTTCTGTCATTGAAACACCAATGGTTTGTTTGATTGACACTAGGCGGCACAGTAGCACAGTGGTTAGCACTGCCGCTTCACAGCTCCAGGGACCTGGGTTTGATTCATGGCTTGGGTCACTGTTTGTGTGGAGTTTGCACATTCTCCTCGTGTTTGTGTGGGTTTCCTCCAGGTGCTCTGGTTTCCTCCCCCAGTCCAAAGATGTATGGACTGTCCCTTAGTGTCCTATGATGCACAGATTAGTAGATAGATGTGTGGAAGTAGGGTCTGGGTGGGATTGTGGTTGGTGCAGACTTAACGGGCCAGATGGCCTCTTTCCGCATTGTAGGGTTTCTATGATTTTTGTCAGGTTGAAGGAAAATCAGATTTTTTTCAAATAATTGTTAATGTGTGTATTTTTTCTAAGCGATTTCACACATACCATTGTTACTACGGGCTTTTGTACAGAGTGCTCGCTGGGTGAGCAGGTGTGAAAGGGCTATGGATTGGCTTAGATGGTAAGAGGGGTCACTGGAGATTGGTAGGAATGAGTTGACATTGAGTTGACATGAAGGCTATAAGGGTTGGGTGAGGGAATAAATTGGCAATGGTTTGGCAAGGAAAGAAGCTGGGTAGGCCTGGGTAAGATCTTAAAGGTTCTTGAATCCAGAATATAGTTCATGACACTCCTGTAGGGCCATAAACATAGGTCTTAGAGAACCATATTCGAAAACTGCAGATGTAATGTTGATGGGGGTGGCGGGGGGAGGGTGGAATGGTGCGCTGGGAGATGCTTACACAGCTGGTTGGAACTGCAATGGAATTGACCAGGTAGGGAGTGCAGTATATGGGTTTGCCACTTTCATCATTATTGTGTGCTAGTTAAAATTGGAGGCGATGGAAATAAGAGCAGCAGTCCCAGAATTTGTGCCTGTCCACAACTATTAAATGGCTCTGGGATCCTAGATGATTAGTGATCTAGCCATTACTGCATGTCAATAGTTATGAGTGCTTTTTGATCACAGGTCATGGGTAGAGAAGGAATTTATGTAACAGTGTGCATTTAATCTTACAATGATTAGAGGGATTGGGTCCAAGGTACAAGGTGAGGCAGAGAAAAGTTAAAGAATGACAGAATCGATGCCTGGAAAATCCTATGGTAGGATGGAGAGGCAAAGGATACTGAGGACAGGAGATAGTAGGATAGAGCATTGTGAATTGGCATAAATCTTTGGGTCAGTAATTTAATACATTTTGGTCAATATTTTAAACAGTTTATGGACAATATAGATTAAAAATTACTTTTGACCTCACACTGCTGAGTAGAGCAGGTTACATGTGCCAGTGGAGGACATTTGAGGTCAAGATACAACTTTGTAGTAAGGGCCACATTGTTGTTTGCCAGTGGGTGAGGCAGATGGTAGAAAACATTATTAAGTGGAGACGCTTTGGCATGGACAAGGAGTCACTGGCAGTGAGCCAAGTTTCAATCAAAGCCAGGATCTCCAATTGATTTCATGGACGGCAAAGGATTTGTTCAAAGGCAAGGGACTTGTTCAAATGTAAGTGGAGATTCTAAAGGGAAAGAAAAAGCAGTGATCATTATCTAACAGTAGAAACAGGGGTATGATAGTGGACAGTATGAGTGGAACGGGAAAGAAATTGGTGAGATTAATTCTCAATGCACATACTGGGCAGGATGTTTAGTGATAAAGCAGAAGAGGGCAACTGATTTTAGTATCCTGCAGGAGACAGTGATTGGATGCTTTAATTTTGATAAGATATTTAAATGGAAAGCTTTTACCTGAGAATTTAAAAAAACCAGCAGAAAGTTCTAAATAAGTTTGTAGATGATGCACCTTTTGCCAAATGTTGAATGAGGCATGGAAGTAACCCTGGACTTGTGCATGAGACACTTTATCGTGTATTTGGAAATGTAATAACAAAGACATGGACATAGAGGTTGGAGATAAGTTACACCATATGACTGAGACTCATAAATACTAGATTAGATTTTCAATATAAAAAGGAAAATTGACTGATACAATGCAATATAAAAGGTTTTCTATGATTTATCTATTTTAGAAAACATAGTCCGATGCTGCTGAAAATCTGTTTACATTAAAAGCTTATTACTGTTCAGCCTGAAGCTATCATATTCCAACTAACAGATAAGTGATAGATGTATGGGCTTCAAAGTCAGTAAGCTGAATTTGTTCTCCGGTATATATTCATTCTTCTTGACAATACTTATGTGTACAATTTTTATGTTTGTTCATATTGAAAGACTCACCAATAAACATAAGGACAACAGCGCCTATCACCATAATCACAGTCTGAAGGGCATCTGTGTAAATCACAGCGGTCAAACCACCTGCCAGCGGGAAGGCAAAAATAACCATTTACTGATTTTTCAGGCAAATAACTCCACATTGTACCTACTAAATCTGAAGTCATGCTGTTTCCCTGAAGCTTTTAGGTGAATTTGAATGAAGATAGCCTCTGTACAGAAATCATAACCATCATAGTTTTGCTTTCAAATAGTTTAAATACATTTATGATTGGCATTCACACAAGGACTTGGCAAGGCTCCAAATCAGAAGGTATTTAAGGACAGATTTCTGATTCAATAGCGCTTCAATGGAAGCAAGCTTTGAGCCAATTCAGGACATAAACCTGAGTAAAAGAAGGGATTGAAACTCAGATTTTTAAAATTGCTTACCAGCATAGAATTTGAAATATTAGTCAATTGGCCTTCAGGTTTTATAAATAACGATATCTGCTGAAAATAAAACACAGTTTCCAGCTTCATTTTCTCATTTCTTCATAGATTTTTTTCCCATTTTCCTATGCAATGTGCTCATTGGAAGGTAAATTACTACTGACCTTTACTAATACTGCTGCTCGACATGGTTATTCAGCTCTGATGCTTGTCCAGGTGGCATAGCTAATCAGATTTCTGATGAGTATGAACTGATACTGCAAGTCTAAATTATGCGAGGGAGGGAGGGAGGGGGAAAGGGTTACCTTATGAATTTTGCTTTTTTTTGAGTGGCACAGTATGTTAAAGCTCTAATATGCTGTGATACCGAGTGTCACAACACTGGATTGAAACTAAAAGTCTTCATGTGATGGGATTCTAACCTCTGCTGCAATATTGGGAAAAGTACTGAGTGGAAGAAGGCATCTTTATGGAGCATGAAGAAAAAGCTAGAGGGTAACCCATGCTGAACTATTGTCAAACACAATCTAGAGGCAATTACAAAGCAGCACAGATAAAATTTTTTGAATTAGTTTCACATTCAGCCTTTTGCCCATTGACAGAAGAAGGGTGATTTTTTGAAAACAAACAACCTAAAATAAAATATGTTTTTGATCCCTTCTTTGGTTCCATCTCACTTCCAGGCTGAATGAGGGGACCTTTGTCTATACATTTCCAGAATTGGCTGCTAGATAATTGCCTTTGAATGACTCATCTATTCAATCTGGAAATCATGATGTGGGAAAAACTAAGGTTGAAAATTCACAACAATGCCTATAGTGTTCTGTGCATAAACCCACTGGAACTTGTTGTTCAACATATTGATAAAAGGAAGAATTAGAGAATCTGTAGAATTACAAAATGCAGATTACAAAATTCAACGTAGGCTGGAAATGTAAAATAGACAATAAGGGGAAAAAACTACGCTTGCATCTAAGGTCTGATTATGAAAACTTATCTAGTTCTTGAAGTCCCAATCATGATCAACTCAAGTTGAAAATATCCAGGCATAACTTAGATGCTAATTATCAATCCAATATTAGTTGTAATTTAACTCATGGCTATTCGAAATATTTCACACAAATATTGAATAGAACGTGGCATGTTACAAACAACTTTTTTCTGACTTCTATGTAGGCGGTTAGGCAGTTATCTAAGAAATTAATATCGTAAATGTTGCAATAATTCGATGTCAAAATTAGGTGTGTCCAACTTGTAATTCTAAACTGAATTATGTCGTATTATCACATCCCTACCGCAATCTTTGGCAATAAATCAAAATTGGCAATAATGAACGAGTGGCATGTTTTACATCTCATCTGTTTTTATTTTCATCTTGCACTAACTTCTCAAGGAAATTGCTGCTGTTTATTTCTTATGATTCAACTAATTTATACTTCTACCAAACATTCTTCACTCTTTCCAAAGTTTCTACAATATTTTAAAATCATCTCCAAACTTATCAAGAACTTTCTGTCTTTTTTAAAAATTCTCAGGTAAAAGCTTTCCATTTAAATACCTTATCAAAATTAAAGCATTTCAGATGATTAACTAATTAACCACTCATCAAGATTAATAATCCAATTAAAACTGTATAAACATATAACTAATTAAAGCTAATAAAATATCTATTATGTTTAAAGTTATTCCATTGGGTGCCACCAGTCATAACTAACAACAGAAGACCCTTTATCTGATTTTCTTCTTTGGTAGTAGTACCTCTTTACTGTAAGAGATTAATGAAAGGTTTCCAATTAAAATAGAACACCATCTGTTGTCTAACTGCTTTATCTCTGCAGGTGCCTAGCATCTGTGCTTAATTAAAAGTTAGCAAGGTACATTTAATTGTGTTAAAAGAATTACATCCTGTCTGTTAACCAAGCTTTCTATCCATCTCAAGATATTAGCTGTAATCCCACTTTAAACCTTACATAGTAGTCTGCTAAGTAAAGCCTTGTCAAAAGTTTTCTGAAAGTCTAATTAAACCACATCCGCTGGCTCTCCCTGGTCAACTCTACGATTTACATCCTCAATTCCAGTAGATTTGTCAAACATGATTTTCCCCTTTGTAAATCATGCTGACTTTGTCTGATTATACCACTGCTTTGTTGTGCTACAAAATCCTCGATAATAGACTCAGCAACTTCTCTACTACCAATATTAGACTTATTGGTCTATAATTCCCTGTTTTCTCTTCATATCCCTTTTTGAATTACATTAACTACCTCCAATCTGAAGAAACCAGTCCACAGTCCAAAGAATTTTAGGAAATGATCACAAAGTGGATCTACTATTTCCAAGGCCACTTCCTTAATTACTCTGGGATGAAGATTATCTGTCTTCAATCCCATTAATTTCCTCAAAACTTTTTATATACTCATACTGATTTCTTTCAGCTCCTCACTAAAATGTGCATTTCTTAGAACTTCCAGTACCTTATTCCTGACTTCCTTTGTCAAGACAGAAGCAAAATACAAATTTAGTTCCTCATCTGTTGTTTGTTCCTGTCACAAATTCTCCCATTTTTGACTATAAGCAGCTTACATTCATTTTTGTCAATCTTTTTCTCTTTACATTCCTATGGAAACTTTTACAGTCAATTTTAATGTTCACCCCTAGCCACCACAGTCTGTGCCTGTTAGGGTACACTGAGGGACAATTTAGCATGGCCAATGCATCCAGTTTTTGGACTGGAAACCGGAACATGTGGAGGAAACCTACGCAGACACAAGGAATTGACCCTGGATCCCTGTCTCAATGAGACAGCAGACCTAACCACTGTGCCACCGTGATCACCCTCCCCCCTTCAGAATGTCTGCAACCACGTCTGAGACACCCTTGACCCTAGCACCAGGGAGGCAACATATGATCCTCAGGTTTCTTCTGTGGCCAAAGAATTGTCTATCTATCCTCCTCACAATTGAATCCCTGTGACTATTGCATTTCTATGCCTTTTGCTTCTCGCCTATGCAGAGGCAACTACAATGCCACAAATTTAGCCACTGTTGTTATCCCCAGACAGGCAATTTCCCTCAACAGTATCAAAAATGGTATATCTATTTTGCAAGGGAATAGCCACTGGAGATTCTTATACTGTATCACTTTGCATAAGGTCCAAATAAAATTCAAGCACCAGCTTCCATTTAATTGCACCAAATCATATGAGAGTACCTAACCATAGAGCAGTGCATTACTCACTTACTCTGCATTAGTATTTTGACATTTTTTAGCAAGAGGACAACATTGGGAAGAGTTCTACCACAAGGAAATTTACACACAAGGTTAGGATTTTTTTTGTTAAGAACCAGTTCTACAAACTGATTGGCTTGGCTTTCAGCAGCTATCAGGATTCTTTAGAAATCTGTCAACTGCATGAGTGTGCTTTCTGTTAACTGCTGAAGAAGAAGAATTACACATACACAGTGGCAATTTAATGCACATTACAATGGAGAGAGAAGAGAAGCCATGTTGCTGCACATCCATCTCCATTATTCTCAACTGTTCCAATTCTTTTGGAATACATGATCAAAGTTCAAAGAAATTACCAACCCTCCCTGATTAACTTGTTCAAGGAAAGATGAATAAAAAAATTGATGTGAGTGGTAGATTAATAAAGTGACAGTTGGAAGAGCTCTTGTATCATGCTGAGGAATGATTTGTTTATCATTATTCAGGTTGCCATCTATTATCTGAATCAGTGGTTTGGCTTCAAAGGCAATAATTGCCTCGAACGCTTAGTTTTGTTGTTTCTCAACAGACTTCCCAGCATTAATGGTTTTTTTTTGGACAATGTCATTGCTTTTGTCATGGATGAGCAAATCAGTGACATCAGTCTGCATACATTCAAGCTTAAAAGTGTTAAAGCAGAAGCTAGTACAATGTCTTCCAACTCTGATCTCTTGTTTATGGATACTAATTGCTTAGCTGCCTTGACCGTAGGTTCTATAATTCCCTCCCTAAACCTCTGCACCTTGTCTCCTTTAAGCTGCTCTTTAAAACCTCTCTCTTTGACCTTGCCCAGCCTAACGTCTCCTTCTTTGGACATAATTGCCGGAATTTTACCGTCCTGCCCACCAGGAGAATCGGAGTAGGCAAGCATTGATCTTTTGGAAAGGGGGGCGGGGGTTGGATTTTATGGTTTTGGGATTAATGAGGCTGTAAAATCCTGCCCAGTGTTAATTTTTGTCTGTAAGCACCTTAGGATTTTAATGTGAAGGTTTCATATAAATGCAAGTCATGATTGTATACACTCTCTCCGTCAGAAAAGAGCACCTTTCCGCACGGAGAGTTCCCAATTTTATCCTGAGCACAAAAGAGAACCAGTAGTACAGATTTGAAGAACACCCCCGTAAACTATCAATCTGGTTAGAGCATAATATTGGTACCAGATAAGAGAGGAATTCATCAGTCCGCTTTCTTGGCTTTGGAACAATTCACAGCAAATGGGCACTAGAACCCTGTTATTAAATGTGGTATTGGAGGACTTCTCATACAGACAGCAAAATATTCCTTGTATAAATGCTTACCAGCCACTGTGTAAACAGCAGTCACTACCAGCAGAATTATTGTAGAAATATAGAGGTTCCAACCCAATGAGATTTTGATGAAAAGTGCTCCGGAGAAAATGTCAGTCTGAAGCAGGAACACAATTTTTAATTTTAAATAACAATCTGTAACCTACATTAAAGGTCAACACACAACAACAAAAACATCAGGACAAATTAAGAGTCCTCTTAAAAATATACTGATAATAATTTTCCATCAATACTAAAGTTCTTAAATTGCTGAGTACAGATTACAGCAGAAAATCTAAATAAGGTTTTAGAGATGTCATAAGTAAATTGAAATAATTTGCAATAGTTCATTAAACACTACAAATCATTTGTTACTGTTCATAGTGCCTTCATTATGTAGGCGAGTGTATTCATTTGGGGCCTGTTTTGTGATAGCAGCAGCATTCAGTACTTTCCAGATCTCTGGTCTGTAACAAAATGACTGTCTTTCCATGACTGAAAGTTTATGATAAATAATTTCTATTTGACGACAGGCACCAGAATACAGTTCTGAAGCCAAGTATTAAGGCAAGGAAAACTAGCTTGGCTCTACACAGCTCTAGGGCAGAACCAGGACCCAGGAACACTCCAGTGAAAAAGATGAGTGAAGAGATTTTATGCCTGCCATCCAAAGGCGGGTTTGATGGCAAGGGTGGTCATTTGATGATCAGGAGGAATTTGTAGGATGGATCAAGGACCTAGCACTCCCACCCCTCGTCCTCCATCTTCCAAACAAGCCTTCAGCAAGAAGGCTGCAGGGAAGTCTTCTTATCAAAATGACCCTTAACTTGCCAACTAAGGGCCTCATCCTGTTACTCCTCAAATTTTACCAGCAACTAATGGGGAACTTAGCATGCGGATCACCTACCCAACAAAACGTTTTAGATTTGACCAAACAAGCTTAATGGGATTCTGGTATCCTGGCCAATCCTCATTATGTATGTTTGGCTGAAAGCCCAGGCATTTTGAAATAGGTGCTCGCAAGTGAAACTGTTGCTTGACTGAATATACGGGGGACCATTGCAATAGAGTGAGGAATGGGTTAACAATTTGCATGGATGAGACTTAGGGAGTAGATGGGAATGAGATGAGGGGATATAATTGGTGAGGGCTTTTTATTGATCAAAACAACTGAGACTAAGTCCTAAAGAACCAAGTCAGGCCTTTTAACCCACCTGCCATGCTAATCGTCAGCCTCTGTGGCTGCCTCTGGACTGTTTCTGGGGATGATGGGACTGACTCCAGCATGCTCCCCATACCGGGATACATACTGGAATGAAGATCATGTCTTTCAAGGCACTTTCTTCTGGAATAAATTTCCTGACTCCTGCTATCTGCAAAATCTAACCCTTTGTATCTTTTTGAAGATATTACAGCTTGGTCCAGGATGGGATTCCCCGTTGGTGGATTTTTTTAAAAATTACTCAATCGAGGGACATGGATATTGTTGACTAGCCAGCATTTATTGCCCATCCCTTAGTTGCCCTTGAGAAGGTAGTGGTGAACTAGCTGCTTGAAATGCTGCAATCCACAGTGCCATTAGGGAGGGAATTCCAGAATTTTGGATTCACAGACTGTGAAGGGACAGCGATATGTTTCCAAGTCAGGATGGTGAGTGGCTTGCAGAGGAATTTGTAGGTTGTGTTCCGTGTACCTGTTGCCCTTGTCCTTCTAGGTGGAAGTGGTTGTGGGTTTGGAAGATGCTGAGTAAGAATCTTTGGTGAATTTCTGGAGAGATGAGGTTAGTCAATTGCATACCTTTCTGAGTGAAAGAAACTGGGAAATTCAACAGCAGATTAGTGGCCACCTAAACCAGTCTGGAACAACTTCTAACTTCTGGTTGCAAATTGACAAGCATTGAAGCTTAGGACTATTTCACCTGCCTATGCCCCTAGAGTGGTTAAATATACCTAGAAACAAAATGTTGGGCGTGACTTCTACTTATGTATATATAGATGAAGCATAAAGTTCCATTCACCATGAAGAGATGGCTAAGTTTGGTGTAACTTTTATTTCCTGCTGGGTGTTCTAGTTTAGTGCTTTCTGCACTAAAATATCCATTTATAAGATTTATGGATTTGTCATTTATTTCCATTGAGTGTGAGTCACGCTCATGAACAAAGGATATGCAGCATTGTTTCATTGCAGCTAACAGCACTGCTTCAAGTTTCAAAAAAATCAATCATATCAAGACGTGTGGAGAAGGACAAACTGACCCTGGTGGTTGGTAAAAATATAGAAAGATCTGATGGATGTATACTAAAGATTAAAATTTATTTATCAGTGTCACAAGTTGGCTTACATTAACACTGCAATGAAGTTACTGTGAAAATTCCTCTGGTTGCCACACCCTGTTTGGATACACTGAAGGAGAATTCAGAAGGGAATACTTTTCTGCCTTAGATAGGGACCTTCTGTTGGAAAACTGTGGTGGTGGGATGCTTGATCTGGTCAGTTTTTCCTGCTTTTTTTACCTGCCTTATCCATCACCTCTTGAATTAGAATTCTTTTGAGCAGAAATGAGCAGGATAAATAGAGGGGAAGCAGTTGATCCAATTTTCAGAAAAACATTTGATAAGGTGCTGCACAAAAAATTACTTAATAAGCATAGCCAATGCACCTAACCAGCATACTTTTCGGATAGTGGGAGGAAACCAGAGCAAACCCACGCAGACATGGGAAGAAAGTGCAGACTCCACATAGACAATGACCCAAGCCAGGAATTGAACCCGGGTCTCTGGCATTGGGAGGCAGCAGTGCTAACCACTGTGCCATCGTGCTGGCCAGGTTATCAGTGGAGAAACTGAATTTTTCCATACTTAATACACATTCAGTAACTCGCAACAAGTGACAGCTAACTTGTATCAAATTGTGCGTACAAATGTTGCTTGGAATCAGTCAAAAGGAACAAGTGCTGGGAGTAAGTAACTAGTACAATGGGTTTTAACTTATAAAACATGGATAAAAAAACACCAAAAAGGAAGTAAAAAGAAAATGACAGAAAGCAAAAAACACAAGAATAAAGATCAGATCAGAAAGAGGGTTAGGTTAAACAAACCACATTCTCCATGTTGGGCAGGAGGGAATACTTTCTTGCCTTAGGTAGGGACGTTCTGCTGGAAAACTGTGGTGGTGGGATGTTTGGCACAATTGATGTTAAACTGCTATTTTTTAATTATGCGTCCTTGAGCCACCAGACCCTGCTTGATCTGGCCAGTTTTTCCTGCTTTTTTTACCTGCCTTGTCCATCACCTCTTGAATTAGAATTCTTTTGAGGTAGAAATGAACAGGATAAATAGAGGGGAAGCAGTTGATCCAATTTTCAGAAAAGTGTTTGATAAGGTGATGCACAAAAGATTACTTAATAAGAAAAGAGCCCATGGTATTAGGGGTGGTCTATTAACATGGAAGAAGGTTTGGGTAACTAACAAGCAACAGGGAGTTTGGATAAGAGGGGCATTTTCAGGAGAGCAACTAGTGGGGTGCCAAAGGGATCAGTGCTGGGACCACAGTTATTTACAATATATATTAATGACTTGGAAGTGGGAAGTGAATGTACTATTGCCAGGTTTGTGGATGACAAAAAAAAGTGGGAAGGCAAGTGGTGAGGATGACACAAGGGGTGGGATTTTCTGGTTGCGCTCCCCCAAGACCGGAAAATCCCACCCAAGGAAAATGGACCTTTGCATATTCCACGGATGGGATGGGAAAATGCGGTCAAAGAGTCTACACAGGGATATAGACAGGTTAGGTGAGTAGGTGAAAACCTAGCAGATGGAATATAACATAGGAAAAGGTGAAGTTATTCACTTGGGTAGGAAGAATAAGGGAGCTGAATATTATTTAAATGGAGAAAGTCTACAGAAAGCTGCAGCGCAGAAGGATTTGGAGATCTTCAAGCATAAATCATAAAAGGCTAACAGGTAAGTTCAGCAGGTAGTAGGAATGGCAAATGGAATGTTGGCTTTTATTTCAAAGGGAATGGTGTATAAAATTAGAGAAGTCTTGCTAAAACTGGGGTGATGCAGTGGGACTGCTGCCTCACAGTGCCGGGGAGCCAGGTTCGATTCGCAACTTGGGTCACTGTTTGAGCGGAATTTGCATGCCCACCCCTCGTGTCTCCATGCATTTCCTCTGGGGGCTTCTGTTTTCTCCCACAGTTAGGTGCATTAGTCATGCTACATTTTCCCTAAGTATACCCAAACTGGCACTGGTGTGTGGCAACTGGGGAATTTTCACCGTAATTTCATTGAAGTTTTAATGTAAGCCTACTTGTGACTAATAAACTTTAAAAAAACTACAACTGAGTAATGAAATGACAGCCAGCAACACATATGCCACTTACCGAAATCTTGGTGAACATGTACAGAATCAGAGATAATACAGACATGTAGATTCTGATTCTCTGTCCTCCAAACCTCTTTTTCAAATACTCAGGCATAGTGACCACTCCGGCAGCAATGTACACCGGAACAAAAATCCAGCCAAGTGCCAATAGAACCCAAGTAGCCTAAAACAAGAAGAGGGAATAGAACTCAGATCTCTACTTGTGTGCAAGTGACATTATTTTGATAAATCACACTAACCCCTCATTAATGATTATTAAAGATATGCATTCAGCCCTCAAAGACCTCCCAGTATTAACTTTCTGTTTTATTTTAAACCATGTCGCTGACCATTTCAACTTAGTTTCACACTGTGTCAATGTGAGTCATGGAGATAATTCACACAACTGGGATAAAATGAACTATTTTTGTTTGTCTCACTTCAGCCCTTGGGGCCTGTCAAAAAACAAAGCACAAAGAACAAAGAAAGAAAGAACCTAAGAACAAACAAAACCACAACACAGGAACAGGCCCTTCGGCCCTCCAAACCTGCACTGACCATGCTGCCTGACTTAACTAAAACTGCCTACACTTCCGGGGACCATATCCCTCTATTCCCATCTCATTCGTGTATTTGTCAAGATGCCCCTTAGAAGTCACTATCATATCCACTTCCACTACCTCCCCTGGCAACGAGTTCCACGCACCCGCCATTCTCTGTATAAAAAAATCTCTTAAATTAATTTGCTATTCATTATTTTTAAGGCTATTTGCAGACAGAAGCTTGGCTCAAGCTTGTTACCTAAGTATCAAGTTTAGTTCAGTTGTTAGTAAAGCTGAGGGGTCAATCAATCTCTTTCAATATAAAATAAAGTGACCCGGATTCTCCCAAAGAATTTCTAAGTCCCCAGTTTGCATGAAAATGGGAGTGAGTCCCCCCGATTCTTTTAAGTGTGATTTTCAGATTGAATCTCGGACACTCTGCATTTCAGAGTGTCTCAACAGGATTCCGTCTGAAAATCAGGCAGTGGAGCCTATTCCCACTGGAGGGGTCAGCAGCATAGTGCTGAGGGAGCCACAGCATGCATCAATTTGTCAATGTGGAGATTGACACATTGCAATGGCGCTGTGTAGCCAGCCTTTTGATCTCTGGCCAGTCCCGCAACCCTATCTCCCCATCGCTGGCCTTGCAGATCACCCAACTGCTGGCTTCCTGGAACTCCCCAGGCAAGTCCTGACCCCCACAACCCCCGGCGTGCCCCAATTTCCCTGACCCTCCCCTCAATCTGGCCAGCCTGATCTCCTGACGCCCCACCCTCTCCTCCCACCCTGATCCCAACCCAGATGGCCAGACAGATTGCCGTCCTCCCTCCCTCTGCCCATGGTCCTGAATGCAGTGGCAGTTGGACCTCCTCATCCAATCACCTACCCAATATGTCCCAACCCCAATCCTCCTCCCCTTCTGGCTTTCACTCTTGGGATTCTCTCTATTGAGGTCAGACCATTTGTTCTTTGTTAGTAGGGAGCAGTTGTAAATCCTGCTGGGTGAACCACTCCTGTCAAGGGGGAAGGGAGGAAGATATCCGCAGGCCCAGAGGCTTTAGACCCTAGCCTGCTAACGATATTGAAATCCAGATTTCCATATGCTAATTAAGTCCATGCTGATTTCTGGTGTGGAGCTGATTACTCTGGAAATCTTCTGCTGGGAGATGCACGAAGGCCTGGATGCCCAAAAGGAAGCCTCGAAATGGCCTCAGTTGATGTCACCCGGACCATTGCACTACTAGAGCAGCACAGTGGGCTGGGAGAATTCCCCAATTGCTGATGTTGAAAAGCCGAAACAAGGAGAGTTTGTTGGAAATGTCTAACAGGTCCAGGCAGCATTTGTGGAGAGAATAAATGAGGTGACATTTCAGGAGGAGTGTAAGATCTGTTCCATATCTATAAAAGATGTGTTAGGTTATGATGCAGAAATTCACATGGTCATAGTCATAAAACCAAATTACACTTTTGTAAATAGTTGTAAATACCTGTAATAAATCCAGTGGAGTAAATCCCTGTAAAGTAAGGATAATTTAATGTCTGTTCCCCTTCTATAACACTGGGGATTTGGAAGCATTTGGAATTAATGGTTAGTCAAGGGGAGCAATGATTTTTACCAGACTCTTAAGAGTTTGGTGAGAATGTAAAGATTTTTAATTTACTGAGACAACCATATAATAGCATGAAATTTATGTAATGATAAGCACCGAATGAATCTGTTCCTCAGCTGTCTTGCAACCAATGTCACTGCAATTGCTTCCTCTTCACATACTTAGCATTAGTAGTGTCATCATGAACCACTAACACGAAAACAGAAGTGCTGTACTGAATCATGCTTGAAGATAATAATTGAGTAAACCAATAGGATACTAAGAAAGATTCCTTCGTATACTTTCAGATGTACCTTGCAGTTTCTGCTGACAATGTGTTTTTTAAGATTGTCTTTCACAACTTTACAATCAGGAAAGGGCTAATGGTAAATGATTCAACAAAGAGCCAACTTGCCTTACAGAGAAACAGAGGAATGCAGAACAAATTGGCTGGTCTGACAAAGTCTCTCTGTCATCCTGAGTTTCAATCATCAAGTAGAGAACTGTGGGGTCACCTCTGTGCCATGGTAAAATGCTACCCATACTGTGGACTTTGGCTATGCATTTGCTGCAGTAATGAATAGAGCTTCTGCCACACATTTATAATTAAAGTAGAGCCTCCTGAGATACAGCTCCCAGGAAAGGCACCTGGGTCTGTCGACGCTGCAATGTAAACTGTGTTGAGTTGGCTTGATCCTGCCTTATTAATTCGGCTTCCCTTGCACTCTCCTACTGCTCCCACTCCTCCTGAATATAGAACCTATCAATTGTGAAAATCTCAGATTTGTGTTGGATTAGAATGCATTCCAAGTGTAACACATAGAAAGTCTTCATGAGTATGGGTGAAAATGTAAATGGTAATAGGCTTTCCATATCTATCCTGTAGAATCATTTTATTTATTTATTAATTATTATCACAAGTATGCTTACATTAACACTGCAATGAAGTTGCTGTGAAAATCCCCCAGTCGTCACACTCCGGCACCCGTCCGAGTACACTGAGGCAGAATTTAGCATGGCAAATGCACCTGACCAGCACATCTTTCAGACCATGAGAGGGAACTGGAGCACGTGGAGAAAACCCACGCAGATACGGGGAAAACGTGCAAACTCAACACAGACAGTGACCCAAGCCGAAATCAAACCTGGATTCCTGGTACTACCTGATCTAAAGATGTTTGGAAAAGATTGTTTTAAGCCTGTTGTTTCAGAAATAGGGTAATCCTAAATAGAACATTATTTGCTATTAGCCAATCTATGGAAACATGGACTTCAACTTTATGTGTGGCACCCAAGTCTCTACAGTAGATAATATTGCATTGTAAAAACTTGGACATCTCTGCAGTGACTTTATGAGATTGACTTACTCTACAGTATATTGAAATAATTTACACCTTTTTTGTTTTACTGCTCACTAGATTGGATTTCACCGCTTTACATATGACCCTCATAACCATAACAAAAGTCCCAATTTGAGCCGCTTCTATACTCTTCAGTTTGCCTCCCAGGTAACTCAGTATTGTTGTAAAATGATGTCACTTTATTTTAGAATCCAATACATGTAATGAAATTAAGACAATTGCAAGGAAGAAAAAACAGAGAAAATCTGATTGTAATTAGTTAACTTTGTTCTGTGGCTTTTATTATTTAACTGCAGTTCAGTACAGACTGAACCATGCAATACATTAGAGATTCCTGTTTCAACAAGGGGCAGCTTTTGAGCAAGATCGGGTGGAAGAACAGGAAGCCATAATATAACCTGACTGGACAAAAGAAAACAGTTCATCAGAGTAACATATATATCATATAATAAATTAGAAACTACAACAATGGAACTTACATTCCATTCAAAACCTCCAACAGCAATGCCTCCTGCAGCTCCTGTTCCTGCCAGACCGATAAACAGGCCACTACCCACATTACTGGACATAAGTGATGCCCCAATCTGTCAAAATAAAATAAAACAGAAGGATTATACTGGTTTCAATGTTAAGCACTTTTTATAATGGACATTTTATTTTGCTGAGACTTCCAACATTTGTGAAATGCATCAGTGTTAATTCTGTCATTATACTTCAACTTTAAGCATATCTATTGAGGGTATAATATCATCTTTAATAATAACTTTTCTTGACTGTGAGACCAAAGAAATTCATTCAAAATGCCAGCACCTTCTTGCCCCTCAGGCTCCAGCATTATTTGTTACCAGATGCCTAAATATTGTGGTTGAGGAAACAAGGTCCCTTTATGAGCAGCCAAGTAGTCTATCCAAGGGGCAAAGAGGAAAAGGGAACACTGATTTTATGAAGGACTTTGGGATTAAATAGAGCATGTCTCTCGATCACAGGTGAAAATTCCTCTCTTCCATCTTGCTTTTACTATATTTTTAAATCTTGCATTTTCTTTCCCCAGTAGATATACACAGGGTAGTCAGGCTGAATCAGAACATCACTTTGAGAATGTAAAATATTTTAGTGGAGGAAAGGGAACAGTCACAGTTCTTAGTTCAGATGGGAAGCAATGACATAGGAAGGAAAATTAATACATTCTCCTCCTTGTCTGTTCTTGTTTCTTTTTTTTTCCCAGAGCATTCTAAATTCTGCACATTGAATTTGCTCCAAACTCCTGGGCTAAACCGAATGATGTTGTAATTTTCTTACATGATATATTGCTCTAACTCCAGTCTTTTATTCTGAGTATTATTCAGCTAAAAGGAAATCGATTCTGTTGTCTACTTTATCTTCAAGTTTTGAGTCTCAGGGCTGGATTTTTATCTTGGGATTGAGGAATGCTAGTCAGGACTTGCCAACCTGAACACTCCCATCAGCTTCTCCCATTCCTGCTATTTTTTCATCTCCTAGGAATGTGGGTAGGCAAGGTTCAGGTCTGCTGCTTCACTAGGATAATCCTCTTAAAAATGTCAATCAAACCATGCTTTCAGTCTCCGAAGCAACTGTGATAAACAACCAGTTGCTAAGCTAAGTATGGCACAAACATTTGCCACTCAGCCAAGCATTCCTAATCAACTCCATTCTCAAAGCAAATCATTACAGCACCACACAATGGAGCCTTTTGAAACTGAAAGAAAAAATGATCTATTTTCAATTTCAAACCAGATGACTTGTCAATCAAAGACAGGCGGCTATGTTTTTCTCACTAAGCTTAAGCAGTACATCATTTTTTATGATAAAGTACTTTGGAAACTTAAATTACTGCTCAGATCACAACACAACAGTTTCCAAACACGTGCTTCTACTGTCTTGAAATTGCAATAGCATGTTTTCAAATGGATGAAGTACTCCAATGCATCCTAACACTTGCACAGTGCTGGTCAATGTAATGGTCAACATATCTTTTCAGGACAGAGCCACATGATCAAACAATGCAATAAATACATATTTTCACTTACTAGACATCTAACTAAGACATTTTATACTGATCTATTAGAATGTTCCTGACCCTTCAGCGGGTTTCCCAAAGTTCACAAACTCTTTTAACTGGGGAGAGATTCCTAAAGTCTCTTAAATCTCTCTTATCCTGATGAAAATACTGTGGAACATTAAATACAAAGTTCCCCTTGGCTGAAATGACTCTAACATCACAGGACATATAAGCTGGATCACGAGCCAAACCTATGCCAAACATTTTCCCACCTCTGGGAAGTTTGTGTGGGGTTCTTTTTGAGGTGGAAATTTAAATTTATGATCCTGCAGCCTGAGTTTTACAAATTTCTGTACCGATTCTTGAGATTTTTGGAAATGCAAAAACCCAATCCTCATGTTTGTTTGTTTCATCTTAATTAGTTGACATTTATTTCATTGTTTCCCTTCAGTGTAACTGCTTTCCAAACTCCATTTATCCAGTTAAGGGTAATTTAATTTCTTGCTTAATAGCCTCAATTGGTGGTTTCCTGCCATGAACTTAATCAGGGTGGAAATGAGGAAGTGGCAGGATATTTACTCATTACTCTCATGTCTGGTTAAATGCTCCCTCTGCCACCAAACCTGCCACAGGAGGTAGGCACAAGATTCCGTCCTAGGTCCCATTCCTCCAGCACCATTATGCTAGGTGCTCTACATTAACTATTGATCAAGAACTCAATTTAAAATCATCCTTGTTTACAATCCATCCAAGTTTTGTCTGTAATCTCCTCCAGCCTCGCATCCCTCTGGATGGACAGGTGGAAGATAAAATTTAATACAGAGGAGGGTGAAGGGATACCTTTTTAGGGTAAAAATGAGGAAACACAACTTAAACGGAAGGATTAAAGTAACAAGGCATTTCGCAGGAACACAAGAAAGCAAAATTAAACACGGTGCATTTTTAAATATTTATTTAAATATTCTTGAACACAGAATTGGATAACCACTGAATAGCTACAATATAGAGGGAGGCCATTTGGTTCATTGTGTCTTTGTCTTCTGTTTACAAGAGCCAATTAACTAGTCGCACTTCCCAACCTTTCCTCCACAGCCTCTTCCTCTTTAGATAATGATCAAATTCACTTTTGAAAGGCACAACTAAGTCTGCCTCCACCAAACCCTCAGCCAGTGAATTCCTAATTACTGACTGGACAAATAAAGTTTCTCCTCAGGTTGTCTTGGGTCTTTTGTTGAACACCTTAGATCTGTGTTCTCTGGCTCTTGACTCTTCTGCAATGGGAACAGTTTCACTCTATTTACTGTACCCAGGCCTCTGACGATTTTGAACACCTCCTTCAAATCTCCTCTCAATGACATCACCATGTTTGGAATTGTTATGGAATAGCACAATCAAGTGTCAAAATATTTAATAGGATGAATATTAGCTTCAGTGAGCTGAGGAGGTATCAGTCCCGGTTACTCTGGAATCAAACATTGATGGACACAGCTAAAATCAAACATACAAACAAAACTAAGATGGCACCGGAGGGTGGCTACTTCCTCACCCAACATACACCCAACATGCACCCAACATACCTTCTAATTCTATCTTTTACTCTCACTCTATGCTTCTCAAGCTTCATTCTAACTCTTTTAAACTCTCTAACATTGCTTTAATTTTGTGACTGGAACACTACATTCTTCACTCCTTTCCTTTTCTATCAACGGTATGCTTTGTCTGTATGGCACACAAGAAACAATGCTTTTCACTGTATACTAATTCATGTGACAATAATAAACCAAATCAAATCAAACAGTAGGAGGAAACGGTTGGGGACAGAGTGGACACATTTTCCTACAGGGGGGAATGGAAGGGCAATTAAATTTTTAATATCCTGAATGATTAAATATATAAAGGCTAAATAAAGCAGAAAAAAAGTTTACACTAGGCTCATAACAGAGAATCAAACAGATCTAAAATATGAATAAGAGGAACAAACGTGATTCAGACATGGACAAAAGAGCTGAATATCAGAGATGAGGTGACAGTGACTACTGTTTGCATCGATGCAGCATCTGATGGAGTATGGCAATAAGGAGCCTCGCAACAGTGAAACCGATGGGATTCAGCCACCCTTTGCTGGCTGGTATCATACCTAGCACAAAAGAAGATGGTTGTGGTCCATCAGCTCAGTTCCATGATATTCTTGGAGTAGAGTCCTAGGCTCAAACATCTTCAGTGGCTTTGTCAATAAGCATCTTTCTTAAGGACAGAAGTGAGGATATTTGCTGATGACTGCACAATGTTCAGTAGCATTCACTACGCAGTCCATGTCCAAGTGCAACAAGACCTAGACAATATCCAGGCTTGGGCAACAAGTGGCAAGTAACATTTGCACCATACAAGTGCCTAGCAATGATCATCTTCAATGAAAGAGGATCTGATCACTGCTCTTTGATAATCAATAACATTATTGTCACTGAATCCCCTGCTATAAACACCAGTGACCAGAAATTAAACTGGGCTAGCCATATAATCATATGGCTACTAGAGGAGATCAAGTGCTAGGATACCTGCATTGAGTATCTCTCTTCCTGACTCCCCAAAACCTGTCCAGCATCTAAAATTCACAAGTTGAGGGTGTAATGGAATACTCTCCATTTGCCTGGATGAGCACAGCTCCAATGAAACTCAAGAAGCTTGACACCATCCACGACAAAGCAACCTGCTTGTTTTCTACCTATCCACAAACATTTAAGCCTATAACCACCAATGAACAATGACAGCAATGTATATCATGTAATAATGTAGGAATTCACCAAGGTTCCTTAACTCACACCACAAAAGGAAAAGAGCAGCAAATCCTAGGAACCACCACCTGGAGGTTCCCTACCAAGTCACTCACCATCCTGACTTGGAAATACACTGCTGCTCTGTCACTGGCTCTGCCTGGGGCAAAATTCTGGAAGAGGTAGCAAGAAAGATTGTATTGTAAATGTGTTGGGTAAAGATTTGGGAGATGTCATATAAGGGTAAAGCAAAATAGTGTGGACGCTAGAATCTGAAATAAAACCAGAAAAACGTTGGAAAATGTCAGATCTGACAGCATCTATGGAGACAGAGCAGAGAAAGAAGGTTTTATTCCCTTTCCACAGATGCTGTCAAATCTGCTGAGATTTACCAACATTTTCTGTTTTTGTTGTATAATAAAGGGGTGTTTGGTAATGTGGGATCAGAGAACAGTAGTGCCCACAAAATGATATAAGAGAGAGAGACAGGAAGTAGCATTGTATGGAAGAATACTGGTATAAGTCAACATGAAGTTAATTCCTATTTTGGGCTATATTTTGTACCATATATATAAAATTATGCATTGTCAGCAATAATACTGTTCAACTATACAAGTATCTGAACTTGAAAATAAGACCAACTGAACAAACCATAAACATCAAACAATAATACTCATCAACAAATGATTATTAGCTATTATTTGAATATTGTATTCATCCCTATCAAATATTGATATGTTTCAAAAATAATAAATATAAAACACTTACAGGCCACCAAGTCATGGCTTTTCCAGCAAGAAAATATCCTCCTACTGTGCTCTGGTTGGTTTTCAGAGATGACTATAATGCAAAAAGATTTTTTAGATGTGCGTCTTTCAATCAAAGTCCAAGTGAAATGGAATAGACAAAAAAATTAAAAATGAACTGGAAACATCACAATAAGGTCATTGGGACCCAGTTAGAACTTAAAAGTACAGGAACAAGGAAATGTTCAAAGAAAAATTAGTCATCGCTGTATTTTTTTTAGCCTGCTCAGCTCAGAGTAAAAACTACCTGTTTAATTCAGTTACACCTCAACAAACATCTGCTTAAGCAAGCAAGCCCCAAGAGTAATTTTCACATAAAAAAACACATTTTAAATATACAGTAATCAAACATTTGCTCAAATTTTGCAGTGCTTGCAACCCTAAAATGGATCATTAAATGAAATTCTCAACAGGTTAAATTTCACTATATTATAAACAAGCAGTAAATGTTTGATTTTAGTCCACGATCTATGTATAATCAACATGACTATAAAAAAGTGGTAAGAACGTAATTAAAAAATGAACAATCAAAAACTGAATGTTTACGCAAAAGAATTCTCAATTATGTCGATGCAAGACAACGATAGTGAAGGAATGCTAAAATCTCTGAACTGCATTATTTTCACCCAAAAATTTTATTAAAAAATCCCTTGGTTTTCTAAATGCACCCGGTCGCAAAGAGTCAGTTTATTGCATTATATCAGCTTGCAGTAAAGGTCCAAGGAGGTTTTAACGACAAAGTGGAGGGAGT
This sequence comes from Sphyrna mokarran, assembly GCA_024679065.1. Classification (NCBI taxonomy): domain Eukaryota; kingdom Metazoa; phylum Chordata; class Chondrichthyes; order Carcharhiniformes; family Carcharhinidae; genus Sphyrna; species Sphyrna mokarran. The sequence goes on from JAGIQG010000009.1 coordinate 39,955,343, forward strand.
ACATTCCCAGCAACAAATGAAACAATATAAATAGAAGATGGACAATTTTAACTTTATTCCAATGGTACAAATGTGCATTTGTAAACATCAGAGTTCAAGTCTACAACCTTCATTAATGTAAACTGAAAATAAAGAGACTGGCTTAACTCAGGAGATTCTTATTAACTCACCCATATTCCAATGCTAATAACAAATACAAAGTAAATGATAATCACAATGATGTCTGGTGTCTCTAAAGTAAACATTCTAGAAAAGCAGAATGCTTGTGGGTGGCGGAAGTCTGAAATCAAACAGAAAATACTCAGCTCGTTACAGAAGTATCTGTGGAAAGAGAAAAAAAGTTTCAAGTTTTGCGACCTTTGATCAGGACTGGGAGAAGTTGTGGAGGTGTGATAGGTTTTGAGCAAGTGGTGGGTGGGACAAGGACTGAAGGAATGTCTACGATAGGATGAACATCAGAAGAGACTGGGTGACAGAAGAGATAGATCATCCAAAGGCTAAAGGGTGTAAAGGTGTGACCAGAAATGAAACAAAGAGGCAAAAGATATGCCCAGGATAGGTGTGCTGCTCACTGAAAAAACAAACACAAAATGGAATAGAGATGATGATACCCTGATCCACTCTGATTATCCTCCATCTCTTTTAAGGAGCTCCTTGACAAATACATGAATAAGATGGGAATAGAGGGACATAGTCTTTGGAAGGATTGGAGGTTTTGGTTCAGATGGGCAACAAGGCAGATTTGGAGGGCCGAAGGGCCTGTACGATGCTGTAATTTTCTTTATTCCATCTCCTTCTCCTAGCACCTTGCCATGCAAACGCCGATGTAACATCTGCTCTTCAACCTCAACTCTCCTCACCGTCAAAGGTCCCAAATGCTCCTCCCATGCCAATCAATGTTTTATGTTTACTTCTTTCAGTTTAAGTTGCTGCATTTGCTGCTCACAATGTGGCCCCCTCAACATTGAGATCACCAAATGCAGAGTGAACCATCACTTTGCGGAGCGCTTCCATTCTGTTTTTATTTTTATTCCAATTCAATCAAATCAAGTCCAATTCAGAGTCTCAACAAGTTGGGACATTTCTGATCCAAGCTGACAAGACAGAGCTCTCATCTCCTGTCTTGGGCTTGATCTACATGATCCAAGCGGATTGGAGTAGGCATAGCTCCTCCTCCAAGGCTTGATCTTATTTGCATCTTAGCTAAAAGGTTGTGATGCCGCTTTTAAAAATTGCTTCAAATGAAGCTAAAATGCAACCTAATGACTTCAACCAAGCACAGCATGTTGATACTGCACTTGATCTTAGCCTTTCTTCTGTTCATAGTTATGATCCTGGGCTTCTGATGATGTCCTTTTAATTCTCCACTGGCTCCCGTGCTATCATTTTTGTCCTCTGCAGCTGTTCCAGTGAATCTGAATGTAAGCTTAAGGATCTTTCAATTGACCACTTTACAGCCTTCCAGACCTAACACTGAGTTTAACAATTGCTGCCCTGTTTTGTTTCCCTTCGCTTATTTTTTTGTTTGCTTTCAGCAGCATACCTTCTCCAGGCACACAATTTGTGTCTTTGTTTCATTTCTGTCCACATCACTACTTTTTTTTGGCTGGAAGACTAATGCTTTTGTCCTTCAATCTTTCCTGACTTCCATCCTATCACAGGTTTTAATTTTGTGCTTTTTCCACCCACTCCTTGCTCCATACCTATTATATTCCTGACATTTCCCTGTTCTGATGAAAGATCAGAGACCTTGACGGGTTACTGTTTCACTTCACAGGTGCTGCCATAACCTGCTGAATATTTCCAGCATTTTCTGTTTTTATTTCAAACACTCTGGAAACTTTGATTGCTGGTTTGATGAATTCTGTACATTGCACTCTTTTAAACTGAACTTTGGACATTATTAATTATTAACAAATTTAAGTCAGATAATGCAATTAGCCAGACCATTATTCAGGTTTACACAAAAACCTGTTGTTTAAGGTTGCCTTTTAATTCTTTGTGGCTGTCAAGCAAAATAGTTTCTTGTTAAGAGTGGTAAGTATTTTTCACTGTGCACAGAGTGATAAATATTTTCCACAGTGCACAGAGTGGACAAGCTGCATTGCTTTTTCAACTGATTACAATTTAAGTTATTACATTTGAATATGCTTGAAATGAACTAAAGAAACATTATTACAGTACATGTCCCTAACTGAAAAGGGGACCAGAGAATACAAGTCTGAAACTTTCAGGAAACGTTGTCTTTCAGAAACAATCATGAATCTGATGAGGTTCATCTCCACTAACCTGACAAAATTCACTGCCTTTAACTTGACGATGTTCACCACCATTAGCCTGACAAGCTTCACCGCCATTAACCTGTTAAGGTTTACCACCCTTAACCTGACGAACTTCGCCACCATTAACCTGACAAGCTTCAACACTATTAACCTGACGAGCTTCATTACTATTAACCTAACAAACTTCACCACTATTATCCTAGGTTCACTAGCAGTCTCATCATTAACTGGGGATGGGACATAATAGTTTTGCAGCTTGTGCTGGTTAAGTGCTTTGGCTATGGTAAATTCTTCCCAGTATACCCGAACAGGCACTGGAGTGTGGCAACTAGGAGATTTGCACAATAATTTCATTGCAGTGTTACTGTAAGCCCACTTGTGACACTAATAAATAAATTAAACTAAAACATAATTAATAGTAATCTCTGACCATAAGAGGCAACAGTGAGCAGGTCAGCATATCCTTTTTTTTTAATCATTCGTGGGACATAGGTGTCACTGGTTGGACAACATTTATTGCCCATCCCTAGTTGCCCGAGCAGTTGGGAGTCAACCACATTGCCGTGGCTCTGGAGTCACACGTGAGCCAGACCAGGTAAAAATTTCCTTCCCTACAGGATATTAGGAAGCATTCCAAGATGCATACTTAGCAATATCAAGTGACACTTTTGACAAAGAATCAAAAAAATCAGGCAATGGGGTAGCCAAAAACTTGATCAAAGAGAAAAGATTTTCATTTATATAATGCTTTTTTCAACAACCACATATGTTAAAGCACTTTACAATGAGTGTATTAATTCTTTTGTAATCATTGTTGTAATGTAGGAAAAATGATTTGCACAAACTTTCAAAATCAGCAATGTGATAATGACCAGATAAACTTTTTATCTGTGATGTGGACTAAATAATAAATATTGACCAGTACAGTATGCCTTGCTGTTTTTCAAAGTAATCACGATATGTAGATACTGGTGTTGGACTGGGGTACACACAGTAAGAAGTCTCACACCACTAAGTCAAAGTCCAACATGTTTATTTGGTAGCACAAGCTTTGAGAGTGTCACTCCAGGTGAGTGAGAAGTTGTGTTCACAAACAGGGCATATATAGTCATAGACTCAATTTATAAAATAATGGTTGGAATGCAAATCTTTACAGATAATCAAGTCTTAAAAGTATAGACAATGTGAGTGAAGAGAGGCTTAAGCACAGGTTAAAGAGATACATATCGTCTCCAGCCAGGACAATTGGTGAGATTTTGCAAGTCCAGGCAAGTTGTGGGGTTTACAGTTAGTGTGATGTGAATCCAAGATCCTGGTTGAGGCTGGTTTCATGTGTGCGGAACTTGGCTATCAATTTCTACTCAGCGATTCTGTGTTGTCATGTGTCACGAAGGCTAACTTGGAGAATGCTTACCCATTATCTGTAACCCCTCCACAACTTGTCTGGACTTGCAAAATCTGACTAATTGTCCTGGCTGGAGACAATACTCACGTCTTTAACCTGTGCTTAACCTTCTCTCCACTCTCACTGTCTATACCTTCAAGACTTGATTATCTATAAAGACCTGCGTTCCAACCATTATCTTGTAAATTGAGTTTGTGAATATATGTGCCCTATTTGTGAACACAGCTGCTCACTCACCTGAAGGAGTGACACTCCGAAAGCTTGTGCTGCCAAATAAACCTCTTGGACTTTAACCTGGTGTTGTGAGACTTCTTACTCTTTCAAAGTAATACCAGGGAATATTTAATGACCAGCTGAGAGAGCAAATGGGGCTTTGACTTTGTTATTTCATCCCAAGGATAACATGACTAACATGCAGCAAGCCTCAGTACCAGATTTTCATGCTCAAGGTTTGATGTGGGACTGAGAGAATGTTTACAGCACGGAAAGAAGTCACTTGACTTGCTACTGCTATGTCAGCTCAAGGATAACTCCTCCAGCTTTTCCCCCGTAGCCATTGCAATTCTTTTCTCTTCAGATACTTATTCTAATATCTTTTGAAAGTGATGATAAAATCTGCCTCCACACTTACAGGCATTTCGTTTACATCCTAACCACTTATGTGAAAAGGATTTGCCTCATATCAGTTCTTTTGTCATTCACCTAAAATCAATGGGAACAGTTTCTATCTACTGTAACCGGATTCCTTATGATTTTGACCATATTTCCTCTCAACTTTCTCTTCTCTAAGGATAACACCTCTGGCTTCTCTAAACTATCCATCCCTCATCTCTGGAAGCATTCTTGAAAATCTTTCCAGTATCCTAATACCATCACATCATTGCTAATGTGTCGTGCCAGATTTTGACAGATTACTCACACTCAAGCTGAACAATCTTTTTACAAAGATTTTCAAACCCACTGTTCTCAGGTTGGCATGGCTGGAAAAATCACTGCATTCTGATCAGCTGGGTCCTAATTACATCATCTGGACTAGACATGCTTACCTAAAAATGGATCCTTGCATATTTTGGAAATGTACCCTTGCTTATGTTTAATTTGAAATGGGTCAGTTCTTAGATGGATAACTAATACATGCAATTTAAACTGCTCACCAACCTGCCTCCTGCTAAGTAGACAGGATTAAAATCACATCTCAGGATTTTAAATATAGCACAATTTAAGATTAGTATGGCAAAACTGCTCAGAACTTTGTTCTGAAGTACATGTTATATCCAGAAGTTTATGTTCAATCATTACTGACCCAATTTCAAAATGTAAGTATTTTACTTTTAATACCACCCACACTAATGCATTTCAGATTGTTGTAAATAAATACCATTGATTTCCTAGGATATTTATAATTAAGTGAAAGCACTTGTAATCCTCCAGTTAAATGTTCCATGAAAGATAATAAATGACTAACAATACTCAAATCTAGTTTCCTGCAACTGGTTTTAATGATACATCACAAAAACAACTAAATATATGCAAGTCAAATCCACACAAATGTAGTCAGGAACAGAAGGCATAGAATTAATGTGAATGGGTATTGTCTAATTAACACTCAAAATATTTTCTCTTTGCATTTAAGCCATGTAATAGTAGAAATAAAGACAGGAATTCTTCCTGTATTCTTTCTGTAGAAACACATTTTAATAAAATAAATGAATTAGATCATAAATAAAAAAACACTACTTATTACTGACATCAATAATATGTGCATTTGTCAAAATTCCACTGATGTCAACACCAGTCAAGCAGTCCAGTGACGGCTGTTTCTAAAATGCAAAATTTTGAAGACTACTTTTTCTTCCAGAATTTGCTATAATTGTCAACTTTAAATTCATCTTCAAATTGCTCCTCTTTCATTTTAACTGTTTTGGGAACACGTTTGCGCATTCTTGCTTTCCTTTCAGCTTCTGGCAGAAGGGAAACATCGACCGGCATCTGTAACAAATCAAAAAATTGTTTCAAGCAACTTGGGTGCTCTAATTATCCTGTGTAAGTGCACTAAAATACATATAAGTCACAATGGGAAAATATTCAAGCCAGTCCAATACAATACAAATGAACATAAATGATTCGGTTTAAAAGTATTGGCAGAATATGAAGAGTCCTTCAAATGGATGAAATGACCACAACATACAACTAATTAATAATCTCACCCTCAATGTCAGTGGAATGAAGGGGAAAGTCATTGACTTCAGGAAGCATAGGAGAGGACATGGTCCTCCCTACATCAATGAGGATGAAGTGGAAATGGTCAACAAGTTTCTAGATGTCCAGATCTCCAACACCCTGTGCCAGTCCCTCCATGCCGATGCTGCAGTTAAGAAAATCCACCAACCTACTGTCTTAGGAGACTAAAGAAATTTGGCATTTCTTTACGACTCTCAGCGACTTTTACAGATGCACCATAGAAAATATTCTTTCTAGTTGTATTACAGTTTGGTATGGCTCCTGCTCTGACCAAGACAGCAAGAAACTACAAAGGGTCATAAACGAAGCCCAGTCCCTCCCATCCATTTGTTTTTCCAAGACTTCCCATTGTCTTGGAAAAACAGCCAGCATAATTAAGGACTCCACATACTTCGAACATATTCTCCTCCACCTTCTTCCATCAGGAAAAGGATACAAAAGTCTGAGGATAAGTATCAATGACTCAAAAACGGCTTCTTCCACGCTGCCAGACTTTTGAATGGATCTACCTTATAAAAAGTTGATCTATCTCTACACCCAAGTTATGACTTTAACACTACATTCTGCATCTTCTCTATAAACTGTATGCTGTCTGTATACTCCGCAAGAAACAAAACTTTTGATTGTATATCAACAGATGTGCCAATAATAAATAAAATCAAATTAAAATTAAAACTGGGCTATTTAGGGATGAAGTCAATAAAAGTAAAAGAGAAGTTTATTTATTAGTCACAAGTAAGACTTACATTAACATTGCAATGAAGTTATTGTGAAATTCCTCTAGTCACCACAGTCCAGTGCCTGTTCGGGTCAATGCACTGAACCAGTATGTCTTTCAGACTATGGGAGGAAACCCACACAAATACAGGGAGAAATGCAAACTCCATACACACAGTAGGAATTGAACCCAGGTCCCTGGCACTGTGAGGCAGCAGTGCTAACCATTACGCCACCATGTCACCCCTAAGCATCTTCATACAAAAGGCAATGAATATCTCAAACTCTCTCCTCAAGAAGCTGGTGAGGACAAGTCAATTGAAACTTTCAAAATTAAGAATTTTTTTATTAACTATGTTAAGATACACATTCATTAAGGTCTAATTGGATGGCTTGTGAAGTTGAATGGCTGATACTTGTTCCTATGTTCCTGGTGCTCTGGTGAAATATTAATAATGATTTGAGTTTGAGATGTCAAGCATAACTAATAAAACACAAATAAACACTTTTAGATTACACTTTGACTAATTGCATATGTACATACCAATTGGGATCTGAGTAGGTCACTCGGATCCTCCAGCCTGCTCCACCATTAAATAAAATCATGGTTGATTTTATTGTTATCTCAATTTCCCATTCCTGCCCATCCCATTAACCTTTCACCCCTTGATTATTCAAAACGTAAAAGTATTCAAAGATTCTGCTTCCACTGCCTTTTGAAGTGTGTTCCAAAGATTCACAATCCGCCGAAAAAATGTCTCATCTGTCGTAAATAGGTGACCCCTCATTTTTGAACAGTGACCTTAGTTCTAGTTTCTCCCACACCCTTTCCATATCCACCCTATCAAGATTGTCAGGATCTTACAGGTTTCACTCAAATCACCTCTTACTCTTCTGAACTCCATCAGATACAAGCTTGGTTTATCCAACCTTTCCTCATAAGAAAACTTATTTATTCCAATATTTGTCTGGTAAACCTTCTCTGATCTGCTTCCAACATATTTTTTCTTAATTAACGAGACCAATACTGTACACAATACTCTAGATGTGGTTTCAACAAATCCTGCTATAACTGATGAATAATCTCCCTGCTTTTGTATTCAGTTCCCTTTCCAATAAACAACATTCCAGTAGTTTTTCTAATTGGCTGCTGGATCTGCGTACTGGCCTTTTGCAATTCACGAACTAGGACAACAAGGTCCCTATGCATTTCAGAGTTCTGAAGTCTCTCACCATTTAAAAATATGCTATATGCTTAATTTTTATTCTTCCTGTCAAAATGGACATTTTCACATTTCCCCACATTATACTCCATTTCCACATCTTTGCCCACTCACTTTACCTATCTATATGCATTTGTAGTGTCCTTGTGTCCTCTTCACAACTTACTTTCTTAACAATCGTTGTGTCATCAGCAAACTTAGCAACCATTTTTTGACTTCTTCATCTAAATTATTTATGTAAATTCATAGAATCATAGAATCCCTATAGTGCAGAAGGAAGTCACTTGGCCCATCAAGTCTGCCCTGACCACAATCACACCTAAGCCTTATCCCCATAACCCCAAGCATTTACCCTGGCTAGTCCCCCGACATGAAAGGGGAATATAGCACTGCCAATCCACCTAACCCACACATCTTTGGACGAGAGTGGACACCAGAGCACCCAGAGGATACCCATGCAGACATGGGGAAAATGTGCAAACTCCACACAGACAGTGACCCAAGCTGGGTTCCTGGCACTGTGAGGCAGCAGTGCTAACCACTATGCTATCAATCCAATTGTAAAAATCTGAGGTGCCAGCATCGATTCCTGTGGCACACCACTTGTTACATTCTACCAACCAGAAGATGACCCATTTATGCCGACTGTTTCCTGTTCTAATCTTCTATCCATGTCAATATGTTACCCACTCGCTATGCGATTTTAATTTTGGTGTGGCAATTTATCAGATGGCTTCTGGAAATCGAAGTATAGTACATTCACTAGTTCCCCAATATCTTTACATTACATTTTCAAAGGATACCAATACACTACTTAAATAGGATTTCCCTTTCACAAAATCACATTGACTCTGCCTGAATACCTTGATTTTTCTAAGTGCCCTGCTATAAGCAAAGCTACTATCCTTTGTTTCAGAAAAACTGAGTAGAAGTCTGATCCAGAGTGAAACTTATGTTTCAGTTAATATAAGCCCTTCAACTTGTATAAAGTATCTATAGTGATATATATGGAATTAAGAGTAGATCCTCAGGCCAAATGAAACAAACTCCAGGCTGAAGTATTCCCCTGACTCCACATTAGGATACATATTCTCCCACAACCTATGTAGTAAAGCAATGGGGAGCCACATCTTAATAATCATGCTGATTTCTTTATTAACATTAATAGGAAATTTATAAGCTATAATCTATTCAGTTTCTATTCTATGCAAATATGAGTTAGAAATCTATTTCCTCTCAAATATTCCTTTCTTTAAATAAGCAAGTCTCCTGTAATAGATATATTTTGACCTGATCTTCTTCGACAGACTTTCAACACCTTAACCACAAAGCACAAAATATAACATTTCTCTATGTTTTTATCACATGCTGTATGAATATTGTGTTCTTTGTACTCCTTCATTATTTAATTTAAAACAGCAAATTGCATGAAATTAGCAACTGAAATGTTTTGTTAAAGTTAACAGCTGTTGTGATAAAAGTTTAGTCCTGCTGAAACAAGCAGTGCATTGAAGAAAGTGTGAAAGACATTAAATAATCTTTGCTGTGTTCTGGATTGAATGTTGAGTTATTATCCAGATATAATTTATATTTCCAATAATCCTAGAGACTACCTGAATAAAGAATTATATGTAGGTAGATCAATGAAGCAATACACATACACCGCCATCTTTATTTCCTTATGTCAAGTTTCGATATGATATGGGAAGTCAGCTACCCAGTCTTTTCAAGATAATGTTTGATGTGGGAAACCCACTAATATGGGTTAAATCCTCTTCATCTAAATGTTTTTGAGTTAAAACATTATGGAAGATTCTGAAGTAACAAAATTCTATTTATGATACCTTCTATCTCTTCACAAATTCCCTATAATGCAGAAGGAGACCATGTAGTCCATCGAGTCTGCATGAATAACAATCCCATCCAGGCTTATCCCCATAAATCAACATATTTACACTGCTAATCCTCCTGACACTAAGAGGCAATTTAGCTTGGCCAATCAACCTAACCGTACTTTCATGTACACATGAAGTGTGAAAGGGAATTGGAGCTCCTGGAGGAAACCCATAGTCATGGGGAGAATATGCAAACTCCACACTCATCTGATACCAGAATTGAACTCTGGTCCCTGGCACACTAAGGCAGTCCTAACCATTGTGCCATCCTTAGAAACATTAAGTACTTAAACCATAAGCTAGTTTTATTTTTTTAAAAAACAAATTTGTTTCCCTCCCTCACTAAAGAATAATTGTTTAATCCTTACCATAATAATTTTTTTAGGCTCCTTGTACCGGATATTGATAGTGGATCCATCAGGTCGCACGAGCAAAACAGGATACAGCCTGGCATAGACCTGCCTTCCAAAGCGAACTACTGATGTTCTGTTCGAATTGTTCCGCCTGGACACACTGGACACAGGATACAGAGCAGCAAGCAATCTTTCAGAAATATTTAGCTGTAAAGAACTGTTAAAAATAAAAATTTTACTAATAAATTTAAAGAAATGATTACTAAGTCACTTAAAGCACATACATAACTTCAGTGACGATGGAAGCTAGGTTTGAACGTGTAACTAAATTGGCAAAATTAACTCTGAAAACCTAATTTACTAAAAATCAGACCACTGATTCCCTTATGTTAGTTAATTTGCTGGAAGATATGGGAAGGTCAAATAAATTTTTTTTTGGGAAAAGAAAGTTCTGCATTTATGTACTACTTTTCACAACAAAAGTACATCCTAAAGTGCCTTACCACCAAAATAAATTACATCTGAAGTGCACTAACTGTTGAAATGTGGAAAAATGGCTGCTAGTTTGTCCACAACCCACCGCAATGTACTAATAATTAGAAAGTCAGGTTACCTATCGGCTGTTCTTCAAAATAGGGTAATTGGAATTTCTATCCATCCGAGACACCGCCCTTGATTTAATATCTCATCTGAGCAATGACAGGTCCAACAATGCTGCACTCCTACAGCACTTCAGTGAAATGTCAGCTTAGATGCTGTACTTAAATCTCTAGAGTGGGATTTGAACCCACCATCTTCTAATTTAGAGGCTAGAGTATTAACAACTGAGTCACAGCTCATTATGGAAAATGTGATCCAGTGTATATAAATTGCCATTTAATACTTCTTTTGGAATCTTCCTTTGTTCTAATCAGGCATATGGACATTCTTTGAGTCAGCCACTCAGCTCAGACTTGCAAGCAATGCTGATGGCTGACAGCAGATACAAAGATCTTTCATAAACTGCTTCAAGCAAGTTGACTTAGGAATAAAAAGAGAAACCAAGGAGAAACTTTTTCACCTAAAGAGAACATGACTTAGTTGTTAGTACTTTCACTCTGAATTAGAAGATTGTGGGTTCAAATCCAACTTTAGAAACTTGAGTACAAAATCTAGGCTATCATTTCACTGAAGTTGCTGCATTGTCGGAGGCGTTATCAAGACAACTTACATTCAAGAGATTGTCTGATGTCTTTTTAGAGAGAAATGATTTAAAGAATATAGTGGAAAGCTGCTAAGGTAACAAAGGAATTGTTCCACTTAGAGGCTCTTGTTATTAAACTTTATAATAATATGCAGCTTTTGATCCACATCTCCAATCTTTGTTTCTCATAGTTATCAAAGAGCTTTTGTTTTTCAAATTTTCAAACTTTCCTTTCCCAGAATGGTTAATTTGATCTAGAAAAACATGATTATTTGACCTCCCTATATCTTCTAGCAAATTAACCTAACACAAGGAATCAAAGGTTTGATTTTTAGCAAATTAAGTTTTCATGGAGTTAATTTTGCCAATTTGTGAGAGGCATCTTATTTGATTATCTCAGCAATTCACAATGCAGAGTAACGCCAATAGTATGGGTTCTACTCTTATATCGGCTGAGGTTATCCATGAACATTTGCAATCTTGTCCCTCACCTAAAGTACGGTGATCCTCAGAATAAATCACCATTAGTCAGCTCTCTCTCAAAAGGGGGAACCCATGGTTCTCGGGGACTGTGGTGATATTTCATTTCATTTCGGAGGTCCAAAAATCAGTATTTGTCACCAAATTGTTTTTAAAATTATATTTTTCTTTAATGTCCACAGACACAAATGAGCTAGAAAATTAAGCAATACAAAAATCTGACATGCCGAAATCTGATAATCTTGCTTATCCCCCATAAAGATTGGGGAATCATAGTTTTTTTATTTACATAGCATCAAAATGCCGTAAGGCTCTTCACAGAATTCTGAAGCAAAACTTGAAATTAAGTTACGTGAAGATATTAGAGGTGTCCAAAAACTTGATTAAAGAGGTAGCATCCCAAAGAAGGAAACAAAGGCTTAGAATGGAAATTTCAATGCTTAAGGCTTTGGCAGCTGAAGGCATGGCCACCAACAGCAAAACACATTAAAATTCTGGATGTTCAAGAAGCTACAAAAAGCAGCACATGTCTGTGAGTTGTGGAAGAGATTACAAAGATAGGAAGAGATGTGTATTCATATCTTTTACAATAGTTTTTGATAACTTGGAATTCAAGATTAATCTGATATGGCACATTTTTCTGCAGAAGGATCTGAAAACATGAGTGAGATTTTTAAAATCAATTGCTGCTCAATGGGGAGTCAATGTACACCAGTGGGAGGAGGGATGATGGTTGAATGGGAATTGAAAGAAGCATGCACATAGACAGAATATTTTGAATGAGCTCAATTCTACAAACAGTAGAATATGGTAGGCCTGCCAGGACTGCATTAGAATAGCCAAGTCTAGAGGTAACAACAACATGGATGGGTATTTCAGTAGCAGGTCAGCTGAGGCAAGAGTGCTGTCTGAAGATATGAGAGATGGGTCTAAGCCATTTCAGATATGTGGTCAGAGGCTCACCTTGGATTCAAACATGACACCAACAATGTAAGCAATCTAGTTCAGCCTTTTAAGGATACAAAAAATGGTTCACAAATTTTGGAACACGATAAGCAGAAAAATGTGCCATTATCAGACTAATCGTAAATTCCAAGCTGTTGGAAACTATTGTTTGTGTGTAATATTGGTAATATGAATACACATATTTTCCCCAAAGGCACAGGCACTGTCAGATCACATTTCTCAAGTATGAGTACAAACTAAAGTGGCGCTGGGTTGCAGCAGATATTTCTGCACAACTACTGCTGTCTCACATCAAGATGTGGAAATGCCGGCGTTGGACTGGGGTGGGCACAGTAAGAAGTCTCACAACATCAGGTTAAAGTCCCAACTGGTTTATTTGGGAGCATGAGCTTATAGTGCACTGCTCCTTTGTCAGGTGATTGATGATGAAAAAGCAGCGCTCTGAAAGATAATGCTACCAAATAAACCTGTTGGACTTTAACCTGGTGTTATGTGACTTCTTACTGGTCTCACATCAAGCAACATTTGGGGGGGGGGGGGGTGTAGTGGTTAGCATTACTGCCTCACAGCGCTAGGGACTCAGATTCAATTCCCAACCTGGGTCACTGTCTGTCCACAGTCTGCACATTCTCCCCGTGTCTGCTTGGGTTTCCTCACACAGTCTAAAAGGCGTGATTAGATGGATTGGCCATGCTAAATTCTCCCTTAATGTACCATGGAGTGTGACGACTAGGGGATTTTCGCAGTAACTTCATTGCGATGTTAATGTAACCCTGCTAATAAATCTAAATCTAACATTTCAATGTTTTAACAAGGTAGGAAAATCCAGCTCATTCTCCGAAAGTTCGCGATCCTAGATAAACCTCCTAGGACTTGAGCCTGGTGTTGTGAGACTTCTAACTGTGCCCACCCCAGTCCAACACCGGCATCTCCAGCTCCTTCTTACTTTCGACAGCTTTAATTTTTCCGCGGGGCGTTTCAATTAAAACAGGGACAGCGAAGGTCAGGGCGACAAGACGCTCTGGGAGTTAATGCAGCATCAAACCCGGGCCACGGTATGAAGTGTTCCTGCCGAATCAGTGAGATGAATGAACTGACGGGTATTCTCCTGGCCGGGCGGACGGATCCCAGCCTGGATACGGGACAGTTCCGCCCTGCAGCGCGAGGCCTGTGTTTGAAACTTAACGGCCGCCCACCCGGCTCGCGCCCAATACTCACGGCACAAACCGCCACAGCCGCGCGCTCCGGCCCAGCGCCATCTGCACAGACAGGAAATGTTCATCGCACCAACCGGCTCCGCAGCGCAACAGCGGCACTGAATTGTAGTTCCACCCTGCCCTGCACTGCCTGTCCGGGGGCTGGGTGTGTACTTGTGAGTCAGTCCTCCTGCTGCCTGCCCGCTGGGTCGCCCGAATCTCGGTCCCGTCTGTGGATGAATTACATTCTTAGAAATGGGTGTTTTTCCCAGTTTACATACCCTGTCAGCTCGGATTTATTTTGATGATGGATGTCATCAATTTGTTCCGTTTCTTTTCACATTTGAAATACGTAACATGATGGGAAGTATCCGACAAGATTCTCCCTTCATCGGGATTGCAACTTAGTTTGCATTAGTTGTCAACTGAGGTATTCCTAAAGAATCTCTGCATGAGGTTAATCGGCCCATTGAGTCTGCACCTCTCTGACACAGTTCCCACCCAAGCACTCTCTCCTACTCTATCCCCATAATCTCACACATTCACCACGGCAAACCCATTTAACCTACATATATTGGGGCACCAAGGGGCAATTTAACATGGCCAATCTACCTAACCAGAACATCTTTGGACTGTGGGAGGAAACCCATGATGTGGAGATATTGGCGTTGGACTGGGGTGAACACGGTAAGAAGTCTCACAACACCAGATTAAAGTCCAACAGGTTTATTTGGTTGTAAAAACCACAAGCTTTCAGAGTGGTGTTCCTTTGTCAGGTGAGTGGGGAGTTCTGATCACATAGGGGCATATAGAGACACACACAGTTCACAGAATACTGATTAGAATGCAAGTCTTTAAAGCTAATCTGCTGTTCAAGTCTTAAAGATGCAGACAATGTGAGTGGAGATAGCATTAAGTATAGGTTGAAGAAATGTATATTGTCTCCAGTCAGGACAGTGAGTGAGATGTTGCAAGTTTAGGCAAGTCATGGGGGTTACAGATAGTGTGACATGAACCCAAGATCCCGGTTGAGGCTGTCCTCATGAGTGTGGAACTTGGCTATCAAGTTTCTGCTCAGCGACTCTGTGCTGTCGTATGTTGTGAAGGCCGCTTGGAGTATGCTTACCCAAAGATCAGAGGCCTAATGCTTGTGACCGCTGAAGTGTTCGCCAACAGGAAGGGAACAGTCTTGCCTAGTGATTGTTGAACAGTGTTCATTCATCTATTGTCGTAGTGTCTGCATGGTCTCCCCAATGTATCATGCCTCAGGGACAGTCTTTCCTGCAGTGTATCAGGTAGACGTCAGCCAAGTTGCAAGAGTATGTGCCATGTGTCTGGTGGATGGTGTTCTCACGTGAGATGATGGCATCCATGTCGACGATCGGGTATGTCTTGCAGAGTTTGCTATGGCAGAGTTGTGTGGTGTTGTGATCACCTTTCTCCTGAAGGCTGGGTAGTTTGCTGCGTACAGTGGTCTGTTTGAGATTGAGCAGTTGTCTGAAGGCAAGAAGTGGAGGTGTGAGGTTGCCCCTGGTGAGATGGTCGTCTTCATCAGTGACATGTTGAAGATTCTGGAGAAGATGTCATAGCTTCTCCGTTCTGGGGAAGTACTGGACGACACAGGGTACTGTATGTACCATGTCCCGTGTTTGTCTTCTGAGGAGGTTAGTGCGGATTTTTTGCTGTGGCACTTTGGAACTATCTATCGATGAGTCGAGCACCATATCCTTATGAGGGCATCTTTCAGTATCTGGAGGTGTTTGTTGCGATCCGCCTCATTGGAGCAGATCCTGTGTATATGGAGGGGTTGCCCTTAGGGGATGGCTTCTTTAACGTGTTTAAGCTGGAGAAGTGGAGCATCGTGAGGTTATCTGTGGGCTTGTGGTACAGTGAGGTTCTGAAGTGACCATCCTTAATGAGATGCGTGTGTCCAAGAATGCAACCGATTCTGGAGAATAGTGAGTCTGATAAGGGGTGGAACTTGTTAATGTCATCATATAGTTGTTTCAGTGATTGTTCATCATGAATCCAAAGAAAGAAAACATCATCGATGTATCTAGTGTATAGCATCGGTTGAAGAACGGTGAGGTGAAAGTCTTGTTCGAGCCTGGGCATGAAGATGTTGGCATATTGAAGTGTGAATTTCGTCCCCATCGCTGTTCCTTGTGTCTGGATGAAGAACTGTTGTTGAAGGTGAAAACGTTGTGGTCCAACCTTCAGGAGAACAGTGACTACAACACCACACAACCCTGCTGCAGCAACCTCTGCAAGACATGCCGGATCATCGACATGGATGCCATCATCTTATTTGAGAACACCATCCACCAGGTATACTGCACATACTCTTGCAAGTTGACCAACGTTGTCTACCTGATACACTGCAGGAAAAGATGTCCCGAGGCATGATACATAGGGAGATCATGCAGACGCTACAACAACGGATGAATGAACACCACTTGACAATCATCAGGCAAGACTGTTCCCTTTCTGTTGGCGAACACTTCAGTGGTCAGTCTCTGATATTAGGGTAAATGTTCTCCAAGGTAGCCTTCACGACATTACGACAGCCCAAAGTCGCTGAGCAGAAACTGATAGCCAAGTTCTGCATACACGAGGACAGCCTCAACCAGGAGTTTGGGTTCATGCCACACTATCTGTAACCCCCCATGACTTGCCTGAATTTGCAACTTTTTACTTACTGTCCTGTCTGGAGACAATACACATCTCTGTAATTTATGCTTAATGCTATCTCCACTCACATTGTCTGCACCTTTAAGACTTGAATAGTAAATTAGCTGTAAAGACTCACATTTTAATCAGTATTCTGTAAAACTTTATATGCCTTTATATGCCCTGTTTGTGATCAGAACTCTCCACTCACTTGACAAGGGAACAGTGCTCCGAAAGCTCATGGAGTTTACTAGTGGAGTAAACTATTGGATTTTAACCTGGTGTTGTGAGACTTCTTACAGAGGAAATCTACGCAGACATGGTGAGAATGTGCAAACTCCACACAGACAATGACCCGAAGCTGAAATTGAATCTGGATCCCTGGGGCTGTGAGGCAGCAGTGCTTACCACAGTTGTCACCATGCCACTTATCATTTAATGTTCTGGCCACAAAATCTATCTGTGTGATGTAAATTAATGCTCTTTCGTTTATCCTATTTGGGTTAGGTCCTTAATTGAGAATCCAGCTACAAGGTCATCAAGCAGCCAAAATACTTAACATGTTTCAATTTCAGTGCTCAGTTGGGAATCAACCTAGATATTTGGCTACAAGAAATCTTACAAGCTGCTGTGAATCCTTCATTTTACAAGACTGTTTTTTAACTTTAAATAATGAAATCCATTCTAAAGACCACAAGCCTGCTGCATGGGAAACTGGAGACCATAAATCAGAGACTTAAGTCACTGTAATCCGCAAAAGTGAATTTTGACTTTGTATCCAATCTTTGTGTGTGTGTGATCAAGTATGTGAGAATAAACAATCTTTATTTTAAACTTATGAAAGCTTGCTGCTGAATTCTTTAATTGGAATGAATGCCTCTTTCTATACAAAATATACTGAGTGTGAGTAGTTAACGAATATTTTCTGTCCATGACGTTGGAAATGACTCATCCTAAATCTCAACTGTCATTTAGTCAATCCTCATTCACTACTAACATATTACCTGCAAAACCACAAGCTCTTGTGCCGTAATCTTATTATAATTGAGTGCATTCTTTCAGGCAGGCATGCTCCTGATTTATGCCTTCAGCTTGATGGAAAGGGATTGAGAGGTTAGAAAGTGAGTTATGGTGCGGTGGCACAGTAGCACAGTGGTAAGCATCGCTGTTTCACAGCACCATGGACCTAGGCTCAATTCCCGGCTTGGGTTACTATCTGTGTCAAGTTTACACATTATCCCCATGTCTGTGTGGTTTTCCTCCAGTGCTCCAGTTTCCTCCCACATTCTGAAAAATGTGCTGGTTAGGTGAATTGACCCGAACAGACAGCAGACTGTGGTGACTAAGGGAATTTCACAGTAACTTTATTGCGGTGTTTGCGCAAGTCTTATTTGTGACTAATAAATAAGCTTTACCACAGAATTCTGAGCCTCTGACCTCTTGTAGTCAAAATGGCTGGTCCAGTTAAGTTTCTATTCAATAGTTATTCCGTGTTGATGGTTAGGGATTTAGAGAAAGTAATGTCATTGAATGTCAAGTTGAGGTGGTTAGACTTTCTGTTATTAGAGATAGTCATTGCTTGGCACATGTGGCGTGAATGTTTAACTTGCTACTTATCAACCCAAACCTGAATATTTCCAGTTGTCCAGATATTACTGCATGTGGGCATAGAGGACTGAAATTGTGAATGACTGAATATCCTCAATTCTGATCTTATGATGAAAGAAAGATCATTGATGAAACAGCTGAAGAAGAATAGGCCTGGGAGTTTACTCTGAGGAACTTCTGCAATGATGCCCTAGAGCTGAGATAATTGGCCTCCAACAGCAACAATTTTTGTGCAAGCTATGACTCCAACCTTTGAATAGCTTCCTGCCTATTTTTTGGGCGTACTTATGAGAATGAACTTCTGACACTCTGTGCAATGCAGAGTGCCTCAGTATGATTCCTTCTGGTGAGTAAGTCTAAAGCTGGCAGCATATCGCTGAATGCCTCATCACGCATGCATGATTTATCAGTGCAGAAATCAGCACATGCGTATTGGCCACTACAGTGCAGGCTCCTGATCTTCTTTACTCCCCAACCGCCCTGATCACTCATCTGGTGGCAGGCCCTTCAGCCAGCTTCGATCTAACTCCCCGCCAGCTTTCATCTATGTCCCCAGCCAGCTCCAATCTATCTCCCCAGCCAGCTCTGATCTATCTCTAGCCAGCGCCGATTTCACCCCCCAACCAGCTCCCCCTGGGCCTGTCCCAATCTACCCCTCTATCCAGCCCTGATTTAGCCTCAGGCGGCCCTATCTACTCCGCATCCACCAGTCCTAATCTACTCCACCCCAACCCCTACCCGGCCAGACACATCCTCCTGCCATGGCCAGATTCTACTCTCTTCTTGGTCAGCCCTGACCCACTCCCATCCTGATAGCTGGCCCTGAACTCCCATCCCAATGATGAGGCCCGATCATCCTCTTCCCCCCTCTGCCAACAAGTGCAGAGTGGCAATGGGTCTCCCTGCATCAATCCCTCCCAATAGGCCCTGGCCCCCTGTTATGCTCTGCCCTCTCTGGCCCTGCTTCCTTGGCACTGCCTAGTGAGAAGTGTCAAGGTGCCCAATGGACAGTGCCAGTTTGCCCTATGGGCACTGCCAGGGTGCCAGGCTGGCACTACCAAGCTGACACTGCCCAAGTGGCACCTCCCTTCAGTCTCACACTCCGTGGGGGCGGGGGGGGGGGGTGCTTCAAAGCCCTCTCTCCCCACTATTGCTCTTCTTAACTCCCCCACCCTCCAATCACTCATCTGGTGGGCTTCGATCAGCCAGCCAGCTTCGATCTACCCCCCAACCAGCTCTGATCTACCTCCCCAACCAGCTCTGATCTATCTCTAGCCAGCTCTGATATATTCCTGCAGCTAGCTCTGATCTACCCACCACACCCCCTCCCCCCCTCAACTCCACCAGTTCCGATCTATCCCTCAGCCAGCTCTGATCTACCCCCCAACCAGCTCCAGTCCCTCCTGGGTCTGTCCCAATCTACCCCTCTAGCCAGCCCTGGGGTGACGACGTCTGTTCTCCATTAGCAATCGTAAACTGAGCTGGAGGAAACCTTTCCCAGCAGATGAAGGAAGGGACTAGTGAGCCCAGATAATACCACTTCAGGCCTGCTCGTCATGTGGAAATTGATCTCCCGTGCAGAGCTAATTGCCCAAAAAAAAAGTGCTTGGGAGATTCGCGACCAGCGAACCTTGCTTAAGATTGGTATATCCTAGCTCGCTGTGCTGCTTATGCAATGCAATGGGCTGGAGGAATCCTGGCCAAGATATGCGATGAGTTAGAATTGGAAGAGGGCAGGATCTCAGAGGGTTGTGAGGCTGGTGAAAGTTATAAAGATGAGGAATGAAGCCATAGAAAAATGTGAAAACAAGGGTGGGTATTTTAAAATTCCTATGTCAGACCGTGAGTCAGTAATGGTCAATGAATACATGAAAATGCTAAATGAACAAGACTTGATGTGGGTTCAGGCACAGGCAGCAGAGAACTTAAGTTTATGGAAGGTGGAAGATGAGAGGTTGACCGGGACAGTGTTGGAACAGTTAAATCTAGAGACAACAAAGGCGTGGATAAGGATTTCAGTAGCAGATGAGCCAAGACAGAAGCAGAATCTAATGACATTGAATGAATTTGGGGAGCAGATAAGTGGTCAGTGAAACTTTGCTCAGAGTGAAATAACATAGTTCATGCAGTTTTGAGGGAGAGAGCTGGTTATTCATAATATTTCTTGTTTAAGTTCCCCATCCCATTTTAGTTTATGAAGCAATTTAATGATGTTTTCTGTAAAAATATCTGGATTGAGTGGAAATGCATTTGTACTTTGCAATGGAAATTCTTCCCTCCTGGGTAATATCTGAAGATGTTTAAATGCAAATTTCTTTGACTAACATACATTTTCAATGTTTTGATCATATATTCTTTTACAAAAATTGTTCTTTTGAAAACACAGGTCAAGTTAGACTTGAATTGCACAAGTATACTCCACTGATAGATAATTTGTTTAGTATTTACTGTGCATATATTTATTTTGCCAGCACAGGGCTTCAGATAGTTCTAGGAATAAATTTAGCTTTCCAAATTATCCAACACTTCATCACAAATGATTTTGTCAAGCTGTCAAAAAAAATCAACAATGCAAAACAGATGGTGGCGGTCATTGCTAATTATCATCCCAAGTATGCCACGTAACTACTCTTGTTTGTATGAGTGAAAGATTCATAATTCATCAGCACTGCAGGTCTGAACAAGCTCTGAAGCTCTTCCACATTAAGTTAACAGCTGGATTCACACACACTGATATTCCCTATGGTTTCTGCAAAAACTTGATGACCTTTATATATCCTGGTACAGTCCTGCAGTACTGCTGGCCTTTATGCATCTGGAGAAGGTGGGAATCGATGGCCTAGTGGTCTTATCACTCGACTGTTAATCCAGAAATCCAGATAATGTTCATGGGACCAGGGTTCGAATCGCACCATGGCAGATGGTGCAATTTGAATTCAGTAAAACATATTTGGAATTAAGAATCTACTGATGACCACGAAACCATTGTTGATCATTGGGGAAAAACCCATCTATTTCACTAATGTCCTTTCAGAAGGAATCTGACATCCTTACTTGGTCTGGCTTGCATGTGACTCCAGAGCCACAGCAATGTGGTTGACTCTTCACTGTCCTCTGAAGTGGCTTAGCAAGCCACTCAATTGTAACGATCGCTACAAAGTCTCAAGAAAGGGATGAAACCAGACAGACATCCTGGCATCGACAATGAAAAAGACAATGGCAAAACACACAATCTTGTCGACCCTGCAAAGTTCTCTTTACTAACATCTGGGGCCTAATGCCAAAATTTGGAGAGCTGTCTCACTTACTAGTCAAGTAACAGCCTGACATAGTCATTCTCATGGAATCATGCCTTACAGGTAACACCCCAGACACCATCATTATCATAGCTGGACAAGTTTTATCTCACCAGTAGGACAGACACAACAGAGGTGATGGCACAGTGGTATACAGACAGGAGACAGTTACCCTGAGAGTACTTAACATTGATTTTGGATCCCATGAAGTCTCATGGGTTCAAGTTAAAGATGGGCAAGGAAACATCTTACTTGTTACCATGTACTGTCCTCCATCGGCTAATGAATCAGTATTCCTCCGTGTTGAACAACACTTGGAGGAAGCACTGAGGGTGGCAAGGGTGCAAAATGTACTCTGGATGGGAGATTTCACTGTCTACCACCAAGACTGGCTCAGCAGCAGCACTACTGATCAAACTGATCGGGTTTGAAAGGATATAACTGCCGGACTGGGTCTGCAGCAGGTGGTGAAGGAACCAACAAGATGAAATAACTTATTTGACTTCATCCTTATCAATCTGTTGGCTCTTAACCATGACAATATTGGTAAGAGAGACAACCGCACAGTCCTTATGGAGACAAAGTCCCACCTTCACATTGAGAATAAACTTCATCGTGTTGCATGGCACTATCAACGTGATAAATGGGACAGACTTTGAACAGATCTAGCAATTCAAGACTGGGCATCCATGTAGGGCAAGAACAGCAATAGAATTGTACTCCAGCACAATCTGCAACCTCATGGCCTGGCATATCTCCCACTCTACCATTACCATCAAGCCAGGGGATCAATCATGGTTCAATGGAGAGCACAGGAGGGCATGCCAGGAGCAACACCAAGCATATCTAAAAATGAGAGGTCAACTTGGTGAAGCTTCCAAATAGGACAACTTGCATGCCAATTGGCAAAACCAGCAAGTGATAGTCAGAGCTAAATGACCCACAACCAACAGATCAGATCTAAGCTCTGCAGTCTTTTCACATCCAGTCGAGAGTGATGGTGAACAATTAAACAACTCACTGGAGGAGGAGGCTCCACAAATATTCCCATCCTCAACGACGGAGGAGCCCAGCACAACAGTGCAAAAGGTAAGGCTAAAGTAGTTGCAGCAATCTTCAGCCAGAAATGCCAAGTGGATGATCTATCACGGCCTCCTCCAATGGTGCCCGGCATCTCAGATGCCAGTCTCCAGCCAGTTTGTTTCACTCCATGTGATACCACGAAACAGTTAGAAGTTCTGGATACTGTAAAAGGCAGTGGGCCCCAATAACATTCAGGCAATAGTACTGAAGACTTGTGCTCCAGAAATTGTAGCTCCCCTAGCCAAACTCTACAGTTACAACACTGGCATCTACCCAACAATGTGGAAAATTGCCCCAGATATGTCCTGTACACGAAAAGCAGGACAAAGCCAGCCTGGCCAATTACCGCTCAAAGTCTACTCTTGATCATCAGTAAAGCGATGGAAAAAGTTATCAACAGTGCTATCAAGCAGCACCTGCTCAGCAATAACCTGTTCAGTAATGCCCAGTTTAGATTTCGCCAGGGTCACTCAGCTCCTGACTTCATTACAGCCTTGGCTCAAACATGAGTGTTTGATATGTCCAGTGGGACATATCTGGGGCAATTTTCCACATTGTTGGGTAGATGCCAGTGTTGTAACTGTAGAGTTTGGCTAGGGGAGCTACAATTTCTGGAGCACAAGTCTTCAGTACTATTGCCTGAATGTTATTGGGGCCCACTGCCTTTTACAGTATCCAGAACTTCTAACTGAGGTGAGAGTCACAGCTTTTGACATCATTCGACTGAGTGTGGCATCAAAAAACCCTGGTGAAACTGGAACCAATGGGTAACAGGGGGTAATCTCTCCACTGTCTAGAGTCATACCTGGCACAGATGAAGATAGTTATGGTTGTGGAGGGTCAGTCATCTCAGCTCTAGGACATCTCTGCAGGAGTCCTTCAGAGTAGTGTCCTAGGCCCTATAATCTTCAGCTACTTCATCAATGACCTTCCCTCATCATAAGATCAGAAGTGGGGATGTTCACCGATGACTGCATAATGTTTCGCACCATTCGTGATTCCTCAGATACTGAAACAATCCATGTTCAAATGTAAAAGATTTAGACAATATCCAATCTTGGGCTGACAAGTGGCATCTATCATTTGTGCCACACAAATGTCAGTCAATGACCATCACCAATAAAAGACCATCTAACCACTGTCTCTTAGCATTCAATGGTGTAACATCACTAAATCCCCCACGGTCAACATCCTTCTGGTTACCATTGACCAGGAATTGAAATGGACTCATCACATAAGCACAGTGGTACAAAAGCAGGTTAGGGGTTCAGAATACTGAGGCAAGTAACTCACCTCTTGATTCCCCAGAGCCTTTCCATCATCTACAAGGCATAAGTAAGGAGTGTGATGGAATACTCTCCACTTGCCTGGATGGGTGCAGCTCCAACAACATTCTAGAAGTTTGACACCATCCAGGATAAATCAGCCTGCTTGATTGGTACCACTTCTACAAATATTCAGTCCCATCACCATTGAAGCTCAGTAGCAGCAGTGTGTGCTATCTACACGATGCAATGCAGCAATTCACAAAGATTCTTAGACAGCATTTTCTAAACTCCAGTTGGAAGTCATGATGTAGAGATGCTGGCATTGGACTGGGATAACCACAGTTGGATTGGGGTAAACCTGGTGTTGTCAGACTTTTACCATTCCAAATGGAAGGACAGAGCAGCAGACAAATGGGAACACCACCACATGCAAGTTTCCCTGCAAACCACTCATCACCATTCTGACTTGGAAATATATCACCGTTCCTTCGCAGTCGCTGGGTCAAAATCCTGGAATTCCTTCCCTAACAGCATTGTGGGTCAACCCCACAGAACATGAACTGCAGTGATTCAAGAAGGCAGCTCACCAGCACCTTCTCAAGGGCAACTAGGGATGGGCAATAAATGCTGACCAACCAGCAACACACATGTTCCACGAATGAATTTTAAAAAAAGGGTATGTAATTTGAACTTTGGTGCAAACATAGTCATGACATTGTCTCAGGTTTCAATAGGTGCTAGACCAGTGTTGGATGAGAACACAAATGGATGGTTAAAGTTCTGCCATGCGACAGAATTTTCCGATATTTTGACAAGTATCAAATCAGGCGGGAAATCTGGGGTGTTTCCATTGGCGGCAGTGATGGTTTTCCCCTCCATATCTTTAACCATTTAAACAGGAATTTTTTTCTCGGGTTTTGTGCTCAGCAGTGAACCAAATCTGATTCACCCATCCTGCCTTCAGGCTGAGGACTTCAACTATCGGGGAGCTCCACTTAAACACTTACATAGCACTCCAAGAAGGCAAAAGTTTTCAGACCAGAATGCTGAACGTGGGGGAGGCGAGACTCAGGACTTTTTCCCCTTGGCTGAGGAGGAGACCCTTCAGCAAGATCGCCAACTCAGCATGGGCAGCGATGACAGCACTGGTAAGCCACAACTCCTTACACAGGAGGTTGGAAGGGCAGTGCGGGAAGAGAATGAATGGCCTCCTCTGCTCACCCTGGGAAAATCACCAATTCTCACCAATCTTCACTCACCCACTCACATGCACGCCTATTGCACAGCTGCATACACTTTCCCCATCAATCCTCTTGCAAGAAAAGCCAACTCAGAACTGCTGGGTGGGCACACAGTCAGTGGGATGGGAGGCCAAGTTGAAACTCCTAAGAGAGTTTGAGGAGAAAGCTGTCTCGCTTGCTGAGGAGGGAGAGGATTGCTCCTGCGCTAAAAGAGAGGTGGGCGCGAAAATTAAAGTAAGGACCCAAAACCCAATCGTCCACCTTGCGAAACTCACATGTGATCTATCTCATAGTTAGACACTTCAATACATTAATACCACTTCTCTTCTCCTGCAGGCACAACAAAGTATCAGCCAGGGCCATTTATAGGTAGGGCAGAAGACAGCAGCCCGGACAGCAACTTGAGGAATTCTTGAACGCACACCCGGAAGATGTGTCACAGCTTTCTGTCATACTCTCCATCAGCACACTGACAAACGCCTTGGTGGGCCTTATTGAGGGAAAGGCTTTGGGGTCACAAACTGGTGAGCACCTCACTTTTCTAACCTACAGCAAGTGGAGGCAGGGACAGGAGAACACAAGGATGGCCCAAAGACCCAGCACTTAAGGACTGCTGGCTGCCAGGACTCTGTCAAAGGGAGGTTATACCCTCTTGTTGTCTTAGGCGGCTTCTTACCCATTTACAAACCCATTTGAAAATTCCATCAGGCAGAATTTAGGCATGAGTAAAGTGGCTGATGAACCCCTCTTGGCTCAGTAGTCCCACAGTTGCTGAAGCTCTAAAGGCACAGTAGGGAACGTCAGGAACATTACTCCTCAGATTGCAAGACTGACAATGGGAGTCCCAACATGGATTATGTCAACATGCCGAGGCAGCCAGATCAACACTACGCGGATGATGTTGCAATGGAGATCTTGATGCAGGGCTTCTGTTCTGCACTGCTAGAGGCCATAACCTCTACTGCAGTGCAGGGCTCCAATCCATGGTGGAAAGTGTGAACTCCATGGTCTAGGCACTTGTGGGCATCCACGAGTGTCAGTACCAGACCATAGAAGGGTATCTGCACCTCCAATTGTCTCTCTATCTCAAGGTGAAAATCTGTGGCCCTCGAGCACCCATAGGGAGAGTCTTCCCTCTTGTTGTTTTAAGTGGGTGTCTCCTTACCCATTTACAAACCATTTGAAAATGGCATCAGGCAGAATTCAGGCATGAGTAGGGTTGCTGAGGTGCCTGTCCCTGACTGGGTAAAGGTCAGAAATGCCCTCGATTGTGTCCAATAAACCTGCCCCTTGTGAGGTATAGCTGTAGATACTTTTCTGATTTGGATGAGTTTGGTTAAATGTTGAGGTAATTGAAGCTGAGAAATTGGTAGGGATTAATGCAGAGCAACTCCATTGAATCTCGTGGGTACTGAAAGTGGGACGTCCTGTAGTAATGGTTTGTAGCGAGCAAAACAGTATCTACAGCAGCAAGTACTGAGAGTTGTGGGCACTAATGGCTTGTCCTTGAACATGCATTTAACCTCACAATTGTATCAGCCAGGCTCTTCTGTTCAGGCAGTTACAGTTTCACAATCCAGTCTGCATGATTTTCAATAGCTTGGAGAAAATATGTGTCAGTATGCATCTTACCAACTTCTAAAGCAGCTTAGTAATTTACAAAGGAAACTTATTTTCAATTAGAATCATAGAGTCCCAACAATGCAGAAGAAGGCCATTTGGTCCATTTAATCTGCATTGACCACAATCCCACCCAGGCCCCATTCCTGACATTCTACATATTTACTTTGCTAATCCCCTTGACACTAGGGTTGATTTAACATGGCCAATCAACTTAACCCACACATCTTTGGACTGTGGAACTAAATTGGAGCACCTATGGAAACACATGCAGATACGAGGAGAATATGCAAACTCTACACAAACAGTGACCTGAGACTGGAATTGAACCCGGGTCCTTGATGCTGTGAGGCAGCAGTGCTATCCACTGTGCCAACGTGCTGTTAAAAGGAAGATATTTCAAAATGCAGGTGCTTTGCAAGCATTGTGTTTGGGATGTCCCTCCTGTAATCCCCATGCACCTCAGGATGCTTGGGCAGTTTGCATTGTATCTTTGTATACATTATATAAAGTGATCCACAGGAAATTGAATCTTATCCCTGGCTATGAAGGACTGCCTCATATCAGTGGTCAAGATTATAATTGCCCAAACGTCAGACACAACTCCGCTCCTTTTTCATTATTTAAATCAGGAGCTGAATATTTCTCACTAGGGCTGGCTCAATAGATAGAATGAGAAATGTTCAGGGCTGCAATGCCAGACTTCTCTAGTGCAGGACAATAGCATCGTGGGGAAGTAAAGCCCCACTCCCCTTTCTCAGCACTAGCTGCTGTAAGGTGGATAAGTTAGGGAGAAGTAAGTGGATGATGGGTTGGGGTGGTTGGTGGTGAGGAAGGCGGAGGGGGAAGCGGGGGAGGGAGTCAAGTGATCAGGGGGAGTTGAGTCTTTTGGGGAGGGGGGGTGTCCGGTGGTCAGGTGGGGTCGAGTGGTCAGGCGTGTTGGGGGGAATTTCGTAAATCACAGGGTCAGGTGATTGGTTGTGGGATGACTGGGAGGTGTGAGGAGCAGTTAGTGGCTCATTTGGTTGAGAGTTATCAAGTGGTTGAGAGGGGTTGGGAGGTCAGGGTGATTTAGGTGGTCAGAGTTGCTTGTGGTCAGAGGGTGAGGGTAGTCAAGGATAGTTAGGATGTGGGGTGCCTCAGTTTATCAGGAGGATAGTTGGGGTGTGGCAGGTTGTGTAGGGTGTCAGCTAGTTGGCAGGTAGTGGGGAGGGGGCAACTGGTCGAGATGGTAGTTGGGGATCTATTGGGAGGGTCAATGCTAAAAAAGTTGGAAGCATCCAAAGCCTCTGATTTAAATTGAAGCATCAGATTGTTCTAGATGCAGGTTAATTGCCCAACAGAAATTTAAACTGCCCAGGCAATTCCTATGCAGTCTTGCAAGGGGTACTCCAGCACACCTTCTAGGGTAATTCCAGAGTACAATTCCCCAGAAAGCGGAAACCCAGGGCCAATAAAACTACTACTAGAACTATGCGTAAGAATTTTTTTGTCAATTCGCATGCAGTATACTTTGATTTTCACAGGGTTTTCTGATTTATCTCTCAATTGAAATGACAGCACTAAGAGTAGCTCTTTCCAAACCTCCATAAATTTCAAATAAAACAATCTAGTAAGTCAGAGATATAAATGGAAAAAAACCAGGTTACTGGGCTTCGTGCCAGAACGCCACAGCGCAGCAACCAGTGAAGTCCTATTACTGCTCTTCGGACAGCCTATCCCAGGGAATCTATATGCATTTCCTCTGCTCAGGTGAATGAGCAGTATCTAGTCTATGATGGCATATTAACAGCATACCAGACTGTTTTTGCTATTCTTGTAGGCACATGATTTATTTATTTATTTATGTCACAAATAGGCTTACATTCACACTGCAATGAAGTTACTGTGAAAATCCCCTAGTCACCACACTCCGGTGCCTATTCAGGTGTGCTGAGGGAGAATTTAGCATGGCCAATATACCTAACCACTTCTCCTTTTGGGCTGTGGGAGGAAACCGGAACATCCGGACAAAACCCAAGCAGACACAAGGAGAACATCCAGACTCTGCATAAACAGTGTCCCAAGCCAGGAATCGAACTTGGGTCCCTGGCGCAGTGAGGCAGCAGAATGTGTGTGTGTGTGCGTGTGTGTATAGATACAATGGCAGTACTGGGGATAAAAATGCAAAAATGCTTTCTGGTTCCTTTTGGAAGGATTGATCAACATTAAAATCCTAAATAAGCAGAAATGTATGGGTTACCAACTACCACCCTACCTCACAAAGAAAACTTCATTGCTTCTGATGTGCTACAAAACTGGCATGGTTTGCAATTACCTGAAATGGCACTTGAAGCAATCAAAGGCAGAATGATCATTTTGAGCATCATACACATCAACAATTCTACAGCAAAAGCAAACTAGTGTTTATTTAGTTCTGACAAGCTTGCATATTCCAAACTAGAATGCTTATAATAATACCTTTGGGGCAGAGAAAAATAACTGAGTAAAAATAAATTGCATTTCCTACTCAGCAACAGGGATTTAATGGAGCATTCTAATATGCAATGCATTTATTTTTTTTTAGTTGATGGCCTCCATTTGAATCCAATTTATACAAATTTTAAAATGAGACTTGATGCTTAAATAGTTCATTTCATCCACACTCCTTTTTATTATAGTACCTAAAAATTAATAAACACTTCAACATGTAAAATAGCATAAATCTAATTTGGTGTGAGAACTATTTGTGGCAAATGATGAGTTGGCCCAGAATAATGTTAAACATCGTGACATCAATACTTCAACATCTCCTGGGGTTTCTGCACTGAGAAGGAAAATATGGCAGAAAGGAAAATGTCAACAACTATGTTTTATTCATTAGGTTTCATGTTTTATTCTGCATTTACTTCTATTCGATTGTTGGTACGCGATCCCCTTCGCATCAATGTTGATCATTAGATTCTACAGGGTAGCTCAGGAAAAGGTCTACACATTGGATGTCCTCAGATAAGTGTAGCTGGAGGCTTTCCAGAGTTGAGTGAGGAGTCGCTCTGTGCAGAGAAAGCAAAGCAGCTTTTGCTCCCACGACTTAATTGTTGTCAGTTGTACCTGCATGTACCAATTTACTCAAAGTACACATAAATTTCTCAACTTCCCCATTAGCTCTTCGCCAATGAGGTGTGAACTTTTGATCAGTGGAACCTAGGTCATTCACAACTTTACTGAATGGGGTCATTGTCACTTCTCACTGTTTGAGGAATTCCAAACAGGGTGAAGGTCTGGTCAAGCTTTGGGATGATTGCTTTCATTGAAGTTGACGTGACCATTTCAACAACTGGGAATCTGCTGTAGTCATCAGTGAAAACAAATAAGTTTTTACCAGTATACAAGCCTGCAAAGATTACATAGATGATTTGGAGTTGGGGACCAAGTGTAGTGTGTCAAAATTTGCAGATGACACTAAAATGCGTGGTAGAAGAAAGTGTGCAGAGAATGTTGAATGTCTGCAAAGGGATATAGATAATCTAAGTGAGTGGGCGAGGATCTGGCAGATGGTGTACAATGTTGGTAAATGTGAGGTCATCCATTTTGATACGAATAACAGCAAAATGGACTATTATTTAAATGGTAAAAAATTACAGCATGCTGCTGTGCAGAGGGATCTGGATGTCCTTGTGCAGGAATCTCAAGGAGTTGGTTTGCAGGTACAGCAGATAATTAAGAAGGCAAATAGAATTTTGTTCTTCATTGCTAGAGGGATGGAGTTTAAAAACAGTGAAACTATGTTGCAGCTGGATAAGGTACTGTTGAGGCCACACTTGGAGCGCTGCGTACAATTTTGATTTCCTTACTTGAGAAAGGATATACTGGAGCTGGAGGGGGTGCAGATGAGATTCATTAGGTTGACTCTGGAGTTGAGAGTGTTGGCTTATGAGGAGAGGCTGAGTAGGCTAGGGCTATACTGATTGGAATTCAGAAGAATAAGGGAAGATCTTATAGAAACATAAAACATTATGAAGGGAATAGATAAGATAGATGCAGGGAAGTTGTTTCCATTGGCTGGTGAAACTAATACTAGGGGGCATAGCCTCAAAATAAGGGGAAGCCAATTTAGGACTGAGTTGAGGAGAAACTTCTTTCCACAAAGATTGTGAATCTGTGGAATTCCTTGCTCAGTGAAGCAGTTGAGCTACCTCATTGAATGTTTTTAAAGCAAGGATAGATAAATTTTTGAACAGTAAAGGAATTCAGGGTTATGGTGAATGGATGGGTAAGTAGAGCTAAGTCCACAAAATGATCAGCCATGATCTTATTGAATGGTGGAGCAGGCTTGAAGGGCCAGATGACTTACAGCTGCTCTTATTGCTTACGTTCTTTAAAGTCAATGCCAATCTCAGTCCACAGTTCTGGAGATAATTTTTGAGCGGATCATGGAGATTTGACATTGTGATTCCTTGACATGGCAAATGCTGATTTATTTTATATTCTACTATCTGGTTAGTTCCCAGGAACAATACAATTTCTCTGAGCAGTTATCTGATTTTGGCAATTCCATGGTGACTATCTTATGCTTTGTCAACAACACATTCCCTTGATGATTCTGGAATGATAATACAATTGTATGACACAAAATCAGATGTAGTTGTAATGGTGAGCTTATTTCGAATATCATGATAACCTTGCAAATTGTGTGCAATTTCCATTTTAAATGCTCTTTTCTTCAAATCATCCTAGTTTCATGCTTCCATTGCCTCACATACATTTTTTAGGCTTCATCCTGTTTTGCAGTTGCTTTGATAACAGTTAGCTTTAATGACTTTGGCATTGCATTTATTCTTACATAATTAAGATGTTGTTCAGCAACCTTTTCCTTACTACTAGTAGGACTGATTGTCGACAATGGATGTTGCAAAAGATAGTCCACTGAGTTAAATGACTGATACTCAATATGGAACTCTATCCAATGCTCTATTCAAGTAGGTGGCTTGCTAGTTGGACATTTCAACAAGCTTGCAAATAGCCTATGATTGATTATAACTTCAAACTCGCTTTCTCACAAACATAGATGAAAATATATGATATTCCATGTGATTAAGACCGCTTCTCTGTTTGTGAATAATGTAGTAGTGAACATGTCATCACAACAATTGATAGCTTCCTTGCTTTGTTTTTGCGTGAGAACAAAAACCTAAACCATTTGGGTTTGCATCCACAATGAGTTGGCTGATCTTCTCAGGGTCAAAGTAGGCATTTATGTAACATGCTGATAACTGATGTTTGATCTGATGTTCAGCTTGTCTGTGTGATGTATTCCTACTCCTACTTGGTGATTTCATTTGTTAGATGACAAAAGAGGAAGATTATGTCGCGAGGTCAGGAATGAGGCAGCTAAATACTGTTGAGACTCAGCAGCCTCTGGACTTCTTGAATATTTGTAACATGCATACAACGCTTACAATATCTTCAATCTTCTGTGGATTAGGTGATACTCCTTCACTATCAAATGCATGACTGAAGAATTTGATTCTTACTCAGATATTTGGTTTTGTTCAAGGTGAGCTTGTCTCTTGTATTGAAAAGGTCTAATGTGAGTACTGGATATGGTAAAATACCTTGATTCTTCTGCAAGCCCAATTTGATGGTATCCTACATTAGGGTCAAGTTTATTAAAATGCTTAACATCTTGCATTTTTCCCATGCCATCATCAATGGCAAGTATCTTTCTGGTTGTTACGCTTGGTTTGATAACAGCATATCATAGTGCAGGTTCCAATCTGGTTTAAACTGTTGGGTGTCTTGGCCACCTTTATAGGTGAATTCCAAGAGGTAGAATCATCCCCAACTTTCTCAATCATTTCTAAGTCAAGTAGATGCTGAGGTTCCTTTTCAGTCTGCTTCCTGACATAGAAATGGTTTGTCACCAATGATGCACTACTGGGGACACATTGGGAACAACATTCGACTTGCATGTAACACCTTTCAATTTGTTGATGCCAGTGAAGGGGTCAACATGCAATTCAAGAATATTGCTGGAATTGGCAATCATGTGTTGTTGTGGAAACTGACAAATGTGTCGCATTATCCAGACATGACAGAATTACAACCTTTCTTCCTGTGTCTTTAAATAAGATTGGTCTTTGAAAAGTCCTGTGAATTTTCAGGGGGTTGTCACTGTTGTCAGTGAATATTTTTTCAGAGAATGGGGCAATCCTGATGTCATGATGGTGATGCTCCTGTTTCTATGAAAGCATTTACATCCAAGCAGC
Organism: Sphyrna mokarran; assembly: GCA_024679065.1. NCBI lineage: Eukaryota > Metazoa > Chordata > Chondrichthyes > Carcharhiniformes > Carcharhinidae > Sphyrna > Sphyrna mokarran. The sequence continues at coordinate 39,988,318 of JAGIQG010000009.1, forward strand.
CAACGTTTGCTGTCACATGTGGTTGGCTGCTGTGTTTGGAAAGAGTACAAAAGTATGTTCAGGATCATTTGCCTGTGCTGCCTGTTCACTTGCCCTTTTGCTGTGGTATGCCTACATAGTGCTCTTCTGTTGCTAGTTGATTTCAGTGATGAATGACAAACATGAGCAAAGTTTTCACAGACTTTGCACTGTTTACTGGAAGCAAGACACACTGTCATGGTTTGGTAAGCACCGTCACAATGGAATCATTGTTTGGACATGTCGCAACTGTATTTGTGGGATTGTGATTTTTGCTTTGCAGATAGTTTCCTTACATGTGAGCAATGAACAGTGTTCACAGGAGTTGGAATTGTGGTGTTTCTCAGCCTGAACTTTAGTATCTCTGGATTCGGAAATCACTAATAACCATGCTGGCTCAACAACCCTGACAGTTTTCTATCTGTCTCCGGGCGTAGTTGGTTGGATAGACACCTTCGACAATTTGTGATTTTATTTCCTTTCCGACCTGTTCGCCTTCACCAAAGTCACATTTGGCTGCCGGCTGCTTCAAGTGTATGCAATATTGGCCGGTGCGCCTGAGTGGTGGCATGATGGTGTAATGCCACATAGCACCAGAGATCTGGGTTTGATTCCTGGCTTGAGTCACTGTCTGTGTGGAGTCTGCACATTTTCTCCATGTCTGTGTGGGTTTCCTCTGGTTTCCTCCCACAGTCCAAAAGACATGCTAGTTACATTAATTGGCCATGTTAAAATCCTCCCTCAGTTTACCCGAACACTCACCAGAGTGTGCCAAGTAGGGAATTTTCACAGTAACATCTTGTTAATTGCCTTCTTGTGACTGATAAATAAACTTTAAAAACGATGCTTTTTTCATTTATTGGCCCAGCTATTTCATGATGTGGAGATGCCGGCATTGGACTGGGGTAAACACAGTAAGAAGTCTCACAACTCCAGGTTAAAGTCCAACAGATTTATTTGGTAGAATAAGCCCCTAGATTTTGGAGCCTTGCCTCTTCATCAAGTGAGTGGGAGCTCTGTTCACAAGCAGGACATATAAAGACACAAACTCAATTTACAAAATAATGTTGGAATACGAGTCTTTACAGGTAATCAAGTCTTAAAGATACAAACAATGCGAGAGAGGGTTAAGCACAGGTTAAAGAGATGTGTATTATCTCCAGCCAGGACAGTTAGTGAGATTTTGCAAGCCTAGGAAAGTTGTAATGGTTACAGAACACAAACATGAACCCAAGATCCTGTCTGAGGCCGTCCTCATGTGTGCGGAACTTTGTTATCAGTCTCTGCTCAGCGACTCTGCGTATTGTGTGTCATGAAGGCTGCCTTAGAGAACGCTGACCTAAAGATCAGAGACTGAATGCCCATGACTGCTGAAGTATTCCCTAACAGGAAGAGAACACTTTTGCCTGGTGATTGTCAAGCAGTGTTCATTCATCCGTTGTCATGGTGTCTGCATGGTCTCCCCAATTATCATGCCTCAGGGACAGCCTTCCTGCAGCATATCAGGTAGACAACATTGGCCAAATTGCAAGTGTATGTACCGCGTACCTCGTTGATGATGTTTTCACCTGAGGTGATGGCGTCCGTGTCAATGATCCGGCGTGTCTTGCAGAGATTGCTGTGACAGGGTTGGATAGTGTCATGGTCACTGTTCTCCTGAACGCTGGGTAGTTTGCTGCAGACAGTGGTCTGTTTGAGGTTGTGCGGTTGTTTGAAGGCAAGAAATGGGAGTGTTGGGATGGCCTTGGCGAGATGTTCATCTTCAGCAATGACATGTTGAAGACTCTGGAGAAGATGTTGTAGCTTCTCCGCTTGGAGAAAGGAGGGTACTCTGTCCACCGTGTCCTGTGTTCGTCTTCTGAGGAAGTTGGTGCGGTTTTTCACTGTGGCGCAACAGAACTGTCGAACAATGAGTCAAGCGCCATATCCTGTTCTTATGAGGGCATCTTTCAGTGTCTGGAGGTGTCTGTTGCGATCCTCCTCATCTGAGCAGATCCTGTGTATAGGGGGGGCTTGTCTGTAGGGGATGGTTTCTTTAATGTGTTTAGAGTGGAAGCTGGAGAAGTGGAGCATCGTATGGTTATCCATGGACTTGTGATACATTGACGTTCTTTCAGCCAATGACATAGAGAGTGCAATACAATCTGCCCACCTAGTGTTTTATGCTGAAGCCTTTGCAGTTACTGGTGCCAGCTCCAGCAGGGATACAGGGTTGAATACAGTCATGGCCAATTGTCAAGAGTAAGTCCTTCACAATCATGTCCCCTTTTCAAATCCTGAAATGAAGATATCCTCATAAAGGTCTTCCTTCAGCTCAGTGATTTAAGTTATTTTAAGTAGAGCTATCAACCCCAACACTGCACAAGTCCTCTCATTGACAGTGCTAACTTTGTCCCCCTTGCAATAGTGTTCCACCCTCTTACAGTTCACTCCCTTCATTCCCTATGAAATGCTTTTACATTCCTCATCTCTAAACAAAGCTCAGCATTTTCACCTCTAGCTCAACTTCTCCCTCATTCCCCGATTCCCCAATCATTATTGTTGCTGGTTCTGTGATAGATCTAAGTATCCGTATGAATCTGTTCCCCTCCACGTTGTTGTAGAGAGTACCTAACTGTTAGCTACTAATACGAATTGGTACTTATTGAATTACTGAGAGATATCTCAGACCACTTTATAAGGTTATTCAACAAGTGTGTGTGAAGCAGGAAGGTGAAGAGGTGGACGGGTTGGGATCTGAAAGTGCAACTGAAAAGAAATGTGAATAGGAGCCTTTGGAGTAAAGGAATATTATTGGGATAGAAATGCTGAAAGAGAAAGTTTGAGAGGCAGAGGACAGAATGGCTGAAGGAATGGTGGACAATGCTGAAATTGAAGAGATGGGCGATAAGTAGGAGGGAATGTCAAAACCAGGATACAAATGTGCATCTTTGAGTGGAATCTGTGTTAACAAAACACTTAATCAAAGATAATGAACAGTGGGTTTCCTCTGGGTGCTCTGGTTTCGTCCCACACTCCAAAGGTATGCGGGTTAGGTCGATCAGCCAAACTAAGTTGTGCCTGAGGGTAAATACATCGGGGTTATGAGGGTAGGGCCTGGGTGGGATTATTGTCACTGCAGGCTCAATTGGCTGCATGGTCTCCCCTGCACTGTAGAGATCCTGTGAAGAAACACAAGGTATCTATGAAGTATAAATACATTAAATTATTCATTCTCAAGTATCCCCAAAACGTGTCAGTAATTTAATATATTTACAGCACCACCTTGTGGATATGATTGCACATGGCATTTTTTCAGCTGCTTTTTAAACTATATTTATTATATACTAGCCTAAACTTCAACAGTTGTTTTAACCTTCATGAGAACAACGACATAAGAAGCATAAACTGGGAGAACCCTTAGAATTTCATGGCCATTAATGTCTGATAAAAAATCTAATCTGTGACAACATGAACAAATTCATATATAACACTGATATTTTATTTCACTAACAAACTGGATCAGTTTAATTAAAGGTCAATTGCATATATCCCGCTTCTCTAAGGCATCTTTCTCGAAATGTTTACTTGGATGAAGTATTTGAGAGACTAGAGTTATAACTGGATTGAATTATGCTCATCTTGGACTTCCAACTCAGAGACAGGTCTTTTACAACTGTGTTCACATTGTGCACAGTGGTTAGCATTGCTGTCTCACAGTGCCAGGGACATGGGTTCGATTCCTGGCTTGGGTCACTGTCTGTGCAGAGTATGCATGTTCTTCCCATGTCTGCATGGGTTTCCTCTGGGTGCTCCATTTCCTTCCACAGTCTGAAAGATGTGTTGGTTAGGTGCATAGGCCATGCTCCCTCAATGTACCTGAACAGGTGCCAGTGTGTGGCAACTGGGAGATTTTTGCAGCAACTTAATTGCAATGTTAATATAAGCCTACTTGTAACACTAATAATTAAAAATAAACTGAGAAGAAGATGATTTCCCTCTCCTCAGCACTGTGTTTCCACTCAAATGGACTGATAGTGAGCAGAAAATAAAATGAATATTTCTCCTGTCTATTCACTACTGCCTTTACAACTGACCTGAGGGGATATGTTCATGGCACCTAAATCTCTTATCTGTACCAGGATGGAGCCCCATGAAGAAGAAATGATTTGTGTTAATTATGTTTGTTTTTAAAGAAAAGATGAAGAAGTTTTCTGGTCTTCCAGATGTATCTTATGAGCTTGGGTACAGATCAAGATGCACCCAGTATGCATGTGAGACAATGTGAAGCTTTTTACCAGAGATCGTTTCTTAGCTTTAGTGCACTTGATAATGAAATCATGATACCTGACTCCATGTTTATAACTAGTTTTGTACAAATGTCCATTTGACATTAGTTTGCTTTGTGTTGCTGGAAAAATAGAAATATAACCACCAATGTTGACAAAGATTCAGGATCTGAAAACAGATAGAGCATTCATTCTTATTTTCACAAAATATCTGAGAATTAAGCTGCTTCGCTTGTTTATGTAAATAGACAGTTTTTTAAAAAAGGAATAAATCATGAGATCTTATTATTAAACGTATGTTTTGAAGTTGGAAAATTAAGGGCTAGATTTTGGTTAATGAGCCAGTTCTCCTAGAACCAACTCAAAATGATTCTAAGTTTCCCAAGGTTTATTTTTGTCCTTTTCCAATCTCAATCTGAGAACATACAATCTTAGAATTATCTTTCAGAGTGAGATTTCTATGAAGATTCTCCTTTTAATGCAAACTACACAAATTTACTCGTCTCATTTAACTGCTCATGAACTTGGTATTTTCAACTTGAATGTGAGTTCCTGCCCACATTCCTACACGATGAACCATAGAGCGAAGTTGTCTATAAATGTTCTCTCTTTTCTGGATCCATTTTCAGGGATATCTTAGAAACCCTTCTTCTCTCAAAACTCATCTTCATGACAACAAGAATTATGTGGACTGTGTAGCTAGGTAGAAATGCTAATAATTTATCTTTGAGATCCCCAACTCTCTTTTATCTTTCAAGTAAATGGGCAATTTAAAACAATATTGTTTACAACCAGACATTCTCAACACTTTTCTGGGGTTTTGGAGACTCACAGTTTACTCACTGTTAGAACATAGACTTGTGCCATTATCTCCAAGTATAAATACCTTGCTGCTTCTTGCCAGTAAAATGGTTTGGACTCTCTTTAATCTCTAACAATAAGACCATCCAGATCTTCTGTCAAGCAGACATCAGAATAGGCCACATGAATCCTTTCATTTCATGTTAAATTAGAGACAAAACCTCAAAACATAACATTTTTATTTACCTCATAATTATAATAATATTAAGGGAATGGCTAACAAACCAAATGGGACCTTGGGCTCCTTAAATGAAAGTCTTTAGTGCAAAAACAAGAAAGTTATGCTGAATCAAAATACAAGAAGCCATTCAAGTGGGGGGTGGAGGGGTGAGTTGGTAATAGGAATGTAATGGTAATTGTGGATAGTATAATGGGTAATAGACACAGTTCTTTGCAGCCAAGAGCAAGAGTCCAGATGACTGCGATGCAAGAATTGGAGAGGAATTTGTAATGGTCATGGTCCATGTAGGTATCATGGCATAAGTATAACTAAGGTAGAGGTTCTGCTGAGGATGTATAAGCAGCTAAATTAGAAAGCAGAACCTCAAAGGTTCTGCTGGACTACCATCTGAATCACATGCAAATTTTGTAAAGTAAATCAGATTGGAGAGTTAAATGCATGGCTCAAAGATTAGTGTGGGAGAAATGGGTTTCAATTCATGGGGTGCTGGCACAAGGCCTGGGGAATGTTGGACCAGTATTGTTGGGGTGGTCTTCACCTGAAGACTACTAGGATGAGTGTTCTAATGATTCATTTAATGAGTATGGTAGACAAGAGTTTTAAACTAAAGAGTAAGAGTGGGGTTGAGGTATTAAGTTTGGGAAGATGCAATAAATTAAACAGAGGAAATAAGGCAAGAAAGTAAAGTAGCAGTAAGGAAAATGACAATCAGAGCATGGCAGGAAGGTTGAAGTATACAAGCCTGAGCATGTACCAGCTCATGAAGCAAGAGGTTACAAAAATAGTAAAAAGACAGGACTTAAGGCTCTGCATTTGAATGCACAAAGCATTCATAACAAAACACAGGAATTGGCAATACAAGTATAGGTAAATATCTATGATCTAATAGCCATTATAGAGGCATGACCATTGATTGACAAAGTCCTGACTATTCAAGAGTACATGATATTTAAGAAATAGTGGGAGCTAGGAAAAATGGAAGGGTAATAACAGAGAGAAAGATGACTTTCATTCTGGAGATCAAGATGTATTATCATTTTGGGTAGAGATGAGAAAAGTAATGATGTGGAGATGCCAGCGTTGGACTAGGTGGGCACAGTAAGTAACCTCACAACACCATGTTAAAGTCCAACAGATTTATTTGGTATCACGAGCTTTTGGAGCACTACTACTTCATCAGGTGAGTGGATTCACACACCTGATTAAGGAGCAGTGCTCCGAAAACTCGTGATGCTAAATAAACCTGTTGGACTTTAACCTAATGTTGTGAGATTACTCACTGAAAAATGGTAAAGATAAGAAATCACTTGTAGGAGTAGTTTAAAGACCCCACCGATAGTACCTACATTATAGAAGGAAATATACAGGGAAAATATCATAAGAAAGTTAGGGTGATAATCATGGGTGAATTTAATTCACATATACATTGAATGATCGGATTAGCAAAGTAGCTTAAGTGATAAGTTCATAGAGTATTTTTGGGACAGCTTTTTAGAGCAGCATGTCCTGTAGCGAACCAGAAAGGAGGTTATACAAGATCTGATAATGTGCAATGAGACAGGATTAATTAATGGCCTCATAATGAAGTGCCCTGAGGTAGCAGTGATCATAATATGATTGAATTTCACACACAGTTTGATGCAGAGGAATGAATCTAAAAGTACTGTTTTAAACTTAAATGGGGCAATTAGGAGGATGAGAGTTAAAAGGAACAGAGAAATTAAGTCAGGACTACTCCAGTAGAGATGTGGTAGGCATTTCAGGAGATATTTCCGTATACTTAGAATAGACACATCCTAATGAAAAAAGAAAGGCTCCAAAGGAAGAATACAATATGCGTGGCTAACTAAGGAAGTTAATGATAGTATCAATTTGAAAGAAGAAAAGCATGTAATTCTGCAGGATGTGTGCCAGTTCAGGATATTGGACAGAATATAAGGAACAGTAAAAAAAAGACTGAAAAATTAATGAGAGAGAAATTAGAGTATGAGAGAAAGATGGCTTGAAATATATAAAAGAGCAAATATTTCTACATATATTTAAAAATGAAAAAATAAGTCAAGTGAGCATTCGTCCTCTAGAGAGAGAGAATGGAGAATTAATAATGGAAAAGAAGGGAATAGCAGATAAATTGAACAGATGTTTTGCATCTGTCTTCACTGTAGACAGTGCAAATAACACACCAGAAATAGTTATGCATCAGGAGGTGAAAGGGAGGGTAGAATTACCAGGGAAAATATGCTGTGAAAATTATTAGAACTAAAAGCTGTCAAGTTCCCGATTCTGATGGACTTCATCCTAAGGCCTTAAAAGAAGTAGCTGCTGAGAAATTAGATTTGTTGGCTTCAATTTCCTAAGATTCCCTAGGTTCTGGAAACATTCCAACGATTAGAAAACAGCGAATGTGGGCCGAAATTCTCCTATGTTACCTGCTGCAGGGATCATAGTGGACGAGACAGAAAATTCAATGGACTATTCTAAGGTCATGGAAACGTAGAACACTACAGCATAAGCAGACCCTTTGGCCTACAAGTTGCGCTGATCATATCGCTACCGACCAGGCCAATCTATAACCTTCAATCCCATTATGTCCCATGTACTCATCCAAAAGTCTTTTAAAAGACCCCAACAAGTTCGCCTCCATCACTACTGACGGCGGCCATTTACACTCACCTACCACCCTCTGAGTGAAAGAAAATAGGAGCAGGAGGAGGCCATTTGGCACTTCAAGCCTGCTCCGCCATTCATTACGATCATGGCTGATCATCCAGTTCAATAGTCTGATCCTGCTTTTTCCCCATAAGCTTTGATTACATTTGCCCCAAGTGCTGTATCTAGCTGCCTCTTGAATGCATTCAATGTTTTGGCTTGTTGAGTTTGGGCAGGAATTCCTGGTCTGGAGAATTCTACTTGTGATTCCTCAAATTAAGAAAAGGGAGACAAAAAGCAGGAAAATACAGGGCAGTTAGCTTAACATCTGTTGTAGTGAGATTGCTGGAATTTATTATTAAGAAAGCTCTTATGGACAACTAGAAAATTTCAATATAGTCATGTAGAGTTAACATAGTTTTGTGAAAAGGAAATTATATTTGAATAATTTATTGGAGTTTAAGTGGATAAAGGGGAATCTGTGGATATGGAATCAGAAGGAATTTGACAAGATTAAAAGCCACCACAGGTTATTACACAAAATAAGAGCTCATGATGTAGGGGATAACATATTAGCTGAGATAGAGATTTGGTTAGCTAACAGGAAAGATAGAAAGGGCATCAATTTTTGGGTTGGCAAGTTGTGTTGAGTGGTGTGCCACAGGGATCAGTGCTGGGACTTGAACTATTCATAATTTATATCAATGACTTCAACAAAGTGATCAAATGTATGTTGGCTAAGCTAGGTAGGAAAGTGAGCTGTGAAAAGGACATCAGGGCCTGAATTTTCCAGCCATTTCTGGTCCCACTGCTGCTTCAAGTGAGGATGGAGAGTTTGATGCTCAGCCAAATCTCCATTTCCTGCAATGGGACCAGAAAATCCCGCCAGTGTGAATGGCTGGAAAAATCCAATCTGGGAATTTACAAAGGCTCATAGATAGGTAAAGTAATTGGGTCAAAACTTGGCAGTTAATGCAGAGAAATTTGAGCTTCCCCATTTTGACAAGATGAATTGAAAAACAACGTATTATTTAAATGGTGAGAGATTGCAGGTCTCTTTAGGACACAGGGATCTGGATGTCCTGATGCATGAATCATAAAAAGTTATCTTTCTTTTCTAATAGATTATGACAAACCTATTCAGTCCTGCAAGGGCTGCCTAATCATTTGTTTTGGTGTAAGGCAAATTATATGTTATCAATGATATAATAGCAACTTTTATAACTGCTATATTTAACTTGTGAGAAATGGAACACTTACAGCTTACCCAGTAAAAATATATATTTACGTCAAAAAATTGTGCTTCACTTGTTTTACACGTAACTCAATGTGTCAATTCCTGTAGAGAGATGAAATGAGGGAATGAATGAAATGCGTCTCTTTGTTCTTTCACTATTTCCTGGTCCTTATGATTATTGTGTCTGTGATATTGACAAATGCTCTGGAAGGGGAAAGAGATCCCAGTTTTAATGGTTTCCAGCATATGTGAGGTGAACCATATCCTTGGGTAAGGGGGAGGATGGTGTTGTGGTAGAGGGAGTGGGATGAAGAAACATTCAAAGTTCTAAAGAAAAGTTTTATCTAGTTCACAGTGTGACATTATTCTCAGTGATGCAGGTATCTGGACCATTCTGTTGAAACACTGGGCAGGTTTTTAACTATTCTGTGATTCAGCAGAACAGAACATGGATGCCATTTTCACTCTGTTGCTTTTTGCTAGTTTCCACATGATTACAATTAAAATGTGAAGTGCCAGCCTGCACTGGGGACAAGTGCAGTCACACAGCTGGAGAAGCCTTCCAGCAAAGCTGACAGTATAGCAGGCATGGGTGAGCTATAAAAGAGTTTCCTGGACAAACAATGAGGCCTTTCATCATGGCCACCACTTTTCTGCCCAACTCCGTTACATTAACATAAGATGTATTGAGAGCACAAAGGTGGTATGGGTGTTTTACAATTAAAATTTTGCTTGTAAATGTTACATGTTATATTGTCACACTATATTTACGTGTGCATCATTGTTCTTTGCTGAGATCATAGAATCCCTACAGTGTAGAAGGAGGCCATTCAGCTCATCAAGTCTGCACCAACAACAATTCCACCCAAGCCCTATCCCTACAACCCTACACATTCATCCTGCCAATCCCTTCAACATATGTATCCCGGGACACTAAGGGACAATTTAGCATGGCCAATGCATCTAACCCACACATCTTTGGACTGTGGGAGGAACCTGGAGCACACAGGTGAAATCCACACAGGCATAGGGAGAACATACAAACACCACACAGTGTCCCAACCCAGAAATCAAACACAGGTCCCTGGAGCCGTGAGGCAGCAGTGCTAACCACTGTGCCACAGTGCTGCCCTGAAATAACCTTAGTCAAAGAGCTAAATGTGCTGGCATGCCTCATGGTTGGCATGTATTGCTGGTCAGAATGTGAAGATGCTTGCATTGGACTGGGTAAACACAATAAGAAGTCTCACAACACCAGAATAAAACCCAACCAGTTTATTTGATAGTAATCCCACAAGCTTTCGGGTTTGCCCCTTTGTCAGGTGAGTGGAGAGTTTTGGGCAGGTTCTTGCAGGCTCCACAAAGTCACATTAGAATTGAAATTGCTAAGGACTTCACAGTATTAAAGAAAAATACAACAAAGCCAGGTTTTGTTGCTCTATTGCCTTTAATACAAGCCATTTCCATAGCTAATGCAAAAGAAATGATACATAATTTCAAGCCATGAGGTGGATTACCTGCAAGGATTAAGTTGAGTTCTGATTTGACTATCATTCCAAATAGGAATGAACTGAAATTCATTTAAAATCAAATTAATCCAAGAATTGTATTTAAATTGAACATCATGCATTAGGATGCTACCAACTGCAATAATAAGTTGAATTTGATGCATACAGCACCTTTAACATAGAAACTCTGCATGCTCTCTCAAGGTGTGGAGATGCTGGTGTTGGCCTGGTGTAAACACAATAAGAAGTCTCACAACACCAGGTTAAAGTTAGGTGGGTGCCCACCTAACAAAGGAACAGCCAGTTCTGAAAGCTAGTTGCATTTGCTACAAATAAACCTGCTGGGCTTTAACCTGGTCTTGTGAGATTTTTACTGTGCTGACAGTATAGGATCCCATGGCAGTATTTTAAAGAAGAACAGGGGAATTATCCCTGGTATCCAGGCCAAAGTTTATCCCTCAAACAACATCACAAAAATAAATGATCTGGTCGTTATCACAATTCTGTTTGTCAGAAAGGTCGATGTGGGTTTTATTATGGAAATTTGAGAAATAGTCCCTGGTATCATCAGTGTACATTTTGAAGTTGGTCTCATATCTTGAATGTTGGCTCCTAAGGTACAGGATCAAAAATTAAAACCTTTAAAAAGCAAAGGGAATATTATAAGAACACTGGAAAAGAGGCCAGAAATTGGTGAAATAAAGTGTTTTGGAGAGTCTGTTTTGTTTTGTTTAGCACAAGATAAAGAAAATCAATCATTTAAATAGCTCTAACTTTCCAAAGGTGTTTCAATGACTTCTTGCTAAAACTGTGTTTTTAGACTGAGAAATTTCCAGATAAATGGCAGAAATGTTGCCAATTCTTCAATGACTTGCAGAGAATAGAAAGAACTTTCATCTCTTTGACCTAATGGGCATGGCCAGAATGGATTCCCTAAGACATAAGTCTTGCTCCTTTGTTAAAATCTATTGTTGCAGTTGGATGATTATAAAGTGTTCAACATCATCTATGACTCCCCAGATAGTGACGCTGTCCGTGCCCACATGCAGCAAGATCTGGACAACATTCAGGCTTGGGCCGACAAGTGAGAGGTAACATCTGCCCCATATGTGTGTCAGGCAATGATTATCTCCAACAAGAGAGAATCTAGCTATCGTCCTTTGAGAATCAATTACATCACTATCACTGAATCCCCCACTTTCAACATCCTGGGCTTCCCAGAAACTGAACTGGGTCAGGCACAGAATAAACACTACAAGCTGCAAGAAAATTCAGAGGCTGGAAGCTCTGAGGGTAGCTCACCTCCTGATGCCTCGAAACTTGTTACTATCGAGAAGACTCAAGTCAAGAATGTGATGGAATATTTTCCATTGCCTGAATGAGCACAGCTCTAACAACACTCAAGAAACTCAACACCATCCAGGATAAAGTAACCTGCTTGATTTGCACCATGTCGACTACATTCAACATTCATTCCCTCCACCACTGATGCACAGTGGCAGCTATGTGTATCATCTACAAAATGCACTGCAGTAACTCGGCAAGGCTTTTTCAACAACATCTCCCAAACCTGTGATCTTTACCATCTAGAAGGACAAGGGCAGCAGATGTGTAGAAGTGCCACCATCTGCAAGCTCCCCTCCAATTCACTGAGCATCCTGACTTGGAAATGTATCACCGCTCCTTCACTGCTGCTGGGTCAAAATCCTGGAACCCCTCCCTTAACAGCACTGTGTGTGTATCTATGCCACATGGGTGTCAACAGTTCAAGAAGGCAGATCACCATTACCTTCTCAGCAGCCATTCTGGATGGGCAATAAATGCTGGTCTAGCCAGCGATGCCCACATCTCATGAATGAACAAAAATAAGTAATGATCAGCATGCCGAATGAATGGAGGCTATTGGTTTTCATTTGGGCCCCAATGGGCCCCACTGGTGAAATTTAGCCTTGAACACCTAACCTCCTCCTTATTTCTCATTGAAAAAGATCTTAATGCCCTGTCCAGTGGATCATTCTGAGCATCTCCATCTGACTGGGGTGCAGGTGGACTTGTATTTGTGGCAAGAGTTTAGAGGCACTGAATACATGTCTGAAGTCTCACTTGTGCCTACTCTGTTCAAATGACGTGCTCTCCTCTGCAAACTCCACTGGGATCACCATTGGAGGTTTCATTAAACCTGATGAAAGAAATGTTGATCTTTATCATTGGTGTTAAATACTGCCTATGTTATATATAACATTAATCAGCAGGTGGCAGCATCACCATGTTTAATAGTGCAGTTCACAGTGTCTTGTGTTTGTACTTCAAATTTCTATTTTTCAAATTTCAAATTTTTAGTTACCTTCTTCAAACATCCGCAGTGCAGTCTTACAACTTGCTGTGGTTTTGTCCTGGATTTTTCAGAAAAGCCACATAAGGGATCAATAGGACAATGAAACCTGGGGCAGGATTTTCCAACCACGTTTACCCTCAAGACTGGAAATTCCTGCCCAGGTTGGACAGATCTTTGCATGGTCCGTCCTTGCCTGCTATGATTCCTGTGGCAGGCGGGTGGCAACATTTCATCCCTGATGTCTGCATAACTAAGGGCATCAACTTGGAGTACTTGCTCACTGGTTAGTTCCCCACTGAAGATACCAGAGAAGTTAGGGATGCTGCATTCGAGAGCAAGTGACACTTAATAACGTGATAATTACACCCAACAATCTCTCTAGCCCCGAGGATTCAACGTTATATGTGTGCCATCACATTCCTTCAAATTTTGAAGATTGAAAAGTTGTATATTTTTAATTTTTCGTGTCTTTTTTGATCTCAATCTCATCTGTGCTGCTTGGAGTGATGGGGGGGAGGTGTTTGGAAGGTGTGTGGGTGGCATGGAGGGAAACAGTATTTATTTCTCATCCCTAATTGCCATTTCAGAATCAACCGTATTGCTGTAGATTTGTGTCAGAATTTTACTTCCTCACCCATTCCAGAATTGAGGCAGGTGAAGCTCGCAGAACGGAATTCTCTGTTGGCCTTGGATTGGATCTTACAAGCTTTGGGTAGGCGAAGTGGTAAAGTTCCAGCGCTGGAGTCACACAGAGGCCAAAAAGGGTAAGGATTGTAGATTTCCTTCCCTCGTGGACATTCGTGAATCAGGTGGAATTTTATGGCAATCGACGAATGGTTTCATGGTCAGCATTAAACTTTCAAGTTCAAATCTTTATTGACTCAAATTTCACCATCTATTCAGAATGTTATCCAGGGTCTTCGGATTACCAGAGCTCAATGAGAATACCACTATGCCACTGCCTCCCCATGAATGAAATAACATGGTAGAAAAGTTAGATGCTGTGTTCAATTTATATTTTGTTGAGAAATCAAGAATAAGGCTAACACTCAGCACAGGACAGAACAAAGTTTGAAATTAAAAGAAGAGGTGAGGAGCTCTCTATGGAAGCTCTCTATAAGGTGAGGAGCTCTCTATTCTCTATGGAAGAATAGCTGGTAAACAGCACCTCTTTCAAGGTTTGCCAGCTCATCAGTGTAGTAGATAGTCATCATGGCCAATGCCAGCAGTCCAACCCTGAGAATATGGCTGCAATGCAGAAAGAGAGTTCATAGCCTCATCCAAGTGGTCAAGACCCCGTTGGAAATGTATGCGCAGTATAAATGCCATTTTGACATGAAAAGTAACCATTTCAGTAAATGGTGAAAGGCTTGGGATTTGTGGAGCTCATTAATTTGGAGACAAGAATTCAGTACTTGTTGTTCCAGTTTCTAAAGTTCTGAGGCAAAATAAGTGAGAGTTTATCTGTGTATCTAAAGCAGGAAAGGAACACTATTGAACTGCAGGAAGATATCTCGTGCAAGAAACTTTCCAGCAGAGTCCCTCAGTTTCCAGACACAGGCATCCAGATTCCAGCAGTGCACATTCAGGATTGATTTGATTTAATTTAATTTATTATTGTCACATGTATCATTATACAGTGAAAAGTATTGTTTTTTGCACACTATACAAATAAAACATACCATTCATAGAGAAGAAAATGAGAGAATGCAGAATGCAGTGTTAAAAGTGCCATACGGAGTTTGTCAAATGGAATGGTGAGAGATGAGAGATGACACAACATTAGAAGGCTCTTGATGTTTTATTCAATGTCCAAATACAATCTAGAAAAACATTTAATGAACACTTCATGTTTCAATTTTCATAATAATGCATATTACTACCTTTGCCTCAGTGCTGTCAATCCATCTCTCTCTACTTGCCATGGGTTGTCCTTTGTATTGCTGACTAGACTCTCAATGGCCTTGGCATCCAAGCCCGTTGATTTTCACTGACTTGCCCCCACACCCTCTGACCACATCCAAGATATCAGGTCCATTCCCCATTGTACACTTCCATTTTCCAATCCCACCTGTGATACTCTTTGAGTCTTCCATGCTCTCCACCACTTACTTGTTGTCCTCTTGATTTCCTCCATGCCCTTGCCCAAGCCCATTCCTCATCCCTGGAACTGATTGTTGAAGACATTCTAGGTAAGAAGAAGAGTGAAAATGGCATATTAGGACAGATGGCTGCTCCTTCAATGCAGCACCAGAGGCTTTAATGCAGGAGGTGAATAGGAGGAGAGAGATCCTCCACTCACAGAGGCCTGGAGATTTCCCAGACACACATTGAGCTGGCAATGAGATAGTCATCATGGCCAATGCCAGCAGTCCAGCCCTGAGAATGTGGGTACAATGCAGAAAGAGGGTTCATAACCTCACCCAAGTGGTCAAGGCCCTGTTAGAAGTATACACACAGTATAAATGCCATTTCGGCATAGAAATGGCACCCATGGCATGTTACAGATCTGAAGTTTGGATTCAAAGACTTACCCGCATTAGCTAGTTTTTAATTGGATGACATTAAAGCTGTGTCCTTTAGTTGACTCACAGCACATCACGTCAACTAAATATAGACAGTCTCAATCCAATCTATGGTTTATACTATAGATTCATCTCCAACAATCAGATAGTGGGTATGGCAGTGGAAGGTTACTTGATGGGTGACATAGAATACATAGAATCAACAGAATCCCTGCAGAGCATAAGGAGGCCATTCAGCCCATCGAGTCTGCACTGACTCTCAGAAAGGAGCATTTTATCCAGGTCCACCCGCCCAGCCCAATCCCCATAACCTCACACATTTTAATTATTAAATGAGGTCAAACAAGTAAACTTATATTTAAAAAAATTATTCCCTTTCTCCTTAAGTCTGCAATTTATACAAATACAGTCAAAAACTAAAAGTCAGGATCTGTGATATCTTTTTCTGCCCTCATTCAAACTGTATCCAGCTAGGATTGCATTTGTTTGCTTTGTCAGCTGCTTTTCTGATGAACTAGATTCAGACTCACTTTTCTTACACTGTACAGTGGGCTAGTAACACACTGGCATCTGACTTCACATTAAAAGCAAAAGTGGAAAGCTTTTTTTTCAATAAATAAAAATTTTATGATGTTAGTAAGACCAAACCTTGAAAATGATGATTAAAATATGTTATCGGTTCAGTGCAAATGTTAAACCAAACAATGTCCAAAAACAGAAAATATTCAATTTTTTTGAAGGCTGCCGTCTTTTCCCATGGATGATAAATGTAAAAAAGACATCTGTCCAGACTGGAAGTGACATAAAATATTACACAATATCTGCAAGATACATTAGTTTGAAATCTTTACCAGTCCCGACAATTAGAACAGGATGATGATCTTGTGGATGTTGCACCATCTCACTTCATGACTGATAAATTACCTGTAAATTACCTTGATCCTCTGTTCAGTTTAATTTGGTTGATGTATGAAATGTCATACAACTGTAAAATTGTACTGTTTAAACCAAAGAGAAGAACACAAACCAAAATCCAGTTAACTGCTCCCTAGAGTGTGGTATGTCTGTGTTGGTTAAAGGGGCACTAATCCCATCATTTTACTTCACTGCATGACATGAATTTCTCCTTCAGCATAATTCAACTACAAATCAGCAATAAGTGGAGTGAGCTGCAGTTTAAATTGTAGACCAGTCTGTTTTGTTAGTGAAAGATTGCTCCTTGTTGTATCTGTGAGAGCGGTATGAACCAGAGAAAGGACAGTTTTGTCTGTGTCTGTCACTTCAGGAAAAGGGTCTATTTTGAATGGCAGGATCACTGAGACGAGGCCAACGTGTGGGGATTGCAACATCTGTACTGCTGTTAGCTTTGGCTAAAGGCCAAATATTGTCACAATTTACGTGTACGTTGGAGGAAAATAATAACCTTTTTTGCCCCCTTCTGTGCTGTAACCATTCTGTGATTCTGTAATAATTTAGCACTTGGATCATAAACATATCTCTGAAGATGCAGGGATATTGGAGCTCACTATTAATTCACCAATTCTATAGGCAGTGAGTTTAGCAAGGAGATGTGTTTTTCTACCAGAAATTGAAAATGTAATGGAAATAATTTAACCAGTTCATAGAAACTCAGAGCGTGCCCTTAACAGCTGATTTGTGATACAATGTGGTATTAAAACACCTCAAATAACCTCAAATACTCACTGGTTTCTCTTCACTTCAAAAGACTGCATCTGTTTCACTGTCACTGTAATATTTTATTATTAATAAAATAATAATTATTATTAATAATAATAATTAAATATTATATAATTTAATATAGCTTAAATTAGCTATAGTTTAATAGCTAAGCGATGTGTTCTGTGTTTAACCTACATAGCCTTTTTGTACAGGAATATTAACCAATATCCTCCTTCACATTAGCAGCTCACATCAATGACACTGTTGCTGGCAACAGTGAAGATAGAAGGATAGAATTTCCTCTTTGGGAGTACTTGGCAATGCAGCATATGTCGTCCCCGAAATTGTATTAGTTTTCAGAAACAAAGTTATGGTTCTAGTTTTTGCTGAAATCCATGTGCGTATTGTCAAACATAAACATGAATCAGTGCAATTGGGTGACCTTCCTGCAGTTTTATTAATACAACTTTGAAGTTTATTTATTCGTCACAAGTAAGCTTACCTTCACACTGCAATGAAGTCACTGAAAATCTGAAAATGTTCATAACGCAGAGAAAGCATTTTTAAAGAGTGCCCAGTTGACCACCTCACAGCGCCAGGGACAGGGGTTCAATTCCCAGCTTGGGTCACTCTCTGTGTGGAGTTTGCATATTCTTACCCTATTTGCATGAGTTTCCTCCATTTCCTCCCACACTCCAAAGATGTAGAGGTTAGGCTGATTGGCAATTCTAAATTGACCTTTAGTGTCAGGGAAATTAGCAGAGTTAGTTTGTAGGGTTATGGGTCTAGGGCCTGGGTGGGATTATGTTCGGTGCAGACTCAATGGACCAAGTGGCCTCCTTTTGCATTGCAGGGATTCTATGATTTAAAAAAAATACAGAACCATTTACTAATTAGATTGATGCACACCAGTCAGTTTCTTAATAAGTTAGATCTATTTGAATACTAAAAGCTTTTTAAAATGTGCTACCTGGATCTTTATGGCCAAATAAACCCCATCCTAATTAGAAAATTCCCCTAGAAGGATCTGAAGTGCGTTTGTACAATGGAAGCTTCCAAATGCAGATTAATTGGATCCTGAGCTGTGATCACTTCTTTGGCTGCGGCTGCATTGTCTCACAACCATTTTTAAACAATGGCCACGATTTTCCCCCAGAAAACACTAAGGGTGGAATTTTCTGACCGTTCACACCATTGGGATTCTCTGGTCCCGCTGCAGTTGCGTGCCAAATTCCCCATCCTCTTTTGCAGCAGTGGCAGGGGGTGAACAGCCGGACATTTCCAGCCTCAGTGTCATAACAGCGAGAAAACCGGAGCGGGATGAATGTGTAAGGAATGCAATCATCTCACACTCAACATTTCTTTGGAGAGATGTGCATTCAATCTGAGGGGAATGAGGCCTAGACACGCCAGTGAGCTTGGCTG
Source organism: Sphyrna mokarran (assembly GCA_024679065.1). Classification (NCBI taxonomy): domain Eukaryota; kingdom Metazoa; phylum Chordata; class Chondrichthyes; order Carcharhiniformes; family Carcharhinidae; genus Sphyrna; species Sphyrna mokarran. Next base: position 40,007,005 of record JAGIQG010000009.1, read on the forward strand.
CAAAGTGATCAGATGCTGTTTTGGAAGGGCCCTCTTGTCTCACAAATTCTGGAGCCTCCTGATCAGCAAAATGTCTACCAACAAGAGATTGGAGAGGCACTGAACAAATATTTCTCTTCGGTATTCATGCAGGGAGATGTAAATGTAGTTGTGGAGAACACTGGGATACAGGGTTGCAAACTGGAAAGTATTGAAGTAGATAAGGAGGATGTGCTAGATATTCTTGAGGGTTTGAAGTTAGATAAGTCCCCTGGGCCGGACGGGATTTACCCTAGGATTTTCTGGGAGGCGAGAGAGGAGATTGCAGAGCCTCTGGCTCTGATCTTCAGGTCGTCGTTGGTTACGGGTATAGTGCCGGAAGACTGGAGGATAGCGAATGTGGTCCCATTGTTCAAGAAGGGGAAGAGAGACTTTCCAGGGAATTATAGGCCTGTGAGTCTTACTTCTGTTGTGGGCAAAGTATTGGAGAGAATTATTAGGGATAGGATTTATAGTTATTTAGAGAGAAATGAATTGATTGGGGATAGTCAGCATGGTTTTGTGAAGGGTAGGTCGTGCCTTACTAACCTTATTGAGTTTTTTGAAAAAGTGACCAAAGAGGTGGATGGGGGTAAGGCAGTTGATGTGGTATATATGGACTTTAGTAAGGCGTTCGATAAGGTGGCCCATGGAAGGCTTCTGCAGAAAATGCAGATGTATGGGATTGAGGGTGATTTAGCTAATTGGATTAGGAATTGGCTAGCAGATAGAAGACAGAGGGTGGTGGTTGATGGGAGATATTCATCGTGGAGTTCGGTTACTAGTGGTGTACCTCAGGGGTACACCACTCAGGGGTTTTGGGGTCCCTGCTGTTTGTAATTTTTATAAATGATCTGGATGAGGGTATTGAAGGATGGATTAGTAAATTTGCGGATGACACCAAAGTCGGAGGAGTGGTAGATAGTGAAGAGGGGTGTTATAGTTTGCAGAGAGACTTGGACAAGTTGCAGAGCTGGGCCGAGAGGTGGCAAATGGAGTTTAATGTGGAAAAGTGTGAGGTAATTCACTTTGGCAGGAATAACAAATGTGTAGAGTATAGGGCTAATGGTAGGACTCTTAATAGTGTTGATGAACAGAGGGATCTTGGTGTATGTGTGCATAGATCCCTGAAAGTTGGCAATCAAGTCGATAAGGTTGTTAAGAAGGCATATGGAGTCTTAGCTTTTATTGGTAGGGGGATTGAATTTCGGAGCCGCAACGTCATGTTGCAACTGTACAAAACTCTAGTGCGGCCGCACTTGGAGTATTGTGTGCAGTTCTGGTCCCCACATTATAAGAAAGATGTGGAGGCATTGGAGAGGGTACAGAGGAGGTTTACCAGGATGTTGCCTGGTATGGAGGGCAGGTCTTATGAAGAGAGGCTGAGGGATTTGAGGTTGTTTTCATTAGAAAGAAGGCGGCTAAGAGGAGACCTTATTGAAACATATAAGATGATTAGAGGTTTAGATAGGGTGGACAGTGATAGCCTTTTTCCTAGGATGGAGAAAGCTAGCACGAGGGGACATAGCTTTAAATTAAGGGGTGGTGGTCTTAGGACAGATGTCAGAGGTAGGTTCTTTACCCAGAGGGTGGTAAGGGTATGGAATGCCCTGCCTGCGTCAGTTGTAGATGCGCCAAGTTTGGTGGCGTTTAAGAGGTTAGTAGATAAGTTTATGGATGAAAAGGGAATGGTTTAGGTTAGAGGGTCACTGCTTGTTCCTAATTGGTCGGCGCAACATCGAGGGCCGAAGGGCCTGTTCTGCGCTGTAATGTTCTATGTTCTATGTTCTAACAACTCCCTGATATGGGTTGCTGGCACAAGGCATTGGGGCCCTTCCGATGACTCCTGCCATGCATCCCTCTTCATGACCCCTGACATGCCTCCCCTCATGCTCCATCCCTATGTGAACTCTCTTTCATGGTCGACCGCTGGATGACCCACCTTCCATAAACACCACAGCGCATAACCTTCCTACATGATCTCCCACTCTGCCAACATTGCCCAAGTCCACTCCCTTGGTACTGCTACAGCACACTGGCAGTGCCCAACCAGCACTACTAGATGAGCACTGCCCAGTGAACACTGCCAGATGGGCACTGCCAAGCCATGTCCCCCACTACCTGGACTTCTGAGCCCCGCTGCATCACCATCACATCAGGTCTCTGCTATTGCAGGCCAGTGGCAGATCCCAGGAGCTGGGAGAATCCAGCATCGAATGGGTTAAGCATATTTAAATGTTACTTTAAATATGCTAATCAGGCTCACACCCTTTCTGGGTTTGTGCCACCAAAAAGGAACAAGGATGATTGCAACCATTTGGAGTCGGGCATGAAGCCAGGTTTTAGGCCCACATGCTATTTTCCAGAATTGGCGTGATCTGTGACAGGTGCAGCAAGGCCGGAAAATCATCCCAACATTATAAATTGTGGAAATTTGATTTACAGTTGATGCAAATTATGCTTAAAATTCTCTGATACTTTATTCCAGTGGGGATTTTGGGAGAAAGACACTTGTAAATTGATGCAAAGCAGCAGAACCATTGACCACTTGGGTAAATAACCCCAATCCACTGGAACTTACAAACTGGCAAACACAATCAAGCTGGTGGGGATGGCTGTGGTGTGATTGATAAATCAACTTTCAGATCTTCAAACATTCGCTGTGACTGAATTATATTTTGATGTGTTGTCACTGTTCTTTTATAGTCAAATGCTGCGATCAATTTTCATACAGCAAGTTTCCACAAGGAGTAGAGAGATGATTGACCATTTGTTTTTGTGGATGTTTGGTTGTAGATTACAGTTGAGGAGGGAATTTAGATAGCTCTGAAATAAGTACCATGGAATCTTTTACATTTACTTCATTGAGCAGGCATGTTGGCTGGATATCGCATCTGAAGTACAGCGCATGCAAAACAAAAAGATACTGTTTTCAGACCGATGAGGAAAAAGAAGGAGTTTTAGAATTACTACGTCCTTGCAGAGTATTCTCAATGTTTAAACATGCACCCCTTCTCCTCCATGCCACGCCAACTCCCCCCCTTTCCCTCAACCGCAGCTGGGGAAACTTTGGACAAATGTGTAATGTTGTAACATTTTCAATCCCTGTAGAGAAGGGAATGGTAGTGTTTCCGTTGCTCACACTGTCAAAGGTCTTTTGCTACCTACCCACTCTGACTGCTGGTAAAACCATCCAGTAAAGCAAACAGGTCAGCATTAACAGCAACGTGGCTTGAAACAGGATCAGTGGAGAGCTTTGTGCTTACAAAAGGACTATTAGATTGGCACCTTGCTAAGCTTCCAACTCTTTGAAGTATTCAAAAATAAATGAACAGTTTGCTATTTTGAGTTGGAGCACCAAGTTAGCAACTTGGCGCAAAATGAAGAGAAAACTGAAAATGTTCTTTGTATGTTTCCCGAAGTGAGCCTAAAGTACAGGCTGAATTAAATGGTCTCGTTTTGTTACAGTTTCTTCGGCTTTTCATGCCTAAAATCAAATAATTTTGGAGACTGAATATTATCACATATTTGTAATTATGCACAAATCAACTTCAGGAACCTACAGCATCTGAAAGAATTCACCGTCTCATTGATCTTGGACAAACATTTAGCAACTGTTGCAAAATTGACACAAAGATATCTGATTGTATAAATATGTAAAAATTCAGTAGCATTACATTGAGAGGTTGACCCTTCTGTTATCAAATAGAGTGTCCAACAGCTGGGATGGATCATGCCTGCAGTCTGGACTGTGTAAATGTTGATACTGAGAAAGGGATGATTAAACTAAAACAAGTGCATTCAAAATAATAAGATAAATGTGACTTTTGTACCTCTTTGTGATGGCATACACCTGGTTGTGTGCATCATTATTTATTTCTGCTTCACATTGCACAGCACTTTAGTAGGTACTGCAATATGTACACTGCCTGACTTTTGCCAGTCTAAATACTTTGCATTGTTTCTGCAGTTGATTTTTTTTGTTGCACAATTTGTCCTTCCAATATTCTCTCATCTTTTCATGTTGAATTCTACTTTTACAGCATCCTGTCTACTCCCCGTACCTCAGCAAAGTCACAATTCTTCACATGTAAACCAAAGTGTTGAGTGCTGACAAACCCTGGGATGCAATGCTAAGCAAACACCTTTTTGAGATTCCATACCAATCACTGACCAGCAGAAGTCTCTTTATTACTGGTCAGGAGTGGGATGGTTCACACAGTTGTCTTTGCTTCAGCTCATGGATGCTGAAGTTAATTCCTGCACTTATTGTGTAGCTCAGTTAGCAAACTTAAAATTACTATTGATAATGTTTTTGGATGAATGCCAAATGCATTATTATGATATTTCTTTGTCTCTGCCTTGCATGTGTCAGCCCATACAATATAGAGACTGACACCAGTGTTAAAGTAGAAGAATGTTACTGAGTGCATTAAGTTTGGTTAGTTAATATTGTATTGGCTTAGTAATTTCTAAGCTTATTGCTATTAGATAAAGTTACATGTCGGTTAAGAAAAGCAATGAGGCACATAACTTGTCGAACATATACATGTGTGCAGCCATTACTATTATGCAACAGTTGTAAAAAAGTGTACTAAGCTTTAATATTCAACTTATGACTTTGGAATACAATGATGCAGGATATTCCTGACTGTCACACAAACACATTGAAGATATACAGCTGTCTTTATACTTGCAACATAGATCACCCATTACTTCTCTAAACACAGGAAAATATGAACCATAACTCAATACATCTGTCTTTGCATTTAACTCTAATATTATTCTGATAAATCTGTGACTTCTTCTTTGACTTTACTGCATCACAGTGGCACAATGGTTAGTACTACTGCCTCACAGCGCCCGGGATGTGGGTTCAAGTCCGACCTTGGGTTACCGTCTGTGTAGAGTTTGCACATTCTCCCTGTGTCTATGTGGGTTTCCTCAGGTGCTCCAGTTTCCTCCCACAGTCCAAAGATGTGCAGATTAGGTTGATCGGCCATGCTAAATTGATTCTAGTGTCGGGGGATTAGCGAGGTAAATATTTGGAGTTACATGAATAAAATCTGGGTGAGGTTGTGGTTAGTGTAGATTGGATGGGCCGAATAGCCTCTTTCTACACTGTCGGGATTCTATGATCCTATGATTAAGTATTCTTCTTGAGATTTGATGCTGCAAATGAATCCAGTACTTCAGATGAGTTCTAACCAAGGCTTTGTTCAACAGAAGCATAATTTTCTCTCTTTTGCATTCCAACTGTAATTATAAAGGCCAATGCTAGAAGAATTTTCTTGATTACTATTTGTACTTGCACATTAGTACTTGTTTACACGACACCTAAAATCCCTTGCTTTTTCACAAATATGATCTATTGAGTGGAATTTTATCAAATGCCTTCTGGAAATCCATATAGACAATGCCCATGGATACACCCTTAGCCATAATACTTGTAATCTGTTCAAAAAATTCAACTAGATCAGTCAGACAATTGTCTCTGATTAACTGATACCTTTTCAAGTGTTTAGTTACTCAGTCTCTGTTAATAGGTTCTAGTAACAGCTTCATCATTAATGTTAAACTGACAGGTGTATCATTAACCTTTTTTTCTCTCCTTCACATCTTAAATAATTGTGTGTCGTTTTCAATTTTCTGGTCTAAGGACACAATTGCTAAGAGCTTTGAAATATTATGACCAGTATTTCTGCAGTTCTTCCACCTGTGTAGCTGCACAGATCATGTCTAGTTCATTCAGAAAAATTGTTAAGCTCCTTCTGCGGCATAAAGTATTTAATTTTCTCAGTTGTTATGCAACAGTACTGACTAGCTCAGAGGAAAATCTGTGTTTTCCTTAAAGGCACTCAAGGGTACCATGATAATAATAATGCATTGCAACATTTCATCATTGTAAAATGTTTAGAAAGGACTGAATGAACAGTTGGACATGAATTATCTGGGTGGAGGCGGAAGCAAAGGGCAACGCTTTCAACCCGTCCTGAGGAAGTGTCCTGGAAGGTTTTCCCTAATTGCTGCTATGTACACAGGCCCAGTCAGACACTTGTCTCAATCTGGCAGGAAGCACTTCATAGTTCAGAAGTTGGTACAGATTTTGAGTGGCAAAAGACTGCTGCCAGAAACTTGAAAGAATAGCAACATTAATAACAATAGGAAGTGGTTCAGACAATGTTCAGGAGAGCATTGCTGTCAGATTGCAGAGGTTGATATTGCAAGGGTATAGAATTATAGGATCCCTACAATACAGATGATGTGGAGTTGCTGGTGTTGGACTGGGGTAAGCACAGTAAGTAGCGTCACAACACCAGGTTAAAGTCCAATACGTTTATTTGGTAGCACTAGTTTTCAGAGCACTGTTCCTTCATCAGGTGAGTGATTACCTTCATCTCCACATTCTGACAATTTCATCAGTGCCTCATCTAGATATATAGTGAAGGGCCTCACTTGCCTTTCTCCTGTGCAAATGAGTAGGTCAAGATTGCAAGCCTATGGGGAGGCAACAGGATCGGGTGAGTTCCTGCTGCCATTTTAATGACTGCCCATTTTGTGTACGGGAGAGAGACTGCGTTAATACCCTAGAAAACTTGTAATGTGATGATAGTGCTAAAATATTTCACTCAGACACAGAATCTGCCAAATCAAACAAGTACATAATTTGGAGTTTTGGAAAGGAATGGGTATCATACAATAGTTAATGAATAGTATTTCCCAAAAAGGTGCTGGTTAACAACTACAGACCACTAATTCTATGGCAGACATTACAACTGTGATAGCTCTAATTTAATGGAAACAAAAATAAATGGGTCATTAATGTAAATATTGTAGAAACCAACTGCTCAGTGTGGAATCTGAGCAATTATGTGCAGCTTTGATCTGCAGTATTAGCAAAAGGCTGTAATTAGAGGTTACTAATACTGAAAGCTAGTTATTGACACATCACTGAAGTAAGACATGTCAAATTACAGGGGTTTTCACTTTAAAGAGAATGACATTGATTAAATAATACATTATGTTTTCCTCACACATGAATCACTGTTGGCGAGATGCAAGGCATTATTAGAATTGGCTCTAATATTAATCTGAAGCCAACTTCCAAGTTAATTGAGAGGAATTGTGCTGGTGAAACACGGGAGCCGAGTCAATGCGTCAATTCTCTAAATTCTTTTTGATCCAGGTAATAAATTTACTATCCATTTTTCACACCTGCAGGCTGCAGTCCAGGCATGAGGTGTATCCACATGATGTGAGCTCAACTCTATATCAAGGAACAATGTCGATCTAGAATTTGAAGGAACCAAAAGCTATTTTCATGGATGCACAATGGGCAAGGGCAGCACCCAGATTTAGTTTTGCTTCCCCTAATTTGCTCCGAGCTGTAGTCACACAGTGTGTACTGTAAGACCACAAGAAACTACAAAGGATCATGAATGAAACCTAATCCACCCACTGACTGTCTACACTTCCCACTGCTTTGGAAAAACAGCCAAGATTATTAAAGATACCACGCATCCCAGACATTCTCTGTTCCAAATTCTTCCATCAGGGAAAAGATACAAAAGTCTGAAGTCATGCACCAACCAACTCAAGGACAACTTCTTCCCCGCTGCCATCAGACTTTTGAATGGACCTATCTTGCACTAAGTTGATCTTTCTTGACACCCTAGCTATGACTGTAACACTGCATTCTGCACTCTCTCCTTTCCTTCTCTATGTACGGTATGCTTTGTCTGTGTGGCACGCAACAAACAGTATTTTTCACTGTGCACTAATACATGTGACGATAATAAATAATACCAAATCAAATCAAAATCAGTGACAGGAAAAAGACATGGTTTATGGAAGCTGAGGAAATAAGCAGCAAGGTCATTATACCCGCTCTTGGATGGAGTGCATATAGTGATTTAATAACCTAACCAGAACAGGAAAATGAGTATACTAACTGATTCGATGCATTCGATGGTGTAAACCCTCCTCCCCTATATTTCTTTATGTTACCAAGGATGTTCCATCATATTACCCCTCACATCCATGTACTTTGCACCATCACTCAGCTTTCTACGCACTTTATCATTTCCCTCTTATCCTCCCACCATTGCCACTCAGTCCAAACTTTATGCGATGTAATGTAATGTACCTCTCATTAGTCACTCTCATAAAATACATTGCATTGATCAGGTCAATCAGAACCTGACCTTATCCTTTTACGAGTCAATCTTGTTGCTCCCAGTCAGAGATAAGAGCACAAATGACAATGAGAAAACTGAAGTTGTCTCCAAAATTGATGCAGGTCATAGATAGAGAAGAAAATGCCAGGCATCCTTCTTAAGCAGAGGTCAAGAGTTAGGGAACTGACTGACAGTTGCTGGCAAAGTTGCAACTATTTCTGACACACATCTACTGACTTTGAGGCAGATTGGCCGATCTCATTCATCTTGCCAGCACTGTCAGCGAGAATGGAGAAGTTGGGGGGAGTGAGAGGATGTGAAGAAGAACCTGCCACTGGGCAATTTGTCATTAATAACCTGGTGGCAGGATTTCTACTTCTCGAAATTAGGTAGCCAGGCCTCAAAGAGCTGCTGACCATGCAGAGGCTAGAAGTGTTCATGCATCTGTAACGCCACTGTGAATACCGGCAATTGCACCCCCCCACCCCCACCCACCACTACCACCACCACCACCACCACCACCACCACAACCACCTTACACTGAGAAACCCGCTGGACTGGCAGTTTGACCTATCCCTCAGCTGGTTTAGTCCCGTTGGCAATGGGATGAAACCCTTAAATAGGTATAATAGGTATTAATTTTACCATCTAGCAGGGAAGCATTCAATCCAAGCTATCCAATCCAACTCGCATCCTGATCTTTTCTGTCTGAAAGGCTTCAAAGTTTTGAAAAAGCTGTTTTAACTCAAGGACTTTCTGCCAAGAGGAATTGAGGCACCATCTGTAATAACTGAGGTTTCATTCAAATGAAACAATCAGAACTTTAAATACACACTGAACTATGGTTCAATCTTGTCTGCATTTTGATGATATTCATGAGCTCTGGTAAAAGTTGGAGATGTAAAATTTAAATGTCAGTGACAATTAACCTAAAAAGTCTTCATCAAAGGCAGAAGCGAAAGATAAGAATGGGAAAAACCAACAAGTCAAGGTGCCAAGCGCTGGCAGTTGTGGCAAAGCTTTCTGATTCAACAAAAAGGGCATTCACCACAAGGAAACCATAAATTCCTTTTCAAGGATCAGCCGTCCATACATAATGTTTCCACTGCGGCAGCATTTAAAAGGTATGTGGGATTAGAATGTAGACAACACATACCCTGCATTACACTGGAGAAGAAAGCATTACTGCAGGAAAACATAGCAGATGTGAAATAGACTTTCAACTTCTGAAGTGTTTGATTTCCTGAAAGGAACATGCTACTGTTGATGTGTGAGGCAAATGTATAACCCATTGTAGTGAAGGCAGAGAAAGCATATTATATGGGTACAGAATTTATCACTGAAATGCGTATGAGTTCAAGGGCTGTGTTTAATTGTGAGTGCTGTCAATTTCTGCTGGACACTCTGCTCTATCTAACCTACATACCACTTGACTACATATTTCCTTTGCTTACTTCTACCTTCTTTGCAGCCAAGAGTACAGGCTCAATTTTAGTCTTTCTGGCTACAAAGACTTCCTTCTACAAATAACCAAGTTGTGCAGACGCAGCAATTGCAGATGATCTTCAACAGCTTCTCAGAACAACCCAGCCCAACTGTACATTCCATTGGAGTTCAAGTGGGGAGAACAAGCCACATGGCATTTCCTGTCTGCCTTGGTGTATTAGTTCTGTACTGATGTTAACCGAAGTGCCATCAATGAGCCCTTGCACGTTGTGGAACACAGCCACCTAGGGAAGTGATGATTCCACGAGTTGTTCCCTTCTTTCTTCCTGTTTATTCTCGAGGTCAATGGTGGCATCAAACGATCCTGTAGCAAAAAAGGATCAATGTGCAACTGGCTTCGTCCACAATGGACAGATTATTTCTCTGCTTGATGTAGCCTGAATGCCAGGCTCCAGTACAATATGAACAACAACCATCTTCACAGATAGTGAGGCAAGTGTTTGCTGACACTGTCAAGTGGTTGAACATGAGCCATATCATGGGCTGTGTGTCACTGATTTGAACGTTCCTGTCTTCCATCTGCAGAAATTTATCTTTCTTGTTCACAGTTATTGGCAGGCTCAACAGAATGCCTCTGCTCAACAAAGTGTTTGCAACAGGAATGCTGCTAGATATTCACCAGAAGGATTGTTACACTGCAGATAACAGTGGCAAGTGACAAAAAGGAAAACACACAATTATAATGCCCAAAGCCTCACTTTGGCAAGTCAAATGCAGCAGCCAAATTACAACTCTTGCAGAAGGCAAATTAGGTTCAAGCACTGGTGCCTTTCATTTTATCTGGGAATTTCTTAAGGGACCAAATATCACACAGTCACAACACTTCAGAATCATTAATGAGGTTAATGCACACTAATAGTGCAGTTTCCAATAAGTCTAGCTCATGTGAAATTTGGATTTCAGCAACATGTGGGTTTATCCAATTCCAAGATCCTAAGTTGTTGCAGCAATGGGTCACTTTTGCAGTGTAACATTAGAAAATGAGTACCATCACCTCAAATTTTAACATAGCTTTGCGTGTCACTGATGCAAGATGTTAATTGTCGTGATAATAATGCAAATTTATAAGGAAATTCCAAGGACTGCATCTGCCCGGCAATGTGGAAAATTGCCCAGCCATATCCTATACATAAAGAACAGGACAAATCCAACTCAGTCAATTACTACCCCATCAGTCAATTCCTAATCATCAGTGAAGCGGTGGATGGGGTCATCAACAGTGCAATCAAGCAGCACTTGCTCAGGACAAACCTTGCTCACTGATTTTCAGTTTGGATTCCATCAGGATCACTCAGCTCCTGACTTCTTCACAGCTTTAATTCAAATATGGACAAAAGAGCTGAATGCCAGCCGTAAGGTGAAAATGCCTGTTTCTTGACATCAAGGCAGCATTTGAGCAAATACGGCTTCAAGGAGTCCCAGTAAAATTGGAGTCAATGGGATTAAGGCGAAAAAACTCTCTGCTGATTGGAGTCATACCTGGCACAAAGAAAGATGGCATAGTATTTGGAGAGCAATCATCTTGATTCCAGGATGGCAGGAGTTTATTCTCCAATAATATCAGTTAGTTAAGATGCTGAAGACTAATGATAACCTAAGTAACCGTGCCCTAAGATCTCATGAGTTGGTTAAAAAAAAAACAGAAAATATTATAAGAAGCAGTGGTTGGCTTTCTTCAGGCGTCAGACACATTTATTTGTGTTATTTTAAAAGGACACTACTAGTGTAGCATCCTAGGCCCAACCATCTTCAGCTGCCTCATCAATGATCTTCCTTTCATCACGAGTAAAAAGTGGGGATGTTTGTTAATGATTGCACAATGTTCAGCACCGTTCGCTATTCCTCAGATACCGAAGCAGTCCACGTCCACGCACAGCAAGACTGCACAATATCCAGTCTTGTACTGACACAAAACAAGAAACATTCATGCTACATAAATGCCAGGCAATGACCATCTCCAACAAGAGAGAATCTAACCACTACTCCATGATCTTCAATTACATTACTGTCACTGAATTCCCCCACGATCAACATCCTAGGGGTTACTGTTGACCAGAAACTGAACTGAACTAGCAGTAAAAATAAAGTGGTGGTAACAGCAGATCAGAGGGTCAGAATCCTGCAGTGAGTAATTCACCTCCTGTCTCCCCACAGCCTAAAAATCAACAGGACACAAGTTAGAAAGTGATAGAATATTCTCCACTTGCTTAAGTAAGTACAGTTCTAACAGCTTTCAAGAAACTTGACATCACCTAGGACAAATTGATTGGCACCCTATCTAAAAATATTCACTCCCTCCACCACCGACGCACAGCAGCGGCAGTACGTACCATCTACTGCAGGAACTTACAAATAAAAGAAATTACATGAAAGAAATTGGCAAAATAGGCAGGAACTTAGTTATACCAACTGTGATTTATATTCTGATTTTCTTTTAAACCAAGAAAGGTTAAATGTATTCAATGCCCTGAATGGTCTGATGATTTATGACTTTTTAAATAATTCATAGACCATAACAGATTCCAGGAGATAAATTGGACAGCTAGTTTGAAAGAAATTGTGGATTTCTTTGAAACAGTGATGAAACAAAGCAGTACAACTTTCTTTGTTTTTACTAGTTTAGAAAAATGACGATATGTTTGTCTCTGATCCCCAGAGCCATCACTGAGGAATATAATACCACAGCCTAAGATGTGTCAAGGTGGAGAAATTCCTTTTTTCCTGTTACTAATTCAGGATCCAGATGGATGAGTTATGTCAGTCCTGTCACAATAATATGCTGTATTTTACGACAAGTCTACACAAAGTCTGCAAGTAATCTGTCAGTAATTTGTGAATTTTACCTTTTAAAATAACACAAATAAATGTGTCTGACGCCTGAAGAAAGCCAACCACTGCTTCTTATAATATTTTCTGCTTTTTTTTTAACCAACTCATGAGATCTTAGGGCACGGTTACTTGGATTATCATTAGCCCTCAGCATCTTAACTAACTGATATTTTTGGAGAATAAAACAAACTATGGTAAGGCATATCAAAGATTACAGATGAATATTATGGAGTTATGGGGGTAGGGTGGGGAGTAGGCCTGGTTCAAAATGCTTTGTCAGTGTTGGTGCAGACTTGATGGCTTGAATGGCTCCCTTCTGCATTGTAGAATTCTAACATGGGATGCCTAGCAGAACGAGAAGAAAAGCATTCTGCAAGTTGTAATATATTGCTTGATATTGAGAAGTCTTGAAATTAATTAGGAGCAATAATGAGAGTGGAGATGCTGGATAGTTTCCGGGTAAAAACAGCAATGTAGGCTTCATGGGATCAACAGCCAGTTTCTTTGTATAGCAAAAAAAAATGACTTGCATTTATATAGCAACTAGGGGGAGTCACAGTCACTGGGGGCTGAATTTTCAATTGCTTGTGGTGGGCCAGCAATATGGCACATTAACCATCAGGTTGGTATGAGGAAGGGAGGTGTTGGCTGAGTGAGATTATCACTAAACTATTAATCCAGAAACTCAGTTAATGCTCTTGAGATGCTGGTTCAAATCCCATCACATAGTGAAATTTAAATTCAAATAAAAATGCCTGGAATTAAGAATCTACTGATGATCATGAAACCACTGTTGATTGTTGGAAAAACATAGCTGGTTCATTAATGCCCTTTAGGGAAGGAAATCTGCCATCCTTACCCAGTGTGGCCTGTATGTGACTTCAGAGTCACAGCAATGTGATTGATTCTCACTAAGGATGAACAATAAATGCTGCCAGCCAGCAATGCTCATGTCTCCTGAAATAATTAAAAAAAGAGGAATACAGTCCCAATCCCAAGCCATTCTCAGAGAGTTCAGACCAGTGAACAGCTACCTGCCCACAAGCACTGGATTGTCGACTTTAATAAAATTAATGTACCCAAGAGGCCTATTTTAGGCCCCTGGGATTTCCATTTGGAATATGGGCAAATTACAACAAACTGGAACATGTCCAAGCCAATGTTGTAGGCTCTGGGCAGGAAAGAGGGGAGGGCTGCACTTGAACCCAGATGGGAACTGGTGTTCTTATACGTGAGTAGTGTAACTTCCTAATAGACATGGAAACTCAAGACTGAAAGGGCAATGAAGTTCAAGTTAATAGCTGGCCTTCCACAAATGAAAGCTATGATGGGTTGTACACACATCGCCATCAAAGCACTATAATAGACCACTCTGGGACATTTTAAACCTTTGCTTACAATGCCGTTCAGTCATTGCGAGAAAGCCTATTTCAGTAGTGGACTTTTTCTCAGGATAATATCTCATTCCCCTTCCTTCTTGCTGTTCTGACTGGAGGCTGTGCCACCTCACACCCAGTTACCATGGTTTTGGTTGCAAAATGTTGTCTCCATCTTTCCGGTTGATGCTGCCTGTGTCCGTTCGGCTATTTGTGTTGATGGGGACACACTCAACATTTGTGTCATGAAACCAGAACCAGAGACAAATGTTTGATTCAGTCAAACAGCTCAAATTGACCGGATGCATTTATAATGTCGTCCTTATAATGTCACAAGTGGTTCCATGTTCAAACATATTGGCCTGATGTGCTTACTACAGCAATAATTACTGCCATGCTCTCTTTATGGGGGCAGGAGCATTCCTTTTACTTGCTGTTACAGGTATCTCTCTGGCTTTTGACCTCCTGCACGAAGATCTCCAGGTCCTGGTTTTAGAACCAGGATGTATTTAATCATAGAATCCCTACAGTACAGAAGGAGGCCATTTGGACCATTGAGTCTCTGTGGACCACATCCCACTCAGATCCTATTCCTGTAACACCACACATTTACCCTAGCTAGTCCCCTTGACACTAGCATCAATTTAGCTAGCGTCAATCAACATAACTCGTACATCTATGGATGAAACTGATGCACTCAGAGAAAACCCATATAGAGAGTTTCGGGGAGAACGTGCAAACTCCACACAGTGACCTGAGGCCGGAATTGAACCTGGGTCCCTGGTGCTGTGAGGCAGCAGTGCTAACCACTGTGTTAGCATGCCTTCAATCAGCCTCAGTTATACTGCACTTCTGGGACATTCTGCCATGACAATGAATGAAGCATACAGATAAGTCATAATTCTCTTTTTATGTCACAATACACAGTACACACGTGCAATTCCTGCTGGACCCTTGAGTAGTTCATAGACTTGTATTGATGGGAGTAACTGTTCATGGGCTTTGTGTAGTGTGCTCTTGTGTAAGCGCATTGCTGCTGGGGGAGATAGTGGAAGCGAATATGGTAGTGAGTTTTAAGAGGCGTCTTGATAAATACATGAATGGGATGGGAATGGAGGGATATGGTCCTCGGAAGGGTAGGGAGTTTCAGTTCAGTTGGGCAGCATGGTTGGTGCAGGCTTGGAGGGCTGAAAGGCCTGTTCCTGTGCTGTAATTTTCTTTGTTCTTTGTTCACCTCAGGATGTCATGGTGTAGTCTGAAGCTTACATGACCCTGCTAGAATATTCCCTTGGAGCCACACATGTCTGCAAGAACAATGAGTTGATATCATGGTTCTGGGTGATGCACTTTTAAGTGCCCACACATGAAAATGTAAACGATGAAATGACATGTGACTGGACATGAAGGATATGCATCTGGTAACTTGAGACCTTCCCTGAGGTTCCATGCTTATTTCACCTGTTGTACAGTGTTGTAACCCATTGTAGCTGCAAAGATGCAGACATCTGCAGGGTTAGGCGTGGTGGATGTTTGCAACAGTGAACATCTGTGTGGACACACCTTACATATTTGCAATGGGCAGACTTCAGCAAGTTTTGTATGGAAGTCTCTTAATGGGGTATCTCTAACAACAATAATAACCAGTTGGCCAACATTTAAAACTTATATGCACATGACAACATTATACACATCTTTGCCATCCATCCACAAATTCTTCCCTGTCACAGTGAGTGACTTCCTTTATTTAGGGCCTGAGTTTGAAAAGCCCGCCTCCTAAATCAGGCCTGCCTTTGCAGGAGTGTTCTAGGGTTGGATGGCCCAACTTCAGCCTGTATCCGTCTCACAGCAATGATGATCAAATATCCAGAGTCACTTTTTCCTAAAGTGGGCGCACGAGGCTGGGAATTTTCTCAACATCTGCTATCCACCATGAGCATAAAAATTCAACCCAATGATCCAGTGCATGGATTTGACCAATTACACAGTGAATCAATACATTGGTTTACACTAACTTGATGATCTAGTGTAGTGCTGTGCATTACACAGTTATCCACAGCACCGGTTTGAACACAGCACAAGCCTCAGAGTCCTGTTACAATAAATCTGAAAAGGAAAGAGATATTGAACCAACAAATCCACAATTTGCGACATCTCAAAGTCACAACCAATAATCTGCCCTTAAGAAATTCTGCTGTCGCCGGAGTAACCTCTCCAGCAACATCACGTTGGATGATGAATATCTGGCAGGCTCACCCAAGCTTCGGAGACAGTATGGAGCTCATGGGGCATGGACAACCTAACAGTGGCACATAAAGCAATTAATTTCATTCCATCTTCACTGCTGAAGATCTTGATGTGACATCAAGTGGCAGGACAAAATCCCCAACACCTTATTATGCCTGTTATTGAGAGCAAGATCATCAGAGCTCAGCTTTGCTGAACTGGCCATGTGATTCTTACACACTAAAAGAGTGAAGCTCCAGTCAGTTGAACATGGGAACCCGCAACATAAATTTTCCTTCATATAGATATAAAAGCATCCTGAAAATTAATCTCAGACCCTATATGTAGTATCCAATGCATGTGAAAAATCAATTGTGGATAGATCTAATTGGAGAAATTTTTGTCATCGAGGATTTCAACATTTGCCTTCCTCCTCCCCATCTTGCAAAGCCTTCCTGCCCCTCTGTCTTCCATCATCCCCCACCTTCAAACCCTTACAATGTGTTCCTGGCTTTTTAACCCCTTTTGTGTCAGCTATCCTTTCCCATCCACCTCTCTATCAGTAAAAATCCTGGAACTCCCTTCCAAATCAATATTGTGGGTTTATCTACCTCAGTTCGGCAGCAACAGTTCAAGAAGGCAGCTCACACCTTTTCAATGGCAATTGAGATGGGTAACAAATGCTAGCTTTGTTGTGATACTCAAATCCCAGAAGTGAATAAAAATAAACACTGTGTAGGACTTAGAAGGCATTGAAGTTGTCATTTACTCTCATGGCAAGGAAGGGACAAAGATCTGTGCTGTTGGCTCTGCTATTTACTCTGCTAGTTACCATTATTATTAATTAATTAGATGACATGATTGAAAATGAAATATCCAGGTTTACCGAAGTCATGAAGTTTGGTGATATAAGTAGTGCAAACATGATACTAAGTTACAAAGAGACATTGATGGACGAAGTGAGTGGGCAAAACTGCAGGAGGCAGATTTCAGCATTCATTTTGGTGAAAAACCAGGAACAGGTGGGGTGAGGGTGGGGATCTAGTCAGAATTCATGGCTCAGGTATATTGAGCACTAAAACAGAGTTGCATGGATAAAGTTAATTTATTTGTCACAAGCAGGCTTACATTAACACTGCAATGAAGTTACTGTGAAAATCCCTTAGTCACCATACCCTGGTGCCTGTTTGGATGTAGAGATGCCGGCGTTGGACTGGGGTAAACTCAGTAAAGTTTTACAACACCAATTTTAAATCCAACCAATTTATTTGATAGTAAATCCGCGAGCTTTTGACGCTATGCGCCTTCGTCAGGCAAATGCAGTGTTCTGATCTGCAGAGGCGCTCATATCCACACAGACAGTTACAGATTGCTGATTAGAATGCAAATCCTTACATCTAACCTGCTATTCAAGTGTTAAAGTGGCTAACAAAGTGTGTGAAGGGAATCCTGAGCGTTGGTTAGAGAATTGTGTATTTTCTCCAGACAGAACAGTAAGTGAGGTTTTTTGCTAATCCAGGCAAGTTACGGGGGTTACAGATAGTGTGTCATGAAGCCAAGATCCCTGTTAAGACTGTCCTCATGTGTGCGGAGCTTGGCTATCTAGACTGATAGACTGATAGACTGATAGACTGACAGTTCAGCAACTCTGCACTGTCGTGTGTCACGAAGGCCCCCTTGAAGAACATTTACCCGCAGGTCGGAGGCCGAATGCCCATGACTGCTGAAGTATTCGCCCACAGGAAGGGAACTGTTTTGCCTGTTTGGATACACTGAGGGAGAACTTAGCATGGCTAATGCACCTAACCAGCATGCCTGTTCACAGAATCATAGAAAATTACAGCTCAGAAACAGGCCTTTGCGCCCTTTTGATCTGTGCCGAACCATTTTTTGCTTAGTCCTACTGACCTGCACTTGGACCATATCCCTCCACATCCCTCTTATCCATGAACCCGTCCACGATTTTCTTTAACGTTAAAAGTGATCCTGCATTTACCACTTTATCCCGCAGCTCATTCCGCACTCCCATCACTTGCTGTGTGAAGAATCCCCCCCCAATATTCCCTTTAAACTTTTCTCCTATCACCCTTAACTGAAGCCCTCTGATTTTTTTTCTCCTCCAGCCTCAGTGGAAAAAGCCTGCTTGCATTCACTCTGTCCATACCCATCAAAATCTTGTACACCTCGGTCAAATCTCCCCTCGTTTTTCTACGCTCCAGGGCATAAAGTCCTAACCTATTCAATCTCACACTGTAACTCAGCTTCTCAAGTCCCAGCAACATCTTTGTGAACCTTCTGTGCACTCCCTTAATCTTATTTACATCCTTCCTGTAACTAGGTGACCAAAACTGTACACAATACTCTAAATTCGGCCTCATCAATACCTTATATAACCTTACCATAACAGTGCCTTATATAACCTTACCACAACATTACACTTGATACTCCGATTTATAAAGGCCAATGTACCAAAAGCACTCCTTATGACCCTACCTACTTGTGATGCACTTTTAGGGAATTCTGTAACTGTATTTCCAGATGCCTCTGTTCAACTCCATTCTTCAGAATCCTACCATTTATCCTATACGTTCTACTTTGGTTTGTCCTTCTAAAATGCAATATTTCACACGTCTGCATTAAATTCCATTTGCCATTTTTCTGCCCATTTTTCTAGTTGATTCAACTCCTTCTGCAAGCTTTGAAAACTTTCCTCATTGTCCATTATATCTCCAATCTTTGTATCATCAGCAAATTTGCTGATCCAATTTACTACATTATTATCCAGATCATTGAAATAGATGACAAACAACAATGGACCCAACACCGATCCCTGTGGCACACCACTCATCACAGGCCTCCACTCAGAGGAGCAATCCTCCACAACTACTCTCTGGCTTCTTCCATTGACTTCCACAGACTTCTTACTGTGTTTAATCCAGTCCAACCCAGCATCTCTACATCATTCTTCCATTGAGCCAGTGTCTAATCCAATTTACTACCTCCCCACACTGAACCTTCCTAACTAACCTCCCATGAGAGACCTTATCAATGGCCTTGCTGAAATCCAGGTAGACAACATCCACCACCTTCCCTTCATCCACTTTCCTGGTAATCTCTTTGAAAAACTCTAATAGATTGGTCAAACATGACCTACCATGCACAAAGCCATGTTGACTCTCCTTACTAAGTCCCTGTCTATCCAAATATTTGTTGATCCTATCCCTTATCATACGTTCCAATAACTTGCCCATCACCGATGTTAAACTTACTGGCCTATAATTCCTGGATTTCTTCTGTTGCACTGTGACAGGAAACCAAAGCACCCAGAGAAAACCCAAGCAGACATGGGAGGAACATGCAAACTCTGCATGACCCAAGCTGAGAATCGAACCCAGATCCCTGGCACTTTGAGGAGCAGTGCTAACCACTGTGCCCCCTTACTAATATACAATGCAAAATACTGTGGATGCTGCAAATGTGAAACAAAAATATTATGCCGGAAATATTTGACATGTCTGACAGCATTTCCAACATTTTCTATTTTTACACAAAAAATGAAGTAACTGAAAAGAAAAGAAACCAAAAAGCCAAATAGGATGTTAGTCTTTATAATGGAAGGGCGAAACGATGAACTCAGAAAGTTTTGCTACAGCTATACTAAGCCTTGATTCGACTATATCTGGTATACTAGGTACTGTTCTGGCCACTACACTTTAGAAAGGATACATTGGCTTTGGAAACTGTACAGTACAGACTCATCTGCACATAATGGATTAAATTATGTGGATGTCTTACTTTTTCTGCTGGTAATGGAGTCTAGATGTGGAGATGCTGGCATTGGACTGAGGTAAACACAGTAAGAAGTCTCACAACAGCAGGTTAAAGTTCAACCATTTTTTTAAAGCCCAATAAGTTTATTTGGTAGCAAATGCCACTAGCTTTCGGGGCTTTGCCCCTTTGTCAAGTGAATGGGGAGTTCTGATCACAAACAGGGCGTATAAAGGCACACACAGATTACAGAATACTGATTTGAATGCGAGTCTCTATAGTTAATCAAGTCTTAAAGATGCAGACAATGTGAGTGGAGATAGCATTAAGCATAGGTTAAAGAGATGTGTATTGTCTCTAAAAGGACAGTAAATGAGATGGTGCAAATTCAGATAGTGTGATACGAACCCAAGATCCTGGTTGAGGCTGTCCTCATATGTGCGGAACTTGGCTATCAATTTCTGCTCAGTGTCTTTGTGCTGTCGTGTGTCGTGAAGGCTGCCTTGGAGAATGCTTACTCAAGATCAGAGGTCGAATGCCCATGACCGCTGAAGTGTTCACCAACAGGAAGAGAACATTCTTGCCTGGTGATTGTCGAGCAATGTTCATTCATCCATTGTCGTAGCGTCTGCATTGTTTCCCCAATATATCATGCCTTGGGACATCCTTTCCTGTAGCGTATCAAATAGACAACGTTGACCAGTTGCAAGAGCATGTACTGTGTACCTGGTGGATGGTGTTGGACTTTAAACTGGTGTTGAGAGACTTTTTCCAGTGGAATCTAGGACTTTTTCCAGTGGAAAACAGAGCTAGACATCCAGAAAGGGAATTGCAAAACACTTCTTCATGCAAAAAAGGATAGAAATGCAGAAAACTCTTGCACAAAATAACAATGGATGCTTGCTCAATTGATAAGGTTAAATCAGTGATTGATAGATTTTTAGTGGACAAGGATATAAAAAGGATATGGAGCCAAGACATGTCAATGAAGTTAGGATACAAATTAATTCAAGGCTGTTTTTATGCGCCTCTGTTGGGCCTATTTTTGACCGAGGGATACATAAAGTAGGATAGGTGTTCACCCTACCATTTTCCCGCATATCCCTCAGCTCAACTGCATAATAGATGGGGTTGGCAGCCACCAAAATCAGCAGACAGCCTGCCATATTTAAGTAGTAATCAAAGGTCAAATGGGCTAGCACTCCTGAGATAGAAACCACCACATCTTTCATCGTTCCCACCTGCTGTAATACACCCAGCACCTACTCCTACCCACCACCTCTCCCTATCCTGCCTAGATATTCTCATACTCAATACTCCAAACTTATCTTTCTCCAAGATCCATTGGGTCTCCCCAGTGAGCAGCTGAGGTCTCATGTTGCTACAAGACGGGTTGGCATGGAACAGGTTGGTTCCAAATTGATTTTACCTCTTTTTTTAAAGTTTATTTATTGCTGTCATGAGCATCCTTGTTACAGTGAAAATCCTCTAGTCGCCACACTCCAGCATCTATTCAGGTACACTGAGAATTTAGTATGACCAATACCTTAATATTCTATTCATGATCTCAGTGAATAGTAGAACAGGTTTGAGAGGCTGAGTGTCTTACTTGTGTTGCTTTATTCATAAATTCTGAGTAATCTTTACACTGATAAGTGAATTTACACTCATTTGCACTTATAAATGTGTATTACTTTGTTTTTGAAAGCTAAATGGTTCTATTCTTAACTTTAATAGCTTAATGCAAATTGGCAGTTTGCAAATATAGTATATTTACAATAGCTAGACATTTTACTTCCTTTTTCACCTTTTAATCATGCATGAAGCAACCTCAGCTAACAAGCATAGTTGAAATTTATGTATAAATATCCACTCCTGACAGAAACTATATCTGCAGGCATTTCAACATTTGAATATATGTTCAAATTTATATTCTGCACAAGATTTCAATAAAGTACAAATATCTGCAAATATAAAACACCTCGTAGAAAATTTCAAAGGGAAGATTCACATGCTGTAACTCTACTGGATTATCTGAGTTGGCAAGGTGGAACTGATGTAAGCTAAGATTAATTTGAGGGGAGTTTATTAGTTTAATAAACTGTCATATTAAATTGTCAGGGAGATGTCTTTGAAATAGTCTGGTTATCATCATGCTAGTCCTTCTAAGCACATGAAAATTTGGGAAAGTTTCCAAGTGCTCTTGAATATCAATGTGCCAGTCTTTGTAAATCTTATTGTAAGTCCCTGTCTTACAGGAAGGTATACTCTTTCGGCAAATATTTGAATGTGAAAGGATTAGAGAAGGCACACATAGTCACCATTAACTGTTCATCTTTACAATAATTAGACTTCATATTTTTGAGATTCCTCATCACTTACATGGCTCTGGGCATATTAATTCTATATGAGATGTGTTGTTTAAGTAGATTTTAAAGTGTTTTGAGTATTTGAGAATATATTCTTCACAAAACCAATTTATCTCACAACTGGCAACAAAGGAAACAGCTATCTGCTAAAACAAATGTTTACTTAAAAAGTGATCCTCAAATATTTTCTCAATGTCTCTCATAAGTTTGAGTAAAAGGATGTAGCACTACATTAATGTTTAGAACATCACCCTCTCAGACATTTAAAACATTTCATTTCTCTTTCATGGAAGAATCTTTGAGTGAATTGCACTACATTACCTTGTGTAAACATTATTATAAATGGTAACTGGTGTTTCATTCACCCACCTGTCCTTTCCAAAATCAAGAAAATAAAAACTCTTGGGAATATTTCCCTCGTGAACAGCAGAATGTTTTCAATCCACAGACACAATGTAATTTTTGGATTTAGAACCATTCTTATCTTTTGATCCATAAAATAAAGTATTTCGTCCCTAAACAGGAGTATGCCCTTGTCTCTCAATTTGTGTTATTTGTTTAAGGATCTCAGGCAGCATTCAGAAAGCCTGATACAACACTCCAATCTCACAGAGAATCTAGGAATATACCCTAGTCCCATTAAGAATCTGGGAGTACATTCCAATCTTATTGAAAATCTGGGAATATATTCCAATCCCACAGAGAATCTGGTAATATACTCCAATCTCTTTGAGAGTCTAGAAATATACTCCAATCCCAGGGAGAATCTGGGAATATACCCCATTCCTATCAAGAATCTGGGAATAATTCCAATCCCATTGAGAATCTGGGAATACACTCCAATTCCACAGAGAATCTGGGTATACACTCCAATCCCATCGAGAATCTGGGAATAAATTCCAATCCCATTGAGAACCTAGGATCATACTCCAATCCCACTGAAAACTTGAGAATACATTCCAATTCCAAAGGTTGGTAATTCATAGAATACACCCAGCAATATAATCATATATCAGCTTTAACCAAAAATATCTGAACTTGACCCTTCTGGAATGTCCCAGCCCTCCTGCCTTTTTACAAGAGCATTTTCTTTTCTACAGTTAGCTTGATCATTGATTATACATGTTTATTTCCCTGTTTACTCCCTCCACTGTCATTCATAAAAATTGATGCAAAGTATTTGATATCTATATCACACCACGAGAGTAATTCTCCCTTCTTAGAACATAGAACATAGAACATTACAGCACAGAACAGGCCCTTCGGCCTTCGATGTTGCGCCGACCAATATAAAAAGCAATGCCCCTCCAAAACTAAACCATTCCCTTCTCTTCCATATACTTATCAACTAACCTCTTAAACGCCACCAAACTTGGAGCATCTACAACAGCTGCAGGCAGGGCATTCCACTCCCTAATCACTCTTTGAGTAAAGAACCTACCTCTGATATCCGTCCTATAACTCATACCCCTTAATTTAAAGCTGTGTCCCCTCGTGCTAGCATGCTGAGTGGTTCTATTCTCTGTTAATATTCTTTAATTTTTTTATTGCTAAGGAAAACCCTACTAAGTGTGCTGCTTATTAAGTATTTGATAATGAGTGTGTATCACAGCTCCTCTGATAGCTGCATTTAACACCCATTTACTTTGTCCAGATTGAAGAATCCTGCTACAGACACCCTGGGCAGAGTTTTCCAGCCATTCAGGCTGGCAGGATTTTCTGATGCTGCTGTAGTGAACGGAGATTTGGCTGAGCACCAGGTTTTCCGTCTTCACTTGCAGTGACAGTGGTATGTGAATGACTGCTAAGATTGTGTCCCATGAGTAGAGTTCTCCCAAAAAATTTCTAATTGTCATAAGGAAAGGAGAATAATCCATACTGGTCTCTTCAGTGTACGTCACATCACAATCCTCTGACACTCAGATCACTGATTGAGCTTCCCCATGCAATATGCTGTTGTTGAGCACAGTGGCCTTGCAGCACCTGACCTCATAGCACCTCCCTTTAATGCAAGAAGTATTCGCAATAAGGTGAAGGAACTTGCAGCTTGGACCAGTACCTGGAACTTCGATTTTGTGGCCATTTCAGAGACATGGATAGAGCAGGGACAGGAATGGTTGTTGCAGGTTCCAGGGTTCAAATGCTTCAGTCGGATAGAGAAGGAGGTAGAAGGGGGGGAGGAGTGGCATTATTAGTCAAAGACTGTATCACAGTGACAGAAAGGAAGTTTGATGAGGACTTGTCTGTTGAGGTAGTATGGGCTGAGATTAGAAACAAGAGAGGAGAGGTCACCCTGTTGGGAGTCTTTTATAGACCTCCTAAAAGTTCTAGAGAGGTAGAGGAAAGGATTGCAAAGTCGATCCTGGACAGGAGTGAAAGTAATAGGGTAATTGTAATGGAGGACTTTAACTTTATTAATATTGATTGGAATAGCTATAGCTCTAGCTCGTTAGAGGGGTCAGTTTTTGTACAAAGTGTGCAGGAAGGTTTTTGACTCAGTATGTAGATAGGCCAACTAGAGGTGAGGCTACATTGGATTTGGTGCTGGGCAATGAGCCAGACCAGGTGGTAGACTTGGAAGTTGGTGAACATTTTGGTGATAGTGACCACAATTCGGTTACGTTCACCTTAGTGATGGATAGGGATAGGCATGAAGCTGGGGGCAGCAGTTATAGCTGGGGGAAGGGTAATTATGAGGCCATAAGAAGGGAATTAGGGTGCATAGGTTGGACTAGGAAACTACAGGGACTGGGAACATCTGAAATGTGGAGCTTATTCAAGGAGCAGCTGCTGCGAGTCCTTGATAAGTATGTCCCTGTCAGGCAAGGGGGAAATGGTCGAGTAAGAGAACCTTGGTGTACGAAAAAAGTTGATTTGATGGTTAAAAGGAAAAAGGAGGCTTATATCAGGATGAGGCTTGAAGGCTCGGTTAGTGCAATGGATAGCTATAGATTAGCCAGGAGGGAGCTAAAGAGTGAATTGAGGAGAGCTAAGAGAGGACACGAGAAGACTTTGTCTGATAGGATTAAGGAGAATCCTAAAGCTTTCTTTAGATATGTTAAGAATAGAAGATTGGTTAGGACAAGATTAGGGCCAGTCATAGACAGCAGTGGGAAGTTGTGCGTGGAGCCTGAAGAGATTGGAGAGGCACTGAACAAATATTTCTCTTCGGTATTCACGCAGGGAGATGTAAATGTGGTTGTGGAGAACACTGGGATACAGGGTTGTAAACTGGAAAGTATTGAAGTAGATAAGGAGGATGTGCTAGATATTCTTGAGGGTTTGAAGTTAGATACGTCCCCTGGGCCGGACAGGATTTACCCTAGGATTCTCTGGGAGGCGAGAGAGGCGATTGCAGAGCCTCTGGCTCTGATCTTCAGGTCGTCGTTGGTTACAGGTATAGTGCCGGAAGACTGGAGGATAGCGAATGTGGTCCCATTGTTCAAGAAGGGAAATAGAGACTTTCCAGGGAATTATAGGCCGGTGAGTCTTACTTCTGTTGTGGGCAAAGTATTGGAGAGAATTATTAGGGATAGGATTTATAGTTATTTAGAGAGAAATGAATTGATTGTGGATAGTCAGCATGGTTTTGTGAAGGGTAGTCGTGCCTTACTAACATTATTGAGTTTTTTGAAAAAGTGACCAAAGAGGTGGATGGGGGTAAGGCAGTTGATGTGGTATATATGGACTTTAGTAAGGCGTTCGATAAGGTGGCCCATGGAAGGCTTCTGCAGAAAATGCAGATGTATGGGATTGGGGGTGATTTAGCTAATTGGATCAGGAATTGGCTAGCTGATAGAAGACAGAGGGTGGTGGTTGATGGAAATTATTCATCATGGAGTTCGGTTACAAGTGGTGTACCTCAGGGATCTGTTTTTGGGCCCCTGCTGTTTGTAATTTTTATAAATGATCTGGATGAGGGTATTGAAGGATGGATTAGTAAATTTGCGGATGACACCAAAGTCGGAGAGTGGTAGATAGTGAAGAGGGGTGTTATAGTTTGCAGAGAGACTTGGACAAGTTGCAGAGCTGGGCCGAGAGGTGGCAAATGGAGTTTAATGTGAAAAAGTGTGAGGTAATTCACTTTGGCAGGAATAACAAATGTGTAGAGTATAGGGCTAATGGTAGACTCTTAATAGTGTTGAAGAACAGAGGGATCTTGGTGTATGTGTGCATAGATCCCTGAAAGTTGGCAATCAAGTCGATAAGGTTGTTAAGAAGGCATACGGAGTCTTAGCTTTTATTGGTAGGGGGATTGCATTTCGGAGCCGCAACGTCATGTTGCAACTGTACAAAACTCTAGTGCGGCCGCACTTGGAGTATTGTGTGCAGTTCTGGTCCCCACATTATAAGAAAGATGTGGAGGCATTGGAGAGGGTACAGAGGAGGTTTACAGGATGTTGCCTGGTATGGAGGGCAGGTCTTATGAAGAGAGGCTGAGGGATTTGAGGTTGTTTTCGTTAGAAAGAGGGCGGCTAAGAGGAGACCTTATTGAAACATATAAGATGATTAGAGGTTTAGATAGGGTGGACAGTGATAGCCTTTTTCCTAGGATGGAGAAAGCTAGCACGAGGGGACATAGCTTTAAATTAAGGGGTTGTGGTTTTAGGACAGATGTCAGAGGTAGGTTCTTTACCCAGAGGGTGGTAAGGGTATGGAATGCCTTGCCTGCGTCAGTTGTAGATGCACCAAGTTTGGTGGCATTTAAGAGGTTAGTAGATAAGTTTATGGATGAAAAGGGAATGGTCTAGGTTAGAGGGTCACTGCTTGTTCCTAATTGGTCGGCGCAACATCGAAGGCTGAAAGGCTTGTTCTGCGCTGTAATGTTCTATGTTCTATGTTCAAAACCCTCTAGCACTCCTTGTCACAATCCTTCCTTGCCAAAGCATGGCCCCCAATACTTCCACCCGATTGCCCCAACCCGTAACACTGCACTACCTTCCATCATCGGGCATTCAAACCTCACTTCTGCCCCCACAGGAGAAGATGGCCCATAATCACCACGAGTGGCTGAAGACTGAAGGTGGGCTGCCCGAACTGAGGATTCTCATTGAGATCGTGGGGTGTGCAATGGAGCTATTGGGGGAGTCCATGGAGACACCCATGACCAACAGCCAAGGCAGGAGTGTGCCACAGAACTGAGAAGCCATAAAACCTTCATTCATGTGACCTTTCTCCAGTAAGTTGCAATTTGCCCAGATAATTGTCCCTTCTTTGCTCTTACCCATGTGCCTTATTTTTTCAGGAGACAACACCTGAAGCTGGTCAAATCAGAGTCAGCACCCCACTCCTGCGGCCTCCATTGCGACCTCCTGCAAAAAGATTGCTGCCATTCAAAAGGGTCCAAGAAGATAACAAACTGCTACAAGCTGGACGCAGATAGAACTTTTTGCCTCAAACACTGTTTTCCCTGCTATTCACGTTAATAGGTGCATGGCAAGGTGATAAGATCACAGCCAATGGATTTCAATCAGGGGCCTTGTTATGACTTGAGCTGTCTGGATTCCTCTAATTAGTAAGCTGTTGGATCTTATCTTCAGTAATTTTTGACCTCCAAAGAGGTAACCAACCTGTTGCTATCTGTCATTTTAGTATCAAACTGTTATCAGCAAAAAGAGCTCTGTCCGGATACAATTGTTAAACCCTGTCTGCATTATGAACTATTAGAACATTGGAATTAGTGCCTTGAACCATAATTCACTTCTACATGTCTTCTCCTCTTATAAACATCTCATTCTGGAAAAATGGACCACGATGTAACAGACAACCAACCTACCCTCTGAAGAAACACTCCATCAGACTTTTGATCTGGGCTCATGTAAAACCATAACTTGTGGTCTAGCCCGGTACCTCTTTCTTTCTCTTATCCCTGTTTTATTGTGTGAGTGGAAAAGGATAAGTCATTACAAAATACCTTTCACACTATTATGACCCAGGCCAGAGTCTCTAAGGTGTTTTATGAAGAAAGCCTAGACCCTATGAATTTGACCCGGATGAGCATAAAATGCTTTACTCCAGATATGATTCAAGTGACCCTCTAGGAAGCTTTTATTAAACACAGTTAATCTATAATAAGAAAAATTAGCATGGCTTTTGCCAATCAAAAAACACAACCATGATGTAGTATAAACCTTAACAGCTAGCTGTGATGTTCCAAGTCAAATAACACTCCACAAACATACGCTTCTCTAGCTTGGCACAGGAAACAATTGCACTCATGTGATGCTGGATTTTGCAGCCTTTTAACACCTGCAATGAATCGGTCCTTTGGATGTTTGATTAAAATTCTGAGACTTCCCAGTCCTGTGACTGTCAGCATGTCTCTGAAGATAGAGAGGGAGAGACAGAGACAGAGACACTACCTGCCTCCACCAGCTTCTAACTGTAATTCACAGACAGCAGAATTTTCAACTCCAGAGTGAGGGAAAAACAAGAGCCACAGTTTTCTGTCTCACATCTAAACAGCATTTGAGAAAAATAAGACTAAAATCTTGGTTGTTTCTATTGAGGGGCGGGGGGGTAGGAGACTGACCTGTCAATCATGCTCTACCCAGTAATTCCAAAAAAACCATATCTCAGCATTAATCCAGGTTAAACCAAACAATATGTCCATTATATTGCTTCGGTAACAATTAGAGGACACCGGCTACAGACGAAATGATGGCCAGTAAAATGCTTGAAGCTGCATGATAAAACCTGCAAAGAAGCATGATTAAAATATATGTCTTGAAGGCACAATATTGTCATACCTCCCCCTTAAGAAAAAAATGAACCATCAATATTCAAAGATGGCTCCATTTTTCAAAACATTATAGTTTTATGTTACTACTAGTACCCTATTATAGAGATATATTATATCTATATGTATACTTCATCAAATCAAAGCATGCTAACATAACCTCCTCGGATAACTTTAATGTAAAATTTGATCTTTGATCTAATTGTATTTCTGTTCATATTCCATATGTAGTAAAAAATCTAAGTAATTCCTCTAAGTCATTTTAGCTATAATATTGTATCATGGAATGGCCTCTGGAAATCAATAATACACATCCATTATGGTCAATAGATTTTGATTCTCACTTTACATTTTAGGGAGGGGTCCTACACAATCATTTCAGACCATTGTAAAATGTTCCTCAAATGCTGGAATGGTATTAAGGATGCTGGTTTTATCACTGCTTGAGGTTTCCTGGACTAGGAATACTATATCCTCCACCTATTCTTTTTCTTTTCCAACAGTCTGATCAAATATTATTCTTGATAATTGAACTGCAACTTCTTTGCTTTAACTCTTTGTTTTCTCCTCCTGTCCTAACCCATGACTCTCTGACCATGTTACCACACAATCAGGAAAACTCCCGAGATATGTATCCGAGAGAGTTGTTTGATTTTCAACAACAGTAGGCATCACTCTCATCTGTGATTGTTACCCAAAATAATCTGTATCTCTGAACAAGATAATTTCTTTATTATACCTACTATCACTTCACCACTTTTCACTGGGATCTCCAACCTCACCTCATATAATGGAACATTGCTCTTCTCAAACTGAATTCCACATATTATCATATTTTCCAGCAGTATTCTTTCCAAATTCCATATCTGCTCATCTATTATCATCAAAGTTAGACTTTTCCCCATATCTCTTAAAGTGTTAACTTCTTTACCTACTCTTTCTGGCTCACATGAGTAAACTTTACCTACACATATAAATTCTTTGAAGGGATCTGGCACTGTCTTATTGATCAGCCCCTACAAGGCTGTACATTCTTTTGCAGCTATTTAGCTTTAACTGGGGTTTCCTTTACCATTTTAACAAACCACACTGTCTTATCTCGTTTTACCACATCTGTTCTCCCAGTGCTTTTCTTAAACCACCGACAATGCAACCTTTTGTCTTCTACTTTATTACAGTGAAAACATTGGAGATTTTTCATTTCTCTTTCATCCTCATATTTTCTTTTTAACCTGAGGTACACTGTCTTTATCATTCCCTCTGTGATCTCCTTTACCTTTACCACCTGAGGATTTTCTTTTCCTCAGTTTCTATCCCTATATTCCATCAGGGTGGAACTGATGTCAGACCCAACTTTGATTTATGAATGAATTCATAATCATCTGCCATTTCTGCTGCTAATCTCTCAGTTTTAACCCTCTGCTCTTCCACAAGACCTCTTACTACAACAGGAAGTAAGTTTTTAAACTTCTCTGAAGTAATTATTTCTCTAAGAGCTTCATGTGTCAGGTCTATTTTTAAAGCCCTTATCCACCTATAAAAATTACTCTGTTGGATCCTTTCAAATTCCATGGACATTTGATCCGGTTCCTAGATTTTTAAACTGTTGTCTACAGGTCCTGGCAATTGTCCATATGCACTTGAACTGGTTTTTTTCCACTTCATCATAATCCCCGGATATCTCCTCTAATAGTGACACAAAACCACCTCACTAGTTGTACTTGCCAACTTTTATCAAATCAATAACACCAACACAATATGTGGCTATTTCATTTGTTTAGCTACTTCCTCAAATGAAATGAAAAAGGCTTCCACATCCTTCTCATCAAACCTAGGCAATAATTGGACATATTTAAGTAGCTCCCCACAAAGCCTCTGACTGCAATAGTGTCATGCTTCCTCCCCGTCCTCATTTCTACTCCCAGACTTTTCCCTTCATCTCTGCCATTTTAAATTGACATTCACTTTTTATTGCCAGTTTCTGAAGTTCAAATTCTCTTTTTCCCTTTCCTCTCTGTCTGTTTACCCCCTGCTTGCAATTCCAGCAGTTTCATTTCTTTGTCATTCTTTTCTTTGTTTGGCTGTTTCTACTGCAATGGACTCCCTTTCTCTTACTTTTGTTTCAAATTCAAGGTGCTTTAATTCTTTTTCATGCTCAAGCTGTTTCACTTGTAATTGAATTCTAGTCATTTTCACTGAGCGCAGTGGGCCAGGAAATTCAAGTGGCCCCTGAAGCACAAGTTCCATGCTGGGTGTCCCGCTCCAATAGCCAGTGGTGGTCGGAAGCCTGGCATTACAGGAATTGTGGGGCTGGCCAACAATCGGGGAGGCTGGCAGTGCTGATAGATCCGCGCATGCTCAGTGATCCACTCAGTGCTATGCACCCATTCTCTCCAATGCAGCTAGATCCTGCCTCCTCATTTTTAACGTGATTCACGCTAATGATGAACAGACTGTGGGATATTCACTTTTAAACCCCTACTGAAAAAAAAGCATGATTTACTCTAGTTTTCACATGAATTTGACATAGAATATTTTGGGAGAATCTTGGCCTCTGACTGTATTTCTGGTCATTTTAAACATTGAACTATCGCTACAATTATTACAGCCTTCCTCTCCCTGTTAGGTAATGGTAACTGCAGTGTTTTTGCCAATTGCACAAGCTTTGTTTCAGTCACTTTTTGTAAACCACCCTGAGTGATTACTTCCACCCCCTGGAACATGCTTTCTAATACCTCTCCTGAATGGCTTGGCCCTAACTTTTACAGTCTTTAACTCAGGGAATCAGTTTATCTTTATTCCCCCTGTCCTTCTCTGTAAATATTTTGTAGATTTCTATTAGATTTCCTCTTGAAGTTATAACTTTGAGAAAATAAAGACCTAATTTGTCCAATCTTTCCTTGTAATAGAACCCTTAAAGTTCAGGTGTTTCTAAACCTGCTTTCTTTTAAACCTGCCCTGAACTCCTCCAGACCAAAATATCCTTCATGAGGAATGCTCATACCAGCACACAGTACTCTCAGTAGATCTAAATATAATTTTGTACAAAGGTAGCTTAACTTCTATGTCACTATACTCCAGCCCTTTAGATATGAAGTTCAGCTTTCCATTGAACCTATATATTTTCTGTATCTGTTTAAAGAGTACTTGTCCAATATATCCATCAGTTCCCCTTTATCTATGCCACAGGTTACTGAACTCTAGACTCCAATAAATTGATGAAACATGATTATCCTTCTGCAAAACCAGGTTGAGTCTGCTTGATTACCTTAAACTTAATGAATTGCAGTGCTATAGCTTCTTTGTTAATGGTTTCTAACTTTTTCCCTATATATTAAACTAACATCCCACTTTCTGTCTCCTTCCCTTTTTGGGATGATGGAGTTACAATTGCTATCTTCCAATTTAGTGGAACCTTCCCCAAATCTTGCGAATTCCAGAAAATTAAAACCAATGCATCAATTATCTCACTAACCACTTCTTATAAGACTTTAGGATGGAGTCCATCAGGTCCTTGGCACTTGCCAGCCTGCAACTCCAACAATTTACTTTGTACCAGAGTTCTGGTGATTGCAGTTTTCCTGAGCTCCCTCGTTCTCTTTTATGTTCTGGTTTATAGCTGCTTCTATAGTGAAGACTGTTGCAAAATGCAGTAATTGAGCCCAAAACATTGTGTGATTTCAGTAGGAACATGGACATAGAATTGGCTGTGTAATAGGAGAAAGAATACTGGTTAATGGTTATTTTTCAGACTGGAGCAAAATTCTCTAGAGTTTTGTATTGGGATCCATGGTTTCCTGATAATATATTGATGATGAATTCCAAAGTACATAAACAAGTTGGTGGAATGAACATATAGGTGTGAGGTGATTCATTCATTCAGAGGTATAACAAGGAGTACAATTCAAAAGAATGTGCAGGAGAAGAGAGACCTAGGTGTGTATGTACATTAGTTATTAAAGGTGGAGAGAACAGTTCACAAAATTTACAGTGTCCTAGGTTTTATTAGTAATGGCATAGAGTACAAGAGGCAGGAGGTGAGCTGAACTTGTATATTTCATTAGTTAGAGTTCAGTTAGAGTAATGTTTACAGCTCTGAATGTCGCACTTTAGAAAAAATGTGAATATATTGCAGGGAATGCAGAAAAGGTTCATGAAAGTGGCTGCAGGAGGAAAACTTCAGTTACGAAGATAGATTGGAGAAGTTGGGACTGTTGTCCTTTCCATCTGGAGTATGTTAATATCAAGGCTGGGATTTTCCGATTTCATTTGCCCCACCACCAGAATCAGAGAAAACAGAGAATTTGGTGCCAGCCAAAACTCTATTCACAGTAGGGGGGACTGGAAAATCCCAGCCGTGGGCAAGGTCAGAGAATTCCAGCCCAAGTCTGTATGAACAACTTATAAGTGTATGTAGAGAAATATACAAAAAAAGAGAAGCAGGAAGAGACCATTTGGCCCTTCATGCTTGGTCTGCTCTTCATTATTTTCATGGCTGATAATCAAATTCAATATCCTGATTAAAATAAAAGCAAATTACTGCAGATGCTGGAATCTGAAACCAAAAGAGAACATGCTAGAAAATCTCAGCAGGTCTCGCAGCATTTATAAAGAGCTAAAAGAGCTGACATTTTGAGTCCAGGTGACCTTTTGTCAAAGCTTTGATAAAGGGTCGTCCGGATTTGAAGTGTCAGCTCGTTTCTCTCCTTACAGATGTTGCCAGGCCTGCTGAGATTTTCTAGCATTTTCTCTTTTGGTTTCAATATCCTGATTCCCCCTTCTCCCCTTGATCCTTTTAACCCTAAGAGCTATATCTAATTCCTTCTTGAAATGACATCAGTTTTGGTCTCAACTACTTTCTGTATTAGTGAATTCCACATATTCACTACCCTCTGGGTGAAGAAATTTCTCCTCACCTCAGTCCTAAGAGTTTTACCTTTCATCTTCAGACTATTATCCCCTAGTTCTGGGCTCCCCCGCTATCGGGAACATTTTTAAATCTACTCTGTCTAACCTTGTCAGAATTTAATAAGTTTCTGTGAGATCCCCTCTCAGGCTTCTAAGCTCCAATGAATATAATCCTAACCAATTTAGTCTTTCCTCATATGACAATCCTGCCTTCCCAAGAATCAGCCAGGTAGACTTTCACTGCACTCCCTCGATATCAAGGACATTCTTCCTCAGATAAGAACATCAAAATGGCACACAATATTCCAGGCTTAACCTCACCAACAACCGATGGGAGTTAGTTACCTCTGTTGGCTGGACGGTTGGTCCAGCTGTTGGTTTGTAGTTCAAAGCAATGCCAACAGCATGGGTTCAATTCCCATATCAGCTAAAGTTAGTCATGCACGCTCAGCCTTTTCAATCTTGCCCTTGCCTCAAGTATGGTAATCCTCAGGTTAAAGGGGAGAGCAGCCTGTGGTCATCTGGGACTATGGTGATTTTACAGTTGTAGTAAAACATTCTGATACTCAAATCTTCTTGCTGTGAAGACCAACATACCATTTGCCTTCTTTATTGCTCGCTGTACCTGTGCGCTTTCAGTGACTGATGAACGGGGGCACCAAGGTTTCACTGAGTATTCAACTCTTTCAATGTACACCAATTCAAGTAATAATCTGCCTTCCTATTTTTGCTACCAAAGTAGATAGCTTCATATTTATCCACATTAAACTGCAAATTTTGAAGTAGCACATTTAGTTCTTTCTTCTAAATCATTAATATATAATGTTAACAGTTGGGATTCTTGCACAGATCCCTGTGGTACCCCACTAGTCACTGTCAGCCAATCAGAAAAAGACTCATTTATTCCAAAATGTTCCAATTTATGGTAGAAAGTTTGGATTGGCCCCATTCTAGGTCTTAATCCAACTGTATCCAATTCCAGATCGACACTGGTCAGAGTCATTTGATTTCTTACATCACTGAGTGAATTGTACTGTACTCAGTCCCACATTAACCCTTCCTGTACCACACCCTTCTACTCCATAGATGAATATCAATCCAATTATCTGTTGTTGGGGATTTTTTTCAGCACAAAAAAAGCACTTAAATCTATGCAGGAAGAGTTTGATACATCTGGGATGCATTGGGCTAATCAAGCTGTAAAATTAACATGTGAACAATAGTGTAAATGCTGAACTCTGGAATGGGTCTTCAATACATGGATGGGGCAGTTATCAATCATGAATCTGACACACAGTATAAACTGCTGCACTTTATTTTGATGATCAAATAATTGTCGCTTCATTCCTCTTATAAGAAACATTCTCCAGGGCAACAGATTTGTCTGTCATATTGCTCACATTTGTGGTGCATAATTAATGTATTTCCAATAATAGAGGTGCTACATATCATGGAGTACTAATACAGGTGAAAACATTTGTGTTTTCACAAATTTCAATTTTTCAAAGATGATTCCACTGTGCAATTTTCTACAATGTAAATTGTATGAATTTAATTTTCAAAAGCTGCACATGAAGTGTTGATGTCTTAACAATGGGATTATTTGTGAAAAATAAAACTAAAATGTAAAAATAGAAAGCTTTCTAAGAATTCTATTGTGTGGAAATTTATGTAATTCTCTCTCTCAGTAATCTGCTTAATTTCAGATTTGCATTTTTCATTCCAGTGGGATCTCTTTTGTATTTTAACTAACATTGTTATTTCCAGCAGGACCTATTTTGCTCGATTTGCAGTGAGCTATTACACATAATTGTACACTCCATAGACAGATTATCAAACCTTTCATCATCAGTACCGGTTAAGTGGCACACTCTCTATGAAAAGAATATTATCGGTATAATGTGATTGGTTTGTCTTTGTCTATTTTTCACAAGCTATGTTGTAGTTCTACAAATTATCATTTTGTTTGTGGGTCACAAATAACTTTCGAAAGAGGGTTACCAACCTTTCTTTGGGAAAAAAGGAAAAATATTGCCTTGTTTTTTTCTGAAGTGCTTCACATTAGCTCTCCATTGGGCTGCCTCACCTTCAATTAACACCTACACAGCTGCACATTATGAGTTAGACTTTCATTTTTAACCATCTGCGTGTTAAGCATTGCAAAACAAGAGGAACATCTGGTGAGGAGCACTGCTCACTGGTAACAGAAGTTGCCTAATTAATCATCTTTTCATTTAAATGAATAGAAGGAAAAACCCACAGCAGGTTCTGCAATCCTCTCAATCAGGACACAATTCTTTGTAAGTTTTTTAAAAAAACTTTTCGGGAATTAATTCACATTGTTGAAATGCACAAATAAAATGGTTAATTGCTGACATATTTGGATCCCAAAATTGTGCTACATTTAAATGAGGTTTTAAACCTAAACACCACAAAACAGATTCATTATTAAATGCAAGGGAAGGTCAAGCATTATAAAAAGGGAACACAATTGGCAGCATATTTTCCTTTTAGATAGGTACTATTACATTAAAGTACTAAAACTACTCTTCACAATGATTGTTCTGTCTGATATTTACCAGTTTATAATGCCATGAATTGTCTAAAGAGACTGGCACAGGCTATCTTCATTGTTTTATTGTGTCTCGACCACTTACCTTGAACATTTACCCATGGGACATTGTAGCATTCTATATCAATTACTGATGTTTGACATAAAGAATGAAAAGAAAGTGTAATTGGCAAGGGAGTTCACATGACATGCTTTTGCTATCTCTCAGACACAGTGACAATATTTTCAGAAAAGAATTTCGCAAACAATGCATTGTTAAGAATGTCTAATGTTTGACAATCACATGCATTTATACCTAATTAAAATAAAGTGAGATCATGTCTATTTATACTGTTATCTTCATACTGAATCAGTCTCATTAAATCTAAACTCAGATTTGCAGCATCCACAGTATTTTGCCTGCGTGTTTATGTATCCATTCAATTTTCCACGAAATTGTTAATGAAATCAAAATGGAATGAATTTTTGATATAAGGTTTTCAGGTCAGGGAATGAACTATTCTCATTATGTTAGCATAAGGTGCTCAATTTGTGGTTCAGATGACTTGGCAAAAAGGAACAATTCTCAGGCTTCAATATACAGCAAACAACAGCAATATTTGGACTATCCAGTCACAGGCATTTGGCCTCTGATCTTCGGGTAAACATTCTCCAAGGCGGCCTTCACGACACAGAACAGTGCGGAGTCACTGAGCAGAGACTAATAGCCAACTTCTGCACACATGAGGACAGCCTCAACCGGAATCTTGGATCCATGTCACACTATCTGTAACCCCCATGACTTGCCTGGGCTTGCAAAATCTCACTAACTGTCCTGTCTGGAGACAATACACATCTCTTTAACCTGTGCTTAACCCTTTCTCACATTGTTTGTACCTTTGAGACTTGATTACCTGTAAAGACTCACATCCCAATCATTATTCTGTAAATTGAGTTTGTATCTTTATATGCCCTGTTTGTGATTAGAACTCCCACTCACTTGATGAAGGAGCAGCGCTCTGAAAGCTAGTGGCTTTTGCTACCAAATAAACCTATTGGATTTTAACCTGGTGTTGTGAGACTTCCTACTTTCTAACAATGGCCAGTTCTGAACTGCAGCTCAATAACAAGGCGACCTCAAAGAGAAATTGAAGGTTTTTTCATGAATGCTGGGGCCAGGAAGACTTTTGATTAGCCACTTTGGATCCATTAGCTGACTGCTGAACAATATGACAGTGGAAAAGTGTTGGGCTCCTCTTCTGATCACTTATCCCACGTGTTTGTATCCCAGTCCCTAACTATTAGGCCATGATAACTCAGTCTTCTAATGTTACTTTTGTGGGGTCGGCAATTAGAGCTGGGGTAAGCCCATTAATCATTTATTCTGTGCCCGAAAATTGCCCCGCACAAACATCCTTACATTTTGTAATGTGCTTAATGCATCCACTCTCTGACTGCCACCTGCATATGAGCATGTAATTTGGTGGGATAACATCAACTCTCATTTATCGTACCACATCTGCCTTCCCATGTTCCTTTGTAAACGTGCACAATTTGTCTAAAACTGATTGTTAGGCACTTGTTTAAAGCAAAAGTGTTGAATGTGTGCTCAAGAAACTGTCATCATCACCCTCGGAGAGCATTTATTTGAAGGCTGCACAATGGGTTCCTCAATAGACATCACATTTTACCTGATATGAGGAGAAAAAAGATCAGCAGTAAGCCGCAAGAGATGTCAGATTAATCAGGAACATCAGACAGAAACCAAGTCTTTTAAAAGACCATAGTGAGTTCACCTCCATGACCACCGACAGCAGCCAATTCCATTCACTCACCACCCTCTGAGTGAAAAACTTACCCCTAACATCTCCTCTGTACTTGCTGCCTAGCTCCTCAAACCTGTGTCCTCTCGTAACAACCATTTCAGCTCTGGGAAATAGCCTCCAAGAATCCATCCTATCTATTCCTCTCAACATTTTATAAACCTCTATCAGGTCACCTCTCAATCTTCGTCTCTCCAGGGAGAAGAGATCTAGTTCCCTCAATCTATCTTCATAGGGCATTGGGATTGGGGGTTACAGATAGTTCTGTGATCTAGTAGTACGGGTATGATCGGCGCAACTTGTGGGCCGAAAGGCCCGTTTGTGCTGTAGTGTTCTATGTTCTATGTTCTATATCATCACAATTGTACTTATCCATAGGGTATATAAACCCAATGCACTTTCTGAGAACTTTACCAGGAGGTTTATCTCAGCCAAGTCATGCTTCAGTTCCTAAACTTTGTTATTGCGGCCAAATCAGTTATCAAGCTCCATAGCACATACAGTTCTGACTGTGGAAGAGAAAATTAGCACAGCTGTAAACATTTAGAATTCAGTTCATTCCATGAAGCCATCGGAGAGTCAATTTGCTGTACATTTTCTAAGAGACAAGTCATCAATATTCTCTTTGCGAGGGCAATTCAGTTTATACAATCAACAATTATTCTAAACAAGTGATTAAAAGAACCATAATATTTTTCAAAATTGTCAAATTCCCTATGTTTGTCAGGGTTATTGATTTTACACATTGCATGTCCTGAAGGTAAACCACAAAGTCACAGATTTTGAAGTCAACAATGAAGCAATGATGCTTATGTCTGAATCTGAAGAAAGCTACCCCCAAAGATCCAACTTTCTCTGTGGTGTTGTTCTCCTGCTTCCTCATTGTTGTTGAAATATGGCATCCAATTATGCCTATTCCTCTACGTCACACCTAAGGTGAGGCGCAAACAGGTGCTGCAAAAGATTCTGAGCCTCTTGGGTTGAAAGTGGCTCTTCTCTCAGGGCCCAGCATTTCCCAAAAATGGATATTGAACAAGAGGAGGGCTCCTTGGGTGCAACTGTCCTGCAAAGTTTAACTCTTTGAGGCAAAATGCTACCTCTTCGGCCAGTTCCTGGACAAGATTCTAGTTTCTCGTAATCAGTGAGAACATGGGTCTCCTAGACTCAGGAAAATATGTAAAACTATGAATATCTGTCAGCTGAATTGCGCACTTAGCAGTTTTGTTGATATGCGTCTCTCTAAATTGTCCCTCAAGACTTGCATGCTAAATTAACAGATTTCTTTACAAGGTCCATGAAAAGAAAGAAGATTTGCAGAAGTTACTGCAGTACCATTTCCTCTGGAGGGCCTTGAAATGAGGTAAAACCACCTGAAATGTTGGAGTACAACAGGACTATGGATTTCACCGCTATCCCAGTCATTTGCCACACATATTGGATGAGGCCGCGCAGAACATTCGTATATGTTTAATACTAAGCTAACATCCTTTGTTTCATTACAGAACTCACATGATTATCATCTGTGTGCTGACAGGTATTTAGTCTCCGTTGAACTAAATCAACAATCTTCAGTTTCCTTTTGTCTGCTCACCACATGTCGTTCCTTGTCTATGCTATTGCGCCTTCTCAATTGGGTGTTACTTAGCTGCTGATTTCAAAGCAGAGGAGGAATGATAAATTGTTTGATGATAAAGGGGACTGCACTCTTTTGCTCATCATTTCCGTCCTCATCCGTTTCCTGGATTGCAGCCTCTGCAGAGAAAAGTGTCCCATTATCGGTTTAAGGCACTTCACTGTCTTTAAATAACCTTTTATGAGGAAACCAACAGCTGGTGAAATATTGTGAAGTTATTGAAGAACATGTAGAAATAATGCAGGACAGAAATTATAATTGGTCACAAGGATCCATTAACTCTCAACTCTATGTTCAATTGCCAGATCAGAGCAGCATCCAATTCTTCCAATAAGTTGAAATGCAAGTTTATGTCTTTCTCCTCTGGCATTTTCCTGACATTGCATTTCCTTTAGATTGAAAGTATTATATTAATTGGCTGATGCAGTCTCCATATTCAAATCTGCCAGAATTTCATAGATTAAATGGAAGGGAATGAGCACCTTGGATGTGAAATTCCACATTTATAACATGCGTTACAGGATGTGGAACAACTGAAGTGAATGACGCTGTGTTATATGTTTCTGGAATAAGGTACATGCTGCCATCTCAACTCCCAAAATGCTCAAATTATTGCCCATGGGATATCCAGTTCCCTGTCCTGTTATTCAGCGAACAACACCTAGTTTTTCTGATTTAGTGAGGCCAGTTGACATCCTACAGCACAGTAAGGGAATGCCTTTGTTATAGAAGTACCAATTCGTGAAGCAGCCAGCTCCACAAACATTGCCTTTACGGCTGCTCCTGATGCTTTTGCCTCTGGAATAGATAGTTCCCTCCTTTCTCTAAGTTGTGTGGGTTGCATTTCCACATCATCCCCTGAAACTTAAATGGTCAGCCTTTCACTCCTTTATAGCATGATTGCATTTTGTGTTCCAAAAGGCTGCCTATCGCATTAAATGAATATAGTTCCTTATGCAAGGAAGCTGCATTCTTGTTGTACTCCCTTCCATGATCTTCCATTCCTTCTTCATGTCCTTGGTCTATTTGCTGACTAGATCCTGCATTTGTCCTGCAAGTATTATGAAAATTAGTATGATGGAATCAGCCTTCTATTCCACTGACATGCATCCTGCAGTGTCATATCAGAGTTCCAGGAGCTTTGGAGCTGGTTTCCTCTCACCCAGTCCTTTGCAGAGCTGACATTGATGAGTTCTAGAGGATCTGATATTGTATAGCCAGGCACATAATGATGTGAGACCTGGCCTGAATCTCTGAAAATGAAGTTAAAATTTTATTTATTAATGTCACAAGTAGGCTTACATTAATACTGCAATGAAGTTACTGTGAAAATTGCCCAGTTGCTACACTCTGGCGCCTATTCAATTATATTGAGGGATAATATTTAGCATGGCCAATGCACCTGACCAGTATTGAAATATTTTAATCAGTTCCATGCTGATTTCCAGCCTGGAGCTGATGACGCTGGAATTTCACTGGTCAGAGACGCATGGGGATCATGGCACCCACTGGGGAGCCTGCTAAACGCTTATGTCTCCTGGCCCACTACACTGCTTCGGCAGCGCAGTGGGGTGGGAGAATCACCCTCTTTGTGATTGTGCACCATAATTTAAAATTGCTGCCAGTTTTTATTTAAATTTAATGTTAACATCAAATTTAATGTTAAAATCGCCACAGCGCTCAGTTTAGTTGAATAGTATTTACATCTTGACAATTAAGTGAATGAAATTGACATGCAACCAGAATTGTGTCAGTCTTAGGTTTTTGGAACGTAATTGTAATAGAAATGTCTGTTTCACTTTGGTCAGTATTCTGTATCCTTCTGCAAATCTCAAACTGGTTTTGGAGAGATTTCATTTTTGGTGCTTGAATTAAACTTACATTGTACCAGATCAAACTACAGAGAAATGGAAATAAGCTTTTGCAGGCCTGAAATATTTGCTTGGGTTGGAATTCTCTGACTGATCATGCTGGCAGGATTCTCTGGTCCCCCGGGCACTGCATCCCCTGCCATCGGCTTTCCAGTGACGTGGCGACATTCATTCTCAGTGACAAAACCAGAAAATCCCACCATCAATGAACGATACATTATCTCCCACTGACCACGAAAACACCGAGGGGAGGCCAGAGAATCTCGCCCTCTGTTTCTTTGTCCACAGATGCTGTCTGACCTGCTGTGTATTCCCTGTTTTCAGATTTTTCAGCATCCACAGTATTTTGCTGTTGTAATAAGTTTGGGTTAGGCTTAGGTGATTCATGAAAGATCTGTGAAGAAGATCTGTTTGAAGAGGGGTCATCATCTTTAGCTAAGTTGATGCTGTCTCAAAAAATGTCATGTGCCTCTTCAACTCATCATCAGGATGCTATGACATGGAGGTCCAGAAAAACTGATACACTAAGACTGCTCACACATTCACTGCTAAGGACTAATTTTAAGGAAACCTTTAAAATATATAGGATGCAATCTTATACCCCACTTCCACTGCAGCAAGGTCGGTGAATTTGGTGACCAGTCAAAGCTCCGTTCACAGTGGCGGGATGGGAAAATCTTGCTGGTGTGAACATGGTAAGATGCTGGCTATAATATGTTATGGAACAATTTATGCCTGTGTGTATAATGAGATCTACATTATAAATCACATTATACTGCATTACTTCCTAAGTCAGGATTTATTTCACTTTTGAAGATTAATTCAGAGATTGCTTGAAGCATAAACATCTGAAATTTGGGCAGCAATATATCCATGACCACCTACCCTGATTCTAGTTGTACTGAAGCCAAACCACAAAGGAATACAAGGGGCAATTTTCCACTATAATGCTCCTGGCGCCCACTGGAAATGCTTATCAGAACATTTCACACCCTAGCCTATAATTTTCCCTTCATTAATTTTAATGGAAAACAAAGAAATGAACTTAAAGTTTTACAACTTTCCAATATATGTTCCCAGCATGCATTAGAAACAATAAGATGGAAAATTCTCCCTCTAATGCTTTATAAATCATCTTTTATCCTCCCAGTGATGAGCTCCAGTGATACTAGATCAGAATGTTAAAGCATGGTTTGAAAACATCACGTTGTGATAAACAAGCATCTATATCACTCATTGTTGGGCACACCATTTTTGGTTATAAATCATACGGCACTAAGTTTTAAAATATGCAATAAATGGGCCTTTATTCTAATGACACTACTTACTGCCTAATTACATTTTTATCAACTTGAGTAAAAAATTTATCAAGGAAACATTGAAAAGACAATAAAAGACCTAAACATAAATCAAATCATGCCATTAAGATAGAAAGATCCATGAGTTTTGTAAGACGCTAATAAAACATAACAAGTACTTCAACGTGCCAAGCTTAAATGTATCCAAAGTTGAATGCGACTGAGGCAAGGAGATTACAGATAATTATTTTAAGTAATAGACTATCAAACATGATAAACTTCAGAAAGTAATTTCCATAAATTCTAAACTGTCTGAACTAGTTAGCTGCTCAGCATTGTCAGGTTTACAACTAAACATTAATCTTTATAACCTGGCTTTAATCTACAAATCTACTGGAACTTACGTATTCTTTAATTTTTTTTTACAGTCATAGAATTTTACAATGCAGGAGCCTTTTCGACCCGTTGTACTTGTAACAGCTCTCTGAAAAAGCTGTTCACTTTATCACATTCCCTTGTGCTTTGCTTATTCTTAAAAAAAATCAAATATTAATCTACTTCACTTTCAAAGGCTAATGGATTGTCCTTTCACCATTTTCTCTTGTTGGCATTTTGTGTCCTAACAGCCAATTGCATAATAAAACTATCAAACCTTCCTTTATCTTTTATATTGATAATATTAAACTTATGCCCTCTACTTGTTGACTCATAGACCAATAGAAATTCCTTTCCTAATTAATCTTATCAAAACCCTTCATAACTTTGAAGACCTGTCAGATTTCTTCTTAACCTTGTTAATAAGAAGAGCTTCATGCTTTCTTGCCTCTTTTCAAGACTAGATCCTTTCATCCCTCATATCATTTTATGAATTTTTGCATACTGTTTATGGCCTTCTCGTCTTTTCTAAAATCAATGTGCCCAAAATGATGCACAATAATCAAACTATGGCTGAACCAATGCTTTCAATAGGCTCCATCTTATCTCTTTGATTTAATATTCAGTACTCTAAAGGATTAGAATTTTGTGTACTCATTTGCAGAATTATTGACTTGTCTTGCTGCTCCTAGATATATTCATATCTAAACTTTTCCATCACCCTGCTTTACTTTTCATTTTACATGAGATGTGGGTGACACTGGTGAGGCCAGCATTTGTTGTCCATTCCTAAATGCCATTGAGAAGGTGATAGTGATTGTTTTGCATGACTGTTGTCCTTCTGGTCCTTCGGAGCAGCGCTCCAAAAGTTCGTGCTATCAAATAAACCTGTTGGACTTTAACCTGGTGTTGTGAGACTACTTACTGCTTCTGGTACTGGTGCACTTATAGCGCTGTTAGGAAGTGAGTGCCAAGATGTCAACTCGGCAACAGAGAAGGAATAGAGAAACACCTATTGAATCAGGATGATGTATGGTTTGGAGAGGATCTTGCAGGTTGTGGTGGTCCCATGCATCTACTGCCCTTGTTCTTCTAGGTAGTAGAGGAGAAGAAGTCATGTGTTTGTAAGGTAAGTTGGTGCTGTGCATTTTATATGTAGTTCACACTGTTGCCATGGTATATTAGTGGTGGAAGGAGTGAATGTTTGAGTTGGCAGATGGGGTGCCAATCAAACAGAATACTTTGTTCTGGTTGGTGTCAAGTTTTTAAGTGTTGTTGGAGCTGCCCTCATCCAGGCAAATGGACTGTATTCCATTACATCCTTGACTTGTGCCTTGCAGATGGTAGACAGAGTTTGGAGAGTCAGGAGGTGAGTTATGCACTTCAGAGTTCTCATCCTCTCGCCTGCTATTGTAGCCACAGTATTGATA
Source organism: Sphyrna mokarran (assembly GCA_024679065.1). Classification (NCBI taxonomy): domain Eukaryota; kingdom Metazoa; phylum Chordata; class Chondrichthyes; order Carcharhiniformes; family Carcharhinidae; genus Sphyrna; species Sphyrna mokarran. Next base: position 40,051,899 of record JAGIQG010000009.1, read on the forward strand.
TGGCTAGTCCAGTTCAGCTTCTGTTCAATGGTAAATCCAGGAAATTAATATTCTGGAAAATTCCTGACCTGTTTCAGGAGAAACTTATCATGTTGGTCAAATTCATGCTCCAGGTGTGGGATTGGGGGTGGCGGGGCTGGTTATGATTGAGGCTAACTGAAGTTCTGGAGTTGGGTCCACTACTCCCAGAAACGGTGTAGAGGTAGCCAAGGTGCCCTTTAAAAAGCATGCACCTGGGCTCCGGGACTCCATCCCAGCTATAATAAAAACACTAAGGCCCTCTAGCCCTCACTCCTCACCCAAAGACTCCCATGCCCAGGCAACTCAGGCTATCTCAAGGAGCTCAGCCACCCCATGATCCCCATATTCTCCATATCAACCTATGACCTACACAAGAAAGCCAGGTATGATCTAAACATAGCCATCAAAAATGCCAAAAGACAGTACCAGATCAAACTAGAGTCCCAGGTTAACCATAACAACCTCCACTGACTATGGCAAAGTTTGCAAGACATAACAGGCTATAAGATGAAGGCATGTAAAATCGCTGGCTTCAAAGCACCTCTCCCTGATGAGCTCAATGCATTCTGTGCTCGTTTTGAGCAAGAGGTCATGGAGATCACTTCTCCATCCTGGAAGCCTCACATGATCCTATATCTGGGGTCACCATTGCAGATGTCAAAGCAGCCTTCTCAAAGGTCAACCCGTGGAAAGTGACTGCCCCAAGATGGGGTACATGGATGAGCACTCAGATCCTGCACGGATCAGTTGGCTGGGGTATTTGCAGACATCTTCAACTTTTCTTTACAACAATTGGTATGTGATTCAAGAAGAGTACCATCACCCCAGTACTAAAGAAAAACCAAGCAGTGTGCCTTTATTAACACCGTTCGGTGGCTCCATCATTATGAAGTGCTTCAAAAGGTTAGTCATAGCACAAATCAATTCCAGCTTCCCAGACTGCCTGGATCCTCAATAGTTCACCTACTACCTCAACAGGTCTACAGCAGCTGCCATCACCCCAGCCCTGCACTCAACCCTGGAACACCTAGATAAGATGTGGAAATGCCAACATTGGACTGGGGTGGACTCAGTAAGAAGTCTCACAACACCAGGTTAAAGTCCAACAGGTTTATTTGGTAGCAAAATCCACTGGCTTTCCGAGCACACTCCTTCATCAGGTAAGTGGGAGTTCTGTTCACAAATAGGGCATATAAAGATACAAACTCAATTTACAAACTGTTGGAATGAAAATCGTTATAGGTAATCAAGTCTTTATAGGTAATTACCTAGATAACAAAAACACCCATGTCAAACTCCTATCTACTGGTTACAGCTCAACCTTTGACTCATCTCTAAACTTGGTGCCTGGATCTTGGCTCCTCCCTCTGTAACTGGATCCTGAACTTCATAATCCACAAACCACTACTAGTAACAACACTTCCTCCACAATCATTCTCAACACTGGTACATCACAAGGCTGTGTTCTCAGCCCCCTACTATACTCCTTACACACTTATGATTGTGTGGCCAATTTCCTCTTCAACTCAATTTTCAAGTTTAATGACAACACCACCGTAGTGGATCAGATCTCAAACAATGATGAGTAGAGGAATGAGAAGTTGGTGAACTGGTGTGACAATAATAATCTCTCCCTCAATATCAGCAAAACAAAGGAGATTGGCATCAACTTCAGGAAGTGTAAACAGGAACATGCCCCTGTCTACATCAATGGGGATGAAGTAGATATGGTTGGAAGCCTCAAGTTTTTAAGTGTCACCTCTACATACATTATCAACAATCTGTCCTGATACTCTCATTAAGAAAGCCCACCAACAGCGCTATTTTTGCAAAAGACTAAGGAAATTTGGCATGTCAGTTACAGTTCTCACAAACTTTTGCACCATAGAAAGCATCCTTTCTGGATGTATCACAGCTTGGCATGGCTCCTGCTCCACCCAAGACCACAAGACACTACAAATGGTTGTGAATGTAGCCCAATACTTCATGCAAACCAGCCTCCCATCCACTGAATCCATCTACACTTACCGCTGCCTCAGCAAAGCAGCCACATACTTAAGGACCTCATGCATCCCAGACATACTTTCTTCCATCGTCTTTGGCCCAATAAAGATACAAAAGTCTGAGGTCATGTACCAACTGACCCAAGAACAGTTTTTTCCCTGCTGCCATCAGTCTTTTGAATGGACCTACCTCACATTAAATTGATCTTTCTGTACATTCTAGCCATGACTGTGACACTATAATCTGCATTCTCTCATTTCCTTCTCTATGAACGGTATGCTTTGTCTATATAGCGTGCAAGAAACGATACTTTTCGCTATACACTAATACATGTAACAATAATAAATCAAATCAAATCAAATGTGCCGTTAACTACTCCCATTGCCCTATAAACCCCCCAAGCCAAATTAGTGTCAGCTCAGGCCAGTCCATGCATCCCACCCATCATTTTTTGCCCTTACACCCTCCATGCTAATTTACCAGTATCCATCATGGGCAGACTTCAGGAACCATGCTAAGACAAAATAAAAAAATGTTCTTAGCATCTATTACAGACTTCACTATACTAAAAAAAAGCCAATTCAATACATCTAAACCTCAATTACTTAATCCCTTATAAAATCAAATGTTTGTATTCATAACCCTATATTAAAGACTACTAATCCCTTTATAACTCTTTGGAACTGTTAATCAAACTAGTTTCCTTTCTCCCAACTTTCTTGCATTTGATTGAAGGCCTCAGGGACCCAGTGCACCTCATTTGTCTCACCTGGCCAAGTTAGAAGTTCGGACAAGAAAGGTGCAGCTGCATTTTAGAATAAGTCTATAAGTGAGGGATGGCAAAAGAACTGTGATTGTCACTCCATGGAAATTATAGCCCAATATTGCAGATTGGGAAATCTGAAACAAAAACAGAAAATTCAGGAAATATTCAATGGGTCTGGTGGCAACTGTGGACAGAAGAATAGCATTAACATTTCATGTGAATGATTTTTTATTCTAACTGGGAAAGGTTGATCATGGAGTGGAGGGGAAAAGGGGTAAAAGGATGGTCTGTGTTAGGGTGGAAGACAAGAGAGATTGAATTACAGAAGAGTTAATCATTTAGGCCAAAGGAAAAAGTGAAGTAAAGTTAAGTGATGTAAATGTCAAATGGCAGCGATGTTAACCAGTGTCATTTAGATTACTGAAAAGCTTTTGGCATGGACTGAGTTTTCTCTAAATCCAGAAATCATGACCTTTTTGGACAGAGAACTGATGTTTCCTGAGTGAGGAGAGCAGCATGGCAGCATTTCCTGCACTGGACCCGGTTCCTCCACACCTCACCCCTCCTCTGCTGATAATCCTATTGGCCACCTCTAGCCGTTCCATTCTAACTTTGCTGTAACTGCTTCCAGTAGCACCTCAAGAGAAAGTTCATAAAAATGTGGTCTTGTCTTGCCAAGGTGGCTTGGGATCCTGTCTACCTCATGTCCTCCACAACTGCTGCCATCTCTGCTCAACTTCATTTTCTACTGTGGATTCAATGGAAAACATAGTAATGAGTCCAGCCCAAATTGGACCTGATGCTCCCTCAGAGCTGCCCCCTTTCCCATATCCACCACGCTAACTGTGCAGCAAATATGACTCTGATCCAATTCAGTTACTTTCCTATTACAATTGCAAGTTGTGTACCTTGCCAATATGATGTGGAGTCAAGAGCCCAAAATAATCAAGATTTTGCGGTTCTGAGCATGAGAACTGAAATTCAAGATGAAAATTACAAAGAAGAAAATATTGGTTCAATAAAAATGAGCTGCCATTTCTCTTTGCTATCCTATTGTGATAATACTGTGCTATTGATATATTTTCTGTTGAAGGGAACTGTTTTAAGAATCAGTCTTTTTCCACAGGCAGTCAGTATGTCTGGTGAGAATATAGCTCAGATGCTGGGATAATTACTCATTTTATTCATGTGGTGTTTACGTAGGAGAGAGCTAAGAGACTTTAATTCATGGAACAAAAGACTCCTTGGAGCTTTTTGATTAACGGAATGGTAGATGGGTTTAGGTACACAGGATCACGTGATGATATGGTTAATGGGAGGAGCTACGTTTGTAGTAGAGAAACAGTTCAGACTTCAGTTTCTGGCTGGAATTGTTCAAATACAAAAGCTTGCAAGCTGTTCTGAAAATCAAAACCTCTCTGAAAGTTTTAAGGCTGTTAAAAACATTTATAGCGAATATGCCTGGGTTGCTAACTGTATTTAAAATGGGCATTTGTGTCTAAGAGGAATATTCCTTATTTGGAACTGAAATAGTGATAAGTTAGAAATTAAAATTGTTTCCTTTTATTTTTTAAACTATTATTTAACTGTTAAAAGTTGAACTGATTCATTTTATTAGCGATATATTTAAACCGTGATATGAATAAAATTTGTTTTGATGAAAGATCCCTCATTTCTAAGTCAAATTCCTCCTGGAGCAAAGCATCCTATTCTAACATTTATGCCAAACTAGAAAAATTATTGAGCTCTAGTCTGGCTTCATAATATACCTTGAGGTTCAGCTCGAGGCCCTAACATTATCCTCCACATAAATAGTAAAGGTTTGTATACTATGCATATCATATTAATTTTACTGTAAGACAAAATAATAATTGACATTTTAGCACAGGAATCTATAACATAAATAAATATTGCACCAATATGTGGAAATTCAAATAATTTCATATCCACAGGATACGGTATGGTAGGTTGGGTATATGCCTAAAAAACTCATGGACCTAAGAGACAAGCCACAGTTCTCCAGCCATTCATGCTCCACTATTGCTGTCAACAAGCTGAGCATTTGGCACTCAGCCAAATCTCCACCGACTGCAGCAGAATTGGTGAATCCAAACTGCAGGCACTGGATCAGTATCTGGTCCATTAAATTTGTGAAATTTTGTTCAAAATTTTAGGGGCTACCTCAATTTTGGAGTAGTACTTGGAAAATAAAAGATTTTGAAATAATAAAGCCAGGAATGAAAAATTATAGCTTTGAAAAATACTGTACAAATTGAGGCTTTCACTGGCACAGATGAGGCCAAGATGATTTAATAACATTTACTTTTAGTAGGAGTTTATAAAAATATGAAAGAGTTTTAGGAGGAAGATTGTTTCCACTGGTTGGTGACTTGGCCCAAATTGAAGATAATCATGACAAGAATGAAGGAGTAAACTAGAAGAAATGCTTCATATGTGCGCATAATTGTTATTAGAAAACAGGATGCTTTTTTTGTTATTGAGGCGGAGATTACAACATTATTTAAAAAGGAACGAATATATTCAAAATGGAAGAAAAAACAAGGAAGGATAGAGAATCAGAAAGAGAGTAAATAGTTCCAGTGGAAAGTTGGCAGAATGGGTTAAATGCCTTGTTATGTTGAGAAAAGAAATTAAACATCAACCTGAAAGATTGACATCAGTTAACCTATTCCCTGTCATATAAAATATTTGAGATCATTGATATTATTTTCAATGCTTATCTAACGAACACAGAGGACACAATTAAGATAGACCTGGAAGCAACACATGCTTTTCATTCTATGGGAAACGTGTAGCCATGTATAACTATTGATGGAAAGAGTGGTTATTATTGTTTATGCTGTGTAGTGGACTTTGAAATTTAGTGTTGATAACAAAGGAAAGTGATGATTTTGCTTTTAAACTGATAATCAGATTGCACGTACAGGCCAAATTCCAGTGCTCTGCATTCTAATTTTACATGCACTTAAAAGGATCACGAAAGATATTGTTAAAAGTAACACCAGTGCACACGGCAAACCCAGAAAAAAGTATCATGATGCATATATGCATATGCACACAGATAGTCATAATATTCCTGGCACTGTTGCAAATTGATGGTTTTTTCCTGTCATATAGGTAATGAGAGAAAGGACTTGGTAATACAGTGGTCAGATGAGAATTTGTCAAGCTGCTTTAAGTAACAACATGTGCACGTATATAACAACATGTATCTCACTTAATTCAGTCAGTATAGCTTGTATTTGAAGTCCACAACTGCATCTAATAGGTCCCCATACACTATTTCTTAGGGCCAATTAGTGCGTTACTTTTTGAATGTGTACAGTTGAGTGAGGTAGCCACGGAGATTGCAGCAAAGCTGATTTCCCTGTGCAGGGCATCATTAATTACTCACAATGTAAGGCTCCACAGGATAAGCCAAGAGCTTTTGTAAACTGTTTTGTCAACAGGCAAGGGCAGCAGTGTGCAACTGTAGGTCATTACAGAAAAATCATGCAAGTGCGTCCCAGCTTTTCACACAGTTCTGATGATCCAGTCATTCTGACAAACGGGTATCCACCCTACACGGACTGTTCAAGCTTGGCTGCTTTGTGACAGACATTACCCCTTTTCATGTGACTGATGATCATCCTTTGCAAGTGCTCCACACCTGAGCTGCTCACTACCAAAAGAAAATCACCGAGCTCATTTGAAGTAATAGTTCAGGTGTCTAGATGGGTCTAGATACTCCTTGGAATATGCTGCAGAGAGACTGTCTGTATTAAGGTGGCTTGCTGCATCTTGCACAGTATTTGTACACAGATAGGGCATGCAGCTAAAGGCAGCAGACCTACAAGAAGACATCATATGATGAGGAACAGTTGCATAATGGTGAGAGAAAGGCACAGGCATGAGAGATTTGACGTCTTCTAGAAAGTAGCTCAACACCCTCAGGTGAATTGCTCAGCCCACTGCCCCTGACAATTTACACAAAGCTCCTCTGCATGAACAGTCCTGTCAACATTCATCCTTCTCTTATTCCTGCATTGTACAACACTGAAATGATTCAAACAGTCTTTGCAACAATGATTTACTGGCAAGGCTGGCTCATAAACAGCTCTACAAACATACTGCTGACCAAAGTGCTAAAATGATGAAGGTTTTAATGTGCACCCAACCACAATCAGTTGATTCTAATCAGTAATTATCCAAGCATTGACCCAGAGTATGTGAAACAGAGTACTTTACTACAATGAGCTACGTGAAGAGTTTACTTAGTGGTTTCGTTTACTGTTGATAAGACATCATTCACTTTCCCAGAAGCCATGGATGAACACAAAGGAGAAGCAGAAGAGAAAGGATGAGCAAAACTTTTTACAACAAGAAAGAATGGGAATTGTTGGTAGAATATCATCTTCAGAGACCTCTCTTAATAAGTTACTCAAAATCCTTCTTGTTATCCTCCAATCACCACTCCCTTAATATGTGTTAAAGAACACCGGGCATTCAGCTGACACACATTTAATACCTTTATAACAATGTAGGCTCAGGACCTACTGTGAAGTAGCTACTGGGGTGGCATGGTGGCCCAGGTTTGATTCCTGGCTTGGGTCACTTTCTGTGTGGAGTTTGTATGTTCTCTTTCTGTCTGTCTTGGTTTCCTCTGGGTGCTCTGGCTTCCTTTCATGTTCTGAAAGATGTGCTGCTTAGATGCATCGACCTCAACAGGCACTGACTGAGGTAACTGGGGGAATTTCACAGTATGTTCACTGCATTGTTAATATAAGCCTTACTTGTGACCAATAAACTAAACTTTAAGGCACACTACTGACAAAAGTGAAAAATGTGTGAAACAAAATAATTTCCTTGGATTCATCTTCCAATCACTTGTTAATCCACAATGTCTTTATTAAAAGACAATTTCCTAACTCCCACAAGGTGATGTTTTTAGTGATTTCAGCAAAGCTGGTGTGAACCTGCTGCTGTGCATATAGCTACCCTTGAAATGTTCGTAGCCGGTAACTTCTGAGAACTTGAGACTGTGAGGGCCTAATTGCAGACGGCCACACTTTGGCTGCTGCCAGTGCTGTCCGGTTTTGATGGTTTCTTTGCACCATTGGTTGAGTAATGCTCAAGGGAAGCAAAAATGCTGACATGTCACAACTGTAATGTGACTGCATTAGTAATCCAGAGACTTCAGTTAATGATTTGAGAACATGGTTCTGCAGTGAATGACAGTTAAGTTTGATTAATTAATAAATATGAAATTAAAAACTAGTCCCATGAATTGTGACTATGAAACTATAATTGGTAGTCATAAAAACTCACTGTCTCACTAATTCCTTGTAGGAAGGAAATCTGCCACGCTTATCTAGTCTGGTCTATGTGCTCCATATTAATGAGGTCGACTCTGCCTCTCTGAAAAGTTTCAGCAATACACACTGCCGCATTAAACCACCACAGAAAAGTCAAAAAGGATGGATTATCTATCATCTACCTAGACACCAAAAATGACAAGTGGGATTCTCCTGAAAAAATTCTAAGTGTCGAATTCATGTACAAACTGGAATAAATCCCACTGTTTATTTCAGCGAGAGTTTCAAAATGAAGCTCCCATACTCTGTACACTGCAGAGTGCCCTACCGTGAATCACTCCAAAAATAAGTGGACAGGGCCTGTTCTTGCTGGAGACACTGGCAGCATAGCGCTGAGCAGGGCCACTGCGCATGTGGCCAATCTACCAGTGCCACAATCAGCACATGTGCAGTAGCCCCATACTGCTGGCCTCCTGAATGCAGGACACCACCCCGACAAAGGACCCCTCCTTTTAGGTTCCTCTGCCTTGGCACTGCCTGATGCTGTGGGCAGTATCATGGGGCCAGACTGGCATTGTCAAGATAGCAAGGCCCAAGGGGCCCCCACTTGCCCTCAACCCACTGGGGGGCCGCGGTTGCTCCTTTCACTCCAGTGGGGTCAGGCTGCTGGTTCCCAACAAGTGAAAACCTGGTGGGGTTGAGACATTAGCCTCAGAGACTTCTCAGGCCCATGAATGAGATACAAAATAGAGTCAAATGTGCATTTAAATAAATTACACGGCTCCACACTGATTTCTGGCGTGGAGTTGATGGCACTGGAAATCCGGCTGCCGGAGACTCGCAGAAGCCATGTTGCCTAGCAGGGAGCCCATGAAATGGCTTCTGCTCAAATCTCCCAGCTTGTAGTGCTACAAAAACAACACAGCAGGCTGGGAGAATCACTCCCGACAACAATATGGGCAGTCTGCAAGGTCTTCCTTACTCTTTCGGCTTGTGCCACAATTGAAAGAGCTATAGAGACCAGTCAAGCATAGGTATCCTTCCTGAATAATATCTTACAAACTATAATGTCTGAACTATGTCAGCAGTTGTGGATTTTAAACAAAAAAAAAATTTGTTTATGTAGATTCAAAATAACAACAAGAGATTTATTGCAGGTGCTGTTGCCTGTACAGAGTAGAAAACAAAACAGGAGCCAGCAAAACACCCCAATGACATTACCATCAAATCATATAATCAGTTCTTAAAGCAACCATGCAATCACCTAAATATATAACATCCCTCCCCTTGTACTTTTATGGTCATAACAACAAATTGCAATGATAAAATACCTAGGATCAACAATACACTGGACATAGTACTATACACCATTAATTATCATGCACAGTCAATGAAAATGTTGATTGGGAGTGCAGCTATTCCTCTTTGCTGGTATACAATGTTCTGGAATTTGTTCTTGATCCTAGAAGTATGATTTAGAACTCCAATAGACACTTCTCTTGGAACTAATTCTGCATCATTCTTAGATGGTAAAGTAGCAGAGACATAACCATCAGGCAACTCAAAATCAACTTAGTCTTCTATAATAGTATTCACAACACTACGGACTAAAGAAGTTGATACTTCTGGAGATGATTCATAGAAATCATTTTGAGATGACAACAATTGGTCAGCATGTCATTGCCAGACGAGTTCATCTTGAATTTGAATAACATAAAAATAGAACATTACAGCACAAACAGACCCTTCGGCCCACGAGTTGCGCCGATCACATCTACCAATCCACAGACCATAGAAACATAGAACAGTACAGCACAAACAGATGAAGAATAGGTGAAGAAATTAGTCCCTATTTCTCACTTGTGATATAATAACATGCTTAGACTCAATCTCCTTGTTGAAATTAATGTTGTTTTGTCCTCACTTCTCATCTAGCAACTTGGGATTTTTCTTATTGGTCTGCTATCTCTGAGGATTCTGGAGGTAATAACAAAGCAAACATAGTTCTTAGCTTCCTCTTTAAGAGTAGTCGCATAAGTAGTATTTCTATAAAATGCCAAAAAGCCATTCACACAACATAATGATGAATTCTGCTCTTATGAAGTTCAGAGAATGTTTTAAGGATTGTACAAATCTTTCAGCTAATCAATTGGTTGATAGGTGATAAAGTATGGATTTTATAAGCTGAATACCATTTACTTTGAGATAATCCTCAAATTCTTGTGAAGTAAACAGTGAATCATTATCCCTAGCAATCTGCTCCAATTTACCAAATCTTGCAAACATGCCATCAAGTTTTTCAATTGTTGTTCAGTTAAGGTAAATATCAGGGTAACAACTTTTGGCCACTTTGACTGTGCATCAATGATGACTAAGAACATGTAACTCTCAAGTAGGCCAACAACATCTACATGCAATCATTGCCATGACATTTTAGGCTACTCTCAATGATGTAAAGGAGTGGTATATTTCTTATTCATACACAGGTTTAATACTGTCCCACCTTTTCTTCAACCTGAGCATCCAGACTCAGTCACCAAAAATAACTATCAGCTAATTCTTTCATCCAGATTATACTAGATGTCTCTCGGGTAATTGTTCAAGAGTTCATCTAAAGGAATGATCAATCAGATTCCCCACAATAGACACCCACCTTGGACAGTCAATTCAAGATTTCTTGAGGGGAGGGTGATTCTCCCAAAAGGCTGAAACGGTGGGAAAACTGTTCTAAATCCCAGCTGTCGGTTCAGCTTCTCACTAGAATCTCTGCACTCTGTGCACTAAAGAGGTCGCAGTTGTGAATATCATTAAAAACCCAATGGGCGGGGTCTATTTGCGCCAGAGTTTGACAGTTCTGGAGCTCTGCGCATACATAGTGATCCCAAATTGTTAACCTCCCATTTGCTGGCTGGCTCGATCGCTGGCCAGCATGTGATCCCTGCGATGTTGCTCCTCCAGCCTCCCTCCCAAAGCCCGATCGCAGCCCCCACAATTCCTGGGCCAGCCCTGAACCTAACACCCGGTCCGGAGTGTCCCAATGCCCAGGCCCCACCCCCAAATAGTGGTGGTCGCATCCATCCTGGCAGACTCCCTCCTGCTCCCCGCCCCCCACACTCTCCTCCTCAAGATCAGAACCCCCCCAGCAGCAGGCCTCCTGCTAGTTTCCCAAATATGGTGAGCTAGTCTGAACCCTGCCAGAATGAAGTACTCCTGGCAAGGTGGGAGAATAATTGGGACTGGAAAGATCCTGATAATTAACAAATGTACATATTTAAAACACCTGCAGAAAAGATTTAAGTGACTTGCCTGCCTCTCCATCAGTTTCCAGCGTGATCTGGCTGGTGATTGTTTGCTGGCTCTGGGAGATGTACATGCGTTTCTGATGCATGCACAAATCCCTATTCAAGGCCACAGATTCCCACCACGACCTGACAGAAAGTTTGCAGGCTGCAATGAGGGAATGGTTTCAAATCAGGATACGTTTCATACATTATTCTATTCATTCTCTTTTACACAATTGCAATTCTTTATTTCCTTAGGGTAAATTCTTTTTGTGGAATATAACTTGTTCTTCTATTTGAATATTCTGAATACTTTTCCCAGGGGAAACTGATCATGAAGTCACGATGGCACAGTGGTTGGAACTGTTGCCTCACAGCACCAGGGACCCGGATTCAAGACTCCGCATCTCCCAGAGCCGGCGATCCCTGGCTGGGATTACTTTCTGTGTGGAGTCTACACATTCTTCCTGTGTCTATATGGGTTTCCTTCAGGTGCCCTATTTTCCTCTCACAATCCAAAGATGAGCTGGTTAGGTGCATTGACCGTGTTAAATTCTCCTTCAGTGTATCCAAATAGGCACCGGAGTGTGGGTATGGAGATTTTCATGGTAAGTTCATTGCAGTGTTACTGTAAGCCTATTGGTGATACTAATAAATAAGCAAAAGGACCAACAAACTTTTGAAATATGACCCACTTTACCACAATTCACGCATTGACTATATTGCTCCAGCATTCACTTACTGAACAGTCCATTTTGGTACATCTATAATATGGTTGTGGCTGCTTTGACTTCTTATGGGCAGTTCCCAACTTGTGGATCTTCATTCCTGCACCAAATTGTGAAGCTTCTTTAGCAGTCCGTTCCATCGACACTGCGATTTCCATTTCCGTTTTTAAAGTCAAGGCATGTTCAGTAAACAATTTTCCATGGATATCCTTATTTTGGAGATTACATATTCGGCAATTTCAAATAGTGTCTTCTAATGTTTCACTGAACTTACAATGTTGTGCTAGTCTTTTTAAGGTTGCCACAAACTAAGCAATGCTTTCACTTTCCAATTGATTTCTTCAGTGAAACCTGAACTGTTCCTCGATGATCAATGGATTTAGAGAGTAACGCTCTTCAAGGATCTTTGTCAAGTCATTGTGAGTTCTGGTTTCTGGCTTTGTGAGGTGAGGTGAGCTCTGGAGCTATTCTTGTATTGAGAAAAACTGGTATGAGCAACTCATTTTCAATTTTATCCAGTTGTACGAAGTACTGGATAGGAACACCAAGATTTATTTTCTTCATTTCAAGGACCCATAGTTCCTAATTGATTCACCATTTCTCTTGCATGCACTAGTAACTTGGGACTGTTCAGTCTATATTTCTTTTGCTGTCATCCCAGTACTCACCTTTGATTGATGTACTTTTTCCAAATAGCCCCAGTTGTATAGCAAAGCACTACTTCTGTTCAAATATGCTAGATATTGCCTGGAATCACACCTTTCCCTGATTGGAAAAATAGCCCTCTTTTAAAATCATGCATGAGATTCCATCCATTTTCAATTCCGTAGTGTGTCTCCTGCTCTGTCACTATATTCTACAACCTGTGTGCAGACTCTGCAGATTAGAGGGGTCACACAATTCTTTTTTCTCTTACTTGGTCTTCTTCATTGGAACTTCAATCTTTAATCCTGTTGCTGTTTTTCTACAGCCTCCTAATATTTGAGATGTGAGAATCCGTGATTTTTGTTTTTGACTTAGGATCTTTTCTCGATGTTCTCACCAACCTGTTCATAACAGTATTGACATTGAGTGACAACCGCACTGCCCTTGTGTAGAAGAAATCACATTTTCACATTTAGCATACCCTTCATCATGTTGTGTGGCACCTTGCTAAATGAGATAGATTTCAAATAGATTTAGCAACTCAAGACTGGGCAACCAGACTTTGGTTAGTGAATATCTTATTCATTAGGACTGTCTAGAGATACTAATAAGAATTGCTCTTCTCTTCACTTAGTAGCTGCATTGCTCTGAGGAATACAGTTCTTCCTACTTGACTTCATCACATCATGCCTTACAGCATTGTGTTATTAGCTGAGGTATATGTTTTTAGTAATGAATATGTTTTCAAAAATACATGTCTAAATTCTCTAACAGTGGTTATAGGTGCCGCCAAGCAAACAGAATTTTTCGTACACTTTGTAACTTCTCTATAACCTATATTCTAATGGGAATAAAAGACATGTTTTTTCAGTGAACTGAGCTTGGAGAAGACAGGGGAGAATATAATAGAGAAATTTGGAGAGAGCTGGGGATGAGGACCAGGAGAAGGAAAGGATTTAAGGGATTATTACCTTAGGGATTAAGAGGAAGAAGGGGAAGCAGAAGGAAGTGAACGAATATCTCTGCAGCTGAAGGTTCACTTTGCCAAGTTAAACCCCCACATATTTTAAGATATTAAAATGCTTCTGATGACTTTATATAAGTGCTGTTTGTGCTTCGTGGCACTATTGGAACTCCTGTCTAAAACATTCTAAGCCAGTCATTTCTTTAGTATTTACTGACTAAGTAGGTCAGTATAGCTCCTGGGAATGGAGCTGCAAAATACTGCCTCTGTATTAATTCAAATTTCTGTTACAAAGTTGTTTACCTCAAACTTCCAAGATGTTGAAATGCTTCCTGTTTTGAAAGACCTGAAATGAATAAAATTACTGCACATAGATAGTTCTCTTAATTTTGAGAAGCTTCCAATTTTCACAGAATTTGACACAATTTGGTAACTGTTAATTCTTCCAGTATTAAAATGTCATGGAGATCCAGACAGTACACTTACTTAGTTCTCTCTCTCTCAAAAAATATTTATAATGAATGAACTCAGTTGTAAGTGCAAATATTTTTCAAGTATATTCCTTTGGAAAGGTGAATGCGTCAACACTAATTCTTCAAAGGTCTTAAAGGCTTAATGGGAAGTGTTTGAGTTGATTTTTATTTTTATTACAGGAAAATATGAATAAATACATCATAAGTAACATATAATCTGTAAGAATTTGGACAAATTTGTGAAGTAAATTCAGAGTCAATTATGTTTTGATTTAGATTACAGCAATGTGAATATAAACTTAGAGATGCTAATAGATACAATGTTAATCTGGATGAATATCAAAAACAACCTCATAATTAATGAACAATACAATTGCAAGTAATCACTTGCTTCATCCAATGTATAAACTGTGATTCTATTTTTACATTTTCTAACTTGTGATGAATTTTACATTCATTTAGACACATAACACTCAGAACACCACACTTCTCCATTTCTAATGGCTAGCTTAGGCCCAGCACAACTTTGTTACAGAGCGAGAACTGCAAGTTTCTGTCAGTTTCCCTTCAAGTCATTCACCGAGGCTTGGAAATTTATCACCAATTCTTCAGGACCCCAATGTCAAAATCCTGGAACTTGCTCCTACATTGATTGCAGTGATTGAAGAAAGCAACACACTCCTGTTGTAAGGCATTGGGCATACTTCATTAGATCTTATTATGGTATTTTGGGTCTTAGATACCATAGAATCCAAAGAATCCCTACAGTGCAGAAGAAGGCCATCCAACCCATTGAGTCCGCACTGAAAGAGCATCTTAATCAGGCCCAACCTCCACCTTATCTCCGTAACTTCATGCATTTACCATGGCTAATCCAACTAACCTACTCATCTTGGGGCACTAAGGGGCAATTTAGTATGGCCAATCCATCAAACATGTACATCTTAGGACTGTGGAAGCACCCAGAGGAAACCCATGCAGATGTGGAGAAAATGTACAAACTTCACTCAGACAGTCACCAAGGCCAGAATTGAACCTAAGTTTCTGGTGCTGTGAGGATGGTGCTAACCATTGTGTCACCATTGTTTCTGTTAATTCTGAGGTTAAAATAAAAATCAGACTATTTTAATACTTCATCAGATTTTGCAAATGATTTGTTGATTTCTTGTCTAGCTATTATATCATTGGCTGTTGAGCCAATTGAACAAAGCAGCATGTTAACTTATTCTTTTTATCTGCCTTTTTATCTGGACCTGAAGCAGTCATGTATCTAAGGAATCTTATTTTTTTCTCCAAAGTCCCTAACTTAGTGATTGATCTTTGTAGACTGTATGGTCATGTGATGACATGGCTACTTAAAGGGTCATGTGTCAGAAGTGCTAGGGTTTTCCTCAGGGCATGATTAGAGTGAAAACACGTAACAGCTGCTCAGAGTACTGAATAAACTGTTGTTGTTGTAAGTTCTTGGTCGCCAGTCATTGGAACCCAGAACTTGAACAATTTGGGCATTGGATAAATCCAAATCAATCTGGGAATTGTGGATTTCTGATCCATGGTTAAAATTTTCAAATTGCAGTTTCAGCTTTAAGAAGTTTCTGAAAATCCAAGATGGCCTCATCAGATGTTTCTGCAAAAAGGGTTTTCCTGAACCTATTGGTTTTATAGGCTCCCCCAGTAATGGTGTTTGCAATCTTAGCATTTAATTTTTTTCATCCATGCCTGCCTGGGTGAACTGGTTAGAGTCTTCACCACTTCATTGTGTTCATTGTGATGTTAACAGCTCATGAAAGCATTGAGTTGCCTACTTTGGAAAAAAAATCTTTAATAATGAACTGTGTAGGTTCGGAGTGAGCCAACTCATGTTCAGGTTGCCAGCTCAGAAATCTGGGGGGTGGGGGGAAAGGGGGGGTGCGGGGAATTCCCCCATTCTGACCCGCAGCTTTTCTGGAGGGTCGGGCTGGGAGATGCACGTTTTCGGCCTTTTTCTGGGATTTGCGCATGTGCCGGAAATGCAAGTGCATTTCCCAGAGCTGGAGAACAGTCGCACTCCAGACCACGCTGGAAACCGGCGGGAAGAGAAGTTACTTGAATCTTTCTTTAATGTAGTTTTCTAATCTGTTTTGTATGTGATTAGTGGGAACGTGCCAGGCCCAATTCAATCTTCCACCCTGCCAGGTGTACTTCATTCCAGCAGGTTTTAGAATAGCTCACCATATTCGGGGAATGAGCGGGAGATCCTGTCGAAATGAAGAGGGGGCAATCAGAGTCCTCAAAGGGGTCGGCAGCAGAGGGTGGTGCCCCTGAGCATGGGCGCCTTGGCTGTGCCAGACTTTGCTCCCAACACTGACCAACGGGCAAAGTGCCCATGCCCAGGAGACAGTTTAGCACTCCCATCAGCCAGTGCCAAGGAGGTGCAGCCTATTGTGGGCAATGCCTAAGGGCACTTGGTGAGGGTGGGGGATCTTGCTGTCACTCTGCATGGTGATCGATCTGGGCAAGAAGGACACCGGAGATTGGGATGGACTGGGGGTGAGTGGCGGTGATCTGTCAGGAAGGGCTTGCCTCCCATGAGATTCTGATCCTGGGGGGGGTCAGCTGGGAAGGGTCTGCCAGAATGAGGGGAGTGGGGGGATCACCACTGCTGGGGCAGTGAACATCGGGGTGCTCTGGGGGGGGAGGAGGGGTAGGGGTAAAGGCTGGTTTGGAATTGTTGTGAGGGCCATGATCAGACTGTGGGGTGAGGGGGGATGAGGCAGCACTGCAGAGGTCCCAGGCTGGCCAGTGATCAAGCTGGTTAGCAAACAGGGAGACTGATAGATCGGAGTCACTGTGCATGTGCAGAATTCCAGAACTATCAAACTTCAGCCCAAGTAGGCCCCTCCCCCTGGGCTTTTAATGAGATGATTTTCATGATTGGAATCTCTGCAGTATACAAGTATGGAGATTCAAGGTCTGAATCTGCACTGAGAAAACAGTTATGATCTAGAACAGCTTTCCCACCAATTCAGCACGTTTGGAAGAATCGCACTCCCCCATCCTGATTTCTTAGATTGTGAATTCAATGTCAGTTTCTGAACACTTTAGTATAAATTTTTTATAGAAACTTGTGTTGTCCAGGAATTTGAATTGTTTAGCTCACCCCACTAGACCCACTAACTTTGTACACACTGGGATATGAAGGTGGAATTCTATAGGATGCAGTAAGCTTTCTACTGCAATGAGAAATTTAATTTCTGCCTTCAGCTTCCAAGTCCATCTTTGGAGTTTTTCG
This sequence comes from Sphyrna mokarran, assembly GCA_024679065.1. Lineage (NCBI taxonomy): Eukaryota > Metazoa > Chordata > Chondrichthyes > Carcharhiniformes > Carcharhinidae > Sphyrna > Sphyrna mokarran. Next base: position 40,069,367 of record JAGIQG010000009.1, read on the forward strand.
CTGGTGGTTTCCTTCTGTGCCTCTATATCTTGAGCTTTTTTCCTTCAGTTTCCTAAGATTTTAATTTTCTTATGTGGCCTCTATGAAATTTTGAATTGTTCCATTCAGTGCCACCATGTTGTAAAGATGTTGGGCGTAGTTTGGCAAGTTTTATGAAGTATTTGTAATTTTAAATAGTTCAACAGTAAGCATTAATTGAATGCTAGAAAGCATGTACATAGTTCTAAGCATGTAAAGGTCTAAGCTAGGAACTTAGCTTGTTTCTACACATGACTCTGTCAAATGCTATATTGACACTTAGGTGAGCTTATATCTCTCTGTGGGTTGTAGTGTACTAGTCCCACACTTAGCCTTCCATGTGCCAGACCATTATACCACAAGCACCATCTTCTCAAGGCAATTAGTGGTAGGCAAAAGTGCTGGAACCTTATGAACATATAATTTTCATTAACCATAATCCCAGGGCACTTGGTTACACTGCACCAGTATGACTTCTATTTTCCACACCAATTTTCTTAGTGATTACTAGAAACAAAATGTCAATATGGTATTTTTAAAAAATTCATTGATGGGGCTGGAGTATTGTTGGCTGACCAGCATTTATTGCCAATCCCTAGTTGCCCTTGGAGGGCAGTTGAGAGTCAACCACATTGCTGTGACTCTGGAGTCATATGTAGGCCAGACTGGGTAAAGAGAGTAGATTTCCTTCCCAACAGGATATTAGCGAACCAGATGGGTTTTTACAACAATGGTTTCATGATCATCAATAGATTCTTAATTCCAGATATTATTTTTATTGATTTTAAATTCCACCATCTGCTTTGGTGCGATTCAAAGAACATTTGCTGAATTTCTAGATTAATAGTCTTGTGGTAACATGACTAGGCCATTGCCTTCCCGGGGAACTGTGCGCTATCATCCACTAAACACAAGACTGAGGATAGTCAGTTTCACTGTTCTTGAACTGAAAGATGGAATACAATGATCCAAGTCTTCCAATCAGCGTCAGAACCATGACATCCAATCATAATCAGACTGAAAACTGCACACTTACCTGGTTATGTTTCAAAAGGCAGAACTTTCTATGCAGCAGGTAGGTAGATATGTGAGCTGGATAGGTACAAAAAGGGAGTAGGTGGGTGAGTGAGTTAGCAATTGGGTGGTCAGAGATTAGTAAGGTCTGGTCAGTGGTGGGCAGTCATGTCAGATGGTAATTGGGTGGTCGGAAGAGGATATTGGGGGAGGGGTCAATTGTGGTGTTACCCTGCTATTAGACCAAGTTTTAACCAGTCTTACACTCTGAGGATAACTAAAACCATCAGAATAAGGCTGTAGCTCACAACTGGTGACAGCTAGGGAAGGTCTCTGGGAGCAGAAGTCCGTCAGAAATTTAAACTTCTTGGGTGTAATTCCATACATCTGAACTTTCAATCTTCAAACACGCATTATCTGTTTGGTCTCCAATAATCAGGAGACCAAAGGATTAGGACCAATATTCAATATAAAGGCACTAAGCCACTGGGATACTGTTCATATTCATGCGGTTGTATTCTTTGAACCCAAGCCAGTGTTGAAGGAAAAATTGCTTATTTTCATGTTATTTTTCTAGGATTTCATACACTGTAATATTCCATTTCATCATGACAGACTCCTTCCAGTCCAAATAAAAGCTATGCTAATAAAAGGCAAGTCCAAAAAGAAAAACATATTCTTAGGTTTTCTCTAAACTTATTTGGAAAGTGGCAAATTATCTGCCAGCAAGATGAAAGGTGTTTTTCTGGGAAATAAAATACTTTCTTATTTCAGACATTGATTATCAGCAACGATCGTTCAAATCAGGCCAAGCAATTGAATCTTCAATTTATATTTATTAGATATTAATTTAAGTAGATGTGATAGACAGTTATGTTTTCTATGAGAGAGGATCAAAGTACTTTCCCTTTCCAGTACAGTCTGGCTTTTTGGAAGACATTTAGAAGGCAGTCTGACCTGATTTGTCTCAGACTTCTGTTCCATAGTCCTTTACACTGGGGGACTCTGATGTAATGCAGCTTCAAACGGATGCCACCATACTGATTTGCACTATATTTTGCAAGCACGTTAATGCTTATTTGATTTTAAGAAAATGATTATGGTTTTGGGAATGAAGAAGATAGCTTTCAGCTTGGGTGGGGCAATCTTCTAATGATATTACTGGCAGACTATTAATCTAGAAACTCAACTAATGTTTGGGGGACCTTGGATCGAATCCCGACATGGCAGTTGGTGAAATTAGAATTCAATATAAAAATGTCTGGAATTAAGAATCCACTGATGTTGATTGTGGAAAAGCCCATCTGATTCACTAATGTTCTTTAGTGAAGGAAATCTGCCATTCTTACTCAATCCTGTCTCCATGTGACTCCAGAGCCACAGCAATGTGGTTGACTCTCAAATGCCCTCTGCAAAAGGGCAAATAGGAACGGGCAATAAATGCTGGCCAGCCAGCGATGCTCATGCCCCATGAATGAATAAAAACAAACGTAGGAAAGGGTAAATAACTAACAGTCCCAGAATTCAATTGTGTCCATCAACATTGACATCTACAGGCGCAATGTAACAATATTTTTTCACATTACAACTTGCTCCTTGGGATTTTTAATCATCACAAGCAAACTTGATGTTTAGTTGTTTAACTTCTGGTAGATCAATGACAGCACTAATATTCCACAGATTTCCACCCAATATAAGCATGCCACCAGAGCTCCGTCATGGTTTCAGTCTGACTCCATCATGGTTTCAAATCCTTTTCTCACTTAAAATTTAATGACTGCCAATAGCTTGGTGGTATGCCGGTTCCTGTATTTTAAGTATGTCCACCCCAGTATTTTAAGTTGCCTTCTGTTTACTAAATATACAAATAGGCAGTGTTCTAAATATATGATATGCCTTTGAAATGTTAGCACTCACTAAAGTGATTTGCCCAACATAAATTTTTGAACTTTATGGGAATAAGGTTTGATTTGAACAGAGGCTCGAGTCTGTTCCATTATAATCCCAGCACCATGTTCTTTTGTATTAATGTCAATGGAACCGACTATTGGACACAATGTATAACAATCGATCCAGCTTACAGCCCTTCCCAAGATGAATTTCATCCTCTTTGAAACTTATACATGAAGTAACAGGAATGTCTAATGTTATCATTTAAGGTAGGAGGATGCTCTGCAAAACCTTTGAAAGTGTGATATTTTGCACCAAATTTCTCTTCCCTGTTTGTCTGCAAAATCAACACCCAACAGTTTTCAATCTGAAATTGCACAAAATGATACATTAGCACTGTAGCGATTAATAGCCCATCCTGCCTCAATGTTAGTAAGCTGATAAAGTTCACATCCTCATTTTTATTCTTCAGCCATTTTATAGAATGTGTTATTGTTACTCACTCCTACCTACTTAATTAAATGGTTCAGATAACACCAGTGTTATACAAGCTACAGTTGCCAAAACCACATTCAAGTCTAGAACCAGTACAGTAACCAGAACTGTAATGTAGGATTTATCCAATTTCCTTGTTCATGCAGTTATGCATGATGTGGTGCTGGAAACCTTCTACAGTTTTTGTTGGTGAGTATCCAAATCAATTCAAGCATGAAACCTTGGGAAAGTCTATTTTAAATGTGCACTGATTTGTACCACTTGTAATGGTTAATGGAGGTCATATATCATTTGATTTTAGGTTGGATCCAACCTGTCAATTCAACTGTAAACAGGTCTATAATGTGAGGCCTCCAGACTTCCCACCTGAAATTGGATAGTTTAGCTGTAACCCTGAAGATCTGGCTCAGTCTCATTGTTGATTTGGAACTGCAAGACAAGCAATATCTAAACAAAACACAACAGTTTGCAATTATGTCTTTAACATCATGTAGCGCTTCACAGGAACTCTATGATCAAAACTTGACAGTAAGCCCCATCAGAATATTAGGGCAGATATCCAAAAGCTGGATTAAAGATGTAGGTTTTTAGGCAACATATGATTCAGAAACATAGAAAACAGGAGCAGGAGTAGGTCATTCAGCCCTTTTACTCTGCTTCACCATTCATTATGATCATGATTAATCCTCAATCTCAACACCATACCCCTGCACCCTCCCATTACTATTGTTGCCTTTAGAGGAAAGTGGGAAAGATCATACCTTTTTGTTCCATGGTTGATGAACGGGGTGAGCCTGTAAGATCACACGAGAAGCAAAAAAATCAAGTTTGCACCTGATTCCTCTTCTCTTGCAATCATACTGGTCCCAGTGGTCCCAAATATCAGGCATGATCAGCCTTGTGCCCTTTTCAGGCATGAGACTGATTTCAATATTTAAATATGTTTTAAATCAAATTTAAACATAATTAGTGAGCCTAGGATGCTAACGCCCAGGTTCACTTGTCTTAGCGACTTCACTGGTGCAGGATCACATATGGATCACATATGGTCCCCATCAATGGGGTCTTGGCATGATGGCTTAGCCAGAGGAACTGGAGACTACCGACTTTGCCGTGGGTGGGGAGTTTGGGCAGTGATCAACCAGGCCGGGACTTGGAGGGGATTTGGGTAGAAATAAATTGGGCAGGGTGGAGTGTTCAGGTGGAGATTGATTGGGCTGGGGGAACCAATGGTAGGGGGGCATGCAATATCTGATGGGGAGGAGGGGCAGGTGGTGCTTGACAAATTTCTGTTCTGTTGCACAAAACAGAGAAAGAGGCCTGCGCATGTGCAATTGCGCCTGAGGAGCTGACTTTCTGGTGAGCTTAGGCCCCACCCACACTTGGCAGGAATCACATTGTGCATTATGTTTTGCACAAGATGATGCAGATTGAAATTTCAAACTTCTCAAAAAACTGACCCAAAACTCTCCTTTTGTCATATTTGTTCAACACTTAACATTTTTTTGGTAAGATTTCCCCTCAAAATCTATTTCCTTATTAAATAGATTAAGTGACTTGGTCTCCACAGCCAACTGTGGTGGAGAATTTCACAGGATCACCTCTCCCCTCACCCCGAGTGAAGTAATTTCCCCTCATCTCAGTCCTAAATGCCTGCCTTTATCATAAGACTGTGACTTCTAAACAGCCTGATCAGGGGAAATAACACCCTTGCACCGTTTCTGTCCAGTATTATCAGAATTTTATATATTTCAATTCTATATTTTTCAAATACTGTCAGAATTTTATTTATTTCCTCTCATTCTACTAAATTCCAATGAATACAGGCACGGTTAACCCAATGTCTCCTCATTTGACAATACTAAAGGAAGAGAGAGGAGTGGAGAGGTAGAAATGTCAGGGGAGGGAATCCCAGAGTTCAGGGTCCAGGCCACTCAAAGTATGTCTTCCAGTGTTGGAACAATTAAAATTGGGCATGTATAAAAGATCACAACTGGAGGATCACAGAGATTTTGGAGGGCTTTAGAGTTGAGGAGGAGATTGGGAGGAATGAGATCACAGACGAATTTGAAATTAATTTTACAACTGAGCTGCAGCCCAACCAGGAACCAATACAGGAAAGTCACGAATAACAGGGAGGGATTTATTGAGACCAGTGATTGGTCTTTTAGTCTCCAATGGGGAGAGGGCAGGGAGTGTGGGGGGAGGGTATGGAATTTTATTCCTCTGCCTAGCGTGTTAATTCCCTGGCTCCATCCCAGCTTCTAGAGCCCACCATCCTTAATCGGACAGGAGCCCTTCCTCAAGCCATGAATGTATTAGCAAGAGTAAAGAAGATCATGATGATAATAGTAGAAAGAATCATGAGGTCCAAATCATCCAGGAGTTGCAGCTACATGATATTGTTGTCTCTGATGACCACAGTCTCCAAAAGCTAGTGCAGGTATTTGTAGTCAGAAATCAAGAAGAAAATGTTTTGAAAAGCATTCCCCATGGGGCAGCATGGTGGCACAGTAGTTAGCACTGCTGCTTCACATGCCAGGGATCTGGGTTTGATTCCTGGCTTGGATCAGTGTCTGTGTGGAGTTTGCACATTGTCCCCATCTCTGCATGGATTTTCTCTGAGTGTTCTGGTTTCCTCCCACATTCTGAAAGACGTGCTGGTTAGGTGCATTGATCCGAACAGATGTCGGACTGTGGCGACTAGGGGAATTTCACAATAACTTCATTGAAGTGTTAATGTAAGCCTTACTGTGACTAATAAATATACTTTACTTTTACTAGCCAAAGGACTCAGTGTTGAAGCTCGCCAGACTCTTGACCTGCTTGAGGTCACCCTTGAAGCTGTACATGGAATTCTTCCCATTCACGAGATGGTCAATAGTGCATGGGAGCAACAGGCAGAATCTAAAACAAGCTATCAATTCACTTACGCTCAAGACAAACTTCACCTCTCACATATTTCAATTTAAATACCCAAAATGTGAGAACAGTGAAAACTACAAGCAAGTGACAGCTGCCGTGAGCTGGCCTTCATTTTGACACATGAAAATAAGACACCTGGAGATACAGGAGGGCTTGAAAAGGTGAAGGAAGTTGGAGGAAATATTTTCATAGTATGCAATGAGGTAAAACAACTTTGACTCAGGAAGCGATCATGCGAGAGGAGATATGGTAAATTAAAGGGAAACAATGAGATGGTATGGCAAGGTAGGGATCAAGGTAATGATCATTAAAACTTAAGAATATGCACCAGCAGATCAGGAAAGAGATTGCAAATATGATTTTAAAAAAGAAAGAGATAAAGGGGATGATTTTATCATCACTTTGTGCCCGTTCTCAGGTATGACGCGATGGTAAAGTGGGCCGTAAAGTGCTGAGCGTGATTGGCACCATTTTACGAGTGCCGGATGTATGGCACAGTTGGCCTCTTACCGGAAATGGGCAACAAGCATATTAATATATTTACATTTATTAAAATGGACATTTGCATCCGCTTGGTGAACCTGGCGCTCAATCGTCAGGGCTTGGTTCCCCCCTTATGACCTCGCTGGGAATGATTCTCACTGGCGAGGAATAGACATGCTCCCCCTGAACAGACAACAGTCAACTGGAAGTAATTGAAGCCTCCTGGGAATGCCGAGGGCAAGGAGGTGTCCTTGGGCAGTGTCAGACTGGCAGTGCCATCCTGGCACCTAGGCAATGCCAGTCTGACACATGGGCAATGCCAGGGGATGGGGCTGAAAGGGGAGGGGACAGAGCAGGTGGAGCTAATGGGGACAGGGATAATGGGGAGGGGCAAATGGGGGAGGGGAAAATGATGGGAACGGCCTGCTGCATTCTGCAGGGATTGGTGGGGGGAGGAGAGAATGAGTGGGCCGCTGCCACTGTGCAGTGATTGGTGGGGAGAAAATGGCAGGTCTGCGATCGGCGGGATGGGGGGGATCCGCAATCTGTCTAGGCAGTGGGGGGTTGGCAGGGGCTACATCTTGTGAGCCCTTGCATTTGCAGGAGAAGGAAGGTGCTAGCCTGCAGTAACAGGGACCTGAAGTCTCTCTCGTCTATCAAACCCCTGATGCTGCTATTGCACATATGCCGGATCGGAGGCCTGCTCATGTACACTACCTCCCTTTGCAGCTCTTCCATGCTGAGTGTGTAGCCATACTGGTGAGAACTCCCATACTACTGACATGTCACTTCCTGTGTACAGATTATCACACTATACATATGTACAGCAGTCTATGCACATGTGACAGTACCATCACGCCAATCTATGTCACACTAGGATTTGGCTTCCAGGTACATTAACCCCCACCCACCAGCTTCTACTGCATGAATCTAGCTCAAAATTTTGCAGGCAGAGTGCGCGTGGGGTGGGGAATAAAAACAGGCCTAAAAGTCAGATCTGAAACACCCAGTTTCAAGTCTGCCTAGTAGTTAGAATAAAATGATAAAATAACTCCAAAGGCTCCATTTCTGAACGTGTGCACCATTCATTACAAAATAGATGAATTATTAGCACAAATATAAGTAATTGTACTGATAGCCACTAAAGAGGCAAAATTGCAACGTGATCAGAGCTATGACCATAAGATTGAATGGTATGTGACATTTCAAAAATAAAAAGGAATCCAGGAATCCGGTTGGAAAGCTCAACCAATTAAGGATGTCATTAGTACAGTTATGAAAGATGACTTCACTCGAAAAAACAAGATACAGAATTATTTGGGTAGATATAAGAAATAGGAAAGGTTTCAAGCAGTCAACAGGTTACATGACGTTTTCATTTTGCCTTAAATTAGAAACACAGCCCCAAAACATGACAATCATATAAAACTCATAATCGAACAAATTTAGATTCAAATTTGGATGTCAGTAATACTTTTGCAAAGCTCCAGTTTTGCTGTCTGGAGAGCAAAGAGGAAGGCTAAAATATCATTTGGTCCGTTCCTGTGGTACCACTCTAAGTGGGGACTTGTTTTATGGCAACATTGTCAAGGGGGAATTATTTGGAATTGAATTATTTAGTAAATAAAATTCATTAAACCCCAACAGATAAAATCTGAGTCTGACACACAATTCATGGACCTGCCATCACTGAAGAATACTTTTCATGAATCAGGGTTGGAGTTAAAAGCAGCAACTATTCTCAAGATATTTACAAATTCTCTTCACATACATTTATCTTCATTGTGCAACTGATTCAATGTAAACAGTCAAATTATCAAACTGACATGGAATGGATTTCCTTCGAGGGTACCTCATCATCTGTCAGAGAATCGAGGATTAAATGCTGTAAATTAGCTTCTTCAGCAAATGCTGGATGCAGCACAAATTAAATGATTACCAAAGGAGATAGTTTATTGTGTCTTGTCATCACAACTTGAAACTACATTAGTAAATATTTGGTTTGATAATTATCTGCCAGGCAACTGCTTAATACACCAAGCATGAATATATTCAGTCTTTGTTACCAATATTTCAGAGGGCAGGTTTGTTTCAATAGCGTTGGCTTTCCAACAATAAGATATTGTCAGATGGAAGGCGTTCTGATGTTTCATTGATGTTGCAAATTAGCATCCTGATTTGTGGCAAAAAGCACAATTAAGACCATCATCCTGAAATATTGGATGGCAGTAGAGGGCAAGCAAAGAATTTTGGAAAGTTGCATGGTGGGTCCCCACCTGACCACCTCTGAGCAATCTCGCTGCAAAAGTGGGTGAAACGGGGAGGCAGAGGGCAGGGTCACCATTGACCAATAACCAACTGGCCAATCCAGATAAACACTGTGGCTACAAGACTGGAAATTAAATGACTTATCAAAGCTTATCCACCATCCACAAGATACAATTAGGGATAGTGATGGAATACTCTCTGTTTACCTGGGTGAATCTAGCTCCTGTCACACTCAGAAAGTTGCATAGTATTCAAGACAAAGCAGCCTTGTTTGGCATCCCATCCAGCATCTTCAACACTCATTCCTCAACCACAGTGGCAATGTGGTTACAGTGAGCACCATCTATTTCCATTAGGAAATATTAGAAAAGCAAAATATTGTGGTATGTTAGAAATCTGAAATAATTAATAACAGAAAATGAAGTGAATACTCAACATATCTCACAGCATCTATAAAGAGAGAAGTGAGTTAATGGGCCTGATTTAATATGGCCTGTCACAGCAGGAAACATGGCAGCTGGGCCCACTTTATCACTGCAGTGATCCCGCATCCGTCTCCTGGCCGCGGCAAAACATTCCTTGATTAAATTGGAGAGCGGAACGGGCTGATGTGGTATTCCAGGCTGCTGGGATGTCAATTTGGTTCATTACTCTGTCAAACTTATACGAATCTTATATGCTTCAATAAGGTCAATGTTTTATGTAAAACATCTGTTCAGCAAATCTCATGAAGAGGTTTTGAGTCATAAACAGTTGAACAAGGTGTTTATTGATAACACATAACTATGTGTATATTTATATATAATTCAACACACTGTGGATGACGCTGTTTCTCAGTCCAGCACTAAGCCTTGCTGCAAATTGGGGAAATTGGGCTGGAGTTCCTTGGATGGGACTTTCACCTGCTCCTTCATATGTATTTCATTCTAAAACCATTTCCTTGCTTTGACAGTCATTTAGAGTGAAGAACAAACTTCTAGTGGCATTTGGATGCCTTTGAGTTTTGCAGATCTTCTCTTGTAGGAAGAGTAGAAGTAGATTCAATGTGCTTCTCTATTTAATTGTCAGACTAACAAAAAATACTGGTCAGCTCGTTGGAGAAATGTCTGATTTGAATTTAGTTCAGTTTTTAAAGTTAAGCCAATATTTTTTGTAATTTGTTCAAATTAATGTATACAGTTGTATACAAGTGTCACTGTCTAAACTGCTGATTAAGAACATATAAGATCTCACCTGTCATTCAGATATATTCTAAATATCTATCTTGTGTGGCTTCTTCAAATCCTATGATGGTACTCTATATGTCTTGGTAGGCCAAACTGTTAAACATTATGTCTGCTTACGTTACAGCTATCTGCAGATATTCCCCTCTACATGATGTCTAGCAATCATATTTTCTGCTTCCTGTGCTTCAAGGTTTTATGAAGGAGTGCCAGATGAACATGTGTAGATATTCGTTTGTTTTCCCCTGTTGGTTATTTCACAGAGAATTTTCCTCCGATTAATTCCTCCTTTTGCTGAGTTGTAGCAACATGAAAATGGGAGGCAGCTGTGCCATGTTATATCCAGATGTGGCAGTGAGCTGGTGGGGGGAGGTGGGGCTGACTGCTCATCGTTTTCCTCTGTGGTGGTGTCTGCATTGGTTCCTGTAGACTGTGGGGTGTTATGACTCGTTGTGGCCCCAGCACGTCTGTGAAGATTGGGAAAAGGGATAGTGAGAAAAACCATGATGGCAAACGGAAAGGAAATATTGCAGTTGTGACATAATTATATGATTATGAGGACAGATCTTCCACAGCAAACCATGTCACAATGTGCTTTTCAGCGGCTGAATAAATGAATGAAGTATTTACATCCTAATAAACAGACAGGTATATAAGAACGAGTGTTTCAGTTATATATAATTCTGCTACTCTCTCATCAGTGGAGTGTCAAAATATGCTGGTTGTATTTTGAATCTTAATGGATAGGTTTGGATGATGTTGGCCTTTCAATCCATTTGACCTTATCATCCCACAATACCAGTGGCCCTATCTTCCCTTGTTTATGTTAAAATCCATCTGAACAAGTGGGCAGAACCTTGTCTTTTACTATCTAATTTGAAGGATGTCATCTCAATATTGCACTTCCTCAGCACTGGAGTTCAGTTTAGTTTACACATCTTGACATGGGGCTTGAAATGTTTTCATTGGTGGGTGAAAATAAAGGGGGAAAGAACTTGCATTTATAAAGTAACTTGCAAAGTCATCAAAATGTCCTGAAATATTTCACACCCAACTATTTCACTCTGAAGTGCAGCAACTGTAAAGGATGGTAATTTACCCATCAATATTGGGTTTTGTATTCATTAATCATTTTAAATGGCACTGACACATCTCTACGATAATTGTGAAAGCATCGCTGCAGACATTTGTTTACACTTTGGAACATGAATTTTAACCCCTGCATGGAAAGATGGGAGTGGCCAATTGTCTTTGTGGAAAGCCAATCTACTATAATTCAGATGAGTAAGGAAGATCTTAAAAAGAGAAGAAGAGGTAATCAGAGCTAACCCCACATGGATGAAAGCACAGACACAAATAGTAGGGTAAATGAGGGGAAGGTGCATACAGTGGCACTGCTGTCTCACAGTGCCAAGGACCTGGATTTGATTTCTGGCTTGGGTCACTGTCTGTGCAGAGTCTGTATGTTCTCCCCATATCTGCATGAGTTTCCTCCAGGTGTTCTGGTTTCCTCCCACAGTCCGAAAAACATGCTGGTTAGATCTATTGGTCATGCTAAATTCTCCCTCAGTGTACCTGAACAGGTGTTGGAATGTGCCAACACTACATTGCAGTGTTAATTTAAACTTACATTTGACACTAATAAAAACAAACTTTAAAAAAGCTGGTTTCGGTTAGATATACAGAGAGTTCAATGGGGCCTGGTGATGTGGATTTGGAAACTATTGCAAGGGCATAAATCCCCCTATTCCCTCTGTTGAATTGTCATTGTTAGTGGTTATTATGAAATTCTATTTAACTTATTTACAAAGATTAATATTATCCATTGAAAAAGGGTTTTAATGGAAAGGGGAATATAGTCCATTGATGGGCTGAAAGTATTTTGTTGAAATTTAATCTGGTTGGAACAGGAACAGGTAAAAGAGTGAAAACTCTCTTTTCTCCAGTAATCTTTTGTATATCAAAGAGTTGAGAACTGAACTGCAGGCATTTGAAAATCTACATGTGAACCAGATGCTAAGATATACCAAAATATTTGCTCATCCAGTCTCTTGAATTCTATTTACATTATAAAGGATTCTCATTTCACCCTCAATTTATCTCAGAAATAATTGGGTAGCAGTGAGACAATGGCCTGAATGGCAGCGACAGAAATCGATTTCCTGGGCTTCCAGCTTATCTAAGCAGGGGTCGGGCCTGTAATGCGTATCTGTAACTCCCTCCTGAAGCAAGCCGATGTTCCTTCAATATGTGTAAGAAGTGGCAGGAATGGACATTTTGTGGTCTATGTATGTGTTGGTCACCCAGTAAAACCTGATGGGAATAAAACATCAGTGGACTTGCATCCAAAAGATCCCATCTTTTTTTTTTGCTCCCAGCTTGCACTTGAGCTTTGTTCCAGTTGCAGTTATTTATTTTATTCTGAGCTTCCTTTATAGGCACCAAAGGCTTAGTCATCAGTAACTTTCAGCATTAATGTGTACAAATGGATACATCACAGCAAGCCTTGCAGTTAACAGGGTCATCTCACCAGGATGCTCACAACAACATCTGAGAGTACTGAACTGCACTTTGACAGACTTGTTGCTGGACATTACTCTTTCTAGTGATGGTTACATAATTAGTGGAATCACTATAATATGTAAATGCCAGTCCAACACATAAACTAGGTTCCAGAGAATCATCCCAATTACTTCATGTCTTGCTTGACATGAGGTTGCATGAAGGAAGGCATGCATAAGGATCAGGATCCATTCTTGCATGTTTGGCCATTAACCATTTTCTGGACATTGACAAACCCATTTGGAAATTATTGTGTTGAACTGCCACCTCTTTTTCAGCAGAGAAGAAGATGCTGAGCTTTGTTGCCTGCCTTAAAGCCAACAGCATCTATTCCATGCAACGTAGAATTGGCACCCGGTAGGACCAATAACAGTCAACTGTAGCCTGATACTTGGCCAGACTTTCTTGCGGGCATGCTACAATGCTGATTTTTGTGATAATATATTAGACTCATCATTGTAGCATATTCCCTCAGAGGGATAAACATAACTTGTATATCTCTGTTTCTCACAGTTCATGGCTAAATTTGACTGGTTTCATACACTCAAAGCCTGTTCTCTGAAGGCCTGGAATCTCTTCTCTGGAAGGTCAAGGAACATCTGGTGAAAATGTGACTCAAAGGAAAATGTTCTTTGTAAGCATCACTTGAAGCATGACCTTAACTTCAGCAACGATAATGAAGAGGCCATATGCTGGGGTCTAACATCACTTGCTCACAGATTTATACCTGAACATATAGATCCCTTTCCCTTTATCCCTTCAGGCTTAAAAAAGGTTGCTGAACGGTTGAAATTCATATCAATGGAAGCTTTTTAATGGTTTGTCCTTTGAGTAACACTCCAGTTAAAAGTTCCCATCTCTTTAGATTTGACTTACACATCACCTTCATCTCCATAATGTTGGCTCCATCACAATACCAGCTGGAGCTTTCCCCTGGAGTTATGAATGTCTTCATACAAATGGAGTTGACTGATGTTGGTACTTGGGATCTGGGCAAGTCTGAAAACAATGCAAACTGGAATGGAATTTCTTTACACTTCCATTCATCCTATCAAATAGAGGTGGAATCTCTCTGGTGTGGTATCTAACAAACAAAAATGTAAAAAGGATTGTTCTCTCATTTACAGCTTTGTCCACTTGTAATTTCTTTTCATATTAATGTGAATCAAAAACAAATCCTTTCATTGGCGGAATAGAATATTTATTCACTTTTGCTGCACATTGCTCTTGAGGTAAGATATACAGTTGATTGGCCACGCTAAATTGCCTTCTTTGTGTCGGGGGGATTAGCAGGATAAATGTGTGGTGTTACAGGAATAGAGTGTGGGTAAGATTGTGGTCAATGCAGACTCGATGGGCTGAATGGCCTCATTCTGTACTGTAGGGATTCTATGATTTGATGATTCAAAGCTTTGGCCACATCAATGTGACAATTTGCTGACCTCTTGAGTGAGATAATAAATAATGACAGTTAATACTTGCAGATTCTCACCTAGATGGAACTTTGTTGAAACTGCCTGAACGCATGTTGGGTTCTTAGTACAGGGGGATGGAGCAGGTAATTACATATCAAGCTCATTGAAGTTGGAAACCATGAATATATATTTTTCTGATTTATTTCTCCTTCAAATATTCTATGATGTTGATTTCTAAAGGAAAAGCAACAACAGGGGACTTAATATTAGAATATGAACATTTGACTCATCCATCTGAAATTCCTCTCTCCATTATGTTAAGGGTTAACCTTTTAAAATAAATAGGTTGATATCTCTGTTGAAATAGTTGAAGAGCATATATAGACCAACATTTTACGCTTCTTCCCAGATGGACTCCAAACAGGGAACAGCATAAAATATATGGATGAGATTCCTCTGCAATCCTATCTGCCGCATCCCAAATGCAACTTCACAGTAGGGCAGACAGTATCTTGGATAGGAAGCCCAACCATGCCCCTGTTAAAGCCCTTAAGGCCACTTATATGCCTCCTATCACCCAATCTCAATTTTTAGACTGGTGGGTTTGGTTATGTCAAGTTGTTAAATAGAAAAAGTAAATTTTCTTGATCTTGAGAGGGAATTGAGGTGGGGGGCCCCTTCAGATTTGGAGAACCTTCCCTCAGGGAGCTGGGACCTCTGGCCCTTTCTCCCCCCGTCCTGGAACTTAGGCTCAAGCACAATGCTGCAGTACCTGTTCTGACCACTGCAGCGCTGTTCCCTGAGGTAGGAATTCCACCTGAGTGCTGATGGAAATCTCACCGGTCATCACTTGATGCTCAATTGAGTGTAAAATGGCAGCCGCCTGTTGGAGTTGGCAGGGATATACTCCATGCCTACACTCTAGCTATCCTGAAATTTTAGACCATAGCATTTCTACAATATGGCCAATTTCAGGTTATTTTTCAAACATAAATTCCATTCAAAATAGTTAACTGATCAACAATAGTTTTGTTAGAGTTCACTAACAGTTTAAACAGTAGATATGATTTCTTTGCATACAACATAAAATATCATAGAGAAGAGGATCTTCTATTTTTAATAGCCAGTGCAGTAAGTTGTACAATACAGAGAGATTTAAAACCAAATTTAATTACATAATTTTGTACTTTTAAAGGTTTTAGGGTATTTTAATCTAAAGATGCATACAATCATCTGAGCCAGCTTTGAAACTGAAATTAATATAGAAATCTAGCATACATTAATATTTTACATTATTGCAGGATTTTCTGGCACATTATAGAAGTACTGTTATGACTTCCCATTTGTTTTGGTCTTTTCCACTAGAATTGATGAACTGGAGCCTGAGCTTCAAATGTTGTGGAATATCCAGGAAGGGGGGAGTTATCTGCATGCTTTGTTTCAGGGGGCAGTTATACCTGGTAGATTAACTACCTCTAATTCAGTCAGTGGTCAGGGACAAGTGCAATTGAGGCAGGTAGAGGGATCCTGAGTTAAGGAAATGAGGAGTCTCAGTTCTTGATCTTGTCCAACAAATATGAGGTACTTGCTCCTTGTATAGATGAGGAAAAGGGCTGTAGGGAGGATGAACTGGCTGACTATTGCATTGTGATACACAAGGCATTCAAGAGTAGCAAGCAAAATGACAAGTGATAGTTGAGGAGGATTCTATAATTAGGGGCATCCTTGGTAAGCAGAAACAAGAGTCTCGCATGATATGTCGCCTTCCTGGTGCCAGGGTGAGGCACGTTTCTGACCAGCTTGAAAAGATAGTGGAGTGGGAAAGGGAGGATCCAGTTCTTGTGTTCATGTTGGGCAAACAACATAGGCAAGACTAGAGGACCTGTTTGGGATATCAGGCACCAGGAACTAAATTAAAGAATATGTCCTAAAGGATTATAACCTCTGGATTACTATCCGAGCCATATGCAATAGGCATGTAAAAATTAGGGAAGTAAATATGTAATTAAAGGAGTGTGCAGAAAAGAGGGGATCCATTTGATGGGGCATTGGCATCAATATTGGAACAGAAACAATCTGTATCATTGGAAGAGTCTTCACCTGAACTGATCTGAGACCAGTGTTCTGGCAGAAAGGATAAAAAGGGTGCTCACAAGAATTTTAAACTAGCAAGTGGAGGGAGAGGGAAGGAAAACTAATGGTTATAATGGTTAATGGGAAGCAAAGCAGCAGGTTAGCATGTCGGGAGGAGGGTTCAAGTGCATAGGAAATTATAACAAAAGTTAAAAGAAAGGAGGATTTGTGAGATATTATTAATGGAGGTGTTAGGATTCAAAAAGAAGATATAAAAATTCGACAAGGGCACTTTACCTAAATGCTCGTAGCATTTGAAACAAGGTCAATGTGCTGATGTACAAATCATCGCGAATGAATATGATTTAGTGGCCATATCAGAGACATGATTGCAGGATAATTACGACTGACAGTTAAATATACAGAAGTATCAGACTTCAGAGGAAGAAACTGGAAGGTAGGGAAGGTGGTGTAGGTCTGATATTTAAGGATGACATCAGGATGGTATTGGGAGATGATATGGGTTCTATGGAGAAAAAGTCAATGAGAGGTGTAGTCTACAGGCCACCAAACAATAACATCATGGTGCGTGGGGCAATGAACAAAGAAATAACCAATGTATGTAAAAATGGTATGCCAATTATCATAGGGAATTTTAATCGACTTGCTGATTGGTTAAAGCATGTTAGTCAAGGCAGCCTTGAGGAGGAGCTCATAGAATGTATCCATGATAATTTCTTAGAACAGTATGAAATGGAACCTATGCAGGGGCAGGCTAGTCCTGTGTAATGAGAAAGGAATAATTAATGATCTCACTGTTAGGGATCCTCTTGGAAGGAGCGATCCCAACATGGTTGAATTTAAAATACAGATGGAGGGTGAGAAGATAAGACACAATACCAGTATCTTGTACTTAAACAACAGAGACTATAGTGGGATGAGGGAAGAGATGGCTAAAGCAGATTGGGAGCAAAGATTTTATGGTGCAAAAATTGAGAAATAATGGAAGATTTTCAAAGAACAAAGAATAGTACAGCACAGGAAACAGGCCCTTCAGCCCTCCAAACATGTGCATTGATCCAACTAGACCATTCGTTTGTATCCCTCCATTCCCAAAGCAATTCAAAGCAATTTTTCACAGTACTCAGCAAAAGTATATACCAGTAAAAAGAAAGGAATGTAGGAAAATGAATAAACAGCCAAGGATTTCTATGGAAATTAAGGAGGATATCAAATTGAGAGAGAATGCATACAAAGTGTCAAAGATTAGTGGGAAACTAGAAAATTGGGAAATCTTTAAAGGTCAACAGAAAGCTGCGAAAGCCAGAAATTACCATAAGTGCAATTGTTATTTCCCTGGCTGTCTCTTTTAGCACTCTGGGATGCATTCTGTCAGGGCCAGGGGACTTGTTTACTTTTAACCCCATTAGCTTGCCCAACATTACCTTTTTAGGGATAATGATTGTTTCTAAGTCCTCATCTGCCATAACCGGTTACAGGTTACGGGTATGGTTGGTTACGGGTGTGGTTCCGGAGGACTGGAGGATAGCGAATGTGGTCCCGTTGTTCAAGAAGGGGAAGAGAGACCTTCCAGGGAATTATAGGCCAGTGAGTCTTACTTCTGTTGTGGGCAAAGTATTGGAGAGAATAATTAGGGATAGGATTTATAGTTATTTAGAGAGTAATGAATTGATTGGAGATAGTCAGCATGGTTTTGTGAAGGGTAGGTCGTGCCTTACTAACCTCATTGAGTTTTTTGAAAAAGTGACTAAGGAGGTGGATGGGGGTAAGGCGGTTGATGTGGTATATATGGACTTTAGTAAGGCGTTTGATAAGGTGGCCCATGGAAGACTTCTGCAGAAAATGCAGATGTATGGGATAGAGGGTGATTTAGCTAATTGGGTTAGGAATTGGCTAGCAGATAGAAGACAGAGGGTGGTGGTTAATGGGAGATATTCATCTTGGAGTTCGGTGACAAGTGGTGTACCTCAGGGGTCTGTTTTGGGGCCCCTGCTGTTTGTAATTTTTATAAATGATCTGGATGAGGGTATTGAAGGATGGATTAGTAAATTTGCAGATGACACTAAAGTCGGTGGAGTGGTAGATAGTGAAGAGGGGTGTTATAGTTTGCAGAGGGACTTGGACAAGTTGCAGAGCTGGGCCGAGAGGTGGCAAATGGAGTTTAATGTGGAAAAGTGTGAGGTAATGCACTATGGCAGAAATAATAAATGTGTAGAGTATAGGGCAAATGGTAGGATTCTTAGCAGTCTAGATGAATAGAGGGATCTTGGTGTGTATGTGCATAGATCCCTGAAAGTAGGCAGTCAAGTCGAGAAGGTTGTTAAGAAGGCATATGGAGTCTTGGCTTTTATTGGTAGGGGGATTGAATTTCGGAGCCGCAACGTCATGTTGCAACTGTACAAAACTCTAGTGCGGCCGCACTTGGAGTATTGTGTGCAGTTCTGGTCCCCACATTATAAGAAAGATGTGGAGGCATTGGAGAGGGTACAGAGGAGGTTTACCAGGATGTTGCCTGGTATGGAGGGCAGGTCTTATGAAGAGAGGCTGAGGGATTTGAGGTTGTTTTCGTTAGAAAGGAGGCGGCTAAGAGGGGACCTTATCGAAACATATAAGATGATTAGAGGTTTAGATAGGGTGGACAGTGATAGCCTTTTTCCTAGGATGGAGAAAGCTAGCACGAGGGGACACAGCTTTAAATTAAGGGGTGATAGTTATAGGACGGATATCAGAGGTAGGTTCTTTACCCAAAGGGTGGTTCGGGAGTGGAATGCCCTGCCTGCAGCAGTTGTAGATGCGCCAAGTTTGGTGGCGTTTAAGAGGTTAGTTGATAAGTATATGGAAGAGAAGGGAATGGTTTAGTTTGGAGGGGCATTGCTTTTTATATTGGTCGGCGCAACATCGAAGGCCGAAGGGCCTGTTCTGTGCTGTAATGTTCTATGTTCTATGTTCTATAACCTCCTTGTCATCAATTTTTAGCATGTTATTTGTGTTTTCCATTGTGAAGGCTGACACAAAATACCTGTTCAGTGCCTTGGCCATTTCCTCATTTTCCATTATTAAATTCTTTTCTCATCCTCTAAAGGACAAATGTTTACTTTAGCCACTCTTTTTCATTTTATACATTTATAGAAACTTTTGCTATCTTTTTTATATTCTGACCTAGTTTACTCTCATACTCTATCTTACTTTTCTTTATAGCTTTCTTTGTGGCTTTCTGTTGACCTTTAAAGGTCTGGTTCACTAATGCCCTTTAGGGAAGAAAATCTGCCATCTTTACCTGGTCTGACCTACATGTGACTCCAGAGCCACAGTACTGTTGTTGACTCTCAACAACCCTTAGGCAACTAGGGATGGGAAATAAATGCTGGCCAGCCAGCGATACCCATGTCCCATGAATGAATTTAGAAAAAAAATATGATAAGATGCCGCACAAAAAGCTGCTGCATAAGATAAAAATGCATGGTGTTACAGGTAACGTATTAGCACAGATAGCGGATTGGTTAACTAACAGAAAGCAAAGAGTGGGGATCAATAGATATTTTTCTGGTTGGTGATCAGCGACTAGTGATGTGTCACAGCGATCAGTGCTAGGACCACAACTGTTACAATTTAAATAAATGATTTGGAGTTGGGGATCAAATGTAGTGTGTCAAATTTTGCAGATGACACTAAGATGAATGGTAGAGCAAAGTATGCAAATGACACTGAAAGTCTTCAGAGGGATATGAATGGTTCAAGTGAGTGAAGAAGGGTCTGGCAGATGGAGTACAATGTTGGTAAATGAGATGTCATCCATTTTGGTAGGGATATTATTATTTAAATGGCAAATGCAGAGGGACATGGGTGTCCTTGTGCATGAATTGCAAAAAGTTAGTTTGCAGGTGCAACAGGTAATTAAGAAGACAAATGGAATTTTGTCCTTTGTTGCTAGAGTTTAAAATCAGGGAGGTAATGTTACATAAGATGCTGGTGAGGCCACACCTGGAGTATTGTGTACAGTATTGGTCTCCTTACTTGGGAAAGGATTTACTGTCACTGGAGAGGATACAAAGGAGATTCACTGGGTTGATTCCGGAGTTGAGAGGATGGGCTTATGTAGAGAGACTAAGTAGACTGGAACTATACTCATTAGAATTTAGAAGAATAAGGGGGGAATCTTATAGAAACATATAAAATTATGAATGAAATAGAGAACATAGAAAGAAAAAGGTTGTTTTCATTAGTGGGTGAAACTAGAACTAGGGGGCAGAGCTTCACAATAAGGGGGAGCAGATTTAGGACTGGTTGAGGAGGAATTTCTTCACCCAAGGGTTATGAATCTGTGGAATTCCCTGAAATAGTTAAAGCTACCTCATTGAATGTTTTCAAGGTAAGGATAGATAAATTTTTGAATAGTAAAGGAATTAATGGTTATACTGAGCAGACGATTAAATGGAACTGAGTCCATGAAAAGATCAACAATGATCTTATTGAATAGTGGAATAGACTCAAGGGGCCAGATGGCCTACTCCTGCTCCTAGTTCTTATGCTTTTATGATCGGTTGATTTCCATGCCCATTTGGAAACTTAAAAGATTCTCCAAACAAGGCCACTGAAAAATCTATAGAAGTGATTTTAATTCTTGTCATGTAATGCACATTATTGTCCAATAGATTATATCTCACTTACCCAAATTTTGAGAGGTTTGACACAGGCTGGCAAGAGCCAATGGGCCCTGAACAAATGTGTAGATATGCTGTTGAGTTATCACTACTGAAAACTGTGGAGCCAACCAGCATAAAACTCTTTTTAAGTTTCTTACTGCTGTATTGGGACAGGATCACTTTACATGTTAGGACTTGGGTATCTGAGTTATGTGCATTCAAGTTTACTTTTACTCTGACAATATGATCAAAATATTGGCCTGGATTTTATGTTTGCTGTCATCTGGCCACTGAAAAGAACTTTTGAAGTCTGCACTTGTATAGATTAATGCGGAAATCCAGAAGGTCTTACAGCGATTCTATACTTCTCCAGATGGTTTGCTGTGAGACCTGGAGAGTGTAATGAATGGAAAATCTATGAATCCATCAAAACTTCCACTTTTACACTGTTAGTCTGTGTAAAAATCCTTCAAAAGGTTACACCTGTGGAATGAGTCGGAACTGCATTTTTAATAGAAGTTAAAACTGCATTTTAACTTCAGAAACATTGGCCCTTAAAGATAATGTTAAATTTCTCAAATTGGTCTACAATGATAAAAATAACACATATTTTTATAAACATATATTTCAAAAGTTTATCTTTTTGCTTCCATTTTAAAGGAATTATAATTATTTATTTTGATATCTGGAAGAACGAATGAAAGGTAAAGTGCTTTTAACTTAGTACTCGACCAACAGTGAAAATACTTCAATGTAACTGGTTGCTTCATTTTTTGCTTACATCACCACATCCTCTTAACTTGGTGGCAGATTTAAACTTCTTTCTGAAAAGGTGAAGTCCGGGCTACAGATATTGATAAATTGTCGGGGGCAGCTTTCTTTCATTTCAGTGTTGAGTGTCAATGCCCTGCCGCATATTGTAAAATCCGAGCCATTATATAAATGACATACTAACATCCTATTTTGCACATCTCCATTTCTCTGAATGCTGCTTGAATTATCAATTCAGACTAGACTGAGTTCCATTCAGTAGCTCTGAAGATTAATAGTGATCATTTAAAACTTATTTCAGAGGACATGATAACCTCTGACCTTGAATTTGTAATAATGCCAATAACGTCATTACGCTGCGATGTGTACGGGACATAAAAAGATATACATTTGTGATAATGCTTCTGTAAGTGCTCTATAACTATTTATTGAGCTTCAAATCATGGTTGGCAACAAGTTTCTAATCTGATAAATAACAGAAGACCTTGGCTTCATGACATTTATCACATTTGTTTCTGACTCCTTGGAGTCTGCAAGTTCTTAACATTGTCTGCCAACAATTAATATCCTGTCATCTGTAGAAAAATAGGATTGACAAATTTTTGAAAAAACATATGTGGGTAATATTTTTGGACAAAATCTGTTCAGTATCATTCTGAAAGCTATTACCTATTTGGTTTGCTTGTCTAGGGAAATATGTGAAAAGAAGCATGAGACACAGTGGAACCATCAACCAAACTCATTTCATGGAGAAGCTGGCCTTGATCTGTTGACTGATAAAGTACCAGCAGAGCCAAGGGAATATTAGACATTCTGCAGGTTCACCCGATAAGAACTGGGAGTATAAAGAAAATCTAAATTCAATTTGATAGAACACTAATAGAGATTGAATGGAGAGATTGTTCCATTATGCCAAGAATATAGTTCGCTTATATATAAAACTATGCCCTTAGTCTCTATTCTTATTTCTTCATGACATCCTGTTTATAACTGTGCCTGCTTTCCATTTTGCTGTGAGGTGGTCTAACCCCAACATAGCGGAAAATGAATTACATTTGTTATTTTATCCCAACAGTCTACACATTGCCATACATATTAAAATATGCTTGTGATGCCATAATGAAAAATAATGGGGGATGGGATGAAATTCAACTTCAGTGGGTGCACGAAATGGGTTGTAGCAGATCTGCCACCCATTATGTACTCTGCCTGATTTTGCTTTCCATTGTGGAGCTGGAAAGCAGGTAGGATGTATTGTGGGTAGCTGATTTGCTACAGGCAGCATGGCATCTTGCCAAAGTTAAATTTCATGCCATAATATCCAATATAAAAATACTAAATATAAAGCAAATCTATATATGGATATCATTGTGACCATCTGAAGTTAATCTGTGTCAACCTGAACTTGAATTTGATAATAATTAATGCAATACAGAATGGCGTAATGGCACAATCGATTGCACTGCCGCCTTACCATGCCAGGAACCTGGGTTCAATTCCAATCCTGGGTGACTCTGGGTGTGAGTTTTCACATTCTCACCATGTCTGCATGGTTTCTTCTGGGTGTTCTTGTTTCCTTCCTCAATCCAAAGATGTGGAAGTTAGATGGATTGGCTATACCAAATTTCCCCTTACTGTCCAAAGATCTGTAGGTTAGTTGGATTAGCCCTCGTAAATGCATGGGATTACAGATTTAGTGCAAAAGGGAGGGCCTAGATGGGATGCTCTTTTGGAGAGTCAGTGCAGACTTGATGGACCAGTAGGGATTCTATGATTTGATGAAAGTACTACATTGTCAGTTCAGACCGTGTTAACCAGAGTTATACCTGGAATCTGATGAGGGAAGGTTGACTAGGGTTATATCTGCAGGAGTTTAGAAAAGTGAGAGATGACTTAATTGAAACATATAAGATCCTGAGAGGACTTGACAGAGTAAATGTAGAGTGGTTATTTCCTCTTGGAGGAGAATCTCGAACTAGGAGTCACCCATTTAAAATAAAGGCGAGATGAAATCTGTCAGAGGGTTGTGAGTCTTTGGAGCTCTCTTTCTGAAAAGGCGATAGAAGCAGAGATTTTGAATATTTTTAAAGCAGATTCTTGGTAAGCAAATGGGTGATAAGTGATCTGTGGTAGGCAATATGCAGATGTGAAGTTACTATCATGAAAGCCATGATTTTACTAAATGGCGGAACAGGCTCAAGGGGCCGAATGGCCTACTTGAGTTGAATTGGCTCTCCTTGTTTGTCAAAGGTGACAACTTTCTAGTAATATATTAAAACACAGAAGACATCATCTTATTGAGATGATTGTAAATGATTTCATTGCAGTATTTGAAGAGCAGCGAGAAATACTCCTAATATCCCAGTTGTTTTGGGAAGTTTGCTGTTTTGTAACAAGTTAATAGTAATGAGAGAATGATGTATATCATGATAGAACAGTGACATCGGTAATTAGGTGCTAGATACTCATTAGAGCAGATGGAACAGATAATACTCAAGAGAGATGTACTTATCCTGTAGCCTATCATTTGTATGGTGTTAATAAAGTAGTTTTGAAGTAGCTTATCTGAGTCAGACTAATGTCATTTATGAATAAAGGGATGCTTTCCTAGTCTAGATTAGGCCTTGAGACATGATCATGCAGTGGTGAATCCAATCTAACAATAATTTGGTGCTATCAATAGAATGCCCACAGCAAGAAAGTGAAAGAAGACTTACTCATAGCAAGAATCTGAAGACTTATCTTGGTGAGAATTTGTAGTGATATCAGAATCAGTCCAATATTTCGAAGGTTGACAGAGAGGCCAGAGTTAGGAGTTGTGCAAAAATACTTCTGAAAATATCAAGCAGCATTAGCTTTGCATGTCAGAGAGTAGGTTAGCCTGTTCTTGAAGGTATGGTGCTTTGAAAAATTAATTGACGACCGCATTGTCATAGGAGGATGTGACAAAAAACTGTCCGACATTTTACAAACAAAGGACAACCTAACATTCGATCAAACACTTCTAGACACCAAGTAGGCTGAACTTAGACAGTGAGTCAACCTATAACCTATTGATTCCCTGAGGCTTCAGACAAATCTAATAATTGATTAGACCAAAAGCTGAAAGCCTCACCCACTCAAAAGCCAGCAAAATGGGAAAAAGGGCTGGAAACCTAACAGCAGCCATCCTCTCGGTGTTTAAAAAGCAGCACAGAAGGCCAGGTTGCCCAGCAGGGGGTGCAGAGTGTTTCCAATAAGGCAAGACAGAACACATCATGCAGTTCTATAAATCCAATTTCAATAAAGGATGAGGGAAAGAGAACATAATGAAATGCATGTAATTCAAAAAACTGGAAATAAGAAGATATGAAATTTCACATTTCTTTGGAAAAGTAAAGGGTCCTGACTAATAATTTTGGTCAGTCGCTGTTCCAGTTAAGGGCTTTAACACTGGCTTAAAAATTGACCCAAGAACTTGTGTTACAATACCAGTTTATCATCTAAAATAACTCAACAGAGTAGCCGCCCTATAACCATACATCAAATTTCAAGGTCCATTTGATATGAATATGCCAGTAAAAGGTCAACTCACTGCCACCTTCACCAAGGGGTGTCGGATTTTTGAGACCTTAATACGTAGCTTACAATTAAAACGTATCTGTGGAAACGGTCTTGAGCCCACGGTCACGGTCTGGCGAATGCCAGCTGAAGCTCAAGATCCATAAGTCACAGAACTCACCGGTGAGATTGTGATTTCGGACCTTGCTAGTCCTCACCAGCAACATTATCAGGTTCATGCCCACCGCAGGTAAGAACTGCTTTACATGAATTTCGATATATTTGATCCAATTAACCTGCCCCCTCACTATATATTGTCAACCTCTGTATGTTGACACCATGCCAAGTAATGTCATGTGGGTGCAGTCTACAACACGTTCACCTAGATATGAACACGTCGTGTGGCCTCATGAGGGGTGTAAAGATAAGTGTTGCTCCGGGGAGAGAGGTATATGACCAGGCAGTGGCCTGGCAATGTCAACTTACATGCTGCTGGCAGAGGTTGATACTGGTTGAGACCATGTTTATGCCAACCTGGCAGCGCCAACTATGTCAAGGAGCAGGCCCCTGTAGGAGCTTCATGGGGGGGGTGGGCGCAGAGAGGAATTCATTCATATTTGCTGGTGGCTGGTAGCAGACAGAGGAACAGGGGATGCCAGTGATGACTGTTGTGAGGGAGGAGTTGATTGCTGGTTCTGACTGTGGGGGGGTGCAGGAGAAGAGTGATGATTGGCAGTGGTGGGGAAAGGCGGGTTGGGGGGGCCAGTGATTAGGAGTGGGGACGGTAACCTCGAAGAATTCTGTGGTGGGCGGGGTAGGAGATTTATTGTTGCTTTTGATCAGGGAGCCCTTTAAAGATGGCGCCCTGATCTCAGTGCAGCCGGGTTTTGCTGCTGAGTTGAGGCCGTGCCCTTCTGCTATGATGACATAAACACACTCCTTTGATTTTTTTTTGGCAGTGAGTAGTAAGATCTGGAGGGAAAACAAATGTGTTTGTTCGTTCGCTCAGCAGGAACAATACTATGCCATTACTTGGGAAGATTTTGCTCTGTACACATGTTTACAACTGGGCATTGAAGAAAAATTCAATGACAAGTTACAGCTGGATGACTGGATTCCTTTTGTGGAGCAATTTCCAAAGTCAAATGTGGGACAGATAAACTTTCATTCAACAGCAGTTGATAAGATTATACATTGAGTAGTGATTTAATCTCCAACACAAAAACACCATCTAATAGACCCGAGGAAGAGATTACAATTATGGATCACTCATTTTTTTTTGAAGATGGGTGAAAGGTACAGAAACCGGGACACTACTGCAAACACGACCATTCATAAAGAGACCTTCAGAATATGGGTCGGATCCTTCAAGAAAAAAGTAATGAGAAAGAAGCCGTTGTAGCGCAGACTGATCCATTGGAAGATGAGGTCCTAGAAGTTTGATTGCTATGTGAATGTACTGCAGAAGCATATGAAGTTCATATTTTGTTTTGTGAAGTCAGCTGAGTTTGCTATTGAAGAACATCATTGTCTCATTGAACATACCAATAGGATGCACTGTATGTCACTGGTTGACCATACAGAGTTGTCCAGGGAAACTAAAATGCTTGATTCCATGCAGCATTACTCTGCTGGAGCATCAGTGGGGCCTATTAGTTTGGGCAAAAGTACATCAACGGCCGTACTTCAGACTCATTAGAAAATGTTCTTTTCATTACAGTTTGTCCTTTGGCGCTGAGGCAGAGCCAAAACTTCAGAGTTTACATGACTGACAAATCTTATACAAGAGTTTTGAATGTTCTAAGGTTTCTTTTCATTGCTAAAATGTTGTTGGCTTATCTTCTCATGCTCACGCAGTCATCCCATTGGCTCCAATGGAGCAGCTTCATAATGGACCAAGTGTGGCAATGCCTCACAGAAAGCAGAAATGGTTTCCAAAGCGTTCTCTGGAAGTCAAACTTCTTCATTTTCTGCAAAATCTTCTCATTGGCCAAATTTGTTTGTATCTTAGGTCCTCAATATCTTTTTTCTTCTCAACACAGCTGTAACTGAACCAGCTGTGCAGTTCTTTGTTGGAATTGAACATACTTTATCTTCTAAGAGGGGGCTGAAGATTTTTAGGCAAATGCTATCCATCCTCCTCCTGTTCAAGAGAGTGCAAGAATTTCCTTTAATCTTCTTGCTTGAATCAGTCTTCCTTTGAAAAGTTTCATTGGATTCTTTTGGTACACAAGTTCAGTGGCAGGAAATTAAAGATGATGAATGTTTCTGCCGTGGTTTTCCACAGACCTCAGTGTTGGGTTCCTTGCTGTTTGTTGTATATATTCGTGAGTTGGACTTAAATGTGGGTGGCATGATTGGGAAATTTGCAGATGAAATAAAAAATGGTCACGTTGTTGATGGTTATAAGTGCAGATGTTGCCTCCAGAATGATATGGCTGACTTGGCTGAGTGGGTGGAAAAATGGTTTGTGGAATTCAATTTAGAGAAATGAGATAATATATTTAGGCGGGGGAGGGGAGAGGGGCAAACAAAGCTAGGGAATGCTCAATAGATGGAGGATCTTATAAGGGGGTAGAGAAAATGAGAGAACTTAAAGCATATGTCCACATGTCCCTGAAGGTGGCAGATCAGGTGAATAAGATGATAAGTAAAGCATATGTAATGCATTTCTTTAGTGGATGAGGCATGGAATACAGAAGCAGGGGTGTAATGATAGAACTGTATGAAATACTACTTAACCATAGCTGAAATTTTGCGTACAGTTCTGGTTACCATATTACAGGAAGAACATGATGGCTCTAGAGAAAGTAGAGAGTGAACTGACAAGAATGTTGCCAGAGCTTGAAAATTGCAGCGATGAGAAAAGACTGGATAGGTTGGAGTTTTTCTCAGAACTGGGGAGGATGAGGGGCAATCTGATTAAAATGTACAAGATGACGAGGGCCCTCAATAGCATAGATAGGGATATCCTGCTTCCTCAAGTAGAGAGGTCAATTATCAGGGGGGCACAGATTTGGGGTAATTGGAAGGAGGATTAGAGGGAACATGAGGAAAAACATTTTCACCCAGAGGGTGGTGGGTGTTTGGAATTTGCTACTGGTTTGGTGGTGGAGGCAGAAACCCTCATCTCTTTTCAAAGATACTTGGATCTACACCAAAAGCAGTATTAGTTTCAAGGCTATGGATCGGATGCTGGAAAATGGGATGGGAATGGACAATCAATATTTTTTTTGGCCAGCAAGACACAATGGGCTGAATGGCCTCTATTTATACTGTGACTTTCCTATGGTGACACATAAATTCAGCTTTTCTCTTCTTTGAATTTGACATGTCAAAGAAAGAAATTCAGTGCATTTTGAGAGAGACTATCAAGAGAACCACTTTCAGAATTATGATTTTCGTCACATTGTGGGATGATGGCAAAGTGGCTAACACTGCTACCTCACAGCACAAGGGATCCAGGTTCAATTCCTGGCTTGGGTCACTGTCTGTGCAAAGTCTGCATGTTCTCCCCGTGACTACACGGGTTTCCTCCCACATTCCAAAGGTATGCTGGTTAGATGCATTGGCCATACTAAATTGCCCCTTATTGTACTTGAACAGGCATCAGAGTCTGGTGACAAGGGGAATTTCACAATAATTTCATTGCATTGTTAATATAAGTCTGCTTGTGGCTAATAAATAAACTTTAAAAAATTATGCATTTTCTTGTCAATTTTTTGAGATGCTTTTACATTTTTTCATTTTAATTTTTTAAAATTTGTTATTCCATCCTTAAAGTTACAAAACCAATCCTCAGAATTAAAATGGAAAACTTGCTTGCTCCGAAAACCAAATTCAAATTCCAATTGAATCCAATGCAGGGTCCAAATAAGAAAGACAAACAAGAATCCAAGCTAACAAGGTAAAACAGTGCCATCTCGGGCTTGATTTTAGCCAAAAAGCTGAGAAGTGATAATAAACGCTGTCATCAATATTTAGAAGACTAGAGTTACTGATGATGTGTGGTCTTAGTATCACTTTTACATCTTTTTGGGTCTCAGATCTGAATGCTGAGTGCATTCTGTAAACCCTATTCACTGACATTTTTGTGCTTTGATGGAACCTTCTCAATCACTCACGTATACTAGGGTTGTGCCTTTTTGGAGTGTGCGTAACAACAGACATCAATCCATATGCTAAATCTGGCTTTTTATATTTACTGGCCGTACTTCAAAGTTCCAGGAAATAATAGCAGATCAGGAGATCTGGCAAAAACAGGATTTATACTCTCACTGGATCCACAAAGCTAACTATGCTTGGAAGATTAAGGGTGGAATCTTCCCTTCCCTCCCACTACAGGAATCATAGTGAGCGGGAAAATGTGCGGGACGTGATGAGGTACATTCCAGGACGTTGTGGGAGGTGAGGGAGGAAATTGCAGGTCCCCTAACCGAGATACTTGGATCATCGATAGTCATGGGTGAGATGCCTGAAGATTGGAGAGTGGCAAATATTGTGCTTTTGTTTAAAAAGGGCTGCAGGGAAAAGCCTGGGAGCTACAGACCAGTGAGCCTCACATCTGTGGTGGGTAAATTGTTGGAAGGTATTTTGACAGACAGGATCTACAGGCATTTAGAAATGCAAGGATGATTAGGGGCAGTCAGCATGGCTTTGTGAGTGGAAAAAAATTCCACTGACAAATTTATAGGATTTTTCTGCTGATCCTGGCTCACACTACCTTCTACCTCAGGCTGGCTTGGATCTGGGAGGACACATCTTTTCTTTTACAACACTAATTGCCATAATTGACAGGTCCAGAAGAAGGTAAGTGTCTAAGGTGAGTGTTAAGGGAGTGGGGGAGGCAGGGCGGGTGGATGGGGAGTCAGAGACTGTGGAGGGGAGGTTAAACATTGCGAGGATGTGGTTGGACTTTGCAGGGGTGCGGTTGGACCTTGCATGGTAGTTGGACTTCTGGGATCAACCCCAGAATGGCAGTTAGTATTGGTGGGGGTTGGGTCAGTCCTGCGTCATAGAGTAATAGAGGTTTACAGCATGGAAACAGGCCCTTTGGCCAATCTTGTCCATGCTTCTCTTTTTTTTAAATCACTAAGCTAGTGCCAATTGCCTACGTTTGGCCCATATCCCTCTGTACCAATCTTATCCATATAACTGTCTAAATGCTTTTTAAAAGACAGAATTGTACTTGACTTTACTAGTGATTTTAGATTTGCCTATCTTTAAGAAAAATGTTGATTATCTATCTGATCTATGCTCCTCACTATTTTATTGGTGATAGGTTGGGTCAGTCTGGGGGACATTGAGTCAAGTTGGAGGAAATCAGATTAGGTTGGAAGTTGGTATGGTGGAGTGGTGTTTGGGTTGGTTCTTGGGGTGGGGTTGGGCCTCTGCAGACGTGAGAAAGAGAGGTAGGTACAGGAGAGAGCAAGGGTATTGCTGGCGAGGAATCCCATGCTGGTGGGGAAAATCCTGTAGGGAATCAAGGTACTGGGGAATACTGTGGGAAGTTTGATGGTTTTGCGGGGTGGGGGGGTGGGGGTCATTGGATGGACCAGGTTTTGGGGGGGGGGTGTTCCAGTTGCAGCGGGGAGGAGGAGGTGGGAATCAAGAGTCTGTCTGATTCTTTACAACGGTTACCCAGAAATTAGAAGATATTTCAATTCTTGTAAGTTTTTCTGAGTATTGACGTAACCCTATTGAAACCATCTAAAACTTGAAAATTGAATCACATTTTTGAATGGCAATTACTCAGAGGAAGTTTGGTCTGTTGGGCAACTGCAAAACTGTACAATTTTGTCAGTTATCATAGTGTTAATCTGAAGCTGTTTTGCACCAATGGAATTTGTGCATTGCAACTTGTGTGCCAAGTTTACCAAATCAGATTTAAAAATTCCAATTTTCAAAACTTTCAAAGAGACAAATATTCGGAAGCAGTTGATCAAAGTTCTGCACATATATTTTCCTGGCAAAAGTACAATGCAAAGTGTATTTTACTTTGCCTTTAGTATATGCCTCAACTTGTGGCATATATCTCTGCCTCTCTACCTTGTTTTGCTCCTTCAATAATCTTCTTAAAACTGACCTCTTGGACCAAGGTTTTAGTCATCTAACCTAACACTTCCTTCTTTGTTTTGTTGTTATATTTGACTTATAATGCTCCTGTGAAGCACCTTGGGATGTTTCTTTATGTTAAAGGCACTGTATAAATAAAAGTTGTTATTGTTGGATGGCCTGTCCAAGCTTATACCCCAATTCCAGTTTGGTTCTGTAGAGGGGCTACCAGAAATCCTGACACTTCCGCTTCCTAATTGTAAAGCTGTCTGTCAGCACTTGTTCAGCGCAGGCAACTTGCCAATATTATTGTAATGAAGCCTGATCTTGAACATAGTTTGGGTCATTTGCCAAAATTTCCATCCACCCGATTGGCACCGAAGATGGACAATGGCCCCATAGTTTTAAATTCATGCCTGGGGCAAATGAGAGCTCAAATTTCAAAGATTTCTATTATAAGTTACTGACTCATGAAAGCATATCTTGGTTGGGATACACTGTGGTTTTCCATTATGCACAAGTCACCGAGGCGATCCATTGTACATGAAAACATATGCTATAAGTGCCCTGTGTTTTTCGTGAGGCCTGAGAGAACTCATTAGAACAATGCATGTGCGTGTCTGTGCTCATAAGTATATATTCGTACATGTGTAATTGAGATGAATAACTGATGAAATGTGTTGCCTGCAGGGATGAATGTTTTACAAACTATGCAAACATCCTAAAAAGTAGGTCATTTTTAGTTCCAATCAGTTCTGATTTGGATAGAAAGAATGCTGTTGAAAACACCAGTCTGTGATTGTGGTTGGACATTAAGCACATGACAGTGCATGCTAAGTTTGCCAATAATAAAGAAAGTCTATGCAACATCATATGGGTCTCACTATAGTCTGGCATTTAGCCAGTTTCTTGCATTTTGCAAATTTGAGTTTGTTAAAATAGCATTTTCTCTTGCAAGCCAAAGTAGAATAAATCACCGTAGTCATAATTTCATTTTTAATTTTTACATTATCCAACCACCTAGATATGCAAGAAGACTAGAAATTTCTGACTTCTTTCCATGTCAAATGTTTATTATGAATCACTCACTATCAAATAAATCTATCAACTTACAAAGAAAGGGGAGTGTCAGGAAACAATTAAAAGATCTGTTGCTTCTTTGAAGTTTGACTTAGGGCACCAACATTTTCACAAGCATTACCTCACGGGGTGTTGTTTATTTTACAATAA
This sequence comes from Sphyrna mokarran, assembly GCA_024679065.1. NCBI lineage: Eukaryota > Metazoa > Chordata > Chondrichthyes > Carcharhiniformes > Carcharhinidae > Sphyrna > Sphyrna mokarran. The sequence continues at coordinate 40,101,992 of JAGIQG010000009.1, forward strand.
GATGTATTTAAACTTTCACATTTTAAAAAAATATCAAGCAGTAATACACCTTTGCTAGATACACTTGGACATACTTTGGAGAAGTGTGATGTATATGAAAAAATAATAAAGCTGATATAATCCTCAAAATATTTTTGGCATTATGTTGCAAGCTTTAAAATGAAGAAATCTTAAGCATATGTATGTGGATAACAATGTTTAAGGAAAATGGTTGCTACATTAATTTCCCTATCCAACAGGAGGTCTTTGTAGAAGATAGAAAGTGAATCCAGTTGAATCGCCAGGTTGAAATATATATGTGAATGTTGTTGTATTTTGTATTCTTTTTGAGTAAAACAAGTTAACGATTAAAGGGAACAAATTTACCAAAGATCACATCAGCAGGTTGTACATCATGAAATTGGAATTATCCATACAAGAATAATGAAGTATAATTAAATAATCTCCAATAAATGGAGCAGACACTTCAGGTGCTAACTGGATTGTTGATCAAGTGAATGGCCTTATCCTTGATGTTGTTTGAGCTTCTTGAGTGTTGCTACAGTTGCATCCGCCTGGGCAAATAGAAAGTATTCAATCACACTGTTGACTTGTGTCTTGTAGGTTGCGATGTGGTAAGCCATTCACCACAGAATAGCTAGGCTCTGAATTGTTTCAATAGCCACAGCATTTTCTCAGGGTGTGGGAGTGGGAGCTCTAGCAGGAGATGGGAGCCTATAGTTATGAGAGAAATAGAAAAGAAAGTCCCAGAAACAATAGGGTAAGTCCTATGATTAGGATTTTCTGAGAGAAAATGCAATCTGAGCACAATACAAAGTGGAGATCACAAGGTTCAGGAGCATTGCAGTTGTTCTGGTTGAGGAAGTGATAATGCCTATGAAGTTGTGAATACTAAGAGAAGATTTTATGATCTTTCTATCAAATTCTTTTTGTTGCAGCTTGGTTGAAATGTTACCTGTCTTTCCTGCATCAATTTATTTTTTTCTACAACATGCACAGTTAGAACGAGGGGAGTTCTTATAGAAACATATAAGGTTATGAAGGGAATAGATAAGATAAAAGCAGGAAGTTGTTTCCACTGGTGGATAAATCTGAAACTAGGGGATATGGAACAGATTTAGGACTGAACTGAGGGGAATCTTCTTCAACAAAGGGTTGTGAATCTCTAGAATTTCCTGCTCAGTGAAGCAGTTGAGACTACCTCATTGAATGTTTTTAAAGCAAGGATAGATAAATTTTTGAACACCAAAGGTGAGTGGGTGGGTAAATGAAACTGAGTTCACAAAAAATCAGATCTTATTGAATGGTGAAGCAGACTCGAGGGCCCAGATGTCCTACTCCTGTTCCTAGTTCTTACTTATAAAGAAAGCATTATTTTTAAATGATGCCACGGGCAGTTTTTACTTCCTTTGTTTTTTTTTGGTGACAAACTTTTATTTCTTAAACACTGACAGTGTTCCAGAGAAGTTTGTTGCCCCCTCTATGTATGAGTTTCATTTGCGTGACTTCTAAGACATCTATAATATTTCTCCCCATGACATTTATTCCTTTGTGAACTACTACAATTATGTCTATTGATGAAAAGAGGGCTATATTTCAAAGCTTTACATCCCTCACTCATCAGGACAAGTGTAAAAATGCCAATTTCAAATAACCACAATGGGTTGCTGATTGACTGACAAGCCAGTTTGATTAGCTGAGGCATTGACCTGATGAGTGCAAGACAAAAAGCTTCAGCAAATTATCTTGCTTTTCAGCAATATTCAAATTCTGTACCATATGACAAAGTGACATTTTTGTCTCTACTGGCTTCCTTCAGTATTCTTTTCTGCCTATTCTCAATATGCATTGTTGCTAGATTCACTAGACAGTTCACCAACCTGAGGAATTGCCGTTACCATACATATGTCTATCTACTTTACTCAGCAAAGGATTTTCTATCACTACAATCTCTCTGTGACCTAAGTCAGTATTTTTGTCCAGCCTGTACTCTCTAGTTTACAAACTTCTTATGTTCTCTATGCTGCATTTTTTGCAATGTTGACAGCGACTGGTATCTGTTCGCTTGTGTAATCGTGTGGGTAGCTTTACTGTTCTACCAACCATAATCCATTTAGCATTTTCATCAGCTCAGCTTCACTCAATACTGATCCCTCACGACAGCTCTATTCCAAGTAATATTGATCTCCTGCTCCAATCTCTGAACGTTCGCTCTAGAGATCTGATCCTAACCTAGCCATATCACTTACCTCGGTTGACATCTAATTCTTTCTACTTTTCCACGACAATCCTCTCTCTTATCTCTTACTCTGTTACAATCTTTGTAGAGAACAAATAACTTTTTAAAAAATTGCTTTTCCTTGACTTAAAGGAATTGCACAAGATTTCAAGATTTAGCTCTTTTAATGTAACAGACAAACTAAAATAACGATGGACTGAACATTACTTTGTAAGCAACTAATGCTCAAAACTACAGGAAAGAAATCCCTTATCAGCATTTTATCAGACTCAGAAATTCCATGATGCATTTACACTTCACGGCATGCTCCCTGCAGGATTGCAGTCTTTCCAGGAAACAATCCAACATTATTCCCAGCTTCCAGTGGGCTCCCTTCTTGCCAGTTTGTTGTGCATAACATCCATTGGCTATCAAAGACCTTATCTATCAAGCTTCTGAGGTTTCCCAAACTATCTTCAAACAACAAAACTCACTCCAGTAATTCCTTCTCCTGACCTTACTAAACTGAATCACCAGCGATCTTAATTCTATGCAGGTTACCTCTCTTCATCCAGAAGACAAATTCTAACTAACTTTCTGCCTGGTAGCAGGTAAAGAATAACTTTTCCCCTGCTGCTTAGAATGGTTACAAAGTGTTATCTGTCTCCCTCTCTGTGAGTCTAGGCTTATTTTTACATCAAACTGCCTGAGAGCTGTAACATTAGCCACAGCAAAGCCAGATGTTCTGTCCATTGTTAAACTTGGCATGTGGATTTCCCTAGCATTTGATTGGGCCTCGTGTCCTACCACAGTAACCGGGTCACTTTGGATTATCACTTGATGGTCACATGTCTCTTTACATTACATCATTTTAACTTAGCTTAAAAGAGACAGTCCAAAACATAACTATCTTATAAAGTCTCGCATTTGTAACAACATGTAAGATTCTATACTTCGCTTTCTAAAGTCAAAATTGTTTCTTTAAGCATACTGATTAACAGAGAATTGATGTCTCTTCTCTCCCCTCTATTGTACTGCTCTCTCACGACTAAATATTTGACAGAACACTCAACGCAACATCTTATTTTTGTCATTTTCCTCCATTGTTCCCTTTCATTTAACTTTAATTTAATCCAAGGAACTTCATTTTGACTTGTCTTTTTTGTTCTTTCTGAATTTTGACTTATTTCTGATACTTTGTTTTACTTTTTTATGTTTCTTGTGTATTGTTTAATTTGCCTTATTTCAGATGACATCTTTGTTATTTATTCATACAGGGAGAACGAAAGGGAAGGAGAGGAGTGGGGAGGAAAGGAGATAGCAGGTGCTGTGGGAGACTGTGAGGAAGAAGGGAAAGTGATTGGTGATAGAAAGAGAGAGAGAAGCTAGGAAAATAAAAAGAAAGGCGGAGGGATAAAACTATATCAGCTGGTGGAGGTAAGAAATCTATCACACAAGGGGGGATAGATCTTGTTTATGTGCGGTGAAAAATGATAGCAAATTCACACTAAATGTTACATCCTTGACAATCTTTTTTTCCCTTTGCATCCCACAAGGAAAGTTAAAATCTCAATTTTAGGGACCATTTCACATCTGGCTACTTTTCTGACCTGCTCCAGCCTGCTGAGAAAACAATTGTAACTTCTCTGCATGGGGCTAGTTTAAAATGCTGTCATGGTCCGATTAATGCAATCGGACATCAATCTGCTTATTCATAAAGGACACTGCTGGAATTTGCTTTGGATCTTTATTGCCCAAGCGATTCAAAATTTGGCCACTGGGATTCTGACAGAATTCTGCAGGGTAAGTAATCTGACAATTTTAACTGCTTATCTGCATCATTTTTAGATATATTGGTGAGCTTAAAATTGATTTTGAAATTATTCAGGTCTTTTCTATTTGTATTTCTTCACACCTAACAGCATCCCAATACCAATGTTTAGGTTAGAGGGTCATTAAATTCGTTCCACTGGTCAGCGCAACATCGAGGACCGAAGGGTCTGTACTGCGCTGTAATGTTCTATGTTCTAATACATCCTATACTGTGTAAACAACACCCTAATACACTCTATAAACAACACCCAATACACCCTATAATGTATAAACAACATCCTATAATGTATAAATGGCATCCCAATACATCCTATAATGTACAAGCAGACTTCCAGCACATCCTATAATGTACCCTTGCTAAAACCTCTCAATCTTCCAATACTGCAGTTCTCAAAGATACACACACACTTGAAGTGAAGTCATATCTTTGAGGCCAAAACTCTTTAGGATAAAGTATTGGTCAGAAAATGTAACAACAATATTGCTCTTTTAATTTATTAGCGGTTTCCAAAAATTAAAGCTTCATTTGCAACTTATTTTCAGCAAACCAGCTAACAAAGAAAGTCTGAGAATTCTGATTGATACAGAATCAGCTAATGAATTGGAATTATAGACACACTCAAACTAAGCATTTATGGGGAACTAAAAAGAGCTTTTCTTGACTAAAAAGGCTTAGAAAAGACTGAGTGCTCTCTTGGGAAAAGTGTTACCTGCAGGCATTAAATGTAACAGGGTGTTGACACAATTTACATGAAATCTCCATTAGGAATGTTGACAGGTGACAGAGCACACTGAAACTCTAGATACACTAGTCAACCTTAAACGGGCTGCACAAGGGGGAGATTGTATCTTTGGTGCAGTTTTTAAACCAAACAAGTTTAGAAGGGATAACTGAAGAAACAAAACGGGGGCAGGAACTGGAAGAAAGGAGTCATGGTGGGATGAGAGAGAAAGAGGAAAGGATAGGAACTAAGAAGGAGTGAAAGTGCATGGAACTTGAGGAGGAGTAGAAAAGGGAAAGAAGATGCTGTCGAGGAAAAGGAGGGAGGCAGAAGATAGGAGGAAATGGGCAGCATGGTGGCACAGTAGTTAGCACTGCCATCTCACAGCACCAGAGAACGGGGTTCAATTCCAGCCTTGGGTCACTGTCCGTGTGGAGTTTGCACATTCTCCCCTTGTCTATGTGGATTTCCTCAAGGTGCTCTGGTTTCTTCCTATAGTTCAAAGATTAGATTGATTGGCGATGTTAAATTGATCTTAGTGTCAGGGAGATTAGCAGGAGAAATAAGTGAGGTTACGGGAATAAATGCCTGGGTGGGATTGTGGTCGGTGCAGATTCAATGGGCCGAATGGCCTTCTTCTACACTGTTATGATTGTATGAAAAAGGCCATAAGGGTAGAGGAAGAGATGTGAAGGAAAAAGAGAGCGCAGAGGCAAGGAATGAAGGAGAAGGATGGGATAGGAGGAAAGAGGAAGGAATGGAAGGAAGGAGGAAGAATGAGAAGAGGCAGATGATAATGAAGAAATTGATAGGGATGGAGGAACAAAGTGGGATATATAATTGAACGCTTTGGGGGCTGTTGATGTTTTGCTGCAATCATAAGTGCGATACAATCACAATGCTCATTTAATAAATATAACATACATATACGAAAAGAACAAATACATAAAAAAGTTAAAAGCTAAAAAATCATCATTCTCATTTTCTTTGCATCCAAGTATATCAAAAAGAGTATATCCTTAACAAGTAATTGACAGCATGGAAACAGGTCATTCAGACCAACAGCTCAATGTTTGTTCCCCAGGAGGCTGCCTGCACCTTACTTCAACTCAACATATCAACATACATTATTATTCCTTTCTCCCTCTGGTATTTAACTAGCTTTCTATTAAATGCATCAATGTGAGTCAGTTCAGCTCAGTTGGCTGGACGGCTGGTTAGTGTTGCAGAGTGATGACCACAGCACACAGTCAACTCCTGTACTGGCTGAAGTGATTCATGAAGACGTGGCCTTCTCAACCTTGTCCCTCATCTGAGGAGTGTTGATCCTAGGGTTAAATCACCTCCAGACAGGTTCCTCCTCAAATGAGAGAGCAGCCTCGGGTCATCTGGGATTATGATAACTTAACCTTTTACAATGCTAGTCACCAAATCCACTCTATTTGATAACAACTTTAACATCTCACCATTCTGAGTTAAGACTTTTCTCTTGAATTATTCATTAAGCCTATGAGGGAAGAGCTTATCGTGCCTAATTCTGGACTCCCCACAGAAAATAAGAAAGAAGGATTTGCATTTATATAGCATTATTCATGATCCTGGGATATCTCAAAATACTTTACAGGCGAGCATTTTTGAAATGTAGTCGTTGTTGTAATGTAGGAAACACAGCAGCTAATTTGCACACAGCAAGCTCCCGTTAACAGTAAGGTAAAAATGCCAGTTAATATGATCTTGTGATGTCAATTGAGGAATAAATATCAACCAGGACATGATGGATAACTTCCCTGCTCTTGTTTGAAATGACACCATGAAATATTTTACCCTTAAGAGGCAGATGGAGCTTCAGTTTAGTGTCTACTTGAAAGTTGGCACGGTGGACAATGCAGCATTTCCTTAGTCCTGCATTGTAGTATCATTCTAGATGTGTGAGCTCAAGTCTCTGATGTGAGACTGGAATACTAAACTTTTCGACTCAGAGATGAGGGTGTTCCCAATTAAATCACAGCTGACATGTGGAAACATCTTCTCTACATTTAATCTATTGAACGTTTTTTATTTTAAAAACTCTATTGGACAATCCCTCAGCCTTCTCTTTTCTAGAGAAAAGAATCTTAGTTTGTCCATCAGGTGAAGGTTTTGCTTGCATTGGACCACTTTGGGATTTGATTTGATTTAAATTATTATTGGCAAATGTGTGAGTATACATTGAAAAATATTGTTTCTTGCTTGCTTTACAGACAAAGCGTACCGTACGTAGAGAAGGAAAGGAGACAGTGCAAAGTGTGGTGTTACAGTCATAGCTAAAGTATAGAGAAGGATCAACTTAATGTAAAAATCCATTCAAAAGTCTGATGGCAGCGGGGTAGTAGCTGTTCTTGAGTCGGTTTGTATGTGTCCTCAGACTTATGTATCTTTTTCCTGTCAGAAGAAGGTGGAAGAGAGCGTGTCTGGATTGCATGGCATCCTTAATTATGCTGGCTGCTTTTCCTAAGCAGCAGAAAGTGTAAACAATGTCAATGGGTGGGAGGACGGTTTAAGTGCTGGGTTGAACTTTGTTCATGACCCATTGTAGTTTCTTATAGTCTTGGGCAGAGCAAGAGCCATACCAAGCTGTGTTACAATTAGAAAGAATGCTTTCTATGGTGCATCAGTAAAAGTTAGTCAGAATCATAGCGGATATGCCAAATTTGTCCAGCAACTGGCAGAGGAATGTAGATGATGTCAATAGGGTGGGTACCAAGAGTCGGCATCATTCTGAGACACAGATTATCAAGAGTAGCCAGCCAATATCAGTAAACTTAAATACAAAATGAGTTTCAAATATGCAAACATTTCAAATACTAGCTGATATAGAGTCAAACTATCAAAGAGAATATCGAAAGAAAGAAGAGGGGGAATATCATCTGCTGAAAGAGAAGGAAAGTTACAATTTGATTGTTATTTTTACAAGGAAGAGAACTGGTGGTAGATAAGTAACACAATAAACCTGAATATGTGATTACAGTGTAACAAATTTACAGAAGGAAAGCCCATAGTAAACCTGGACATTGGAATTTATTATAAGCGTTGAGCTGCCACAAAAATGTGGTGCTCATGAGGAAAGGAAATCAAATGTCACATACAGGAAGTGCACTCAGATATAATATTTGACACTTTTGTCCTGCCAAGGAAACATGGCTACCAACACTTGTCCACACATGTGAACGTAGCTGTACATGTGCTGAAAACCATTGACATCATTGGCTGGATGTGTCAGCAATAAACACAGCCCAGTTAAAACACTGGAAAGTAAAATCATACATTGCCATGATTATTGTTAACAAAACTATGTATGTTATAGATTGTGTAAGAGAAAACAGTGAATTGTATTTGATTTATATTTAAAGAAACACTGTCAAAAATAGTAAAATGTTTCAGCGTGAGCTGCTAGGTTAGTATATAGTCAAACTGAAAATATGCCACAGAAAAAGATAGAGATAAAGAAAATGACTGAGGAGAAAATGGATACCATATTTTATTCTGAATAAAATAGCCCTTCCTGGTTCCAAAATCCACTCTTTAGGATTGTTAATTGAATCTTATTCTTTGGTTTCATTTCTCATTATGATTGCTGTCAGTTTAAATTTTGTTTATTAAAAGAGAAGGAACTAAATGGAGGAGACGAATGTCACATTGAGTTTGGGGCAATGAAGAGAGCTCCGGGCCAAAATGCTCCCGTATCGTCCACCGCGGGAACTGCGGACCATTTAAAAGACCATTAAGCACGGGAGGGGATTTCAGGTGCTGGAGTCCCTGCGGTTGGAGAATCCTGCCCCAATCTCTGTCACTCACAATGGTGTCACACAGTGAAACTATACAACTGCTCATGTACCACACAGACAGCAAATACAGCCAATATTTTAATATATTTTAGAAAGTTAGTCTCTTATGGCAATGCAGATCAGGTATAGTCTTTAGCTGAAAGTGAAGTTAGATGGCAGCAATAACTTGACCAGGAAAGCACACTTAATTGGATTCACAAATTCAAATCATATATTCCAGTTCTTTTATATCTTTGTTTTATATATTTATTTACAGTTAAATAGCAAAGCTTATGAAAACTTTGGAAGCAGAGGTACAAAAGTAAAATACTGTAGATATTGGAAATTTGAGACAGTAAATGCTGAAGACACTCAATAGGTCTGGCAGCATCTGTAGAGAAAGAAATAAAGTAAGTCCCAACACCCTTGATAAAGCTTAAAACTATTTAAAATTTTATCAAGGATTTTTTTTTACTTCAAGCAATGTGAGCATTTCATTTATTGTCCATCCCTAATTGCCCTTGAGAAGATAATGGTGAGCTGTCTCCTTGAACTGCTAGCATAGGTACATCTACAGTGCTGTTAGCAAGGAGTTCCAGGATTTTGACCCAGTGACAGTGAAGGAAATGCGATATATTTCCAAATAAAGATGTACGTGGTTTGGATGCAAATTTCCAGATTGTCGTGCTCTCATGTGTCTGTTGCCCTTATCCTTCCAGATGGTAGCAGTCGTGAGTTTGGGAAATATTGTCCAAGGAGCCTTGTTAAGTTCCTGCAGTGCATTTTGTAAATGGTACACACTGTTGCTACAGTGCACTGGTGGTGGAGAAAGTGAAAGTTTATGAATGGGATGCCAATCATGCGTGCTCCTCTGTCCTGATTCTTAAGTGTTGTGGAACTGCAGCCATCCAGGCAAGGGGAGAATATTCCATCACACTCCTAATTTGTGCCATGTAGATTATGGATAGGCTTTGGGGATTCAAGAAGTGAGTTACTCACCGCAGTATTCCTAACCTTTGACCTGCTCTTATAACCAGAATATTTATACAGCTAGCCCAGTTCAGTTTCTGGTCAACTGTAACCCACAAGATGTCGAAAGTGAAGGATTTATCAACAGTAATACAATCAAATGTCAAGGGGCAATGGTTAGATTCTCTCTTGTTGACTAATCTGTCTAATTTATATATCTTTGGATGGGGCAATTTGGCATGGCTAATCTGCCTAACCTGCACATTTTTGGACTGTGGGAGGAAACTGGAACATCAGGAGGAAATCCATGCAGACCTGGGAAGAAAGTACAAACTCCACACAGGCAGGAATCAAATCCTGGTCCTGGGACTTTGAGGCGGTGATGTTAATCACTGTGTCACTGCTGCTTAAGATGCTGTGATGCTGAGAACCTATGGAGGAGGTTGAGATGGATCATCTACGTGGCACTTCTGGCTGAATATTGTAGCAAATGCCTTTGAACTGATGTACTGGGCTCCCCATTATTGAGGATGTTGATATTTGTGGAGCCTCCTTCTCCAGCGTCCATCACTATTCACAATTAGATGTGGCAGGAATGCAGAGCTTAGACCTGATCTGTTGGTTATGAAATCACTAGGTCTATCACTTGCTGCTTACGATATTTGGTATACAAGTAGTTAGTATTACAGTTTCACCAGGTTTTTCATCTCAATTTCAGGTATGCCTAGCGCACCCCTGCCATGTCCTCGTGCACTCTTCATTGAACTATGTTGTTAATAGTTTGCCCTCATGATGAACCTCTCACCTTTAATGTTGCAGTTGCCTTTAATTATGCCCATTATTTGAAGTTTGAGCTTCTGGACAAATTTTCTGTGACCATCACCATATGCTCAATCCTGACCCATGAGGATAGCAGAAGGCAGTAGCTCTGCTGGGAAATTATGCCAATTGTTCAAATGAACTTTTTATCAAACTGTCGATGAAGTTACTTCTCTGTTTTGACTAGCAACCTTCCCTGACGTATTTTAATTGGGATTACAGTGTAAGATTAGTGAGATCATATGATTCTAATTGTTCGTGTGATGTAACATTTCTGTTGTAGAAACAGATAATGTTTGAAATCTTCAGCAGATCTGGCAGCATCTCGTAATAGAGCAATGGAGCTTTTCATTTTGGCCAAAACTTTCCCTTCCTGTCCACCACAGGAATTGTAAGGGGCAAGGCAGAAAATTTGGCTGACCTCTTAAAGCTCCATTCAGTTCGGGTAGGAGTTTCTGGCCTTGGGACACCCGCAGCTGGAGAATTCCCCCTTACATCAGATCAATCTGACAGAAGATCATCAATCTGTGACGCACTCTCCATAGGGAAAGCTTGCACTTTCTGTTTATAGTTCATATTTCGAGTAGACACAGGGATACGACTTCTGTTTTAAGATTTTTGGTGACCCACTTATGGACAACAATGCCATTATGTGATGGGAGCTGAAAAAAATCAGTGTACCTTCAAAATAAAGTATATTTATTAGTCACAATGAACACTGCAATGAAGTTACTGTGAAAATTGCCTAGTTGCCACACTCTGTTGGCAGTTTGGATATGCTGAGGAGAGAGTTGATTATGGCCAATCCACCTAAGCTGCATATCTTTGGACTGTGGGAGAAACCCTGAGTATTCAGTATGACAGTGAAACCCCAAAATTGCTTTATGTACTTTAACCAGCTCCTTATCCAGTCCCATATTTTATCACGAATTCCTGTGGTTTTTAATTTAATTGAAAGTCTTTCATTTGGAATGCTGTCAAAAATGTCTGGAAACCCAAATAAACAGCAGGGAATTTCCACCACTTACTTTATTTATAATGACGTTAAGTAAGGCAAACAGTTGCTGTGGCTCGAAAAGTTCTTTCAAGCGTTGTGGTCAAGTCTTTGTTCTTCCTCCTGAGAATCAGTAATGTTACAGTACATAGTATTTTCTGCTGCTAACATACAGTACTTATCCCAGCAATAGACTAATCAACATTTAACTATCTGTGGATTATATTTAATGATACGAATCTTAGATGGGCAATTTTGAAATTAGTGTGGTTTGGCAGTTACTAAGCCCACATGTTTATTGCACAAAGGATTCAATTGTAAAACAAGGCTTTTTCTTATCAATTACTGACATCTTGTGAAAGAGCTTGAAGAACATCTTACATACAGCATTGCTGATAGCTTACTTTTATGTTATTCATTTTTACTTCTCTGAATTATTTCCAAGTTGCCCAGTGAATAAAGATTATCTCTGCTTTGCCAGATGTCACTCTGTACTCTCACTGCCTTCTCTGTTTATACAGTGGATGCTGGCAGGTCACGTATGACACCGGTTCTCACTCTTAAATCAATTTAACAGTCAAGCCCAGATTTTTCAATGCTGCGCTTTCTGAAACAGTATGGTAGTGAAAAATAACGGGAAATTGAACTGAGAGACCTACTGTTGTACCAAGTTGTACGATTAATTTTCTCCTTCCCAGCTTGGCAGCGAGAGGTAGCTGGCTATCCCTTCACTACAGCAAAGATGGAAAACACATCCAATTTCTCTATAAGAAAAAAACAGCAAAGCCTGGAAATGACTCAAGCTGGTTGAACTAGAGTTCTATTTAAAGATATGCAAGACTAGTTCAGACCAGTACTAGCTATTTGTAATTTTACTAGTTTTTCCTTCTGTGGTAGTAGTTTCAGGCTAAATCACTGCCAATGATCCCAGGAGCTGCCAGATCAGTGGCAATGGTAGATTCTGTACTAGCAGTGGAAGAACCAATGAAGCCTGAATTGGACGATAAAGGTTCAGTTGTGGTTAATTGGCACTCTTCACACTTCCCAAAACCATTTAGGCCACAGTCTAGTCCAAAGCCTGGAGTGTAATTGCCATGTGGATCTTTAATCTCTTTGGATCCTGTAGCATCTAAGTCCAGCACCACCACTTCTTTGGTAGTGACCAGGGTACCTTTTGTTGATGGCATGCCTGAAGTAAAGAGTCCTGACACAGAAAATGTGTTGATGTCCCGACGGGATGAGGATGGTTGATTAGGATTTGGCCTTCCTCTGATCAGTAAAGTAACATTGGAGGAATATCCAGGCCCAAATGTGTATTGATGTGGTAGCTGAAGTGTAATTATGAAGTTTCATTCTTGAGGTGAAGCTAATGTTTTAATATAAACCTTGACTCTGGGGAGAAGTATGAAATAGTCTCACATCATTTGAATTTGGCACCTTGTGAAAGATAATTTCAATGCAGTGTTAAAAAACTGAATTTAGGTTGTGTGATTATTGACTGCTGGTTCTTATATGCCGGCTCATGCATCCAAAAATCCATTGACTAAGATTGGCTAAGTTGTTGGCTGCAAAGAAGATCATTAACATATTGTATTAACATCACTTAAACTTGCTTTAACATGCTCAGGATTAATTTAATGTTCAGACAGTATGGATACTGCCAACAGTTCTCTCCAAGCACTTCAGTTTTAATTGCTGGGTGAGAAACTCTGTAAGCATGTCTCTCCAGCGCAGGAGAGTTGCAATTCCAGGCAGGCAGTATAAATAAAATGCAATACTGCTTGAGCAAAACCAGCGATGCTCTCAACCTTAAGCTGGTGGCCCCTATCGAATATACAACTATGATTTTTAGATCAGTAAATCTTACTAACACACAAGATTCAATTCTAATACAAATTACTTCTCAGTACACATGAAAATGAATTTTTCAAAACGACCTTTTTATTAACAGATGTGCAAGGTCCAGGCATGGACTAACTTATATCACTTGTTTCTCCTTTCACTCTCCTTGACATTGAATTTTCTGTCATGTGGTTCTCCATCTACAATCCCAGTTCTGACTAGCAGAACTAATGAACAACAAAGTAGGCCCTCTTCTAACCTTATTGACCAAATGAGAGCAGAGTACATTGTGGGCAGGGTGGAGGAGGTATTAAATCAAGGCAGTCCTGCAAGTTACTGCATCCATGTCAACCTCTTGCCGCACACAATTCTAATCGGAGCATCTTGGCCAACAGTTACATGAGGCCCAAATACCAGAAAGCGAAGGCTTCGTGTAAGATTCAAAATTTAGGATCTGTTAATTCAGTACCAATGTTATTTAATTTTGTGAAGTGAAGTCATGACCTGGCTTTGAACTCACCAGGAAACTTCAATCCTGAGAAGCAAAGGGCTCAGTAGATGGCTGACAAAATTGAGTATTTTTATTATTATAAATATCCTTGCGTGTGGAGGAGGACAGAAACTTCTTCGGGCACAAGGAAGCCTCAGGTCAACTCTGACCTGGACTTTCTTCCACTTAATCATCCTGCCCAGAACAACCAATCCCTCCTGACAGCCCTCATTGCCCCCCCACTCACCAACCCCTCCCCACAACACCCCCCTCCTCCCTCACTCACCAACCCTTCCCCACAACACCCCCCTCCCCCTCACTCACCATCCCTCCCCCACTCACCAACCCTTCCCCACAACACCCCCCTCCTTCCCCAATCACCAACCCCTCCCACAACCCCCACTCCTCCTCCATTCACCAACCCCTCCCCACAACACCCCCCCCTCCCCACTCACCAACTCCTTCCCACAACCTCCCCACTCCTCCTGCACTCACCAACCCTCCCCACAACACCCCCCTCCTTCCCCAATCACCAACCCCTCCCAAACCCCCACTCCTCCTCCATTCACCAACCCCTCCCCCAACCCCCACTCCTCCTCCATTCACCAACCCCTCCCCACAATCCCCCCCTCCCCCACCTCACAACCTCTCCCCCCACCCCCCTTCCCCACTCACCAACCCCTCCCCACAACACGCGCTCCTTCCCCACTCACCAACCCCTCCCCAAACCCCCCCTCCCCCACTCACCAACCTCTCCCCACAACACCTCCCCTCCTTCCCCACTCACTAACCCCTCCCCACACCCCCCTACTCCTCCTCCACTCACCAACCCTTCCCCACAAACCCCCCCTCCATCCCCACTCACCAACCCCTCCCCACAACACCCCCCTTCCCCACTCACCAACTCCTTCCCAGAACCCCCCCATCCTCCTCCACTTACCAACCCTTCCCCACAATGCCCCCCTCCTTCCCCACTCACCAACCCCTCCCCACAAACCCCCACTCATCCTCCACTCACCAACCCCTCTCCCATTCACCAACCTCTCCCCATAACCCTCCACTCATTTCTTCTACCCACAACCCCTCACTTCTCCTCCATTCAACAACCCCTCCCCACAAACGCCCCCTCCTTCCCCACTCACCAACCCCTCCCCAGAACCCCTCACTCCTTCTCCATTCACCACCCCTCACCACAACCCTCCACTCCTTCCCAACTCACCATCCCTCCCCACAACCCCCTTCCTCCTCCACTCACCAACCCTTCCCCAAAACCTCCCACTCCTCCTCCACACCATCCCTCCCCTACTCACCATCCCTTCCTCACAACCCTACTACTCGTTCTCCGCTCCCAACCCCTCCCCCACTTACCAACCCTTCCTCACAATCCTACCACTCCTTCCCTGCTCACCACTCCTCCCCCACTCACCAATCCTTCTCCACAAATCCCCACTCCTTCCCCACTCACCACCCCTCCCCACAACCCTCCACTCTTCCCCCACTCAGCAACTCTTCCCCACAGCCCCCCATGTTGTCACGTATTTGGAGATTTTCTAATTCTCCCAACATCTTAGGAACTTTGCTGAGATTGCACTTCTCCCTCTAGATCTCTACTATTTAATCATGTATCAATACTTCTTAGTTACATCAGATGTTTTTGAGGTTAACCCTTCACCCTACACTTCTCCCCAGTTTTCATTCTAACTATCTGCATCCTGCTATACTTCCTCTTGAAGTCTCAGACTTTGGGCAGTCAGTCTCTGAAATGTCATGACCAAACTTTGTGAACTCATTTTAATCCGTTCTGAGGTTGAGCACATTCTCTCTTCATTCGTTATGAGAATCCTTGTCCTGGGTGGCTGTATGATTTTGTTTGTTTGTTGTTCCTTATTTCCATCTGGATCTGAATGGGTAGTTCAAGATTCTATAGGTTTTCATCCCAAGACTTTTAAGGTTCTGTGGTTTTGTCTTAAATTTCCCTAGTCCATCTCAATTCTGTAAGATCTTGGTTGTGGAGCTTCTTCTGTTATTATGATTTCTTTCTATTGGTCTCATATTCAGACTCATTCTCCAGTTGCAGCATTTATAAATCTTGTCCTCTGTGCTTGAAGGTGAAGTTTTGAGATTTTTTTTGTGGCTGTGATCTGCTGTCATGGTTACTTGAGATGATATTTGGTTCACGTTTCTGTTACGGAGTTGGAAGTTGTGTTTTCAGGCACCTTCCCATGAACAACTCTGATGGTTGCTGGCAGTAATGTTCAATACCTAGGAAGGACAAAGCTAATGTTTTCACTTTTCGTCAAATCTTTGAGGATTCAAATACCTCTTTAAGTTTCTCCATTCTTAAGTTTCTCCATTTGCTCAAGAATATCAAGATGAATTAGTCACATGAATGATTCTATGTTCTTTTGGAAACTTAGAAATAGCTTATTAATGAATTGTGGATCATTGTCTGACACTGCAATATGTGAGATGTCATGTGTTTGTATAAATCCTCTTCAGCGAGTGAATTATTGCTTTTGCCTTGAGGTTGTACAATCTGTTCACTGCAGTCCATTTGGAGTAGAAAGCAATGATAATAAAAAATACCTTAATGTCTTTACAATCAAATAAATCCATTTATCAGCACTCCCATGGTCTTGTTGGACAAGTGGAAAATTCTTTTTGCTTTTGGTTTTTCACTGCACACTGAAGACAACTGGAAATTAGTTCTTCAGTAGAATGTGTATTGCTTGACCACCAGCCTGATTTCTGAGCTCTTGATCAATATTTTGCTATTTCGAAATGAATTTGATTTTTTTTTGGAGAATATTAATCTGAGGCATTCTTGGAATGACTATTCTGTTATTAAAAATGAGGTCAGCAATGATTGAGATACTTTCACTGATTATTAAAGCAATGCTGCAGTATTGGGTTTTAGAAGTATAGTCAGACCATCCTTTTATACTGTTCTCAACATATCTGTTCCTCGATAAAAAATCTTCCAATTTGGTTCCCTCAACTGGTACTCTTTGTAGAGCATTTACTGTCATCTTGTCCTTCCTGTGAAGATTTCAGAATCATTGCATTTTTTAATTCATTCATGAGACATGGGCATTGCTGGCTGGCCAGCATTTATTGCCCATCTCTAGTTGTCTTTGGAAGGCAACCTCAATCCTGAAGCTCTGAGGTCATATATAGACCAGACGAGATAAGGATTGCAGATTTCCTCCCTAAAGAACATTAGTGAGCCAGATGGGTTTTTCCCACAACCAACAGTGGTCATCAGTAAATTCTTAGGTCCAGATATTTTTTATTGAATTCAAATTCCACTACCTGTTGTGGTGGGATTCAGTTGCCCAGAATGTTTGCTATGTTTCTGGATTAATAGTCTAGGATAATACTACTAAGCTACTGCCTCCCTGCAAAGAGAACTTCTCTACACATATTGAAGATAGTTTTACAAAAACTTCAGAGTTCCTTGAAGGTCATTTCCTTGCCTTCTTTGATGCTTCCCTTTCTCTAATCAGCATAGTTTCTCCAAGAGACATAAGGAAAAACATTGCTCCTTTAGGCCTCTCGCCGATTACCAAAACGTGCTCTCTGGAAGTTTCTCTGTCCAATCAAAGAGGCAGATCAGAAACTTTCCTGGTGGATTCGAATGAAACCTGGAAGCTAAATAATGTGAGCTGTTTTCTGGAACAACAGGTGAGTTTTGACTTAGTTGCACTCCCGATCTTTCTGAACCTGCCCTGAATTAAAATCACTGTCTCAATTCCACATTTCCCTTGTGGAAAAAATGCTGTTTTTGATTTCAGCTCTTGTTTGCGACTTACACTAGTTTTGCTTTCATATCCACATTAAGTAATTTGCTATGATCTACATTTGTCATTTCTCTTGGCATTTTTAATACTTTTAGAACATAAAAAATATGGATTCCCTTATGATGAAAAAGAATTCATCATGTACATTTTCCTTCATAGGAAATGCCCTGAGTCAATCATCCTTATCACACAATAATATGCTATTTTCCAAAATTATATACAATAAAATGATCCTTACAAGATTAGAATAAATTATGTTTGTTAATCACTGCAGTAAATTATCAACTTTGTTGATACTAGTTCATGTTAATTGGAATCCTTCTGTGACCATTCTGCAAAAAGTCCAAATCCTACTTTTGCTATTGAACAGTCCTTCATCATGTACATATGTTTCGCATTGCTGTGTCTTTAATCTTGCATTTTCCTCCTTAAAATCCATCTACATTTGCCTAGGCAAGTAATTGTTCCAACTCCCCTGAAATGCTATTAATCTCTTTTATACTTGTCACTTAGTCACATAGATCATCAACGAAGCTAAATTATAAAAACTACCCTTACTGCATGATTTATGAACAGAATGGACAGCTGTGGATCTAGCTTCAACCCCTGAATCAAATTCAATGCTATTAATCACCATTTTCTATTTTCATTTGTTAAGTCAGATTTTAATATGGTTTGCCAGTTTGCTATTAATTTTGTGTGCCTTTGTTTTTGCACACAAAATTAAGCCATGCAAATGATAAGATTTTCCAGCCCTGTCAGGGTACGGATGTTGCAGTGAACCCACCTACCGCTATGGCAGGACTGGTTTAATGAGTGATTGCAATAGTTGCTTCTAGATAATTTGCTACCCTGGGCAATCTGGTAGGTTTTGATTTTGAATTAATTACATTGAAGGTTCTCTAAAGAAGAAGGAATATTTTACAAGCTAATTCCTTGGCCAATAGAAACAAACGGGAATCATTTAAAATTTTGGCGGCAATGCAAAACAGGTGTTATTGGATTGTCCAGTTCTGAACATGGTGCATTTGTTTGAAAGGTCAGAATATTCTTTTGGAGAGATACATACCCCCTTTATATTTGGTTCAGGAACATCTTTGGAGAGGTAAAGCATGCTTTGGGATTGCTCAAAATAGACATGATTTGGTGTAAAAAGTATATAAACCCATTGGAACAGTTAAGCTTTTGAAAGAACTGTCAAAGCCATCAAAGAACTTTCAAAGCTATCAAAGAAGTGTCAGGCTATCAAAGGACTATAAAGCTGTCAAAGAACTGTCAAAGTTTATTCGAACTTTGAATGGATTTAAATCTGCAGGGTTTTGAACATGTGTAGCTAAAAAAAAAGTAACTGTTATTTAACTCTGTTTTTTGACATAAACTAAGGGCGATACTTATTGGAATTCCACTATGTGCTAATTTTAGCATTATTGCACTGAGGTGCCTGTTAAGTGCTCAGTTTGATGATGACTCGAAGTGGTTTTAGAATAAAAATATTTGTTTTCATAAGAGCGTAAATACTTAACTGAAATGTTTATTTTCAAAAGAGATTAGTTGAAGGAAGTTCAATGTATTTAATGGCTTTTTATCAATGGATGTGTTTTTTTTTGTTTAAAATAGTGATGTCATCAATAGACACATTGACCAGGATTCTCCTATGATTGGAATTCTCCTGTCTTGTTGCAGTAAATGAAGATTTGGCTGAGCGTCATATTCTCCATTCTGGCTGGCAATGGTGGCAGGGTGTTTGGGAGCAGAAAATTCTGTCCATTATCTTATGCCAGCATGGTTTTTGAGGTTTGCCCATGATGGGTACTTGGTGAATTAGTGTGGAAGTGGCAAGGGAATGGGAAAGTATGAGTTGCTACTAAGTTGTACTATGGGAAATGTTGGAGTGGGTAGAGAGGAATGAGATGGCATTAAGCTTTAAAGGACCATGCAGTTGGTGAGGGCAGGAGGTGGCATAGGTTGGCATGAATGGAGCATAGGGAATGTGGGGAAGGGGATAGGGATGAGGGCTGAATTTTCTTAATAACGAAATGCAAGAGTACAGAGTCAGACCTTCAGCCCAGCTGGTTTCTGATCCGGCTACCTCCATGCTTGTTCCTATGGCGATGGACCTGATCTCTAATCCAGCACACTGGAACAGAAACCTAGCCTCTTGGACCTCTTTTTACTGGTTTGGTTGACGGAGCTGGCAAATGTTTCCCCTCTTTGCTCCCAAATTGGGATTGAATATTCCAGCTGAAGTTCAAGTTAACTTCTCAAACAATATTACAGCCTTTCCCCATATAATTTTTTTTTTGCTTGATATGTATGTCAACCAAACATATCATGCTGGAGTTTAACTTGCTGTTTTTCCTTTTTAATTAGTCACAAACTGACAAGATTTTAAAGCACTTACAGCAGAATATTGTTGCATCATGACTCATAGTCTTGTTTAGTGTTTCAATATGTTGTATCTGATTTATTGTATAAGTGGGAATCCATTCCCAAATCAACTCCACTAGTAATAGACACCAATGAGCCACTTTTGTTTTGTTTCACAATATTTATTCTCATTAAAACTAAATAACAAGAGGTACATTTTTACTGAAGTTTTCTTTTCTCACTTTTAGAATGGAAGCTAATTACATTTATAAAGTTTTCTTACACTTTGCGCTTTTTTAGATGGAGGGGGAAAAGCAAAAATGGTGAACTGTAATTCTAAGGGTCTTGCTGTTCCGTTTAATGAGCCAGCTCCAGCACAGAATTCTAATGTGCCAAATCACTCCCAATATACCCAATGCTTAACTTGAACTGAACATTTAAATGAAAATCAAGAGTTCCCCAATTGCTTATTACTGAATGCTCAATACACTTAAGACAGTTATAATATGCCTTTCGATCCAGCTGAATTACAAATCATGGCTGCCTGTAGCACTAGCTTCTCCTGCCCAATATTGCAAGCAAACTTCCTTTCCAATATTTTACTGCTCTGAAGTTGGAAGGTTTTCCTGCGAACTGGCATCAAGTATGAGAGAACGAACAAGGCCATTCACCCACCCTGGTTCCTCATCAGAGTATCAAGATGTTAATACTTTCCTATCATGGCATCAAATGGTTATGTGACTCTGACATTTGCCTGTACTGACCTACCCAGAAATCAATTCCTTCAGTTGATCATCTTGGGAAGAAGATCTTCCGAACCCTAACTTTGCCATTCACTGCTTTGAACCTGTCACCTTGTCCTACTGACACGAAGTTAACTTGAATTTTATGATCTGTGACTCTCCCAGATTGTTTTTATGTGCTGCAACATTATCCCAGAGAAACCTAACCTTCTTCATCTCTTATTTGTTTTTTCTATTGAATTGCTAAATGAATTGGAAATAGATTGTGATGAGTTTGTGAAAGATTCTTTTTTAAGAGTTTATAAAAATTGATTCAAGATGGACATTTCTTGGCAAACTATCTAACGTTTGGCTGTATTTTCAAAAGTTCTTGGTTATTTCCCCTGCGGCAGCACAAGACAGATGGCTGGCCATTCCTAACGCTCCTCGGGATGCTCGGGAAATGTATCCCAACTCAATATGACAAGGCTCTTATTTACTGATATTCATGATAGCACAAAACACAAAAAAGTCCAGATCTAAAATAAAAAACTCCTTGGAAGATCATGAGATTATGTGACTAACAATGCCAGCCTGACTTGTCTATGTACAGAAAGAGCCATCAAAAGTACTTCACTGGCTGCAAAATACTTTGTTTAAGATATCCTGAGGATATAGAATTATAAAATAGAATCATAAAATCCCTACAGTGCAAAAAGAGACTATTTGGCCATCGGATTTGCACCAACTCTTCAACAGGGTATCTTACCCAGGCTAATCCTGTCTCTGCAACCCCACATGTTTATCGCATTAATTCCCCCAACCTAACCTTCTTGGGCTACTAAGGTGCTTTATAGCGTGGCCAATCTACCTAAGGAAGGTCTTATTTAAACATAAATGTTTTTTCACACTAAAGGTTGGATGCCCACTCCGAGAACAGGAATTCCTACCCAAGGTCAACGGTCCACCAAATTTTCCATCCCACCCGCAATGATTCCTGCTGCAGGTGGGACTGGAAAATTGACCCCAAAGTGATTTTAATTGAATTGCAATAAAAGTAAAAGCTTATTTATTAGTCACAAGCAAGGCTTACATTAACACTGTAAAGAAGTTATTGTGCAATTCCCTGAGTCCCCACAGTCTGATGCCTTTTCGGGTCAATGCACCTAACCTGTACATTTTTTCAGACTGTGGGAAGAAACGCACATAGACACAGGGAGAATGTGCAAACTCCACACAAACACTAACCTAAGCCAGGAATTGAACCTGGATCCCTGGCACTGTGGGGCAGCAGTGCTAACCACCGTGCCACGCATTGCCCCTATGCCATTATTCTCTCATGTGTCTTAGTTATTTGGTCAGCCTGATGTCTGCTAAACACAAAATGAATCAAGGTTGTCCAAAGCAAACTATTTAAAAATCTACACAAATGAATTTGTTTGCTGAATTAGCAGTGTTCACTATTCCCCATAAGGAACATTCCTCTTATTTAAATCCAGAATGTTAAGTGCAGATTGGCCAGAGCCAAAAACATTTGGACTTATATAATACACATGGTAGCACAGTGCTTAACACTACTGCTTCACAGTGCCAGAGACCTGGGTTCGATTCCCGGCTTGGGTCACTGTCTGTGCAGAGGCTGCACTTTCTCCCCGTATCTGCATGGGTTTGTTCTGGTTTCCTTCTACAGTTCAAAATACGTATTGGTTAGATGCATTGGTCATGCCATTCTCTCTCAGTGTACCTGAACATGTGCCGGAGTGTGCTGACTCTGGCATTATCATTGTTGCTGGATTGCAGTGTTAACGTAAGCATACTTGTGACACTAGTAAATAAACCTAAAACCTTTATCATAATGAAACACATGTATAAGCATAAAAATAATAATATTTGAAATGCCCACCAAGTATGTTGAAGGGGAAGTTTGAGCCAAAACTTTGCTTCCCAACCAAAGCAGACTCTTGACTTCCCATGGCATACTGGAGGTAAATTGAAAGAATCTCAAACACTGGAGACAGGTCACCTGTATTAAGTTACAGGAGTCCACCATGAGATTTCCCAATCAGAAATGCCTCCAATATATAGAATAATTTCATGAATAACTGGTTATTTTGCAGACAATCAAATAAATATTTAAGATCTGAAGTCTAAATGCATAAAATTGACAGAAGTTATTTATAACAAACATTTACATTCATAATTAGAACATAGAACAATACAGCACAAACAGGCCCTTCGGCCCACAAGTTGCGCCGATCACATCTACCAATCCACAGACCCATCTATAACCCCCTATCCTATTCTTTTCCATATACTCATCCAGAAGTCTCTTAAAAGACCCCAGTGAGTTTGCCTCAACAACCTCCGACGGCAGTCGGTTCCATTCACTCACCACCCTCTGAGTGAAAAACCTACCCCTGACATCTCCTTTGTATTTGCTTTCCTGCACCTTAAATCTGTGTCCTCTCGTAGTGACCATTTCAGCTCGGGGAAATAGTCTCTGAGAGTCCACCCTATCTATTCCTCTCAACATTTTATAAACCTCTATCAGGTCGCCTCCCAACCTACGTCTCTCCAGTGAGAAGAGTCCCAGCTCCCTCAACCTATCTTCATAAGGCCTGCCTCCCAATCCAGGCAGCATCCTTGTAAATCTCCTCTGAACCCTCTCAATAGCCTCTACATCCTTCCTATAATGAGGCGACCAGAACTGCGCACAATACTCCAACTGGGGTCTGACAAGAGTCTTATAGAGCTGCATCATTACCTCCTGACTCCTAAACTCTATTCCTCGATTAATGAAGGCCAGTACACCGTACGCCTTCTTGACCACTTCCTCCATCTGCGAGGCCGATTTAAGAGTCCTATGGACCCGGACCCCGAGATCCTTCTGCTCTACAACACAGCTAAGACTCCTACCCCTTATATTGTACTCCTTCATCCCATTATTCCTGCCAAAATGGACCACTACACATTTATCTGCGTTGAAGTCCATCTGTCACTTCTCCGCCCAGTCTTGCATCCTGTCTATGTCCCGCTGCAACTTTTGGCATCCCTCCAGACCATCCACAACACCACCGATCTTTGTATCGTCGGCGAACTTGCTAACCCATCCCTCCACTTCCTCATCCAGGTCATTTATGAAAATGACAAACAGCAGGGGTCCCAGAACAGATCCCTGGGGCACTCCACTGGTTACCGACCTCCATGCAGAACAAGACCCATCCACAACCACTCTCTGCCTTCTGCCGGCAAGCCAGTTCTGGATCCACGAGGCCAAAGCCCCTTGGATCCCATGCCCTCTCACCTTCTCCAGAAGCCTTGCATGTGGGACCTTATCAAACGCCTTACTAAAGTCCATGTACACTACGTCCACTGCCCTTCCTTCATCAATGTGTTCAGTCACATTTTTGAAGAACTCAACTAGGCTCGTAAGGCATGACCTGCCCTTGTCTAATAATTGTCTAATAAAATTGCCACACAGTCATAGGTAAGCTTGCAGATATGTTGAAATGCAATATTTTCTCATAGCAGCATTGTAGTTGTTAAAGTGTATGTTATTTTATGTACCTATTACGGATTCTTTATATTACACTGGTGATGGCTTATCAATGAGGTCTTGAGCCTTGTGTCTTTAAGCATAAACGCATTTATTGGTAGACTGTGACTATGCACGATTCCAAGTCAGCTCTTACATGAAGCTGCTTCATGCAGATATGCTGCTTATCGAATTCTGTCTTAAACTGTCCTCTAATCAGGTGACTACTTACATCAAATGGTGGGGGAGCCAGTCCCATGTTAACCCTTGCTCTGCCGAGCACCTTTCCATTACAATGCATGCAGGCACATATCATAACATGCCCCTTTCTTTATCAAAAATGTCTCTCTTCTAATTGAGATTGCAACACATTGGAATTTTCCTGTTATCCCCGCCACGGGGATCGTAGTGGAGTTGGGGGTGGCAGTGTGCAGGGGGGGCTTGGGGAGGGCGGGGGGTGGACCATGCAAAAATCCATTGACCTCCAGTGGAATTTTCTGGTTTTGGGGTGAGCATGGCCAAACTATCCCACCTGTTGGGTGGCATTCTCCCAAAATGTTGTTATAACGGTGAGGATAAAGGCCTCTCAGGCACACTTCATACCACAATCCTCCCACACTCAGTCATTTTTTTGGAATGTGGGTGTTTTGCATCTGCAATGGGTGGTGAGGTGAGGGTGAATGGGAGGGCCTAAATATGCCAGTAAGCCGACCTTCAGAGTATGTGGGCACTGTTTGCAATGGCACTCTGATGTCACAGTGCACTCAGAATCCCCTTCCCTCCATGATTTCAGGACCTGCCCCTTCGCTGGCAGCATGTTCCCCCACTCCCTCCCTGTCACGGGTCACTGACATCGAGGCATTGGGACACTGCAGCCCTGCCAATGCATTACCCTGCCTGATTGCTGACTGTCGTCTATCATGATACCCGACATGCCTCCTCCCCATC
This sequence comes from Sphyrna mokarran, assembly GCA_024679065.1. Classification (NCBI taxonomy): domain Eukaryota; kingdom Metazoa; phylum Chordata; class Chondrichthyes; order Carcharhiniformes; family Carcharhinidae; genus Sphyrna; species Sphyrna mokarran. The sequence continues at coordinate 40,127,054 of JAGIQG010000009.1, forward strand.
GTAATTGCCTTCATAATCCACCCTTGCATGAGCTTTCTCTGTCTGACCCCTTCTTCATAGCTCCCAATCATGGTCCCACTCTGGCCCCACTCCCTCAGCACTCCCTGGCACACAGTTGATGCCCAACTGGCACCGCTGGGGCACACAATTGGCAGTGTGTCCAGTGGCCACTGCCAGGGAGTCCAGTGGCATTGCCAGTGTGCCAGTTGGGCATTGCCAGTTGGGAATGGTCTGGACAGGCTCCCAACCACTCAGGGGCTTCAATAGCTCCCGAGCCCCCTGCTGTGGCCATCACGCCAGGTCTTTACTAATAGAGATCAGTGGTAATTTGTGCCGCTGCAGTGAGGAGAGGGGAAAAGGGGGTGGGGGTTGGGGGGGGTGGGGGAGAGGGGCAGTATTCTGGAAAGATGGAGGCTCATGTGCCAAATTTGCTAATGAGATTGAAATCCACTCATTCTGATGAAAATCAACCTCACGTCATTTATGGGCACAATCCAGTTCATGCCGTATGAAAGGGATCAGGAGAATCATAAACTGTTTGGTGCTAGGTGCAAAACCGGTCTTTAGACCCACACTGTGTTCTCCAAGATTAGTGCAATCGATGCCAGGCATAGCATGAGTGAGGTGCGGTGAGGTCGGAGAATCATCCCCAGAATTTATTTCCCATCACAGTGCAACACAGTCTTGTTTTGACAGTTCTTTCACATTCTCGGTCTGTCGTGTATGAAGGAATTATTGTGATACTTTGTTTCTGGTACTCAGGTTGTGTGATTAAAGTTTCTTCGTATTCCAGCATTTCAATTCAGCACCTTTTTCATCAATCATTTTATGATATTGGTATTTTTGCTTTTCCATTTGTGTGACTATTTCAGCAATTTTGTTCTGGCGTGGAATCTCATCTCTGTCTGAACTGTTGATTTCAATTTCAATGATTTCATCTTTTCAATTAAATTTCCATTTTAAACCTTCCATTCTTCACACGCACTTACTCTTGATTCAGTGCTATGCTGGACTTGATCTTATTTTCTATTTGCTTTTCATTCATTCTTCATTCTCTCATAAAGGATAGGAATTTACGGCTGTGTTTGCGCCAAAACCAGAAAACCCTGCCCAAGGTCAATGAAGTTTTGCATAGTTGTGTCCCATTCACATGATTCCAGTGTCAGTCAGAACATGAAAATTCCACCCTAAATCTCCTTTTCAACCTCATTTTGTGAATTTTTGCAATTGTCTTCTATTTTCTTCAAGTTTGCTGTTATCCATTTCATCTAGTTGTTTTAATGTCTTTTCTCAAGCTTCTTTTTGCTGATTCCTCTTTATGTTCAATAACTTCTAGTTTCTTTCTGACATCTTTAATTTCTGTAACCAAAAGAGAAAATGCTGGAAAATCTCAACATGTTTAGTAGGTCTGGACAGAAAAGAGCTGAAATTTCGAGTCCAAATGACCCTTTGACAAAGCTTTGTCAATTTCTGTGTTTCTTCCAAGGAAAATGCATCAAGTTCTTACTTAAAGAGCCCATGCACCCCAGACATACTCTCTTCCGCCATCTTCCATTGGGAAAAAAATACAAAAGTTTGAGGTCACATACCAACTGACTCAAGAACAGCTTCTTCCCTGCGGCCAACAGACTTTTGAATGGACCTACCTTGCAGTAAGTTGATCTTTCTTTACAGCTTAGCTATGACTGTGACACTACATTCTGCACTCTTTCCTTTCCTTCTCTATGTATGGTATGCTTTGTCTGTAGAACACACAGGAAACAAAACTTTTCACTGTTTATTAATGCAGACAATAACACATCAAATCAAATCAATGTTGGCGTAATCCTGCCTGCTTTTTTTGAACTTGTTAAAACTTAACCTTTTATAATAGGAAGATCATTTCACTAATCTGTGTAGCTTTTGTCCCCTTTGGCATTTGGAGTGTTAGAAATCTCACAATATCAGCTTAGAATCTAACAGGTTTATTTGGTAGCACAAGCCACAAGCTTTTGGAGCACTGCCTCTTCATCAGGCGGGTAGGAGCTGTGTTCACAAACAGGGCATATAGAGACACAAACTCAATTTACGAAATGCTGATTGGCATTCCAATCGTTATCTCGTAAATTGAGTTTGTATCTCTATATGCTCTATTTATGAACACAGCTCCACTCATCTGATGAAGGGGCCATACCCTGAATGCTTGTGGCTTGTATTACCAAATAAACCTGTTGGATTTTAATCTGGTGTTGCAAGACTTCTTACTGCATTTACCCCAATCCAACACAGGCATCTCCACATCACATGGATACCCATTCTTTTTCATTTTTTTTAATGTGCCTGTTTCTTTCTATTTCCCCTGTATGTGGAGACGCAATGTGCTTGTGGTCTAATCAGGGCTGTTTTTTTAAACTTATTACCTTTTCTTTTTTTCTTTCAAGTTTGAGAATTCTTTTGTTTTAAGTTCATCGGTGCAGCAGTTGTTGCTATGGAACTGCCACAGGCTTTCCTCCAATCCTACACATCAGAATCTATCCCTCAGATTCTCCCACTCTTCGGGAGACCTTGCTGCAGTTCACTTCAGGCCATTTTTTTTTCAAAGTTAAAACTGCAGCAGTGTTTCCTGTGTGTTCTGTTTTTGTTAACTTTACAGCAACTTTGAGCTGTAAGACTTCTCTGCCCTTCGGTTGTCTGCTGTTTATTTTTAAACTTAAAGCGACAGTGCTTCTGTTTCTTCTGGAGAGCAGCAATTATTATTTTTTAATCCTTAAAGCCCCAATTCTTCCAGCTGTCAGCTCGAAACAGATATCTTTGGCCATTCTTTACTCTATAAGTTTATTTTTTTAACCTTTGACTCTGCCAGCCAATTTTCCAAGTTCTTTTTTTCCACATCTGTCTTTCAGCCTCTTTCATGCGCTGAACCTCCTGGACCACTACCTACAATATAAGTTCAGTTACTTCTCTGTATTTCACTCACCCTTGTGGATTCTGATCCAGGGACTTGCTCTGTTCTCTCCATTGCTCATCCATCCTGTAACTGTCTATTTTTCCGGATTCTACATTATTCGCAAGATTTCCTGTTAAGTGTGTTTCTCTCTATTTCGGCTTCAATGTTCCATACCTTGGAATACTATTCTGCTTTCCTATATTTAGTTGTTATTTTCCTTATCACTTTTGATTACCGCTATCAATCACCATGGTACAATCACCAAATCCCATTCCAACATCATGTGATATTATGTCATTAACATGTGTTATGTATGTGGTGGATGGCTCATTGATGAGACCTTGAGGCTTGTGTGTTTAAACATAAACACTTTTATTAGTAGGCTGTACCAATGTACTGTTCCAAGTATGCTCTTGGAACCGAGCTGTTCCGTACAGGCGTGCTGCTTACAGATTTCTACTGGAGACTGTTTTCATGGCCATGAAAACTGGAGGATAGCGAATGTAGTCCCATTGTTCAAGAAGGGGAAGAGTGACTTTCCGGGGAATTATAGGCCGGTGAGTCTTACTTCTGTTGTGGGCAAAGTATTGGAGAGAATTATTAGGGATAGGATTTATAGTTATTTAGAGAGAAATGAATTGATTGGGGATAGTCAGCATGGTTTTGTGAAGGGTAGGTCGTGCCTTACTAACCTTATTGAGTTTTTTGAAAAAGTGACCAAGAGGTGGATGGGGGTAAGGCAGTTGATGTGGTATATATGGACTTTAGTAAGGCGTTCGATAAGGTGGCCCATGGAAGGCTTCTGCAGAAAATGCAGATGTATGGGATTGAGGGTGATTTAGCTAATTGGATTAGGAATTGGCTAGCAGATAGAAGACAGAGGGTGGTGGTTGATGGGAGATATTCATCGTGGAGTTCGGTTACTAATGGTGTACCTCAGGGATCTGTTTTGGGGCCCCTGCTGTTTGTAATTTTTATAAATGATCTGGATGAGGGTATTGAAGGATGGATTAGTAAATTTGCGGATGACACCAAAGTCGGAGAGTGGTAGATAGTGAAGAGGGGTGTTATAGTTTGCAGAGAGACTTGGACAAGTTGCAGAGCTGGGCCGAGAGGTGGCAAATGGAGTTTAATGTGGAAAAGTGTGAGGTAATGCACTTTGGCAGGAATAATAAATGTGTAGAGTATAGGGCTAATGGTAGGACTCTTAATAGTGTTGATGAACAGAGGGATCTTGGTGTATATGTGCATAGATCCCTGAAAGTTGGCAATCAAGTCGATAAGGTTGTTAAGAAGGCATACGGAGTCTTAGCTTTTATTGGTAGGGGGATTGAATTTCGGAGCCGCAACGTCATGTTGCAACTGTACAAAACTCTAGTGCGGCCGCACTTGGAGTATTGTGTGCAGTTCTGGTCCCCACATTATAAGAAAGATGTGGAGGCATTGGAGAGGGTACAGAGGAGGTTTACCAGGATGTTGCCTGGTATGGAAGGCAGGTCTTATGAAGAGAGACTGAGGGATTTGAGGTTGTTTTCGTTAGAAAGAAGGCGGCTAAGAGGAGACCTTATTGAAACATATAAGATGATTAGAGGTTTAGATAGGGTGGACAGTGATAGCCTTTTTCCTAGGATGGAGAAAGCTAGCACGAGGGGACATAGCTTTAAATTAAGGGGTGGTGGTTATAGGACGGATGTCAGAGGTAGGTTCTTTACCCAGAGGGTGGTAAGGGTATGGAATGCCCTGCCTGCGTCAGTTGTAGATGCGCCAAGTTTGGTGGCGTTTAAGAGGTTAGTAGATAAGTTTATGGATGAAAAGGGAATGGTTTAGGTTAGAGGGACACTGCTTGTTCCTAATTGGTCGGCGCAACATCGAGGGCCGAAGGGCCTGTTCTGCGCTGTAACGTTCTATGTTCTATGTTCTACGTAATTACCTACATCACACTGTGGGCAGTGCCACTCTCCAGTCCCAAGTTAACCTTTGTTCTGCTGAGCACGTTTATATTACATATCCTCATCATATACACAGAATAAAATTGGAAAGTGTGTGCATTTACATATTTGAATGAAAATTCACATGAACTTGTCATGTCATGTCAGCATCCATACTGTTGGATGGTGTGATGTAGAATTCAGCCAATTTATGGCAGGAAGGAGCAGCACGGACAAGCTCATTTTTCCACTGCAGAATTTTCAGTTTATCATCACATTGCTGGAGTGATGCTCAGCATGAAACAATTCAACACAGGAAAGGAAATAGCGGCAGGAGGTGTCACTAAGCTACAGTTCTTGGCAGCTGGATGAAGGTTGGGTATTCATGGAGACCCACGTACATGTCGCTTGCCTATGTGCTCCTGTGGATTTACTACAGTTGTTTGATAGTTCAGGTAGAGAGATGGAAGAATAAAGGAAAATGAATAAATCATATTTCATAACCTATTTAGCTGAAAGTATATTTTTGTCCTTTTTATTTTTCTCCTTCTCCCTTGTGGCAAATTTCTCAAATTTTGCTTGGCGCTTCTGTCTGAGGGCATGAGGATGATCATAAACCAAAGCTGTTGGAAATTAAGAGGCACCATTTCTGACCCACTAACCATTTGGAGCACCAATCTACTGTGATATTACAAGACCCAAAATAACTCACTACAATCGCTTCTATCCAATATTATTTATTTCTTGGACCTTATGAAATACACTAAATTGACATCTGCATTTAATTACAAAATACATTCAACCCAAAGCATTTAATCACAAATACTTTGTACCTCAGCTGCTTTTGCTCCATCTCTCCCTAAAATTGGACAATGAAAGTAATGGACAGAATCTAATCATATTCAGGTTGTTGATATGTGGGTGGTTCCGTCAGAACCATCTCTGAACTCCCAATGAGTGAGTTGCATCTCTTTAACTGTGATACTTTTCATAAAGACCTATAAACACAAACCTGTAAGCAAGCATGCCTGTATGGAACAGTGTATACTGTATACTCTGTGCAAGAGTATATTTGGAACTGTATATTGTTACAGCCTACCAATAAAAGTGTTTAGTTTAAGGGGCGGCACGGTGGCACAGTGATTAGCGTTGCTGCTTCACAGTGCCAGGAACCCGGGTTCAATTCCTAGCTTGGACCACTGTCTGTGTGGAGTTTGCACATTCTCCCCATGTCTGTGTGGATTTCCTCCGAGTACTCTAGTTTTCACCCACAGTCCAAAGATGTGCAGGTTAGGTGAATTGGCCATGTGGAAGTGCCCCTGAATGTCAGGGAAACTAGCTAAAGTAAATACCTGGGGTGATGGGGATAGGGTCTGGGTGAGAATTTGGTCAGTGCAGACTCTATGGGCCGAATGGCCTCCTTCTGCACTGTAGGGTTCAATGATTTTATATTGAGTCAATTTTTCATTTCATGTCAAAGAATCTTTCATTTCTTTGGCACATTTCTTGGTTTTACAAGACACTCTATTTTCTTACGTTTCCAGAAAATCTGCAAGTATTTATAAGATTGGTGAAATCTCCTGAGAGTGGTAGTTTGAAAAGGAACATGGTGAATTTAAGAGAGAAAATGTGGAATTTTCCTTTTACACCATCTCTTCAACAGGAACTAGCTCAGGAGACCATATTGACTGTGATTTATACCATTTAGCAGTGAATTTATTTTTTTTGTACTCTGTGATTTCTGTGCCCTGCCAGTAACTGGTCCTATTTTCTTTCAATGGTGCACAGTGTATCAGCACTCACTATGCAATAGCCCCTGGAAAAAGAGAAGTTTCTGAAAGCTAAGCTAGTTCTGTTTTTTTTGTACACATGACCCCTGCTCCTCTCAAACAGACCTAGTTGAAGTGATCTATCAATATAAACACAGTCTCACCCCTTTGTTATCTGAAACGCTTCAATGAGATAGCTCTGGAGTCTTTTAGATCCAGTAGTGTAAGCCTTCCTGAGTAACTAAGGTATTTTAAGTTAGATATGCTTCTTGTTATTTTCCTCTGAACCTTTCTGGAAGTGTCCATGTCACCCAAAATTGAAGGAGGCCAGAACTAGATACAGTGAGATAGGAGTTGCACCTGTTGTATTGGTGTAAAATGGATATAACGAAGATCACAGAATTACAAAATTGTTACAGCACAAAAGGAAGCCATTTAGCCCATCATGTCTGCACCAGCTCTCCAAATGAGCGTTATGACTTAATGCCATTCTCCTCCCTTTTCCCTTATTTCTTATTCTATTATTTCTAGAACATAGAACATAGAACATTACAGCGCAGTACAGGCCCTTCGGCCCTCGATGTTGCGCCGGCCAGCGGACCCTCTAACCTAAACTATTCCAATATCATCCATATGCCTATCCACCGATCATTTGAATGCTCCAAAGTAGGCGAGTCCACAACTGCTACAGGCAGGGCATTCCACGCCCTCACCACCCTCTGTGTAAAGAACCTGCCTCTAACATCCGTCCTATAACTACCACTAATCTATCCAAGTAATTATCAGTTGTCCCAGATTTTGTGACTAAAGTCTTGCATCTCAAAGATGTCCAACCTGATTTTTCAGATGTTTGTAATATACCAGTAATGTACCAAGTACGTGATTTGAGACTATTCAGGGAAATCAGGCTGCCCTGACTGAAGCAGGCATTGGGCCTCCAAGATGACAATCTGCCTGATTTCTATTCCAGGTCCAAAAACATGCCTAAAGAAATTTCCTTCCTCATGTTCTAAGTAGGGTCTACATTATTGCTGATTTTTTTTATTCTTTATTCCAATCCAATCAAATCAAATCAAACCCAATTCAGAGACCCAACAAATTGAGACATTCCCGATCCAAGCTGAAAGACAGGGCTCTCACCACCTGTCTTGGGCTTGCTCTACATGATCCAAGCTGATTGGAGTAGGTACAGCTCCCCCTCCAAGGCTTGATCTCATTTGCATCTTAGCCAAAAGGCTGAGGTGCTGCTTTAAAAATTGCTTCAAATGAAGCTAAAATATAACCCAATGACTTCAACCAAGTACAACATGTCGAAAATACACTTGATCTTAGCCACATTATTGCTGAATTACTGGGAGAAAATTAATGACCCCTCATGTATAGTTCCTGCTGCTTCTTGCCTTGCTAGTGAAAGGGAAGATTGCCAGTGTTACATATTTAAGTGATTGTATGATTGCTTTAAGAGTTGATCGTATGATTTTACGGTGATGTTATTAGAGTATTTCACAGGCTACTGTTTATTATCAGTTACTGTTCTATGCAGAGTTATAAACCTGCTGTGTGTAACTTTATGTGTGCAAAGTATATCTTTTACTTTTTATTTAAAGCACACAATCCCTAACATAGTTACAATCAGCCAGTGACATTCAATCACTTTGATATAGCTGACTTGGTTGAGCATACAACTCATGTGTAATATGTAAGCAATGGGGGTCCGGCTGGCATTAATGGTAAGTATGAGTATATGAATGTTAGGTATGAGTCCTGATACACATCGATTGATCAGCGAGTGATGGGCACATGAGGAATTGAGTTGCAGCTAAGGCTAATGGTGCAGCTGGTAGATTATGGCATTTGCAAATACATTTAGTCACCTTGGCCATACGCTTTTGAAGTAATTGGACTTCTTGCAGCATTGCATTCAATTCGTTAAAGAGGCCAATCTCAAAACTGGATAGTCATGAGGTACAATGACTATCAATAGCAAGAGAATCGTATTTCATCACAATCCATAGCCTTGTGGCTCAGCCATATTCTTCACTTACCCAATATGATCAAGCCAGGTGACTAACTCCAACACAATGAGGAGCCCAGAAGAGCATGCCATGTGCAGCATAAGGGATAAGCAAAAATGAGGCACCAACCTAGTGAAGTTACAATATTCATGCAAAACAGCGAAAGCAGCACCTGCAGATGATAGATCCATAGGAAACATAAAAACATAAGAAATTGGAGTAATTTTAAAGGTCACGTGGACCCTCAAGCCTGCTTCATTACGATAATGCTGATTCTTGACTTAAGCTCCACTTACCCATCTAATCCATCATCACTTGAGCCTGAGCAATCACAACCCTCGCGGGTCGAAAATTCCAAAGATTCATATCTCTCTGAGCGAAGACATTTCTCCTCATTTATATCTAAAGTTGCTGTCTCCTTGTCTTTTACTGAGTCCTTAGTTTTACATTTTCTATCCTCTCAGTATCTACTATGTTAGCCCCCCCTTAGAATCATAATGTTTTAATCTAATTACCTCTCATTCTTCTGCACTCCAGAGAGTGTAGGCCCATCCTGTTCAACCTCTTCTCAGACGACAACCTTCCAGAAATCAATCCTGTGAACCTTCATTGCACCTCCTTGAAGGCAATTAAAAGCTTCCCAAAGTCCAAGGACCAAAATTACAAGCAGTACTCCATGTGTGGCCTCCCCGAGGCCCTGTATAATTGCAGTAAGACTTCCTTACTCTTGCACTACAAACATTTACTTTTCTATTTCCTACTGCATGTTGACTCTGAAGGACCTCTGAAAATTTCGGCATTCATTTGTCTAAAGAAGGATTGATTTACAGAATTATTTTTTCTTTAATTGCTTTCGAAGGAACTTTACATTTCATAGTGTGGTGAATACTTCATTCCTTCATGTGTTTCAAGGAGGAAAAGGGTACAATAAAACATATCCAACAACTTAATTTTGTATTCTTTCAGGGAAATGGCTTTTAAGTTCATGTGTAATATGAATATTTTAGTTTCATAAATAGTCAGTCTGTGAGAACCCATTTCGAGTGTGCATCTCTCTGAATACCAACATTTCATAGTTCATTATTTTAAAAAATCCTGATTTTTATTCCTCCTACCTTACAGTTTCCCATCTTGCCACCTTCTTGTCTGTTCATATAATCAATCCAAACCTCTGCGTGCTTGTCATAGCTTACATTCCTATCTAACTTTGTATTGTCACTAAACATGGATATATTACACTTGGTTCTTTCATTTCAGTCAAGATTGCAAATAGCTGAATCCTTAGCTCCAATCCTTGCACCAACCTACCGGTAACAGCCTGAATCTGAAAGTGACATATTTATTTCTAATTTCTGTTTTCTGTCTTTCAGCCAGTCCTCCAGCCATACTGTATTAGCTCCAACCCACATGAGCCCTTAACTTGTACGACCAAGGCAGAGATAGTAAATCCCACAACCCATGGATCAGGTCAAAGCTCTGCATCCCTGTCACATTCAGCTGCGAACGTGGGCAAACAATTAAATAATTAACAGGAGGAGGAGGCTCCATGAACATTGAAGGCAGTTCAGAGGAGGTTCATCAAATTGATTCCAGAAATGAGGAGTTTGTTTTACAAAGACAGAATTAACAGTTTAGGCCTCTACTCTCTGGAATTTAGAACCAAAAGAGGAGATCTAATTGAGGTACACAAGATGATAAGGGGAATTGACAAAATAGTTGTGGAAAGAATGCTTCCTCTTGTAGGGCAATCTAGAACAAGAAGTCACAGGTTTAGGGCAAGGGGTGACAGATTTAAAGCAGAGATGAGAGAAATTATTTCTCTCAAAGAGTAGTGAGTCTGTGGTATTCACTACCCCAGAGTGTGGTGGATATTGGGACATTGAATAAATTTAAGAAGAGGTGCGCAGATTTTTAATTAGTTGGGGTTTGAAGGATTGTGGTGAACAGGCAGGAAAGTTCAGTTGAGGCTAATATGAGACCAGCCATAATAATATTAAATGGCGGAACAGGCCCAAGGAGCTAAATTGCCTACTCATGCTCCTATTTCTTATGTTTTATGTTCTTTTGAATATTCCCATTCTCAGTGATGGTGAGACTCACCTGTGAGTGCAAAAGACAAGTTTGAAGTGTTTTCAACAGAAGTGCAAATTGGCAGATCCATTTCACCTACTTCTGACGCTCCCACTATCAAAGAACCCATTGTAGAAGTACTGGGTTCCAATAACTGACAATCAGCCACTAACAACAAAATCTTACCAAATAATGGCAGAGTATTGGTTTTGATGTAAAAAATGGAGGGCAGGATTTTCTGATCACACTTACCCCAAAACTGGAAAATCCTGTCTGAGGTCAATTGATCTTTGCAGTCTGTTCCCTACCTGTTATGATTCCCATGGCATTTGGGACAGTAAAATTCTATTTGGAATTTCCCACTGGTGGTGCCAGTGTGATTTCAAACCAAATCTTATGCCTGATTGATAAATGTGTTTATGCCCATGAGTATCAAGCTGCACCTGTGACATACTCCTTCTGATTTGCACGCCCCGTAACTTGGACTTGGGCTAGCCTTTCATAATCATTCATGGAGTTGCCTATATATAGATCAGCCTGTAAGGTATCCTTAAGTTCCTCGATTCGATGAGATGGGAGGATCTGTCTGGTCAAGATGTCAATGTCCTCCTCATGACCTGCCTACTCAGTGTAATATTTAGGAAGGCTCTGGAAAGAGGGTCAGTGTGGTGCAGCTTCTTGTAGGTGTAGTGTTTGAACTTGAACATCATGCATCATGTAGATACCATTTGAAAAAGTTTTTGGAAAATAGTGATGAGTGGCTAATGATCAGTTCCAAAACAACCATATTTGAAGAGGGGTGTTTGGAGTAAGTGCTTGGTCTGATTGAGGGTGGGGAGGGGAGCCCCCTGAGGCCTCAGTGGTGAGGCGGGAGGTGATTTATTGAAGTTCTGATTGGGGCACCCTTTGAAGATGATGCCCTGATCTCTGAGCAGCTGGGTTTTGTCGGGGTGTTTAAGCCCCACCCATGCTGGTGTGAATCACTCTCCTTGACTTTTTTTGGAAAGGTGTGATCGAACCTGGAGAAAAAGCTGACTGGTTACTCTGGAGAGAAACTAATGAACTGTCCCTGAGCCCCGCCAAGCCTAGTCATTTCTCATTGACATAATGGCACTTGGCAACATCATCCAGATCAATTTTTCCTCTGACTATGTTCAGCTCGACCTCATCACCATTGGCTCCTCCACTGTCGCTGAATTATTAGGCTGACATCTAGTCTGGAATTAATTATTGAAGAGACTGAAATCATCAGGCAGAAATTTCTGTTGTCAGACCCTCAGCCACTCTGATTCTGGGCTGGCAAAGTGGTAGAGTCATTGTCTTTGTCCCTTTCCACAAACTCCTTCCCAAGCCATTGACTTTATTTCACTTCTTGACAATTGTTTGAGGCTGAACCAGATTGTTGACAACCTTAAGTCATATTTGACCCTGATATGTGCTTCCAATACACAGCCATACATTATTCAGTGTCCCTCTTTTCACCTCCATAACATTGATCAACTCTGCCCCTGTCCCAGTTCACCAAGTGCTCAAACCCTCCATCTATGACTTTGCGACCTATGGATTCAGAAACATAAAAACATAGATACTAGTAGCAGGAGTAGGCCACTCAGCCAGCTCTGCCATTCATTTTGATCATTGCTGATCAAATTCTATATCCTGATCACCCACCTCCCCCCCATATTCCTTGGTCCCTTTCGCCTCAAGAACTATCTGTAATTTCTCCTTGAAATCAGACAACGTTTGGACCTCAACTACTTATGTGGTAATGAATTCCATACATTCACCACCCTCTGTGTGAGGAAATTTCTCCTCACATCAATTCTAAAAGGTTTACTCCTTATCCTCAAACTATGACCCCTAGTTCTGGACTCCCCCACCATTGGGAACATTTTTTCTGAACCTACCCTGTCTAATCCTGATAGAATTTTAAGGCTTCTATGAGGTCTCCTTGCACTGTTCTAAACTCCAGTGAATATAATCCTAACCAATTTAGTCTTTCCTCATATGACAGATCTGCCATCCCAGGAATCAGCCTGGTTAACATTTACTGTTCTCCCTCTATAGCAAGGACATCATTCCTTAGATTAGGACAGCAAAACTACACACAGTACTCCAGATGTGGCCTCACCAATGGTCTAGACAATTACAGCAAAACATCCCTATCCCTATACTAAAATACTTTCGCTATGAAGGCCAACATCCCATTTGCTTCCTTTACTGCCTGCTGTACCTACGTGTTTTCTTTTAGAAACTGAAACACAAGGACACCAAAGTCTCACTGAGTATCCACCTCTCTCAATTTACACCCATTTAAGTAATAATCTATCTTCCTATTATTGCCATCAAAGTGAATAACCTCACATTTACCCACATTATACTGCATCTGCCATGCATATGCCCATATGCTCAACCTGTCCAAGTCACAGTGAAACATCTCTGCATCCTCCTCACAGATCACCCTCCCATCCAACTTTGTATAATCAGCAAATTTGGAGATAATATATTCAGTTCCTTCTTCCAAATCATTAATATATAATGTGAACAGTTGGGGTCCTAGCACAGAACCCCAATAGTCACTAACTGCCAATCAGAGAAAAATCTATTTATGCCAACATTTTGCTTCTGATCTGCTAACCAGCTTTCAATCCATCTCAAGGCATTACCTGCAATTCCACATGCTTCAAATTTACATAATAGTCTTTATACATAAGAGACCTTGTCAAAAGCCTTCTGAAATTCTAAATAAATCACATCCACTGGTTCTCGGTCAACTCTACTAGTTACATCCTGAAAGAATTCCAATAGATTTGTCAAGCATGATCTCCCTTTCATAAATCCATGCTGACTTTGTCTGATTATATCACTTCCTTCAAAATGCAGAGTTATGAAATCCTTGATAATGGGACTCTGGCAACTTCCCTCAGTATTGATGTTAGGTTCAATACTGGTCTATAGTTCCCTGATTTCTCTATTCCTCTCTTTTGAATAGCAGGTTTATGTTAGCTACCTTCCAATCTGAAGGAATGAGTCCAGAGTCCAAAGAATTTTGGAAAATAATCACCAATGGATCCATCATTTCTAGAGCCACTTCCTTCTGTGCTCTGGGATGAAGATTATCAGAACCTGGAAATTTATCCACCTTCAACCCCATCAATTTGCCCAAAACCATTTCTCTACTAATGCCAATTTCCTTCAGCTCCTCACTAAAACTTGTTTCCTTCAGACTTCTGGTACATTGTTCATGTTTCCTTTATGAAGACTGAAGAAAAATACAAATTTAATTCCCATTTCTTTATTCCTGTTATGAATTCTCCCATTTCTGACTGTAAGAGGCCTACATTCATTTTTGTCAATTTTTTTCTGTACATACTATATAAACTGACTGTAAAAGTTTCTGTGTTCCCTGCTAACTTACTTTCATAGTCTATTTTTTCCTTCTTAAACAATGCCTGTTTGCTGAATTTTAAACTGCTCCCCAGTTTGTATATTCCTTCCTTGAAACTGGTACTTTCTCTAATTTCCCTTGTAAGTCATGGTGTGGCCATAATTCCCTTATCACTCTTGTGCCAAACAGAAATAAACAACTTCTGGAGTTCACCTATTTGCTTCTTGAATGCCTGCCATTTCCTGTCCACTATCTTTCCATTCACTAATGTTTCCCAGTCCATCATGACCAATTCGTGCCGCATACCATCTTTATTGAGATTCAGGATCCTGAACTCAGAATCAATTACATCATTATCCATTTTGACAAAGAATAGTACCATATTATGGTCATTTGAGAATCTGCCTTCGGCTTCCAAGAGCATTGTAGAATTCCCTTTTAAATCTTCTTTGCCTCTCTACCGCCTTAAAGATGCTGCTTCAAACCTACCTCTATGATCAAGCTTTTGGTCATCTGTTGGTATGCCATTTTGTAGCTCAGTGTCATATTCTCTTCTGCAACCCTCCTGTGAGTTGCTTCGTGATCTTTAATGTGTTCAGGAGGCCATATAAATGCTAACTCTTTTCGTGTTATGTTCAGTTCTGTTTGAAACACTTCAGATAATGAAATGAGCTGTGTCCACATGCAACAAGATCTGGACAATGTTCAGGCCCTGGCTGATGTGTAGCAAGTCACCTTCATGCCACACAAGTGCGTGGCAATGTCTATCTGCAGCAAGAGAGAGTTTAATCACTTCCCTTTTGATATTCAGTGCCATGGCCATTATTGAATCCCCTGCTATCAACATGATGAGTGTCAGATTGACTGGATCAGCCACATTGTTACTGTGGTTACAGGAGCAAGAAAGGAACTTGATATTCTTCTGGGGAATCTCAATTCCTGATTGTGTAGTCTTTTGATCACAAGTTATTTTTCACTTGTATGAATGCATGCAACACCATCAACATTCAAGAAGCTCAACACAGGTTTGGACAAAGCAGTGTGCTTAATTGGTACCTTATCCATCACCTGAAACATTCACTCCCTTCATTATACTAAACTAACAAATCTCATCATTTTAACAACTATAATGAATAAATTTAATGAATCTGAAAGTATTTTGTTAACAAGGTGAGGATGCAGGTGTGAAAGGACAAGGAGAATAAAAATAGTCTTTACATAATATATTTTGATTTAAAATTCACATTATCTATTTTAGCAAGTATCAATGCAGTAAAGTTAAATGCAAAGCAATTATTGTGATTGGCAGTTTGTGGCATTGAGTTGTCAGATTATACACAGCTGACCTACCACTTTTTTGCTTTACAGAGAAAGCTATAAAATTCCTGTGTGCGTGTGCATGTGACTGAGTAACAATCTGTCCTTTCACTTCTGCCATTTGTATTCAGATCTAACCCAGACTAACTGCATTAAGAACTCCTTTATACGATGCTTCAAAGACTCCTCCTGAAGTTTCATTCCACTTATCATTGAACTAAGTTTACAGCACAAAACTAGCACTGATTGAATTTGCCAGTTGAGTATCATTCAGGAGCCATCAAGACAGTGTGAAATATGAGGCCAGGTCTTAAAACTTACCTTGAAGTTGTCGAAAAGGAGCATCAACTGATCTAATTTGCTTGTGATTGATTTTATTGATGGATGCAAAGCATGGGAAGTTTCCACCCCAGAAGGAAATCAGTGCAAAATACACCCAAATAAAGAAAATAACATCACCAATGTTTTGAGGGATGGTGTGAGTAAGTGATTGTTGTGGCAATTTTCACAAAGTTAAGTGCAAGGCATAAATCACAAGACTGGCCACTTTGTTGCAGTAAGATGTCAGATTATTTGTAGCTTAATATCCACCGATAAATGTCATCTGTAGGAATTCTGAAATAATTTCCCTGAATAATTTTAATGTTTGCCTAGGCTTTTAGTGAAAGGGCAGAAAGTGAACAGAGGATGTGACCCAGCTGAATAAAGCCTTCTGTTCCCAGGCACACTCACGTGTTCCAAATACTAAATCATCCTGAAAAATCCCTTCTTGTTTGGATCTAGTCAACAGAGCAAGGGTGGAATAAATTATAATTATGTAATTTATGGCGCAGCAGTAAAATGTTTAACCTTTCAGTTGGCTTTGGTGCACAAAAATGATTAAAGCCAAAAAAAGGAATCACGCATAGACCACTCTGCAGTCTGGAATGCATTAGGGTAATCCTGGCACGTTTGACAGCAGTTACAATCAAAATGTACGTGTTAAAACACAGCAACTATAAATTTCTATTGCAGAATGAAATCTTTCTTGTTTGAAATTTGAAAACTAAAGAAATACATCAGCTACTGAAAGTTACCTCTTTACTAAGAACTCCATTGTCAAGCTTATCACAACATAAATTCAAGTTTATACAATAACAAAGTTTAAACAAGTAAATTGCCGTGGAATGGATAGAAGTTCCCAGCATTACTGTCTGTGTGGAGTCTGCATATCCTCCCCATGTCTGGAATGTGATCCCTGGGAGGGTGGTGGAGGTGGAATGCCTCACATCCTTTATAAAGTACCTGGATGAGTACTTAGCATGCTGTAACCGTCAAGGCTGTGGGCCAAGAACTGGCAAATGGGATTAGGTGGGCAAGTCAGGGCATTTCATGTGTTGTTGCGGACTTGATGGGCTGAAGGGCCTCTGCTGCAATGTAGTATTCTGTGATTTGTGATTGTCTCTGTGCGGCTTTCTTCTTCGTACTCCAGTTTCCTCCTATTTGTGACACTAATAAGTAAACTAATAAACTAAACTAAACAAATAAAATATTCATTGTTCAATAAATCTTCTAGAATCCACAATCTTTCTAAAATAAAAATGTTATAGAATTATTGAGTATTTTGTCTTCATTTAGTTGCATTCTTCATTTTAACCATTTTGTCTTCTGTTTTGCCATTACATGCTTGGCTGTTCAGTGAAGAGAATATATAGATGGTCCATCCTCAGCCTTCGTTAACTTTCAATCTGATCAGTAGAGAGTGACTGTTTCTAAAATTCTCTCTGTCACAGAAGGGAACCACCCTTATTCTCTTTAAGATTATATGTTTGGGTTTGAAAATTTCCAGTCGGCAATATTTGACCTTGCTGGGACTCAGTTGTGCAAACTTAACTGATAAAAGTTAAGGTGGCACACCTAACTCTCCTCTTTCTCTACACTCTACCTATCACTGTCACACTACATTCGGCACTCTCTCCTTTCCTTCTTTAAGTACTGTATGTTTTGTCTGTAGAGCATGCAAGAAAACAATACTTTTCACTATAACTGTTCTCACATGTGACAATAATAAATCAAATCAAATTTAATCAAACCCTTTAGATTCTGTAACAAGTAGTGGAAGAAAGTAATTATAACACTGGTGAAATTTGTATTGGGACTATTGCAGGTAGCATGACAAGGAGAAACTGGATTCATCTAGCCATATTATGTTCTATATAAGAGCGGAAATATTGAATCTTTGATTTGTCTTATTTTAAAGTTGTTGTTTAGTGCAGCAAAGTTCTACATAACTCAATGCTTTTCTTCTCTCTGACTACAACTATTCCATTTCTTTCCTGGATGGCTCCTGCCCTGCACTCCACATAAACATATGCTCATCCAAATACTCTGCTACCTTTATTCCAACTCTCATCATGTGTTTTTCACCCATTACCCTATATTCGTTGACCTACATGGCTTCATTTTAAAATTCTCACCTTCATATTCAAATATTTCAGTGGTCCCACCTTCTCTTTCTATCTAACGTCCTCTAACCCTACGTACCAAAATTGCAGAAACCCTACATACCAAAATCGCAGAAAGGCTGAAGCAAGCCTTTTGGCACCAACTCTCCAATGAGTCATCCCATCCGGACCTTATTGTCATAATCTCACAGATTTATCCCACCAATCCCCACTAATATACGCATCTTTGGATACTAAGGTGCAACTTTAGCATTGCCGTTCAACCTAACTTGCTCATCTTTGGACTGTGGGAGGAAACCAGAGCACCCGGAGCAAATCCACACAGACATGGGGAAAATGTCTGAATTCCAAACAAACAGTCATCCAAGGCCGGAATTGAACCCAGGTCCTTGGCACGATGAGGCAGCAGTGCTAATCACTCTGCCACCATGCCACCCTCTGAGAACTTTACATTTCTTGAAATAAGATCTTATGCCCATCACCCTTACCCCTTCATTGCTTTATTGGTGGTGTGTCTTCAGGTATCTAGCTACTAGGCTCTGGAGTCTCTCTGTCAACATCTCTGCCTTTCCACTTCTATTTTGCCCCCTTCAAGATTGGCCTCAAAACTCACCTCTGACCAAGCTCATGACAACCTGCCATTTGCAGTCTTCTTAGGCATGGGGGCAGATTTTACCATCCCTTCCTCCATGGATTCAGAGCGGGCGAGGGGTGGACCACGGAAGGGTCTGTTCACCTCTGGCGGGACTTTCTGGTTTCAGAGCAAGCGAAAGTCCCACCCATTGTTATTCAGTGACATGCTTTTCATTAAGTTAAACACTCCATATAAATGCAGGTTGTTATTGCCTTTATTCATTCAAATATGGCAATGAATTAGAAAACAAAATTATACCATAAAATTGATGCGAAGATTTGCTCTTCCTAATCAGTTGTATACTAATATCAAATTACCTGCTTTATTTAATTTGATTTCACCCATATCTCCGAGGTGTCAGGTTTCCTCTTCTTCAAAACGTTCGCCTTCACTGAAAACTAATAATGTGTTTCCAGATGAGGGATGTTACGGCTGGAGGCAAGAACAATTTTCTTTTCACTGCTTATCGATATTAAATACAATCAGACTTCAGAGACGAAAGAAGAAATAGTAGATTTTGTGACAGAGATGTGAATTTTAGGGTGATGTATTCCTCACCCCACCAGTCAGAAAGTCACTTCGCTTATTGTAAATCTCCCACCCAATCTGACTGGCTGCTGTTCTGTCATCTCAGCAGTGCCAGAACACAGTAGTGGCCACCACTGGGACTACAAAGAACCATGACGTGGAAGTGCAGGTGTTGGTGCACAGTAAGTCATCTCGCAACGCCAGGTTAAAGTCCATTGGATGTTGCGAGACTTTTTACTACAAGAAGTCCAAAGAAGAATGGAAGATGGATCCTAGACTTAAAGTCAATCGACAGAGGTTGAGGGGTGATCTGATACAAATCCTGATACAGGATTATGAGGGGCATGGATAGAATGGATAGTCAGAAGCTTTTTCCCAGGATGAAAGAGTCAATTATTAAATTTAAAGTGTGAGGGGCAAAGTTTAAAGATGTACAAGGCAAGTTTTTTACATAGAGGATGATAAGTAACTTGGAACAACACTGTCAGGGGAGATAATGGAAGCAGATATGATAGTGAATTATGTGGGGCATCTGGACAAATGCATGAATAGGATGGGACTGGAGAGATATGGTCCCTGGAACGGTAGAGCGTTTTAGTTCAGTTGAGTAGCATGGTCGGTGCAGGCTTGGGGAGCTGAAGGGTTTGTTTGTGTGCTATAATTTTTCTTTGTTCTTTGGATATTTTGGTCAGGGATGGAGTAGAGATCCTGTTAACGAGGGCTGAGGCTGGCACAGGGATGGGGGAGGGCAAGGGGTGGGAGGAATGCTATGCCTGATTGGGTTTATGAGGTAGAGATGCAGGTGTTGGACTGGGGTAAACACAGTAAGAAGTCTGACAACACCAATTTTAAATCCAACCGATTTATTTGATAGTAAACTCGCAAGCTTTCTGCTCTATGGCCTTCGTCAGGCGAATGAGGTGTTCTGGTCTCCAATAGCACACATATCAGCACAGACAGTTTACAGATTACTGATCAGAATGCGAATCTTTACACCTAACCTGCTATTCAAGTCTTAAAGTGGCTAACAATGTGAGTGGAAGGAACACTGAGCACAGGTTAAAGAGATGTGATTGTCTCCAGACAGTACAATAAGTGAGGTTTTTTGCTAACCCAGGCAAGTCATGGGGGTTACAGATAGTGTGACATAAAGCCAAGATCCCTCTTAAGACCGTCCTCGTGTGCGGAACTTGACTATCAGACTCTGCTCAGCAACTCTGCGCTGTCGTGTGTTGTGAAGGCCCCCTTGAAGAACGTTTACCCGAAGGTCGGAGGCCGAATGCCCATGACTGCTGAAGTGTTCGCCAACAGGAAGGGAACTGTTTTGCCTGGTGATTGTCGAGTGATGTTCATTCATCCGCTGTTGTAGTGTCTGCATGTTTGGGGACATCCTTTCTTGCAACGTATTAGGTAGACAACGTTGGCTAAGTTGTAAGAATATGTACAGTGTACCTGGTGAATGGTATTCTCACGTTTGATGATGTCATCCATGTCGATGATCCAGCATGTCTTGCAGAGGTTGCTGTGGCAGGGTTGTGTAGTATTGTGGTCACTGTTCTCCTGAAGGTTGGGTAGTTTGCTGCGAACGATGATCTGTTTGAGGTTGCGCGGTTGTCTGAAGGCAAGATGTGGGGATGTGGGGATGGCCCTAGCGAGACGTTCATCATTATCAATGATATGTTGAAAACTCCGGAGAAGATATCATAGCTTCTCCGCTCCGGGAAAGTACTGGACAACAAAGGCTACTCTGTCCACTGGGTCCTGTGCTCGTCTTCTGAGGAAGTCAGTGCGGTTTATCGCTGTGGCACGTCGGAACTGTTGATCGATGAGCCGAGCGCCATATCCTGTTCTTATGAGAGCATCTTTCAGCGTCTGGAGGTGTCTGTCACGATCCTCCTCATCTGAGCAAATTATCTCATCTCAGCACTGTCTGTGCTGATATGTGTGCTATTGGAGACCAGAACACCTCATTTGCCTGACGAAGGTCATAGAGCAGAAAGCTTGCAAGTTTACTATCAAATAAATTGGTTGGATTTAAAACTTATGTTGTCAGACTTCTTACTGGGTTTATGAGGCCAGGGGAAGAAACACAAAGGAAGGGGAAATAGTTCATCTTGAAAGGGTGCTTCCATTGAGCACAGGAACTTCCCTGCAGAACGTACTGTCCTTTCCTTCACATCTTCAAACCATGCAGCAAGGCCAGCCAGACTGTTTGCCCAGAATTAATATTTGTAAACTATAATTTTTCATAGATCTCTGTGCATGATTATTGCTGAAATTTAGCAGCCATCGCAAGTGAATTGGCTTTATATTTGCATCTATGATAAAATCCAAAGTCCCACGTTCTTCTAATGAATAGGGCAAACATACATGATAAACTTGGTGGCGAATGTCAAAGAATGTAGAGTGATCCTGTTGTAATCACCCAAATAATGCTTGGATGAGAAGCTATAAAATATAAAAGGGAAACCAGAATGGATACTCAGATGGTTTGATCCTGGGAGAGGCCAAATATTGGCTGTTTCCGAATTGCCATAAGAGCAATTCTTTGGAGGGGACGGGAGTCGAGGTTGGTGGGGGAACTGAATCTTTGTTCACCCCAGATATCAGTATCAGTGTATCATTAAGGCAAAGTGAGAGAAGGCACCAACAGGTCTGTATCTCAACTCCCACTCTCTTCCCATCTACGTCTCGTTTTCAAAGTGTGACTATTGGAGAACGTGTGCCTGTTGGACACATGTGAATAACAAAACACCGCCCTAATCCCAATCACAAAGGCTGAACAACTTTAAAACAGTGAAGACCTGAGTGCTTCTGGGAGCTTTTATTAGTCATTACTTTAAAGTAAGCATCATTCCAGATTAAGCTCACGGCAGCTGAATATTGGCATCACTCCACGTGAATATTATGGCACCTGAACATTAACATTACTCCAGATTAAAGTCATGGCAGATAAATGTTGGCTTCACTCCAGGTTAAGGTTCTGGTCATCAAATGTTGGCATCACTTCATATTTAGATCACAGCACTTGAATGTGGCATCACTCCAGAATAAGATCGTGGCCACTAACTATCGACATCACTGCAGATTAAGATCAATGTCCAATGTTGGCATTGTTCCATTTTAAGATTATAGTTACTCAGGTTACAAAATGGCAGCTAAAATTCTCAAAGAAAATGTGTAATCTTGTGATATGTGACCTAGACTAATTGGGTGAAAGTCCCCTGTATCTGCTGGAAGGAAGGACTCTACATGAAATGCATTTTACTAAGTCCCATCTCACTTCATGAAAGTAGTTTACTCATAATTTTTAATAGGTTTGCTTGGACTCAAATAAACCACAAAGGTGGAAAGTGGAAATCATTTTCCTTGTAGAATAAAAGGAAATTTTCCAAAGCTACATTTAATCTACGTTATTGGACAGAACAGAGGTATCCTCACTCTCCATCTGCTATACCTCACCTGGGATAGGTTGACGTTGTTATTGTGTGACTAAATGGAAAAATGGTTCTTTTCCTCAGTCCTAACATTCATCACCTTGATGAGAAAAAATCTTTAGATAAACCCTTTTATTAAAATAGACTTGCCTGCCTACTGTGCTTCGGTCTGGCCAATTCTTTTTTCTGTCTCAATTCCAAAACAAAATGCAAATAGAAACTTATAAATTCTGCAATGACTACCTCATACCAGTCAACAGCTGTGTCAGAGAAAATATAAAACGACATCATTAATGTACAGTCACCATATGATTCTGGCACATTTCTGTTTGCTTTCTCTGCAGGAAAATTCCTGACGGAAAGGATACTGACTGCCATCTTAACTTCTCCCAATTGAAATTAAAGCCTGGATTTTCCAGTCCCGGCAGTGGCAGGACTGAAAAATCCTGCCCTAAGGTCAGGATTCTCCAGTGTCGTTCACCCCGTCACTGCTGCCAGCAAGAACAGAGAAGTTGGCACTCAGCCAAAACTCCATTCACTGCAGCAGGAACGGAGAATTGTAGCCAAGGCAAGGTTGGAGAATTTCTATTAAAATGTCCTTAGTGTATCAAACCAACTGATGCAATCAATTTCCTATGGCTATAGTTTGGCCTGGTATTGTAAGTCTTTTTGCCCTACAGCCAGTTATCCAGGTCTGGGTTGTTATTCTTGTGTAGGTTTGAAAGGATTAGAAGTTTCAAAGATGATGAAGTATTGAACATACATGTAGATGCTATTATTTCCATTACTCTTTCCTGTAAATGCATCATCCATATCCATTGGAAACTGAAAGACTGTCTAAGGTGTAAAGAGATGGTATAATTCATAAAGTTGAACACCACACAGATTGGCATTGTCAAAAACTATGGCTCTCAGTGGGTTTATTTGAACCTAAGGCATCTGGATATTGCACTGAAACTAAGTTCACATCAAATCCCCAAATTTGTGAACATTAATCTTTTTCCTCAAACTTGATCAGTACATTTGGAAAAATCTCAGGAGCTAATGTCATTTTGCAGTTCGTTCAGGAGGTACTGTTCCCAATGATTACCATTCAGACTTTTCACAAGCCTGCAACAACACATGAACCACTCCACATAGGAAATTGCAGGATGCATCTGCATAGCAGATGATATCGCTGCTGTTGGCCAAACAAAATGGGAGCACGATCGAAATTTGCACCTCATAATGAAAGCAGCACTTTGAGAGGAATTTGTGTTCTATAGCCAAAAATGCAATATTAATGTACAACAGATCAACGTTCTCGGGCCAATATATTCAAACACAGGCATTCATCTGAGCAAAATGGAGGACATTTGTGCAATGTCCAGTCTTCAAGATTAAAGTGATCTTCAACATTGTTTAGACTTTTTCAATGTCTTTCACCATACATACCGAATTTTGTTGAGGCAGTTTCATCGCTTTGAGAGCATAGTACCATTTACCATACGGTGGAGAATCATGAACACACATTTGATAAACTCAAGAAGTCATTGACTGAGGGACGATCAACACTTTGAATGCAGCAACAGAAACCAATGTAAAAGTTGGTGTGTCATAAAAAGGCCTTGGGACATGCATCCTACATAAAGGGATATCTATTAATTTTGCTTCAAAGAGTCAATCAACAGCCAAACCAATGATTTGAATATTGAATGGGAAACATTAGCCTTGGCTTTTAGAATCCAATCTTTTCAGATGTACCTATTTGGAAAAGTGTTTATTGTGGAAACCAACTACAAACTGCTGGAGATAGTCTTGTATAATCTGTTAACCACAGCATGTACTTGCCAAAAGACTACAACTGTCACATATGTTACCAGCTGGGACTTCCATGGTCACATCTGATAATGTAAGTTGTTTACACAATCCAAAACTACAGATATTTCCTGAGATCTTGCGGGGAAATCTCATTGATATTGAAAGAGAAGACATCCTGTGTCTGATGAAGTTGGGCAGGATTTTCTGGTCTCAGGGAGAGAGAACCAGAAAATCCATGAAATCAAGAGATAAGATTCTTATCTCTTGATTTCATGGATTTCCTGGTTCTCTCTCCCTGAGACCAGAAAATCCTGCCCAAGTTCATCAGACCTTCGCATGGTCAACCACCCCCTCCCCTCCACACCCACTATGATTCCTGTGGTGGCTGAAATGGAAAAATTCTGCCCCATAACTTTCAGCAGTATAAATGCCAATAATTGCAACAAGAAATGTCAAATTATCCTGGATAGCAAAAGTTTTGGAAGACCATATTTGGTGGATGGCCAGAGTATCTCCCAGAGCATTCCCCATGTTCCAAGACCATTTTGGGTTTCTGGAGATGAGCAAACGATATTTCAATTTAGTGGCCATGAATGGGGCCTATTCACCCCGGGTGGAAATTCCATTATGGCTCCAAAGTTTATGAGAGGCCAAAAATGGGATTTGCTCCAGCAAGAATTCAGATCATGATATTCCCAGGATCTCTCTGCTGATGCAATCAAGTTCTTGCCCAGGGGGGTGCAAACTGATTTGGATGAATTTGAGTCTGTTTTAATATCATTAGTGATGTTAACGTCAGATGTTTAAACCTGATTGAATCTTCCCATTGACCAACATGATGTCATTCGGGCATGAATTACTGCTCTCTTGTATGAATTTGAACTAAGTGTCATGGCCTGCAAAAGGGAGAAAGGGGGTAAGCAACCCTCACCACCTTGGACCAGGATGTGTAAGGAAACAGTATTTGCTGGCTAGCTGAAGAGGGGGGAATTCAAAGGTGCAGGGAGTTAGTAGGATTTGGGGGTGACGGGGGCAGTTTGGGAGTCTCTCCTCAGATGGGAGTCATAGTTGGTGTCTGTTGCCATAAAGCCCTCAACCTATCTGTCTTAAAAGCCCTTCAGAACTTGTAATGAATGTAAAGATTTTCTATTATCACAGCTGCTCACTGCCCTGAGTGATTATAGAGGAAGGCAATGTGTTTCAGGATCTTTTCACTGCCATGAATGATTCTTCTGTCAGTGTGACAATGAAGTAAGAATGAATTTAAAGCTGTTAGTGGCAAGGGAGTATGAGCCACCTGTGCGAGTGATGATCATGAGGTGGGAGGGAAGGGAGTGATGAGGATTCACAGAAGGATGCAACCCTAAGGGGCTGGCAGGTTGCGATCCTTACAGAGAAGGCAGAATGGTAATGAGGAAAAGTGAGGGTTGCTCTTCAGGCAGGCACAAAGCCTGCAAATCTCTGGTCCTGATGGGCCTTGTCAAAGTCAAAGTTAATGTAGTCTGAATTCTGGGCATGCATCTGTCACCTCACAGATGCACTTATGTGTGGATGACTGCAAGATTCCACAGTGATTAGCGCGCTAGAGAACAGATGGGTTTTTTCGACAATTGATAATGGTTTCATGGTCATCAGTAGATTCTCAATTCCAGATTTTTTTTATTCAATTCAAATTCCACCATCAACCATGGCAGGATGCAAACCTGGGTCCCCAGAACATAAACTGAGTTTCTGGGTTAATAGTCCAGTTAACAATCTCATAATATCACTAAGCCAGCGCCTCCCTCCAGGAGGACTTCCCCATGAACAATATCGGGATGCCCTTCTGTGTGTATTTGCGTGTTAGGCATGCTCATTAAAAGGCCAGTTCACTGGAGTTCCTCTTCAAAATTAAGTTCCCCATCAGCAAGAAATTGAGATGTTCACTTTTACAGCTGCTTACAAGTGACATGCACCAGGCAAGATAAACTTCTGCCATGACTAATGGTGAGTTGCTGTTGCATTACTCTCTTTGCTTACCACCTGTAAATGCCAACCTGCGTTTGAGGCTGGGCAGTGCAAGTTGTGTGGAAGATGATCAAGAAAGGGAGGAAATGTTTATGAGGAAGAGTGGAGCAAAGGTAGAAGGGGTAGTGCAGGTTGCCCCAGATGCCATTTAAATACAGCGCCTGACTTTTGACCCCAGGAGTAATGGCAACATCCCGCCTGCCCTTGCCATGAGAATCAGCAATCTTCTCGCAGATGCATATTTAATTAGCTGAGCAGTGCAAGAAGGGGCATGGTCAGCCATGCCCATCATCAGATGTAGGATTCTGGCCTTTAACTTACTTTTATATAGTTTCATCTCGTCAAGTAAAAGAACCCACTATTGAGTAAATTATTAACATCAGAAGTGTTCATTGGGTTGATGTAATAATGATTTAAGATCACATGACAGAGAAGTACTAGATATCTGGAAGGAAAAGAAGTTTCAGCCTCTTATAGTGATCCTGTAAATAGTGAATACTTGCTGTAAATAAAAATAAATGGTTTGGAGAAAATACAGACTTGAGCAGCATGATTTGGGAGAATAAATAATCCCTAAAACCTATCCAGACACCACACAATAAAACAGAAACCACACCTGGAATATAATGTACAGTTTTGGCTTCAATATCTAAGGAAGGACATAAGAGACTTGCAGATATAAATGACGTGGAGACAGTACTGTGAAGATTCACCAGATAAATTGTTGGTATGGGATGATGGGACACCGATCCAATGTTGAGTCATCAATCATTTAGGACAGGGATGAGCAGAAATTTCTTCACACCGAGAGTTATGAATCATTGGAATTGTTTTATCCCCCAGGATTTTGGATAGTCCATCGTTTAGTGTATTCAAGATTGAGGTGGATAGATGCTTAATCTCTCAGGCAATCAGGAGATATGGAAACTAAGCAGAAGAGGGTAATTCAGGCAAAAGACCAACAATGATCACATTGACTAGTAGAGCAGGCTTAAGGGGCTGAAAGGTCTGTTTCTACTTCTTATGTTCTTATGTAAAGGTAGCAGAA
The DNA here is from genome assembly GCA_024679065.1 of Sphyrna mokarran. Taxonomy (NCBI): domain Eukaryota; kingdom Metazoa; phylum Chordata; class Chondrichthyes; order Carcharhiniformes; family Carcharhinidae; genus Sphyrna; species Sphyrna mokarran. Next base: position 40,154,365 of record JAGIQG010000009.1, read on the forward strand.
ATACTACTGGGAAATATGAGAAGCAATTACCAGAAGAGTTTTAATTTTCTAAAATTCCCTAGATTCAGGAAGGTTCTATTAGATTGGAAAAGAACAAATATAACTCCTTTATTCAAAAGAGGAGGGAGTCAGAAAACAGGAAACTATTGGCCAGTTAGCTTAATATCTATTAGAGGAAAAACGTTAGAAATCATTTTTAAAGATGCTATTACTAAATTACTGCAGATTCTGGAATCTGAAACAAAAACAGAAAATGTTGGAAAATCTCAACAGGTCTGACAGCATCTATGCAGAGATTATAGAGTTAATGTTTTGAATTTGATGAAAGATCATTCAGACTTAAAATGTTAGTTCTATTCTCTTTCCACTGATGCTGTCAGACCTGCTGAGATATTCCAGATATTGTGTTTTTATTAAAGATATTAAGAACACTTGGAAAAAATCAGGGCAATCAGGCAGAGTCAACAGATGGCATTTTCCAGAACAACTTGTGGTGTTTTTCCCAATGGTGTTGGCAGGCCACTGGGATATTCCTGTCCTGCTGACGTCAATGGGTTTTGCGTGCCCCACACCCTCCGCCACTGGGGAATGTGCCTCAGGGAGTCACCATTGGAAGGATCGGAAGATTTCACTGGTGACAAGGGCCAATAAATTTCAGCAAATGTGGTTTTGTGAAAGGGAAATCATGTTTAGTCAATTGTTTGGACCTTTTGAAGGAATTATATTCCAGATGTGGTTTCTCTTTTATTGTGTGGTGTCTAGGTAGGTTTTAGGGATTATTTATTCACCCAAATCATGCTGCTCAAGTCTGTACTTTCTCCAAACCATTTATTTTTATTTACAGCAAGTATTCACTATTTACAGGATCACTATAAGAGGCTGGAACTTCTTTTCCTTCCAGATATCTAGTACTTCTCTGTCATATGATCCTAAATCATTATTACATCAACCCAATGAACACTTCTGATGTTAATAATTTACTCAATAGTGGGTTCTTTCACTTGATGAGATGAAACTATATAAAAGTAAGTTAAAGGCCAGAATCCTAAATCTGATGATGGGCATGGCTGACCATGCCCCTTCTTGCACTGCTCAGCTAATTAAATATGCATCTGCGAGAAGATTGCTGATTCTCATGGATAAAAGATAAAGGAGAACCGATGGATATACTGTATTTAGATTTGCAGAAGGCATTTGGTAAGATGTCACATCAAATGTTATTGTATCAAGTAAAAGCTTGTGGTGTAGGGCATAACATATTGAAGATTAGCTAGCTAACAAGAAGCAGAGAGATGGCATAAATGGATCTTGTTCTAGTTAGAATTTAGCAACACTAATTTTAAATCCAACCGATTTATTTGATAGTAAATTTGCGAGCTTTCAACACTCTTGTGTCTTTGTCAGGCAATTGCAGTGTTCTGGTCTGCAATAGCACATATATCAACACAGACAGTCACAGATTGCTGATTAGAATGCGAATCCTTACATCTAACCTGCTATTCAAGTGTTAAAGTGGCTAACAATGTGTGTGAAGGGAATCCTGAGCATTGGTTAGAAAATTGTGTATTTTCTCCAGTCAGCACAGTAAGTGAGGTTTTTTGCTAACCCAGGCAAGTTATGGGGGTTACAGATAGTGTGTCATGAAGCCAAGATCCCTATTAAGACCGTCCTCATGTGTGCGGAACTTGGCTATCAGTCTCTGCTCAGTGACTCTGCGCTGTCGTGTGTCACAAAGGCCCCCTTGAAGAACATTTACCCGCAGGTCGGAGGCCGAATGCCCATGACTGCTGAAGTGTTCACCCACAGGAAGGGAACTGTTTTGCCTGGTGATTGTTGAGCGATGCTCATTCATCCGCTGTCGCATCGCTCAACAATCACCAGGCAAAACAGTTCCCTTCCTGTGGGCGAACACTTCAGCAGTCATGGGCATTCGGCCTCCAACCTGCGGGTAAATGTTCTTCAAGGGGGCTTTCGTGACACACGACAGCGCAGAGTCGCTGAGCAGAGACTGATAGCCAAGTTCCGCACACATGAGGACGGTCTTAATAGGGATCTTGGCTTCATGACACACTATCTGTAACCCCCCGTAACTTGCCTGGGTTAGCAAAAAACCTCACTTACTGTGCTGTCTGGAGAAAATGCACAATTCTCTAACAATGCTCAGGATCCCCTTCACACACATTGTTAGCCACTTTAACACTTGAATAGCAGGTTAGATGTAAGGATTCGCATTCTAATCAGCAATCTGTGACTGTCTGTACTGATATGTATGCTATTGCAGACCAGAACACTGCAATTGCCTGACAAAGACACAGAGTGTTGAAAGCTCGCAAATTTACTATCAAATAAATCGGTTGGATTTAAAATTAGTGTTGCTAAATTCTTACTGAATTCTTACTACCCCAGTCCAACGCCAGCATCTCTACATCTTGTTCTAGTTGACAAGATGTGATGAATAGTGTACCATATTGGGATTTTACAATATATATAAATGAAGGCACTGATAATATAGATGCTAAATTTGCTAATGCCACAAAGATAGGTAAGAAAGTGAATTGTGATGTGAAATAAGGAGGTTACAAAACGACATAAGTCAAGTGAGTGAATACAAATCTGTCAAATGTGAGATTGTTCATTTGGCAGGATGAATTAAAAAGAAGCTTATTATCTAAATGGTGGAGGATTGTGGAGATCCGAGATGCAGATGGATTTGGATGTCCTAATACAAGAATCACATTATGTTGGTATGCAAGTGCAGCACATAATTAGGAAAGACAATAGAATGTTATTGCTTATTGTAAAGGGAATTAATTACACAAATAAGAAGGTTATTCTTCAGTTGTACAAGGCATAGTGAAACCACATCTGGAGTATTGTGTACAGCACTGGATTCCCTATTTAAAGAAAAATATCCAATTCAATTCAATCCAATCAAAGTCTAATTCAAAGTGTCAGCAAGTGAGACACATTCTAGACCCAAGCTGACAAGATAGGCTCACCACTTCCTGTTTTGAGCTTGATCTATATGATTGGAGTAGGCATTGCACCTCCTCCAAGGCTTGATCTCATTTGCATCTTAGCCATACAGCCAAGATGTCGTTTTAAAACATTGCTTCAAATGAAGCCTCCGTAAAACCTCATGACTTCAACCATGTGCAGATTGCCAAAACTACACTTGATCTTAGCCAAAAGGCTTTAGAAGAATAAGATGTGACCTGATGGAAATCTTTAAGATCCTGGGGACTATTGACAGGGTTGATGTGGAGAAGATGTTTTCTCTTGTTGGTGAATCTTGAACTAGGGGCCACTGTTTAAAAATAAGGGATTGCTTATTTATGACAGAGATGAGGAAATGTATTTTCTCTCAGAGGGTTGGCCTTTAATGTTGCAGTTGTATAAAACGTTGGTTAGACCTCGTTTGGAATACTGTGTCCAGTTCTGGTCACCCTACTACCGGAAGGACGTGGAGACTCTGGAAAGAGTGCAGAGGAGGTTTACCAGGATGCTGCCTGGTATGGAAGGTCTGAGTTACGAGGAGAGGTTAGGCAAATTGGGACTGTTTTCCTTAGAAAGACATAGACTTAGAGGAGATCTAATAGAGGTGTACAAGATTATGAGGGTATAGATAGAGTAAACAGGGTTAAGCTTTTTCCTAGGATGGACTCGAATAGCACGAGGGGTCACGGGCTTAGGGTGAGGGGGGTAAGGTATAATTTGGATGCTAGAGGGAGTTTTCACACAGAGGGTGGTGGGGGTATGGAATGCGCTGCCAAGTAAAGTGGTGGAGGCAGGTACTCTGGAGTTATTTAAGAAATACTTAGATGGGCACATGAACAGAATGAATGGAGGGGTATAGAAAACTGATTTAAAATAAGGATCATGAGCCTTGGGAGTCCTTGGGAAGTGTGTAAATAGATGATGATATTGATGTACTTGTTTTTATCCTACAGGTGCTTTGGTCCACCTTGTTGTCTAATGAGGGGCATACACGCAATGGGTCGTGAGAGGGCTGCTGTTGGATTTTTTTCGTGAGTATCCTAGTGCTTCACGTCGTTAGTGTACGCTTGACCTGGACCATTTGATGGGCAACACGACAGCTCAGTGACTATTGCTGTGCTGTGCAGATACATGGATTTGGGCCTGTGTCTGTGGGAGTTTGTGCATTCTCCCTGTGCTTGAGTGGGTTCTCTCCGGGTGCTCCGGTTTCCTCCCACATCCCAAAGATGTGCTCTTAGGCTAATTGGCAAAACAAATTCTCCCTAAATTGTCTCAAATTTGGTTTTTAATCCATAGATCTATAAACATAAACAGGAATCACAGGTAGAGGTGGGAACATTGGGGTGGCGGCGCGGGCTCATTGGGCCATAGGGCCTGTTTCTCGTGTTGTTTTGTTCTTTGTTCTTTGTTGCGAGTCCTTGGAACTCTCTTCCTCAAAAGGCAGTGAAAGCAGAATCTTTGAATATTTATAAGGCAGAGCTAGATTGATTCTTGATTAACAAGAGGTAAAAAGTTATTGATTTGCAGGAATATGGGATTGAAGTTACAGCAGTTATTGAATGGTGGATCATGTTCGTGGGGTCAAATGGCCTACGCTTGCTCTTAGTTCATATGTTCATAAGTGAGAATTCACCTTTGACCCTACATTCATTTATAATTGAAAAAATATATTTGTTTGCAGCAAAATAAATATCAACTTCTGACCTTTCAAAGCTTATTCAGAACCTACCTAGCATTCAACACTTAAGATGATTTTTGATGCCCTTCCCAGTATAATATCTATCAATGAAGTCTTGATCTAAAGAGGTTGGTGACAACTATGAATTTTATAAGTTTAATACACAAAATAATAACAATAAATTGCATGAAACATTGTATATTTACCTCTAAAAAAAAGTTTAATTTACAAATGTTTGTTAGAAACTTCTCATTTTCCTCGAGAAGTCAGTATTTAGCAACACAATTCTGACAAGATTCTCAAATTCAAATAACCTAGCTCATTAGTCAGCATCAGTATGTTCCTACATTGAAATTACCCATACTGTACTTAAGGAACGTACTGACTCTTAACCAGAGGCCCAGGAAACCAGCCAGCAGGAAACCCTTCAATTTCAAACAGAAGAAAGCTTGTGTCAATTGGAAAGTCTGTTGGGAGTTCTCCCAGCATGCCACTGGGTCTTTAGGCCCCTGGGCTGCCTCCACACTACAATGTGCACTTTTAGTGTGTAAAACATATAAGTTGTCATAAATCTCTAAGTTAAAGAATGAAGCAGGGGGCAAGATTTTCCACACGATATGTCTGTCACTTCTATGTTAAGGTATATTTTACTGTAATAACAGTCTGTGGAATCCACCTTTAAGATGAAATATGGAACTTGAAACGAGACATCAATGTTGTTAAAGATTAACTGAAAATTGGGAGTAAGACTTTACTTGTAAACGTGAAACTCACAGATCTGATTTAAATGATTATGTGTAACAAATATTCTAAAGCTTTTCTAAATATTTTTCTAATGTCTTTTGGCATAGTTCCAAGCGGTGTCGCCTGGTAATGTTCAATGCCTTCCTTTTTTACTGTTTAAACAAAACCAGTATCTCATTTGTGCTTTATGAATGTTTATAGTTCTGAAATGGACCAAAAGTGAAGAATTTCTGCTTCTCCATGATTAGAAGCACTTGTCGTAGGTCATTCATTCGCCCGTATTTTAATTCCCCTGGCAACAGTTAGACTTAATTCAGCCACGTAAAATAGCAGTCGATAGAGGGAGAGCAGCCACTGGTGATTAATAGCTGAGGATGTAATGCTTGACTGCACATCAAAAATTTAAACAGTTTGAGAAATAATTAGTATTATACTTGTGGTGAACCAATCCTTTTCAAATAAATAATTTGACGATGTCCTAATTTAGTCTCCAAGAGTTTTAAAATAGTGCAGCGTACATAGAGATTAAATAGTATTTAAAATATATCCTCCGGCAGAAACTTCATGTGCTTGTGAAACTCACACATTATACTAAAGCAATAATATGGGAAATTTAACTGCAAATCCAGACAATGCACTGGAAGATGTCTTTCCTTGCTGTCTATTTTTCTCTTTTTTAATCCAATCACTCTTCCCCTCTCTATTTCTATTTCTGTACCTCTTTTGCATTTGCCCAACCCAATTCCCCTTCTTCTGACCTACCTGCTTATTTCTCAATTCTTTAATTTGTTATACTGCTTATCCCATTGTTCACCAAACTTTCAGATGGCCTGTTGTCCTTGCTCTGCCTTATTGAACAACTTTATGAACAAAATATTTAAAAACTGAAGGTGCAATTGTAAGTCCAACTAGTGGGACTTACACTGAGATGTTCCATTACAGAAACATTTGGCATTATACCTCCAATAATGTTGGACTCTGTCACTACTGTGTTGAACTACTGGTCTGGATTATGTGCTTAAATCCTATAGCGGGTATTAAAGTTGAAACCTTCTGATTCAAAGGTGAAGTGGCTACTATTAAGCATGTAATGTACTCACATATTGTTAACTGAACACTAGATAGCCTATTAATGGGAACAAACAAATTGTAGTAATTACATCCCAAAGTCTATCTTGTAATATTTTTGTTATTCTTCAGTGGAATTTTCTTGAGGGTCAGGGAATTAAACAGGGAATTATTACCACGTGAATTTTATTATATATTTGGACATAACAGCGATGACAAGAATGAAGGAGAGCATACTGTTAAATAAATTGAACCCTGAGATATTACTTAATTTTTCAATCATATCAATGTTTGTTGGAACAATCAGAAAATATTGAATGGGGTTAAGTTGGATTGAATACATACAAGTACTTCAGGGACGACCTTTCCAAAAAATTCTGGGTGCTAAACAAGCATGAAAATGGGAGAGAATCGCACTTTTTTTTGGGCCAGTAAAATATTGAACCTTATCTCACTCTCTGAAAAAATAATGCAATATCTATTATCCACTAGCAGAGGGAGGGGATGGAGGCCAAAGTTCACCAAAAGCTGGCAGATTGCAGTGGAGGACACCACTGCACATACTCAGATCTTTGTGCTCTGTGAACATAGAGATCTATCAGTCACTGATTCCCTGGTTATTTCTGGCCTCCGCAGCCAAACTTCTGCCCCAACCAAACTGATCATTCCACCTCCTCCCCATCCCCTACACTGCATGGGCAGTCCAATGCCCACCGCCACTGCCCCCCCGCCGGTGTTCCCCCAAATCCTCCCGTTAACTGGGGAGCCCCACGATAATCCCCCTAACCACACAAGTATTGGCTGATTGCTGGTTGTAGAGTATGCAGCGTTACTTCCCCATGCCCCTCCGAATCACATTTATAGAGCGTGCAGTGCGTCCTCCCCCAACCGGCCCACCCCTTTCAGGCCCTGCTCCCCTCCAAGTTGGCCTTGCCCCTTGGCACTGCCCAGTGTCTGGTGGGCATTGCCAGTGTGTAGGCTGGCTGTCAGGCAGTACCAGGGTGCCAGGCTGACACAGTCAGAGTGTCAGCTGGCACTGCCCAAGGAGTACCTCCTCTGCCCCGACCTCTTTGGGGGCCTGATTGGCCTCTGGTCCTATCGACAAAGCCATCTTATCTTGCTCCATTGATGTGGATCATACGTGATCCTTGCCGGTAAGAACCTTCCCCAGTGAGGCTGCAGAGGCAAGTGAACCTAGATGGTTGCATGGAATGGAATTGAAATATTACAATCTGCTCCAGAACCTTTTTGCGTGAGGCTGATCCTGCCGGATACTGAGTGATGGTATGATCATGAGAGGTGAGATATTGGGCACCAACCCGATTTCTTGACTCTCTCATGATCCTCCTGGTTTGCCCACCAATCGGCCAGCAGGGTGAAATATTAAGATCGTGGCCTTCAAATTTGTTTTGAGGCAAATGAACTTGCAACATGTCCAAAACTCTTTATCATGTCTGCTGTGGTTCAGGATGTGCCTTCGAGCTGCAAGATTCTAAATTTAAATCCCATTCTAAGACTTGAGCACAAAAATAAGGATTGGCACTCAAGTTGAGGAAGTGAGTGCTGCACTGTCAATCTTCTGGCTGAGACATTAAACGGAGGCCCCATCTGCACCTTGGTTGGATATAAAAGATCGCAGAGTTCTGAAGATGGACAGTAGTGTTCTGGCCAACACTTAACCCTCAACCAACATCTTAAAAACAGGCCAACTGGTCATTATAACTTTGCAGTTTGCGGCCTTTCTCTTGGTTGCCATGTTTCCTACTTCACAACGTTTGAAAAGTTCTTCATTGGCAGTGAAGGTCTCGGAGACACCTAGTGGTCAATATGAAAAGTGCTATATAAATGCAAATCTTTCAAAGAGAGGGCAGTTTTGCTTTTGCTGAAGTATTTGTATGCTGACTTGCAATTTATGCAATCAGGTTCAGGTTAAGGAACTGATTGCTGTTGGATGGCCTACAAAACAAAAGTCAACAATTGATCCAAGTGACGGAAGGAGAGCTGAATCCAGCACATGTTAAATGCGAGGTGATGCATTTTGGCTGGAATACTGTAGAGGGGAGTTATAGGATAAAAGGTAAAACTATCCGGAGTATAGAGACGCAGAGAGACCTGGGGGTGCAGGTTCACAAGTCTCTGAAGGTGTCAGTACAGGTGGAAAAGGTGATAAAGAAAGCGTATGGTATGTTAGCCTTCATAGGAAGGGGTATAGAATACAAGAGTAGGAGTTTGATGTTGCAAGTGTATAAAGTTCAAGTTTAGTCTGAGGAGGTAAAAGGTACAAAAATAATTTTGTCGTTTGATAGCAGAATTGAGAAAACTGTCTGAAGACGTACATTTTTTGACGGTACAAAGAGATGCCTTAGCCTGCAGTTTGAAGGAAACATAGACCCAGAGGAAGTGGTTGGTAGAAAACAGAAGATGTCAACTGCAGTCTCAAGATGTACTCAAAATCCAGACTGCTGCCCGGCAGGCTAGTGAGTTATACAGCGCAGGGACAAACAATTCCAGCAAGAACAAAGTTGCTCAATCAATCTGGGAGTGTGGTACCAAAAAGCGACATCTAGGCCATGTTTTTGCGAGAATGATAAATGTTACAATTACCATTTTGCAAAATATTGTCAGGAAGTGCTGCTGGATTAAAGACAGGGAAAAGCAAAATAATTTTCGACTTACAGCGCTGTGAAGAATTAACAAAAGAAAAGAAAAAAAATCCAGTGTCCATTTTGCCAGTTGCAATGAGAAGCCTGAGGAAGAAAATGACAGATTAACAAGTGATACTTTTTCTAATGTATTGCATTGCAATGAAGAACCCAGAAGGAAAAAACAGTTCAGACCAATATTCTTATTTCTCCATTTTATTTGTGGGATGGTTTATTGTGATGTGTGGATGTATACATTGTATGTTGGGGTTTGGGGTGCAGACTGACCCTTTAACTGTACAGGTTAGGTGATCCTTGGGCTATTCGCTTTACCCAGTGTGGGATTCTGTTAGGCTTTCTGAGATCTGACTTTGAGTAAGTGCCCAGCTTCAGTAAACAGCTTCAGTAAACAGCTTCAGTAAACAGCTTCCAGTGTTCAAGCCGAACGTCTTGTGCTCCTTAGCCTACAGGAGTGTATACATAAATATAAAAGACTTGTTTGGACCAGTATTCTTATTTCCCCATTTTACTCTTTCTTTCCTTCTGGGGAGCAATGTTAAATGCTCTGTGGTCAGAAAATGCCATGTGGTCAGAAGGAATAAAATGTAAATTTTTGCTGGACAAGAGGGATGGAACTTGACGAGTGATGGGATCTCGACTGTCGGTTGATGAGCTGGTAGGAAACCCACATTGCCTCCTTTGTGGAAAGTTGACTGAATTACAAGCAGAGAGCCTTTCTCCAGGATCAGGACACCAGGGGTGGAAGTCCTGTTTTCAGGAACTGTCAGCTGCTTAGAGGCCAGCAGCTCTTTAAAGCAGCAACTCCAATGGGTAGACAGTGACAGCTGCTGAAATGACAGGAGTCCCAGGTACACAGAGAGACCCAGGCCACAGGTAAGTGATGGTGAAAAGGGATTCGCAGGATGGAGTTGTGGACTAGCACGGAGGTCAGCAGCAGGAGCAGGGCTGGTTTTTAGTAGGCACCTCTCCATACCACTTCCCGATATTGCGTCACTTGATGTGGCACTGAGTGCCTTTTAAGAAGGGACCCCCTGCCCCTTAGGAGATGACAAACAGCCCATACATCGCTACTTGTACTGGCCGCGTGGTAACAGACCAACCTGCAGCTGGTTTAAAGCAGCAGTAAGAGGTCTGACAACATCAGTTTTAAATCCAACCAATTTATTTTTAAAACGGGTGTTGTTAGACCTCTTACTGTGTTTCCCCAGTCTAACGTTGACATCTCTACATCAAAGCAGTGGTGACAGGATGAGGCCCTTAAGTAGTGATTAATTGGCCATTTAAAAGGTCTCATTGGTGGTAGGCTGGCTAGGTCAACCTTCTTGTCCCAGACTTGATCAGGATGGAGGCAGGAGGTGGTGGGATGCTCTCTGCTGTGATACCGTGGCCCTTTAACGGGCCAGCTCTCCAATGTGACACATATGGCCAATTGGGCTGGAGCGTGTGAATCCTTTCAATAAGCATAGTAGCCTTTATATCACTGCCTGTTCGTTAATCTTCTTGATGGCTGCCCATCTTTGCAGGAAACTATATTTGATGATAAAGGTCAATTGGAGTGCCTTTCTACTGCTGCAGGAACTGGGAGAGCAGACCTTGTGTGGAAGCTTTTTGAAGCAAACTTATTCAGCAGGTTGTGAGGGTCAAAATGCCTCTTCTTTGGAAACTAGACCCATTCAACCCTCACACAGAGCAATGGGTGCAATATGTCAAATGCCTGCATTTTTTTAGGGGGGGGGGGAAGAGAAACAATAGATAATCCTATTAATAGCCTGTGAAGCTCAAACCTATAGCCTGATTAGGAGCCTGACTTCTCCAGATGCCCCCAGCTCCAAAACTTTTAAGGAGCCTGTGGAATTAGTCACGCGACATTATCACCCAAATCTCTTGATGATAAGCAGCAGTGCAAGTTTAATTTGACGATTAAAGCTCCAGGGGAGTCAACAGTGGTTTTCATGGTGTGCCTAAGACAAACAACTGAAAAGTGCACACAAGGACATATTAAGAGACGGACTAGTCTGTAGTGATAACAACATGACGATACAAAAGAAATTATTAGCAGGAGCAGGGATTGCTTTAAGAAGACATTGGAGGCCACCCAGGCTATAGAAATGCTGACAGGAAGGTGATGAAGCTGCAGGGCGCGGAGGCATGATATCCACCAAGTTTGGTAGAAAGCCAGTGGTAATCAAGGCAAAAGTTTAAAGTTTTTAGTTTATTTATTAGTGTCACAACTTGGCTTACATTCACACTGCAATGAAATTACAGTAAAAATCCCGTAATCGCCACACTTCAGCACCTGTTTGAGTATACTGAGAGAGAATTTAATAGGGCCAATACACCTAACCTGCACATTTTAGGACTGTGGGAGAAAACTGGAGCATCCGGAGGAAACCTCGCAGAGAAACCATGGGGAGAGCTGGAGTACTGTGTGCAGTTTTGGTTGCCGCATTCGAGGAAGGATATATTGGCCTTGGAGGGGATGCAGAGAAGGTTTATTAGGCTGATATTGGACATGAGGGCATTGGATCATGAGGAGAGACTGAATAGGCAAGGTTTGTATTCTTTGGAGCTTAGAAGGCTGAGAGGGGATCTTATAGAGACGTATAAAGTAATGAAGGGGATGGATAGGGTAGAGGTTGAGAGACTCTTCCCACTTAGCAAAGATAGCAGGATTAGAGGGCACAGCCTCAAGATTAGGGGGGTGGCGGTTCAGATTGGAGTTGCGGAGGGATTTCTTCACGCAAAGGGTGGTGAATCTTTGGAATTCTCTGCCTGATGAGGTGGTGAAGGCTTCCTCACTGAATATGTTCAAGTCAAGAGTGGATAGGTTTTTGATTGATGAGGGAATTAAGGGATTACAGGAAGAAAGCGGGAAAGTGGTACTGAACCACTACAGATCAGCCGTGATCTTATTGAATGGCGGGGCAGGCTCGAGGGGCTGGATGGCCTATTCCTGCTCCTATTTCTTATGCTCTTATGTAACTGTGACAAGGATGCAGAATGATCTGGACAGTTTGGTGAGTGGGCAAATCAATGGCAGATGTAGTATCATTTGGATGAATATGAGGTTATTTACCTTGGAAGCTAAAAGAAGAAGGCAGATTATTACCTGAATGGCTTTAAATTGGGAGAGGGGCTTGTGTAGCGGAACCTGGGTGTCCTTGTGCACCAGTCACTGAAGGGAAGCATGCGGATACAGCAGGCGGTAAAGAAGGTTAATGGCATATTGGTCTTCATTATGAGAGGTTGAAAGTATCAGGGCAGCACAGTAGTACAGTGGTTAGCACTGTGGCTTCACAGCTCCAGGAACCGGAGTTCGATTCTGGCTTGGGTCACTGTCTGTGTGGATTTTTGCACGTTCTCTTCATGACTGCATGGGTTTCCTCCACGTGCTCCGGTTTCCTCCCACAGTCCAAAGATGTGTGGATTAAGTTGATTGGCCATGCTAAAGTTGTCCCTTCGTGTCCTGTGATGCATAGGTTAGAGGGATTAGCAGGTAAAATCTATAGGGATATGGGGGTAAAGTCTGCGTGGGATTGTGGTCGGTGCAGACTCGATGGGCCAAATGGCCTCTTTCTGCACTGTAAGGTTTCTATGATTCTATGAGCAAGAAGGAGAGATACAAAACGGTCCAGAGAGGCAATTGTTCCACATAGGGAGTGGGGAGGGAATTTCAACTGCTAGATGTAGTCTGGAACAAGATGCTACAGGTAGTAGTAGACGGGAGTATAATTTTGTCTTTTAAAAAGCATTTAGACAGTTACATGGGTCAAATGGGTATGGGGGAATATGGGCCAAACACGGGCAATTGGGACTAGCTTAATTGTTCAATAAAAGGAGGGCATGGACAACTTGGGCCGAAGAGTTTGTTTCCATGCTGTAAACCTCTATGACTCCAAATAAGTACGTATTGTTGCAATTATACAAGGCCACAACTAGAGTATTGTCTGCAGTTTTGGTCTCCTTTTCTGAGAAAGGATATTCTTGCTCTCGAGGGAATTCAGCAAAGGTTTACCAGGCTAATTCCAGGGATGGCAGGACTGATGTATAGGGAGAGATTGACTAGGTTAGAATTGTTTTCACTGCAGCTCAGACGAATAAAGGAGGATCTCATAGAGACTTAATAAAATTCTAACAGGACTAGATAGGATAGATGCAGGGAGATATTCCCAATGGTGGGGGAGTCCAGAACCAGGAGTTACAATCTGAGGGTTCAGGGCAGACCATTTAGGATGGAAGTGGGGAGACATTTCTTCACCCAAAGAGTGGTGAACCTGTGGCATTCATTGCTGCAGGAAGTAGTTGATGCCAAAACATTGAATGTATTCAAGAAGTGGCTGTATATAGCACTTGCAGCAAGTGGGATGAAAGGTTATGGGAAAAAAGCAGGATTAGGCTATTGAGCTGGATGATCAGCCATGATTGCAGAGGCTGGAAAGACCAAATGGTCTCCCCCTGCTCCTATCTTTTATGCTTCTATCGGAGACAAGCAGAAAAAAAATTCTGACTCCAGTACTACATTGTTGAGAATAAGCTTGAAAATGATGGTGAATTATACAAGTTAAACAACAATTAAGGTGGACAAGATGGCCCCCAATTATGATTATGTTGATGATGAACAGTCAGCCATCAGAGGGGAAGTGGACATGGGTGCCTCTGCTACGTTGTTGAAGAATAAATGTAATGTTATTTACAAAAAGGCGTTCAGCCCTTTAAGTTAAAGAGCATGACAGCCAGATCGCAACATATACTGGGGCAGCTGTAGGAACAGCATTAATGCCAGCAAGCTACCACATCAGTCAGCTCAACTACCTATAATAGTAATAGGGGGCCAAGGGCCAAGTTTGATAAACCAAGATTGGCTTCACCGAATTAAACTAAATTGGCTGGAAATCATAGAATCCTACAGTGCAGTAAGAGGCCCTTCAGCCCATTGAGTCTGCAATGAACACAATCCAACCCAGGCCCTACCCCCATATCCCTACATATTTTACCCACTAATCCCTCTAACCTCCATTACCCTGGTTACTAAGGGGCAATTTCATAGCATGGCCAATCAACCTAACGCGCACATCTTTGGACTGTGGGAGGAAACTGGAGTGCCCGGAGGAAACTCACGCAGACACGAGGAGAATATGCAAACTCCACATAGACAGTGACCCAAGCTGGGAATCGAACCCAGGACCCTGAAGCTGTGAAGAAGCAGTGCTACCCACTGTGCTACCGTGCTGCCCATCAAAGTCAATGATGGAATCTTCCATGATGCCTTAAAAATAATTCCAAGAGGTGTTCCAAGATAAGTTAGGCAAGTCACAGGACCTAAAAGCAAAGGTCTCTGTGGATCCTGAGGCCATAATCTTCCAGAGCCAGATCTGTTTCCCACGCTTACATGAGAAGTTTGACTCTGAACTCAAGTGGCTGGAAGAATTAGGCATTGACAAGCTTGTACAGTTTTTGGAGTTGTCGGCTCCCATCATGCCAGTGATTAATCCAGATAGGACCATTAGGATATGTGGGGACTGCAAAATAACTGTCAATCAAGCAGCAAATTTGGATTGATACCCAGTACTAAAAATTGAAGATTTGTACGCCAAATTAGCGTGAGGATTAACTTATACTAAACTTGAAATGAACCCTATATACCAACAATTAGAGTTAGAGAGGAATCTAGAGAGGAATTGAAGTGGAGGATGAAAGATTGACTTCTCAATCCTAATTGTTATCCAAGCACTTCCACTGGAACAGAATTAGGCTCAGTCTAGATGGTACCAGAGGTCAAAGAGCCTGACAAATCTGACGTAAATGCCATGCATAAAAAAGTCATTTGGTGGTCAAGGGTTGGCATCCCTGAAGCTAGACTTCAAAGGAGATGAAGGGAAATATTTCATGGAAGAAAAAAATACTTAACTAGAGCTCGGATAGACACATTAGCACTGATGCTTGTTTTCTCTAGGTCTTTGGTACAAAAATAAATAGATCTTTCGCTACAATAGTCACGCAGGGTTCGATGCACTACATGAGTCTGTGGAATTCGCAGCATAAACACAGACAACCGTGTCATGGGAAATATATAACTACTTTGAAAAATATTACATCCAGAAAATTCACAAAAATTAAAAGAATGGATGATGAAGAAAAATGTTTCAGTTTTTAACATTTGATACTACCTAGTGGCTTTGATGAATCAGTTATTAATGTCACTTATTAAAAAAAGATCAAAGCAGTGGACATAAGAAAAGACTTGATGCTGTCCTTTTACTAACTATAGTTCTCTCGTGATACTCCCCATTTTTGTTTGCAAACCCCACAGGTATTGTTTTCACTATTGCAACAACATGGTAAGCAGACACATCCAGTGAAAGATATAAACTAAATATTATGTAAATATTGGAGTTAAGTGTATATAAAGACATGGTGGTGAATTTTATATTTGCAGTTTTGAAGACAGACACCCCCCAAACCACATCCCCCCCACTATCCCCCATACTATCTCCCAAACTACAATTCTACTCCACTATCCCACCCCACTATCCCATCATCCCACCCCACTGTCTCCTCCCCTGCTATCACTCATTCCACTATCTCCCATCACACTGTCCCCCCCCCAACTACACCACACCATTATCTCCCACTATCCCGCTCCACTGCACATGCCTAAAATCTGGTGTCATGTCATCAGACTGCCAACCTGACTTCATCGTGCCGGTCTCCAACAATATGGAAGTCAGGCAAGTGCTGGATTCAATGGCCTGCCTTTTAAAAGTAAACAAATGAACAGGCTACTAAGTTTGTTATCAAGGCAATCAACTTTATTTTGCCCATGCTGCATTTTGGCGGGTGCATGTGAAAAATGTTTAGAGGGAGCTATGAGAATGTGTTACAAAGTCTCAGTTACAAAGACTCTGCATCCAGCTGTGTACTCTGATGCTGAATGTGGGAGAGTTTCATCGTGGATTGACTTATTTATCATTGTTTCCAGCCTGCATTTTCTCAGGAGAGGGAACTTGCAGAAAGCACCACAATCTAGTTTGTATCTTCCAACATTGGATCATTAGCTCACTCTCTCCCATGGGAATTGTACATTCTGTAGGAGGCGCCTCCTCTAGTGAGGACAAGAAGAGAAAGGAATAGAGAAAGGCAGCTGAGCAGGAAGGAAAGTGTTGTCTTTAGCTCAGCAAGGAGATTACCTGCAGCTGTGCATGGGAAACGGAGGACAATCAGCAAACATTGGTACTACCCGACTAACTATAACTACAGGATGATATAGCTCCAGATGACTGAACGCCAGTGCTCCAATTGACTGCACAACTCAAGAGAGACTATCACATCCCTGTGTGATATGGTGTCTGGAGAGATTGCCTCCAATTATGTTCATGACTACCCAATTTCCTGTTACATTGAAAATCACAGTGTCCTTGATTTTTTTTGTGTGTCCCTGGGATATTCCAGGCATCATTTGGAGACTTTAGTGAAATTTTACAGCCAGCTTCCCATCACAATATAAAGATTCTTACAGAGCTATTTTCAAGTGTGCTATGAGTTTCCTTCATTTACTCGTGACAATGCCAGTCAAGCAGACAGAGCCAGAGACAAGTTCAGAGGCTTGGCTGGTATAGCTGGATTTCTGAAGATGTAAGGGGTCATGGATTGCATACTTGTGGCAATAAAAGCTCCATCTGGAGAGTGAGGGCATTTTATAATAGAAAAATTATATCAGTCCAAATGTGCTTGATTATAGGTAAAGGATAATACAGCTGTGTGCATGCTATCCAGGGAGCACACTAAAGATTCATATACACTTAGGCAATCACAAGCGCCAGGGATGTTCAAGGCCTGGAATCTTTGAAGGCTGGTTTCTTAACAATACAAGTTACCCTCTCAAGAGCTGGCTATTGATCCCGGCGAGAAATATACACACACACACAGCCTGAGAAGAGGTATAATGATGACCACACATCCACCAGGGCTAGCAAGATGAGAACATTTTCTCTATATTCTGTAATATTCTTGAGGATTACTGACAGTTGTGCCTTGCACAACCTAAAACTTCAGAGAGGGGAAGCTCTGGCAGAGGAAGATCTGATGAAGAGAGGTGCATCCTCTGATGAAAAATCTGATGAGGAGGAGGTTGAGTCACAACAGCCAGCTGTACAAAGCTTTGGCTGGCAAAGAGCAACGACATCCTCTGCTAATTTGAGGATTCCAATAGCTTTGTATGATTTGCTCAATGAAAACATTGTGGCCACACTCATCTTTTCCTGATATCTCCCACGCATAAACATCAGGACCACCTGTGCACGTACCAATGCTGAGATGCCAGATGGAGTGATCATAGGAACCCACATGAGAAATCTCCTTTAACAGCATGCTCTTAATCCAAATCAAAACCATCCTATCACAAACATGAAACAATAACACAGTCAGGGGAGCATTAAGTGAAAAGAACCGTTATATAATAAGCAAAATGAATCCATAATATTCCATCCTCTCAAATCTCATCAATCATCCTTGTGAACTCACATGTGACTGATGTGATACTTTCTAAATGAGTGCTACAATATTGTGCTCCTCTCTTAGTCCTAGCTCTACTGGAGTCAGGCTGCCGACCTTTGCCTGAGATGATATTTGCAAGCATTATCTATTGCCTGATGCCATGATGGTCCTGGCATGCTGGAAGGCTCCTGCACAATGGCAGGCATCTCATCTGTTGCTGCTACACTCATGTGTCATGGCAAAAAGGCAGAGGAGGTGTTGTCACTATCAGAAGCACCCTGGGTGATACCCACTTTGGAGGCAGCAACTGCTTATCTTCTACCATGAAGTTGTTTTGGTTTGTCTACTCTCGAGTGGACGCAAGGGCCTGGATGTGACCCAGGTTCCTCAGCTCCCTCTGGCCCTGGCTCAGGATAGCAGAACTCAGAGACAAGATAATGAAGTGCAGATCAGTAGGTATACCTATTATCCCTGTCTTTTCCTCAGAGGTCAACATTGGTCCAGTTAGGGCTGGTGGCTGATGTTCCACATGTGGGGGAAATAAACAAGAGGAATGAAGGATACCAATATCATTTGAGATGACTTCAGAGACACACTTCCTAAAAACACACACACCTGACATTGAGCCATAACTATATTTAGAACCTTAGGCCCTGCAACATTGTGATATACAACTCTCGCAAACACTGCACATCTCCAAAGACAAAATCCATCGAAACTACCTCCCCAAATCTTCCTCAGTTTCCAAGAATCCTACCACCACAGTCCCTCCCCTCATCCCCAATCCCCCAATCCTTTCTTTTGCATGATTTGCAGGAGAAAACTATGCATTGCCAGAATCTGACCACCCTGGGGCCTTCCTACAACTTTGCTTCGCTCAACGGTTCTATTGATTTGCTGCATTTAAGAACTTTCTCCTTCAGAGGTCCAACATGAAAACGCCCATGTTGGCTTGGCTTCAGTCCTGTCCCTTTCTCTGGCATTTATTTCCCTCTTCTCCTGCAAATTTAATGATTATGTTGTGCTCAAATCATGTTTTCTAATGTGCAGCAAGTGTATCCTGTGGCTGCTAACCTCCTTTTGATCTACACGCAGGCTGAATTCGTTTCACTGGGATGCCTCCTCCTCCTCCTCCCTTCAGCAGGCACAAGGTGGCATGTTACCATAGTCACAGGGCAGTGAGCAGACCTTTGCCCAGAGCTTACAGGTACCTTTGCAATGCCCCGTATTTGTATCTCCAGAATAAGCTGTTAATTTGGCTACAGTACTGCTCAAATTCATTAGTTGAACTTCTCACAATCATCAAGGGCTTAAATATTCATCTTCAGTTTAATATAAAAGCGGGCAAGGTAGCCTTATTACTGTAATGCTCCAGGTAAATGGGAAATGTCTTCAGATAAAAGTTGATACTGGAACATCAGCTACTATGATAGACAAATAAACATATTGGTGCTTGAGGGAAGGAATTCACTATTGAATTTGAAAAGGACTGCAGCTAGGACTGGGATTTTACTGCGGAACCATGAGCGCGAAGGACTGTTGAAAGAGATGAAGAATTACAGAAGTTTCCTCAAGTATGAATTAAGCAAAATAAAAGACCAGAAAACAAAGATCCATGTAGATCTAGAGGCGATCCTTTGACTCTTTAGGGCTAGACTAGTACCAGAGAGTGATTCTCCCAACAAAAAAAATCTAAATGTCGAATTCATGCAAAAACTGGAGTAAATCCTGCTGGTTTTTTTCAGTGGGAGTTTCAAAATGAATCTCCTACATTCTATGCATTGCAGAAAGTCTCAGTGTGAATCATGCTGAAATTTAGTGGGCAGGAAAAGCCAGCAGCATAGCGCTGAAAGGGCCAACTGCACACGCACTGATCTGTCATCATCCATTTCAGCGCATATGTAGTGGCCCCACAATTCTGGCCTCCTGATCACCAGCCAATTCAATTGCTGACACGGTGGTGCCAACAAGGAGCCCACAAAACGGCATCCACTTGAATCTCCCGGCCTGCTGTGCAACAAAAGCAATGCAGCGAACTGGGAGAATCACCATCATAGGCTTTATGAGGAAAATATAGATACTGAATTAAAGAGATTGGAAGAATTGGACATTTTCCAACCAATTCAGTTCTCAGAATGGACAACACCCATAGTTCTTGTACTGAAACTGGACAAGACTGTGCACATTTGTGATGACTACAAATTAACAGTTAATCAGAATGCCAAATTGGATAAATATCCAATCCTAAAGATCGAAGACCTGTATGTAAAGCTGGCTTGGGAACAATCTCATTGAAATCTGAATATGTGTCACACACATCAGCAACTCGAAGTAAATGATGCTTCACCTGGTTATGCATAATAAACATGTACAAAGGGTTGTTCCAATACACATGCTGCTTTTTGGTGAGTCTTCAGCATTTACAATTTTTGAGCAGGCAATGGAGAGTCTGCTGCAGGGGCTGTCGTGAGTTATGGTGTGTCTCGATGATGTTCTCATAACTGGAGCGATAAAAACCAAGCACCTGGCAAACTTAGAGTAGGTACAAAGGAAATTTCAAGATGCTGGAGTTCACCTGCATGAGGAGAAATGTACTTTTGAAGCTACAAAGGGAACTTACCTGAAGTACCATGAAAATCCATAATGATTGCATCTCATGGATGACAAAGTCAGAACCATAAAAGAGGCACAAGCCTTCAAAACCACATCTGTTTTCAAATTATTTTTAGGAAGGGTAAATTATCAGGGAATTTTTTTACTGAATTATTGGCCCCGTTTCATATTCTGCTAAAAAAGCACAAATGTTGTCTTGGAAAAAGGTACAAAAATAAACTTTTAACAGAGTAAGACAATTGCTGCATTCTTCAAACCTATTTTTGACCCATCTAAGGAACAAGTGCTGACCTGCGTGTTTCTCCTAATGGCATTGGTGCATCAAATTTCTTCATCCAGAGAGTGGTGAATATGTGGAATTCACTACCACAGAAAGTAGTTAACGCCAAACATTTGTAATTTCAAGAAGAAATTAGAAATAGCTCTTGGAGCTAATGGAATGAAGGGATATGGGAAAAAGGAGGGATCAGGATATTGAATTTGTTTGATCAGCCATGATCAAAATAAATGGTGGAGCAGGCTCAAAGGGCCAAATAGCTTACCTTCTATTTTCTATGTTTCAACGTTTCTATCCCATGAGATGGATGACGGATCTGAACGGTCAATAGATCATGTTCCAAAATCCTCTCAGACTGAAGCTGGCCACTCACAAATTGGGAAAGAGGGATCATGAATAACTTTTGATATCAGGAAATTCCATCAGTACTTGTATGGGTGGCACTTTACTGTTGTTGCTGACCATAGAAACTGCTCTTGGGTACTTGTGGTGTTTGCCCCCTTCAAGGGTCGAACTGGAGAGTGGGTTATATGACTCAGGTAATGCCCGAGGTGAGGGAATCACCCTAACAAACCCAGGTTTGCCTAGCAGATTCAATCCTGGAAAGTGACTGGTAGCACAAGGCTATAATACGTCTGTATTATAGTTGTATGTGAATAAATTTTCAGCTGTTAGTTGCCTAACTGGTGAACCAGAATTATTACAGATCTTTTTTAAAGAAGACATGGCTTTCCCACCAATCACATCGGCAAGAATTCAATATTGGGTGTTAATCTGGACCTATGAATACAGTAAAAAGTCTCACAACACCAGGTTAAAGTTTAACCAATTTATTAAATAATTGGTTGGACTTTAACTTGGTGTTGTGAGACTTTTTACTGTGTTTACCCCAGTCAAACGCCTGCAGCTCCACATCACCATCTATGAATAAACATTCAAGCACCGAGTTGGACACACATAACAAATACGGATGCACTCAGGTGGCTACTCTACAACAAACTGTTACAGCTGCTCCAATACCACAGAAATATTCATGGGGTTAAACTTTTTTGATATCGCCTGATTTAGTCAACATGGTCATTTATGATAGATGACAGTATGCATGTGAGGAATTTTGGTTGTGTTCGGTTGGGTCCTTGGAATCATGTCTAAAACTGGACCCATGTCTTACCACGTGGAAGTCAAAGAAAGGATCATCTGAAAACACATGGAACAACTGAGGATAAAGAGAGCTGCTCCAGCAGCCAGTATTACCATCAGGAAATTTATTACCATCAAGAAATGTTGGTGATAGTTTTAATATTGAAGTACCTGGTTGTCCTGTGGCAGGCACAATTAACATCTCCATGGAAACAGATGGAACTGAACTGCCTGTGGCTGAAGAGATGCCAGTAATTGTGGTTTCAGCTGCCAGCAATCCTGTGGAAGCACTCCAGATGGTGAAGTTACACCACTCCACAAGGATTCTGAAACCTCTTGAATGGCCTAATTTATCATTGACTAATTGTATAAACTAAATTAGACTGTGTAAATTTAGTATTGACACTTGTATAAAAGGACATAGAGGGGGAGGGATGCGTTGATTGTCCTTTTAAGGATCAATCCGCAGAGTGAGGGTTACATGATGTGGGGAGCCAAATGGAGAACAGAGTGGGGAGATCAGCCAGGTAAGTGGATTCAGAGTAATCTTGGGAGTTGCAAGTATGAGATTGCAAACCTCAGTATACTTTTCATTTGTAAATGAACGAGTTGAGTTTTATTGAAACTGGTAAACAAGCAACTTTAAAATGGGAGAGTGGAGTTGATGTTGAAGATCAGCCATAATCATATTCAATGGCAGATCTTGCCCAAGGGACTGAAAAGCCTTTCCAATTTCTGATGTTCTTATTTTCATTCATATTTCAGTTTGATACTTCCAAGAGCAGCATGAATTCGGTAACAACTAAATTTCACAAGATTCACAAGCCTGTCACTAAGCAAATTTTTTTTTGTCATTTGTATGTACTGGAATTATTAAGTCATTCTATTTAAGTAGATTAATATTACAGATAACATTCGAAGGCAATCTTTTCTCATTAACCTCTTTGGAGAAATTGTTCAGTTTTTCTTTCATGAAAGTGGTTCAATGGATGTTCTACCAATTCACATTTTTTTTTATCTGACTAAAGTAGTATTTCTGGAAAAATTTGATCCCAATTCTAGACAATTGTGGACATCCTGGAATAATTATTGATGGTAATCTCAACAGAATTCAAATTATGCCTAAATTATGAGGAAATCTTGAGTAGTTTTAAGCCATTATTTGAAGATTTGCTTTGATATTACTGACTGCAGACTATCCAATGCATTAATTCATTTTCATAACCTGTGCCATTGTTTCCCTTTCCTGGTTAAGTGGAGGGCTTGTGCACATAAATGTGGAGGAGTATGTATACATACCTTCCTGTTGATGAATTAATGAATAATGATCAACAATTGCTTTGTACAAAAGATCATTTTTACGAGTTCCTAACACTGCACAACAGTTCAAGATTTTCAGAAAATCATGAGCACTCTGCCTGGGATATTTCAGTTTAATTTTTTTTATTTATTAGTGTCACAAGTAAGCTTACATTAATACTAAGTGGAGTTACTGTGAAAATCCGCTAGTTGCCACATTTCGGCACCTGACTGGGAACACTGAAGGAGAATTTAGCATGGTCAATACATCTAACCAGTACATCTTTTGGACTGTGGGAGGAAACTGGAGCATCCGGAGAAAACCCATGCAGACATGGGGAAAATGTGCATATTCTGCATAGACAGTGAACCTGAGCAGGACTTAAACCCAGGTCCCTGTGTTGTGAGGCAACGGTGCTAACTCCAAATGGCACAGGCTGCAAGGTAATACAATGTGTTCGGGGACCTCACAGAATTTACCCTGCAAGTAGGAGAATTTCCTCCTTAAGCTACTGAAACTCCCCTCTTTAAGACATTTACTAAAACTTGCCTTCTTAACCAACTTTTGGTTACCTGTCTTAGTACTTGCTCCTTTAGCTCAGTGTTAATTTTTGATTGATTATATTTTGTTCAATGGGCTGTATAAATGCAAGTTATTTGGTTCTGAGGAACATTACAGCCCAGCTTTCTTCTATCCTAACTTGATGCATAAGCTTGTGCGTTGTCTACAAAAATGGAGCCCTGTTTCCTGATCAGCTATTAATATCGGGCAGCGACACAGGGAAAAATAAAATAGAAAAGATACATGGCCAAAGGAAAAAACAGATGATTGAAGATAAAAATAAATTCCAAAAAGACTGGGATTGCACTTAAAAAGCCAAAATGATTTTGCACCAGAAAAAGACATATGTTCCCCGATCTGGTGTAATGGAGAGAATAAAGGATCCCTCGGGAGTTTTGTTGATCAGCTTTTAATATTGCTGTTTGTTATTTTAGCATTTTTATCGTTTAGATTTCGCAATTGTACAGTAATAAGAAAATTCCATAGTTTAGATTTTCACTTTGATAAAACAGAAGGATTGATGTCTTTAGATTGTTGTGCACGTGTGATTTTCTTTCCAGAAGATGGATTATGTCCTGAGCAATGTAATGTTGATAATGGTACCAGCTCCCAATAGATATCAACACAAACCTTTGGCTTTCCTTATTTAGTAAACAACATCTTTAAAAGAAGCAGGCTGAAGGTGTTATTATTTCATGTTATAAAAGATAAAGACCCGCACCCCCATTTTTCTTAAAAGCACATATCTTTGTTGGCAATGATCTGCAGCTGACACAATGTATTCTTTGCTTAAACTGTAAATGCACTATTTGAACAGACACAGTGTTAAATGTGACAAAATGTACAGATGATAGTTTCCTCAAGATCTCAATTTGCTGAAACAAGCAAAGGAAATATGTTGTTCTGGTGATAAATAGCAACAATGTGGAATCTGAAAATATAATTACATATAAAGAGATTGTACAGTCTCTGTCCAAATATCCAAACCATTTATATTTCTGAACTGTTCTGGCAACTGAAACACTGGGTTTCAGTGTAATAATGTCAAATAATCCAATACTGTCCTTTGCACCAGGTGACAGCCAAGACAACATAATCAAAGCCATAATGCAGTTTTAACCTTGCTCGGGAAGAGGGTTTGAACTGGTTGTACTTGCAACATGTCACAATAATAATATTTCAAGAGGTGACAAAGATTTAATGGCAATTAATAATTGTGCTTCAACGTTTCTCACTTGCTAACAGGCATGGAATTCCAAGCTACAGTCTTTGGCTTACATCTCAATGCTGTTGTTTACAAAGTTATAGCAATGCTGTGATAGTAGATAGTGTTGCAATATTTTTTGCAGTTTATTCGCAGGATGTTTTCCATTTCCTCAGCATATAGCTGAATTCTAATTGTTTTCTTCACTTTTTAAAAATTTTTACTCCATTCTTAAAGTTACAAAGCCAATGTGTGGAGCAAACATTTAATGCATCTCCTTGCTTGCTCCAAAAAACCATTAAAATTGTAACCAATTCATAGTCCCCACAAGAGGGACATACAACATCCAAGCTGACAAGAAAAGGCATTTGAAACAAGCATGTGAAAATTAATGGCAGCGGATGCTGCACCAGAAAGAACAGTGACTGAGTTCCAGACATCCACTTTACAAATTTTCCTTTCATCATTTTCAGTACCGTATTATAGTTTTTTTTTAAACTGATAAAATGTTTGCTTTAGTATTCTGCCCCACCTACCCAAGATCTGATGCTGATGGCCACTCCAAGGTAGTAAAGGTCCAATTACCTAAACTTGTAGATGGAAAATTTACTGAAGTTTATTTAAAATAACGAACATTAATTTCTTTATCTGTGGATTGGAGTGGGGGAGGGAATCACAACTTAAGAGAGTCTCACACTGCAACCATCTTTATACATTCCTGGTGTTCCAGCTTATTTCTAAAAACAAACACAAAGATATCACAAATTCTGGCAGTGTGGTGATCCCAGCATGTTAACCACATGCATCATATTTTGATTGTTTAAGGAGGAAACTTCAAAGCTGTCCAAGAAATAAACTGCTTTGGCTGCTTTGATTTCGCACTCACTGAATTCATTTAAGCAAAGGCCTTCAATTGACCCAACACAGTATTTGCTTTAATAAACCTTTTCTCTCCTTCCCACTCCCTCCTTTATTACAAAGGTAGTTCAAAAATCTAAGCCATCAAGCGCTGAAATATTTTTTGTTAAATATTAGATAGGTACAACGCGGACAACAACCTACCCTTTCTCTCCATCTCCCTCCCACTGATCCCAGCAATAAGAGTTTTCGTGCATAAACAGAATACCATTCCGATCAATCTCTCAACCCAGGCTGGCTTCTCACCCCAGTAAGAAATCTCACAACACCAGGTTAAAGCTCAACAGGTTTATTTAGTAGCACAAGCCACTAGCTTTCGGAAAGCTGCTCCTTTATCAGATGAGTGGGAGTTCTATTCACAAACAGGGCAGATAAAGACACAAACTCAATTTATAAAATAACAGTTGGAGTGCAAGTCTTTACAGATCATCAAGTCTTAAAAGTACAGATAATGTGAGTGGAGAGAGGATTAAACACAGTTTAAAGAGATGTGTATTGTCTCCTGACAGGATAGTTAATGAGATTTTGCAAGCCCAGGCAATTTGTGGGGGTTACAGATAACTCCTGGGCTTGCAAAATCTCACTAACTGTCCTGTCTGGAAACAATACTTATCTTTTTATTTTTTTTTTAAGAGCAACACAGCACGGGAAACAGGCCCTTCGGCCCAACAAGCCCGCGCCGCCGTCATAATTATATAGTAGCAATTCCATTATCCTATTATATTATTCCTATATAATAATATATATATTATTCCTAATATGGAAAATTCTCACTATAGGGACAACTTGTTTCCCAATCAGCCTAAGAGCGAATTTTTGGGCTGTGGGAGAAAACCCACGCAACCCCGGGGAGAACGCGCAAACTCCCGCAGACACCGGCCCAATTCCAAGTGTCTGCACAGCCACATCGATAGTCTCTGAGCTGTCATGGTGCCCTTCAGATGGTCCACATAAAGCACTCATTTACGACATGAAGTACCAGGCAACCCATGAATCAACATCCAAGAGCTGTACTCGCACCACCTGCCGAATGCATGCTCAATGTTGATCAAGTATGGACCGAATTACCTGTGGAAAAAAAGCCGTAGTTAAACAGTCCTACTATATCCCTCTATCTGCATACCGCTCATGTGGCTGTCCAAGAGACCCTTAAACAGCCCTAGCGTGCCTGCTCCCACCACCTTACTCGGCAGTGCATTCCACACCCCCACTACCTTTTGTGTGAAAAACTGCCCTCTAATATTCGTCCTATACATAGCCCCCCTCACCCTATGGCCATGACCCCTCGTCCTATCCATTTCTAAAGGCGGAAAAAGTTTACCTCCATTTACTCTATCTATACCCCTTATAATCTTATACACCTCTATGAGATCCCCTCTAAGCCGACGTCTTTCAAGGGAAAACAACCCCAGTCTATTTAATCGTTCCTCATAAGACTGTCCTTCCATACCAGGCAGCATCCTGGTAAACCTCCTCTGCACTCTCTCCAAGGACTCCACATCCTTCCGATAGTACGGCGACCAGAACTGGACGCAGTATTCCAAAGTGAGGCCTAACCAACGTTCTATACATCTGCAACATCAAACTCCTACTCTTGTATTCTATACCCTTTTCTATGAAAGCTAACATACTATAAGCCTTCTTTATCACCTTCTCCACCTGTGAGGACACCTTCAGAGACTTGTGAACCTGCACCCCCAAGTCTCTCTGTGTCTCTATGCTCCGTATAGTTTTACCTTTTATCCTATAATTCTCTTCTAC
Source organism: Sphyrna mokarran (assembly GCA_024679065.1). NCBI lineage: Eukaryota > Metazoa > Chordata > Chondrichthyes > Carcharhiniformes > Carcharhinidae > Sphyrna > Sphyrna mokarran. The sequence goes on from JAGIQG010000009.1 coordinate 40,181,782, forward strand.
ATTTTTCCGGCCAAAATGCATCACCTCGCATTTTTCCGGATTAAATTCTATTTGCCATCTATCTGCCCAGTCTACCAACCTGTCTATGTCCTGTTGTATTGCCTGACACTGCTCTTCTGTACCCGCCAATCCAAGCATCTTGGTGTCATCAGCAAATTTGCTGATCTCACCACCTACCCTACTTCCAAGTCGTTTATGTAGACCACAAATAGAAGAGGACCTAGTACTGAGCCTTGTGGCACTCCACTAGTGACAGGCTTCCAGCCGGAAAAAGAGCCTACCACTACTACCCTCTGTCTCCTCCTCCCGAGCCAGTTCTCGACCCATCTACATACCCGACCCTGTATCCCATGCGCCTTCACCTTCTCTATCAGTCTACCATGAGGAAACTTGTCAAACGCCTTACTGAAATCCATGTAGACGACATCAACAGCATGTCCTTCATCAACTGTTTTTGTCACTTCTTCAAAAAATTCCACTAGATTTGTAAGACAAGACTTCCCCTTGACGAAGCCATGCTGCGTATCCCTGATCAGATCGCAGCGCTCCAGATGCCCATACATCCTGTCCCTAAGGATCCTCTCCATTAGCTTACCTATAACTGAAGTCAAGCTCACCGGCCTATAGTTCCCTGGGTGATCCCTCTGACCTTTTTTAAACAACGGTACTACGTTTGCTAGCCTCCAGTCCTCTGGGACCTCACCTGTGTCCAAGGAAGAGACAAAGATTTGCGTCAGAGGCCCAGCCAAGTCTTCCCTCAACTCCCTTAGCAGCCTGGGGTAAATGCCATCAGGCCCCGGAGCTCTATATGTCTTTAAGCTGCCTAACAGCCCCAACACCTCTTTCCTCGTAATCCTTATTTCCCTCAACCGTTCCTCAACTTTGTCAACATCAGGCACAGACATCTGTCCAGTCTCCTGCGTGAATACCGATGCAAAGTATTCCTCAGGCTCTAAGCATAGATTCCCTCCTCTGTCCCTAAGAGGTCCAATCCTGCCTCTAACCATCCTTTTGCTCCTTACATAGGTGTAAAATGCCTTTGGATTTTCCTTAATCCTACCTGCCATAGCCACCTCGTGGCCCCTTTTTGTCTTTCTAATACCCCTGTTAAGATCCCGTCTACACTCTCTATAAGCTTCCAGCGCTGTCTCTGTCCCCAGTTGCCTAGATCTAATGTAAGCCTCTCGCTTTTTCCTGATCAAGTCCTCAATCTCCCTGGTAAGCCACGGTTCTCTAATCCTACCCTTCCCATCCTTCCTCCTTGCCGGCACATATCTTTCCTGCAGAGAGTTTAGTTTTCCCTTGAAAGACTCCCACATGTACCTCGTCGACCTGCCCTCAAAAAGCTTATCCCAATCCGTATCTTTAAGATCTTGCCTAATCTGGCCGTATCTAGCCCTCCCCCAGTTAAGTACCCTCCCTTTTGGGCCAGTCTCATCCTTTTCCATTAATATCCTAAAGCAGACAGAGTTGTGATCACTATTTGACACCTGCTCTCCTACCTCGACGTCAACCACCTGGCCTGGCTCATTTCCCAGAACCAAATCCAGTATACCCCCATCTCTAGTCGGGCCATCCACATACTGCTCCAAGGACCCTTCCAAAACACACTGTACAAATTCCTCCCCGTCCACTCCTACAGCCTTGGGCACACTCCAATCTACTCCAGGAAAATTGAAATCTCCCACTACTACTACCCTATTTTTCCTACACTTATCTAAAATGTCCCTGCATATCCCTTCTTCCACGGCCCGCGGGCTGTTGGGCGGTCTGTAGTCTGTTATCTCTTTAACCTGTGATAACATTCTCTCCATTGTCCACTATACCTTAATTATGGATACACTGTCTGTACCTTTACGACTTAATTACCTGTAAAGGTTCGTATTCCAACCATTATTTTGTAAATTGAGCTTATGTCTTTCTATGCCATGTTTGTGAACAGAAACCCATTCACCTGATGAAGAAGCAGCGTTCTGAAAGCCTGTGGCTTGTGCTACCGAATAAGCCTGTTGGACTTTAACCTGGTGTTGTGAGACTGTGTTTATCCCAGTCCAACGCTGGCATCTCACCCCAAGTCAGCAATAAGCAGCAGCTGGTGGGGAATGATGGAATTTTGGATAATCCAATCCTGGTGTCTGGCATTGAAGACCACCCACGGCCACCAACATTCGAATAAGATGGAGAGCGAATTTCAAGAGATAAAAAGAGATAAGCGTAGAAGTTTCCTAAACTTGTGGGACCTAGCTGATTTAACTGCCCATTCTAATCCGCTGGGCAAATAGAGTTAAATTGCTCCTTAGCTATTTTCTTCAAAGATTTGGCTTTTAAATGCTTCAAATATAAATTTAAAAAATATCTTGCTGAAGAGCTGCACATTAGAGTTTTTAAAATTGTGATTTAACATATTTTCTGCATCTAGAATAAATGGACTGAAAATCCCTGAATTTCCTTTGTGGCAGTATAAGTGCAGTGTGCAGGGGTTAAACCTTTTTAGAAATCCTGGGATCAGCTAACTTTACACTAAGGAAAGACTCCAACCTGACAGGTATTAGCTTCCAGAAAATTCTATTTATTTTATCCTTCCATAGGTTGTGCATATCAATGGTAAGGCTAACATTTGTTGCCCATCCCTAATTGCCCATTTCAGAGGGCACTTAAGAATCAACCACATTGTTGTGGTTCTGGCGTTTCATGTAGGTTGGCATTACATACAGGCCTGACTAGATTTCCTTCTGTAAAGGAAGTTAGTGAATAAAATGGGTTTTTATAACAATCAATAATAACCGTTCATGGTCACCATCACTGAAATTTAATTCCAGATTTATTGACTGAATTCAAATTTCACTGGGATTTGAACCATTGATGCCAGAGAATTAGCCTGGTCTTTTGGATCACTAAAACCAGTGATACTAATATTATGTCCCCATCTTCGAATATAGATGTTTTCTGCATCTAATTTTCTTGTGAAACAATGGGGAGCAGGTTATGTGTTGATACTCAGGCTAAGGAAGCTACAGCTAACAAAAATTTTACTTAGATCAAAGGCAAGTCTGTAACAGGAAGGAATTGAAAGGAGATTTTCAAATAAGATGCTCTTTTTAACCTGTGAACAGATTTCAAATTATTTTGTGGCCTGGATTTTCACTCCTGAGGTGCAAGTAGAGTCAGGAAATCTCCTGGCTCATAACATCAGTGTGGATAGAGTCAGGCCTCCCCAGACCGAGATGCAGATTGCAGCAGCTACAGAGGCCATTGAGTGCCAATACACTCATTCAAAAGGCCCGCTTTAGCTATGTTTGTCCCAATTGATTTGTTAAATGTTAGGCCCTTGTGGCCTCACTATCCCCGTACCATCTCCCATGCTCATATATGCCAACCCATTTCAATCCTTGCCCACCATCCATCCCATACCTCTTCTAGTTCCTATGCCAACCTAGTGCCAACTTATGAACCCCACCTATGACTTCTTATAGCCCCTATGTCAGCTTAATGCCAACCCATGCCCCTGGCCTGTCCCTTACACCTATATGCCAATTCATTAAGTATTGACTTTGGGCAGATCTCAAGAGCCTTGCTAAGACAAAATAATGTTTTAAATATCTATTACATATTTCCTCCTCCTCACTTTATGTTACCATATCCTTAAGATAGCATTAATAAATGTGGACTTACATTGATCCATGATTATGTTCCAAAATACTGCAGTGATATTTCATTGCCTTCTGCAGTACACCTGACTAAAAAACTTTGCCACTCTTACTGCCTGCCATCAGGCATATTGGAAGGCTGTACAGGTTGATAATCAACCTGTTAGGCCACATCATGAAAGTATTTTCCTTTGCCATCAATCCCTGAAATAGGACTTAAACCTGAAGTTTCTAGCTTAGAGATAGGGACACTACCACTGCACCAGAAGATTTACTATATAAGGAAAACATTCTCAATCATGAAAGCTTATTCAATACTTTTAAATCCCCTCAACTACTCAATGCAAATATAATTACATTATTCAAAAAGAGGGAGAGACAGAAAGCACGGAAACTACAGGCCAATTAGCTTAATATATGTCATATGGAAAATGTTAGAAGTTATTGTTAAGGGGCACTTGGATAAGCTCAAGGTAATTAGGCAAAGGCAACATTGTTTTGTGAAAGGGAGATCCTTTTTCACCAACTTTTCAGAGTTCTTTGAGGAAGTAACCTGAACTGTGGATGAAGGAGAACCAGTGGAAGAACTGTACTTAAATTCCCAGAAAACATTTGATAAAATGCCACATCAAAAGTTATTGTAGGAAATAAAACCTCATGTAATAGAAGGCAATGTATTGACATCGATAGAAGGTTGGCTGGCTGACAGGAATCAGAGAGAGGATAATAAATAGGTCTTTTTGAAGTTGACAAAATGTGATGAGTGATGTGTCACAGGTATCAGTGCTGGAATCTGAACTGCTTACAATTTAAACAAATGATTTCAATATGAGAACTAAGAGCAGGAGTAGGCCATCTGGCCCCTCAAGCCTGCTTTGCCATTCTATAAGATCATGGCTGATCTTTTTGTGGACTCAGTTACACTTACCCGCCCACTAACCATAACCCTTAATTCCTGTTCAAAAATGTATCTTTCCTTGCCTTAAAAACATTCAATGAGGTAGCCTCAACTGCTTTACCGTGCAGGGAATTCCACAGATTTTGTATGAAGAAGTTCCTCCTCAACTCAATCCTAAATCTGTTTCTCCTTCTTTTGAGGCTATGCCCCCTAGTTCTAATTTCACCACCAATGAAAACAACTTCCCTGTTTCTATCTTATTTATTCCCTTCATAGTCTTATACATTTCTATACGATCTCCCCCTATTCTTTTGAATTCCAATCAGTATAGCCCCAGTCTACTCAGTCTCTCCTCATAAGCCAAACCTCTCAACTCCGGAATCAACCTAATGAATCTCCTCTACACCCCCTCCAGCTCCAGTATATCCTTTCTCAAGTAAGGAGACCAAAACTGTACACAGTACTCCAGGTGTGGCCTCACCAGCACCTTATACAGCAGCAACATAATCTCACTGTCTTTAAACTCCATCCTTCTAGTAATGAAGGACAAAATTCCATTTGTCTTCTTAATTACCTGCTGTACCTGCAAACCAATTCCTTGAGATTCCTGCACAAGGACACCCAGGTCCCTCTGCACAGCAGCATGCTGCAATTTTTTTACTATCTAAATAATAGTCCTCTTTGCTGTTATTCCTACCAAAATGGATGACCTCACATTTACCAACATTATTTCATCTACCAGACCCTCACCCACTTACTTAGATTATCTATATCCCTTTGCAAACTTTCAGCATCCTCTGCACACTTTGCTCTGCCACCCATCTTAGTATCATTTGTGAATTTTGACATACTAGACTAGGTTCCCAATTCCAAATCATCAATGCAAATCCTAAACAATTGCAGTCCCAACACTGATCTCTGAGGCACACCACTAGTCACTGATCGCCAACCAGAAAAACACCCATTTACTCCCATTCTTTCCTTTCTGTTAATTAACCAATCCTCTATCATGCTAATACATCACCCGTAACACTGTGCAGCTTTATCTTACATAGCAGGCTTTGGTACGGTTTCTTGTCAAATGCCTTCTGGAAATCCAGATATACCACATCCACACATTCCCCATTGTCCACTGCACATGTAATGTTCTCAAAGAATTCCACCAAATTAGTCAAACATGACCTACTCTTCATGAACCCATGCTGTGTCTCACCAATGAGATAATTTATATCCGGATGTCTCGCTATTTCTTCCTTTATGATAGATTTAAGCATTTTCCCTTCTACAGAAGTTAAGTTAACAGGCCTATAGTTACCTGCCTTTTGTCTACCTCCTTTTTAAACAGTAGGATCACATTTGCTGTTTTCAAATCTGCGGGAACCAATCCCGATCACAGTGAATTTTGGTAAATTACCACGAGTATATTTGCTATTTCTTCTCCCATCTCTTTTAGTACCCTGGGATGCATTCCATCAGGACTAGGAGACTTGTCTACCATTAGACCCATTAACTTACCCAACACTTCCATGATAATGATGGTTTCTAGGTTCTCATCTGCCATAGCCTTCCTGTCATCAATTTTTGGCATGTTATTTGTGTCTTCCACTATGAAGACCGACACAAAATGCCCGTTCAGTATCTCAGCCATTTTCTCATTTCCAAATGGAGGGATGTTTGTTAAATTTGCTGAGTTGAACAGATTCTTGCTAAGCAAAGAAGTGATAGATTATCAAGGTTACTATTAAATCAGCCATGATCTTATTAAATGGTGGAGAAGGCTGGAGATGCTGAATGGCTTACTCCTGATACTTGTTTGTATATCCTTTTGATTCAGTGGCGTAGCTCAGTATGGTAATTTTGAGATGTTGAGGAGTAAATAAACATGAAATGACTTATTGATTTTTTTGTGGCATCCAGTTTTGCTTCAATATTCTCTGACACTGTGTTGCTTTATCTCTCTAGACTCTCTGAAATTGTGTATTATTCGTAAACTCCATGATTTTGTAAACGAATTAACTCTAAAGGTAACTAGGGATATGAGCTATGGACTAGCACCTCCCCTCAAGCGAAATTTGACTCGAATCACATTGTGTGTTGAATAAAGGGGATGTATTCTGGGCAGCACAGTGGCAGTGGTCAGCCCTGCTTCCTCACAGTGCTATGGACCAGATTTGACTCCCTCTCTCTGCGTGGAGTCTGCACTTTCACCGCATGAACTGTGTGGATCACCTCTGAGTGTTCCGGTTTCCTCCCACAGTCTGAAAGATATGCTGGTTAGGCGCATTGGCTATGTTAAATTCTCCTCCAATGTAACTGAACAGTTGCTGAATTGTGGCGACTAGGGGATTTTCACAGTAACTTCATTGTAGCATTAATGGAAACCTACTTGTATCACTAATAAATAAACTTTAAAACTTCAACATTACTTGAAGAATAACCATTAACCCAATGGTGCCTAAACAATAACTGCATGTTGATTTTGCACCTTTATGCTGTTAGACTCAGTAATGTTTTTGCAGAGACCTGGCTATTGTCTGTAACGATGACATTAGATCTCACTGTTAAAATATACACATTCTTCAACTTAATATTAAGATTGCTTTATTCCATTTTATCCAATGCAGGCAAGAGCTTTTCTCAAAGAATAACCATAGTGTTAAAATATTAAAAAGAAATTTACCTGAATGCTTCTTGTATGTATATGTAAAAATGGTTCCTTCCCGAGTTTTGGAAATACTACCCAATCAAATAAAACTTTACAATTGAAATATCAAAGCTATCATGAAGGCAAGAGTTTTGGTTTAACTATTTCTGCACTAATTTGAATACTGAAACTGAAAAGCTAACCAGAATTTGTAACATGCTAAGAAAAGCTGAGGTGTTTGGGAAATCAAAGACCACTTTGGAGCAGATGGTTTGAATTATTTAAGATCTAGCACAGGAATTCAGTCTCCCACCTCACCAATTTTTGTATCTACTTACAAATTAAATCATCGTTTCTCTTTTGACCCGAGGTCATTCTTGAACTTAGCCATCCCTATCCCTGATTCAGCAAAATGCCAATCATTTTAACTTTAATTTCCCTTGGTGGGTGTGTAAATGTGATCTTAGAGACATGAAAACATAGATCCAATTTGCCCCTGTGTGCAAAAAATACATCATTGTGTCAGATACTTAAGAATGACAAATTAATTTTAAATGGCAGTGAATGATATGCAGGCACATCAGAAGCATACTTGCAAGTCGGGTTACAAATATAAATGATTAAAATTGCCACATGTTACCAGGAAGCTGCTCACCAATTATTTGAACGTTTGTGGTGATTGTATCTTTAAGGATCAATCCGCAGAGTAAGGGTGACATGATCCGGGACCAGGCTGGGAAATCACCCCGAAAAGTATGGGCTTCAGTACTCAGGGTCATCCTAGGAGTTGATTGCAACCATGAGGCTGTAAACCTCTGCATAGTTCTAACCTATAAATAAACATCTATCTTTACATTTCCTAGTATTCCCAGAAAAACTAGCTGTTGGGGCATCACTCTATTTCTCAAATGATCTACGTGTTTCCTTCAATGTCCACTCGATAAGTCAGAGTTCCAATTTTAGAGACAAGATTCCAGGACCCAACTTGACCCACTACCAAATTTCCTCACATACAGAGTGCTATCCTTCATAAACAATTATGTTGACTGTTATAAATCATCACTTGCCATCTGACAGCATTGGCACCCTCCCTGGCAAATTTTGAAACAGAAGTCTCAATTTTGTTCTGAGATAATGGTTCATGAACAACTTTGCTGGTGGGGCACCTGTTGTTGCCTGTGGAGTGTTCCAATAACTCAGAAGGAAGCGTGAGAATCTGATTTCCAGGATTCCTCCTGACTGCTTCTTTTGGCCAGACTTAAAAGTTTATATGGCTTGCTCAGCTAGTTCAATGGATACAGAGTCTAATGTAATTTATACCACTGAATGTGTTAATCTTTGAAATCCAGCACTTGTGAATATTGTTCCATTATCAGACACTATGGGTGGAATTTTCTTAAAACAATTCTCAGTGTAATTCGATGTTTTTGCAGTAAGTAATGGTAATGCATGGCACTCTATGCATTACAGAGGCTGTAATCTGACCCTAGTGGTGTGGGGTATGGGATCTCAGCCTGCTGTGAGGCTCACTGCTGAGATCTAGGGGCACTATTGCACAGGCACACAGTATATTGGGAGATCTGTCACCCTCCCCTACACCCTGCTCACCACCCAGCCAGCCAACTCCCTGTGGAACTATACCCCCCCACCTCCTCCTGTCATCAGACCCCATTTCTATCAGGCCTTGATCCCCCCTGCCAAATCAGGTCCTGCTCCCCACCAGGTCCTGCTCTCCAAGTGGGCTCAACCCTCAGGCTCCCACCCTTTTGGCACTGCCTGGTGCCTGTTGGGTGGTGACAGGCCCTCCCTTGACCACCTGAGGGCTTCAATGGTCTCCAATTCCACTGGACAGACCATCACATCTGCTCCCCATTGGTGGGGACCATCTGTGACCCTCGCCAGTAAGAACCTCAGCCAGTGAGAGAACTAAGGTAAATAAGCCTGGATGATTAATGGGGAGACAATGGCCTAGTGGTATTATCGCTCGACTACTAATTCAGAAACCTAGATAATGTTCTGGGGGCCCAGGTTTGAATCTCGCCAAGGCAAATGGTGGAGTTTGAATTCAATAAAAATAATCTGGAACTAAGAATCTACTGATGACCATGAAATTGTCGATTGTCAGAAAAACCCATCTGGTTCACTAATGTCCTTTAGGGAAGAAAATCTGCAGGAATCCCTTAGGCTAGTGTCCTAGGCCCAATAATCTTCAGCTGCTTCATCTATGACCTTCCCTCTGTCATAAGGTAGAAATGGAGATGTTTGCCGATGATTGCACAATGTTCAGCATCATTCAGGAAGCTGAAGCTGTCCGTGTTCAAATGCAACAAGATCTGGACAATATCAGGCTTGGGCTGACAAGTGACAAGCAACATTTGTGCCATACAAATGCCAAGCAATGACTATCATCAGTAAGAAACATTCTAACCACTACCCCTTGCCATTCAATGGTATAACTATCACTGAATCCCCCATTGTCAACATTCTTGGGGTTATCATTGACCAGCAACTCAACTGGATTCACCACATAAATACAATCGCTACAACAGCAGGTCAAAGGCTAGGAATACTGCGACAAGTAACTCACCTCCTGACTCCCCAGAGCCTATCCATCATCTACAAGGCACAAATCTAGAGTCCCCACTTGCCTGAATGGGAGCAGCTCCAACAACACTCAAGAAGCTTGGCACCATCAGGACAAAGCAGCCTGCTTGATTGGCACCACATCCACAAATATTCAAACATTTCATCACTGACACTTAGTAGCAGCACTATATACTATCTACAAGATGCACTGCAGCAATTCACCATGTCCCACAAATGAATAAAAAAAAAGTGGCTGAACAATTGCACTCTGGGCCTGTTAATGACATGCTCAGATCCATCCTCCCCAGATCAGGATGGAAATCTCATCCTGAGATAAATGATATCCTGTGAAATGGTGAATGGCTACAAGGCTGCCAGAATTAGTAGGAATGGGTTGGGAAAACCCCGTCATTGACCATTCCTGCCCGATAAACATTTTGCAAATTGGCAAAATAAACACACATTCTGCAAGTTGTCACCTTTTTGTACCTCTCAGTATTTACCTAGCATGCCCTTATCACCAGTACACCCTGCAGTGGGGGAGTCCTGAAGATGAGGCAGATTTTGTCACTATATATGTCTGTGCTGCATCATCTATGTCGAAGGAGATGAAATGCCTTACCCTGGCAAAAAGGGCATTGGTTACCTGATGGGTGCACCAGTGCACTGTGAACCTGTGCTGTGAACCATATGATTGGTTCACAAAATATGCTGTTCAACTGAAAAAGACAAGGATTTGAAAAAGTGATTATCATCCCCATCTTATACTGGGAAACTACCATCAGCGAGAATCGATGTGTGTTTCACAGAGCATTTCCCACTTATGATAAAAGCAAAATAAAAATTGCGTGGGTGCAGGGATGAGAAGGAAAATTGAATTTCCTCTAAAAAAAATCCAGGTGCGGCCTTTCACAGAAATGCACCTCTATATCAGACTAAGATCCAGCCCCTTATATCTAAGTAACCTTCCTATCTAAATAACCTTATTTTTTTTGCCAATCAAAAGGTTCATCACAGGTGGGATTTTATGGTTATGGGATGAGGGCAAGGCTGTAACATTCTGACCAAGGTCTTTTGCTATTCCTAATTGTATTGTGTTACTTAAATGAGAATTTTTCTTTTGAGCTTGGTGCACGTTCTCAGTAATGAGTGGTTTTCTTTCTCTTCAAATGATCACCAACTGACAAACCCTCTGTGATGCTCCTGCTTCCTTTCTGCCTTTCCCAACTGGACCATTGTAGTCTATATATAAAGTGCAAAATTGAAACAGCCTTCCTCATCTGAATTTCTTCTGAAAATCTGAAGTGCCCGCCATTTACCTCAGTCAGGCCTGGATCAGTCTAGGAACTAGTTAGAAACTGGTTCTCTACAGCAATGGATTTTTGAAGAATAGCATGAAGTTTCTTTGCAAATTTGTCAGATGCAGGATTTGCAAAGTCCACCCAAGACACTGGTGAATTTGACTGCTGGTAGAAGCACCTGAATCTAGAGTCACTGAGAATCAGTGCAGCATTTTGTTCTTGGTGCTACCAGACTATTCCAAGATTTTGATTTCAACCAAAAATGTTCAAACTAAAAGCATTCTGGTCCTCCCACTCGACAGAAACACTAACAATCCTCAAAACAATATGAAGAAGTGGGAATGTAGTTGCAAACCCATTTCAAGTGCTTTTGTCTATGCTGTCAGGTGAGTCACAATCCGGACAGGCAGCATATGATAACCACACGCCCCCTCCCTCACCATCCTGAATTTCTTAGGATCCCATTGACAATGAATGAAAGATGAAGCAGATTAGAAGAAAACAGTCAAAAATAAACAGAGATTAGAATGGAATCAGGAAAACATGGAGTCATAAAAGCAACATTGCAAAACAGAATAAGGTAACAGCAACAAAATAAAACACTAGAAACAGCAAGAGAGCAGATGGAGAGAAAACAGGAATAACAAAAGTAACAGAGCTGTTACAGAAACATCTTTGAAAAGGATTGGAGAAAGGGGCAAGGAAACAAGGAGGAAACACAGAATCACTACAGTGCAGAAGGAGACCATTCAGCCCATTGAATCTGCATTGACCATAATCCCAGGCCCGATTCCTGTAACCCTGCATATTTACTCTGCCAGTCCCCCGACACTAGAGTTAATTTAGCATGACCAATCAACCTAACCCAAACATCTTTGGAGTGTGGGAGGAAACTGGAGTACCTGGTGGAAACCCACGCAGACACGGAGAAAACATGCAGACTCCACACAGTGACACGAGACCAGAATTGGGTCCATGATGCTATGAGGCAGCAGTGCTAACGATTGTGCCACTGTGCCACCCCATGTAAGAAAATAAACCAAAAAAAGGCGAAGGTAGAAAGAAAGGAAATATGGCAATGAAAGAAGAAAACAGCAACAGGGGAAAAAAAACAAGAATTAAACAGAAAAGGAGGGAAAGAGCAAAGAAAATACAGAAATCACAAAGAATAAGGATATGTGGTTATTGCTAAATATACTACTGCACTAGATTCAACAAAATTCCCTATCCATATGATGATCTATAACACATAAAGGTAGTTGTATTACTGTATACTCTCAATCTGGCTACATTTTTGTAAATTCTGAAAATGCATTGGAACAAAAGATCCAGAAATACAGGGGAAATAGCAATCTGAAGGATAGGTCTCATCATATTACAATGTGAGTGATATTAATCTGATTAATAGCATCTGATGCTATTAATCAGATCAACTCCTTATTAGTAGCATTGGCTAGCCTTCAGACAGAAGGTTCACAAGCTCTGTCCCATTCAGAACACTCACTGTAGACAATGTTCCAAGATTGACGTAGTAGAAACTTGAAATGAAAGGAAAGCCTGAGGTTACTCATTCTGTGCGGTCAAAAATCAACATGAAATAGCTGAAGCTTCAGTTTGTGCCTTCAGAGTTTGTTTTCATAGTTTTATGTAAAACTAAAGACGTTCCACACTTCATGGAATTTGATCCATTTCTTAACATATAACTGTTTATTAAAAATAATGTATTTTGTGAGTGAGGCAGGCAACCCTCCCTGTTTGAATTATCAGTAGTTTTGACACTATTTTGTTGGCTGATTTTCCTTATGTTCCAATATGAGCTTTTTACCAGTCTCTTTGACCTGCTGTTGATTGATCCTTGTAACCTAATACATTTTCAACCAATCCTTTCTTACTGTAATAAAAATAAAAATTGCTGATTGCCGATGTCAGTTGGGTGTATTTCACTCAAAACCTGAAGGGACATTTTTCAGAATTATATTAAGTTTAGAACATAGAACATAGAACATAGAACATTACAGCACAGAACAGGCCCTTCGGCCTTCGATGTTGCGCCGACCAATATAAAAAGCAATGCCCCTCCAAACTAAACCATTCCCTTCTCTTCCATATACTTATCAACTAACCTCTTAAACGCCACCAAACTTGGCGCATCTACAACTGCTGCAGGCAGGGCATTCCACTCCCGAACCACCCTTTGGGTAAAGAACCTACCTCTGATATCCGTCCTATAACTATCACCCCTTAATTTAAAGCTGTGTCCCCTCATGCTAGCTTTTTCCATCCTAGGAAAAAGGCTATCACTGTCCACCCTATCTAAACCTCTAATCATCTTATATGTTTCGATTAGGTCCCCTCTTAGCCGCCTCCTTTCTAACGAAAACAACCTCAAATCCCTCAGCCTCTCTTCATAAGACCTGCCCTCCATACCAGGCAACATCCTGGTAAACCTCCTCTGTACCCTCTCCAATGCCTCCACATCTTTCTTATAATGTGGGGACCAGAACTGCACACAATACTCCAAGTGCGGCCGCACTAGAGTTTTGTACAGTTGCAACATGACGTTGCGGCTCCGAAATTCAATCCCTCTACCAATAAAAGCCAAGACTCCATATGCCTTCCTAACAACCTTCTCGACCTGACTGCCTACTTTCAGGGATCTATACACATACACACCAAGATCCCTCTATTCATCTAGACTACTAAGAATCCTACCATTTGCCCTATACTCTACACATTTATTATTTCTGCCATAGTGCATTACCTCACACTTTTCCACATTAAACTCCATTTGCCACCTCTCGGCCCAGCTCTGTTTAGGGTTCTTCTTTCTTCCCAAAAAAAGTATTCTGAATAATTTTTAAACATTTCAAACTGAGTTCTTTGATTGCTGTTTTCTAACTTATCAAATCTGCTCCTGTCAACCTAGTTCAATTGCAAGAGATAGTGAACAAATAATATTAAAATGAGAGAGGCTACATTGCCAAATGTGTGTAACTCAGCCAGAGAGATCAGAAAAGGTTTTGCTTTTATTTCTGGGTTTCAACAGAGTTAGCTGAATTATATGATGAGCCAGCCCCGGACAGACCAATCCATCCATCCCCTGATCCTTGTATTCACCTCATTTCCCACACCTCTGTCAAGAAATCTGTACTCATCTAATTCTGGTCTTTTGAGCATCCACCATTGGCAAGTGCCAAGGTCTTAAACTCTGGCATTTCCTCCCTTATCTTCTCCAGTTTCTCCCTCTCTGTCCTCTTCTAAGACACCACTTCCATTAACCGAAGTGGTTAATTTGACCATCTGCCCTAATGTTGATTTCAGTGGTTTGGGGTCAAACTTTGCTCGATATTGTGAACACTAATGTTTCTTTCCAATAAAAATATACATAATGCAAGCTGTTGTTGTTGAAAGCAAAGTTGAGGTTGAAGATCAGCCACCACATTATTGAATGATGGGGCAGGTTTGCAGGGCCACATGACCTACTCCTCTTCCTGCATTTTTTATGTTCTAATTTCGATTGGGACAATGACAGGGATGCTACAAGACTTCTAAGTGCCTGGAAGACGAAGATGGACTTCTGTTCCTGATTTCCATTTGATGATTCCTGCATGGCTTTCAAGTCAGGAAACAGTCACAACTTTTGTGATGCCCTTTATGCTGAAGCAGCCTGGTAACATTTACTGAATAGACTTAGCTTTGAGGAAAGACAATTAAGGTCCCTGAGAATAGTTCTCAACCATAGAGTGTTGTAATGTAATGCACCAGTGACTACAGGAGATGTACGTGCTCGCACTTTTAAATGTTTAATATTTATTGTAAAGTGCCAACATTATTGTGAGGGTTGGAGGGATGAGGGAGATGACAGGGAGGGGGGCTAGGGCATCTGGTCTGGTACCCGTATACCTCATATAACTCAGCCAAGATCTAGATATGGAACCAAAGTCTTTCTGGGTCTGTACAGCTGAGTTATACTCTTGTATTGCCCCTTACATTTAAATTATTGCTTTTTAACTATCTCTGTGTATCTGAATGAAGTCATGATATAGAGATGCCAGCGTTGGACTGGGGTAAACTCAGTAAGAGGTCTGACAACACCAATTTTAAATCCAACCAATTTATTTGATAGTAACCTTGCAAGCTTTCGGCCTATGTAGCCTTTGCCAGGCGAATGAGGTGTTCTGGTCTGCAATAGCACACATATCAGCACAGACAGTTTACTGATTGCTGATTAGAATGCGAATCCTTACACCTAATCTGCTATTCAAGTCTTAAAGTGGCTAACAATGTGAGTGGAAGGAGCACTGAGCACAGGTTAGAGAAATGTGTATTGTCTCCAGACAGCACAGTAAGTGAGGTTTTTTGCTAACCCAGGCAAGTCATGGGGGTTACAGATAGTGTGACATGAAGCCAAGATCCCTGTTAATACCGTCCTCATGTGTGTGGAACTTGGCTATCTGAATGAAGCTCACAGGAGATTTAACAAGGTGGAAATCAGAAATCAAAGAATCCATTTGTAAAAATTTCAAAAATATTTCAGAGTACTTTATTGAGAAGACAAGGAAAAGAGTCAGAACCTTAATGTCCTCTTGTTATTTACTACTACTATAAATGGGATTGTATAACTGGAAGGACTGAAACACAAAATCTTATATCATCATTTATCCTTTAATTTATCCCCTTTTAAACTTGATGTGGAAAGAAAGCTCAATAGAAAACCTAGTTTTAAGTAACAGGGTTTTAAATTTTTTTTATATTTCCCCAAGTCACAGAGAAGGTTCTTTCTTGTTTCTCATGAAGGAAGCTATGCTAAAGCTATGGATGGCATAGTAGTTAGCATGGCTGCCTCACAACACCAGAGACTCTCGTTCAATTCCCGGCTGAGTTACTGTCTGTGCAGAGTCTGTGTTCTCCCATGTCTGCGTGGATTTCCTCTGGGTGCGCCAGTTTCATCTCACAGTTTGAAAGACCTGTTAGTTAAGTGCATTGGCCATGGTAAATTCTCCCTCAATTTAAGGAGTTGGAGTGTGGCAACTAGATTTTCACAGTAACTTCATTGCAATTGATGTAAGCCCACTTGTTACACTAATAAATAAACTTTAAACATTTTTAAACCACTTGTTATATCTCTGTTGAAATGTTTAACTCTTAACTATCACACTTTAATGTATCAAGTCTTGGGAGATGGTGCAGCAGAGTTAGAATGAAATCAAGGATTAAACAATGTAGTTTTATGGAGAGAATGGTGAATCTGGAATTGTTCTCCTTCGAGGCCCAGAGAAAATTATGGGGAAATTCAAAAGGTGCATTCAAAAGACTTGGTAATGTGAGTGGACAAAGACTTCACCCTGTATATTTTATTATAAAATGCTTATAGATATCCTTATGGCTATTTCTAAAGTTCTGAATAAAAAATTAGATCACACCAAAATGAAGGGTTGGGACATCACAACTCATAAAGCAAATTAAAACACATCTTTGTTTATAGACAAGCGGTGAGATGAGAAATTAGCATTCTTTAAATTAACTCCCTGCCTACATAACCACCACACACCTTCCCCACCCCCATCCTCTCCTGTCCATAATAATAGAATTGTTAGGGAGAAAATGTTTTCCGCTGCAGCTGAGTCAATAATGATAATTAAGATAACTGGCAAAACTGCAAGGGAGATGATACATTTTTCCGTGCAGTGAATTATTACAACCTGAAATACACACCCTGAAAGTATAGTGGAAGCAGATTAAATGGTAACTTTTAGAAGAAAATGGAGGGTTCTGTGGGAAGGACTGGGAGTAGGACCATTAAATAGCTTGTTTGAAGAGCCAACATAGGCAAGATAGACTGAATAGCCTATTTACATGCTGTTTTATTCCATGATTCCACAACGTGATGCCATTAGTTTCCTGGGCACTTAGGTTAAAATTACAAACGTTAACTTTGTTAAAGGACTCAAAAGATAATTGAACCAATTCCAGATCCAGCTTACAAAAAATAAAGAAATTGTAATTTAGCATGTATCACCTCCCTCATCGTAAGTTGCGTATCATGTCAAATTCAGAGTTCCAATACAAAAAGAATAAATTTCCCTATCAGCAATTGCTGTTAGCTTGCCAAAAAAAAACTTTGTCCAAGCAATAACACATTTGAACATATCCCAAGTTCTTGACTGCGTCTATACAAACAATGTGATAGTAATTAAAATTTACCATTTAGGTTGTGCATTCTCTTGTGTTTTTTGATAATGATATTCTCACAACAATAAAGTGAAATTTGTTATAAAATAATTCATTGCATTGCGTGGCATTTCTGGGGTCAAGCAGTGTTTTGTGTCAGAATGTTGCAGCCTTGATAGCAGAAAATTGTCATCTTTCATTCTGCTCGCTTTTCTTTCTGATGCAATACCGCTGCTTTTTAATTGAAAAAAAAAGAAAGAGTTCATTAAATTTATTATATGAAACAATGGCTAGTCAGGAAATGAATTGCAGATTCCCCCTCACTGAGTCCAACTTATAAATGCTCATAAGAAGTGCTCATAAATGTGCCATTCATAAGCAAGTTAGCCTTAAGCTAACTCAATGGACTCCATAAACACCTACGATTTATCCCTACATTCATTATTTTACATTAGGAATTATTGCAGAGGTTTCTCAGGACAGTAGCCTTGTGCCAAACCTCTTCAGTTGTTTCACCGATAACAAGTCCTCCATCGTAAGTTGAGAAGTGGGGGTGTCCATTAATGATTACAGAGTTTTCGGCACAATTCACAACTTCCTCAGACAATGAAGTAGTTTATACCCACATGCAGCACAACATGAAAGAAAGACTTGCTTTTATATAGTGCCTTTCATAACCACAAGGCATTGCAAAGTGTTTTACAGTCAATCAATTCCTTTTGAAGCACTTGTAATGTTGGAAATGTGTGCACAGCAAACTCCTATAGGTAGCAATGTTATAACAACCATATAATCTTGTGATGTAGATTGAGGGATATATAATTGGGATAACTCCACATTTACAATAATGGTCCTTCAAGTAGAGTAAGAAGTCTCACAACACCAAGTTAAAGTCCAACAGATTTATTTGGTAACAAATGCCTGTTGGGACTTTAACCTGGTGTTGTGAGACTTCTTACTGTGTTTACCCCAGTCCAACGCCAACATTTCCCCATCATGACTACCTTTAAGTAGAACATAGAATACCAAACCTGTGGAAAGATACCAATCAGCCCATCAAGTCTGCACTGACTTTCCGAAAGAGCATCCAATCCAGGCCCTCCCCTCTGCCCCATGCACATTTACCATGGTTAATTCACCTAATCTGCACGTCATTAGATTGTGGGAGTAACGTAACACCTGGAGGAAACCCACACAAATACAGGGGGAACATGCAACCTCTACACAGACAGTCACCCAAGGTCGGAATTGAACTCAGTGTCTCTGGCACTGAGATAGCAGTGCCACTGTGTGACTGCTGCAACTAGAGGCATGGAATTCTTTACATCTACTTGCAAGGACAGATAAAGCCAGTTCAACTTTTCATTTTGACTAGTCAGGTCCGTGGGTCAGATTGGGGGTGCGACTGAGGTCGGGGTGGTGGGGGACTGAGGTCTGCAGGTCAGATCACAGCTGAGTCAAGTCATGGGGAGGTGGGCTTGCCTGGATTAGTCCCCAGTTTAGGTCAGGGATTAGGTCAGATTAACGGGGTGCTGGGTTGAGTTTACAGATTGGAGGTTGAGCTGAAAAGGTTTGGGTCAAATACGTGGAGCTGGGTGGTGAGGGGGTGTCATATCAGTGGGATATCAGATCTGCAAGTCGGGGGAATCCTTGTGGAGGAGCCAGAGTGGTGGTGAGAAGTGGGGAGAATCCATGGGGGTTGGGGGTTAAGGGGATTCTTGTGGGAGTGTCATTCTGGGTGTTTACAATAGTTACTCAGACATTGAAAGAAGTTTTAATTCTTACAAGTTTTTCAGAGTAACAGTTGGCATAACTCTGGTGGAACCGACTGAAGTTTGCAATTAAAATGACATTTTCAGATGGTTCCCAGTGCAGGGCAATTGTCCAGAGGGAGTGAGCACTTCTGGGCAATTGCTATGCAAATGTTTTGAGAGGATTCCCCGGCACACCTTTGGAGTACCCTTCAAATCTTGTGCTGGGGAGTTCGGAAGTAATGATCCTATGTGTGGCTAAAATGGGGCCAGCAGGAATACAAGCAGGAACAGAATTCCTTTTCTGTGATCTTAAGCACCCTTCTCAATATGTCCTCACCCCCTCCACTCCCGACCCCTCTTCCCCATTACTCCATGCCCCATTCATTTCTCAGACCTCTTTGGGATATTCCCCAAATTAAACTCTGGGGAGCTTGGACGTTCTGTCCCAAATAGTTTCAGTAAGAAAACTGACCCTTCATATCATTAGCCATAACATTGAATTGGTGATGTTTCAATTTGCTAACTTAAATTACTTTCTATAGCATATGAAATGGTATAAAAGCAGAGAAACCTAAGGCAAGGCAAGTAGCAAGATGAATATTATCCTAAAATAGTTCAGTATTTTCTATAGGTAATGTGAATCAAATTATTTGGATCATGTTTTCATTATAACTACTGGCAAATATGAAACATATCCTGCAGGAAACAGGCCAAACTGAAACAAAACAAGTCTTTAGGTGCTGGAAAGTGCTTTATCTCACAAATTACAGGAATCGTATATATCCTAACCTTGGGCTGTCTAAGGGATATCTGTATCAGTTCATAAACAAGGGCTGAATTCAATTGCTTGGTGCATGGTAAATCTAAAATCAATTTATTGCCCCATTCTTCATTCTGTTAAGTGAAATATTGGATAGAATTTCTATTATTTTTGGACTCCCTTTACTTATTTTCCAATTTTTGCAAGTTACTTGTCTATTCTTGGAGCTTGTTTCCTGGATTCTTCCTCTTTGATCTCTGTAAATGATGGAAAGTAAACAAGGGCCAAGTGTGCTGATTTATTAACTGATGTACTTTCTGTGGAGGTGACAGTATCTGAATCAGTTGCTTTGTTCAGGTCTTTTTTGGTTTGATTTGATTTATTATCACATGTATTAGTATACAGTGAAAAGTATTGTTTTTTTGTGCACTATATAGATAATGCATACCATTCATAGAGAAGGAAAGAAGACAGTGCAGAATGTAATGTTACAGTCATAGCTAGAGTTTAGAGAAAGAATGCGATGAAGGTCCATTCAAAAGTCTGATAGCAGAAAGGAAGAAGCTATTCTTGAGTCAGTTGGTATGTGACCTCAGACTTTTTATATCTTTTTCAATGAATGCACAAAGAGCTTCTGGTGTTCTTGACATTTGTCTTGGATTTATCTGGCAACAATGACCATGTCAAAGGTTCCTCTAGATGACTTTAGATTGCATATGTTTGCTCAGCGACCGGAAACAAGAAATTCAGAAGGATGCAATGTCAGGATTTTCCCTGCTATGGACAAAGTATCCAGGGTAGTTTCCACAGAATGCTGGAAGAATGCTATCTCCCTGAGGGTTGCATTCCTTAAGTCTAGATGGTCGGGAAAAGTACAGATTGTACCAATATTTTTATTTCCCAGTTTTTACTGGTTTTCTATTTTAAGGTATACAAGACCTGTTCGGACCTGTCTCCTTATCTCCCAGTTTTTTCTTCTGGATATATTTCAACATTATGTTTGTCAAACCAGTCCTGGTGAGAATGATGCTCATCCAGAGTGTTCTGGACATAGAAGTTGAGCTGACATTGTTTGATCCCAAAGTTCTGGCATTACATTGGATATATGAAGAGTTTCCAGATATGTTGTGAACTGTATTTGGAATTTCTCTTTCCAATGGGCTATTTTTGGCTAAGACACAATCACCTTTCTCCTGGACATTTGGTTCATGTATTGTTTGGTACAAGAGGGGTATTCACCACCAAATGGACAAGCCGATGTTTTGAGGCAACGGCCCCTCATAAGGAACACATGATACAGATATCACTTAGATCTTTGAGTTGCCCAATGATATAGGAAGTGCACATGTTTTGATCTGCGATGCCTCCATGTGGTTTTGCATTTGTCTTTTGGTGGGTGTCACAATGAGGCCGGCAGATGGATGCCAATTGCATTGGCCTTTCCCACTCTGTTTTTCCCAATGGTTTTTATGCAGACATTGGAACCAAGTCTGGAATTCAACTCTCCTAGAATTACAATCTTTTCTTCTGGAATGACAGTGAGAATTTCATCAAAGTCAGAATTATTTATCACATTGCAGTACAGCAGGATTTTCCAATGAGCCAAGGAGAATGTGGAACTTCTTGTTTATTAAATTGTGTCAAGGGAATACAACATCATCTCTCTCCATTCTACACTATAGCTTTTCCTTCACAACATAGGCATTCAGTTGAAATTCAGAAATGCTGGGGCTGATTATTCTTGAACACGTATAAATTCAATCTGCTATCAAGTGCATAATGAGAAAGAGAATTAGATAAAAATGAAACTCTGACCACTATTATACCCATGATATAGAGATGCCGGCATTGGACTGGGGTAAACTCAGTAAGAGGTCTGGCAACACCAATTTTAAATCCAACCAATTTATTTGATAGTAAATCTGCTAGCTTTCGGCGTTTGTGCCTTCATCAGGCGAATGAGGTCTTATACCCAAACAGGCCTCTTTACAAATAAAACTAAAGATAATTTATCTAAACATAAGAACATATGAAAATAAAAGTGGGAGTAGGCCATGTAGCTTGCTCTACCATTCATTTTGATCATGGTTGATAATCAAATTCAATATCCTGATCCCACCTCATATCCCTTGATACTTCTAGCCCCCAAGAGCGAGATCTAATTTCTTCTCGAAATCATACAATGTTTTGGCCTCAACTACTTTCAGTGGTTATGAATTCCACATTTTCATCACTCTCTGGATGAAGAAATTTCTCCTCACCTCACTCCTAAAAAGGCTAACCCCTTATTCTCAAACTATGACCTGGACTCCCCCACTGTCAGGAACATTCTTTTTGAATCTACCCTTTCTAATACTAACTTTTCTAACTATACAACAAATATTTCATAGCTTTTTTGTCAGCTATGGAAGATAAGAATTTGCTTTGATATACTGATTTTAAAAATTGGGTGGGATTCTCTAACCTCACTGCGGTGAATGGAAATTTGGCTGAACGCCAAATTCTCTGTTCTTGCCGGCAGTGGCAGTGGGTTATGGATGGCTGAAGAATTCTAGCCATTGTCTTATGCTATATAAATAAACAATTTTCTCACACGCAAACTCATAATTGTTATAATACTTGACGATATAACACATGGATCCAAAAATTTAAATAGATCAATTTTTGGGAACAGATGGATGCAGGCTCTGAACTGGGTTGCCAACTTTGCTTGGATGTATGCTGGAGATTTCATCACATGATCTGCCATTTCTAACTGTCCTCTCCAGTCTATTTTGTTCCCACATCAAATCCTTTAATACTGATATATAAAAAAATTCAAAGAAAATGAACAAAAACTCTTTCTGACTGCATCACTTATTTGTCTTCTGAATTAATTGCTAATGTGTCTCCGACATTATTGCTTACCTGCTGGAGTGCCAAACTGGAGAGTTGGCAACATTGGACCAGCCAGCCAGCAAAGTGAAAACCAAGTCCATTAGCAGCAGTCAAGTTAAGTGCAACGGGGGGATAGAGGTTGGGATGTGAGAACAGGATTGGGATTAGGAGCACTATTCTTTAAATCTGAGGCCTACATTCAAGTAATGATTGGTGGCCCCAAGGTCTATTTAAGCCCTGACAGCTTCATTAAAGTGATGGCTTCAAACAGATGTTAGCTTCATCATTTGGACATACAAAAGTACCCTTCCACCTACTCCAGTTGGCCTCCACCAATATGGTGGGCAAAGGAAATGTGTACATGCTTCCTGTCTTTCATGCTGGGGGGCACACTAGACAAATTAGTTCTGCACGGTCAAATTTATTGGCCATGAACCTTTTAGTAAAAAAAGCTCAAAATATGTGGAAAGACGAATTATATAAAGGTCCAAAAAGAAACCACAGGCATCTACCATTCTGTTAGAGAGCTGTGAATAACTAAAATTTGTTATTAAATCATTTTTCCAGTGAAGAAAAAAATCTATTCTTTGTAAGAAAGCTGCTTGCCAACATTGTGGCTGTATTATAAATTTGTCATGTGAGAAATTAAAGTTGCAAACCCATATTTACACTTAAATTTCCAACAGATTGATGAATGTAAAAGCTTTCCCAGTTTGGGGAGGAAACTACATTTAATGAGGTGTTTACTGAGGTTGGGAACAATATTACCAGCTGCTGGATACCGCAGTGCCATGGTGTTTTAGGGCTTTTTTTTTGCTGCCTGATGCCAGGGAGCAGTTAGGAATGGCTTTCAGCCCAGAGTCAGCACTTTGCTCAGTTCTTGATCTCACATTCTGGAGAGATAGTCAGTAGAAGCCAAGGGAGAATGAACATAGAACAAGTCATTACCCAGCCACACTCAGTCATTGCCTTACACTGGAACATTTCACCTGCTTCCTTCTCAGACAGTTAGTATGTTATATAAAGAAAATGGAAAAAAAATGGAACACTATATTTGAAAAATTGGCAGGTACTCATTCATATGATATGCTGATGATACAAGGATTACTCATGCTAATGATACCCATACTCATGCTGATGATACAAAGATTGGAAGTGTACTCGAGAGTGAGGAAGGTTTTCAAAGCTTGCAGAGCAATTTGGACCAGCTAGAAAAATGGGTTGAAACATGGCAGATGGAGTTTAATGCAGACAAGTGTGAGGTATTGCACTTTGGAAGAACAAACCAAGGTAGAACATACAAGGTAAATGGTAGGACACTTAAAAGTGCAGTGGAATAAAGGGATCTGGGAATACAGATACATAATTCCCTAAAAATGGCATCACAGGTAGATAGGGTTGTAAAGAGTACTTTTGGTACATTGGCCTTTATAAATCAAAGTATTGAATATAAGAGTTGGAATGTTATGGTGAGGTTGTATAAGACATTATTGAGGCTGAATTCAGAGTATTATGCATAGTTTTGGTCCCCTAATTATAGGAAGGGTATTAATAAGGTTGAAAGAGTGCAGAGAAGGTTTACAAGGATGTTGCTGGGAGTTGAGAAACAGAGTTACAGAGAAAGGTTGAATAGGTTAGGACTCTTCCCTGGAGCATAGAAAAATGAGGGGAAATTTGATAGAGTTGTATAAAATTATGAAGGATATAAATAGAGTGAATGCAAGCAGGCTTTTTCCACTAAGGCTGGGGAGAAAAAAACTAGAGGACATGGATTAAGGGTGAAAGGGAAGAAGTTTAAAAGGAATATTCAGTGGGCTTCTTCACACAAGAGTAGTGGGAGTGTGGAATAAGCTGCCAGATGAAGTGGTGAATGCGGGCTCACTTTTAAATTTTAAGAAAAACTTGGACAGGTACATGAATGAGAGAGGCATGGAGGGATATGGTCCAGGTGCAGGTCAGTGGGACTAGACAGAAAAATGGTTTGGCACGGTCAAGAAGGGCCAAAAGGCCTGTTTCTGTGCTGTAATGTTTTGTGGTTCTATATCACAGTGTGGTGGATTGGCAGAGTGGAAAAGACCATTTGGCCCAAATGGTCTGTACTGGTCTTTATCTTTCACGCAAAGAACTAATTCCAATCATATTTCCTGATCCTGTTCCAATCTCATTCTACTCCTCTTCCTCCTTCATCCATCTCATTTTAAACATTGATCTTGTTTTTGTGTCATTTGGAAGTGAATTCTGCTGCTTCAGATTTCTCTATGTAAAGTCATTTATTCAAGCTTCTAAATCTCATTTAATCAGATATCTAAAGCCCCTTTCTCATGAGTCCCTCCCTCAACTACAATAAAAATTGTTACCAGTCTTTCCGAAAAGGAACTGCTTTGTTATTAGAAACAGGGGTAGACGGGAAAAAGCTCCTCCTGTGCACTAAGGGCAACATTCTTTATAATTGGGTTTACAATTTCATATTACATGGTACACAGAGCAAATTTTCTGCCAGAATGTTCGAGTTAATTATGGTTCTCAGTTCTGGTAATGCAAGTAAACTATCAAAGGATAATTAGACTCCAAGGATTATTGGGGCCCAAGGCTCTGCAACAAGTACTGAATTCTGTCATTTGGAATACTTGCACACACAATGTAAACTGAATCATTTAATTTTTCAAGCATTTCATATGAGATTAAAAGTGTTTTATTAATAAATGACATTATATACTTAATCGGTTTGATTATGGTACTGTTCAATGTGACAAAGCTAAGTAAACATGGCAGCTTAAAAATGGCTAATAAAATAGCCAAATGTGAGACAACTTGTAACACAATCTTGGGAGATAAGCTCCTTGCAGGTATTTTTTGTGCATGCAAACTCCTCGACTGTGTTGTCGCCATGCAATGCAATTCCACCCACCTTTTTTCCTATTGGCAAAATAATAAAAGATTTGCAAGAATTCCGCCATTCATAATGGTGGGAATGTCCTTTAAGGCAGGAAATCTGCTGTCCTTACCTGGTCTGGCTGACATGTGACTTCAGAACCACAGTAATGTGGTTAACTCACAACTGCCCTCTGAGGGCAACTCGACACAGGTTAGAAATACTAACCAGCTAGTGATGCTCATGTTCCACAAATTAATCTTAAAAAAATTCTCCAAAACTTTCTGGATCAGGTCAAATTTGCTGATGCCAGTGCATCTTAAAGTCTGATAATGGGAGAGATTCTCTGACCTTGCCTGATGCTGGGATCCTCCAGTGCCGCTGCGGTGAATGGAGATTTGGCTGAGTGACAAATCCTCCATTCTCAATGTCAGCTGTGGCATGGCATAAACAGCCAGAGAAAACAGGCCAATACCTTTTCTTGATACTACTTTTTTGTGAAAGCAAGCCATATGTTCTTGCTCAATGATATTGTTGTGTAAATACAAATTATTTCTTGAAACTGAGCCAGACACTCCAAGGCTTAAAATGATTCAAAGAACAGAGCATGAATACCACCTGTCTATTAGACTCACCTGGTGGTCTCTTAATTCACTCTGAAATAAACGCATTGCTTTTTATGTTAGGATAGGGTGATTAAAATACTAATATCCTGATTTTAAATGAGTGAAAAGCTTTCATCTTCTATTTATCTTCAAGGCAGCAATATCACCAAACCAAGAAGGCTGAGAATTGTTATTGAAATCGTTTGGACAACTGCATCTTCAGGTACAGTGCTGACCCAAACAAACCATAGACCATGTTCAATCCCTGTCTGCTCTTAGCTGCTCCCAGCTCAGCAATAGTTGGGAAATTTAATTGGTGGTGATGTCATGTACTACAAAGAGAAAAATGTCACTGTCGATCACAATTTAGTGACTCCCTGTGGAAAGTGAACTTGATGAGACATTGAAAATGGATGTGTTCTTTTCAGTGGTCCTGCGCCTTCAACCTCTAATCTTCGGATAAATGTTCTCCAAGGTGCCTTCACGACACACAGGCAATGCAGAGTTGCTGAACAGAAATTGATAACCAAGTTCTGCACACATGAGAAGGGCTTCAACTGGGATCTTGGGTTCATGTCATACTATCTGTAACCCCCACTACTTGCCTGGGCTTGCAAAATCTCACTAACTGTCCTGTCTGGAAACAATACACATCTCTTTAACCTGTGCTTAATGCTCTCTCCATTCACATTGTCTGTACCTTTAAGACCTGATTACCTGTAAAAACTCGCATCCCAACCATTATTTTGTAAATTGAGTTTGTGTCTTTTTTGCCCTGTTTGTGAACAGAACTCCCACTTACCTTATAGAACTCCGAAAGCTAGTGGCTTTTGCTACCAAATAAGCCTGTTGGACTTTAACCCTGGTATTGTGAAATTATTTACTCTGATTGTTGGTGCAGAGTGAGTGGGCCAAATGACCTCCTTCTGCATTATAGGGATTCTATGATTTCATGATCCTTTAATACTCACCATATTGACACACACGAGATGAATGCCATTTGGGTGACTCATCAAAACATTTCAGGTCATGTGGGATGACACTGTACCAAGATTTAACATCTCTGGGATAAAAAGAACATGTAAACTCGCTAATCTTACGCAAGAACAAAGAACAAAGAACAAAACAGCACGGGAAACAGGCCCTTTGGCCCAACGAGCCTGCGCAGCCACCCCAATGTTCCCACCTTTACCAGTGATCCCTATGTTTATAGATCTATGGATTAAAAACCAAATTTGAGACAATTTAGGGAGAATTTGTTTTGCCAATTAGCCTAAGAGCACATCTTTGGGATGTGGGAGGAAACTGGAGCACCCGGAGAAAACCCATGCAAGCAGGAAAAGAATGCACAAACTCCCACAGACACAGGCCCAAATCCATGTATCTGCATAGCACAGTGATTGTCACTGAGCTGTCGTGTTGCCCACCAAATGGTCCAGGTCAAGCGTACATTAACGACGTGAAGCACTAGGATACTCTCGAAAAAATATCCAACAGCAGCCCTCTCACAACCCATTGCGTAACATACCCCTTGTTAGATAACAAGGTGGACCAAGCTGATGTTGTTTCAATCCCATTGCGGAACCATAAAAAACTCAACAAACAACCCCAAATAAAAAAATTACTAGCAAGATTTCACTTCTGTAATTTTTACTTCAACACAAATCAGGGCTAATGCAAATTGTACATGAGTTAACAGGAAATGAAACTTCAAATAAAAAGGTAAATTTCACCTTAATTAATCAATACAACAAAGATAGGTCTTACACAACTACTCCTATTCTCATTGCTCCTGCAGATATGTGACACCATTGAAACAGAGAAAATAGGTGCAGGAGTAGGCCATTCGGCCCTTTGAGCACACACCATCTTCAATGTGATCAAGGCTGACCATGAACTTTTAGTATCTCACTCCCACTTTCTCTCCATACCCCTTAATCCCTTTAGCCACAAGGGCCACATCCAACTCCCTCTTGAACATATCTAATTAACTAGCCCCAACAGCTCTCTATGGTAGAGAATATCAGAGGTTCACGACTCCCTGAGTGAAGAGGTTCTCTCTCATCTCAGTCCTGAATGACTTACTCCTTATTCTTAGACTGTGACCCTGGTTCTACACTTCCCCAATATCAGGGACATTCTTCTTGCATCTAGCTATCCAGTCCATTCAGGATTTTATATCTTCTATGAGAAGCCCTCTCATTTTTCTGAATTCTAGTCAGTAGAAGCCCAGTTGATCCAGCGTCTCATCATATATTAGTCCTGGCATTCCTGGAATCAGTTTGATGAACCCTCACTGGATTCCCTCAATAGCAAGAATGTCCTGCAAAACTGCACACAATACTCAAATGAGGCCTCACCAAGGCCCTGTAAAACTGCAGCAAGACATCCATATTCCTATACTCCAATCCTTGCTATGAAGGTCAGCACGCCATTAGCTCTCCTGCATATCAACCTTAGAACATAGAACACTATAGCACAAACAGGCCCTTCGGCCCACAAGTTGCGCCGATCATATCCATACCTACCAGGCCTATCTATAAATCTCAATTCCATTAAATCCCATATACTCATCCAAAAGTGTCTTAAAAGACCCCAGCAAGTACGCCTCTACCACTACTGATGGCAGACGATTCCACTCACTCACTACCCTCTGAGTGAAAAACTTACCGCTGACATCTCCTCTGTACCTGCCCCCCAGCACCTTAAACCTGTGTCCTCTTGTAGCGACAATTTCAGCTCTGGGAAATAGCCTTCGAGAATCCACCCTTCTCAATGCTTCTCAACATCTTATAAATCTCTATCAGGTAACCTCTATGCTGACTTGGACCATCAATGACTGCTCCACCATGACAATCAGGTCACATTACTCTTCCTCTTTTCCTAAACTGCCACCATTCAAATAATAATTGTTCTTCCTGTTTTTGCCTCCAAAGTGGATAATCTCATATTTGTCCACATTATATTGCATTTGCCAAGTATTTGCCCATTCTGTCAGCTTGTTCTTAGCATCCTCCTCACCGCACATACTGCACTCAGCTTAGGATCATCTGCAAATTTAGAAATATTGCATTCAATTCCTTTGTTCAAATCGTTACTATATATTATGAATAGCACTGAACTCTGCGGTACCCCACTTGCCACTGCCTGCCACTTTGAAAAGGATTGTTTATTACCACTCTCTGCTTCTTGTCTGCCAACCAGTTCTCTTTCCATGTCAAAACATTGTCCCCAATATCATGAGCTTTAATTTTGCTCACTAACCTCTTGCATGGGACCTTATCAAAAGCCTTTTGAAAGTCCAGCTACACAACATCCATTGGTGCACTCTTGTCCACTCTACTGGTCAAAGCCTCAAAAAATTCCAGATTTGTCAAAGACCTTTTTCTTTTAATGAACCCATGCCAACTTGGATCCATCCTGTCACCGCTTTATAGTCTCTGAGTCGTGTCCTCTAAGCCCTTCTGTAATGGACCAGAAAACTTCAGTCCTATGATTCCATGAATAAATTAATCTGATCTTTAACACTTAGATCTTTAATGGTTAGCACTGCTGCCTCACAGCTCCAGGGACACAGGTTCAATTCTGGCCCTGGGCGACAGTCTATGTGGAGTTGTACATTCTCCCCTTATCTGCATGGGTTTCCTCTGGTGCTGCAGTTTCCTCCCACAGATGTGCAGATTAGGTGGATTGGCCATGCTAAGTTACCCCTTAGTATCCCAGATGTATAGGTTCCATAGATTAGTCATGTGAAATGTATGTGGTTACAGAGATAGGGCAAGAGGTACAGATCAATGGGCTGAATAGGCTCTTTTGCACTGTAGGGATTCTATCATTCTCTGATTCTATGATCTGATTTACCTTTTACCAAAAAATGTTATTCATCAACTATATTAATTACATTCATCAATAATTGTTTCTATTAAAATACCCGGTGATTGTTTTTTATATAGTGAACAAACAGAAAAGCTTAAAACAACACAAACTGATTTGTTAAATGCTGAAGCAGCACAATAGATAGATAAACATGAAGGAAAGCCAGAAAGAGACTTTATAAAATGTTACAACCTCATGAGATATTTTCCATATCCCATTGCCAGAGGTTATCAGTTTTAAACAATTCTAAGAGTAATGAGATACCTGAACAAACTTGCTGCATTATCACATTACAAGCACATCAATCAATGCATTAGCATTTATCACTATAAGCTATTAGACTCTTTAGCTTTTGACCCTTTTGCTTCCTGAAGATGTGAATATTTATTTCATTCTAACTTGCTACTGGATTTACAGAGTTTATATTGAGCTGGCATTATCATTCATCATTATAGCATTGTATGCTTTAATTCCTTCTTATTTAATGCTTCAACCAACCAACCTGATGCTAGTTGTACCAATTTTTGAGCTTGCTATTTTGCAATGCAGCAAGAATCCTCAGCCTGTCTGCTATCTTATATTGCAGTATAACAAATATACCTAATTCTTAAATTACCATCAGATTTTTTTCAGATTGCATTCTTCATCCTCACGTCTTTGACTTGCACTCTGTGGGGTATTAAAATATAGGATTTAAAGTTTGAAGTCTATTTGTTAGTATCACAGGTAGGCTTACATTAATACTGCAATAAAGTTACTGTGAAAATCCCCTAGTCACCACACTCTGGTGCCTGTTCGGGTACATTGAGTGAGAATTTAGCATGGCCAATACACCTATTGAGAAATTGCACACAAAATTACTGATTTCATCCTCTTGAACAAGTTTTAAATAGCAATGTACCATTGCAAAAGTGTGATTTCTCTTTATCTTGGCCTTCCATGAGAAGGAAAGGAAAAGTGAATAGTATGAGTTACTACCTGATCAGATTCTCAACTGTGATTCCAAAATCATTCAAAGCAGCAGAAGATGTTGTTTTCTTATCTAATAGGGTCAAAGAAAGTTATCTTAATCAAAATATATTTGCTTCTGACAGTTCAAAAGACTTCTTGGCATTATCACTGCATGTGGAAAGTCTCTTGCTTTTGTTCACAATAATGCCTCTTAGCACTGATGGTTAATGGAAACCTTCCGCTCTTGATATACAACTAGTTAATGTTCAGGGACCGATGTCTTCCAAAGTAAGTATTTTCCAAGCCTATGGTAAATATTTGAGCTAGCACTCGCCTTTATTCCTAATGAATTGATGCTGAAAGATGTTGTCACTCAGTTTGTGCTGGTGAAGGGATCAGTATTCAAACCTGTTTCTGTTGTAGAGAAAGGATCTGTATTTAAAGTTATTCCAACATTACAGAGGGCATCAACATTCAGACATCTGTTAGTATTTGATAATTTATAGGGTGATACTAGAGTAACTTATGCATATATAAATGAGTTTTCTAAGGCAGTGCTTCAGAAGCAAGAAAGCATGATGTGTCTCCAATCGTTTGACTGCTTCAGTGGCTTCGACACTAACTTAGGTGTTCAGTGCTCTTTGGACATTCATTGCTGGTACAGTTGGCTCCTATTCAATATGAAGAAGTAGAGGGATGGGTAAGATTTCCTGTGTTTAATTTCATTTATTAGTGTCACAAGTAGGCTTACATTAACATTGCAATGAAGTTACTGTGAAAATCCCCAAGTGACCACATTCTGATGCCTTTTTGGGTACACTGAGGGAGAATTTAGCATGGCCAATGCACCTTATCAGCATGTCTTTCAGACTGTGGAGGAAACAGGAGCACGTGAAAGAAACCCACGAGATATGGGGAGAATGTACAGAATCCTTGCAGACAGTGACCCAAGCCGGGAATCAAACCCAGGTCCCTGGCATCATGAAGCATCAGTGCTAACCACTGTGCCATTGGGTGTCACAGTGGCCACTTAAAAAGGAAGGAATAATTGGGAGTGAAGCCCACAATTAAGTATTTATTCAAACACAGTTACTCCTCAGCACCACAACATCTTCCTGCTTAATCATTCTATGCTTTGTGTGTCCCTTCCATCCTTCCTCAGGTTGTCAGTCTAAGTTCCTGTGCTGGTGTTTAACTGGTGTGGTGAATGTGTTAGAGGCTATTCGGTTCTTCTTCTTTGCCAATTCAAGGTGACTCTTGTGGCACTGTACAGAAACAAAGGAGGCAGGTACGTGAGAATGTAGACTGCTAAACAATCCTTCAAATATCATTTTCACTTCAATGGGAGTTGTAGTGTTGTGGTTAAACGTATTCCTGAGTAAGTGAATGAGTCGGCAAACCTGAGAACAAAACAAAATGGAAAAAAAATTCATGAGTGCCCTTTGGGCGTGTCCTATATGTGACTCCACATTATGACAGATAGTGCTTCAGACCTCCACCATGCCCATCAGTGATACCTTGATCCATGTAGTCCCTCCTCCCTGTGATCATTCATTTAACTTTGCTTTTTTAGTTTCTGCAGAGCTTTTCTGACTTTCCCACAGTAGGAAGTCATTTAGCTATTCCTTTGAAGCTTGAAAGAAAATATGACCCAAGTAAATCGTGTTTTGTTGAGCTTCAGGATCTCAGAGAAAGACTGACTAATCTGCGTGGAGTCTCCAGTGCAATTTACTAGCTGATAACCTTTCTGAAAACGCTTTCTTTACTCCTTTCCTGCGTAACAGTTTGTAGGACTGGATGACATTTACCCAAGATATTGAACATGTACATCTGCTAGCCAAGAGATTCAAAAGGATACAACAAGGAGACACATTTCATTATTTTACAGATCTATAACATCATAGAACTTCTTTCATTGATGTTGCGAGCAGGATGTAATACTTAATAAGGTCTTTACTGTTGACAGTGGCTCCCAACCCCTGCAGGGCACTCATTGAACCTTCCTGCCAAACATGATCTGTCTGACTTCAACAGGTTAACTTCCCATGGAGTTATTCAGACAGGCTTCAAATCACACAGTCCGGTACATGCTCACCTTTTAAAAAAAATCCTTCCTACTCTCAAATATCATAGCAATGTTTTAACAGCATCTGTCATAAAACCAACACTTGCTGCAGTTTTTTTTAGCTCAGAGCCGATGCAAGGTGTGATTGACTTATGCCAAATGAAGAAAGAAAATGGAAATGAAAAATGTACATTAATTATTATTTATCTCCATAAAAATGAACTCTTTCTTGTAAGAACTGTTTTTCTTACTAATTTTCTCTTTCTGTACCTTTATTCGCTCCTCCTATTCAGCCAGGCGAACCTGTGTTATATTTTTTGTAAATGGCTGTCAGCAAGTATAAATATAGCAAGTTTGTGTATTTTTCCTGCTTCCACAGGATCAGGTTCACACCCAAAATGCTCGTCTCTCTTTCTCTTTCAGATCATTTTTGATCTGTTGTGGATTTTATACAGAAATTACATACACTTTTCATTTTACCTTAGATGGATCTGTGCTTTGACTCACAATCCTGCTGATAAACTAAACTTAAAAAGCAAATCATGTCTGGTGAAAGCATTTGAGCAATTGGGTGCTTTGGTCTTGAACTTAAGTTTGAGAACTTGAAAAGTACTCCCTTCAGTCTGTTAACAGTGCTCACCCCCAAATAAAATTCAAATTCTGATAAATGTCATTCTCTATTTAACTAGAGGTAGGCACAGTAAGAAATCTCACAACACCAGGTTAAAGTCCAACATGTTTATTTGATATTATGAGCTTTTGGAGTGCTGCTCCTTCATCAGGTTAATGTGCCCATCTCCTTCCAATGCTGGCATCTCCACATTATAACTACAACATTGTGACCTTAGAAGGACCTTAAAGTCGACAGGCTTTGATAGCCTGCAAAATCTGCCTGAAAAATCAGCCTGAATTCACCAGCCATTCACACCTCAGTGCTGCTTACTAGTAAAGATGGAGAATTTGGCACTCAGCCAAATCTCTGTTCATTACAGCAGGAACTCAGTAAGAATTTAGCAACACCAATTTTAAATCCAACCGATTTATTTGATAGTAAATCTGCGAGCTTTCGACACTCTTGTGCCTTCGTCAGGCAAATGCAGTGTTTTGGTCTGCAATCGCACACATATCAACACAGACAGTCACAGATTGCTGATTAGAATGCGAATCCTTACATCTAACCTGCTATTCAAGTGTTAAAGTGGCTAACAATGTGTGTGAAGGGAATCCTGAGCATTGGTTAGAGAATTGTGTATTTTCTCCAGACAGCACATTTCTCATGACAGTGCAGAGTCGCTGAGCAGAGACTGATAGCCAAGTTCCGCACACATGAGGATGGTCTTAAAGGGATCTTGGCTTCATGACACACTATCTGTAACCCCTGTAACTTGCCTGATAGCAAAAAACCTCACTTACTGTGCTGTCTGGAGAAAATACACAATTCTCTAACCAATGCTCAGGATTCCCTTCACACACATTGTTAGCCACTTTAACACTTGAATAGCAGGTTAGATGTAAGGATTCGCATTCTAATCAGCAATCTGTGACTGTCTGTGTTGATATGTGTGCGATTGCAGACCAAAACACTGCATTTGCCTGACGAAGGCACAAGAGTGTCGAAAGCTCGCAGATTTACTATCAAATAAATCGGTTGGATTTAAAATTGGTGTTGCTAAATTCTTACTGAGTTCTTACTACCCCAGTCCAACGCTGGCATCTCTACATCATTACAGCAGGACCAGAGAATCCCACTGGCATGAACAGCTGGAGAATTTTTTTTTATTCATTCATGGAACATGGCTGGCCAGCATTTATTGCCCATCCCAAGTTGCCCAAGTGCTGTTGAGAGTCAACCATATTGCTGTGGCCCTGGAGTCATATGTAGGCAGGGTAAGGACAGTAGATTTCCTTCCCTAAAGGACATTTGTGAACTTGATGAGTTTTTCTGACAATTGATAATGGTTTAGTGGTCATTAATAAGTTATTAATTTTTTTTAATTGAATTCAAATTCCATCATCCACTGTGTCCCCAGAACATTAGCTGGGTTTCTGGATTAGTAGTCCAGCAATAATGCCACTAGGACATTGACTAGCATCTTTGACTAAAGTGATTAGGAAAGCCTTTTCCGAGAAAACAACATTTTGAGGCTGGGATATCAGTTGCTTTCCTTCTATCACAAAGCAATTGTCATTGAGGTTCACTTTGGATACACGTACTTACAAACAACATAACAGGAAATAAAAAAACGCACAGAATGAGCTTGAACTTGAGAAGACAATCAACTAGGAGGTCCCCTCACAACAAAACCTCCAGACTTTTCAAATATTAGCCCTCTTCTCGCTCCACAGAAGCTGCCAGACCAGCTGAGATTTTCCAGAATTTTCTTTTTGTTTCAGATTTCAGCATCTGCAAAAGTTTGCTTTTGTCTTAATATTTGGGTGACTGACTCACGATCTTAGCTGCTTCTTTTTACGCAGTTCTGCTGAAAACATTGGGCTGAATTCTCCCATGCCTCTGTTGGTGGATCTCATTGTAGGCAGGATTGGAGCAGAATTTGGCAGAAGGTCCAAAAATTGGTTTTGTGCCGACGTGGAATAACAGCAGAATTTTCTTGTCATGGCAAGTCATGATTCCTGCTAAATCAGCATAGCCGATTTGTATTCCTCAATAGGATGCAGATGAAGTCACAACTGAAATCGTGTCACCCATTGTGCACAATTGTGCACCCACACCTAATTGTACGCAATGCCAGCAGGAAATCATGCTGGTTCACATCTAGACCAACGCAGTTTGCAAATGTTGAAATTTATCTTAAGAGGGCCTTGGAAACTCACAAAAATCTGAGAAGTTGGAGACTTCCAGTGACCAGAATACCTATTGTTTCAGAGATACCAGTTTCTAGTAGCATTGCACTTCCAGGAGTAAGGAATGCCTAATCCCTATCTGAATCTGTCACATGTGAAGACAGTAGGATGGGTTGTCAGGTAGCTTTATTGCATCTCAAACTCAGACAACAATATCTGCAACCATCCTTGGAGCTGAAGACACATTCTCAGGAACTTCTGGTTGGTATCATCAGAATATGAGTAATTTCAACAGGTTTTTGTAATCTTATGAAGGTGTCCTGTTAAAAGCATCAGCTGGAGGACTGCTCACTGCCTTTCCACTTCCACTCAGTGGTGGAAAGCTATGGGCCACCAAAAATAAAACAATATTTTGTGCACTTAAAAATTGTGCCCGAACTCCCAATGGTGGCAGCAACCTTCAGCATTCAGTGAAACGAACTCCACAGATCCCAGCGTGATGCAGGAGAATCCTAACCACTATCCCTTATGACACAGCCAGACTGGGTCCAACTTGGAAATAGCAGTTTTGCAATGAAAATAGAGAATGATTTCCCTGTATTGTAAAAGGTATGTTGAAGCTTTTTTTAAATTTTTGTTTTTGCTATTTATTTTAAGTAGTTTATCCTATTGTTATTGACTCGTTTGAAATATAGATTGTATTTTTCTTATGATTCACGATATAACACTATTTAGCATATAAATTAACATTGTTTTGTTGTTTGTTCTAAGTTTGTGAAACTCTTATTTAAATTTGCACTATATTATTATATAACTTTACGTGTGGCATGCTTATAAGAGGTCAGAAGTTCTTGGATCATGATTTGAATACCTTATTGCATGAGGTTGAACAAAGGAGAGTTCACATTTTGGAAACTCTAATTGTGTTTATCATTAGTATTCTTCTGCCTTGTGTACTTCATTTATAATTCTCATATATAACTGTTCTGTTTTGATGTTTCAATAAAGCATTTATATAATTTCATATTTAAATGTTTTGTTTTAATGTTTCAAAAAAGCATTAATAGAATTTTATAAAGTTTAATGGAAAATATTTGTTAACAAAAAAGTTATAAATTTGAAAGTCTGATAACATATTAACATTTAACTCAACATTTTACTTTAGCAATTGCACTGTGACATCTTGGATCATTTAAATATTGCTTCAGGATTAAGTTGCTTTGAACATATTTTGTCTGTCCATTTTTTGCGTAATTCTTTTGTTTTAGCACATTCCTCAACTGATTTCTGTTCTTGCTGTATTTGTTCAGCCTCACATAGTTGCTGGTCTGAATTTTGTTGTCAGTGAGCGGTATGACAGCATGGCCTCAAGAAGACAGACATCTTCCTGTTCAGGCTTTTCAACAGGAGTGAGTGACAATGCATCTGCTGTTGTTTACTATTTGACTTGTACTAATTCGTTTGATTCCTTCACCTTTTCCAGGAAAATTTTCTGTCTGGCATCCTGAAGTTTTACTAATGAGCAGCACAGTGGTAGAGTGGTTAGCACTGCTGCCTCATGCGCCAGGAACACAGGCTGAATTCTGGTGTCAGGTCACTGTTTGTGTGGAGTTTGCACCCTCCACACAAGGCAGCCTTCACGACATACAACAGCACAGAGTCTCTGAGCAGAAACTGATAGCCAAGTTCTGCACACATGAGGATGGCCTCAACTGGGATCTTGGGTTCATGTCACACTACCTGTAACCCCCATGACTTGCCTGGGCTTGCAACATCTTACCTACTTTCTGTCTGTAGATAATACATATCTCTTTAACCTATGCTTGATGCTATCTCCAAATCACACTGTCTGCACCTTTAAGACTAGATTAGCTAATTAGCTGTAAAGATTCACATTCTAATGATTATTCTGTAAACTGTGTTTGCTTTTATATGCCCTGTTTGTGATCAGAACTCCCACTCACCTGACAAAGGAGCAGCACTCTGAAAACTAGTGGTGTTTCCTACCAAATAAACCTGTTGGACTTTAACCTGATGTTGCGAGAGTTCTTACTGTGTTAACCCCAGTCCAGTGCCGGCATCTCCACATCATGACTGCTCTTCCAGCCACAGTATTTCTATGGCTGGTCCAGTTCAGTTTCTGGTCTATGGTAGTCTCCAATTGTTGATAGTAGGGAATTCAGCGATGGTAATCGCTGGGGTAGTGGTAAATTCTCTAGCAGTGAAGATGGTTGTTGCATGGTACTTTTGGGATGCATATCTTACTTGCAAATTACCAGTCCAAAGGTTGAGTATCTGAGAAATTTTGAATGGTACAGAATATTGTGCAATCATCAATGAACATGCCCACTTTTGAGCTTGTAATCAAGGAAAAATCCTAAAGGAGCTGAAAATAATTGGACTGAGAACGCTATCTTGAAAAATTCTTGCAGCAATGGTATTGAGATGATTTGTCTCCAAATACCCCCATTATCTTCCTATTTGCTTGGTATAACTCCAACCAATGTAGAGTTATTTTCTGGACTCGCATTGATTTCAGATTTGTAAAAGCTCCTTGATGTCACGCTGTATCAAATGTTGTCTTGATAGCAAGGGCAGGACACACACCTCACTTCTAGAATTCAGCTCTTTTGTCCATGTTTGGACCATGGTTGTAATGAGGTCTGTAGCCAAGTGAACTTGGCAGAATCCAAACTGAGTATCAACGAGCAAGTTGTTGGTGAGTAAGTGCCATCTGCGCTGTTGACAACTCTTCATGTCTAGATGATGCTTCATCAGAGCTGAACTTCTGTTGTTTGTTCACCTTCATCTTCAACCTCATCTTCTCCTGCAGGCCCATCTGTCAATTTGCTTATTGAGTTCAACACATCAGCCGGGATTTTATGACCTCACTTGGGTGAGATCTCTCAAATCCAACAGAAAATTCTGTTCTGTGAGTTCGCCTCAATTCCGGTGCAGACGTAGCAATAAAATTCTGGCCGTCATCTTGCTACAGAATCAACGTTTTCAGTGATGGTAACTCTCTTTTGATTGTTATTTTATGGTGTTGGTTACAGTACTTTACTTCATAGAAAAAGAACACAATCCTGCAGGCTTGTGAGTGTCATGAAGACATCACCTTTACCATTGTGGCAGAGGACAAGTAATTCAATTGGCAGATGTTCCAGTACTGAGGTCTGGATCTTTGATCTGAACGTGGACAGCTACAGCACAATGAAATCTTTCATTCTCTCAAGACTGCGGTAAGGTGCTACACGATATGAATGTGATCAATCCTAGACAAGCACTCAACTAGCAGTAAATGCTCAACACAGTACTGCCTTTACATTGATGTTAATTTATTTTCTCAACAATCTTACTAGAAAGAATCGTAAATGTAGAAAATAGGGCAAGGCATACAAATGCAATGAAGAGTTCCTCATTACACATGCCTAATGCTGTAACTGACTCCAAGTACCAGCCTGCCTTTCCGTCATCTGTATTCTTACCAAAATAGGAAAGAAAACTAATACCTAAAATTTTCATCCAGCATTGTAAAATAACATTTGGGGAAAATAAAAGTTTAAATAATCCCAAATTAAATACAAATTATAGATTGACTGAAATTGCTTTCAAACAGCCTCAATTCCATACTTTTGGCAAGGAGCGGTTACATCTTGTTCTTTGGATTCGGAAACATATGTCGATCTCAGTATGAATATAATGCCATTTCAGTTCAAATGCCAACAAAATTAAATACTTCTGCCAAGATCCGGCACAAAAATTGCTAGACTGTTTGTGAAACAGGACAACTTTTTATAACTGTGAGCAGGCATCAGATCAAAACCAGCAGGCTGTGTGTGTTTAGATAAGGTAGAGGTTTAAGTGATGTATTGAATGGGAGTATACAAATTACGCAGCTCATTTCCCATGTTTATTTTGCAAAAAAATACCATAGTCCAAAACTATTCAGCAGGGTATGGTGATGTGATGCAGCACTTTCAGTTTTCAGTCTATTTCTTCTGAAACAATAATGATTTGAGGTGGGTTCAAAGGTGTTTTCCCTCATTAAATGTGTCACTGTAGAAGAATAAGGTTTGAAATATATACCTGTATTAAACAATCATTGAATGGATAATTTGATACTTGAAAATGGTCTGATCACTGGCATCGGTGATAAATGATCTTAGATTTGGGGTCGGGGGTATAATGTGGGTAATAGAAGTTAAGGCAAAATAATATCACTTTTATTACTTCCACTATAGCAGTAACTCTAAAATTCATAATCTTAATAAATGAACACTGAAACTTTCAAAACACTCAATACATAAATATAATGAACAGCAATAGATTGATGTCAACTAGTAACTTATTTGACCCACACAGAACTAATTTCTGCTAGTTAACCAAAACCATTCTTCAAGTTAAATGTTCAGTAGGGGCTCCATGGCTGACTTGGATGCCAAATACAATATGAGTTAAGCATTATGCTTGACATTTGAAAGCAACACAGGCATTTGACTATGGAAATCAGAGTTGACTGCCATTATCGTAGCTAGCTGGTCTCATACTTAAGAATATTTGGTGATAATCTTAAATTTAGAGTGTGGTGGTGATGGTGGGAGTGGGAGGTAGTGGGGTGGTGGTGAGGTGAGGGGAGAGGAGCACAGAGACAAAGACAAAGTCAAAGTCCAATGAAGAGCACAAAAGTCAGTGGTGATATTGAAGAAAATGACCTCGAAACCTCAATAGATCTTTTATAAATGCAGTTTTCATCATCCATACCGCTCTTCAATTAAAAGGTAGTAACTTATGTTGACATACGATTTTGAAGCAACCCTTCCAGCCAAGTATTTGTTTTCCTGGACAGTGACTAGTTCATCCCGAATTTCTTTTCCTTGCTTGTCAGTACATTGTGCAGATCAGTAAGATCGGGATTCTCCCAAAACAATTCTAAGTGCCAACTGGGAGAAACTCCTGCTGGGTTTTTTAGCAGGAGTTTTCAAAATGAATCTCCCACCCTCTGAGCACTGCAGAATGCCTCATGATGAAAGTCAGGAGCCAAGGCCTATTCCCACTGGAAAGGTCGGCAGCATAGTGCTGAATGGGCCACTGTGCATGTGCCAATCTATCAGCACTGAGATAAGCCCATGCTCAGTGGTCCCACATTGCCAACTTCCTGATCACTGGCCAGCTCAATCTTAGACCAACCTCACGATCCTGCCATGCTGCATCTCCGATCTTCCCACCTTCCTCCGATCGCTAGCCTCCCAGGCAGCTCCCGATATCCCTCCCCACCTCCACCAGCCCTGATCTCCCCAAACCTCTACCCCGCACTGGCAGTCCTAATATCCCTGACACCCCCTCCCACAGTCCTGAACCCACCTCTCCTCCCTCCAGCTCCAACCTCCATGGTGGCCCCCTCCCCAACCCTGATGGCCAGCCCAGTCAAAATAAAGGTAAAGTTTATTTATTAGTTGCAAGTAAGGCTTACATTAACACTGCAATGAGGCTAATGTGGAATTCCTCTGGTCACTACATACCAGCGCCTGTTTGGGTCAATGTGCCAAACTTAATCAGCCCCATCCTTCCCTCTATCACCAATCCCAAATATAGAGTGACAGCAAGTTCCCCCACCAATCTCCCCCCACATAGGCCCTGCCCCAGTAGGCCCACCTACTCTGGCTCCACCCCCTTAGCATGCTGCTGTCAGTGAACAATGCCATGGTGTTCCTTGGACATTGCCACTTTGCACTGCCAAACTGGCAATGCCCAGGGGGAACTCCACCTTAACCCCAACCTCCTAGGGGCCTCAATGGCCCCTTCCTTCACTCCAGTGGGGTCAGGCCACCAGGTCCTTGTTAGTAAAGAGCTATTGTAAACCCTATTGGAGTGAAACACTCCTGGCAAGGTGTGGAGAGAGAGGAGGAAGGGAGGGGATGGGGAGAGACTAGCGGGCCCAGATGCTTCAGTCCCGGGCCCGCTAATGATATTAATATTAGAATTATAGTATTTAAATCAGCTCTGCATCAATTTCTAGTGCACCGGGCTGGGCAAATCGCCTCCTAAATATATCGTCATTAATAAGGAAAGCCTGAAGGTTTTGACTCCACAGATGCGGAGGGTAATTATTGCACTGTCCTCCACTTATATCCTATTTCGGATCAGCTAATTCAGCATAGCCCATGAAATAAAGCCAGGACCTTCCAAAGGGTGCTTGTTTCAGTACTGCACCAGTTAGTACATTGGTGATGGTGCTTGGTGTAATAGCAATGAATAAAAGTATGTCTTGGTTAGAATGCATTTCATATGCAAGTTTCGACAATTAAAAGATTCCTTACAAGAGAATCTGTATCAATCAAATTATACAATCTACATCAATCAAGTTTGTATAATGATTGGCTAAAATTCACCAGATGGCCAATAATATAAAGCAAGTGGGCTGAACAGTTTATAGCATCAACAACATACACTTATATATGAAGTAAAATATTCCAAAATGCATTACAGGAGAGTAATCAAGTATATTTAATTCCAGAACATATAAGGAGACATTAGAATAGATGACTGAAAACTTGGTCAAAGAAACATCTGAAAGATGAAAAGAAGTTGAAAACATGTCGTGTCTTAGAAGGAATGATGATCACCAAGGATAGTAACAACAAAACTACTTATTTTTGTTATTACTATTTACAGATTGAGAATGGTACTACCGATTGTTTCAACTCCCAAGTCCTAGACTGCCAGGAAGATCTCATGCTCAGCCCTGGGATTTGTATGCTTTGGCCCACTTGACCAAACAGATCACTGAGCGTCCAAAACCTCATACCTTACAGGGGCCCACTACTACAAAACACAAACTGATTTCAGGGAATTTGAGAACTTAGGGCCTAGACAACTGAATGCATGGCAATCAATAGTTGAGTAAAGAAAATTGGGAATCAAGAATTGGAGATGATAGAAAAGAATCATATAATCCCTACAGTGCAGAAGGAGGCTATCGGGCCCATTTTGCCTGCAATGGCAACAACCCCACCAAGCTCCTACCTCATATCCCCATGTGTTTACCCTATTAAGGAGCAATTTTGCATGGCCAATCCACACAACCCACATATCTTTGGAGTGTGGAAGGAAACTGGAGCACCCAGAGGAAACGCACACGAACAAGGGGAAAATGTGCAAACTCTGCACAAACAATTACCCAAGGCCAGAATTGAATTCAGGTCTCTAATGCTGTGAGGCAGCAGTGCTAACCACTGTGCCACAATGCCATCCTGAGATTTTGTAGTATTCCTTGTTTTTCCGCTGTCCCTTGGAATTGGCGATGTCTTGCTCCCACCTTGATTGATGGTATTTTTGATGAGTGGGAAGATCCATGTCCATGGAGTGATTGTTGTTTGCTGACCACCATGATGATCCAGTAACAAGAGGTTTCCAAGATAATTGGTGGTCAAGCTCTCCTGTGAGTTGGCGTGGTCTTTGTAAAAATATTGTTATCTCTCCCAGTGAAAAGACCAATGTATGATCAGTTTTGGAGATTTGGAGGAGGTTACAAGTGATTACTACTCACCCAATGTCAAGGCCAACTTGCTCTATAGATAGAAAACAAAATTGCCCATCTTCTGGTGTCAAAGCTTTTCAAGATGCAGCTGGTCCAATTAATCATGGGGTGTACAAAGGAAATCACAAAAAGAATGTATAGAAGTATTTTTTTTGGTATCCCCCAGGAATGGAAGATCTA
The DNA here is from genome assembly GCA_024679065.1 of Sphyrna mokarran. Classification (NCBI taxonomy): domain Eukaryota; kingdom Metazoa; phylum Chordata; class Chondrichthyes; order Carcharhiniformes; family Carcharhinidae; genus Sphyrna; species Sphyrna mokarran. The sequence goes on from JAGIQG010000009.1 coordinate 40,225,311, forward strand.
GAGGGGTCGATGATTCCTTTTGTTTTGGGATTCTTTCCAGATTTTAAACTTATTATCTGATTCTATGTTTTCCTTAAAAGAAATTATCTCTGCACACACTTCGTGTGACTGGGGTTAACGATAACACCTCTGACAAGTAGCAGTTTTCTACACAAGATTTCATATTGTAGATCCCAAAAAGAGATCAATGAATGACATAGATTCAAAGTCCTTAAACCTTTTTGATCCTGACTTATGTTGATGTAATTTGCTTCCTGGATGTGAAAAATATGAAACTTTCTATTGTCCTGAATCTTGAAAGTGAATCTAGCAAAGCCTTGTTTGAGTACAGGATATGTATGTTCAGAAAACATTCTTACTTAACACTTTAAAGCCTGGAGTCGCATTGTCAAATCATTTACCTTTCATTTAGGGATTGACAATATTAAAAGCAATTCTTTATTCACTGCTTTTCAAAAGAAATAAGATACTTTTGAAAAACACATCTTATTGAACGTATACCACTATTCATCAACTGAAAAGGAAACCCAACACTCACCAGATTATCAATGTACCATACAAGAAGGGAATATCCATGCGTTTAATAGGGAATCATATGAATGATCCTAGATATTCTGCATTATCTTTGGTATACTTTTTGTATCAATTTGCCTTCCTCTCTGTTAGTGGTGCATATTTTATAAATCATATTGAGTCATATCCAGTGTGCAAGAAAGCAACAATAAAATCATCACTTTTAACATCAATAAGACATTGAAATTTTACCTTGCTTTTCAAACATAATTTTCCTCTGACAATAGTGTGAAAGGACATATGAAAATTCAAGGTGAAGAGACAGTTAATAGTATTGTAGGATACGGTTTCTTCCGAAGACTTTAGGCAATTTTATTAAATGCATTATCTGAGCTGATTTCCCCCAATATGCTTCTGTTTCGACTCTGCCTTTCAGAATATGTGAACACTATACCTTTTGTTTGGCATTTTCTGGGAAATTCAACCCTCTGCTGATACTTCCTGTCAGGTTTGTGTACTTCAGGATTTGCTAGGCTGCTGCTTCTGGGTGGTGACTTTCTGTATTGCTGACTGTGGTCTGTTGCTTTAATGTATAGCCTCCAGTAGCAATGCTGTGTTAAAGCCTTAAATCGTTCCAATCATAACCTCAGGCCAAACGGAAGATCCTATTATGCAGAAGAGAATTAATTACAATTAATTGAATGCAATCTTCTTTTTTTGAATAGCTCTAGGCAAATTGCAATTTACTTTTCAGTCTCAAAATCATTAAATTATTTGACTCATTAACCTCTTGTTAAGCGTCTCAATAATCTGGTTTCCTAACACTCACTCAGTAATTGTTACCAACAAATGTTCTAATTCTTTTCATTGGAAAATCTCTGCAATCAATGTATCTTTATGACTTCAATATTTTGAAACATGCTGAAAATAAATGAAAAAGTGGATCTCTATAAAGTACATTCTGTGTCGGCTTTGTAAGTGTGCCAACCCCAAAGTGTTTCATTTGCTAAGGTATTCAGCTAACTTATGAGCTGCAAGAATTTTAGAATTTCCTTAATGACCTCCTCAGGTTTAGTTACCTTAGTGCTAGGAGCATATTTTGCTCTAGTTGTTGAGCGTATATATCCAAAGTAGGGTTAAGTGACAACATTACAATGTTGATGTCATTTTTTTGATCTTATTGCGTGCACAACATCACTATGTCCTGATCCCACCCACCCAATATGGTCAGTGAACATCCGGAGAATACTGATTCAAATGATATTTAAAGTGATCCTCAGCTATCTGAATCTGTATACAGCTTTGGGAGACATTTTTCTTGCGTTAGTCTAATATTTTTGCACATTAAAAGGAGTCGTAGGGCCAGGATTTTCCAGCCATTCACTGAAATGGCCACTGCTGCAAGCAAGGATGGAATATTTGGCAATCAGCCAAATCTCCATTCAGTGATTTTGATTTAATTTATTATTATTAGTATACAGTGAAAAGTATTGTTTCTTGCGCTGCTATATGGACAAAGCATACTGTTCATAGAAAAGAAAAGGAGAGAGTACAGAATGTAGTGTTACAATCATAGCTAGGGTGTAGAGAAAGATCAACTTAATGCAGGATAGGTCCATTCGAAAGTCTGATGGCAGCAGGGAAGAAGCTGTTTTTTAAGTTGTTATGTGATCTCAGACTTTTGTATCTTTTTCCAGATGGAAGGTGGAAGAGAGTATGTCCAGGGTGCGTGGGGTCCTTGATTATGCTGGCTGCTTTTCTGAGGAGTGGGTCTAGAGAATTCCACTGGCATAAATGGCTGGAAGATTTTGGCCAAAAGTGTTTGTAGTTATTGTTCAGAACGTTGGAACACGAATAGGCCACACAGCCATTCAAAGCTGCTCTGACATCCAATACGATCATGGATGATCTGAATGTGGTCTCAGCTCCATTTTCCTGTCTACTCCCATAATGTTTGATTCCTTAGTCTAACAAAACCTGTCCGGAAAAGCCTTGAATAAATTAAATGACTCAGCCTCCACTGCTTTCTGTGGAAGGGAATTCAACAGACTAACAACCCGCTGAGAGAAAAGAATTCTTCTCAACTCAGTCTTAAAAGGAGGTTTCTCTTTTTAAAAATGTCTCCTAGTTCTAGCCTCCTTCACGTGCAGAAACATCCTCCCAATGTCCATTCTATCAAGTCCCCTCAGGACCTTATACGTTTCAATAAGATCACCTCTCTCATTCTTTTAAATTCCAGAGGTATAAGTTGAAGTTTCTTTATTAGAATCACAATTAGACTTACAATAATATTGTAATGAAGTTATTGTGAAAATCTTCTTGTCGCCACATTCCAGCACCTGTTCAGGTACATTGAGGGTGAATCTAGCATGGCCAATGCACTGAACCAGCTTGTCTTTCAGAAACTGGAGCACTTGGAAGAAACCCGCACAGACACAAGAAGAATGTGCAGACTCCATGCAGACATACACCAAATGCCAGGAATCGAAACCAGGTCGCTGTTGCTATGAGGCAGCAGTGCTAACCATAGGCCAATCTGTTCAACCTTTCTTCATAGGATAAGCCCTTCATCCCAAGAATGAATTGAATGAAACTTCTCTGTATGCTTCTAATGTTATTATATCCTTTTACAAATTTGTCATTGTGGTACTAAACTGATAGATGTCTTCAGATGAGTGTTTCTTGATGGGAGGCTCCCTTCAGGAACCCCACTCTGGAAGAGGAGCAGCAGCAGGGAATAGGGATTGACTGGCACATGGGAAAGTGCGTTGCCAGTTGATAATTCTCGGATATTTTCTAAATTAAGTCATATTACAGTCAGAAAAAAAGCTTACTAGTTTGTAGATCCCAGTGAGTAGGTATGACACACTCTGATTCCAATTCCATGCCCTCCTCCAGAAGTTTCCATTGAGAAATCTATGGGCTGGATTTAAGATGATGGTAGATGTCCAGTCAGTGTATCTGTACTTAGGGGTGACCTTCATTCAGTGATCATTGGAACAAAGGGCTGAATCTTGTTAATTGACTGCCACTGGAGCTGCCATGCTTATGAATGGTGGCTGTCCACTGCCGAGAACTGCCAGCCAATTGAAGGGCTGACAGCTCAGCAGTCTGAGTCACCCCAACAGCACCACCCGGAGCAGTGGCCAGGCTCGAGAAAGAGTACGCATCAATGGCCATGCATCTTCAGAATCAGATAAATTGTGTCTGAGACTCTGTGACAAGTTCAGGGAGGGAGGAGGCTGCTGAGGGCAGGAAGTGTGCTGCTCTGAAGATATAGGCCAAAGATTGTCCAAAAGGTGACCTCCCCCACTATGAGATTACTTGCAGCTTGGAGGTCTGACCCCTTCATACCACTGGTTGAATATCAGTGGAGGCTAAAAGAGGCCATTAGTTGACTACCTAAGTGACTCAGTTAGGCTCTGAGCAGGAGGGCCAATTGTCATCTTGGCTCCTGTGGCAAGATGGCATGGTAGCAGGAAGACAATGGCTGCCACCTTTCCTGTCTTCACCCTCACAGCCTGTCCCCAAAGGGCTGCTAAAATCCAGCTCTTTTTTTAAAATTCTATTCAAGGGATGAGAGAATTGCTGGCAAAGCTAACATTTATTGCTCAACACTTATTGTCCTCAATTGAGTAGCTTGCTAGGCTATTGGTGAGGACAGATAAGACCACAGTGCTATGGGTTTGAAGTGACACCTAAACTATGCCAGGTAACTGCAGCAGTAACCTAATGACAACGGTGAATCCAGTAGTCAACTGGTGACCTTTACTGAAGCTAAGACTTTTATTCTTTTTTATTGAATGAATTTGAATTCCCCAACTACAGTAGTGAGATTTGAATTCATGTCTCTGGATCATGTTGAGTTTTAAGTTCATTGATATGTTAATCAGTCGGGATTGATTGTAACCAATATGGTGGCACATGGAGTTTAATTAGAGATTTAGATAGATATGCAGATACACATGACCATGACAAGTAGCGAGTACCAGTCCAGGTTAGGCAGGGGGCTGATCTGTATGAAAAGCTCTTACTTTCTTCTTCTGTCTATTTTTGTCTTAATGCCTCACATTTAACAACTACTTAAACTACCCAAGAGTGTTAGCATGGATCTGTCTTTAGGAACTTCTCTCCACCACTAAACAAACTTTAAACTTTACCCATTTCAAACTGAATGTATGTTTATTCTGAGCACACTAATTTTTAAACAGATTCCTCATCTTAGGAGGGAGGAACTTCATTCAAAATTCATTTTGAGCCTTTTATTAACCCTGCCATTTGGAGATTATTGACACAAATTGGTGCGGCAAGCACCTCAGGTAACATTGCTGAATCTACTCTGTCTAATCCTTTCTGAATCTACCCTTTGGTTCACTCATGCCTTTGGAAAAGAAAATCTGCTATCCTTACCTGGTCTGGCCTACCTGTGACATCAGATGCACAGCAATTAATTGACTCTTCAATGCTCTCAGAAACTGAACAATTAACAGTACCACAAAGGATACTTTTATCTGGAGTTGGCAAGTGGAGTCAGCTACTTCCCAATACTGGTGATCTTGTTTGTTCATTGCTTTTTCAACTCAAGCATCATCTTAACTAGGTGTTCCTTGGAAGTACTACTTCTTTCAATGATGGGCCTTAATATAAGAGATAGGTGTAAAATTGGGTGTCCAAATTTTATTATGGCTTCTATGTTGGACTTGTTGGACTCCTCTTGTTGGACTTGTACTTAGATTATATTATGAGTACTTACATGAATTAAATGGCCATTCCCTAGTTTAGTCATTTTGTGGGATTTCAAATACAAAATTGGCAATTTGACCACACAGGTGAATAGACTGTCTTACTGATTTTGTCTTGGACTTTCTGGAAAATTTGTATGACTTCTAGTGTTGATCTCAGCACCTCCCACATGCAAGCTTTTTATTGCAGATTCATTTATCAGCGGAATTTAAATTCCTGGCAGCTGTGGTAAAAGTTGAATTCATGTCTTTTGATGTATAATCCAGGCCCTGAATTACTTGTCCAAACACACCCACTCTGTTGTCACATCATGTCAGAAAGCACAGCAGTACTTTAAACTGAACTGATGAATGCTAGCTGGAAAATTCCTGACTGAACCACCAAAGGACTAAAGAGGCTGAGATGCAGATGAAGCAATAGCAATTCAGTAGCAGCACACAAAATGTCCCCTTAATATGTTACCCAATTTAGGGATACCATCTTGCAATTTTTAAAACTATAGTGTGAGAAGTTATTTGGGTTTCATTTTAGCTAGAAGGTAGAGGACTGGGTGGGATTGTTGTCAGTCCGGCTCAATGGGCTGAATTGTTTCTTTCTGCATTGTCACGATTCTATGTGGCAAAATGAGTTCATGATAGTATTTAAAGAAAACAGTGATTTTCGTGGAAGATAATTTAGCTGCAGTTTATGAACAGTGAATTTGAGAGAACAGCCAAGAAGCCATTTCCTATGTTACTGTTCCAATTCTACCTGAAAATAAGAGGTAACTCAGAGAAACCTCCAGCCCTCTGTCTTTAAAGGAATTCCAATTGTCCTCTGCTAAATTGTTGTGGACCCTTCCCAGTTGCTTTACATATACTGCCCTTGATCAGGAAAGTTTAGACTAATTTTAATAGAATGATCTATTTAAATACATTTATAAAATGTCATGGGGCATATGCATGGCTTGAATATTGGAAGATTCACCCAAGAGAAGATCTATACGTTAACATTCCCTATCTCTAACTGTTGAAAACATAGAAGAGTGATGACTGGGCATGGTAGTTCTTACCTGTCTCCCTGGCATCAACTTAGCAAGTCACAGTACATGTACGGCTGAGGAATTACATAGGGATGTAGCATTGCAAACTTCCCAGCCAGTAAACCATCTCTAGCAAGATGTTGAGTACATTTAATCCCAAAATGCCTTTGACCTCATTAGGTTAGAATATCAGAATGTAGAGCTTCATTATTTCCCTTTCAAAAACCACCCTTTAGGAAATGCCAAGTTCATTCTGATATGTCTAGATCAGAGGAGATTATTGGTTATTTCCTGTATGATGTCAGACCATTCTCCAAAATCACTTTCCACAACAATGATAGGCTGAGCTGCCATCTCATCTTGTAATGTTCACACTTGTGGCACCCAAAATACATGAAATCAATTTCAGGATATCTTTCATTTCAATATCCACAACTCCTGAGGCATGTGAAGTATCACATCACTTCTATTAATGATTCTATTTAAAAACACTTAAAGTGGTACTACCACTACCACTACTGCCACTACTACTACTACTGTTAATGCTACTGCAACAACAACATCATCTTCCTCGCCACTAACCGCATACGCAAGTCTTCCAGAATATGACACTGCCCCAGACAAGTTCACCAGTGGAGGTCAGGAAGCCTGCAGGTGACCCCAGTGCTGGAACTTCAACTTGGGTCAGGGTACATCAAGCAGAAAACAACTTAAATTTATTTAGTGCCTTTAATGTATTGAAATGTACCCCAAGGTGCGTCATAGGAGCACTACAAACAAGATATGACACCAAGCCGCATAAGATATGGGCTTGGCCAAAGTGATTGGTTTTAAGGAGTGTATTAAAGGAGGAAAATGAGGTAGAAAGGCAGAGAGCTGTATGAAAGATGTTTCGGAGCTTGGGCCAAGACAACCGAAGGCATGGTCACCAATGGTGGAGTGATGAAAATTAAGGATGCAGAAGAGGATGATGCACAATTAGGAGGATTGCACAGACCTTAGAGGGCTGTGCAGCTTGAAAGGATTACAGGGATGGATGGGAGAGGAGGTGAACTCGTGGAAGGATTGGAAAACAAGAATGAGAATTTTAAAATCAGTATGTGGTTTGCACTAGAGCCAGCAAGAGCACAGCAGTAATAGTTGAACAAGACTTGCTGCAAGTTAAGACACAGGCAGCTGAGTTTTGAGTGCCTCAAGTTTATGGAGAATAGTAAGTCGGAGAGTTTTAGCAGTAGATGAGCTGAGATGGGTGAAGTAGGGATATATTATGTACATGGAAATGGACATTCTTAGAGATGACCTTAGTGAAAATGTAAACTTCTACTTCTAAGTGTATATAAAAGTCATATGAGGAGGTTTTTTTTATACATAGTGCTATCAAGGAATGTAAATGAATCCTTGGGTTAGAAAAAACAAAACATTCAGAATTTATTGAATACAATGTACCAACCCCTGGATTTATCGAGTACATTTACTGCAAAAAAAAACATGAACGAGCACTCTCCAGAAGTACAAGTTGACAAAAATCAAAGAGAAACAGCCAGCATTTACAAACAATAGGTCAAGCGTGACAAATCCTGGCTGATGTTTCTTTGCAGTACTGAGGGAGTGCTGCAAAGTTGAATGTTCCCTCTTTTGTATAAGATGTTGAACTGAGATCTTGCTTTCCTTTGCAGGTGGATTTTAAAATTCTACAATACTTCTCAAATAAGAGCAGGGAGTTTCCTGGCCAACATTTATTCCTCAATCAACATCAGTAAAACAGGTTATTTGGTCAGTATCTCAGGTTCCCTATGTGCAAATTGGTTGTCATGTTTCTGACATTATATCAATCACTTCAAATTATATAATTAGTTATGAAGCATCTCGAGATATGTGAGTTCATAATAGGTGTTATATATTCCTTTCATTTTGTTTATACCAAGATTAATCCTTGTTTCTGTTATTGAACATATCTCATTTTAGTCGTTGCATTGTGGTAATGATGTTCATTAATTATTTAATATTTTATGAAGGCCAGCACTGCTGCAATATTATTTTTATAATTATTTTTTCATTTACAATACCCCATTTGAATGCATTTTCTTCTCCAGTTAAGTTCCTTGGTTTTCCATGTAATTCATCAATTGAGAGGGTGGATAAATGCCCATCTGCTAGAAGTTATAAAATGTACAAATCTCGAGTTGTCCTCATCTCCTTCCTCTTTCTGGACAAATAAATGGCTTCCAATTAATATCTCCCTCTGGTGGCTCAAATAAGACCAGGGACCTCTTGTGGAGAATCAGAGGCAGCAACCAACATTTGCACAGCACACAGTGACATACTGATCATACCCACTTCATACTTAAACAATTACATTTCTAATGATAAAAATCAAATTACTGTGGAAGCTGGAATCTAAAACAAAAACAGAAACTGCTGGAAAATCTCAGCAGGTCTGACAGCATCTGTGAGGCGGGAACAGAGCTAACATTTAGAATTTGGATGATTATACATTAGAACTAAAGAAAACTGGAAATAGGATGCTGTTTATGCTGTTGTAGGAGGGGTAGGTGGGTGAGGTGTGTGATGGAGCATTTTGGGCTGGATAGAGGGCCTGCAATAGTTTTTAAATTTCTAATCCATTTTGACTTTGATAATCTCAGTCAAGGTAGCGATGTGTGCTACAGTTATGATCAGTTCTCCTTTAAGAAGTCTCACAACACCGGGTTAAAGTCCAACGGGTTTATTTGGTAGCACAAGCCACAAGTTTTCAGAGAACTGCCCCTTCATTAGGTGAGTGGGAATTTTGCTCCCAGTGCTTCCCACTGGGTGCCATGGCTTCTATTCTCTGCAGAGCTGAATAATTTATGTTAATCCTAATTTGAATACAATTTATATTCCATGAGCAGATTCAAAAATGTATGGGTTGAGTTGATTGGCTATGCTAAATTGCTCCTTAGTATCAGCATTAAGGTTATAAATATGTGAGATTTCAGGGATTATTGGCAGTACAAGCTTGATGGGCCAAATTGTTTTCTTCTGCATTGTAGGGATTCTGGGATTCTATGACTGAAATCTCTGGGACCACAACAACTCTCTCCCCCAAAAGGAGTGGTTCAGTCGAGAGGGGTTCAGTATAGCTTCCCACTTACAGAGAGCTGGTAGTCCGACTTCGCTGGAGTGAAGGGGAGACTGCTCGGGGCATTCCAGAGGGTCAGGTGCTGAAGGGAGTGCCCCTAGACATTGCCATCTTGGCACTGCCAGCTTGGCACTGCCAAGATTGCCAGCCCAAGAATCAACCTGCCAATGCCCAGGGGAAATCTTGGCATGATCTACCAGGACAGTGCTAAGGGAATGAGGCCCAATTGGGATGGGGGTGCAGGGTGGGATGTGAGGGATCCTGCTGCCATTCTGCATATGGACTGAGTGACAGAGGGAGAGAGGCCAATAATCAGGGCTGAGGATGGGAAGGACGTTGAGGTGGGCTTGGGGCAGGGGGCGCAGTGGTGACAGACATGCTTGAGAGGCCAATGACTAGGCCATGAAAGGTCCAGCAATGTGGGGGTTGCAGAGCTGGCCAGCAATTGGGAGGCTGGCAATGTAGACTACTATCCATGCACTGATTTCGGCACTGACAGTTCAGATCATACACAGTGGCCCAGTCAGTGCTCTGCTGCTGGCCATTCCAGTGGGAATAGACCCTGCCCACTGACTTTTGGACTGATTCACGTTGAGACACTCTGCAGTGCACAGTGTGGGAGGTTCAGTTTGAAACTCCCGCTGAAAAAACCAGCAGGATTTACTCCAGTTTTTACATGAATTTGACACTTAGATTTTTTTGGGAATGTTGTTTCTCACCGCCCCCGCCCACCCAGCCTCCACCCCCATAGTTTTACATGGGACTGTTCTGTACAGGCTTGCTGCTGTTCCATTGGTGTGGCCATTTCAGCAATCTTGTTCTGGTATGTAATCTTAGTTTCTTGTTCTATTTGAATTGCTAATTCTGTAAACAATTTCAATGATTTTAACTCTAGAGCTGGTTTCTCATTGTCAATTTTCCTTCCTCAAACTCTTATTCTCCTGATTCAATTCTGCACTGGAATTGTTCTTATTTTCTACCTGCTTTTTCAAGGAATTTAGTTTAATAAACTACATTGTCTATTTAATTTCTCCTTTTATCTTGTTGTTTTAATACCTTGTCTAGAGTTTTAATTATTTATGCTGATTCCTCTTCATGTTCAGTAGTTCTTAGTTTCTTTTGAAATGTTTAGTTTCCATATTTATTCCAAGGTGAATCCTGCGTGCTCTTACTGGACATACATTTTCACAAATGGAAAATTCATTTCTTGTTGCCTTAAAATCAGCTAAACCCTATTTGGTTTCACTGTTGGTCAGGTCTGTTCTCTGACAAAGTGCTGTCTTGTTTCATTCTGCAATTCCCTCACTGTCCTTCATTTGGTCATTTATTGTACTTTATTGTCCTCCTTTTGGAGTTTTGCACTGTCCTCCCTCTGAGATCACACGCTGCCTGTTTCTTGATGTTGTTAATGCCCATGGACCTTTTATCTTGAGAGTTATCCTCTATTCAGAGTCTTCTTCACTTTTCCTGTCCATTGCTCTCTTGTTAAATGCATTGCCATATTAAATGTATTATCTCTTTAAATGCTGCCTTTCTTTACTGCTGTAAGCAACAACTTGTTCTCTGTTTTCTCGCTCTTTTGAAGCCTTGGCATGAACCTGCTGTTCCTCTTTTAAACTTTTAAAGTTCCCTTACAAATGTAAATCTCTCCCAGCAATCTTTGCTGTTTTTTCCTCTCTGGCTGTTTGGAGAGTCGATTCTTCTCTTCCTTTTAATATACCATTCTTTTTATATCAATTTCACTGGAGACTCAGCATCTTCAAAATCAAAAGAGCCGTTAATTTCAAAGCTAACTTGTTTAAACAGAATTTGGGGACTCCTACCTGCTACAAAACACGAGGGTTTAGCTGCTGCAGTCCTTCAGTGCAGGGACCACTACATAGAACCTTTGCAGGCTCTGCTGTGATTGGGAGCCTGGCAATCTCAGCGCCTTTATTTTCCTGTGACAAGTCCAGCAGTTCCTTGGGCTTTTTTTCTCTTTTCAGTTCAAACACTGCTCTTTGAGTTTGCTTCTCCTTTTTCTGCGAGAAACTTTGCAGCAACTCTCTGGGTGGAATTTTCCCATGCACCTGAGAATTGTAGTGGGAGGGACACAGACCATGCAAACATCCGTTGGCTTCGGGTGGCATTTTCCACTCGAATGTGGCTGGAAAATCCAACCCTTTGTCTTAATTTCAAACTTAAGTTCTGCTTCCTCTTACATGTCAAGTCATAGCTTTTCTTTCTAAAGGTGCCTTTCTATGCATTTCTAAACCTCTGGCTCGCTGGCATGTCTGCCTCATGGTTTGGCAATATCTCAACACCTTACTGAATCTATTCACCCAAAGACAAGCAGTCAGGTGAACACATTTTCTCCAAACTTTGATTAAAACAGGATAATCCCATTTGTCGGGCCAGAGACTGCATCATCATTATCCATGTCATCCTCTTGGCCAAATGTAATGATGCACACTTACAGACTTTGCAAGAACACAAAAGTTACTATAATAAGGAAAAAAACTGTGCAGAGGCATGCAGCCCCATCCCCTGAACCTCCACTACTCTAGATCAATCTATTGGCTGCCCCAGTCCCCTTATGTAGTCTACAAGTCTTCTGTCTAAGTAAGGATTCCATCCCTTGGGTGATTACCTATTGTAATCTCAGTTGGTTCCTCAAGCCAAGTGATCCTCTTCTGTTGTGTTGCCCTTAAAAAGGCAATCACTGCACACAGAGGCCACAATATTACTGGCTTGCTTCACCCAGCAATGAGGAATCAGGATTGCACCCAATTTCTAGGCTGTTACAATCTCACCAGCACTAGATTCTTGGTGTAGTCATACTCTTGCCCATTTCTATTGAGAGACTAGATAATTTATTTAAGTGTATTTAAATAGGGATTTGAATGGTATTAGCAAGGCAGGGACACAAGGATTCAGGTCCACTTGACTTTGTGGCCTTGCCAGGAAAAATTCTCTCCACCAAGGAAAACACCTGCTCCTCACAAATGCAGAATAGCATGTTTGCCTCATTCTAGTGGTTGAGGGCAAGGGGGATGCCCCTTCGGCAGTTCCAGACTGACAGTGCCAGTCTGGCAGCTTGGTACTGTCAGCTTGCACCTTGGCATTGCCCTTTGGGCACCTTGATATGTTCCATTGTGCAGTGTCAGAGGTAGGACCTTAAAAAGTGGGGCTAATGGGGAGCCAGGCCAAAGCAGCCGAATTGGCAAAGGAGGGGGTCCACTGCCCCCTGCCTGAGATCAATGGGGGAGAGAATTGGACCCACTGCTGCTCTGCCTGTGATCAGTGGTAGGAGACAGAGGGCATGCTGCCCCTCTGCCTGCGATCGATGAAGGGCACAATTGATCTGAGTGGTGGGGTGGGCAACAAGATTGATATTTCTGAGCCATGGGGGGTGCCTGATCAGCCGTGGACTGGAGCGTTTGGGACCATCTGCAACACCAGAGACTTGACAGCACTCTCTCGCTCAGAAGCCTGCACATGTGCAATGGCTCCATCTGCTGCTTGGCTGAGCTGGCTGGTGGGGAAAGGCCCACCTACTGTCTCGAGTAGCTAGAAAACAGTCAAGCCCATTTTGTTATGCACAAAGTGCATAAGACTGGGAGTAAAGACTCACCCAAAGAAATGAATCTGCAACTCTCCCATTTTCACGCTAGCTGCACATTTAGAATTCTTTTCATAAAATTCCACTTCCCCCCCCAACCCCCACCATGTGTACAAGGAGAAATGATTTCAGATAGGTCCCTTTCATCAGACATGATCAAAGCTATGTCTTAAATCTTGTTTTTTTTTTCTCTTTACAGATGCTAATTCACCTGCTGAATAACACCTTTTGAAATATTATTCATATTTGAAGGTTAATTCTGTCTTTAAAATCTGTCAAGTTTAATGATGTAATTAAACATTCTTGCTGCATTGCTGCTAATCATTTAATCAGAATGATCGGAAATCCTAAATGATATGTGGATTGTCATATTAGCAATCTTATAGTTGACAAGGAATGTTAATAAGTGTTAGAACATAAATGAAACCACAGATTTTCATACTTAGATGTCATGGAATAATGTAGTGCTGTGTTTTATAAAAACACTAGGTTCCCGTTTTGTATCAGCTGGCAGCAGCACAAAGTGAAATCTGAAAGGCCTTCTGGAGTTGATGGTGCTAGCTTTCACTGTGACAGTTTGAGAATGGAATAGCATTAAAGCACCAGAAAATGATTATTTTATAGATCTTTAAATTGGAGCAAAGTGGATTTTATGCAAGTAAATACAATATTAAAACTCATTAACATATATATTTAATAAGAAATAGGATACTTCTGATGTATAAACATAACTCCCAGAGAATCAATATTCATTTGAGTTGATCATGATGAGGGATAGTAGCATTACAGAATACAACAGTTCTCTACACATTGCATGTGACTGCATCGATTACTCAAAGAAATTAAGCTTGTATAATTTTATTTATTCATGGAATATGAGGATTACTGGCATTTATTACTCACTGCCAGTTAGCTTTGAGAAGCTTGTGATGGGCCTTCTTGAACTATCAGTCTGCACTGATGTGATATTTTCTTTTCTTATACCAATTGACCTTCAAGGTTATTTAATAAAAAGTTAGAACCATTTTTAATACCAAAACTTAGTTTGATAGATGGTGGAAGGGTGACTTAGGAAGTCAGCCTGCTTCTTATTTAATATCCCAAGCTCAGAGAACACAGCTGTAAAATGACAATGGTTTCAAACAGTTTGTTTCAAAGTGCTTCTTGGAATAAAGTTAAATAACACAGTTATAGTACAAAGAATTGCTACCATATTCCTAACATTCATAAACACAACATTATGCTTGGCGCATTTCATCCAGGAACTGATTAGCTGACTCACATTTCGAGGTTTTACAAATATCGATCCTGATATTTACTGTGGAAATGTGTTGGGAGTGCTGGGTGCCCAGGTGAGTAGTGGATGCAATATCATATGTGAAAACCAGAGGTAAGTTCAACATGTCCATCAGTGGCTGAACTAGCTCATTATTATTTTACTTCATTTTGGTGGACAATATATAGTGGCAAACATGACATGTATCCGTATTCCAAGGTCAGATCCAAAAATGGAATTTGGAAGAAGAGGAAGGAAATTTCAGGAATGGATTAGAGATGTGCAAAGGTTATGTTTCATTTTTCAAGGCTATGTGTCCTTTAATGGGCTGCCAATGACAGTGAAGAGCTGGATAGAGATAGTGTGCCCCAAGAACTCATGGTAAGAAACCTGCCAGTGAAACAAAAGCATTTCAGGTGGTGGTCTATGTGATAAGCAAGGGAAGCATAGTCCTGGATTCAGTGCAGGAAGAGCTTTAACTATTTCTTTCAGTGCACTCTCACATGCATATCTATCTATCCATCATTGCCCACACTTATCCTTGTGGTCTGGCACGGTATCCCGATCACCACTCTCACCAAATACACATGGTCTTTTGGAAGAATATTCTGCTTTGTTCTACACCTGCTTTTTTTTTTCTCCTGAAGAAGGGAGCACAGAACATGAGCAAAAGAGAACCAAGTATGGGTCTTTGCACATTTGAGCTCAAGTGCAGAAGAGGATTGTCAATAAGACAGAATTAGGCCACTTAGCCCATCAAGTCTGCTCCATCATTCAATTATGGCTGATACTTTTCTCATCCCCATTCTCCTGCCTTTTCTCCATAACCCCTGATCCCCTTATTAATCAATAACTTATCTATCTTATCCTAAAGGCACTCAATGGCCTAGCCTCCACAACCTTCTGTGGCAAAGAGTTCCACAGATTTACCACTCTGGCTGAAGAAATTCCTCCTCATTTGTTTTAAAGGATTGTCTCATTAGCCTGAGGTTGTGCCCTCTGGTTCTAGTTTTTCCCCCTACTACTCCTCTCCATATCCATTCTATCCAAACCTCAGTATCCTGCAAGTTTCAATAAGATCACCCCCTCATCCTTCCAAACTTCAAGTATAAAGTCCTTAATCGTTCCTCATACAATCAGCTCTTCATTCTTGTGAACCTCCTCTGGACCATTTAAGACCAGTACATCCTTCCTTGGATATGGGGCCCAAAACTGTTCACAATACCCCAAATGGGGCCTTACACAGCCTCAGAAGTTATCCCTGCTTTTGTATTCTAGCCCACTCAACATGAATGCTAACATTGCA
Source organism: Sphyrna mokarran (assembly GCA_024679065.1). Classification (NCBI taxonomy): domain Eukaryota; kingdom Metazoa; phylum Chordata; class Chondrichthyes; order Carcharhiniformes; family Carcharhinidae; genus Sphyrna; species Sphyrna mokarran. Next base: position 40,240,892 of record JAGIQG010000009.1, read on the forward strand.
TTTGCTTTCCTAACTGTCAACTGAACCTACAAGTTAACCTTGAGAATCTTGAAGGTTACCAAATCCCTTTATGCTTCTGATTTCCTATGCATTTCTCCATTTAAAAAATTGTCTATACCACCATTCCTCCCTCCAAAATGCATAATCTCAGTTTTCCACATTATATTCTGTCATTTCTTTGCCCTAACCTCTAAAAATTCAAATCCTTCTGCAGCACCTCCCACCCCCACAATTCCTCAATATTACCTGTCCCTCTAAATACTATTGTATAATCTGCAAACTTAGCAACAATGCCTTTAGTTCCCTCTTCCAAATCATTAATGTATATTGTAAAAGTTGTGGTCTCAGCACTGACCCCAGTTACAACACTAGTCATCACCTGCCATTCTGAAAGGGACCCCTTTACCCTCACTCTCTGCTATCTGCCAGTCAATCAATCTTCTATCCATGCCAGGATCTTACTCTTAACATCATGGTTTCTTAACTTATTTAACAGTCTCCTATGTGGCACCATGTCAAAAACGTTCTGGAAATCTGAATAAATTATGTTCACTAGTTTCTTATCTAACTTCCTTGTTACTTCCTCAAAGGAACACTAGTAGATTCATCAGTCAGGACCTCCGTTTGACAAAGCTATGTTGACTCAGTCCTACTTTATCATGCATTTCCAAGTACTGCACATCTCATCCCTAAAATCTTTCCAAAGACCAAAGTTAAGCCAACAGCCTTACAATTTTCTGTTACCTCCATCCCTTCAGTCTTGCATTAGCTATTTTCAGTCTTCTGGGACCCTCCTGCCTACCATGACAGAAGTTTAACATCCCTGGCTATTGCAGATAGGGAGCTTCCAGTTACCTAGTGACACAATTAAATGTCAATAACCCACATGCCACTTCAAACTCAGTCATGGTCACAACAACAAGTGAATTGAAGTACATAAGAGCATAAAAATTCAGAGTGGGAGTAGGTGATTCAACCCACCAAACCCATTCCACCATTCAAAAAGATCATGGTTGATCTGATTGCACCCTTAACTCCATGTCCCTGCCTGTACCCCATAACCTCCTTCAGTAAGATGACTAAAATTGGAAACAATTCTATGTGCCAATACCCTTTGCAGTTATAGTAAGACTTCCTACTTTTATATTCCATTCCCCTTACAATAAAGGCCAATTTATTTGCCTTCCAAACTACTCACTATACCTGTACACTGACTTTTTGTATACAACTACATCCAGATCCCTCAGTATTCCAGCATTCTGTAGATTCCCTCTACTTAAATAGTATTTTGTTTCTCTATTTTTCCCATCAAAGTGGACCACCTCACATTATACCCCATTTTCCAAATTTGTCTACAGTCATTTCAACTATCTGTACATCCTTTTGCAGACTTTTTGTGTCCACCTCAAAAACTTGCTTTGTTACCTATCTCTGTATGATTAGTCATTTTGGCTATAATGACAATCAGTACATTCATCATCAATATAGATCTGTTACAAGTCTGCAGAGACAAAGTCCCTTCACCAAAATCCCTATTTTTAGCAGGAGTGCACAAAGTACCAACAGTCTACCCCTCCAGATATACCAAAGACACACTCCCAGTTAAGTATAAAGCAAAGACTTCCTGATTGGCCCATTGATTGGATTTTAATCAGGGAGTTCATACTTCAATAGGCCAATGTCAATGGCCTAATTGAAGTCATTACAAGATTGTAAATAGTTGAGTCCCGACACTGAATTCTATGGCACCTTACTGATTACAGCTTGGCAACCTGACAATGATCTATTTGCTTCCTGTTAGCCAGGCCTTTTTCCTTGTTGATATGTTCCCCCCAACACCATTAACTTTTATCAAATGCATTTTGGAAATCTAAACACTGCATCTACTGGTTCCCTTTTAATATGCTGCTTGCCACATCTTCAAAGAATACTCAAATTTGTCAAACACATCACATAGTTGATTTAATGCTATGCAAGTTGATGGAAACTGTCTTGTCCCATTTTAAAGCACTTTATTGCTTACTGGACCTGTTGTCTTTGATAATTCGAATCCTTTGGTCTACTCTTGCTTACCCATGGTTTACAAAGTGACTCACATAATGAGCTGAGAAACTGTCCTTGTCTGTCCTGTTAGAAATGTTCTGCCCAGGTGATACTGAGGGAGTTAATGCAAGGAGTGAATTTTGGATGTTTCTCTGTTGGACAATCTCTCCCATCCATTGTCCCTTGGGAGCTTTGCTGCTCCCTACTTGCAGGAACTGGGATATACTGGGCCGCTTCACCTTTGAGGTTGAGATCAGGGTGTGTTGGCCTCTTCACTGTTACAATGAATTGGAGCTTAGCTGCTTCCTTCTGCAGGTTGCTAGAGCTTTGCAGTTTCTTCTGTAGGTGCCAACCTTGTCCTTCTTTGCCTAAAGAGCAGCAGCCTCTGTCATTCATGTTGGATGAGAGTCACCTCTTGCCACTCCTCTGGGAAGTGGTTTGGCCCCTTCTTGGTGTTTTGTGTTTTTTGCTTTTCTTCACCAGCTGTCAAATCCCTGGTGGATCATCTGTTTGCCCCTCCTCCCTTGATTTGGTCTGCTGAGGAGCATGAGTTTTGGGAAAGGCAGTTCTGGTGTTTGATGGTCCACTGCCTCACTCTTTTCCTTTCTCTTGTTTCACTGTCTTCCTTTGTCCCTTGCTGCCTACTGGAGGCCTTGGTAGGTGCAAGTTTACAAATCTCCTTGGTGATGGTCAGACTCAGCATTGCTTCTGTTTGCCCTCCTTGGTATTTGCTGCCTATGCATAATTGAGGCAGTGTTTTGGGCAGGTTTTGCAGAGATGGCCGGTCCGCCACACAGGTTGCAGTATTTAATCTACTGCCACCATTTGCCTGATGCCCTTTCTGCCTGCAGTTCTTGCAAATGACAATGCTGCAGTTGGTCACCATTTGGCCAGTTGACATACCTGGTGAGAAAGGTAAGCACATCAATGATAGAAGCATGGGATTGTAGCGGCCCATAGTCACCACATGGTCCTATTGTAATGACAGAGCAAACAACAGCTCCACCATAAGGATTCTCATTTATGACAGCTTTCTCTTCTCCTCCAACACTTTGAGGAATTTCATGAATGCTGCAACATTCTTGAAGCTCATGTCGAAGTATCCGGTGCTGGGGAAGATTGCCCACAGCTTCAAAATTCCAAAAGGATTCGCTGAACAAAGAAGGCACAGTCAATGGGTGTACCTCTTTCACTGTCTTTCACCACCACCCTAACAGTGGTGGTAACACCCAAACCAGTACCCCATGGTTTGGGGCTTGATTGGTTGCAACCATCAACTCTTCAGTTTTCCGATGTTAAGCACTGAATCCCACTAAAGGAAACAATGCAAGGAAAGCTCCGAATACCTAAGAGCAAAAGATTAAAGCCTTCACTGAAGCCCCATTAAAAAGGAAATGAAACCTACAAAAAATAACATAGCCTTACACACACCCATGCTCTCTCCCCTGTCAGGTAAGTCAGTTGATGTATTACACCATTTTAGTGATTAGCCTATCTGCAGCCTCTAACTCCCAAAATGTGTTGCAGCAAATAACTCAATGCAGTTACATGAAATAGGTTGGAGCTGAATTCTTGTCATTGTTGCCAGTTTTAACCTCCACTCATATCTAATCCCTTGCACCCCTCTAGGTTAAAGTTCCCCTCACTGTTATACAAATTATCTCCCAATTGAAAATGTGCACTTTACTTTTATATTTTTACTTTTATCTTTTCAGGACCTCTTAAGTTGGACTTTGTGAGGAAATTCGATATGCATTGCCCAAAGGGATGCCTTTTCCTTAGGCTGGTAAATTGTTACCCTCCAAAATATTCCTCTTCCTTTTGAACTGGTCATTTAAAAGAAATTCATTTTTCTACTAAAGAATATAATGTAAACTATTTATTTTTCTTAACTATCTGCCTTTTGTAGGCCTCAACTAAGTTACAGGCTTGAGTATTTGTATGCAAAATAGAAATATTTGGAAGGAGGTTTCACTGGTATGATTTTTATATTAGAAATTGGCTGACAAAAGCCACATAATCAATAAAACATGGAATTTTCTGATTTCTTTTCAAGATATTGTCTGGGCAGGAAACACAGAGAGCAGCCTGCTGGCTGCCTTGCTGAGTTTTCCCATCATATTTTTGAACACTTTCGGGAAAAAAGTGAAGAGGCGAGTCCCATAATGTCGGGCTAGTGGGAGTGGACTCATTCAGAGCTCATCCCACCAGCAACCTCAGCATCTGGATGTAAAAGATTGAAGTAAAATTAGGAACAGAATTCCTCATGCACAGCAAACCCACACATCCCAAACCTCCCCATTAGCAATGTCATGGGGCAGTGCCCAGGCAAGACCCTCACCATCCTGGGGGCTATACTTAACTGGGCACCCCCAGTTGGTTCTGTTCACCATGTCCCCGTTCTTAAAAACCTGACTGTATTCTGAGCGATGTGCCTTCATTCAACCAGGGCTAGGACTTCTTACGTACAGAGATTTTAAAGCAGGAAGACTCACTAATTACATTAAAATGCATTTGAATGGGGTTAGCATCGTTGCGTGGCAGAAATGTCATTATTTCACTGGGTTGTGAGTTGCATGGACAATCAAGCAAAGAAATCTCAAATTCCATTTGCATAAAAGCCATTTTAGGATGCTCCTCCATTCTCTGTGCCCACTACCATTCCAGCCTACCTAAAAATGGGGATGGAAAATCCAGACCCCTCCTCCACCCACCCCCATGGTTAATATTCTATTTCAATAGCAGATTCAAAAACAAATCTACTTTTTTTCCTCCAGGAAAACATCTTTGTGCTTTAGGTGAAAAATACGTTCTCCTTATGGAGTATCTGATGGCTAAAAGCTGAACCCACGGGAAAGTGTATGAATATGTGTGAGAACAGATGTTAAGTAACAATGCTCACTTTCCAGGCCTTTGAGAGAACTACAAAAGGTTGCATATGCCCATGGAACTGTATACCAAGAGAAAAGCAAATCTCAGACACCAATTCCCCCCATCAATGGTTCAGCAGAATTGCAGCAGTCAGAGTGAGAAATGGCTTGGGTGGTATTTCAACCGATACTTTTTTATTTTCAAGTGATTTTCACTGGTTAGGCCAGCATTCATTTCCCAACCGTAATTTTCCTTGAGAAGATGGTGGTAAGCTGCCTTCTTGAACCACTGCAGTCCATGTGGTGTCAGTACACCCACAGTGCTGTTAGGAAGGAGTTCCAGGATTTTGACTCAGTGACAGTGAAGGAACAGTGATGTATTTCCAAGGTAGAATGTTGAGTGATTGAAGGGGAACTCACAGCTGGTGGTGTTCCTATGTGTATGTGCCCTTATATTTTAGATCATAGTGGATATGGGTTTGGAAGGTGCTGTCTAAGGAGCCTTGATGAATTCTTACAATGTATCTTGTAGATGCTAAACACTACTGCTACTGAGGTAGTGGAGGGAGTGAATGTTTGTGGAAGGGATGCCAAAAAAGCAGGTTGCCTTGACATGGATCGTGTCAAACTTCTTGAGTTTTTTTGGAGCTGCACCGATCCAGGAAAGAGGAGAATATTCCTTCATACTCCTGAATTGTGCTTTGTAGGTTATGCATACAGGCTTTAAGGAATCAGGAGATGAGTTACTCACTGTAGGATTCCTAATGTCTGACCTGTTTTTGTAGTCATAGTATTTATATGGTTGGTCCAGTTAAATTTATGGTCAACGGTAACCCACAGGATATTAATAGTGGGAGATTCAGTAATGAACAGATGCATTTGCTGCAGACAGGTTGGTGAGGGTGAGGTCAAGTATGTTTTTCCCCTCTTTTTGGTTGCCTCACCACCTGCCACAGATGCAGTCTGGCAGCTATTTCCTTTAGGATTTGGCCAGCTTGGTCAGTAGCAGTGCTACTGAGCCATTCTTGATGATGGATATTGAAACTTCCCTCTGGACCCTTTTAATGTTGCCCTGTCAGCCCACCCCAAGAAACATGTGAAATATATGAGTTAGTGTACTGAAATAATGCACATATTTTGTCCGTGATGTTTTCTGTTTGCGTCAGAACAATCCAGATATAATAGTGACAGAGCAAGGATTTACCATTTGAGCTACAGAAAGCTTGTGCAAGTAATCATAGGCCAATTGGTTGCAGAAATGTTGGTACTTTTTTTTCCAATTGTTTATTGGTAATAGTTACCTCCAAGGGATGTAAATGGAAATAAAAATACTTAAGTGAAGCCAAAACACACGAAATTGTTGGGGTCAATGACAGATCTTTATTGTGGGCAGAAATCTGGCCACCCTGAAGATGAATACCTTAACTCAACAAAAGTATCTTTAGGAAAGGGAGACCAAATGGGTCTGAAGCATAGATGAATTTTTACTGTTCCAAATAGTGTCCAAGTCAATAACTAAATTTGCTACAAGGTAGAGACTGCTTTGGACAAATGTTATTTTTTTTACACATATAAGGCAGGCTATAACATGGCAGACTGTTCCCAGAACAGGAAGGTGTTTATGAAAATGACGGCAATGTTTTTGCTGTACTTCTGCCAGTTGGCTGCAGTCACGGCGTAACTTCTCTGTTTTCCTCCAGTATCCACATTTCTCCTTTTTTTGAGACGGCCTTTAATTGTTGGTATTGGATGCAATTGCTGTTTAGCATCACTAAGTCCTGCTACATGGCATTGGACAGCTAAGGAAAGCAAAATTAATGAAAAAGTTAATGTCTAACCTCTGCCAACAATGCCACAGCTTGTTCATTTCCTCGTCCTACACTGTTCTCTTTGTCCCAGTGCTTACTCTAAAGCAGAGATGGATTTTCCACCTAAGCCAGAGGCGATGTGGAGTTGTCTCTTGGGATGGGTGGTAATGCTGACAGTAAAACACAATCCAGTCATCCTCAGTTATTTGCTCTCTTTCCCTTTTTGCTGCAGTTTTTTTCTTAACCAGTGTGTGGTTTAATATAACTTGTCACCTTTGCTCAACCAAGAAAAATATATTGTGGACAAAAATCGCCACACCATATCAAGTACCCAATAAATTGACAGACAGATTTAGTTAAATAGAAATGACAGCAATGAAAAAGTACTTTTCCATTCACAGTATCTGAATATCAGTCCAAGAATTATTCAGTTCAAATTTCAGATAAGATATTATACTTACAATACTATACAGTAAAACACAATTCTCTAACCTCATCTGCAACAATGGATCCTTTTTATATAATAAAAAATTTTATAATACTTTGAGGATGTGCAGCAGTCTGGAATGGCCCTGAAATTGCTTAGGAAGTTTGATTTCCACTTCAGTACTTCTTCTTTTGTTAAATGTATAACTAATGTTGGGTAGAATGAAAAAAATGCTAGAAGCAGATCATCTACTAATTTAATGAACATTCTTCAGAACCATTATTGAATGGATGACCTTCTGAAGAAAAGGTAACCTAAAACTGTGATCCTTATTTGTTAAAGTACAGTAAAAAGTCTCTCACAGTAAAATGTCCGACAAGTTTATTTGGAATCACAAGCTTTCAAAGTGCTGCTCCTTAATGGTCAAAGACATCCAGTTTTGACTGTAATTGAAAGCAAGAGATCAAACAAAAATATTTTCTGTTAATATTGCTTGTTCCAGTTCTGCAGAACCTCACTTTCTAAATGTACTCCCCATGTATAGTTAAGCCATTCAGCCTTGCATGGAGGAGATTTGAAATTTGGCCCCTAGTCTATCTTCAGTTAAGTGATCTCAGTAAAATGAGCCTCAGCACCTTAACACTTTTTAGCTCCTCTAATCATGAGAAACTTCAATGGATATGTTACAGATGCAAGAGGCGAATCCTTCCTCTTCTTTATCATTTTGAAAAGCATCTTCACCACCTCCATGCAAGATTGACATTCACTAATCTACTGAAGGCTGAATCCCTGAGATCTGGATTCATGGAAACCTTAGCTGAAGGCAATCATTTCCCCATACTTAAATGGCACTTTCCCTCTCTTCCACTCCCATTTGTCATTCTCTGTCATTCTATAGCGTGCTATGCCTTACCTACTTAAAATTCCAGAATTCCTGATGTGGAAGTGTCCTGGAGGCACTGGAAGTGCTTAAATGGTCATTGTCATGGTCAGTTTTGTCCTTCTATGGCAGAGAAACACACAATCTTGTTTAGCTGTGCACAAAGTATAATTGATTTTTACTATCTGATCGTCTAAAATGCATCAATGGAAACAAAAATCAGAAGGCATGTTTTACGGTTTGTCCTTCACACTATCAGCAAGAGCCATATTTACTGCCATTAGCATTTGCACTTGAATAAACAATAGCTGGCTGTAAGGTGTTGTAATACTTTAAGATAGCATCTTTGGCTGACTCTATCCCTCTGCCCAAGCTTTTACAAATATTTTGCAAATTCACTGTCTCCGACAGCCTCTTCTGTTGGTCTGCGATTTTCAGCAATAACTTGCATTCAATTATGCCTTTAACTTAGTAAAACCTCCCAATATTCTACACGATTCTAAAATGTCTTGACAGGGTAAATATCAAGAGCTTGTTTTCCCTCTTTGGGATATCTAGAATACCAGGGACACAGTCTCAGAATGAGGGACCAATCACTTAAGACTGGAATGAGGAAAAATTTCTTTGTTGACAGGTGTGTGAGATTTGGAATTCTCTATCCGGAGATTTGTAAATGTTCCATCACTGAATATACTTAAGGCTGCGATAGACAAATTTTTACTCAACCAAAAGTTATGGGGAGAGAGTGGGAAAATAAAGCTGAGGCTGACGATCAGATCTGATTGTACTGAATAACAAAGTGAGCTTGAAAAACCACATGGTCAACCCTGCTTCCATTTCTTGTGTCCTTATGTTCACAAAAGCATTATTGAACAAAGATTTACAGAGAGATATAGAAGGAGGTTTAAGGGCAGGTAACAAAAAGTTTGACAAATAGACTGAAGGTGCACTTTAACAGAAAAGAAAGGAAGGTTCTGAGAGGGAATTCCAGAATAAAACAACTGAAAGCTAGACCTTTCCGTAGGTAAAATCCAGCAGGTTATTGACAGCTGGACTGAAAGGGTGGGAGAGTCCTGCATGGCTTCCTATATATGGAGCTACAGCTGGAGGCATGTGTCACCTGTGAAGGGGGTATCCTCCCACATTTATTATTTCCATTGCAAATTTGAAGGTCCTTTTGACTCCTTATAAATAATCTGTTCTTATTTTGGCTGAGCACAAATTGACTTATGTAATAAGTTTGCATTTTCCTTCAGTCTGCAAGTAATAAGCAGAAAGAAGATATTTATATAGTGCCTAATCAGAATCCAGTGAAACTCTTTGAAGTTGTAGCCATGTTATTATGTCAAAAACAGCATTTTCTTTTTCGCTGTCCTATGTCATTGTCAAATAATCCGAGGCCAGCCATCACACAATCATCATTTACCATGTCCAACAATGAACTTCAGTACTAAACTCAAAAGAATACTCTCAGTAGACAATATAAATGATCTGTTTCCTACACCAATTATGTAAGAATTATTCTGAATGATACTGCCAACATACTATCAAAAAAAGATTATTTTAAAATTACATAAATTTTCATACCATGAGTTTTTATCACTGGAAATCAGGTTGTAATGACCTAAATGTACGCTATTTGGAAACTAGTTTGAAATTTTCATCCTATCACCTGCCCTGGATTCAAACCCCAATGTAGAAGATAAAGTGATAGACAATAATTAGTTAGAAAGACTTGCAATTATGTAATATTTGTCCATATACTTAAGAAACCTCAGTGTTTTACAATTAATGTGCAGTCTTTTTCATTAAATAGAAAAAACACATTTTGTGCAAAAGGAAACTTCACAAGCAGCAAATTGATGAGTTTGTGGTTAATATGCTATTGTGGAGTTAGTTGCTGGAGAAATGTTTTTTAGGTCATTGGAAGAGTCTCACCTTCACTTTGAATAGTGGCATCAGCTCGATTCATTTGTGTAGCTGAGCAAGATGACATGGCTATTGTTAAAATTCTCAACGAAAGCAGGACAGTCCATGAAACTTGTATTGTCTCATTGCTTATATCATGATTTCTCAATCAAACTCAATGATCAATCCAAAGAGCACAAGCAACTTTTAAAGTGTAGTATCACTGTGACTTATTACACTTGTAGTTTGATTTTGGATAGAGGAATGAAAATCAAAATGAAAATTAATTGATTTAGATTATGGAACAATTGTATTTAGCAAAATGGTCTCGTGCCTTCCAATAATGAGTAACTATCCTTTGTATTGAGAATGGGAAGCAGCTGTTCATTGTATACTACAGCTTTACACAGTGAAGAGAGAAGGGAGGTAAACGTTCTGATTCAACCACACGAAGTTCAGTTTCATGTAGGTCTCAAATGAATAACAGTCTGTGACAGTGTTGGGTTGAAAAATGTTCCAAACACATGGTCCAAAAGAAAAGTTCTGTTTTTATTAACATTACACTGTAGACTAATTGATTAAAGATACAGCTAAACCCAACACATCAGACAGGATACACTGTGGGTGGTTTAGGTGTGGGTGAACAGAAGGATTGTCTCCACCTGTTCCAAACACTCTTGTGATATCTCTGAAGAGATTCGCTAGACAGGTCATTAACTGGTGATATATTAGATAATATAATAGCAAGAAATACTAATACTTTGTATTAACTAACTTTGCCTCCAAAAGAAAATAAACTTGGCCTTAATTTAGTGCCCTTTATTACCATAAGTTTGATAATGTGTAAGGATAAAGGGTTTCTATTCTTTATGGTTTTTTTTAGCAATGGCTGTTTTGCATTGACTAACTGGTGATTAACCTAGCATAAAAGTAAAGCAGTATAGTATTCATTTTAATAACACAAGCTGTCTGTGTTACATAAAATCACAACCAAACCAGTATCATGAAACCAAGGAGTTGTATTTAGCTAGCTTTTAATCTGAGCCACAATGAAGTCATGAACTATAGCAGAGTCAGGGAAAGGAAAGACAATATGGAATGCTGCAGGAGTATGTACAAGTGGACTAACTTCATGAAGGTTAACCTCTGTGTTATAGTTTTGAGGGAGAAATAGTCCAGGTCCCAGCCACTAATTACATCTTTGAATTATGATGGAGAAGTAACCCATTTAAAAGTGCTGGGTACAATTCATCAAAGGTTTCAGTATATGTAGCAACTGTGATTTTAATGACTTGCAGGCAGCCACACAAAATGATATGGATTTTTCAACCTTTTCCATCAGCAGTTCTGAACGAGATATGCATTTAGCTGATTTGGTAAAGTAATTCTGGAGAAATATGAACTATATAAAATATATTCTGCAGAACCATATGTGAAAATGAGAAGATGTTTAAACATTGGGCTGGGATTTTCTTCGATTATCAAGCTGGTAGGGGAATGGGATTGACACCCGCTCATATGACTATACAACACCCTGTCGGAATTTCCTCCCCTAGCCCTCATCAGCCACACAGGCAGATTTTATGTGATAATACTGCTCCTTATAGATTTAATGCTACTGGAAGGGAAGCAGATTTGAGGCTGATTTGTTTAAAATGTTTCAACCAATTAAAGAAGGATATGTGTTTTTTTGGGAATAAGAGACTAGAGTGATCAAAATGTTAAAGAAATCAACAGCCTTGGGGCATCAGTAGCCAAGAGGACTCCTGGATTTTCAGGCAAACTTATAGAGGCCCTCTTGAAAAAAAGATGAAGATTGTTGGAGAGTAGAAAGCTCCAGTGATTCAGCAGGTGCAGCCAATGCAATTCCCACCACCCTAAAAACTGGCACATATTGCAAGAAGTGTAAACCAATCTTCAATGCCTCTACTTTCTCAGAAGATTAAGAAAATTCAACATGTCTGTTATGACTCTCACCAGCTTTTACAAATGCACCATGGAAAGCATTCTTTCTGGTTGTATTACAGCTTGGTGTACCTCCTCCTCTGACCAAGACTACAATAAACTACAAAGAGTCATGAATGAAGCTCAGTCCATTTCGCAAACCATCCTCCCATCCACTGACTCTGTCTTCACTTCCCGTTGCCTCAGAAAAGCAGCCAGCATAATCAAGGATCGTATGCACCCTGATACGTTCTTTTCCATCTTCTTCCACTGGAAAAAAGAAACAAAAGTTTGAGGTCATGCACTAAATGATTCAAAAACAGCTTCTTTCCTGCTGCCATCAGACTGTTAAATGGACCATCCTTATATTAAGTTGATCTTTCTCTACAATTTAGCTATGACAGAAACACTACACCCCGTCCCCTCTCCTTCCTACTCTACGAATGGTATGTTTTGCGCAAGAAACAATATTTTTCACTGTATACTGATAATGTGAAAGTAATAAATCAAATCAAATCTTCACAATGCACATGCTCAACCTCTAGCACTGCCTAGATTCATTTCCATATCACACTGTTACAAAGGATATTCCTGTGAAACATGATTTCAACTCAGGGTCATTCTGCCAACTCACTTCCAACAAGTAGAAACCTCTTCATGTGAGTATCTCAGGATAAATGTACACATATTGAGGAAGTATCCATGCAACTCCTACGGGGAGAACATGCAACCTCCACACAGAGAGTGACCCAAACCAGAAATCAAACGCAGGTCCCTGATGTAGTGAGGTAACAGTACTAATAACTGTGCCATTGTGCCACTCATTTATTGTCCATCCCTAATTGCCCTTGAAAAGATGATGGTGAGCTGCCTTCTTGAACCACTACCATCTAGGTACATCCACTGTTAGGAAGAATGCAGAAGAGTTAAGGTGGGTGTTAGGGACTCATTATTCCAAACAAAAATAGAAAATGCTGACAACACAGAAGAATAGGCAATTTATCATTTTATGTAGAACCATAGAATCATAAAACATTACAGCACAGAAACAGGCCTTTTGGCCCTTATTGGCTGTGCCAAACCATTTTTCTGCCTAGTCCCAGTGACCTGCACCTGGACCATATCCCTCCACACCTCCTTATCCATGTACCTGTCCAGGTTTTTCTTAAATGTTAAAAGTGAGCCTGCTTTCGCCACCTCATCTGGCAGTTCTTTCCACACTCCCACCACTCTCTGTGTAAAGAAGCATCCCCCCCGCCAATATTCCCTTTAAACTTTTCCCTCTTCACCCTTAACCCATGTGTAGACACTTCTGTCAGGATTTTCCAACTTCATCATTGCAGGATCCACCACAAGAGATTTGGCAGTCCAGTAAAAGTCCATTGACTTTCAGTGGAACTGGACAATCCTGGTGGTGGGTGGGCTGGAAAATCCTGCCAAAGGGAAATACTGGAAATAGACCTGGAAATAGAGGCTTCATGACCATGACTGAAGTGCATAGTTCTTTACCCTGATCCAATTACTGTTGGCAATCTTCAGTTCAGCATCATCAAACTACAAATTCAGTCGAAAAGAGAAAATGCTGGAAAATCTCAGCAGATCTGGCAGCATCTATCAGGAGAGAAAAGAGTTGATGCTTTGAGTCCAGGTGACCTTTCGTCAAAGCTAAAAGGCATAGAAAGTGGGAGATATTTATACAGTAGGGTGAGGGAATAAAAGACAAGTCATAGCCACAATTTTTACATCCCCATGCAATAGGCCGTCACTTTCCTTTGTGGAAAAGAATTAAGATAAAACAAATATCCTGGCTTGCTCTTTTTCCTAATTCCTGCAGTGCTATGACACTGTCTTAAAGTTTGTAGAAACAGTTTTAGGGTTGGAAAATTCGTACTATTTCTTCAAAATCACAGCAATTAAACAGGAGCGAAATTCACCTGCAAAATGGGATGAATTAGGGATGTAGAGGGTGAAATTTGGCACTACCAGTGACAAGGAAACAGCACATCAGCAGTTTATTTCAGCCAATTTGCTTTCCCATTTTCCACTTAAAAAGAAACAGTCAATGATTAGCTGGAAATCCCATAAATTCAAATCACTCAGTGAATTCCACTCAGATGATAATCGTGGGGAGCATTAATGTTTTCTAAACATTATGATATACTGCCACGAATGTTGAAAGTTTTTAATTACTCTTTTCTTTCATCATCAGAAAAAGAAAGTATGAAATCTCTAGCCATGTCCCTTCACTTCCTGCCGCAGCTGGATCCTGGCCCATTTCCAACGTTGGCAACTTAACTGAGAGATGAATGTTGCCTGAGGCTTCATATGGAAACAAGGCTGGTTGCAGTCTTTCAGACATTTGATTGAGATGCTGCAGGGCATTTGATAGATTTTGTTTCGTAAAGCTTTGGAACAGGTCACTATGTCCTGACAAGTCTCTTGATTATTGTTGGGGAAAGTTTAAAACTCAGTCCCTCCTCCACTCCCCACTCACCTCCCCCCTTCAATTCCATAAATGGGTGGGTCACTGCAAGCGGTGGTGATAGGCTAAGATCAGATTTCATTACTATTTCTGGATTTCTGCAATAAGGTTTCGGCAGAGAGGCGGCCAAGTGCGAGGATATATTCCAAGGATTTAATCAAAGAAATAGCAAATATTCAAACCATTCCTAAGTTATCAATGTGACAGTTACATAATTATCCTTGCTTACATTAATGCGATAAATCAACACAAGACGTGTGATACAGTAAACTGTTTACTGCCAAGAGAAAAAACATTATACAGTAATTGGATGCCTTAAGTTGTTGAGTCTGGCTTCCTGTCAGCCCATGTTGGAGGTGACAGCACAACACCATTCACCCAACTCAAGTAAAGCAGTAGCAGATGCTTCAGTCTGAAATGTTTAATTTGGCATTAGTACCTTGGTGTGTTTACTCTAAAATTGTTTTGCTCAAATTCTTAAAATAGCCAACCAGGGCATTCAAAAGATATAAACAGAATGGCAAAGAGAACACCAACATTTCATCACCTCTGCCGTCTTTTATCAACCACAGACTACCATACAAATTCGTATAAATGCACACTCAAGTTAATGGATAGTTTAATGGATAAATGCAGCATCCAGAGAACTAGGAAAATCTGAGGCTCGATCCTGGATTAGACCTTCGCTAACCTTGGCATGTACCCCCAAGTTCACAAGGGAGGTGGAAATCAACTTGGATGCTCACTCCCGATAGCCAGCTATTCATTGATTGGTGGTGAGAAATGTAAGGGGGTAGGCACTGGGAGAGGACAGGATGAGAGTCAGTGTGATGCTTCTGCAGTTGAATAGCCAGGTGCTACTGCCTGCCAAGACTCACAATTGAAGAGTGATCATTTAAGTGGATCATAAGAGTTGCCAGCACTGTGGTTCGGCTCGAGGCTGTGCCTTTGGGAGGCGGGTGGAGAACATTTTTATTCCTTGTTCTGATTCCAGCTATAACTCATTTCACTGCAAAACTGAATGAAGCTATCCAATGACTGAAGACGAGGATGATCAACAAGCTTGTATTCATCAGGATAAATAGTTATCTATTTATTTCTGAAAGACAGTGGCTAAAGACATTTAGGCTCAGCTGACAAATTCTGGCTGACCTTTATAAGGAATTGCAAACTCAATTTGTAATTTATAATTTCAACTGCTTTACTATTAGCCATGAAGGTCACAGCAGCTATTAACTTCTTTGATACCAGCTACTTACAGGCGGTTTTCTGGGGATTAAGCGGGGATCAGTCAGCCATCCATGCCGCATTACAAACAGTAGGTCACAAATGCCTTACTTAGGAGGTCACATCATTAAATATGGTTCCCCAGAATCAGGTAGCTGTAATTAGAAACTCAGTAACAGTTATACTCCATTAACTGGTTACCGTGGATACTGCCTACTATTGATTGCGCACATGTCAACATTGATGTATAATGTTTTTGCATACTTAAATAAGAAACAATTTCATTGCATGAATATAATGCCAGTACAAGTGGTGCGAATGCCAAAGTTTTGCATGTGTATGTGCCAACTAATGTGGTTCTACATGTGACTCTCTTATTGTAACTTAGTCATCTGCATCCAGAATTTTTGGAACAGATTAGGAGTTAACTATTGGCAACTGTGCTGATGGCCTCCAGATATGAATAATGACTCTCCTAGTTAATTCTGGAAGCTCTCTTTTGCTGAGCTGTAACCTAATTTCTAAATGAATTCATACAGTTATTAATTATACCTAGGCATTTTAAAAAATAAATTTCCAAAAACATGCCATTTTGGAAGGTGTTTTGGAGCAAAGGTGAAGTCGCTAGAGTCACAGATGACTTTATCCTACTCTCCTCTTTGAGGGGGAGAGCTTACTGATGGCAATTGAACCTGAAGAACAGCACACCTCAATTAGTGGAGTATAATTGTTACTGAGTTTCTGATTACACCTACCTGATTCTGGGTAACCATATTTAATGATGTGACCTCCTAAGTAAGGCATTTGTGACCTACTGTTTGTAATATGGCATGGATGGCTGACTGATTCCAGCTTAAGGATGAGATGGCCAGGATTTCATAAATAATTTTAGCCGGAACAGAAATTAAACTTGGTGCAGTTGACATCACTCTGCATCACAAACCAGTCGTCCAGCCAACTGCTAACCAATTGGCAAATACATTACATCCTTGTTGCGATGCATACCACATGCATTATTTCTTTCTTCCAAACGATAGTTTATGCATGGACCAAGTGGATTTTATTATTAACAAAAGCAAATTATTGTGGATGCTGGAATCTGAAACCAAAAGAGAAAACCCTGGAAAATCTCAGCAGGCCTGGCAGCATCTGGAAGGAGGGAAAAGAGGTGACATTTCAAGTCCAGCTAAAAAGCATAGAAGCTGGAAGATATTTATACTCCAGAGTGAGGGAATGGAAGATGAGTCATAGCCACAAAGACCAAAGGAAAAGACCGCTGTCCACAGAGAGAAATTAAGGGTGTGAATGGCCAAATGGCAGAGAAGCTAAAATGAGAGGGTAAGCTGTGACAGAGGAAGATGTTGGGGGGAGGGTGGGATGGAATGGATGGGACAGGGGTAAAATTTAGAAAAGGGGAAGCAAAGTGGGAGAAAAGGAAAGAGAACGGGATAAAGTAGGGGAGGGGGGGGAAGAAAAATGAAGAAAGACAATAAAAAATAAAAGGTAGAGAATACTAAAAAATTAGATAAAATAGAATGAAAACAAAAGGGTCGAGGTGGGATGGAGCAAATCATCTGAAGCTATTTAAATTGATGTTTAAACCAGAAGGCGGTAAAGTGCCTAGCTGGAAGATGAGATGCTGTTCCTCCAGTTTGCATTGAGCTTCACTGGAACATTGCAGCAAACCAAGGACAGGCATGTGGGCATGAGAGCAGGACTGTATGTTAAAATGGCAAGCAACCGGAAGGTCAGGGTCCTGATTGCGCACAGACCGAAGGTACACAGCAAAGCAATCACCTAGTCTACGCCTGGTCTCTCCAATATAGAGGAATCCACACTGGGGCCACATTGGGCAGAAGGCAGGAGAATGGGCATGAAAAAATATCAGCCATGATTGAATGGCAGAGCAGACTCGATGGGCTGAATGGCCTAATTCTGCTCCTGTGTCTTATGGTCTGATGGGAGCAGTGAATGCAACACACCAAACTGAAAGAGGTGCAAATGAAACACTGCTTAACCTGGAATGAATGTTTTGGATCTTGGTTGGTGAGCATAGAAGAGATAAAGGGGCAAGTGTTACAATTGCGATTGCATGGGAAGTGCCAAGAGTGGTGGGAGAGATGTTGGGTATAGTGGAGGAGTGGACTACGTTATCCCAAAGGGAACGGTTTCTGCAGAATGCTGATGGAGGGAGTGAAGGGAAGATGTGTTTGGTGGTGGCATTGCTCTGAAATTGGTGAAAATGGCATTGGGACTGAATAGGATTGACCCCGAAAATGAATGCAAGAGTCACAGTGTGGATGGAAGGAGTCTGGGTCTATACTCGATGGCATTTAGAAGGTTGAGGGGGATCTAACTGAAACTTACAGAATACTGAGAGGTCTAGACAAAGTGGATGTGGAGAGGATGTTTCTACTAGCGGGAGAGACTAGAACTCGAAGGCACAATCTCAGAATGAAGCAATGATCCGTTAAAACAGAGATGAAGATGAACTTCTTCAGCCAGAGGGTGGTGAATCTGTGAAACTCATTGCCACAGATTGCTGTGGAGGCCAGATCATTGAGTGTCTTTAAGACAGAGATAGATGCGTTCTTGATCAATAAGGGGACAAGGGTTATAGGGAGAAGGCAGGAGAATGGGATTGAGAATCATATCAGCTATGCCTGAATAGCAGAGCCGACTCGATGGGCGGAATGGCCTAATATTGCTCCTATATGCTGTGGTCTTATGGATTAACAAGCAACCCCTACATTTTTGGCAAAGTGTGAATTTGAGCAGGAAAAGTGATGTGTAGCCCGCTAGCTGAATTACTGGCTTTTTCTGCTACATTTTCAAACATTTTGTTGAAAAAAGACTAGGAGGTAAGCTCCATGGCCAAATTGTCAAGAGCAGCCTGATCAAAACAAAAATTATAAACAAGGAATTCCCCCCCCCCACCCCCACCACAAACATGGTGCACACATTCCTTCTCACCCATGAGCAACCACCACCTCATAAGAACTCAGCACCCCAGCAAGACCATGGTACTGCCCAGGCATGACCTCTCCCTCCCTCCTCCTCTCCCTCTGCCAATGGGTTGTATCTATTTGTGCACACCTTACGGGAACCATTCTCCAAGTCCCCATTTTACAAAACTTGTTGTAAATCCTGCCAACGTGATATCAGGCCAGTGACAGGGGTGGGGGGCGGGGGGGAAGGGGGAAGTCCCTACGTGAGTGTGGGGATAATGCTGCAGGAAGGCTCGCGAAAGGTATTATGCCAATTGGAGTCCCAACTTTTCATTGCAGGAATCCCATTGCAGCATTTGGTAGGGGACTGGGGAAATCCCGTTGGCATGAAAGCCTTCTTGGGATTCCTTTCCAATTGTCTCCTACTGCCGTTCCCACTTGGTGAAAAGGGGAGCTGGAAATACAACCCTCCTCACCTCATGATATTTTTAGTGGCACCATGGAGCACTAACTGCTGTCCTCTCTCAGGATGACTGTATTCTCCCTATATCTAGTATTGCTTTTGCTATTAGATAGAGCCCTTGGGGCTAAAGGGATCAAGGGATGCAGGGAGAAGAGGAGATCAGGCCATCGAATTTGATGATCTGCCATGATCATAAGGAATGGCAGAGCAGGCTCAAAGGGCCTACTCCTCCTTCTAGATTTTATACTTCCATGTTTGTCAGGCAACTAGACCAGATTGCTGCCACCCATGTCACCTTAGTATTGCCCAAATCTGGGCCTTTTATGGCCAAGTGGCTCATAGTTGTCTTGCATGGCCACCTGCAGTTTTGCCCACTAAAGTCAGCAGTGGTAGTAGCTTTTATTTCAGGATTATGGCCAAAGAAATCTCAAACAGAGAGTTGAGAGAGTGGGAACAGTTGTCCAATGGAGATCTGGGGTTGTGTTCTTGAGAATGAAATGAAGAGGCTCACAGTAGCAATGTGCTAGCTACTTCCTTGCTTTTGTTTGTTCCTAGTACTCTCTTTCCTTTCCAACACTTTGTTTTCATCTTCCTCCTGAATCGCTGATGGTAAGGCTGTGCTCTAATAATGTGGAGGAAGCAACAGACGATAACAAATTGGGTTACTCACTGGTCACCCCGGAATAGATGAGACAGTGTATCCATTTTTTCAACATCCTAATCATCTGCACAAAGATCTTCTTCATGTCAATGTGGCTCTTATTATATGAATGCTGGCCACTTTTGGTTGCGGTGCAAAGAGGAATCAGGATCCAGATGTAATGTGAGTACCCCTTCTCATACAGCCCTCTGATTTGATGTGGTGGCTGGAAGATTGCTGGATCAATCAGCTGACTGTTGCAATGACACTTGCCAACGTGATGTGTTGAGCATGACTGCACACAAACTGTGCACTGCACAAGTGGTAACCCTTGTGCTTCTGTTATATCTCACCACTGTGATGAGATGCCTGCAAAGTCTTTTGTGTGCAACATCAGACCCTGCTATCCTAGAAGATCCACCCCTCCTGTTTCTCCCTAGTGAAAGAGAAGACATTAGGCTGGGATAGGGGAGTGTAAAGAACCTCTATCGCTTCTTGGACACAGCAATGTGTGGCCAACTGAAAGATTTTGGATATGTCAACTGTTCCAGCTTGAAAGGGTTTGGGTGCGAAGAATTTGAGGGATGCAGTAAGCTCCATAACTAAAGACTCTGAAGCTGCAGGGCTAGGTCCAAGATGGTGTTTTCAGGGACTGTTTGTGACTGAGACAATTATGGCTTGAAATACACTTTGTGACCTATGTTAACCTTAAAATCTGTGTATGTGTGTGAAGTTCTGGGGACCGTAAAGGAGTGTTGTATCATAATCAAAGTTTTTATATCCAATAAATGATTTTTCTCTTGTTACCAGAACTATGACTCTGTTCCTTCAAGTTTTCTAAACAAAAAAATGTGTTACAGTCTTTTGAGCCAGGATTCCATTCTGGGATCTTTTTGTCCAGTTATAACGCAAAGTGAAATCTCAATAAAAGAGCAATAAATACTTAGAGCCCATGCAGTCGCAAGCAACACTTTGTCCCACATGCAGTAACATTCCCAACACATACCACCAAAGGTAGTTTTAAGAGATTTATATTTGTATTGCTAAGTATTAGAAATAAGTTACAGTTTTAAGTGGATTTATTTTGGTGTTTCTATGTAAGGAAGGACAAACTAAAGCTGGATTCATGCTCATATTCTGAACAACTCTTTAAAACATCCAATGCTTCTATAAACTCAAATATAACCTACGCAATGTAATCAGCAACAATCATGCAAATTGTTGATAATCCTTTTAAATAATATAAATGGATATCCTTCGCAGTCCTGAACATGTGTTCAGCTCTGTGTATTTAAGAGTCAGTTCTCACAAGAGTAGCAAGATTCAAAATGGCCACATAAATGTCAAATTGACATTAGACACTGACTGTCTTCATGATTTGCCTACTCTCTATACTTTGAGTGCTCACTTGTAACTCTAGCCATTGGATGTGGCACAAGAACAGCAAGAATCACAGTCAGTGTCAGCTGGGTACTGCCAGTGTGCCAGGGGCAATGCCAAGGGGTGAGGCCTAAGTGGGGACTAAGATGGCAGAGATATGCAGCGGGGTTCATGCAGGAGTGGATCATGTTGGGGGTCATGATAGGGTGGAGGGAATGTTGGGAGTCAGGCAGGGAACTATCAAGAAGGTCCCAATGCCACAACGCTGATGAGCCGCATCAGGGAGGGAGTGGAAGAACATGCTGCCAATGAAGGGGAAGGAGGAGATCTCCAGAAAAAGTGACTGAGTGTGGGAGGATTGCAGTGAGAGGTCAGCACAGATTGCTCCATTATTCTCACTGTTATGGCACTTAGTCATTATTTGGGAAAATTCTGTCTCTCATTTCTATTATTGCTGCCTGCAGACTGAATTCAACTTGTGACATTAATACATCACACCATGTCACCATGGATAATGATTGATAGTAGTTTATGATACACTTCCTTAAAGGTATATATTATCTTATGACAACATCCCCCTTTTTTCTAAATAAAAGTTTACCCTTAGAGAAAGTAAAAGAAACTTAGTGTGCTTGCGTCTGTATGTTACTTAGCACAGTCACAAATTTACCAGTTTCTGAGACATATTAGTGGTTTGCTAATTCATCCGGTTCTGGTGATCTACGCTGGAGGCAGCTGTACAATTTCAGAATGCTAGTTAGGGTTATTTGTGGAAGGATGTTTACATCCGTATCAGTATCAGATTTTCATATAGGGTAAGATGACCCTTCATCTGTGGGAATATAATTCAAATGGTAGTAAAGGCTTCTACTGGTACCACTGTAACAATACGTGCTTTGGTGTGCTGAATGTCAGCTCACTTTGTGTGTCGATGGCTTAGTCATTCTCATCATCTGGCTGTATAGCTGTATTAGATATTTTACGGATCTTGTCTTGATGTTGTTTGATATGTGCAGTTAGTTGATTGGAATGGTGCACTTGTTTGGTCTCTGTTTGGGGATCGTCATGACATTGTATCATTTGTTATAGCGTTTTCTTTCCGCATTGATGTTCCAATGTCATCTGATGCTACATGCCTTGCATACACTGTTAAAAACTGGGCCATTTCTAGATGCATGTACGAGACTGTACCATCTGCACTGTACATTAGGCCTGTCTATATTGACTATCATGTCAATGGTGAACAAATTATACATCACGTGTAGATTCTATCTGCCCATTAATATGACTTTGTATTTGTGTCTGATTTCTAGCAATGCTTCCATGGTGTTTCCTTTTGGTTGGTCCAAGAGGCCTTTCTATAATACTTCCAATGCGGTAGGTGCTATCACAAGCTCAATTATTCTGTTGACTAGTTCATCCACCATAACATTGCAATCCTGTCTCTTGTCTCTGAGTCTGAATTGATCAATAGTTTCAGTATTGGTTGTTGCCAAAATCACATGAATTCCAGGTGACGTATTCTGAAACTGAGCTTCACTTATCATTGACTTTTGAATGTTGACCATATTTTATCTGGATTCTGAAGATGGTCATGGACAAACCTGATGTGTTCAGTCTGCGGAGGCTGTTGCCCTCAAACTCGGGGCAAAGACACTCATAGTCTCAAATTATTGTACAATAAATCTCCACTATAGCATTCTACAAGTTACCACAAAAGTATGAAACTGCTGGAAAACTTTAGCATACCCGATATCAATTTTGTTATACACAAAGTATTGAACTTTTGGCTTTACTTCATTATTCACAAAGTGTTTAACCTCTTACTTATTTCGTTATACACAAAGTATCCAACCTCAGACCTATATCATAATACAAAATATTCAAAAGGTATCAAATACTTCACAAAATATTCAAACTCACAATTTGGACTTGATACTTGTTGCTACCTGTGGCAAGATGAAGTGACTATATTCCCTCCAGATGGACTTTGTTCCAAAATCTCTGAGACCCAGACTCAGGATCTTGCTTATTCTTTTATAATGGTTGATCCTGGGTTACTGTTGCTGATGTTTCCCTGTCTCTTCTTCTTATACAGTTCTTACTAGCATTGATCATGCTTTCTGTCAAGTACACTCAGGACAGGCACAATTCAATCGCTGTCTTTTTGGTCACGAATGCTGAAGAGTCATGCCTCTGTCAGGGGTCGTAATTCTCTCAGGAACATGACATATGGATTTGTGTTCAATCACTGTCTGTTCAAGGTATAGCAACAACCACTGTTCAATTAAGTCCTATGCTTATTCCATGACTGCACATCCTGTTCTTTGCTGTTCCCACAGTTCTTAGGCTGATGCGAAATTAACCCCCTTAAACATCAAACTTACTGGTGTCCTCACTTTTGTGATGCCTTTGGGAAAACCTGTCAGGCTATAAGACTTTTTTTGAGTATTGCAATTTTAATTTCATTGGCATATTTAGCTGAAATATTAATGTCCAGAAAACAGAGCTTGATACACTGCCAGAACATAGTAAACTCCAATATGACATTCTAATTAAATGTTGGAAATTCTGTGGTCATTGTTTAACTTTTTGCAGGATCTTATAAGCTATCTGGAACAATTGATAGCTATGAAAGTTTCTTTTAGTTCTTTTAAGAGTTAATTTAGCTCTGGCTGCAGTACCTTTTAATGTCCACTGCCTTAGCTGGTCATAGACTGCTGCTTGACAGCAATGGTGGCACTCCTGAGCTCTTTCTGACTTTTCCTGGGATTACTTAAACTCCAACCACACAGCAGTGATTTAGGTGAAGATATGGGTTGTGATTCTCCCATCATGACCTGCAACTTTTCTGGTGGATCCTGTGGGAGATTTACATTGCCAGCCTTGTTCCGGGATTTGCGCGTGCACTGGGAACCCATGCACATTTCCCAGAGCCAGTGAACAGTCTCTGATCAGACCATGCTGGAAACTGGCAGGAAGGCAGGTAAGTAATTAGAATCTTTTTAAAATGTGTTTTAAATACATTTTCAATGTGATTCTCAGCAAGTTTCAGATCCCAATTGAATCTCCCACCCTGCCAGGAGTGCTTCATTCCAGCAGGGTTTAGACTAGCTCACCACATTCAGGGAACTAGAGCGAGAACCTGCCAAATTGAAGCAAAGGAGGGTGCAATCTGAGCCCTCCCGGGGTCGGGCGGCAGGGGGTTGGTATTCTTTGGGTGGCACCTTATCAATGCCAGCCTGTGCCCCCGGCACTGCCCAAAGGGCAAAGTGCCCATGCCCAAAAATACCTTGACACTGCGCACTGGGCATTTGGCAGCGCCAAGGGGGATGGGGCCTATTGTGGATGGGGCCTGGGGTGATCAGTTGGAGTGGAGGGGTCCCACTGCCACTCTGCAGACAGGATCTGGGATGGAGGGATGGGCCTGGGGGGAGGTTGGTCTGGAGGAGTGGGCCTGTCGGGGTGAGGGGCTGGGGGATCATCACTGCTGGGGGAAGTGAGCTGTGCATTCCAGATTGGGGGATTGGGTATCAGGGCTGGCCTGGGAATTGGTGTGGGGGCTTCGATCAGGCCGAGGAGGGAGGCTGAATGGGCAGCACTCAGAGAGTCCCAGGCTGGAAGGGCATAAATATTCTGGCCAGGAGGTTTGCTAGTGTCACACGGAAGGATTCAAACCAGTTTGGCAAGGAGGAGGAACCAAGCAAAGGTGAATTAACTGAAGGGAAATCAGAGAGCAGGCTAAGTAAGATTCAAAGAAACAGCAGGCGGGGTGAGGCTGCTAATCAAAGAGGGTCTGGTGGACTGAAGTGCATTTGTTCCAATGTGAGAAATGTAACAAGTAAGGCAGATGAACTTAGAGCTTGGATTAGTACAAGGAACTGTGATGTTACTGCTATTACAAGAGACTTGGTTAAGGGAAGGATAGGTTTGGCAGCTAAACGTCCCAGGATACAGATGTTTCAGGTAGGAAGTAAAAGGGGTGGGGGATTTGCACTACTGGTTAAAGAGAATATCATAGCTGTACAGCAGGAGGACACCTCGGAGGGCTCATACAGCAAGGCAATATGGATAGAGCTCAGGAATAGGAAAGGTGTAATCACAATGTTGGGGGTTTACTATAGGCCATCCAAACTGCCCGTGGGAGATAGAGGAACAGATATGTAGGCACATTTTGGCAAAGTGTAAAAGTAACAGGGTTGTTGTTGTGGGAGATTTTAACTTACGTTGACTGGAACTCACTTAGTGCTAGGGGTGTGAATGGGACAGAATTTGTAAGAAGCACCCAGGAGGGATTCTTGAAACAGTATGTAGATAGTCCAACTAGGGAAGGGACAGTACTGGACCTGGTAATGGGGAATAAGCCTGGCTAGGTGGTAAGCGTTTCAGTAGGGGAGCATTCAGGAACAGTGACCACAATTCAGTAAGCTTTAAGATACTCTCAGATAAAGGTAAGTGTAGTCCTCAAGCTAAGTTGCTAAATTGAGGAAAGGTTAATTACAATAATGTTAGGCAGGAACTGTAGAATGTAGATTGGGGCTAGATGTTTGTGGGCAAATCAACATCTGGCATATGGAAGGCTTTCATGTGTAAGTTGATAGTGATTCAGGACCGGCACGTTCTTGTAATGATGAAGGATAAGTATGGCAAGTTTCGGGAACCTTGGTTAATGAGAGATATTTATGAGCCAAAGCTGGGAAGGAAGAAATACACGAAGCAAGTGTGGAATACAAGAAAAGTAAAAAGAAACTGAAGCAAGGAGTAAGGAGGGCTAAAAGTGGTCACAAAAAAGCCTTGACCAACAGGATTAAGGGAAATCCAAAGCTTTTTATATATGTACAAAAAGTAAGAGGGTAGCCAGGGAGAGGGTTGGCCCATTCAAGGACAAGGGAGGAAATCTATGCGTGGAGCCAGAGGAAATGGATAAGATATTAAATGAGTACTTTGCATCAATATTCACCAAAGAGAAGGATTTGGTGGATGATGAGTTTGGGAAAGGGTGTGTACATTGACTTATGTTGAGATCAAAAAGGAGGAGGTATTAGGGTTCTTGAGAAATATTAAGTTGGACAAGTCCCCAGGACCTGATGGGATATACCCCAGAATACTGAGAGAGGCAAGGAAAAAATTGCTGGGGCCTTGAGAGAAATCTTTGTATCATTACTGGCTACAGGGGAGGTCATGATGTGGAGATGCTGGTGTTGGACTGGGGTAAACACAGTAAGAAGTCTCAGTAGCTTTTGGAACACTGCTCCTCACTCACCTGATGAAGGAGCAGGGCTCTGAAAGTTAGTGGCATTTGCTACCAAATAAACCTGTTAGATTTTAACCTGGTGTTGTGAGACTTCTTCCAGGGAAGGTCCCAGAGGATTGCAGAATAACCATTGTTGTTCCTTTGTTTAAGAAAGGTAGCAAGAATAACTCAGGTAAATAAAGGTGAGCCTTACATCAGTGTTAGGGAAACTATTGGAAAGGATTCTTCAAGAAAAAATTTATTCCCACTTGGAAATAATTGGATGTATTAGTGAGAGGCAACATGGTTTTGTGAAGGCACAGTCGTGTCTCACTAATTTGATCAATTTTTTCGAGGAAGTGACGAAGATGATTGATGAGGGTAGGGAAATGGGTTTTATCTACATAGACTTCAGTAAGACCTTTGACAAGGTCCCTCATGACAGACTGATGCAAAAGGTGAAGTTACGTGGGATCAGAGGTGAGTTGGCAAGATGGATACAAAACTGGCTCAGTCAAAGAAATAAGAGGTTAGTCGTTTCTGAATGGAGGGCTGTGACAAATGGTGTTCCTCAGAAATCAGTGCTGGGACCTTTGTTGTTTGTAATAAATATAAATGATTTGGTGGAAAATGTAACTAGTTTGATTAGTAAGTTTGCGGATGACATAAAGAGATGGCAGATGGAATTTAGTACGGATAAATGTAAGTTAATGCATTTTGGAAGGTCTAATACAGATAGGAAATATACAGTAAATGGTAGAACCCTTAGGAGCAAAGGGATCTAGGTGTACAGGCACACAGGTCACTGAAAGTGGCAATGCAAGTGGAGGAGATAATCAGGAAGGCATATGGCATGCTTGTCTTTATCGGCTGGGGTACTGAGTTTAACAATTGGCAAGTCATGTTACAGCTTTGTAAAACCTTAATTAGACTGCATTTGGAATATAGTGTTCAATTCTGGTTGCCACACTACCAGAAGGATATGGAGGCTTTGGAGAGGATAAAGAAAGGATTTACCAGGATATTGCCTGGTATGAAGGGCATCAGCTATGAGGAGAGATTGGAGAAACTCGGTTTGTTCTTACTGGAATGATGGAGTTTGAGAAGTGACCTGACAGAAATCAACAAGATTATGAGGAGCATGGACAGAGTGGATAATCAGAAGCTTTTTCCCAGAAGAAAAGAGTGGAAAAGCCAATTACTAGGAGGTGCGAGTTTAAGGTATGTGGGGCAAGGTTTAAAGGAGATGTATGAAGCAAATTTTTTACACGGAGGGTGTTGGGTGCCTGGAACTCATTGCCAAGGAAGTTGTGGAAGCAGATAGGATAATGACTTTTACAGGGCATCTTGACAAATACATGAATAGGATGGGAATTGAGGGATATGGTGCTCAGAAGAGTAGGGAGTTTTAGTTAAATCAAATAGCATGGTTGGTGCAGGCTTGGAGGACTGAAGGTCTGTTCCTGTGCTATAACATTGTTTGTTCTCTGGTTAGCGATCGTGCTGGCCGGCAAACAGGGAGTCTAACAGATCGAGGCCACTGCGCATGTGCAGAATTCCAGAACTGTCAGACTCCAGCACAAGTAGGCCTCACCCCCTCGGATTTTTAATGATATTTATGACTGGCACCTTGCAGAGTACAGAATGTGGAGATTTGGGAGAGAAGCTGAACTGAGAAAACAGTTGGGACCTAGAACAGTTTTCCCACCAATTCAGCACTTTTGGGAGAATCGTAACCATGGTTGCAGGACCTTGGAAGTAAATGCAGAAAGAAGCTTTTTTTAAAAAGAATTTACTTTAGCTTTCAGGAGTTATAATTGAACAGATTATGTACAATCCAATCTGCCATATTTAGGATCCCAGACTTCTAACAGGGAAAGTAATGAATTCTCCTGTCTGTGGAGTTCGGCTTAAAGGGAGATTACACAGAGTTTGCTGTTTGATTTATGTTCCTGATTAAATTTCATAGTAAGTAGAGTTTAACTATTAAAGATATCCAAGATTTGAACAATTTTGCTTAAACCCGATGCCTGCTGCCTCATCTGAGGTGCAATCTCAGAACAAAGGGATGGGTGTACGCAAGAGTCCTACAGAACTGCAAAATTGCTTACACATGATGATTTTTGATTATTATTTCACTTTTATACCAATTCTTTTCTTCTGCTGGATGTGAAGGGTTTATATTTTTAACTCAGATTTTCAAACACCATGCTGCCACCGTGTTACATTATCCTTCTCTTCGATGTAAATATACTAGTTATGCATAGAGATTAGTGATACTAATAATGCTAGCTCTTTATTTACAGTTAAGATGACCTACAGATAGAGTTTATATCCTATCCTTACTACTGTTGTTTGGAGACTGAATACAAGTCCTAGGATCAATACATGCTAAGGTGGGTAACAATTAACAGCAATTAAAGGTACAAGTCACTGTATCACGACTGGAAGGACCAGCATGGAGAAGTTTAATTTTGCAGTCCTGGTATCAATCTTCTACCTTTGTTAATCTGCCTAAATTTATACTTGTCAGCTGAGATCATCCTACTTAATCATGTCTGAAGGGCATTTTCCTGTTTTTTTTTGGTGCAGGGTGGTTCTGAAATTATGCTGATGCTATCACAGGTGTAAAATATGGCAAATCCAGTTCTTAAGATTAAGTAATTAATTTCTGCACCTTCTTAAACTGACTTCATAATTATGTTGAAATGTATGATTCAGTGTAGATTTACTGCAGTTGGTGTTATACATGTAACATAACTAGACTGTTCAAGAACAAAATAAATAATCACAATAATATGAATAAAGGTATTGTAAATCCTTCACCTTGAAATGACACATTTTAATAATGATACATGAACACAACAAATTCTTAGGAAATATTTTTGCTATTTGAATGGGAAGGTTTAAAATAAATAGATGAATGGCTGTTATAGTAGTTGGTAGGAATTTCTTATGAGTATGTTAAGCGTTTGTACACTAATATGGTTGAGTGTCATTTCAAAGCCCAAGAGATCCCTTGATGTTTCTGGCACACTTGCTGCAGACTCAGTCACATAGCCACTCTCTGAAGTGAAAGCTTAAATTAAGAAGCATATTAGTGATTTATAGAAAAGACACATTTCTGAACTGGAGTCATATCTACTTCACTTAGTGCCAAGTGACTTTAGTGATTTAGGAATACCTGAAATTTTATTTGTTGAAGTTGCAGCCAGTTTAGAAATGGGAAACTCAGTTACTGTAACAGCAGGAAAATAATATATTAATATTATCAATTATTGTGCTTTTTGTCTTGAATGTTATAAATTACAAACACAGGCAGAATATAAGGAAAAACATGATAAATAAAACAAAGGTGATTTGGAGGGTATTTTTAGATACTTTGGATATCTTCAAAATGCAAATCCTAATGAAGCTGAATAAGGAGGTAGCATTTGTAATATCCAGTATCTTTGTCAGATTCAGATGTGGCTGATTCATATAGCCAATGAAAAGAAAGAAGAGATTCAGCAGATTATTTGGGAGGTTAATGTAAATTACCAATGCAATTCCTTTAATGTTGCAAAACATCTTCTTAACCCCCAGCAGTTCCCCACCCACTTTGATACATGCTTTTCTTGTGTTTGAATTATGTTAGATTCTGTCACCTTATATACTGTGCTGGTGCTTTACACACCATTTCTTGGATAGTTACGGGCTGCAAGAACTTTGATTCAGATTGATTCAAAGACGAGGCATGTTCTTTCAACTTGTCTTCTGTTCCCTGTGTGGAATATGGCCATGAAAATGTCAACACCTACAAGCTGCATTTAGAGAGCAATGAATTCTCAGTCCCATCTCTCTCGCGAATGTTACGCTTTTACCAAGTGCTTTTAAAAGAATTGTATAATGGTTTGATAGAATATATATTATTCATAATGACAGACAAAGATAGTCAACAACCTAATGTGTCCTGATCATACTTTCTTATTAATACAGTTTCGTTTGTAATTTTTAAAATTAGCTATCTGAAAAGTAATGAAATTTAAGTGAATGATTCTTGCTTTTCATTCTATTTTTATTCTTCATATTCCAGGGTGATGTAAAGTAAAAATGTATTTTGAAATATATTTAAGCATGTTACTTATAACTACAAATGTTGTTCCATCAGTAAGTTATTTTTAAAACCCTGAATTTCAAAAATGTTACTACAATATTCAAAGCTCTAATTATAGAAAGCGTCAAATTTATATAGCACCTTTTGACAACCTCAAGTGATTCACAGACACTGTGAGCAATTGAGTGAGGAATCCTGTGGATTAACATCCCTTATTTCCTTTCAAAAAAGAAAGGAAGAAAATTGGAGATGGGAAACATATGACTTGAAACTTGGAAAAACATGAATATTTGGGTAACTATATTCGGTGACGGCTCGGTGGTTAACATTACTGCATCATAGTACCAAGGACCCAGGTTTGATTCCCGACTTGGGTCACTGTCTGTGTAGAGTCAGCACATTCTTCCCATGTCTCCAAGGATTTCCTCTGGGTTCTCTGGTTTCCTCTCACAGTCCAAAAGATGTGCTGGTTAGGTGCACAGGCCATGCTAAATTCTGCCTCTTTTTATCTGAACAGGTGCCGGAATGTGGCAACTCTCCGGGATTTTCACAATAACTTCATTGCAATGTTAATGTAAGCTTACTTGTGGCTAATAAATTAATTTTAACCTGAATAGTTAAATGTGGCAGGTGAAGTCCAAATCAGGAATTTGGGAGCAGTCGAAAAGGGAAATTAGGAATGTTGGTGTGGGTATGATATAATTGTGGTGGAGCAATCCCTGCAGCACAGCAAACTGTTTTCACTTTTTGTATGTCTCCCCAATCTTAACCACTTTAAAGAAGACATATCAAGTGGGATTTTCAGGTGCACTCGCCATAAAACTGGAAAATCCCACCCAAGGTCAACGGACCTTTCCATGATCCACCCTTCGCCTGCTATGATTCCCATTGGCAGATGGGACAATAAAATTTGTCCCATCATGTGAGATGTTTGATCTTTTCCCACGTTGTTGATCATTCCCAAGAACCATTTAGCAGGTTTTGTTTTGTAAACTAAACTGTTCAGGCATTTCCCACCCTGGCCTCTTATGGCATATTATTATAATGTTATCATACCTTGTTCTTAGTTACTACACAAGGCACCAATTACTCAAAGGAATTGGGTAAACATATTGTGGATTCATTTATTAAGACACATAAGAACGGTTATATATTGGTATAAATCTTGAATACGTTAGAGCTGTGTGAGTGTGTGCTCTGCTCAAAGCAGAAGTGAAACTGAATTATATGACACATTTCGCTTTTAGTAATAACATGCTTATATTCCTTAAAGACATATTACAAAACTTGAACAGCAGATATCTCTTGGTCTGATGGGCAGGTCTATGAGAATGTGAATAAAAATGGAATTAATTAATGGAACTTAGAACTGTGCCAACATATATTCAGAAAAGAATCTGGAGTTTTTAATGTTTTAGAAATTAAATAATTAAAGTGGGGCACAAACAGCAGACCACAAAATGTTGGTGGTTATTACCAAAAATGACAAATTTTTCCAGAATGTGCATATAATACTTGGAAGTAGCTGCCACTCCAAGTGTAGCAGGCACATAAACACACAAGCATACATAGACATGTACACAAAGGCACTCGCACGTGCACACACACTGGGTCCTATGGTCACTTGCACTTCACCAGCCAAGAAAATGGCAACAAGCATGAAGTGACAATAAGAAAGATGCAGTTGAGTGTGATGTCGTGTTCTCAAACACTCTAGATAAGCCTGGGTTGAATAAGTCCACATTAGAAAAGGCTTCAGTTCTTTCTGTATCGATACAGGAGCCTTGACTTCAGTTAGTTCTTTTTTCTCATATTTAAAACAATCTTTACACTCAATGGTCACCTATATGTAGGTAGATATGTTCAACTTTGCAGAGATGTACAAGTGTGGCAATGATATTTTTCAAGAATAGCTAAGGTTAAGCTGCGGAAAAAAGGGGGCATTTGTTTTTTTTATTGAACGTAAGCACATGTGAAAATTACTGAGATATTTAATGGCACATGGGAAGGTGATATAGTGCTGGCAATTTCCTGCTGCCCCTGAGATCTTAGCCCTGTGAAGGCGGGAGCATTCAAAGGGAAAGGTCAGGTGGAGAGGGCATGCAGAAAAGGAACCAAGATATTTTGTCATAGATTTCCTGGATGGAAATGGAGCCTTTGCAATATCAGCACAGACGTGTGTTTTGTCCACATATATCTTGGGAGTAGGTGTACTTTGTCATAGTTAAAATATACACCTCCTTGTTGCTAAGAGACAGAATTGTGCATGACTGATCAGCTCCTCTTTAATGGTCAATGTAAATATTTATTCTGGACGCTGTGACAAGATAATAAATTGTGGAGGGAGGGGGTGGTGGCAGGGCATGGGGGAGGAGTTCAGCATTGGGAAAAAAAAGTGGAAAGGATAAAAAGAGAGATGGAAAGAAACAGGCTGAAAACCAAACAAACTTGGATTTCTTAAATATCTTATCACACCCTCAAGGCTCACAATGTATTTTACAGACAATTAATGTCTTTTGAAACATAACCACTTGTTTGTTAAGCAAACCACGACACTCTGGTCTCTTCCTGAGCTGTAACCATTCTATAATTCTATAAATATGGCAATCAATTTACACACAGTAAGGTTCCACAAATCAAAAGTAAGATGAATCACTAGTTAATTGGTGGTATTGATTGCTGGAGTAATCTTGGCTAAATATTGGCCAAAAAAACCAGGAAAACTCTTTATTCTTAAAGTTAATTTATTGGTCACAGGTAGGTTTACATTCATACTGCAATGAAGTTGTTGTGAAAATCCCCCAGTCACCACACTCTGGCATCTGTTCAGGTACACTGAGGGAAGATTTAACATGGCCATTTCACCTAATCAGCACATCTTTTGGACTGTGGGAGGAAATCAGAGCATCTGGAGAAAACCCATGCAGACATGGGGAAAGTGTGCAAAGTCCACACAGACAGTGACCCAAACTGGGAATCAAACCCAGATCCCTAGCCCTATGAGGCAGAAGTGCTAACTGCCTTATTACTGGAAAGACGTGGAGACTCTGGAGAGAATGCAGAGGAGGTTTACCAGGATGCTGCCTGGTATGGAGGGTCTGAGTTACGAGGAGAGGTTAGGCAAATTGGGACTGTTCTCCTTAGAAAGAAGTAGACTTAGAGCAGATCTAATAGAGGTATACAAGATTATGAGGGGTATAGATAGAGTAAACAGGGTTAAGCTTTTTCCTAAGATGGACTCGAATAGCACGAGGGGTCACAGGCTTAGGGTGAGGGGGGTAAGATATAATTTGGATGCTAGAGGGAGTTTTTTCACAAGGAGGATGGTGGAGATATGGAATGCGCTGCCAAATAAAGTAGTGGAGGCAAACACTCTGGAGTTATTTAAGAAAAATTTAGATGGGCACATGAGCAGAATGGGAATGAAGGGGTATAGAAAACTGATTTAAAATAGGGATCATGAGCCTTGGGAGTCTCTGGGAAGTGTGTAAATAGATGATGATATTGATGTACTCATTTTTATCCTACAGGTGCTTTGGTCCACCTTGTTTTCTAACAAGGGGCATACACGCGATGGGTTGTGAGAGGGCTGCTCTTGGATTTTTTTTCAAGAGTATCCTAGAGCTTCACGTCGTTAGTGTACGCTTGACCTGGACCATTTGATGGGCAACACGACAGCTCAGTGACTATCACTGTGCTGTGCAGATACATGGATTTGGGCCTGTGTCTGTGGGAGTTTGCGCATTCTCCCCGTGCTTGCGTGGGTTTTCTCTGGGTGCTCCGGTTTCCTCCCACATCCCAAAGATGTGCTCTTAGGCTAATTGGCAAAACAAATTCTCCCTAAATTGTCTCAAATTTGGTTTTTAATCCATAGATCTATAAACATAGACAGGGATCACGGGTAGAGGTGGGAACATCAGGGTGGCGGCGCGGGCTCGTTGGACCGAAGGGCCTGTTTCCCGTGCTGTTTTGTTCTTTGTTCTTTGTACTGTGTCACCATACTATCCCTATTCAAACAGTGAGTGTTCTGGTACATTTCATATCCGTCTCAATAGGCAGGTAAGGATTTGAAATATTATCTCTTGCAATATAGTTCTCCCTTAGCACTGCTTTGAATTGTTAATCTAAAATCCTGTAATTGGGTTTGAACTCAGACCTTCTGAATAAAAATAAGAATTGAGCTATGATAGTACAATCAAGTTTGCAAACCCAAAATAGAAAGCGCCAAAAGCACACAAGATTGTCAGATGGCATTTATGAAGAGAACAGTAAAAACACATCTTAAATATTGTCTTATCTCAGATGCTGCCTGACATGCTGAGTAGTTTCTAATACTTTGCATTATGTTTTAGACTTCAAGAAAGTACAATGTTTTCTTTTTGCATATTCAATTATCTTTGGAAGTTATTGTTCATATCAGCCATTTCCAGCTCCGTATTGTAAACAAAATTCTTACCAATTACAGATAAATATCAACTAAACAAATACAAGACATTCAGGACTAAAATGTCCATCTGTGCAAGACAAGTTTTTACAAAACTCTTTTGCTTGGCCTGACTCCAAGTAGGATCTCATTAAATTGTCATTGCATGATCTGATAAAAAGAGATGAATGAGAAATTTATAGAAAAGAAAATTGTGTCTACATATAAAGACAACAACAAGTTAAAAGTGACAATTAAAAGTATAATGAGTGGAATCTATTCTACACATTCCAGTTCCACTCTGTAGAAGAAGGGTGGACTCTGCTGTTACATCAGTACAGTGCAACAGTTGTTTAGGTATTTAAGCATAGAATCATAGAATTCCTGCAGTGCAAAAGGAGGCCATTTGACCCATTGAGCATGCATCAACAACAATCCACCCAAGGCCCATCCCCGTAACCTCACCTGTTTATCTTGCTAGACCTCTGACACTAAGGGGCAATTTCGGATGGCCAATGCACCTAACCTGTACATCTTTGGAGTGTGGGAGGAAATTGGAGCACCTGATGGAAACGCAATAGAGATCAGGAGAACATGCAAACTCCCAAAGCATGTTAGATTTTTAACTCATTATTTGCCAGTTACATGGTATGGATATGCTAAATGTTTGTAAGTATTTTTGTGTGAGATTCCGTTGTGAAATCATCGAACTTCTAACAGAATATTCTGTGGAGGGAGACAAAGAGGGAGAAAAAAGCCACGATATTTAATCAGTCTGGAGACAGGCACAATACATTGAATAATGACACTCAATGATGGGCTTTTGGCTGCTTCCACAGAGAGCATCTACTCTGCTATTTGAGGACTAGTAGACCTCCATGGAGAACTCACAATATTTTGAAACAGATTTTTGTGGGCAACAAAATGATCAAGTGTACATTTTTATATCTGTGATCAAATCTCAGTGGATTATCTTATTTATGGCATAAGAAAATGTTTATTCCATACATATGCACATGTTGATCTACTATAACACACATCCCAGAAGGCTACGCATCAAGAAGAATAATTACTATTGTTTGGCGTGACTCTTTGAAGTCAGCCACTCTCCTTTAGTTTCCATAAACAGTTTTTAGTCTACAAGTTCCAGTGCACTGTGACATATGGGAGCACCCACGATTTCCCACATGCGGTTCCTAAAAAGGCAATTGCTTTTGCAGGGAGATGGAAGGGGAAAAGAATGAGAGGGTGAGTGTTTTATGAGTGCCTTGGCAGTACCATTAGCATAGCCCATGGCAATAAACTTTGTGATGATCTTCTTGGCTACAGAATCCTGCAGTGAAATAGAAAATAATTTTGTTTTTGGCCCATTAAAAAAATAATGAATGTTAAATCCCATGTTAGCACAAGTCAAAGTATTTGAAAATACTTCCTTTCATTTATGAAGCAGTGTTTGTTGATCTTGGTAGGAGTGTGGGATTTTTTTTGTGAGCGGCACCAAGCTCTCTCAGTTTATGTGCAGCAGAGGTGAAACCCAATGCAATCCCCCTCCCCCCTTTATTACACGGGTCATGAATCTTAACACAAAAGCACCGTCAACTACAACCTGCTTCTCAAACAACTGCATGTACAAACTAATACGAGGTTTGAAGTTGACTTTCTATCATTATACTAGGTCGGCTATTAAAATAAATGAATATAAGTTAGGATCTTTGGCAGATAGTCAATATAGAAGGGATGTCATCACATCGATTAAGCTGCATTGGAGGCTTGGTCATGGGTTGAAACAAAAGCATATTGCCAACTATTGCTCCACTTGTACGTATAACAGAACTATTAAAATACAGTGCAGACACGATGGGCCAAATGGCCTCCTTCTGCACCGGAATTCTGTGATTTTATGGGCAGATAGTTTGAAAACTATTAAAATGTTGGGAATTATTTTGAACTCTGTAAGTTTCTATTGCTGAAGAGATCATTATTTAGAGAAGTGTACGTGCATTTGATGTTTTATCCAGTATTTTCTTCTTATTTCATACACCATTCTGGATGCTGCCGGTTTACAACTTAAGTGAAGAAATTTAGCTGAATTCTTCTGAGTCTGGTCAGGTAAACGACTGAATAGATGAGGGCAAATACCCACAGATGAGGGTTGATGTTGAACGTGATAGAGGCTGCACTTACTGATAGCAATCAGTGATCATACGAAGATTAATCCAAGTTACTGATGCCAGTACATTCATGGAAGGTAACCTAGGCAATTGTTTTTGATAGGGGAATAATATTACAACTGTTTCATAGAACAAGAACAATGTGGGATGTTTAAATATGGGCTTTTAAACAGCATTGTTGGAGCCCAATGTTTAATAGCATGTTTAATGGCTCAGTGGATATCTATTATTTGAATGGAATACTAACAAGCTGCTGGGATATTTGGGACTGGGAGTTGGGTTTAATGGAGCCCTTTGCGAATGGTCAGTGATGTGCAAAGGTTTTGACTGAATTGAAAACCAATGTCTTACAGGTCAGAAAGTGTAGGGTAGACTATGTGTGAAATAGGATATGAATACATTGTTCAAATGTTCAATATTTACTGTAGGAATTTCTCGTCATTTGCTATGTAGATCATGAACAACAAGAAAAAATTGTTGATATCTAGTGGCTGCTTGCACCTCTTCAAAAGTATCTACTCGGAGTTTTTGCCATGGTTTTGTTAGCTATAGTGTTGATTATAGAGGTGTGGGACATGGTTTAACAGATATTTCACTGAGAGTACAAGCTCCACAATGGACTCTACAACGTGCAAATCTATTGCTGATTACCAGATTGCTTCATGGGATTGTTGTTTCACCTGATAACATGCTTCAGAGTTTAGAAGAATAAGAGCTAATGTCACTATGGAGTTGCATACTGGCCTCCTGACCCGTCCCTTCACCCCAGGCTGCCTCAATCTCCTCCTCCCTCAGCCCGCAGAACCAATCTCCCGATTCCTCCTCCACAGTCCCAACTGCTCCCCTCCCCCTTTCCCCCTGTTGAAGTGAAGCACTCCTGGTAGGGAGAGAGGCTAGCGGGCCTGGAGATTTCATTCCAACTAAGCCGACTAATAATATTTAAATGAGCATTATAATGATTTATGCAACTCCATACTGATTTCTGGGATAGGAATGTGGTGGACGGAGATGCCTGGAGGCTGTGTCACCCAGCGAGGAGCCCGCTATACAACACAGTGGGCCGGGAGAATTGCTCCTCGGATGTTTCCTCTTGTGTCGGTAACTAAAACTAGGGGACATAGTTTAAGAGAAAGAGGTCTCCTTTTCAAGATAGGCAATTATTAACCTGCCAGCAAAGTGGAATGGAGACAACAACTAGATCAGCAATTTTCTTAATGAATGATGGAGTAGGTGTAATGGGCCAAATGGGTCTATGTTCCTACGTTCCAATATTTTTGTGAAAACCAGTCAAGTTCCATGTGTGATGTGTGATGATGTCATCAAACAATGCAAGTTCATTGCTTGTTCTACTGAATGGGACCGGTTTTTTCCCCCTATTTCAGTTTTAAGTACTGGTTTACTTTCTGAAATGCACTGTCACTGATTCTGTCTCCAGCTCTTT
This sequence comes from Sphyrna mokarran, assembly GCA_024679065.1. Lineage (NCBI taxonomy): Eukaryota > Metazoa > Chordata > Chondrichthyes > Carcharhiniformes > Carcharhinidae > Sphyrna > Sphyrna mokarran. The sequence continues at coordinate 40,279,276 of JAGIQG010000009.1, forward strand.
TCTCACAATAAGGGTCGCAGTCATGAGTAAAATCATTGCAATCATGTCGTCTTCAATGTCACAAGTCACTTCCCTATCTAGCCCTCACACAGAAGATATGGAGTTGCCTGTGTTGGACTGAGATAGGCACAGTAAGAAGTCTCACAACACCAGGTTAAAGTTCAACAAGTAGCACAAGCTTTCGAAGCGCTGTCCCTTCATCAGGTGAGTGAAGAGTTCGGTTCACAAATAGAGCATATAAAGACACAAACTCAATTTACAAGATAGTAGTTGGAATGTGAGTCTTTACAGATAATCAAGTCTTCAAGGTACAACAATGTGAGTTGAGAGAGGGTTAAGCACAGATTAAAGAGGTGTTAATTATCTCAAGCCAGTACAGTTAGTAAGATTTTGCAAGCCCAAGTAAGTCGTGAAAGTTACAGACAGTGTGACATGAACCCAAGATTCTGGTTGAGGCCATCCTCATGTGTGCGGAACTTGGCTATCAGTTTGTGCTCAGTGATTCTGCTTTGTCATGTGTCTTGAAGGCTCCCTTGGAGAACACTTACTCAAAGATCAGAGGCTGAATGCGAGACTGCTGAAGTGTTCCCCAATAGTAGTGCAGCTAAATATATCAGCAACTCACTTGCTTGAACCTGTGAATTACACAGCCTCAAAGATAACTTAATCTGTAGTCATGTAAAGTCAGTGACCAGGTCCTGACATAGCTAGCTATGTAGTCAGCATTTAATGATCAATGTAGAGAGTGGACTTTCTATCTTGTAGAGATGCATGTGCCATTTTTCACCAGTCTCGATTCAGGCTAGTGTTTCCATTCAGTTTAAGACAAGGGTGTGATATGTAAGCAATTGGTTATTTTCTTCCTTTAGTGTTCTGAGAATACAATTCAATTGTATTTCCAAATGCATTTGTTGTGATGTACTTTTCTGCAGGTGAGTTGAAATGCATGAGGATTGACAGAGATGCTATTTTAACCTTTAGAAAGTCAAACACTGTTTGCGTGTGAATGTCCACTTTTGCTCTGTAGCTTTTGAGGATGCTCCACAATTTCTGCATGATAGTACCAAAGAATGACAACAACTCTGTGGTATTATACAGGGTTGGATGCAAGTGAACGGCTTTGATGTTGTTGTTTGTCGGTTTTATTCTGGCTTTTGTCACCCTGTACCCTAATAAATAAATCTTCAATGCTGCCTATGTACAGTTGTCCTTGTTAAGCATTAGGTTGTGTTGTGCAAGTCGAGTGAGCACCACTGATTGTGTTCTGTTCATGTCCTTCCATGTACATTTGTCAAGTAGATGGAGTATCTCCTCAATGTCTGACAAGACTGAAGAAACTATCTTTTGGAATGCACTAAGTACTGGACCTGGTCAAGGGCATTCTGCAGTACTGAAATAGACATTCATAAAATCACAGAATCCCCATTGCAGAAGAAGGCCTTTCAGCCGATCAAGTCTGCAATGACCACAATCCTTGTTCCTGTAACCTCTCACATTTACCCTGTTAATTGTCCTGACACTAGGCTTAATTTAGCATTGCCAACCTACCTAACTCGCACATCGTTGGTCTGTGGCAGGAAACTGGAGCACTTGGAAGAAATCCATGCAAACATAGGAAAAATGTGCAAACTTCACACAGACAGTAGCACAAGCCAGGAATCAAATCCAGATCCCTGGAGTTGTGAAGCAGCAGTGCTAACCATTATGCCATCATGCCACGCTAAACAAAAACTGTAACGTATTAACTGTACTCTGCCAGTAGAATTTGAAGATAGCATGCCAAGCTTCATGAATACTGTGGAGTCGTGAAATGTTGCTGATAGTTCTTGGACCGTAGGAAGTGGATACTGAATGGTTACTTTGTTGACTGTTTTAAGGTTGATGTGTGGTATGAATTTTCCATTTTTGTGTGTGCAATGATGACCGTTTGAGATCTGGATTGATGAGTTGATTCACCCAATGATACTGTCCGCTACCAGTTGGAATCATAGACTCCCAAAGTGCAGGAGCCATTCGGCCCATTGAGTCTGCACTCAGCACAATCCCACCCAGGCCCTACCACTATAATTCCATGCAATTACACTAGCTAGTCCCTCTGACATCAAAGGGCAATTTAGGATGACCAGTCCACCTAACTTGCACATCTTTGGACTGTGGGAGTAAACCAAAGTTGCTTCAGCTCCAGCCATACAGCAACCATCTGAGATCCAGCAAAACTGACATGTCAACCTGAAGAGCATGAATCTTTCCAGATCCGGTTAAGTCAGGCCAGGTACCACTGTACATAAACAATATCATCGATCATGTTAATGTGTGCTCTGATGAGGTCTTCAAGTCCAAAGCCAAGCTTTTGAAAAGACTTTACCCCATGTGATTTCTGCCTTTGGCCACACAGCACGTGAACATGTTTTTTGGTGCACTGGAACTATTATTGTTCCCAAGATGGGAATAATTGTCGCAGGAGTGGGAGAAAGTTGTGAGAAATACCAGTGGTAGAGTTTGTTGCTTAATACAAATACTTTCAAACCAAACTCAGTGAGAAGGGACACTGAAATGCTTACAGTCTCAACTTTGCAATCTTTAAAATGAACTGGTGTTTCATTATCCATGATGATATAGCCATACCATAATTCATTCTTGGAAACAGACTCCCTCCACATGTTGAACCAATGAAGTCATCTTCTTTGACAGTCTGTATGTCTTTATAAAGTGATTCCACTTTAACCGTGAGTTATACATTTTTCCCCTCAGTTGGACATTGATGTTTGGACTCAATGGTTATCGGTACAATTTGAGCAAATTTTAAGAGCATTTGACTATGATAGGCTATCTGACATTGCTGACAGACCTTTTCTCGTGCATTCATCACTCTTTTCTTCAGCTCCAAGTATTTTTCAAGAACACTTACTGTTATAGCAAATGTAAATGTATCTTTTGTGAGCTGTAGAATATGTCCTGACCTTCCATTAGATTATCCTCATTTGTACATCAAAATTACACCATGAAAACAGGCCACTTGGCTCAGCCAGACATAGAGTTACAGAATCATTAAGTTTAACCCATTAAGTCTATGCTGGCTCTCCATAGATCCAGCCCAATCAGCCCCAACCCTCTGCTCAAACCTCATGCCCTGCAAGTTTATTTCCTTCAAGTGCCAGTTTAATTTCCATTTTAAATCATTGATTTTTTTCCATTTCCACCAATCTCTTGGGCAAACAAGTCTAGATCATTACCACTTGCAATTTAAAAAAAAGTTGTTCCCCACACTAGCCCCTGCATCTGTTACCCAAAACTTTAAATCTGTGCTTCCTAGTCCTTGTATCATCAACTAATGGGAAGTTTTTCCTTGTCTACCTGTTGTCATCTCGTATGTCTCCATCAATGTCTCTCTTAATCTCACTTGCTTCAAGGTGAACAAACCCAGCCTTTCCCCACCTAACATTATAACTAAACCTACATCCTTGGAACCAATCTGGGAAATCTCCTCTGCACCCTCGCAAGGATCTTGACATCTTTTCTAAAGAGTGGTTACATGTTCATCCCCCATGTTTAGCAACGCTACCCCCTATCTTCAGTCCAATTTGTTTCAGTAAGAAGTCTCACAACACCAGGTTAAAGTTCAACAGATTTATATGGAATCCCGAGCTTTCAGTGTTGTTCCTTCATCAGATGAGTGGAGAGGTAGATTTCACAAACACAACATATATAGATAAAGACACAACTGCAAGATAATGGCACGCAGTCATTTACTCTTGGCTTTTACATACTTAGGTCCTTTGTACTAAAAGCTAAAATTCTATTAACTCTATTTTGTCCTTATCAACCTGAAGTGCTATCTTTTGTGTGCTGTGAATTTGTGCCCCACCCCACCCACCATCTTTCTGCTCTTCTGAGTCTGTTTCCATTCAGAGTTTAATTACTGCTATTTTGTTTTAACCAAAATACATCACCTCACAGTTACTGATATTCAATCCCATCTGCTTACTGAAAACCCATGTACATTACCAGCACTGCATTTCCTCCATTTATCATGTCTATTACGTCCTCAAAGAATTCCACTATGTTTGCAGACCTCAATTCCTCCCCTGTACTTACGGTAATTTGCTACAGCCAAAGCTCCCAAGAAAGGCAATACTAGCAGTAGTTATTATAATTTGTTTTTTTTAATATATGAAAACATGAAAAGAAAAATGAATCAAGAATTTTGTCAATGATTTGTGAGGTAAAGTTTACCGAGATAAAATTTACTGACTACTTCAAAATGAGATTTAATGAAATGATTTAAAATTTCAGGACTTTGAGTTGTGTGTGCTTTTGCAAGTATTCAAAGGAGCAGTGTACATTTCGCATGGCTTTCATTAAATTTATCACAAAATTAACACTCCAACCTCAACCATTTCCCTGAGCTAAAGCCAGGGATTTTTTAAAAAGTCAAATTCTAGTAGATTCCAATAACCTGGTTTGAATTATAAAAAAATGCATTCCAAGTGCATGCCAGTGGTGGTAAAGCCTTTAGCAATAAAATTAACTTTGTTTGTTCATAACAACCTCCCAGTAATTGGATGCTTTCAATAAGTGATCAATAATCAAATCACTTTTCCTATTTCCTTTTGACTAATGGATATCTCTACTGACATAAATCAGTGGGTAGTAACAGCATTATCACACCTACTCTACAGACCTCTGTTGAATGCAGGTTACACTCATGGTGCCCTTCTCAACACTAGGTACTCCCATGCAGGAAGTGGTTGGAGGCACAGTGTCCCCACCAGCATGACATTTAGCTTTCACCACCAATGGGCATATAAATCCGACATTTGTTCTCACATTATTTTAGCAATGGCAATCATGATTTTTATGGATATTTCAAATGTTACATTCAATGAACAAGTCTTTGGGCCAAAACTGAGACCTTCAGTCACCAAATCACATTAGTGCCAGGATTTTGTGGACATACATATGTGAAAAATTCCACCCTCACTATGACACATACAGGCAAAGAGCAGTTAAAACTGCCTAAGGACTGCAATGCTTATGACAGTTTGAATTCCATTGTGTACCTGAGGAATACTTTGAGCATTCAGTAACTATTTTTCTAAGGGGATGAAAGGCTGTGGAGAAATCTTCTATTGTTTCCTGAGGGTGAGCTTAAGTTTGTATTCAGGCCACTCAGCTCACTAGCTGTTGCACCAAATGGGTTCAAAAGCCAGTTTACTTTCATAAATACTTTCCTTCCATTCCCCTCAACCTCCCAACAAAACACTATGCTCTCTTGAATACCAGGCAGTTTTCTTGCCACCCTAATGCTATAACATCAAAACTTTTCCAATCTTTCATGAACAAAACGGGTGGCACAGTTGCACAATGATTAGCACTGCTGCTTCACAGTGCCAGGGATCCATGTTCAATTCTGGCCTTGAGTCACTGTCTGTATGGAGTTTGCACTTTCTTCCTGTGTCTCCTCTGGGTGCTCTGGATTCTCCCCACAGTCTAAAGATGTGCAGGTTAGCTTGACTGGCCATGATAAATTGACTCTTGTGTGTCAGAGGAATTAGCAAGGTAAATGCATGGAGTTACAGGGATGGGACCTGGTGGGATTGTAGTCAGCACAGACTTGATGGACCAAGTGGTCTCCTTTTGTACTGTAGGGACTCTATGGTCCTAAAACATCAGGCATAATCTGTAAGTATTCCAATGGCATCAGCTCATATTATTGAATACTTACAAGCACTTGATGAGTATTCTCATTGTGTGCTCGCTAACTAAGTGAGGGATTTTCTGCCCTTCCCAACACGGTAATGGCATGCTGAATGGAATTTCCCGTTGACTGCACCTCACCTTGTTGGGGTGCGCCATTAGTGGGATCAGAAGATCCTGCAGAATGAGCAGCAAGTCAATTTCAGCCAAAATCTTTGATATATTCTCCGTCAGCAAACCATTGTGTAGAAGATAATTCTTTCTTGCAGCTGGGTGGGTTGACATGAGTGGCTTCTGAGCTCTCTCTCAGCCCTAACTTTTAAAGTGTCACAAGTAAGCTTATATTATTGTTCAATGAAGTTACTGTGAAAATCCCCTAGTTGCAACACTCTGTCCTGTTTGGATACATTGAGGGAGGTTTTAGCATGACCAATGCACCTAACCAGCATATCTTTCAGGTTGTGGAAGGAAATCAGAGCAGCCGGAGGATTTCCATGCAGACATGGGGAGAACGTGCACCCAAGGCCAGAATTGAACCTGAGTCCCTGGCACTGTGAGGCAGCAATGCTAACTACTGTGCCACTGACACAGTCTCTAACAGCAAAGGTATTTGTTGTCAGCTGGTTAAGGTGATGGCAGATTGTTGGCTCAAGCAGCAGCTGTCTCTTTCCATTTCTCTAGACATCCTCTGTCAGTAACTGCTCTTGTTGTTTGGAAGCTCTTGACACTATTTTTGATGTTACGTTGACATTTTAGTCCTGATTGGACAATCTGCTTCAAATGTGTGACTGTGAATAGAGCAGACCTTCACGGAGATTTGAGATTGCCTTTGAAATATTTCATTTTGGAGTTGTGTGAACGGGCCCCTTGGCATAGTTCTATGTATAGCACCTGTTTGGGCAGTCTTCAATCAGGCATTCTGATGACATGCCCCATCCATTTCAGCTAATGTTAATTCTTACTGCAATATTTCCAGACTCTAGAGCCTGTACAGGGTTATTGGGAGGTTAATGTATTTCATACTTTGGATGTACTTAATTAATTATGATGCATACAATTCTTCTGTCAGATTCTGGTAATTAAAGCAAAGCTCCCTTAATGGACATGACTAGAATGTGTGTGCATTCTATTGTGTGAACACTGACACCTGTGGTCAGTTGAGGAAACGCAACATAAAGAGTTCAGAAATATTTTTTGCCGTGGTTCTCGGATCAATCGAGTATGTGCTCTGGAGTAGTCAATTCTGTCGACAACTGCTTTGCAGGAGGACTCATTGAATTGACATTTAGTTGGAGGCCCAGCTGATTTGTCATTATCCCTAGCCAATGGCCCATAGGGATTCTTTGAAGCTCCCCTATCGCTTCGCTAGACGAGATCAGTTTGCACTATGGTTGTTGGCGTTCCTGTGGCCATGCATTTTACACCTGAAAATTCAGGGAGCTAGCTCTACATCATTAGTTTCACAAAAATAGTTGCTTCTGATTCAAGATTTTCATTAACTTTGCGCTGAATCAAATAATTTGAGAACTGCTTGTGAAATCAGCAAATTTGTTATTGATTCAGAAACACAATGTGAGTGACCAAATCACAAAAAGCTAAGAGATGTTTTATTCACAAGTATCTAAAAATATTGCCTCTAGTTTGTCACCAATCTGTATGTCCTGTTTGTTTCAGTACACAGTATCTTTAAATAGTTCTGCCTAACTACATGTGGTGTCTTAAAGGGACCGATTTGTACACGGAAACTTCTGTATAGTTTAAAGAGAACACTGGCTGAAAGAAACTGATATCTTGAAATTAAACTCAGTGGTGAATTGTTAATCGTGACATTTATTTAGTCAGCTGGTTGAATGACAGGTACAAAACACCTGCTTAAGAACCTCCAAGTGAACCTCCAAGAACCTCCAACCTCCACTGAGGTGTGATGGCAGAATTCTCCATTTTTGAGATTAACTGTGGTTCCAAAAGTGCCTTTCCCAGTCATTGAAATGTTAGGATCCCACGCCAGAGTGCAAGCTTGGAATTTCATTAGTTACGAATCGGTCAATTCCCACCCAAACCACTTAGTGGACCAGCAGCTGATTTATTTACTCATCCTCAGCAAATGGGTTTGAAAGTTCCAGTGTCATATTTAAATAGAAGTCCAGCACATTCTCCTATCACTGTCTCCGGTCCACCTGTCTTCACCAGATTGTGCAGAATATCAGCAACCCAGAAGCAAAGGGTGAGTCGTCTCAGAAAAGAGGTTCCATCAGCTTTCACTGCCAAAGTCCTCCAGGCCCTTATTCAAAGAGCTCAGCTCTACCCAAAAGATGGTTCAAGAAAGTACACGAGCTGCACCTCTCAGGTCTGGGAATCCAATGTCGAGAAGGTCAGTGTGTCTGTCACTCACCACAATCTCAGTGAAGAAAATAGATGAATGATCTCATCCACTCCACTCAACCAGGGTAAATCCTCTCTCAGCTGCCAAACTCTCAGCATGGCATTCTGTACTCAAATAGCTACTCCCTTCATGGATCTCACACATTCAGTCTCAGGAGACACATACCAATACTTAATCTCTCAACAAGACTTTCACAACACCACCACACCCTTGTGTGTTGTCAGGGAGATAGATGTGTGTAAGTCTTTATAGAGAGTATTATAATGGGTGATTCCCAATCCTTAGTCCTCAAGGGATAACAATGGTTGAGGAAGGCTCAACAGATATGCAACCCTCTGGATTTCTTAACTTACCATCATGCAGTTTAGGATGAGAGCCCTATGCTAGTTTGAATTTCCTTCATGACATGGTGTAGAAAGCTTCTAGCATTGACTCACATCACTGTTCTTCCTTGCTAGACTCTCAGTTGACAGAGCACATCAATAGGATATTGATGACCACAGCTAAGATCTGATCCGAGTGAGTGGTGATCTCTTAAAGCCTATGTGTGAATGCCAGACCTGTCCTCTCAGCGGTGGTTTGGCTATTCTCTCAGAAATCACAAAATGCCTTGAAGGACTGGGGGAGATGATTGGACTGAGCTGTAAAGTTCCAAGAGTAGTAAAGCTATTTGAGTATCACGAGCAAATGAATCCTCCTCCCTGGCATCAGATCTTTACCATCCCCCTATAGGCTTCCTGCACCTCTTCATCTCTGTATTCCAAAGAGAGCTCCTTCTCCAGGCCACCATTTGGCAGGGTCTCATCGCTGCATAGATGAATTTTAAATGGCACAGCAAAGTCCGTACATACGGCAAAGCCTCACCGATGAGTATCGCAGAGAGTCATCTGAACAATCCAGGCATCTGAATCGTATCTTCAGAATCCAATGAGGGAGCATGTGGTGATGTGAGTCACATTGTACATTTCCTCAGCTGGAGCCTGAGGATCATGCATCAGAGTCAAGAGACTGTGTTGTGGTGGATAGCCCATATTCCCCAATAACCCGATGCACAATGGCCCCCTGAAGATTACAGACAGCGGGCGGTGACTGAGGATGTAGGCTTCATGCCAACTCCGAGGAAACCAAATACAAACATGCAAGATTTTCTTTTGATAGTCATAAACCAAATGTACATTGACAGACTGGAAGCCCTTGTGGTTGATGAACATGAAGGGCTTCTGTCAGGGAGCCTATGTAGCCACACAGGTGTAGTATATTTATCTTTGCATCCTTGGGAATTCTGTGGAGTCTGCAAATCTCTGAGACTGGTTATTCTGACCCAGAGCAACGTTTACATAATAATGTAAAGGGAATTGGTCATCTCCTGAATGTACTGATATGTTTCTGACTATGAAATGCTGCACAGGCCACTAGTTGATATCTGGAAAGACCCGAGAGACAAAGAAATTGAGTGCTGCCATCACCTCCAGGGCCACTGACGGGAAGAAGTCCCTAAACGCACATGGCGCACGTCTTCTCGGAGTATGTGGCACATGTGGCAGACCAGATTTCTGAACAATTGCAGCCTTGTCTTGCATTGCCTCTCATTCAAGCGTAGGAAGCAGGTTTGTGGATGACACACCCTCCGTGTTGCGAGTCATCTCCATTGTCCATGTCTCTGTTTCTCAGCCTCCTATTGATGTTCACATGCCCCCGGCCATGTCCCCATGCAATTTGAATATTGTTCTTGTATCAGGAATTTCATATGAAAGAAGTAGGTGTACAGATTGGAATTTTGGTTTTAGCTCAGATATGTGTTTATCCAAATCACGTGAAGACTGAATGAGGCAAGACTGAAGACTGAATGAAACTGTGGAGGAGAGGAAATATTAAATAAGTACTATAATGGCAAACCAAGCTTGGAAGGGAAGAGTGATGAAGGAAGGTTTGTGCCAGAGAAAAGGGGCCACATTAACATGGAAAGACAAAACACTTAAACAATCAATTATGAGTGTACTGTATTTATATTAGCAACATAAGAAACTCCATTGAGATCAAGCTAATTTCATCAAAGAGTATCATTGACAAGAACTTAATTTTGATTTGATCTGACTTATTATTGTCACATTTATTAACATACATAAAAATTATTGTTTCTTGTATGCTCTACAGCCAATGCATACCATTCAAAGATAAGGAAAGAAGAGAATGCAGAATCTAGTGCTACAGTCATAGCTTGGGTGCAGAGAAAAATCAACTTAATGCGAGGTAGGTCCATTCTAATGGCAGCAGGGAAGAAGCTGATCTTGAGTCGATTGGTATGTGTCCTCAGACTGTTGCATTTTTTTTGCAACAGAAGAAGTTGGAAGAGAAAATATCTGGGATGTGTGGGGTCCTTAGCTATGCTGGCTGCTTTTCATATCCTTACCTGAAGTCCATCGATATCTGTCACAACTTTTGGGGATAACACCATTCTTCATATTTTAAGGTGAATTTTACTGTTCATTGAGATTACCTCACAGAAGAGATCTGTGATTCAGCCTGCTACTCCCCTGTTTATAAACCCATCACACTATCAGAGCATTCTTCCAATGAGTTATTACTGCACTTTCAATTTGTGAATATTATCAGCAAACAATCATGATTTGCAAACTTGGCCATTATTTATCGGATACCTCAACAAATTAATTGCAATTAAACTAGAACATCACCATATCAAAGGTTCAAGATTTTTCTATTCATTATCAGGAAGTTGCTGGCAAGGCCAAAATTTATTGCCCATCCTTAATTGCCCTTGAGAAGTTGTTGGCGAGCTTTCTTCTTGAACTGCTGATGCCATAAAGTAGGGACATACATATATACTTTTGGAAGAGGCCTCCAGAATTTTGACCCAACGACAATGAAAGAAAAGTGATAAATTTCCAAATCAAGATGCTTTGCGACTTGGAGAGAACTTGCAGGTAGTGTTCTTAGACTCCTGCTGCCTTTTTTCTTCTGGATGATAGGGTTGTTGATAGGTTGAAGAAGCCTCAGTGAATTGTTGTAGTAGATGGTACACTTGCTGTTAGTGTGTGGCAGTGGTGGAATGTTTGCATGTTTTAAGTGACTGGCAAATTGGAATGGAGTAAGTTCACTCGGTGCAAATTCATTCAGAATACAAACACAGACCATTTACCTTAGTCAAACTTCTAAAACAAAATAGAGTTTACCTTCATCCTTAACATGTTTTAACTTGTAAATGAGACTGGGCAGGAGAATTCAGATTGCTCTGTTTTCTAATTTTCAAAAAAACTAAGAGCTGAGAGGAAAGTAATAAAATCCAGAAAGAATAGAAAACAGAACAGCCATAAATTAAATAAATAGAATCAGATCTCCAGCACCACCTTTACTATCTCCCCCTTCGCAATCAATTTAGCAAGATAAACATCAGCATTGTTAACTTTGCCACCCTCAGCTCTTTAACACTCTTTATTTCCGTTATCATAAATGAGCTGAAATGAAGGTCATGACAATCAAAACACAAACTTTTATGCATGAGAAGATTAAACTGCCCAAGAAATAGTAGACTGCAAAGAACATTAGAATTTCTGATTTATGGTGTTTTGATTTGGCAGGAAGAACTTCATCATCCCAGAGATTATGTGCCTTAAATTGAAGCACAGAAAGATCCTCATTAAATCTGCTCCTTGATATAATAGTTGACAGATTCCCATTCCTCAAAACATTGCCACCAACTCAACGTGAGGCATCAGTAGATACTGATATGAGACCTGCCACAAATACCAGCCACCAAAGTCTAGGTCACAAATGAATATCAGAAAGAATAGGGTTTGTATTCCTTTCCTTCGTGAGTTCCACTATAAACCTTTTTCCAATTAATGTTTACAATTAATCTGTTCCCTGTCACTCGGCTATTTTTTGTGTCCATATTGCTACTGTCTCTTTTATTCCACAAATCATAACTTTGTTCATAAATCTGTTGTGTGATACTTTATCAAATGCCTTTGGAAGTCCACATACACCACCTCAAAAGCATTACCTTCATCAATCCTCTCTGGTATCAGGATAGTTAGTTAATCATGATTTGCCCCTAAGCAATCCATGCTGGCTTTCCTTAATTAACACACATTTTCCCAAGTGGCTGAACTTTTCTAGACTTATCATTTTTGGAAGTTTCCTCACCACTGAGGTTAAACTAACTGTATTTGCAAGGCATTTCTTTGAACAAGGATCTAACATTTGTAATTCTCCAGTCCTCTGGCAACACCTCTGAGTTTAAGGAAAATTGGAACATTGCAGCCAATGTCTCCACAATTTTCATTCTCACTTCCTTCCATGCCCTTAGATACATCTTATCCAATCTTAGTGCCTTATCAATATTTAATAGTGTCAGCCTTTCCGAGTTTTGAATATTCTAATGTCTGAATCACCTCCTCTTTTATTGGATCCAGACAGCATCTTCTTACTTGGTAAAGACAAATGCAAAGTATTTGTAAATGCCATGATCCCGCCACCAGTGCATAAATCCCCTCTTTGATCCTTAATTGATCCCATGCATTAATTAAAGATCCTTTTACTGTTTATATGCCTATAAAAGTGGATTCCCTTTTACGTTAGCTGCCAGTCTCTTCTCACACTACCAACTTTTTTCTTTTATTTATTCCTTCAATTTCCTTCTGAACCTTCTATATTCAGTTCTCAGTATTATCCACCTGGCATCTGTCACAAGAATGTTCTTTTCTTCTACATCTTTAATCTTTATCACTTTTCAGGGAGCTCTGCACTTATTTGCCTTACCTTCCTCCTTCAATGGAATATAGGTGATGTACTTAAACTATCTTTCTTTAAAAATAGTCCATTGTTTGGTTACAGTTTTGCCTGCCAATGTTTGATTCCAATTTATCTGGACCAGATCTATTTTTATCCGAATGAATTTGGCTTTTCTCGAGTTAATCATTCTTATTTTAGATTATTTGATGTCTAATACTTCATGTCTCCATAGCTAACTTGTATCTAATGGAACAACTGTCCCCTAAATGTTCCTTTGCTGACACATAATCCACTTGGCCACCTCCTCTCAAGAGCCAGGTCCAGCAATGCCTCCTTTCCCCTTTGACTGAAAGCATATTGCCGTAGAAATCCAGGGTCAAACGGTGCAGCAGATGACATTTCTAATTTGCATGGTTGAGAATGCAGTAAATGCCCTGGAATTCCCATGTAGAACAGGATGTTCTTTCAATAAATCAGCATAGATCTGCCTTTCCTCTATCTATTAGATAATAAAGTATACAATCAAAAAAACTCACCAGCTACTTATTTCCCTTCAACTGATGATGCCTAGTATAGGGAAGTCCCTTTAAACATTTACTTAATTTTTGTCATCTAAAAAAATATACTATTTAAAATTTTCCATATTCTTAGACTAACTGAAAAACTTTTAAGAGAGGGAAATAAAGCTTTAGTACTTAACAGCCAAACAATTCTTGTCCTTCCTCTGATGCCTCGGTTTGAATTTCCTTCTCCCACATTTTCAAACTCAAGTACATTCCAGTCCAGTCATGGAAACATAGAAAGTAGAAGCAGGAGTAGGCCATTCAGCCCTTCAAACCTGTTTCACTATTCATTATGATCATGGCTCATCACCAAATTCAATACCCTGATTCCCCCATCCTCCCCAATCCTACTGCCAATTTTCTCTCCAGGTATGTTTTTCTCTCTCTCTCCCTCTTATCCTCTTTTGCTGCTGTTGTCTCCAATCAAAACTGTAGCCTTTTCCACTCAATTTACTTCTATTTTCTGGGTGTCTGTCCCCAGTGTGCACCACCCCTTTCAGAGGCATTTGCTGACTTTATGTGACATCAAAGGTACCATACTCCTACTATCCTTCTCATTAATCCCACCCCTGTGTGCTTGCTTTCTACCACAATCGAGTTTCTTAACCCTAGATTTTATCACAGTGCTAAAAGATAAGTACCATACCACTGTATTAAATCACGTAGATGGAGGTCAAAGTCAGACTAAACCAAACATACATGGTTCAGACATGTGAAAGGGCTTGGTACAATTCTTGTTGTACATTGCAGCTTACCTATTAGCGAATATGATTAAGAAAAGTAAATTGCACCTGTTCAAAATCATGTGTACAGTAACCCTGCAATTATATTGGGTAACTTTAATTATCCTGAGGTGGAGCTGTGGTCCTAATGGGGAATGTTTCATGAAGTACATTCAGGGCTTTTCCCTGAATAGTTTCCCAGAAAAACACAGGTGAACTAAATCGAGGAGAGGAAGACTTAATAGTGAACATTTTTATTCATTCATGGGATGTGAACATTGCTAGCAAGGCTGACATTTGTTTTTCATCCTTATTTCCCTTGAATAGGTGATGGTGAGATGCTTTCTTCAACCACTATGCACCCACAGTATTGTTGGAGATGGATTGCCAAGATTCTGACTCAGAGACAGTGAAAGGACAATGACATAGTTCCATGCAAACATTCGAATTAGGAATAGTAGTAGCTGTGAGTATATTAGGGCTGATTTGATTTTAACCTCAAATTCATTTTCCGGCCTTCTCCCAATAATGTATCTTATACTTCCAGTGATCCTTGTTGATCAGAAAGAGAGTTACAAAACCTCATCTTATTTCATTATCTCTGTCTTAAATGGGTGATCCATTATTTTTAAACAGAGACCCCTGGATTCTTTTAGCAAGTGGAAACATCCTTTCTATATATGCTACTCAACATCCCTCATGATCTTTTACGTTTCAATCAAGTCATCTCTTTCTTTTTTAAACTCCAGCAGAAACAAGCCTAGACTGCCCAACTGGTCCTCAGAAGACAACCCTCCCATTCCAGGTATTACTCTAGTAAGCCCTCTCTGACCAGCTTCTGAAGCATTTACATCTTCCCAAAATAAGGAGACCAATACTGTAAACAGTACTCCAGATATGGTTCCATCAGTTGTTGGTACAACTGAGGCATTACATCCCTATTTTTGTATTCCATTCTCTTCACAATAAACAATAACATACTATTAGCTTTCCTAATTACTTTCAAATTGAGACTAGTGTGTGGCTTTGAGAGTGACTTGCAGATAATGATTTTTCCATGTGTCTGCTGCCCTTGTTATTCTAGATGGTGGAAGGCACTGCTGAAGAAACATTGGCAAATTTCTGCATTGTATCTTGTAGACGGTACACAGTGCTGCCATAGTGTGCCAATGACGGAAGGAGTGAATGGTTTAGATAATAGATTGGGTACTGATGGGTCACTTTGTTCTGGATGGTGTTGAACTGTTTGCACTTAATCCAGACAAGGGAAGAGTATCCCATCGCTCACATGACTTTTACTTTGTAGATGGTAGTCAGACATTAGAGAGTCAAAAAATGAGCTACTTGGCAAAATGCCTAAGCTGTCTCTCTTGTAGCCGCAGTATTTACTTAGGTAAAAATTGAATTTTTGAGACCAACTTTTTGAACAACAATGTAAGGTTTGACTTCTATACAGTTAATAATTTTGCTGACTTGCTTGCTGTATTTGAACACACAGATCTTGAAACAGATGTAAAATCTTGAGTGAAATTCAAAGAAGACAATTGCTACGTCAGCTAAATGTATGAATTCATAGGACTGGATTTTCTGGCCTTGCCCACAGCTGTGATTGTCCAGTTCTGGTGAAAGTCAGTAGACATCTGGCTAGGCTGTCGAATCTCTCACGATGAGTCCCACCGTGAAGTGGGACTGAAAAATGTTGGCCATATTCTTACTTACAAATGTTGACAGTCATTATTTTACTCCTCTGTTGTGTGAGAAGATTCAGCATTTCCAAAACTAACTAACCTTCTTCTCCTTTTTCCATTTAAAATCACTATTGTCGCTCTTTGTTCAAAAAGCCCACACATAATCTTATCCCATGAGCATATAATACACATATCCTTCATGCCTTGCCTCAGGCATTACTTCGCATAACTCCAAGTTCTTTCCATAATTGTTGTCACATCTCAAATACAAGCATGATGATATTCTATATAACAGCAGTGTGCTATGGCTGTGTTATGATTCCTCAATCTCTCTGTGGCATTTGATCCTTTATCCTCTTCCACTGTTTATTCTCCACAGAGAGTTCCCTTCCATGAAAATGCTCCTGTAAACCTCCATTTATGTCTACCCAAATACAACCAGATGGATTCTGATGATTCTTACATCTATAAAATCACAGGATTATAATTTGGCTCAAATGTTTGGGGCGGTAGAATGACACAGTGGTTATCATTGCTGCCTCACAGCATCTGGACTTGCGTTCAATTCTGGCCTCAGGTCACTGTCTGTGTGAAGTTAGTACTTTCTCCTCATGTCTGCGAGGGTTTCCTCTGAAGCTCTGGTTTCCTCCAAATTCCAAACAAGGGCTTGATTGATTGGCCACTGTGCTATCATGCCATCAGTATCTGAGGAGTTATGAATGACAATGAATTCTGTGCAATAATCAGTGAACAATCCCACTTCTGATCTTAGGTTGGAAGATGGATTTCTAAACATGATTGGACCAATAGGACACTAACTTGAGGAACTCTTACTGCGACAGTCTGGGGCTGAGGTAATTGATCCCACAATAAGAGCCATCTTCCTTTGTGCTAGAAATGATTCCAACCAGTAAAGAGTTTTCAATTTTACTTAGGCTTCTTGCTGCTATACTCGGTCAAATGCTGCTTTGATGTCAAGGCCACTGGCCTGGAACTCAGGCAACTAGTTGGGCAAACTGAATAGGCAGGCTGTTGACAAATTCAATTTATTGCGGATAAATTTGAGCTACGTGTTTTGAGGTGAAGATATGCCCTAAGAAAGAAGCTAAATGGAGAGAATGAACAGAAAGACCTTCATATTCATTACCTAAACATGCAGTATCAGGTGGGTAGAGTCAGAAAATTACAAACAGCATTTTGAATTTTATAATGAGAGCAGAGAGGATCAATTTGTACAAAACATTAATCAAGTGAGTTAGAGCGATGTGCGATGCATTATATAAAGAGCATTGCCGTCATGGAGAATGTGTGGTGAAGAAATAATTATGAGAAGTGACTTGAAATATTGGAATTGTTTCCATTAGTACTGAGAAAGCTAAGGTAGCAGGTTTTATTGAGTGTTTTGCTAAGTATAAAGAGTTTGGAGTGAATAGGGGAATTTTATTTTCTCTGACAGATGAATGCCAAGTGTTATTTGAGCACAGAATGTTTTGCCACAGGGAATGCTTTAGGCAGACGTCATTGTATTTCCTTTAAGGAAACATTGGATAAATATTTAAAACAAGTGAATGAAAGGGAGCAGATAATGGAATTGTTCTATTGTAAACCTGCTGGAGGGGGTGGAGTGGAAAAATAGGGAAAATATAAACTGAATTATATTACTGAAAATATTGATTAGAATTCTCCAACCTCACCTGTGGCTAGGATTTTCCAGTCCCGCTGCAGTGAATGGAGATTTGGCTGAGAACCAACTTGTCCGTTCTCGCTGGCAGCGTTCGTGGGATGTACAAGACCAGAGAATTCCGGCCTTTGTGTCATTCATATTTTGCTTCATGGTTTGCTAATCTTTGCTAATATTTTCAATGTCAAACAGACGTACTCTTACACAGAGGGGTAGACTCAAAATAATTAGCCGATGGCAAATCAATTCATGAAAGGTTCAAATGATGTTACTAGCTGTAGTTTGCTCCATCTTGGCCCAGAACTCTGACTGCAATTATTTCTGGAAGTTTCTCACTTTTGTCAACTGCTTTAGCTTGTCATGCTTCACTCAGAAAGTCACTGGACCAGATCAAGAGACAGCTGAGCGGCACCAGTTAGTACACAGTTATCTCCCTTGATAATGTTTGGGATTGTGTAGCAATTCACATGAACACTGTTTCCCTATAAGCTTGTTTGAAGATATTGTGATGGTGTCAATGATGTTGTTGTTTCACAATGGGTCCATTTACAGGTTATATGTGGGGGTGGAAAGGGCAGTTCTTGATTACATCCGTTGAAATAAAACACAAAAGGAGATTAAAAAAATCATAACCAGGGAAGCAGATGAGCAGCAAAGTGACATTTGGCATGGAGTCCAAAACTGAAGTGATAATGGTAATGACCGACTCTCACCTCTTGTCGGTAGAAACATTTGCTTTCACGGGTATCAATGTTTCAAAGGCATTCTCTGACTAGAAATGCTAATGGAGAGCTACTCAGCATGTAGCACTTTACCTTGAGGCACTTTTATATTGATAGTGCGTTAATAGCAACAGGAGCTGCTGCTGGCACAGTCTATAATATGAGATAACGACTGTGCCTCTAACAACACCCATGATACAACATTTCATTTGTTCCAACAGTGAGGTTTGGAGGTGTGGAAAGTGGGGGCCTCTTGATTATTGACCTTCAAACAAAACACCTATTAACTGAAGTGTCAGCTTCTGCTGAGATGCCAGACACTAACTCTATAAAGATTATTATCACCTGAAACATTAGTTACTACAGGAGGGGCCAAAGGCATCTAGTCAGCCACACATCCATTTTCACTAATACCCATAAGTAGGTGCCATTGTAGCTGCCTGATGCATTTTGATTTTCTACTTTTATATTGCAAGTTATTTCCATATGGATTCCAACTGACAGATACTGGATGAAAAATGCGGCATCAAAGGGCAAGAATTAATGCTGACATTCAAAAAGCAATCATGATTGATTTAGCACTTCTGTTTTTCCAGCAATTTCGTATTAATCAAATAGCAATGTTTCTTTTAACCCTTGCATCCTTTGAGTTGCTTGGTGTATTCTCATGCACTATATTGGTGGCTTTCTGTTCTACTCATCACATTTAAGAACTTTAATGTTCAGACTTTGCTTCATTCTTTCCCAGGAGAAACTTAAATTCCTTCCCGTTGAGCAGGGAATATGATTTTCACTTCAACTGGGATAACAATGATAGAAATAATACGAAGGATGGAATTGGTCTATTCAGCAGTGTGAAACGGGCAAGCAGCAAACCAGTGACTGACTTTTCATCTGCTCACTTTCATTTTCCGTTTGCTTGGAAAACACTTTTCATTTTAAACCAATTAAAGGTGACAGTAAGACTAGGAAACAAATCTCCACAGTTTAAACTATCATTCTGTGAGCTTCAGTGGAAAGAGGATTGGGCACAGTGTAAACGCAGCTGTCCATTTCCAATCAGCCTGTTTCTTACACTGCTGGAAGTCGAGCAGTTCCATTTCGCCTCCCCCCACCCCCACATCCCATATCTTAATATAGTATTTAATTGCACTCCAGTCAATCATATTTGCAATTCAACCCAGTTGTTCAAAAACAAAGTCCATTGAGCAACTGCAGCTTACATTTATCTATTTATTAGCATCATAAGGAGGCTGACATTAACACTGCAATGAAGTTACTGTGCATCTCTTCACGTCTCTTCAGGTGTGCTGAGGGAGAATTTGCAACACCAGGTTATAGTCCAACAGGTTTATTTGTAGCAAAAGCCACTAGCTTTCAGAGCGCTGCTCCTTCGTCAGGTAAGTGGAAGTTCTTTTTATCCAACAAATCAAGGGAGAATTTAGCATGGCAAATACACTAAACCAGCAACCTTTTAGAATGGGAGAGGAAACCAGAGCAAACCCACAAAGACGCAGGGAAATCAGGCAGACTCTGCACAGACAGCGACCCATGATCGGAACTGAACCCAGGGATCTCTGGCGCCGTGAGGCAGCAGTGCGAACCACTGTGCCACTGTGTGTATCTTTCACATCATTCTCCCAACCTTCTAAGATCTCCTTAACTCTTATCTTTTTAACCAGGTCTTTGTTCACCAATATTATTCTAATAAAGCTGAGCATGCATAATGAATTTGTGAATGGCTTAGAACATTGACTACATTAAAATATGCAAAATGTAAATATAAACACAAGTTGCTGTTAAAATAAAGGATTCAATCAATACATTTGTTTGAAGGCTATCTTCCATATGCAGTTTTATAACAAGAAAGTAACAGAAAATGTAATGTGCCTTTCCATTGTAATAGCTTTGGCCATGATGATGCCCTGTTAGCCACATAAGGGCCAGGGATCAAGACTTGATTCCTCGCTTGGGTCACTGTCTGTGTGGAGTCTGCACTTCTCCCATATCTATGTAGGTTTTCTCTGGGTGCTCTGGTTTCCTTCCACAGTCCAAAGATGTGCAAGTTAGGTTGATTGGTGATGCTTAACTACCCTTAGTGTCAGAGGGAATGGCAGGGTAAATATGTGGGGTTACGGGAATAGGGCATGGGTGGAATTGTTGTTTTGAGGCTGAATGGGCCAGATGACCTCTTTCTGTACTGTAGAGATTCAATAATTCCATTATATGAGTCTGCTTGATTTATGCTTTTGTGAATTATACATTGCTGTCAGTCATTGGTTCTACTCATGTCTTAACCTTAATAAAGGCAATTGAAAAGATAAGAAAACAGATTTGCCTAAATTGGAATAGAAAAATCAGTTAATCAGGTAGAGAAGCAATGGTTAACATTTAAGGAGACATTTCACAATCCTGAACAAAGTTAAATTCTATTGAGAAAGAAGAATACCACGAAAGAATGAACAAAGTTAAAGATGGTATCAAATGAAGAAAAAGCTCAAAAGATTAATAGTCAACTTGAAGATTGGAACCTTTTAGAAACCAGCAAAGAGTGTCCAAAAAAAAAGGTGAGTTTAATATACAAGAATGAACTAGCAAGAAATCTAAAAACAGACAAAAAAACTCTTCAGCAAGTATATAGAACATAGAACATTACAGTGCAGAACAGGCCCTTCGGCCTTCGATGTTGCGCCGACCAATTATGAAAAAAGCAATGACCCTCCAAACTAAACCATTCCCTTCTCTTCCATAAACTTATCAACTAACCTTTTAAACGCCACCAAACTTGGCGCATCTACAACTGCCGCAGGCAGGGCATTCCATACCCTTACCACCCTCTGGGTAAAGAACCTATCTCTGATATCCATCCTATAACTATCACCCCTTAATTTAAAGCTGTGTCCCCTCATGCTAGCTTTAAATGATATATGGAAATGAAGAGAGTAGCTAAATTAAATATTGATCCCTTAGAGAGTGAGACTGAGGAATTAATAATAGGGAATAAGGAAATGACAGAAACTTTGAACAATTATGATGTATCTATCTTCATGAGAGAAAACATTGAAAACATCTCAATAATAGTAGAAAATTAAGGAACAAAATTGAACAACTTAAAATAATTGTTATCATTAGAGAGAATGTTCCAGAAAAATTAACGGCCTCCAAAAAGCTAACGCGTCCACTGGACCTGATGATCTTCATGCTCAGTGCCCAGCCATGCTGTATCTCCCCCAATAAATGCAGCAGCCACTTAAAATCTTCATTCAGTTCAGCGAGGCCATTATATCCCATTGGGTGGGAGAGCCCTTCAAAATTTGGCCATAAAATTCTGAGAGGGTTTGACAAGATAGATGCTGAGAGAATGTTTTCTACTATAGGGGAACCTAGAACCAGAGACGTAGTTTCAAATCAAGGGATCTTCCATTTAAGCTGGGGATGAGGAGGAATTTCTTTCTCAGAAAGTTGTTCATAGAACAAAGAACAGTACAACCAGTAATAGGCCTTAAAGCCTGCAAAGCCTGCAACAATCATGTTGTCCTATCTAGACAACTGCCCATATCCCTCTAGTCCCCATCTGTTCATCTATAGGTAAGTCTTAAATATTACTAACGTATCTGCCTCAACCACCTCACTTGGCAGGCCACCATAATACTCAGTGTAAAAAACTTCTCCTACACATCTCTTCTGTAGATAGATTGGAAGCTGAATCATTGAATATATTCAAGCTGAGTTAGACAGATTTTTGATCTAAAAGGAGTCGAGAGTTTTGGGGACAGATAGAAAAGGGAATTGAGACAAAAATCAAATCAGCCATGACCTTTCAGAATGGTGAAGCCATTCATTCTCTTATGTTCTTATGTTCTTATGTATGTCTGCCCACCACATGTTGGGGAAGAGATGGCAGATGGAAATGTAAATGGAGGAAAATGGCCAATAGTATCCCTCCATTATCCCAAAACCAGCTTCGCCACTTAAAAAAACCTGAAGGTGAGGCTGCCTCTTTTCTCTTTTCCCCATCTACATTTTTCACTTCTGTTTTCCTCTTCACTCTTCTTCTGCAGTTGGTGATTAATACTGAGTCTCAGTTTCACATGTGGTTGTCTAATACTTCATTTCAGTGATCACTCTCTATGTGTGGGCTTGGAAAGAGAACGCTGGCTAACTGTGGGGATCACTATAATTGTCCCCTCTTCCTGTGAATTCGGGTGTTGTTAGAGAGGTGGGAATAGACATTAGTGATGGCACAGATATGTAATCGGAAGCTAATCTCGAGGTCAAACATGACACCAATGATTTTGCACTTGTGGCTCACATGGAGAACACAAGGGTTTTCAATCATTTTGCTTCTGGTCTGCTTCTATGTTTTAAAAATTCCATTCTGTAACACAGGCAAAGTACTTTTTCTGTTAGAAGTTAGTTATATAATTACAGAATATTCCCCAGCCTTATTGTTTAGGTTGGAGTGTGCATCACCATAGCCTCATTGTGTAACATCTAATTATGTATTATTATGTGTAATTATATACATAATTATATATTATTATACAACATATTAGAATATGTGCACTCATGGATATCCATTTTGACTGTTTCAGTGTTAGTGACCCAGATTTGCTGCTAAAATTACGGTTCCTCCACCTTTCCGCAACAAAGTTCAGCACCCTGTGCTCCAGTACAGGATTGCAATAGGAACCTCTCAACCAAATGCTCTTGACAAACAAGCCACATCCTTTCAGAGTTTAGCTTCCGATCCTTCCAAACTCTATCATGAACAGACAAACAACCAACTGACAGAGGCAAATCAACTACTGTGCAGTTGCAGTCTAGTATAAGTATTGTCTGGTAATGAACTTCTCTTTTGAAAAGCAAGGTTTTGTGGCATGTTCCGTGTCCCTCGCCTCTCTCAAACACACATTATCATTCTCTGGAAAGGTGACAATGCATTACGTATCATGTAACCTAGTTTATTTTTGATAAACACCTTAAAACCCTCTGGCAGAGTAAACCCTAGGGTTACATCACATAGAGGATGGAATGCAGCTGACACCTGAACTGATCTAACCTTAACTATGTAGAATAACCATAGCATTAAAAACTGGGGCACTCCTACTTCTGAGTTTTTGAATTGAATTGACTTATCATTGTCATATGTATTGGTATACAATGAAAAGTATTATTTCTTGTGCTCTATGTAAACAAAACATACTGTTCACAGAGTACATTGGAGAGAAGAAAAGGAGTTGGTGCAAAATATTGTGCTATGGTATCGAGAAAGATCAGAACATTAATAGAGTTTAAAAGAGTTTGAGTTCAATTTTAAAAGCATAGAATGAATGTAAAAGATAGAATTAGAGGGTATGATGAGGAAAGCTTGCAAAAAGTCATCTTGTTACCGGCGCCATTTTAGTTGCTGAAGAATTAAGGTTTGAGGATACAATGTTTCCTTTCCTTTTTGATGTTTTAAATGAACCTACAATAATTATATGTTGTTGTTTATGTTATTTTAACCGTGTAATTCTGTGCATTTCCAAGAAGCATTTACAGGTAACCAGGATTTTTTTTTCCCACAAAAATAGGTGCCCAAACATGGTGATTATAAATTATTGTGCTGTTTCCTCTCTCTCAGCTGATTTAGGATTCAATATGCCACTTTGTCTGGGGTCCCATGGCCCTTATCTCCTTGACCATTCTGCCATGAATGACCTAATCAAAAGACTTGCTAAAGTTCATGTAGACCATATCAAATGCATTATCTTCATCAACACACCTCTTTCCCTTCTCAAAAAATTAAATCAAATTTATCGAAACACTACCCACTCTTAAGAAATCCATGCTGACCACGCCTGACTAATCTGTGTCTATCCAAGTGTAGATGTATTCTGTCCATCAGAACTCTTTCTAGTAATTCCCTCACCACTGAGGTTCTCTTGTCTATTTCTACTTCATTTTTTACTGATAATGTCTATGGAGGAAGCAGAGTTCTGGGCTAATGCAGCACTCATGCTCTGCATGGGCACTCCAATACAGAGACCACGGCACACGGGCTCTGAAGGGGGGATCTTTGCCAGATCTTCACAAGCATCCCGCTGAACATCCAGTACTTGGGCAACTCATGATGCTCATCACCTCATGATGAGCGACTCCAGAGGCTCATCACCTACCTTCAGCTCACCATCATCCTGGTCTCTAGCAATCTCTGACTGCTGACACCCAGGGAGATCTCTGCCTCCACCTGCTCCCCAAGTGAGTGTGATGTACCTTCACCACTATGCAGTACCATCTGCTCTGAAATACTTATGCCCACAATCTGCCAGCAATCTCTGCTGGTGTTTGGTGCAAAGGGAGTATGTGACATGAGTGTATTAAGCTGCAGGTCATCCTCGGGTTCTTTTGGGACCTAGAGGATATTCCACCTGAGGGTGGAAGAAAAATGTCAATCTCAAACAGCATGATGAATTCAGAGAGCATGCAGTCTGGTCACTTCTCAGAATGAACACCTGGCTGAGTTAAGATGTCTGAAAAGATGAGTGGATTTCGTAAGTCTGTCTTTTAACCACTATCCTACACCTCATCTTTCCCTAATCCTTTCCTTGTCTACCGGGCCTTTACCCTCCTCTGGGTCTCCTCAGAGACCCCTGTCTCTATATGACCAGTGGACCTGACTCCATGTTCACACAATATCTTGAATACTTGTTCTTCTCCCTGAATTAATATCAAAGATTAGGGACATCACTCCCTGTCTGTTCCTGATCCTGTGAGTTGTATCTTCTCTTCTCCTCTAAGGACAGAAGTGCTTTCATAATTCCCCCTTCTACATACCGAAACACATAAGTCTCCCCCACCCTATCCCCCAGACACAGATTCAGGAATCCATTACATTGTCAAACATCAGCTTTATATACATGCCATCATCTGGTCTAATGACATGTAAAGATACAAGGATGTATGCCAATTTACACTTTGCATTTTATACTTGTGAGCACTAACAATGCTGCCATCAAGAAACAAATCTCTCCATGGTTACGTCTGTAATCAGAACTCACTCTGGTAGAGTGCAGAATCTCGTCCTGCACTGGACCCATGTTTTTTACACTTCAACATGTCCGCTGACCTGAGTTACCACCTTTGTCCATGCTTTCTTTATGAAATATTGTGTTCTCTTGCTGTCTCAATTCAGCAACATCTCTCATTGGGCACTGACCGCCTCTAGCAGTACCTGCCACTATTATCAGTGTCCATCCCACCTGGCATGGGCTCTGGGTGTGTGGCTGACATATTGCAGACACAATAGACAACACAAGATCTGAAAAAAGCAGTCAGATCTCTGGAAAACAGCTCCCTGATTGTCAGCCTTCTCCTCAGGGAATTCCATGCCGACACTCCAGTAAAGAAAGCTCACCAATGCCTCTACTTTTTCAGAAGACTAAAGAAATTTGGCATGTCAGCTACAACTCCCACCAATTTTTACAGGTGACCAGAGAAAGCATTCTTTCTGGTTGTATCTCAGCTTGGTGTAGCTCCTGCTCTGCCCAAGACTGGAAGAAACTACAAAAAGTCATGCATGTAGCCCAATCCATCACTCAAATCAGCCTCCCATCCACTGACTCTGTCTACACATCCCGCTACCTCGGCAAAGCAGCCAGCATAACCAAGGACCCCCATGCACACCAGACATACTTTCTTCCACCTTCTTCCATCAGAAAAAATATAAAAGTCTGAGGTTGCATACCAGATAACTCAAGAACAGCTTCTTCCCCGCTGCTGTCAGACTTTTGAATGGACCTACCTTACATTAAGTTGTTCTTTCTCTACACCCTGGCTATGACTGTAACACTACATTCTGCACACTATCGTTTCCTTCTCAATGTATGATATGTTTTATATAGAATCCAAGAAGCAATACTTTTCACTGTATATTAATACATGTGGCAATAATAAATTAAATCAAATCAAATCAGGTTTAAACCCTCCATCATTTGTCTGGCCCCTTCCCACTTCCTCGGCAGCACTGGTTTCAATCCTGCCAGCAGTTAATTGGCCAGCCAGTGTGTTGCTGTTGGGAGCCAATCTCAGTGGGAGTGGATTTTACACTGACTTCCAATCTCGCCAATCTACTCTCCCACCAAATCCAAAATTCAGGCCTGGGGAATTTAATTTCTGGACATCAATATAACTTCTTGGGTGGAATTCCTACTGAACTAGTGACATAACAGGGAATATAATTGTGCAGACAGTTTGAACAATTAGACCTGTTAAAGTGCTGTTTCAATCCCTTTGTTTCCAAGGTGCTGGAACAAAAATCTTCACAGAAACCTGCGTGGGTTTCCTCTGGGTGCACTGGTTTTCTTGCACATTCCAGACTTCCAGGACCGTCAGCCATCTGGAGCTGGTGATGCGGGGGTGGTGGGACTTGCCAGCGATCGGGAGGCTGGCAGCAGAGCAACTATGCATGGGCCAATCTTAGCACTATGAGATTGATGCATGTCAGTTGCCCGCTCAGCACTATGCCATCAGCCTTTCCAGTGGGAATAGGTCCCATTCCCTGAATTTCAGCATGATTCACGCTCGGGCACTCTGCAGTGCAGAGTGTGGGAGATTCATTTTAAACTCCAGCTGAAACTTTCAACAGGATTTACTCCAGGTTTCACTTGAATTCAACACTTAGAATTATTTTGGGAGAAAGCTACCAAATTCTTTCTTCATTTAAACTCTTGGCACCTTTTTGGATTGAACATTTGGCGATTCACAGTAGTAACTTGAACTGTAAACTACAGCTCTGCTGAACATGGGCTAGTGATTAAGTTAAGCTGATTTGTCTGAATGAAAGTACACAGAACAATTGTAGACAGATCAAGGATTGGGTCAAGCTTAACATCCTGAAGCCAACAAAACAACGGAGCAAAAGTAACATGAGGATGGAAAAAATTAATCAAAACCCTGTTCAGAAAAGACAGATCTCGACAAAACATCCATAAATCAATTTCTTTAAGGGCAAAAAGGAAACTAAAAACAGAAGGATTTTGAATTCCACCCCTCCCAAATTTACCACTGGGATGTGTGTTAAGTATAGTCCTATGAATGTCACCAAGCTTCGCGTGCTTTGATCAATGGCTTTTCCCAACAGGCTTTTCGATTGCATCATTGGCTGGGCCTGATCCTGTCCTATTCTGATCCGGTTACTCAATGTCCATATAAAAATATTTTCCAACTGGGTCCACTGGATAGTGATTTAGTGGGTACTTGTGCTGATTTTAATTTTCTCCTTTCGACCTGTTGACACAGAGGCCAATTGTAACACTCCCACAGCAACCCTGACTGAGATGAAGTATCTCAGTGTGGAACAGAGATCAAACCTAAGGCAGTCTTGATCTGTTTGACACAGTACCACATCGTGTAAAACAGTTTTTCCTTTTGAAGTCTGGCTTTTTCAGCTGCTCACATAATTGATCATTTCTGTCACGCAATTGGTATTAAATATTTTTGGGGTGTTTAAATTGGAATGTGTCTGTAGCTGTCTTCCACAATTTGTGCCAGACCACAGCAGCAATCCTGCGTGATGAATTATTTTGCACAATATCTCACAGGTCGTAAGTCAGTGGAAAGAAAAAATAATGGCTTGATGGACTTTCCAGTCAGCAAATTAAACCAGTAGTTGGTACAGTAAAACTGTACTCCATCACATGGTGCTGTCGATTTGGTCCAATATTCTTCACACAGTCAGCTAATGTTTCTGGGAGAGGAAATGAACAGAAACGTCTTGAGGCAAAGCAAGTAGCACAAATATTACATGAATTACCTTCAAGTACCGTTGAACAATCTGTTATTGGTTCACTATAGCATGTCGTTAGCAGAAGCATGGCACTTATATCGGTCTAAAGCATAAAACAGACAATTGTGCATGGCATGGAAACCTTAAAAAGGTATAAGGAAAAAAATATTAAAAATGGCTGTATGAAGGAAAGTCATCCTTAAATGGTCACACTGCGGCCTCGTCCCTGGTTTATAGCTGATAGGGAAATTAAAGCTGGGATCAATTTAGGTTTATTTATTAGTGTCATTAGTAAGCTTACATTAACACTGCAATGAAATTACTGTGAAAATCTCCTAGTCACCACTTTCCGACATCTGTTCAGATCCTCTGAGGAAGAATTTAGCATGGCCAATGCACCTAACCAGCATGTCTTTTGGACTGTGAGAGGAAACCAGAGCATCTGGAAGAAGCCCACGCAGACACAGAGAGAATGTGCAGACTCCGCGCACACAGTGATCCAAGCCAGGGATCGAACCTGGGGTCGCTGGCACTGTGAGGCAGCAGTGCTAATGACTGTGCCACCCTGCTGCCCAATTGTGAAGTTATTCATTTGGTTATGAGAATAGAAAAGGCAAACATTTTTCAAAAGGTGTGAAAACTTCTAAGTGTTGATGTTCAGAGAGACTTGAGTACACTTATGCAAGGAACATAGTAAGTTAACATTCAGGTACAGCAAGCAGGAAAAGGCAAATGACATGTTGGCCACTTCTGGCACTATGAGGCAGCAGTGCTAACCATTGTGTCATTGTGCCGCCTACCATTCCGGACTTCCAGACTTCTTGTCTTCTCAGCGACAGGATGGAATTCCCACAACAGTGGAGAGAGCTGATCTCCATATTGCAAAAAATGTTCAAGCAATACATGGATCTCATTCTCCCCATAGTGCAAGTGGTATGACCATGTTGTTGAAGGCTGATAATTTCTTTAAACCATGTAGTTGGAGCTACCGTGACAATAACAATAACATTGTTCCATGGAGGGAATAAATTACTCTTCAGCAGCTAAATCAATGTAGCACTAAGTGGAAATCCACGTTAGTGTTACGCTGCTGATGGCAGGATCACAGCAAGCACATCCTTTCACATTCATATCTTACTCATGTGCTTACCTCAATACACTCGAGCTGTTTTTCATTCTTAACAATAAATCTGAACAAATAATTTAATTCAGTGGTTCTCAAACATTTCTGGTATGTGTGCAAGCAAATCTCTCAACTTTTTCTGTCCTGCCAGCCAACAATATGTTTCGGCGATGCATCTACGAAAACGTCCCTCTCCCCCTCCTGCTTTCATTCACTACTTTCTCCTTTTCTATTTCAAAGAACAACCTGGAACTTATCCCTGGGCTCCTGACCAATACATTTCCCTCAATTGCCATCACAAAGAAAGATTATCTGGTTATCATCACTTTGCTGTTTGTTGGAGTTTGCTGAGCACAAAATTAATTGCTGTGTTTCTACATTACAACAGCAGTTATACTTCAAAATATTACTTCATTGGCTATAATGCACTTTGGTCATGAAAATTACTTTATAAAGGCAAGACTTTCTTTTTAAATTAACATGCATTTTAATTAGTTAACAGAACAGAGCTGATGAGGGTAATGTATTTGAAGTGTTAGACAAAATATCACATTTTAGGTTTACCAACAAGACTAACACTTATAGAATAAAGGACACAGTGGCAACATAGCTACCAAGTTGGCTGTGTGACAGAAAACAGTAATGAAATTTTTTTTCGGACTTCAGCTACGTGGATCTGGAATTATTTATTCTTATTGGAGAAAAGAAAGTTGGAAGGGGATTTGATTGTGTTGTTCAAAACCATGAGGGATCCAGACACAGTAGAGAGAGAGAAACTGTTCTGATTGGTGGAAAGTTTGAGCACTGGAGAGCACAGATTTAAAGTGATTACCAAAAAGACAAAGGTGATCTGAGGAAAATCTCTTCAAGCAGCGAGTGATTAGGATGCGCTTCTTGAGAGTGTATTGGGGGCAGATTCAATCATGACATTCAAAATGGAACTGAAGCTGAAGGGACTAAGGAGCTGAAGAGAAAACAAATTTGTGGGGTCACAGGAAAAGATGGGGGAGAGGGTCAGTGCTGAGTGGGACTGGCTAATTTGTTCCTTCAGGGAGATGACATATACAGAATGGGCCATATATCCTAATAATCATAGAATTCCTCCAGTGCAAGGAGACCATTCAGCCCACTGATTCTGCATCAGCTCTCCAAACGAAGATCTTTCCCAGATCCACTCCCCATCCTATTCTGTAAAGCCTGCACATTTACCGTGACTAATCTAACTAATCTACATATCTTTGGACTGTGGGAAGAAATCAGAGCACCAGAAAAAAACCATGCAGACACAGGGGGAACGTATAAACTCCACACAGTCAGCCAAGGCCAAGAACAAAATTTAAGTTCTTGATGTTATTAGACAGCAGTGCAGACCACTGTGCCCATATGTCATCCATTCTGTGTTCCTTCTGTGTTGTAATCATTATGTGAAGCTTCTGCATGTTTTGTTTTCTCTCTCTCTCTCCCTTCCTTCATTTTGAGCTTGCTTACTTCCGCACCTGAACCTCTGTAATTCCCTTCCTTCAGGTCTCTTTCCTGCTTCCCTTCTGTCTTTTCATCACTTTGAAGTTAATATTTCTCTCTTGCACACTCTGTTTTGAAATCAATCTTTCTTCTCCACTTTTATTTTCCACTTATATCATTTTATCTTTGTTCTCTAAATCTATTTTGTCTCACTGATCTTCACTTCTCTTTCTCTATACTTCACCTATTCCTCTGCGCTGTCTTTAAGAACATGAGGCAATAAGGGAGAGAAACTCAATATGAAAACCCCAGAAGATGAAGAGGAAGAAAGGTATGGGAATGGAAAACTGACAACAAAAACAAAATGAGAAGCCTTAACACATGAAGAGCTAACACTTGCTGAATGTTGATCAGGGTTGTTCTAACTATCCAGGGCAGTTGTTGCATTGATGGTCTATGGTCCAAGGACAGTGCTGAGTGTGTTAATGATTAATCAATAATCGCATACATTCAACGATCTTTGAACTGCTAACTGATAATTGTGATCTCTTTAAATTGCCAAGTTGGCCAAGGTTGAAAAAAGATATTGACTAGAGGTTCAAAGTTATCTTTGAAAAGCCGCAAATGACTTGCTTCTGCCTTGCTAATTCTTTACTCAATTTACCATGTCACCATATCTTTTAATTTGGCTGGTTGGCACCAGATGCTATACTCGATCCAATCACACATATCACAGCCATTGAATAGGCTATACAGGAAACCCTAGTTCTATCTCTCAATGATCTCCCCTAATGCCCAGAATCTACACTATGATCTTAATTTAGACCTAATATCATCACTTAATTACCAGAAATTCTTTTCTATATAATGTATCCTACACATTATATAGAAAAGAATCTCTGGTTTTATATATATATATATATATATATAACATATATATGCATATATATCTATGATCATATGATATATCTACATCATACATATATATGCATATATATATATATATATATATGATGGCTGGAATTCTCTGATCTCGTTTGCTCTACCACAATGCCAGCAGAAAACAGAAAATTTAGTCCTTAGCCAAAACTCCATTCACTGTAAGGGGACAGGAGAATCCCAGCCATAGGCGAGGTCAGAGAACACTGGCAAATATATATGACACAGCCATCCAGGATTTTTTTTGTTGATTTGTATTTGAAATATGCACAGTCTCATTTCACATTTTTATTGCATTACCAGTAACAAGATGACATTTTTTTAGATTGAGAATGGAACGGGGGTGACATCGTGGCATAGTGGTTAGCTCTGCTGCCTCACAGCAGCAGGGACCTGGATTTGATTCCTGGTTTGGATCACTGTCTGTGTGGAGTCTGCATATTCTCCCAGTGTCTGCATGGGTTTCCTCCGGTTTGCTCCCACAGTCCGAAAGATGTGCTGGTTAGGTGCATTGGCCATGCTAAATTCTCCCTCAGTGTACCTGAACATGTGCTGGAGTGTGGCAATGAAAGCATTTTCACAGTTACTTCATTGCAGTGTAAGCCTACTAGTGACACTAATAAAAAAATAAACTAAACTTTTAAAGAATGCAATTAGGAACAGGACTTGACTTATAAATGACAAATGAGATCAACTGAGCAACGTGGGGAGAGATTTTCCTGCCCTTCTCGCTGGTGGGAACTCCCAGTTCTGCCAAAGATAACCCCGGTGGATTCCCTGTCAGTATGGGGAGCAAGAGGGAGGGGGGATATGGGGTGAGCCATGCAAAATGGCATAGACATTGGTGGGACTGAATGATCCAATTGGTAGCTAATGGCAAACCAACAGCATTGCGAGAAAACATGCAGCCTGGTGTGAGGAGAGGGGAAGAGCAGAAAATCCTACTCGCAGGTTTGTGTGTTATCATATTGTTGCAATATCACAGTTGTACCAATATGTAGTACTGCAATATGGGGAAACGCAACAGCCATTTCATACTAATACCATCCCACAAGCAATAATCAAATTAGTTAATTTTTTTTAAAAAGAATATTGTATTTTATTTCATTTAAATGATTTTTGAGGGAAATATTTGCACAATTATTTTATCTCAGTGTTTGAGTATTGTTCTGATCCCCATGGTGGTACCATAAACTAAAATAACAGCATTTTCTGAATGACACACAAATGAAGAAATTACCCGTAAGGTTTCATTCTTTGTAACTTTTACTTCAACATAAATCAGAAACAACAGAAATCAGAGATGATTTAACAGGCAACTGACACTTCAATTAAAAAGGTACATTTCACCTTATGTAGCTGCTACAACAAAGATATCTCTTACACAACCACAAGCACCTGCAACATTCCTCACAGACACATGCCCAATGCGGTTATGCTGTTCCACAATATGCTCTTTTTTATTCAGAAGGTGAAGTTAGGAGTTCCATCCAATGACGATCTTCACTTTCAAGTTTCACAGGGATGATTATCATCAGCAAGGCTCATTTCTAAGAATCCTCTCTTATTTAGGCCATGGCAGTTCTGATGTTGCAGCTTTCCAGAGTTTCTTTCCAATTGATCAACCAGCAAAACCTTGATTCATGGTTTGGCCACTTCTAGGAAAAATCACAGTGCTTTGGCGTCTATTCACATAGCTTTCCAAGTGATGCATCATCTTGCACATTGTCTCTGAAAGTTCCTGTCTCCTTTTCTGTCAAAGAGAAAAAAAACTGATTCTTTCCTGAGGATGATTTGTTTCTTCTCCTCACAAGAATTCAAAATGGACCAAACTCCAGGGCAGTGTAACTGAGGGGGTGGGGCAGAGGGGTATCCCACAAAAATGCTATGGACCCCCACCCCCACTCCTCCCACAGACGTTCACAGGTGAGGTTTGCATGGCAATTGCCCAGAAAGTGCAAACCTCCCCAGGGCAATTTTACCCTGAACTGCGAACCATCCAGAAATACAATTCAAATGGAAAACTGTGGATAGTTCCAACTGGTTTACAATAATAGTTACCAGGAAAAGTTTGAATAATAAAACCACTTCTAACTTCTGGGTAGTTATTTTTAGACCTACAGCAACTGCTCACGGGAATCCCCCAAGAAAATTCCCATTATCATTCCCTACAGGACTTCCCATCCATGAGATTCCTCCCACACCCTGACAACGCCACACAAAGATTTGTACATTCATGGGACTCCTCCCTCACACAGGGGTCCTGTCACTCCCTGAATAACATCCCCTCGGAACTGTTTTTCCTGCAGTTGGGACTCTCCTTCCCCCCCATGACATCACAGCCCAGTCCTCTCCCCCCTCCCTGAGCCAGGGCCAGATTTGACCCTTTCTCTTGTCCAAATCCAAACCATTTGCCTTATATGCTTGCCTTCTCCTTGGCTTGGCAAAGATTTTTAAACTTGGCTGGATCTTTACACTCTGCATTACTGCAGCCCATGTGTAAAAACAGAACCACAACCTCATTTTCTCCAATGCGGCAGTGCTTGGCTGAAGACATCAGGGGCATGCTGCCCTGCACACTTCTTGCCCAGACTAAATAAGAAGTTCGGGCAAGACAGGCTCGAAAACATTTAAAGATCAGAAAATAGGAATCTGACTCTGATTGCTCCGTTGTAGAGGTTCAGGCCATATATATTCCATTTTCTAGCTGCTTTTTCTTTTTGTCTACATCTGTGTCTTCACCTCCAACTTCCCTATTCATGGCTCTCCCTTGTATCTGCCATCCACTTGGCTTCTTTGTATCTTCTTTTTGTTTTTCACTGTGTCCACATCAAGGGCTATCAGGTTGCTTGGACCAGGATTTCTTATTATTCAAGAAATTTATATTTGATCCCTTTACAGTTGATGGGAACTGTTCAAAAGTCCTCAAACGTTCTGGAAGGCAATTACAGAATCGGCATTTTAAAGAAATTACAGATTTTCCTTACTATGTTGCTTCTGATTAAAGGCAGTCACAGTGTTAATAGAGTTGTATTTTCAGTTTGCTGTTTTGTGTAAGGTGAATGAACAACAAATACCAGTGACAATGTTGTAGTTAGTTACAATTCACAGGTGATCGCTAACAGTAGTTCAGTGACAAGTGGTCCTTCTGCAATTGAAAAGATTTATTAGTATTTCACATTTCCTGATGTGGCTGGTATTGTTGTTGCTCATCCATCATCGTCAATGCGGACCTCAACACCATTAGTCATTTTGAGGCTGGACACAAGTGATTCCGAAGATGACTGATCAGGCCAATTCAGGCATGGAATGTCGTGGCACATACTGGACAGACTTGTATAGGCACTAGTTGTTGCGCTGGTGATTCTGGATTTGCACAGCTCGTGCTTAAGTTGTGTTTCAGCAATGCACCATGCTTTGTAAGCTTGACAGCCTTTGTGGATGAGGCAGTGCCAGGTAGGGTGGTTTTGTGCCAGCGTTTCCCCGGTGGTTGTGTCATTATCAAGCAACTTCAGGGAGGTCTTGAGTGTGTTTGCCCTCCATGTGAGCGTTTTCCAGTAGAAAGTTCCCCAAAAACGAGCTGCTTGGGTATGCGCTCATCTGACATACGGATGACATGACCTGCCCACCGGGTCTTGTGCTCTCATCAGCAATGTGTGGACTGATGGTAGACTTGCTCTGGAGACAACTTCAGTGTCTGGTACTTTGTCTTACTATCTAATGCATAATATTCTGCGAAGACAAGTCATGTGGAAATGATTGAGCTGTCTTGCATGCCTTCGATACACAGACCACGTTTCACAGGCATACAGAAAGGTAGTGAGTACCATGGCACTATAGACTTTCAGTTTTGTTGCTGGGCTGATTCCTCGACACTCCCATACAATGGAGCGCAATCTATCAAAGGCAGAACTTGCCTTTGCTATTCTGCAGTTAACTTCTGTATCAATAGTCACTGCTTGGGAGAGGGTGTTGCTAAAATAAGTGAACTGGTCCATTGCCTGTAGTTTCTGTCCTTTGATTGCGATTATGGGTTTTCTGAATGGTGGATGAGGAGCAGGCTGGTGCACGACTTCGATCTTTTTAATGTTGATGGTGAATCCAAAGTTGTCACAAGCCTTGGAAAATTTGCCCATACTGACTTGAATCTCTGCTCTGAGCCAGTATGTACCCTCAGTCATTGGCAAAGAGAAAGTCTTTCAGAACAGTCTCCTTCACTTTGGTAATAGTTTGAAGTCACCTCAGATTGAAGAGCTTCCTATCCACTCTGTACTTGAGGCTGATCCCAGCAACACTGTCCTGGAAGGCGTCATTCAGCATGGCAGTAAATGGATGAACAGTATGGATGCGAGCACATAGCCCTGTCTGATGCCATTGGTGACTGGGAATGCCTCAGAGTATTCTCTGCCATCCTGTACGCTGGCCATCATGCCATCGTGGAACTGAATGAATCTGAGGTGGGGCAGCTGAACTTTGACATGATCCTCCACAGGCCTTGTTGGCTGACAGTATCAAAGGCTTTCGCGAGGGCAGCAAAGGTTGTATAGAGCTCACAATTCTGCTCCTGAAGTTGGCATGCAGCAAAAATCATGTCAGTTATCCCATGACCTTCGCAGAAGCCACACTGTGACTCTGGAAGCAGGCCCAGCTCCAGATGAGTGGCCAGATGATTTAGCAGGATTCTTGCAAGGGTTTTTCCTGTGCTGGAGAGCAGCAAGATTCCTCAGTGATTGTCGCATACTTGCTGATTTCCCTTCCTCGTGTAGAGGTGTACACTGGAAACATTTTTAAGTTCCTGAGGAATGGATCCTTGCTTCCAAAAGAACTGGAACAACTTGGTGAGCTTCTCGATAAGTACAGGACCAGCAGCTTTAATGATCACTGTGGGTATGGCATCAGTCCCTGGGATTTTGCCACTGGATAGCTGGCTGACTTTGGCTATTACTAATGGGTCGTCCATGGCGCTGTTGATATCGACGTGTGGAATTCTGTCTATTGCTTTATCATTAATAGATGACGATTGGTTGGGTACGGCTTCAAAGTGTTCAGCCAATCTCTGCAGGATCTGAGCCCTCTCTGTAATGAGATCTGTACTCAGCAGGGGGGGACTCCTGAGGGATTGAGGTCCGTTGGGAGTATTGAGGGCTTCATAGAACCGTTTCAAGTCTTTTCTGTCAGTGTATCCCTGGATTTCATCTGCGTTGGCGCTCAGTCAGGCACCCTGCATTTTACGCAATTTATTCTGGACTGTCCTGCAAGCACTGGTAAAAGCATTTTTCTTGGCAGTTGATAATGGGTCGTTCTGACAGGCACGATGAAGACAGTCCTTTTCAACAAGTAAAGCCTGTATCTCCTCATCATCCTCATCGAACCAGTCATGCTGTTTCTGGGTAGAGGGTCTGAGCATCGCTGAAGCATTCCCAGTTGTCCTCAGCGCTGCCTATGAGGTGTAGATCAGCAGCTTGATTTCTAAGTATTCAGTCAGTGCTGAAGTTATTCTTTAGCTTGGCCGCACTGATTCTTTTCATAACCTTGCTTCCTTGTCGTCACCTCTTGGGTCTGATGTGGAGCCTCATTTTGGAGAAAGTGAGCCTGTGATCTGTCCAGCAGTCAGCACCACACATGGCCTTGGTCACTCCGACATCCTGCCTGTCTTTTCTCCTGACAACGACATAGTCGATAAGATACCAATGCTTAGAGTGGGTGTGCATCCGGGACATCTTATTATGGGTAAGCAGGCGGAAGGTTGTATGAGGAGGTCATGTACTGTGCAGGTCCTCATTAAGAGTAGGCTGTTACTGTTACATTTGCCCATTCCATGCCTCCCAATGACTCCCTGCCAGATTGCAGTGTCATACCCTACTCTTGCATTGAAATTGCCAAGTAAAATCATGGGGGAACATGTCGGGTCCTTTTCAGGACGGTTTGTCCACCCTTTGTCCCCACCTGGCACTCAGCTGTCACCTGTGGCTCTCTGTAGCCGTTTGCATGCGACAGCGGCCACAGCCGGGCAACGGCTTCGACAAACCAGGTGAGGGTAGCTGATGGGTGTCAACCCTCAGTGAGATAGGGAGATGTCTATCCCAGCACATGAAGACAGATTCCGACAGATTGAACGGACAAGACCAATGGAAGGTCCACGATCAAGAAGGTGGTTTCTACAAGTGTCATGATGGCTGGTATTACATGGCGGATATAAGTATTATACAGCATTCAACAGTTCATTACCATTTTCGAGTGGAGTCCTACATGTAACTGGCTGGAGAATGGAGTAGAGTAGGGCAGTACTATTGTGAAAACTAAAGAGGATTGGGAGTAATTTAAGTGAGAACTTTAAAACCCTCAAGGATGAAATCAAACAGAAAGTATTTCCAATGGTTGAGGGGATCAAAAATGATACATATAAGATTAAATGTAAGAGTTTGATGAAAGAGACACTTTTTTTTCTTCTGAGATAGTTCTTCTCTGGGTTTGAGGATGATTTCCTTGCACTCCTGTTTAAGTTTCGGTATG
Organism: Sphyrna mokarran; assembly: GCA_024679065.1. Taxonomy (NCBI): domain Eukaryota; kingdom Metazoa; phylum Chordata; class Chondrichthyes; order Carcharhiniformes; family Carcharhinidae; genus Sphyrna; species Sphyrna mokarran. The sequence goes on from JAGIQG010000009.1 coordinate 40,317,289, forward strand.
GTTGATCAGTCCAATGTGTGACCTGTAGACTCTGATACAGTTAGGGCAAATAGTACTTGAAGGGGTAGGTAAAATAGCTGTTTGGAGATTTGTGTGCTCCCTCTGATGTCTTGACTTTGCCTCTACACATCCTGACAAGGTTTCTCGATGTGATCAAAGCTTCCTAAATGAACCTTCTCCATTTCAGTCACTCACAAGCCAGGGACTCCCATGCGCCAGTGGGGGTTTCTCATCTCCTCAGGGATGCTTTGAGGACATCACTAAATCGTTTCCACTGCCCTCCCGGGAGTCTTATGTCACAGCAGAGTTCTGACTAGAACAGTTGTTTTGGGGAGTCTGGTATCAGGCATATGAACATCACATCCTGCCAAATGGAGCTGGTTTTGAGAGATTAGTATCTCAATGCTCGGCAAGTTGGCTGTGGGAGAATATCGCTGTTGGATTGCTTTTCTTGCCGATGGATTTGGAGGATTTTGTGAGGGCACTGCCAGAGATACTTTTCCAGTGTTTGGAGATGCCTATTGTAGGTGGTCTAAGTAAATAGAAGCACAGAAATCATTGTTGTCCGGTCAACCATGAGCTTAGTCTGGGGCTTTGAGATCTGGGTCCTCAAATACTCCCTTCCTCAGTGAACTGGAGGCTGAACTGGCAGATTGACTGCGACTTACGCTCTATATCTTCCCTTGGCAAGGGGACAGAGGTTGGGTGTGAAAAATGAACATCAACATGAAGGGTTGTCTATTTCCATGTCACAATTTCAATGGATAAAAACAAATTACTGCAGATGCTGGAATTTAAAATGAAAGGAGAAAATGCTGGAAAATCTCAACAGGTCTGGCAGCATCTGCCCAATGATTGAGGGGATCAAAAATGATGGATGTAAGATTAGATATAAGAGTTTGATGAAAGATAAGAGACACTTTTTCTTCTTCTGAGACTGTCGGATTGCTTTTCTTGCCAATGGATTTGGAGGATCTTGTGAGGGTACTGCCAGAGGTACTTTTCCAGTGTTTGGAGATGCCTACTGTAGGTGGTCTAAGTCTCCAAAGCAAATAGAAGCGCAGAAATCATTGTTGTCCGGTCAACCATGAGCTTAGTCTGGGGCCCAGGGAGAAAAGGGCTGACGGTTCGAGTCCTGATGACCCTTTGTCAAAGCAATTCAGTGTCTTTACCCCAAAGGGAAAACTTTTTTTTAACTTCAATGTCTTCATCCTCAAATGTAGGGATTCACTTGATCAGTTTGTCCATTTAAACTGCAGCCTTTTCTTTTAACGTGTTCTTCCTGAATCTGACCCTCGATTTGTGACACGAGAAGGTGTGAAAGGAGGATGAGGAGGCCCAGCCAGGAATTCCCTGCTCACAGCAGGGCAGGAGGGGGGGGGGGGGGGGGGGGGGGGGGGGGAGACAGGGAGAAGGGGACAGCACTGACTGGGGAAGGGCCAAGACCCTGGGCTTTGGCCGCGTGTGTCCCGCCACCTTCCGGGCTGCCGCTGGAAGAGCTCGGGACACACACAAAAAAAGTTTCTTTTCTCTCTCTCTCTTCCCCCCCCCCCCCTCTCTCCTGCAGCCCGTGCAGTTTAGAAGTTGTGTGTGTGTGTGTGTGTGTGAGAGAGAAGCAGAGTGTTGTAGCCCCTGAAGTAGTGACATGCTGACATGCGGAGTACCCGCCTTCATGGGCTTGTTCAAATAAGAGGCAGCAGCAGCGAGCAGCAGCAGCGAGCGGAGGCAGCGGCGGCCGGCATCCCCCCCATGTGCGATCGCCGGGAGGAGATGCTGTTTAAAAAACCTTCCCCCTGCCATCACCCGCACCTCAACTCAATAGAGGCAACCTTTCTGGGGGAGGAGGATCGTCCATGCTCCTGGGGGCAGTATGGCGGCTTGTGGCGTTCAGCTTCCCAGATCAGGAGAACTTTCTGATCTTGCGATCTGATCTCGCCGGACTTTGCGCAGAGTGTGGATGAGTTAGAGAGAGAGAGACAGAGAGAAAGACAACAGCAGAACAACAACCTCAACTTGGATGGAAGGCAGGATGCAGGCTAACGCCGGGCTGGTGTGGGTTGTTGTGAGTCTAGTTGTACAAAGCGTGACCTCCAAAGAGAACCATCTCCGAGACACGGGCCAATGTGAACTTCCCAAGTCGGTGAGTTAACTTTTTTTGGGGGGGTTTGTTTCTGTTGTTCCAGTGTCAATGCTGCAGCCTCTCTCCCCCCTCCGCTCGCTCACTAACTTCTTCCCACTCTCTCCCCCAGTGCTTTTTTTGCACCCAACTCAAAAACTTAACCCCCCTCTCCCAAACCGGTGAGAATTAATCTGATGAATGTCTCTCTCTCACTCCCAACACCTGAATTCCAGTGGATTTTTAAAATTAAAATGTCATTCTGCAGCACGTTCCCCCGTTTACTTGAATAAACTTCAGTTCGCAGCTTTGAGTGATTTGCCAAGATATGCCCTTATTTAATAAAATTAAACTGGAAACGTTCCCACTTGGTTGTTTTCTTTTACCCATTTCTCTGTTGTTTGGTGAGTTGACATTAAATTGTGTTTTCCCTGTCTCATTTTCCCTTTTTAAAATTGTTCTCTCACCCAAACGGCAGCAAGGAGAGATGAATTCATTCCTCTGGACTATCCGCCGCGACCCTCCGGCTTATTTATTCGGGACCATCCACGTCCCTTACACCAGAGTGTGGGATTTCGTGGCTGATAATTGCAAAAGGGCTTTCCAGCACAGCAACAGTGTGTACTTTGAGCTGGATCTGACTGACCCCTATACCATCTCGGCACTGACCAGCTGTCAGATGCTGCCCCATGGGGAGAACCTGCAGGATGTCCTCCCCAGAGAGTTATACAGGAGGCTGAAGAGGCACCTGGAATATGTGAAGGTGATGATGCCGCTGTGGATGACTCCTGACCAGAGAGGCAAGGGGCTGTACGCGGATTATCTGTTCAACGCCATCGCCGGCAATTGGGAAAGGAAGAGGCCGGTCTGGGTGATGCTCATGGTGAACTCTCTCACCGAGGCTGACATCAGATCCAGAGGGGTCCCCGTACTCGATCTGTACCTGGCTCAGGAGGCTGAGCGGATGAAGAAAAGGACCGGGGCGGTGGAGCGAGTCGAAGAGCAATGCCATCCATTAAATGGTCTCAATTTCTCCCAGGTAAGAGAGGGGTGTGTGTGGGGGGGGGGGGGGGGTACAGAAAGCATCACTCTTTCCTAAACGGGACGCGCAAATGGGACACGTTCTTGTAAATTAAGTGTGGCGATACTGCCGGAGTTTGTTTTCAGTGTGCTGTGACATTTGTGTGGGCGATTTAAGATTTCTGCTGAAGTGCAAATTAACTGCTGAAGTGCAAAAGAAAAGTTGGAGGAATTCCTTGTCTTTCGCAGAAAGTATTTGCGATCGCTCAGGCAACTTCTCTCCCGGCTCCCAAGCAGTGTTGCTGCTTGCGTTTCCAGTATAGGAATTTGCAGCGGGCTAAACCACCCTGCTCACTTGTCTGCACAAACGGGAGTCCGCATCTTGAGCCACATCAGGTTGGGATTTCCGTGCCAACCAGTGTTTGCTCTTTAGATAGGGGGGACGAGCGGCAGCTTTTCTAGTTGAACGCAGAATGTGGTGCTGCTGGACCATCCCCAAGCGCTGCATTGAAACCAGTTGATCTACCAGATAAGAAAGCTCGCTGCCGTCTAGTGGTTTGGCATTAAACAGTGGACAAGTTTTATACATCAGGTGTGATCAACGTAACAACCAACACGCACGAATGTTTTACACTTAAAACTTCAACAATCTGGAAAGGTGAAATGTCTCATTAAATTCTATTGCTTTGAGTTTCTTAGAGAAACGGATTAGATCTTGGAGCGAAATCGTTTCAAGGGTTCAGTAATTTCTGAATTCCGGTGAGAGGATTGGATGTTCTAATCTGAGAGAGGGGGTTTCAGTTCAGTAAACACCTCTTACTGTCACCTCCCAATTATTTTTCAATAGTTGCAACTTTTCGTTTCTGAATGATTCGGCACGCCGCGCTGTTAGGTTAAACGCCCTCTATCTAGATGTTAAAAAGGATCTCAGTTACTGAACCTGTCACAGAGTCCATATCCAGGGGGGACGGAGCCAATAATGTGTTCACACATTACTCTTTTTTGTCGTAGCTATCTTTCTACAGTTGTTGATTCGCTTTGAAATCTTTTTTAAAAATCTTAAAATGCACATTGAAAAATATTAAAAAACACACGCTAGAAATACCCAATAGGTCCAGGATATGAAAGATTACAGACCTGAAGTATTATGAATTCTGTTCTCCCTGCTCAGACTCTACAGAACCTGTTGAGTATTCCCTGCACTTACTGATCTTTTAATTTCAGATTTCCAGCATTTGCTAGTATTTTGCCTTTTTATTAATATTTCCTCGGAGTGCAGAGGAAGAGAAACCAGGGAGATCCAAAATGCCAACCCCAGTGTAATTGCATTAAAACACCTTTATTGTTGGTCACAATACCATTTGGATATAGTAAGATTTGTCTTAACTATGAAGTCAAGATCCAGCAGTGATAGTCATCTGAGTGATTGCCGCTTCCTGTCGTTTAAAAAGTTTAAATTTTAAAAAAAGTTTAAGTTTTTACATTTATTTATTAGTGTCACAAGTAGACTTACATTAACACTGCAATGAAGTTACTGTGAAAATCCCCGAAGTATATTACTCCATTCTTAAAGCTACAAAGCCAGTACTTAGAGTGGACCAGGCAAATCCAAATCCATTCCTTGCTTGCTGCAAAAACCAAATTCAAATTCCAATTAAATCCAATGCATGATCCCCACAAGAGAGGCAAACAAGATCCAAGCTGACAAAGTAAGGCACTGCATCCCATCTTGGGCTTGATCCAACACTTGACCTTCCTGTTTCCCAGCTCTGTCAGAACAAATAAATGCAGAGCATCAGGGAAGTTTTTGGATGAGACTGGGTGGCAGGTGGTATGAGTTTGGGTGACAGTCACTCATGGGAGTTCAAGCTGGAGGTGAGCTAAGATAAATAGGTTATAAATACACAGAGGTAAATTGGTTCTTGATTGATAAAGGGATCAAAGTTACAGAAAAGATGAGAGAATGGGGTTGAGAACACATCATCCATGATCGAATGATAGAGCAGACTTGATGGGCTGAATGGCCTAATTCTGCTCTGATACCTTATGGTCTATATCTCCCCCCAAAGTTTCCCTTTGGCTTGATAGTGCTTGCTGCTTCTGCTAACCAGGGTATTTTTTACTTCTTTTGTTAATGAGAAATGATAATTAAGTGGTACTTCTATCAAATGTCTGATGTATAACTCAGTAAGTTTGTTACAGAACTTGATATTTAATATTAATATTTGGTGTAATCTAAATTACTTATGTCTTTAATTTTTTAAACAATTTTAATGGATTAAGTAACAATCATTTTATTTGAATTATCTGTTCATCTAAACGTTTATGCACAGAAAATCTTTTGTACTGCTTTGTTTAAATTGTGCAATCTAAACAGTTGAATACTTCAAATTGTTTGGCAGAAAAAAATGATGGAGTTAAAGGGAGTAAACCATACAATCATCATAAAGCTGTAAAAGTATGTCTCCTACTGTCGGATGCAATGAGGCTGTTTGATGAGATTGGTTTTGGTGAGATCAGATCAAATACAGATATGAGGAAAATAAAGTGACACTCAAATAAAAGCAAAATACTGCAGGTGCTGGAAGTCTGAAATAAAACAGAGAATGTTAGATAAACTGAATAGGTCTGGCAGCTTCATGGAGAGAAACAAAGTTAACATTTCATTCTAAATGACCCTTCTAATGTTAATCAGAATCTGTATGTTGTGGGATTTTTGACTCCCTTTTGACCAAGTAGCAATCAACATATACAATATAAACTGCAAAGAAACACAGATGACCTACACAAGCTACAAGGTTAATGCAGCAATTAATGAACACTGTTGATCAGTGTTTGGGACTTGGTATAGTTCGTGTTGAAACAAATATTTATTTCTATTTAATATGCAAGAGCAAAATTAACCTTTCATGAAGACAAGGATTTAATTTTGTTCTCTTTTATCTTGTAATGTGTTGGATTGTTCTTAAACTGCATTTTAATGAACTGTCCTTGCGTAATTTTACATGTCAGTTTGTTTTTAGATGGCTCTGCCTTTTAAACCCAGCGTGATTCTTGCAAGGGATCTCCCTAGATCTCACCTGCTGCTCTTTACATTGTCCTTAACTGATAATGTTAAGCCAGCTTTCCTGCTTGTTTGCTCTCTTACTCCACCTCCTGCGAAGGCAGGAAACCCCAGCTGGTCTGGATGTAGAATGATGTGATTGTGTTAGCAACAGGAGGAGGATGAAGGAGGCATAATGATAGAATGATGTGCTAACGGCAGGTAGCCAGAGGAGGTTATGCATTTACATAGGAGGGAAGCCAAACAGACATGAATGACAGAACCTGCTGTTAAATGAGATACCGAGGCACGATGTCAGTGCAAAGGACACTGATGTACACACAAAGGGTACAAACAAACTTTTATCAAAATGTTAGGAGGCAATGGCTAAGTGTAATGTAGCTGGCATTTACAACTGTGAAGCAGAAGTCCATCAATATTCTAGACAAGAGAGCATTTTGGGAATATGGATTTGAAAGCGTAGTACAAAATGTAACTTTTTAAAACATTTGTTAACATCAACAACTCCCATTCATTTAGTACCCATACATAGAAAAATGTGTAGTCCACAGATCTGTATCAGTGCTCCGTTAAAACAAACGCATTGTATAATTCACGCAGATTGAGCTGGGGAGGGAAGAGGTGGGGTGAGAAGAGTGCAGGTAGCCTCTAGATATGGTACCTGGTCTTTAGAATTGCATGATTTTATTAAATATTTACTGATTTTGCACCATTATTTTTAATGCATGCAATTTACAGAGGGAGAGAAAAATTCACTAGGGCAGAAGTGAGTCCTGATGAGGAAGCAGCGGTCCAAAAGCTCATGATTCTAAATAACGTATTGGACTTTAACCTGGTATTTTGAGACTTCTTACTATCCTGTAACGAAAGAGGGAAAAATCTTTCACCTGATTGCTATCCAACTGGACTCCTGTTGGAAAATGTGCTTGTATAGCACAAGATTTTTCTCTTATGTGATCATCTCCACATGTCAAACAGCCTGCCAACATTCATTAAAGACAGAACTTGCATTTATATAGTATCTTATCACAGCTTCATGGCATCCAAAAGTTCAAAGGATGTTCCTGTGATCCCAGTGAAAATATTCAAAGCTGCTTAGATTTTAACTGCCTCAGGCTTGTCCATGCACAATCATCATCTACAGCTTCAGACCTTCAGCACAGTTTTTTCAAATGTTGAGCAATGTAATTTTAAATCTCAACCTTGGTAGCGACCTCCTTGGTGATTTTTTTTCAGCTTGGACAGTACCATGTTTCTTTGTGTGAAGAGAAGGATGGAATGTGGGTTGGAAGTTATGTCCTGTGCTTGATGTGCCGTCCCTATTTGTTTCTGCAGTTACTGTGTTACTGATCTGTTAGCAATATTGCTGACTGCTGATAGAACTGTGATGCTGTTGATTACTTTTGACCAGAAGCTGATTTGTAACATTTGAGCTGAGACACTCTGTATGGATTGTCACTGGGAAAGGAAAGTATCTTCTGGAAGTTAAAACATCACTGCAGTTGGTACCTTGGGACCAAGTTGAGAGAGTTCGGCTCTAAAACTGATACCAGTATTTGTTACCATATAGAATTATAGAATCCCTATAGTACAGAAGGTGACCATTCAGTCCATCCCTTCTGCACCAACAACAATCCAATCCAGGCTCTATCTCTGTAACCCCATATATTTATTCAGTTAATCCCCCTGATACTAGCATGACCAATCAACCTAACCCACACATTTTGGGAATGTGGGAGGAAACTGGAGCACCTGGAAGAAATCCATGTAGATACATGGAGAATGTGCAAACCCACACGGACAATCACCCGAGGCCAGAATTGAATCTGGGTCCCTGGCACTTTGAGGCAGCAATGCTAATCACTGTGCCATAGTAACACCCCCAATGTGCCACCTCAACACGTAGATGTCAATATGTTGGTTGGAGAGTAGTGTGAAGTTTTATGCTTCAGGTATATACACTTTCTCTGTCCTCTGATGAAAACGCCAATTATAGTACAACAGCAAATTGTTAACACGATGACAGTTGCTGCATCACATCTTCCTACTTTATCAAGGTAGTAATACAGGTTGGACAAACAAAATTCAGCTGTTCAAAAACAAGAACAGTTCAAAAACTGGACATTTTTGAAATGACGGATTGCTCACACTCCTGCAATGTCCAGAATTCTGCAACCTTTGCCCGCAGTTGGGATTCTCTGCTACTGCAAACAGCGATTTGGCTGAGTGCCAAATTTGCAGCAGCAGCCGTGCGTGAATGGCCAGAGAATTTTGGACATCTTGGAGATTTGCGGATTAATAATCGAACTTTCCTACCATTCTTTGAGAAATGCTTGTGAATGGAAACAACAACCATTAACCATGGATGAAGAAAGTATAACTTCATTAGCTTCATTAATAAACACAGGAGGATAATGAGCAGAGGAGTCCAGCTCTGGGAAAATTTCAAATCCAGCATGCTCTTGGTCCCAAGGACACTAGATCTTGGACATCTAACCTGTAACTAACAAGAAAACACTTCTCAAAAACAAAACAGTAGTGGCCATCAGACCAGTCAGCATTTATAAAGAGAAAATTCAAATATGGTGTGCAACTTATCCACTCAGACAGTGGGAAGCTTTGATGAATGCTTTGAACTTGTGACACTGTTGACTTCTTTATTTTAAATCATAGGAAGTGGGTCAAGAGATGTAAATAAATAAGAGATTAAGCTGCTATATTGTTCTACTTAGCTGTCCATTGTAAATAGATTCCACGTTTAACCTTGGCTGAGACTTGAGTTTGATTCCTGACTTGGGTCACTTTTGTAGAGAGTTTCTCCCCGTGTCTGTGCGGGTTTCCTCTGAGTCCTCCAGTTTATTCCCACATTCTAAAGATGCGTGGGTCAGGTAGTTTGGCCATTTTAAGTTACCCCTTAGTGTCAGACAAAAAAAGTAGAGAGAGCAGAGTTGCAAAACAGTGGAATTGCATAAAATGCTTACTATATGTCATGTCTAATATGCAACCACAATACAAGCAAATATCAGGTTTGGCCTATCATGGATGATAAAATGGATTGTTTACCTTTTTTTTGTCTCTGTCCAAGTCTAATTTCAGTCCGGTGACATCTATTAGAAAATGTGCATGCGCAGATTTTGAATGTGGACAGAATCATGGTCTGACATTGATGGCCTAGAATTCTGTACACACCAGCCTAGGCTTTCAGCTGAAGTTTTGGCCTTTTTTGAAATACCAGAATATATCTAGTGCCTGTGGAACCAGAATCCAGCCTTCAGGAAGGGGCGAAAGAGCAGTTTTTAATGAAACAAAAAAAAAGCAGATGAAATTAAATCTGAATTTTCTGCAACGGTAATTTGTATGCAGAGGTTGTCAGAGACCCACTTAGCAATTGTCAGCCCTGGAGGTTATGAACAAGAAGAACCATTTGGATTAGTGTCCCTTCTGCTCAAAATATTGATCCAGAGTAGTTCACCATGTTAGATGGTAGTTGTTCATCAATTTGCTATTCACACTTACAAACACATCTTTTGTTTCTGTATTTGGCCCATTACTACTGTCTCTGACTTTTGATTCTTTAACCTCTTGTCTTCCATCTTATTACAGACCTTTGCTTTTGTTCTTTTGCTACTCTTTATACTCTCACTGGTTTAAAACCTATTACATTCCCTAACTCTTCCCACTCCTTGATGAAAGGTCATCAACTTGAAATATTAATTCTGTTTTTCTCTCCACAGCTGCTGTCTGACTAAGTTTTTTCAGCATTTATTCTTTTCATGTTAATCATTTTGGAATTCAACATTGATTGATTGGGATACAGTAGTTTGCCACTGCTTAATACAATGTTGGAGAGGAGAGAGGGAGGGGTGGGGGGAGGGAGGTGGCGGCACAGTGGTTAGTACTGCTGCCTCACAGCATCAGAGGCTTGGGTTCAAATCCGGGCTTGGATCACCTTCTGTGTGGAATTTGCATGTTCTCCCTATGTCTGTGTGGGTTTCCTCCGGGTGCTTAAGTTTCTGCCCATGGTCCAAAGATGTGAGGGTTAAGTTGATTGGCTTTGCCAAATTGCGCTTTTGTCTCAGAGGTTTAGCAGGGTAAATAAGTGGGGTTATGGGGATTTAGACTGGATGAGTTTGTGGTCAGTGCAAACCTGATGGGCTGAATGGCCTCTCTCTTCATTGTAGGGATTTTATAATACCCTCAACACCATGATGTCTGATTCAGACATGGAAGAGTGATGTCAGCAACATGTAGGCCCGCAGGGTATGTCAGTGAATGTCTCCATTAAACCTGCTGATTTTTTGATTTCTAGACTGTTAGACCACAAAGTTAAATTACACATACTCTTAACAGTAAGTCACACACTGTCTGAGATGTGAAGAAAGGCAAGATACCAAAGCCTGACCACTCTGGCTGTGGGCACACAATGCCTGCTCACAAGAGGATTTATTTCCAAGGGGACTCCAAACACCACCAATAGTTGCAGTGTTCATTGTGGAATATTCTGTGATATTGATTGCTGATGATAAATTGGACTCTCCCCACCTCGAGGTTTGGGTGGGGAGAGTTGAATCATTGTGTGGCTTGCTGTTCACTGTTTTTTTTGTATCAAATCTCCATAAACACATGGGCATAAAGTTGGTATGAAATTTGATACTCCAGATATTAATAACGTGATTAAGATCAGTCACAAACACTTGGATGGTGATGGAGGAAAGAATGGGGAACAAAGATGCACAATCACAGTGATCCCAATTTTTGGGTGCTGCATGTTATTGGGAAAGGGAGCTGTTATATACTTGCCTATGTTAGGAATATATTTGCAGTACCAAAGAAAGACAGTTCAAGTTAGACAGATTTGTGAGCATATTAATGCCCTGACTGGGTTATTTTTCATGAATTTTGATCTGTTTAAATCACCAACACACTGTCCCACAGTTCTTGAGTGTGGCTGGGACATACTATGCAGTAGAAAAGTAACATAAAAGTAAAGATTAATTTCTCCCCTGAGGGGACCCAGAATCAACAGGATATCAGCATTGCCTGTAGCCTTTTACATTATTCCTGGTGTTGTAAAGTGACACAATTGGAGCTTTCTATAAAAATCACAATCTTAAAGATTTGTGAAGAATTATACAACCTTTCACATTAATTTAGCTCTTACCAGGAAACAATAATGTTTGCTCCTGATCAATTATTTGTACACAAAACAGAGCTTCTTGCAATTAACAGATTTGCAATTTATAATCAGATTATATATTATCATGCACATCTGAATCTCTAATATTTGGAGGCACTAGGAATGGCATCAAGCAGGATAGTTCTTGTTGACAAGATTACAATCCTAGTACTTGGTTCACTCGTCCCTTCTTCCACTTTTAAGAGAGGTATTACAATGTCTTGGTTCTGGCAGTTATTCAATCTCTCTCCTGAAAGTAGGGGCTGAACAGCATGGCTGCAATAGTAATTAGGTCAAATGAAATGGGAAAGTTACTGCAAACATCTATACACCTTTGTAAGTTCATTTCCACAGTACCAAATGTTAAAACCTGGAAGAAGGGACGAGTGAACCAAGTACTATGGGTCGTAATCTTGACAGCAAGAACCATTCTGCTTGATGTCATTCCTAGTGCCTGGGAATATCAGGGATTCAGGTGTGCATGATAATATATTAACTAACTATAGATGGCAAGACTTAATTGCAAGAAGCTCTGTTTTATTTACAAATTATTGATGAGGAGGGAACATTAGAAAAAAAGAGAAAAAAAAACTTGAAACCTTGCATTTCTTTTTGATCAAGTTTCTGAAGACACTTCTGTTTTTGGTACCATAAACAAGAAGACAAATTATCATCTGAATGTCTATAAATTGAGAGACGGGAATGTGTAACGAAACCTGGGGGTCCTCGTACACTATTTGCTGAAAGTAAGCACGCAGGTGCAGCAGGTGGTGAAGTAGGCAAATGGTATGTTGGCCTTCATAGCGAGAGGATCTGACTTTAGGGGTAGGGATATCTTGCTTCAATTATGATTACTATCAAATAAACTGGTTGGCCTTTAACCTGGTGTTGTGAGACTTCTTATTTGCTTCAATTATACAGGGCCTTGGTGAGATCACATGTGGAATATGGCATGCAGTTTTGGTCTCCTTATCTGACAGAGAATGTTCTTGCTATGGAGAGCGTGCAAGGCTAGGATAAGTTTACATATGAGGAGAATTGAGTCATTTAGGATTAAATTCTCTGAAGTTATGAGGGGAGTTCTCATGGAAACTAATAAAATTCTAATGAGACTAGATAAGGTAGATACAGGATGGATGACCCCAAATGGTAGGGGCATCCAGAACCAGAAGTCATAGTCTCATGATATGGTATATATACCATTTAGGACTGAGATGATGAGAAATTTCTTTACCCAGAGAGTGGTGAGCCTGAGGAATTCTTCATCTCATAAAGCAGTTGAAGCCAAAACATTATGTAAGGGATTTTGTGGCCTTCCTGCAATGTATTTCTAATAGCAGGAAGTGGTGCACACTTTGCCAGCGGAGGGATTTTCTGGTCCCACTGCTGTCAATGGGATTTCCCATTAATTGCACTCCATGCCATTGGGAAACTCACGGAAGGAGTGCACTGTCAGCACAATCAGAAGGTCTCCTCAAATTTGGGAGATTTGAGAGAATCTCCCAAGATACAGATTTTGGCTTGTATGTTAGATACAGCACTTGGGATTAAAGGGATCAAAGGATTTGGGGGGAAAGTGGGAACAGGTTACTGAGTTGGATGATCAGCCATGATCATAACAAATGGCAGATCAGGCTCAAAGGGTCAGATGGCCTACTCCTGTCCCTATTTTCTTTGGTTCACGGGTTGTTGGTTGTAAATGTTGGCTGTAATTTCATTTTATTAAAAGAGAACTGATGAGCAACTTGCAACAAGAAATCCTTGGACTGCAGGCACACATCATTTATTGTGTACAAGTACAGTGCTTCAGGGCATTTCAATTAAATGAGTAGAAATCAAAAACATTATGACTGTAAATGTATTAATTGCACACTAGAACCTGACTCTGTGCCCATTCTTCACATATGGCCCTGCTGAGTCAATATTGGTGGATTCCTTTTAGCATAGAAACATTACTGGTGTGTTCAATTTTTCAACTAGTGTTCCAAATTGGCAACACCAACCAAATATTATTTTTTTCCATAATGCAGAGACACAGGCTAGTTAGAACATTACAGCACAGAACAGGCCCTTCGGCCTTCGATGTTGCGCCGACCAATATAAAAAGCAATGCCCCTCCAAACTAAACCATTCCCTTCTCTTCCATATACTTATCAACTAACCTCTTAAACGCCACCAAACTTGGCGCATCTACAACAGCTGCAGGCAGGGCATTCCACTCCCTAATCACTCTTTGAGTAAAGAACCTACCTCTGATATCCGTCCTATAACTCATACCCCTTAATTTAAAGCTGTGTCCCCTCGTGCTAGCTTTCTCCATCCTAGGAAAAAGGCTATCACTGTCCACCCTATCTAAACCTCTAATCATCTTATATGTTTCAATAAGGTCCCCTCTTAGCCGCCTCCTTTCTAACGAAAACAACCTCAAATCCCTCAGCCTCTCTTCATAAGACCTGCCCTCCATACCAGGCAACATCCTGGTAAACCTCCTCTGTACCCTCTCCAATGCCTCCACATCTTTCTTATAATGTGGGGACCAGAACTGCACACAATACTCCAAGTGCGGCCGCACTAGAGTTTTGTACAGTTGCAACATGACGTTGCGGCTCCGAAATTCAATCCCCTACCAATAAAAGCTAAGACTCCATATGCCTTCTTAACAACCTTCTCGACCTGACTGCCTACTTTCAGGGATCTATGCACATACACACCAAGATCCCTCTGTTCATCTAGACTACTAAGAATCCTACCATTTGCCCTATACTCTACACATTTATTATTTCTGCCATAGTGCATTACCTCACACTTTTCCACATTAAACTCCATTTGCCACCTCTCGGCCCAGCTCTGCAACTTGTCCAAGTCCCTCTGCAAACTATAACACCCCTCTTCACTATCTACCACTCCACCGACTTTAGTGTCATCTGCAAATTTACTAATCCATCCTTCAATACCCTCATCCAGATCATTTATAAAAATTACAAACAGCAGGGGCCCCAAAACAGACCCCTGAGGTACACCACTTGTCACCGAACTCCAAGATGAATATCTCCCATCAACCACCACCCTCTGTCTTCTATCTGCTAGCCAATTCCTAATCCAATTAGCTAAATCACCCTCTATCCCATACATCTGCATTTTCTGCAGAAGTCTTCCATGGGCCACCTTATCAAACGCCTTACTAAAGTCCATATATACCACATCAACCGCCTTACCCCCATCCACCTCTTTGGTCACTTTTTCAAAAAACTCAATGAGGTTAGTAAGGCACGACCTACCCTTCACAAAACCATGCTGACTATCCCCAATCAATTCATTTCTCTCTAAATAACTATAATCCTATCCCTAATAATTCTCTCCAATACTTTGCCCACAACAGAAGTAAGACTCACTGGCCTATAATTCCCTGGAAGGTCTCTCTTCCCCTTCTTGAACAATGGGACCACATTCGCTATCCTCCAGTCCTCCGGAACCACACCCGTAACCAACGACGACCTGAAGATCAGAGCCAGAGGCTCTGCAATCTCCTCTCTTGCCTCCCAGAGAATCCTAGGGTAAATCCCGTCCGGCCCAGGGGACTTATCCAACTTCAAACCCTCGAGAATATCTAGCACATCCTCCCTATCTACTTCGATACCTTCCAGTTTGCTACCCTGTACCTCAGTGTTCTCCATAACTACATTTACATCACCCTGCGTGAATACCGAAGAGAAATATTTATTCAGTACCTCTCCAATCTCCTCAGGCTCCACGCACAACTTCCCACTGCTGTCTATGACTGGCCCTAATCTTGTCCTAACCAATCTTCTATTCTTAACATATCTAAAGAAAGCTTTAGGATTCTCCTTAATCCTATCAGCCAAAGTCTTCTCGTGTCCTCTCTTAGCTCTCGCTTAGTTAGCGATTTCTCTGTAGAGAAACAAAGCTGCTGAGACATTTATAGATGCCTTTATCCACTTGGTCATCAGAAAAGTCTCCCAGATCATAATTGCTCTGCTATCCATCCAGTCCCATTTATTCTTGTTCTTTGTTATCGAGGTATGTTTTGTCACATTGGAAGCCCTAGGTTTTAACAGCAAGATCTTGCTGTTAACTGTCTTTAACGTGGAAAAGAGTCCCAAGCTACATAATCAAGCAAAATAAAATCTCCAAGCCTTCTGCACCAGGTCTTGTGGTAGGCTCTGTCGCATTTTTTCCAGTGCACTGGAAATGTAAACTTTTGTGGGATCCTCAGTTGCAATATGATCAACATTTAAGTTTTCACCTTTCATTGAAGTCAGTTCTGGGTTAGTGTTACTAACACTATATGATATGAGCATATGGTTTCTTTTAAATTGCTGAACTTGAGGCCAATGATGGGTGATTATTTATTATAAAAACTAACACTACGATCACCATTGATGAAGACAGGTAAGGTTGCAGAAGATGAAGCTATATAATTTTGTTCAAGAGATACTCACACACTACTCCTGGAAAGAGAGGGATTGAAGGATAAAGTGGGGAGGTGGTGTTCAGCCTTTGAAAGTGATGAATCTTTTCCTGTTCCCGAAAGTCTTTTTTAAGAGTAGCTGAGTGGGAATGAAGGAGGAAGTTCCAGAACTATGACTGATCCGAAGAATGTAAACCTCTCTCCAGAATTGGTCCACATGACTTTTCGTTCAGAAATGTAACATTACATTTTCTGTTTCACTGGCCCTCGTTAAGAGTCTGTTTGCAGGTTGATATCCTCGCACTCAGTGAGCCATAGCTGTAAACACTTGGCAAATTAAAGCCAGGTGTGAATGTTTTTCACTCTGACAGTCAGAAAATTCACTCACTTGCGGTGTCATACTGCATTTAGAGTCTGATGTGGTTGTGAAGTAGAGATTTGCATTAACTGTAACCAGTGGTCCCCTGTGGCATCACTCAAATAAATGTGAAGTAAAGCTCCAATTTAATTTAAAAAGAGGAGCGATTAGTAAATTGTACCCGATTCTGCAAGTGGGTGTGACTGTTTGGGCTCATGGGTTAGTTTGTGGCTTTAACAGCCTGACAGGAAGGCTGATTCTTGCCAGCTTCCTGAATGAAGTTTGAGGGTTCTTTGAATTTTTTTATTAGCTCCAGCGGTTTGGCTAAAAAATGCTCCAGTCTGACAGAGTTGTTGCCATGAACACCTGAGGGCTATTGGCAAAAAAATGTACAGACCGTTCTTATCCAACTAACGTATTTCAAAAAGACGTTTGACTATAAAAGAGTGAGACAAATACGTGTTGCATTTAAGAGAAATATACTCAATAATGAACTTTTAACATTTTTACTGTATCTTGCTTTCTAATATCTGCGACTAACTGAAACCATATACAAAACAGAGTGCAACTTCATGTATTAAATGAATCCTGAGGAATACTGACTAGGAGTTATATTACAGACTTCCCACACACTTGTTGCTGATTCCTTAACATTTTTGTTCTTAACATTCTTTTGTGATGAGCCCATTTTAATTAATATGTGTGGCAGATATTCGATAACTTGGGAGTATGACTTGTAATTTAATGAAGAGCTTCCCAGGACTGTCCAAAGTTTATAACCATCATCTGACCTTCCGATTAGATTTCAGCCTTGAACTCCCTCTCATGATCTATAGATTTGATTTATACTGTTGTTTGCAGAGTATTTTTGGTGCTTTTTTTTATGCTTTATGTGTAATGTGATCCACGTACTGATATTAATACCTGGTAATACCAAGAAGAGGGTGAGTTCTACTTTGGGCTAATCTGGTATACCAGAGATTATATACAATGTCCCAATGAATCAAATACAAAATAAGATATCGAGAATAATGTGGGTCTTTTTCATGCAAGCAGCAACATAATAACACTGTACCCAGAACATTAAACAAGGTGATTAGCACTGCTAACTCACGGAGACCCAGGTTTGAATTTAGCCTTGGGTAGCTGTCTGTGGAGTTTATACATTCTCCCCGCATTTACATGGGTCCCTCTGGGTGCTCCGGTTTCCTCCCACACTCCAAAGGTCTGCAGGTTAGGTTGATTGGCCATGCTAAATTGCCCCTTATTGTCAGAGGGATTAGCAGGGTAAATGCATGGGGTTACAGGGAATTGGCCTGGGTGGGATTGTTGTTGGTCCAGGTTCTGCACTGTAGGAATTCTATGTTTATATATTGTTGTGGATATCTGTTTTTATTCAAGGCTGTTTGGTGTTTGTACCTTAAAACCAATCTGCCCATGACTTTATAAAGTAAAATTAGTTCTAGCTAGCATAATGTATAACTGTGAAGCGTTACACCTGAGTGCTTTTAAAAAATTCAGACATTGAGTATTTTGCAAGCTCTGTTTAAAATGCTTGGAGCCGCCTGGTATTTTTCAGTTATCATTTGAACAACAGTCACGTTTATGTTCATTGTATGGAAAAGGGCTTTTAGCCAACTATTTATTAGAAAGCACATAGAAGAAGATCTGGTCTCAAACAGGATACAAAGCAGCAGGTAGAAAACGCAGCCAAAAAAGTTTGTGCTTTCAAAGTTACAGCAAACTCGTAACAGCCTGTATGCCATTATTCAGGTTTTATTATTGAAAAGAACTGATTAGCTGATCACCTGCTTTTAATCATTATAAACAACAGGGGCAGTGAGCCAAGCTGAAAGACATTGCAGCTATGTAAGTACCTTATCACATCTCTCAGAAACATTTCAGACCGGCTGGACAGTTGGTTTGTGGTGCAGAGCGATGCAACCGTGTGGGTTCAATTCCTGTAACGGCTGAGGTTATCCATGAATGCCCCGCCTTCTCAACTTTGCCCTTGAGGTGTGGTGACCCTCAGGTTAAATCAATACCTGACAGCTGTTTCTTGGAAAAGGGGTGAGCAGTGAAAGTTGGTGTCAACTTTCATATAAATAAGCATGGCAGTCATTTTATACACTGCAAGATCACACAAACATCAATGAGATCAATGTCCAGTTAGCCAGTTTTTGGTGGTGTGTTGGAGTATTATGTGTTGGAGTATTAATAGTTAGAACATTAATGGACTTTGCTGCCTGTTTCACATGGAAGCAAATAATCATTATCATTCACTTATACTACCAAAAGATGTGGCCAGAACCAAAGTCTGAAATCACTGAACTTCCAATTTTCCTGATTTCATAGTGCAGGTGCCTGTAGGTTACAGTTCTGGTTACACTCAAGATTTCATTTCTAACTGGTGAAAGCAAAGAAATGGGGTGGAGAAAGGTCCCCCCCCCGCCACCTACCCGGCTCTCTCTCTCCACCACCCTCACCCGCCACCCCCCACACCCCCCCCCCCCCCCCCCACCACCCCACCCCCACCCACCCGCCCCCTCTTCAACAATTCACTGTTCTGAGTACAGCACTCGTACAAGCCCTGTCCTGCCATTATTGCAGATACCATTCAAAGTCAAAGAATTGCTGGTCCTCGATGTGTTATTGTCATTAAATTTTGCATCAGGTCTAAAATGCAGATTTTATGATGAGGGTGGAAATGAGGGCGAGATACCAAAACTGACAATCCATTATTTTGCATTACCTACAACTATGAAAATTTTGCTCACCAATCTCTTTATAATATACTAATAAATATTTCAGATTGAAGACCTTTCATCAGACCTATGTGTAAGGATGCGACACAATGCTAAGACTAATTGAATTCACTGTTGTGGCACCCATCTCTGCTAAAGTTACAAATCAGATTCCCAAGTTAATGCCACATTTATTAATTAAACTGGGCTGAACCCAAAAAATGTTAAGAGAAAATATTAAGGAATCAGCACCATGTCCATAATAAAACTCACAGTCAGTATTTCTCAAGACTAATTTAGTGCATGACGTTGCACTTGTTTGTCACAGACATTAGACAGCAAGATGCACTAAAAATGTTCATTATTTTCTTAAATACTGTACATGTTTATGATGTTGTTAATTTTCTTTCTCTCAACAGATGCTGCCTGACCTGTTGAGTTTTTGCAGCATTGTTTTGTTCTTATTTCAGTTTTCCAGACTTCACAGTATTTTGCTTTTCTTTACAAAAGGTTTGAAATAAACAGAGGTAGATAGCTTCGCAGTGAATTCTGTCAGCCTCCCTATATAGCAGTGTGTCCACTTCCTCTTGACACATAAAACTTACTGAAAATGATTGATTAATATCCGGCATTTTGAATATAGATACCACAAGTTGTGCTTTTCCTTGGTAGTCTCATCAAAACACAAAGCTTTGTTGCAGAAATAATTTCTGCCAGTGATGAGTCCTGATGAAGCTCTGAAGGTTCAGCATATTGTTCTCACTCTCAAGAAATTTGTTTGACCTTCCCAGTGGATATCACATATTGGCCATGACCTCCTGCCTAATGTTTTTGAAATAATGAACTCTTTGCAGTTGTCAACATGACATTTTTAAATGACTGGTTTTACTCAAGTTCTAGTTCAGTAGACTTACGACACACTTTACATGACTTGATCTTTGCTGTACTTTTGAATATTTCACATGAGGCTTCCAGTTTTGTGTACAATCACCAAATTAGTTTCTCATTCAATCAAAGTCAAGGCTAGTTTCTGCCTGCACAAGAAGACACTTAAATTCTGCCCTATGTTGGATATTTTCCTGATCAGCATGCATTTGAAACTTATGGACGTACAACAGTTACCTATTCGGTTTGATTCTACGTCTAATAAATAAATGTAGGTTTATGTGATGCTGAGCTGTTACCTATAATTAAAAAATAAATGCTTCACCACGCCTCAAAATTCTCGTGGTGTAATAAACAAGATTCCGAACATTTTAACATAATTACACATGGCTGAAAATCAATGCCACTAATACACTGAAATAAAAATGCTGCAGATACTGCAGATCTGAAATAAAAGTGAAAGATGCTGGAAAATCTCAGCAGCTTTGGCAGCACTTGTGAAGAGAGTTAACATTTTGAGTCCAATATGACTCTGTTTTGAAAAGCAAAAGTGGTATCAATGTGATGGGTTTTATGCTTTTGAAAATGGTAATGGAATGGGGGTGAGTATTCAGGTGGAACAAAAGGGAAGGTCAGTGGGCAGGGGAGATTAAATACCAAGTGTCATGGAACAAAAGGCAAAGGGAGTAGAATAGGCAAAATATTCTGGATGCTGTGGAGAGAGAATAGAGCCAATGTTTCGAGACTGGATGACCTTTTGTCAGAGCTGAATGGAGTCATGGTGGTTATAGTAAAGAAGCAAAGCATTGGTCCAGAATAGGTGTTAATAGCAGAATAAAGGTCAGCTCAGTCTGAAAGCAACACTATGAGAACAAGATACAGACTAGCACTTGAGGAGAAAAAAATAAATTCAAAATGGAAGACAAAGTTCTGAAGTTTTTGAACTCGATGCAGAGTTCAGAAAGCTGTAAAGTGCCACATGGGAAAGTGAGATGCTGCACATTAACAAGCTGGAGAACTATCACATTTCATCACATTTCTACACGACTTCTGTTCCAGGGAAGCTTCATACTGGATTTGAAATGTTAACTCTGTTTCTCTCTTCACAAATGATGCCTGCCTTACTGAGTTTTTAGTTTTGTTATTTCTGTTAATATACTGCCTGAAGCTGACCAACCTGGCTGACCTCAATTGGCATCTGCCAGTATTTCTGATAGCTCTCCCAATAACTTTGATCAAAACACTTGCTACCCAGTTTGGAATGGAATACTTTGGACAAGTAAGCCCCAGCATTGATGCACAGTCAATGCTGAATTTACTGCTCCTAGCTAGGGTAGTGGGAAGAGATGCTACAATTGACCTGGGTATGCATGATATACAGAGGGGGAGGGGCAAAACAGCCTAACATGTATATTCTTAATTCCCATTAAGTGGCTTCGGCTGGGCATGAATGTGTGACTGTTAGATGGAAATAGGATGTGGCTCCTTCTTCCTGGTTCAACCTTCACTGCCTTGACTTACACATGAAGAATGGCTGTCGCTAATGTAATTGTACGCCCAAAGAGGGGAGAAAATGTAGACTTTAAAAAAATGTGGAAAACAATGAAGCTATTAAATAGGCTTTTTGAATCATGCAAACCAACAAGTTGCTGCATTCAATTGATGAATGCTGTTAAAAGTGAACAAAACCTGCCAATGCAAGGCTATTTAGGATTGGGGCCTAACTTGGGTGCGGACGGGTATTTGTGTTGGTAATAACTGACTGATCCAGCTGAATACTCGTAAACATACGACTGGTTTGCTAGTAAATTTTATGGTTGGATCAAGATTATTATAAACTACAGTTAAAAATAGAAAATTCTTACGTCTGTGCCACAGCCCATCCTTCATTCTGCAATTCTGTTTAAACAGAATCTAGAGCAAGCACTGAGCAGGAATCTACTTTGTGCAAAATGAGTTCAAGTTCTGTGCCATGCTGCTCTTTATATGTAGAATGCAATTAATTAACTAAACATATTTACTTTGCAAACTTTTAAAAATTGAGTAATTGAGGAACACTTGTGTTTTCAGATGGAAACTTCAGGGTATGTTTTCCCTGTTAATTAATTCTGGCAAAATGTAGATGCATACAGGACAGCCAGCTTTGTATTTAAGTCTAGAATTCAATACCAATGTAGCACAATCAACTTACCAATGCCAATGAATTGGCTTTTTGGAAGTTCAGAACTGGAATGTTAGTAGCTCTTTGAAGAGAAATGATAACAAAATGAGAGTAAGGCAGGGGTTTAGGCTGAAATGGAGGCAAACTACAGAAAACGTAGACAGTCTGACAAGAGAGAACTAAGTTGCAGATGGCAGCATAGTTGGAAGGAAAGAACATAAGAACACAAGAAATAGGAGCATGAATAGGCCACCTGGCCTTCGAGCCTGCCCCCCATTCAGTAAGATTATGGCTGATCTGATAGTCGTTCAGTTCTATTTACCCACCTGTTCCCCATAACCCTTCATTTCCTTATTGGTCAAAAATCTATCTATGACTTAAACAGATTTAATGAGGCAGCCTCCACTGCTTCAATGGGCAGAGAATTCCAAAGATTCACTATCTTCTGGGAGAAGAAGTTCCTCCTCAGCTCTGTTCTAAATTGACTCCCCCTTATTTTGAGGCTGTGCCCTCTAGTTCTTGTTTCCATTTTAAGTGGAAATAATCTCTCTGTTTCTATCCTGTCTAGCCTGTTCATTATCTTAAATGTCTCTATAAGATCTCCCCTCAGCCTTCTAGACTCCAGTGAGTACAGTCTACTCAACCTCTCCTCATAAGCTAACCTCATCATCTCCAGAGTCAACCTGGTGAACTTTCTCTGCATCCCCTCCAAAGCTAATATATCCTTTCTTAAATAAGGAGACTAAAATTGTACACAATACTCTAGGCACGGCCTCACCAGTACCTTGTACAATTGCAGCAAGACCTCCCTGCTTTTATACTCCATTCCTCTCGCGATAAAGGCCAACTTTCCATTTGCTTTCTTGATCACCTGCTGCCCATGCAAACTGCATTTTTGTGATTCATGCACAAAGACTCCCAGGTCCCTCTGCACAGTAGCATGTTGTAATTTTTCACCATTTAAATAGTAGTCCTTTTTACTATTATTCCTTCCAAAGTGAATAACCTCACACTTGCCAACATTATACTCCATCTGCCAGATCCTTGCCCACTCACTCAGCCTATCCAAATCTCTTTGCAGACTTTCTGTGTCCTCCACGCAATTTGCTTTCTCATTCATCTTTGTGTCATCTGCAAACTTTGTTACCCTGCAGTCAGTCCCCTCCTCCAAATCGTCTATGTATATGGTAAACAGTTGAGGCCCCAGCACCGATCTTTGCGGCATGCTAGTGGTCACCAATTGCTAACTGGAAAAGCATCCATTTATTCCAAATCTCTGCTTTCTGTTAGATAGCGAATCCTGAATCCACACTAACACTTTATCCCCAACCCCATGTACCTTAATCTTATGCAGCAACCTTTTGTGAGGCATCTTATCAAATGCCTTCTGGAAATATAAAAACACCATATTCACCGGTTCCTCTCTGTCAACCGCACTCATTACATCTTCATAAAAATCCAGTAACTTCGTCAAACATGACTTTTCCTCCATGAATCCATGCTGCGTCTGCTTGATTGAACCATTCTTTTCCAAGTGTCGTGCTATTTCTTCCTTAATGATAGATTCCAGCATTTTTGCAATATGGATGTTAAGCTAACCGGCCTGTTGTTACCTGCCTTTTGTTACTTCCTTTTTAAACAGAGGCTTTACATTGACTGTTTTCTAATCAGCTGGCATCTCCCAAGAATCCAGTGAATTTAGATAAATTATAACTAATGCATCTGCTTTTACTTCTGACGTTTTCTTTAGTACCCTGGGATGCATTCATCTGGACCTGGGGACTTGTCTACCTTTAGTCCCATTAGCCTACCCAGCACTACCTCTTTAGTAATAGTAATCGTTTTAAGGTCCTCACCCCCTACAGTGCCATGACTGTCAATTTTGGCCATACTATTTGTGTCCTCCACTATGAAGACTGACAAAAAAAACTTGTTTAAGGCCTCATCTATTCCATTGTTTCCCATTATTAAATCCCCCTTCTCATCTTCTAAAGGTCCAACATTTACTTTAGCCACTCTTTTCTATTTAATATATATTTGCAAAAACTTCTACTATCAGTTTTTATATTTTGTGCTAGTTTACTTTCATAATCTGCCTTTCCTTTATTGCTTTCTTAGTAGTTCTTTGTTGTTTTTTAAAGCTTTCCCAATTTTCCGCTCCCCACTAATTTTGGCCACTCTGTATGCATTGGTTTTTAATTTGATACTCTGCTTTATTTCCTTAATTATCCATGGCTGGTTATCCCTTTTCTTACATTCCTTTTTTTTTCACTGGAATATAGAACTGAATAATTATTCAATTAGCCTTAAAAAGATTCCGGTAAAATAACTAAGATTTCAATGGTATCTTGCTATTTCTATGAGGCTTAACTAGATTCAAAGCTTGATTTTTCTAGCAATATCATTTTAACTTTGCCATGAACCAATTCATTTTTAATATATAATGCAATTAGTTGGGGAAAGGCAGGTTTTTGTTTAGGATTGTGGTGAGGAGTTATGCTTTGATCAAAATTTCTATGCAATATGAGTGAAGCAGGTTATTATTGGTTTCAATAATTTTTTATGGTTATTTGGAGCTGAAAAATAGTTTAATCAATGGTTTAAAGTCTAAAATGGATATTTTCTGTGTTGAAATATTGGTAATTCTTCAGTTTCTTGACTTCATAGAACATAGAACATTACAGCACAGAACAGGCCCTTCGGCCTTCGATGTTGTGCTGACCAATATAAAAGCAATGCCCCTCCAAACTAAACCATTCCCTTCTCTTCCACATACTTATCAACTAACCTCTTAAACGCCACCAAACTTGGCGCATCTACAACTGCTGCAGGCAGGGCATTCCACTCCCGAACCACTTCTCCTGTGGCCGCACAGAATTTAAATCCTATAACATCAATTATATTCATTTCAATTTCTACCTTTTACCAATTCTAAATACGCAACTGTGCAGCTCAGCATCTCCACTCCCAGTCTGAGGTGACCATATTTTATTGCCACAACAAAGGCAATGTTAATGCTTTTGTCTTTGCACAAGGTGTTCTTTTAAGTATAAGGTATTAGGAATCTTAACATTGCTCCTGTCCCTGAAGACCTCACTGTAGCGATTGACTATATAGTACTTTAGAGAAATTATCATTGGCTACCCTTGGGCATGATTTGTTTTTCAGAATAAAATGAAGGGCAATTCTAAGCCCATTGCATTCACAGTTGGAAGAATTTCATTTAATTCCTTAAATCATCTTGCCGAACTTTAAAGTGCTGTGGATGCTGGAAGGCGAAACAAAAACAGAAAATGCTGGAAAATCTCAGCAGCTCTGACAGCATCTGTGATTCTAACAATATGATGCTGGTAAATGCATTATTGGACAACAAGTTACTTTACATCTTAGTGGATATATAGGGCAGGGTTTTCTGGCCGTGCTTGCCCCAAGACCTTTGCACGGTCTGTGTCCTGTTCGTTACAATTCCCATTGCAGGCAGAATGAAAAAATTCTGCCCGTAATCTCATCTAAGGAAGCTTTATCAACAATAACCTCCTTCCTTTCAGAATTCAACATGAAATTTATTTTGACAATCTTATTGTGCCAATTGATTTTAAAGTAGTTTTTAATAATGACTCTACCCTTCAGATGCTTTTTTAAAAAAATAAGAAGTTACATGTCTCTCTATTGGAAGGGCTTCCAGATGCTCTGGCTTTTGCTGGCCTGATTAAAAAAAATGCTTTTTATATGCACTCTTTTGACATTTATTAGATATTAGAAACCCACATTCAATTGCCTGAGCTCAGCTACACTCTACAGGCTAGAAGTAGGATATAGTCTACTACCGGAAGAAAGACTCCCAAAAATTACAATTCAAGAGCACATTGTTACAATCACTAATTCTTGAGGGTTCAGTGACCTGGCAGCATGATTTTAATGGAAAGACACATCCGTGTTTTTATTAAATGTACTTTCCGATCTTTAGGAGTTTACTTCTGTCCCAATTTGCTCAGTTTGTAACACTTCATTTGAAGTGATGGTTGTAAACCAGTATTTAATTATTTAACAGAGCAGAATTGCTCCATTATAAAAAACACTTGTCTGATAGCAAGGTGCAATATCTTTATAAATGTATGTTCATTGCAATAAAGTTTATCACTGTAATTGAGAAGAGTGCAGCAAAGTTGTTCAGTATAGAGCCAGAACCAGTTTGTAAAGGTCCAGGAACCTTATGAAACGTATGTTAGTAATTTGTAATGAATGGAGGTTAAACCTTTTAAAATGGTGTTTGCTGTCACATTCTTTGTGCTACATCCTTTGCTTATCTTTTTCTCAACCATGTGGAATTCTCATTTAAGTTCTAAATATGAGAACTATAAAGCTTGTCACTCAGTGAGTAGTAGAACACACTTACCTGTCACTAAATCATTGAACAATGATATCACTTTACTGTTAGGGTAGAGCATGTACAATAGAAAGCAGCAGTAATGCTGATAACTCATTGAGCTGCTTTTATTTTCACACTGCACCTGATCCTACTGGAGTGACAGCATTTGTGCAACATTGTAATTGTTGGGCTGCAGTTGCACTGCCTGCTTGCACTACTGTTAAAGGAGGGTTAATGGACCCTCGTGTATGTGTGTTTTAGATGTTTGCACAGAGGTCAGCTCACCAGTCTGTAGCTATGCTGTGTGTTACTAATCGAGATATTGAGAAGATGGCTAACCCTTTTTCAATAGGGGGAAAACAAATTAAACTTCGATGTCTCGATGAGTAAATATTGAATCTTTATAGTGCAGAAGGAGGCCATTCGGCCCATCGAATCTGCACTGACTCTCTGATAGAGCATCTTACGCAAGCCTATCCCTGCCCTATCCTCGTAACTCCATACATTTACCATGGCTGATCCACCTAACATACACATCTTGGGAAATTCAGGGAGAACTTAGCATGGCCAATACACCTAACCTGCACATCTTTGGACTGTGGAAGGAAAACAGAGTACCCAGAGGAAACCCATGCAGGCATGGGGAAAAATGTGCAGATTCCGTACAGTCACTCAAGACTGGAATCAAGCATGTAGCAAATATAGTGTACAAGATACAGATACACAAATATCTGGAAGATTCCAGGCACGATCCCTGGTCTGCGCTGAATTATGGTAGGAATGCTGCAGTTTATTCTTCAGCATTCTGGAGTGGGTCAGGAAGAAAAGTCCAGCACAATTCCAACCTTTGGTTGCTAATGCATGATTAGCTGTTGAATGAGACTGTCATTAGACTTGTGTTCAAATACAAAACAGCAGTTTGTACAAACAGCCAGTGAGTGGTCTGGAACAATCCTAATGATAAGCAATAAGGGCTTACATTCGATAACTCCTGAAAATGGGCCTGGAGATGATGATGTGTAGTTAACCTGTACCTGTTGATTGCAATGTGGGCAATGTGCCAACTTCATGCTCCTGCTCACTTCCATTATCTCTATGTCCTACTCATGTTACTGTACTGCACATCAACCGGATTCATCAACCTGGGGCCAATATTAGTAGTGGTTAACACCGCTGAAAGCCACCTTGCACTGCTTAAAGGGGAGGTACACTGTGGCTGGAGCAGGTGGTGGCGGCTTGAAGAGGATCTGACCTGAGAAAGAATGAAGTCTAGCACAATTGTCAGATACTGTGCTGGTTGTCTTGCAGGAGAGGTAGAAGGGAGGAAAGATGTTCTGACTCCGCTGAGTAAGAGGAAACTCTCTGCTCAGCACGATCATTGTTCATTCTGCATGCCATGCTGGATTCCCATGGGAATGCCTATTAGTCCACCCATGTATGGGATCAACTGATTTATGCAGAAGTCTTAAAGTCAGCAAAGAATTTTCACTACCTGAACATGACTCTTTGTAGACATTTGCAATATGAACCAACTGTAGAAAGAACCAAACACTTGATATGATGGTAGCAAGAGCCAGAATAATTCAATCAACAGCTAACCTGTGAGTAGTTGATGACTTCTTTCAGTAGCAGTGGTGGGATGTCCTTTCAACTGCTCAGTGTGTGTCCATCTCTGCAAGTTAAAGGGAGGGTGATAGCTGGTGCATTGAGCTTTAAAAGGACAGCATTGCCATCATCCAGTATTGCATGCTAATTGATATTGTTCAGTGTGTACACACTGCAATATGAAATTCAACCCCACAAGTTTGTCCATGTGTCACAAATGCCATCTTGGAGCTTTAAAATAGTTTGACACACGCAAAAAATAGATGCTAACAAACTCAATTTGTTACCCAACATCTTAAAGAGAGGGAAGAAAAGAAGTGAAGAGATTGAATGACCAGTAGCACAGTGGTTAGCATTGCTACCTCCCAGCGTCAGAGTTTGAATCCTGGCTTGGATGACTGTCTGTGTGGAGTTTGCACATTCTTCCCATGTCTGTGTTGGTTTCCTCCGTGTGCTTTGGTTTCCTCCCACACTCCAAAGATGTGCGGGTTAGATGGATTCGCCATGCTAAATTAACCCTTAGCGTCAGGAGGATTAGGTAGGGTAAATGCTTGGAGCTAGGGGTTAGGGCTTGAGTGAGATTGTTGTCAATGCAGACTTAATGGGGCAAATGAGCTCTTTCTCCACTGTAGGATTCTATGATTCTATGACCAATAGTGCAATTAGCTTCAAGACTAAATAAATAAAAGTGAACAGTTTACTGAGAGCAAAGAGATTGGTGCCTGATTGCAGTTTGTGCTGAGACGTCTCCTGTAGAACTGCACTTTTTGCCATTCTATGCAAAATGCAACCGTGCTGTTGCCAAATGTACTGTTTAACAGCTGCTGTACCAACCAGTTAGGAAAATTCTTTCACTCACCTGTTCATGGTTTACACATTTCTTTTATGTCACATGTGAATAATTTTCATTGAATAACATTCATGGGAACAATATCAGCAGTAATAAAATATCTATTGGTCTTGACACTATGATAAGAGTGATATCAAATTGAGTTGTAGTTGATCTTCTTGCCTTTAAAATACTCCCTTTTAGTGTAATCCTGTGTTGCATTGTCCAGTTGTCATATGCACAATGTCTATAATTAGCTTTATTTCCTCTATAAACAGAATAGGATGCACATGGGCAGCATAGTGTTACAGTGGTTACACTTATGCCTCAAAGCATCAGGCTTCAATTCCGACCTTGGGTGACTGTCTGTGTGGAGTTTGCATGTTCTCCTATGCATGTTTACATAGGTTTCCTCCGGATGCTCTGGTTTTCTCCCACACTCTAAAGATACGCGGATTAGGTTGATTGGCCATGCTAAATTTCCCCTTTATATCAGAGGGACTGGCAGGGCAAATATGGGAGGGTTATGGGAATAAGTCTGGCTGGAATTGTTGTTGGTGCAGAGTTGATGGCCTGAATGGCCTCCTTTTGCACAATAGAGATTCAATGATTTACAATCATTATTAGTCAGTGTATTGAGCTCAAAGAAGCTGACTTATCACCTGGGACCTTCCTGCTGTGTATAATTTAGTCAGTTTCTATTATTATTATTGTGCTGTGGAAACTGATTTAGTAAAATTTATTAAAGGAATGATGTCTGCTGTGCTGTTCCATTCTGATGGATGTTCACTTGTACCTCAGCTCAGTGGCTCCAGACCTTTAGATCATGGAGCCACAACAGTTGAGTTTGTTTCTGATCCAACATTTTCTAGCAGGTGATAGCAATTAGGAGCTGGAGCTCTGGTTGCCTGAAAGTACTAGGGACTTTTGGCTTAATGGCAATAAACACTGGTTCTAGATTGGAGCCAGGATTTTCTGATGCTGATTTAGAAGTTTAATTCAGGCAGAGATTCAGTATACTGGATCTTCATCCATCTTTCTGCCTGGACAGGGGCATAGAAATAGTGTCCTTCACTTGCTGATATTCAAGCAAGCAGAGAACATCCATTCACAATTCTACACATTTGAAATGCATGTCCAAGGTTGTTAGGTAGTGGCAAATATCCATATGCTTTGGTCATTTCTTAAATAACTTTTCATAGAATTTATAGAATCCCTATAGTGCAGGAGGAACTTATTCGGTCTTTGAATGTGTACCAACTCCTCGAAAGAACATCTTACCCAGACCCACCAATTTAGCATGGCCAGTCCACCCAACCTACATGTCTTTGGACTGTGGGAGGTACTGGAGCACCCGGAGGAAATCTATGCAGACACAGGGAGAATGTGCAAACTCCACACAGTCATTTATCCAAGATCAGGATTGATTCCAGATACCTGGCACTGTGAGGCAGCAGTGCCACTGTACTGTCCTTTTCTTCATCAATTTTTTGTTGACTGTGAGATTTTCATTTTCTTACACATCAATAGTTCATTTTTTTCTGCGAACCTGGTTCTGGTGTCAGTCAATGAATTTCCAAATGGAAGATCCTCTATCTGGGACTTGTGGAAGAAAAGGAGAACCAGATCAGGTTGCATTGGAACTATTGTGAAGCTTGTCATTAACTACTTGAGCCCGTTACTGCATGAATATCAAAAGTTGTAGGTTCGCAGTAAAACTTTTAACCTTCCTCATTTCTGTTGCTTAAGAAGCATTTTATTTTTATTTGAACATTTTGGATTTTCTTAGGGAAAGACGTAACTATTGAATGTAAGATCAGCTACGAGAGCTGCACTATCTCCACATTTATCACTGATTGGAACTGATTGAAAGCCGTAGGGTTTGTAATTTTTTTCTGTATTCAGATTTTACTTGTATTTGTGGTTTTCCTGATAAATACTTGAATTTTAATATTTAAAATCAATTTCACCTGAAAAGTAACATCCACAAATGATTGTGTTTTCAAGATTTGATTCCATGCATTGGGTGCTATTTTGAAAGCAAGTGGAGAGGATATCTGTCATGATGAATGAATATTCTGATCACTTTCGTTCCATTATTGGTGGAACGATCTTCAGTCCTCAGGGCTGCACTCTATGCAATTCACCTCCTGTGCCTTCCGTCAGGAAACTTCTCATAATCCAGACTTCCCTAATTTCTTCCCAATTTCCTGCTCAAGTTGCCTGCTGTTGGCATCCTCAGAGCTTTCATTTGTCTCCTGTTCATGAGACTATTAGAAAGGATGTCACAGAGGTGATTGTTATGTTAGAACTGTTTAATACAATGTACAATGTTTTTATTTAAGTCAAGCAACATTAGATCAAAGTAATTTAAAGCTTGTTTATGGGTGAAGATTTCCTCTGTGTGCTTAGTGGAACATTTTTTACATAAACAAGTGTACAATGTTGTCTCTGGTTGCAAACTAAATCTTCCCCCCGGAGCTATCTGTGTAAAAGTCTCGTGTCTGTTTTGTATCAGTCACACTTCAGGCATCACACTTTGTCACAAGTATAAAAGGGAAAAGGAGGTCTTTCTTTTGACCTGGAGACAGAAAGTTATAAGCAGCTGTCAATCTGCAAATGCTCATCACTGACAGTAATTAACCATTAATTGACCTCAGGATTTACACTAATTAGATCTTGTGTCCTAAAGGAGACAGATGTGGTTGATCACAGAAACAGAGTAATACTCTGGATGTTAACATGGGATAACACATACTATTCTAAAAGGCTGTATTATCCAAGTTACCCTGAATATCACTATGGGAGTAGCTAGTAAAGGAGACAAATGAACAAGCATACACTTTTCTACAATTTGGAAAATTCCCCCCCTTAGTTTTCATCTGAAGATTTTTATTTATTGGGATTGAAAAATTCAGGAGCCAGGAAGCAAAACCTGGAAACAAAGGAGTTTGATTCTGTTGCTGGGGCCTGCTGCAGTACGAGGAATATTGATGTGCTTTCTGTTAAGGGCTGCAAAATGGATCCAGTCACAACAACCATGTCAAAGTCTCATAAAATGAGTTAATGATGAAATAAATGTCATTCAGTGGCAAAATCATTTCAGATGTGAAGGAGGAGATTTTAATGGGGGGCTGATTTCAGGCAGGCAGAAGTGTGGCGAGAGACTATGACACTCTTCCAGAGCTGAATAGCTTACTACCAACCACTTGTACACTCGTACATGGAGAATGACCACATGGACAATCTATATGAACCATGTTTGCCAAGATCTGCATATAATTCAATTGAGTGTCACTGCGGATTTCCAATTCTTACTTCCTTTTGGTGCAATTTCTTTATGCGATTGGATGCTATGGGTAACGGAATGAGAAAGGGACATTTATAGGAATGAAACAAAAGATAGCTCTCTCCAGCCTGGCTGCCATTTCTGCCACTAGCAATCAACAACAACAATTTATTTTTATATCATAACCTTAATCATAGAATCCTATCATGCAGAAGGAGGCCATTCGGCCCATTGAATCTGCACCAACCACAATCAGAACCAGGCCCAATCTCCATAACTCCATGCATTTATCTGAGCTAGTCCCTCCGACATGAAGGGGATGGCCAATCCATCTAATGTCCTCACAAAAGCATTATCAAACACAATTTGATGCTGAGCCACCAGAGGAAAAATTAGGAGATCAAAAACTTTTTCCCAGTCGCATACTTAAGAAGCATCAATAAGGGAAATAAGTAGAGGGAGAGATTAAGGGAGGGAACTCCAGAGCTCTGGGCTTAGGCAGCAGAAGCTGCCTGCTAATGGTGGACCCACTAAAATTCGGCATGCCAGAATTAAAGGGGTGCAGATATCTTTAGGGTTGAGGGCATGAAAGAGATGATACAAACAGGGAAAGATGAGACAATGAAAGGAAATTGAACATGTGGGGAATTTTAAAATATATATTTTGCCAGAATGGGAGCCAATATAGGTTAGCAAACACACTGGTAATGGGTGAAGTGGCAAATTGGTGCCTGTTAAGATCAGAGCTTTGGATAAATTCACGTTTACCGACAGTGCAAGGTAGGAATTTCTTTTAAGAAAAAGTTATGAATCAGTGACATTTTTAAAGCTTTTCACACGATCTATTGTTAACATAGGGTTCTTTGGTTCTGCAGAGTATACCTTTCATTCATGGGATATGCGCATCGCTGGCTGGTTCAATATTTATAGATCCATCCCTAATTCCCTTGAAATGAGTGACTTGCTAGAGCAGTTCAGAAAGCATTTAAGAGTCAAACACATTGCAGGAGATCTGGTGTCGCATGTGGGCTAAAGCAATGGCAGAGTCCCTTTCTTAAAAGACACAAGTGAACAAGATAGGTTTAAAACAATCAACAATGACTTAATCTTTAGACTTTTGATTGAATTCAGATTTCACCATCTGCCATGGAGAGATTTCAACCCAGGTTCTCAAAGCATTACTCTGGATATCTTGGTTTCTAATCTAATGACACAACCAATATGCCACTGCTTCCCCAAAATATAGTAATAGACAGGCATTGAAGTAATGAGGGGCGTAGCAGGTGAGTGATAGGGGGACATGGTTTACCCACAATCCTGATTTGTATGTTTGTTTTGCATGGGGGTATGTACCTTTAAAAAGGATCCCTCATTCAGAATATAGTTCACGACACTTCTGAGGATCCATGAATCACAAGTTCTTAAAAAGCTGGTTCACCTCCAAGAGTGTTACAACACAGCAACCATTGTGTCAGCTCCAACTATCAAGGCACCTTAATCCCATTTTCCAGGACTTTCTGTAGCACTATGAAAATTGTGGTGTACTGGGAGATGCTGCCCCCGTTATGGAGCTAGCCATGTTCGGAGTACAGGTTGCAGATTTGTGACTCACCCCAGCCCACATCCTTAAACTTCACTGATGAAAATTCGGGATCGGGAATCTTAGAACTGGGTCCCAGCGACTATTTGTTCATTTCCATGGTATTTTCCTGACTCCTGTATTCTTTAACGGAAAACATTTGCTTGTTCTAAATATGTAAATAAGCTTCCTCTGAAAAGCATTAATTGCTGTACATGTTATACTGTGTTGGCATATATATAGTATTACATATGTGCAGTATTTACAGGATGGAAATGTGTGTAAGTATGAAAGAACCAGGAACTCTTGACCTTTTGCTTGGATCAGTTGGGCATGTCTGGCATTTTTTGGCTGTCCCACAGTTTAGACACCAGAGGATTAAAATCATTTTTTCTTCGGATGCCCCATTTAAAAAAAAAATGCCATTAAAATGGATTTTGTTTAAACTGTTTTCTTTCACACTATCATGAATGGCACAGTGCAGGTGCCAAATCTTATATTGACTTCGGCTTTGCTACTTTAAACAAAATATTTATAGTACAAATGCTTTTTCAGAACCGAAAGGCATGTAAATAATTGACAGCAATGTTCTAGCAGAGCTGTTAACACCTAGCAGGCAATACATCGCTTTGTTAAACATTCAAGGATTAGTTTCCAGCCAGCAGACAAAAACAAAAATTAACTTTTTATTGTTTCATGGAGGGTGTTCAATGTATAATTTTTTACTTTGCTTAATGCAAAATTAGTTGTGTTTAATTTTCAGATACACAGATGGCTTAGACTTTGGAAT
Organism: Sphyrna mokarran; assembly: GCA_024679065.1. Taxonomy (NCBI): domain Eukaryota; kingdom Metazoa; phylum Chordata; class Chondrichthyes; order Carcharhiniformes; family Carcharhinidae; genus Sphyrna; species Sphyrna mokarran. Next base: position 40,351,703 of record JAGIQG010000009.1, read on the forward strand.
CTAAAGTACAATTTCTCGATTTATGAACAACATCAAATGGGGAGCAGGCTGTGGGTGGTTGGTGGTGTGTAGTCAATACTGAAGACAACTACAACGATTTACAGAAGGGCATTAGTAAATTTGTATTCCACCCATAGAATGAGCAAATAATTGGCAAATGAAGTTCAACACAGTTAAACATAAGTTAGGAAAAATAGGGAGGCTTTTGGGTCTTTTTAGTCCTTTCTTGACATGTCTCCCCATTCATTCCTAGTATTATCCTTGTAAATCTTGTGCCCTCTCCACTGCCTCTACATCCTTTTTATAATTTGGTGGTCTAAATTTGGTCTAAACAAACAATATAGGTTTAGCACAAGATAAAAGCAAAATACTGTGGTTGCTAGAATCTGAAACGGAAACAGAAAATGCTGGAAAATGTCAACAGGTCTGACAGAATCAGTGGAGAGAGAATAGAGTCAAGAACCAATATTTCACACCTGGATGACCCTTTTTCCAGAATGTTTTGTTTAAGTTGAGCATAACTTCCCTAGTTTTCAGTTCTGTCTCTTTAGAAATAAAGCCAAGTGCTTGGTTTGCATTTTTATGTACCTGTGGTGCAATTTTCTGTAATGGTGTATTTGTACTCCAAGATCTTTTTGTTCCTCTGTTCAACCTACACTAGCGCCTTCCAAGTGGTCTCCCTATTTTTCCTACCTCACGTTTAGTTATGTTGAACTTCATTTGCCAATTATTTGTTCATTCTATGGGTGGAATGCACATTTACTAATGCCCTTCTGTAAATCGTTGTAGTTGTCTTCAGTATTGACTACACACCACCAAGCACCCACAGCCTGCTCCCCATTTGATGTCTTTTTACTCTTGAAAAAGGATGGCTGAGGAGTAACCTAATAAATTTCTTAAACTTATAAAGGGTTTAAAGAGAGAATGTTTCCTTTTGTGGGGAGAATATAACGAGTAGCCGTCAATGTAAGACAGTCACCAAGAAATCTAGTAGGGAATTCGGAAGAATCCTCTTCATCCAAAGAGTGATAAGAATGTGACACTTTCTACCATTGGTAGTGGCTGAAGCAAATAGTATGAGGGAGAAGAGAATATGGTTCCGATGGTGGATTCATGTGAGAAAGATGGCAGAGCGTTTGAATGGAGCATAAACCCCAGCAGTGACTAACTGGGTCAAATCGTCTGTTTCTGTGTTGTGTATCCAAGGTAGGAAAAGTTACTGTTTCCCTACAACTCATGGTGATGGTGATTGAATTAAAGTCAAATGTCAGTATTGGTTCTTTGAATTTGGGTCCATGTACACTTACCTGATTCTAATTTTCTCTTACAAAGTTGTTTGGATCATTCCATATTTCAACTCTTAAGAGAATCTTAATCCCCAAGATGGACTGGAGAGGGGTAAGGTTTATAAGTTTTTTCAAATGGGAAATTTGATTCCAACTTGATGTTAAAGGTTGTGTCTGTGTTTAGGGTGGGTGCCTAATTTAAATATGAGAATCAGGCAGTAATTCTGAAGTTTGACTGTGCTTTACAATTAACCCCTGGGAGCTGGATCGTCAGGACACAGGGAACCTAACAGCTGATGGGAAGAAAGAATGGATCCATCAGAGTAAAGGCATATGCAGGACTGCACTGCATTACCTGTGGGGAACAGTAGGCTTGCTCTCTGAATTCTATCTCCATCCTGCAAGCTAAGCACTCCCGGTAATTATACACCACACCTCACACCACAATCTATCTACCTTTCCCCTCCCATCCATATCAATCTGTCTAATTCTCTCACACCCGAATCAATCTCTTTATGGTATGTAATCGATGAGAACCCTCTATCCTGTTGCAGACTGACACCTCCATCCCTCTCTCCCCTCTGAGTTGTGAACTGACCATGCAGGTCTCCCCAGTCACCAATTAAGCAGCCACTTAGCCTGGATGTTGCCAGCCAGCTTACTATGATGGTCATTTTTGAATTAGCTTTTCCATTAGAATCGGCAAGATTTGTGGAATCTCGGACCATCAGATACACCTTACTGTCAGCCGCTGTTCAGTGATGGCTCTGTCACCTCTGAATTAAAAGGCTGCATGTTCAAGCCATCTCCACAGGCTTGAGCAGATGATTTAGATCGATCCTTCAAAGCATGCGTCTTTCAGGTGAGATGTTATACTGATAACATAGCTGAAAAGAAAAAAAGACTCAAAGTTTATCATGGCTGATGGAATATTTTTGAAGTGCTGTAATTTAGGAAACATGGCAGTCAATTTGCACATCCTTTAAACAGCAAAGTGATAGTGACCAGACAATCAGAGTGGGATCTGCCTGTCCAATCTGCCATAGGAATTGTAGTAGGCCGGGGTGGACTATGCAAAGGTCCATTGACCTTGGGTGGATTTTGCAGTCTTGGGGCAGGCACAAGTGGAAAATTCCACCCTCAGTTTCTGTGATGTTGATTAAATATTGATGGGATATCAGGCATTGTTCATCAGCTGCTTGAATAGTATATTTGAATATGGAGCATTCAAGTCCACCTTAAAGGTCAAATGGGCCTCAGTTTAATATCTTACCTGAAAGACCACACCTTCAGAAGTTCAGCACGCCTTCATAACTGTACAGTGGAGTATCAGCCTTGATATTTGTGCTTAAGTCCTGGAATAGGACTTGAACCGACATCCTTCTGACTCGGAGGAAAGAGTGCGACCACCTGAGTCTGACTTCTTGAGGAAGAACATCCCACTGCATTATTCTAAAAGAAAAGCACATGACTTCTCTCTGTATCCTGATTGACATTTATTCCTCAAGCAATACTACAACAGTGACTACCTTCAAAAATCTTTAATTGCCAGTAAAGTATTTTGGGATGTCCTGAGGTTTGTGCAAGGTGCTATATATAACTGTGAATCTATCTTTTTTGTTATTGTTGCATTTTGTTCTCATCCTTTCTTTGCTTTTCTATACAAATTATTTTATCAGGCCCTATAGTTAACATGAGCACTACGCCTAAATGTGTTCATTTTTTCTTTCTTTTCAGTACCTGATGTGTTTTACATCTACTTTATATAGTCCAGAAACTGCCTTGAATTTCACATCAGCATCTACTGTATGGTGTTGCCCAGCAAATGTCCCCTGGGATATGCACACTCCATTTTCATTTAGTCTAAAATTGCCATTGAGCCTAGAAGGTATATTGAATTTAGTTGCTACACCAAACACCATATATCCATACATGCATGTCGTCTGGTGGCAAATTTCCTGAATGAAGAAACAGACTGTTGTGAGCACATAAGGCTCGTTCTTGTTAGTTTTTAATTCTCCATGCTTCCTAGAGTCAATATCATAATACACAACAAATGAGGTACTAATATATTAATCCTATTTTGTTGTTTCTTACTACATAATTGATGCACCAAGATATAATCTTCAGGTGTCACATGTACAATCTGTTCCTCATGCCCAGATGAAAGCAGTACTGTGCTCAGACTCCAGTTCTCACCAGAGATGCCCAGGCATAGGCTTTCCCCTGAAGGAAAATACACTGGTTCTGCTCTTGCATTGAGTGATTTTAATGAAGATGACTGAAAGGACGGGTGTCACCATTATGCATCTACATGTTCAGTTACAAATGCACTGCCCCTTGAAGATATCTGTGAATCTGCAGCTAACCTCAAACACAGGGACAGCATTACCAGTGACTGTTAAACTGAGGACTACTGTCCTTGAATTTTTACATTCCTTGTTTATTTGAGGGTGGCTCAGAGCAAGTTATGGCATCAGCACATCTGATGCATCAGAGTTAGGATTGTTTCTTTCCTTTCCTAAAGATCAGCAACTGCAGCCCGATAAGGTGACTCATTCCCTCCATATTGCTAACTGTCACATAGTATTGGAGGTGAATCACGGAATCCATGTGGCCATCCGGATCACTCTATTTAATGCAGAATCCTGTGTGAACAGAAAGGGGTCCGATGATTTCCAGATGTTGTATGACTATCTGCCAAATATCAGCAAGATCAATGCTTTTCCATTCATGCAACAAGTTACAAGTTAATTCCAAGGTTGAGTCAAGAATTAGCTCACATTCTTGGGAGCACCTGCATTGGTTCTATGGAAGACAGGCATCATTTTAAGAATGTCTCTCTGTAGGGAGGGTTTAGACATCAGTAGGGGTGGGAAATGCAGCAATTTTTAAAGATTGCTGCACTCTTAAATGAAGCAGCATATTTATATATGAGGCAGTTGTATACACTAACTTGGCAGGGGCGTGGGATCCTGAGAGAAGGTTCAGCAGGGAGACATGCACAGCCAAAATTGGAAGAGACAGCAACTGAGTCAGAAAGACATTGAAGTTATAGGCCTTTTAAGGCACAAAGGAATTTGGCAAGATTGGATGGTATTTATTTTAATGCAAGGCATCTGACAAACAAGGCAGATGAGTTGAGGGCACAAATTAAAACATGGGGGTTTAATGTCATTGTTAATACTCAGACATGAGGGCAAAAGGGGTATGATTGACAACTCAATATTCCAGAAGGTAGGATCTTCAGTTTTTCAGGAAAGGAAGTGAAGAGAATGTGGCATGGAGGTTAGCATTGCTACCTCACATCACCAGGGACCTGGATTTGATTCCCAGCTTGGGTCACTGTCTGTGTGGAGTTTGCATGTTTTCCCCAGGTCTGCATAGGTTTTCTCTGGGTACTCTGGTTTCCTACCACAGTCTAAAGATTTGTGGGTTAGGTGGATTGGCATGCTAAATTGTCCCTTAGTGTCAGGAGGACTAGTTAGGGTAAATGCATGGGATTATTGGGGTAGAGCCTGGATGGGATTGTGGCTTGTACAGATTTGATGATCCGAATGGCCTCCTTCGGTGCTATAGATTATTATGTAAAGGATGGAGTGTTGCAATTTTGATCAAGGAACCTATTACAGCAGTAAGGAGGCCATGATGTGGATTGGACTTGGGTAAGCACGTTAAGTAATCTTACAACACCAGGTTAAAATCCAACAGGTTTATTAGGTAGCATGAGCTTTCAGAGCATTGTCCCTTCATCAGTTGAGTGAAAGCTCATGCTACCAAATAAACCTCGTGGACTTCACCCTGGTGTTGTGAAACTACTTACTGAGCAGTAAGGAGGGACAACATCTGAGCAGGCTCTTCTAATGCATTCACATGGTAGAACTTCAACACTAAAAAGGAGCAATCACATAGCTGGGAGTGTTCTATAGACCCCTTAACAGACATGGGGAAGTAGAAGAACAGATAAGTAGGCAAACTTCAGAGAAGTGTAGAAGTAATAGGTTAGTGTTAGTAGGGATTTCAACTTCCCAGCATTAACTGGAGTAATGATAGTGTGAAAGGTTTAGAAAGAGTAGAATTCTTAAAATGCTTTTAGGAGAACTTATAAGCCGTACGTAGAAGGTTCTATAACCTTAGCTCATCTTAGCTTTAGTTAACAAAGCTGGGCTAGTAATTGAAGTACCAAATGAGAGAGCATTTTGCAGACAGTAGTCATAACTCCATTAGATTCAAGATTGTTATGGAAAAGGACAAGAATGGGCCAGAAATCAAAGTTCTAAATGGGGGGAAGGCTGATTCTAATAAGATCAGATATGATTTGGCCTGAATGGACTAGAAGCATACACTTTTAGGTACATCTGTGATGGTGTGTAAATACGGCAATGCATTTGATGTAGTTTTCTTGGACTTAAGCAAGGCTTTTGACAAGATCTTATATGGGAGACTGATAGTGAAGTTAAGAATCTATGGGATCCAAGGAAATTTAGCAATCAGAGCCAACACATCCAGTGGTAGCTCCATGGTAAACACTGCTTATGGCTCTAGGAATTGGTGGTAGCAGGAATGTTGCTGTCAAAGACGTGTTAAATTGAAGGAAAAATAACAGGAAACAGTAAGGAAAAAGTCTCTTGCTCAAAGGCACCAAGTTCTAGTCAGAAACAGCTGTCAGAATGCCAATACCACTAATACAGCAACTTAGCTGAAAATGATAGAACTCTTAAAAACACAGCCTGCGGGCTGCCCAATTTATGCAGAGGATCAATCATGAGCTGTGTGGTAAAGTGACTTGGGAATCCAATGGTTCCACATTGCATAAATTCACATATTTAAAAAACAGTCAGTGAGACTGGAACCTGTACAGAGTGCTGTCCTGTTATCCAGTGAGACTGGAGCCTGTGCAGAGTGCAGTCCTGTTAAACAGTGAGACTGGAACCTGTACAGAGTGTTGTCCTATTAAACAGTGAGACTGGAACCTGTACAGAGTGCTGTCCTGTTATCCAGTGAGACTGGAACCTGTACAGAGTGCTGTCCTGTTAAACAGTGAGACTGGAACCTGTACAGAGTGCTGTCCTGTTATCCAGTGAGATTGGAACCTGTACAGAGTGCTGTCCTGTTATCCAGTGAGACTGGAGCCTGTACAGAGTGCTGTCCTGTTAAACAGTGAGACTGGAACCTGTGTAAAGTGCTGTCCTGTTAAACAGTGAGACTGGAAACTGTACAGAGTGCTGTCCTGTTAGACAGTGAGACTGGAACCTGTGCAGAGTGCTGTCCTGTTAAACAGTGTGACTGGAACCTGTATAAAGTGCTGTCCTGTTAAACAGTGAGAGTGGAACCTGTACAGAGTGCTGTTCTGTTAAACAGTGAGACTGGAGCCTGTACAGAGTGCTGTCCTGTTAAACAGTGAGACTGGAGACTGTATAAAGGGCTGTCCTGTTAAACAGTGAGACTGGAACCTGTAAGAGTGCTGTCCTGTTAAACAGTGAGAGTGGAACCTGTACAGAGTGCTGTTCTGTTAAACAGTGAGACTGGAACCTGTGCAGAGTGCTGTCCTGTTACACAGTGAGAGTGGAACCTGTAAGAGTGCTGTCCTGTTAAACAGTGAGACTGGAACCTGTACAGAGTGCTGTCCCGTTAAACAGTGAGACTGGAACCTGTATAAAGTGCTGTCCTGTTAAACAGTGAGAGTGGAACCTGTGTAAAGTGCTGTCCTGTTAAACAGTGAGAGTGGAACCTGTACAGAGTGCTGTCGTGTTAAACAATGAGACTGGAACCTGTGCAGAGTGCTGTCCTGTTAAACAGTGAGACTGGAACCTGTGCAGAGTGCAGTCCTGTTAAACATTGAGACTGGAACCTGTAAGAGTGCTGTCCTGTTAAACAGTGAGACTGGAACCTGTATAAAGTGCTGTCCTGTTAAACAGTGAGAATAGAACCTGTACAGAGTGCTGTCCTGTTAAACAGTGAAAGTGGAACCTGTACAGAGTGCTGTCCTGTTAAACAGTGAGACTAGAACCTGTACAGAGTGCTGTCCTGTTATCCAGTGAGACTAGAGACTGTATAGAGCACTGTCTTGTTATCCAGTGAGACTGGAGCATGTACAGAGTGCTGCCCTGTTATCCAGTGAGACTGGAGCTGTACAGAGTGCTGTCCTGTTAAACAGTGAGACTGGAACCTGTACAGAGTGCTGTCCTGTTAAACAGTGAGACTGGAGCCTGTACAGAGTGCTGTCCTGTTAAACAGTGAGACTGGAACCTGTACAGAGTGCTGTCCTGTTAAACAGTGAGACTGGAACCTGTATAAAGTGCTGTCCTGTTAAACAGTGAGAGTGGAACCTGTGTAAAGTGCTGTCCTGTTAAACAGTGAGAGTGGAACCTGTACAGAGTGCTGTCCTGTTAAACAGTGAGACTGGAACCTGTACAGAGTGCTGTCCTGTTAAACAGTGAGACTGGAACCTGTACAGAGTGCTGTCCTGTTAAACAGTGAGACTGGAACCTGTACAGAGTGCTGTCCTGTTAGACAGTGAGACTGCAATCTGTGCAGAGTGCTGTCGTGTTAAACAGTGAGACTGGAACCTGTATAAAGTGCTGTCCTGTTATCCACTGAGACTAGAGCCTGTACAGAGTGCTGTCCTGTTAAACAGTGAGACTGGAACCTGTACAGAGTGCTGTCCTGTTAAACAGTGAGACTAGAACCTGTACAGAGTGCTGTCCTGTTATCCAGTGAGACTAGAGACTGTATAGAGCACTGTCTTGTTATCCAGTGAGACTGGAGCGTGTACAGAGTGCTGCCCTGTTATCCAGTGAGACTGGAGCTGTACAGAGTGCTGTCCTGTTAAACAGTGAGAGTGGAACCTGTACAGAGTGCTGTCCTGTTAAACAGTGAGACTGGAACCTGTACAGAGTGCTGTCCTGTTAAACAGTGAGACTGGAACCTGTACAGAGTGCTGTCCTGTTAAACAGTGAGAGTGGAACCTGTGTAAAGTGCTGTCCTGTTAAAACAGTGAGACTGGAACCTGTGCAGAGTGCTGTTCTGTTAAACAGTGAGACTGGAACCTGTGCAGAGTGCTGTCCTGTTACACAGTGAGAGTGGAACCTGTAAGAGTGCTGTCCTGTTAAACAGTGAGACTGGAACCTGTACAGAGTGCTGTCCCGTTAAACAGTGAGACTGGAACCTGTATAAAGTGCTGTCCTGTTAAACAGTGAGAGTGGAACCTGTGTAAAGTGCTGTCCTGTTAAACAGTGAGAGTGGAACCTGTACAGAGTGCTGTCGTGTTAAACAATGAGACTGGAACCTGTGCAGAGTGCTGTCCTGTTAAACAGTGAGACTGGAACCTGTGCAGAGTGCAGTCCTGTTAAACATTGAGACTGGAACCTGTAAGAGTGCTGTCCTGTTAAACAGTGAGACTGGAACCTGTATAAAGTGCTGTCCTGTTAAACAGTGAGAATAGAACCTGTACAGAGTGCTGTCCTGTTAAACAGTGAAAGTGGAACCTGTACAGAGTGCTGTCCTGTTAAACAGTGAGACTAGAACCTGTACAGAGTGCTGTCCTGTTATCCAGTGAGACTAGAGACTGTATAGAGCACTGTCTTGTTATCCAGTGAGACTGGAGCGTGTACAGAGTGCTGCCCTGTTATCCAGTGAGACTGGAGCTGTACAGAGTGCTGTCCTGTTAAACAGTGAGACTGGAACCTGTACAGAGTGCTGTCCTGTTAAACAGTGAGACTGGAACCTGTACAGAGTGCTGTCCTGTTAAACAGTGAGACTGGAACCTGTACAGAGTGCTGTCCTGTTAAACAGTGAGAGTGGAACCTGTGTAAAGTGCTGTCCTGTTAAACAGTGAGAGTGGAACCTGTACAGAGTGCTGTCCTGTTAAACAGTGAGACTGGAACCTGTACAGAGTGCTGTCCTGTTAAACAGTGAGACTGGAACCTGTGTAAAGTGCTGTCCTGTTAAACAGTGAGACTGGAACCTGTACAGAGTGCTGTCCTGTTAAACAGTGAGACTGCAATCTGTGCAGAGTGCTGTCCTGTTAAACAGTGAGACTGGAACCTGTATAAAGTGCTGTCCTGTTATCCACTGAGACTAGAGCCTGTACAGAGTGCTGTCCTGTTAAACAGTGAGACTGGAACAACAGTGAGACTGGAACCTGTACAGAGTGCTGTCCTGTTAAACAGTGAGACTGCAATCTGTGCAGAGTGCTGTCGTGTTAAACAGTGAGACTGGAACCTGTATAAAGTGCTGTCCTGTTATCCACTGAGACTAGAGCCTGTACAGAGTGCTGTCCTGTTAAACAGTGAGACTGGAACCTGTACAGAGTGCTGTCCTGTTAAACAGTGAGACTGAAACAACTGAACCTGTACAGAGTGCTGTCCTTTTAAACAGTGAGACTAGAACCTGTACAGAGTGCTGTCCTGTTAAACAGTGAGACTGGAACCTGTAAGAGTGCTGTCCTGTTAAACAGTGAGACTGGAACCTGTGCAGAGTGCTGTCCTGTTAAACAGTGAGACTGGAACCTGTAAGAGTGCTGTCCTGTTAAAGTGAGAGTGGAACCTGTGTAAAGTGCTGTCCTGTTAAACAGTGAGACTGGAACCTGTACAGAGTGCTGTCCTGTTAGACAGTGAGACTGGAATCTGTGCAGAGTGCTTTCCTGTTAAACAGTGAGACTGGAACCTGTATAAAGTGCTGTCCTGTTAAACAGTGAGACTGGAACCTGTGCAGAGTGCTGTCCTGTTAAACAGTGAGACTGGAACCTGTATAAAGTGCTGTCCTGTTATCCACTGAGACTAGAGCCTGTACAGAGTGCTGTCCTGTTAGACAGTGAGACTGGAATCTGTGCAGAGTGCTTTCCTGTTAAACAGTGAGACTGGAGCCTGTACAGAGTGCTGTCCTGTTAAACAGTGAGAGTGGAACCTGTACAGAGTGCTGTCCTGTTAAACAGTGAGACTAGAACCTGTACAGAGTGCTGTCCTTTTATCCAGTGAGACTAGAGACTGTGTAGAGCACTGTCTTGTTATCCAGTGAGACTGGAGCGTGTACAGAGTGCTGCCCTGTTATCCAGTGAGACTGGAGCTGTACAGAGTGCTGTCCTGTTAAACAGTGAGAGTGCAACCTGTACAGAGTGCTGTCCTGTTGAACAGTGAGACTGGAACCTGTACAGAGTGCTGTCCTGTTAAACAGTGAGACTGGAACCTGTACAGAGTGCTGCCCTGTTAAACGGTGAGACTGGAACCTCTACAGAGCGCTGTCCTGTTAAACAGTGGGACTGGAACCTGTACAGAGTGCTGTCCTGTTAGACAGTGATGAGGCCTGCCCACCTGATTTTCAAGGCTCCTCACTTCCTGAGTGCGCCACTCTTGAATCAATCTTTCGGCATCTTAATGCACTAATAACATCAACTATTCCTCTCGTCACCCTGAAATGTTATAACACACAACTTACTCTTCCTAGTACAGTCACCGATATTAAATAACAACAGCCTTTTCATATTTACGTACCCCTTATCGTGTAAAATCTCCCTAAGTGTTTGACTGCAACTTTGATTTGATTTATTATTGTCACATATATTATCACATAGTGAAAAGTATTGCTTCTTGTGCACTCTACAGACAAAGCATACCATTCATAGAGAAGGATATGAGAGAGTGCAGAATGTAGTGTGACAGCCATAGGTAGAAAGATCAGCTTAATCCAAGGTAAGTTCATTCAAAAGTCTTGACAACAGCCTGGAAGAATATATGACATTGCCATACACATGAGTGTATGTCAAATATATAACATTGAGCCACAAAAGGAGATATTAGGGAAGATAATCAAAATTTTGTTTAAGGGTTTAAGGAACAGCTTAATGTAGGAAAGGAAAAGAGGTGGAGAAGTTTAGGAACGGAATTCTGGAATAAGACTTGATAGCTGAAAGCACACCCACCAATGGTGAAATGTTTAAAATCAGACATATTCAATTTTTAAAGTTTATTTATTTGTGTAGACTTAGATTATCACTACAATAAAGTTACTGTGAAAATCCCCCAGTCTCTACACTCTGGCAGTTAGTAACAAGTCTCACAATACCAGTTTAAAGTTCAACAGGTTTACTTAGCAAATGCCACTATCTTTCAGAGCACTGACCTGATGAAGGAGCAGTGCTCCGAAAGCTAGTGGCATTTGCTACCAAATAAACTTGTTGGACTTTAACCTGGTATTGTGAGTCTTCTTAGTGTCCAGTGCCGGCATCTCACAGCTACTCAGTTACATGGAGGGAGAATTTAGCGTGGCCAATGTTCTTAACGTGCATGTCTTTTGGGCAGTGGGAGGGAACCAGAGCACCTGGATAGAGATAGAGGGAGAATGCACAGATATGATCCAAACCAGGAATCAAACTTGGGTCTCTGGAACTGTGAGACAGCAGTGCTAATCACTGTGCCATTTTCAACAGGCCAGAATTAGATAAAAACAGGTAGAGTTAGAGATCTGGAAGAGATTACAGAGTTAGGAGGGGCAAGGCCACAAAGGGATTTTTTTTATTCATTCATGGGACATGAGCATCATTGGCATTTATTCCCTAGTCGCCCTTGAGCTGAGTGTCTTCCAAGGCCACTTCAAAGGGCAGTGGTGAGAGTCAACCACATTGCTGTTGTTCTGGAGTCACAGGTAGCCAGATCAGGTAAGGACGGCAGGTTTCCTCCCCTAAAGGGCATTAGTGAATCAGATGGGTTTTTCCAATAATCAACAATGGCTTCATGGTCATCAGTAGATTTTTAATTCTCCTTCTGCTCCCCACCCCCCCCTCCCCGCAGAACATTACATTCTGGATTAATGGTCTGGCAATAATATCACTAGGCCACCACCTCCTTAGAATTGTAAAATTGTTCTTAACTGGGCGCTGATGTAGGTCAGCGAGTACAGGGGCGATGGTTGAATGGGAATCGGGGAGAGTAACAGCAAATATTCATTCATTGAAAATTTCTGATTAACTCATCACTATTGTTGGAATAGGATCTAATCTCTAGCCCCAGAAAAGAAAGACTTGCATATAGTGCTTTTCAAAACCACCAGATGCCCCAACGTGATTCACAGTCACTGAAATACTTTTGAAGTTTGGTCACTTTTGTCATGTAGGAAAGAAGGTGACTGATTTGCTCACAGCAAATTTCCACAAACAGCAATGTGATAATGACCAAGTGGTCTGGTTTTGAGATACTGATTGAGAGATAACTATTGGTCAGAACACCAGGGTAATACTGCTTCTTCTTCAAATAATGCCACAGCTATTTTACACCCATTATGCAGGCTGACAAAGCCATAGTTCAACTTCTCATCTTGATCTTTTAACTAAGATCAAGTGGCAGATCAAATCCAAGATGGGGAGGAATGCCCTATGTTGTCAGCTTGGATCTTGTTTGTCTCTCTTGCAGTGACCGTGAATTGGATTCAACTGAAATTTGAATTTGTTTTTTGGGGCAAACAAAGAATGGATTTGTGTCTGCCCACTCCACTTTGAGCGTTGGCTTTGTAACCTTAAGAATTAAGTAAAATATTTTTTTTAAAAAAACTCTTGAGACAGTTCTTAGTGCCTTGCTCCTGCACTGGAAAGCTGGCCTAGGTTTTTCCATGCAAGTCTGATGCAACAGAGACCGGTTGTCATCTTCACATCCAGGATATGAGATTCTTCTGCTGCTTTCTAACATTTATCCCTCAGTTTGGCAAGCACCATGTTTATTTATGTTTGCCTGACTCCACTTAGTCACTCTATAATTCTTCCTTCATTTATCTAAATTAGGATAAATTTCCACTTTTGCACCAATATTAATCTTGCTGTGGAAATCCAAGGGTCAGTTTAACTCCGCAGAAATCCTCCCTGAAAGTGGTAGTCTCTCTCTGCTTTAGTGTGACACCATATGGAGTGTATATCAATTGCAGTCTTGTATCTGGTTTGCAAAGTACTCGGGGGATTTATTGGACTCCTCTATCCCAGACTCTTCATAAATGTGTCTGACCTTAATTAAAAAAAGTTTAAGAACATAGCCAGGTCTAACCTTTTAAATTTCTAATTTTTGGAAGGCTTGTCTTCTCAGTTGTGTATTCAGCTCTCCTAAACAGGACAGTTTTAAATTCTAGTCAAAGAGGAGCCAGCAATGTAAATAGGGTCCTGCCCAGCCAGAATATGAATTGTCCCAATGCACCAATACACACTGGCAACATGTGAAGGTCAGGAACACAAGTTCAGAAGCTGCAGCGCAAATTGCATGTAAACAGCATTGTCTGGCACTAGAACCCACCATAAGCAAAATTCAAACTGTTTCCACATTAAACTCTCTAAATTCTACAGAAGTATCTTACTTTTTTTTCAAAAAAATGACAAATGAGTATGCTTTTGTGGAAACCCAATTGCGTGAAAGACTGAGGAAAGTGACTCCAGCTGTGATAGGGGACCACTTGTAAACTGCAGAAAGTTTGGCAATATTTTGCTCCTCGAGATTATTTTTTGACTTCCTAAACATTTATTTAGAGATCAAGTTCATCATTCTGAAAGGTTAATACTTCTGAAAATATACATTATGTAATCCTCTTCTGTTCCAATTTTGTTAAGTAATATTTTTGCATTTTTAGTTTTTATATTTTTTTGAAGGCACAATTTTATTTATGATTTTATTGCTGCTACATTTAGCTTGACGTATTTTAGTTTCAAGTCCTAATTCTAAGGGAGCAATTCAGACATTTGCAGTTCTGTGCATTTCAACTTTCATTTATTTAATTTTTAGCTCTTTTAATGAGTGTGGCATTTCTTTGTTCTTTTGTAATTCAAAGACACTTGACTTTAAGAGCAATTCAATGCAAATGCTTCCAAAGAAATGAAACCCTTTCAGGAAGCCTTATTGGTGAATTCCTGATAGGTTAATATGTTAATGTCCAGATTAGTATACAGTGCTGTCTGTGCATTCATTGCTCTCGCTATTAGATATTCACTGGGAAACAGTGAGGAGTATGCAGAAATGTATTTGCTATCAGTTGACTACTGGTACCATTCTGGTTTTGTGAATGTCTTGTCAGAATGGTGCCAGGAAACTGTAACATCAAACAGCAGGTAATCTAGCTTATAACAGAAGGCACATTGCTTCTCAGTTCACTGTGTACTGAAGTCACAGCAGTCTGAAGGCTGTCTTATTTTAACAGCTGAGGCAGTCGACTTGGTGATGAAAGACCAGAGGCCATAGACTGGCCAGATACGTCTTTTTTGAAAGTGTCTATGGAAGGGGTTTGGCAAATGACAGGGTTACACATCAGACATAGAGGACCTATTGATTGCAGCAGTGTCAAAAGGACCATAATTTAATTTGATAAACGGTTTTCATACCAACTCATGAATATATAAAGTTGTCAATTTTTCTTGTTACAGTGTGACAGATCTAATACAGGGAGCTGCTGATAAAGTTGTCATTAGATTCCTATCCAATATGAATCAGTGAGTAGAAAGAGGAACACTTCAACAAGTTGTGAAAGATTTCTGTTTGAGCTAATTCAGTTTTAAAGCTAAGACTGGGTTGCAGCACAATGTACAGAGTTACAAATAGTTTAAATTGGTGACAGTGTGTTCCAAACAAGTATTTCTTGGCAAAGTGACCATGCTTTACTACAGGTCAGGCCAACAACAGGACTAAATAAATATGCAAAAGTTGACACTTGGCCTACTTGTGATGTGCCAAAAAAGACCAGGGAAACAAAAGACAAAATCTCTCATCTCAGAACTTCCATAGTATCCTGCTTTAAATGGAGTATTTTTAAATGTGTGGAGTTTGAGCATTTTTTTCATGGTTATATATTAACATAGGGTCAGAATTATTAAAGCAGTCCTTCGAGGAGGAAGAGTTCACATTGTTGCTAAACTGGGTGAGAATCTTTGCTTAATCTGGTGCATTTCCACCTCAACAATAACATTGAAGTAAAACACTCAGCTTTTCAGGTGTAAATGTGGAGTTAAGTGTTTGGAACTGACCCTGGAATGAAGTGGAGTAAGACTGTCCTCCCCGGAGCGTTAAAACAGACTCTGTTTAGTTGTCCTCTTTCTGTTCATTCTTGTCCGCTTTCCTGTTATTCTTGAATGTTATATTCTAATGATTTATTTATCAAAACTGACAAATCTAAACAAAGGGATCATGTAGGCTTAGCAGATTTTGCACAAAATTAGAATTTGAATAGATAAGAGTCATAGAATACCTGCAGTGTAAGAGGAGACCATTCGGCCCATTGAGAATGCACTGACAACAATCCCACCCAGGTCCTATCCCCTGTTCATCCTCCTGACACTAAGGAGCAATTTAGCATGGCAATCAACCTACCCTGCACATTTTTGGACTGTGGGAGGAAATCAGAGCATCCGGAGTAAACCTACGCAGACACCGGGAGAAGTACAAATTCCACACAAACAATCACCCAAGCCGGAATCAAACCTGGGTCCCTGGCGCTATGAGGCAGCAGTGCTAACCACTGTGCCCAGCTATCCAAATGCTCTCTCCCAGTTCAGAATTGCACCTGTTGGATCTATTGGGAGATCATAGGCATCCTCCCCAGGATTTTCTATCTATTTGTTTTATTAGCCCATCTCGCTGTCTTAGTATTTAAAGCATTGCCAGGGTCATTTTTAGTCATTGTGCTCTTCAGTTCACAGAATCATATATTGTAAGTGTGTATTGGAATATTGGGGCAGAGGTAATTGTGTCTGCTCCAAACCCCATCCAGTTTTCCATCTATTAAAATGAATAGTTGGACAAACAGTGAACTGCAGAGCAAGTGCATGATTCTCTGGTAATTTACCCATCCACAATGCCAGGCTGTGTGCACTGAGCACATAAACATGTACTTATGTCTTTCAGTGGAGATCTTTTCTGTGCATACATCCACTTCGGTCAATTCCGTTTGACGAGGTGAATTCTCTTTTATTTCAATAATGATCAAATCAAAGAGAAGAATTTTTCACCATCAGATGGCTAAATTTATTATAATTTGCTAAAATGAATATGCTTATTTAAACAACATCTTTTTAAAACATTCAGAATCAACTTATTTTTGGAAATCATACCCATTCAAGACCAGATATTAAAAAACCTTTCCAACCAACATTGGGAGATCGTCTGCATGCTACAGTTAGTATAAAGAACTATTATAATGGGGTATATGTGCGTAAATAGACAATCAGTGAATATGTTTACTGAGATATTGATCCTGGTTATACATAGATGTAATCAGAGTGTCTACAGAAATATTCATCATTGAATGATTTGATATCTTCTTGCCTATTAGCAGGGTAGTTCTTCAAAATGTTAACTCACAATCAGTTACTTCCCTTTCTTAAGACCACACTCTTGTGATATTGTGACCAATATCTCCATTTTCCTTTGGTCAGCTTGCAACTGATTCTGGAATTTTCTGGTACGTTTGGTGATGGGTGCACATTTAATTGAGCAGTGTGAGGACCTTGGCATATTTCTGTCTTCAACCCTAGTAGGAAGGCTTCCCTGGCCTTAAGTTGCAATTAAGGGCTTCATCCTGCCACTAGTGTTAATAACCTAATGATGGATGTGAGGAGCGATGATGTGAGGAGCATGACAACCAATGCACTGGCTTAGTTGCTTGTGGGCTATCTGTGGGAGAGGGATGGTCTCTCATTCAAAGGTACTGAGTGCTTATTTGAGGGACTGGCATCAGAAAGTGGGATGGGTGGGTTGTTGAATGCCAACTTCCATCTCCTGATGCCAGTCTATGACTCTGTGGCCCAATTCCCCTCCAACTTGATTTTCAAGTTTGCTGACGATTACTATAGTGGTGATGTAAAGATGCCGGCGTTGGATTGGGGTGGTAAGAACTCAGTAAGAATTTAGCAACACCAATTTTTAATCCAACCGATTTATTTGATAGTAAAATTGCGAGCTTTCGACACTGTGTCTTCCTCAGGCAAATGCAGTGTTCTGAACCAGAACACTGCATTTGCCTGAGGAAGACACAGTGTCGAAAGCTCGCAATTTTACTATCAAATAAATCGGTTGGATTAAAAATTGGTGTTGCTAAATTCTTACTGAGTGATTACTATAGTGGGTCAGACTTCAAACAAGACAGAGTAAAGGACAGGGATAGAGAATCTGGTGAATTGGTGTGACGACAATAATCTCTACCTCAATGTCAACAAAACGAAGGAGATAGTCAAACAAAGTGGAGAATATGCCCCTGATTACATCAATGGAGACAAAGTAGAAATGATAGCGAGCTTCAAGTTTTTAGGTATCCAGATTACCAACAACCTGTCCTGGTTACCCCTTGCTGACACTCTAGTAATGAAAACTCACCAACGCTCTACTTACTCAGAAAACTGAAGAAATTTGGCCTGTCCATTACGACTCTCACCAAGTTTTACAGATACATCACAGAGAACATTCTTACTGGTTGTATCATAGCTTGGTATGGCTCCTGCTCATTCAAAGACCGCAAGAAACTACAAAGTGTTGTGAACAATGCCTAGTCCATCATTCAAACCAGCCTCCCACCCATTGATACTGTCTACACTTGCCAGTGTCTCAGAAAAGAAGTCAGCATAATCAAGGATCCCACACACTCCGGACATACTCTTTTCCAACTTCTTCCATCAAAGAACAAAAAACAAAGAACAAAACAGTACGGGAAACAGGCCCTTCAGCCCAACGAGCCCGCGCCGCCACCCCGATGTTCCCACCTCTACTCGCGATCCCTGTCCATGTTTATAGATCTGTGGATTAAAAACCAAATTTGAGACCATTGAGGGAGAATTTGTTTTGCCAGTTAGCCTAAGAGCACATTTTTGGGATGTGGGAGGAAACCGGAGCACCCGGAGAAAACCCACGCAAGCACAGGGAGAATGGGCAAACTCCCACAGACACAGGCCCAAATCCATGTATCTGCACAGCACAGCGATAGTCACTGAGCTGTCTTGTTGCCCATCAAATGGTCCAGGTCAAGCGTACACTAACGACGTGAAGCACTAGGATACTCTTGAAAAAAATCCAAGAGCAACGCTCTCAAGACCCATTGCATGTGTGCTCAGCAGCACATTGGGGAAGTGATGGCTGCTACCGGTGTTACATCCATGTGAAGTTTCCATTGAGAGGGAACCAGGTACTGGTGAATGATGACAGGAAGGGGGTCCCATGGTATGATTGTGAAGACCTGGAGGGGAAATTGGTTTGGTTTGATTTGATTTGATTTGATTTGATTTATTATTGTCACATGTATTGACATACAATGAAAAGTAATGTTTCTTGCATATCGTTCATAGAGAAGAAAATGAGAGTGCAGAATGTATTGTTACAGTCATTGCTAGAGTGTAGAGAAAGATCAACTTAATGTAAAGTAAGTTCATTTAAAAGTCTGACAGCAGCAGGAAAGAAGCTTTTCTTGAGTTGGGAAAGATACAAGAGTCTGAAGGCATGTACCAATCAACTCAAGAAAAGCTTCTTTCCTGCTGCTGTCAGACTTTTAAATGAACTTATTTTGCATTAAGTTGATCCTTCTCTACACTCTAGCAATGACTGTAACAATACATTCTGCACTCTCATTTCCTTTTCTATGAACGGTATGAAAGAAACATTACTTTTCATTGTATGTCAATACATGTGACAATAATAAATCAAATCAAATCAAATCAAACCAAACCAATTTCCCCTCCAGGTCTTCACAATCATACCACTGGGACCCCCTTCCTGTCATCACTCACCAGTACCTGGTTCCCTCTCAATGGAAGCCTCATATGGATGTAACACCGGCAGCAGCCACCACTTCCTCAATGTGCTGCTGAGCACAGAAAAGCTGTCAACCTCTGAATGATGTGGAGGTGCTATTGAATGGTCTGCAGCAGCTCTCGACAAGCAAGGCCCTCTCAGGGGCCTTTGCTCCCTGGAAAGAACCATCCTGATGCTTCAAGAGCTTGAGTGGCACAAAATGCAGCAGGCCTTCTCAAAAGAGACAATCCGGGATTGTCACAGGCTCTCCAGCAGGCACAGAGACCCTGTTAGCTCCACCCTCAATACCTAAGAGAGGACAGATTAATCTTGGCAGGGCTTTTTAATTTGAACATTCTATTGAAGCATTACAACTGCAATGTTAACTTTTTCTTCATGTGTATTTCTAATGTTTTCTGTATTTAGTGTAGATTTCCAGAATTGATAGATTTTATTTGCATTAATTATGAGGGGAATCTTGCATATATTCTGTGTGTGGCTGTGTTAGAGATATCTCATCTTTACTGTAAATAAGTTACCATTTTTGTCAAAGTTGTTTAGTTCCTGTGCTTTTCAAAGAGTGCTTAGCATTCCAATGTGTAGAGAATTGCCTTTCAAAGTATATATTGAGTTAGTGCAAAGCAAATTGTTAATACAATTAAGGAGCAATTGTGCGACTAACCAATTTTGTACATTCCCTATGTTTCAATATTGTAGACTTCAGACTCTCCTGTGCTGTAGACCTGTGAGCCATTAACAGAGTAGTTATCAATAACTGTGCATTCAATAATCCAGCTGGTTAAAATGGAACTTCTGAAGATCATGAAAATTTTCTTATAAAATCAACAAATTAAAAATTGACAAATGAGGCTGTGCTGTTGTCCCAGTGAATAAAATCATTCTCTGGTGTAAAATTAAATCAGACTAACAAGAAGTCCGCAGTATTTGTGTTTAGTTTAGGTGACTTCAGTCTGATCAACACCTACAGATTGCCCGAGGACCCTTGGGCTGGGGAAGAGGAAGAAACTCCCAGTATTCCCAGAAATGAGAGGTCAAGAAGTTTTGAAAATTAGTGCTGTACTCACTGGAGCCAAGGGTTGGCTTTTTCCAAAAAAATTTCTAAGTGCTGACCAGTGTGAAAACAGGAAAGAATCAGGTCCATTTTTGGGCAAACTTCTGGATCCTATCTTATGGCATTTAGACAAAAAAATGATCCCAAAGGTGATTCTCTTAGATTGGGAGGCTGGCTGCAGACTGCTGGAAGGGACTATCACACACACATTCTGATCTCCCAATGCACTGGAAATCTGTCACCCATTCCCATGGACATCACACCCCCACACCCCCCAATTGCCCCCTGAATGAGCCCTCACCCTCATGCCACCCAACTGTATCCCACCCCCACTCTCCCAAATTGGTGATTTGTTAGACAAGATTGGATGTTATGATTCGTTTCTCTTGATAAATGAATTTGCTTGGCCAAATTTTAGATAACCCCTGGGAGACCACCCCTTCCCCCCCTCGCCCTGCCAGCCCAATGGCCACCACAAATTGCTGGCCTCCTTCTCTCTAAAGGCCACCAAACCCAATTGCAGAATGGCAGCTGCGATCCCTCCACCAATCCTGGCCCACCTTGATCTACCCTGCAGGCAATTCTGATCATTGTCCTCCTTCCCTCTGTCACTGAACCCAACTGCAGAGTGGCAGCAGGATCCTGCCCCCCATTCCCCACCCCCGGTCTCCCCCTGGTTGGCAGTGCCAAGGAGATCCCTGGGCATTGCCACTTGCCCCTTCTGCAATGCCGAGGACCAGGCTGGCACTGCCAAGCTGGCAATGTCTGGGGGCACACTGTCATACCCGGACCCTCTGGGGGTCCTCGATAGCCCTGTTCATTCCAGTGGGGCCTAGCCGCCAGCTCCCTGCAAGTGGGGAGCTAATGTAAACTTTGGAATGAAATACTCCTCGCTGGGGTGGGGCAGACGGGAGCGGTTTTGGGGGGGGTGTTGTAAAGGGGGGGGGTGGGGTTTGGGGAGATGCTAGTAGGCACAAAGACTTTAGTCCCAGGCCCGCTAATGATTCTCAAATTGTATTAAAATGCGTATTTAAATAATTTACGCAACCCTGTGCTGATTGCTGGTGTGGAGCTGACAACACTGGGAATCTGGTGCCTGGAGACTCACGGAGTTCACGGCACCCAGCGGGAAGCCTGCTAAACATCTTCTGCTTGAGTCTCCCAACCTGCTGCAATGCTAAAGCTAAAATAGCACAGCAGGCTGGGAGAAGTGTCCACAAGATTTTCAAGGGTAAGGGGAAAGTACAGTGCAGTGAGGTTAGCCTAGTGACTAATGTAGAGAATAACAATTTGAGGGCCAAATGTCATGTTTGTATACAGTGACATTCTATGATCATTGGTGTTTGTGTATAAAAGATTTAAACAAGGTTGGCCTAGGTTTTGAGCCTTCAAAGTTGAAATGATTGCCAACAGTTTCTCTAGCTTCACCTAAGAATAGTAACTACTTGGGGAGTGGTTGGAGAGTAGTTGTTTCTATGGATCATCTTCCAATAAAAGCTAGATGGGTTACTTGAAGAGATGAGAGAATTAGAAATCAGCAACAGATTCCCAATGGCCTGTACAATTCAGCAGGCCCTCAGCTTTAGCTGGAAGCATCTTCATCATTCCTGAGGTCTAACTGACCATGCAGTGGTGGTCTAGATAACAACAGTTGGGAATAGCTGCCCACATTTAGTACTAAACTGTGCTTGAGACTTTTGGTTGGAGGAGCTGGAAGTATATCATTTATCAAGGTCAGGATTTTCTGTCACAGTGCACTGTGGGTGAAAATGGTGACACTGGTGGAAAATCTCGCGAGATTGCTGAAATGGGAATCTTAATGCTGAGGTCTCATTTTCTGATTTTTTCGGCCCCTGATGTCACGTTACTGGGAGTGTATAGCTAAGTATTGTCCCTGGGGAGAGAGGCACATGCCTAAGCAGTACTTTGGCACTCCCAGGCTGGCACTGCTACACTGTCAAGAGCCAGTGCTGGGACAGGCTCTTTGGGAAGCTCCTTTGTGTGGGAAGGATATTTCTTTTTTTATATCAAAAATTGTGATGGTCTTCGGATTTCCGATTCTCGCTTGTTCCGGCATCACCTGACAGTGTGAGTCACGCCTCCTGCAGGATTTTTGAAAATGTTCAAAGTATGTTAGGAAGCAGTGCAGCCAGTATGCTACACGGTCCTTTGCTGACCTGAGCCAACATTTTGGGGGAAAAAAAACAGAAAATACTGCCACAACGCTTGCCTCCTTCCATAGTCTCCAGTCTTTACTCAATGTTTGTACTGTTGCCTCTGAGTCAGAAGGCTTGCATTCAAGACAAACTCCAGAGGCTTGAGCTTAAATCCAACTTTCTTTTCTGTGCAGTATTGAGGGAGTGCTTTGCTGTCAGAGGTCAGATATACCTTGGGTGGCATGGTAGCACAGTGGTTAGCACTGCTGCTTTACAGCTCCAGGGTTCTGGAGTGGTCTGGGACCTGGGTTCGATTCCCGGCTCGGGTCACTGTCTGTGTGGAGTTTGCATGTTTTTCTCATGTCTCTGTGGGTTTCCTCCGGGTGCTCTGGTTTCTTCCCACAGTCCAAAGATGTGCGGGTTAGATTGATTGGCCATGCTAAAATTGTCGCTTAGTGCCCTGGGGTGCGTAGGTTAGGGCGTAAAATATGTAGGGATATGGAGGTAGGGCCTGGGTGGGACTGTAATCAGTGAAGACTCGTTGGGCCTCTTTCTGCACTGTAAGGTTCTATGGTTTTATGCCATCCTTTGTATGAGATGTCAAGTTCATTTGGATGTATCCACTGATACTGTTTGAAGAAGTGCATGCAAGTTTTCCCAGTGTCCTAGCCAACATTTATCCCTTAGGCACGGTAGCATTGTGGTTAGCACTACTGCCTCACAGCACCAGGGACCTGGATATGATTCCTGACTTGGGTCACTGTCTGTGTGAAGTCTGCATGTTTTCCCTGCGTCTGCATGGATTTCCTCTGGATGCTCTGGTTTCTTTCCACTGTCTGAAGTATTACTGGTTAGGTGTCTCAGCCATATTAAATTCTCCCTCAGTGTACTTAAACAGGCGCCAGAGTGTGGCGACTAAGGGCTTTTCATAGTAACTTCTTTGCAGTATAAGCCTACTTGCGAGACTAATAAATAAACTTTAAACTCTAAGAAAATCTAAACCAACTATTTGTTCATTGCTGTTTATGGCATCGTGCAGTGGGCAAATTGGCTGCAGCATTTTCCCCAAATTATGATATTCATTGCAATTCACAAAAAGACATACTTTGGCTGTAAAGTGCTTTGGAAAATTCTGAGAAAATATAGCAAGATGCTATATTTAAATGTATGTCGTTTATTGTTGCACATGCATCTGATGCTATAAGAATAGAAAAACCAAACAAACATGTGATTCAGATACAATAAGTGGCTGCTTCAGTTATTCCAAAACAACGAGGGTAAGTCTGACCTAACCAGCTGACCAGGTTTGGGTTGGTCACAAGTTCAAAATCAGTGGAGGATGAAATGAGGCACAACATAAAACAGACAGACCAAATCCCATCGTTCATCTAACAGGTAAGTTGGGTTAAAAAATGACCCCAGTTTCTGTTAATACTGATACTTGATTAGATGCCCTCTTGAAATTCATGAGATTTTTGGTCTTTCATGTATGTGGTCTTACTATGAATTGATGATATAGTAAATTGACTTTGGAGTTTGTAGGTTAAATGCTCACCAGCCGGCTTAATGTTTCTGCTGTGAGTTTTAAAATGTTGTGAACCTAGTTATATTTTTGAAATAGCTATGGGATGGGGGAATAATAGAATAAGAGATTTTGAGATGAGGTAATGAGAGGCTGAGAGGTCCAGAGATAGGACAGGTCAGACTTGTCATTTCTATTCCTTCAAAAGTCTGCACTTAAAAATGATTCCTCAGTTTGGCTTCCAGAAAACATTGCAAGCTACAATAGTAGCAAGATTAGTTACCTATGCAGCTAAATGTTGACATATTTAATACCAGAATTGACAATCAAAATGTAAGAATGCCCTGGAGTTTCCATTAGAAACACAGACTTTTCACTGTTTTTCAGCCATAAAGCTAACGTGAACAACAAATTTTAAATAATTTAATATATACATGTATGTTTGGATAAGATAACTGTAATGTAGACAACAAATCCTTTAATAGTTTATGTAGATATATGCACATATACATACACACACACATATACATATGTTTAGACAAGACAATCAATATGAAAAACAAGTATATTTCTCTTGAGATTACTTCCTTTAATGTTAAGTGTGTAAATTTGTCAATTTGTCCCCTTTGTAGTTTCCTCAGTTCCTACTCAGAAAATTGTGGGTTTGAGCTCTATGACAAATTGATCGCAAAACCTAGGCTGACACTCCAGTACAGTACTGATGGGAGTGTTGCATTGCCGGGAGGCATCTTCCTTTAACTGAGAGTGAAATCAAAGTCTTTCTGATGTCTTTCTAGCGGTTCTCAGAGTCCCAGTTTGAGAGGACAGGTATTTACCAAGTCCTGATGCTTTGATAAAATATGTTATGAAAGGAGTTTAATTGAATGAAAAATAACAACTTGACTCGTACAAAACTAGCCCAAACCGATGGGATAAAGGCTGCTGGAAGTCTTTTTCCTAATTGAAGAAAATATGAACAATATCAACCTTCATTCTAGTGTGTGAAATTTCATAATAAATATTACACTTAGTTTAGCTTTTGGGTAACATTCCCCTTCCAACCAACACCATCAAGGACAGATTAATTTGTCATTAATTTCCATGCTATTTTTGGGATTTTAGTGGGTACACAGTAGCTGAACACCTTCATAATTGTAACTGCAATCTTTCTCTGTTTTATGTGAAGTGCTTTGGGGTGTTTCTGATTGATTTTATAAGGCACTATATAAATATATTTTATTTTAGTTATAACTATTATTGTAAATTTTAATTGCCCTTTTTGTGCATTGCCAAAATTAAATACACTAATAAAATTGCATAAAATGTAACATTGCTTTGCATTGGTGACATAAATCAGTGGATATGACAAAATAGTTAGCAATTAGCTCATTACATTAGAGACGGTACCTGGAAAAATTATGTTGACTCTATAAAAGTATGCAATCAGTCTGGCCAAGGGAGAGTGCAATCCAAAATTTAGAAATTCTTGTGATTTTTATTTGTTTATGGTGATAGAGAAAGATGGGAGTTCAAGATAACTCATTCCTAAAAAAATCTTGAACTAAGTGAAAAAAGAATGGTTTTAAATTCACTTTCATCTTTTGGGATTGCAGCTGTTAATTTTTTTATTGACAATATTCCAGAGTAATGCTTGATGCTGTATCCACCTTGAGCATCTGATGTTTTGTATAGTAATCTACAAATTAGGGTTTTATTTTTGGAAATTTTGGGAGCAGAATTTAATCCTCCCACCCCATGCCAACGTATTTGTATTGGAGAGTGATCATGAAATTTCTCAGATGGACCTCTCAGTGAGTTTACACTGGGATGGGCAAGGCCTCAGGCCAGCTGGCCTGCCCTTGCTTCACTTGAGGCTTTTAGCTGGCTAGTTGTTGACCACTTAAGGACTGCTATCTGCCAAACCTCAATTTTAAGGCTGGCAGGAGGAAATATGGGCTATGGAGAAAGCCCAAGATTAAATTGGAATCAGGTGGGCTCCATCACCTTGGGCATACCCTCTTCATGTCAAGTAATCGCGGGACTTCTTCCTCCCATCACTCCCCCTACTCTTCCACACCTGACTTCTTCATTGCTTGCCCCCCCCATCCCTCCCCTTGTCTAAGACTATCCCAACCCTGCCTGACCTGAGACCCCCAAAACTTATCTGTTCCTGGAATCCAGAGACTGAGGCTCTGGGAACTGCATGAAGACCCAGTCCTGGTCACTGCAACCTCTAGCGTTGCATGGAGTAGACAGCTTATCAAATCATAGATTAATAATACAGTCCCTATCCTGCAGAAGGAGGCCATTCGACCCATTGAGCCTGCACTGACCACAATCCGTCATATCCCCATAACATGAATATGCCCTACTAAACTCCCTGACACTAAGGAGCAACTGTCATGACCAATCAACCTGAGCTCCACATCTTTTGATTGTGAGAGGAAACCAGAGCACCCAGAGGAAACCCACGCAGGCACGGGGAGAACGTACAAATCCCACACATACAGTAACCCGAGGCTGGAATTGAACCCGGTCCCTGGCACTAAGAGGCAACAGTGCTAACCACTGTTCCATCATGCCGTCAGCCAATCAGATTGACCGGCAACTCTCTAAGGTGGGCAATGCTCCTGAGTTGAGGGCAGAAGTCTCATTTCCAGTCGATTAACACTCTTTGGAGCTGAAATTACTGCATGGTGGGCAGCATTGGCGGAATTGTGTCCCTCACCCACTCTTCAGATGACAGGGGAGGGACTCCTTAAAATTCTGACCTGAATATCAAGAATGAAAATGTATGCTGTGGATGTTTACAGCTTGTGTTCAGTGGGGTAATCTGTTGAAGGAAAACCAGAGCGTTTGTGAATTCAGTTGCTCTCCACAGGTCGATTAAAGAAATTAAACCCTGCCATTTACTGCAAACTAAGAATCAAGAATTTATTCATTTATCCAAATGTCAATGATCAGTTTTTCTTTTATGTTCTGACTAATCTTGGTGCACTTTTGTTCTGATGCTGAGGGCTCAGGGCCACAGTGCATGAATGTAGGTCATTTCTTTTGAGAAACTATTAACTAACACCATTAACCTTGACTTCTAGTTGAATGTACAGACAAGACCATTTACGCCAAGGAAATAAGTTGTGAAATTACTTGCTGCCATACTGACAAACTGAAATTTAAAACAGGACAAAGCAGTCCTTGGAATGATTTTCTGTGCCCTGCAGAGTTTTGATGGTATTGTAGCTTTTGTTTAAAACGTACAATTACATATCTTAAATTGAATTTTGGGTTGATATCATTGATGATATAATGGCCAGCACTTATTGCAAACAGTTGGTTATCCTGGAAAGTGGAAATGGACCTTCTTGAACTGCTGTTTGAGTTTGACATAAAACGACATTATGAGGTCATTTCATCTGTCAGTTAAGAGTCAATTTTATTGCTGAAGGAAGGGAGTCACATATCAGCCAGATCAAGTAACAATTTCCTTCACTAAAAGACATTGGTGAACCAGTTGGGGTCTTACAACAGTTTGACAGCTTCAAGGTTACTTTTATCAATTCAAGTTTTTATTTCTAGATTTTAAAAAATGGAATTGGAAGTATCAAATTGTCACTTTTAATAAATAATTCATCCAGGCACCTGAATACTACTTCAGTAATTATAGCCATTACACTGCTGTATCCACATAATACATTAAATGTACGCATCTCTTCATTAGAGGTAAGAAGGCAGAATTTTACCATTGCAATCTTAATTTACAGTTCGCCATCTCCCCCTCCACATTTTCCTAGGGCAACATTAAGCAGCCCTTCTTAGTTTCTGCCAATATTTAAGTTTCAGTTTATTTATTTATTCGTCACAAGTAGGCTTACGTTCAAACTATAATGAAGTTATTGTGAAACGTGATTGCTGGGAGATTCCTTTTGCCAATGTGTAATCCTGAAAACATTTTTTAAGAACCTAATGCATATGTAGATCATCTCATGTAAGAGAGTTTAAGTGGAACATTGCACTGAAAATAATGATTTCATTATTTGGACTTGAGTTCAGTACCAGTCCAAACTGAGAGGTTGTGAGTGGATTTTTTTTTGAATTGGAAGAAATTATGAATAACCTTCAGGTTTGATTCCAACTGGTGTAACTTCATAGTGCAACATTACATGTTGTTCAGTGTAAATGTAAATCAGCAACTTGCTGTGAAAACCACATGGATACATGGGAAACCAGATTACTTAGTTTCTGCCTGTTGCAGAAGCCAGTGATAGGAAATCGGGCAAGAGCTCTCACCATCTTACCTTGAACAAGTTCCTATTGTCCATGGCAAATCTCAATCAGTTGCTGATTATTTGATTGGGAAGGGATTGGATCTAATCCTACCATCACCTGATGCTCATTTTCAAGTAAAGGAAATTAAATAGCAATCAGGTAGAAATTTAAATTAAATTTTCTTAATATGTAGAAGTTGAGTATCATAGTCATGATTTGAGTGCTGGCCCAGTACATATTAGTTTATCCAATACAGACCAGGAATTGACCCCAAAATCTTCCTTGATTGCGAGTTGGTGCTGAACTTCACAATGCATTTGCTTGCTGACCTAGCTGTCCCGAGAACTTTTCTGGGCTTGAAGATTAAAATATATTGAAGAGCGTGCACATCTCATGTCTGCTGAACATTGACATGGAATAATAAATGTCTTATCTTACAGAGCACATGAAAAAAGCTGATTAAGATGTGTAAGTATTTCCACTCAGTTTACTTCGATTCTGAATCCGCATGAGCCTCCATAAGTTTATGTAAGATTTGTGAGCTTTTAAGTGGCAGAAAGTAAAGTGCTATGCCTAATGCATCACAGTTCTGGCCTACTTTCCAGCTTGTATGCTGCCAATGTTGTGATGGAAATGTTGCATCAAATTTTGTCCTATTGTAAATTGGAAACATATACATATTTTGAATTTCTCAGGATATGCGCAATTGATGCTTAAGTTAAATAACTATCTGTAAATTTATTCTAAAACTAAAAGTCTGTAAAGGGACAGAGAGATTTTGTGTTCATGTTTATACATCTTTGAAGGTGGCAGGACATATTGAGAGTAGTTAGTTAAGCATATGGGATCTTGGGTTTCAAACAAAGGTTTGCTAAGACTCGACTTTATTGAGGTTTAATTTTGCCTCCATTGTCTATAGTCTTGCAGCCAACAGAAGAGTAGTGATTCCCAATTGTTTCACATTGCTCCAGAGGACAGGTGAATCAGCTTCAAATAGATCCTGCATATCTGGTTCACACCCTCACTGGGCATGAAACAGATTACGTCATAGAACATAGAACATAGAACATTACAGCGCAGAACAGGCCCTTCGGCCTTCGATGTTGCGCCGACCAATTAGGAACAAGCAGTGACCCTCTAACCTAAACCATTCCCCTTTCATCCATACACTTATCTACTAACCTCTTAAACGCCACCAAACTTGGTGCATCTACAACTGACGCAGGCAAGGCATTCCATACCCTTACCACCCTCTGGGTAAAGAACCTACCTCTGACATCTGTCCTAAAAACACCACCCCTTAATTTAAAGCTATGTCCCCTCGTGCTAGCTTTCTCCATCCTAGGAAAAAGGCTATCACTGTCCACCCTATCTAAACCTCCAATCATCTTATATGTTTCAATAAGGTCTCCTCTTAGCCGCCTTCTTTCTAACAAAAACAACCTCAAATCCCTCAGCCTCTCTTCATAAGACCTGCCTTCCATACAGGCAACATCCTGGTAAACCTCCTCTGTACCCTCTCCAATGCCTCCACATCTTTCTTATAATGTGGGGACCAGAACTGCACACAATACTCAAGTGCGGCCGCACTAGAGTTTTGTACAGTTGCAACATGACGTTGCGGCTCCGAAATTCAATCCCCCTACAAATAAAAGCTAAGACTCCGTATGCCTTCTTAACAACCTTATCGACTTGATTGCCAACTTTCAGGGATCTATGCACTCATACACCAAGATCCCTCTGTTCATCAACACTATTAAGAGTCCTACCATTAGCCCTATACTCTACACATTTGTTATTCCTGCCAAAGTGAATTACCTCACACTTTTCCACATTAAACTCCATTTGCCACCTCTCGGCCCAGCTCTGCAACTTGGCCAAGTCTCTCTGCAAACTAGAACACCCCTCTTCACTATCTACCACTCCTCCGACTTTGGTGTCATCCGCAAATTTACTAATCCATCCTTCAATACCCTCATCCAGATCATTTATAAAAATTACTGATCAGGACAGAGAGAATCTCAAAATGAGTTCTTCTCAGTGCAAGTAACCCCTCTCACAAGACTTCCTAGCCATAATGGGAATTGCATGAGCCAGATTGGAGAATCGCTGACTTACGGTCAGTAAGATAGTGAATACATTCAGTCCTTGGCACTTTGGAATTCTCTTCCACAAAGAGCAGTAGAGGCTAGGTCATTGAATGTAGTAAGAAGTCTCAGAGCACCGATTTAAAATCCAACAGGTTTATTTGGTAGCAAAGGTTTTCAGGTTACTGTGCTTACCCCAGTCTAGCATCTCCACATCATTGAATATAGTCAGGGCTGAGTTACAAAGACTTTTTGTTCCCAAGGGGTCCAGAGTTACGGAGAACTGGCAGAAAATGGAGTTAAGGCCAAAGTCAGATCAGCCATTGTCTTACTGAATAGCAGAGCAGGCTCGATGGGCTGAATGGCCTACTGCTGCTTCTATTTCTTCTGACCTGAGATCTTGCAAACCACTTTGGGAGGGTGTTGGGGTTGGGGTTGGGGGTGGGGGTGGGGGCGGGGGTGGGGGCGGGGGAGCACAACCTCACTCTAATCTTATCAGAAAGGTTATGTATTAGGAACCCTGGCTGGATTTTCTATGTTCTTTTTGAGTTTGTAAGTTATATCAACAACTTCATAACAAACAAAATATTTAGAAAAATCGCAAGCGTTACAGATCTGAAAATTTTAAAAGAAGAATTGAAATGAAAAATAAGTAGAAGGGATTGCAGATTTGCAAATAAAAAGCAGTAACCTTTGATTTCTGCTGTCTGGATATTGATTAATAAAAACAAGTTTTTCGTAGGAACTTCATTACTTTAATGAGTCTGAAATCAAATAGTCGACTGTTTTAATAAGGGGCAAAGACTGTTCATGGTCACAAATTTATACTGTAGCACCTCCACAGGGTTTCCTTCAGTAAACTTAATATGTGAGAGTAATATATATATAAAATGTGTTAATGTGTTTTCCCACAATTTTACAATAATTTTAGAGAAATAGAGGTTTTTATTCTGCCTGTGTGACTGTGCAAATGCAGGTGCTAATAGCAATTCTTAGTGTCGTGCTGCTAGGTGTATTGGGAATCATAACATGGAATTATAGATCACGGGTACAAATTGAAATATTTTCTCACATTTTTCTGCCCTTGCCATAGTCACTGTGCTGGAAAATCAGGATTTGATTACCGAATCTAAATATCATGACGAGGTTGATCAAAGCAAATTAGCGACAAACCAGTTAAGTTCAAACGTCTCATTGCTAAAGCTGCTGGTCTGTCTTAAGTTAGATTCAACCAGAACAGTGGATTTGGAAAGGCAAAAATCAGGCAAGATTTCTGTGGTTCCAAATCCATACAAGTCATCGTTTAGACCAATTGAGGCCAATTAAACTAAACCAACTCAAATTTTCTGCTCAGCCTTCAGGTTTCCACATTGGCAAGTGGCAATTTAGGCACCTGCTCTCAGGCATTTTACTGGGTTCGAGTGTGGCAGGGGCGGGGAAAACAGGCACTTGACACAGGTCTAGAGGCCCTTTCTGCTTGCCTGGCTGAATGAGCAGCCAGAGGTCTGCCGCTCAATACCATAGTGGTGGTTTGGCTGCTAAATCAATTTTTTTATTAAGGATTTGAAAGTCTACTCTTTATTTTGAACACCCTATCTCTCTTCTGATCCTTCCATTCAAGTCTGCTGTTTCTCTCAGGCTGCAAGGCCTCTCATTAGCCCTTGAGTTTCAAGAGCCTATCTACCATCTCCATATCAATTAGCAGGGGTGCCTTTATGAAATTCCTCATGAGTGACTATTTCCCCCAAAGTCTTCTTCAAGGTCCATATATAGTCCTGACTTCTGTTTCTCTCAATCTTCTAGGTATTGGTGAAACATTGCAAAGCCTGGAATTTATTAGTTCAGCACCTTCCCTATGCTTTTCTGTTTTTTGTGGTTTTCCTTTACCTAATCCTATAGCCTGAATCAGATGGTTGACATTTGACTAGTCTGACATTTTTGCTTGCACCTTTCTCAACCTTTTGGCCCAGATGTTGTACTCTGTTGGAAAGAATTAGCGCTCATTGTTCACCTGTTAGCTGCTGCTCTACATTTGAGTAGGAATTTCATCAAATCCAGTGATGATCCAGTAACTCACTCTTTATAGATCATCTGTGGTGCCTCTAACCTAGGCAAAAAATAGTGCGTTTCTTTTTCTGTTCTATTCATTTGTGGGACATGGGCGGCGCTTGTTGTCATGATGTAAAGATGCCGGCGTAGGCGCTTGTTGGCCAGCATCTCTTGCATATCCTTAGTTGCCCTTGGAGGGCAGTTGAGAGTCAACTATATTCCTATGGCTTTGGAGTCACTTGTAGGCCAGACTGAGTAAAGATTTCCTTCCCAAATGGACATTGGTGAACTAGAAGAGTTTTTTCAACAATCGACAATGGTTTCATGGTTAGCAGTAGATTCTTAATTCCTGAGATGTTTATTCAATTCAAATTCCAACACCTGTCATGGCGGGATTCGAATCTTGGTCTACAGAACATTACCTGAGTTTCTGGATTAATAGTCTAGCAATAATACCACTAGGCCCTCGTCTCCCCAGTGAGTTGAAAAACCTTCACCGAGACATGCAAGGTCAGATTTTCCAATCGCAAATTGAGATGGAATGGAGATAGGATGGCAAAGCAAATGGCACCAGTGATTCGCAGGCCAATCTACGACCTCTGTACCCAAATCTGGTAACTTATCTGAGGCTGGTGTGAAAAGTGGGAGTAGGGCCAGGCAGGAAAATGAAATCACCTGCCTTGTTCAATGGGCATGTTGGGGTGATTAGGGAGCTCATTAAGAGCTCACTTTCTGAATTCCTGATATTTTCACAATGGTAGGCCATCATTAGGAGCTTTGTGAAGCTGATCAGTGGGAACAGGGGCAGCAGCACTGAAATAGTTTTAGTTAGTGGAAAAGAAAATATGCAAAATGCCACTGGGAAGCCATGACATCTTAATAACAAACCTTTCCATGTACTATCCTTGGCCCCAGCACTCCATTTGCTATGACCACTTGGAAAATGAAGATCCTTTCATTTGTGTAAGGCACAAATGCCACTGATGTGGAACATAATGTGACCCATTCCCTCGTGTTCTGTCTCCATTTCTTCCACCCCCCCTCACTATCCTTGGCCACTAATTTGGCATGATGTGGAGATAAGAACTCAGTAAGAATTTAGCAACACCAATTTTTAATCCAACCTATTTATTTGATAGTAAAATTGCGAGCTTTCAACACTCTGTGTCTTCCTCAGGCGAATGCAGTGTTCTGGTCTGCAATAGCACACATCAGCACAGACAGTCAGAGATTGCTGATTAGAATGCGAATCCTTACATCTAACCTGCTATTCAAGTGTTAAAGTGGCTAACAATGTGTGTGAAGGGAATCCTGAGCATTGGTAGAGAATTGTGTATTTTCTCCAGACAGCACAGTAAGTGAGGTTTTTTGCTAACCCAGGCCAGTTACGGGGGTTACAGATAGTGTGTCATGAAGCCAAGATCCCTGTTAAGACCGTCCTCATGTGTGCGGAGCTTGGCTATCAGTCTCTGTTCAGCGACTCTGCGCTGTCGTGTATCATGAAAGCCCCCGTGAAGAACATTTACCCGCAGGTCGGAGGCCGAATGCCCATGACTGCTGAAGTGTTCGCCCACAGGAAGGAAACTGTTTTGCCTGGTGATTGCTGAGCGATGCTCATTCATCCGCTGTCGTAGTGTCTGCATGGTCTCCCCAATATACCATGCTTCGGGACGTCCTTTCCTGCAACGTATTAGGTAGACAACGTTGGCCGAGTTGCAAGAGTATGTACTGTGCACCTGGTGAACGGTATCCTCACGTTTGATGATGTCATCCATGTCTATGATCCGGCATGAATTGCAGACGTTGCTGTGGCAGGGTTGTGTGGTATTGTGGTCACTGTTCTCCTGAAGGTTGGGTAGTTTGCTGCGAACAATGATCTGTTTGAGGTTGTGCGGGTGTCTGAAAGCAAGAAGTGGGGGGGTGGGGATGGCCCTAGCGAGATGTTCATCGTCATCAATGATATGTTGAAGACTCTGGAGAAGATGTCATAGCTTCTCCGCTCTGGGGAAGTACTGGACAACAAAGGGTACTCTGTCCACCGTGTCCCGTGTTCGTCTTCTGAGGAGGTCAGTGCAGTTTATCGTTGTGGCACGTCAGAACTGTCGATCGATGAGTGGAGATGGATATGTGGAGATGCCAGCGTTGGACTGGAGTAAACACACTAAGGAATCTCCCAACACCAGGCTAAAGTGCAACCAGTTTATTTGATAGTAAACCCACAAGCTTTCAGAAATGCTGTACCTTTGTCAGGCGTATGGAAAGTTCTGATCAGAGAAAGGCATATAAAGGCACACACAGTTTACAGAATACTGATTAGAATGTGAGTCTTTTCAACTGACTTGCTATTCAAGTCTATTTGGTCTCTAATCTTCAGGTAAGCGTTCTCCAAGGTGGCCTTCATGACACACAACAGCGCAGAGTTGCTGAGCAGAGACTGATAGCCAAGTTCCGTACATATGAGGACAGTCTCAACTGGAATCCTGAATTAATATGTCGCACTATCTGTAACCCCCATGACTTGTCTGAACTTGTAAAATCTCACTTACTGTCCCGTCTGGAGACAATACACGTCTCTTTAACCTATGCATAATGCTGTCTCCACTCACATTGTCTGCACCTTTAAGACTTGAATAGCAGGCTAGCTGTAAAGAATCACATTCTAATCAGTATTCTGTAAATCGTGTGTGCCTTCATATTGCCCTTCTCTCATCAAAACCTTGCACACACCTGATGAAGGAACAGTGTTTCTCAAAGCTTGTGGGTTTATTATCAAATAAACTGGTTGGACTTTAACTTGATGTTGTGAAATTTCTTAGTGTGTCACTAATTAAGCAACCTGTCTCTATGGTCATTAAGATTCATGAAATCCCATCTCTTGGCATGCTAGCAACCAAAGAGGTGGGAAATGCAAGCCAGAATTGCTCCAGCCTTCTGATTCTTGCCTTGAACAGGAAAATCTGGCCTGCAGAGTCTAAATTAGAAAGTATAAAACTGGTGGTATAGATTGGATATAAATCATGCACTAAAATAGTATCAAGAGAGGGGGAAAAATGTATTGAATAAGGAGAGAGGTAAAGGGATAAGATTTTTAAAATACTGATTGAAATTTAAAAAAAAACTCCAACAATAATTAGATGAAACCTTCACATCTGTAAACTTACACATTTTCAGATCTAGAGAGGCTGTTTTGCAGTAATTAACAATCATCCAACCATTAAAAATTCGCTTCTTCCTGAATGCAGCAATCATTTTTATGAAGTCTTGAGAAGGCAATTACCCTAAGACCATATTATTATTATTATCTTGATTTCAATTGAGTCAATCAAATAAGACTGCTGCAGTGCAGCCAAGTGAAATCTGCAGTAACTATGACAGCATCTTCTGAACTTACACTGTTAAATTCACTTATGAGAATGTTGAAAGTGGCTGTCTGATTCGCTCTATTTTAACTGTGAACATCCTTTGCCTCACCATTATTCTCCATGCAAGATTCTGATCTGACCTGATGACTCTCATTCCTTTGACCCACAGATAAAGAATGATTGGATTGGTCACACTCATGTGACCTCTCTGCTTATAGAACAATACCCAAACACAGGGAGAAAACTGGAGGGAAAAAATATGAGAAGAAATATGAGAAGAAATAAAAGAAGGTTAATAAGAAAGAATTTTGCTCTCTTTTGATATATTGTCTGAGGAATTATAGTCACAAATTCACTGATTGTTAAACAGGGAGGCACTTCCATCCTACTCAAGTCTACCTTAAATTCTGTTCTAGTGCACAGTTGTATATCAAGTCCTGCTCCTTCTGGCTGTGCATTGATAGTTCCTCCAGCTGTTACATATTGAGTAGCAATTATTGTTAAAATTTTTTACAACTGCAGATGTTTGTGTTGCAGGAGAACTAATATTATCCATTAAACACTTTGATCTGACCAGTACAGAAATATGAAGTGCCATTGCCTTAGGTACTGCAATATACAGAGGAGGCTAACCCTATCTGAGCAAGTCACTAGCTCAATCCATAGGATTACTGTGTTTGGAAATTAAAATCTCAGGTCAGAACTGAACTGCACAGATAGAATTTTTCCAGACAAGCAAAGATTTCTGTGTGCGTCTGTGCGTGTGCGTCTGTGCGTGTGCATGCGTGTACATGTGTGCGTGCGTGTACATGTGCGCGTGTGTGTACATGTGTGCGTGTGTGTGTGTGTGTGTGTATGTATGTGAATTGAAGTCTCTGACTTTAACGTTGGCCCACGCAAGAATGGGCATTGACACCAATGAGGAATACCCCTTGGTCTGGTAGGTAAATAATTGAGCCATTTAAAAAGGCAAATATTATTTTTTTTTGACCTCAGATTCCTCCATCCCAACAGCACATGTTATAATCTAAGCTACATTTTCACAGAGTCGGGTTGACTCGGGAGCCCTTTAAAAATGGTGGGCAAGTCCCGATTCCAGGATTCCTAATCCCATTTCTGGCCTCTCTGATATTCAGGAGCCACATTAAAGAGTACAACTTGTTCTGAAGGTCAGAAGCCCAGAGTTGTCATTCCCGAACAGGCTGGCTTCACTGTGAGAGAGGCATGCCCAACCCCTCTGTAATTTTCATGAAGTCAGGCAGATTGGTATAGAATTGTGGTTGACAAAGTAGTTTTGAACCCTTGTCTCTTTGAGAGGATCTTTCAAAAGGAGAGTTCAAAAGATCTTTTCATGCCATGCATGTCTAACATAGTGGCACAATGGTTAGCACTGCTGTTTCACAGCACCAGGGACCCAGGTTCCCGGCTTGAGTCACTGTCTGTGCGGAGTCTGCACATTCTTCCCATGTTTGCGTGGTTTTCCTCCAGATGCTCTAGCTTCCTCCCACAGTCCAAAGGACGTGCTAGTTAGGTGCATTGACCATGCTAAATTCTCCCCGAGTGTGGCGACGAAAAGATTTTCATAGAATCATAGAATCCCTACGTGCAAAAGGAGGCCATTCAGTCCATTGAGTTTGCACTGACGACAATCCCATCCAGGCACTATTCCAGTAACACCACATATTTATCCTGCTAATCCTCCTGACACTAGGTTAATTTAGCATGGCCAATCAACTTAATTCGCACATCTTTGAACTGTGGGAAGAAACCGGAGCACCCATCCGGAAGAAACCTATGCCGACATGGAGAGAATGTGCAAACTCCACATAGACAATGACCTGAAACCAAAATTGAACCTGGGTGCCTGTCTGCCAGGCTCACTCAGGCAATTGGACAGTGGGAGGAGCATCTTCAGTGAAACTGACAAGCTGCCAAAGCTTTGATCAGTTGCAATGGAAAATGCAGTCAAGGCAATTGACAGACTCCTGTTCAAAGCACTTTTTTTTTCTGATAGGTAATTGTCAACCTCTGGAAAGGCACCCACCTGTCTAGAATTTTCTTATCTGTAATTTCCTGTTGACAGCCTTCATCACAGCCTGGCAGCAGCAAATACAGATCAACCTTTTCCTCTGCTATGGACTTAGTAGAGAACCTGATTGATTATTAACTTTAATTTTCTCAAACTGACACTTCCTACTTCAGATTTGATGTTGCTCATCAATGATTCTTCAGTCTGATTAGTTATAGAGACACTTGGTTGCTTTCCCTGCTCACACAAGCCCCAAATACTCTATAGAGAGCACTGCACTTTTTATTTCTTTCAAGATATTGAATGTGCCAGTGCAAAACCCTATAGAACATCTGTGGACAATTGGGATGAATTGTTAGTGCTGTTCGTTCACTGCTGACCACAGGGTCAAAACCATCATAGACAAGATTCTATGGTCTCCCTGTTGGACGCATCTCAGTGTTGGGGGCGGGGGAAGGGGGGGCAGCCCATCAGTTTGTCAGGATTTCCCAATGAATCCACCCCACACTGTTGGGAAACGTGCAGTGAGGATGTGTTGTTAGCGAGATCGGAAAATCACATTGGCACGAACAGCCAGAAGATCTCATCTGATTTGTCATTGTAGAGTAATTAAAATCCTGCATCGATGCCAACCCTAATTTGTTCCTTCTTAGAACCTCCAAGCTGGAACTCCTTACCTCCCTCAGTCTTTGACTTGATTTATTATTGTTACATGTATTGGTATACAGTGAAAAGTACTATTTCTTGCGCTGTACAGAAAAAGCATACTGTTCATAGAGTATATAGGGGAGAAGGAAAGGAGAGCGTGCAGAATGTAGTGTTACGGTCATAGTTAGGGTGTAGAACAAGGTCAACTTAATATACTATAGGTCCATTTGTACCGTCTACAGCAGCAGGAAGCAAGTGGACCGTATTAAGAAAACAGTGATGTCCATTGTCCAGGGTGTTAAAAAGTTAACTGTCTATCTCTGTCCTTAGATACACATGAAAATAGAAAGTAGTTGCCAAAATAGGTTGCAGATTTAAAAATTAAACTTTTATTTCATTGGGTACAGGAATAGTGCTAGAGGACTGGAGGGTTGCTCATGCTATACCACTGCTCCAAAGGAGAGAGGGATAAACCTGGAAATTACAGAACAGTCAGCCTAACATTAATGGTGGAGAAGTTATTGGAAGCTATTTCAGTGACAAGTTGAACTTTAATTTGAGTTAAAGGAACTCTAAGAATGGATTTGTTAAAGGTAAATCATGTTTAAATTCTCTGACAAGGTTATGGAGAAGGTTGATCAAGTTAATAGAGTAGATGTTTATCTGCGCTTTTGTAAAGCACTCGAGGAAGTGGTTGGATACAAAATTGGCTCAGTGACAGGAAACAAAGAGTGGAAGAGTATTTTTCCAACTGGGACGTGGTTTGCAGTGGTGTTTTACAAGTATAAAGTTTGGTTCATCGCTCTGTAATTTTTACAAATGATCTAGACTCATCTTTAGAGAGCAGTGTCATAAAGTTTGCAAATGATATAAAACTTGACAAAGTAGTCGATCATATGGAGGTAGGAATGAGTTAGATGAATGGTAGATGGAATTCAATATGGGAAGTGCCCAGTAATATACTTTATGAGTGCTGATAGGTAATTAGCCATTATTCATGGGGGACAAAAGGCATCTGTCTCTATCAGAAACAACTGTTATATAACATGGGGCAAGTGAGAAGGCAGATCCCAAATCTACCTCAACTGGAATGGAAATTGAATTATTTGTTAGTCATCTAGCCAACTGAGCTAACCAGCCCCTTGAGAGGATGGATATGGAAAGACAATATTCTAAAAATGGCACAGTTCTGAAAATTATGGATAAGCAGATAGCTCTTGAAATCCACATGCATAAATCCTTAAAGGTGGAAAGGCAAGCTGGCAAGTGAAAAAAAATGTGTTATTTAGGTTTATGAATAGAGAAATGTAACATAAGAGGAAAGTGGCAATGCTTGAACTTCATGAGTCACTGATTAGGCCTCAAGTTGAGTATTGTAGACAATTCTGGGAGCCCCTTTTTTAGGAAATAGCTAAAAGCTTCAGAAAAGGTGCAGGGATGTTTTAACCAGGATGTTTCTGTGAATGTGGACTTCAGTTTTGAGGACAGATTGGAAAAGGTAGGATAGGAGAACATTTTTCACTCAAAGATGTCAGAATCTAACTGCAAGTATGGTGGAAGCTAATTCCATCAATAATTTGAAAGGGAATTGGACAAGCTCTTGAGGATGAGGAACTTACAGATTTAATGACAAAAAGCAAAAAGGTGAGACTGAGCACAACTTCTTGTTGAAAGAGCCAGAACAGGTACAACAGACTGAATGGTTTCCAAAATTCTATACTCAAAGGCATTTGATCTTAAACATGATTGTCTGAGGACTGACATAGTCATTGTTGTGAATGCTACACAGCCATGGGAATAGAGAGTAGCGGAGAAAGAGAAAAATAATAAACCAAACGAAATAGGGAGGAATAATGAATGCAAATGTACGCACACCTTTGCCTGTGCAAACTATTCAGATTCTTAGTGGTGCAAATGTGATTACAATGAACACAACAATTTAAAAAAAAGCAAGGATTCAGCACAAGAACTTGAATCTTGTCCAAGCTTGTTCTACTCACAAGTGAATCCACTATAAGCTAAATTAATTGATCCTGCACTTCTGCGGGGACCTGCATGCAAAAAGAGTACATATTGAAGATACACTCAGAACATCAATGTGAATCTTTGACCCATATTGTCTTTGTTTGCAGCTCTGTAGTAGGAATGCAGATCTCCAACTCACATTTGGTCAGTGGTGTTAGCTAACCTGCAGCATTAGATCAGGCATTTGCCTGATAAGTGACAGCCACTGCTTCTGTGCTGAGTGTATACCTTCTGGTTGTACTGCAAAGAAAGGGTTAAAGTCTGCAGCGATTGCACACTGAATACTGGTGGGTGTGGGTTATGGCTGTGAAATATGGATAATGATAGAAAATGCAACCATAAGTTCTCAATTTAGGGCAGCTATGGAATTCTGTAAAATTGAGGGAAATGTCTGGTATCTATTCTTGGCACTAATGTGCTACTGATGTGCCAAGAACAGGAAAATGTTGAGTTGATTATCTGAGCTCTATATTCAGCACTGAAAACTATGTAAGTATTAACAGTAGCAATTTACAGTTTCTAAATGGATTGTTGATATATTCTGCCTCCCTGTAAATTATTTTGAATTGAATGCTGTAAACGTTCATAACAGCATAATACTTCTGAACAAATTTAGTGAACAAATTCAGTTAACTTATGCCTTATATATTGTATGTGATACTGAAACTGAAAGAATGAAAAATTACTTATTTTAAACCCTGCCCTATATTGAGTTAATTGATATTAAATATCAGCCAAGGTGTATCGGTCTTTGACTATAAATGAATTAGTCTTCCCATTATTCTTAACTTTCAAGTGGATGTTAATCTTGCAGTAAAGCCATTTTACAATTCCTAGCATTTATTCACAAGATGTTTCACAGGCATTGAAGAATTCTAATTGCTCACTTATTATTTAATTTTTTTTCAAAATCCCAACATACATTGAAATTATTGTTTATATCAATGCAACTCCCAGGAGATAACAAACCCACTTTGCCAATTACTTATTGGATCTGAGTAATTGCATGTATGTGAAAAGAAAAATACTTTTAAACATACCGTATTTAATTTTCTGGACTTCAGCAAATGACTTTGTGTCTGTCTGGTTCAGATATTAACACTCTTATCTCAATGAATCAGCAGATTGTGGGTTCAAAATGCAGACCAGACTTGAGCACAAGCATCAAAGCTGACATAACCGTGCAGAACCGAGGGAGTGCTGTATTGTTGGGAGTCGTCGGGCACAATTCCCCCAACCTGCTGCGCTGCTCGAGTAGTGTAGCAAGCCAGGAAATATCAGAAAGGGGTCTATAGTGGGATTAACGACCAGTAGCCAGCCAATCGCGACTCTCCCAGGCCCATTTTTTAAACATAATCAGCCTTACATCAGATAAAGCTTGAGGTCGATTATAATACGGAAATGTTTATTTCCATATCATTA
Organism: Sphyrna mokarran; assembly: GCA_024679065.1. Lineage (NCBI taxonomy): Eukaryota > Metazoa > Chordata > Chondrichthyes > Carcharhiniformes > Carcharhinidae > Sphyrna > Sphyrna mokarran. The sequence goes on from JAGIQG010000009.1 coordinate 40,393,359, forward strand.
GCGAGCCCAGAACGATATTGTCCTGGCTTGCGAACGAGCCCCATCCCATTGGGAGAGGTTCCCACCAGCGGGAATCATACATGGTTCCCATAAATGGGGACCAGATGTGATCACCAGCTGGTGAGGATACAGTCCATTGGGGACTCTCCAGGGGTTTAGAATGGTCTTTGGGCATTGCCAAGCTGGCACCAGGCATCAGAACATGCCATGAGATGGGGCCTACTGGGACAGAGCCAATCGATAATGATGGGGTGTGGGACCCGCTGGTTGTTCTGCATTATGGCTCAGTGGGATTGGGAGGGAGGTAGCGATTGGCTGCCCATGGTGGAGAGGACGCAGGCTGGATATGAAAATGGGGAGAGGGAGAGTTGGCTTGCCATGGGGGAGGAGGAAATGTACCACAGTGGCCAGCGATGAGGAGCGGAGGGGTCATGTAGGCTTGATTGTGGGGAGGGGATTGAGTGGGTATCATGGAGGCTGGCAGTCAGGGAGGTGAGGGGTCATGAAGGTTGGCAATCAAGAGGCTAGCAATGGGGGAGGGCCAATTCGCATGCACCAGTCGGTGTATTCACAGTGGCCCACTTAGCACACTGCCAGCCTCTCAGATGGGTTAAGGCTCTTCTCCCCCTCTCACTAGCATAAATTGCATTATGGACTCTGTGATGCACGGATTCTCAGAGATTCATTCCACTCAGCTTGCCCAGGAAAACTCCTGTATTCCCACTCACTGGGCACTTAGTTTGTTTTTTGGAGAATTGTATCTTACAGGTGCAGTGTTAAATGGCAATTGTCTATCCTTTCAGATGGACCTGAAAGAACACTTAGTGTCATTTTTGGAGAAGAATAAGGCAGTTACTTCTGGAGTTCTTGTCAATAATTATTTCTTAGTCCACATTGCAGAAGAACGGATTATCTGGATATTATCACCTTACTGTTGTATGATTATGCTGTGCCCAAATTGGTTGCTGTGTTTTTTATGTTACATGGAGTGACCACAAAATACTTCATTAATTGTAAAACCCTATGGGATGTCCTTTGATCACACGAAGAAGAATATAAACAAAATCCTTATTTTTAATTCTTTCTTTACAGACCCTAAAAATATTATTGCACATTATCCTTACTTACCTGTCAATATTTAGTATACAGAACAGTTACTTATTCACTCCTGCTCTGCACTGACTCAGCTGGTTGCTGTCATTGGCCTCAGTCATGTTACAGAGAGAAATTTAAATAGCTAGAATTTGTATTGTTGCTAACTGTCCCAGTGACTCCTCTTGGAAAGTGAAAACATTCCTTCCTACTACAATCCAAAGATGGGTTAGGTGGATTGGCCATGCTAAATTGTCCCATAGTTCAGGGGAACTAGCTAGGGTAAATGCATGGGCTTGTGGGGATAAGGCCTGGTTGGGATTGTGGTCGATGCAGACTTGATGGGCCAAATGGCCTCCTTCTGCACTGTAAGGATTCTATGATTCGGTGAACTGTGAGAAGAATTAGACTCTGTTACACTTTCTACTATCCAAGTCCAGCCCCACTCTTTTCCCTTACCCTCCCCATGTACCCAACCCCCTACATCCCCTGGTTGGGATGCTCTACTGGAGAGTCGGTGCAGACTCAATGGGCTGGATAGCCTTTTTCTGCAATGTAGGGATTCTATAGTTCTGTGGACTGTGATGACACAGGCAGAAGTTGAAGGGAAAGATACTTTTCATCTCTACCAAAATTAGATTGTATCAATCTTCTTTCCTAGTTCTAATAAGATTTGAAGCATCATACTGATTTTAAAAAGCAATCATTTAAGATTGTTATTAAATACACAATTCCTAGTTCAGTTAAGAAGTGGTAATGCTGCGCAAGTTAATGCTTGCAGGCAGTCTGTGAAACTCATGATGGCTCCTTGTAGGTTTGAATCCTTGCACTGTAACTATCAAAAATTAACTTTGATACAAATTAGAAGCGACTCAAATGAGTTAAAGCCAAAGGGGAACCCTGACACTGGCCCACAATTGGTCTGAGTCCAAACTTAACTCATTAAAAGACCCTGATGTTTGAATGCTCTCTTTGTGAAAGGTAGAACAGAGAGAGCACTTTTGAAGCAAAGATGAGATTTCATTTTTCTGATATGATAATTACATTTCAGAGTGGCTTGATTTTTTAATTCATATATATAGGTGCCGGGGCTTTACACCTTCAAGGATTTCTAAGAATAATTGGTTTAATAATGTGTATTAGACAAATTCATTTTCAGATGTTTAGACTTTGTTGATTATTCTGTTTCAAACTGGCTCCATACTATGTAAATAATTGTAGTATGTGAAGAAATTACCAATTTGTTCACAAATAGATGGAATATTAAGTTACTAGTCATTCCTCATTGAGTTCTTCCAGTTGGCATTATGATTAATTTAACCCTTTGAAGAACTGACTCACTTGACCGTAGTGCAAATGTTTAAATTTCCCTATCCGATAACACTTTTAAATCAATAAATAAACACTGACTCTCCCCAGTGACTCAGTGGTAAAGAGATTTAAGTTATACAGGCTTGGAATGTCCTGGTTTTCATTTCAGAAAAACATACCCAGAATAAGCTAGTGTCTTCAGCAGAAGAGGGCCATGACAAAATACCAGTAAGGTATCTTTAGTTTTATAGGTCTGGAATTTCCTCTGAGCTGTTCCCATTTTGAACAAGGTTCACAACACACCTTCAGTGAAGTTGTGGTGATGAAGCTGGAGTAGCTGCCAGGAGAGTCCCACCAAAAATATTTAAAGGACATTAGCCAGCCTCCCTTTTAAAATGCTATCTTTAAAAAATGCTGCAGCTGTTGTTAGTTGGGAGATGGTAAGAATCCCTCTGGGTTAGGGAGTGGAATAGTGGCCAAGCTTCATATTCCTGTTCCTATTCGGAATAATCATGCAGACACAAGGGGAGACATGATCAGGCTTAGTTTTTGTTACCAAGATTCCCAATCACTGTTCAGACGTAAGGATGATCCTCACCCTGAAACTGACTTCTGAAGTTGTTGGAACAAGATGAAATTGAGAAGAAAAGCACTCATTATTCACTGAAGCGTCTTTTATTTCCTGATTTTTTTTTTAAAGTTTATTTATTAGTGTCACCAGTAGGCTTACATTAACATTGCAATGAAGTAACTGTCAAAATTGATTTAACATGTGCAGATTGCATAGTTTGAAGAACTGCCTTTGAGTTTCCAAGCCAGATAATGAAGCAGGACTCTATGAATCATGCTGAGATTCTTCTGGAAGGTTGTTCACATTACACGATTGTCTAGTCAGTTACTCCATTAAAAATATGAAAATGTAAATGAAAATATTTATCAAATCAAATAAGGTTAAAATGAAATTGCAATTATTTTTGTCATTATTTCAAGGCAGTTACTGCCTTGTGTAAAACCATATTTCTGTTCTCATATTGTGCTCCTGAAATAAAATGATATCTGAGCGTAGAGTTTTTTTTTAATGGCATTAGGGATAGCTTGTTAAATATGTTATATTTAACATGTCATGGGTGTACTGCCTTGCTTCTTATGTTGTACCTAAGGCAGTTGAGAAATTATTTCTTGTTCCAGCTTGCTGATACTTGCACGGGTTAAATCAAAGATTGAGTTCCCCTAATATCCTAGTGAAGTAGCACATTATCCATCATGGAATTGAGGCTAGAAGGTTCACAAGTATTATTGATACACTCTTGAGTAAACCCATGTCAATCAAATCAGTGAAAAAGATGCTGCTATTGACCTCAGCATTTTCTGGTTTAGGGAGAGGAAAAGTCATCCAGTGTTTGAGCTCCCGATTTCGCTGTGTTGTATTGGAGGTTGCACCTGTAGAAAGTAAGTACAGTATGAGGTTTGTTTGCTATGCTTGCACAAGTTGAATAGCATGTTGACACTTACTGCCAAGGATCACAGATGAGTATTTCACTTGTTTGGATTGCCTGATCTCAGCATTGCTCAGTGCCTTTCAGAGAGAAGAGAGCCAGGGTGAAAAATGAGGTTGGAGTGCTACAAACTCAGTATTAGCAAAAATGTCACTTTCAATATAGGACAGGGAGAACAGAGAATTGCAATATTATGAATGTCTGTAGCATTAATCCACTCAACAATAAGTTGCTCTTTCAATGCATTATACATCGATTGATGAATGGTGCGCAACTTGAAAAATGGAAATATTCATCTGTACTGAATTTCCAATGTGCATCTGATTCTTTTGCAACCTTTTTGAAGAGCAATGTTATTGGAATGCATTCAGAATCAGAAGGGAGAGGTACACTAGCTGTCAATTTGTTCCTGGTTTAGGTTTTGCCACATAGCTGGGACTGAGCGGCAGCATTTGGTTTGAATACACTACACTTAAAATTCCTGCCTTATTGGGCTGTGGTATATCTTTCAGTTCAGTTATGTTTCAGTGATTTTGGTCCACCACATGGCTACAGACAACCATAATTTCTTACAGATGGCTCAATGTGTCTGTCTTAAAATCTGGTCCAGAATCTGCTGTTGAAAACAGTAGCTCTTGAATATGGCCAACGAATAAAATAACTTTTTAATTAGCAAAATATTTTTATGTGAGTGACAGTAATTTCCTTCCAGTCATAGTATTTAAAAAGTACATTTAATGAGGAAATATATATCGATATAGATTCTGCAGATTACGTTAACTATATTTTTGATTAGCGCCAATTTAGAAACTGGAAGCAGGAGTAGGCCTTTCAGCCTTACAAGCCTGCTCTGCCACGCATTTTGATCATGGCTAATCGTCAAATTCAATATCCTGATTCCCCCTTTACTTCCATATCATTCGATCCTTTTAGTCCCAAGAACTATTGCTAATTTCTTCTTGAAATCAGACAATGTTTTGGCCTCAACTACATTCAATGGTAGTAAATTCCACACACTCAGCACCCTCTGGGTGAAGAAATTTCTCCTCACCTTAGTTCTAAAATGTTTATCCCCCTCATCCTCAAACTATGACCCCTACTTGTGGACTCTCTCCCCATTGGGAACATTCTTTCTGAATCAGCCCTGTCTAACCTTGTTAGAATTCTGAAAGTTTCTATAAGTTGCCCTTTCTTTCTTCTAAACTCCAATGAGTATAATTTGGAAAGAACAAAAATAAATTAAATGGTTCCATTAAAAAATGTGGTGAATTTCAGGTCAGTTTTGAGATGATAGAATGTGCAATATTTTGCGATAGTATGTTGAGGACAACAATTGGTTGGAAGAATTTCAGCACAATCTCAGCCCCGCTAGCATGCTGTCCTGACCATGAAAGTTACATCACTATACTTTATTTGCAGACAAATGGTCAAAATAATTATTGTTTTTTTTTAAAGAAACCACTGTCTTTAACAAGTGGGTCCTATGGAACCATAGTTTGAAGAATCTGGTCATTTGAAAGATTTAAAGCTCTGGCTATCAAAAGCAGATGCTGCAAAAAGCAGTTTAAACTCAGACAAGCCATCTGGGGACAATGTTATATGGAGAATGAAACAATTCATCATTATAACATGAAAGTCTACATTGAATAATAAACAGATGCACACAGGGTGTTGCAACCTCAAGCCATTTTTCATATGTGCAGTCAAGTTCATCTCGTGCTACAGCTTCTTGGGCTGGAGGTTCCCATATATTCTCGATTTTGATTGAATATCAAAACTGTGAATGTACCCCTACTGTGTGAATAACAGTGCTGATGAGCTGAATATTTTCCAATATAAAAGTTAGCCTGTGATTTGTGACCTGACTATTGGAAGGTCTGCTGACAAAGACATGTCCCTATTACTCGTACTGTGCAAGCCAAGTGTTAGCTGAACTTCATGAGCATCGCCTTCAGTATCTGATTCAAGCCTTCAGGGTGAAGCATTTAAATATAATTCTGTTTGAGTAAGGAGGTTTTGGCAAAATTTGTTTTGTTGTTAGTGTTTTCATTGTTGGCACCAGGGACTGTCACCAGCTTTGACATCTTGCATTGTGCTGCAGGGTTAGAGTCTTGCCTGGGTCTGAATATTCATTGAAAATCATTAATTATACTCACTTTTTAAGTGGCTTTTTGAAATAGTGGAAAAAAGATGGAATGCTTTATATTTATATGTCCTAATGATGATAACATCAAAGTTGCACTCAAGATCTGCAATTCAGAAAGAAAAGGTAGGAGAGACTTGAAGAAGTGAAGCAATCTAGAGAGAAATGGTGACAGAGAACCAGGATCTATATATGTAGCACCTAGGATCATTGAATTGGCCCAATCAAGGCCCTATCCCTGGAATCCCACATATTTACCTTGCTAATGCCTTCACAACAAGGGGCAATTTAGCATGGCCAATCAACTTAATCTGCATATCTTTGGAGTGTGGGAAGAAACTAGAGCACCTAAAGGAAACCCATGCAGACACAGGAAGAGTGTGCAAACTTCTCACAGTGACCCAAAGTTGGAATTGAACCTAGGCCCCTGGAGCTGTGAGGCAGTATTGCTAATCACCGCACCACCATGCCAAATCAATATCTTCTATCTCGTAAACAGCTTCACATCCATGCTGCTACTGTCCTTTATATCCCATAGGTTTCAATTTTGCTAATAAGTGCAATACGGATCTTTTTTCAATTCTATTAATTTTAACACATTGTGGAGATAATATGACAATCTTAAATCAAATATACCAAGAAATACACCTCAAAGCACTTGTAAGTGAAAAATAAAAAATAATTGCACTCTTGGTAATTGAACAGAATGCATTTGTAAAAGATAAGTTATTTTAATTAATTTTGTTTAATTCTTTTGAGGGACTGTGGTGTGTTTTGTCTGGTTGATATTTCATATGGCATTTTATAGTTGGTCTCATAAGAATATTGAAGGGAGGGGAGACTCAAGGAAATGCATTGCGGATGCAGGTTCAAATTACAAATATGTCAGATGGAGAAATTTGAATTTGATAAATATCACTAAAAGTTTAAGAAAGACCACAAATCTATTGAGGCTTGTACTAAAAGCTCATCAAGCCATTAATGTCCTTAATGAATGAAATCTGCCATCCTTACCTGACCTGGCCTGACTCCAGATCAACAGCAAAGTGGTTGATGCTTAACTGCCCTCTGAAATGGCTCAGCAAGCCACTCGTTTCAAGGGCATTCAAAAATAGGCAAAAAATGCTGGTCCAGCCAGCAATGCCCATATCCCACGTAAGAATAAAAAAAGACCATTCAGCCTCTCAAGCGTGTACAATTAGGTCATGGTTACTCTGTATCTTCATGGCATTTACCTTGCTTCATATCCCTTGACGCTCTTAATCTAAAGAGCTCAGTTGTGGCATTCCAATTGATCTTACATTCATGTTTCAGAAGATAATTCTGGATTTCCACTACCCTTTGTGCGAAATGTGCTTCCTAATTTCACTCCTGAAAAACCCCAATTCTAAATTTTAGATCATGGCCTGGCCCTGAATTTCACCAAATTCCTTAATTATTTCAAACACCTCAACTGACTACACTTCAATCTGTTAAATCCAAAGGAATGCAAGCCAAATGTTACTGAGAATCTAACCCTTCAAGCAGTGGCTTCTTTCCTGAGAATCTGCACAACAAACCCTCCAAGATGAATATATCTCTCCTAATGCTTGGCTCCCAAAACTGACTGCAGTCCTCCAGGTAGAGCCTAACCCCACGTTAAAGATTTAGCTCCTGGAATTAGGTTTGGGTGTAATGATGGAATTTCCCATCATAACCCCATTTTTCCTTTTTCCTACAAATTCATCTTATGTATTTTGTGATTTTTTAAAATCTTCTTTCAGAAGATTATGGCCAGAATTCTCTGGCTGTTCATGCTGGCAGAATTCTTTGCTCCCATCTCGTCCATGGATTCCCGCCAGCAATGGGAATTTCCATTGACAACGGTGGGACCAGAGAATCCTGCTGTTAGCAAACAACGTGCCATCTCCCGCCAGCGGGGAAACCACAGCTGGGAGGCCAGGGAATCTTGCCCTACATTGCTGTTGGTTTTCATGGAAGGTTGAGGGGTCATTTTTCCTCATTGAAACATGCTGAGTGGGACATTTTCAATTTTCAATGAGCCAGTCCTTATCTTCAGAAGTGATTGAAATAAGCTTCTAAGTAATAATTCTTTGTTTTTGTTTTGAAACAAGTTACCTATGTACTCTGGTTTCTTACTGTGCATTTCTGCTTATGTTTAACATGATTAAATAGTGTTAGTTTAGCTTTTGTCTTATGTTTTAACACATTGTGTGTAGTAGAATTATTCATTGAATCATACAGAGCAGAAAGAGGCCCTTCAGTCCATCAAGTCTTCACCAACCACAATGCCACCCAGACCCTACCCCCATATTCCTACATTTTTAACCGCTAATCTCTCTAACCTGTGCATCTCAGGACACTAAGGGGCAATTTTAGCATGGCCAATCAACTTAATCCGCCCATTTTTGAACTTTGGGAGGAAATCCAAGCACCCAGGGGAAACCACACAGACACAAGGAGAATGTGCAAACTCCACACAGACAGTGACCCAAGCCAGGAATCAAACCCAGATCCCTGGAGCTATGAAGCAGCAGTGCTAACCACTGTGCTACCATGCCACCCATTGGTATACTATTTTCCACGTATTAAAATGGACAGGTGAGTGCTGTGTCAGTGCAGTGAGTAATCTGTACAACCTCTGCTGACTCTAAGTACCCACTCTTGCTTTATGCAAGTTACAAATTTTAATGTGATTTGATTTATTATTGTCACATATATTTGTTTCTTGCACGTTATACAGATAAAACATACTGTTCATAGAGAAAGAATCAAGAGAGTGCAGAATGTACTGTTACAGTCATAGCTAGGATGCAGAGAAAGATCAAATTAAAGCTACATAGGTTCATTCAAAAGTCTGATGGCAGCAGGGAAGAAGCTGTTTTTGAGTTGATTGGTATGTGACCTCAGACTTTTGTATCTTTTATCTTAAAAAGTGAAAGAGAGAATGTCCGGGATGTGTGGGGTCCTTAATTATACTTTACCGAGGCAGTGGGAAATATAAACAGAGTCAGTGAATGGGAGGCTGGTTTGCGTGATGGGTTGGGCTACATTCACAACCTTTTATAGTTTCTTGCAGTCGTAGGCAAAGCAAGAGTCATATCAAGCTGGATTCAACCAGAAAGAATGCTTTCGATGGTGCATCTGTAAAAGTGGGTGATGTGCCAAATTTTCTTAGTCTTCTGAGAAAGAGAGGTGTCAGTGGGGTTTAGATTAGAGCAACACAGCACGGGAAACAGGCCCTTCAGCCCAACGAGCCCGTGCCGCCGTCATAACTATATAGTAACAATTCCATTATCCTATTCTAATTTTAGGTTATTCCTAATATGGAAGAGTCTCAATGTAGGGACAATTTGTTTCCCAATCAGCCTAAGAGCGAATTTTTGGGATGTGGGAGGAAACCGGAGCGCCCGGAGAAAACCCACGCAACCACGGGGAGAACGCGCAAACTCCCGCAGACACCTGCCCAATTCCAAGTGTCTGCACAGCTACAGCGATAGTCACTGAGCTGTCATGGTGCCCTTCAGATGGTCCAGATAAAGCACTCATTTACTACATGAAGCACTAGGCAACCCATGAATCAACATCCAAGAGCTGTCCTTGCACCACCTGCCGAATGCATGCTCCTTGATGGTCAAGTATGGACCGAATTACCTGTGGAAAAAAAAGCCATAGTTAAACAGTCCTACTATATCCCTCTATCTGCATAGTTTCTTAACTATCGTATCAGCATGGAGAGACCAGGATAGGTTGTTGGTGACCTGGTCATCTGATTTATAGGTGATGCGTGTAAACTAATGGTCACTTTCTTTTTTGCAATAAAAACAATGGAAATGTTGGGGTAAAGGAAGAATTGTCAATAGAATATGTTTTCTTGGGTTTCTGTATTAATTCAATGTCCAGTGACCCCTGCTGGAAAAAAGACAACTGAATGAAAACAGATTCAGCTGTGATGCCTACAGCAGCTGAATAGCCTGTCAATGCTTATTGTCTCAGCTTACATGTGAATGATGTACATTTGGATGAAGTGCTAGGGGACAGTCAGTTTCTGTGGCAATGTACCCATTTTAGAGGAAAGGGGAAAGAGACAAGTGCTTGCCTTTTTCCCTACTGCTGTTTCACATCTCAAAAAGCTGCACATGGGTGTTGTTATGTGGATGAGTGGAGAATATTCCTCTCCAGCTCTCTCCATTCAAACATCAGCAAGCCTTTGGATAGACAAACTACTTGCAGTTGTAATTTGTTCTGCAGGCTCAGGGTTAATTATGTCTCACCAGACTGCTAGGCTTCTGTCCGTTGATTGGTTTAAGATGTCCACTGTGATATCTTCTCCATGATTGCAAGCAGAGATAACTAATCAGTTGCACATTAGTGTATTGGTGTTTACATGAATGGTAAACTGTTATAGCGTATGCAGGAAATAACAATTACTGAACTTTTCTTGATCTCTGGTTTTGTTTCTTTGGAGTATCTTATGGGCCAGTAATTATACAAGCCAGAATCAATTCTTCTGCGCATGAAGTGCAGCCAAACGACTAAACAAATCCTGAGACTTATTATTTACAAATGTGTCCCACCACTCATTCATTACTATTAATTGTCTTGCTTTACATTCTTAGGACTTTCAGAGGTCTACATTGCTCCAGTATTTATGTCTCGGCAAATTGATCTTGGCTTTGCCTGGAGACTTCAATAAGTGAATGATATTTGTGCTGCTCTGGTATAAAAAGGGCAATTTATTTTCATTTATTTGTACAATTTTTGGCAAATATTTGTGTGAACGAAAGGTCCATGTTTCCATAAACTGAGCTTACATTATGATGCCAAGAGTAGATCTGTTTTGTGCTACTTGCAGCTGCCTTGTTTTAAATTGCAGGGTGTGTCACCCAGATATTTTCCTTATTACATATTTTGCCCTATCCTCTCGCTATTCCTGAACTGCACCATTGGTGCTGTCTTCCATTGGCTCTGACAACCCAGGTGCCTGCTCTCCAGCTGCAACCCTGGATATTTATTTTCAGTAGGCGATTTAACAATTATCAGAGCTTTATATCTTTTCCTGGGTTCAGGCACATATATTTTTCACAGGGAATAAGAACTTTAGTTCTTTATCCCTCTCCTTGTATTAACTTCAGAGGCGACTAAAAGTTATAACTAAAATATTTTTATATATATATAATCAAGGTCTGTCAGAACTGCCACACATATCTATTCTCTTCTCCTCTCTGGCTCTACATAAGGTACCTTTTGATCCCTGAATGCATTTCCTCACTCCCAATTGGCTTGGTCTCCCACGCTGCCTCTCCATAAGATCCAGCCCCAGTACGTAGCCCTCAAGGATCGCTCTCTTTCTCTATCCCTATTTGTCTGTATATGCTTCTCTCTGATCTCTTTCTTCTCCCCCCTTACTACAGATCTATAGTGCAGAAATGGACATTCAGTCCATCAAGTCTTTCCTAGTATTTTTCTCTAAATGACTTCATACACCCCAGATGGTTTTCCATATTTCTTAATATTCAGCTTTATCAAGCAACAATCAAATTCCCTTCTTTTGTTCATTTTGACTTGATTAGTGATTTGTGGTATTAACAATTTGAGCTATCCTTTGTTTCTAAAAAAAATTCTTGCCTGCCAGCTAATTCTTTTTGACTTAGATTTTGAACAGGAATACATCAGCTCCTCCTGGCTCCACATTAAGGTAAGTATTAAAAGTTTTTGGCAACATCAGTTGAAGGCACAGTGTTAGGTTTCGTATGTACCAGCTCTACCTCACCACCACAACCTGTCTCGATTCCTCTACCATTGCTAAATTATCAGACTCCACAAGGACATCCAATTTTGGGTAAGCAGAAATTCCTTCTAGTTAAATATTGGGAAGATGAAAGCTATTGTCTCTGGCACACACTCCAAACTCCTACCTATTGGCTGATAAGAACATAAGAAATAACAAAAATTCAACCTCCAAGCCTTTTCTGCCAATATTGAGATCACAGTTGATTTTCTGCTCCATCCATTTTCCCACATTATCGCAGTATCCTTGATGTTTTTAATATGTAGAAATCTACAAATCTAAATGTTGAGTCTATTCAGTGACTGAGCCTGCACAGCTGACTGGCAGCAAGAGAAAATCAGGAGAGAGGGAAACAAAGCTGGTGGCAGCCCCATGTAGATGGAATGGCTCTTGCCATTCTCTAGGGGTGTGTGAGAGAATAAAGTGAGGAAAGTGCAAAGACTTCAATGGGACCCATGAGTTTGGGCTCTTGGAGTTTGAGTTCCCTGATTAAGGTCATTTATACCTGCCCAGTCAGGGAACCTTATTTGTATATAAATATGGGAGCATCAGGTCCACTGGCACTCCTGATTCTGACTCTGTACCTGAGCATTCTAAGAGTAGAATAAAGTTTGTAAATTATGGGAATCTGGTGAGAGATACCAGCCTCGAGAGAAGGAATTGGTTGGAGAAGGATGCTCCCCAGTGTCTGAGAGAGAGAGAGTGTGGACAACAAACAAACAAGGTGACTTTTACACTTAGGATATGGAAAAAATCTTTATTTTTTCTCTAAAACCATTCTATTGTGCCTGGCTTTCAAATTTATAAACTATATCTGAACAAAAATAACCAAACAAAAAGAAAACAAATAGTCCCTTGCAATGGCTTTGTTCTCCTTCTATCCCGTAAATTATTAAGTGAGCAAAATTTATAAGAAGAGATCTGGGGCAGGGGTCAACTATTGTGGGGGGAAAACCAATTATTTCTCTTCCCTTACATTTTTCCTGCAATGTTTCTGCTACAGAAGTGTCTGTCTGTATATAAGCTTTTTTTTTTGGCTGGGGTTGTGTGTGTGATTTTTTGAAAGTAGTTTTGATGTGTCAAAAAAAGTTGGGAGGCCACTGGATCCAACAAAGCCTGCCCTTTGAAGCCTCAAATTTGTTTTAATACCAGACACTGGAGGAGGATGACTGGGCGGGGATGGGTGTGAAGGAAGGAAAACAGCCTTTGTTGTTGGATTCTTGGCTGCCTGTCGAACACTGAGTCTTTCATTTTTTTCATACATACAAATACAATCCCTACAGTGCAGAAGAGACCATTCAACTCATCCAGTCTGCACTGACTCTCTGACAGAGTATGTTACTTAGGCCCTCTCCTTTGTCCTATCCCTGTAATCCCACATATTTGCCATGGCTAATCCATCCAACCTACACTTGGGACACTAAGGCACAATCTAGCGTGGCCAGTCCACCTAACCTGCACATATTTAGGCTTGAGTGGAAACCGGAGCATCTGGAAAAAACCCATGCAGACACGGGGAAAACATGCAAATTCCACAAAGTCATCCAAGATCAGAATTGAACCCCTAAGATGTGAAGCAGCAGTGCTAACCACTGTGCCACAATGCTACCTTGTCATTTAATGGAGACATAGGGCAAATTTACAAATTCCTGCTCTGGATACAGTTTGGTTTCTAAGGTTTAGTTCTAAGGAATCCCTGAAAAATATTTCTCAAGAAAAACCTCAAAAAGAGCCCAAAATAAAGTTATCTTGACCCCAGTCAAGCATCATCATGATTTTTAAAATTCTTATCCTTCTTTTCAAATCTCTGTGTTTTTACTCTTCCGTATCTCCAAAATCTCCTCCAACTCCATAACCATTCAAGATGCCTGCCTTCATCCAATAGGATATTTTGTTCATCACTAATTTTAATTTCTCCACCATTAGTGGTCATGCCTTTAGTTGCCTAGCCCCAAGATCTGGCATGCCCTCGATACACCCTTCTGTCTCTCCACTTGGCTTTCCTCTTTTAAGAACTCATTGACAGATATCTCTTTGACCAAGCTTTCAGTCATATGACCTAAGTGTTGGAATTTGACTGGCACGCCCATCCCAGAATCAGGATTGGCAAGACTCGCAGAATGGCATTCTCCCTTGGCCTCGGGCAGGATCTTATGAGATTTGGGCAGCAAGGTGTTAAAATTCCAGCAAATATCTCCATATGTAGCTTGGTGTCATAATTAGTTCTATATTGCTCTCATGAAGTGCCAGGGGATGTTTCAGTGTGTTAAAGGTGCAATAAAAGCATGTTTACTTGGCATGCTCCACTGTTGTCTTTAAGAACCTTTGGTCTGGCTGATGTGTATCAAACGAACGAATGGCAACACATTCTTGCTGCAGTAAGTTATGATCCAATTTGGCCAAGAAAGCTGAAACAAGTATTTGGTTTCTGATTTGTGCAAGCAATGGGACCTAATTCCAGTTTTGGGATGGACACCAGGGATGATTTCTGGGCACCAGAACGAGGAAGACATGGAACACACTTTCAGCATTGAACGAGTGCACAAAAACTACACTGGACTCTTCATTTTATTGAGTATGCTTGGTTCTTTAATTACATTAAAATATCTGCCTTCCTTTTCACAAGTCAAAATTCTGTGATAAGTTACAGAGCAAAATATTAATTAAATATAATAGTGACAATATTATTTCTCAAATACACTCATTAGGAAGGGACATTGCTGTCTGTGGCTTCCTTCCCATACTTAAACTGTTACTGTTTGGTTACATCACAGCTCAAGTTACATATACCGAGTGACGAAAGAAGTTTGCCAATAAAACTATTCTTATTGCTCATTTCCATTAAAGAAAACTAAACAAAAACATAATCTCTTTTCTGAATTGTATTGGATAGAGTAACTGTTGAATTAATATCAACAATTAGATTTCTAAAACTGTTTTGCTCCCCTTTTTTCTATATAGTAACCGTTGCATTATAGCAAGATGTCAGTCTGTGACTCATACAACACAAACCTCTTGAAGGACAGATAGACCTTTGATTGATCTTCCTGTATGAAGTTTCCTGAGATGCACCAAAACACATGGTGTGCATTATGAGGTTTCTGGTCCTCCAGGCTGTGTCAGCTGTTTGTTTAATAAGCCCATGTAGTATCTGCTCAAACACAGATGTTCCTTGCATCAAGGATCTTTTGTATTCATTATATAGAGGCTGTATTATTGCATACAGCATGACTGGGGTAAAACAATGAAATGAAAATGTAGACACAACTTTGTTTTAAGCAAATATTCATGGTTAGTAAAGGCTCAGTATTTATCTGCTCACTCGGTACTTGACACAGGGCTTGCAAATCTTTGTTTCTGCACTGAGTCGAGTAGTCATGCGGAGTCATCTCATTGAGTATATTTACTTTACTGGCTCAGCCTCCAGAATCATTTAATTTATCAATGCTGAAACCTCCGAGTTGCAGCAGCTTATTTCCATGTGAAACATTTAAAGTACTAATCCTTTGCTGCAGCAGAGAAATAGGGAGATTGTTACCTGTGCATTGTCTCTGGTGCTCATCATCTATGGGCATTTGTTTGACCCTTCTTGCAGTTATAGGACCTGCATCATATTTGCATTACTGTTAAAAAATTCCTGATTATGAAATTCCAGTTTATAGCTTGTACCAGCAGGTTTACCCTAATAATGGCAAGAGTCCAGTCAACCTGAAGAAAATTGAACATTTAGGTTTATGTTATTGTGCATTTCATTTTATATAGTGAGATTGGTATCTATAACATATAGATTGTAGCGTTGCATTTAAGTTTTAATAACCTTTATGCAAGCAAAAGAGTGGCAGAGTAATACAGAGCATTGCTATTATACATTTTGAGACCTGGCTTTGATTTCAATAATGTGAAAGTCACTCATTGTACTGTCAGCACCTTTGGTCAGTTTGGGCTGCAACCATTCCATTCAGCTCCCCCGCCAAGATTACCTTTAACTTAATGCTTTGTTTATCTGTCATCTAGAAGACTTGTTGGAGAAATGCTGATGTGAGAAGTTCTTGCGTTACCATGGGCTTGATTTTGAACCCATGCTGAGGTAGGGAGCAGAGGTGGGTGGATGACCATTAAAAAAGATCCATTCTGGTTCCAGACAGAGGCAGTTTCCAGTGTGATTTTCCAAAGCAGTGAATTAGTAACTAGAGAGCAGGCTTGTCATCCAATTAAGGATGGCAGCTAAGGGCCAATCAGATGTCTTCCAGCTTGGAAACAGGAGCAGAATACACTGGAAGGTCACTGAGAGAGACAGCACTTCAAAATGGAGGCATACTCTCTTTAAACATTTTGAACTTTAAATTTAAGAATGGCTTTTGCAGACTACCACAGTTGGATTGGGGGAGTCCTTCCACTGGGCGACCTAAGGCAGCTACTACACCTCAGTCCCAAATGTTAGCCAGATGGCCCCCTCTAGGCAGCTACTCATGTCCCCAGTGCCTTTGATAATCTGGAAAATCCCAATCTGCCTCCTTTAATTCAGCTGAAGTAATCACAATGAGATTGCTCAGCTACCTGCCATGTGCAGGTGAATAAACCTGTTGTCCCCCTCCCACACCCCACCCCCTAACTGCCTCTGCCTCTAGAGCCAGAATGGACCGTTTTCAGAGCAAATAATGAAAAGTAAACTGTAAACTCATTTAGCCATTATCATGCAGATGAGACACATTGACAAACCTACAAGCAGCATAGCATTTTGAATTTTAATGTAACTTGTTATGATGTCAAAAAACTCCAGTCAGAAAAAAAAAACTATAGAACATGATGGAACTTTGCCTGCCATGGGAATCGTAGTGAGTAGTGGCGCACCATGCAATGGTCCATTAACCTCTGGGGGAATTTCTGACCTTGGGGGCGAGCCCAGCCGAAAAATCCTGTCCCAAGTCTCAATGAGGTAAGACTTCTTTATTGCATTCAAAAAATTCTAATAAAACATCAAAATAATGATTTTTATCTCCTAATGGCCTGAAAGCCTGGCTATAATTTAATGAGAACCGCTGAGTGCAATTGCAGGAAACTTGCTGATCAGGCTTTGACCTTGGCAATTATTGTAGTGGCCATTTGGACAGATTGAATAGGTAATATGAGATTTGGATCTCCCATGAGTCACTCATTTAAGACAAATTTCCAGGATCTTTTAGGCCACGTATTTGATTTACAATTGTGAGAATAAATAGACACAATTACACAGTAAATTACAGACCTATTTTCTGCCTTTGTATGTTAATACAACTGCTGACATCGTTTGCTTAGCAAGTTGCTCTGTGGAGAGAGAGAGAGAGAGAGAGACAGTGAATCTAAACCTGTAAATTTTCCCTCTGTGTATATCATTTTTTGAAGGAGAAGGATGCATCCAAAGCTGAACAACCATAATTATACCAAGATTTGGGATTTTTCTTTACGACAAAAAGGCATCCCACTTTTACTCAATTCTATTTAAAATGATTAACTAAATCCATGTAAAATTGAAACTTCCAACAAAGTAAATCTCTGAAATGGACAGCTAACTGCAAAATGAATATAAGACAGGACTGCACAGGAAATAGTTTAACTCATTTTATTGAAGCGTACTTTGAAGGCCATAAATGTATGGTTTCTAAGTGTTTGTCATGATATTATAGATTTGTGGCCTGTGCAAGTTAAAATAGATAAAGTTGCATCATTTGTATTCTGCTGTCATTCATTCATAAATTATTATGTATGTTTCTTTGATCTTCATGTATTTTCTTATTCCAGTGACCATTTGGCACTTTGATTTTGATGTTAATGTTCATTCTAGCCATAAATGGACTTAAGACCTCGGTCATATTTTTTAATCTGGAATTAATTTGGAATCCTTATTGAAAGATTTACAGAACCAGCCAATCCCCACACATTTATAGAGCATCAGAGAACCGACTTGTGTGGTCAAAGATATTAATGTGTGCAAGTGATGCCACGTGAAAAAGGTATTATCTAATGTGTGAGCCCATTAAGGGATGCAGTTGTAACTTCTTCTAGTTGATCTTTTGGAAGTAGTGTTCATCTTACAGTTTTTCTTCCTCATTGCACATTACCAATGCTTTGTTGTGTGTGCAAATTTGACACCCATTGTTGTATTCTGAGTTCAGATACTACTGGCGTGTTTCTCTTAGACTGATGCTAAGACTATGTCTTAAGATGAGCCCATAGTGTGCTTTATCTGTGTCCTAACACTGTAAACTTACATAGTCTGTTAATGCAGTATCAGGGTGCACTTCTTTATTAGAAACAGCCAACTGGAAGTTGAGATGTTGCCACCAGAATAACTAAATAAGTTGTACTTATACCGTGAGTTCAGTGCAAGTGCTCAAAAGCAGGCGTAGAATAAAATGAGCAAATGCCAGCAATGAACTGCTAACATTTGCCTTGTAGATGTTACCAAGTTATCTCTATAAATTTTTAATTTATTTTCCTTCCAGCTTTTCCCCTTTTCTCTTCTGGAAAGATCACCAACACAGAGTGTAGAGAGTAGCCAGGTATGATTCCACAACTCTTAAATGAGCAAGTTATTTAGCTTAAAGACTTCACCTTTGAGTTCAAATAGATCTTCACTCAATAGGAGTGGTGATAACCTAATGGTATTATTGCTAGACTATTAATACAGAAACTCAGCTAATGTTCTGGGGATCTGGGTTTGAAATCCGCCACGGCAGATGGTGGAATTTGAGTTCAATAAAAAATATCTGGAATTAAGAGTCTACTGATGATGACCATTAAATCATTGTCAATCTGGTCCACTTATGTCCTTTACAGAAGGAAATCTGCCATCCTTAGCTAGCCTGACCAACATGTGACTTCAATGACACAACAATGTGGTTGACTCTTAACTGCCCCTCTGAAATGGCCGAGTAGGACAGTTAGGGATGGACAATAAATGCTGGCCAGCCAGTGACGCCCACGTCACATGAACAAACTTTTACAGTTGGAATTAGGAGCAAGAACCATAAATCACTCCCATCCTCCCTCCTAGAGGTCAACATCTATTGATATCGACGTTATAATCAGAAAACTTAACGCAGGCTGTGGATTGGACGAGGGACCATCCAAGTTATATGGCTCATTTCCACTTACTGGCCCATTGAGCAGTGTGAACCGATTAAATTGCATACAGATGTGCTCAGTGTAAAAGCCCTTGGAGTGTAATGTACAGACTGTGCATTTATAAATTGATCATCCTCACATATGGCTCAGTAAGTTTTCCTGAATTTAGCCAGTACATTATATTCTCAAAGTATGGATGAGTCATTTGATGATTATGGACACACATTTTACTCACAACAGGAAAATGCTTAGCAGTTCATTTCAGAAGTCTAGAAGAATAAACCTGTCCCAGGGAGATAATAAAAACTATTACAAAACAGTTTGAAACAATCTGTTAGACAGGCCAGCAGTCAAATGGCCAGAATCGCACTGTCCCAAATCACAGAGCTCACTGACCCCTGTAAAGCACTCAACCCTTTAACTGTTTGAGATGTCAATGGAAAACAGTCACCGATTGACTTTCTGTGCAAGATATGAGCTTCTAAATTTGAAGGAATATTCTCTCAAGAAAGAAGACCCTGATTCTTCAGAAAAGCTATATCAGGTAACATGGCCAAACCTAGGGGAGGTCACGATGAGGGAATAGGAAATGCTGACAGCCTTGGAGTCAGCCATCATTTTCAGATTAATAATGGCCTTAATTGTTCTCAAAGCTGTAAGTCACAAATGCAACCATTTTGAAAAAGATAGCGAATCCCACAGCTACAATCTTATTAGGTCAGCTCCCTTCAATTCCACAACCAAATGTGACTATCCCATGGTTCCTGTTTGGAAGAAAGATTTTCTTTTTGTCCTTTTTGAACAAAGGACACACTAAATACATCCTTTGACTCTTGGACCTTTTATGTTTCTTGTACAGTAATGTAATTATCAGATACCAAAGTTGTTCACATATTCTGTCAGAGGTATGGTTGTGTTTGGCTAAATACAGCCATGCTTTGTGGCATGGAATGCTGAATCATCATGCCCAGGTGTAGATTATAACAAGAGATATTGCCAGGATGAAGCATAGTATTTTATCCATTCAATTATTGCTGATTTAGTGAGTAAACAGAGCAGATAGCTTGGAACTGAATAAGGCAGATCCGACAGTGGCACATTAGATTCCTTCTTTATACTGTGGTTATTAATGGCTGTCAGGATACATTAACACCCTATTACTTTGAGATGAGGAAGAGAAAGACCTTGCTGTTGTTTTTGGTTAATACCATTACCTCTAGTGTCCCTCAAGGTTCTAATCATGGATGAATTCTATTTCTCATCTGTGTGCTGCACCTTGGCAACATTATTCAAACGTACATTGCTAGTTTTCAATGGATGAAGCTGTATCTCACCATCACCTCTCATGAATCCTGCACTGATACTGAGTTATCAAACTGTTCATCCAATGAGAACAAATTTCTTCTAATTGGGAAAGATTGAAGTCACGGTTCCAAACTCCATTTGCCAGCTAGCGGACTCCCTCTGACTCCCCAACAACTGCCTGAGTTTAAGCCAATCTGTTTGCAATCTCATCTGAGTTCCTGACCTCCTATTCTTATCACCAGCAACATTGCCTATTTGCACCTCTGTTACATCACCCGACTTAGCCCCTGTCTTATCTCATTTGCTGCTGAAATCCTCATTGATGTCTTTATTATCTTCAGACTTGACTATTCCAATGAACTCTGGAATTGTCACACGCTGAAGTATTGAAGGACATTCAGCACCTATGGATCTCTCCCGTAACATGAATTATCATGCTCAGATGTAGAGATGAAAGTATAAGAAAAAATATTTTCAGACTAAGCACAATATTTTAGCTATTATGTTATAGGGTCACGTTTACTCATTGATCCTGCAGTGTCCACTGTTGGTTTTCAGTGAAAATCTAAGGAGAACGCCAAACACATAATATGTACAAGGCGTTTTGTGTGTTGTATTTTTTTGAGGAGATAATTCCTGTGACCTGCAGATTATTTCTATCAAGTATGAATTGATAACAAAGGGATTAAAACGTAGTACTTTCACCAGTAGAATAAAGAGGTAAACTGGAAATTATTTTGATATGAAAGGTTGGATAAGCATTTGAAAAGAGACAATACAATAAGGTGCAGATGAAGGGTGTGGATGGGATGAGGGTGGGTAGCATCCAGGCAGAGTGAACCTAAGAGCCTCCTTATCTGCTGTAACTTATATGATTCTGTTATCAATAAGATGTTATAGATTTGCTGATGGGGTCAGAAATAGCCATGGGACCTATTTGAAAATTGTATTCCTAAAGGGTGCCTCTATATCCAAATACCTCCTGCACAAATTGAGGACAGACAGCAGAATCAGGAACTTGCTCACATTTAACTAACAGCCTGTTTAGCTCTGAGGAGTTTGTTACCGAGCTGGGGATGTTGGAACTCCCATTTTCAATTTGGAACCTGAACAATGTGGTATACTTTAGTGCACAGCTGTTGGGCTTAATATGGGGTATTTTCTTATATAAGGTAAGAAATTTCAATGCCCGGATTTCTTGTGCCAGATTTTGCATATTGGGCAGAATGTTCCCACCCTGCTTGCCACAGGAATGGTAGCGGATAATGCAAAGGACCATTGACCTTGGATGGGATTTTCCAGTCTTGGGGGCAAGCGTGGCTGGAAAATCCCACCATTATCTTTCACTGACTCTTGGCCACTTCCATGAGCTTTGATGCTGTTGGCCCTCTGAGATGCTGCCTGCTTTCTTTAGCAAGGCAGTGGCATGCCCCATCATGGCTGCCACTTGCCTCAGCTACTTGCTCTCTATAGGCAACTCCTGCATCCTGTTAATGGTCAGCACAACTAATTGGGCACTGAGCTTGCCTCCAGTCAGAAGGAGTTAAGTCATTTATATTTAAAGATAGTGTGCCACATGAACAACACAGATGTGGTGTGGGGACCCAGAAATGATCTGGGTACCAGGTTCTGGACCCCAAATTGAAAATCAAACCCTATTTATTGCCATAGTAAATTATAGTGCCCATAGCTATTCCAGCTAAGATCATTCAGCTTGGATACAGAGCAGTCAAAACAGGGATCTCAGCCTGTATGTTTCAGTTGCACACCTGCAGCATATTTACCAATTGGACTATTGGAATTCCCTCAAATAATGTTCAACTGTAGCAGCCTTCTCACTTCATACAGCATGGCAATTTTTCACAGATGGGAACATGGGAAAAAGAATAACCCATATGCACTCACACAAAACAACTGATAGATAAATTCCAGATGTTCACAGGTCATACACGTGTGTCTTTGTCTTTACCTAATACTATGATCTCAATGCCTCTTATTCTATGTGTAAGCTGCAAAATATTTTCCCACTAAAGCCAAATCAAGTCCTGCAAGGCCAAAGATTGGAAGGCTCACTCTTTATATTTTTCTCTCAAGGTACAAGAGTGTTGACAGCTTCTGTACGAATAAGAATTTACATCAACGTTTACACGCATTGCATGACTTATCAGAAGCTGTAGGTTGACATTTCGAAGAACGTTATGCTCTACCATTCTATTGTCCTTTAGTCTTAATCCTGGGCTGTGTTTGTAATTTAATTCCAGCCTAAATCCTGAGGCCTCACAGTGTTTGCTTTGTGTCGATAGAGACTCAACAATATGAGAGAATACAACATGTGCTCTTCAGGGTTAGTTTCATATGGATTACAGATCAATGTGTCTCACCATTTTACACAATCTCCTAAATCTAAAGAAAAATTAGTTTCAGTTTCCACAAGAATACCTAACATCATGAGGGCTGATTTTTCCTGCAGTGTACAAATTGATTACTGAGATCAGAGCATGTTATGACTCAGCAAAATTATTCCAATTTCAAGATATCTTTCTCATTGAAGAATTATAAGTCCACCAAAGTATCTTCATGTCAGACATGTTCACTATGTATCTAGGTATCAGGTTACATTTGGATTTATTTTTAAATCAGATCTGTACCTCTGTGTTTTTAATTAAATTGTAAAATTAGTAAGAGTGATTGCTTTTGAACTTTTCTGACCCTGATCTTGACCCTGCTAGATTTTTTGAAAGGCAAAGCTCAGCTGGAGAAGTTCTGAAGCACGAAGCACTATCAAGGGGTGGTATGGTGGTGCAGTGGTTAGCATTGCTGTCTCACAGCTCCAAGTACCTGGGTTCAAATCCGACCTTCAATGACTGTATGGAGTTTGCACATTTTCCCCATGTCTGCGTGGGTTTCCTCCGGGAGCTCTGGATTCCTACCACTGTCCAAAGATGAGCAAATAGGTGGATTGGCCATGCTAAATTGCCCGTTAGTGTCAGGGAGATTGACAGGGTCAATTCATAGGGTTTTGGGAATAGGGCCTAAGTGGGATTGTTGTCAGTGCCAATGGTCTCTTTCTGCACTGTTGGGATGCTGCAATACTGATTCATTTAACATGTGCCATCTCAACATTTAACATGAATGAACAATCTTAAGGTTCAGTTTTTCTCCCCTCCTCTATCTGGAGATTATACTATAGCTAACGCTCAGTGTGCCAAGCTGTAGAGCATTGTTGAGCCTTGTGCATTGAATACCGCAGACCATTCAAAGCAGCAAACTGTAGATCAGTGATTGTAGAATTTGGCTTTGATTTCAGATTGTAAATGTTGAACATGCCATAAAAAGTGTACTCTAAGGTAGATTTTCGCAGGTCTCAAACTCAGAGGCCCAGGCTGCTACATCTGATTTTGCTTTCCCATTACCATGAACATTCGCAGTAGAAAGACAAGTAATGGAGTTAAAAATTATGGCTGCTGCTTGGCTTCCTGCTCCCATCTATCATTGTTATACATATTTATGGTGATTTGGTGTTAATGGGGTTCTGGGGTTGAAGTTTTGTGGAGGAGGCAGGCAGGTCACGGAGGGGTTATCAATGGTGCTAAACATTGTGCAGTCATCAGTGGACATTTCCACTATTGACCTTATGATGGAGCGAAGGGCACTGAGTTCAGATATTCCTGTTGAGTCACACACCCTACCCATTTTAAATGAATGGAGAAAATGGGATCTGTTGGAAATATCTGCCAATAGTGGAAATCCTGACCATAATGTTCGAAACAGTATTTTCTTCATTTCTGAATTCTGAATAGCGTATTTCCCAATGGGAGAAATATGCTAATGCATCTCGACACCTACACAATGCGGATCAATGTAATGGTTACCTTTGCAGGATTCATCTCTTTAATCAATCTCTACACAAAACACATACTTCAATTTAGAATATGACATTGAACTGTTGAAACTGAAAGAACAGAGTATTTTTTGTAATTGGAAACCTGTCAATTAAAGAATTTCAGGTGCAGAATCATAGAATCCTGCAGTGCAGAAAGAAGGAGGCCCATCAAGTCCGCACTGATCATAATCCTACCCAGGCCCTATCCCCATAACACCATGCATTTACCCTAACTAGTCACATTGATTGTCCCCTAAGGGACAATTTAGCATGGCCAATCCACCTGACCTGCACATCTTTGGGCTGTGAAAGGAAAGGAGATCAGTTGGAAGAAACCCACGCAGATACACGGAGAACATGCAAACTCCACATAGACAGTGGCTCATACCGGAAATTGAACCTGGGTCCTTGGCGCTGTGAGGCAGCAGTGAGCAGAAGACTTTCTTTTTGATTCTCCACTTGACATTGGTGTTTGCCCATGCTTCACGATTTCTGAGGTGCTATGAGCAGTATATAGTTATGGATGGGGCCAGATTCCACAAAGATTGTGGCGGGTGAGACAGGTTTGAACTGCTCAGCCTTGCAGTAGAGCTGGCAAGTAAGAGACTGCTGTACGTAGGGGCTAACTTACACCCTTACTTACCCAGTGGCAGCAAAAGATGTCAGAAACTGCAATAGGGGCGGGAATCCCAGCCTGCCATATTCCAATGCCTCATGAATCTACGTGCCTCAGTGATAAATCTGGGTTAAGATGTCTAATTGCTATTTTGGGGTGTTATGAGGAGATTTTTTCCAAAAAAAAGCCCATACATCTATCCAGAAAAAGGGCTGAGTTTTTACTTACTATGCCTATTGGGAGCAGTGGGTGGGGGTGTAGGGTGGAGTGGAGTATTCTGAAAGTTATCAGGAACCCAGAAAAAACGATATTCTTGCATGCATGGAGTTTGAACATCACCGCATGTGTATGAGTTGTCACAGTCAGTCCCTTGCCCAGAAGGAGAGTCTTGGTGTTTCTCTAGGCATATTGAGCACTGTAAGTGATTTCTGCAAGCTACCGATCTTCAGATAGGCCTTGGGGAAGAGGGGAAGTGAGAGAGACTCAGAAATGATGATCGACATGAATCGGAAATCCCCAAGGTAGCCCACAAGTGTGTGATTGCTTGAAGAAAGAGAAACAAATAAATGCAATACTTTGCTGAACATGAAGAAAATCCTTCCTGTCGCAATATTACTTGCTCTATCTATTTGGGTGGTGGTGCCATAACTTCCATATCCATTATGATTGCTGACACATAAATCTGCCCGTAAGAAAGAGCAATGCTAATATAGTTTGGTTCATGCTTACATTTGTTATTTTGATGGCCACACAAGTCCTGGTTTCAAACATCACTCTTTTTCTACAGAACTCTTTATTGTCAGTTAATTCCCCGTTGTTGGCCCTGGTCAGAACTTCTCTATATTTGTTGAGGTGTAGGATCCCATGACCCAAATTGCCCAACTTCATTCAGTTTGAGAAGAGTTTGAGGCAGTTTCGCTGCAGTGAAATGTATTTTTCAGGTAATGTCAAAATTTGGTGTGAAAAGTGATGTAGGTTGTAAGGAAAATGGGAATCAGAGGAAGAGAGATGAGCAAAGAAGTGAGGCTGCA
Source organism: Sphyrna mokarran (assembly GCA_024679065.1). Lineage (NCBI taxonomy): Eukaryota > Metazoa > Chordata > Chondrichthyes > Carcharhiniformes > Carcharhinidae > Sphyrna > Sphyrna mokarran. The sequence continues at coordinate 40,419,131 of JAGIQG010000009.1, forward strand.
AAGAGTCTTAATGGTTCTTTCTCATTGTAGAATGGGTAAGAAATGAAAGAATAAGAAAGGCTAAATCAGAAAACTATAACTCCAGCACTTTGATGAAATTGAAAAACAATAAAAAATGATTGAAATAGAAAGAGAAAGGTGGAGCTTTGCTCTTTCATTTTAGCCAAAAGAAAAATCAAATCATGCTTCTCAATAAGGAGCTTTGTTTGCATCCGGTTAAAACCAGCCCAAAGAAAAGAGCAAAAAGAGCACATGCAATGAGCTGTTATACTTGCTTATTACTGTTAGAGTCTCATTACTATTCGAAAGAGTTTATTTGTGTTCAAACCACCTCTGGATGGGATGAACACAATCACAACTTACAGCACAGACAGAGAAAGCATGAAATCCTCCTCTCACTCTCATTCCTTCGGTGCACCTGCAAAGGTTTTAAAAAAAGGTTTCGTGATTTCATCCTCGGTTGTTATTTTAGCTCTTTGATAACAATACCCTGTCGTGTTAATCAGGTTCTAGAACATTCTTTAAAAGAAACAAAATAGAAAATGCATTAACAGCTGCTTCTATTCCTTATTCTCCCCCTTCGGACATTTCCAGTTTCTTGCAAACACCACAATTCCAATTTGCTGTGACTGGTTCTTGAGCCAACATTCATTCATTTTCCAATTACTGTCCTTTCCCCCTCGCCTTCCCCTCCCCCACCCCTTCCCCCTCCTGTCCCACCCTCTTGCTACCAGTACTGCGGTTGGCTTTCTGAAATCACAATAAATATCTCGTTCAAACAACCAAGGATTACAGCATTGAAAGCCGGCTTGTGTTGGTGTGGAGTGAATGTGACAGCAAGGAGTTTATTAATTACATTTCCTATTTCCAATGGGAGAAGCTATGTCAGATCACTGAATGTCAGTGGTTGCAATTACTGCTGAGGCCTTGCACACAACAATGTGGTTAATGCCACAATGTCAATAAACCTGTGGAGTTTAATTAAGTCTCCATGGGTGTACCCCAGCTATTTTTGCCTTTTGTCAGAATCCTGTTGACATAAATTGGAATTAAGATGTACTTTTCAATGCTTTTTTAACAGAGACTGCAAAAAAAAATGCTGCGTTACTTTGTCTTTCCCCTTGCTTTATAGATCTTTTCTACTAAATATGCTCATAAGGGACTCAAACAAACCTGCATGTTAGGTTCTGTTAGGGTGTAAGCTTCTCTTAAAACTTTTTATTTTTAGAATTTTGTATTGCTTTGCAACAGCTACAGCACAAGTAAAAATACTAACAAAGAGAAAAAGAGATACAAAAATCTCACCTCATACAACAATATATAAACATCAATAAGAAAGCAAAGAGTTCAGAACCTGGGGTAAAAAATTAAGCTGATCACAAAGTGTATGCATACAATGCACAAGTTACAATGAAAGGTTTTCTTAGATTATTATATCCCTTGTAGTTGCTGGAGTTCAGGAAATCACTGCAAATACTAATCCGCAACTGGGGTGAACCAGTTTTCAGATACGCTTTAGAACCTTTATATGTACTGGTGTTGTAGAGAAGCAAAGGAAAATCCTGAGGTGAATTGGAAGCCACTGAGTATGCTGTAAATTATGGACACTTTTATAAACGGCATCATAGAAAAATCCAATAAACTGTACGGAAGCATTTTGAGCAGTGTGACTTTAGGACTAAACCTACCTATTGAAACTATATTTACGAAGGCATTGGAACCAGAAGAGCAAGTGCACTGGAATTTGCACAAAGAAAAATTTTAATGAGTGAGTTCTTGAAAACCTTAATTTATTGTTGTGTTTTCAAGAGTTTCTATCCACGTTCACAGTATGCTTTCAGAAGGCATTCTGTATTCTCCTTATTTTGTACTGGCAGTCATCATTTATTGATGGGGTCTAGGATTTTGGGAACAGTATGTTAATTTGTACAATACGTACGATTTCTGAGGAATATATCCTTATCCAGAGGTTCAAGATATATCCTTATCCAGAGTATTCCAGGATTTGTGAGGAATATATTTTTACTCCAGGATTTGTGAGGACACAAATAGGGGAGAATGTGCAAACTCCACACAGACAGTGACCCAAGCTGGGAACTGGACCCATCTCCCTGGTGCTGTGAAGCAGCAGTGCTAACCACTGTGCCACCATGCCACCAGTTTGTAAGGACTGTATGAGTACTCTAGGATTTTGTGAAGCGCTTGAACTAATTTTCAGGGCCCATAAATGAGTATTTGGTGGGCAACACCTTTGTGTAAAGCTTCAATGTTTCTGAGTTTTACATTCCTGTTCTAATTTCTGTTTTCTAAAAGTAAGAAAAGAGAATGGGAATGTTACTGCCGTGTGCTATTTGTTGTTTTAAAGACCTGTTGCTTGTAAGTGCAGGAAATAATTATTAACCATGGGTTTGGAATGGAAAACAGTGAGAAATGTTGTCCATTCAAATTGTTCAGAACAGCCATGTATTCAGAGTAAAAGAGACAAGTGAAAATCCTTCAGTTATTTTAGCTAGTCTGACATTTTTACAGATAATAATGCATGTCAGGCACTGACTGTTCTCATTGTTTGCTTAAACATGATAATAAGCTGTCATCAACTGTTTGGATGATTTCAGTAACAGCATAGATCATAGGAAAAGTGCTGAGACAAGTGAACAGGAGTAAGCTATCCTGCTGCTGCCTGCTAGGCACATCTCACTACAATAAATGTGAGGGTCCTACTTGACGCAATTGCCTTTCACCTCTGGGGCCTGGGTTTTGAATTTACTGTAAGTTGATGGGATCAATGTTGACAGCTCGCTGGCTATACCTTCCTATGCGGCATGAGTGTGGATTGCTCCCATCTAATTGCTGGATGGATCATGACTCCATAATTCTAAGCTACTCATAATTCAGCCATCTCCCTGGCACCCAAGCATCACCGTCCTTGATTGACCAAAATGAATGATGTCACAAAATAATCTGATTTGATTTATTCTCATAGGTACTGAGATATTGTGAAAAGTATTATTTCTTGCGCACTATACAGTCAAAACATACCATTCATGAAGTGCATAGGGGAAAAGGAAAAGGATAGCGTGCAGAATGTAGCAGGTAGGGTGAAGAAAAAGATCATCTTAATATATGATAGGACCATGTTCTTGCATCAGTTGGTATGTGTTATCAGACTTTTGTATCTTTTTTCCAATGGAAGAGAATAGAAGAGAGTACAGTTGGATGCATCGATTCCTTGATTATGCTGCTGCTTTCCCCAAGCAGTGGGAAGGGTAGATGGATAACAAATATGAGTCTCACATTCTGCACTCCCTATGCTTACTCTGCTCACTCAGTGCACACATTGGCATGTTAGGGGCAGCCTTTGCTTGGTATCAATATTGATTGACTATTTTACCATGGGGTGCCTCACAGTTAAGCCTTTTTGTTCTCATCAGTTGTGCACTTTTCAGAAGGGACCTCTGGTCATTCTGTTTGTCTCCTTTCCTGGAGCAGGATCGCTGAGGCCAATTGTTGTATGTCTATTGCCAACCCAGTTGAGGTTAGCAAATGCAGCACGGATGTTGTGATCAGGGTGGCTCGTTACCATGCTGGTGCAGTGGCACATCTCGAGCACAATTAGAGAAGCAGACCATTACGGAGCCAGAATGCAAATCTGTCGGATACAATCATGGATACTTGGGATTTCTGTTCACAACCTACATTTGCAGGGAATTGAAAAGGTCTGAGGTGCCAAGGGCAGGACTGAAATATCCCAGTCCATATTTTATTGGCTTTGTAAGAAGTCAACCACTAGGGCAGGCCAGCCCATGTGTATGGATGCCTGGATAAATAGGGAAAATTGACGGGAGGAAGGGCATCTGGCTGTGAAACCACCTGCCAAATCCAACATATGATGCTTTATATGAGCTGCTATTGGGATGACCCACATAATGTGGGAGAAACTAAAATAGAAAGAACATAAATGTACAAAAACAGGTAAAAAGCTGAAAATGGAAAACAAATGCACTCGGTAGGTCATTTCCTATACTTGAAGAAAACAGAATGAACAATTCTGATCATTCTGATCTTATCATTAAAAATATTAAAATATGTCTATCTATTAAAGGTGCGGTGCCCAGTCAGAAAGTAATGTTGGCTCCACCAATGAGTTATTCTATTGTTGAGCTCAATTTGAGTTCTGGGAGCTGGTAGTTTGGATTTCGAGGCATTGCAATTAGTTACTCCTGTTGAAAAATGAAACAATCATAACAATTTGCATTGATGTAGCACCTTTAATGTACTAAAAGGTCCAAGGCATGTTACTTGTGTTATCAAGCAAAGACTATATGCGGGGCCATTTAACCAGATGACCAAAAGCTTGGCCAAAGAAATAGACTTTAAGCAGTTTTGTAAAGGAGAAAAGAGAATTAGAAAGGCAGAAAAATATAGGCAGCAGATTCCAGAACATAGGGCCTAGGCAGCTGGAGGCAAGGTTACTAATGGGAATGTCCATCAGGCCAGAATTGGAGGAGAACAGAGAATTTAGAAGGCTGTAATAGTGGAGAAGATCACACAGCAAATGAATTCATTGAGGAATTTGAAAGCAAAGATGTGAATTTTAACATCATTGCTTTACTTTTTTGGGAGTCAATGGAGGCCAGGAAACACATGGGAGATAGGTGAATAAAACAATGCAGGACACGGGCATCCGAGTTTTGAGTGGCCTCGGGCTTTCAGAGGGTACATTGTTGGAAGCCAGTGAGAAAAGCATTGGAATCATCAAGTCTAGCGGTAGCTAAGGCATGATTGAGGGCTTCAATACAGATCAGCTGAGACTAAGCTTTGTTATCGAGTTAGAAACAAATGGTCTGATGATGTGGATGTGGTAAAAAAGATCATTTTGGGATTAAATATGATAGTAAGGTTCAGCAGTTTCCAGGGAGAAGAATGGATTCAGCGACAAGGAAACTGTTTTTATGACAGGGACCAAAGACAATGGAAGGAATTTTCCCATCCCACCTGCCATGGGTACTATAGTAGGTGGGAATCGACTGTGCAAAGGTCCGCTGACTTAGGGCAAGATTTTCTGGTTCTGGGGTGAGTGTGGCTGGAAAATCCTGCCCAATGGCTTCAGCCTTCCTACTATGATCAGGGCAAGTGATCACCTTCAGGAGTTAAGATATTGGCATATGTTAGCATTTTGCCTATTACGTTAGTGTATAAACTGCTGTTAATCTAGATATTTGTCATTATTTGCTTTATGCAGATGGGAATTTTAAAACTTGAAAAAAAAATGTACAAAATGTATAAACAATCTGTATCCAGCAAAGTTCATGTGTTATAAAGGTAACAAAATATGTGTAAGTTAAACTTGATCATAAATGTGGCTAAAGAAAACTTAGTGCCAATGTTTAAATAGTCTTATAGCCAATGAATGTGTACCTTCAGGTTTTCACATAATTTATACATTTTTAATAAGATCTTATTTTCTAACTATTAATGCTCATTACTGTTACTGGTGTCATTAAAAAAGTTGACCACATTCTTTATTAAAGGCAAGTCACTTGGCATACCTACAAAGAAGCATCTGTAAGTTGGACCAGTCGGTAAAAGGTGTTCATTTTTTATTGCATTTGACAAAATATCTCTTTATTTATCCAACTAGGAAATGAAAATACTACCAAAAGCAAGTATTCCTAATAATGACTATGCAGAAATGGGCTGCAAATGGTTTTCTAGGGATCTGAAAATGACATTCATTGAAAAGTGGAAAGCAGTTTTACAGTGAGGTCTATGTTCCAGAGGAAACTTTCAGGAAGAAATTGGTATGGCCACTAACACCACAAATTCAGGTCATAACAAGTCTGCAGATGAAGGTCAATTACTTGGGCTGGCCTAGCTTTCTCTCTTACGCGCAAATTCACATGCCACCACCACCACCCCTCTGAACTTCAAAAAATGTGGAGTCAGCAAAATAACATTTAACTTCACAGTTTCTTCAAAATATGTATCAACCTATGGTTTTGAAGTTGCATTTGGTGACATTAGCAGGTTAACACTAATTTCTTTCATGCCTGCTGTTCACCATTTTAATGCTGATATTGATATGCTGATTTTAAGTAGAGTCAGCCTTCCACGAAATAGTGGACTTCTCGAAAAACTTGTTTGTGTTTGTCTGTTTAAAATTAGCGACAGTACTTTCTATTTGTCTCTTCAAACCAAACATCAAGTATTCTTTCTACGTTGTTCAGTTTTTCTACTTCAAGAATATAATGGTCAAGATTTTTCTGGAGTGGAGCATCTTGCGATGTGCCTTAGACTTGTCCATTATCCTTAAGCTGGAAAATGTTTTGCCCTATTACTTGCTGGAAATGAGCTGATAATGGCCTGGTGAGGTCAATGGGACATCTGGGACCTTGGCAAACAACGGGAACAGAAGTCCCAGGCAGGATGGGACTGAAAAGTTCCCTCGAAGCATTGTGAAAGAAATAGGGTGAAATGGAAGTCAAACTGAGGACACAGAGAGAAATATAGAGATGGAGAGATTAACTTAGAAAAAAATGAAGAGGCAAATGGGAAAATTAAGAACGTAATGTAAATTTAAATTTTTTGGAATCTCTAACAATTTAGCAACTGTAGGAAAGCAGTTCCACAGATTAAATTGTTCACTTTCTGGGCTAGAGAGATATTAGTGGCATGGTAGCGAGATAACTTCATCATGAAACATATACTATTATGCGGTAGCCTTAATTTCCGACAATTGGCGGGCGGGATCCCGTGAAGGAGAGAGTGAGGGAGTAATAGTGATGATGAAGGAAGTTGGGGGAGGGGGGTGTTGTGAGGGGTAGATGCCAGGGAAGGCAGGAAGGCTGGGAAGGGAGAAGGCCGCAGGTAGCTCTGTGATGAAGGGGCTGGAGGGGAGAGGCATTCATATTTATTTCTATAATTGGGCGCCATTTATTTCTGTGGAGCCAGTTCCCAACTCTAAGAGTTTCCACCCAGCAAAGTGACAGCACAAACCCTGCCTACTCGGTTGTTTTTGGTGTTAAAGAGATAGCAGTACAGTCGTCTGGGAGACAAGTTTCTTTCACAAAGTTCGCCGGTCACGAGTCTCTTAGGTGCTTTTTTTTTTAGAGCAATCAGCTCAAGAGCAATTTCCAGTCAATTGGTTCCATGCCAATTTGCTCACCTGAATCACACTTTGGCTGGAACTTTACCAGTAGCTCCATCCTGATTCCAAGGGTGGGCGTGGCTCTACGAACGACATTCTCCTTTCGCCTTGAGAAGGATCGTATGAACCTTGGGTGTATCTGCCAGTAAAATTCCACCCTTTGTCAAATTCTCATAACACTACACCCTATTAGTTTGATTGACAGTAAACGTGCAACTCAGAAACTTTATTCATCTCACGGCAAGGTTGAGGGTGAGTTGCTGTTTTCATGATGTTAATGGTGGATTTGTGCAAATGATCCAGCAAGTTATGACAATCCTTCATTCACAGGGTATGTCATTGACATTTGGATGATTTACATATTAAGCTCACTTTTATTTTGGCAGCAAAACCTGGGCCTCAATCATTACTGAGGTGCACTTTCATAAATGCTTTTTATTCTCTGGTTCCTGAACACTATCTTCATTCTTTATGTCTGAGTTCAATGAATGAAACTGGCCTAATTCACTATGATGGCAATCACATCTACTTTATGAAATTTCCACTGGAAAGAGCTCTCGAGTGAGGTGCCAGACAGATTTTCTTTTCTCCTCTTATGAGCCCAGGAACACTGTGGAAAATTGTAGCACTACTGGGTGCTACCCTGCCCGGAACCTGCTTATTTAGCAAAGAGTAATCTGGGAACTTCCTTTACTGTACGACTCAGTGTCACACTGGATAATAAATTAAATACCCCAAGCCGTGGGGAAATGGGGGCTTTCCTCTAACTCCTCTGATCCACCTTTTCAGGGGCAGGAGAGATGGTAAAAATAATAGTACTCGGTACAGTTGAAGGGGTGACGTTGATCCAGTGATATTTTCCATTATGTGAGTGTTCTGAGTGTTGTCTTATGGTACCTTTGTAATAAAACACATTATTTGGAAATGAAGACTCTCAAATCCTGCTCTGCTTTGAACCAGCAGGCTGCAGATGGAACAATGGTGATACGAGTTGACTTCAGAGCCTTGGGGTTATTTAGGAGTAAGAGGGTTCTCAATTCTGAAATACATTTGTGCTGAAATAAAGTGACAGACATGCTTACAGTGATTCACATATAAGGCATGGGCAGCCTGACAGCATCAGTGCATGCCAAGAGATGTGTCCCAGTGAGGAGCTTCATGGCGGGGGTGGGGGGGGGAGACGTTAATGCTGTTGTGCTTGTGGGTCAGGAATGGTTGTATGAACAGAGGATATCAGGTGCCAGCGATGGCTGTTGCGAGGAGAGGGGTGGAGGCATGGGTGCCAGCTCCAGCTGGGGGAGGCGGGGTGCTGGTGAAAAGATTAATGATCGTGTGGGTGGCGATGGAAAACGGGCTGATGGTCACGGGGCAGTGGTGGGGAGGGAGTTGTGGGGGGTGCTGGTTAGAGTGAACACTGGCTCCGATCAGGGTTGGGAAGAGGAGCCTTTCAGGCCTCAGTAGTGGGGTGAAGAAAAAAATCCAACCAGTATCTTTGGAGAAAAGCATGCCAGTTTTCTCGCTGGGAGCAACTGCCATTTTTGGTAAGATTTTGCTCCATGAGTTTGAGGTGAACTGAGCAAAGATTCCGAGTCCAAATAAACAGCCACATAATATGCTTTCAGCCTATGCTGCCGTTTAGCTTGTGTGACTTTCTGTGGGACCGCACCCAATCTTCACTCAATGTCACTCCCACCTAACATTGCAGGCATCAGCACTTCTCTTCCAGTGTAATATCTTTAGCACATGCCCACAACGTGCTCTCCTTTGCACAGCATGTTGCAACACCAGTGAAATGAGGTTTGATTTATTTCCTTTATTTAGCTTTAGTGGAGAATATTAAACTTTAACACTCCCATTTGTGTCATGTAAGCCAGTCTCACCTCTCTCCAGATGTAACTGGTTGTCATCTGGAAAATCTCTTACATGGGCATTTGCTATTATGTTAATGGTTCTATCTTGGCTCCAAGTGCTTTTTCCCTTCCACTTGTAATGTCGTTCGTCTGAAAATGTATTCCTCTCAAAAGGACGCAATCCGTCACTAGTTGTATTGCAAATTGTTTTAGTTTTATCTGGCCACCCATGTGCTATTAGCTCTCAGCATTTGAATAAAGCAGAAATGGAGATGATCATATTATGCTACAAGATCGCTATGACTATATATTTAGGGTTTAGGATTTTTTTTAAATATAAAGCTGAACTTTGTATTAATTAAAATTGGTTTTGCATAATTTATTTTCTTACCTATTCTCAACTCCTTTAAACAGCTATTCTTTGTGTTTGAGTCAGGAGGCGTCAGCAGGACATTCAACCACAAGAGCATCATCACTGAGCAAAGGCAGTTTCAGGCAAATGTAAAGTCCATGCACCTTCATGGGTAGGACAGCGGAGACTCTTACTCAGTTAGTCAAATGTGTCACCCAGAGATGCACCTCTGGAATCCACGGTCCGCAATTAAATACACAAGAATTTGGAAATGTTTGGGTTGCTCATGGGCTGTTGGTATGAATTTCTTAAAGGCACAGTTCCCTGGCTGTCTGCTTCCAATTTCCTCAGAGATCAACTGCTTTTTGTTGAGGGTGGAATGGGAAGTGGTAGAAGGGCAGGGGGAGAATGTTGGTGAGTGCAGTCAGTGACTAAACATCATCAATTTATAATTATTAGAGTCTTGAAAGAATTTAGGAGAACTTGTGCCCTCAGAAGGTTGTTGGATCATGGAATATTTCGGACAAGCAGAGATTATTTTAATGTTTACAAGAAAATTAGATCAACGTTTGAACAGAAGGCAACAGAGGGATTTGGAAGGAGAGTAAGATAGTGCAATTTTTGATGACTGGCAATGAACTACTTCAGATATAATGGGCCAGTTGTTCTCTTTCTATGCCCTTAACTTCAATCTTAACATCAGTTACTTTGTAGCATAATATCCACTTTGATCTGTATTTATAAAGTGCATTCTGTCAGAGTTGAGAAATAAGTCCTGACGCATTCCCTACACCTACCCATTGGACTTGAAACTCTTGGACGATAATCACCTACATTGTTCTACCATCAGTAACTCCTTCTCTCAGACTATCCAGTGCTCTGGCAGGGATTTTGGGATGCACCTAGCTGATGATTACATGAGGCTGTCCAAACTTATTGTCCATCTTGATAGAAAATGGTTTTTAAAATATTCTTGAACAGGAATAATTTCTTGGAATTGCTGCATTCAAAACATAACTTCATCAAGAATTAAGTATTGAAATGATTGAACTTTATTTAACAAAGAACTTCATTAGTTTATATTATTTATAGAGTAGAAACAAACATTTTTAAGAAATAAATAAGAGTAAACATCAATATTTGAGGGAAGTGAATGGGGGTTTCATTTCCTCTTTATACAATTTTTGCTGTACTGGCTAACTGTCTGCATTTAAACTTTGTCTGCACTTTAATACTGTGTATTAATGCTGTAATATATTTAACATCATTTAATGCCAGAATATTTTAAATAGCTGAATGTTTAACTAAAATGTAGCAAGTTGTGCTGAAAATAATACAAAAGGAATTGAATCCATTATGTGATACCATAAGTATTAGTAACACACAGAACCAAGCTGAGCAAAAGCTGGTTTCTTGTTATTTACTTATAAGATGCATTTTTATTTTTACTAATTGAATGCAGGAACAATTGAAACTTACTGGAAGCAGTCTACATGGCCAGTACAAGCCAAGTCACTCAGCTAAATCCACTTATTTGCTCAGTGGCCACCTTGACTTTGTAATCCGCAGCTCCAAATGGAACAAACTAGTTTATTTAGAAGTATGATGTTCTCTTTGGGATCACTGATAGAGGTTTGGATCTTTATGATGGCCTTGTTGGAACTTGTGTTAGCTCTGAGCTAGCAGGAATTACCTTGAGATTTTATTTAGCAGATACTTTTTCTTCATCTACTATGTTAAAAGGGTGCAAGAGCAAAGAAACCTTGGGGTATTTGAGCATCACATTTTTGATAGTGAAGCCCTGTACGTGTGGCTCCCCCTATTGAAATTTAAAGATAACCATGATATGGGGATGCTGACATTGAACTGGGGTAAACACAATAAGAAGTCTCACAACACCAAGTTAAAGTTCAACAAGTTTATTTGATAGCACAAGCCACTACTTTTGAAGCGCTGTTCCTTCATCAGGTAAGTGGGAGTTCTGTTCACAAACAGAGCAAGCATATAAAGACACAAACTCAATTTACAAAATAATAATTGGAATGTGAGTCTTCATGAGTAACCAAGTCTTAGAGGTACAGACAATGTGAATGTAGAGAGGGTTAAGCACAGGTTAAAGAGATGTGTATTGTCTCCAGAAAGAACAGTTAATGAGATTTTGCAAGCCCAGGCAAGTCATGGGGGTTATCCATTGCCCATGCCAAGAGGATGAGCCCATAAGTGGGCATTAATTGCCCATATAAAAGTTTCAATTGGCATCAGGGCAGAAATATTTCTCACAAGCCTTCTCAACGTGAATTTAAATAGGGTAGCCATGGCAACTTACCTTTCTGGTTAAATTCTGTCCCTGTCTCCAAACTCATGATGAGGTGTGCATTAATTTTAGCCTAATGTACTTTTTGTCCTAAAAATAGGTTTGTTTACTAATGTTTTGTCATTAGCTTTATGGGATTAAGTAAAAAACCTTGGTGAGTAGAAAAGGCACAGGGGGTAAGGATCTCAAGAATAACATTATTATGCTAAATCCCTGAATCCGACATGGATCATGAGCCTTGGGAGTCCCTGGGAAGTGTGTAAATAGATGATGATATTGATGTACTTGTTTTTATCCTACAGGTGCTTTGGTCCACCTTGTTGTCTAACGAGGGGCATACACGCGATGGGTCGTGAGAGGCTGCTCTTGGATTTTTTTCGAGAGTATCCTAGTGCTTCACGTCGTTAGTGTACGCTTGACCTGGACCATTTGATGGGCAACACGACAGCTCAGTAACTATCGCTGTGCTGTGCAGATACATGGATTTGGGCCTGTGTCTGTGGGAGTTTGCACATTCTCCCCGTGCTTGTGTGGGTTTTCTCCGAGCGCTCTGGTTTCCTCCCACATCCCAAAGATGTGCTCTTAGGCTAATTGGCAAAACAAATTCTCCCTAAATTGTCTCAAATTTGGTTTTTAATCCATAGATCTATAAACATGGACAGGGATTGCGGGTAGAGGTAGGAACATCGGGGTGGCAGTGCGGGCTTGTTGGGCCAAAGGGCCTGTTTCTCGTACTGTTTTGTTCTTGGTTCTTTGTTCTTTATGTACAGTTGAGTCCAGTTCTGCTGCCACTCATCATTGACACAGGTTTCAGCAGGGCTTGTGATCGTTTTCCAACACGGTATATTGGGACTGAGAATCCCAGTTTACATAATTGCTCACCTGAGCCTGGAACACAAGTGCCTCTGGGGCTATTCTGCTTTAGAGCTTGGGCCATTCTGATCCATGTTTCAGTGCTGCTTTTTTCAGCTGTTATATCAGATGGCATTTCCAGTGGGTGCCCACAGATCTGCATGGACTGCAGCTGACCCATTACTATGGGTCAAGCCACCATAGTTACTGTGAAGGTTAGGTTTTTGTCACAATGTTGTTGAAGAGGGTTTAATAGTGCTAATTTGTCCCATGCTGATGCTAAGTGTGCAGTAGCTGGGCCATTCTAACCATTCTGAAGTTTAAGCTGGGTTCAAGGTAGACTAACATAACTATTTCTGACACTTTCATACAATGGTTAGCACTGCTGCCTCACAGTGCCAGAGACCCAAGTTCAATTCCAACCTTGGGTGACTGTGTGGAGTTTGCACATTCTCACCATGCCTGCATGAGTTTCCTCCGGGTACACCGGTTTTCTCCCACAGTCCAAAGATCTGTAGGTTAGGTGGATTGGCCATGATAAATTGCCCCTTAGTGTCCAAAGATGTGTAGATAAGGGGGAGATAAATGTGTAGGGTTAATGGGAATAGCGCTGGGGTGGGCCATGATAAGATATTCCGTCGGAGAATTTGTGCAGACTCGATGGGGTGAATTACTTCGAATGCATATAAGGATTCTATGATTTACTTTCCTCTGTTTTCACTGCACCATCTTTAATGTCCTGCATCAATGCTAGAAGTCTATTGCTGTCTGTCACCCATATGATCCTTATAAGGGGAGATCAACTGGATATGGTAGCGTGATATTATAAATGTGAATATAGTTCATGTCACTGTCAGCGAACATCATTCAGTTGTGTGCTTAAATGCACATACATAGGATTCACTGGCATGTGAAACCACTTCAGTAAATTGTACGGGGTTTCGCTCATCCCAAATCTGGGAAAACCTGCCTAAGGTTAACAGACCTTTCTGTGTTCCGCCCCTCGCCCACTCCGATTTCTGTGGCAGGCAGGGTGATAAAATTCCAGCCACTGTGAAGAAACAGCACAATAACACGTTTTCAGCGAACGTGATTGGGAAAGGTTCACTGCTGTTACATTGGTTTCAGCAATAGAAATCTGGAATCCTGCTAATGCGAGCTTGAAATTGCTGAATCCATCAAGGTGAGGAAAGGAAGTGTTTTTACCCAACTCCTTATAAATCATCATTCTGGATTACACACCACTCTGAACTTGCATTTGTTGCACCAGATATCCCTGTGGCTTCTCTGAGTAATATGGTGCATTTTATGCACCTAAAACATCAATTTGGCAATATCCTGCTTGGACTTGGGCAGTTAGGCACCGAGTTGATAAAACCGATACTAATTTTCTGACATTCATAACTCTCAAAGAAATGGTTCAAAGAAATGATTTCCATAGTTAATTCATAAAATCCTACAGTGCAGAAGAAGGCCATTTGGCTCATCGAATCTGGACTGGCCACAATCCCACCCAGGCCCTATCCCCACAACCCCATGCATTTACCCTAGCTAGTCCCCCAAATACTAAGAGGCAATTTAGCATGGCAAATCCACCTAACCCCCATATCTTTGAATTGTGGAAGGAAATCAGACCACCCAGGAGAAACCCACGTAGATACAGGGAGAATGTCTGTGTAGACTTTGCACAATGACTCAAGCTAGGGTTCCTGGCACTGTGAGGTTCTGGCTCTGATCCTAAAAGCGAGTAGAAATTGGTGGAGAATGTTATTTTCCGTTCTGTTACATGGTCTCGATCTCAAATACAGTATGTAGACCTAATGGAAATGACCTGCCCAAATGACATAGGCATACAAAATAGCATTTCACTGAAAATGCCTGATTTCTCTCATCAGATGTCAAGTTTTTTTTTGTGTGGTTGCCTCTAATGGCAAAGTCTGGCATAAAGGAGGTAAACATAACCCTGCTATAATTTAGAATTACCCCAAGGACAGGGCAGCAATAAAATTGCAATTTCACTTCTGAGTATCAGTAAACTTCCTTACTGCTGCTGGAGTTCTTTTGTCAGTGTTGTTTAAGAGGGATTATGGTGTTAAATACCTCTAACTGGTGCTAATTGAGCAGTTGTTTTAGTCAGTTTACGATTTTATTGCCTGTTAATGATGCAGACGGCATAAATGTGACTCAGTTCTGAGAACCATCATCTGGTCTGTGGCTTTCATTTTCAAACCACATGTCATGCATTGCTCTCTCTTTCTTGATCCAGGGAGCTTATATTTATCAACCAATAACATCTGCATCAGGTTAAGAAGGACTACTTTTTAAATAGGTAGGATTGCTAAAGTATGCTTTCTTGCCAACAAGTTAACCACCTTTCTGTTGCTATTAGGTAATTGATGTTGCGTTCAACAGCCAACGCACTGTGATAATGTTTTTTCCTTTCTGGAATTTTAGATGGATGCTATCAATAATAATTTTGTTCACATGGACCAATATATTAAAACAAAGAGAAAAAGGAATGCTGAAATCACTTAGCAGATCAATCAGCATTTTGGAAGAGATCGGACAAGTCAGCGTTTCAGCTCAGACAGGTGGTCTATACGTGAAATTGTCAGCTTGCCCATTCTTTCCACAGGTGTTGACTGTTTTGATGAGTGTTTCCAGCACTTATTTGTTGTAATATTAAGTAAGGTGGTGGAAGCATACGTTGCATCCTTTGGAAACTATGGGCTAGATACATTGAGCCAATGGGGGCCTGGTCTGCCAGTTGGAGAATTGGTGCGAGCCCCTTGTCACCTCTCTTAGGAAAGGCTGCCGTTCAAACACTTAACTGGACAACAGCGGGTCTTTCCTGGGATGAAGAACCCTGGGGTTGGAAGTCCCAATCACATCAGCTCTATTGAATGGCAGCACCACCATGGAGATGGTGGCTACTGCCAAAACAACACTTACCCGAGGCCTGGGTTTGCTTATTGTCCTCCCTACATGACAAGCTCCCTGCCCATCACTGGGTTATTATCAGCTGTGCCAGATTAAATTTCACGCTTAAAGGCCCCAGTTGGTGGCTTGGCGGGAAGGCTGTTCTTGCTACGGACCTGATCCGGGTGGAGGCAGGAAGATGACAGAGCTCTAACCTGCCACCCTCCTCTCTTAATAAATGACCACCTCCACCATCAAACTCGCCATGGAGAGGGCAATAAGCTCTGCCCAATAGGAATGGGAATATCCAGAGGAGGTGAAGTTTCTGGGAAATTATGGCTTGGTGTTCTGTGGTGGGAGATGCAAGGAGCCACCAGAGTTGCCAGTGTCTATTTGATTTCAATTTCAGACTCAACAATGGTTAATGCTGCATGAAACTAATGAATGTTGCCACACATCGAATCCCAGGAATGTAATTTTACATTATGTTCATTTCACGAGTTTCATACTTACAGCATTATACTTCACATCCTCACATTGTCTGTACTGGTAAATGTGACAAGAGTAGAAATACCCCAGGGTTTTTCATCCCAGGAAAGGCCTACAGTTGTCCAGTTAAGCGTTTGAATGACAGTTTATTCTGCTGGCCTTTCCGAAGAGAGGCGACACAGGGCTCACGCCAACTCTCCAACTCGCAGGCAAGGCCCCCATTGCCTCACTGTATCTAGCCCACAGTTTCCAAAGGATACAGAGTGTACTTCCATCACCTTATTTAATGTTACAACAAATAAATGCTGGAAACGCTTATCAGAGCAGTCAACACCTGTGGATTGATTGGGCAAGCTGACAATTTCAGGTATAGACCACTTGTCTGAGCTGAAACGCTAACTTGCCCATTCTCTTCTAAGATGCTGATTGATCTGCTAAGTGGTTTCAGCACTTCTTTCCCTCTTTGCTTTAATACACTGGTATATTAAATAACATGATTAATGGTAAATTTCTCTACAAAAAACTTTGTATTTTACAGTACAAGAGAAAATGTTTGACAACAACTACTTTTCCCATGACTGTTTTATTTTCAGTTCTTGCTCAAAAACTGTTCATAGGCCCTGCATTGTTTCTGGTAGAGAACCCATGTTTGAATAACTTACACACAATAAATCCTACTTTTGTTCTTTTGACTATTATCTTTTGATTTCAAGAAGAAATTAGACATAGCTCTTGGGGTTAAAGGGAACACTGGATATGGGAGAAAGAGGGATCAGGATCATTGAATTCAATGATCAGCCGTGATCAAAATGAATGGTGGAAGAAGCTCGAAAGGCCGAATAGCCTACTCCAGCTGCTAGTTTTATGTTTCTATTTTAATTTTATGCTATCTGGTTACTAACTCCCTGATAGTAGAATCATAAAACATTTATAGAACGTAGAACACTACAGCACAAACAAGCCCTTCGGCCCACAAGTTGCGCTGATCTTATCCATACCTACTAGGCCATAGAACTATCTGTAACTCCCAATCTCGTTTAATCCCATGTACTCATCCAGAAGTCTTTTAAAAGACCCCAGCGAGGTAACCTCCACCACCACCAATGGCAGCCGATTCCATTCATTCACCACCCTCTGAGTGAAAAACTTACCTCTAACATCTCCTCTGTATTTGCTGCCCAGCATCTTAAACCTGTGTCCTCTCATAGCGACCATTTGAACTCTGGGAAATAGCGTCCGAGAATCCATCCTATCTATTCCTCTCAACCTTTTATAAACCTCTATCAGGTTGCTTCTCAATCTTCGTCTCTCCAGGGAGAAGAGACCTAGCTCCCTCAACTTATCTTCATAAGGCCTGCCTCCCAATCCAGGCAACATCCTTGTAAATCTCCTCTGCAACTTCTCAATAGCTTCCACATCCTTCCTGTAGTGAGACGACCAGAACTGCACACAGTACTCCAAGTGGGGTCTGAGAAGGGTCTTATAAAGTTGCAGCATTACCTCCCGACTCCTAAACTCAATCCCTCTATTAATGAAGTCCAGTACACCATATGCCTTCTTGACCACATCCTCCTGCAAGGCTAATTTAAGAGTCCTATGGACCTGGACCCTAAGATGCTTCTGCTCCTCAACACTGATAAGACTCTTACCTTTGATACTGTATTCCTTCATCCCATTGTTCCTGCCAAAATGGACCACTACACACACAAAAAGAGGCCACTTGACCCGTGCATATGCCAGATGAAAAATGAGTCAGCTGGCCTAATTTGTAACCCTGCAGTTTACAGCATTTCAGGTGCACATCCAGGCACCTTTTAAATGAGTTGAGGATTACTGCCTTTATTGCTTTCCAGACAGTCAGATCCAGAGCCCCTATAACTCTGAGTGAAAGCATTTTTCATTATCTCCCCTCTAATCTTTTTGTCAAATCACTTCAAATGTATACCCCTTAGTCATTGTCATCTTGCTAAAGCAAATAAACCCTTCTGTCCAGGCCCCTTACATATCAAACATATCTCCCTTTAGCCTCTTCTATTCCAAGCAGAATAACCCCACCATATCCAATTTTCCCTCATTTCTGCAATTTTCCAATTCTGGTAATATCCTTGTAAACTTTCTCTGTACCCCTGCTAGTGTAATTACATTCTCTCTATTAAATTATGAGTGCAAATAGTTTTTCTTTACCTACTCTTAAAAATTTTAAACATTGGATATATTTTTAAAATTCTTGTGACCAATGAAATGAGCTGTAGCATTTCTAATGTCCTTTGATAACTGAAGTTTTTCATCCTGGTATTCACTTCATGTGTGACATTTGGATGCAATAGTTCAATTATCAAAGAACAAAGGAAGAGAACATAGAAAAAGCACATTTGGCCCACCAAACCTGTGCCAATATGTGTTTTCTATCCTTCTATCCTCTTGTTTACCTCTATTCAGGTGTTTACTAAAATAAACTTTGAACATTGCTGGTGCACCTACTTCCACCGCCTCCACTGGCAATGTGTTCCACCATCCTCTGTGTGAAAAATTTCCCTGTTCTTCTCCATTAAACTTTCTCTCTCTCATCTTGAACATGCGCCCTCTGTAGTTCACCATTTCGCTTTGGGAAAAAGCCTCTGACTATATCTCTCATAATTTTGTAGACCTTTATCGATCACCTTTCAACTCCTGTTTTTCCAATTAAAGCTATCTGAGTTTATCTAACCCCTTCTCAATCCTAAAAACCTCCAGACCAGGCAACATCCTGGTAAACCTGCTTTGTATCCTCTGCAAAACATCCACATCCTTTTGGTAGCGTGGAACCAGAACTGCATACAGTATTCCAAATGCGGCCTAAATAAAGTGTTACAAACTTTAACATAACTTGCCAACTTTTACGGTCCATGTCCCGGCCAATGAAGGTAAGAATGCCTTGACCACCTTACCCATCTGTGTCGCCACTTTCAGGGATCCATGGACCTTGTACATCCAGATCAATCTGTATGTCAATGCTCCTAAACATTTTGCCATTTACTGTATAAAGTGCATCTGAATTTGATCTTTAAAATGCATCACCTTATTTTTGTTGGAATTAAACTCAATCTGGCATTTCTCTGCCCAAATCTGCATTCTTATCTGTATCATGCTGTATCTTTTGACAATCCTTGTCATTATCTGAAACTCCACCAATTTTTATGTCATCGCAACCTTACTAATCAGACCGCCCACATTTTCCTTCGGATCATTTAGATGTGTTACAAACAACAAAGGCACTAGCACTGATCCCTGTGGGACACCACTAGTTGCTGATCTCCATTTCATTTGCATAGATTTAACAATACCTGTTTACTTTTGCACCCAATGTTGGGTGAGATTGGTTCCTGGACAATGGGCTTGGAGAGGCATAGGCAATAAGATGCCAAGCAGCCATGTTGGGAAGGATATCGAACCCAGTATTGCCCCTAGTCCATTTTACTAATGGCATGAAAGGTCATTTTACCAATGGCTGGAGACACAAAGCGATTTAGCCAATAAAAGCCCCAACTGAGGACCATTTTTCTGGCCCAATGACATTTTGCTGAAAATAGAGTGGCAGAGTACCACATGGGATGACTATAAGCTGCATGGAGGTTATCTCCCCATGGGGGAGGGTGGGACATCACATCCCAAGGCTTTATGGTCTGAGAAGGGACCCTTCTGACAAAGGCTCTATTTCTCCAATCATCAAAGCCTATTAGCAGGCTGCATACACCACTAATTATCTATGCTTTTTGGAAACCTATGTACACAGTATTTCTTGCAATTCCTTTATCAATACATTCTTTTATTTCCTTGAAGACTTTATTAAATTTGTCAGGTATAAGTTGCTTCTCATTTAATTAATCTATAGGTTTGAAAATTTGCGCTCAAGTTTTACAGGCGATAGGAAATCCACAACCCGTTTTATACTTTGCCTGAATTTCTTTTCCAATGACACCAGTAGAATAGAAGCAGACAGACAGTTCAATAATTGCTGATGTTTTATCATCCATTCTATGTAACTTCCAAAGATGTACTTCTACCCTTATCACTTTTTGTGCAAAAAGATTATTTTTCTCTGAAGTACTGACATCTCCACTATGTCCAAAAATAATATAATAAATTGCCTGATTTTTCATTCAAATTGTGTAAATTCCTCTTGCTTGGCATTTGCTTTGCAATTGATATCCTCTTTTTACAAGGGGATCAAAAGGATATGTGGGGGGTGAGACAAGATCAGACGATTGAATTGGATGATCAACCATGATCACAATGAATGGTGGAGGAGGCTTAAAGAGCCTCGTCCTGCTCCTATTTTGTCAGTTGCTATGGTACAATATGAAATAGAGAGGGTGGGATTTTCTGACCACGCTCATCCCAAGAATGGAAAATCCCACTCATGGTCAACAGATCTTTGCATGATCCTGTCCCGCCTACTATGATTCGTGTGGTAGGAGGGAAAGGGTGGACAGGAAAATTCCACCCTAAAAGTCACACTTGAGGCAATATCCAACTCAAAATCCAAGTAAGCTGCATCCCAGAATTAATGTTGGAATTATGTAACCTGACATTGATTCTGCCATTTAGGGCCTTCATTTAATGGAAGACTCTGTATTCTGAGTTGTTTCTTTGACCTAAGTTGTATCTCCATTTCATTCATGCTCTGAATCCCAGAATCGCCTCTGATGTAATCACCAAATTGTAGTACTTGTCTCTATCTCTTGCAATCCATAAACTTTCATCTGATTCATCTGGGTTGGATTTGTAATTTGAACTAAGGTTCTGGAAATAAAAGCTCTTTATGCCACTGCACTGTCAACCATCCTTCCCAGAATGCCTGGGTGAAGCTTTCAATTTTGTCACCATAAGTAAGAAGGAGCTTACGTTTGCAAAATATTCTTTTGCTGATGTGAATGAATAAATTCTCATGACTCCACCTAACATGGGCTAAAGTTGTGTATTCTTCCTGCTGTTTTTAATCCATTATGTGCACAGGTATATTTAACTATAAAGTGTGTTCTAAATTTGAGTGCAGTGTTATGTAAGATATGTTGCTGCACAGTAGTATTCTGCAGCTTTGCAATTACAGGTATGTTAAAAAACATTTAGTTTTCATTTTTAAAAAAATTGTCATTTTGCAGAAGGTACTTTTTAAAGATCTGAATGTTTTTACACACACTAATAGGATGTAGGTTCCACTGTATTTCATTCAAAATAAAAAATCAAGGTCTTAAAAGCCCTGGAACCAGGAAAGGCAAAGAAAAAGTTAAGTAGACAATTGAGAGATTGAACTTTGAATTCACTGGAGAGAACATTATGTGCACTCAATGTCTAAATAAATTCAATTAAGATTTATATTACATTGCATTTATTTTGAATAGAGCTATTGATTGCAACAAGAGTTTTGAGGTCTTTAATTTCCCTCAGCCTGTGACTACCCTCTTTCACTGTGAGTCCTGAGATGTAAATTATCCTATCCAATGTCCAGTGAGCCATAGTCATTTGTCTGGTGTTTTGGGCAGAACTTCATAACTGTGAAGACTACCAAGCTTGTTTCAATATAAGGATTGGGTCTTGATCTCTGGAGTCCAACTCTCCATTGCAGTTTTATTCACTAACAAACTTCTTATATTGTTGAAAAGAGAGACACACTTTCAAAACTTTTCATCTTGGAGTCATCAGGACAAATGCAAGAATGCCAGATTTCAAATGATCACGACAATTTATACTGCAGGAAAAAAGTGATTGGCAAATTGACTCTGGCCAAGCTCCTGAGTAATTCATATAAGGCAGAAGACTTGAATCTATTCCTTTTGCTTATAGAGAATGGGATACTGTAAATGAACATATGTTGCTTCTAGTAAGCAAAAATGAGCCACATTATAAACTGGATTTATTATCTTAACTTGGTTGCCTGTACAAGTATTAGTGCACAGAGAATTGTTCAGTAAGTGCTGCCCAATCACTGAATCATGGCTAACATGCACAAAATAGGCCATATTCAACCAACCCGCACTTGCAAAACCCAAAACAAAATGTTTATGGTGTGATTTCATTATTAGGCAGAATTTGCTAATTGTTATGCTAACAACCAATTCAAGATAATCAATTAAAGTTACTCAATTTAAGATGACAGTCAGATTCAAAAGGTGGCTCATTTGCTGGATTCAACATATATTCAGACACAGAAACTAGCTCTGTACAAACACAGTGACTAGGTTTCAGCCTTGTACCTGTTTTGAATTATCCACAATTTTGTTGAGTCTGTAGCTCCCGATTGCTCCTAATCAGAGTCAACTTGACAACCAATCAGCACTCTTTCATCCTGTTGTGTAAATTGTTGTAATCATTTGAAATTTGGTATTCTTGTATTTATCCTGATAAAT
The DNA here is from genome assembly GCA_024679065.1 of Sphyrna mokarran. NCBI lineage: Eukaryota > Metazoa > Chordata > Chondrichthyes > Carcharhiniformes > Carcharhinidae > Sphyrna > Sphyrna mokarran. The sequence continues at coordinate 40,441,440 of JAGIQG010000009.1, forward strand.
TCAAGGTAAAAACTTCATGAACATGCCTCTCTTTTAAACAATATTCAAGTTCCGTATTACAAAGAGGTTGTTTGTTGATGGCTACAATCTCAACTAGCAAACTGCCTGAGGAAAGCTTTTGCTGAGCTTCTGGTTTCTGCTAAGCAGAGACCAGGCACTGGAAGGATAAAGTAAATCTGCCTCCAGGTATCATTCCCTTGAATTCTTTTGGAGGATCAATAAAAGGAGTGGGTGCAGAATGCACACGTTGTAAACGCTACAATTAAAGTTCTAAGTGTCATTGTTTGAATTTATTTACCGACAGACTTCCAGATAAGGTACTTTATTTAACCCTTTTTTGTGATAAAATTGTGGACAATCGATTACATTTTTCATTCATCTCATTAAAATCTTTCTGACTTCATGCAGGGTGTGATGCTGTCTGGAGATTTCTAGGTTACAATTTTAGCCCTCCAAATGACAACACTCATACTTGTATATGTGTGGGGGGCCACCGAGTCAGCTGTGGTCTGTACCCCATTAGTGTTTATAATCCATTACACTTGAGGCTTGAAGCTAATTGGCAAGATCAAAACTAATATCTGCAAAATGAACAGGAGCATGTTCTAAAATGTGGCACAAGGGTTTTAAATGTGCAACGGGAGAAAAGAACATATAAGCATGAGTGTGCTTAGAAATACATTGATTAATATTATTAACTAGTAATCATGATCTAGTGCAAGTTGCATTATGTTATGGTCAATACAATTTACTCCATGTGAGGTTCTTTTATGCAATGATTTGGAAGCAGTGAATAGTTTCAGCTAAGTGGCTTGCATTAATTTTGGTGAGTTCTGGCAATAGCATTTTGATTAATGGCTTTCCACTTGCATGCCAGTGGTTGTGTAAGTGGCGGATGTTGCCACTATATACCGTCTAGAGCTTTTACTTTAACATTTAAGTGTGCTTAATGAACCAAAGCCTAGACCCGGACTTTAATGATATATGGAAACATCAAGCTCTGGGGCAGGGATTGAACCTTAACCCTTTGAGGTAGAAACTGAGGGGCCACTCAGCAAGACGAAAATTCAAACAATGTTTTCACTTCTCTGTTTTGGAGAGTTGTTACAAATGAACAAATAATTTAAACTTCACTCCATGCTTTTGGTTCTATTTTTGTAACACCAGACATTTAGCAAGTTCATCTAGTGCCTCAGGGATAAAAAGTATTGTTTCATTGTGATGGAGATTTATAAGGCTGGAAAATTTAGGTTCAGTTCCTGGTATGTGCTGTTACCTAACCTCAACCAAGGTTAGGACTGCTAAAATTGGCCTCAGCACTCTCAATTTACAGAGTGAAAAGGATTGCTTTCAATTTCTGCTAACTGATTGCTGGGATTAGGATCAGCTTTGACACCTTGTATTGCACGTGGACTCTTGGTGAGAACATAGAACATAGAACAATACAGCACAAACAGGCCCTTCAGCCCACGAGTTGCGCCGATCACATCTATATCTACCAATCCACAGACCTATCTATAACCCTCTGTCCCATTCGTTTCCATATACTCATCCAGAATGAGAAAGTGGGACAATGGTGGCTGCAGTCAGTACTTCATGAGGAGAGATGAAAGTAGGTTGAAAATCAGGGAATTAACCACGATACAAAATAATGACTGAACCATTTCTTTGCCGTTGTGTGCCATGGGGATAATTTTGAATTCTGGTAAAGAAGAATTAGTATTAGCATACAGTAAGCCAGGAAAAGCCTCAATATGTTCATGTTGCCGGTGCCATCCAGATATGATGCAGCCAATATGTGCTATCAAGGAGGAATCTCTTGTTTTTTTTTCCTAATTAACTTATTGTGCCTTTTGTTTTCCTTTCCTCTCTGATGAGGTGACTTTATGACCAAAATACAGTGAAAGTACAGGTCAATTTGTGAATTAACTTGCATGGGAATTCCTAATGACCTCTATAAACAAAGGAGCAAAGTTTCAGGAGATTGCATCGATTGATGCATTCAATTCTAGCTAATTTCTCTCAAAACTCACAGGCTGCTATTCTCCCATTCTGCGTGTCACTGGAACTTTAACGGCCGGCTTGTGGAGAATATGAAAATCTAGTCGAGAGGGAATTTTCAGCTTTCAGACCAGAGGAGCCGGAGAATTCCACCCACAATGTCTTTCATTCTCAACAACTTTTCTAGCACCATTCAGAAGGCCATATAACAAATCCATATTTATTGTACATTCAGACAAGCTATTCTAAAGCTGATGATACTCTGCAAAAAGAGATAATTCTTGATATCTAACCTAATTCAATGAGCTGAATTTTTTGGATGGCATGGTCTCACTTTCCACCATCTGACGAGTTAGCTGGGAACACATTTCCACTAATACCTAATGACTCGCTGCCATTAAAAACGCTGGAGTGGCACTGTACATCACTCGACCAAGTTCTACCTTGGCCAGCAGCTCTCCAGAAATGCAGAAGGACACCTGGGACTAAGTCCAGGCATGAGAGGCCCAGGTATGGAATGAAAAGGATTGGTTTCAATTTCTGCTAACTGACTGCTAGGATTAGGGTCAGCTTTGACACCTTGTATTGTTGTGTGGACACTTGGTGAGAAAGTGGGACAATGGTGGCTGAAGTCAGAGAGGGCAGGAAAGATTGGAAGGTGAAGTAGAACAACAAAGGGAACAATCAGGGTCTTAGAATCATAGAATCCGAGCAGTACAGAAGGAAGCCATTTGGCCCATTGAGTCTGTACCGACCACAATCCCACCCAGGCCCCATTATGGTAACTTTAATTTACCCTGCTAATCTGCCTGTCATTGGGGTCAATTTGGCATGGCCAATGCAGCTAACCAGCACGTCTGTTGGACTGTGGGAGGAAACCGGAGTACCTGAAGGAAAGCCACACAGACATGGGAAGAGCATGCAGACTCCACACAGACAGTGATCCAAGCCCGGAATCAAGCCTTAGTCCCTGGCATTGTGAGCCAGCAGTGCTAACCACTGTGCCATTAATTTAAAATTATTGTTAAGAAAGTGAGGTGAGAGGTCACAAGAAACCTCTTTACACAAAAACTTATTGAGAGCATGGAATGACTGTCACAGGCAACAATGGAGCATCTGAAAGGGAAATCGTATAATTATTTGAAGAGAGTGAAGTATTATCTGTAGAGAGCACAGGGTGGTGAGATTAGTTTTGAATTGCTTCAGAAGATAACCTGCATGTCGCTGCAAAACTCCTGTAGTTCTTGGTATCTTTTTGGTGACGTTTCTTTGGACATTTTTCCAGGCCTCAATAATCACTGCCATGCGAGAAGGCTAAAACTCGGCACGGTATTCTGGGTATGCCTGCACCAAGGTCGTGTATAAAGCAAGTGCTTCACTCAAAAGGTTGCGAGTTTAGAATTCGCTACGCTAGACTATTTGTTGATGTTCAGTCATTGAACATATTTAAGACTGGGATAGACAGATTTTTAATCTCTCAGGAAACTAAGAGGGTTGGAGAGCAGGTAGGAAAATGAGATTGCAGACCAGCTATGATCATACTGAATGGCAGAGCAGGTTCGATGAGCCATGTGACCTATTTCTTATGTACTTAAGAAACATATCTCTAATTTGCATTTCACAGTCTTAGTTAAATACCGTCTTTTGTTTCACTGTAGATTTTCTGTGTTTTGTGAACTAAAATCTTCTTCTAACTCTGCAACTTTAAATCCAGGAGTTAACCAGCCCAAAAGCATCATGCTGAATGGTGTGGCCGAAAGGAAGGTTTATAGCTTAAAGAGAGTGACAAGGGACTGCTGGTCACAGGAGTAAAAGTATTAACATTTGGACTTTTCAGTTCTGGAAGGCAATGGCTGAGAGATGATGTTATTGGAGTACATTAGGCAGTAAAAACAGATTCAAATCATCACATTCTTACTTAGGCCAAAAATAGAATAAGCGGATTATGATTCGGTATGATGTCAGGTATTCACACAAAACTCATTGACATTTGTAATGAACTTCCTGTTAGACCATTGGAAGTGAAAGTCCCACAGACATTTAGCAGACATTTGGATCCCGATATGAGTAGCTCTCAGGTATTTATGGTTATAATTTACTCCTCAATAAAATCACTGTGAAAATTTAAATTTTTTGCATGATTTCCCATTTTATCTTGCTATTTATGTTACTCCATCCAGGTTGTTACAGCACCAAACATGGCTGAAGGGCCTCACAGAGCCAAGGACTTGGGTTCAATTCCCGACTTGGGTCATTGTCTGTGTGGAGTTTGCACATTCTTCCTGTGTCTGTGTGAGTTTCCTCTGGGTGCTGCGGCTTCTTCCCCTACTCCAAAGATGTTGATTAGTCATGCTAAATTGCCCCTTATTGTCAGGTGTTTAGTATGGTAAATAAGCAGGGTTAAGGGCATAGGTCCTGGATGGGACTGTGTTCAGTGCAGGCTCGATGGGTTGAATGGCCTCCTTCTGATTGTAGTGATTCTATTATTCTGTGACTTTCTTCATCTATGTTTAATGATCTGTGATCGTGCACCATGAATTAGAAATTGTGCGGGCTTTAAACTGAACAGCAAAGTCTTTCCTGTAAACATTGGTTCAGTGTGCAAGTAATGAATTGTCATAGCTTCGAGGAAGTTATGCGGGGACAGTTGAGTGCACTAGAGCAGATCGTATGATCGTAACATAGAAGTATAAAAATGTGGACTACTTTCCTTTTGGTGTTTGTTAGCTGTGAACGAGGATTATTAGTCATGGTATATGGAGGGTGTCTGTTAGCCATGCTATATGGAGGCTTGGAGTATAGAGACTTTCATTTAAAAAAATGGGGAGAATCTTATGAGAATTTGTTGAAGTGTCAGTTTTGGCAAGAAAACCGCTATGAAACTTTCCAGCTAAATGGATCTCTTTTCTTTCCAGATTTGACACTTGGAAATGAAAACAAAAAGAGTGGAGTAGGTTCTCTTAAAGCAACGAATTGGCAACACAGAGATTGGGGTGTCCTTTTTCAAGGGCAACACGATCACAAATAAGATCAAATCCTCTCCCCCCTCCAGGATCACAAAAAATAATTAATTCCCGTCTGGAGCCTCACTGCCTGTCACCCTGATCGTACCCCCCACCCTCACCTCCTGATCACTGCTATCCCTTCCCTTCCCTCCCCCTGCACCTCCACCCCTCCTCCATCATCTCCTGCATCTCCATTGCCCTCAGTTTCCACATTTATTCCTCACCATCAATCAGATGTATTCTGCATGTGAGGAGTCCACCTAGGGCCTGCCCCTGGCACTGGCTCTCCCACCTTATTCATGTTTTTAAAGTCAAGAGCAATCTTGAGTCTGCATTCTCTATCCATGGGATCGGCAACAGGGACTCAAGATCCAGCAAAACTCAGAAGTTGCAAATCATGCTGGCAAGTTTGGGGAGGAGGGAGGGAAAAGAGATGCTGGAATTGATGGTGCCGGGGAGTTGGGGATGGTGGGGTGGTGGTGGCGGGGACAGAGATGCTGTCATTGATTGAGGTGGGAGGTATGTTTAGGCCCCAGCCATCAAATTGATAGCACAGTTTCCTCTCATAGTCCAATGCTGTGCAGGTTAGGTGGATTGGCCAAGCTAAATTGCCATTCACTGTCCAAAGATGTGTAGGTTAGGGGGATTAGCAGGGCAAACGCATGGAATTGTGGGGATGGAGCTGGGGGAGAGCCTAGGTAAGATGTTCTTTGAAGAGTCTGTGCAAATTCGATGGATCGAATAGCCTCCTTCTGCACTGTACGGATCCTATGTTTTTATGGCTGCCATTCTTCAGAAATTATACACAACGTAAATGGGGCACTTCCTGTGGACTGAGGCTGCAGCTGTCACATAACTGATTTCTGAGGTAAATAATGTTCCAACTCTCCTGCATTGTCTCGGAGTGCCCCAGAATTGAAGACTACCTCCTCTGCAGCACTCTTCTGAGCAACTCCGGAGAATAAAGTGAAATGAACCTGGTGATTGCAGCTGCTGTAACTCCAGTTGCATGCTTTGTGCTTACTTATCTCTTTGCTCACTCAGTGTCGCTGCTCCCATAACAAATCCCTTGTGCACCTAGGATCATTCCTATTGCACAATAGAGCAGCTTCATTGGTTGGGGAGGAGGCAATGGCCTCTTGGTATTATCACTGGAATATTCATCCAGAAACTCAGCTAATATTCTGGGACCTGCATTTGAATCCTGCCATGGCAGTTGGTGGAATTTGAATTTAATGAGAAATATCTGGATTAAGAATCTACTGATAATCATGAACCCACTGTCGACTATTAGAAATGTCCTTTAGGGAAGGAAAACTGCTGTCCTTATCTGGTCTAGTCTACATGTGACTCTAGAGCCACAGCGGTATGGTTGATTCTCAACTGCCCTCTTAGAGCAACAAGGAATGGACAATAAATGCTGGCCAGCCAGCGATGCCCATGTCCCACAAATGAATAAAAGAAAAGTTTCAGTGGTGCAGGACATTGTGGGCATCTGATGCCGCCGTTGTTTATCACATATTCAGATGATACATCTCAAATCCCCAGAAATACATCCAGCGAGAATAAGAATTTCAAAATGTAAGTACAACATCAGAGAGAGGTACTTTTCCAAATTCAAGTTGACCAAAGTTTAGTTTTTTCAATATTTTTCTTTTTACTTCAGTAACTTTATTTACATTTTCAAATTTCTGTATGATGGACCAGGAATTCTAAAGCACTTAGCTCATTGCTATCTATTTGAAAAATCATCAGTTGAATTATTTTGTCCCAGTTACTTGACTCTGGGTGAACTCTTACCCAAAAATGGCAGTGTTGTTTCTGGTGAGGATGCCGGCATGTTTCTCTCCAGGGAAATATACGGCAGTTTTCTCTTCAGATCTTGCGATGCTGCGCCAAAAAAAATCAAGGGGACATGTTTCATGCTGTCATGTGGAGATGGTGGGGGACTAAACTGCCTGGCCTTGTCCCTCTCCCCCAGGACCTGCTCTTTACGACCCCAGGGTGAATCTCATGACAGGTTCACGTCTAGGTGAACCTGTTGAAGATTATCTCCTTGGCATGAAGTCACGTGGCAGGGATCCATATCTGGTCAAGGGGCCGTTTATTGATATTAAAATACATGTAAAGTAAGTTCACACCTATAAATGGCATGAACCTGATGATGTTGCTGGCAAGGAGTGGGGAAGATCTGAAATTGCCATTTTGACAGCGAGATCTATGATTGCAGTCTTGAGCCCCTTTCGTCATTCACGTAGACAGTAAGCGTGGGCTCAAGCTCACCCCCCACTGTGTTCTGATTTCCTGAATATAGTATGAAGGAATGTAATTCAATTGTTCCCCAAGGCATGCCCAAACATCAACTCTCTGCTTGGATCCCTACACTAAACATTGCCTGACAATTAAAAGTTCACTCAGGAATCTTGAGAAAATTCTTCTCAAATTTTTGTGCTGATTCTTATATATACTGCATGCTCCAAATATTTAATTTAGTCCATAGCAGAGCAGGCTTGAAGGTTTGAATTTGTCTACTTCTGCTCCTAATTCCTGTGTTTCTATAGTTCTCTCACTTTAGTCAAATTTTCTCCAATTTAGTTGAGCCACTGATGTGAACTGCATTACGATATCAGCAGCTTTTTATCAAAGTGAACTAAAATAATCACTGGCTTTGCATGTTTGATATATTGAGATATTTTTGTGTTTCCAATACAGCAGATCACATTTGGGAAGAAGTATTTTCTAGAAACAATAAATGGTAAAGGTGTGCGATTGGAATATTTAGTTTCTCAAGCCCTGTGTATCCTTGCCAGTAGCCTGTTGTTCATTCTAGGGGCTTGAAGTCTGTGTCAATATCAGCTTAGGTTACATGTAATCTTGAGCCAGCTCCAATCTGGTACGCATTCATAGTGTGGAACTGAAGACAAATACTGCAGCACAGTGCACTTTCCAAGTATTCCTCTTATGTCATCTTTTAACAATCAGTCTTTTAGATAAGGTTTAAATGGGGCACTCAGCTGTGAACTATCCAGTCTTTATCTTTCTGTCAGTAATGATTAATTTAATATTCCAGTTAGAACTTTCAATTGATGTTTTAATTGATTTCAATCATCAATGGTTTTTACCTACGGTCAATCTGTCAATAGTTCTTACTGACTAATTGTTTTGCATCATTACAGTGGGTTTCACTTTTATGATTTCCCTTCACAATTTTCTTCCCCCTTTCTGAAGGGCAGTGATGCAAGCAGGAGTATGGTTCTGTAGGTGACTTCCTCCTATTTTCTGTTGAAATCAGCATTCTTCTAGTGTAAGTCCAGATAGTGCCTATTTTGTGGAGTTGTCATCTTTAGACCCCAATCCTGTGTTCACTTAATGTTCATACACAGGGTCCTGGCTGACGTTGTTGCCCTCGCCTTAGGTAATTGTGGCCGTTTGTAGCAATGCTGACCCTGAATCAAACATACCAGGGAATTAAACCCTGCACTGCCTTAGTCATTCTGGATCACGAACAGAAAGCTATCGCTGAAATCTTGCTGGCATTTGCACCGATGGAATATAATGGTGCCGTCGAGAGCGTAACCCTATCATGGATTCCTTGGCAGTGAGGGGCGTGTTCAACAGGAAACCCCATTGACAATGCAACCTTGCTGCCAATGAGTGGCACACAGCCTCCCACCACCATGAAACACAGCATCAGGGGAGGAAAATCCTGCCCATAGTTCATTTAACCATTGAATCCCCTGACGCGCTCCTGCAGGAAGTAATTATTTGATTACTTAATTAGGCTGTCCCTTTGCTTCCCTTGTTTTGCTGCAGGTTTCTCATCTCTCTTTCACCTCCTCCACTACATTGAGTAACTCATCATTCATGCTATAAGCTCTTAATTTTAACCGGCAGTGGCGTACATTAGTGCCCAACTTGTGCTGGTGAAGCTCAGATAGAAGCGCTCTCACCTCCAGGTCCGATGTTTAAACTTTACCACAGACTTGAACACATGTATGGCCGGGATTAGCTGGAAATTCTTGTCCAAATCAACGGATCTTTGGCTGATGCCTGAAATTTCCTGTCTTGCTAACGACGATTCCCACCGAGGGCTGGACTGGAAAATCCCGGTCACAGTCTCAGCTTTTAATTTTAATGCCATTTGTATTGGAATGTTGTACAGTCAGAAGACTGGTTTTTGGATGGCAGATTTACATGTCTGGCAATTTCAGGTGAAGGCAAAATGATGAAAGGTGAATGAAATTCTAATGACGAATTGCACTCTCCCATTAACCAATGCTATTGAATTTAGATTATTTGGCCATCTATTAATTTGTTGTTGGGATGTTGTGTGCACAGCTTGGCTGTGTTTGCCTGCACTTCAGAAGTAATCTGTTGTCTGAAAGTCGTGATAAATTGCTGGTATTTCTTTTCTTTTTAGCTGGGTAAAGTTAAATAAAAATTATTTCAATAAAATACTGGTAGTTCATATAATCCTACAGTGCAGAAGGAGGCTATTCAGCCCATCAAATCCACATCCCATGCAAGGCTTCTGGAGAAGGTGAGAGGGCATGGGATCCAAGGGGCTTTGGCCTCGTGGATCCAGAACTGGCTTGCTGGCAGAAGGCAGAGAATAGTTGTGGATGGGTCTTTTTCTGCATGGAGGTCGGTCACCAGTGGAGTGCCCCAGGGATCTGTTCTGGGACCCTTGTTGTTTGTCATTTTCATAAATGACCTGGATGAGGAAGTGGAGGGATGGGTTAGTAAGTTCGCTGACGATACAAAGGTTGGTGGTGTTGTGGATGGTCTGGAGGGATGCCAAAAGTTGCAGCGGGACATAGACAGGATGCAAGACTGGGTGGAGAAGTGGCAGATGGACTTCAACGCGGATAAATGTGTAGTGGTCCATTTTGGCAGGAATAATGGGCTGAAGGAGTACAATATAAGGAGTAGGAGTCTTAGCTGTGTTGTAGAGCAGAAGGATCTCGGGGTCCGGGTCCATAGGACTCTTAAATCGGCCTCGCAGGTGGAGGAAGTGGTCAAGAAGGCGTACGGTGTACTGGCCTTCATTAATTGAGGAATAGAGTTTAGGAGTCAGGAGGTAATGATGCAGTTCTATAAGACTCTTGTCAGACCCTACTTGGAGTATTGTGCGCAGTTCTGGTCGCCTCACTATAGGAAGGATGCAGAGGCTATTGAGAGAGATTTACAAGGATGCTGCCTGGATTGTGAGGCAGGCCTTATGAAGATAGGTTGAGGGAGCTGGGACTCTTCTCACTGGAGAGACGTAGGTTGAGAGGCGACCTGATAGAGGCTTATAAAATGTTGAGAGGAATAGATAGTGTGGACTCTCAGAGACTATTTCCCCGAGCTGAAATGGTCACTACGAGAGGACACAGATTTAAGGTGCAGGGAAGCAAATACAAAGGAGATGTCAGGGGTAGGTTTTTCACTCAGAGGGTGGTGAGTCAATGGAACCGACTGCCATCGGAGACAAACTCACTGGGGTCTTTTAAGAGACTTCTGGATGAATATATGGAAAAGAATAGGATAGGGGGTTATAGATAGGTCTGTAGATTGGTAGATGTGATCGGTGCAACTCGTGGGCCGAAGGGCCTGTTTGTGCTGTATTGTTCTATGTTCACATCGACCACAATCCCACCCAAGCCCCATCCCCACAACCCCATGCATTTACCTTGGCTAGTCCTCCTGACACTAAGAGGCAATTTAGCATGGCCAATCCAACTAACCTGCTTACTTCTGAACTGTGGGAGGAAACTGGAACAGTCGTGGAGGCATGGGGAGAATGTACACACTCTGCGCAGACAGTGACACAAGCTGGGGATCAAACCCGGGTCCCTGGCGCTGTGAGGCAGCAGTGCTAACCACTGTGCCACTGTGCCGTCCTGTGCGGTTATACTGACTGTACAGTGAAATATTTTTACTTTACATATAAATCAAAATACACAAGTTCTCTTTCTGTAACTCAGTCAAGAAAAGTCATTTAGTTGCAGTTGAGCAAAAAAGTGAAATGAATCCATAAGTTGAAGCATTCTGCTGTACCCTTCAGCTGAGTACGAGAAAAAATATCCTTCCTGTGGCTCCACTTAGAGCCTACGTGCCAGACTGTGCTGGAAGTTGAAAGTATACTTGCATAAAGAACGTCTGAACTGGTGTCCCACTATCCTATGGCCTCAGTTACATTTTTATACATGCAGATGGAGTTGGCAAGCATACTTCTTTTCTGTAACGAGTTATGATCTGGAATGTGCTGCTTGAAAGAGTGTTGGAAAATGAATTGCAATATTACATAAAGAATGGGAAAATTACTTAAAAAGGGAATAATGAACTGCAGGCCTATGGAGAAAGGATATCAGAGCGTGACTCAAGTGGATAGCTCTTTCAAAGCCAACAAAGTGAGCTGAGTCCTGTACCGCACGATTCTATGGTTCTGTAACTCATATTCTGATTTTGTTACTGATAAAGCAGAGAGGTCAGGACTAGGGCTGCCAATCATTGTGTGGATGAGAACAAAATAAAAGATGGTATCACATGTAATGGGCCAAGTTTTTAAATGGTTTCAGAGGCAGGAGTGGAGATTGAACTTGGTGACTACAACTTCCCACCATATATCAACATACTGGTTTGCCAGCTTGTTCCTGCTTTGGGCCCATTCTGGTCTCTGCTGGCAAATATTGGTGGCCAATTTGGAATTATTACGGACTGATTGAGGCCACTTTGCCATTGCCAACTGGAATTTTCTAGAACACAGGCCAGTGATGGTTGCAGTTTCCCATCAGGAGATAAAGGAGTGACTTAAAAAACCCTCCATATTCCGTGTCCCTGCTGCACCACCACCCCACTCCCTGCCCCCTGTATCTGTGATAGTGAAATGCCCACAGCTGCGCCCACAGTTTCTCTCTCCACAATAGTGAAGCTGTGACCAATTTCAATTTTACCTTGTCAAAAAGTCTTCCGAGTTCAAGGTGGAGCACACACTGTTTCTATGGCTTTGGTAGTTTCCACCTCTGGGGGCTGCCAGTCTTTCAGGGCTGGAGGGTACCCTACTTGCCCACCAGTCTCATGAGCTGCTCACCATCTGTAATCAGATGGTGAGTGTACTTCTTGGCCACTAATTGACCAGCTTGTAAAAGAGTCGTGTTGGGCAGCAGGCACTAACCCGATACGGGGTTGAGATCTGGAAATGTGCCCAGCTCCTAACCACTAGAGTTAAAATCCAATGTGTCTTTTCTAAACAGCCACGTGCTGTGTTCAATATTTCTCAGTTGTTTTTGTGTTTTTTTGTAAACAGTAGTATTCCCAGATGGCCTCTAATGATGGTAATTATGGTGTGAATCCTGGAGTTTTAAATGACAGCATCATTTTCTTAGTCCACTGAGGCTAACTTCAAAACTAAAATCCACTCTGTGTACTTTATGATGTTTAATTATTTTAAGCACAACTAGACTCCCAGGAATATTTTAATTAGCTATATTGTGACTGTAAATCTTCAAGAAGAAGTGAGTTATGTCTTGGCCAGCTATTTGTATTCCTTATTCAACATATTGTAGAATATATGAACATACGAATTAGGAGCAGGAGTAGGCCCTTTGGCTCATAGAGCCTGCTCCGTCATTCGGTAAGACCATGGCCGACCTGATTGTGGTTTCAACGCCACATTCTGCCTTCTTCTAATCACCTTTGACTCCCTTGTTAGTCCAAAGAAGCTATCTGCCCTTAAAAACAGTCAATGATCCAGCCTCCACTGCTCCCTGGGGAAGAGAGTTCCAAAGACTTACGGACCTTTTGAGAGAAAAAAATTCTTTTCGTCTCCAACTTAAATAGGAGACCACTTATTTGTAAACTGTGTCCCATAATTCTTGTCTGTCCCAAAAAGGGAAACATCCTTTTAACATTCGCTCAGGATCTCACATGTTTCAATAAGATCCCCTCTTGTTCTTCAATGGATACTGATTCAACCTGTCCAACCTTTTGTCATGGGATAACTCCAGTTCTGTGAATTGCTTCTTACACATGTGCACAAGGGCAACAGATCTAAGAAAGTTACAAGTTCCCCTCTTAAGCTATGCAGCATCCTGATGATATTGCTATATTGTCACTGTCGCTGGGTGAGAATTCTGGAACTCCTTTCTTAGCAACATTGGTTTCCCAGCCGCATTTGAGGAAAGAGTGGTCAGCACTCCATTGCCACTCTTCACCAGTATTTCTTTAGTCTAGTGCCCACATTTTATGTAAAAATCATAAAAATCCTTCCTGTACCAATTTCAAGCTGTCAGGTAACATCTTTTAACACCGACAATAATCGCTTTATGAGCTAACTGGTTTTACACAGCCAATTTGTATGCATTAGTGATGTGATTTTTGAACCAACAACTCCCTCCACAGCTTCTCTTGGATACTTGTGTGTCTAGCAAGACCTGTGATATAACTGCACTGCATTTATTGGGAGTAACCTGTCCCAAGATATTTCCCGGATAGAGGACAAATCCATATTAGTGGAACATCTAAAGGTGTGGTACCAATTTTACCTCAATCCTGTTTACTGCATTAACCTTTTAGCAATTGCATAACAGTTATGTTTTGCACATGTTATGGCTTTGATTAGAAATTGAATAATTGGAAAATAATTTGGTACATTAAAGCTGCATTCTGAAATGTTGAAATGTGTACCTGAATCAGTCCAGTCCTGTTCTTGTCTGTTATCTACATTCCATAAGGCAGTGACTTGACTGTTCTATATCTCAGCCCTGGGGCATTGTGACCAAGTATAGCATCGCCATTTTGGGCTTAACTAATTCACCACAAAGTATTACTGAAGCCTGGGGTCTTCTGGTCTTCATGGCTTAGTGTTACAATGGGTAATACCTTCAAGTTGAATGATTAGTAAAAGGGTGAGGGCGGGGAACAATTGTTTTATTTTCAATTTCCTCAGATATTGAACTACAGGGGGTGTCCCAAAAATATAAAAGAACAGCAAATGACATTAAACATATGATGTCAATTCAATGTAGCAGACTGTCGCACTGATTATGACAAGTGGACTTTGGTCGATGAGTGATTGAAAATTTGCACCAGCAACAGAAACTTCTGATACAAAACCACAAATAATTTGTGCTGGCAATTCTTTACAATGCTCATCTGCTGGTGCAAACGTGAAAATACCTAGGAAAAGCTTTGATAGAATAGAGATTTGACAAAGCAAAACAAACTCAAAGCTAAATTGAATCCTGAAATGGGTCATTTCAAACAAATCCCCCATCGTACAACAGTATGGTGATATTTCAAGGTCTGTGTGTCTATAGTCTTCTGCCTTTTTATTTTAGAAAACAACTTGTCTAACAAAGTTGTAAGTTGATGTTGTTATCATTGTACAGAACCCAGCTGAACAAACTGAAGAATGCATGCACAATTCAGTGGTATTAAGTACGGAAGCTTTGAAAGCTTTTGTTAAGGCATCTTTTGTGAAACATTCTGTGTTGAGCAGGTGCTTAAAGCTGAGTTTTAAAAGGGAAGTGAACTTCTAGACACGATTACAGTTATGTCAGCTCCGCATTCTGGCCCCTTTTTAAAATTAGGCAGGATACCATTGAGCGGATAAACTTAGAGCCTTATAAACCTGCATGCAGAATGGATGTGGAGCTGAGGAGTCTCAGTCAGCCTTCCATAAAGCATGATTCTGAAAATACTGTCTAACAAAACTGTACAGTGGGTTTATAAAATGTAGGTAACTTGTTTTGGGAAAAAAATGCATTTAAAACATCTGCCAAGCGTCCACGTAATATGGGTTATATTTTCTGATTTCTCACTGGCTGGAGCACCTTGCTGGAACCTAATATTGGACATCTGCCTATTATGTAATTTCATTTTGGATTCTGTGTACAATTCCCAGGAGAAAGTATCGCTTTAGATACATTTCAAGTCATTTTCTCTCATTACTCTTTTTATTTCCCAGCAACACGTGCTGTCTCTTGCCAAAAAGCTGGACGACTAATCTGCTTGCGGCCCTTTGCAATATCAGTCGAACCCAAAATTGGCAAGTGAGCAAGATAGGACAATGGTGATTCTCCCTCGTATTAAGACTTGGATTAGTTTTGTGACCTGTCATATGGGGAAGCTGTAGGGATCGACCAAGTGCCTTGTGCTCTATACTATGTCTGCAGTGCGTCGTGGCACTTCTGCAATAATGAGCATTTCTATCCATTCATTTCTAACCACCCTGCATTGGCTTAAATAAAAAATTAACTTGTATTAGAAGAAAAATTCAGCAGTGCCATACTTACTGAAACCTTGGCTTGGAATTTCAACAAATTGGCTGACTCAAGAACACTTTAAAAATGGCAGATGGAATACGATTGAGGAATTCCCAACCCCATTTCTGAGTTGTGATATTTTTGGAAGTGTCTTTAAAGGTTGTGGGTTGATTCCTTTCAAAAACCTGCATCTGGATTGCCCAAACATGCCTGATCCATTGTGAGGAAAGGCATGTCCTTCTTCTCAACAAAGTTGGACCAGGGTTTTAAAGTGGCATGTTTCATGACCCCTTAGGGAAGTCATGAGCCATAGTCTGCATGAGAGTACCATTTTAAAATATGACTTCTAAAGGTTTTCTTCTTGCCCCTGATGCCAAACTCTGTCATTCTATCCATTCTTTTGTGCCCCTCACGTTCCCTATGCCAAGCTCTCACCTTCCACCCGCCCTCTGTGTGCCCTCATGTCCCCATCTCAAGGTCTGCCCTTCTGTCCAATCTCTCAGGTCTTCATGAACATGCCAAACTCTCTCCTTCAACCACACCCTCAAGCCCCTCATGTTCCCAGCCAAGTTCTGGCACTTCCATGGCCATTGACCAATATAAAGTCTCTAGAACCAATGCACCATAATGTATAGTATATGTCAGAAAAATCTTTCAAAAAAATGCACTCCATTAACTTTGTCCTATGCTTAAAAAAAAGTCTGAATATCAACCTCATAAAATGTCAATCATCCAGGTCCTTTGAAGTTTCAGAAATCATAAAGCCCTGAGCTTGTTTAATTTGTGTCAACAAACATTGTGAAATTGACTACAGAGATCAGGGATGGAGTTGTTCTCATATTATAATAGCTTTCTGGACTGTCAAACAAGTGTCATTATGTACACTTGGCTGAGATCCCAGATAACTACTAGAATATCCTAACAGCTGCTCTCCAGAGGACGCATTGTTTTTATTGACAGTTCAGGTATCACTGGCAAGGGCAGCATTTATTGCCCACTCCTCATTGCTCTACGTTATGACCTCGAGATGAAGGGAAAGTCATTGATGAAGCAACTGAGGATTGTTTGGCTTAGGGCACTACCCTGAGGAACTCCTGCATTGATATCCTGTGACTGAGTTGATTCAACTTCATCAAGCACGCCATCCTCCTTTGCGTTAGGTATGATGTCAGTCAGTTGAAGTTTTCCTCCTGATTTCCATTGACTCCAGTTTTGCCAGGGCTCCTTCCTACCACAGTCAGTCAGATGCTGCCTTAATTCCAGTCACTGTCACCTCACCTCTGGAGTTCAGCTCTTTTGCCTGTGTTTAAACTAAGGCTGTTACGAGGTTAGGAGCTGAGTGAGCCTGGTAGAATCCAAACTGAGTGTCACTGGAAAGGTTATTGCTGAGTAAGTGCTGCTTGATAGCATTGTTGATGACCATCTCCATTGCTTTACTGATGATCGGTGCTGTAGTTGTGCAGACTGAATTTATCCTGTTTCTTGTGTGCAGGACATAACTGGGCAATTTTCCATATTGTTAGGTATATGCTTGTACTGGAATACAAGTCTTTATTGCTGTTACTGGAATGTTGTCAGGGCCCATAACCTTTGTAACATCCAGTGCCTTCTGCCATTTCTTGTTAATTCATAAAGTGAATTGAATTGGCAGATTTCAGCCATCAGTGTGGCTGGAGATTTCAGGAGCAGACCAAAATAGGTCATTCACATGGCATTTCTGGCTGTAGATTGTTGTGAATGCTTCAGCCTTGTCTTTTGCAGTAATGTGCTGGGCTCCCAATCATTGAGGATGGGGATATTTGTGGAGCCGCCTCTTCCAGTTGTTTAATTGTGAACCGCCCTTAATGACTTGATGTGGCAGGACTCACGAGATTTGATCCGTTCTGCCAGTTGTGGGATAACTTAGCTCTGACAGTCAAATGCTGCTTCCATTGTTTGACGGGCAAAGTAATCTTGTATGGCAGTTTCACCAGGTTGACACTGAATTTTTAGATGTTTTGGGGTGTTGCTCTTGCTAATCCCTCCCGCACTCTTATTTGAATTAGGATTGATCCCTGAGTTGATGGAGTGATATGTGTAGATTATACTATCCTGCTGCTGCTGGTGGCTCAGTGCCTCATAGATGACCAGTTTTGAGTTGCTAGATATGTTCAGATCTATCCCATTTATCACGGTTGTAGTGCCATACAATGCGATGGAGGACATCTTGAATGTGAAGATGGAACTTTGTCTCCGCAAGGTGGTCGTGCCTACCAGTACTGTCAAGGACAGATAAGACAGGTGGTTAGGTACGGAGAGGTTAAGTAGATTTCTCTCCCTTGTTAGTTCCCTCACCTGAGGAACTCCTGCATTGATATCCTGGGACTGAGTTGACCTAGGTCAACTCAGGTCAATTGACCCAGGTCAATGCAGACCCAGTCTTGTATATATGTCCTTTAGGACTCGACCATCTTGAACAATAATGATACTTCCAAGCCACTCTTTGTGTTGGATATTGAAATGACCCACCTGGAGTACGTTCTATGTTGTTGCGACGCTCAGTGTTTTTTTTCTAATTGGTGTTCAACACTGAAGAGTAAATGATTCCCATTAGTTGTGGGAGAGCAGAGGATAATGCAGTAGGTGGTAATCAGCAGGAGGTTTCCCTGAACAGTTTGACCTGATGCCATGAGACTAAATAGATTCAATGTTGAGAACTCTGTGCAACTCCTTCCCCAATAAAATCCACTGTGCTGCCATCTCTAGTGGGTCTGTCCTGCCGGTGGGACAGGAGATACCCAGGGATGGTAATGGTGGTGGTTGGGATATTGTAAAGTACGATTTGGTGAGTAACACGATGTCAGGCTGTTGTTTGACTAGTATGTGGCTCACCTCTCCTAATTTTAGCACATGCCCCCAGCTGTTAGTAAGGAGGGCTTTGCAGCGCCAACAGGGCTGGGTTTGCCATTGTCGTTTCCAGTGCCTAGGTCGACGCTGGGTCATATGACACAGTTCTATTCCTTTTTGACTTTGTTGCAGTTTGGCACAGCTGAGTGGCTTGCTAGGCCATTTCGGGGAGGGCATGTAAGAGTCAACCACATTGCTGTGGGTCTGGAGTTTCATTTGGCCAGACAGGTAAGGATCGTAGATGACTTCCTAAAGGGCAGTAATGAACTTGATTGATTGTTTTTCAAGGACAGTCAGCATTAGTTCCGTGGTCACAATTGCTGGGACTGGCTTTCAGTTCCACATTTATTAATTAATTTAATTTAAATTCCAGCAGTTGGGATAGTGGGACTTGGAACCTGTGTGGCCAGTGCATTAGCCTGGGCCACAGGATTACTAGTTCAGAGACATTATAACTGTTTGCACCAGCTCCACAACAATATATCACAAGAAGAAAGTGATTTTGCTGCATCCTCTCTGATCCTTCTTTTAAAGGGGTATGTGCGAAGATAAGTGCATTGGCAGAGCATGTTTTAATTACATATGTAACAAGATAATTGTAAAATGTTGTGTACCAGTCTGATTTATTTTCTCCCCCGCCCCCGAACAGTCCTTTTTTTTTAAAGATTGTTTCTCTGTGCACTCCGCACTGCCATTTTGTTCTCTCCCTCTCAAATGCACAGAGTTTTTAAACGAGTTCCACCTATATAAACAAGAAAGGAAGGCAGAGTTGACACTGATTAATGAGGTCCTCTCCCATAAATTCAAATGCTGCAAATAAAAAGTGGTGCTTTTCATCTTTTGTCTTGCTTTTATGCCCGGCGGGCTTCGCAATGTAAAGCAGCGACGCGGTCAAGGACCTTGGTGGCTTTCTTACGGTAAGTGGGGCCCGATTGTAAGACAACTGTTTGGAACTGGACATAAAGATGCATGGAGTAAGTAAACAGGCGCACACTGCCACAAAGGTCTCGCATTTCAGGCACACTGATTGTCCCTTGTAAATGAAAACTTTGTAACTATGAAAGCAATGGGGCAGTGATGTGGAAATTTGTTTGTGTTAAAAGGTATTCCCTTACAAGCAAAATAAGAGTAATTTAGAAATAACTAAGTCTGCACTGCTTGAGAAAGTTGGGGGGGGGAGCGGGTGGCACTTTGAATTTTAGAATGCTGCCATTTTAGTGTCAGAGCTTATAAACAAAAAATTCCTAATAGTTCTCAATGAAGGGCAATTAGTGAATTAAGTCATTAAGAATAATAAAGTCTTGCAATTCTGAACACAGTCATGCATAATTTCATTGACTTTTCAATATATGTTTTTAAAATACAGGACTTGCACAATAATTATCCATAATACAGGCTGTAAGATAAGTATTACTGTTAGTGGTAGCTGGGAACCATTCTGAAGGGTGTAATAATATTGTACCAATTCAGAATTGACAATTCAAAAATGCTGATATTTGTCCTTCTGATTTAATTACCCAGTCTTCTCAGGTTCCCAGAAAATGTGATTACTTCTCCCGTCAGTTATATTTGGATTTGTCCACAGGCCCCTACTCCCAAACTGACTGTTACCCTGTTAGATGTATCTGGATGCAGAGTGCTAAGGACAATAAACATACATTCACTACTAGCAGAGATTGGATCTTCCCATAATCTATAAAACTGTCCAAAGCAAATACAATAAACACTTTAGCACCGTGCTATATGGCCCAGGAAAATCCTAGGTTTGATCTGTGTCCAGTGATCTCATGTGGGGTACAATATTGGAAATTATAACAGTTACCCTTGGCTAGGCAAGGAACATAAAATACCCACAGTCCCTACTTGTAAGCATTATCCAAACATGGTAATCCAGCAAACAAGACATCAGGGTTCAGGTGGGATGTAAATCTCCCCTACTAATGCCACTGTTTACGACTCTCCCCATCACTTCAATAATGAGATCAGCTTGCTGATACTTGCTGCCTAAGATCATAAACAAAGAACTGCTACTTTTTGAGATACCAGAGAAATGCCAGTGCCTTTGGATGTAAACTTCTGTATGAGTCACTGGCCAGAATTATACATTCTGCCCACCACAGGAATCAGAGAGTGCGAGGCACAAACCATGGAAAGGAACATTGACCTCATACGGTTTTGCAAAGAGTGAGGCTGTAAAATCCCGCCCACTGTCTCCCAGAAAAGAAGAGAGGAAATTTTAAGAAACACATACAGTAATAAGAGGGAATTTTCAGAAAAACATACAGTAATAAGAGGAATGCAAAAACAAAACTCCTTTGTTGCCATGCTTCTGAACAAATTTAATGCACATTAATGTGCTAGCCACCATGACTTAGGGTTAACGACCCTTTACAATTATCTTGGTATCTCCACCAATGAAAGATTTCTTAGACACTGCTACAAGGAATGCAGGAGAAAAATCTTTGGGGCGTTTAAAAAATAATATGCTTTTTGAACTTTTAATAGAGGACTTTAATTTATATTAGTTGTTTAAAAAAAAGATGGGAAATAAGGCTGTGTTGTGTTGGTTAAAGACAGGATATGATAGCAGAAAACCTCAGGGAAAAGCCCAAACAAGGTTAGCAACCTGACTGTGATTGCAGTGAGCTGACAGGAGATGTGTGTAGAATAAAATTGTACAAGTTTCTTATGAGCTGTCACCAGCATTCCTCTAATTCTGTTCTTTAATCACATTCTGTGCTTTTAAAATTGTGTTCTAACTCACTCTTCAACAATGCTCTATTTACACCCTAGCTAAGCTTGTAACACTACATTCTGCACCCGCTCTTTTCCTTCTCCCCAGCATATGAACGGTATGCTTTGGCTGTACAGTACGCAAAAAGCAATACTTTTCACTGTATACCATACACATGTGACAATAGTAAATCTAATCAAATCAAACAGTATGTGTTGTGGATCATTCACTCTGGGTGAACGTTCAAATTATTCTTGTAGCTAATTTTCTTTAATTTTCCCATTCTTTCATATATTTTTCCAATTTATCTTTGTGAGCCGGTAAGAATAAGCCATTAAGCAATCAGCTTCATTGATCCGTCAAAGCAATGGTAATTGATTCATTCAACCCGCCAAAGGGTCAGTTGATGCAACATTCTCCTTCCCCTTCTCCTTGCGATGAAATGCTGCAGCTTACTGTGATGGCTCAGATTGAAATCCTGAGTTCACTGTGCATGGCACATTGGTATCCCAATGGATCATAACACTGGCTCCCCAGATAAAAGGCTATTCAAAACAAACGAATAAAACGCATCACATTGCAAAGTGAAAATTGAGCTGTGGAGAGGTTAAAGTTCTTTCCATGGGTTCTGAAAGGCAAAGGACCCTGTTGGATACAATGACGTGATTGTGTCAGTGAGGTGATCAGATGAATGCTCATCTCCTCTCAGATGCAGCAGGGCTCCACTGGTCTCTTGAGCACTTCTCATTTGACCCAGGCCTTCAGAGCTTGAAAAAAACCTTTAAAATCTTTTGGGTTCATTAGTCGCTTGATTGGTGGGTTGATACGTAGCAATGCAAAGTTAGATCTGCATACGTTTAAAGGTGCCCTCCCCCCACCATCTGCCAATCTTGTCAGGCATTCCTGATTTCTACAAAGAAAGGAGTGACTGTAAACAAAGCTGAATAGAGAGAATGAAGATGGGCATGGAAATGTCAAACAGTTACAATGGAACAGTTTATTCTGGTGTGTTTCTTTTGTAAGAACTTCATCTCTTAAACCATTTTTTTTCTGTCATTTTTAAGTCCATTAACACTCGATTCATAAATAAGTCCATTACACATGCTACCTACTTTGAAACATTTGCCAATATACTTGTAAGAACAATCTCTAGAGGGAAAGATGGAGATTGACTTAAGTTATTTTCTTTCCTTATTTTTAAAAATTGGCGCTTTGCTATTTTCCTGCTGAAATCTCAGCAGGATTTGGAACTCAGTCTATAGGGGAATACAGACATGAATCAATTTGCTACCACTGTGAGATCACAAAGAGAGCTTTTAAAAATATTTTCCCTTATTTTCCCGAAGCCAGTGGTCTGAGTGAATTTGCAGCAAGATTCCCCTGGTACCTTGCTGAAAGTGACCTTTATTTATGTGTCAGCCTTGGTCACAGAACCCTTCATTTTAACTTAACCTGCCTGGCAGGAATGTGGTAGGCTTGTGTCGGATGCCTGGTTTATATCCTGAGGCTAAAATGTCAACAGTCTATTAAGCTGAGCTTAATCTTATTATAATTCAACAGTGTTGCATTCGTACTTACATTAAACATTACCAGATAAAGATCAGAAGTAGATATGGTTGATGTGGTCCCCACTAACCAATAGATGCTAAGATAAATTATAGTGATGCTGCTACCAACCCTGGCTGTGAAATCATTCGATCCTGCACAATGAAATCGGACTTCCTGCTTTAGCTGGCTCAGTAAGTTTATCCATCTAAAACCTCAAACTCAGGTTTTAGTTGAATAAACCCATCCTATGATACATTATCCATGTGGGTTAATACAGGATTTATGATCACCAATTCCCTGAGTGGTGTTCCTAACATCTTTTATAAACGGCGGCGCACTGGTTAGCACTGCTGACTCACAGTACCAGGGACCCAGGTTCGATTCCTGGCTCGGATCTCTGTCTGTGTAGAATTTGCACGTTCTCTGAGTATTTGCAGGGGATTCCTCTGGGTGCTTTGGTTTCCCCGCACAATCTAAAACATGTGCTGGTTAGGTACGTTGGCCATGCTCAATTCTCCTTCAGTGTACCTGAACAGGCGTCAGAGTGCGGTAACTTGGAGATTTTCACAGTAACTTTATGTAAACCTACATGCAATACTAAAAAACATAATTGCTGGGAGCGGATTACAAGGCTGCAACTCATAGGAATTAGCATGACAAGTACAGTTTTTCTGCCTTTTTTTGGAACCATACCATTGGAGCTTTGGTCTGTATAACTAACTACCTTCATTGTTGGATTTTTGATTTGATTTCATACTTCTGTCACATGTATTGACCTCCAGTGAAAAGTATTGTTTCTTGCGTGCTGCACAGACACAGCATACAATTCATAGAGAAGGAAACGAGAGAGTGCAGAATGTAGTGTTACAGTCATAGCTAGGGTGTAGAGAAAGATTAACTTAATGCAGGGTAACTCCATTCAAAAGTCTGATGGCAGCAGAGAAGAAGCTGTTCTTGAGTCACTTGGTATGTGACTTCAGACTTTTGTATTTTTTTTCCCAGAGGTGTGCGTGGGGTCCTTAATTATGCTGGCTGTTTTGTTGAGGCAGCGAGAAGTGTAGACAGAGTCAATGGATGGGAAGCTGGTTTGCATGATGGATTGGGGTACATTCATGACCTTTTGTAATTTTTTTGCAGTCTTGGGCAGAGTGAAAGATAAGATTTAAACAATACCCAGAGTTACTGTGGATTGATTTGGCAAAAAGAGAAAGTGTCATAGAAACAATACTTTATAGAAAACAGCAGAAATGTAAAATGCCTATTAATGTACAGTACCTCACAAAACTCTTCACACAGGTGTACTGAATAAAGATACAAGACAATCAAAAGCATGGTCGAAGAGGTGGATTTAATGGAATAGAATGAGATGGAAGGCAGAGAGTTTTAGAGAGGCAATTCTACAGTGTAGATTCTCAATGGATGAAGGCATGTTTGATAGCAGTGGGGCAAAAGAAAAAATTGAGTGCACAAGGAACTTGATTCAGAAAAGGAGAATTTGCAGGACATTATAGCTATATTATGAAGTGAAGAGAAGGTATCAACAGTCTATTAAGCTGATCATAATCTTATTATAATTCAACAGTGTTGCATTTGTACTTACATTAAGCATTACTAGATAAAGATCAGAAGTAGATCTGGTTGATGTGGTCCCCACTAATCAATAGATGCTAAGGTAAATTATAGTGATGCTGCTATCAACCCTGTCTGTGAAATCAGTTCATCCCGCACAATGAAATAGGACCTTCCTGCTTTATATGGTTCAGTGGGTTTATCCATCCAAAATCTCAAACTCGGGTTTTAGTTGGATAAACCCACCCTATGAAACTCAAATACTTTAAATTCGAAGTCTTGCATTTACAATGCACTGATAAATTTCGTGAGCCATTGCTGTTGGTAGTCTGAGACCTGAAACGTTTTCTGATGTTTATCACAACCTAAACTTGACTGGCTTTGTTTGCAAGGTCTGAGTTCAGCATCAAAGTGTCTCATAAATATACTTCACTAGGCGAAGGGCATGAACCAGTCCCAGCTATAATAATTCATTGAGCGCTGAACATTTTTTCATGGTTTACAGTGCGATACTGAGAAAATGAAATCCTTTACTTGTTAGGTTTTTTTTCTGCCAACTAACTTAGTGATCATGGACAATGCCATGGGCAGTTTCCCAGGAATACATTAAGAGTCTTGACCTGTGGCATTCACTCAGTCATAATGCTTTCTTTTGGCACAATTCCCTGATAATCATCGTAACCAGAACAAAAGAGCACTGAATTTTAAGCGCAAATTGCGTTTAGTGCAAATCGAATTTCCATGATCTTTTGTACGAGTTTTAAAACATTGCACAAGAAGCAGGTCCCATCCACAAAACTGACTATCCTCCTTGGGTGTATTACTTTTACCTTCCATTCACTGCAATTTTTACAAGCCTTCGGAAGAGGCTATGAAGTTGAGCTTAGTTTGTTTGGTTGCAAGGATGCTCATAGATGCATTTTAAAAGCGATTGAAGTTTTTTTTAATTATCGAGAAGCTAACTACCAAAGAAATTTAGCCATTGCTTCTGTATGTTAAAGAAATTAGAAGTAATACGGATTAAAATGCTTATTTTTTATGATATATTCCTTTTCAGCAGTTCCCACTTTAAAATATTGAAAGGAATATCTTTCAAGCAAAATTATTTTAACAATTATGTTTTAAAACGCATGCGCAATTGCGCTGGTACGTGGCAGATTTTATGCTCAGTGATGTGGAAATAAGTATCTGCAGAAACTTGAGGAAAAAGAACACTTCTCAAATATTTTTCATGCTACTTAACCACTCTTCAATGTCACACTTATACCCTCAGACTCATAGCAAGGAGTACTGTGTTACCCTTAGACTCGCAGTGAAGAATACTGTGTGGTTTCTTCTAATATATAGAAGATAGGCACTTGGACTTGCCTGACTTTGATGGGGCATAAAGATTGCCAAATGTATTAAATGCCATTGTAAACCCTAGAACACCCACAGGACTCAACCTACAAAATTTCCGGAGAGTTTGCACCCAGAATTATTACCATTGTGCACTTTTGAATAATCTTGTGAATTGCAGACCTCTTCAAACTTCAGAACGCTGACAGCTGGAATCTCTCCAAGTTGTGCTTAGGAATCAAAATAATTGAAATTGTTGTATTATTCTAAGATTTACTGAGTGTTACCCAAAGGTTATAGGATTTACAAAATGACCTTGGTCTAGAGAGAGAAATAATAGAGGGAAATAAATGGTATTAGGAACTGTGATGTGATCATTTTGATTTCATCCGCATTGAATGGATTGTTGGAAACTATAAATCGTAAGATCTCTTCGGTTATTTTACCTCATTACTTCTTACAGTTCCATAAATTCTGACATTTATATAATATCTGGTTTTTAAATTTGTTCATGGTTTTTGTTAAATCTACCTAACAGGTCTCAGCTATGAAACGTGGGAACCAAGTATTAGGTGCTTATTTTTCAAATGGTCAGTGACTAGGGAACATCTTTCTCAAATGGACACAATGGGCAAGCTGGATAAAATTTACAATATGCATTATCAACGCAGGGCGCTATTTTACCATTTTCATTCTTAGTGCTGGGCAAACTTGTAACTGGGAGTGTTTTAGATCCAACTTTTAGACTCGTTCTCAGGCACCTCCATATGCACTCTGCTTGATAAAATAGCCATATCACATCTGGACCGGATAATGTCTCCCCCACAGACATTGCCCCACCCCCATAGCATTCATGATCCCCTTATCCCCCTGCTATCCAGACTGATTGCAGCCCCCTGCCTCCCCATTGATTACACACACAGTGGTAGCAGACATCCCCTTCCCTTTCACTGAGCAGAGGCAGAGTACAGCGGACTTCCCTGCCCAACCCTTCCACCACCCCCACCCACTCACCCACTGCCCATCTCATCGAATACGATCTGACTTGAGCCATCTGAGCCACCTCCCTCCCCTCTCCTCCACCAATCTGAGTAGAACTGTCTGATGCAGTTCTCTCGCCATCCACCAATCTAAAGCAGAGAGCCGCTCGGAACTTAGCCCAGAAGCTAGAAAGTCCAATTTCAGACCTTTGCAGACCATGTCTGTTTTGTGCCATCTCTGGAAGCACAAACGTGGTGGTAAAGAGGGAAGTGCCAGTGAGTTTAGGCATGCAGTCCATTAAGTCCATTTGGGCGTGGTCCTGACAGCAGCCATTTTCAGCCCTTGACGAAGGGGGAACTGACACAGAGGCAGGTGCGGATTGCATTATCTGTCTCATGCCCAACTTTACCAAGTTTTCGCACCCAAAAACAGATGCAATTTGATAGTAAAATCAGGCCCATTATGTGAGAAGTTCGTTCACCAGGGAATACATTATGGAGAATATAGGAGTCCAGGTAATGTCTGAAGTTTTACAGCACCAGGATGAGATATATTGATGGCTCCCAGAATCGGAATTAGCAATGCTTCAGTAGTGGGCTTTAAGGACAATCTTCTTGTATCAATTTTATTGGTCACTGCTACTTAATTGAAAATAATTGGTCTTTTCTCTCAACAAATCATAGTATATGCACAGCACTAAATATCTGCAAAGAGTGATAACTAATGTTGTTGTCCCTTATGAGAGTAACAAGCCTACAGTAACAGCACATGTAGCACCTCCCCCCAGCAATATAGGGGCTCTAATCCTAGACCTGGTTACAAAAAAACCTAGGGATCGCAGGTCATTGAAATAAGAGTTGCCTGAAAGGCCCCATTACTTACCTTTGAACCTTGTAACACCCAAGTAGTCCATTATAAGAATTAGATCAGCCGTTACAATCGATAGACAATGTGCTAGCAGTTGTGTGTTCCGCTGGTGAAGGTGGCTTCCAATCCTGCCAATGTCTGTGGCATTTTGTGTAGCTCATCCATCCTGTTGCCAGAGAACTTGAGATGGGCTGGTTACGTTCAGGCAGGACTGGAAGATTCCACTGGCAAGAAAATCCCACCCATAGTTTTTCAAGTTATTATTGATTTGAAAATATATTGAAAAGTAAAAGGTGTTTGGTTGCACGTGAATATAGGAACAAGAGCAGGACACTAGCTTGAAGGGACACTTAACCCCTTGAGCCTGCTCTGATACTGAATTAGATCATAGCTGATGTGTATCTTAACTACATCTACTCTTCTTTGTTCCACATCATGTAATATTCTATCTAACAAAAATCTGTCAGTCACTGGTTTGCAATTTTCTATTGATCCAGCTTTCTCAGCTTTTGGATGGGGCAGTTTAGATTTTGACTACTCCTCACAGCATTGTCAATGCAGAAATGCTTCCTGACATCACTCCTGAACTGTCCAGTTCTATTTTTAAGGAGTTAGCATGAGGCCTACCTGATACACCATTCCGGTGAAATTTTATATATTTTCATGTCAGTTTCTGAGGTTCCTGAGTTGGTAACATTCTCACCTGTCCAGAGACTGGAGCACACGTTCTATGTTGGCTGTTCAGTGCAGTGCTGTTGCAGTATTGCATTGTCAGAGGTTACAGCCTGAATTTTACCACAAGCCCTGGCACAGCAAGATCATCTTGATCATCCACAGCTGGATCATCGACATGAATGCCATCATATCACTTGAGAACACCATCCACCAGGTACACGACACACAATCTTGCAACTCGGCCGATATTGTCTACCTGATACGCTGCGGGAAAGGATGTCCCAGAGCATGGTACATTGGAGAGATCATGCCGACGCTATGACAACGGATGAATGAACACCACTCGACAATCACCAGGCAGGAGTGTCCTCTTCCTGTTGGGGAACACTTCAACAGTCACAGGCATTCAGCCTCTGATCTTTGGGGAAGCGTTCTCCATGACACACGACAACACAGAGTCACTGAGCAGAAATTGAAAGCTGAGTTCCGCACAAATGAGGGCGGCCTCAACTGGGATCGTGGGTTCATGTCACACTATCTGTAACCCCCACAACTTGCCTGGGCTTGCAAAATATCACTAATTGAACTCTCTGGAGACAACATACACCTCTTCAACCTGTGCTTAACCCTCTCTCCACTCACATTATATCTTTAAGATTTGATTACCTGTAAAGACTCACATTCCAACCATTATTTTGTAAATTGAGTTTGTGTCTTTATATGCCCTGTTTATGAACATGACCCCCTCTGATCTGATAAAGGAGCAGTACTCTGAAAACTTGCAGCTTGTGCTACTGAATAAACCTGTTGGATTTAAACCTGGTGTTGTGAGACTTCTTGTTATACTTACTCCAGTCCAACGCCAGCATCTCCACATCATGACCAAATAACCCACCATGGAGGATCACCTTTAGCTTGACCAGAAAATCCCACTGACAGGAAGGCCAGAAATCATATCTATTATCGGAATCCTGTTTGGGGGATCTTGCTGTGCGCAAATTGACTATGGTATAACCTACATTATAGCTGTGACTACAGTCCAAAAATACTTGTCAATACTGTGGGATGTCTCGAGATTGTAAAAGATGACATGTAACTGCAAAACATTCTTTCCTAAAATGTTAAAAGTAATGGTAAGGAAATCCTCCTGCAATTGTTTATATCGTTGCTGCACATAGAACCAAGAGGAAATCATCATCACTAATTTGCCTTTTCCTTCTCTAACCCAAAAACCCTTGGGACCATTTCTGCCCCACCTACGATCTACTAACTCGAAACAAATTGGAAAACAATCTTCAGAACTTATTGGTTGGCTTAATGCAACATTATTGTTTTACCCAGGGAAAAAACTTCGGTGATACACGTCTGGAATTTCCATGTCAACTCTCCCCAGTGTCCCCGAGAACATCAGTGGAATTCCTGAAGGAATGGCACAAGCAGCTAAAAACGGTGTTTTGACAGGGTACAGCCCTAAGTTATGGTAGGAGATTGGGACAACTCCGTAAGAACTCTCCACTAAAGTTAACATGAATGATTTATTGGGTCCTGTATCATTCATTAGATGGAAATCTGGAAAGTGGATCACTGATGTGTGTTTGTGCTATGAACAATATTGGCCACATTTGTTCAGGTGACAGACACTGGAGCAGTTTTTTATTCCCTTCTTCATTTTTGAAAACACTTAGATTTTATTGATTTTGAAAACGAATTGCTTTAAGGGATAACATTTCACAAAGCTTACCAATTAAAGAACAAACTTCTTTTTCGCATGGGTAGTGTTCCTGGAAAATAATGAGAAATACTGAAGTCAGTAAAAATGAACTTTTGTAAATTCTACCCATTAGAATTGTGGCTGCTTTTTAAATTGAAAACAAAAAAATCAATTTGTACACCCTTGGGAATGTTATTGATTTCCTCAAAATATAAGCTGTAATTATGTGAAGCAAAAAGGAGGACAAAAATAATGCTTACGAAGGCAACATCTATTTGGGTATTACATTTAAAGTGTGTTTACTTTTGACTTCAGTCCTGTGGTAGTCCCAGATGCCGCTGGGAGACATTAAATGGAAAACAGCTAAAGAAAAAGGGTCATGAGGTCACCTAGTCTATAAAGCTCATGTAAGACGAGGGTAGAGGCCATTGTTTATAGCAGTGATGCAACACTCAGCTTTCAAATAAAAAGGCGAGTTATAAGCAGTTATAGCGGAGGGATATAATCACTGGGAAATGATTTAGAGTTTACTGCAGTTCAGTATCACTGTTCTTGGCAAATCCCAAAGCATTGGCAGGTTTTGGGAAACTTGCATTTAAATATTTGCAATATAAGGGTGTGCCTGTCGAAATTGAAGAGATTTGTATTTGATACCGACATTTTCATTGTCACTGGGTGTAATTTACAGTCCCAAACACATCAGCTTTCGCCTGTTAAATAATCGTTTTTATTTGTTCGTGGGACATGGGTGTCACTGGCTGGCCAGCACTTATTGCCCAAGGGCAGTTCACAGTCAACTATGTATAGGCCAGATTTTTATGACCTCACTCGGGCGAAGCACATAAAATCCCGCCCAACGCCAATGAAGATTTCTGTTCCGTGAGCCATATCCGCCCTGCGTTTGGGGCTGGCGTGATGGTAAAATTCCGGCAATAGTCTAACAAATAATTGTATAAGTAAAGTGAAGCAAATGTAAAATATTTACAAGTGAAGTTTAATTTTTAGAACATTCATGCCATCTTTATGCCCTTAATTGGTCTCATATCAGTGGTATTGGGTTGGGCAGGATAGTTATGGCTGTGATGCAAAGTCTCTGTATTTGCTCTGCAGTTGCAACATTTTCATTTGATGCCAGGTTCCACCAATGAAAAGCATCTCCCGCCATATGCCTGTCTTGTTGCGCCACTGGTACATGACTAATTATAATTGTGTGGGAGAAAGCAAAAAGAGAGAACTATCAAATGATGCTTACTTCTGGTTATGATGTGGCGAACAAAATTCCAGCCAACATCTCAGAAATACTCAGAAATGGTGGCATCATCCAAACAGATATGATGGAGATGAAGGAACTGAGAGAGTGGATTGTGGGAGTCAGTGAGCTTAAACTGAATACTACTTGATAGCCTATCATCAGATAATGGAGAAAAAGAAGTCAAGAAAGGAGATAGGAAGAGTCTGAAATGAACCCTATGAAACTGGGAGGAGTGAAAATTTAAAGCAAAATTTACATGGTGTTCCCATTCAAAGCAAGAGCAGGACTTGTCACTGATACATTTATCAATATGCTTAGAAAAGAATTGACAGAGGATGCCTGAAAGGATTGCAACCTGAAGCGCTGCCGTTTTCTCTACTCCTGCATACCGTATGGATATGACCAACCCTCCCACAGGCACAGCACTTTAACAGAACATAGAGGCAGTACCATAGCAATTGTACCATCTAAATTTCTAACTCTTAGCTTGTGAATTTGGCTGATGTTGGAGTGAGTGAGATCCCACATTAGAATTGATGCTAAATGGCAGCAGCTGAAGCTCTGGTTGTGACTATAGATTCTGCTTTGGAATTACTGGGTGTTCATTGGAGCAACCAGACCTACAACATTGCCCCATGACATAAAATGCACAAGAATTTGCTTTCCTGTGCTCATAGTGACATCCCGCCTGAAGCAGAGATGAGCTCAGTTCTGAAGAAGAGTCATATTCAACTCAAATGTTAACTATGTTTCTGTCTTCAAAGATGCTGCCAGACCTGCTGAGTATCTCTGAATTCATTTTGTTTTATTTCAGATTTCTAGCATTCAGTGTCTTGTTTCTGTTATATGGCTGAGTTTAAGCTTTTGCAAATTCTTAAGAAAGCATGAAGAGCTGATATCAGAGTGAGTATTTTCCATCTCTTACGAAGCCTTCGTTGCTACCTTGCCTCCAAGCTTGCCATTTCCCATAGGCCCCCCAGCCCCTCTCCGTCTCCCTGCCGATCTACCTCATTTTCAGGGAGGCTCACCTGAACTCCACGGTACTCCACTTCGTTGCATTTTTCTGGTGCTGGTTTGCGATAGGCTTTAACTACGGAAGGAATATTTGAGAGGAAAGAATGAAAATCTTTCCTCCATAAGGTCATCTACATCCCATCAGCATGAGAAGTAAACTTAAACGGAGAGGAGCAAAAACCCTTTGGCAAGCAACGTGAGCTGTGGCCACTGTGCTTTTGAGTAGAAGTATTAGTTAAATGTTTTCAGGAGGTTTCCTATGTATTAGAGAGTCCACTTAACACCTTGGTGCTGAAAGACAGAGAGGGTGATGGATACGGAGAGGAGTAAAGACTCTATCAATTATTGGGATCTGAATTGGCAACACTGTCTTGACTTGCCTTAATTAGTTCTGAGAGATTATTTAACCTGTTTCTGTGGTAGTTCTTAGAGTAGCGGAGATTAGAGGCAGTTTTTGTTGCCTTCCTCCATACAGCCTGGAATAATTGAAAAGATGAATTAATTTCATCTTTGTGGTGCCTAGAAGCACTTCCTTTTCAAGCTTCTAGTTAATATTTGCAAAGCGACAGAGTGTAATGTGCGAGCCATCTGGTACTTGTTATGGTGTGTACTTATGCTGCTTTCACTTCTGCTACTTCACTTATATTTGCTGGTCTTATATTGGCACTTCCCTTTAGATCTGGCTTTTTCTGAATATACTTCCAGCTGTGGTGGGCATCAGACATTGAGTTAACTTTCTCCATCATGTTCTTGTCCCCTTGGGCTGTTGAAATGCACTTACTTCCTGTACATGACATTTCTGTGCTCTATCACACCCTGTGCACTTTAATGTGGAAAGTTGTATCTTCAAAGCAGGCTTACTGTGCATTCCTTTATGTCCCACCGATGACTTCTTTCTCTGCTCTTTGGCAGATATTAAAAAAAAAATCGACTCCATTATTATACCCTAGTACTAAAATACCACAAGCAGTGATGACTAGACTACTAATCCAGAAACTCAGTAACGTTCTGGAGACCCAAATTCAAATCCCGCCATGGCAGATGACACAATTTGAATTCAATTTAAACAAATCTGGAATTAAGAATGTTCAGATGGCCATGAAACCATTGTCAATTGAAAGAAAAACCTACCTGTTCACTAATGTCCTTTAAGGAAGAAAATCTGCTGTCCTTACCTAGTCTAACAGACATGTAACTCCAGGGTCACAGCAATGCGGTTCACTCTCAATTGCCCTTTGAACAAGAGCAACTAGGAATGGACAAAAAATGCTGGCCAGCCAATAGTGCCCATGCCTCACAAATGAATTTTAAAAATTACCAAATTTGGTGAAGAATGCCCATTCACAGTGGGGTTGGCAAATATTAACAAGAAATCTGACCTTTCTGGCGGAATCAGAGGTAATTTGGTAGCCTGATGCACTTCCAGGCTTCATGGTAGTCTTTGATTCCATCAGTTTGAAGGCTGGTGCACCTCTAACTTGGGGAATTTCACTGTAATTTCATTGCAGTGCTAATGTAAGCCTTATTTGTGACGAATAAATAAACTTCATTTTATGGTGTATAAATGCCCATATTTTTGCGAAATTCTTGTGAGAGCAAGGACTCCTGGCATAGGGAGGAAGTCTCAGACACTATCCTAGCCTCACCTCCTCCTCCTAATGTTGCCGGCAATGGTGAACACTAAACTGGTACCTGGTGCATCCGCGTTGTATCAGTTTTCCGGCCATTCTGTATATTCCTGCCAACGTTGCAGCAGTGATATACCAGGAAAGTTGTGGAATTTTGGTTGCCTGTTTAATGTCCAAATTATTGGGTTTCTTTTGTATCTTGGAAGATATGTGCTTGTTGGCTCATCACTCATAACCATTATTGCCAATCTTCTTTTATGCCAGATACATTGCTGAAGATTAGGTATTAAAACAATGAGATATAAATTCAAGACTTTACACATTGTGCATCTTAAGAAGAATTTCAGACCCTTTTATTATTGTTTTGGCACACTCCAGGCTGTATAATCCTTTATGCCTTGAAGGGGCTTACTTATTACGAGGCAGTGGCCCTTCAGTATCTCACCCAAAGGTCTATTCTTCATTATTATCCCAGATAATGAGTATCAACTTCGAGGGGGGCAGGGATTAGTTGCTGGAACTAGTGACAGGAATATCCCAGAACATCTTCATCTTCACAATTAATGATTGAGGAAAAAAGAACCTTGGGCTAAAGCAAGATTGGAATTTCAATTAATACCAGACCTTTTCTAATGTTGAGAAGAACCAAAGCAAATTTTATCATGTTAACAAATTTATAAAGCTGGTACTTCTTCCAAGTATAGAATAATAACCTACATAAGAGGAAAGAATTGGGGCCAACGCTGAAGAATTCTTCAGTTTCTTGACATTATGGATCAATAATCTTTTGTAACAACTTGTTTCTGCTCCCTGTAACCCAGTATATTTGTGCGAGGGTTTCTGTCAATGTTTCAAAGGAAATATACTCTTAAATAACAATCAAAGTTTAAAACGAAATGTAGTTTAAATAACACTTAAAACAATTGTTCTTGGTACATTTTTATTGGCATTATGATGCAATGATTTTAAGAACCTGTCTTTCAACAAGTCCTGATCAGAAACATGTTAGCACGTCATTTAAATGCAATCAGTGACCACATTTAAAGTCAATAAATCACACTGCTGGAAGGTCACCAGTGCATTGTTTCTCAGTCGTAAGTGGCAGCAGTGGGAAAACTGATTAAGTGCAGGAAAAGCTCAATTGCCATCGATCTTAATGGGGCCAGAGCCATGATATTTTCCTTAAGATTTTTTTGGCAAAGGTATCAGCAAGGTGGCCCAGACATCCCAGGAAAATACGGAGTGCCATAATTAATGGCGTTATAAGCCATTCATAAGGTCTCTGCAGTGTGGATGTACCCATGCAATTGCATACTTTTCTAGCAATATCTGGGGTTCATCTGGATAGCTGTTTTCTGAATTGTGTCAGTGCTTGAATGGCTGTCATTCCTGAGTGAACAAAACTGGACACAATATTCCAAGTGCATCTAACCAGAGTATTATGTGGGTTGACCATTGAGATGCTTCACAGAGAAAGCTATTTTGAAACAATGAATAAATTCCTGGTCTAGTTATATACCTCCTAGATTGCTCATAAATCTACTGCCATGGTTACTATATTGTGAGGAAGTATCAATTTGGTGCAACCACATTATATTGCCGGAAATATTTTAGCTCATATAAGCAAATTCAAGCCGACATCATGGCAGACCGTGCTTTCCTAGTGAAAGTGGTGTTATTCTGAATCAAAAGCTGTAGAAATGTTGCAATGCAATACTTCGAATAACTTGCTCCAGCTACGGCCATGTTGTAACATGAAAAACCTCTGTAATAATGTTAGCATACAAATAGAAAGTAAGGTCTGACCACTGGTGTATATATTTTAAAGAACACTGGCCAGCAAATTTGACTTTGGATGAAGACATTGGCCAGGATATTTTGGCCTCGCTCCACTTGAAACCGTAAAATCCAGCCCAAGGTCAACGGGCCTCCCTGTGCTCCGCCCCTCACCCGCTCCAATTTCCCCTGCTGGGTGGAATGGTAAAATTGAGGCCAGTGACTAATTAAGTATAATATTGATATTTGTGGCACAGAGAAGAATGTGTATAGTGCTTCATTGATTTGTCTTGGGATGAAATAAGTGAAGTTATTTTACCTCCAAGACAACACCATTGAGGTATTGGAGGTTGGGATCAACTCATCCTAACTCGTGATATACTCAATAATTACATACCTCAGCCAAGCAGGTCTATTTATCGAAGAGCAAGTGGTTAGTTTAGCCTATTAGTGAGATCTAGAGGAATAAAATTGGCATTAGGAGCTGGGAATCTGCAAACTATTAGGCATGATTGTGAGCCTGTGTTAGCCATCAGCGTAAATGGCAAAACCTCATGACAGTCGAAAAAAGAAAATCTCATCACAAGGCTCTGTTTTCTTATTTTGCACCTCCCTCCTCACTGATGATGTGATGGAGAGGGAGCTTTGTTTCAATAAATTTCAATCAATTTAAATATAAATAAAGGGTCGTTTCTCCCCCCCCCCCCCCCCCCCCACTGAATATTTATTGTCATGTTGGTAACGTTTACACTAGGCTTTTAGAAGCTTGAAGCAATTCAGTGGAACCTGCTGAGGTATAAAGGGAGGTGAAGGACATTCCTGGTCAGTGTCCTAACATTGTCCCCTGCCATATTGGCACTGCCAACTTG
The DNA here is from genome assembly GCA_024679065.1 of Sphyrna mokarran. Lineage (NCBI taxonomy): Eukaryota > Metazoa > Chordata > Chondrichthyes > Carcharhiniformes > Carcharhinidae > Sphyrna > Sphyrna mokarran. Next base: position 40,477,544 of record JAGIQG010000009.1, read on the forward strand.
GTAGCACCAGGGACGGGCACTCTCAGGAGTCTTTTTGGGGGGGTGGGTTCCCCTTATATTGGGTGAAGTAGGTCCTATATTGAGGTAGAAAGGGGGAGTTTATTGCTAATGCTGATTGGGGAGCACTATAAAGATGGCATCTTTTAAGGTCTGCCCCAGAGAAGGAGAGAAAGTGTATATCTCATGCCAAACAAATGGAATGTTTTTCTGTGGCTGCTGTTGTATTGTCCGACTGAGATCAGATAGTACAGAATAAACAAGAATGAGAGCTGACATTTTCTAGTCTATGCAAATAGGTGCCACACCAACAATGCATTGACCCAGAAAGCTGTGTAGCTGGTGGCTGTGGAAGTTCAGTCACTGAGCATGTTCAGGACAGGAATTTCTGGATTCTGTTGGCATTTAGGGATATGAGGATATTGGAAAAAAAAAATGGCAGAAGTAGATGATCAGCCAAGAGCAGTTTAAATGATGGAGGAGGCGTGACTGACTGAACAGCCTAATCCTGCACCTATTTCCTGTGTTCCTATGTTTGCCATTGAAAGAGTTTATGGAATCTTATTGTAAATCCCATGAGAGTTTGTTTATGGCTTGGGAAACAAATTGGTCTTAAAAATTGTTGATGATTATACAATACACATTCAATTTTGGCCTAAACTAAAAGTATGCAGCAAACAATATAATAAAATCACATTCTACTCCATGCTGTACCTATAATAATAACATCGATGCTACCTGAAAGGATTGTTGTAGCAGATTCAATATTGTATAATGTTGAAAAGATTGTATAGGAAGCCATTCAAGCAGTGGAAGTAAATATGAATGTAGTGGTAATAGAGGACAGTATAGTCAGAGGGACAGATATGGTTCTTTGTAGCTGAGAGCAAGAGTCCAGAAGACTGTGATGCGTGTCTGGTGTCAGGGTTCAGGATATGAGCTCGGGTGAAGAGAAACTTGAGAGGGGGAGGATCCAGTCCTCACAGGTACCAACAATATAGGTAGAACTAGGAAAGAAGTTCTACTTGGGAAGTATAAGCAATTAGGGTAAATTGAAAAATAGAACTTCAGATGTTGTCTAAACTATTATATGAACCACCCTTAGAGAGTTGCATGTTGGTGTGGGAGAAATAGGTTTGAATTCAAGAGATCTGGTCCCAATACTGGGGAAAGTGAGAGTTGTAATATTGGAATGGTCTTCACTGGAACCACTGTTCTGGATAATCCTATAACCAGGCCAGAAGAATGGGCTTTAAACTAAATAGTGGGAGCAATAAATCAAGGCCTGAATTTACTGCCTGTTCACGCCCCATTGCTGCTGCAAATGAAGTCAGAGAAATTGGCGATCAGCCAAATCTCCTTTCACCGCAGTGGGACGAGAGAATCCCAACAGCGTGAATGGCTGAAAATTTCCAGTTCAAGTCTGTGAAGGTGTTATAAATTAAAGAGAGGAGATATGGTAAAAGAGCAAGATAGCAAGGAGGAAAATGATGATCAGAGCATGGCAAGAAGGGACAGAGCAATATAAATGTAAAACTAGAGCACCAGATATGGCCAGAGATTGCCCAAATGGTAACAAGGCAGAGTTTATTGTTCAATGTCCGAATGCACATAGCATTTGTAACAAAACAGATGAATTGACAGCTCAAATAATTCAGTATGTATAACCAGGTAGCCATTACAGAAGGCAAGCCTGCAAGATGACAAAGGCTGGGACTTGAACATTCCAGGGTCCACAACGTTTTGGAAGGACAGAAAACTAGGAAAAGGTGGAAGGGTGTAGCTCTGTTCATTAAGCATGACCTTAGTACAATAATAGAAAAATATCTTTAGTGCTACTGATCAAGAATTAGAATCAGTTTGCATTGAAATATGAAATAGTAAAGGTTGAAAATCACCCGTGAATGTAATTTATTGCCTCTCCAACTGTAACCAAACTGTAGGATGGACTATACAGGAAGAAATAATGGAGTCTTTTGAGAGAGGTATGATGATCAGCATGGGAGATTTTGATATACATATGGATTGGGCAAATCAGACGGGCAAAGGTAGTTAATGTAGGTGAGGTTGTAATGTTTTTGGGACAGTTTCTCAGAGCAGCATATGCTAAAGGTAATCAGACAGTACAGTGAGACAGAATTAATTATCAACCTCATAGTAAATCCAACCCTACATAGCACTGGTCATAACATAGTTGAATTTTACATTCAGTTCAAGGGAGAGAAGGGTGACTCTTAAGACAAGCATTTTGAATTTAAATAAGGGCAATCATGAGGGTATGAAGACAGAGTTGGGAAATTCTATTAATGGGCGAGTCAGCAGAGATGTCGTGGCAGACATTTAGGGAGATCTTCATAATACTCCACATTCCAGTGAGAAAGAAAGACTCTAGGGGAAGGGCGTTCCGTTTGAGGCGAACTCAGGAAGTTAAAGATAGTATCAAATTGAAAGAAACAATTCCGCAAAGATTAATGTTAAGTTCGAAGATTGGACAGAAAATAAAAAAAAGGAAAGAAATGCTAAGAAAAACAAAAGAAATTAGAAAAAGAGAGAAAGCTAGTTAGAAATATAAAGACAGATGGTAAGATTCTACAGGTATTTAATGAGGAAAGGAGTAAAACTAATGTTGCTCCTCTACAGAGTGAATATGGGGAATTTATAATGGAAAATAAGGAAATGGTGATGAATTAACAGATATTTTGTTTCTTTGTTCACTGTCAAAAACATTCCACAAATAACTGTGCGTCAAGAGGTGAAAGGCAGGGAGAAACTGAAAACAATCAATGTCACCAGGGGAAGAGTATTGAGAAAATTATTAGAACTAAAGCCGACATGTCCGGGTGGACTTTTTCCTGGAGTCTTAAAAGTAGTGGTTGCTGAGATAGTAGATGCATTGTTGTTAGTTTTCCAAAATTTCTTAGATTCTGGAAATGCCCACCAGAATAGAAAACAGCAAATGGAACTCTTTTATTCAAGATAACAGTGAGGCAAAAAACAGAAAATTACACAGCAGTTATTGTCACCTGTATTGGGATATAGTAAAAAGTATTGTTTCTTGTGTGCTATACAGACAAAGCGTACCATTCATAGAATACATGGGGAGAAATAAAGGAGAGGGTGCATAATATAGTGTTACAGTTGTAGCAAGGGTATAGAGAAATATCAGTTTAATATACTCAAAAGTCTGGTGGCAGCAAGTTCTCGAGTCAGTTGGTACATGATCTCAGACTTTGGTATCCTATTCCTGACAGAAGAAGGTGGAAAAGAATTGACTGGGTATGTGGGGTCCTTGATTGGGCTGGCTGCTTTTCCAAGGCAGCAGGAAGTGTAGATGAAGTCAGTCGATGTGAGGCTGGATTGCGTGATGGACTGGGCTACATTCACAACGCTTTGTCCATTTTGGCAGGAAGATTTTAAAAACAGTATATTACTTAATTGGGAAGAGATTGCAGATTCTGTGAGATACAGAGAGATCTGGGTGTCCTGGTAGTTGGAATCATTAAAAAAAAATGCAGATATACAAGTGATTAGGAAGCCAAACAGAAGGTTGTTGTTTATTGCAAGGGGAACGGAATAAAAAGGAAGAAAATTTTGTGGTTGTTGTACAGTGCATTGGCAAGACCACATCTTGAGTGCTGTGTACAGTTTTGGCCTCCTCATTTAAGGAAGGACATAATTGCATTAAAAGCAGTTCAGAGAAGGTTCAGTTGACTGATTCCTGGAACGAGAGAGTTATCCTATGAGGAAAGATTGGACAGGTTGGAACCGTATATGTTGGAGTTTGGAAGAATGAAATTCTTATTGAAATATAAGATCCTGAGGGGAGTTGGCAGGGTGGATGCTGAAAGGATGTTTTGCCTTGTTGAAAGACTAGAACTAGAGAACAAAGTTTAAAGCTTAAGGGAAGAATTTTTTTCTCCAGAATTTCATGAGTCTGTGGAGCTCTCTTCTTGAGAGAGCCGGGGGTGTATGTGTGGGGCGGTGGAGGGGGGATGGGGGGGTGGTGCAGGGTGATGGTGTTGCAGGGGGGTCACTTCCATTGAATATTTTTAAGACTGAGTTAGAAAACTCCTTGTTTGACAAAGGACTCCAAGGGTATGGGGGGCGGAGGTGCAAAAAGAAAGTGGGCCAGAATTTTGCATCCCTACTGCCCCGCACACACCCGCATCTTCCCCAGTGGATTTTGGGTTCTGTGGTTGAGAGGATAAAATGTGAAATTGTACAGAGGGGATTCCCTCCAATTTTGCACTTGATCTGACTTCAGAGCGCTTTTGTGCTGGGGTTGGAAGCCCATCCTTGTCTCAATTAAAATCCTTAAGTGGCTACTTACTAGCAGTTTCCCATCCAGTGTCATTTTTAGTCTACAAGATGACAGCTCAGGCAGAGGGAGGAATCTGAAAATGAACTGAGTTAGATCTCAGGCAGGAGGAAGGGGTGGTGGGAAGGTGTCTCTATCAGAAGCCTGGTGACCTCTGGACTTACCTCCCCACCACATCAACCAGATTCCTGCCACACACCTTTTTCTCCAGTTTCCAGGACTTAGGGCAGGATTCTCTGATTTCATCCGTTCCTGCCCTGGCATCAGCGAGAGCAGAGAATTTGGTGCTTAGCCGGAACTCCTCACTGTCGTGTCACTGGAGAATCCCAACCTCAGACGAGGTCTGAGGTTTTTGGCATCAGTCTCAGGCAGCTCACTGCAAGTGCTTCTTCCAGCCACCACAGTGATGTTCCCAGAGAGCTGACAGACTGATCGGTTGGCAGCTCCCCAAAGCAGGACATCCTCTTGAGTGAGGGATGGAAGTCCAGCCTTATGCCAATCAATGCCCTTTTGAACGTGGTGAGGCAGAGAGGATATAGGAACCACGGAAACTGCTCCCTGCTAACTCTTTGCTTCTCATTCCAACAATTCAATGTTTGAGTTTTGGCCATCATCATACCAGCCATGATCTGATTGAATAATGGAGCTTTCTTAGTGGGCCAAATGACCTACTGGTGCTTCTAATTCGCATATTTTTTTTGTTTGTAGGAATTGGGCATATATTATTGGGAAAGAGGATGGGAGTGGGACTAATTCAATAGCTCTTTCAAAGAGCCAACACACCCACATGCAGGTGATGAACTGAATTCCCGCCATTTGTGCTGTAAGATTTGGAGATTACTTTGAGTAAAGCATCGCTTTCCTGCGAATCCATGTACCTTTCACTAATGCATAACACAGTAAGCTGCCAATGTATTGTGAGCTGAGGCTTGGTAATTAGAACAAGGAATAGTTTGTTCTAGATTCCATATTCAAGTGAAAGCTACATCAGAAAAGGAATTGCATTTTCTCTTGTAATTAAAGGCACAGATCGGTGGAACTTACATATTTTAAACAAATTCAGATGTACTGAATAGTTTAAAAGAAGGAGTCAACTATTGAAAGAAGATGATAAATGCCAAGTTTCTTTGCATTAAGTAAATCCTTCTGTCCAGTGTTCCCGAGCCAGTTGTGGAGTGACACAGCTTGTAAAATTGAATTTTTCCCCATGTGGGTGGGGACATATTTTGCTTTCTCTCCACTTAGCTGTTGACTGAATTTCCCAGTAAACAAATGGCAACAATATTTAGCCAAGTAGCTCTTTGGGTAATGAATCCCACTTGGCCTAGTGACCACCATAAAGCTGCCATCCATGATGAGATAGATACAATGAAGTAAATTGTGATATGATGTGGCCACGCATTGTCAATTGAATGATAAGATCCGAGTTTTGACTTCTCGTGCTGCATAAGTGGAGCGACAGTCATGGGACAAAAAGCCGGAAAACCCATTGTCTAGCGAGGAGCAATCCTGCCCAGCTTTATTTTTCTGGTCGCAATCCAACGTCTGCTACTTTGTGCGGACAGAGGAAATGCTTTATCCCTCCTAGGTAAGCATTGGATGAGGTTTGCCTGCAATTTATTCAACTGCTGAATATCAGTTTCTTCATTCCTGGGCTCTTTGGGCCGAAGTGTGTATGTGCATGTGTGCGTTGTGTGTAAATGAGAGGGGGTGTGGTAGCTCATACTCAGGTGCATTGATATGTTTGCATATTGGACGTACAGCATGGAATTTTCCCTTTGTTCACCCGAGTGCTGCCTTAGTTGAGCAAAGCAATGTACTGCTTGCCGGCCTCTCACTATGTTGTCCTGCACTTGGATCAAAAAATATTGGGAGGTGTGGTTAACATCGTCACATTGGCGGGGTGGGGCCAGAAAATGCCAATGCCCCAATCTCTGATTGAAAAAGACAAAGAACCTCCTCATCAAGCACACATACGTATATCTACATGGGACAAACTGCCCCACTCCCTACAGATGTGGAAATGAGGTGCCCCCATGGAGCTCCCAGAAGGGGACCCTTGGTACCATACTGATACTTTCCCCTGGCACACCACCAGGCACTGACCCTTGGATGCCAGGGGCAGTGCCAGGGTGCTGCCTCGCCATGGCATTCTTCCTCCAGAGGCTTTATCTAGCTGTGCAACCCTGGCGCATTTCCTTCATCTGGTTCCCTGTCTTTAAAAACTTGTAAAACCTGCTGACGTGATGGCATGTCGGTAAGCAGGGAGATCCCAATGTGAATGCAATGATATGCAATGAAGTCCTTTAATGATATTCTAATTCATTAAAATAAGGCTCCTGACCTTTCTTGGTGTGAACCTTATAGCATAGCTTGTGGGTTGGTCAGGAAAACCTGACCAAAATGAGATCTTACCGGTGAGATTCCTGTCTTTTGACCCTCGTGGGATTTTCAGACACAACATCCCAGCCACAGTTAATGAATTGCAAAATAGAGAAGGATAAGGTCTCACATTTTGGTAAAAAAATAAGGAGATTATGTGTTACTTGGAACATCAGGATCTAAATAGATTAGAGGAGCAAAGTTATCTGGAAGTGCAAATACACAAATCACTTAAAGTAGCAACGCAGATTAATAAGGTGATATTAAAAAAGCAAGCAACACATTGGTGTTTATTTGTAAAGGGATAGGATTGAAAAATAAAATTATATCAAACTTTATTCAAGCCACATTTTCAGTGCACTTCTAGTCAGCAGATTATAAAAAGCATAGCGAGGCACTAGAGGGGATGCAACATTTTTTGTCTTACAAGGATTGAAACCAGAACAGTGAGGTTACACTCATCAGAAAAGGATGAACAGGCTGGATATTTTTTCGCTTGAAATGAGAAGACTGAGAGTTGACATAACAGAATTATATTTCAAATAATGAAGATTTTCAATGGAGTAGGCACTAGGGAATACTCTTACATGGTTGCACAGTGGTTAGCACAGCTGCCTCACAGCACAAATGATCCGGCTTCAATTTCCGGCTTGGGCCACTGTCTGTGCGGAGTTACAGGTTCTCTATGTCTATATGGGTTTCCTCTGACAGCCTGGGTTTCCTCCCACAGTCCAAAAGTTGTGTTAGCTGCACTAGCCATGCTAAATACTTTCTCAGTGTACCCGAACAAGCGCCGGAGTGTGGCAACTAGAGGATTTTCACTGTAATTTCATTGCAGTGTTAATGTAAGACTACTCATGACACTAAAATAAACTTAAAAAAAAGCTTATGTGGAGGAGAGAAAAATGAAAGCTATCGGTATAAAATAATCCCCAAGAAATCAAACAGGGACTTTGGGTCTTTACGCGGAGCACAGAACTTGCCGTGAATATCGGGAATTGGGGCAAATAGCAAAGATATTTTTATGGGGAGGCTAAGTAAACATATTGTGATGCAATCTGCAGCCAAAGCTTGGTTGGCTGTGCACCGCTATCGGCTGAGGATCAAATTAAATCCCAGAAAAGGAGCTGAAATTCTTTCTGAGGATAACAGAGCTTTGAAGGACTTTGTGTCCTGAGATTGATGACATGTGTGCTGAGTGGGCTGCAGAGCCAATTCATAAGATCTGTCTTAGCTGTAAATGTCATTTAATGTGTAATTTATCTTCTGCAATTTGCCTGTTAATTCAGATTCGTATTTGTTGATTTTGTGTTTTAGGGTATGGAATTCCCCGACCTTGCCCCCCCACCAGCGGGGATTCTCTGGTCCCGCTGCAGTGAATGGTGTTTTGGCTGAGTGCCACATTCTCCATTCTCGCTGGCTGGCAGTAGTGATGAGGCGAATGGGAACGTAGAATTCTGGCCATTATTTATTCTTTGTCTCATGCACTGTAAAACATCTTCTGTTTTAAACAGTGGACTCGTTCTTTCAGTAAACAACTGGCTTTTCAGATTTCTTTTTGAAGGAAGTTACAGGGATCATAACAAAATGAGGGAGAAGGGAATAGAGAGTTACACTGATTGAGTTCGATGAAGATTAACGTGAGAAGGCTCGGATGGAGCATAAAGGCCAGCATGGACTGTTTTGGCTAAATTTGTTGCATCTGCGCTGCTTATCCTTATAACTAAATGGATATGAAGAATAAGGAGTTAGGTATGATACTGGAAGGCTGCCAGGGCCTGTGGAAACAGAAAGGTACCTTTAATAGAGGAGAGGGAAGTAGTTGGAGGTAAGACAAAAAAAAAGTGAAAATGCCACTGTTACATTTTAGTTTTTTTAACCTTGGGGATTTTTTTTATTTTCTTTATTTGCATCATGTTGGGAAGTGAATCCTGACTATCTGTATTTTCTGGGAATATTTTTAATATCCATGATAACTGGATAAATTTTCAGCAATGTGCTGCTGGAATCAGAAGAATGGTCTTTTTGTTAATTATGTTACCTAATGGAATTAACCAATAGCTCAATGGATCTAACTTGCTCCTGGGAAATACTGGAATGTCACATTAGATTAGGTCAGAATTCTCCGACCTCACCCACAGCTGGGATTCTCCAGTCTTGCTGCTGTTGATGAAGATTTGGCTGGGTGCCAAATTCTCCGTTCTTGCTGGCAGCGATGCAACACCAGAGAATTCTGGCCCAGATCTTAAATTTAAGCAACTTCACTCAAAAAAAAGAAAACAGTAACATAATACATTTATGAATTAGAAGTTCTAATATTTAGCTCCTCAAAGGAAAAAAAAATGATCAAAAGACATAACGTAAATGCTAAGCTATTTTTTATAAATAACTTTTATATTCACAGTTCTTGAAATACCTTTTGGGTGGTTGTGGGGTGGCAGGGAGATGGGATGGGGGGCGCGGGGAGGGTACGACTCAGTAATGGTATTCTATACATCTCAAATTCAAACCTTGTCGAATTTCCAAAGAAACGGAGCAGAAGGATAAATATGATTGTTTATATAATTTCCCCGGTACAGGGGAAGGGAGATTTGAGTTACTCTGGCCAAAGTTATGGTAGGAGATCAGGGAAACCTCAGCCAAATTTTTGTGTCAGGGTTTCCTTTTAAACTTTTTGCCACTGCAGGGGCTGTGATTGTTGTATGAATTATGTTTCCCAACAGATGCACTGGAATCGTGCTTTTGTCAGTGCCCCTGCAGAATTTGTAGGGCCAGTGGACTGAACAAATGGGCACTGGTGCTCATCTGGAGATTGTAAGAATGGGTGCTCTCCTTGTTGCTGTCCCTGTCTTTCCTGTTGGTTCCTTCTAGCTGTTCGATGTTTTTAAGTTGCTTGCCTGATGCACAGGTGGGTCCCTTACCTACCGATCTGGAAGTGGAGGAGGCCCTTTGTAATTTGATCTCTGCAATTGTCTTGCGAGTAGAGCTGATCGCTCTGTCAAAGTTGCAAAAAGAGACCTTTTGTGATTCACACTTACGGATTGCAGGAGAAATGTTTGACTTTCATTTGTCATTTGGAAGCTCCTAATTTGGAACAGCTTTCTAGCTTTTAACACCAGAGATTTCCTGCACTTCAAAAGTTATCTGCCATATCTGAACAAATTTGCCTTCTGTTTGAAAGTAGCTTGGTCCCTTTGCAAGCTTTTCAGACAAATAATGATACACGTATCAAGTTAAGTTTGGAGAAAGTTTTGACATTTTTAAACACCTTGAGATGCGTAAATGCATTAAATAAGTCTTTGCAAAGATGAACAAAGACAGAATTGCATTTTTGTCACCGCCAATGATGAAGTGAGTGGCAAATATCTGATACCCTTCTACTGAGTGTGCGTCCTCATTATATAATTTGAGATGTTAAATATGTGATTAAGCTTTGAAGTTAAAGATTGTTTTCAAAAACTTGCAGACCAAACCATATTATCAGAGTTGATTTCACAAATACAGAATATAACAGCTCTTTTCAGCCCCCAAGAAGAAAGAATCTCCAGGGCACCACAACAGTAGCGTGATTGTGGCTGAGATTCCTTTTCTCGAATTGTGGGGATGGAATTAGTTATCTTTTTACCTATTCTCACATTACCTATTCTGACATTAAATGGCTGGTTTATCCTAGGTGTTGTGTGATGCCCTTACGGACAAAAGGCGCACCCCTTATAAGTTACAGCAAAGCCGTGCATACTTGGCCCAATTTAAACAACAGTTGTCCAACATGTCAAAACCCAGCTAGTTCTTCTTGGGCAGTCTCTCGGCATTGAGGGTGACTTGCTTCTACTCCGGTTTGAACAGGTTCTTGCAGGCATGTGGGTGCTTGAAGGGTTAGAGAAATGAGTTTGAAGATTTGTTTTTTCTCTCTGCCACCTTGAATTTTCACAGTAACTTCATTGCAATGTTGATGTTAGCCTACTTGTGACACTAATAAATAAATCTTAACTTTGCTGCAATTTCTTGACAAAGCCTTTCAATGTGTTTGGTGCCATCCCCATCTTAGACAGTCACAAGCCAGGGGATCCATGAGTCAATAGGTATGTTGTATCTCCTCAGAGCTGCTGCAGAGAAATCCTTAAGCATTTCCACTGTCCCCTTAGGAGTTTCTTGTCATGACTGAGTTCTGAGTAGACTAGTTGTCAGTGTCAGCTATATGAGTGACGTATCCTGTCAAGTAGAGTTGATTTTGATTGGAATCTCAATGCTGGACATGTTGGCTTGGGAGAGGAACCACTTTTCTGGCCATCAGAGTTGAATGTGCTTGTGAAGATACCACTGATGATACTGCTGCAGTGCTTTCGGGGCCTGCTGTTGGTTGTGTTGGTGTCCTAAATGCACAGTGATCAATGCTGTCTAGTTAAACACAACTTCCATCTCCAACTAATTAGGGACCAGATTTTTCGGAGCATTCATGCTAGTGGGGTTTTCCCATCCCGCTACAGCGAATGGAGATTTGGCTAGGCACCAAATTCTTTGTCTTCGCTGCAATGGGAGTGTGATGTGACGGGATGCTAAGATTGCACCCAGGAAGTTTCTTACATACTGCATGAGCGTACCCTGTCATAAGAGAAGGTTTTTTTCACTTAGAAATGTCTACAACAGTACTGAACTGTGTATATTACGTTACTTTTATTTTGTGAGCAATCTGCCCCACAAAGTAAAAGGGAAAATTCACAATAACAACAGTCTCATGTGATATTACAGAACAGTTCTTTGAAGTGTTAAGATATTCTGATTTATCTTTGATCCCTTTTCTGCTGTTAACAATGTTCCACCTTCATGCAAATAGCATTTATCAAGCCTATTTAACAGTTTGTAAAAACTGCGTCCAAGAGATATAATACGAAGTGAAAAAGAGAGTAGGCTGTATGGAGTGACTAACAGTGATCAGAGTTGAGGGTTGAGAATCTTGCGGATTGAGTGAAGATGATGGCAATACAAAACTGACCTTAAAAAGAAAACCTGAGGGCCGTTTCTCTGGAAGTCTGGCAACATGTTGAGCTGAAAAGATGGTAAAATGACTTGGAAAATTGAATTTAAAATTCCAAGTGAGTGGTACAATGAAAATGATTAAAACCATCAAAGAGCTCCAGAAAGCACTAAAGAAATTTTATAAAGATCCTTTAAATTGTTCTCGATCACTGGCATCATGATTGATGTAGGACTTTGCTGTGGCCCTTACCTTGTCCCAGAGGATAACTGAAATGTATTAGCCATCTAATGTTTAGCAACCCTTCCCCTTCAAACATCAGTAGGCTCACTCTACTGGTTGTTACTTGGGTTGTATAATAAACTGTGATCAGTGCTCAGCATCTTTAGATGGACAAAGGAGAAAATCATATGTAGGGGATGATGGTTCTGGAATTAAGCTATTTGGAATTCATATGGGATCTCTGCTTGGTTCATTTCTTGCACAACATTTCACATTATTCACAATGTTTTGCCTATGTGTAATACAAACACTGTTTTATGATTAAACTTTGTCTGGATGTGTCTGCCTTTAAAATGTTGCATGCTCTAAACTTACATGATTGTAAATTCCACCTATTTCCAACTCTTGTGTTTTTCACAAACCTTTCACTCCTGTGTCATTACAGGTCCTCTTTGCTTTAAATCAAACACTACTGCAACATGAGAGCCTCCGAGCAGGCAGTTTGCAGGTCCCTTATACAACAGAGGACCTCATCAAACACTACAACTGTGGCGACTTGAATGCTGTCATCTTCAATCACGACACATCCCAAGTAAGGAACCGTAGCTGTTATTTTGTTGACATTTTCAATCTTGTCAAAACGATTGCAGAGAAAGGGTCAATTGAGATGGGGAAAAAAAAGTTACGGGTTATTTTAAAAGTTTTTTAGCAGCTAATTGCAAAAATGGCTAAATATAGAAGGCTGTCAAATCAGTTTGCATTTTCTTCTGTGCCTACTTTGAATTGAATCATAATCTTTTGGCTCATGGCCGGATAGCTTAATGAAGCAAACTCATGTAAACCAGAGGCTGTTTTCGACGTGGCTGCTTGTGCTCCTAAAATGTGCACACGTTAATGAAACTAATGTGAAGTTGGCACTGAATGGGCCCTCAGAAATTTGTTGTTTTTGAATAATATTTACATGGTTTTGGAGAAATTGGATAACAGCCTAACAAACGTTACATGAGTTAGTGGAGCTTGGCCAAGCCAGCGTGGTTTCTGATTAGATTACTGTATGCTCTGGCACTGCACCCTGGCTTTAATGCTTGCTGTCAGTTGCAATTTAGAAACACGCCTCAGGTCCTTTGAAGACTGTGGAAAAAGTTTGTTGACGTCATTATTATTTTTACAAAAAAAGATAACGTTAATTCTTTTCCTTCGTGAAATGTTTGTTAATGGTCTTGTGTAGCCTATAATTACAGAATGATTGTTTCTGCTGGATGCTCAGGTGTACAGTTCTGTAGACTGCACCGATCCTATTTGCAAAACCTACTGCAAATATTTTCTCATTTAAGGGAAGGAAATCTGAAAAAAGTGTGGCTGAGTTGCTGCACTGTTGCGAATAGGAGGTTGTTAGTGTTTGGTCTGTGTGGTGCAACAGGAATGTCTTCCCCAGAACTTGCAATTCAGCTACTGTTCCCCGTTAACTTAGTCTAAATTCTTATTGATTTCTGAAGCAAGATCTCCTGCCAGTTATTTTAACAAGTTGTAAGATGTTGCATTGAAAAACAAATACGGAAGCAAATTGTATTCCACTGACATTCCTCCCTTCCATTCAGTTTGCGAATTATCTCCAAAGTAATTAGTGGGAAGTGTTAGTGGTCCATAGCCTGTTTAATGAACATATCCGTTAGGTTGGTATTTTTACAAGTCTTCCAACTTAAAAGCAATGTTCAGCAATGTTTCTGCTTTGCAAGTGATGCAATATTTTCAATTGTGATTGATTACAGAGGCTTTTGAATATTTAAATTAAAATCCTCCCCCTAATCCCTCCAATACAGAACACCAGGGATGAACTGATGCTATAATCTCCAGAGTTGTTGTAACAGAAATGACTGACAATGCATTGGCTGATGTGTTTTCTGCATGTGAAAGGCCCATCTATATGGTGCAGCGCTGGGCAATGCCTGCAGGAAGTCCAGATGGTCACGGATGCAATTCATCCCCAACCTAGGGCTCCCTCAGTTCCACTGAAAAGAAGACTGGGTAATCTTGGCCATATTATCTGGACACTGTGGGTGAAATCTTACCCCTCACCTCTGGAGTAAAACACATCAAGTTTCTCTCCAGATTTTATGACACTGCCACAAAGAATTTGTTGGGGGAGGTTCACGCTGTCAAGTAGGGCAGTGAGGCTTCAACTCGCCAGCAAAGCCTGACTGTTCTGAGATCAGGGTCCTGTGATCAAAGTCGGAGTTGGCATGTCTCACTCCTCTGATCAGAACCGACTCTTCTCCCTCCGTCAGAATTAGCATTCAACTCCTTCCCACTCTACCTCTCAGATCAGGGTTGTCATCCCTTCATCCCATCCCCCCACCCAACCCTGAGTTGCCCCCACTCAGATGGCACCCCCAGAACATTGGACCCTTACCTCCACATCCCCTCTCCTCCAAATGGAGGATGTCACATCCTGATACCCCATAGTTATTCTTACTTTAGCCCATGTTTGCCTCTCAAGAATTATTGGAAGCTTATTTTATTAACACTGCTTTAAATACTGTGACAGTTGTCTGGTCTGATCAGTATTTTATACTTCGAATCATCATTGCTAAATGTGACAATGTAATCATTTGGAAGTAGTTTGAAAAGCTTCCCAAAAAATAACTTGTGTTGGTAGACACTTGCTCACGTGGGTAAATTCAAACCAGGCTCCAATGTCAGGTTTTTTAAAACAGTTAAGATCTATTTTATATTGTGTTAAAAATGTGAAATCTTGAAACTCAAATTCCATTGTTCCCATTTAAATATAATTATTTAATTATTCTTTCCAAAGGCAAAATTTTCAGAAGTAGATTTTTGTAGAAGAGAATTCCAGTTATGCAAAGACATATTATTTGAAATGATTGGGTTCAAGCACTTGGTATCCAGTGTTACGGCACAACCCAGTGTTTAGATAGCAAGGTCTAATGTTCAACTCTTTCCCTTGCAAATATTTTTTTCATTCCAACTACACATTCCAATACTGTGGCACAGTGGTTAGCACTGGTGTGTCATGGCGCCAAGCTCAATCTGGCCTTGGGTCACTGTCTGTGCGGAATTTGCACATTCTCCCTGTGTCTGTGTGGGTTTCCTCCTGGTGCTCCGATTTCCTCCCCCAGTCCAAAGATGTGCGGATTAGGGTGATTAGCCATGCTAAATTGACCTTAGTGTCCGGGGGATCAACAGGGTAAAGATGTGGGGTTATGGGAATGGGGCCTGGGCGGGATTGTGGTTGATACAGACTCGATGGACCAAGTGGCCGTCTTCTGCATTGTAGGGATTTTATGAATATAGTTAATAAGAATATAGATAGTTAAGAGGCTGGGGAATTGAGATATGTTTCACCAAGAAGGTTAGTAGTGCAGATCATTGGAGGGAGTTTTGTACAGTGAGTGTATTCACTCTTGTGACCTAGTTCTCCATGTTATTTGGCTCATTAAACTGAGCCCTTTAGTCCACCCCTCCTGCTGCAGAAGCAGTTGATCTGCCAGATTCCAGGAATTTAGAAAGGATCACAGGCAGTAAAGACGGCAAGCTATCTCATGTTACCAGGTTGATAGGATCCTCGTGTTTTCGACAGCTTTCCTCCAGTTGGTTAGTTGAATTTCTTGACAAGGACCCAACTAACAGAGGAGGAAGGTACATCTTGCTGAGAAATCTGGTGCCAGTACTTGTGACATTTTTTTAATGATTGCTTTGAATGTCTAGCAGAGGTGAATGCTTTTCTTTATTAGTGCTCACCTTGCGTTATTCATCTGTTATTCTCAGCTATGACTGGAAGAGGGAAAGAATATTACGATCGATACATTCCCAACTTGGGGTAAAACGCGGGAAGGAAGGAATGGTTGGTACAGTATCCAGAATTTTCTTCTCTGGGCTCTCTTGTAGTCCTGGCACTGGCCATTACTGTGATCTGGCGCTGCTGAGACTACTCAGCTACCAGCCAATCAGTCTACTCTCAATCATCAGCAAAGTATTGGAGGTATCATTGTCAGTGCTCTCAATTGCTGCTTTCTCACCAATAACCTGCTCAAGTTGAGTTCCACAGAAAGCACTGGTTTTCAGACCTCATTACAGCCTTGGTTCAATCATGGACAAAACAGCTGAATTCCAGAATTAAGGCAAGATTGACTACACTTAACATCATTGAAGTGTTTGACCAAATGTTGCATCAGTAGATGCTAATAAAATTGATGTCAGTGGTATCAGAAAGAAACCATAGGCGTTCCACTTAGCACACTTAGCACTGGGGACAGTCATCTCACCCCCAGGACATAACTGCAGTAGTTCCTCAGGGCTATGTAGAAGGCCCAACCATCTTCAGCTGTTTGACCATACTCTTGTTAAAAGTGGGAATGTTCATTGATGATTGCACAGTATTCAGTTGAATTCTCATCTACTCAGATAATGAAGCATTCTGAGCCTATATCCATCAAGACTTGGACAACATTCAGGCTGGGACTGCTGAGTGGCGAGTAACAATCGTGCCACTAAATGCCAGTCAAAGACCATCTATAACAAGAGGATGTCTAACTACATGCTCTTGACATTAAACAGCATTACCATCACTGAATCCCCTATCATTAACATCCTGAAAGCCACTATTGACTTGGATGAGACTGTCACTGGATCAAAATCCTGAAACTTCATATTTAACAGCAGTGTGCATGTACCTGTACGACATGGACTACAGCAATTCAAGTAACCACTTCACCACCACCTTCTCAAAGGCAGTTAGTGATGGGCAATAAATTATGGTATGGCCAACAGTGCCCACTTCCTAGGAATGAATTTTAAAAAAAAGATCCAATCTAATGATCTTTCTGATGTGGCATCCATTTCTTCATCCCTATGTTTAGATAGTTGAATTAGCTATAATACAAATTCCAGATGTGATTGTGTGAGAATTTGCGATACAACAATAAATGTTGGGGCAATGTGACAATGGCCACACCAAAGCTCATGGCTCATTATATAGGACTGAAACTAATTTGGTGAAATAAATTAAATAAATTTACAAAGAGGAAATCACGCTTGAAGAATCTATTGGAATTCTTTGAAGATAAAGCTAGTACAGTTGACCAAGGAGAACCAGCAGATATGGTGTATCTTTGAAAAGGCTTTCAACAAGATCTCATATTGACTACTATGTAAAGTTAAAGCACATGGGATTGCGGGTAATGTCTTGAGATGGATCGAAAGCTGATTGACAGGAAGCAATGAGTTGACATAAATGGGAATTTTTTTTGTTTGGCAGGCAGTGACTAATGGAGTGCCACAGGGTTCTGAGCTAGGACCCCAACTATTCACGTTATACATTAATGATTTGGAAGAGGGAATGAAATGTATTATCTCCAAACTTGCAGATGATACAAAGTTAGATGGGAGGGTGAGCTTTGAGGAGCATGCAGAGAAGATTCAGCATGATTTGCAGAGGCTGAGTGAGTGGACATATGCATGGAAGATACATTATAATGTTGATAATTGTGCGGTCATCCTCTTTGGTAACAACAATAGGAAGACAGATTATTATTTGAATGGGTATAAATTGAGAGAGGTAGATACTCAGCACGACCTTGGTGTCCTCGTGCATTAGAACATAGAACATTACAGCACAGAACAGGCCCTTCGGCCTTCGATGTTGCGCCGACCAATATAAAAAGCAATGCCCCTCCAAACTACACCATTCCCTTCTCTTCCATATACTTATCAACTAACCTCTTAAACGCCACCAAACTTGGCGCATCTACAACCGCTGCAGGCAGGGCATTCCACTCCCGAACCACCCTTTGGGTAAAGAACCTGCCCTCTGATATCCGTCCTATAACTATCACCCCTTAATTTAAAGCTGTGTCCCCTCGTGCTAGCTTTTTCCATCCTAGGAAAAAGGCTATCACTGTCCACCCTATCTAAACCTCTAATCATCTTATCTGTTTCGATCAGGTCCCCTCTTAGCCTCCTCCTTTCTAACGAAAACAACCTCAAATCCCTCAGCCTCTCCTCATAAGACCTGCCCTCCATACCAGGCAACATCCTGGTAAACCTCCTCTGTACCCTCTCCCATGCCTCCACATCTTTCTTATAGTGTGGGGACCAGAACTGCACACAATACTCCAAGTGCGGCCGCACTAGAGTTTTGTACAGTTGCAACATGACGTTGCGGCTGCGAAATTCAATCCCTCTACCAATAAAAGCCAAGACTCCATATGCCTTCCTAACAACCTTCTCGACCTGACTGCCTACTTTCAGGGATCTATGCACATAAACACCAAGATCCCTCTGTTCATCTAGACTACTAAGAATCCTACCATTTGCCCTATACTCTACACATTTCTTATTTCTGCCATAGTGCATTACCTCACACTTTTCCACATTAAACTCCATTTGCCACCTCTCGGCCCAGCTCTGCAACTTGTCCAAGTCTCTCTGCAAACTGTAACACCCCTATTCACTATCTACCACTCCACCGACTTTAGTGTCATCTGCAAATTTACTAATCCATCCTTCAATACCCTCATCCAGATCATTTATAAAAATTACAAACAGCAGGGGCCCAAAACAGACCCCTGAGGTACACCACTTGTCACCGTACTCCAAGATGAATATCTCCCATCAACCACCACCCTCTGTCTTCTATCTGCTAGCCAATTCCTAACCCAATTAGCTAAATCACCTCTATCCCATACATCTGCATTTTCTGCAGAAGTCTTCCATGGGCCACCTTATCAAACGCCTTACTAAAGTCCATATATACCACATCAACCGCCTTACCCCATCCACCTCCTTAGTCACTTTTTCAAAAAACTCAATGAGGTTAGTAAGGCACGACCTACCCTTCACAAAACCATGCTGACTAGCTCCAATCAATTCATTACTCTCTAAATAACTATAAATCCTATCCCTAATTATTCTCTCCAATACTTTGCCCACAACAGAAGTAAGACTCACTGGCCTATAATTCCCTGGAAGGTCTCTCTTCCCTTCTTGAACAACGGGACCACATTCGCTATCCTCCAGTCCTCCGGAACCACACCCGTAAACAACGACGACCTGAAGATCAGAGCCAGAGGCTCTGCAATCTCCTCTCTTGCCTCCCAGAGAATCCTAGGGTAAATCCTGTCCGGCCCAGGGGACTTATCCAACTTCAAACCGTCGAGAATATCTAGCACATCCTCCCTATCTACTTCGATACTTTCCAGTTTGCTACCCTGTACCTCAGTGTTCTCCATAACTACATTTACATCACCCTGCGTGAATACCGAAGAGAAATATTTATTCAGTACCTCTCCAATCTCCTCACGCTCCACGCACAACTTCCCACTGCTGTCTATGACTGGCCCTAATCTTGCCCTAACCAATCTTCTATTCTTAACATATCTAAAGAAAGCTTTAGGATTCGCCCTAATCCTATCAGCCAAAGTCTTCTCATGTCCTCTCTTTGCTCTCCTCAATTCCCTCTTTAGCTCCCTCCTGGCTAATCTATAGCTATCCATTGCACTAACCGAGCCTTCAAGCCTCATCCTGACATAAGCCTCCTTTTCCCTTTTAACCAGCAAATCAACTTTTTTTGTACACCAAGGTTCTCTTACTCGACCATTTCCTCCTTGCCTGACAGGGACATACTTATCAACGACCCGCAGCAGCTGCTCCTTGAATAAGCTCCACATTCCAGATGTTCCCAGTCCCTGTAGTTTCCTAGTCCAATCTATGCACCCTAATTCTCTCCTCATGGCCTCATAATTACCCTTCCCCCAGCTATAACTACTGCCCCCAGCTTCATGCCTATCCCTATCCATCACTAAGGTGAACGTAACTGAATTGTGGTCACTATCACCAAAATGTTCACCAACCTCCAAGCCTAACACCTGGTCTGGCTCATTGCCCAGCACCAAATCCAATGTAGCCTCACCTCTAGTTGGCCTCTCTACATACTGAGTCAAAAAACCTTCCTGCACACTTTGTACGAAAAGTGACCCCTCTAACGAGCTAGAGCTATAGCTATTCCAATCAATATTAGTAAAGTTAAAGTCCCCCATAACAATTACCCTATTACTTTCACTCCTGACCAGAATTGACTTGGCAATCCTTTCCTCAACCTCTCTAGAACTTTTAGGAGGTCTATAAAAGACTCCCAACAGGGTGACCTCTCCTTTCCTGTTTCTAATCTCAGCACATACTACCTCAACAGACAAGTCCTCATCAAACTTCTTCTCTGTCACTGTGATACAGTCTTTGACTAATAATGCCACTCCTCCCCCCCTTCTACCTCCTTCTCTACTCCGACTAAAGCATTTGAACCCTGGAACTTGCAACATCCATTCTTGTCCCTGCTCTACCCAAGTCTCTGAAATGGCCACAACATCGAAGTTCCAGGTACTGGTCCAAGCTGCAAGTTCCTACCCCTTATTGCGAATACTCCTTGCATTAAAGTATACACATTTCAAACCATGCCCTTCCCCACCCGTACGCTGCTGTGTTTTACAGCTTTCCTCTGTGACCCCCTTACTCTCATCCCTCTTAGCACCCCAACTACTTAGGATCCCACCCACCCCCTGAATCAGTTTAAAGCCCCCTGCATAGCCTTAGCAAATTTTCCCCCCAAGATATTAGTTCCCCTCTGGTTCAGGTGTAGACCATCTCTCTTGTAGAAGTCCCTCCTATCCCAGAACGAGTCCCAATTGTTCAGGAACCTGAACCCCTCCCTCCTGCACCATCCCCGTAGCCACGAGTTCAAACATTCCCTCTCTCTATTCTTCTCCAAACTATCCCTTGGCACAGGCAAGAGTCCAGAGATAACCACTCTGCCAGTTTTTGCCCTAAGCTTCCACCCCAACTCCATAAATTTCTGTTTAATATCCCCTTCCCTCGTCCTTCCTATATCATGTGTCCCTACATGAACTATGACTTGGGGTTGACTCCCCTCTCCCTTAAGAATCTTAAAAACCCGATCTGTGACATCCTGGACTCCAGCACCTGGGAGGCAACACACCAGCCCTGAGTCACTTTTATTACCACTTACTCTCCTATCTGTCCCTCTAACTATGGAGTCTCCAATTACTAGGCCCAATCTCTTATTCTCCCTACCCACCTGAGCATTCACAGCAGGCTCACCCCCAGAGACCTGCTCCCTTTGGTCCTCTCCAGTTGATTCTTCCTCAACTGTAGCATCCAAGACAGAAAATTTGTTTCGGAGGGGAACAGCCCCAGGGGATTCTCTACCTGATTGCTTCTTACCCCTCCTCCTAACAGTTACCCACGAATCACTTTTAGGAGTGACTATCTCTTTGTCACTCCTGCCAATATCCTCCTCAACCTCTCGGATTATCCTGAGTTCCTCTAATTCCAGCTCCAGCTCCTTAACACGATCCTCAAGGAGCTGCAAATGGGCACACTTCCTGCAGGTATAATCAGCATGAACACTACTGGCATCCCTCACCTCGTACATACTACAGGAGTTGCAACGGACTGCCTGCACTGCCATCCCTGATACTTTAATTTACTTTAAGGAGAGAGAAAACAAAAACTTCCCACACGCTTTTATTATTAGGTTAGAGGAGGGGGGAGGGTGGGATACTCTACCTGTGTAGAGTATCGGGTTTCCTCTCTGGACCAATTTATAGAGACAGAGAAAAAAACTACAACTACCGGCAGCCTCCTAGTGACGACTTCCGGTTTCTTGTTAGTTTAAACAAAAACGGCAAAAACTACCCCCGCTCGCTATTTTAAACAAAGAGAAAAGTTAAAAAAGTACTTAACACACGAACTTCACGCTTTCCCAAATCGCTGCCTCTCCGAGCTGCTCCAAGGGAACAATGATTTTAATCGCTGAAAGTAAGCATGCAGATACAGCAGGCAGTAAAGAAGGCAAATGGTATTTGGCCTTCATATTGAGAGGATTTGAGCATATGAATAGGGATGTTTTACAACATTTGTAAAGGGCATTGGTGAGGCCACACCTGGAATAATGTGTGCAGTTTTGGCGGTCCTTATCTGAGGAAGGATGTCCTTGCTTTAAACAAGTGCAGCAAAGGTTTACCAGGCTGATTCCTGGGATAGCAGGTCTGTCATGTGAGGAGAGACTAAGTCAGTTAGGGTTATATTCATTGGAGTTCAGAAGAATGAGAAGGGCTCTCAAAGAAACTTGTCTAATTCTGTTATAATTATATATGGTAGATTCAGAAAGAATGTTCCCGATGGTGAGGTAATTCAGAACTAGGGGTCATAGTTTTTGGATAAGGTGTAAATCTTAAGAATTCAAGTGAGGAAAAATTTCTTCACTCAGATGATGGTGAATCTATGGAATTCACTAATATAGAAAATAATGATTTCAGGAAGAAATTAGATATAGTTTTTGGGGCTATAGGGATCAAGGGATATGGTGAGAAGGTAGGATCAGGATATTGATCATAGTGAATGGTAAAGCAGGATCGAAAGTCCAAATGGTCGGCTTCTGCTTCTATTTTCTATGTTTCTCTGTTAACCTTTACTATTGCCTTGAAATGACTACACTTATTGAAATCCGATCATTTCCTGGGTGAATATTCCCCTCTTTGCAGTCTCCAAACAGTATCCATTAGGATGATGGTGTTGTGAATGGTTTTTGCTTTTTTGGGTAGATGTCCATAATAGTGAGATATTTTACAGCGAGTTTTGTTATTCAAAGTTATCCATCAAGCTTGTCGCAAGATCCAAAAAATGGTTCATGTTGGTAAATGTTACGTTGCTAGGGCCTGTATGTTGGTGGGGGGTGTGTTTTTATTTTTTCAATTAATTATTTTAAAAGCCCAATGATGGTTTTGCTAATTGGTTTTCCCCATGAGGTAGTGTAACATTAAAGGAGCTTGTGTTTTAACAGTTAGCTCCTTAAACATTTATAGCCCATTTAATTGTCTCGAGCTGCAAAAAGGCTACTTTAACGCTAGGTTATGTTGCTTGTGGGTTCACTAACAGTGAAACTGAATTCTTACAGAATGAGCTGGTTCTAAAATGTGGTGGAAACATAATGGGATCTTTTAAATTAAGATGTCAAAGCACTATGGACACATTTATTGTCAATGATTTGTCATTTTTTGTACATGAAGCAACATTTTAAATAATCTGGTTGTCTGATTTGTTACTTTGTGTACTGCCAAAAAAATGACTGTTCAGAGGGCTAGATTGGTGCTTTTGGCTTATTGAGGAGAAATGAATGATACTGTTATAACATGGTGTTCATTGTGAGGAAAGGTCTTTCTGATATTTCAAAAGAAAATCAAAATGTACATTTTACTTATTTTTTTTATATATTGTAAAGTACTGATTTCATGAGGTTGAGTAAACCTGAACTTATCCCAAGCTGACCCAGTTGGCTGTAATGCTGAAACACTGCATGACTTCTAACTAGAATGACTGAGAGTATGAATCACTGTCTCTATGGCCATCCATACATTTAACTGCCCTCAGAGAGTGAGTTCAGAGGCAGCTTGGGGGGCCTTTGAAGTTTGCAGCTGGGAAACTGGGAGCTTTTGGTGGGGGAGCCTAAATGGACAGAAATATATATGGTTTTGAAATAATGCTGCAGCATAGTAAATTTTCAGGAAATGTCCTCTCTCATAGCCAGACTATGGTTTCTATGAAGCAGAGCATTAAATTAGCATGTTTCTCATATATGGGACAGGGGAGTGGGGAAGTGTAATAATGCACACTACAGATTTCATCTGGGACACAAAAGTATTCATTAACAAGGAAAGTCTTGTACAGTGCCTGGACCCATCCCTGGGCTTCCCTGGAACAACCCACCACCAGTCCCTACATGCCTTCAGACTGTCTTCTGCTTCAAAGATGATTCTACCCCTGGGGTGATTACCCACTCTTAGTCCCAGTTGGTCCCTCAAGCTAGGTGACCCTTTTCTGATTATATTGTTTTTAAAGGCACAGTCACTACAGGGAATGGTTGTGAGTGGGAAGGGTGGGGGGGGGGCTGGCAGTGAGGGTGGCTGATCAGCAGTTACCCCTGGAGAAGTTTAAACTTCGAGGCTCATGATCCAGTGCATAATTACATGGGGGAGGAGTGTAATAAATTGGGGGCAACTCAATGTGGCTCAGTGTATAAAAGTTTAGTTTTAAGTTTAAAGTTTATTTATTAGTCACAAGTAGGCTTACATTAACTTTGCAATGAAGTTACTGTGAAAATCCCTGAATTGCCATACTCTGGTGCCTGTTTGGGTATGCTAAAGGAAAATTTAGATGGCCAATGCACCTAACCAGCATAGAACATAGAACATTACAGCGCAGAACAGGCCCTTCGGCCTTCGATGCTGCGCCAACCAATTATGAAAAAGCAATGACCCACTAACCTAAACCATTCCCTTTTCATCCATAAACTTATCTACTAACCTCTTAAAATCCCCCAAACTTGGCGCATCTACAACTGCAGCAGGCAGGGCATTCCATACCCTTTCCATCCTCTGGGTAAAGAATCTACCTCTGACATCTGTCCTATAACTACCACCCCTTAATTTAAAGCTATGTCCCCTCGTGCTAGCTTTCTCCATCCTAGGAAAAAGGCTATCACTGTCCACCCTATCTAAACCTCTAATCATCTTATATGTTTCAATAAGGTCTCCTCTTAGCCGCCTCCTTTCTAACGAAAACAACCTCAAATCCCTCAGCCTCTCTTCATAAGACCTGCCCTCCATACCAGGCAACATCCTGGTAAACCTCCTCTGTACCCTCTCCAATGCCTCCACATCTTTCTTATAATGTGGGGACCAGAACTGTACACAATACTCCAAGTGCGGCCACACTAGAGTTTTGTACAGTTGCAACATGACGTTGCAGCTCCAAAATTCAATCCCCCTACCAATAAAAGTTAAGACTCCGAATGCCTTCTTAACAACCTTATCGACTTGACTGCCAACTTTGTTGGCAATATCTATGTGTATATACACACCAAGATCCCTCTGTTCATTAAGAGTTCTACCATTAGCCCTATACTCTACACATTTGTTATTCCTTCCAAAGTGAATTACCTCTCACTTTTCCGCATTAAACGCCATTTGCCACCTCTTGGCCCAGCTCTACAACTTGTCCAAGTCTCACTGCAAACTATAACACCCCTCTTCACTATCTACCACTCCTCCGACTTTGGTGTCATCCGCAAATTTACTAATCCATCCTTCAATACCCGCGTCCTCATGTCTTTCAGACTATGGGAACACCTGGAAAAAACTCATGCAGACATAGGGAGAACATGCAGATTCCGCACAGACAGTGGCCCAAGCCGGGAATCGAACTCGGCATCCTGGCACTGTGAGGCAGCAGTGCTAACAACTGTGCCACTCAAAAAGGTTTATTGCCAATGATAAATAGTTATTTCCAAATAAGGGTCTGACAGAACTAACCATGCAACTATTATCCACTTTTCCTTGGCTCAACTAAGGACCTGTCGCCACCTGGGGATTTGCGCCCTTGCACCCTATTGGCTTGGCTTCTACCTAGGCACTCAGTAGGGTCCAGCGTGATCAGATGGCCCTCAGGGATTGCGCCCTTAAAGGGGCCACACTACCAAAAGGAACAACTGACAGGCCTATTGGAAACCTTCAAAACTGTTCGTGAAATCTAAATTCCACCAATTACGGTTTATACTGGAAAATTAAGCCATCTTCAGTTGGAATTTAGGTAGCTTGTGTGTTTAAGGAAAATGAATCTATGTTCCGTTGATTGGCAAGTGCACACCAGTTTGGACTTGAGCTGTGAAGTCAGGGGCGGTCTCAGGATCGATCCCAAGAGCCTGTGAAATCATACCCAAGAAGCAGTAACTGAAAAAGACAGAGAACATGCTAGAAAAACGAAGCAGGTCTGGCAGCTTCTGTGGAGAGAGAAATAGAGTTAATGTTTTGAACCCAGATGATTCTTTTTCAGCTCTGAGATTTTCAAGCATTTTTTGTTTTTATTTTGGATTTCCAGCATCCGAGACATTATTGCTGTATTTGAGCAATTAGTAATGTTGTATTGCCACACAATTTCATCAGCAAAAAAATTTGGAACTATAAAACTGATTCTCTGATGCTGCACTCAGGAAGAACAATACTTGTTTTGTGCGTGTATCATCAAGGGAGTTCAAACACCTCCATTATTGCCTTCTGAATTCCCAAGCATCACAATTTGATTTTCGGTTCTTCTTCTATACACAAGTAAGAGGAGACCCTCATTAGGAAACCCATTATGTACAACAGTAAAAATAAAATGGCAGTGCCACAATTATTTGCTTCAAGCCTGTTAATTATCTGAATGGAAACAGGAAGTAAACAAGAAATACGCTTCAGAAATGGTCTCAATGTTCCAACTGATCTTGAAAATATGAGTGTTTTTTTATCAAATATGTAAACAGTAATCCCCGAAGCCTAATTTATATGAATAGACAGGTGAACTGAAATTATGTTGATGCGGGGAGATCATGCAGTATGCATAGAAGAATTACATTATTGAAGTTTAATTTTCAACCAAAAGACAACCCTTGAGCACTTCTTGGGATGCTTAAACTCCTGTCACAAAATTGGACATGATACTAATTAACTGAGGATATGTATAATTGAATTCTGTTCCTTTATTATATGTACTACGTGCTCAATCAAATCCTGGATCCATTATGGCACTGAAAACAGAACTGCATTTTACAAATTGACTAGGCAATGCTGGTGGAGGAAGTGGATTGCAGGGAGATCTTTACAAGGACATTGCTTTATTCCTCTTACAATTAATTGAGAGGTGACATGGAGAGAACCATGTGTGCAGCTCAACTATTCATAGAACATAGAATAGAAAATTACAGCGCAGAACAGGCCCTTCGGCCTTTGATGTTGCGCCGACCAATTAGGAAAAAGCAATGACCCTCTAACCTAAACCATTCCCTTTTCGTCCATAAACTTATCTACTAACCTCTTAAACGCCACCAAACTTGGCGCATCTACAACTGCAGCAGGCAGGGCATTCCATACCCTTACCACCCTCTGGGTAAAGAACCTACCTCTGACATCCGTCCTATAACCACCACCCCTTAATTTAAAGCTATGTCCCTTATTCAGCCAGGGATAAACTTAAATCTGTAAATCTGCGCAGAAAGGAGGAGAGATAAATCGACACAGTGCTCATCTTCAGAATAAGATGAGCAAGCAGCAAGGTGGGTTTGTAGTCTCACATTATAAAGTTCCTGCTTGCATCACTAATGTGAGAAATCCAGTTTCTCCATGAGGGGCTTGGCATCCGAAAGGAAAATGATTGGTTTGTTATCTAGCTTTTCCCAGAGCTTCCAGTGGTGAATTTAGAGCTAAATTACTGGAAGCACAAAGAATTGTTTGGTGGGGAAAACAGCTTAAGAAGAATGAGTTTGTTTCCAAAACAAAGAAAAAGCTGAACTGAGATTCCAGTCATTATAGAAGGGGCTTCTTCTCTGAGGCAGTCAGTTACTAATAGTTATGGAGAAACAGAAGATTAAAATTACCTTAACTTTTTTTTTGTTCATTTGTGGGATGAAGACATCAGTGGCTGAACCAACATTTATTACCCAAAACTGAGGGCATTTCAAAGTCAAACTCATTGCTGTGAATCTGGAGTCACATCTCAGGTTTCCTTCCCTAATGGATATTAGTGAACTAGATGGGTTTTTACAACCGTTGACAACAGTTTCGCGGCTAATATTAGATTTTTAATTCCAGATCTTTATTGAATTCAAAGTTCACTATCTACCATGGTGGGATTTGAGCAGAGGTCCGCAGAGATTTACTCTGGGTTTCTAGCTTCCTAGTCTAGTGAAGATACCACGATGCCACTGTCTGCTATAGATTTGGATGTGGGATATGTGATAGTGAATGGAGGCATTAAATTAGGCAAAGGCAAAACCCTCAAAATACTGCGGAGCTAATTAGAACTCATGGAATTCCCCTGCCCCTGAAAGTTAAGTGTAAACCAACTAACAGAATTGAAAGAATTGGAAAAGTGTAGAGATAAATATTTCTATAAGTGCATGTAAATTTTTCTGCCTTATGCATAATTATAAGCAGGAAATTTTCAAATTCAGCTTTGTGAAGAGATAAGATCAGAATGTGGATAAAGATTATGAAATGAGTTAATTACATTATTGTGAAGAAACATGATAAGTACTTTTGATATGCGATTGATGTGAAGGGTTAGCTTCGTGTCTATAATTCCTTTGCGGCTGACCTTGTAGTCTGATGGGATGATAATAACTTCATCTGCTATAAATCATGAAGAAAAGGGTACTGGGCTCTTAAATGTTTTAGAGCACTTTCCTGGAAAATTGATGAGTATAGCTTGAGGAAATACCTTGATAATTGAGTGGCAAGGTTTACTGCGATCATTACCCAACCTCTTTTGGTGAAGGTGGTTCATTATAACATAAATCAACAAGAAAGATGCCTTGTTACGGAAGGTGCTGCATGTCACAAATTGCCAGAGAAGAACGTAAGAAATGGTAGAAAATCAGAAAGTTAATATTTAATGCCCAAAGCACTATGGAGAGGAAGGAGAAACTGACTTTTCTTGATGCCGTAAATAACTTTTACTTTGCTATACTTTACCGAGCTAGCGTAGACATAACAGTGACAAGGAAAAGAATGTTGTATATATAAAGCTCAAACTTAATTGTGACTTGTTGGCTTATGGTAGAAATAATATCAACAAATATTTGAGAACAAAGTGTCGGTGCTGTGTTGCACTGGATGTTCAGGTTATTCAGCTGCTGGTGGCCTGCTTCTCATTTCATAAGCTGCTGACCAGCACAGAGGAAAGTTTAGTGGGCATCGTGGACGCTAAATTTATTGATACCATCACTGATTCTTGAATGAGACTTGCATCTATTGTAACAATGAAATATTTGGTCCTATGATCTCCCATTTTTGACGAAAAATGGTGGACAGTGACAGCCTTTTTCCTCGGATGGAGAAAGCTAGCAGGAGGGGACATAGCTTTAAATTAAGGGGTGGTAGTTATAGGCGGATGTCAGAGGTAGGTTCTTTACCCAGAGGGTGGTAAGGACATGGAATGCCCTGCCTGCTGCAGTTGTAGATGTGCCAAGTTTGGGGGTGTTTAAGTGGTCAGTGGATAGGTTTATGGATGAAAAGGGAATGGTTTAGGTTAGAGGGTCATTGCTTTTTCTCAATGGGTCGGCGCAACATTGAGGGCTGAAGGGCCTGTTCTGTGCTGTAATGTTCTATGAAGTTGCAAAGTGAGTTGTAATCATTGATTGTTTTCCAGGCATTGAATAGATAGACCAATACGTATAACGACAATATTGGAGGTGGCTCAGAAATGATCAGCTTTACCTTTTCTAAAAAGATTTTCAGTACCCATTTAGTTGGGCAATAACGTCCTTTTAAGGAAGGTAACCTGACATCCTTACCTGGTCTAGCTTATATTTTACAATAGGTACAATTGAATGCACCTCCCTCACTGGCATTGAGTTGGAGTCTCGTGGAGGCCTTCCAATTTTGATACAAAATGAGACCCTCAAGTGGGCTATTAATGCCCACATAAAGGTATCATGGATGGGGATTTTCCCCCAGAAATTCGAAATGCCGAATTCGCATAAAAATTGGAGTAAATCCTGCTGTTATTTTCCGTGGGATTTTCAAAATGATTCTCCCACATTCTGTGCACTGCAGAGTGAGTGATAACATCATCTGCTATAAATCATGAAGAAAAGGGAGTGATTTGCATCTCAGTGCTCGACATGTTTTCTTGGGATTGAATGCTGTTGCACTACCTTTCTTTCCATTAGATTTGAAGGACCTTGTGAAGGCACCATTAACAACACTTCTCCAGAGCTCTGTAGTGCCTGCTGTAGGTTGTCCAAGTGCCTTAAACATATAGGAGCACATGGAAATGCACATATCAGGTGAACTGCAGCAATTCAAGAGAGCTGTTCAGTGTCCTTTCTCAGGAACAGTTAGGTTGCTTGTAAATGCAGATCTTCCCAGTGATACTGATATTCTATGAATGAATTATTATTTAATTGAAGGTGCGTGAAGTACAAAGGGATTGAATGTTCTAATGCATGAATCACAAAAATATAGCAGGCAAGTCCAACAATAGTTCATACAGTCATACAGTGCAAAAGAGGTCCTTCGGCCCGTTGCATTTGCACAGACTTGCGAGAA
Source organism: Sphyrna mokarran (assembly GCA_024679065.1). NCBI lineage: Eukaryota > Metazoa > Chordata > Chondrichthyes > Carcharhiniformes > Carcharhinidae > Sphyrna > Sphyrna mokarran. The sequence goes on from JAGIQG010000009.1 coordinate 40,507,611, forward strand.
ACACCTGACCTCCCACTCAGTCCCATTCACCAGCTTGGCCCATAGCCTTCAATGTTTTGTTGTGCCAAGTGCTCAAACAGGTATTTTTTAAAGGATGTGAGGCAACCCACTTTCCAAACAGTGCACTCCAGACTGACATCACCCTCTGGGTAAAAAAACTATAACTCATATCCCCCCAAAACTCCTGCCCTTCACCTTGAACTTGTGTCAGCTTATGACTGACCCTTCAATGAAGGCTTCTTATCCACTCTGTCCTTGCCTCTCATAAGCTTGTGCACCTCAGTTTTCACTGCTCCAATGAAAATAACCCAAGCCTATCGACATCTTTCTATAACTTAAATGTTCCATCCCAGGAAGCATTCTGGTAAATATCCTCTGCACCCCCTCCATGCAATCACATTCTTCCTAAAATGTGGTAACCGGAATTGTACGTGGTACTCTACCAGTGGCCTCACTTAAAGTTCTATACAACACCAACATGACTTTCCTGCTTTTGTAATCTGTGCTTCAACTGAGAAAGGCAAGTGACCCATATGCCTTTTTCACTGTCTTAATATCATGCCCATCTTCAGAGATCTGTGGACAAAATGCCAAGATACCTTTGTTTTATAGAGATTTCTAGCTTCATGCCATTCATTGAGTCTTTCCTTATCAAATTACTCCTTCCAAAGTGTAACACCTCACACTTTTCAGGGCTAAATTCCATCTTCTTCTCTGCCCATCTGACCATTCCATTTTTATCTTCTTGTAGCCTAAGTCACTCAGCCTCATTTCAACCACCACAATCTTGGTGTCATCCTCAAACTTAATATTCCTCCCTCCCAACATAATTATTACTTAAATGATGAAAAATAGGGGATCCAACGCAGACTTCTGTCACTAAAGCAGCCTTCGGTCATCACCCTCTGCCTCCTACAACTAAGCTAATTTTGAATCCACTTGATCAATTTTCCCTGTATTCTATTTACATTTATCTTCTTTATACATCTTTTGCATGGGACATTGTCAAAGGCTTTGCTGAAATCCATAGAAACCACATCAATTGCACGTCTACACACTGGTCACTTCCTCAAAAAATTCAATCAAATTTGTTTGGCATGGCCTCCCTTTGATGAAGCCAGGCTGACTATCCCTGGACTAGCTTTGTCTCTCTAAGGGGAGGTGGATGCTGTCCTTCAGAATTTCCACCTGGTAGTGAGATTCACTGGTCAGTAGTTCCCTGGCTTATCTCTACAACCCTTCTTAAACAGCAGAACCACATTAGCTGTCCTCTAGTTGAAAATTAAAAATCAGAGCCCCGCAGTCTCTTCCCATGCTTCCCATAGTTCATCTGCACCCGGAGATTTGTCCACTTTTAAGCCTGTCAACAAATCCAATACCTTGTCTCTTTCACAAAATTTGCACATCACGAAATGTTGGCTTCCAGTCCACAGTACACAAGATAGCCTCCAGAAGCAAGAGAAAGACTAACGACACTGCAGTTATTATGGAAGCAGTACGACCCATTTTAAGTAAAATTTTGGATGTAACATGAAAGAATGTTCCTGACAATAATTGGCTGTTTCTTAAGATAGATGGGGTGTAATTTTAACTTTGTGTAATAATGTCAAAATAGGTCTTAGCAAAGTGGGAAATATGCTTTCTTGATTTTTACCACTGGAGCAAGTTGCTGGAAATTAAAAATGGAAACTGGGTGGCCAAATCAATATCACCTGATTTTCACTATTGTGCAAAGGAAAGATTATTGCCCAAAGAAAGCATTAGTGCCAATATTTTATAGGGAATTTGCCATTGATTTTTTTTCTCAGCAATAAAGAACAAAATACATGATTTATGTTGCACTTACTATGATCTTAGAATATCACAAAGTGCTTTGCAGCTAATAAAGTACCTTTCAAGTATTATCATTGTTGTAGTGTGATACGGTGGCACAGTTATTTGCACTGCTGGCTCACAGCGCCAGAGACCTGGGTTCGATTCCCCAATCGGGCCGCTGTCTGTGCGGAGTCTGCACGCTGTTCCCGTGTCTGCTTGGTTTTCCTCTGGATTCCTCCCACAGTCCAAAAGATCTGCTGGTTAGCTGCATTAGCTATGCTAAATTCTCCCTCAGTGTACCCTAACAGGTGCCGGAGTGTGGCAACTGGGGGATTTTCACAGGAACTTCATTGCATTGTTAATGTAAGCTTTCTTGTGACATTAATAAAAAATAAACTTTAAAAATATGGTAACCAATTTCAAATGAGAAGCACATGCAGAATGTGAACAGGAGCAGCAGATGGACTGAATTACTGGAACATTTCCCTGTGAGAATCTGAGAAACTTTATTCCCAATTTAATTCAATAAGAATCACAGGCCAACAAAATGGAAATTTTTTATTCACCTTACTGATTACATCTAGCATGTAATGCTTTGTTTTATTAAATATTATTTTGTCTCCAGTTTTCTCCTGTTTCCTTTCACCCCTGAGGGCATTGACTGCTTACTGGGGTTCAGCATATTAGGCACTGGCTGCGCTGCCAATGTGAGCATTATTTCAGAGAGATTTGAGAGTCACAACTATTTGACTGTAGGGAGAATCACAGTTAGGGCCAGTCCTGTCTTTATCCAATGACCACATAGACGTGCACTGTCAAATTGGGGCCAAATGCAATGCTGAGATCCGCTAGGCAAGGAGTTGAATCAAAAATGTTTTATTTGATGAATAAACTTGTTGAACTATTGGGAATGCTTCCCAGTCTGTATATTGATAATCAAATAATATCCTGTTTATTTTAGATAGCGTGTACAAAACAAAAATGAGTCCAAAATTCAATCAATTAAGTGTGCCTGGTCTATCAGTATAATTTAACAGCTGACTGATTATTACACCTCGCCTCCATTTAAATAAATCTATCTTATCTCGACAGTTTAACATGAGATTCTGTAATCCTGTGTCATACATATCTAGGAGCCATTCTTAGAATAATAATCACTTGGCTTGTTCTCCTCACAGCTGCCTAACTTTATCAACACCACCCTCCCACCGCATGAGCAGGTGACAGCTCAGGAGATAGACAACTATTTCCGCCAGGAGTTAATCTACAAGAGGAATGAAAGAATGGGCAAAAGGGTGACAGCTCTTCTGGAGGCAAACCCAGATAAAAGCTTTTTCTTTGCATTTGGAGCAGGTATGTAGAGTGATCCATTGGCCCTCAGGGGCCTTGCCTCATTCACTTTGTCATTTTGCTCATGCAGCCCTTAAAGGTGTACAATTAGGAATCTGTGGTGTAGAAACCAAAGCTTTTTCACTCCTACCTGCAGTGTTAAACCTGGTAGCAGCCTGTGACGTATCAGTCATCTTTTCAATCTAATCACTTCTAAAGAATCAGTATCTTGGGCTTTTGAAGGTTAATTTGCAACAATGACAAATTTTTAAAAATCTTGATCACAGATTTTGCTTCTGTTGGTCATTGATCATGTAACTGAAGCAAGCAACAGATAGTTTTAATGGGAGAGCTCTTAAGTGCTGCACAGAAATTCTCCAAAATTGATTTATTAATTTGGATGCTCAGTCAAATTGAGCTACTTTCTTGATGTTGATTCATTTAATATGTGAAAGAAAAAAAACAAAAGGTGTGTTTTGATTCAGCTATCTGATACTGAAATTAAGAATGCTTTGGTTTTAATTCAAAGATGTCAACTCTTGACCTCGAATAGAGTGCAAAGTTGTTTAAAGTGCAACACCTTTGTGAAAAATATTGTTTTCCTTACAGAGCATTCAACAACATACTTAATGTGATTATGCCACATGCCAGTGACATAATGGTGTGTTTCAGTATAATTTACATAACACGTTTGCCAATCAACTTTCCACGGAGATTTGCACTTGAAAAGCCTAAGCTTCCTTTTCTGGCAATGTTGTAATAATTAATTCCCAGCAGTGGTCTGCACTGTGCTGCTATTTTGGACACCAATTGGTAACAGTTGAGGATGTTCCAAGCTGTTATGCTAATATGTCTCTTCCTGACCTTCTCAATGACATGAGGTAGATAGATTTCACTGAACGGTAACATTTCTACAGACCCCAAGATAAACCTAATTGGTTTGGAGGTGATTTGCTATACATCAGTATATCTATACTGTCAGTTTGCTGTGCGTTTAGCTTCTACCTTCTGAAACCTTGAGGGAAATTTGGTTCCAAATTACAGAAAGAAATGCTTATGACTGATGAAATGTTTCCCTTTGCAAGTCATTCAGCAGACAAGGATTTTCCTGTCCAGTGACATGGGGAGGAAATAGAGTTTGAAGCCCATTAATATTAATTAAGTGATTTTAGTAAAAAATGTAAGAGGTAGGAAGAAAAATAACGAGCATCAGTAACACTTTTTTTACGAAAGGTGCATCTACGGGGTGGGTAGAATGGAAATGCTTCGGCAATAATACTTTTGAGTACGTTGGTTAATATATAATGTTAAGAACGCAAAGCAAAAAACACTCCCACTTGCCTGATAGTACACTGATAGAATGAAGTAATGCTGCTTGCTAAGGGTCAACTATCGTTTCCATTGACCAATGCAACACAATCTACATCATTTATATTAATACTCCACAGCTCTAGTAGCAACAACATTGATTTCGGCAAATTGTGAATTAGAACTTGTGTTTATGCTTACACAAATTCTCAGTTCATCAAGAGAAGGTCCATATATATCAATCATGTGACTTTATGGCATGATGGCACTGGTGCTTCAGAGTGCCACGGATAGAGTTTGATTCTGGGCTTACATGGCTGTATGGGGTTTGCACATCCTCCCCATGTCTGCTGGGTGATTCGGTTTCCTCCCACAGTCTAAGGATTTGCAGGTAAGGTGGTTTGGCCATGATAAGAAACAATAGAAACAAGAAACAATACTTTTCACTGTATCCTAATATATGTGACAATAATAAATCAAATCAAATTAAATAAATTGTCCCTTCGTGTCCAAAGATGTGTAGGTTAGCTAGATTAGCCATGCTAAATATGTGTGTTTATGGGGATAGGGCATGAGACAGTGGGGATGGACCTGGGTAAGATGCTCTTTCAGATAGTTGGTGCCAATTTGATGAAATGAATGGCCTCCTTCTACACTAATGGCCTCATTCCACAACAAACTAAAAGTTTATTTATTTATAGTCACAAGTAAGGCTTACATTGCAATGAAATTATTGTGAAAATCCCTGCATTGCCACATCCTGGCACCTGTTCAGGTCAATGCAACTAACCAGCACGTCTTTCAGATTGTGGGAGGAAACCCACATAGATATGGGAAGAACATGCAAACTCCACACAGACAGTGACCCAAGCCAGGATTCGAACCCAGGTCCCTGGTGCTATGAAACAATAGTGCTAACCATTGTGCCACTCTGCTGAACTCCTGTTGAAGAAATGAGCCTAAACACTTCCAGAGGCAATGAGGGGAATTTTAACCACAGTGTCCTCGAAAGTGGGTTTGCTGGATTTGCATGCGTACTTCGGTAGCATGTACACTTCTTGCATATTTTCTAATCTGTGTGATTGCATTGGAATAACTGCATTTAAATTCCCCATATTTCATTGAAATGCAACATTGCAATCAATACTTCATAAATTAAAACATTTTACAAGTCAGAAATATTGCCAAAAAACATAACTGTATGGGAGGGACTCCAGATGTGAACCAACACAAATATTTATTAGGGTTTTTTCAAGGCTGTCACTTGAGTTAAAGAATGTTTTACCGATTGGCACGAGGGCTAAGGTTAGTATTTCCATATTTTTTCATAAACTGCTGTCAGACAGGAAACTGTGTTTGCTAGACATGTTTTCAAATAATGATTTGAATTATATTTTCATAAAATCTTGTAACAGGGAACGTATGTTTCCTAACATTATGCTTCAGAAAAATAGGGCCAGGCATTGATTCTCTGACTGAACCCAAATGGTTATTTTGAACTAAACCTTATTGATTCCTGAAAATACATCAATTACTATTTCACTGGGGCACCAGTCCAGCTTGCAGTAGGGGTTTGATAAATGATGATATTGAAAGAGATGGAGAAGATTAATACCCAGAAGGCACATGTTACTTAATAAAATGAGAGACTTTGAATTGAAACTGCAAAGATTTAAGAGGGGCAAGGGATTTTCTGATGGTGTTGAAAGTTCAGTTGACATTCTCTCCACATCTCAAATATCTTTTTGAAAAGGCAAGTTTTGTGCACGTTTAAAAAAAAATAGAAATTCTAGAAAATTGGAAGACATTAGTGTAAGACACCTGGTTCTTTCTGTATGGAATATAGTGTCCTTGGGAAAAAGATAAACATGCTGTTTGATAGTGATACTTAATGATGGTGATGAGGTATGAAACTATATTGTTTTTCTCGCTATACTAAATCAATACCTGGATCAGGATATTACTGAAAAATTATAGGTGACTGGTGAATTGTGCCTTCAATTCTAGGACACGAATTTAAATGCATTAAAATCAGTAGGATGACAGTGGAATAGGCTTTGCAAGAAAATGGGTCTGATGTACTTCAACTAGAGTTACAAACTGTTGGGACAGAATTGTCTGTCATTTATTGGTTTGTCTGGTCTTTTATAAAATGTAAGCCTCATGCTACTTAAAAAAGTAACTGTAATATAATTTTCTACATGTCCTAAGATTTAGTTACAAAAGCACTCAATCGATGTTTAAATCAGCAAAGCAAACAATAGTTCCCACTAATTGTGAACTGACCTGGTTTTGGATTTGGCAAATGGATATTCTAGTCAGGACCTAAATGATCGCAAGTAGCATCACCTTCTTGAGGGAAATAAGGGGCAGGCAATTGTTGCTGACCGAGCCAGTGACACCCACATTCAGTACACCACACAAAGCAAAGAGAATATCTGATCAGGGAGGTCAAAGAGGAGAGAGAGGGATTGAAAGCAAAGGCCACTGATTAGTAAAAGCAGACTGAGAAAAATTGTCATTATTTGTTCTTCAATATCGAAGAAGACAGCCAGAATTGTTTCTTTTGACTTCATTGGTGGTAATTCAAACCTCTTTTTGCTTGGAATGAGCATCCACAATCGAACAATGTATCCCCAATCAGGTTGGGGATGTGAGGCACTGGAGGGGAGGGGGGAATTGGTCTTGATGTTCAGGCAAGCCTCCTCAGCTGGTATTTGCATTCAGCACCAGCTATGCTATGGTTCTTACAATTGGACATATCCTCCAGGATGGTTTCTGGCCACATTTCCCTACCTTCAGCAAGGCATTCCCATTTATAGATGCCTATTTGGCACTTTTAAGCATTTGGTGTCCAGTACAATATTTCTTCCTAAGTATCAACGTGCCAGAAAAGATCATCTTTTGGCATGCATTTGTAAGGCATTCACACCACATGATCTGACCTTCGAGCAAAAGGAACAGCAGCGATTTGGTAGACAGAAGCAAAAGTAGGGACTGCAAGCTATGTAATTAATGGTACAAATTATATTTAAAATATTCCTTTATTAAGGTGTGAACATACAATCTGGTGAGACACAGAAAAAGTGACATGAAAGAGAAATAAAAGTATTTTTTTGAAATGCATGATGTAGCAGAAAAATTTGATTTAGTTTCAGGATTTCTCTTCTTACTATCACCATAATTCTTTTTTTTCCATCTAATTTTCCTGTTCTTTCTTCCCTTGCCTCTGATGCTGCTTGTTTGAGGTACAGTTCTAGAATGTTGGTAGTTGTTTGAGGGGTGAGCGTTGGTGGACAAAGTGTGTCTCAAGAAGGTGCCTGCCCTAAATTAGTCCTCAGCTGACATCCCTCAGGCACGTACATTTCAAAAGCAAGACAACCTGGTTGATATCCATCCCTTCTCTAGTGGGCCAGGGACACCAAGTCCAGTTGTAATACTATGAATCAATAGATTGAGCTCAAACCTGCCTAGGCTATGCTGATCACTTTTACAATTGGCTGCAAACTTTTCTACTGAGTTAAGGAAGAAGACTTATTTTAAGCTTTGGTTTTTCTGAGGAGCACATTTATATGTTCTCAATTTCATCTCCTCTCATACATCTATACAGCTTCATCAGACAGCAGGCAGACATACTCCTCCACCTCACATGCTGCTCTATATGGGGCTTCCGGTATCTCTGGTGTTCCCTCATCTCTTGCTGTATCTCAAGCAACTTGTCTCAGATTAATCCCAGAGACTCATTATCTGACTAGAGCTTTGAAGGTACCACTTCCCTATAAGATGTGTATGTGCCATGATCTTGGCTAATTCTGCTTCCTCCTGCTGAGGGAAACTTGTTGTGTGGTGAGCACCAGATTGTGAGACCCTACCTGAACTGGTTCTCGTGCCCACCTACGAGTGTGTCTCTGTGCTGCTGGAAAGTGCAGACGATTGCTCTGTTAGCTCTGTGAGTGCAATCTCGTCTTTATCTTCTTTCTCTACTCCTTTGCAGCCGTGATTCAATTCTAAATAAATACCTCACTTACCACTGCTGTATACAATGACATACATATAAGTGCAAGTAGTTAAGCAGTGAGTCCTTTCATTCTTACTAAAACAGTATTCAGTATTTCCAGTACTAGAAAGTGGCTTTAATTTTGTTTCTGTTAACAACATTTTGAATGCATATTTATCTTCCTCAATACTTAAAAGTTAAATATTTCAACACCTAAATGGCTTAATTACTATAATCTTCTTGTGTTTATTGAGTTAGGTATAACAGCTATTACTAAGTAGTCTTGATGTTATAAATATTGCGTCTAGTGAATGAGTAATTACAATTTTGTTTATAAAAATTGCAAATGTTAACAGAGAAAATGATTTTTGATGATTTTTTGATTGTTATTTTGCTGTTGTTTGTTGTATAAATGCTCGGCCTTGCTGTTTCCACTAAATTTGGATTGCAGAAAACAAAACTGAAAGCAAAATATAATAACACCTACAACCTGAGGAATATGTCAGTCGCCCTTTTGAGTCTGGAAGCTTTGTCACTGAACAATCATAAAATTGTTAAAGTGTTATATCCCATGGGGTGCAATGAGGACTGCAGAATGAGGTAAAGGGGGATATTTTATATTTCTGTTGTCGTTTCGCAAAAACATTTATTTTGCCACTTCTTTCCTTTCACATTTGGGGGGGGGTTTCAGTGAATGTACTTTTATCTTCTTTTCTACAATTTTTTAAATTCGTTCATGAGATGTGAAATTGCTGGTTAGCACATATTGCCCACTCCCGCTAATTGCCTTTGAGAAGGTAGTGGTGAGTTGCCTTCTCTTACTGCTGCACATATTCCTACAGTGCTGGTAGAGAGGGAGTTCCAGGATTTTTGACTCAGTGACAGTGAAGGAAATCCAGAGAAACTAATGACTCTGAGTGACTCACAATGTTTACAAAGCGACAACCACTCACTGGAATAAGGAATTTTAAGCTTTTTTATACCAAAGAGCAGAAAGAGAGAGATCACTGAGTATCTACAATTGTATCTCTACAGTGCAGGAGAAGATCATTCAGCCCATCGGGTCTGCACTAACTCTCCAACAAAGCATCTTATCCAGGCCCCATCACTATAACCCTCACATAGTTACCCCATTAATTCCCCTAGCCTACATATCTTGGGATACAGACGGGCAATTTGGCATGGCCAATCCATCTAACTTGTACATCTTTGGACTGTGAGAGGAAACTGGAGCACCCAGAGGAAACCCGTGCAGACATGGTGAGGATGCACAAAACTCCACATAGACTCAAGGAGGGAATTGAACCTAGGTTTCTGGCGTTGTGAGATAGTGGTGCTAACCACTGTGCCACCATGCCGCCCAACCATATATTTGTCAAAATATTTCTGCTAAGCAATGATTATGGTACATATGTTGGAGTGGAGAGATAGCAACATTGAGCAGAGACATATGGCACATGAATACCGCACGTTCATTTCTTATTTCATCAGTGTGGGTTTGGGCATTGCAGAAGATAAATCAGAAGGCATCCAGTTTCACTGATTATTCTTGAAGATAGTTCCTGATCTCAATGGAGACGTAAAATATGTTTTTTATTTTGCATAATAATGTGCCATCAAAGCCTTGTTGCCAACAGCTCATTATCAACACATCATGTCCTTGCCTCCTTCAATATTCCTTTTCCCATTTGTGTTTCTATATCATATTTAATCCAATTCTGCAACCAATGATATGATGAAATCATCACATACACCATGCCTGAAAAAAGATTGCCATCCTCACTTTATTCAAGTTTCATGTCTTTGTTACATCTAGACTCCACTATTCTATGCATTCTTGGCTTTACCCTTCATTTGGGTAAAATGAAGGGTCCCACATTTTACCCTTCATAAACCCATCGTCATCCAAAGCTTTGCTGCCCGTGTCAGATTTACATCATTTCACAGCTTTCCTTTTAAACAACAATGATTTGCATTTATAGTGCCTGTAATGTAATAGAATTTCCCGAGTTACTTCACAGGAGTGTTGCAGAAGAGAATCTAATACTGAGCCACATGAGGACAGATGACCGAGAATGTGATCAAAGTAGTAGCTTATAAGGAGGCTGCTGAGATGGAAAGCAATGAGGTTTAGGAAGGGAATTCCAGAACTGAGGGCCCAGAGGGTTGAAGACAGGGCCACCATGGGGAATATTTAAAAGCCCAAGATTAGAGGGGTGCACATATCTTGGAGATTTGCAGGATTGGAGAAGATTACACAGATGAAACAGGGATCTAGAACAAAAGATGAAAATTTCAAAATGGAGGCATTGATTAATGGGTAGGAATAGGTTTGAGCAAAGATGGGTGACTGATGAACGATGTAAATTCTGACATGGGCAACAAAGCTTTGGATGACTATGGGTTTACGAAGGGTAGAATGTGGGATACCAACCAAGAATGAATTGGAATAGTGGAGCCTATGTGTAACAAAGGCATGAATAAGAATTTCAGCAGCAGTTGGGCAGAGTCTTTACAGGATAATCACTGTATATTCATTGCACCTTGTGAGATTTTTCCATTCAAAGAAAAGTATTTTTTGCATTCTATTATGTTTCTTAACCATTACAAACAAATTCTTAAGAAATCATCAACGTAAGCTTAAACATTGGGCTGTGATCCTTTCTTTTTAATGTACATAGGGGGTTGTGATTCAGGCATCACAGTAGTTCACTTCAGTCAGTCAATTACACCAGAAATAAATTGAAGTATTAAGTGCAGTTCTGTTTGCCACACTACCAAAAGGATGTGAAAGCTTTGGAGAGAGTGTAAAGAAGGTTCACCAGGATATTGCCTGGTCTCAAGGGTGTTGGCTATGAGGAGAGATTGAATAAATTAGGATCATTTTCACTGGAAAGACGGAGGCTAATGGGAGACTTGATAGAGGTCGATAAAATTATGAGAGACTTAGACAGGGTGGAAGTGTCAATTACAAGGGGACACAAGTTGAAAGTGAGAGGGGGAAAGTTTAAGAGAGACATGCGGGGGGAGTTTCTCACGCAGAGAATGGTGGGTGCCTGGAACATGCTGCCAGACAAGGTGGTGGAAGCAGGCACATTAGCAACATTTAAGGGGCATCTAGATGGGTACACGAATAGGAAGGGAAAAGAGTAAGAGCAGAAGTAGTTTGTTAATTTAGTTAGAGAATCACGATCAGCACGGGCTTGGAGGGCAGAAGGGCCTGTTCCTGTGGGGTACTTTTCTTTGTTCTTTGAAATGTTTCCCTCAAATTAAAATATCAAAAATTTTACCAAAAATGTTTTAACTGATTGATAAACACTTACAAACAAGGTGGTGGTGGTGGAGAGGGAGTGGGGGGAGGTGAGGGAAGGGCATTGGGGAATGATCTTACTGGCCATTCACTCCACAATCCCGCTGTAGCAATTTGGTATCCAGCTAAATCTTTGTTCACTGCAGCAGAATGGGAAAATCCCGCCGGAGAGAACAGCGGTAAGATTCAGCCAAGATGTTTGTTATTGTAAAGTGAAAATGGGATGCATTTATAATAGACATACAACATGAGGATGATACTTAGTGCAATAAGCTGCTATCAAATACGTATTATATACGCACCTCCACGTGGCCCTGTGACCAAGAGAGAAAGTGTGTGGCTGCATGCATGGAGCATTGTTCAGCAACATCCAAATGGCGATTACATCTGAACATGCAACAGAACTCACAGGACAGTTAATCTGCTCCTGCTAGAATAATTTCAAGGTACAACACCAAAATCATATAAATTTTCTCAAGTTATATTTTTGTAATGAGTTATTTCCACCCCAGATGTCTAGCACATGAAGCTTGGTTGTTAATCACTGGAGAGTGACCCTTGCTGAAGGTGAATATGTCAGGATCTCACATGACAAGATCACACTTGACCATATTTGCTCCCTGTATTTGAACAGTGCACTGACCCTTGCTGTCAAGGCTTAATAATGGACATGACATTATTCAGTGGCCGCTGAATGATACTTAGCAAGGATCACGGTATCTTCAGGAGAGCAGGAAAGGCAGAACAATATTGACAAGAAAAAGATACATGGGGAAAAAAAACAAATGTTTTAGAGATTTTACTCACGACAACTAATTCTTTTACTCAAAGCCCCACACCATAGATCAGAGAGATTTATCTGTTACAAATAATGTGACAGATTGTATGTAATCCGCACAAGACAGCTTGTGTGGCACTCGCAAGCTTTGAGAGATGCAGCTGATTATTGTTGAAAACTGATTGTCTCAGACATAACCACACTGATAACTTATCTGGTTTGTGCTTTTATGTTTTGCTTCAAGTATGCCAAGGAGCTGCCATTGCTGCAGATCTATCACTGAACTCCTTCATCAGCGTGTCCTGGAATGTCTTGCAGAATTCCAAGGAAAAAGAGAAATAATATTTTTCTGGAGATCTATTGTGAAGAAACCAGGAATCAATCCACTTATGACAAAAAAGACCTAACGTGGACACTCTTTCACCTTTCCCATTTCTGTGTCAGATGAGCTTGCTGACACTAATTATCCTAATGGGCTGAGCAGAGCAACTTGTATTAGTCAGTTAGAGAGTGCATTGCGCTGACATACATGAAACTATTTCAGACAGTGAGTTCCAGACATTTAGTACCCTTGCATCTAGAAGATCTAGCTTAATTCACCCTGGGGACTTGCCCAGTTTTGTGTGCTTGTAGAATGACATTTGTAAACCTAGCACAAAAAAAGGTAGAACTTGATATGCATTAAAGTAATTAGTGCTTAAATCGCCACAATCCTTTGCACTTCTTGTGTTGAATTCAAACAAATTGTGTCAAATAAGCCAGCACAATCAGACAGAAGCCCTAAGCCTGTACAAAGGATCATATTATTTCTGTTTGTGTGCATTGTTTCAAAAAGCAGAGGTATGAGTGTGCTTTTCAGCTTTCGCACAACAAGTTTGTGATGTCAGGAATGTTTAAGGGGAGAGGGTTGTGATTACCTCTACTTGCTTTCCTTGCAGATAAAAAAAAAGTGATTTATTTTAAGATTGCATCTGATTTCCAGAACTTTTTTTTTGTTCAGCAGGTCAGTTGGGTCGGCTGCACAGCAATGCCCAACCAGTTCAGCTTCAAGGTCAAGGGGTGAAAGAACATGCTCTAGTCAGAAGACTTAATGCTAACTTACTTGATGATTCCCACCCACACTCTCCCCCTCCCTCATCCACACAAACACTCACACATACACAAACATCCCTGTCTTTTGTGGGAAGGGAAAGGGCACATTTGTTAGTTTGGCCTTAGTATATAAACATTAACTTTGCCAGTTTCAATAATTTGACAAAATGATCAGTCCATTCTTTGTACCAATGACCCTGGGTTTGTTGCTTTAACTGTTGGTCACAGTGTGAGAAGCCAAAATATCATTGGAGTAGACAAGGGCTTCTCTCCATGTACATTTCCCATCTGATACCAGAACACAAAAGGGCTTTCATGCATTGCAATTAAAGAATGCCTGTTTGAGATGGTTGACTTCAAAAATAAATGTATACTATTTATTTTAATGCCTATCTTAAAATCTTTACAACAACACCACTTTTGCAGTTGTTGGATCTACAGTCAATTGTGAATACTTTCTTACAACTATACTAAAATGAAGTCCAACAGACAAAAGAGAGATTCCAGTTTACTCTTTCCAAATTGTTGCTCGTAAATGAACTCTGTGTAGAGGCTTAAGCCAGTTTCTGACAGTTACTTTCTAATATCCTGGCTGTGATAATCAATTTTAATTTTGTTGAAATATTTAGAACCCTTTGCAGAAAACATAAACTATACAAGATTTAGAATGAAATCCCTGCTGTATGATGGCAGGAAGACAATGGTCTGGAATGTTCTGGACCTCTTTGGTATAATTGTCTTGTAGAATTTCTACAATGCAGAAGGAGGCAATTTGGCCATCAAGTCTGCACCGACCACAATTACGCCCTACTCATGCAATCCCATGCATTTACTCTGTTAATCCCCCTACTACTAGGGTCAATTTAGCACGGCCAATCAACTTAACCCACACATCTTTAGACTGTGAGAAGAAATCAGAGCACCCAGAGGAAACCCAGGCAGACATGAGGAGAAAGTGCAAACTTCACACGGACAGTGACCTGAGACCGAAATTAAACCTGGGACTCTGGCACCATTGCTAAACACTGTGCTGCCCATGTAAAATCTGCGTAAAGTAGACACAGCACCACTTTTTTTTAAGAGGAAATTCAGTGTAGCGTTTGGATAGTAGTATTCAGAAATTAATTTGACATTCCTTATCAGGTGACATTGGGTAAACATTTAATAGTAGAGTTTTCATCAAGTAAATTGAAAGATAATTACTGCAAATGCCATTGCTTTGGGAATAGATTTTGCGACTGTGGGTGTGTGCTGATTTTTCGCTTCTCCCTACATGCAATTTCTGATCAAAAGCAGTTCAAGGATTTTAAAAACCCATGAAAGGTGCGAATCTGAATCACGATTGCTTTGAGAAACAGGTTTGCTAATTTAGAGCAGAAAGAGGAGGCACTGAGTGTCTAGTGAATGATTGTGCTATTTTGGGAGTAGTGTTGTGTATTTTACAACCCTTTCGAGATCCTAATTGTAAACACATGCAGCACTATCATTATAATCGGAATTGTGAAATTGCAATGGGTTGGACACATGTTTATGCCAACAACCATCTTCTTGAACACACCGCATGTGAGAATCCTCAAGGATCTCAAGGATATAAGGACCTACTCATATGACTAAAAACACTTGTCTAACAGATGCTGTTTTGGAATAATTCCAGGTTCAACTGAAAGCATTCTTCAGTGGTATTATTCATACACTGACCCGCTGTGGCTCACTTGATCGCATGCAGATATATTACATAATTGCGAATCTTTTAATGATTTACAGGATATAGATGCTTGTTGCATATCCAGCATTTATTGCCCATTCCCATTTGCTCTTGAGAAGGTAGTGATGAGCTGCCTTCTTGAACCATTACAGTCCATGGAGCTTAAAAACTTGGGGGTGGATTGAGGCAGGTAACAAGAGTTAAGGAGAATCCCAGTTCAGCCTGCCAGCATTGAGAGACATACCAGGAAATGGTTACAAAGTTTATTTATCTATTTATTAGTCACAGATAAGGTTTACAGTAACACTGCAATAATGTTACCGTGAAATCCCCCTAGTCGCCACACTCTGGCGCCCGAAAGGGTCAATGCACTTAACCAGCACATCTTTCAGAATGTGGGAGGAAACCGGAGCACCCGGAGGAAACTCACGAAGACAAGTGGAGAACGTGCAAACTCCACATAAACAGTGACCCAAGCCAGGAATCAAACCCAGGTCCATGGTTAGCAGCAGTGCTAATCGCTGTGCCAGGCAACATTTTCAGATTATTTCTGACCATTTGACCAGGGAAATAGTTCAGAGACAGCTACAGGGTCTGCCTTATGTCAAGACGGGCAGTTTAAAAGTTCCGCTTCTTTGTGGTGGGACTTTGTGCCAGTTATACTGAAAAAAGTAGAATCCTCCATCCTTCAGTCTTCATAATCCCTCACAGCAACATTTCCCATGTTGAGACATGCTCCCCCTACCAATCTGCTCTGTTCTGGCCCCTCATCCCTCCCATGACAAGCTATGGCACTTCCATAGCTATTTATATATTATGCAGAAGCAACGAATCCTAAAATGACAACATGATGTGCAAATAAAGCTTAAACTGATACAGCCTTCATTTATATTTTTCCAATTTAAAAAAAAAACTCCTTTTTACTATAGGCTGATAGAAGTGTGATTTACCCAGATCCTTTAAAGTATCAGCAGCTGAAACTGCAAACATTTGAAATCTTTCTATCTTGTGTAAGTAAACATTGTGTAGTTGATAGAAGAGATCAGAGAGCCAGAACAGTAAATCAAGCATTCATTTCTCTGGACTTCAGTGTTTCAGTTTTCTAATTAATGTCTGAGATGTCAAACGAAAGTACAAAATGATAAAGAGTCGTCCAGATTCAAAACGTTGGCTCTGTTCTCTCTTCATAAAAGCTGTCAGACCTGCTGAGATTTTCCAGTATTTTCAGTTTTAGTATAGAATGAGGCTTTGCTAAGAGGCCAGACATCTATTAGAGAACTGAAACATCTGAGCACTGGGGGTGGGAGGGGGTACTGCTTGATTGATTGCTCTGGCTCTCGAGCTTTTTCTATCAATTACACAATGTTTATTTGTATAAAATGGAGATATTTCACATGCTTGCAGTTTCAGCTATTGATACTTCAAAAGGCCTGGTTAATTGCTGCATTTTAATTGGGTTGTAGTAGAAAGTGTTTTCTTTATGAAAATGTAATTAAGGAATTACTTTTTAAAAGCATTTTCTATATCCTATTGTCACCAAAGGGTTCATTAGTTCTGTGCAGTGCATAGGTAAAATAGCATAAAAGTGCCAAATGTTAGCATAGGGCCCATAGGGGTGGCTGAGGAGGCGTATCTTGGAATGAGACATGAAATACCATAGAAGATGAGTGGTGTATCATACCTTGGCGTAGAGCAGCATGAGGATGATCTTTTTAACTCAACTTTCAAAAGGTTCCCTCCTGCAGGCTATGGTGCATGGCAACTGAGGTGCCGTGAACTGTGACTCTTTGAAAACTTGTCCTGACTGCATGAAAATTGTGGAGGAGTAGGACATGCCTGTCCCCGCAGTGGAGCCAGACAGGGTGTGGCCTCACTACCCAAACAGACTGCATCCTTAATTAGGCACCCTTGAAAATCAGAAACCCTGGGAATTGGTTCAGGAACCCTGGAATTGGATCTGAGCTGTCATTTTCACCCCTCCAGGGAGTCTCTCTCGCTCCATGAAAATCCAACCCTGTCTACATAATTCATTATGATAGGAATGCTGTGTTTGTGAGATGTATCAACTTCATTTATAACTCATGACAAATCCTGTCCAGGGCGAGTACTTACTACCAACAAAGACATATTTATTCTGCCAATATAGATTTCTCTTTCACGCTGAGCATAGATCTATTGCATCAGAATTATAGTTAAGAGCCAACATGTCAATTATAAACATCCCAGTTCAGAATGTATAAATATTTTTGCAAAGCAGTCGCCTGAAGGCCTATTGGTAAATGTATTGTGTATGAATATTAGAACCATACAGATCAGGAGGTTCCAATATTTGAACCCTGGTCTGAGAATTTGTTGATCTCACTTGGACAAGCATATGATTGTTTGGTTTCACTAAAGAGAACAAAATCAGCAATTATTTTCAGTAATTGATTTATTGTAATTAATTCAGTAATTATGGCTGCCAGACACAGATTTCTTGGTTGAGTGACATCAGAGTCTGCTAAAACATTAGTTGACAGGAGTAGTAAATTCCCTCACTGTCTAATGTAAGCATTGGTTTGCTGGGGTGCAAAGTTGGTACAACTTTGGTGTTTGCTGCATGAAGCAATAGTGATTCTACACTATTTGACACCTAATTGTAGTAAGCTGAAATAATGAGGTTGATTACAGCTTCAACTCTCCCACCCCTACATAGCCGAAAGCAGACGCTGAGGATCAGTGAAATTGCCACCTCTTTCCCAGTCCTGATCTCGACAGCTGAAATTTGAAGAGGCAGGAGATTCGAGTGCAACAGGTCCACAGCAAATGCCATCTTCCTGGCCCTACACTCAACCTTGGAACCCCTGAACAAGGGCACTTCTGTCAAATACCTAATTATTGGCTACAGCTCAGCCTTCAGCATCAATAAAATTCATCTCTAAACTCTGTGGCCCAGGGCTTGGTTCCTCCCTCTGTGACTGGACTTGAGATTTCCTAATCCACAGACCACAACAGTAAGGATAAGTAATAATGACGCCTCCTCCATAATTATCCTCAACACCAGTGCCCCACAAGGCTGTGTCCTCAGCCCCTCACTATATTACTGGTACACTAATGACTGTGTGGCCAAATTTTGCTCCAACTCCATCTTCACGTTTTCTGATGGCACCACTGTATTGGGTCAGATCTCAGACAATGATGAGGCAAATTGTGGACAAATTGCTCAAAACCAGCTAGGTCTCCTTGTGATATGCCAGTACAGTATAACAGCAAGCAGGCTGCAGGACCTCTTTAGTATTGGGAGAAGTAATTCTCTTTTTATTGGTGACTGCCAGTGATTCCTTTAGGAAATACTATTCAAACTGCTGAAATCCTGGAACTACTTGTTTTGGGGAGTGAATTTGAATTGGGGTCTTTAAACCACCTTTCAAATCGTGATTTTCATATTCAACTCACTTATTGCCTGCTCCAGATGCATGCCGTGTCCACATGAAAGTCAACAGAGTCCAATTTGGCATTTGGTGCACTTTAGGAGGAGACCAGGTGGAAAAAATTGTGACAATAAATTGCTGGAAGGAAAATAAGGTCCAATTTTCAACCATTCAGTTACAGAAAGAGCAAAAGGTAGAGCCTTTTATTTTAATTCAATGCTACACCAAGGAACCCTGACAATCTCTATCATAAATCCATTGAATCTACTGTGAAAAGCGTTGCCAATATTTGAACTCAAACAAGCAGGTTTGGTTTTGCTTGTACTGAATTAACCAACCTCCTCCAGTGTTAAATAAGATGTGAGACAATTCACTTCAGAATTAAAGCAATATAAAATACTCTCATTCTTGTGACTGTGTGCATATTCTTTTGACATTGCTGCCTGATTTTGTCATAGTTTTCTGACAAATATTTTGATTCTAAATTTCTCTGTTTGTATTTACAATGGGAACATATGTAACAATGCACCCACATGCATTTGTATATCTCCATTTTGCATCTTCCAGTTCTCAGCATGTACTGCAGACTGCATGGTGGCATAGTGGTTAGCACTGCTGCCTCACAGTGCCAGGGACCTAGGTTCGATTCCCAGCATGGATTACTGTCTTTGCGGAGTCTGCAGTTCTACCCGTGTCTGCGAGGGTTTCTTCTGGGTGCTCAGGTTTCCTCCCACAGTTCAAAAGACATGCTCTTTAGGTTCATTGGCCGTGCTAAATTTTCCCTCAATGTTCCTGAACAGGTGCCGGAGCATGGTGACTAGGGGTTTTCACAATAACCTGAAGGGCCTGTTTGTGCTGTAGTGTTCTATGTTCTATGGTCTGTGGCTGGGTAGGTTTTGATGTGTTCGGCACAACTTGTGGACCGAAGGGCCTGTTTGTGCTGTAGTGTTCTATGTTCTATGTAACTTCATTGCAGTGTTAATGTAAGAACACTTGTGACACTAATAAATAAATTTATCCATTCTCCAACCAACTATGCCTTTCAACTTCCCAAATTGCTTCATGCTTTGCTACTTAATTTTGAATAATATAGATTTAGAATATAATGTAGGGAAATTGTTTCTGGATAGTTCCACAAGATGGATGACAATGAATCAGCAGTCCATTTAACATGCCACCTGTTCTCTTTCCCTCTGAAATCAAGGGA
This sequence comes from Sphyrna mokarran, assembly GCA_024679065.1. Taxonomy (NCBI): domain Eukaryota; kingdom Metazoa; phylum Chordata; class Chondrichthyes; order Carcharhiniformes; family Carcharhinidae; genus Sphyrna; species Sphyrna mokarran. The sequence goes on from JAGIQG010000009.1 coordinate 40,527,562, forward strand.
AAAAAATGATTGAGAAAGGCACAAAATCAACATCTCTCCATTCTGCGTTACTACTCCAGACCAATTTCATTCCCATTTTATCACCCCTATATTCTAGTCCAACCCCTTGTACATCTAAAGACCGGCATTGGGGATATTGTGGCTCAGTAAGTTGCTAGAAGCCCCTTTTCCTGAGCCAGAAGCTTTGAGTTCAAGCCACACCCCACGACATGTTGGCCACAGTGTTCATGATGTAGTTCAACAGGTCAATAATCGACCTGTTAATTTTTCAAGCAATTTCCCACTATTTCCCAAAAGAAAAATGCATGTGTGAGGATTAAACACAAACAAATCTGAAGACCTCATGAAGTCTTGATCTCCTGGAGTAAATCATTACTGTAATAGAAACAAAAATTGAGGAAGCATAAAACAAGTTGTTGATTTTACACATGTACAAAATCAACATTTATCCCTCCTCCCTCCCACATGCCCAGGTACTCTCCTTTTGTGCACAGTGCCATGAGAGATTGTCAATATAGTTAAACACAAGTAATACCCATCTTTACATGAAACATTTTTACAAAACCTTTCAAATTGCTTCACGCAGAATGAAGTACTTTTGAAACGCAATGTCTGTTATTGTAGGGAAATGTGTCTGGGTCTGTACATTGTTAGAACCCTGTTGGGTTCATTTGCTTCCTCAACTCGTAATCTTGATTGGGCATTCAGCAGTTTAAATACAAATGTTACAAAACTTGATTCTTGTGTATTCTACATCTCATTTCTCCACTATTTGTTTCTACCTTAATTCTTTTAGGTATAAAATATATTTACACAGGGTATATCCCATTTAGTCCCAAACTTTGTTTATGATGGATTCTTGCAATGAAGTAATCTTGTCACATTTGACCCTGTGCGTGACGCACGTGAGGCAATTTCTTGGAATTATAAATGTGTGGTTGTGGTGCAAGTCCTGGAATTTGTGACAGTTCTCTATGTTTTGGCTCAAGGCACAGCTAATTTATTACGGTGCTGTATGAAGATATGATTTAATTATCATACAAATAAGTTCAGCCAGTCTCTTCAAGTTTACTTTATGTTTCTAATTTATGGTGATTACAAATGGGTTTGAAACTAGCAGAGGTTACTGAGATAAAACCAACAATTACTGAACTGTGACCCAAAATATATAAATGACATACTTCGGAAATTTGTGGCTACAGAATGCAGGATATTCTTTTTTACAAAATAATATGAAACATGCTTGGAGGTCAGTTACTCAGTGCACTCTTAGGAAGCTCAGAACTTCAAACAAACTTGTATTAGCACAATATGTTCACTGGAGAGTTTCTGTCCTTTTATTGCATTCTGATTCAAGCAAACACCACCACCACTGATTAGCAAATGCTGAAACAAAAAGGCGTGATAAAAAGACAACAGGACTTTGTCTGTTTCTGTCTGTGAGAAGACAGCTCTCAGACGATAGAGACCTATATTCAATGTGTGACCTGCCTTGAGTTAGCCAATCTGAATGCATTATCCGCTGGGGAGAGTTATCACCCTAGATTAAGGAGAGGGAATAAATGGGCGGGATGCTCTAATCTCAGTCAAATCTGCCTCACTGGCATTCAGCCAAAAATTCATTCCTTGCAGTGGCACTGGATAGTCCTAGTTGAGGATGAGGTTGGAGGCTTTTGGCACATGCCTCCCCTTCCAGATAGTCATTCAACGACAATTGTTGGAAAGTGCACAAGCATGGAGGTCTGAATGATTCTTGTCTATACTCCCCTAAGCCTACAGATACTCACCACTTGGGCTGACAATTGAGATGGAATTTCAAGAAAGGTGCCGGAAGGTGATTTGGCGTTCCTTGAATTCTACCCAGAAAGAGAGAACAATGTTAAGAAATGTAGTTCAAAACACTCATGGATTGTTTCTGGCCTAAACTGTTGCGGAGTTCTGATCCCAGAAGCAATCAGAGCCATTTTGGTCCAGCTCAAAATGTTTGACTACTTTGTTCTACTTGGAAAGAGATCACAAGGCAGATTTGCATGAGCAAAGCCATTTTGCCATCATAGCTTGTGTATCCTAAAAGAGAGAACTGCACTGAACCATTCCTTTAAATTATTCCAGACTTTTTTTGTTTTTGCTCCCCATATCCAACTCTGTTCCAAGTACTGATCATTGTTTATGTTGTGAAGAACTTACTACTTTCAATCCAATATTTGTATTTTGGCAGTTTTGACCTGTGTTTCAGTTTAATTTGAAGTTATGTTCCAGATTTACCACCATTTACTGTCCAATGTCTACTTCCTTCCTCTGTTGCTGCCAAAACCTGTAGTCACGCTTTTGTTACTGGAAGCTTGTCTTCTTCTCAACACTTACTCTCTGACCTTTCCAGCTCCAGACCACATAAATACCACTATTCTGAACTGGATGGCACACTCACTGGCCCAGCCATCATCTTATTCCTTTAATCCAGTGAATCAACTTCAACATCTTTGTTTTATCTTCAAATCTTTCTGTGGCTTCACTGCACATTACCTCTGAACTTTTCCCTAGTCCTACACTTTTGCGTGTATCTTTTTCCTTCCAGTCTACTGTGACTCTCTGTCTTATTCAAAATTGACCAACAGTGACAAAGCGTTCAGCCATCATTCTGCACGCTGGATTATTTTTTCAAACCCTTCTATGTTAATCTATCTTACTATATCTCTTAGTCCCTCAAAGAACATCTTCACAGTTTGCATCTTTGATTTTACTTCAGGCCCTTTTCCTGTTTTCTAATTCATTGTCTCTGCATGCTGCTTCTGAACATTAACTTTGAAAATTTTATTGCCTAAACTACTGCCCTGGTTGATGATGGCAGTTGTTTGAGGGTATCAGAACAGAGCTTGCTCCTGTCTTCGCGTGATGTTCACACATGTGCACTTTCAGCAACGGTTGCCAGGTAGAGAGTAAGAGTGTGCAACCTGTCAGATTTTCCCTTCTCTAATTCAGAGGAATTGAGGCCATCTGTGAAAACCCTACTGTCAATGATTTGGTTCATTTGTTTTTGACTTAAAATTTTAAAAGGATACATTTCTTCATTTTTATTTGCAGAAACATGTGTTCAACTTCATATTTTAATTGCAGAGTTGTTCCTGGTGTAGCGTTATTAATAGTATCCAGGGTTTGTTGGTTTATGATGTAACTTTTCAAGTACTTAGGATAATTGCAGTTGGCACCAGTGCAGCACAATTATCCAGATAATGACATTGCAATTTCAGCTGTGAAGAGAATGAACAGCGTGGAACATGAAATGATATCAACAAAGCTGAAGATATTTTGGATAAAGACAGTTAAATGCAAATCTGGATCCAGTGACATGAAAAAAAAGTTAAATAAATAATTCTAGCACTGTGTTACTCTACCTGTTTAGTTTTATCAATCATGGTTAGCACTGCTGCCTCACAGTGCCAAGGACAGAGGTCTGGCATCAGGTCACTGTCCGTGTGGAGTTTGCATGTTCTTCCCGTGTCTGTGTGGGTTTTCTCCGGGTGTCCTGATTTCCTCTTGCATTCCAAAGATGTGTGAGTTAGGTTGATTTGCCATGCCAAATTGAGTTTAGTGTCAGGGGACTAATAGGATAAATACTGGGGGTTACTGGGATAGAGCCAGGGTGAGATTGTTGTTGGTGCACACTTGATGGGTAGAGTGGCCCCCTTTATACTTTTATACATATGATTCTATGTTGACCTTTATTTGATCCTCTGGAATTCTACTGCATGGAAGCTACCTTGGTTTTTCATTGGATTTGATTTGATTTATTTGATTTAACTTAATTTATTATTGTCACATGTATTAGATACAGTAAAAAGTATTGTTTCTTGTGCTATACAAAGTATACCATACATAGAGGAGAGGAGAGGGTACAGAATGTAGTGTTATAGTTGTAGCTTAGGTGTAGAGAAAGATCAGCTTAATATGAGGTAGGTCCATTCATAAGTCTGATGGTAGCAAGGAAGAAGCTGTTCTTGAGTCAGTTGGTACATGCCCTCAGATTTTTGTATCTTTTTCCTGACGGAAAAAGGTGCATGAGAGTATGTCTTGGGTGCGTGGCTCTTTGATTATGCTGGCTGGTTTTCTGAGGCAGCAGGAAGTGTAGACAGAGTCAATGAATGGGAGGCTGGGTTGTGTGATGGACTTCGTTCAAACCCTTTGTAGTTTCTGGTGGTCCTGGATAGGCTAGGAGCTATACCAAGTTGTGATACAACTAGAAAGAATGCTTTCTATGGTGCATCTGTAAATGTTGGTGAGAGTCGGAGTGGACACACCAAATTTCCTTAGCCTCCTGAGAAAGTAGAGACGTCGGTAGGCTTTCTTAACTGTAGCGTTAGCATGGAGGCACCAGGACAGGTTGTTGATGTTCGGGACATCTGGAAACTTGAAGCGCCCAAGCATTTCCACTTTCTACCTGTTGATTTAGACAGGGGCATTTGGCCACATAATCATAGGTGTATAAGGATTATAAGAAGAGCTTGAGAACACAGCCTTGTGGGGCCCCTGTGTTGAGGATGGTTGTGGTGGAGGTGGTGGTGTTGCCTGTCCTTACTGATTGTGGACTGTGGGGTAAGAAGTCTAAGATTGAGTCGCAGAGAGAGGAGCCGAGTCCCAGGTCTCGGAGTTTGGAGATGAGTTGAGTTTTGTAGGAATAATGATGATGAAGGCTGAGCTGTATTTAAAGGAGTCTGAAATAGGTGTATTGGGTATATTTAGCCAACATTTTAACATTGCACGATTGAAAAATAACCTTTCTTCAAATCAAGCTAAATAATTTGAACTCCCATTCTCTTTCAACTAGTGTTCCCGAATATATTGACCATTATCCATCTTCCCAATCCTTGGCCATCTATAAAGGGATAGATCACTCACTGAATTGCATTAGAAGAAATATGAAGTTTGAATCAAATGTATAGTTGCTGTATAATTCTTCGATCAACTCTCAGCTGGAGTACCATATGAGCTGTTGCTGACTTACGAAAAGGAACAATATCGCCCTTGATCAGGCACAGGCACTGAAGATGTTTCCAGGTAACTGGAATTTAAAGTCTGGTGAAAGATAAGGATGTTTGGCTTGTTCTTGTTGGAAGAGAGGAGATTTCAAGATTATCTAATTTAAGTTTTCAAAATTATGAAGGCAATTGACAAAACTGATGTCGACAGATTGTTCACTCTGAAGAGGTCCAAGTGGAAACAATTTGAATCCAGAATTGCTGGATTTCCACCTCATTTAAGTTCGCAGAAAAAATCCCCAAGCAAGGAGTTATTTGGAACTTAGGTTAGGTACATGCCTGGGGGTGTGCGTGTGTGTGTTTGTGTATGAGAGTGGGGAGAGGGAGGAGGGCGTATATCTTATTTAACAACCAGTAGCAACTTCTGGGTAATCAGAAATTCAAAAGAAAAAAATAAACCCAATCCTCTCATAACAAAATCAGACTTAAATATGCTACAAAAAGAAAACATTTAAAACTGATAATCACCGTAAGTATGATGTCAAATAATGGATATGCACAATTTATTCAATCTTTTTTGCACACTAAGATTACAGATAGTCTAAAGTACTCAACTTGTGATGTGCAGAATGAAATTGGATACACTTGCACTTTATTGTGTAATCTGAATCCAGTTGTTAAGTTACTGGGAATAACCGGACTATTTATCACTGAAGGAGAGTTTAATATAACCCTTAAAGAAATCCCATTATGAGCCATATGTTTTTTTTACACGTGTATTAATTATCCCCAGAGGATGAGCTGTCAAAGAAGAAATTACTTGATGTGTGCATTTGTGCATAGTTTGTTCTGTAGGTTAAGGAGTGGGAGTTAGTATTATTGAGAATTATCATTTGTGAGGACTGATTTTGCCGCTGGTCATAGCCTACAAGACAACCGTGAGAAAAACTGATTTTTTTTTTCCTATGGTTTGTCCTTATTTTCACCCATTGGAAATGAGCATCACTGGCTGGCCAGCATTTATTGCCCATCCCTAATTGCCCTTCTGGGAGCTGTTGAGAGTCACTCGTATTGCTGTGACTCTGAAGTCCCATATAGGCCAGGCTGGGTGAGAACAGTTGATTTTCTTCCCCAAAAGACATCAGCAAACCAGATGGGTTTTATGACACTCGACAATGGTTTCATGTCACCACTTTATAATTCCAGATTTTTTTTTATTAAATTCAGATTTCACCGTCTGCCATAGCGGGATACAAACCCAGGCCCCCAGAGCATTACTCTGGATTACTAATCCAGCGACTATAGGGGTTTTAAATAGCAATTTGAACATGTTGAATATGGAGGCCATGTTCTCATTATTGAGCAATAAAAATAACGATCGGCACTAACTCAATTGGTATCATCCTTGTCTCTGATTCAGAAGTTGTGAGTTTAAGCTTCACTTGAGACTGACAGCTCAATAAGTGACTGGGTGACTGCTGTGTTGGCCTGAAATTCTGGCTTTTTAGATAAACTAAGTTCCTCTCTTGCTGTAGGGCAGCAGTGGCACAGTGGTTAGCACTGCTGCCTCATAGTCCAGGGACCCGGGTTCTATTCCGACCTCAGATCATTGTCTGTATGGAGTTTGCACATTCTTCCCTTTTCCATGTGGGTTTCCTCCCAGGGTTCTGGTTTATCCCTGTGTGGGTTCGGTTGATTGACCATGCAAAATTGCCCCTTAGTGTCAGGAGGACTGGCAGAGTGCTGAAAAAAACCGATGTTTCGAGTCCAAATGTCATCTGATGACAAAAGAGTCATTTGGACTTGGCCTTTTCTCTCCTTACAGATGCTGCCGGACCTGCTGAGATTTTCCAGCATTTTCTCTTTTGCTTTCAGATTCCAGTATCTGCAGTAATTTGCTTTTAAGAAAAGCTGGATTTTGAGCATTTGAACTGTGTCTAGCTAAGGAGCTGAAGGATGAATGAACTTCCAGAAGCTTATGTAGCTTATGTAATTCTTGTAAAGATTGCTCTCTGTTTTTGCTGGAACAAGATTGCATTCATTTCAAGATCTGTAAGAATAATTCAAAGGGACTTGTCAGACTGGTTTATTTTGATTAAATGGTTCATTCTCCCTGGGACTCTGCAGCATTGTTAACTATCTCATCAATATTGTTTACTTATGCAAGTAACTCCATTTGGAATATTCCTGCTTTGCTTAATTTCAAAAAGTGCCTTATGTAGCTGGTATTACACGTGTTCTAAAAGTAACACTAAAGCATGGTGGAATCTAGCATACTAATCATAATTAGAAGGGAAAATAGATTACACTTATTTATAATGTCCGGATTTTCCCAAAGCGACTTACACTGTTTGACGTGTTGTAATGTAGGAAATCATAGAATCCCAACAGTACAGAAGGAGGCCATTGAGCCTGAATGGACAACAATCCCAACCTATCCCGGAACTGCTCACAACAAGCTCTGACAAACAGACATAAAGAGCAGAATTTTCCACTCCAAATTCTAAGTTCAGGGGTGATTGAAGAAGTCAGGATTCCCACTACTGGCAGGATCGGAAGATCCATTAGACCAGGGACGAACATGGGCCAGGCCACTGGATATACTCCTCTGCCGTTCTCTGACTGGTGATATGCAATCATTTGTGTACATCTGTGTTAGGCAGCACCCAAAAGGCAGCATCTCCAGCAGCAACATGTTTTACTGAAATTTGTTTTATGAATGATTTTATGAGAAAAACTCATAACATTTTTTAACGACACATCCATAATGTTCTTGGGCTTTTGTGTAATCTGGTGATTGATAACCCCCGGACTGCACTCCCAAGTATCAGGCCAGCTGCTGGAGATGGCACATTACCTGTTTTGGGGTGGCACAGTAGTACAATGGTTAGCACTTGCCTCACAGTATCAGAGATCTGAGTTCAATTCCGGCCTTGGGTCACTGAAGTTTGCACATTCTCCTCATGCCTGTGTGGGTTTCCTCCCACTGTCCAAAGGTGTGCGGGTTACGTTGATTGGCAATGCTAAATTGATCCTAGCGTCAGTTAAATGTGTGGAGGTTACGGCAATAGGACCTGGGTGAGATTGTGTTGGGGGTGGGGGGCCATGATGGGCCCAATAGCCTTCTTCTGCACTGCAAGGACTCTCTGATTCTATGAGGAAAGTCTTGCAGCCTCCCTGTCACCACCAGCAGTGGCGGACTTACACTTTGTGAGGCCCTGTGCTCACCTTCATTTCTGCTCCTTCATGATGTCACGACCTCCTCCACTGATCCCTGCCCAGAATGATATTTGCACTTTAAATACTAAATAGTTGTTCTTACTTTAGCCATTGTTGACTCCTCAAAAATCAATGAAAGTTGTGTACTGTGATCAGTATTTTACACCTGTAATCTTGTCAAATGTGACGATGTTAATATTTCTAAGTAGTTTGAAAAGCCTCCCAAAAAGTAACTTGTGTTAGTGGACTCTCACATGGAGTGTAAATTCAAGCCAGGCTTCAGTATCAGGTGCAAAGATTTTTGAAAAGTTAAAAACCATTTTATATTGTGTTTAAAAAAAGTGAAATCCCTGAACTCAAATCCATTGTTTCCCACTTTAAATATAATTATTTAAATGTTCTTTCCTGAAGCAAAAGTAGTGTGAACTTATGAGGATTTTTGTAGACGAGAGTATACAAAGGCATTTTATTTGGAATGATTGGATCCAAGTATTTTGCATAAGGTGTTAGGGCACAGCTCAGTGTTTAAATGTCAAATTTAAAATCTGGTCTTCTTTGGTGGGATGCAGAGGATTGGTTGGTCTCTGCCCACTCTGACTGGGATCCTGCTCCCCCCTTCATTAACCAGCGTTGGTTGCTAGAAATGGCCAAAGGCTGTTCTGGGAGTTAATCACCTCTGAGAGGCTCGACATTCAAATAGGAAGCAGGACGATAAACAAATGGACCACTTAATGGCTGCATTTTTAATCTTTAACCAAAACCACCACTCCCAAGAGTGACTGACGCTTCATTCAAACCCTTTAACAGGTCCAGTCCATACTAGATGACAGCAATTATTTTGCTTTAAGTTTAAAATTCTCATGATGCCTTGCAGATGCCTCATTTGTCTGTAGAAGCTTTCACCAGATCAGTTAAAAATCTTTCTGGCATTGTGGGGTGACGACAGATGGGTTCCACATAAAGTAGTTACCTGGGATGGAATGCAGAACATCAATATTTACTGCTGCCCAAGAGCAAACTGGTTCCCAAGTTCTAACTGAATAGGCTGACTTTTAGAGTCATCCTGTCTTGCTCTGTATTTCACCATCTCCAAGTCTTACCCATTTCTTTCTCTTTTCTGGTTGCTAGATGCATTGCAGAAATGTGTAGAGTGGAAACTGCATCATTGGTATTCCTTGTAATTGTGCTGTTTTAATTATCCAGTCTGGTTGCAGGTGGATGATAAAATGCCGAATTGCTTTGATTCTGGGGTTTCTTTAACTACAATAACAGGATGTGCAATAATCTTGTTCCAAGACCTGACTGTCTTGTCTCTTTCTCGAATTCAAGACAAGACATACCTTTGTCTTGATCTTAGAACATAGAACATAGAACAATACAGCACAGAACAGGCCCTTCGGCCTTCGATGTTGTGCCGACCAAAATAAAAAGCAATGCCCCTCCAAACTAAACCATTCCCTTCTCTTCCATATACTTATCAATTAACCTCTTAAACGCCACCAAACTTGGCGCATCTACAACAGCTGCAGGCAGGGCATTCCACTCCCTAATCACTCTTTGAGTAAAGAACCTACCTCTGATATCCGTCCTATAACTCATACCCCTTAATTTAAAGCTGTGTCCCCTCGTGCTAGCTTTCTCCATCCTAGGAAAAAGGCTATCACTGTCCACCCTATCTAAACCTCTAATCATCTTATATGCTTCAATAAGATCCCCTCTTAGCCGCCTCCTTTCTAACGAAAACAACCTCAAATCCTTCAACCTCTCTTCATAGGACCTGCCCTCCATACCAGGCAACATCCTGGTAAACCTCCTCTGTACCCTCTCCAATGCCTCCACATCTTTCTTATAATGTGGGGACCAGAACTGCACACAATACTCCAAGTGCGGCCGCACTAGAGTTTTGTACAGTTGCAACATGATGCTGCGGCTCCTAAATTCAATCCCCCTACCAATAAAGCTAAGACTCCATATGCCTTCTTAACAACTTTATCCACTTGACTGCCTACTTTCAGGGATCTATTGACACATACACCAAGATCCTTCTGTTCCTCAACACTATTAAGAGCCCTACCATTAGCCCTATACTCTACACATTTATTGTTCCTGCCAAAGTGCATTACCTCACACTTTTCCACATTAAACTCCATTTGCCACCTCTCGGCCCAGCTCTGCAACTTGTCCAAGTCACTCTGTAAACTAAAACACCCCTCTTCACTATCTACCACTCCACCAACTTTAGTATCATCTGCAAATTTACTGATCCATCCCTCAATACCCTCATCCAGATCATTTATAAAAATTACAAACAGCAGGGGCCCCAAAACAGACCCCTGAAGCACACCACTCGTCACCGAACTCCACGATGAATATCTCCCATCAACCACCACCCTCTGTCTTCTATCTGCCAGCCAATTCCTAATCCAATTAGCTAAATCACCCTCTATTCCACACATCTGCATTTTCTGTAGAAGTCTTCCATGGGCCACCTTATCAAACGCCTTACTAAAGTCCATATATACTACATCAACCACCTTACCCCCATCCACCTCTCTGGTCACTAAATCTTCTTTAATTCTTCTCATCATCTTCCTCCTCACTTTCACCACTGATTTGTAATGCATGAATTCCCGAGCCACTGGCCGGCTCCTGCTCCCTTTTGTACACCTTATCCCCCTTGAGTAATCGAGTCGGGATGGCCGTGAGTGTCCGGCTTCAGCCCAGCTCTGTTCAGTGAGCTGCTCCAGGTCAACTTCTTTCTGCTGAAGTCAAACTCCTTCCATTCTTTGTTCTTCCTGACCTGCTCCTGTTGGGAATTCTGACACTTGCTCTTCGCCACCTCTTTCTCCTTCTTGCCATTCCAGGGATCAATACCAGTGCATTTCAGCAGGAGCTACTGCCACTGGTGTGGCAGCGTGGTTAGGGCTGCGTCTGGAGCCAGGGCCAGGATGCAAGTGATGACCTCAGTTAACATCACTCCTTTGGTCAGCCACTCAGCCATGCTGGGCTGAAGCTGGATGTTCACAGCTATCCCATCTTGATGACTTAGGGAGACAGGGTAGCATAAGAGGGACTGGGAGCCAGCCAGAGCCATCCAGAGCAGGCTGCACATGGACAAGGAAACCAGCGACAGCACTGGTAATTGATGATCCACACCCTTTTGCTACCTGGGTTGCTGGAATTGCCCTTCTGAAATCTTGCTACAAGGTTGCAAGATCTTCCCATGTGTTACCAGTGCACACCATGGTTCAAGCCCCAAAGTTTTAATTGAGAACTGGGTACAATGCAACTCGTGAACCACAGCCAGATTCCGCTTGTCCACTCCACCAGCCTGTGCATTCAAAAAATCATACTCAGTTTCCATTACCTCTGATGTTATAATGACATCTAACATATCTTCACTTCTCCTTCCCTTTCAACCTTCTGAAACACCCCCCAACACCTTCTCTCCTTCCCATTGCATGCATGTTTTAATTACTAGCCAAAAGGTCCACATTGATCTCCATTCACCCACTTGAATCCTGGCCATTACTTTGGGCTGCTATCCTGTTGATTACCAGCTCGTGATGGACATCTGAGAATGTGAAGTTTTGGACGTCGGTTTTGGAGCAACTTCAGCTTCTTCTTACTGATGACTCATGGGATGCTAAATGCTATCTGACCATAAACTTAAAACCTCTTTCAAGGTACTTATTTTAATATAACAAACCAAAGAACAGGAGTTGTTAGTAAGTTTGATCTTGGGCAGGAACAGGAAAGGCTCCCTCCATCACCCTTAGAGTCACTTACCTCTTCTAACTGGGCAACCCTTTCATTAAGGCCCGGTTACCTCCGTATGTCTTCCCTGGTCATTGTGAAAATTGAGACCTAGATATTTTCCTATTCTCTCCGTTAGTAAGGTTTTCATTGTTTTTCCGCCTGCTGATGTTAAGCTGACAGGTGTATAATTCTCTGAACATGTTCTGTCCCCCTTCTTAAATATAGGAATTACATAAGTTATTCACCAGTCCTCTAACACTACATATTTCTCTAACAAATTCTTAAATATGTGTAGTAATATATCTCTGCTTCTTCCACAGATTCTTTTAAAATTCATGGATACAATCCACTCTAACTAGGAATTTTATCCTTTTTGAGTTTGTTTATTTGTCTTTTTTTTAATGTAAATGCACTTTTTTCATTGCTCATCTGAATATTCAATGCCATGTCTTATCTGCCAGGTAAATAATGAGGCAAAATAATTATTGAATATTTCTGCCATCTCCATTTGTTGGACAATCCATCAATTGTCCTATTCCCAACATATCTTTCTTTTCTTTATTGATGAGTCTGTAAAATATTTTGTTATTTTGTTTCTTCCTCCATGGTAACCTATTTTCCTTGCTTACTTCTAATTGTGCTTTTTCACTTCTTTCCTAATCTTCGTTTTCTTTCTTACCATGTGAGTGTTAGCTACTTTAAGACTTGAATAGCAGGTTAGGTGTAAAGATTTGCATTCTAATCAGTAATCTGTAAATTGTCTATGCTGATATGCATGCTATTGGAGACCAGAATATCTCATTCGCCTGACGAAGGCCATAGAGCCAAAAGCTTACGAGTTTACTATCAAATAAATCGGTCGGATTTAAAACTGGTGTTGTCAGACTTCTTACTGTGTTTACCCCAGTCCAACGCCGGCATCTCTACATCATCCTATCTAGAGTCTAGTGTGTACCATCTAATATGCTAATTGAGGTTTAACTGGCGTTTTGCAAATATTTAATACCTTGTTTGTTTTTGTACTTCATAAAACATTGGATCATGTATGTTTTTAACAGTATTATTAATTTGTCCTTTCACAATATATCTCTTATAACATAAAGTCCCATTGACACTTGGCCTGTTTGAAATGGAATTGCATAAGATTGTCCATTAAAATAATATTCTTGCACATTTTGTAAAAGTGCTTGCGAAAGTGGCTTCAGCTTTAATTCAATATCCCTGTTCTATATTATTACACACATTCACACAAGAGTATAAATTCTAACCTAGGGACACCTACAAGCAATAATCCCTTGTTTAACAGCTTAGTCTAAGTTTCCATGGGTTTTTGCCTGAATATTAATCTCCAAGTGGATTGTCAGGCTTATAAGGTTAATAAGGGCTACATTTTACAGCCTCTCCATCAATGTTTAAGTGAAATATAAGAAGTGGCAAGTCCTGCCTAAAAAATGCCCTCCTAAACACATAGATGAATGGATGCTGAAATTGGCAGACCATTTGCCATTTTAAAATAAGCAATTAACAGTCAATTGATCTTGCCAAGCCAATCGATTGGTATAACACACTCCCTATGCCAAAAATTGCTTTGCTTGGGCAGGTGAGCAGGCATGGAAAGGCCATTTAATCAAGGGAATGACTTCAAAGGTGGGAAGGAGTGTATCCTTCACAGAAGATGCACTGTGCACTTTGATGCAAATGATGATACTCTCTCCGCCTTTGTTTCTCCCCTCCAAAACCTGCAGCCCTTCACAGTGGCCTCCCTGATCGCTTGCCATCCAATTCCTCGGAGTTACCCCTTCCTGGTATCCATGTCCTCTTCATCCGTGGGCCTCCTTGCAGCAGCACTTGTTGCTGAGGTTTGGCATTGCTGGGGCTGGCAGATTGGCTAGCAGCTCTCGAGGACAGGATTTCCTCCAACGGAGGGAGTGCATGTCCTGCTCTCAGCTTGTTTAGCCCCCATTGGCAGCACATTACGGCCTTTAAGTGGCTTCTTTCAAGAACTTTGGCTGCTGGCCAATTCTTACAACAGAGGGGCAAGCAAAACGTTCACCCCCACCCCTGTCCACCCCACCATAAAATCCCAGCCTAACAAAAGCTTTGTACTTTGATTAAGGCAGAAATAATGTAATCAATGCTTGTACTTGATATGCCTGAAATAAAATTTATGCTGAATTGTTGTGAAACTAACCAATTTATAATCTTATAGAAACTAAAAGCAGAAATAGGCCATTTGGTCTTTCGAGCCTGCTCCCCTATTCATTTTGATCATCAAATTCAATATCCTGATCCCCACTTCCTCCCATATCCCTTGATCCCTTTAGCCCTTAAATCTATATCTAATTCCTTTTTGAAATCACACAATGTTTTAACCTCAGCTGCTTTCTGTGGTAGTGAATTCCATACATTCACCATTCTCTCGGTGAAGAAATTTCTCCTCAGCTCAGTTCTAAAAGGTTCACCCTTTATCCTCACACTATGACCCCTAATTATGGACTCCCCCACCATTGGCAGTATTCTTTCTGAATCTACCCTGTCTGACCCTGTTAGAATGTTAGACATTTCTATGAGATCCCTTTCTCTCAATTTGCACCTATTCAAGTAATAATCTGTCTTTCTATTATTGCTACTAAAATGGATAACCTCACATTTATCCACATTATATTGCATCTGCCATGCATATGTTCACTGTGAGAAATCTCACAACATGAGGTTAAAGTCTTACTGGTTTATTTGGCAGCACAAGCTTTTGGAGTGCTACTCCTTCATCATGTGAGTGAGGAGTTGTGTTCAAAAACAGGGCATATATAGGCACAAACTCAATTTACAAGCTAACGGCTGGAATGTGAGTCTTTACAGGTAATCAAGGTACAGACAGTGTGACTAGACAGAGGGCCAAGTACAAGTTAAAGAGGTGTGTATTGTCTCCAGCCAAGACAGTTAGTGAGATTTTGCAAGTCCTGGCAACTCGTAGGGGTTACAGATAACGTGACATGAATCCAAGATCCTGGTTGAGGCTATCCTCATGTGCGGAACTTGGCTATTAGTTTCTGCTCGATGATTCTCCTGTTCAGGTATTCAGGAGAATAGTGACCACGAAACCTCACAACCCTGCCACAGCAACCTCTGCAAGACATGCCGGATCCGCAACACAGATGCCATCATATCACGTGAGAACATCATCCACCAGGTTAATGGTACATACTCTTGCAACTTGGCCAACAATTTCTACCTGGTATGCTGCAAGAAAGGATGTCCTGAGGCGAGGTACACTGGGGAGACCATGCAGATGCCACAGCAGCAGATGAATGAACACCACTTGACAATCACCAGGCAGGAGTGTTCCTTTCCAGTCAGAGAAAACTTCGGCAGTCATGGGCATTCAGCCTCTGTTCTTGCTGTAAGCGTTCTCCAAGGCGGCCTTCACAACACACAACGCAGAGTCGCTGAGCAGAAACTGATAGCCAGGTTCCGCACACAAGTGGACAGCCTGAACCGGGATCTTGGGTTCATGTCACACTATCTGTAACCCCCACAACTCGCCTGGGCTCGTAAAACCTCACTAACTATTCTGTCTGGAGACAATACACACCTCTTTAACTTGTGCTTGGGCCTCTCTCCACTCATATTGTCTGTATCTTTAAGACTTGGTTACCTGTAAAGACTCGCATTCCAACCATTATTTTGTAAAATTGAGTTTGTGTCTGTATATGCCATGTTTTTGAACACAAGTCCTCACTCATTTGATGAAGGAGCCATGCTCTGAAAGCTTATGCTACCAAATGCACCTCTTGGACTGTAAACTTGTTGTGAGATTTCTTACTATACTTACCCCAGTCCAATGCTGGCACCTCCACATCATATGCCCAAAGCACTCAGCCTGTCCAAATCATGCGGAAACATCTCTGCATCCTCCTCAAACTCGCTCTCCGACCCAACTTTGTATCATTTGCAAATTTGGAAATTATGCATTCACATCTCACTTTCAAATCATTAATATATAATGTAAGTAGTTGTGATCGCAGCACAGATCCATGCGGAACCCCACCCTATTCTTTGACTGCCAATCAGAAAAAGACACATTTATGCCAATCTTTTGCTTCCTATCTGCTAACCAGCTTTCAATCCATCTCAAGATATTACCTGCATCTCAAAATATTACCTGCAATAGACTTTCATAAGCGCAAAATCTATGAAAATATTCAAATTGTTTTTGATTAATATCTTGTGAACTTGCCATAAATGTCTAAATGTGCCATCTCAACAATTCTGTTCCTCTTTGAAGGGGAATTTGGGTGCAACAGAACATAGAACATTACAGCACAGAACAGGCCCTTCGGCCTTCGATGTTGCGCTGACCAATATAAAAAGCAATGCCCCTCCAAACTAAACCATTCCCTTCTCTTCCATATACTTATCAACTAACCTCTTAAACGCCACCAAACTTGGCGCATCTACAACTGCTGCAGGCAGGGCATTCCACTCCCGAACCACCCTTTGGGTAAAGAACCTACCTCTGATATCCGTCCTATAACTATCACCCCTTAATTTAAAGCTGTGTCCCCTCATGCTAGCTTTCTCCATCCTAGGAAAAAGGCTATCACTGTCCACCCTATCTAAACCTCTAATCATCTTATATGTTTCGATAAGGTCCCCTCTTAGCCGCCTCCTTTCTAACGAAAACAACCTCAAATCCCTCAGCCTCTCTTCATAAGACCTGCCCTCCATACCAGGCAACATCCTGGTAAACCTCCTCTGTACCCTCTCCAATGCCTCCACATCTTTCTTATAATGTGGGGACCAGAACTGCACACAATACTCCAAGTGCGGCCGCACTAGAGTTTTGTACAGTTGCAACATGACGTTGCGGCTCCGAAATTCAATCCCCCTACCAATAAAAGCTAAGACTCCATATGCCTTCTTAACAACCTTCTCGACTTGACTGCCTACTTTCAGGGATCTATGCACATACAAACCAAGATCCCTCTGTTCATCAAGACTACTAAGAATCCTACCATTAGCCCTATACTCTACACATTTATTATTCCTGCCATAGTGCATTACCTCACACTTTTCCACATTAAACTCCATTTGCCACCTCTCGGCCCAGCTCTGCAACTTGTCCAAGTCTCTCTGCAAACTATAACACCCCTCTTCACTATCTACCACTCCACCGACTTTAGTGTCATCTGCAAATTTACTAATCCATCCTTCAATACCCTCATCCAGATCATTTATAAAAATTACAAACAGCAGGGGCCCCAAAACAGACCCCTGAGGTACACCACTTGTCACCGAACTCCACGATGAATATCTCCCATCAACCACCACCCTCTGTCTTCTATCTGCTAGCCAATTCCTAATCCAATTAGCTAAATCACCCTCTATCCCATACATCTGCATTTTCTGCAGAAGTCTTCCATGGGCCACCTTATCAAACGCCTTACTAAAGTCCATATATACCACATCAACCGCCTTACCCCCATCCACCTCTTTAGTCACTTTTTCAAAAAACTCAATGAGGTTAGTAAGGCACGACCTACCCTTCACAAAACCATGCTGACTATCCCCAATCAATTCATTTCTCTCTAAATAACTATAAATCCTATCCCTAATAATTCTCTCCAATACTTAGCCCACAACAGAAGTAAGACTCTCTGGCCTATAATTCCCTGGAAGGTCTGCAGTCCCAGAAGGTCCCAGAATGGCTGCAGTGGAGTTGGTTTAGAACAACAAACTCACAATGTTTGTAACCTTTAGTTAACAAACAGCAAATTCAGAGATGTGGTGGTATTGTTCTGCTCCCCTCCCCCATCACCTTCTGACATCAGTTTGAGGGCATGACTGGCATGATCCTGGGCTACCCAAGGAACTCCATCATGTTAAGCCTCCAATTGGTTCTTTAGTATCCAGGCCTACAGAGAAATTAGGTTCTGAGCTCTTTGTAAATCCTACTCTGGAGCTCAAAAGAGTAAGAGGTGACTTAATGGAAACATAAAATCCTGAGGTGTATTGACAGAGTGGATGTGGAGTGGATGTTTCCTCCTGAGGGAGAATCTAGAACTAGGAGTCACTGTTTAAAAATAAGAGGCACCTATTTAAAATGGAGGTGAGGTAAAATTCTTTCAGAGGGTCGTGAGTCTTTGGAACTCTGTGAAAAGCTCGTGGAAACAGAGTCTTTGAATATTTTTAAGGCAAGGTGTGTAGATTCTTGGGGGAGGTGAGAGATTATTGGGGTAGGCAGGTTGCAAATTTAAGGTTACTATCAGTTCTATTTATGATCTTAATTGATGGAACACGTGTGAGGGGCTGAATGGCCTACTTCTGCTCCTTGTTCAGAGTTGTACCATGTAATTATCAAACTCCAGTTCATCCCAAGGGCTTTGATCAAAGGAAGATTAATGACATTTATCTTTTATCTTTGGCATTCTCCCATATATCCCTCCTCAAAACAGCATTTTACCATTCTGAAATTCCATCAGTAATACCAGTTAGGTATGTTTGTTGTGTTGCTTCAGGTTCCAACTTCAATCTGGAAAAATCCAAGAGAGAAGCAAAGTAAGGTACCAATGTACAGCTCTGTTTTGCTTCCAGCAATACAATGACGTTTCTGGAATTTCCACCGTGTTTTGTTTCTGTTCTACAAAAGTAACAATTTTCTGCAGCGAGCCTTTCTCTGTTTGAATTGGTGGAATAGTGCGAAAGGGTTGTTGATTGCTGTACCTTAGTAGAAAGCTGAAATTCTGCCTGGCGACCTATGTATTAACACATATGGCAGATGGTGATGCCATCACTGTCACTGACAAAATGTTCTTTCCTCTTTTGTTTCCTGGGGAGAAATCTGGACAGTTTAATTCTGTTACACAAAATAGGTTGGGACAGCCAGGTGGTGTTACTTCTAACAATACATAAGTATAGCCAGAATAATTGGACTATTTATGTACCATTAGTCCTGTTTGAAATGAATGCATATTCAGAACTTTAGACTTTACTACAAATATCTGAAATACGGATGTATCTGGTTCATAAAGATTGACTTTGTGGAAATCTTTCCCGGCTGTGGAATGTTCCTGTTTTATTGAAGATTGGTTTCTTCATAGTTCTCAAGCAGCCATTTGTCCTGGATTAAGACTGGGAAGGATGTTATAGTGTGTGCTGCATCACGGTCCTTTCAAACAGCCCCTTGCCCAGTAATATGGTTGAACATTGGGAGAAGTTTGAATTTAAGCACCTGGCCACGCGTTGGATTGATGTCTGGCCTCTTGAACCTCAAAGAAGGGATTCAAAATCATTCAAAAGAACACCAGGAAATAAATTATAATGATGAAATTTACAGACTTCTTTTTGTGTATTCCAATGTGTGTCACTTGTGTAGTTGCGACAGACTCAGAACAATAAACAGCTGCAAATCGCAATTTAAACCATGTTTACAGGAACACAACAGAAATAGAAATCCGGCATTTGCCTGCAATTTCGTGCTATCAGATTTGTGTGAAAGTGGATTTGACTCCACTGCCTGTTATTTATTGTCCTTGGTGGCTTCAAGATATTCATCTTGAAAATATAACAAATAGGAGTTATTTTGCTAGTGGATGATGGATTTCAAAATAAGCCTTTTCTTAAATGTAGGGAGCACATTCCTTGAGATGTTAATACTTATCTTGATGTATCAATCTATTTTTAAAGACGTTTTCAAATGATGATGATGAGAACTGTGGGAATTGCATCTTGTGTTGGCCAGTTTAAAGGTATTTTGTTGGCAGCAGTTCAATCTTGCAAGTAAGGAGTGGCTTTTCCAAACCCATTCTGAGTTGAATTAACTGGTAGCAGCTCAGAAGGCACAAGAGTACTGGGATTTAGCTCTGTGCAAATTGGCACTCCTCTATTTCCTCACCAACTGATCATTTTTCATGCACGAACCCAAAGCTCGATAATGGATATCACCAGGTTATTTGGCAGGGTGGGGACGGCGAGACAAGTCGTGTAGAGATTAGCAGAGTTTTGATAAGGTCAAGTTGATTCCCACTGGCCATTGAGTCAGTAACCTGAAGGGTGTAAGCTTAAAATTGAATGCAAGACAAGATTAGAAGAGCTTTTTTTTTCATGCAGCTTATTCTTAGAACTTAGTGGTGGAGGCAAAATCAATAATAGATTTAAAAAGGATAGTGAATAAATATTTGAAAAGAAACAGAATTGAATAAGATATGGGAAAGCCAAGGGGAATTGCATTAAATATATAGCAATGAGTTGAATAGCTCCAGCATGGCCTCGCCCCTGTCTATTTCTGTAATCTCCATTCCCACAACCCTCCCAAGATATCCACAGTCCTTAAATTCTGGCAGCAGTAAGTTTAACTGCTCCATCATTGCAGGTTGTGCCTCCAATTACTTCTCAAGCCCTGGAATACCTTCTTTGCATATTTCCACCTTTTTGTCTCACCTACTTCCATTAAGTCATTGCATAAAATCTCTTAGAACATAGAACATAGAACATAGAACAATACAGCACAGAACAGGCCCTTCGGCCTTCGATGTTGTGCCGACCAAAAATAAAAAGCAATGCCCCTCCAAACTAAACCATTCCCTTCTCTTCCATATACTTATCAATTAACCTCTTAAAAGCCACCAAACTTGGCGCATCTACAACTGCTGCAGGCAGGGCATTCCACTCCCGAACCACCCTTTGGGTAAAGAACCTACCTCTGATATCGTCCTATAACTATCACCCCTTAATTTAAAGCTGTGTCCCCTCGTGCTAGCTTTCTCCATCCTAGGAAAAAGGCTATCACTGTCCACCCTATCTAAACCTCTAATCATCTTATATGTTTCAATAAGATCCCCTCTTAGCCGCCTCCTTTCTAACGAAAACAACCTCAAATCCTTCAACCTCTCTTCATAGGACCTACCCTCCATACCAGGCAACATCCTGGTAAACCTCCTCTGTACCCTCTCCAATGCATCCACATCTTTCTTATAATGTGGCGACCAGAACTGCACACAATACTCCAAGTGCGGCCGCACTAGAGTTTTGTACAGTTGCAACATGACGTTGCGGCTCCGAAATTCAATTCCCCCTACCAATAAAAGCTAAGACTCCATATGCCTTCTTAACAACTTTATCCACTTGACTGCCTACTTTCAGGGATCTATTGACACATACACCAAGATCCTTTTGTTCCTCAACACTATTAAGAGCCCTACCATTAGCCCTATACTCTACACATTTATTGTTCCTGCCAAAGTGCATTACCTTACACTTTTCCATATTAAACTCCATTTGCCACCTCTCGGCCCAGCTCTGCAACTTGTCCAAGTCACTCTGTAAACTATAACACCCCTCTTCACTATCTACCACTCCACCGACTTTAGTGTCATCTGCAAATTTACTGATCCATCCATCAATACCCTCATCCAGATCATTTATAAAAATTACAAACAGCAGGGGCCCCAAAACAGACCCCTGAGGCACCCCACTCGTCACCGAACTCCACGATGAATATCTCCCATCAACCACCACCCTCTGTCTTCTATCTGCCAGCCAATTCCTAATCCAATTAGCTAACTCACCCTCTATTCCACACATCTTCATTTTCTGTAGAAGTCTACCATGGGCCACCTTATCAAACGCCTTACTAAAGTCCATATATACTACATCAACCGCCTTACCCCCATCCACCTCTCTGGTCACTTTCTCAAAAAACTCAATGAGGTTAGTCTTCCTTGACTAAACTTTGGGTATCTGACAAATATTTTCGAATGTGGGCTAATGTCATATTTTGCTTTATAGGACTCCTATGAAGTGTCTTGGAAAGTTTCATTGCATTGAAGGTGCTATACAAATTCATGTTTATTGAATTCCCCCATCATCCACATCTTTATGGTTGCCATTGATTGGAAACTTAACTGAACTAGCCATAGAAATACTATACCTACAAGATAAAGTTAGAGGCTGGGGAATTCTGCAGCATATAATTTATCTCTTGACTCCACAAAACCTGTCTACTATCTACAAAGCATTCCATCCAACACCTTAAACATTTACTCCACTGACTACTCATCTTTAGTGACAGCAATGTGTATCATTTGCAGGGTGCATTGCAGTTACTCAACAAGACACTTTCAAAAACACCTTCCAGACCTGTGACTGTGGCCACCTAGAAGGATAAAGGTAGTGGATGCATGGGAATATCACCATCAGCAAGTACACCTCAAAGTCACCCAGCATCCCGACATGGTCCAACCTGTTCTTTCATTGTCACTGGAACAAAATGCTGAAATCTCTTTCCTTACAGCACACTGGCAGTTCAAGAGGCAGCCCACCCCTTCTCAAGTTCAATTGGGAATGGGCAATAAAGACTGGCCTTGCCAATTAACCCACACAAACCTATGCAAATACAAAATAAATAAGGATTGAACCACAACTGCAAAGTCAGAGAAGATGATGTAAGTGTATGTAACACTTACATTTGAAGCCCTATGTAAACCAGCTCATGTTGATACTGTGAAGAAAATGTTCATAATGTATACCTGGCCATAATATCAAAGAACTACTGTTCGAAAAGAAGTCCTAAAATTTCAGAAAGAAATTATTGAGCCCAAGTAGTGTTAAATGTTGAAATCTTGTATAGGTTGTGAGCAGGTTGTGCCTTTTGATGCAATAATTAAATTTGGAGATTCAAACAGTTCTCATTATAAATGCTAGTCATGCAATATTCTTACTGCTAATGGATTCCTTCACCAATAATTCAACAAGAGACAAATAGAATCACTTAACCTTTTCGGGTCAACAGAAGCATTTCTGCACAATGTCAGTGACTCCAAACAAGATGGGAGAACAGAACTAGTTTTAATATCAGCAATATAACAATTTAAACCTTGTTTATTATTAAAAATATTGGCCTAGACTCTACAATCAGCAATGAACAGCTCATCAGCAATGAACACTAGCTGTTCATTGTACTTATGTTACACTTACACTTGTCAACAAACTCCATGGGATTTTATGCAGGAACTTGCAGTATTTAAAAATCCAAAACCACAGGACAGGAAAACCACATGCCTGTGTGCCAAGCAACTGTCTGTCTCCCGGGGGCTAAGTTAGATAGCCAAACTCCCACCCAACCCTGTACCTCTGCCAAAACAGGACGAGGATAGCGATTTGCAACTGTCCTGCAACCATTAATTGCAGGTATCATGCCAATTTCATGTTACCTACTCATTCGAATGATTTCTGCATGCATCCTTCACTAACTGCACTGTTCTTTTATTGTGCGGGAGGTCAACATTCTGCTAGGCTATCTATTATCATTTGTGGTGTGCACTTGTTAAAGCAAACTCGTATCTCTAGAAGGGGAAGTGTACTGCACCAAGAGATGGGTGTCATACAGGAAGTGAATCTGTCCTGGAAAATGCTGAAAAATGGCAAAATATGGGCGAGATTGGGCTCCAGTGTTTTTGGATGTTGCACAGCTTGTCCTGACAGAGGAGGGAGAGAGGAAGAGCGATGTCCTGCATTTATGGGGAGGGAGGCAGGAAGTCTTCCGGACGTACAGTACAAAGGCAATGGGAACAGTAAAGCATGGAGTCTAATGTCAGGAATCAAACCTTGAGGATCTGGACATAGTGTCATACGAAGTTCAATGTCCTCACATGAGCGGTCACGGTCAGTGAATGCACCTTTAAATGTCAAAATCCATTAATTTAATTGCAGGTAGTGTCTCAAACTCAGAATCTGAAAACCAGCAATGTCTGAAAACCAGACTTTTTTTAAGCTGTCTTGCATTAATTTATATTATTATTATTAGTTGAGGAAACTAACTTACCAGTTTGAAGGGATTACACTTTGGGCATTTTAATGATGGGTTCAGTGGATCAGTAAACGAGGGACAGCCCACGATCCAAAACAGCCCATCAGCAACATCTATCAGGCTGGCCGCTTGGCAGGCATGACTGGTGTAGCGGGATGATGCCACTAAGGGGGCATTAAGGGCTCAATTGGCCCACTGGCTGGCAAGCTGCCTGACACCACTTTTACCACTGGTATAATTATAATCAAAGCAAGGCTGTGCAGATAACCAGCCCACTGCATTTAATGTACCCTGGTGGGATTTTCTGCTGTGCTTGTCCCAAGACCGGAAAATCCTGCCTGAGGCCAATGGACCTTTGCATGGTCCTGTCTATCGGGCAGGTAGGATGGGAAAATTTTTTGTTATGGAAGTTCAGTTCACCTGCTGGGAGTTCATACATTATATACAAGCTGGGGTCTGAGCCTGAATATTATTTTTGATCACATTTCGCCTTATCGCTGTAGAAGTTATATCATGAGCTTTATGTTCAAGGTTCTAAGCAGCTGTATGACCTTGCTCAGTGGATTGATATTTCAGAGTCCTCTGTTTGTGCAGAAATCTTTAAATCTGTGATTTTGATTGCTGATTTTGTTCCCATGGGTAGAAATTTCCTCCCAAACCACAAAACTGATTTTTCTCAGTGCACCATCCTGTGCAATATTCCCATACTCTGTCAATTCTTTTGGTAGTTAGGAGTTTCACGCCAGTGTGGGGAGGGGGGTAGCTGATGGAGCCTAATCCCGCAAAAAGCAGGCAGCAGGATGCTCATGGCACCAGGGCAGACTATCTGGCCTCCCACCCCTTCCATCCCTTCCTGATCACCAATCCCTAAACAGTGGCCCTGACCCCTAATCACTGGCCCCGATACACAATTCCCTCTTCCTTCTTCTCCTACCAACCTCTCCTTTCGCCATCTGGCACGGCTCCCACCAAGCCCTGTCCCTTGCCACTGCTCAGTGACCAGCTGGTGGTGCCAGGATGCCAAGCTGGCATTACCCAAGGGGCACTGCTCTGCCTTGCCCCTGACTAGCAAGAGGCTTTAAATAACGTCTTGTCCCATCTGGCTGCTGTTGGTGGGGAAAACCTGTGATCGTCGCCAGTGTGGACCTCCTCTGGCGAGGTTGGAGAGTTAAATGAATCTGGACTATTACCTTCCTGGGCACAAGGCTGATTATGTCAACATAAATGGCCTGGGGAAGATTGTAACCAGCCTGATGCTGTGCGCAATTTGTATTTTTAGCATCCCGTTTACATTTTCTGTGCTGGTCAGTTAGCACAGTGAGACAGAAAGATCAGTCTCCATTTTTTTGTTGCCCTTCAGACTTCAGAAATTTCACAGAAGCAGAAGATTCCTCTGTTCACTTCTTTGTGCTGCTGACTATGATAGTGTATGGCCACTTATTTCCTTTCTGAGGAGACTTCCTTCTCTCTAATTCATTTCCATATTTGGTGTGGGTACCTGCAGCAGTTCTGTTGATGCCATTCACTGGGAAGGTTCTGACTATCCAACTTCTGTGCTTTGGCAAAAAGCAGAATCATCAGGGAACAGGATAGGTGCTTAAACCTTCAACTAAAACCAAATTTGGGAAGTCTGCTATTGTTTAAAAATTAAACATAGAGTCATAGAGGTTTGCAACATGGAAACAGGCCTTTCAGTCCAACTTGTCCATGCTGCCCCTTTTTTATAAAACTCCTCAGCTAATCCCAATTGGCCACACTTGGCTCATATTCCTATATACCCATCCTACCCATGTAACTATCTAAATGCTTTTTAAAAAACAAAATTGTATCCGCCTTTACTACTACCTCTGGCAGCTTATTCCAGACACTTACAACCCACTGTGTGAAAAAATTGCCCCTCTGGACACTTCTGTATATCTGTTCTCTCATCTTAAACCAATATCCTCTAGTTTTAGATTCCCCTATTTTTGGGAAAAGATATTGAATATCTAGGTGATCCGTGCCCCTCGTTGTTTTATAGACCTCTATAAGATCATCCCCTTATCCTCCTACGCTCCAGAGAAAAAAAACCCAGTCTATTCAGCCTCTTCATCAAGTCCTAGCATCCTAGTAAATCTTTTCTGCACTCTTTCTAGTTTAATAATACCGTTTCTATAATAGGGTGACCAGAATTGCACACAGTATTCCAAGTGTGGTCTTACCAATGTCTTGTACAACTTTAACAAGACATTCCAACTCCTGTATTCAGTGTTCTGACTAGTGAAACCAAGCATGCCAAATGCCTGCTTCACCACTCTGTCCACCAGTGACTCCACTTTCAAGGAACTATGTTCATGTACCCCTAGGTCTTGTTGTTCTGTAACTCTCCCCAACTTCCTACCATTAACTGAGTAAGTCATGCCCTGGTTCAATCTACCAAAATAGATCACCTCGCACTTGTCTAAATTAAACTCCATTTGCCATTCTTCAACCCACTGGCCCAATTGATCAAGATCCCATTGCTGAACTAAACACTGTACAGAAATTCTTTAACGCCAATTGTATTTTATACCCCGTGATGTTCATTAACTTGTCAGGAGCAACCAGCTAAACAGCTCACGCAGTTCAATGACTTCCCTGATAAATAACATTGGAGTCATCAAATTTGATTTATTATTGTTACATGTACTGGGATATAGTGAAAAGTATTGTTTCTTGCGCGCTACGCAGACAAAACATACCGTTCATAGAGTACATAGGGCAAAAGGAAAGAGTGGGTGCAGTATTACAGTCATAGCTATTCGTAAAGAGGCTGTAATTGATAGATTTGGCAGCTCATCCGATTCCTATTACCATTGCACTCTGGCAGATGCCATCCTTTGTTAAAGCCTTCCTTCTGCTGGTCATGTTTTGTCCACTGTGAGAGCAGCTTAAGCGGGCACAGTTCCCCACCGCTCCTAGCTTTGTAAAGCACATTGTTCCATTCACAGCCTTCCAGCAACGTAGTTCTTTCTAGTCCCACAACCCCAAGCCTTACAAGATAGAGTATTTAAATAGATAACTTCTTTTCTCATTGCAATTTCAAAAGTCAGGCGTTTTACATCAGTGACATGTTTTAAGGGATTGAATTTTTTTAAATTTCTGAGCCAAAATCTATCCCAGGCGAGGAATGCCCACCTACTATCATTAATTTTTTTTGGGCAAAAGAAAATGAAGGTGGAGGGAAAAGCCCTGTTCTATTAACAATCAAGAACCATCCATTTAGGCAACAACAGTCTGTTCAGTTTTCAATTAACATGGCAAAATAATGTGCAGGAGACAGCTTTGCTAGCCAACAGCAGGAGGTGGGGAGACAGTGTGGTTGAGGATGCGAGGCCATCTGATGTAACTTCCAGGAACCCATCCAACCAGAATTGGCAGCTCCAGCCACAGATTTACTTCAGTTAAATTGATAGAATTTATGAGATTTTCCACTTCAATTTGTTACAGCTCTCCAGCAGCTTTTCTGATCCAGTGCAATTCTAGATCAGCCCCTGTGAATGCATTACGGAATACAAAGTACATTTTTTCATCCATATGCCTTCAAAGGATGTCCGTAATATAATGGAATATAAATGTTTTCATAATGCAATTCAGAAGATGTGTATCCTGAAAGAGATAGCAAGTTTACTCAAAAATGGGACATTTACTAATTGACACACATCTGTTATTTCACACTGGACTTGTTTTTCAGATTCTAAGTTGGTAATGGAAAAATGGTTTCAGTGCATTGCAAAATAATTTGACCTCAGGCATTTGGAACAATGTAAATTCTGTGTGGATTGCTGCTGTTAGTAACACAACAAATATGCCATAATGATATCAATGTTATTTCTGATTTTAATGTGTGGTAGTATTTTGACAATGCCCTTGATGCTTGTACCTTAAAGATTAAGTCACTTTGATTTTCTCCATCGTATTTTCTGAGAAAATGGCAGTAAAAGTCACATCAGATGTGGAACCATTCTCTGGCTCGTACCCATTTATTCATGCAGAATGGGCCCAATTGTGGGATAAGTTACGGAAGAGAGTTACAGCCCCAGAAGCTAGTGTATTGCAGCAATTACAGTACTTTGCTCAATTTGCTAAACAGATTTGGAAGCTAGTTCATGTTAGCTTTGTGCCAGACATGGAGATTTTGTGGGCACTATATACAGAGTCAGCCTGCCTGAGCTCTGCATCAATTCCATCTCTTCCAATAGAAAACATTAATCAATGTTTCTGAAGGTAAGCTACTGCATGAAAGAATTGAGCCATGGTGTCTTTCACAAGATGACACCTTGTCCTTTGTGGAATTGCAGTGGAATTCACAGAGCCTGGCATCTTGAAGTTGTATTTCTACAGGGCATCAAGTGGATATATGGTACAAGTAGAGACAAAAGAAGCTTGATATAATGAGTGTATTAGCTATGTTTGAAGGGTGTTTATCCGGAGCACTGAGAATTATTAAGCTTGGTCCAATGTCCATTCAGCAATGAAGTCCTTCCCATTTGCTGGATTTGCTGATTTAATGAGAAATATTTGTACTCAGGAAACCTTAGATCTAAGTATCTGCTTGCAATCCTAATGATACACCTCATGAAAAACTCTCGGGTGTTTGCCTTCATAGACTCCATTTCTGAAGGAAATGCCCCATCAACTTATTTGGATATCTTTCAGTTTATCCTGCTGCAATATCTCTGCTTCCTCAGAGAACAGTACAAAATTATTTACCAGACTTCTTATTCTGTCCATTTTTCAAGTTCCTGCCCCTCATTGCACAAAGGGATGTATTAGATTTTCCAATATTTGGCTAGCAAAGCGGAGAGTTAAACTTAATTTCCGCTGCACTACACACTCTTCAGTCTCTTGGAGATTCCAACAGATACAAAGCAATGAAATAGGGCAGTAAATGTGGAGTCTTGACGTAACTCGAGATATCTGAAGACACTGGCCACACACACACACCGCAGCCGTTGCCAAACTTCTGATGTTCATGAATTAGTACATACCTCAAATGGAAACTTTTTAAACAGATTTCTTGGTACTGATATAAAGTTCAGACTTTGATCTTTGTATTAGCAACATGAAATAAATTTTCGAAGATCATTTGTTTCTTCCTTGCAACGGGTGTTACAGAATATGCAACTGAAAAATGGCTTTCTATGTCCGACAGTAAGTTCAGGCAGCCTAAAAGAGGAGGATTTTTTATTTGGCATGATGATGATCCCGAGGACTGAGGTTGTTGGTTGTTTTTTACTCCCTTGCTTTCTGCAAGGTGAGGAACTGTTCATTTCTGCACAGGTGCATACAGCTGTTTGTGGCCATTTTTCACATCTGTCCATTTGTACTCAATCAGTTACTTGGTTCAAGTCTTCATCCATGCTTGTGGATGACACAGAATCTCTCCAACGCAGAAGGAGGCCATTCAGCCCTGCATTGACTCTCCCTGCAACCCCATATATTTACCCCACTAATTCCCTAACATACATATCTTTGGACACCAAGAGTCGATTTAGAATGGCCGATCCACCTAACCTGCACATCTTTGGATTGTGGGAGGAAACCAGAGCACACAGAAGAAACCCACAAAGACCCGGGGAGAATGTTGAAACTCCACACAGACACCCAAAACTGGAATTGAACCTAGGTTCCTGGTACTGTGAGGCAGCAATGCTAACCACTGTGCCACCCCATGGACAAGGGGAAGAGCTAGGATTGAAGAGTGTAAAGTAGGCTTGTCCAATGTTTTTGCCTGGGAATCACATTTGTCAATTTTTCTCTCTCAAGGGACAGATTAGCAAATTTCAGAAAAAAATAGTAGTTTGGCACATTAAACTGAATTTCAAAAAAATGTTGAAGTTTTAAGAAAAGAAACATTGCTATGCAGAAGTACAATAATGTCATAGCAATAAATTGTTAAGTTTAAAAACAAGTAATAAGAATGGTCAGAGTGTGAGGGGGTCAGCATATGTGGGTGGGTGGTATAAATGTGTGTGGATGGCGTTGAAAGTGAGTGAGAAACCTGAGACTGGGTGTAAGGCAGACTCGCACGTACACACCAAAATACTCACTCAGTCTCGCACTTATCTTTCCTCACGCAGCCAGTCACTCTCACACACACACACTCAGTCACTCACATTCATTCCCATACATACATTAACTCTCACATATCCACTCAGAATCTGATTCCCAAACGCACTCGCTCCCACCCAGTCTCACTCACTTACTCCCATAAACACACTGTCAGTCATACTCATTCAACTTTCAGTCACTCATGCTCACTATTCTACTTCCTCACCACACCACCCCCACTCCCAGCCCTCCAACACACACAGATACACACATGCAAACACACTCAATTAGTCTCTCACTCCTACATACAAACCAGGGCATCATCTCTTCCCTGGGCCATTCAAACGTCCATCTTTACTAGGCCTCTGAAATATTGCTCTCCCCAGGCTCAATGCACTTCCTTCTTCCCTGCGAACAACGCACTCTTTCTTTCCTTGAACTCAATGTGCCCTCGCCCTCTCTGGGCAATCTGTGACCTGACCTTTCCCAGGCAGCCAAAACTGCATATGGCCCATATCCAATGTACCTGTTTATCCCGGTTCCAGCCTCACCTTGCCTGCTCTCTGTATTCCAACCTCACCATTGCCTGGCTCCCCAGTTTCTAGCTTCTCCGTTGCCTGGCTCCCGTTATTCCAGCCTCACCATTGCCTGGCTCCCCATATTCCAGCCTCACCATTGCCTGGCTCCCCATATTCCAGCCTCACCATTGCCTGGCTCCCCATATTCCAGCCTCACCATTGCTCAGCTGCCCCCGAGCACAATCACCACTGCCAATGTTTACTTCTTTTCCACTCAGAGACTGCTTTGCTCCCTCATTTGTTGCTGATAGTTTCACTAGTGCGTCTGTCAGCAGCAAAAGCTGGAGAGAAATAGCCTGTAATTGCTGGAACAGCAGAATCTTCCAGAGAACTCTTTGACAGGAATTTTGAGAAGTGGTTCCAGGGGTTGCATTTATTGGCCACGTCCAGCCCTCAGGTGTTGCATTGGACAAATCTGGTGTCGAGTTGTTAATGGGAGTAAGGGCAAGAGAGGTAGAGGTGAGGATGGGGCTGATCATTACTGCAGAAGTTTCATTTTCATTGCAGTGCAAGACTACAGCCTAATCAGCTGGGAGTTTGAAACTGCAGTTGGAAGTAACTTGGTATTCTTCCTGGAGGCAACATTGAAGGAAGTGGGTTTGGATAGTCTCGGGGTCATATGGCTGATGAGGGACATGAGGTGGCTGGAAGTGGTCTTGACTTTAAATGAGATTATGAGAATAGATAAGCTTTGTGACGTAGGAAGGTCAAGCATGTAGTATTGAATATGGGTTGGAGAGTTTAAAGGAAGGGAAGATTTAAAGAGGACATGTGAGCAATAAATCTGAGGAGAACGGGAATATGGAACTAGGACTGAAATCTCCAAAGATCAGGCATCATTTAATATTGGACGGGATTTTCTGGCCACACTCATCCAAAGGCCGGAACTTCCTGCCCAAAGTAAATGGATCCTTGCGTGGTCCGTGTTCCATTGCTACAATTTGCGTGGTGGGCAGGACAGTAAAATTTCACCCATGGTTTTTTCTAATAAAGATGCACTTGGCACAGTGTTGTTGTAAAGGAGTAGAAGCAATGGGAGTGAAAGCAAAGACCAAGAGCAACAAAGAGGGAATCAGAAGAGGATACAAACTATTACGCAGGATCACAGATGAGAGATATGGTTGAATAGCAAAGTTAGGAGCAACAGTCAAAACTTGACAAACCCATGCATCCCAGTTCAGTGTCAGGTGAGGACTTAAGAAGCTAGCAAAATGTAACAAAGCATAAGATCGCTCGGCGTAGGAGCATACCAGACAAAAAAGAACAGACTAGTGTTAGGGTGTTCAGGGTTAAAAAGGTCAATATGGGTATAGGAGAAACAGTGCCACCTACATGATGACTATGTAAGAGGCACATGACCAAGAGATGAGAGGAAGAATGCTCATGGTTTAGACTGAGGAACACCCATCATATTGTCTATCAGTATGTAGTTATGTTCATCCAATATATTCATTATTATTCAGACATATCTATGTCTCTGCATTGTTTCTGAGCCAATCGTAACCAACATACAATATGGTCTCAGATGTGGATCTTACAACATGGTGACAATTATGAAGGACCCCGAAATCTCCAAAAACCAACTTTAAAAAGTTTCCAAGTCTGACCTGAAAGAAGGTGCCAGAACTGAATACTGTAGTGAGACAATTGAAAGTCACTGAAAGAGTTCCACATAAGATGTAAAGACGAGAAAAATATCAAGTGTTCAGATTTCTCAGGCTGTACCAATTGGTGGTCCATGAAAATTTCTAGTCCAGTAACAGAGCAAAGTACTTAGTGATGATTGAGGAACCGTGAGTTTTGATATGACCCATTAACCTAGATCCGAGCCCAGCACCGTTACGCATGGCAACCACAAGGCAGCAATTGGCTGTTTAAAAAGGATTCTGCAGATGAAGGAAAGCAGGGAACAGAGCTTAACTTCCAGTGATTAGTTTAAAAATTCTTCAAAGTTTAGGAACAATTTCCAAAAAAGAGTTAGCAGCCACAACGGACATCAGTCAAAGGCTGATGAGCACGGGGAAAACACTATGACCACAACAGAAGTTTAAAAAATCAAGGCAAACCTCCCAGGAACTTAAAGCAGCTATAGATTCCACATTAACCTAGTTTGACCAATTTGGCCTCAGGGAAGGACATCAGACACAGAATTGGACACAATGGAGGAAGAGGTTTTTAAAGTCAGAATTGCTTCCAGATTGGACAATAAGTCTGAGTAATAAATCTGAATAAATAGATATATTAATGCACTCCATTGAAGCGACTGTGGAAAATGTGACAGCAAGACAAGGCATTAATGAAATATCAAACATAAAAACAAAAAAGTAGGTGCTGGAATACACCATACAGTCCTTCGAAACTACTCCACCATTCCTTATGATCATGACTGATCATCCAACTCAGTAGCCTGTTCCTGCTTTACCCCCATATCATTTGATCCCCTTAGCCCCAAGAGCTGTGTCTAACTTCTTGAAAACATGCAATGTTCTCTGTAGTAGAGAATTCCACAGGCTCATCCCTCTCTGATTAAAGAAATTTCTCCTCATCTTAGTCTTGAACGGTTTACCCTGAATCCTCAGACTGTGATCCCTCATTCTGGACATCCCTGCCATTGGTAACATCCTTCTAGCATCTCCTTCCTGCATCTGCCCTGTTTAGTCCTATTGGAATTTTATGTTTCTATGAGATCCCTCCCTCATTCTCCAGTTCCAGCTAATATAATCCAAACTGATTCAATCTCTCCTTGTATAAACATCTCCTTGTCCAAGGAATCAGTCCGGTAAATCTTTTCTGCACTCCCTCCATAGCAAGAACAACTTCCTCAAATAAGGAGACCAAAATGGCACACAATATTCTAGATGTGGTCTCACCAGAGCCTTGTATAATTGCAGCAAGACATCCTTGCTCTTATACTCGAATCCTCACCTGTAAAAAGTGATGAGCTTGATAAATGTTGAGAATGTGGCCAAGATCCTTTTTCTTTGGATCTCTGAATACACTCAAGTTTCACCTTCTATGCATAATTACAGATCTCTGGTCCTGCCAAACAGAACACCACTTCTCCAAAGGGGAACCTTTGCTCCAACAGCCCACAACCTGGATTCACCAACTTCCTTTTGTGTTATCAGATCTCCAAGGCTTTTCTCATGTCCACTTGGCTCATGTCCCATCCCCACCATGAAGGTATTATGCGCAGGCTCTGTTTTGCAACCCCCTCCCCCCACCACTACTGTGACAATATTGCGAGCACTCTCCCTCTCACTGTCAAGTCCCCCCTTCAAAGGCATAGCCCTTTCCCTTCCCCATTACACACAATGGTATAGTCCCCAGATGGTGAGGGACATGCTATGTTGGCAATGCCAGAGCATGTTTCTCTCCATCCAGGGATTATGCTAAGCTCTGGCGAGATCCCCTCGACGGAACCCCCTTTTTAAATAACTGTTGAAATTAGGTCAGTGAGGTTTAAATATTCAGTGAGGGAGGGATTATGTGGTGGGAAGGCCCATTAATCATATTAAATTTAATGAAATCCGTTTAATTGAGAGCGTGAACCTCATCATAGCAGTGGCAAGTGGAGGGGGAAAATGGCTTTTTCCAAATCTCCCAGGATTTTGTGTCTGCAAAATTGTTGACACTTGCAGAGAATGTGGATGCAAAATTGTCTCCACTGTTACGATAGTGTTCCTTTGCAGGTCACCTGACTTGTCTGTTGGGGCCATTTGCTGTTTCTTGCAGCTCTGCAGGTCAGTCTTCCATCAAAAGAACGCAGTACCTGCACGTGTGCAGCTATTTCCCGACAGTGATATGTGCATGAGCCCTGAAGTTCATCGGGAACCCGAATTCCTGAACAATGAACTAAAAGTAAGTATTTCTTAACACCCATCTTACTGAATGAGGTGGGCAGGTTCGATAGGCTGAATGGCCTACTCCTGCTCATAATACTTCTCTTATATTTTAAGGCCAGATATTGGATTAGAAACAATCCAGCAGGGACTTCTTCCTCAGTTAAAAAAACAGTGAGGGATTTAACTTTGTAAAAAGTTCACTAAATTCTAAAAGATTCCTAGAAATGGGTTTAAATTTTATGAGCTCTTTGAAACCAGGCTGAAACATGGGAAAGCTGGAAAAATGGTGGGGGAAGATGCCGGGTAATATGCCCAATACCTTCCCATTACCATGCCCTTTTGCCAGCAGCAGGAAGGGTGGCAGATAGTCCCCTTGCCCAGAGCCTAATTGAGCCAGTTCAGTCAATTAGTGGCTCTACTGGCATTTACCATCAGTGGGAGAGAGAACCCTCCAACAATAGAAAGATATTTATGTAAATCCTGGCAATTTCCTGACAAGAACATACAAGGGGTCTCCATTTTGGGTCCACATGTCAGTAATAGCTACTCCCATGTATTCAGTATTGATCTCCCTCAGTGACTGCACCCCCTATCTGGGGGCCCTGCTTGCCTGGGGCCCAGACACCTCCACCCAGAGCCTGTTATCTAGCATTGAGAGTGCACATCCATTGCAATGTCCTCTTTCTCCCTGTGTAGTGCTCCTGAGCCCTCCGATTGGACAGGCAGCTCCTGGGGGATGGGCTCCGGCAGCAGCCACGTACTTTAATTGGCTGCCACCAGGAAAATGCAGGCCTGGCTCCCGCCGCGTGGCTTTATGAGGTCACTCCCAGCTTCCAACATCAGGAACCCTGCCACGTTCAAAAAAATTCCAGCCCAGGAATTAATGTCTTAGCCAATGGAACAAATTAATATTTATGTATTTAAATTTGGAAGAATTGCAGCAACAGGTGCAGAGGAATGACAGGCAGTGCCTAAAAATCCAACAGGCAGGCACTTTCCTAAACTGGCTGAAATTAAAAGCAGCCTCTAACTCCAGTAAAAGTTTAATCTGTCTGGGGTATAGACACTGCTTTGTTTTTACTTGTTTTAGATGAGCGTTTGATGAGCCCCCTTAGTGCGCTTTCCAAAATGCTGCAAGAGTCTTGTCTCTTAAGGGCAGATATAAGATATAAGCAGCGGAGAGACATTTTTCAAAGGGAGGTTTCTTGGAAGGAAAGTAGAATGTCGACACACAACCAATTTCAAAGCAGTGTGGTTTTGGAATGTGTTTCATCTTTGGCTCCCTCTCTTGTTGCCTACCCTGTGAAGTGTAAATCAATGTAATTTTTCCACTATTTAGTGGTGAAAGGAAGCTGAAGAGCCTGGTGAACAGAGAATGCCAGGAATATATAGGGAGGGTGTGGCACTGCATGCTTCTTCTGTTTGATCAAGGAGCGGACTTAATGCCACAATTGATGCTTCAGACTCTCAGCTCATTGAGCATTCGACATGACTTAAACATATTCCAAGAGTGCCTTTCATCTTTCAGCCTTTGCCCGACTCTCGTCACAGCCTCCCTGCTTTAATGAAATAGTGTTTTTAGTTTAAGAAAAATTTATTCACATACAAAATGCTCTGGTTTCAAGCTAATTGGCCTCGATAAAAGGATTTTGTTTCTTGAAGTCCTTTGCCTGTGAACCTGGACAAATGCTGCTAATTGAATGCTAAAGTGGATCTGCTTTAAAACAGGATTTTCAGCCAAAGTACAATATTCACCCTCTTTAGAACTTGCGTGATTTTTATGTGACAAGTGTTTACTGTATGCCTGATGGACTTTTCTAGTTAGAATTTATTTAAAATCTTGCAGCACGAGAGTAGCAATAAGTTCCGGTTTTGGTAGATTACAGGTACATGCTTTTAGATAATCTTGTGTTGAAATCTTTAAGATATTACGGCAGTGAGTGTACTAAATAATCCTCTCAAAATGTATTTGAGAGTAACAGGCATGTTCTATTTTTCTCCTTCAATTCCACTGCTTTATTGAGTTTTTTTTTATTCATTCGTGGGACCCAGACGTCACTAACTGGCCAACATTTCTTGCCCATTATTAATTGCCCATGAGAGGTTGAGAGTCAACCACATTGCTGTGGTTCTAAAATCATATGTGGGCCTCATTAGGTAAGGATGGCAGATTTCCTTCACTAAGAGACATTAGTAAACCAGATGGGGTTTTTCCGACAATTGACAATGGTTTCATGGTCATCAGTAGATTCTTAATTCCAGATTTTTTTATTGAATTCAAATTCCATCATCTGTCATGACGGGATTCGAACCCGATCCCAGAACATTAGTCGAGTTTCTGGATTAGTAGTCTAGCAATAATACCACTGGGCCACTGCCTTCCCTACAGAGCAGGAATAATATAGGTGAAATCAGAATCTTGGATAGGGAGATTTTGCACAGTGTATTGCTTCTCAAGTATGGTCAGTGCCAACAGAAGAACCCTGAAATTCATAAGGTACTGGGAGAGTATCGTCAAGAGCTGGTCCAGCGGAGCATTGGAATTTGGGATAGAACAGCGTTCTGTCAGAATGAACAGCTACTAGAAATCACATCAGTTTCATGAGAGAGATGGAAAATATGTGTTTTCAACCTGTTTAATTTGGTACTCTTCTCTCGACTTCCAAAGCTTCCTCAAGACCTATTTTTCAGCTCTATTTTTGGATACGTGTCCCAACTTGTATTGCTGCTTGGCGACCTTTCTCCTTCTTGAAGCTTCTTGGGGGAACTTCTACCACATTGAATGCATTGCAAAAATATTACTTATGTATAGAAAACAAAGTTCAGTACTTATTTCGTGGCCACTTATGCCAGAGAAAAGCATTGAGCATATTGATGCTACTATGCCATTTCTTTAGCCATGCCAGCTAACCTCAGATCACAATGAGTGCACATGTAGGGTGTAGTGGGACAGGAAATTTCAGCGAAAGGCCAAAAATTGGAATCATATCCAGTGTCTGGCAGATTGTGATTTTCCTGGGCCTTTTTTTTATACCTAATTTACCTCATGCCAAGAAAAGATGTGAGGTTGATTTTAATATTCATAGGCTAATTTGACTGTGTTTCGTGAGCTCTGCACACTATTGGCTGAATCACTTGGCTTGTTGACCTCACCAGTTGTGGTCCACACCAGCGGGAATCACCAGCAATGGGAAATGACCAACATTATATTATTCTCAGTGTGTGGGTGTTTGATCCTGGCAAGGTCAACATTCATTGTTCTGATGAGGAGTCATCCAGATTCAAAATGTTGGCTCTATTCTTCCTCTACAGACACTGTCAGACCTGCTGATATTGCCAGCATTTTCTGTTTTTGTTTCAGATTCCAGCAGCCGCAGTAATTTGCTTTTATTTATTGCCCTCTCGTGGTTTCTCTGAAATGTGGTGGGTCACCTTCTTAAACCACCAGTAGCATTTTTGGCACAACTGTGTGGCTTGCTTAGTCACTTCAGAGAGCAGTAAAGAGTCAATCATGTTGATGTGGGACTGAAGTTCTCCAAAGAGCATTGGTAAATCGGTTAATTTCTTATAATATAGCATCATAGATTATCCCTCTCGTGCCTGGAACTTTTTCTCCCTTGTTATAAACATCAAGTCAACAATGGGACAGAATGTTACATCTCCACTCTTGATCACAATCTGTGGAAATTGGAAGTGATTGCCAAATTCTGCCACCGTGGATCTATGGTAACTATCTGAGAGAATTTAATTAAGGCACAGGTGTCTCACCCCCTGGCTGAAGAGTCTGCGAGAGCCCACCACTGTCTCCACTGACAAAGAAGGCTGCCATAGGCACTTGCAACACCAGCGGCCTTTCTGAAGATCAAGGATTTCTGCTGCTTGCAAATCTGAAGCCAGCAGATTCTGTCGTGGACAACCCCACCTATGTCGGCAATGTACCCACCGGAGACCCAGGATCAGTGAGGGGAATGCAAGCCAGAGGTGAATGAGGATAGGATGGGAGTCACTGGCAAAGAGTTGCCAGCTAAGCGACAGAAGGTGTCAGAAGGCAAGGTAAGGAGGTCACTTTCAGAGAGACCCCATTTTCCGATGCTGGATTCCTGAATCAAATACTGGGTGCTTGACAACAAGGGATCCCCTGAGAGCCTACAAGCTGCATGATTGCCCACTACTAGTTGACTCCAGAAGGGGCGGGGTAAGACCTTGCTGGGCCTCAGGGAGGCAAGGCTGTACATGGGTCTTCTTACCCCAGACTTAATTGGGGCAAAGATGGGAAGGCAGTGGAGTACCTATCCGACATCCTGTAGCTTAATTAACCCCTCCCTTCTCTCCCATCTCCGATCGTGCCTCTGGAGAGTGTTGTATTTCATTCTCAATCTTTTGATATGTGCATTGGGAAAGCAACTATCATCTTTGGCCGATTCACAAAACGCGCATCCATCAGATATCAACAAGCCTGGCTCTTAAAACATGAGATGTTAGTCTACTAATGTAACTGCTGCATAACCGTATCTAGATAATGTGCCCTCTGCAGCTATTATTTAAGATTTTTTTTAACCTGTAACTGTAATAGCAATGCAATAATGGTTTTTCCTCATGCCAGTGCTGTGTAAATGCAGGCTGAAAGTCAAAGCCCAGTTATGTGAAGGTTCCACCCACCCTATGCTGTTTCCCAGCTGCAAGGACCGGTGGAAAACAATTGTGGCTCATGTTGTTCTCCTTCCAACATTACATTGTTATTTAGTAAAGGTGAGTTAATAGTTAATCTCTTGCTCCAAAGATTTATCGTCTTTGGACATTCTGCGAACTTACATTATTAACTCTTGGAATAAATGATATTCTTCAAAACAGTGATTTCAGTGTCTGAGAACTAAATCTTCTGGTTGTCTGTAGATGACATTTAGATAGTGCTATGTGCATTAGACAAGATTTGAGTCTAGTTCAGTCCTTTCTAGTTTCTGTTATTCAAACAACTGGATCCCATTCAGGAAGTTGTGAAATAAACGTTTGCCAGATGGTGCTGCATGATTTAAATGTCTTAATTTTTTTTCAGTAACTGGCCCAGAGAACTGAAATTCTTAACAATCAGCTCCCCTGGTGACTCAGTGCATACGTACCCCACTCAGTGTGGTACTGGGTCACAAAGACCCCCAAAGATCCTGGGTTCAAATCATGAACTGTGCGGAGTTATTCCAGCTCGTGAGTTGTGGGTAGATAGCCAATTACTGTAACCAGTACACTACCCACCATACCCAATGTATAGCCCAAGGAGGTAAAAATCAGTCAAGCTTGCTACTCTGATCAACATATAGTGACCCCTGCTGGAAAATGCGGATATGGATATCAGATCAGCACGGAATTAAACTTGACAGTAATGCACCTACAAAATCAACAACCCTACTTCCACCTACTGTCTGACCTTGTGCAAATATTGGCTGAAGCATTGAATGGTTGCTATCACGTGATAAAGATGTCCTCGAACAAGATAGCTCACTGACTGTACATTATCTCATAAATTATCCTCTGAAACAAATATTCACTTCTCTTAAATCTTATCCTCCCATCCACAAGCTTGCTGGCCACAGAGGTGAACACTTAATCTCTTTCCGCTTTGAAAACTGTGCAGCTTGAATCCTGAGAGTGATACACCAAAACAATCTCTCCCCATTACTTTTATGTTGCCCTGTCCCTGGTGCCTGGGGGAATACAAACTGTTTCTTCTATAAATGTGCAAAAGTCTCCTGCAGGCATATGTGTAGAAGTACCATTATTCTTTCAGCAGTAATTATTTACCTTTATTGATGATTAAGGCCCCACACATACCCGAGCTGTCCCAGTAAGACTTCGATGCTCTGCAATTTGAAAAGGTTGAAAATTGATCTTAACCACTTCCGTGGGAAGCATACATGCCTCAAGACATTGCTTTGTATCATGAACAAACTATGAATAACACCAGTTTAGTAATGGTTAGCAGGTCAAATGGGAGGATCTAACTTCACTGGTGGGGTAGAAGATGTAGAAGAAAAGAGAATCTCCTTTGGTCCCACAAGAGAAGGGGAAAGCGATGGCCTATTGGTATTATTGCTTGACTATTAAAGCAGAAACTTAACTAATGTTCTGGGGATCCGGGTTCGAATTCTGCCATGGCAGATGGTGGAATTCAAATTCAATTAAAAAAAATCTGGAATTAAGAACCTAATGATGACTATGAAACCATTGTCAATTGTCAGAAAAACCTATCTGGTTCACTAATGTCCTTTAAGGAAAGAAATCTACTATCCTTCCCTGACCTGATCTACATTTGACTCTAGAACCACAGCATTGTAGTTAACTCAACTGCTCTCCGAAATGGCCTAGCAAGCCACTCAGCTCAAGGGCAATTAGGGATGGGCAATAAATGCTGGCCAGCCAGTGATGCCCATATCCCACGAATGAATAAAATAAAAGAACAGACAGAAAAAAATTAATTAGGAACCAAAGTGACTTACCAGCTAGCCACAAGACTTTGCTCGGCAAGTGCTTGATGCTGAACCAGTTAGTTTGTGTGATATTTGATCTCAAAATGAGCTTCTGAGCACAGGTTCACACATCTCTAAGGCCAATTATTTTCATCTCTATAACATTGCCTGACTCCACACCTGCCTCAGCTCATCAGCTGCTGAAACCTTCGTTTTTGCTATCGTTATCTCTAGATATAAATACTCCAATATATTCCTGACCAGCTACCCATGTTCTAATTTTTGCAAATTTGAGGTCATCCAAACCTCTGATTGCATCATGCCCTATTTATTCCTGTCCTCACTGATCTACATTGCTTCCTTGTTCAGCAACATCATGCTTTTAGAATGCTGATCCTTGTTTTCTGATCTTTCCATGGCCTCACCCTCCCTATCTCTATAATCTCCAGCTCTAAAACCCTCCAAGGTATCTATATTCCTATTGTGACTAATATCCCTAGTTTTAATCGTGTCAGAATTGGTGACAATTTTCTGACAATTGACGATGGTTTCATAGCCTTCAGCTGTCAAGACCATTAGCACTGGAATTCCCGATTCAAATCCCTACCTTTCTTTCCTCAATGCAGATATTCCTTGAAACCTAACTCTTTGACCAATCATCTCTATGTGGCTCAGTTTCACATTTTATTTGATAATGCTCTTTGTAAAGTGCCAGGGTGAGTTTTCATAATTGTAGGATGAGGAATCAGAGTTAGCTGTTTAACCCATTGGATCTGCTTTGCCATTCACTAAGGTCATTACTGACTGATTGTGCCTTTACTGCACTTGTCTGCCTGTCCACCACGATCCTTTAATCCCTTGTCTGTTCAACTCAGCCCTGAATATATTTAGTGACCCAGCCTCCACTGTGGAAGAGAATTCTTAAAACTAACGACTCTCTGAAAGAAGAAATGTATCCTCATCTCTGTCTTAAATGGGAGGACTCTAGATGTCAGCACAAGAGGAAATATCCTCTCAGCAGTTATCCTCTCATATCCCCTCAGTATCTTAAATTATTTAAAAAGATCACTCCTCATTCTTCTAAATCCCAGTGTGTATCAACCTAACTTGTTCAGCCTTCCCTCGTAAGACAACCCCTTCACATCAGGAATCAACCTAGTGAACTTCTCTGAATTGAGTCCAATGCAGATATATCTGTCCTTAAAGAAGGAAACCAAAACTGTATGCTGTATTTGAGGTATACTCTGACCAATGCTTGTTTGTAGAATTGTAGCAGGACTTCCCTACTTGTATACACTAACTTATTTGCAAAACAGACCAGCATTCAATGTGCCTACTTAATTAATTGCAGTACTTACATGTTAATCTTTTGTAATTCAGGTACTAGCACATCTCAGATCCTCTGTACAGACTTCTAAGTTCTTCTCCATTTAGATAATATTCTATTTTTCTATTCTTCTTGCCAAAATGGGTAATCTCACCTGTTTCCATATTATACTTCATCATGCCAAGGTGGCATGATGGCACAGTGGATAGCACTGCTGTCTCAAAGTGCCAGGAGTCCAGATTAAATCCCTGGCTTGGGTCACTGTCTGTGTGAAGTTTGCACATTTTTGCTGTGTCTGCGTGGGTTTCCTCTAGCTGTCCCATTTTCCTCCCAAAGTCAAAAAAATGTGTGGATTAGGTGGATTGGCCATGCTAAATTGCCCCTTTGTGTCAGAAGGACTAGCTAGGATAAATACATGGCGTTGTGGGGATAGGACCTGGGTGGGATTATGGTTGATGCAGACTAGATGTGTCAAATGGCCTCCTTTTGCATTGTAGGATTCTATGATTCACATAATCCTTTGCAAGCTCTTTGCATCATCCTTACAACTTGCTTTCTGACCAAAGGTACTTTGTATCATCAACAAATTTGGCTACAATACAGGTAGTCCTTTAATCCAAGCCTGTAATATGAATCATAAATAGTTGAGGTCCCAGCACAGATCTCTGCAGCATTCCAACTTTAAAATAACCAATTTATCCCAATTCTCTGTTAATTGTCAGTTAATGGATCCTCTGTCAATGTTAATATATCGTACCTCCCAACACCGGGAGCTCTGATCTTATCCAGTACCCTTGCAGGTGGCACCTTATGAAATATCTTTTGAAAATCCAAGTACACTACATTTATGGGCTTCCCTTTATCTACGCAGCTTATTACATCCTCAGAACATACTAATAAATTTGTGAAACATGACTTTCTTTCACAAGACCATGATGACTCAGTCTCATTTTATTATGATTTCTTTAATCTGTTGCTATACCTCTTTTCCAATAGAGTGCAGTATTTTCCCAATAATATTAGACTAACTGGCTTATAGTTTCCTCCTTTCTCCATCTTTCCTTTCTTGAAGCAGAGATGTTACATTTGAGGTTTTCCAGTCCACCAGATCCTTTCCAGAATCTAAGGAAGATTACAACCATTGTGTCCACTGTCTCTGCAGCCAATTCTTTTAAGACCCTAGGATGCATGCCATCAAGTCCAGGATACGACAGCCTTCAGTACCATTGATATTCTCAGTACATTTTCACCCGTGATTATAATTGTTTTAAATTCTTTCCTCCCTTTTGTCCCCTGCTTTTTTTGATGTCTACTGTTTCAATTTGCTAATTCAAAGTTTCTACTATTTACTTTGTTCAAATTATTTAGTTCTCCAGTCTCACCTTATAAGAGATCTACACTCAGTTTAGCTGCACTCTTCCTTTTTATATACTTGTGGAAGATTTCATTATTGGGTTTTATATTTCTAGTTAGTTTTCTCGACAAGTGGATCCTTCCCCTTTCATTCCCTGCTCCTCTCCTGCCCTGCAGAGACGTCCTTAACTCTAGCACTGAGAGGGCAACACAGTCCTTGAGGCCGCAGCTTCGAAACACAGTATCTTTCCCTTCCTATATTAAGTCCTATTCCAATTATATTCTCTTTTACTCCTCCCGCTTGAATGGCTCTCTCCATCAGGGTGCCACGAGCAATTTGCTAATCCTTACTGCAACCCTGAACTCAGGCATGCAAGCTACAAGAAGGCTGAACCAATTGGACAACTGCGGCTCCTCCATTGCTACCTTTTGGGCTCCATAGCTGCCTCACTCACAGTCATACCCTCTTCCCCCCGATCGTGGATCAAGTCAGAAATACCTAACCTAATGGGTATGTCT
The DNA here is from genome assembly GCA_024679065.1 of Sphyrna mokarran. NCBI lineage: Eukaryota > Metazoa > Chordata > Chondrichthyes > Carcharhiniformes > Carcharhinidae > Sphyrna > Sphyrna mokarran. The sequence continues at coordinate 40,571,471 of JAGIQG010000009.1, forward strand.
ACCTCCTTAGGAACAAAGTATCTCAGCAACTTTCCCCTTTCTTAATGCATTGAGTCCAAAACTCTGAGTCAACCTCATTAACACAGGGCCGCATAGGAGACTATTAAATAAGTTAAATGTCCATGATTGGCAGTACGTTGCACCTCCTGCGGTATGTACGAGGTGAGGGACACCAGAAGTGTTCCTGCTGATTATACCTGCAGGAAGTGTGCCCACTTGCAGCTCCTTGAGGATCATGTTAAGGAGCTGGAGCTGGAATTAGAGGAACTCCGGATAATTCGGGAGGTTGAGGCGGATATTGACAGGAGTTACAAAGAGGTAGTCACTCCTAAAAGTGATTCTTGGGTAACTATTAGGAAGAGGGGTAAGAAGCAATTGGGGAGACAATCCCCCGGGGCTGTTCCCCTCCAAAATAAGTTTTCTGTCCTGGAGGCTACAGTTGAGGAAGAATCAACTGGAGAGGGCCAAAGGGAGCAGGTCTCTGGGGGTGAGCCTGCTGGGAATGCTCAGGTGGGTAGGGGGAATAAGAGATTGGGCCTGGTAATTGGAGACTCCATAGTTGGGGGACAGATACGAGAGTAAATAGTAATAAACGGGACTTAGGGCTGCTGTGTTGCCTCCCAGGGGCCGGAGTCCAGGATGTCTCAGAGCGGGTTTTTAAGATTCTTAAGGGAGACGGGAGTCAGCCCCAAGTCATAGTTCATGTAGGGGCACATGATGTAGGTAGGACAAGGGAAGGGGATATTAAACAGAAATTTATGGAGTTGGGGTGGAAGCTTAGGGCCAAAACAGAGTGGTTATCTCTGGACTCTTGCCTGTGCCACGGGATAGAACATAGAACATAGAACAATACAGCACAGAACAGGCCCTTCGGCCTTCGATGTTGTGCCGACCAAAATAAAAAGCAATGCCCCTCCTAACTAAACCATTCCCTTCTCATCCATATACTTATCAACTAACCTCTTAAAAGCCACCAAACTTGGCGCATCTACAACAGCTGCAGGCAGGGCATTCCACTCCCTAATCACTCTTTGAGTAAAGAACCTACCTCTGATATCCGTCCTATAACTCATACCCCTTAATTTAAAGCTGTGTCCCCTCGTGCTAGCAATAGTTTAGAGAAGAACAGAGAGAGGGAATGTTTGAACTCGTGGCTGTGGGGATGGTGCAGGAGGGAGGGGTTCAGGTTCCTGAACAATTGGGTCTCATTCTGGGATAGGTGAGACCTCTACAAGAGAGATGGTCTACACCTGAACCAGAGGGGAACCAATATCTTGGGGGGAAAATTTGCAAAGGTTATGCAGGGGGGTTTAAACTGATTCAGAGGGGGGTGGGATCCTGAGTAGTTTGGATGTTAAGAGGGACGAGAATAAGGGGGTCATAGATGAGAACTGTAAAGCACAGCAGCGTACGGGTGGAGTAGGGCATGGTTTGAAATGCGTATACTTTAATGCATGAAGTATTTGCAATAAGGTGGAGGAACTTGCAACTTGGACCAGTACCTGGAACTTCGATGTTGTGGCCATTTCAGAGACATGGATGGAGCAGGGACAGGAATGGTTGTTGCAGGTTCCAGGGTTCAAATGCTTCAGTCAGAGTAGAGAAGGAGGTAGAAGAGGGGAGGAGTGGCATTATTAGTCAAAGACTGTATCACAGTGACAGAAAGGAAGTTTGATGAGGACTTGTCTGTTGAGGTAGTATGGCTGAGATTAGAAACAGGAGAGGAGAGGTCACCCTGTTGGGAGTCTTTTATAGACCTCCTAAAAGTTCTAGAGAGATAGAGGAAAGGATTGCAAAGTCAATCCTGGACAGGAGTGAAAGTAATAGGGTAATTGTAATGGGGGACTTTAACTTTACTAATATTGATTGGAATAGCTATAGCTCTAGCTCATTAGAGGGGTCGGTTTTTGTACAAAGTGTGCAGGAAGGTTTTTTGACTCAGTATGTAGATAGGCCAACTAGAGGTGAGGCTACATTGGATTTGGTGCTGGGCAATGAGCCAGACCAGGTGTTAGGCTTGGAAGCTAGTGAACATTTTGGTGATAGTGACCACAATTCGGTTACGTTCACCTTAGTGATGGATAGGGATAGGCATGAAGCTGGGGGCAGTAGTTATAGCTGGGGGAATGGTAATTGTGAGGCCATAAGGAGGGAATTAGCGTGCGTAGGTTGGACTAGGAAACTACAGGGACTGGGAACATCTGAAATGTGGAGCTTATTCAAGGAGCAGCTACTGCGAGTCCTTGATAAGTATGTCCCTTCAGGCAAGGAGGAAATGGTCGAGTAAGGGAACCTTGGTGTACTAAAAAAGTTAATTCGCTGGTTAAAAGGGAAAAGGAGGCTTATGTCAGGATGAGGCTTGAAGGCTCGGTTAGTGCAATGGATAGCTATAGATTAGCCAGGAGGGAGCTAAAGAGTGAATTGAGGAGAGCTAAGAGAGGACACGAGAAGACTTTGGCTGATAGGATTAAGGAGAATCCTAAAGCTTTCTTTAGATTTGTTAAGAATAGAAGATTGGTTAGGGCAAGATTAGGGCCAGTCATAGACAGCAGTGGGAAGTTGTGCGTGGAGCCTGAAGAGATTGGTGAGGCACTGAACAAATATTTCTCTTCGGTATTCACACAGGGAGATGTAAATGTAGTTGTGGAGAACACTGGGATACAGGGTTGCAGACTGGAAAGTATTGAAGTAGATAAGGAGGATGTGCTAGATATTCTTGAGGGTTTGAAGTTAGATAAGTCCCCTGGGCCGGACGGGATTTACCCTAGGATTCTCTGGGAGGCGATAGAGGCGATTGCAGAGCCTCTGGCTCTGATCTTCAGGTCGTCGTTGGTTACGGGTATAGTGCCGGAAGACTGGAGGATAGCGAATGTTGTCCCATTGTTCAAGAAGGGGAATAGAGACTTTCCTGGGAATTATAGACCGGTGAGTCTTACTTCTGTTGTGGGCAAAGTATTGGAAAGAATTATTCGAGATAGGATTTATAGTTACTTAGAGAGAAATGAATTGATTGGGGATAGTCAGCATGGTTTTGTGAAGGGTAGTCGTGCCTTACTAACCTTATTGAGTTTTTTGAAAAAGTGACCAAAGAGGTGGATGGGGGTAAGGCAGTTGATGTGGTAATATATGGACTTTAGTAAGGCGTTCGATAAGGTGGCCCATGGAAAGCTTCTGCAGAAAATGCAGATGCATGGGATTGAGGGTGATTTAGCTAATTGGATCAGGAATTGGCTAGCTGATAGAAGACAGAGGGTGGTGGTTGATGGAAGTTATTCATCGTGGAGTTCGGTTACAAGTGGTGTACCTCAGGGATCTGTTTTGGGCCCCCTGCTGTTTGTAATTTTTATAAATGATCTGGATGAGGGTATTGAAGGATGGATTAGTAAATTTGCGGATGACACCAAAGTCGGAGGAGTGGTAGATAGTGAAGAGGGGTGTTATAGATTGCAGAGAGACTTGGACAAGTTGCAGAGCTGGGCCGAGAGATGGCAAATGGAGTTTAATGTGGAAAAGTGTGAGGTAATGCACTTTGGCAGGAACAATAAATGTTTAGAGTATAGGGCTAATGGTAGGGCTCTTAATAGTGTTGAGGAACAGAAGGATCTTGGTGTGTGTGTCAATAGATCCCTGAAAGTAGGCAGTCAAGTGGATAAAGTTGTTAAGAATGCATATGGAGTCTTAGCTTTTATTGGTAGGGGGATTGAATTTAGGAGCCGCAGCATCATGTTGCAACTGTACACAACTCTAGTGCGGCCGCACTTGGAGTATTGTGTGCAGTTCTGGTCCCCACATTCTAAGAAAGATGTGGAGGCATTGGAGAGGGTACAGAGGAGGTTTACCAGGATGTTGCCTGGTATGGAGGGCAGGTCTTATGAAGAGAGGCTGAGGGATTTTGAGGTTGTTTTCGTTAGAAAGAAGGCGGCTAAGAGGAGACCTTATTGAAACATATAAGATGATTAGAGGTTTAGATAGGGTGGACAGTGATAGCCTTTTTTCTAGGATGGAGAAAGCTAGCACGAGGGGACATAGCTTTAAATTAAGGGGTGGTAGTTATAAGACGGATATCAGAGGTAGGTTCTTTACCCAGAGGGTGGTAAGGGTATGGAATGCCCTGCCTGCTGCAGTTGTAGATGCTCCAAGTTTGGTGGCGTTTAAGAGGTTAGTAGATAAGTTTATGGACGAAAAGGGAATGGTTTAGTTTGGAGGGTCATTGCTTTTTCCTAATTGGTTGGCGCAACATCGAAGGCCGAAGGGCCTGTTCTGCGCTGTTATGTTCTATGTTCTATGATGTTAATGGTAAGATCCTGGCTGGCATGGATAGAGGATTGGTTGACTGGCAGGTGGCAGAGTGGGGATAAAAGGGTCTTTCTCAGGATGGCAGCTGGTGTCTAGTGGTGTGCCTCAGGGGTCAATACTGGAACCACAACTTTTCACAATATACATTAACGATTTGGAGGAAGGAATTGAAGACACTTGCTAAATTTGCAGATGATACAAAGATATGTAGAGGGACAGGGGGCTGCAGAAGGACTTGGACAGGTTAGGAAAGTGGGCAAAGAAGTGGTAGATGGAATACAATGTGGAAAAGTATGAGGTTATGCACTTTGGAAGGAGGAATGGATGCACAAACTATTTTCTAAATGGGAAAATGTTTAGGAAATCAGAAACACAAAGGGACTTGGGAGTCCTTGTTTAAGATCCTCTTAAGGTTAATGTGTAGGTTCAGTCGGCAGTTAGGGAGTCAAATGCAATGTTAGCATTCATGTTGAGAGGGCTAGAATACAAAAGCAAGGATGTACTTCTATGGCTGTATAAGGCTCTGGTCAGACACCATTTGGGCTATTGTGAGCAATTTTGGACCCTATATCTAAGGAAGGATGTGCTGACCTTAGAAAAAGTTCAGAGGAGATTCACAAGAATGATCACTGGAATGAAGAGCTTGTTGTATGAGGAATGGTTGAGGACTCAAGGTCTGTACTCGTTGGAGTTTAGAAAGATGATGGGGGGATCTTATTGAAACTTATAGGATAGTGTGAGGCCTGGATTGAGTGGAGAAGAGAGGATGTTTCCACTGGTAGGAAAAGCTAGAACCAGAGAGTGGTGAATCTATGGAACTCTTTACTGCAGAAACATGTGGAGGCCAGGTCATTGAGTGTCTTTAAGACTGAGATAGATGTGTTCTTGATTAATAAGGGGATCAGGGGTTATGGGAAAAAGGCAGGAAATTGGAGATGAGTAAAAGTATCAGCCATAATTGAATGATGGAGCTGAGTGGCCTAATTCTTCTCCGATGTCTTATGATCTTATGGCTGAACTATTGGAGCTGCAGGCACTTCCTGTAGATGTGGTTGCTGATGATCATACAGGTGTCCACAAGTACCCATGTATTACAGCTGCAACACATCACCTGCCCTGCCATCTTTATTGTGTTTATTTAACTAATTAGTGTACTAATTAGTGTTTACATTAAACATGCTACGTAAGCACAAGTTGCTGTTTCAATTACAGGTGAATATCCATTGATCCAATGGAAGGCCATTGATTATACTGTCAATACACAAAGCCTAAACATTAGAAATGAACAGCATTGAATGAGATCATAGCATCTTGACTATTCCTCCTCCTCACTCCCCTGCCCAACATATGACCAACATAGCTACCACTCTCTTCAGTCATTCCACAGGAATTTGAGTTTGTGGCTGCTACACTTTGTAGCTCAAGTTTGCAGTTAATCCCTCCATTCCACCAGGAACTGAGAGACAGGTCAAGAGAACTCAAATGGCTTTTCTTTAAAAATATTAAAACAACTTGCTAAGATACCTATAATCTACTTAAAGTCACAAGAGAAGTAAAAATCTTTCGCATTCTGATTTTTGAATTAAGGGGATGTTGTCTTCAATAAAAAGCGAGGGAAAAGGTTTTATTCCGAAAGGGGACAAAGAAAAAACTGCACAATTTTCACCCCAATATGACAATTTGTAAGCAATTCAATGGTATAAGTTGGCATGATTCAAATATCATTTGTAAATAAAGATAGAATAGTTACTGAGCATCTTTGCATGCAGAGCTTGTGAGTCCTGGAGTAAGACTTGAAACTAATTATCACATTAAAGTGGAAAAAACAAATTAGCAGATGTTTTGGTTAAATTAGAAGGCAGCATCTGTATATAATACACCACATTAGAGGAAACGGAAATTTGTAAGTGTTGAATGATTTTAGTGTGACACCTCATGTTTCATTGGGACTCATAAATCTTACCTAACTACAAACAAAATAAACTGTCGTCAGACAACACATCAGAAGGAGGTACTGGAAACTTTTATCTCAGATCCTCAGTGACTTCTGCAGAAGTGTTATCTGCTGTCTGATCACCGTTGTGCTGATTGCTATAAAACAAGGAACTGCACTGTTTTAGATGACAATTCTTATCTACAGGCCGTTTGCCCATTCCCAAAATTCAATGTTCTGGTGAAAGTATTTTGTTTCTTTTTAATGGCATAATAAAGATATACAAATACATAAAACTGTGAGAGAGGAAGGAGATTTGAGCATAAAGATGATGCTTTTTAGTGGGAAACCTTTGTGCTTAGTGAAATGTTTTCATCTTACAGCCATGGACAGTGTGTCAATAATTTGATTATGCCACAAATAGCTGTAACAATTCTTGTACATGGGCTAAAATAACACCATACAAAATAAAGCAATATTTCAAAACTAATTAGAATACCTAATGGGCACAATAAGACTCTAGAAAAAAATTCAGTGTCATTTTACGTTTAATGGATTTGCAGAGTACAAACTTGATTTCTTCTGCCCTACTGTTTATTATTCTGGTTGTTTTGTGCAATGTCTGCAGCATAAGCAATTGTTTTACAAAGTTTTAATTAAATGATTTCTTTCTCAATTGCCTGAACCTTCCACACACCTGACGAAGGAACACCATTTCCGAAAGCTTGTGGGATTACTATCAGATAAACTGGTTGGACTCTAACCTGGTGTTGTGAGACTTCTTACTGAATTGAGATCATGCCAGCATCTTGCTGATTCTTCTAGGAGTGTACATTCCCCATATAAGAACTTTAAGAGTCAACTCACCATCGGAGGCCTTGGAAGACTTCCACAAGTTTTTACCAGTAGGAGCCAATAAAGAGCCAAAGAAGTAGACAAACCAGTTCATAAACTTTTACATGTCTTTAAAAATAAGAGATTTAGGAATGAAGCGAGGAAATGCATTACTTTTATACCAATGGAAAATAGATTGAACCTTGTCCGTGGTTTGGAGAGCTATAGTTCAGTACAGTATAGGCGATAGATCTATGTGTTAAAGAAAAGCAATGAAATGGATATGAGAGCTTTTTAAAAACCATTTCAGGCTAAAAATTGTTGGCAGGAGTAGTAGCAGGTATAACGGAACAGTGGCATGCATAGTAAGTCGGTTAGGTCTCTTGATTGGGTAGCTCAGGACGGTTTAATTTTCTGAGCATGTCCAATACAAAAGAACCTTGCAAAATCAGACAAGGAAGTAGGATGGAGGATGACACGAAGACCCAGGAAGATACCATAATTTCACTGGAATAATTCTGCATTGATTGCCAAGTCTTCATGCTACAAAGAGTTCACTGATCTGACCAGGGCAAATAACGACAATGTACTTATCATTCATTCAATTTTCATAGAACCCTACAGTGCAGAAAGACACCCTTTGAGTCTGCACCATACACAATTCCATCCAGGCTCTATCCCCATATCCCTACATATTATACCCACTAATCCCTCTAACCTACACATCTGTGGACACCAAGGGGCAATTTCTTAGCATAGTCAATCAACCTAATCCACACATCTTTGGACTGCAGCAGGAAACTGGAGTACCTGGAGGAAACCCACGCAGACATGAGGAGAATGTGCAAACTCCACACAGACTGTGACCTGAGCCAGGAATCGAAGCCAGGGCCCTGGAGCTATGAAGGAGCAGTGTCAACCACTGTGCTACCGTGTCACCTCTTTTTTGACATCGCTGGTACAGGACATACTTCACCCTGTGGATGTAGAACAGGAGACTAATCCCATCGCAGCAACTTCCCACCAGGCAATTTAGGTTAAAGTGACCCCTTTGTTTAGATAGAGAACAGATTCAACAGAAAGTGAATGTTGGGAATTACTTCCCTCACAATGTTGTCTCTTGCTGTTAGAAAGAGAATGGCTTGTGCTGGGTCATAGCTCCAGAGCTGATGCCGTCAGGTATCTAACCCTTTCACTGCTTCACCTGCCAGATCATGGGGAAAATAACATAAATAGACAAACCTGACTATACTATAATATAACTATAATAAAATTATTGCGGGTGCTGGAATCTGAAACAAAAACCTGAAAATGCTGGAAAATCTCAGCAGCTCTGACAGCATCTGTAAAGAGAGAACTGGCTAACATTTTGAGTCTGGATGACTGACAAAGAGTTATTCAGACTCAAAACGTTAGCTCTATTCTGTCCTTACAGATGCTGTCAGATTTGCTGAAGTTTTCCAGCATTTTCTGTTTTTGTTTCTGACATCTATATTTATTGACCCCACCATACTCAGGCTGAAGTTCTCTTTAATTCAACGCAGACGAGATGATTAAACCTAAAAATTTTCTCCTTTAAATAACTGAGAATTTTAAAGAGTTATCAGGAAAGTGTTAGCTGATTAAGTTCTTAGTGATTCAGTAATATGCTTGTATTTCAAGATTGGTAGTTTTATTTTCTCTGCACCATACACCTCAGAGGTTCCAGGTGGAGATGTTGCCAATACTGCTGTTGATTAATCTCCCTTAAACTGAAGTCCTCTTATATTTAGAGTCCTGATATTTCCAATAACTGCAATCTGGAGATTAATTGGAAATCCATATCACTATTTCTGTTTTTCTTTTTCTTTAAGAATAGTGCATTGGGCCTAACGCGTGGAGCTCTATAAGAATTGCCCAGGAAGATTGAACTTGCAATAGGCAATTCCCCTGCTCTCCATGACACCATACGAATTCTCTGACTATGTATTGAGGATTAAAGACTTCAGACAGTTTCACAGTACGAATTGGAGTCATTACCCAGGAAATGTTAAACAAATGTAAATATAGTCTCGCATCTGAGTAACTACATGACTGACTGCACCCTGTCCCCCACCCCCCGACAATCACTTCCCTGACCCATCAGTTTCCAGTATGGGTCTGGCAGGCAATTTATTGCCAGCTCTGAGAGATGCACATGCATTCCCTGCATGTGGGCAAATCCCCATCCAAGGCTGCAGACACAAGTCTCCGGGCTGTACCCACCAGAAATGTGGCAGGCGCGGATGGGAGAATTGCGGCCAGTGTCAAGAAGCAGTTATAGATGGTTTTTTTTAATGGGTTATTCCTATCTTTTAGTTGCATTGATCCAGAGAGTTATCCACTGGAACCCATATCTGTTTGTGCTTGCAACTTCTTGAGTGTTCAGGAAACTGAGACTTCTATGCAATTAAAGATATAGGCAGAAATGATAAGAGTCATTGTAAAAGTAGTCTGTAGAAGAACAGGTAGTGTGAAGGAGATTTTTTTGCCTTGTTATATTTATTCACTAAAAGAACTGGCCCATATTATCTGGCTTTATGTTCCATGCCTCTTCCTTGCTTTGCGACCTCCTTATCTTCTGAGGATGTAGTTGCTTCCACATCATCATTATCAATGATTTCAGCTTCCTGAAGCAGCAATCTGCAAAGTCTCTGAAGACTTTAACTGGGCTTTTATGTAGGACATTGCCAGATTTGTCCCGATACTTAAGTGAGCCTTGAAAATACCATACATATAAACTATGTTGATCCACTTGTTATAGTGCTGTGAACCTGTATATCTGGTATGCCCGTCTGACTGCAGAAGTCTCCTGCGGTTACCAACCCTGACTGCAAGGAATAGCCATTCTGAAACATGACTGAGTCTTAGGGCTGGCTTGATCACAAAATGTCACGGCAGCTTCCTGAAGAACAGGCAGGAGCATGCAGGAGGAGGAACTGAGAACAAATAAAATAATCAGTGAAAACCTCATTGAAAGCTTGAGGTATTAATGAAATGACTATGAGCAACATTGTCAATGAGATATAAGGATTGCAGTAAATTCATAACAAAAAACTAGACTATTATATACTTTATATAATGTGCACTTCCACTGACCCCCACCGATCGATTTTCAAATTCTTCTAGGAAGTTTGCTCGTTTTAATCTGATAAAAGACACAAAGAAAATAAATAATCTAATAAATTGAAATGATCCAGAGATTGGGCCCACACGGTGGCACAGTGGTCAGCATTGCTGCCTCACAGTACCAGGGTTTGATTCCCAGCTCGGGTCTGTGTGAAGTTTGCACGTTCTCCCTGTGTCTGCATGGGTTTCCTCCGGGTGCTCCGGTTTCCTCCCACAGTCCAAAGATGTGCAGGTTAGGTTGATTGGCAGTGCTAAATTGACTCTAGTGTCAGGGTGACTAGCAAGGTAAATATGTGGAGTTTCGGGAATAGGCCTGGGTGGGATTATTGTCAGTGCAGATTCAATAGGTTGAATGGCCTCTTTCTGCACTGTAGGGATTCTATAATCATTGCCAGCTGAAATTGAGACAGTCCCTTAGGAAGTATGGAAAAGATGAGCAATGGTGGCAAACTTCACTATCAGATGCATAAAAGCTTTCACAAGGTTAAATGCTTGTACAAATATTAGATTAAATCTGGTATATTCCTTAAACTGATAATGAAAGTTACCCAAAAGTTTTTATTTTTAAACATTTATTGATGCACAGTATAACTTTAACAGACACATGGAAGACAGAGTGCTGATCATGTCATGACATGTAGAGGAAAGAGGTTTGCTGTTTGATTGGTAAAAGCTTTCACTAGGGCTATAAATATTTTTATATGTTGGTGGTAACATCTGTTTAAGACTTGGAATCGCTCATTTGAGATATGGGAATCGCTTAATTGTTGTCAAGAATGCAGAATGAAAAAGCAGTCTGTGTTTTTTCATAAACTGGCAAACTGTGATTTTTTTTGTTCCTTTTAATGCCCTCCTATCATGAAAAGATAGTACTTGTATTTGACGTGCCTTATCACATCTTTGCGATTTTTAAAAGCTCTTCTCATCAGTGAGCTACAATCTCTCAAAGGGCAGACATTGTTGTTTGGCAGTCAAATAAAGCAAACAATTTGCACGCAGCCAGATCCCACTATAGAAAATGAGGTGAATGATCAGTTCATCTGTATCTGGTTGGGTTGGTCAAAGGTTGACTGCTGGCCAAGACAATACAAGAGCTTCAAGTAGTGCCATAGGATTTTTACTATTTACCTGATCGGACAGATGGAACTTGGATTTAATACTGCATATGAAAGTCAGTGCACTCATTAGTATGGCACTAAAGATGAAACCAATATTTGATGCCCTGATACTGCAAGTGCAGTTTAAGCTATAAACATTTGATTCAAAAGTGAAAGTGCTACCAATTGAGACATGTTTGGGATCAGTTCTGCAGGCACATTTGCCCATTAGCATCTAAGGTAATAGACAACTCAACATTTATGGACCCACGCTTCTTTGATAGCATCTTCCAAACCTGGGAACTCTGCCACCTAGGATAACAAGGCAAGTTGGCACATGGGAAAATCCCATTGAATGATTCACATTATTCCAACTTGAAATAGATGTGGCCTGTAACTCACCACCACCAACTAATTTTGAAGTGTAGTCACCATTATGAGCCAATTTACATACAGCAAGCTGTCAAGAACAGAATGACCACATAATAATAAAATTGAAGTCAAGGGGAATTGAGGGAAAAAATATCCACTGATTAGGGTCATACTTAGTGCAGAGGGAAATTGTTGTGGTTGTGGGAGCAGACCTTCTCTCTGAAGAATGCCTGCAGTGATGCCCCGGGAGTGAGATGACTAACCTCCAAAAACCACAACCATTTTCCTATATGTTAATAATGCCTGCTAGCACAAAGGAAAATAGTTCTGGTCTTCATAAAAAATGCATTGGTATGGTATTGAGATGTGGAATTGGAAAGTCGCATGTTTGATTCTTGACCTGTGTTGAGTTGACTGAGCTTACTGTTAGAAGTACAATAGTTATATAGTTATGGGTACTGTATATACGAAGGGGAAAAATCACACAGGCAATGCATTCCTGTTCATGGTTTGGGGATCCTCTGCGTGAGGGAGTTAGATGTTGAGCATGCTGATTCTCTGTCTGACATCATTCAAACAGGAAGGGCCCAGGTTCAGTTCCTGGTTGCTGCTAACTGATTTCTGACAAGGCAATTGTTGTGGTGTCCAGTAAACCTCACCACCAAATACTTTTCCCCCTCAAATTTCCTCTCAATGTCAGAATCCAGTGACTCCTGCCAAAAGCTGAATGCACCCGCCACACACATCTTCCACTCCCCTCTGTCCCCTGACCTCGAACCCCACTATTCCAGCCCCCACCACATCAGCTGGTGCTTACTGCCAAGAGTAACCAGTGAAGAAGACTGGCCGCTTCACTGAAGTACCAGTGGAGGCATAATGCTCACTGAACAGTGCCGAGCAGGGGTTGATGTTTTCAAAAGAGGATGAGGAGACAATTTGCCAAAAAAATCAATTCACGGTATGTTAAATGATGGTTAGACAAAAGAAGTTCTGCTTAGCCAGGTGAATGGCTTTATTTAGATTTGGATGAGAAAAAGGAAAACTAGTCAAATAGAATCACAACATTGACAGCACAAAGATGGCCAATTGGCTCAGTTTATTTTCTGGTACCAACTCCTAGTAGGAAATCTGAAGCACAGATGTGATTCTGGAATGAGCTGCTTTGGAAGAATGACCTGTTCTTTTTTCCCCTTCTTATGATCTTATGGTTTAAAGTATCTTTTCTTTGAGTTTTTTTTTGAGTTGTAGAATGTACTCATGGTTACAACAATGACAATATTTTTGTTGGCACAAATCATTAAACACTTGCGACTTCAAAGCTTTGAGGCCTTGACTATCAGTTTCCCCAATATTGAGTCTGAAGTGCCAGCCAGCCAGCACAGAATCATGCTCACACAACTGGGGAAACAGGACACAATCTAACGAGGTGGTCTTGGATGTGAGCAGTTCCTTCAATCAATGAGTGAAATTCCTTGCACTATAGACTAACTCACAGGGCTGCTATGCATTTGAGCCTCTCAGTTGCTGCAAAGGAGATACGAGTTCTGGTTCTTCATGAAATACCCTTATTTCTTTGATCCAACTCGACACACAAATCTTCACCAACAAATAGTGCTACCTGTGGACCCTTTATATATCAGTGACGTCTATTGAATAATTGACATCAAATTGGACTTAACTGGAAGGTCTGTTAACCCATTCTTAACACTGTGTGGAGTTTCAGGTGAATGCAGCTTCTGTTATCACCGTGCTACATTCAGGATCAGGAAGGTCCAAAGTTTCATTTGCATCTATGACGATTTAGCTGTGATCTCACTCATTTGGATTGCTACAGTTAGTTTCAGTGTGCCTGAGGTGCAGAAGAGAAACCTGCTACTGCTGGATCCATTATGCCAGCTTCCACAGACAGACAACTTGCTGGAGTTAAGGGATAGAGTTTCCTGACCAATCCCAACAGGGTCACGATGGAAGTTAGGTCCTCATTCCCACATCCTCAATGCTACTTTAACTCTGGTCCAATGCCACAGGTCAGAGTTATTAGGTATTCATAGCATTTTCGCCAACAAGCAGCGACTTGCTTTAAGACTGCAGTGGGATCGCTGGTACAGAAAAGAATCAAGTCCAGACAGTGCTTCAAAGATAGATTTGATTGCCAAATGAAAGCTTTGGTCAAGCTTAAGGTCTTTAACAGGTATGAGACCAAGGTGAGAGGAGGCTGCTTCCATTTTGTGTAGTTGGGCCATTCAGTGGCACTGCCCTGTGTCCATTATTATGTTCCACACAGCACTTACTGGGAGTGGCAGGAAGAGGGAAGGATGAGAGAGAAATGGATTAAGATTCCAGGCTCCTGGGGCCTGGGGAAATGCAGTCACCAGCGTTCCCAGCAATATAGGCCAGAAGGAAGGAAGCCCATGTCTGCTTTGTCAGTCCTAACCTAAATGCATGTTCTCATCCATACATCAAATTCCTGTTATAAGTTCTTAGAGACAAAAACCAAGCAGTGATTTGTCCTGTACCTGAGGGATTGTGGCCTTTTTCTTCAATGTAACCAAAAGAAATACTGAGTGGGATTTTATGGCCTTGCCCATTCCAAAACCATAAAATCCTGCCCAAGGTCAATGGATCTTCCCATGGTCCGCCCCTCACCCACTTCGATTCCTGTGGCAGGCAGGACAGTAAAATTCTGGCAACTGAGAATGGGTTGATTCTCATTGTTGATGACTCTTTGCTTTTGGCAAAATTCTTCAAGTGCAGATTTCACCAAGAACAATCTGTGAATCCAATACCCTTTCTGCCTAGTTCAATAATTTCTGTAGTTTTAACGTGTGTGCTTTCCTAAGATAACAAAAGCAGGAGAGACATCCAAAATGAACAGCACTCTCAACTATAGCCATATAGAAGAATTTCATGATTGTAAGATCTATACAAAAGCATTTTAACTTTATGAAATATGTTCCTTAGCCACCATATCTGAGCACTCTAATTCAGCTTATCATCTACTTAGATATTTGTAGTTGGTAACTATTTCAAAGTTCACATCATAAACCTTCACTGGAATACTACCATTAATTGGTTTCATCCTAAGAAAATTGTTACCGCACCATTTTACAAACATCTCCAACAAACATCTCAACTAAGGATGGCATGGTGGCATCATGGTTAGCAGTACTGCCTCATTGCGCCAGGAGCCCGGGTTTGATTCCAGCCTTGGATGGAATTTTCACGTTCTCACCATGTCCACGTGGATTTCCTTTGGGTGCTCCAGTTTCCTTCTATGGTCCAAAGATATGCAGGGTAGATGGATTGGCCATGCTGAATTGCCCCTTGGTGTCTAAAGATGTACAGGTTAGGTGAATTTTGACAATGCTGAATTGCCTCTTGGTGTCCAAAAATGCGCAGGTTATGTGGGTTAGTCATGATAAATGTAAGAATGAGGACAGGACACAGATGTGACTCTGGGTAAGATGTTTTTTCGGAGAATTGATGCAGTCTGAAGGGCTGAATGGCCTCTTTCTGCATAGTAGGGATTCTATGTTTCCATAGTTTAATTTGTTAATCCTTATGATAACGGCATATTTTCAAAATCATTATGTCATTGTACTCTGAAAAACAATCATTTATATAGAGGATAAAAAGCAAAAGTGGAAGTACATAATTCTAAGCAGCTCCTGTGTTTGATAACATGAGCTCAAGTAAATCCTGAAGACTACAGCCCACTTGTTCCTGTTGCAAAGGAAATCACTGATCCAAAATAGAAGCGTAGGACTGACATCAAGATTTTTCTATTTTTCAATAAGCTGGAATGGTTGCTTGGTCTTACAAACTGAAGACGAAACAAAAATCATAGTGTGAGTATAGTTCCTAATCTATCTGTGTACTTGTGGATCAAATGGGCCAAGGTTAAAATAGCATCATCGCTATTGGTTTATGAGGTTGATAGGAAAAGTGTAAGTTATCAATATATAGACTAAGAAGACTTGAAAGACACTGGCACACTGTGCTGCAAACTTCATGACTATCGATGTCAGAGCAACTCGTTGATGATCATTCAGCTCAGCAGGCCACGACTTCTTAGCAACCAGGACAATGATGGCTGATTTCAAACAACAAGAAGGAAAAGTATGCATGTCAAATGATTTCTGAAAGACCAGAAAGAAAGGAACTGTCAACTGATGAGCACTCTCCTCAAGAGCTTTCCATTGTTCTGGTCTGAGCTGCATGCTTTCTGTGAATTCACTCACTTGAATTGCTTCTCTACCTCCCATTTGTTGATAGTAACATGAGATCCATCCAGCTCGCAAGATAAAACCAGCTGTGGAATCACACGCCTTCTTTAAAATCATTATTTTCCAACCAGCTAAAGATTTGTTCAATTCTTTCTCAACATCACAGGGATTATCAACAGACAAAAAGGGTTCTTTTTTTTTGGTGTGTTTTGACATTTGATACACTTCTATGCATTTCTGGGGTCCAGAAACAGTTACACAGTTTGTTTCTGTGCTCTGCTTTCACTTTCTAGATTTTACGTTCACAAACTTGATTTTTATTCTGTTAAATAACCCCTAACATTAAACACAATTTGTCTTTCCTTTGTTGTTGTTTTCAAGTCATTAGTAATCCAAAGTTTCCTCTTTGACTAGATCTTAATTGTTTTAGTTTGGACATGAAATTGTTCACAGAAGATGATATAATCATTTATAATGTCTGTGTTCTTATTTATGTCCTCATCCTCCATAAAAGATATCCCAATTTGTGTTATCAAATTTTACATTTTGAATTATGCCAAACGTTAACAGTTTACCCACTAGGTTTTACTGTTTTTAGGTTTTGTCGATATTTAGGGAGGAGATACATGCCATTCTGACCTGAATCTTCAATCTCTGATTGAATGAAAAATAAAAGTTTATTGCAGTGTTAATGTAAACCTTACCTGTCACCAATAAATAAATAAAGTTATTATGAAAATCCCCTAATCACCACACTGCGGCACCTATTCAAGTCAATGCGCTAACCTGCATGTTAAGTGTGGGAGGAAACCCAAATATCAGGAGAAAATCCATGTAGACACACGGAGAACAGTGAATATAGACAGTGATCCAAACCAGGGATCAAACGTGGATCCCTGATGCTGTGAGGTAACAGTGCTAACAACCGTGCCGCCCACAAGATAATGAAACACATACTTTGATCCAGTGTCTTCTCTTCACAAGTTGGTTTGTTCATACATTTAGCATTGTTACAGAACATGACCCTCAAACCTAAGTCATAGTGATTGAGATCACCGAGGGTAATTTTGGGTGAACTTGGAGAAAGAGCATCCAATTTTTGGGCTGTTTTATAAACAGCTCCTGCTGCCTCTTTCGTATAAGCATTCAATGGAACATATACTAACATAATTTGTAATATATTGAATTCACAATTCAGATAGAAGTTCCTGAAAGCCACACAAAGTCATTCAATATTGGGGCAAGACAAATATGTTTCATAACCTGAAAGATTGGCACCAGCGTCTGTTCACATACAAACATATTCCCCCTTCTCAGGACTTATTTGTAACAATACCTGTTTTATGCTGTTATAGTAAATCAAATTCATCCACATCAGTTGTGTTATCTGCAATGTCCAAAGTTAACCAGGTTTTGGTGAACAGAGCACTCTCAGCTCTCTGAGTTGACAAAATACTTGTGCAGATCTGAAATTCATCAAATTTATTTCTCATTGACTTTACAGTTACTCAGAGTCATGACTGGATGTGTTGGATGTTGCCCTGTCCTTTTGAACTGAAGCCACTGCAGCCTTAAAATTGAGTGGCCTTTTCTTGCTAAATATTGGATTCTCTTTTCGCATACAGTCTTACCCCTTTTTGTTTCTTCGCTCTGTTTTTTTCCCTTTCATCCTCTAGCTAATCTCTCTCTGTGTCCCACAAATAATGACAAACTAAACTGTGATATTCATTGATGTTTTAAGAAAGTCAGTAACCTGATGTTTATAATAGCTTCCTTTGCATCTCTCCCCATGATAATGTGAATCACATAGACCTTGTATTCAGGTAGAACTGCAGATTTTCTATTCCTTCAACCCCATCTCTGTGTGACCTGGAATTAAAAAAGCATTTCAAATTATATCCTTTTACAACTTGACATTCTTAACACTTCCCTGGGACTTGAAGACTCACAGTCTGTCCAGTGGCAAAATCGCTGCTTTCATCATTGTCTGTAAGTTTTTTCAGTAAAACACATTAAGCTTTCCTTTAATCTTTAACAATCTCATCCAGATCTGTTGTGGGACTTCAGCACAGATCACATGGCCTCATTTAACCTAAATTTCAAAACACAATCCCGAATATAATAAGCTCTTAAACCTTATAATTGTAGCAAGATGTACTTAGTCAACAATAGTTACTATCTGGTAGACACTGAAATAGAGCAGTCCACAATTCATGTAACAGAATATCAACAGAGAACAGCACTGTTTACATTGTTGTCTGGAGAGCGAAGTATAAATTAATTTTTGTCAGAACTACTGCAAAATCTTCTCTGGTGGTTCAACCAGTTTAGCCTTTGAGTAGCTAAGCTAAGCTATACAGAGCAGAGAGGTCAGGGGTTTAATCTCTGCTATTTGCTGAATTGGCTGATTTTAGCCAAGGATGCACCACAGTTGGCGTCAGCTGGCCCACAGATGAGAAAAGCCAGTTATAATCATTGTCCAGTGACCCCTGGTGGAATTGTTTGTACATGGACCTTTGATGAGGACCTTATCAGGTTTGCCTTTAGTCAGTTTGGCTAAACAGGTTGATGATACTCATGGGACCAGGCTTATAGATGAACAATAATACACGGGCAAGGTAGCACAGAAAAACATGCACTGGGGAGTAATGCAACAACAACCAGAATACCTTGCATTTCGTTTAGCATGTTGAATATAATAAAACTGTCCAAGACAGTTCCCAGAAGGGTTATCAAACGAACTTGAGATTGCGCTACCTATGTATTGTAAGAGGTAATCAAAAGTTTGGTCAAAGGTATAAGTTTTAAATGTCTAAAAGGAGCAGAGCGAAGTAAAGGAAAAAGAAATTTAGTGAGCCAACACTTTCAGGAAAAGATTGGATAATAGTTATTCTTTAATTGATGTCCCATTTTTATGGTCCACTGCGTTTTTTTCTCCTTAAATTTGTCTTTCAATATCTATGCAACTAAAATGTATTTTCTGCTCCTCTCAAAGTCACTAATGCGAATTTTCCTGATCTTTGCTCTGGAGGAACACACAGTTATCAGTGGTAGAGGCCAGGACCAAAGGGTGCAGAGCCAGCAACTAAGATTCCTGAGATTTTCCTGCAGGATGCTTTTCATCCGCAAAAGGTGCGCGCCAAAATAAAGCAAGCAAATAAGACAGTAGGGTATATCCTGAGCTGCCAACTCACGATCCTGCTTTCTTGGTACCAGAGCACCTTTCATCTGAGAAGCTGAGCAACTTGGAAAATAAAAAGAATAGACCTTTTTTTTGTTTTAACTTTTGTGCTTGTTCTTCAGTCCGTCATGCTGTGAGCTGAGCTGTGTTGATTTTAAATGTTGTCACATGATCAGTAGAATTGCACCCTTCATCTTCTTGTCTGTAATATTATTCTGAAGAATTTCACGTTAAGATCTTTTTCAAAGCTGGCTAGCCTGGCGGTGAGGAACAAAAAGCAAAACAAATCAAGTATGCTGCTGAAAATAGATGAATGTAATCCAGCACTTGATATAACAGAGGTTAGTCAAGGTATTTCAAAAGAACTGTACAAATGTGTTCATTTCAAAGCATTGTTAAAATGTTCACAATCTCAGATTCCCTGTCACTATCACAGCTGCTGAGGAGAGTACTTCATTCTTTTACAACTTCACAATAGCAGCCATGTACAATTTACTGTGTAAGATCAATCTGGATAAGTGTTACCTATTGTTTGCTCTTTTTTGAGAAATCAAAACAATAGCTTAGAATAAGCATACCTGCGACTCCAATGATATTGACATCACACAGGATGCCTGCAACTGTAATGTTGCAGATATTGATGAAGCCTAAACGCAAACTCCTGCCAGTCTTCCCCTGACTGTCTCGATACCATTGAGTCTTGTGTTCAGTGGTCTGTATGTTAATCGCCAAGGTACTGACTTCAAAATTGCCCTCCGTATAAAAAAAACACATGGTTAAACTTTAATGTGTGCTGCCCTGGTTTTGAACTGTTACATATTTTAGATCCAGTTTTGTTCCCTTTTTCCTCCTCTCTCTACTGAAGGCATAGTTCCTCAGGTCCCACACTGTCTTAACCGAGTGATGTTATTCATCATGTCTGAGCCTGAAAAGTGAGTTTGGCAGGTTATTCAATCACAAAGAATGTTAAAGTTTGCACCTGATATCTGCTTAAGCAAATATTTCAGCAGGGTTTACTGCATACTGCTTGAGAATAGGAATCTCAGCTGATCTTCTCCTTCCCAGGTCTGCAGACAGTGAGTCCAGTTGACCAGAAGTTGAACTTGGGGTGTGCTGCATGGTCTGTATGACTATGTCATGCTGAGTTATGTATTGTTCCATTGTGCAGATGGGGAAAGCATATTGACCATGTTAAATAAGCAATTACTTTTCATTTTAAGGAACTGTGTAATATAATTCTTCAGTAGCAGTAGAGTGTCAGCAGGATACGGATGACATGTTATTTCAGTTGCAGTAGCAAGTTTGTACATTATTGGTAGTTTGTATGTCTGTGTTTGTGTGTGTGCGCACTTTATGTGGGCGTATTGCATCATTCCGGACACTGTTCTCCATTACAGAGCAGGAGTGGAGCAGTGAATCCAGAGCAACTGCTAATACCCACTGAATTGTGTTACAATCTCCAGGCAGTGAGAAGGCTTCCCATTTGATATTTGATTTATTATTGTCACATGTATTAGTATAGAGTGAAAAGTATTGATTCTTGTGCACTATACAGACAAAGCATAGTGTTCATAGAGAAGGGAAGGAGAGGGTGCAAAATGTAGCGTTGCAGTCATAACTAGGATGTAGAGAAAAATCAAATAAATATGAGGTGGGTTCATTCAAAAGTCTGATGATAGGAGGAGGAAACTATGAAGAAGCCATCATCCACAAATTTGAATTTTTCCACTAGGTACAAAATGAATACCGCAATTACACCTTGCATGTGAAATTAGCACGAGATCCAAAGTGTCTTGAAAGGGTGATTCAAGTCGAAAAACACAAAACCAAGTATTTTATCCAATATCACTATTTTTCAGCTGATGAGTTTTATGAATAAGTTTGGATGGTCTGCCACAAGATTGCAATGGCTCAAACTTCAAAAACAAATTCCCAGTATGCTTTAATGACTGTTCAGCTTAAGTCTTTTCATTTCCAGTAATTCATTCCCCTATCTATTATCAGTATTCCTTTCTGTTTTTCTTAAAAAGGGGAAAATCTTTATACTCTGCTATTGTAGAATCTTGTCAGGACTTTTGTAAAGCACCTTGCCTGCACATTCTTGGCATATATAAGCACTGATAGGAGGGGCTGGGAAAGAAACTGGCAAGCTCTGAGGTCTATACCCAGCTTTAGTAGTAAGTGCATTATGTGTTTGATCCATTGTGCAAGCAATGCGATAAACCAGGGACCTCCTGACTATGTTTATGTTTGTCTTTTTATGACTAATTGTGCATAAAGTAGTGTGGCTTTAAACATGGTTCAGTTTTCAGTTGTATCTCAGCAAATCGCCTAGCTTAGTTTCAGCTCAACTTCAAAGGGGGGTGCGCAATGCCCTTTGATGTGAGCATTTTTCAGTGTCCTTTGTCCTGCTGTGTTCTGCCAGGCTGGAGAACAATAAAACCCGGAGCCAGCGGAGTGATTCATCCCTACGTGGCAGAGCCAGTTGTGACGCAAGTCGTTGTAGTATCCAGCCTGTTGTTCTGTGCTCATTTATCAGAAATGTATAGACAAACCCAGGCAGGGAGTCGTACTGACCTTTCCTAAGCCACAGCTTTCACCAGCCGTCACAATAAATTAATATAATAGGTTTTGGATTTGTTCCTGGATTAATCTAAATTGGGAACAAAGACAGAGCTTGGCTGGAGAGGGGTGGGTGCAGGGGTGGGGGGTGGGGGGTGCGAAATCAAAGTTTCTTTAAACACACATTAAGATCAAGCCTGACCAGATGTGGACATCTTTCTCTGAGTTAGTTTGGGTCAGTGAACTGAAACAATTTTTTCCCACTCACTCTATTGATCATTTTAACATATACTTTAAACTCAGGGATCTTAGATCTGGCTATTATCTGAGATGACAGTTCAACAAATTTGGTCAAAGCAGCACCCTAACCCAATTGAAAGAGCTAATAAGAGTTCATTACTGAAGGAGACAAAAAGCTTTCATTTTCCTCTATTGTTTTCAATTAATTAAGTTCATTAACATCCCCAGTATATGATCTAGAACTGAGTTTTGATGGTGAGGATTCATCACCTTCCTTTCAGAAAATAGAAACCTCCTTCACCCAAATGTTTTACATCCTTTTTTTGTACTTTCCAATTTTATTAAAGTAGACTGTCACCAGAAGCAGCTTCTCAGAAAACAAGCCAGCATTCTGCAGGAAAAGCACATTAGGATTTTACTGGGAACTCCCACAGACTAGAGAGTAGAGGCAGCTCTCCATGTAATACAAAAGCATACAGCACATTGAGTATTAATTCATCAGCGCCCACCTCAACTGATGAATCATTACTCTTCCATGTTGAATACCAACTGGAGGAAGCACTGAGGGTGGCAAAGTGGGGGACCTCAATGTCCCTCACAAAGAGAGTGGCTCAATACCTATATAACTATCTAACACCATAACTAACTAGCTGGCTAAGTACTAAAGGACATAACTGCTAGATTGGGTCTTCAGCAGGTGGTGAGGGAACCAACAAGATGGAAAAATGTACTTGAGCTCACCGGTACCAGTCTATTTCAGACATATCTATCCATGACAGTATTAATGGGAGTGACCAACACACAGACGTTGTGGAGCTGAAGTCCTGTCTTTACAGCGAGGATGCATTTCATTGTGCTGTGTGGCTGTACAATCATGTTAAATGAGATGGAACAGACCTAGCAATGCAAAATGGACACCCTGAGGTACTGTGGGCAAATCAAAATATCAGAATTGTACTCAACCACAATCTGTAACCTCATGGCCCAGCATATCCCTCGCTCTACCATTACCACCAACCCAGGAATCAGTCCAGTTCAATGAATCATGCAGGCCTATGTACCAGGAGCAGGACTACTTGCACGTCACATAATGGAAGCAATGAGTGATAGACAGAGCTAAGACATCCCAGAACCAATGGATCAGATCTATTCCTGAAGTCCTGCCACATCCATTTGTAAATTGGGGTGGATAATTCAACAACCCACTAGAGGAGGAGGCACCACAAATATCCCCATCCTCAATGATGGAGGAGCCCAAAACATCAGGGGTAAAGGCAAGGCTGAGGTTTTTGCAACAAATCTTCAGCCAGAAGTGCCATCTCAACTTCCTTGTCTGGAGGATCCCAGTATCACATCAGGCAATGTGATCCACTCCATGGGATATCAAGAAAGGACAGAACCAATGGATGATGCTAAGACTTTGCTCCCTGACAGCATCCCAGCAATAGTATTGAAGATTTGTGCTCCACGGCTAGCTGTGCCTGCTTCAATACAGCTACAAAGCTGCATTGACTCGGCAAAGTGGAAAATTGCTCAGGTATGGCTTATGCACATGAAACAGGACAAATCCCACCTGCCCCATCAGTTTATTCTCAATATCAGCAAAGTAATGGAAGGGGGCAGCTATTAAGCAGCACTTACTCAGCAATAACCCGCTCACAGATGCTCAGTTTGGTTCAATCAGCAACACTGATTTCTTGATCTCATAAAGGCCTTGATCCAAACATGGACAAAAAAGTTGAAGATGAAAGAGTTGAGATGAAACTGACTGTTCTCAACATTAAGGCTGCATTTGACAAAGTGTCATCAAGAAGCCATAGCTAAACAGGAGTCAGAGGAAATCAAGAGGAAAACCTTCCACTGGTTGGAGTCATACCTAGCATAATGGAAGCTAGCTCTGATTGTTAGAGGGGCAATCAACTCTGCCCAGGTCATTGGTGTTATTATGCTCCTATGGTCGAAGGGTGTATAAAGAATCATGATGTGGGTTTGATAGCTTGAACACTGGGAACTCTTTATTGAAGGTGTGTATTCATTCACAGTCAGTCTAATACTGCCCAACAGGGTCCCACATGAGGAAGAGCTAATTGCCCAGGGGTCACCTGAGCCACACTCTTAAAGAGACTTTCCACATCTCAACACCCAACATACTATATACACATCTATCACAATTGGTGCAGGAGTTCCTCAGTGGAGTAAGCTAGGTCCAACTGTCTTCAGCTGTTTTACCACTGATTTCCCCTCCATCATAGGGTTAGAAGTGGGGATGTTTGCAATGGACTTCCTGAAAAAGAGGGATCTCTAGGAACAATCTGAGACTGGCACATGAAACTCCTGCTGACACTCCCCAATCCCACTGTGGTGTTTCAAGGTCCACAGTTGCTGAGGGCCTCCATCCTGAACTTCAAAGGCAGTCCCAGAATGAGCCCCAATTTCTGCATGCTATGATGTTCCAAAAATGTTTTCCATCAGAGTGTTTTCCCATTAGCATTGATGTGATGTGTTTGGAAGATTCCAGTCAGACCATCAGCTGCATCCCATTCATGGGATGCAAATCAGTTTAAATCCATCCTCCAGTGTGTTTTCAGATCCACCATGGCAGGCACCAATGGAAGATTCCATGGAAATTCATGCCGGCATAATAGATTTTTGGACTCCTGTCAAATTCTATTTGAACTACTGGTGGAGCTATGGAAGAATCCCACCCTAGGTTTTGCTTCAAATCAAAATATTAAACTTACGAAACAATGATGACCCGCACGAAACTGGTGTTAGAGTACTGTATGCACTATTGGTCTGTAGTTGATACTGAAGAGTATAACACAGGTTCACTAAATACCTACTACCTGGTGTGAGAAAATACAGATACAAGAATGAACAATGCAGATTATGGAATGGATCTGTCATATATTTTTAGAATATCAAAAGTTAAGGTTTATTTATTAGTAGTCTGACATCAACACTGAAATGAAGTTGCTGTGAAAATCCCCTAGTCATCACACTCCGGTGCCAGTTCAGGTACACTGAGAGAGAATTTTGCATGGGAGTTGGAAGGAAACCAGAATACCTGGAAGAAACCCACGTAGACAAGGGCAGAATGTACAGACTCCACACAAACAGTGATCCAAACTGGGAACCAAACCAGCGTCCCTGGAGTTGTGAGGCAGCAATGCTAATCACTAGATAGGATAGATAGAAGTTGATTTTCAATAATTAAATCTGGAATGGACTATGTCAACATGTGATCAGAATCACAGAATCTCTATAATGCAGAAGGAGACAGTTTAGTTCATCGAGAGCTCATTGGCATGCTGAAACAGCATTCTTGTAATTTAAAGTGTAATGGTATGTTTCAAGAGCAATTGTAACGTTTGACCCTATTTTAAGATTTTCATCTTTGTTTTCAAATCCCTCACCTTTACCTATCTCCCTAAAATTCTCCAGCCCCTTCAGCCTTTCTAATTCTCAGGTCTTGAGCATCCTCGATTTTAATCGCTATCATTAATGGCCATGCTTGGGCTCTAAGTTCTGGTATTCTTCCTATCAAATGACTGTGCCTCTCTATTTCACTTTTCTCCTTTAACAGATTCCAAAGTCCTATCTCTTTGTGGCAGTGCGGTTAGCACTGCTGCCTCACAGCACCAGAGACTGGATTCGATTCCCAGCTTGGGTCATTGTCTGTGCGGAGTCTGCATGTTCTCCCTGTATCTGCTTGGGTTTGCTCCAAGTCCCCGGTTTTCTCCCATAATCCAAAAGACATACTGGTTAGGTGCATTGGCCATACTAAATTCTCCCTCAGTGTACCTGAATAGGCATTAGAGTTTGGTAACTAAGGGATTTTCACAGTAATTTCTTTGTAATGTTAACATAAACCTACTTGTGACACTAATAAATTAACTTAAACTTTAACTTTTTTGACAATCTTCTGGACATTTGTTCTTTGTGATTTGAATCATAGAATCCCTACGGCACAGAAGATGTCATTGAGCCTGCACTGACAACAACTGCATTCAGATCCTATTGCCGTAACTCCCAGATATTTACCCTCTTAGTTCCCCTGACACTGAGGGGCAATTTAACATGGCCAAATAACCTAACCCATGCATCTTCGGAGAGTGGGAGAAAAGTGGAGCACAAACAGGAAATACGTGCAGACACGGAGAGAACACCCAAACTCCACATAGATAGTGACCCAAGCTGGGAATCGAACCTGGTCCCTAGTGCTGAGGCAGCAGTACAAACCACTACACTATCATTCAAATTTTACTTTAAAGCACTCCTGTTAAGCATCTTGGGACATTTTATTATGTTAAAGATGTATATGAATGCAAGATTTTGGTTAGTCATTAAGCATTTTGGGATTTTGAAGTTGTGAAATATGCTAAATAAATGCAGGTTTTTCCAAGAAGCTTTAGGAGTCTATAATCTTTATTTTGGACTTGTCATACAGCCTGATGGTGCTTGGGTGGGCAGAATCCTAAATGATGTAATAAAAACATTTCTAAAATATCTAATAAATGAAAGATTCTCTTCCAGTTTGTTGCCAGTTTGCTGATAAAGATGAAAAATTAAATATTTTTAAAGGATGCATCAAAGTTTCTGAGTAGTTTAGCTGCTTCGACAGTACAAAAATACTCACACCTGTAGGAATGTAAATGTTCACGAGGTAGCTGGCAGGTACAATGCTTTGTTAAATAAAATTCAAGGCTCATTCTTATATTGTAGAAATGTAAGTGCTATAAGTGAATTTTTGAAGTTCTGATTTCGAATCTTTCATTTTAAATCTGATTATAGGTCCATCATGGTTTTGCTTCAACCCAACACTGTGAAGTGATAGCACAAATATAAAAGTGTGAACTGATACTAGCATAAATCAGGGTGGACTTTTTGACTGTACACTTTGTTTCAGAGCTTTACTACCTGTTTGATACAATACACATTTAGAGTTATTGCAATTAACAAAGTTTCAGACTGCCACCCTTTAGAGAATTGTTACAGTGCAGAAGGAGGTCATTCACCCATCAAGTCTACACTGATCACAATCCCACCCAGGTCCCATCCCTACAACCCCATTCATTTACCCCCAGCTAGTCCTCCTGACACCAAGGGACAATTTAGCATGACCAAACAACCTAGCCTGCACATCTTTGGACTGTGGGAGGAAACTGGAGCACCTGGAGGAAACCCACACAGATATGGGGAGATTGTGCAAACTCCACACAGACAGTGACCTAAGCTGGAAATTGTACCCAGGTTCCTGGTACTGTGAGGCAGCAGTGCTAGCCACTGTGCCACACTTCAGACATAATAATGTGTGGAAGAATCTCCACATTGATTATGAATTGTATGAGTTTCCGGTAAGCCAAAAGCTTCTACTAGCTCTACCTATGACCTGACATTTCAGTAATCTTTGGCAATTAATATTATAAATGGTTCTGCGCATTGGCTTGTTTAACTTTGAATGTGGAAATGGCCTTTTATTGCTTTCAACACTTGTAACTCAACATAAACAGACAAAGCATTGATGCAGTAGCGTTCTGAAATGCTGCCAAACTTAATGATTTACTAATAATGTATTCCTGATCAATGAAAATTGTCAAAATCTTGACGTTATCAGGGAAGAGAAATTGCCCCAGTGTGATGAGGTGTGTTGGTAACTCTAGCAGCATAGTATAAACAAAATTGTGTCTTCTATTGCAGGTCATTTCCTTGGGAACAACACTGTGATTGATGTCTTAAGGCAAGCAGGATATGAAGTTGAACACACCCCTGCAGGACAACCATTTGAATTGTAAGTTTATTGTACAAATTTCTGCTGCTTTCAGACCACTTTCCAGTGTTTAAGCAGTGAAGGCTATTCCTTGGCATAGAAAATGGTTAGAAGCAAAATACCATAAGAATTAGGAATAAGAGTAGTCCATTCAGCCCATCAAGTCTGCACTGCCCTTCAGTAAGATCACAGTTGATCTGACTTTGGCCATAATTTAGTTTTCCTGCCTGTCCTTCATAGCCTTTGACTCCTTTGTTGATTAAAAATCTTTACAACACAGCCTTGACTATACTTGCCAGTAGATGATCCTTCCAAACTAACCACAGTGACTGCACAGCGTCAGAGAAACATACAAGATAGGAGCAGGAAGACCATTTGGCCTTTCCAGCCTGCTCCATATTCATCACAATCATAACTGATCATCTAATTCAATGGCCTAATCCTGCTTTCTCCCTTTAACCTTTGATCCCATTCACCCCATGTGTTATATCTCACTGCCTCTTGGGTACATTCAATGTTTTGGCATTGGAATTCCACAGGCTCACCACTCTTTGGGTGAAAAAATGTCTCCTCATCTCTGTCCTAAATGGTCTACTTTAATCCTCAGAGTGTGATCCCTGGTTCTATATTCCTCCACATCAGGAACATCCTTCCTCCATTTTCCCTATTTGGTCCCGTTAGAATTTTATAAGTCCTTATGAGATCCCCTCACATTCATCTGAAATCCAGTGAAAACAATCCTAACCTAGTCAATCTCTCCTCATATACCAGTCCCGCCATCCCTCGACATAAACAAGCTGCTTCTCAAACATCCCCTGAGTTCAGATGCATCTACATGAGTTCTAGCTCTTCTGACTCCAAAGACTAGGGAAGCTTTTTCTGCAACCTGTGTTGAGTGATACATCTTCATACGGTTTTCTGGCCGACTCTTGTGCTGTGAATCATTCTGTGCCAGTTTCTTAGTCATCCAAGTCTTCCTGGAGGCAAATATCTTATCAGATGCAAGGGAGTGGAAAACAAAGTATCGCAGTGGTGGGTCAAAAAGGTTCAGAGGGAGGCCTCTGCAGTAGTTCATAATTGAGTTACAGTTCTTTTTAGTCTCATTCTTCATTATCCTTGTAATCATTATCACTATAGTTCACAGGGAGATATTTGTGTCAGTGTTCTTCATGCTTCCCTTCATCATCATTACTTTCCTGCATCTTTCAGTGATCTGACACAAAACAAGATTTAACATAAAAAATGAATGACCATTATTTCACATTTCAGGGGGGAATCAAAGAATGGAATAGGGCATGACTCAGAGATCGAGAAAGGAATGGGAGTTTCTGTTTGTGTGGCGTTTTATGGGGGCAACTATGTTGCCGTTCACATGCTAACCTAACATGAGAATTATGCCTCCACCTTCACCATCTCCAAAATGCAGCATGTTTCCCCATGAGCTCAATGACCTGCTCCTGGTAGAATGCCAAGTGTTTCAGTTTGGTGGTACCCTCCCTAGAGAGCTGCCGGTCATGGGCAAATGCACCATTTCACCTGCAACGAGGCCAAGTACATTACTGAGGAGTGTGCACCACGTGCTGTAGAAATGTTTAGCCAGGAGACATGTATGTTATTGTTCTGTGTGAAGATGTTTTAGCATTCTGTTCGTTAATATTTGTAAAGAAAATGGGTGTCTTGCTGTAAGATCAAGGGCTAGAAACCTACTTAATTAATGCATTGTGTAAGGGTGAATATACAAATGTTATTTTTAGAGGAGTGGTTTCGTTTCCAGGGTCCCAAACCAAGAAAACTAACCCTTGACTGTTCAACTCAGGCCGGGGAGTTTTCTCTGGCACTATTCTGCAGTCCTGGAGAGCGAGAGATTTGGAAATCAGTGCAATTTCCACAAGCCTCTGTGAATGACATTTTCAGCAGATTTCTGGCACGCCGCATCCATTCTATTTCATCCAACAGGGCATGCAGGTCAAACGCAGTGTGACATTTTCTTCTCAGTCTCTGAGTCATGCCCTGCTCTGTTCTTTGTTTCCCTCTGGTACAACATTCTTCTAATGTGATGCAAACATAGCCATAAGACATCCTGTCAGGCGAGCTGACAGTTCACTGAGCTACGCATTTCTCTCTTTACCTGCTGATCCCTAGTCTGCAGCTGCTGCAAGCTTTAGCTGCAACTTCTTAAAGGTTTTTTAGTTAAGGTGCTCAGCGATAAGGATCAGTAATAACAAAGATTGACCTCCTCAGGAGGAAATGCAGAACCCTGGGCATGAGGAGCACATTGGAGAGGAGTAAGGGGCAGGAGGGCAGTGAAGACCATTCCCTCGGCATCTTGCATAGGGCTGAATAACAAACTGCTGGAAATGGAATAGAATCAACACCACACGAGACCACACCGACTCAGATAACAGTATCTAGGATTATGCCCCTGTGAGGAAGACCTGAGTCCTCTAAGTACATGTCCTGTCAGTAGCTGCTGAAGTCTCTGTGGTCTTGAAGTTCATCAGTCAGTATCAGCAGAGATGGTGGTATCTGACAAGTGCAGCATACCACTGCAGCTCATAGATCACTCATTAATTCAACTGGTCTGTCACTGCAACAAGAGCTTCCTGCATGTTGGCGCTTGCTA
The DNA here is from genome assembly GCA_024679065.1 of Sphyrna mokarran. Lineage (NCBI taxonomy): Eukaryota > Metazoa > Chordata > Chondrichthyes > Carcharhiniformes > Carcharhinidae > Sphyrna > Sphyrna mokarran. The sequence goes on from JAGIQG010000009.1 coordinate 40,601,752, forward strand.
TTCTGGCAGTCACCATGAAGTCTTCATTGTCTGACAGTCAGGGTGCTGCAGCTCTTCATGCCACTATCCAAATTCTACGGCCGCCCTGTAAAGAGGGATTAATTACCACTATACATGACTCTGAGATGGAGGCACAGCAACCAAATCCAGCTGTCTACAGTTTTAAAGTTTATTTATTAGTCACAAGTAGGGTTACATAAACACTGCAGTGATGTTACTGTAAAAATCCCCTAGTCGCTACACTCCAGCATCTGTTTGGGAACACTGAGGGAGAATTTAGCATGACCAGTGCACCTACTCAGCTCACAAGAACCAGTATCGAGTAGCCAGTCAGGCTTCTGAAGGTGCTGTTCCGGCGCTTAGGTTCATTGGGTAGCGTGCGGAGATATACGACTGAAAGCATCTCATGCACTGTGGTGGTCTGCTGCATTCTCCTTAACACAATCCCCCAGAAAGAAGGGAGTGAGATGCTAAATTGGCACAGGTGAAGGAGGAAACTGCAGAGCAGGGAGGTGGCAGAGGCACCCTGCTCAGGAATCTAAGCCCTCATGACTGCCAGGGAACAATTGATCCAGGTTTCTGGTAGTCGTCCTTGCCATTGGAAATGCTAATGGTGGCACCTCCAGAGGCTGTTTCACTGCCATCAATGCATGGGCAGCCTCTGTCACATAACCCTGCTGCATAGATGGTTCCTCAGTCTAAGGGGCTAAGAAGCCATTGATGCTGATGGGTCTGTGAGGAATGGCACCCTCGTCCCCTACAGTGATCGTCCCAATCCTTTGGTACTCTGGCTCACTGGAGGTGACCAGTAGTTGGGGCACAACTGGCATTTACCCTCTGCATGTTTGCACAATCAGTGCCACTGATCCAGTCCATGGTAGAGAGCATTGTGTGCATGTCAGTGAACTGCTCCAGCATCCACACGGAGTGCTGCTGGATATGACTGTCAATAAAGGCTGGCCACTCTCTCAATGAAGGAGTTTGTGTGGTCAAAGCCCTGAGCCACTGTGCTGCATTTAAGATGGACAAACTCCTCCATTCTCTGTCCATGACCCTGCAATGGAGTGCGCTCCATCCCCTTCATCTACAGAATTTACCTTTCTCCCTCCTCCAGATATTCCTATCCCCCTCTTTTCCATTTGATTGTGCAGGGCCACCCTGGAGAATTTGATAGTCATCTCCCCATGGCTGCACAGATGGTGAGCCATGGCACTCCCCATCCTGAACATATCCTTCCTGTGAATTTTGCAATATCTTCACCTGTGTGGGCGAGAAAGAGAGAGAGAGAAGACAGTGCTGCCTATCCGATCAATGTTTATCCTTCAATAAAGTGGCTACATGTTCCAACGTTGCAATGCTGCCAGATTCTCAACAGTGCTGGTGCTCTGCACATTTGCCCACTCCACAGATAAGGCATTAAATTCTCCAAACTGTGCACTTGACATGCTTCTTTTCACATGAGGAAGTGTCTCCTTGGTATAGCTGTGGCATTTGAATGGTATTTCAAGATGTTAGCGCCTGTTAGCCAATTCCAATTGGTACTTTACTGAAGGCCACTGGGGAAGAGAGGTTTTGCTCCTTGGTGCCCTACTCCTTAGCACAAAGTCGCACTTTTTCCTGCCCATTTAATTTGGCCTTTAGTTGACAAATCCAGTACGGCAAATCAGATCTCCCACCTGCCCCATCAAACCAAAGAAATGGCAGAATTGTGACAGTCTTGACCTTGCTGCTGATGCCTGATATTCTCATCTCCAGTTTGAAGTGGGACTTCTAGTGCACAGTTCATAGTATGCTAAGAGCACCACAAAAATATTTCAATGAAGTGGCATTCCATTATGATATGTGGTCAAGTCAAGTGGATCTCGGATATATAACACCTTCAGAGCAGTGGTCTTGTTGGTCTTGATCCAGGACTGCATTATCTTATTAACTCAAGGTTGCTTTTAATCCTTTATCTGCCAACTTTCTGACTTGCTTTCCTGCTGTCCTAAAGGTATTGACTTCTGTCAGATTTTGTTCCATGATTGCTCTTTATATTTGAGTGTTGGTCGGCTATCCAATAGCTAAGCTGGATCCTGTGTTCTTCCAATAGCTGCATGTGCACACTGAATAGCAATCAGTAATAAACTTGGAAAAGTAATAGGAGGCCACTGAGTTAAATTGTACTTTCTGCACTACCAGCCTGGTTCACAGCTAACTTAGCAGAGACTGGGATTGGGAACTGGCTTTTATGGTTCAACTAATATAGCTACCTTAGCCGGCAAGAGTGTATCACTCATATCTAAGTCTCATATGTCAGAATGAATATGTACTATATAAGATTTTAATACATCTTACTGCTTTTAAGAGATATAAAAATTAACTATGTTTGGATGTTTTGCCATTCCCACGTGTGCTTATCACTATGGCAATGCTATGGAGCTGGGACCTGTCATAGTCATCCCTTCATTCTTGAGGTTTGTTTGATTTAAGTGGTTGAGCTCTTGAAATGGCTCTTTGTGTTCTTGTGTTGTCTTTGTCTGGCTGAATTTGAAGGTTGTGCCCTGCTAGCAACTGAATCATGCTCTGACTTCTATCAAAGGGAAACATACTCTTGTCACTATGACTGCAGGGTAAAATCTCAGTTTGTATTGGAATCCAAACAGTCTCTTTCTAAATATCTCTAAGTGCAGGGAGGGAAACTGTTGTGCTTTGAATGGAGAGCAAACAACCATTTTTCCCCCCTTGGACTTGATTTGGGAACTGACAGATAATAGACAGCGACATGCAGATTTGAGAGCGCTTCCAATCGAAAATTCCTTTGATTTTCAGTCTCATTTATCATCCATGAATGGATGACGGTAACTGTAATGATTTACAGCTCCTGTACGATGTTATTAAGCAATGACGCAGTGAAGAGCTGTGGATCCAAGATGCTCCTGGTCTTAGCTCTGCGACAGAGCCTATCAGCCTACAGCATTGGTTCCCAATCTTTTATATGTCGTGGGCACATATATATACTATAAAATGTTTTTGAGGCACACCTCCTATTTTCTCTGTCTCCTTCCCTTACTGAGAATTTTGTTTTTAACTTCTCTCTGTTCTCTTGTCTGTTTTTTTTTAAACCTCCCTGCCTTTTTTTGCTTCTTCCTGGTTTTTGCAACCTTTACTGAGTTTTTGCTTTTTTATGTGGGTGCAAGGGACCTTTGTATTCAGTTCCAAGTCTAGCTGGTCATGTCATGGGCCTGACCAACATAAAAAAGTCTAAACCACGCACATGCAGCTCCTTCCCAGCCGGCACTTGCGTGAGAGGAGGCCCAAGCTTCTTCTAATCTTGGACGTGCCACAAAGCTGAAGACAAAGGTTAATTACAGAAATGTTGAATATTTTTTCGTGGCATCCTTCGGGGGGCTTTACAGCAAATCCGTGCACCTTGGCATACTGATTGGGAAACATTGTTTTACAGCCTAGTCCCATTATCACTAACTCTTATACTCTTAAGTCTTTCATTTTAAAAAACATTTCCTCTCCTTCCCATAGAACCTTCATTACAGCCAAGGGAAGAATTGAAATCTTAATAAGTTAATTGCCTGCCAGTAACTATGCTGGTCTGTATGATAGTGATGATTTAAAAATGTTTTAAGCACTTTCCCCCCTACCCAATCCCTCACAGAAGGATTAAATTAAAGTATAATACAGTTCTGCTAGTATTGTGCCAAAGTGGTCATGTTTTTGTGTAACTCCATAGCAACAGTTTGTTCAATCATGGGACCATCATAGTCATATCTTCTCCTGTACAAATTCAACATTCACACCAGTGTATTCTCTCACTGAAACTTTGATTAATTATTCACCTCCTTGATTCAGGGATATTGAAGGCAAATGACTCCTTCCATTGTAATCTTGACTAAGACTAGCAAGTGGTAACCAACTGCATTCCAATGATGACAATTGCACGGTTCCAAGAAACGTAATGCATAAAATGCTCTCCTCATGACCAATTTCATTCTTAACTAAATATTTGTCCAGCTCCTTTTTCAAGAGTTAATTAATATAGCATTAACTTTTTTTGACTAGCATATACATTTCATCTGCCTGCTACACTGCAGGCATTTTTTTTCAGCTTCTAATTCCTAGTCTTGTTTGAACATGCTATTTTTGTATTCTCACCTTCTCACACTGTACTTCATTTAACTTTCTTGCAGTTCCAATTTCTACCTTCTCAGCATTTCAAAATCTGTCATTATACCCCTTTCTTCAAAGAGAGCAAACTTACTTCCAACACCTCCTTATAACTCAAGAGTTTAAATCATACATCAATGTCCTTTTAAATACACCGTGCTCTAAATGTGGCCCTATCAATGAGTTATAGTAGTCTGTTTTGACTTATGGTTATAATACCCTTGAGATATATCTCGACTCAGTATTTTCTAAATATGCCAACAAAGTCAGATACCGGAAAGGAAGCTAGGCTTTGTGCCAGCCTTTTCTTTGTTTTCATGAGGATAAGAAAATTACAGATTCCTAAAGATAAAATCCTGCTTAAGATCAGCTTTTTCTTCTGATAAACATTTACTAATCTTAAGTGAGCTCAATTTTGCTTAAAAAAAAGCAGCAAATGACTGATAGAAAAGTTAAGGTTTGTTAACAAACGCCTAATCCATTGGGGACCAGGGAAATTTTTGTATAGTTTTGATCCCTTGGAGCACACTGTAAAGATCCAGTGCTGATTGCCCTGGAGTTGGCACTTGGACAAATACAAACTGGGAATAGTTCAAATATAAAGCAATTCCCTTTGGTTTTCAATTTCATTTTGTCTTTAGTTAAATAAGCTCTTTTGATACAAATAAAATAAGTACATCAGAAAGCAGTTTAAAGTAATTCTGAAACAAGCTTACATCAGACATCTATTGAATAACTGACTGTGCAGGAGGTTTGTGTTCCTTTCTGTTAATACCTGTCATCTCAATTATTCCTTCTTATGCCAAATATAGCTATCAATCATATTTTTGACAGTAGGAAAGGACACATGTTATCTAGTGTTCAAGACCTCTGTTCAGTTACTGAATGGAATGCCTCAAGTGCCTCTGTATTCACGAGTTGCAAGTTGAGAGAGGGGAATCATATGGTCGGATTTTGCAATCTGTAGCCAACACATTTTTTTCAGAGATTTTTTTATGGGCTTTTGCACTGGAGGTTACTATCATAGCTATCAAAGCATTGCAACACTCTCCACAGTGTATCTGGGACCTGTGTGAACAGAACAAGCATGTTATTACCTTCTTGGCTCTACTTTGATAATTGTAAGTGAGCAGTGCAGTGTTTGAGCAGTTGAATATTGAACGCAATGTCAAATCAGTTACAGAAAGCAAACTAGGGAGATGGAAAGAAAGGTGGAATTAAGGGATAGAACAAAAGAAACTAAAAGGAAAAGTACACAAAATATTATTTCCATTTTTCATTTTTTAAAATCTCCAACCGTAATTATAACCCAAAGAAATGAGACTTCACACTTGTAAAAGTTAAGTTTCAGCGCCAGGAAGTTTATTTGGCAGTAGTCAATAGTTACAACATTGTTAAAAGATCGTTTACCCTAGATTGGGCAAGCCCTGATATTTTTTTGATAAGTGTAGTGTTTTATATATCAAGTAAATAGAGCAGCTTTGATTTTTTTATTTTGCTGACCAGTCTCTCAATGAGAAACATTGTCATGCAAGTTTTCAAGAAGAGTATCTTGAATAGTAATATGCTGCTATATGCATTTCATCACGCATGAGCATTGCTAGAGATTGCTGGTTGATTGAGCACTGCTAGAAATTGCTGGCTAATTTCCACGTACATATCACTGTGTGTGTATTTTTGATAAATCTGTGTCCAAAACAAAATTCAGCAGCTCAATCCATTTATAATAATGGCTGAAAAATAACTGAGTGCGGGTGTGCGATTTTTTGGTATGCACTCCTCAAGTGTGTCCAGACAATAAAACAGAACTTCTTATCTCAAAATCCCACAGCCACGTATTTTGTGGAGCTGGGACATCAAATTAAAGTGTAGAAATGTATACAACAGTTGAAAAGGAAGGATCCCTGGGAGAAGAATCACATTAAGTAGATTTCTTTCAATACGTTTTGAAGAGAAAAAGAAATGTGAGGGCTGGAATTCTCTGGCCATTCAGGCCAGCAGGATTCTCTGGTCCCGCAGGCAGCACACCCCCGCCCACAGGTTTCCTGTTGACATGGGGTTACATCAAAGGGAATTCCCACTGACAGCGGTAGGACCAGAGAATCCCGCTGTTAGCAAACAATGTATTGTCTCCTGCCAGTGGGAAGCACATGGCTGGAAGGCTGGACAATTTCACCCAACATTTATACAGATATGGATATTCAATCCTTCTAGTTCAATCTACCAGAGGATGCTAAAATCACCCATCACAATATTGAGGTGGCTGCTAAAAGATTTTGGTGTATTTGCCTCTACTGTTCTCCAGAAAGACCCTTCTACATGTCTATCATTCTTTCATGATTGTCTTAAAATAATGGTTTGGATCAACCTCTGTTATTCATATTATTATTCTGTACACCTCTGTAAGATTCCCTCTCTTTCAGTTCCAATCTTCACTAGCCTAAAGTAAATTTAACTGAACAGTTTGAGTCATGAGGGGATAGAGGTTCAAGGTGAGGGGCACGAGGTTTAGGGGGAGATGTAAAAAAAACATTCACATCCTTTAAAAAGTACCTGGAACATTTCAGATTATGGGCCAAATGCTGGTAAATGAGATTAGGTGAGAGGTCAGGCATTTCACACATGTTGGTGCAGATTTGATGGGCCAAAGGGCCTCTGCTGCACTGTATGATTCTGTGATTAGTAGAGCTGCTGCTCATCTTCTATCCTCAATACATTTGTTGACCAGTGATAAAAATTCTGACCACCTTCCTGTACTGTTTGCAAATTAAACTTCCATTAACATTGTTGATTCAATCGATAAATGCAACAATATGTTTTATCAGTGAATGATTTTAGTTAGACGGTTAGAACACAAAATGTATTTTTGTTTAATCATGTGAACAGTGGATTCATAGTGATACATCATTGTACCTCGGTAGATAGATCACCTCTGGCACCAGAACATTTAGTTTGTCATTATATATCACACAGAGACATCATAAACATTCAAAGGAAAGCATTGTAGCCTTGGAACTGCAGATAAGCATATCATTTAGGCTTTAAGATTTGAAAGCTTCAGAAACCCAACACAAAAGGCTTTTCTTCAAGTGGTATTTTAAAACAAATATTGGAATGGTTTGAAATTACTGCATTCTGAAGAGATTTTGCTGACTGTACTCCTCGCTACACATACAGAGTAGCTGAGTTGCTTGCAGTTATCAGATAGACATTCTAGTTTTTAACTATAGTTTTTAAATGGTTTACTTTCACATTTATGGTAATCATCAGCAAGACGTTCTGATAGTTTGTTGACCCGACGTAGTGCAAGATTGAGCTATCTAAACCATTAAGGGTTTGATCTCTGTTTTACTTTAGTCAGTATCAGCTTTGTAGACAGCAGGGGGGGGGGGGACATTGGTGGTGTTTGGAGATGGTAAACTTTGAAGTCCAGGATGCCCCCTGCCAAGCTGCAGAATTTTCCCGTCCAGTCCACCGTGGGAATTGTAGCCGGCAGAGATGGACCATACTAACATTTATTGACTTCAGACAGGATCTCCTGATCTTGGGGTGAGGGTGGCAGAAAAATCCCGCCCTTAATTTCACAACACGCCTGTGTTCCTAGCAGATTTGGTCTGGAGATCAGTCTGATTGGCAGGCTGGTAGAAAGAAGCTATAAACCTAAGAGAGTCCGATCCCAGGTATTAAGGGAAATAATCCAATTCCTGATCTTTAGCCATATGGGGAAGTCAGGTGTTTGGGGAGGATGGTGGGGAGGTGAGTAAATGGTGACTGTAACCTTGGGAGAGGACTGATTTCCTCTCTTGGGGTGAAGGCTAAAACGGGCATGATCCCAGGGATATCTGGTGCATGATTTTACCACCTCGCTCACCGCAGCGAGCGGGGATACTAGCATTTGATGCTAATAATCTGATTTGCACCAGGCGCCAAATGGCTTATGTTCCCGGCCCCTCTTGAATGGCGTAAACCGCTTTGAAATAAAATGGCATACATAAATTAACATTTAAATATGCATAGCCCATTCGAAGCCCAGTGCGGCGAGAATCAGTACGGCTTTCACTAGCACAGACCTTGTGCAATGGTTGCACTGGGGTGGTTTAGAAGCCATTAAAGCCCCCTGAGTGGTCACGGGCATGGTCTGGCTGTGCCCATTAGACAGTGTTTACCAACCAAGCTGCCAGCCACCCTGCTGTACACCCTGCCACACACTCAGGTGTTGTCCACCAGATACCCTGGAGGCACCAGTTAGGCACCACCAGCATGCCAGGAGCAGTGCTATGGGAGTGTTGGTGGTCGTGCCTGGGTGGGGCTATGATAGAGGAGTAGGGGGCTATGCGAGGAGGTTAGTGGAAGTGTGTATTGTGATAATGTCAACATGCCCTGATGCCACGATATGGACAGCCATGTCGGGGTGGGGGAATAGACATGCTGCCAATGAGGGAGGTCCCAGTGTCCGTGACAGGGGAGGGGTGGTTTCCCAATGCACTGTGAGATCGGTGTGCCCTTGCAAAACAGTGCCCATGCCGTCAGCAGCCAGTTCACCAGTGTGTTTATGTCCCCACATCATCCATTCTGACACTTGGAAATTTAGGAAGAAGTTTCCGCCCCAGCTCTTTGACACTGGGGCCCTTTGTATGTCAAGATCCCTGATGGGCTGGGACTAAACACTCCTGTTCTTCCTGACTCATAAATAGTGCTGCAAAAACACTTAATTTCTCCCCAAGATGATCTTTGCTTCACTTCAACTGTCCAGTTTCCCAAGGCTAGGGAAACCTCACTAACCTCTGGTAAGCTGCTGAGTAGGCTAACTCAGGTTACTAGCTTCATGGAAATATCTGACTTACTAACTCACTTCCAGCAGTGAGTCGATTGGCCACTCCTTACTCACTTCCTTTCCTCTGGATCTTATCAGATTTGGGAGGACTCAATTCCAATACTGGTTGTACAACATTAAAAAGGGTTTTCCATTCCTAATATCAAAAAACTTCCATCCTGGTAGTACCAAATTCACGGATTCAAAACAAATCGTTAATAAATTGAAAAGAAATCATCGCTTTAATGTGAATTGGGCCACTTTATTTTCTTCTCTTAGAAAATGTTTATAACTTTAGAATGTTACAATGGGGAGTTTTACGATCAAGTTCAACCATTTCCTTTGATTTGTCACAAGCGAGCAGAGACATAACTAATAGTCACACAAGTGTACAGACAATATTAAAATGTGTTTGTAGTATGTACTAGTTTCACTTCTTGTTGTTCTGTGTGGGTTTGAAAGAAATTATTATGAAGGAATCTGGTATTTTAAGATGCTTAAGAATAATTATTGGAATAGTCCTGTTACATATGGATGAATATATACTTGGACACCCCTTCACCAATGAAAAATATACTTTTATCAGCATTGTTTACACTGAAAATTCAACTGAATATCAAAAAGGAAATCTACTATGTAGCAACATTCTTGCCCACACTCTTGGGAAACTCAGACCTGCAGAATGATTTATATCTAAGTATTAAATGTCATGCTTGAGAAATTGTAGTTGCAGTGCCAGAACTAAGCAAAGGAGGTTCCAAACCACAATTTAAAACTGTCTTTTGAAACTGCTATATGTATATAATTTACTTTGAAGCTTAACAGTACGCTTTATAAATGTATAATTAGTAAGGAAATGCTTTATGTATTGTGTGGGTGGTATAAGTGAATGACTGCTGCAAGGTTCAAAGATTCTCATGTCAATGTTATTTTGCCAATTTCTGGTAACTCTTAAGTACTTCTGGCAGCAAGACTATTTTAATTTCTGATATTTCAAAGAATAATTATCCCCCTCCTCCCCACAGCACCTATCCTGATGACACTTTGAATTATCATTTCTATTTTAAAAATAATAAGTTTTGCTCATTGATCCATAGTCTGTACTGTCCTAACTAATCTCAATGCATCATTGAAATTGACCACAACATCTCAGGCTGGGAGAGGAAAATTAGTCAAAGTCAGGGCTGAATTCCCTAGCCACCATATGGTTTGGGTACGTGAACACAGGGTGAAGGGAAGATAAGAGCAGGTTGTGATGCCAGTGCGGTGGACTAGTCTGCAGACATCTCGGCTCACACATAGGTCCTGAGTTTATCAGTACAGCCGCCTGAGGCTTGTAAGATTGTGCCCAAGACCAACAGGAAATGCCATTCTGTGAACCTCGCCCGCCCTGATTTTGGCGCGGTCATGCTGGTAAAATTAGGGCCGTAAGCTTAAGAGGGGGCTTGGCTTCTCTGAAACTTTATTCAACATTTCAGAGATTTTATATGATTCTCTGATGTGTTACTGATAACAATAAATATTTCCCAAAAAATACTTCTACCAATATTATGAATACCACTCGTATTTTATTATCCTAGTTTCTCATTAGAATTTGGGTGCTTTCCTGTTGTTCATGAATAAAGTATTGTAATGTTTGAAGTTAGTGTGATTTCTTACTTTTGGATTGGTTTGCCTCAATTTCTATAATTATGGTAGCAAACTTTTGTGACTTTAAAAGTAAAGATTATTTATTAGCACACACTTGCCCTGGAGATTTAAACATGTCTCATAAACACACTATCTCACACACACACACACACACACACACAAAGCTTAGATGCAGCTAAAGGAAAAGAAAATATGATTACTGTCTGGAATTATTTCAGTCTCTTTCATAGCAGGCCTGTAGATTCTTAGATGAATTGATGCTTTAGCTGGCATAGAGGTCTTGTAGAAGCAGACGATTTTCAGTGAACTGCAAGAATTCTTGCAATTGAATTGCCAGGAGGCCAGCTCTTAGGTAAACTTGAAGTTGGACCAATTTGGGGGGGAATGGGGTGTGGGGGCAATTTTTTCCACTTTTAAAACATAACTGATTATTACTTTCGCTACTTAGTTGTCTTAGAACCATATAATCCCTACACTGTGAAGAAGGCCATTCAGCCTATTAAGACTACACTGATTCTTTGAAAGAACATTTTACCCTAGACCCATTCCTCTGCCCAACCCCATAACTCTGTGCATTTACCATGGCTAATCCATCTAACTTATATGTCTTTGGACACAAAGGGGCACTTGCACATCTTTGGACTATAGGAGGAAAGCCACTCATAAATGGGGAAAACATGCAAACTGTACACAGAGGTACTCAAGGTTGGAATCAAACCCAGGTCCCTGGCGCTATGAAGCAGCAGTGCTAACCAGGCAATGACCATGAGATCCATTTCAGATTCAATTAACACATATTGAGTTTTGATGTCTCTGTTATGAAGCAGAAAGATGACTGGACTGATTTTTTTTATAGACATTTGCGTTGATGGTGCATCTTTCAAAATGAGCTGAATGAATTTTAAAAGTAGCAGTGATTGTATTTTAATTTCTGTTTTTGCTTGAGTTTCAGAACTACCTGGAACTGAATACTGCCATATAATGTAACATAGAACATAGAACATTACAGCACAGAATAGGCCCTTCGACCTTCGATGTTGCGCCGACCAATATAAAAAGCAATGCCCCTCCAAACTAAACCATTCCCTTCTCTTCCATATACTTATCAACTAACCTCTTAAACGCCACCAAACTTGGCGCATCTACAACCGCTGCAGGCAGGGCATTCCACTTCCGAACCACCCTTTGGGTAAAGAACCTACCTCTGATATCCGTCCTATAACTATCACCCCTTAATTTAAAGCTGTGTCCCCTCGTGCTAGCTTTCTCCATCCTAGGAAAAAAGGCTATCACTGTCCACCCTATCTAAACCTCTAATCATCTTATATGCTTCAATAAGATCCCCTCTTAGCCGCCGCCTTTCTAACGAAAAACAACCTCAAATCCTTCAATCTCTCTTCATAGGACCTGCCCTCCATACCAGGCAACATCCTGGTAAACCTCCTCTGTACCCTCTCCAATGCCTCCACATCTTTCTTATAATGTGGGGACCAGAACTGCACACAATACTCCAAGGGCGGCCGCACTAGAGTTTTGTACAGTTGCAACATGATGCTGCGGCTCCTAAATTCAATCCCCCTACCAATAAAAGCTAAGACTCCATATGCCTTCTTAACAACTTTATCGACTTGACTGCCTACTTTCAGGGATCTATGCACAAATACACCAAGATCCCTATGTTCATCAACACTATTAAGAATCCTACCATTAGCCCTATACTCTACACATTTATTATTCCTGCCAAAGTGCATTACCTCACACTTTCCACATTAAACTCCATTTGCCACCTCTCGGCCCAGCTCTGCAACTTGTCCAAGTCCCTCTGCAAACTATAACACCCCTCTTCACTATCTACCACTCCACCGACTTAGTGTCATCTGCAAATTTACTAATCCATCCTTCAATACCCTCATCCAGATCATTTATAAAAATTACAAACAGCAGGGGCCCCAAAACAGACCCATGAGGTACACCACTTGTCACCGAACTCCAAGATGAATATCTCCCATCAACCACCACCCTCTGTCTTCTATCTGCTAGCCAATTCCTAACCCAATTAGCTAAATCACCTCTATCCCATACATCTGCATTTTCTGCACAAGTCTTCCATGGGCCACCTTATCAAACGCCTTACTAAAGTCCATATATACCACATCAACCGCCTTACCCCCATCCACCTCCTTAGTCACTTTTCAAAAAACTCAATGAGGTTAGTAAGGCACGACCTACCCTTCACAAAACCATGCTGACTATCTCCAATCAATTCATTACTCTCTAAATAACTATAAATCCTATCCCTAATTATTCTGTCCAATACTTTGCCCACAACAGAAGTAAGACTCACTGGCCTATAATCCCCTGGAAGGTCTCTCTTCCCCTTCTTGAACAACGGGACCACATTCGCTATCCTCCAGTCCTCCGGAACCACACCCGTAACCAACGACGACCTGAAGATCGGAGCCAGAGGCTCTGCAATCTCCTCTCTTGCCTCCCAGAGAATCCTAGGTTAAATCCCGTCCGGCCCAGGGGACTTATCCAACTTCAAACCCTCGAGAATATCTAGCACATCCTCCCTATCTACTTCGATACCTTCCAGTTTGCTACCCTGTACCTCAGTGTTCTCCATAACTACATGTACATCACCCTGCGTGAATACCGAAGAGAAATATTTATTCAGTACCTCTCCAATATCCTCAGGCTCCACGCACAACTTCCCACTGCTGTCTATGACTGGCCCTAATCTTGCCCTAACCAATCTTCTCTTCTTAACATATCTAAAGAAAGCTTTAGGATTCTCCTTAATCCTATCAGCCAAAGTCTTCTCGTGTCCTCTCTTAGCTCTCCTCAATTCACTCTTTAGCTCCCTCCTGGCTAATCTATAGCTATCCATTGCACTAACCGAGCCTTCAAGCCTCATCCTGACATAAGCCTCCTTTTTCCTTTTACCCAGCAAATCAACTTTTTTTGTACACCAAGGTTCTCTTACTCGACCATTTCCTCCTTGCCTGACAGGGACATACTTATCAAGGACTCGCAGCAGCTGCTCCTTGAATAAGCTCCACATTCCAGATGTTCCCAGTCCCTGTAGGTTCCTAGTCCAATCTATGCACCCTAATTCTCTCCTGATGGCCTCATAATTACCCTTCCCCCAGCTATAACTACTGCCCCCAGCTTCATGCCTATACCTATCCATCACTAAGGTGAACGTAACCGAATTGTGGTCACTATCACCAAAATGTTCACTAACTTCCAAGCCTAACACCTGGTCTGGCTCATTGCCCAGCACCAAATCCAATGTAGCCTCACCTCTAGTTGGCCTATCTACATACTGAGTCAAAAAACCTTCCTGCACACTTTGTACGAAAACATACTATGTTTGTACGATGACATACTACAGTCATCTTAAACAGCTTTTGGTGTCCACACTTCTAAAATATAGCTTTAAAATTTTTAACATCTTTATGTCTATCCTGGCATGACAGTAGAAACCTCTGACTAGAGGATGCCTTGTGGTTTATCACAGATCTGAGATTTTCATGTTCGGTTTTAAGTCACTTCTGGCTTTTTGGACCATGCAGTTCTTAAAGATTAGAGGACTTGTATCCATATATCTGTTAATCCTCCTCTGAGATATGGAGCAGTAGCCTAGTGTTATTTCTCCCCTTGATGGTATCTTCCATTCGAAGAGGGGCTGAATTTGAGAATTGAATATGAGTTTCATGATTATATGCAGAGGTATTTTCTTTTCAATAAGTTGAAAATGGTTGGCACAATGTTGATCAAAATTGGCTTATTCTGACCCCAGGCAGTGTGACTTATCTCCTTCCATTATGTTAGCTCATTGGGTTATATGTGAAGCTACTTTGAGCCAACCAGAATAAGTACGAAGAACTGACTGTAGCTAAGAGATAAACTACAGACTGTAGGATCTACAAGACAGAAAAGTATTCTGATTGCTTTCAGCTTAATCAATGGCAATTATCCTGGACTTGGTTTCCATGGCCTTGTTTTATATTTCTCTGACTGGTTCTTGACTAAGTCAAGTGGAGAAATGTAACTTTGACTACCAACTCCATGTTCTTAGTTAGGACTGTGACATTGATTGATTTGTCTGAATCAAAAACCCTGACTCACTTTGCTCAGTAAGAAGTCTCACAACAGCAGGTTTAAGTCCAACCAATTTATTTGATAGTAATCCCACAAGCTTTCAGAAACGGTGTTCCTTTGTCAGGTGTGTGGAATGTTCTGATCAGAGAAGGGCATATAAAGGCACATACAGTTTATAGTTTTTGGTGTTGTGAGACTTCTTACTGTGTTTACTCCAGTCCGACACTGGCATCTCTGCATCATCACTTTGCTCAATCAGTGTACTCTGCAAGACTGGAGAAGTTTCACTATTTTTCAGGGTGGAATTTGGATGATGGGAAGTTTCTCCTGTGCTACCTTTGTCAGATTTCCTCTTTCAAGCAATTAATCTACATGACACTGACTGAATCTCTCCAATCTTCATTAGATATGCAAATATTTACAACAACTCCAAAACACATACTCCTCCTTATCACCTCGATGGTTTCAGACCAGCATGCCTGGGAAATTCAAAACTGAGCTTTGCTTTGATAACATATACATGAGCCCAGAAGGTGAGCTCCCTGCTATAAACTGTGGAATTACCCTCTAAGAGAACAGAAAATTATCTAGCCTGTGTCAGATTACTGATTGTCACTGAGTAAATGCTTCTGTAAAGATAAGCTTCACAATCTGTGCTCTTCTGTCTTCAGTTGCATTTAATATTGGTTTCAGTAAGGTATTAGTGTGTGTTTAGGTGCATTCTTATTCAGAAATATTTCAAACACATCTGATGTAAACTGTAGACCATTATCTGACACCAATACCTCTGGCTAACCAACAATTTCAAATCAATTTCTCAAAACTCCAATAGTTTTATGTTATTGAACATAAACTCAGCATTTATCCACTTGATATAACTATTGACCAAAACAATTAACATGCATTTATTCCCATAGTTTCTTGTTCGTATCTGACCATGTTTTTTCCTAATCTAGCCAGCTCTTTACTTACTGCTTCTAAATATGCATAAGGCACCGACCTAGCCTTGCAAAATGTCTACTGTACACTGGGTAAGATTTTCCTGGAAATCAGCAAATATCAATGTCGTGCAGGAAAATCGACAGCAATGGCAGCTTTCTCTGCCAGATTGTCCAGAACTTCAAAAAAAAAATTAAGGGGCAAAGCATTTGATGTATCACTGATGAGCCAGCATCTGATTTACCCAACCTGCTAGCAACTTAGCTAGCCAAGGATCGGGGTGCCATTTTCAAAGGCTGCACCAGTGCAGAGAGAGCTAAAGGAGTTGACCCTGGAACCCTGTCTGCAGCCCCCTGGTATTGCCACTGATGCTATTCCCGGAACTGTTTGGTCGTTAACAGGGTCAGGAGGCCCAAGCCTGACCCCCTTCACCCTAGAGAACTGTACTCATCTGAGCTCCCCTCAGTGATCTGCTTGCTTGGTGCAAGCCTTGGAGACCAATTGTGATTCATGCACTCATTTTACACTCAAACCAACATGGGTGGATTTTCTGATGGAGTAGGCACATCAGAATTCAGGCACAGGGCCCTGATAATTTATATGTTAATATATTCAAATCATTTTCCCAACATTGCACTCAGGATATGAACCCCATCATTGATGGGGGGGGGGGGGGGGGGGCAATTGTGACACATGTTTATGCACATGTAAAACACAACTTTGAAGTCTTCACGATATTTCCCGCTCCCGTCACTGAACGCACCCAATAGACGTGGGAGTGGAAAATCCCAACCATTGTCTTTTATCTTTGGTCTTGTGATGTCTAATTTTAATCATTCGGTCTTCCTTCATCAGAGACCATATTGTGGTCTGTTAGTACTTTCTCAATATCAGATGTACTGTTACTGACCTGTGAATCATGCCCATTTAACATTATTTTCTTTTGCCAATTCCTGCCCAGATTTTGTCCTCTCTTGCTTTATCATTGGCAAGTAATAAAATGCATCATTGTATTCCACTTCACACTAACTTCACCTAGCAATGGAATACTATTCCAGTTTCAGATAAGAGCATGTGACGTAGAGATCCTTAGTATTCACGGCTGTAGCTGTTTCAAAGATGTGGATCTCTGACTTTTATTTTTACTGTGAGCACTGGAATTATTCCTCAGACTTTTGCTTCTGTTTTTCTTGCTTTTTAGTTGAGGAGAACTCTTAATTTTCCTGCTCAATATCTGTCTTGATATCTATCACGTGCACATTTGAAGATTGCCAGACTCTTGAACTAGTTTTAGACCTACCATGACCTTGACCGGATGCATGGCTATGACTAGGACCTTTACCATGACCTGTACCATTACTATTTCCTCTATTTTTGCATGCTGTTAGAGCATGACCCAAGTTCCTGCAATTTTGACCGGAAATGGTGGCATTTAAATAGTCGGTGGCTACCATGGTAATGATAGCAGCTAAATTTCTGATCCTGAGACTGTGAACCTGGTTCCTGTGGTCTGGATCCTGTGATCTCCAGTGACCTCTCCTGCTAGCTCAGCAAAAGAATTCCCTGTAATTTGCACGTACTTCTTTCTGCCATTTCCATGGCTGCAGTGTCAGTTTATTGTCTTTGCTCAAAACCCTGGACTTGGGATTGGATTTTATTGTTCTTTTGGTCTTCTACAAACGTGCCTCTGAGGTTGATTTCTAAATTTGTGCCATACCGACAACGGCAAGAGTTTTCTTTTAAATTTGAGAACGTAATCTGCAATGGTCTCACTTAGCAACTTACTTAGCAACTCTCAGGAAAATTTAATCTTCGTTGTGTCATAGTAAAATTTCATTACTTTCGACATATAATGGGTACTGGTATCACAATGCAGGTTTGACATAATCTCAAAAGCATCTGGCCCCATCATGACGAGGAAAACATTTACTTTGTCTCAACTCCTATTTTATTATTTTCAGCCAAATGTTTAACCTCTATCTTCTGTCTTCCTCATTGGGATTGAATTCCTCCATTGTCCCCAAAATATGTCTTCGGTGCCAGTTTTTCAATCATGTATCTCGCTGATTCACTGCATATACATGGAGCATTATGCCAAATTGCACAGCCTTTCACTAAAATCAACTTTAGAATTTCCCAAAACTGTTCTTCCATCCTTAATTTCTGAAATGGTGTGCGAAGAAATGCTGTCCCAGCCATCGCTTCAGTTCTCTGTCCTGTATTGTACTGAGAAAAGATTAACATACAGATTCACAATCAGCAACTATTATTGAACTGCCTTTAGTTACACCTCCCCAGCCAAGAGGGCAAAAAAAAATTGTCAGCCATTACAATATATTACACTGACAACTAAAGTGAGTAACCTCATACTTCCCCACATGATATTAATCTGCCATTCAACATTCTGTTTGTGTCTCTTTTCAGCCTCTTTGTGTCTTCCTCACAGCTTGCATACCCATCAATTTTTGTATCCTTAGCAAATTTAGATACATTACCCTCTGCCTCTAACTCCAAGTTTTAATACAGATTTTAAATAGTTCAGACCCAGCACTGATCCTTGCGGCATACTAATAGTCCCAGCCTGCCCATTTATGCCTCCTCTCTGGTCCCTGTCTGTTAACCAATCCTCTAGCCATGCTAATATATCACCCTTGTGACTCTTGCCTTCAAACACCTTTTGAAAATGTGAGTATTCTATTAATAAGAGCAGGGGAATGGCAACATTGGGTGAGCAGGCCCTATGCCCATTTCCTACAGGGGAACAACATTTCATCTGTTGCACTTTATCTGGCAGAGTACTTATATCAGTTTGTACATTTCTACTCACACACTTTACACATTAATGCAAAGCTGTTTAATTGAGGAATTTTCTGCTAGATGTGTCTTTTAAAAATGACTGGTGCTGACCGGTTGAGGTAGTTCAGGGCTTATTTATTTTTTTCTGTTCACAAAGGTTTTATTGTGGCTGATTTACTTGACAATCATATCAAAACTTCTGAAGCTGTTTCATGGCTTTTGTGGCTTTAGTGACATTGAAACGCACAGTCTTACTGAGAGGCCGGCACTCCCCCACTGTCAGACTGTCCCCATTCTATACAGGGATCCAGGATGAGGTAGCCAATTGGATACAAAATTGGCTTTCAGCAATGGCCTCATTTGGCATCAGAGCAAAGTGAACAACCAGGAGATGGGACTCTCATTCGGCTTTGTTCTGGGTTAATAACTCCTAGGGGGTTAATAGGGACACAACAGCAATTTAAATGCATTTGAATGAATTTATATTGAATTAATGACACACAATTTTACCAGTGCTTTCTCCTTTACCACCACGTTTGCCCATCCACATTCAGCACGAAACAGACATGATCTGCAAAATTCTAATTCTGACACTCCACCTTCTAAAGAGGTACGGTCAGAGCTTCCAGCTGTTCCCTGACTCTGATGGTGGGATGGGAGGGTGGGGAGGTGTGGGGGTGCAGGTCAGATGGCTGTCTGATGGGGGGAACAGAGAGGTTGGTCAGATAGCTCTCTGGTGGGTGGAGGTTGGTCAGATGGCTCTCTGGTGGGTGGAGGTGGGTCAGATGGCTCTCTGGTGGGTGGAGGTGGGTCAGATGGCTCTCCGGGAGGCGGGGTGGGGGGGTGTCAGATGGCTCTCTGGCTGAAGGGCACAGGGGGAAGGGGGGGTCCGCTGTCACTTTGCCTGCAATCAATGTGGGGGAGGGGAGGGAATGGGAGTCCGCTGCCACTCTGCATGTGATCGGTGGGGAGAAAGAGGCAGGAGCTGCAATTGGCCTGGATAGCTGGGGTGTGAAGAGTAAGGGGGACAGTGATGTCATGGGGATGGGACAATGTCTGTGGGGGCTGTGGAGAGGCATTACTTGCCCTCGGAGCGACGTGACAGGGGAGCATCTTTCTACTTTTTTTACTGCACATGCGC
Source organism: Sphyrna mokarran (assembly GCA_024679065.1). Lineage (NCBI taxonomy): Eukaryota > Metazoa > Chordata > Chondrichthyes > Carcharhiniformes > Carcharhinidae > Sphyrna > Sphyrna mokarran. The sequence goes on from JAGIQG010000009.1 coordinate 40,621,359, forward strand.
AGTTCAGGGCTCCAATTGGAGCTGCAGCATTTTGGGCATGTTAAGCCCCACTTCTGAGCGTGATTCGGAATCACTGATATTTTTTCAGGCAGCGTGCATGTGGAGGTGCTGGAGAAAAGGTCCAAAAATCAAGTCTGAAACACTCCCAGTTTCAAGTTTGCTCAGCATTTAGAATCAAAATGGTAAAATCAGGCCCTATGACTCTAACTCCGAAGATAGGTGATAGATGAACAAACATTTTCTTACGTTGCTTCTCAAAGTGTTGTACTTCGTAATATAATGCAAGTAGTCTCCCTGAATAACAATGATCTGCTGCAGCTTCATCTTAGTCATAATACCTGTCAGGATCTCCCCCTCTAAATTTGAGTAATGGCCTCATTTGGCATCAGAGCAAAGTGAAATCAGACACCCAGGAGGTGGAATTTTCACTCGGCTTTGTTCTGGGTTAATAATTCCTGATTTTTGCTACAGAAGTTTAGAGTTGGTACGAAGCCAAATCCAGTTTGCATCAAGTGCTACATTTGTAGAGTAAGTATACATTTAAAGAATCTTCTGTGGCATTGTGCATAGTCAAAAATAAAATAATTTCCTTCATCTGCATTTCTGGATTATTTTTATATTCACCTGCTCTTTTTTCCCTCCAAGTGCCCTTTGCACTTTTCTGCAGAGAATGGAACCACAATGGGCCAAGAGCAGTGAACCTGGCTAGTGTCAGAGGTGAAGTAACAATTGCCTTGGGAGTTGGGTGAAATGTGATTCATAAATGCGATTGGTCATCATTTGATTTTAGAAATGTGATCTTATGACTTTAGTGGCATGTGGTTGGTGAGATTAACTACGAAGACTACAAACATAAAAACATGTCTGCATTAGGGCATCAGAGTTACCAGCTGAGGGGGTGGTATTCTTCCCACAGAGCATGGCAGGAAAGTTGTGTTAACTATCTAAGCTGATATTCTTGTTAAGTAGTTTGAAAATGAATGAGTTTTGCTTTGTAGCACAGGTCTACTTTTTAAAAAATGCTACCACACAATTCACCTGAATCGTCCAAAAATTTTACCTTGACCATTGAGATACAAATTATTTCCTGATATACATCAATAGTGTTTAAATCAGTAACCATTGCCGTATATTGAAAATAATTAATTGTGATACAAAACTGCAAAATTGATTCATTATGTTTTCTTTCTATTCCTCCTGAAAGGGTAATTGATACAATACAAACAGATATTGTCCTCAATATTACCCAAGTAATTTTTCTTGCATGAATAGGGAGGATGAAGAACAGCATACTGTGAAAACTATGATGGCTAAGTCCAGTCCTGTTCTCACTTAACATCCACTTTTGAACAAGTAGGTTTCCTCTGGGTGCTCCAGTTTCCTCCCACAGTCCAGAAGACATACTGATTAAATGCATTGGCCATGCTAAATTCTCCCTCAGTGCACCCAAACAGGCAGCGGAGTGTGGTGACTAGGTGATTTTCACAGTAACATCATTGCAGTATTAATGTGAGTCTACTTGTGACACTAACAAATAAACTTTAAACTTTTGACACTAAAGGAAGCGCACAGGATATTCTTTGTGTATCCAAGCCTTTTTTAAGCATCTGCAGTCTGTTCAAATAAAAAAATTGAACTGCAATAATGCACCAGAGGTGTGAGCTTACAAGAATGGGGCCTGGGGCAGAGGATTGTTTGTGGTTCTGTTGTGTTTGGTCTCCTCCCAGCGTCTCAAATTTTGGATATTTGTAACGGCCTGGTATTGGTTTACTGACCCTTTGGAAGTGAGTTTCTGTTAAAACGTGAAAACTCCTGATGCGTGCTGCCTCAGTGTGTTTATTGTGGATGTAAGCCCAGTAGTTTTATTACTTAGCCCTGTTGTGTCAGACAAAAGTGATGAGTGTTGGATCTGCTGACTGAATCCCAGCTGACTTCAGTTGAGCTGCATTAAAGTACTTTAAAGGAATCCATGTTTGACCCTATTTGGAATTAACTTTTCAATGCCTTTTGGGTACCCTCTTTTTTTAATATATTCACTTCAGTTTCCAAGTTCTAAGTACTCCCTGTTCTCTCTTGAAGATGCTGACTCATGCTAGGATATGCTTTCATTGTTGATTGTCTCCTGATACTTATCCCAGGGGAAATTTTTACTGAACCTATTAATTGTCATCTGGCCATTTTGTTCTGAGGATGGGGAATCAAAGCTAAGCCCCACCATGATGTCAGCCAGCACATGTGCACTTTTGAACAGAGTTCACAGAAGAGAAATTTTGGCTGACTTTGTTTCTTACTCCCTAGCCTAAAGGAGATGTGTTCAATTACAGCTTCTCTGCTGCCTGTCTAACTGTGATCAACTAACTTTGGATCTTCCTGCTGTGTATAGCTTACATTTTTTGGCAGTGCATTTGGGTGACATTGAAAGAGCTTAGCCTATTCTTTAAGATAAAAGCAATTGTTGTGCATATGGATAAGGTGTTCCCTCTGCCCAGAGTTGGAAAGTCACTTTCTCTGCCATCAAAGACTTGCGCATTGCAGGTTGTAAGTTGTACAAGTCACAAGGCCCCATTCCAAGTATACTTGTACTCTGCAGGAATAGGTCAGTTGCCTGGGCGCTGCCCTTCATACATGCAGTTTTATAGCAATACACATATGCCACAAAGAAGAGGGAACACTTGTTTGTAAGTGAATCACTTGATCAAATAACTTTAATCAGTGGAAGACTGCATCAGTTGTTCAGGATCCAAACTTTCACTTAGTGTGTGAGTTAGAAAGAGAAGGTTGTACACCCTACTGAGAAAGTTATTAATAGCAGAGGAGCTTGATGTTTCTATGTGCTTTCTGACTCTTGCTTTTCATCATCACCCTCAAGAAAGTGTGCTCAGCAGCATGGACATAATGAAAGAATATAAGCAAATGTTTGAAAAATTATTTTGTAGAGGGATAGGACTTGCCATTTTAGCCTTTTATCTGAGGTGATGGACGTCATAAGATTTGTGAAGAATTGCCACCATCCTAGTAATATATTTCTCATTTGCAGTCAGTGACAAATGGATTCAGTTCACAGCTGTCACCTGTACATTTATTGTTCAGCCCCAGGAGGAACACCCTCCTTGACTGCACCTCCTTGCAGTAGGGGCTCCAATTAATCAACATCAAAGCGAGTAGTGTTGCCTAAATATCTCCATGGCGGCATTGCAAGCAATTAAACAACTTCCTTTTTTTTGGTGAGCTCCATCATTGAACAAATACTTGATCACCAGATTTTGATTTTCCAGCCAAGTGTGCTGCTGACTGAACCCTCTGGTTAGCTCATTCAAAGTAACAGGTGGAGTTACAGCGCACAATTTGGCATGACCTGTTGGCTGCACTCCACTCAAATGTTTTTGGTGCTGCAAAGTCAGTGTGGGTTTGCTTTGTGAGGCTTGAGTTGAATTGTTAGAAGAGCTTTTTGTTTGAGCAGCAATATGCAATTTAATTGTGATAGTTCAGAACACAATCACACCTGATACCAGCTATTCAAAAACTCATTTTGGAAATTATAGGGCTGGATTTTACCTGCCTCCACTGGGCGTGTTTCCTGCCTTATGGAGGGGGCATGCAAAATGTGTCAGGATAGCTAACCCACCATCTTCCTGCCCACCCCTGATATGACCTCCAAGGATATGGGCCGCAAACTCATCAGTCCTCCACAACATATAAATAATAGCAAGTTAATTAGGATTGCTGGCAAGCTCATTGAGCAGATAATACGATGCCCATGCCATAATATAGCTGGCTTGGGAATGTAATAGGAAATGAACTAATCATTTTTTAATGGTTCTAGATTTAAAAGGGGGCAGTGGGTCTCATGCGGCGGGGGTGGGGAGTGTCATGTGTGCATTAGGGGCAAACCATAAGATTTCATAACAGCTTTCTTCCTCATCACCTGCCCTCCAAACCCCAGTCCCATACCCTTCTTCCCTCGTCACTTGTCTCTTGGATCCTTCTCTAACCTAATAGCCTGGAACATATCTGCATCCAGCTTCTATCCATCTTTTGTTCACTGATAGAGCTGCCAACTAATCCAGCGCCTATCTTGCTTACTCTGCTCCATGCGTGCTATGGATGTGGACTTCTTTCTGGCGTGTTATCAGCCTATAAAGAATCCATATCCCAAATTCGGATTCGAGTGAAAGTTCATCTTTGATTTCAACCCAGTCAGCTCATTGTTGCTAGAGTTCTCATCTTCCAAAACTGTTCCCATCCTCTCTCCATCCAGTATGACATTAGACCCACAGTACTTTGCTCCAGGGTAATAATTATTAACTATTCTTATGCAAGTTTGGATATTGATTTTAAGCTATTTGTCTGGGTCAACATAGAAAAGCTCACCTAATCCTATCTACACATAAGTACACCATGCTGGATTTTCTAGCCATTCCCATTACTGGTATCTTCCATTCCTGTTGATGATAACTTCTCACCGTGAGTTTACTAACAGTGGAGTGTGTGAACAACGGGAAACTCCACTGACAACATTGGGACCTCAAAACACACCAAAGGTTGGAAAATCCCACCTACTGTAAATGTATTGGTTTCCCAAAACATTGACCACAAAGACTTGTGACAAACATTAGTTTCTTTGCTAGCTGAGCTGCTTCTTCATTCTTGTACTTGGCGCTCCTGGGGGGATCTCCCACTCATCCGAAAACACCTGATCCCTTTTGTAGATTCATCATCATGTCCACACGTGAACATTCACTCTGCACATCGAACGCAAACCACAAGTCAACAACTATGGGTCAGATTTTTAAATTTATTATCGACAACTGATCACATCTAAGATTCTGCTTACCACTCACTATTAGAACACATGGTGCCTTTATCTAATGAGCTCATCAAAATAGTTTAATAGCATTACCATTATCTCAAGTGCTTGTTTCTGTCAGGGAATATTAATTGTCACTTCTTCTACATGACTTGAATGTTGATGATCCCATCCAGAAACTGAGATCAGTGTGAGTGAGGGGGCTAACCATGCTAACATCTCATTTTGGCCCTCGGCTTGTAGTTCTTTTCATCAAACAATTTCATTATAATTTCAATACTTTATTTAGAAGATGCTCTATATATTTCTAAGGAGGTCTTCCCAAATATTTTTGAAATAAAAATCCAAAAGATTTTGATTTGCAGATACAAAAACTAATCTTCAAACCTGACTTTGATCAAGGGTGGCAATTGGACAGGGATGGGGACTAAGGCAAGTGATAATCTTCCTTTGTCGTCAGCAACACTAGACAATTTAATGCCCTGACCACATCTGCCTGACTTAGTCAACTGTTCACATGAGGCAGCTGGGTGGTGGATGTGAGTGCAGATGCAGGAAACCATCAGCGGAAACTAAAGGAGCCATCTGCAGCATGAATGCTAATCACAGGGAGGAGGTTTCAAGGAGAATCCTGGGTGGGAGGAAGTCTGATTTGGGGAGCTGTAAACTTTTCCAATGCAATTCATTGGAAAAGTCTCATCCCTTTGGTGTTTACGCTGACCCCACCGTTCTGCTTTGTGCTCATTTAGGCTGACATGAGAGCCACAGTGCTCAGATCACAGCTAAAATGGTAGTATGAACCCAATGATAACACCGGAGGCTAATCTGTGCATCTAAACAAAGACCCTCTGATATCTTTACTGCATTCTCGTGGAACGGTTAAAATTGAAGACTATAAGAATGAGCAAGATGTTGGAGGGGATAGGGATGGCAAACCTCCGACCCAATTTTATATTCCACTCATCCAGTTTCAGTTGGTGGGCAGAGTTAAGATTGTATTCCCCCACTCTCACAGTGCCCCCACCCCCACACTTCAAAATTCAGGTAAATTGTCTCAAAACATGAGGCATTAAATTACATTCTTGGAAGTTGTTTAATCTCTATTCAGTCTGTCATCATGTATAAAAATTGAAGGTTAGCATGTTGATATTTTGTGAGAATTTCAACCTGCTTCTTGGCTTAGTTCTTCTGCAATTCTCTCTTCTGTCATTTTAAAAAGTGTATTTCGGCATTGTTGCCATTTTCCACTTCCTTCAGCAAATTGCTAGCTTTTGCCCTTTTTTGAGTAATTTATTTCTTTGATTTCTTCCCAGAAAATAATATTATAATGATGCAATAATACATGCATGCAATTGCACATCAGGGGATTTGTTCACAGCTTTACAAAGCATTCCACATTCCAGAACTCCAGCCTTTTAAGGTTGTAAAATTGACAACGCTTACAATATTGTATTTACCATTATCCTTTCCTTTTTCAGTTCTTCCCAGAAAATAACATTTTAATGATGCAATTGACACAATTGCACATCATGGGGCTAACAAAGCATTCCACATTTCAGAGCTCCAACCTTTTAAGGTTGTAAGTTAACCAACGCTCACAACATTGTATTTACCATTATCCTTTCCCTCCTCTGCGTGAGAATGATCCATGTTGGAAAACTATTTCAGTGGAGTTTCTGGTACCACACCCATGTAGCCATTCATCCTATTTGAACTTGGGCAGTCAATATCTGTATCCGGTGAAGCACATTGTAGCTGAATCTGTTCTTGTCTTCACCTGATTCCAATGATTGATATTCCTACATTCAGTCAAAAGTGAGAGCTTAAACAAAGACATTAAAGCCAAGTACAGTCCTCCTACAATACCATCAGCTAACGCGGCATGGATCTGGAACAAACCTCCAGTTGAGTCATTGGGGAGCCTAACAGAAGATTAATTGCTTTTCAAAATTTTTTTTAAAGTAGAGCCATAAAAGTTTACAGGACAAATGGAGGTCATTCAGTCCACTTTATCTGGCCAGGTCTTTTTCTCAAGCAATCCAACAATAATCCCGCAGCTTCATTCCATTCCAAAACCTTGCATCTTCCTTTCCTTCAGAAATATATCTAATTTTCCTTTAAACAACATATGAAGAGTTTTTTCCAAACATTTATCTTCACTCCCTTCATAATTTTAAATCCAATACCTCGTTACCAACTCCCCAATCGAAGGAAATAATCTTTCCCTATTCATTCCATCAAAGCACTTCATAATTTACAAAATAAGATTTGTATTAAATCTGCTTTTAATCTCCTGTGTGCAGTGGAAATAATGTCAACATCACTAGTCTCTTCTGCCAGCTATATTTTCTTATCGTGTGGAAGAATATATCATAATATAAGAAGGCATTAGAAAAGTTGCATTCTGGCCTTTAACACAGACAAATGTGAGACAATGCACATAAATAAGAAAATAGAAACATTACCTATATGTCAAAAAATAAGATAATAAATGGGGCAGAACAACAAAAGAATGTAAGGATACACCTGAATAAATCATTAAAACCAGCATTACAAGTTAGTGAAGTATTTAAAATTGTTAACTGAAGTACTAGGATTTATTTATTTGACTTTCTGTTAAATATGTGCTCCGTTCCTTTCTACCTAAAATGTACTGTTTCACACTTGAGCATGTAAAATCAAATTTTCCATTTGTCTGATCACTCTTCTTATCTCATTGTTTGCCAAATCTCCCAGAAAACAGGTGAACTGTGCCCCTTGTATATACATTAAAATTGTTGAGGTGCTAGGAGATTCTGTCCATTCCACTGTCTGTGGTGGACAGAGGCTCTGGCAGGACCTGGTCCTGCTGATAGCGCTCACTGGCCGTGGATTTCTGAGACAGTGGGAGGCAGTTAATGGGAATCAAAGAACAAAGAAAATGACAGCACAGGAACAGGCCCTTCGTCCTCCCAAGCCTGTACTGACCATGCTGCTCGACTGAACTAAAACCCCCGTTCCCTCCGGGGACCATATCCTTCCATTCCCATCCTATTCATGCATTTGTCAAGACTCACCTTAAAAGCCTCTGTCGTATCCACAACCTCCCCCTGCAGTGAGTTCCAGGCACTCACCACTCTCTGTGTAAAAAAACTTGCCTCATACATCTCCTTTAAACCTTGCCCCTCGCACCTTAAACATATGTCCCTTAGTAATTGACTCTTCCACTCTGGGAAAAAGCTTCTGATTGTCCATTCTGTCCATGCCCCTCATAATCTTGTAAACTTCTATCAAGTCACCCCTCAACCTCCGTCGTTCCAGTGAGAACAAACCAAGTTTCTCCAACCTCTTCTCATAGCTAATGGCCTCCATACCAGGCAACATCCTGGTAATATTTTACTGTACCCTCTTGAAAGCCTCCACATCCTTCTGGTAGTGACCAGAATTAAACACTAAAGTCCAAGTGCAGCCTGACTAAGATTCTATAAAGCTGCAACATGACTTGCCAGTTTTTAAACTCAGTATCCTGGCTGATGCCACTCTTCAGTTCTCTTCCGATGTTATCCTCTATCTTCTACCCTCTGTTTTCTTTGACCGAGTAAGAAGTCTGACAACACCAGTTTTAAATCCAACCGATTTATTTGATAGCAAACTCGCAAGCTTTCGACTTTATGTCCTTCGTCAGGTGAATGAGGTGTTCTGATCTCCAATAGCACACATATCAGCACAGACAGTTTACAGATTACTGATTAGAATGTGAACCTTTACACCTAACCTGCTATTCAAGTCTTAAAGTGACTAACAATGTGAGTGGAAGGAACACTGAGCACAGGTTAAAGAGATGTGTATTGTCTCCAGACAGCACAGTAAGTGAGATTTTTTGCTAACCCAGGCAAGTCATGGGGGTTACAGAAAGTCAAAAGCTTGCCAGTTTACTATCAAATAAATCAGTTGGATTTAAAACTGGTGTTGTCAGACTTCTTACTGTGTTTACTCCAGTCCAACGCCGGCATCTCTACATCATGACTTCTTTGACCGAGCCAGTTTTGTATCCACCTTGCCAGCTGATCTCTGATTCCATGAGACTTCACCTTTGGCACCAGCCTGCTATGAGGACTTTGTCAGAGGCCTTATTGAAGTCTGTGTGGACATCCACTGCCTCACCCTCGTCAATTATCTTGTCACTTCCTCGAAAAACTCGATCAACTTAGTGAGAGACAACCTCTCCTTCACAAAACCATGTCGCCTCTTGCTGATACGTCCACTTATTTCTAAGGTACAGGTAAATCCTGTCTTGAAGAATCCTCTCCAAAAATTTCCCGACCACTGACGTAAGACTCATCGGCCTGTAATTACCTGGATTATTTTTGCCAACCTTCTTAAACAAACCCATTGACAGTGGCAGAACCGGAAGATCATGCCCCTGCAAGAGGTGTACCACTGCAAGAAAAACACTGCAAAGAGGCCATAACATCTTGCCCTCAGTTTAAATCAGTCCACCAAAATAAAGTGATTTCAAGCTCCGATGGAGCCTTAAGCAGGGGTTAAGACTATGGGATAACACGGACAGTGGCAGCATGATTACAAAATTGGCTGAGTGACAGGCAACAAAGCCATGTTGTATTGTTGTTTGAACTGAAGGAAAGTTCTTCTGGAGTCAGCTCTAGCACCACTGCCTTTCTTGATTGGATGCACAGGAAACAATTTCAAAATTTTCTATGACACAAACAAATTGAATTATGAGGAGGGTAGTGATAGATTCAAGAGGACATTGAAATTTTAGTGGTAGGTGAAATTTAATGGAGACAAGTGTGATGTGATACGTTTTGAGTAGGATGAACAAGGAGAGACAATATAAAGAGTATGGTTTTAAGAGAGACAGGGATATCTAGGAACCTGTGTGCATAAGTTATTGAAGTGACAAGGCAGTTGAGACTGAGGTTAAAATGCATATTGGATTCTGTGTTTTATAATTACTATTCAGAATACAAAAGCAAGGAAGTTATGATGAACTTTTATAGAATATTGATTCAACCTCAGCTGGTGTTCCCAATTCAGGGCACCACATTTGATGAAGGATGAAAGGATGCAAAATAGAATTGTGAAAATGGTTTTGGGGGTTTTGCTGGGCCAAAACTGTGATAAATTTTCAGGGAATATTTGTCTGGAGTTCTGCATAGCAATGTTCCATTGAGACAGGGAAGTTATGGTAGGTTACAGGAATCGTGACGTACAAAGGCTGTAATGAATCTAGTCAAGAAGAAAAGAAAAGCTTACAAAAGGTTCAGAGAGCTAGGCAATGTTAGAAATCTGGAAGAGTATACGGCTAATAGGGAGAATCTTAAGAAGGAAATTAGGAGAGCCAGAAGGGGTCATGAAAAGGCCTTGGCAGGCAGGATTAAGGAAAACCTCAAGGTATTCTACAAGTATGTGAAGGGCAAGAGGATAAGACGTGAAAAAACAGGACCTATCAAGTGTGATGGTGGGAAAATTTGTATGGAACCGGAAGAAATAGCAGAGTGCTTAATGAATACTTTAGTATTCACTGTGGAAAAGGATCTTGGTGGTTGTAGTGCAGACTTGCAGCGGACTGAAAAGCTTGAGCATGTAGATATAAAGAAAGAGAATGTGTTGGAGCTTTTGAAAAGCATTAAGTTAGATAAGTTACTGGGACCGGATGGGATGTACCCCAGGCTACTGTGGGAGGTGAGGGAGGAGATGGCTGAGCCTCTGGCGATGATCTTTGCATCATCAGTGGAGATGTGAGAGGTTCTGGAGGATTGCGAAGGTTGTCCCTTTATTCAAGAAAGGGAGTAGAGATAACCCTGGAAATTTTAGACTGGGGGCTAACCTCAGTAATTGGTAAGTTGATGGAGAAGGATCCTGAGAGGCAGGATTTATGAACATTAGGAACATTAGGAAAGGTATAATATGATTAAGAATAGTCAGCATGGCTTTGTTAAAGGCAGATCATACCTTACGAGCCTGATTGAATTTGTTGAGACGCTACTAAACACATTGATGAAGGAAGAGCAATATATATGAACTTCATCAAGGCATTTGATAAGGTGTCCCATGCAAGGCTTATTGAGAAAGTGAGGGGTCATGGAATCCTAGAGGACATTGCTTTTGCATACAGAAGGCAAAGAGTGGTTATAGATGGGTCACATTCTGCATGGAGGTCAGTTACCAGTGAAGTGCCCCAGGGATCTGTTCTGGGATCCTTACTCTTTGTGATTTTTATAAATGACCTGGATGAAGAAATGGAGAGATGGGTTGGTAAGTTTGCTGATGACACAAAGATTGGAGGTGTTGTGGATAATGTGATGGGATGTCAGAAGTTGCAGTGAGACATTGATAGGATGCAAGACTGGGCGAAGAAATGACAGGTGGAGTATAAGTGTAAAGTGGTTCATTTTGACAGAATATAATGTTAATGGTAGGACTCTTTGCAGTGTGGAAGTTCAGAAGGATCTTGGGGTTGAGTTCATAGGACAGTCAAAGCAGCTGCATAGGTTGAAGCTGTGGTTAAGAAGGTGTATGGTGTACTGGTCTTCATTAATCGAGGAACTGAGTTTACGAGTTGAGAGATAATGTTGCAGCTATATAGGACCCTGGTCAGACCTAACTTGGAGTACTGTGCTGAGTTCTGGTCGCCTCATTACAGGATGTGGAAGCCATAGAAAGGAGGTTTATAAGGAGGAGATTTATAAGGATGTTGCCTGGAATGGGGAGCATGCTTTATGAAGATAGACTGAGTGAGCTCGGCCTTTCCTCCTTGGAGAGACGAAGGATGAGGGGTCACCTGATAGAGGTGTATAAGATGTTGAGAGGTATTGATCAAGTGGATAGTCAGAGGCTGAAATGGTTGCCACAAAAGGACACAGGTTTAAGGTGCTAGGGAGTAGGTACAGAGATGTCAGGGATAAGTTTTTCACTCAGAGAATGGTTTGTGCGTGGAATGGACTGCCGACAATGGTGGTGGAAGCGGATTCAATAGAGTCTTTTAAAAGACTTTTACGTAAGTACATGGAACTTAGTAAAACAGAGGGTTATGGGTAAGCCTAGTGTTCCCTAAGGTAGGAACATGTTCTGCACAACTTTGTGGGCCTAAGGGCTTGTATTGTGCTGTAGTTTTTCTATGTTGCTAAAACTCTGGTAGTACTGTCACCGCACAATGTAGCAGTTCAAGAAAGAGACTCACCCGCTGGAATTTTACTGCTCACCAGCCACGGAATCGAATAGGACAACGGAATTGTCCGTTGACCTCAGATGGGAATTTCCAGTCTTGTTCGAGCGAGGGTGGAATTCCCCCCACCATCTCTTTCGCAAAGGAAAATAAGGGAAGTTTAATAAATGCTGGCCTTGCTAGTGAGGCCCACCTCCTGTGAATGAATAGATTAAAAACAACACAGAAAGATTGGGTCCTTGACATGATGTTCTACAAGGTTTTTCTTTGTAGCATGTTGAAGGGAACAAAAATAAATTTCCTGCAATTGACAGATTATCTATAATTCCTGGTAAATCAAATCATTAAGGCAGAAAAGACTAACAAGCAAGAGCACTGAGGTTGGGTCATTCCAATTCAGACTAAAAGCACTCTGATTGAAGTTAGCAATGTGAAGGATTGTAGTATGAAGAGTTCCAATTAGGTTTGCAATTACATTGATGGGAATTGGGATCAGAGTCAAAGCTGACAGGTCCAACCTGTCTGAACAAAATGTTAAACCCAAAGTCTCTTCTGTTGTTTCCTAGTACAACTAATGACAAACTGAATCTAAATGTTGGACAATATTTTCTCAAGAAACATTTCCACTCAAGAACCCAGCATAAATTTGGTTTAATTGAGATATCATTATTGCGAAAATTAAAATAAAGGGTGCAATCTTACCAATAAAAGTGGCAGTGTTGATTGCAGCGAGAAAAAAGATGGTGTTTTCTCTCCAGGGTTTCCTCTCCAGAGCAATACCTTAGTTTTATTTTTGAATCTTACCACATTCTGCCACATAAAAGCAGGTAGGCATGTTTCATGTAGGGGGTGGGTTCCCAATACACCAGTAAAGCCCGGCTGAACTAAGATCAGGGAGCCATTTTTAAAGGATGCTCCAATCAGAGCAAACAATGACCACCCCGCAGGCTAAACTGCCACCGACATCCTCAGCTTCATGTCTATACCCGCCAAATTATAGGACCCCCACTGGGATCTGCCCCACCACAGGCTGGCATCGCCAGGTTGCCATGGTGCCAACCTGTGCCAAGGAGCACTGCTAAGGCACTTCTTGGTCACATCCCTCTACCCTGGGGGGCTACACTCAGCTTTATGCTCCCAGGAGATCACCGCAACAGATTCATACCTGCAAGAATTTGTTGTAAACCGGTTGGCGCGATTTGAACATATAGCGGGTGGTCAATAACTGATGGGGCGGGGTGTGTTTAATTATATGTAACTGAATTAAAATGTATTTAAATCAGGTTTATTCACATTAAGGTTGACTTCTAAGGGTTTCCATGTTCCCTGCCAAGGCAATAAGCAAATAGAAACTCCAGGGTAAGAGTTAATGAATATGAGTGATGACATTGGATTGTTTTTTACTATGAAGTCCCTGTACAAAGTCAAAAGGATCTGTTGCATACTTACATTTTACAGCTGGGTCCTCAAGTCATTAAATCCAACTTTGTTGACGTTTAGGGATTCCACAAAAATGTATTCTATAAAGCATATACAGCCATAAATGAGAGGGGAGTTGCTTAAATATTTAATTCAGGGGTAAACTGAGACTACTTAGCCTGCAGACATTCTGAACTTTTCCATGACCGTCACTAGTTGGTTGATTGCCCCAGAGGTACGTTGAAAGAAAAGATCATTTTTATCTACTTGTCCTGAATGCTCTGCTACAGGATAATGAAACTATCCCAAGGAACTGCTCAAGTGTGAACATTAATCATGGCTGGGAATCGAGTTTGATTTCTTTAGACTGGGATTCCAATATTTGAATGTTATCACGGACAACATCTCAATTCAATGACTTGTGCTTTATCAAGTATTCTGAGAAATAATCCACAAAAGGTCGCTCCATTTTGGTAACAAGAACCAGACAGCTTTTTCAAGCATATTCTGTCATTCTGATATATTTTAACTCACTCCACAGGTCTCTGGTCTAGCGCAGGGAAACATAGTGCTTTTGAACAAAAGAAAGTATGCTTGGATTGAAACTAAGTGTAATAAGTTCAGATCTTGCCACGAAGGCGAAGGTCACCAGCCTACTAATTTGCAGTGGCAGCAGACAGGCTTGTTATCTCCAAAGCCAGTAGGCTCTGCAAGGATGTTCTTAAGTATCTTCCAAAGATTTTCAGTAATCATGCCTGCCTGTGTAAATAACTGTGGGTCTTCAGCCACAATCAGATAAGTAGTGCAACATAAATCTTCTTGTTCTCAGATTCTTTTAAGCTGATTTACAATTTATTTTCTTGGGATGACGACTTTGAGAAACATGTAAAGCAAGTATAAATTAAGTATTTCTTATGAATGTGTTTTCAAAAATGTTCAACTTATTAAATTTTGAAAGAAAATACTTCACACACATTTTAGAAGTAATATGCTTCTTCAGATGTGGGATTTCTCTCAACTAATCAGTTATACTTTTTTAACACTACACTGCTAAATTCAAATTGAACATATTGACTGTAAAGAAAATGTGATTATTATGCAGCTCATAGTTCAAAAAAACCTGCTCTTTGTAAAGACTTTCTCCTTAAATGCTTTATTTGATTTCTTATGTCTATATTAGAATTGTGCCTTTTTCTTTATGGGCTCACCCGACATAACTGAAAACAGTGGCTTCAAATTTAATCTGGTTTGTTATCTTTTTCTTTGTGGGCAAGTTCAAAACCAACGTTGCTGTGGAGGGTGGAAATGGGGGCCTCAGGTGCAGCAGTGTGCAGTAAAATAATCCACACAGCAGTTATATTAGTTATTGGAAGACTTACCAAGGAGATTTTCTGCTGTGCTGAACAGTATGCAGAAGTCCACACCATCAACACTCTGGAATCTACTTGTAAAATGTGACTAGCTCTAGCAGAGATTTGATCTCTGTCTTAGAGAGGCAGATGCCAGTTTGAACAAGTTGAGGGATTAAAGAAATCGGTGCTACACTGGTGACGCTAGTCTTTTGCAGTCTGCTCTCCTGCTGATGAGTAGAAATTTCAAGCCCCTGCACCAGAGCAGCAGCAGTGACACATAAAGGTGGCATAGGCTACTCTCTCACACCTGTCAGCAAGTCTGCCCTCTAACCATCCCTGCAACCATTAACAACCACTGTACCAGAAAGATCATGACCAGACTGCTTTGGAGCCAAGCTCACTCAGGCTCAAGGCTCCGTGAAGACACCAAGTTCCTCACAAAAGAGCCTCAAATGACAATCAACTCTTCAGTAGCTGTGCTAAAACCACTGGAGCAGTACCTCAAAGGAATAGTAAAGTAAATCTTTTTTTAAGAGAAGCACTGTAGAATAATCACTTGGATAACAAAATGATTTGTAGTGATATTATGCTTAGGATTGAATTCAGTGCCTTTATTACATTTTGTAGCTATAGGATATTGCATCCTTATGTTACAGCTTCTTAATCTGAATTATCAGGAAGTAATTGACATAGAAGTTAGCTGAATGGTTTCAGTGTTCTTAAATGCAAAGGAATGGGGATGGTGGTGGCAAGAATTGATAATATTGGGGGCTTTTTTTGTCTGATCATTTAAAAGAGATTATATAGGTCGTTTGTTCGAATGCACTCTGCTGATTTCCCTACTCGTGATGCTCCTTTGACTTCATCTGATCTTTTCCTGATGGTGCCTTTTGTCACTGTGCCTTCTCTGATTCCAGTCCTCTTTGCATTGTCAAGTTGTGCAGACTCATGTAAACAACAATGATGTAGTCCACTCTGTCTTGACCACATTTTAGGGATCCCTCAGAAAGGACACATATATTCCCATAACTCTGATCATATCAAATGTCACTTGGAGCAGTTGAGCAGTGGATGGTTGTGGAGGAATTATTCTTTACCTAGAATTACACTAAATTTTAATGCACAGAAACTGACCATTCTGACAGTAATATAAGGCAATGTTTATGCTTCACTAGATTCTCCACTCATTTTACTTCATTGCACCTTATTATCATATCCTACTACTCAGTTGAAGTTTTGGATCAATGACCTTTCATCAGAACTCAAGTGACGCTTGAATGTTTTGGCTCCCTGCTGTGTTAAACGGGCAAAATGAAATAGCATAAAGCCATTGGGGATAATGGCCAATGCTTGTGTTAAATTGATTGACCCTTTGCTTATTTTGTAAAGGAAAAGGACACACAAAAGTGGATCAGCCTCAAGCAGTTCATCGCTTCCATCAACATCTTCCACTTCAATTGAGGCATCATTCGAAGATTCCTTGCCAGTTTCCTCCCATTCTTCTCCCGTAGCTGACTTAGATGATGATGTAATTTCTCCACATCTCCTGATGCCAGACAGCCTTAGTCAACTGGAAGAGTTTGGCCGCCAGAAGAAGAGACAGAAGAAGCTGCCCAAGCAACAGCGACAACGGCAATTTAGTGACCTGTGGGTTCGCATTGAAGAAAGGTAGGTTTTGATATTTGTTCAGTTCTGGAATGAGAACTCATTACATATTTTATGACGTGAAAGGGAAAAAAAACAGTTTATCTTCCTCTTAATCCATGTGTGATATAGTGATGCCAAAAATGTATATCCATAGTGAACTAAAGCCTGAGGTAATGGAACAATATGGTAACCTTTATTGAGATCAAATGATTTAGCAGGAACTGAGAATCGAACCTGGGAATTTCATGGCCAGAATAATTTCTCAGCTGATACATTTACACACTTAGCTGTCACTTTAGTGCCTCCATAACAAAATAGTAACGTGATTAACTTTGTGTGTTACCAGATTTTATATATTAAAATCTCAATTTTTAAGAAAAGCTGCACTGATCAAATTAAATTTCAGTTTAGTCCATTTTAATTTATTTTGTGGCTTGAATTTTATTTTTTCAAACTCTTTTAGTTTGCTTTTTACATTGTCTAAAATTGGATCAACATGACCTTGAACATTAATGTGACCTGAGTGAGACATTCTAGGTAAATTGTTGTTTCTGTATCTTCAGAAATTTGCATTGTAGGTTGTGCCAATAGTTCAGTAAATAAATGATGTGGAGATGCCAGCATTGGACTGCGGTAAGCACAGTTTCGGCAATAACAAGGCTTGATTAGTGTCCCAAAATAATTTGCTGGGACTCGGTTTGTGTTTGCATGAGTTTTAGGTTTGATTGCCTGCATTTCACAGGTTTTTTAATCAATCCATATTTGATTTTCCCATTGCCTTTGTAATCTAAACCCCCTCAGCTATGTTCACCCAAGTGTTTCTTGATCAGACAGTTCATCGGTCTGGGCAGTGAACGTTTGTAAGTTGTTCAAACACCAGAAAGATTTCTGCTAAGTCAACCCTGTTCTTTCACAGTGCTCACACAGATGTAAACTTTGAATCTGGAAAGGGAACCTTAGCTGACTTCTTCCTCCCTAGACACTGGTGCTGAAGTGAATTGTAGCATTCCTACTTGTGCCCTGGCTAAGGTCATCTAACCCAGCACAGTCTGGAGACTGAACCTGGGACCTTTCTGTCCTGTAGGTCATAGTGGGCCATGAACTTACCTAACCGAACCATTGGGGAATATATCTTTCACCTTTTGAATTGTCTCCTTTCATTCTCATTTCCCATTTCATTTATTTTCCTAGCTTTGAATATATCCATGACTTTGTGCAGAATGCTTGAAGAGCGGGATAATTAATTTTAAAGCCGCAGTCTTTAACCCATAGGCAGCACAACCATGAGAGACCCGATTACTCAGTGACAAGCTGACAAGACAATCATCAAAATGCTGCAGTCAGTGAAAGCAGTTTCTTTTTCAAGACTAGTTCTGCATGGAAGTTTACTAATTCTGAAATTCGTTCAGAAATGCTATCAACTGGCAGGGAAGCACTGCTATAAATCATAGCAATTAAACGCTACATAAATAAACAAGGAATGAGAACAGTACATGATGACTGTAAGGCATCCATAGCTGTGCAGATACGAGAATAATCCTAGTAGAAGGAACTGTCAGGCAGCTAGATTACAGCGTGTTGTTAGGCATGAAACTCTGATAGCTAATTGTTAACTGAGACGGCGAAGTGCCCTCAATCTTCCCAGTTATATTTGGAGTTCTTAAGGATTGGAATAAGTAAAGAGGGAGAGAAAGGGAATATGGAGATAAGATTTTTTTAGTAAATAAATGAGTGAACTTTAACTTAATAAAAGTGAGCTGCCCTTCACTCAGTGAATATTCTGCACTTTGAATAATTTATGTGAACAAGCAAGTAGCTTCCATTTTAATCAAATCTGTTTACATTCTACATTTGCACTAGATTTTCTATCTTTTCCCCTCCACACTTGTCCTGACAGACAGTACGGTTGCAATTCTCCCATCCCACTGCTCTATTGTTGTAGTGCAGCAGGCTGGAGGGAGGGGGGTGAGATCGGGGCGGTGAGGTGGGGCGGGATTGGCTTGGGAGGGGGTGAAATTGGGGTGGGGGTGGGAGCCCAGAGAGCAAGGAAGGCTGGGGGGGTCGCTGAGGCTGGCCCAGACTGATCCAAGGAGGACAATGATCAGACCATGAGGGAGTCAGAAGGCTAGCGATGCAAAGTCACGGGCCTGACCAGTAGTCATGCTGGCTAGTATTCGGGAGCCTGATAGTGTGGGGCTACTGTACCTGTACAGTGGCATGTTCATTACTATGCTTCTGCAGCAGGAAGAGGCCCAGAGCACCGATTTTCACATGATTCACTTTGGACACTCTGTGATGCAGAGTGTGGGAAGTTCATTTTGAAATCCTGCTGAAAATACCAGAGGCAGTTACTCCAGTTTTTACACAAATTCAACACTTTGAATTTTATTAGGAGAATTACCTTCTAGGATTTTAGCTATAAGAGATAAGACAACCTTCTACTATTTTGACTAATTGGCCATTCTTCACTTGAGAATCTATGCTGTGGAAATTGACCAAACATTCCATTTCATACCAAGGCCCTGTTGAACACTGGTCTTGCATACTGTCTAAATCTTACTCTTCTTCTCCTCCCTTTTTCATTTCTTTCTCCTTTCTGGATTCATTTTCTGTCCTTTTCCAATTTCTTCATTCTCTCTCTTTTGAAATGTTCCTAACCTATTTGACTCAGCATCATCCCCTGAACCAACTGGCTGGTATAGGTGCCCACATTCTCTGTGGCATTACTTATAGAACATAGAACACTACAGCACAAACAGGCCCTTCGGCCCACAAGTTGTGCCGATCACATCTATACTTACCAGGCCGTAGACCTATTTGTAACTCCCAATCCCATTACATCCCATGTACTCATCCAGAAGTCTCTCAAAAGACCTCAGCGAGTTCGCCTCTACCACCACTGACGGCAACCGATTCCATTCACCCTTATAGTTTAAACACCTGTCAACTATGTACTATAGCTGATATATTGTTGTTTGAAGCAACAATATCTTCACGGAATGTTTACTGTTTAATAATGGCATTTAGATTTGAAACAATATTGTGCCGTACTAATATCAATAAATAACTGTGTCGTATCAGTCCGTGCAACTGATGAAGCAAACTAAAATAACCCAAAGTTATTCATTTAATAGATTAGTGCTGATGAATAACACAGGGTTTTTTTGTATGCAAGGTGACTTCTGGCTGGAAAATATTTATGTACAAATTAAAATTGAATTAACATTTCACTGTGAGGACAGTAATATTTAGAGTTCTAAGATGGCACAAAACAAGATTAAACAGTGAAGCAGAGTTCAGGACCTTTTACTGCAAGGTTATCAATGGGCCACTCTGCTTTATTATGCCAAGGCAAATAAAATATTGGAATTTTACGACCTCATTGTGCCTGCTTTGCCATGGGAAAAAGTCATAAAATCTGGCCTGATGCGACTAGTGGGAACGGTGCCCATTTTTGCCACACAGGAAACAGGAAAAAAACCTCAAGTATAAAAGTCAGCTTCAGGCACTGGAGAAGTGAGGGTGAGCGAGGAGATAAGTCTCTGCTTTCAAACTGCTCCATACTGCTCATGGTGGTGGTGGGGGTTTGCTTCTTGGCAACCATGTTGTATTTTGGGTCAGGAGGGCCTGCCTGTGTATTGGGGGTCAAGGAGCTGTTTTTGCTCACGGGATCTGACCCTAGATTCTCAGCACGGACCCCAATCAAAGTGCTGACTGCAGGTTTTAGGGATGACTCTGGGTCCTAGTGCTGGCAGCAGCAAGCACAGTTTGCTGGTTGGGAATGGGCTGGAAACTCTCTGAAGTGGCAGTACTGCAGCATCAGGACTTGTCAGGCTGCACTGTCTGTGGTCACTACTTCATGGGTTCTGGGTGTATGTTTGTTTGGTAGGGGGGGGAAGGTGTTGTGTTGCCATTCTGGGGAGCAGTGGGGGAGGGGATTGTGAGTGGTGTGTGTGTGTATCTTGCTGGACAGGAGGCAAGCAGGGTTCTTTAACTTCTCCAATATCTCTCTCCTTTCCCAACCTCCCTTCAGATTGACGAGATGGCTTTTGCATTGCAACACATTGATTTTGCTGTACTTTTGGTTACTGCTGGAGCTGAAGAGGAGGAGCAAGAGAAGGCCCAGGCCTTACCACTTGCAGGAGTAGAGGGAGATAGCTGTCAGAGGCAGGACATGGCCACCATTCACCCTGGGATGGGGAGGCGGGCATTCAGGAGAAAGAGAGAGCAAAGACCTCGTTAGTTCTGCACGCAAATGCCCTTTCAGCAATTGTTAAACATCACAAGTTGCTGATGGCTCTGGCTCTGAAAGGAGACAGTAAACACCTCCACCCATAGTATAAATCTCTGTTCATTCTCTTTGTCTCAGCTCTGATAAAGAGTCATCCAGACTCAAAATGTTGGCTCTATTCTCTCCCCACAGATGTTGTCAGACCTGCTAAGATTTTCCAGCATTTTTTGGCAATGTAATGAAACCCCACTTACCTCCCGTTTTAAATTGCAATTAATATTCATATTGTGCCCCTAACAGCAAGCCAAACAGGATATCTTTTCTTTTCAACACCAGTGAAGTTGCTTTTCTAGCAGGGAGCCAAGTTTCCTCGGGAAGCAATTTGTCACAATGACAGCTTTGTATCCTTTGCACCCAAGGGTGTATCTTTTGGATGTCAGAGCAAACTTCAGTTTAAATCCTGGAGCCCCTGAAACAATAAGGTCTCTAAACTGGCATTACATTAGTCATCTCTGAAACCCATTGCTGTCTGTTATGCTAGGTGCAGACGGGTCTTGTGGCTCAAGCCTGGCTGTGTACAATGGAAATGTGTTAAGTCTCCTCTTTCAGGCTTGGGTGCAGGGAGGGCGGGGGGGGGGTCGTCTCATGAATAGTTACATTGATCTGAGTGAATACATCAGCCCATTGATGTTATGAGTATTATGTCAGGTGGAGTTGTGATCTCCTTCTGACTCTCAACATTCATGATGCTTGATTAGTAGCGGGGCATGAGATTCTGCAACCTAAGATGCATGATCTTTCACTGCAGCTAAACCGATTGGCTATTGCAAGCTGAAAATGTTAGGTATCACATTAGATCAAAGTTAAGAATCTAAAAAAGCATTAATGAACAAACTGCAAGAACTTCAATTCAAAATAAAAAGCAGTTGCCCAGTAGTGCAGAACTTAAGAACTTTTCAGCGATATCAAAAGTTCAAATCATTTCTTGCAAATGAAACATTTGCATACCTCCATGGATAAAGAAAATATTTCACAATCTGTCACAACAGACAATTTTATATCCTTTTGATCCAAGATATATATTTTGCATGTCTGTTCTGATAATGTGTAACTTTAAGAAATTAAATAGAAAATGAATTGATCAACTCACAATTGGAATAGTTTCTATATCCCTTCATATATTTACACCAAGTGGGTGATATTACCAAAAAAATTCAAAATGCCGAAAGAGCATGAAAGCAGGAGAGAATCAAGCCCTATTTTTGGGAAACCTTACAAATGCAATTGTACCTCTCTTCCATCGTCAATCGCCGCTATTCCGCTCCCCCCCGCAAACCCAGCCCCCACTACCCCTGGCAGATCGCCTCCCCAGTTGGACTGAATAGCTTCCTTCAATGCTACATGATTTTATTAAATAAATTCCAAATGTCAGAGGTAACTCCACTTCTTCTTGTATCCCCAGGATGACCTGTGGTTCAAACCCTTTCCTCTGTTTAGTGCTGATTTTTACTGGAGAAATTCTGAGGTACTGCAGTTATCTTTCACATTTTTGGATTGGGAGGGGGACGATATCACCCAGAGCTCCTTGTACTGATCACAGCCTAGTGGGTGTTGCAGGATAGTACTCATATTAAGACCTGACAGCTGCTGCTTTAGCAAAGCGAATGGTTTTTGCTTGCTGGACTTATTTGAGTGTGTGCTTTAATTCCCATCATGGAGATGATTTTTACTACCTTGGAGTACATTGCCTTTGAGCTGCACTTCTCAGTTCTCAGCATTTTTAGCAAAGTGAAAACAGCTTCTGCACTTCTAAACTGAACCTCTGATGAGGAGCAAGGGGAGAAGCAACACTAATATCAAGAACAACTGGAGCAACAGCAGCCTTCTCAACCACCTACCACTCCACAGAGTGGAGGGAATGAGCTCAGAACTCCCAACTCCCGGGTGGCCTAGTCATCAGCACAACTGCCTCTCAGAACCAGGGACTCAGGTTCAATTTTAACCTTGGGTGACTGTCTGTGTGGAGTTTGCATGTTCTCCCCATGTCTGCATGGGTTTCCTCCAGCAGCTTTCGTTTCCTCCCACTGTCCAATGATTGCAGGTTAGGTGGAGTGACCATGGTAAATGATGCCTTAAAATCCAGAGATAGGTGAGTTAGGTGGAATAGAGATGGTAAATGTATGGGTGTTACAAGGATCAGATTGAGGCAGAGCTGGGGTGGTGACGTACCTGGGTAAGATGTTCTTTCAGAGAGTTGGTGCAGATTCGGTAGATTGAATGGCCTCCTCCTGCACTATAGGGATTCAATAGATCTGTGATTATAACTCACACATGACGGACATAATGGAATACCCGTGCCTTAGGACATCCAGGCGCTATTGTGTCGTAGCTGATATTTGCAGCCTCTTGGAAGATTTCCTTCCAACTAGACTGGATAAGCACACCACCAGTTTCAGTCAAGGTCATTGCAACCCTTAATTTCTCCACCTTCGGCTCCTTGCAGGATGCTGCTGGTGACAGTTTGCTGCTGAATCTCGTGATCTGCTACGCACAAGTACATATCAGAGGTGATGGATGATTTGTCATTGCACTTTGCTACTAATGAGTTCAGTCAGCATTAGCGTAGCCTTGGACTTGGGGCTCTGTCTGGATTCCCACTGGTATAGGAAGTCCTAGTCTGCACTTGGGTTGCAGTCAAAGTGCCCTCAGATAACCCAGCAGTACTTATCAATTGAAAGGAATCATCACTCCATCAGCGTTCAGCTCCTCTGCAGCCACTGAGAGATCATCATATGAACTTGCTGCATTTTTATTAACCATATTACTGATTGTAGTTTTATTACACTAACAGATTTTCTAAGCTGATTCGAGTCTAAAGTTATCATGAGGGAGGGGATTTGAACTCATATCCTCTGGATTACTAGCCCAGTAGCAATTTAGAACAAGAGTTCAACCCACTATGCCTGTCTTTGATGTCCAGGAGTTGAAAAGGATGAATCTGTTCATCCCTAATATCAGTCATAATGATACGATAGTGTTTGGTGCAAGTAACAAATTCATCATTGAAATGTATCCACGCAGTACTGAACTGAATTGAGCATTATTTCCAAAACACTTTCAGTCCAGGACCCCTTCTAGATCTTGAGTCTAAGAACTGGTTTTTATATTTAAAAAAAGCTGTAGAAATTTTCACTGTAAGAGAAAATGTTGGGTATAACTCAGATGTGTGTTGGCACTTCTAATAACCATACTGTTGAAGTGGAACTGCAACTATTTTGTCACTGAGTAATGCATAAAAAAAATGATTCTATCAATCTGACACATGCACATAAGAATTTTTTTTTTTTAGATGAAAATCTGTTTCCTATTAGAAGCTTGTCCGCTTCAACTTTCCCTTTTCCTTATCATCAGATGAAATACTTGTTATATTGAGCAGTTAAAATGATTCATACCATATGATAGTCTGCAGAAATGTGTGTCTTTCCTATTGTCCTTCAAATTTGCTGCCTCATAACTGTGGAGCAATCCTTGTGCAAGATTTTATAGTGAGCTGTTAGAGTAGGAAAGACATACTAGTACAGAGAAAATACATTTCTCAACTTCATCAGTGAATGTGCTCACTATGAAGAGTAATCTTGAAAATCCAAAGTATTAGTTCGCCTTTTCTCTTGGTTTTTCCACATTATTTGATACTTGAGGCTCCTTCATAGGGAAGTCCACATCATGTCATATTTCTGGCATCCAAATTGCTACTCTAATGAAACCAATGCCACAATTTTAATTTGGGGCAGGAATTGGAGCTAGAAGTGAATCTGCCAAAGTGTTAGGTCCGTGGAGTTTTATCTTTCTAAACCCATTTACATGTAAAATATTGATGCCCTCCTGGAACTGACGAGATTCCTATCATTGCTGGTGGGTGAAAATCAAAGTACACGGTAGCGAAGGTGAGTGGGGAAAGGGATGTAAGTGTGTACTGTTGGTGCATTTTGTTCACTTACAGGTTTATTTAATTCAATTAGTGATTGACACCAGAATCTACAGATCAACACTGGTATTAACATACTGTTATATAGCCAAACTCATCCCTCCTGTATTCTGGGAGAAAATAGATCATGTTAAATAAAGGAAAGCATTGAATGCATTGGAAGTCATGCTTCAGATTTACCTTTAGGTGATCATTCCAGTTGGTGCAGAATACGAAAATGGCATAGTATAGAGATTAAACTTAGGGGGCGGTGGGGAGAGTTTAAACCTTTCAAGATGGACTGATTTCTGTGGGAGCAGCATTTTAATAAAACAGAAGTTGCTTGTGTGTTGGGAAGCTATCAAGAACCCTTCAATTTCCATCTGGGAGTAAGGCGATTCATACCTATATAGAATGGCAATAACAGTGGGACTATAAAACATATCACTCTTTAAAATGCCCCACGTTTAACATATCAGGCATCAGCTTTAGGCTGCACACAATCACAAAATAACGGGATGGGATTTTCTGAAAGCAAGTGCCCAGAACTAAATTCATTTGGGGTGTAAGATAAAATATCTGGCATAATAGCTCGAGGACATTCAGGTGCAAATTTGTTATGCAATTAATTATGCTGCGCCCATTTTACTCATTTTTTATGCCTATCTATCGATCCCTATGCATGAACACATCTTCATTTATTTTTATAACCTCTGATCCCAGGTTTAAAAAAAACTTTACCCACAAATTTCCTTCAAAGTGCTGGTTCAAAATTAAGCCCAGAATTTTAAGTGCGGTCACAAATGATTATGGTTTCTCTGATGTTTTATTGCCATTTACCAGTAAAATTTCTTTTAACTGTTATTCTCATTGAGAGCTGCTCAATATTATCTCTTTATTTGAGTACGTTTTGAGGCATCAGTATAAATCGTAATAATATGAAAATCTTTAATGATTGTATGTTCTGAAACATGTTGTGCCTAAACTGTATGATGTTAGTTAGATAATTAATTTTCATTCTTTATATATGATTTGAGTTCAGCCGTTCCTCACGTCACTGTTGCTTTGCTTACCTATGCACAATGTTATGCATGTTAGTTAAATTGGAAGTAAATTCGGGTGTAAGCAAAAATCAGCAAAATGGGCCCACAAATAAGCATAATTTTGGGTCTCACTTTCTGAACATGTCCCACAGGTCTTTCTCCCATATTTTATTGTCTGTGTAGAAGGCATTGTCATTTTTGAAAGCTCCATTTGCATTTCTTTTATATATCTATTAATTTCCAGTGCAAAGGGTTAAAGAGCTAAACTATTACACTCAATGGGGCTACATTTCCACAGCTATTAAAGATACTGGGATAAATTTTCCCTCCAAGGAAATAGAAGTTGGAACTGTTTGTGGTCCTAAACCCAAACCCAACCCCACTTCTAGTTGTTGGGAGGAGTAACAGTCAGTGGGTTTTCAACAGGATATAAATCACCCCATCCATCCCTTCATTGAAATAGAGAGAGTTTACTGTCCAATTTTGGGTGGTGGGCAGGCTCTCCAAGCCAGAGGGCCAATCAGAGATTTTCCAACTTGAGAGGAGCAGCAGCCTGCAATTGGTGGGATAAGTAACTGCAAGAGTGCTTCACCATGGAGGAGTCCTAGCCTCAACTTCCATAATCTTAAATTTAGTAACCGCTATATCAGCTAGGCCATAGCTGGTTTTGTACATGTGTGTGCATGCAAGTGGCTGTGAATCATGCGTTGTGCCGTCCACTTTTGGTAAGTGTGTACATTAATATCATGGCTTTGACAGAAATTTAGCTAAGCAGTAATGACATCCATCATGTACTTTCATACCTGCTCCTGCTAGCTCCATTATATCAATAACTGCTAAGAAAAACGCGAATCATTTCCTCATATCACTGCCACACCCCTACCTTATGACCTGTAACCACTCCTGGAAAAAATATTCTCAATTCACTTACAACTGTTCTTTCAAAATCCCAACTGTAAGGGGGTTTTCTGGGGACTTCCCTCAGGTTCAGTAGATACAAAGACTTGCAAAAGACAGTGTGCAGTTAAAGACATTCTTTGTTAACCAACACACATTGGAAGTGAAACATCCAGAAGAATCCAACTTCTCTCTGATGTTATGGTACATGCGTAAAAGAGATATATCTTTTCAAAGGTTTTATTTCTCTCCCCTAATTGGTCATCCACACTGGATGATCCAATTATATTAATACACATTATTTACTTTGGCCGATAGCATTCTACCCTCTAGCAAAATTGGGAATTCATTGATCAACCAGACCCAAAAGTTCTTCTCCTCATTGCCTAACAACATTATCAATGCAACTCCGGTAGGTTCAAGGATCGCCCTCACCACTTGCAAACCATGAGAATGGAGAGGGAGTCATTCTCCTCTGTCTGCTAGCTACACTTCACCAGTAGAACTAAATACCTTCAGTCATTTTGAAACCTTGGTAATTTGCAGCTACATGGTCTCCTGCTGATAATATGGGATATATTCTGCACCTTATTGTTTCCAAAAAGCCTGACTAGTTCTGCTTGTTTCCCATTGTGCTCTAGGGCAGCAGCATCTTGGCCAAAACTTATGAGGCACTTGAAAAGACATTTTAAATCTGCAATACTTATTCAAAATTCTCTATCAATGATTATATATGTGTCTATGTAGACAATCCCTTCACATGGCATCCTACAGTGCAGAACGAGGCCATTTGATCCATTGAGTCTGCACTAATCACAATCCCACCCAGGCCCTAGCTCCATAACCACAGGCTGGTTCTCTGACACTAAGAGGCAATTTAGCACAGCCAATCACCTAACCTGCACATCTTTGGACTATAAGAATGAGGACATTTATATATATTATATTTGTGTGAAGTACTTGTGATTCCTTATGGTATATATAAGGCACACTGTGATCCTATTCTGAATTAGTCTATTTTGTTATAATAGTCTCCAAAATCCCAGGGATTTCTGTACTCCCATCTATACCAACTATCTAGCCTCCAGCCCTCCATTCACCACAACATTTCTCCAGCTAATAATTTACTCTACTATACCTTCATCTGCCCTAGTTCCCAATAAAACCATTTCTCATCTCATCTTAGCTGTTCCCATCTTGTATGCCCCTCATTGTTTTTCAAACTGGAGGCCTGTGAGCAGTGGTGTGCCTCAGGAATTGGTGCTGACTCAACTGTTATTTGTAATTTATATTAATGACTTGGATGAGAATATAAGAGACACGGTTAATAGGTTTGCAGATGACACAAAGATTGGTGACATAGTGGAGAGTGAAGAAGGTTATTGAGGATTGCTATAGGATCTTTGATTTATTGGGCCAGTGGGTTGACGACTGGCAGATGGAGTTTAATTTAGATAAATGCGAGGTGATGCATTTTGTTAGATTGAATCAGGGCAAGACTTAGTTGGTAGGACATTAGGGAGAGTTATAGAGTAAAGAGATCTACGGGTACAGGTTCATAGCTTCTTGAAAGTGGAATCACAGGTAGAGTGGTAAAGAAGGCATTCAGCATGCTTGTTTCATTGGTCAGAACATTATATACAGGAGTTGGGACATCTTGTTAAGGTTATGCAACTCATTGGTAAGGCCACATTTGGAGTACTATGTATAGTTCTGGTCACCCTATTATAGAAAGACTGCAGAAAAGATTTACTAGGATGCTATCTGGTCTTGATGGTTTGAGTTATAAGTAGAGGCTGGATAGACTGAGACATTTTTCTCTGGAGCGTAGGAGGCAGAGGGGTGATCTTATAGAAGTTTGTAAAATAATGAAGGGCACAGATCAGCTAGATAGTCAATATCTTTTCCTAAAGATAGAGGAGTCTAAAACTAGAGGGCATAGGTTTAAGGTGAGAGGAGAGATGAAGGTGTAGTAGAGTAAAGAATCCAGGTGGGCAGTTTTTCACACAGAGAGTGGTGAGTGTCTGGAACAAACTGCCAAAGGTAGTAGTAAGGCAGATACAATTCTGAACTTTAAAAGGTCTTTAGACAGTTACATGGATAAGATGGACCAAATATGGGCAATTGTGACTAGCTTTGTGGTTAAAAAAGGGCAGCATGGACAAGTTGGGCCGAAGGACCTGTTTTTCATGCTGTAAACCTCTATGACTCCATGACCCTATTCCCACTGCTTCAAGTCTAAGGGACATAGACTTAAACATATATGGTGAACAACTGATTTAGCCAGCCACTGTTAGATCTGGCTGGACCACAGAAAACACCTATGGGTCCTGCTCTTGCTTATTAAAATTTTTCACCATTCCAGGATTATTCTAAAATGAAAAAGTATCTCAAGGCTTCTTTTCTCTAATGCAGACTATCTCTTTTCCCATTCCTTCCACCTCATCTCCAACATAAGTGTGAGGGGCTCATGGAGTTCTTTGTCAATAAGTTCACGACTTTCTGTTCATCATCTTCTTCTGCTTTTCTCTCTTCTATGAGCTTGCTGGATTGACCTTCCTCTAATACTGTCCCCTGCCCAAGCTCCAAACTAGCACCTTTTTCTAATTTCTCTCCTATCTTCCCTCATGTCCCTTCAAACCCATATTGCTTTTGAGACCCAGTTCCTGTTTTCTCAACTCTATTCCTAAGCTGCTGGCAACTCAACTTCCCATTTGGTCCCCACATTAATCGATATTGTTAACTGCTGTCTCACTTCAGGTGTTGTCCCTCTTCTTTAAACCTACTGTCATTACACCTCTCCATAGATGATCAACCCTGGACCCCACCATCCTGGCAAACATCTCCAACATCACTTTCTTCTCTAAAATCCTTGATCTATTTGTCACTTCACAAAATCCATTCTCATCTTT
This sequence comes from Sphyrna mokarran, assembly GCA_024679065.1. Taxonomy (NCBI): domain Eukaryota; kingdom Metazoa; phylum Chordata; class Chondrichthyes; order Carcharhiniformes; family Carcharhinidae; genus Sphyrna; species Sphyrna mokarran. Next base: position 40,650,799 of record JAGIQG010000009.1, read on the forward strand.
CCCAAAAATCCGATTTTGAATTCTTCTGATCAGGTTTCAACTTCTGCCATTGTATTGAAAGAGCTCTTATTGAAGTCACAGCTGTGACTGTGACAAAGGGTAAACTATCTCTCCTTGTCCTTCTCAAACTATCAGTTGCATTTTACATGGTCAACTACATTACCCTTCTCCAATACCTCTCCGTTGTCATCCAGTTGAATAGGACCACTCTCCTCTGGTTATGTTATCTACTTAATTGTAGCCAGAGTATCACTTAAATATTTTGTCTTCCTGTTCTGCACCATTATCTCAGGTGTCCATAGGGTCTATCCTTGCCCTCTCAATGTCATTGCCAAAAGATGTGGAGTGCAATCTTACCAGCCATTAACGCTATACTCCAGCTGCAACAACATTGAACAATTTGCCCCCAGCCACTATCTCCATTCACTGCAGCAGGATGGGAAAATCTTGCCGGTATGACATTCCGGCCATAGTGTCTATTTTCACGAGTGCTGATAACATCCAGTTCGAACCATATGGTCGACATGGTGGCACAATGGTTAGCACTGCTGCCTCATAGTGCCAGGGAGCCAGGTTTAATTCTGGCCTCGAGTGGCTGTTATTGTGGAGTTTGCACATTCTCCCCGTGTCTATGTAGGTTTCCTCTGGGTGCTCCGGTTTCTTCTAACAATCCAAAGATGTGAGGGTTAGGTTGATTGGCCACGTTACAATGCCCTTTAGTGTCAGGAAGATAAATTGGGTAAATACATAGGGTTATGGGGATGGGACCTGACTGAGATTGTTATTGGTGCAGACCAATAGGTCAAATGGCCTCTTTCTGCACTGTAGGGATTCTATGATTCTAACTCACCATTACCTCTTTTTTGACTTCTCCAAATTTGCTAAATTATCTGACTGCTTCTCCAACATCCAGTACTGGATGAGCAATGGTTTCCTCCAATTAAACACTGCAAAGACTGAAGCCACTGTTTGCAGTCCCTGCTCCAAACTCCACTCCCTAGCTACCAATTCTATAACCTATCCCTAGTAGCAATCTGAGATTAGGCTGGTCTGCTGTCACCATTGGTGGCATTTTTACCCTGAATCGAACTTCCAACTACATGTTCTCCCCATCACTAAGACAATCAATTTTCACCTCTATAGCATCATACGTGTCTCAGCTCATTTGTTGCTGAAATCTCATTCACACATTTTGTTACTTCTATACTTGACCATTCCAATTCACTCCTGCTCCCCCCACCACACACACACACACACACACACACAGACATATTCTATCCTCTAAACTTGACATCACATGAAACTCTGATGCCGGTACCTTAACTCCATCTTCATCTGTTCATCTAGTGCCCCTGTGTTCACCTACCTGCATTAACCACTGGTCAAGCTATACCTTGGTGTTAAAATTTTAACCCTTGTTTTCAAATTTCTTCATAACCTCACCTTTCTCTATCTTTGTAATCTCCATTCCCACAACTCTGTGATATTCTGCATAAATTATGACCTTATCACCATTTCCCATTTTACTCTCTCTACCTGAAACTGTGCCCTCAATTGTGTAGGCTCTATGCTTCAAAGTTCTCTCCCTACACTTCTCTACCATGCTTTTTCCCTTTAAGGCTCCTTCATTTTTTTGACCAAGTTCATCCAATCTAAAATCCCATTATGTACCTCAGCATCACTTCTTGTTTCATAACACACTTGTGAAGCACCTTGAGACTTTTTATCCCATTGAAGTGCTATATAAATAGAAGTTGTTATAAATCAGGCTGACCTCATGTGTGTAGACTATTGGGGTGGCTTCTGTTCTCAGTTATTTTTCTCCTCTAATTTAATTCTGAGTCTTCTGCATTGCACAGTGTCTTTGACCAAGTGATTGGAAGGAGAGCATGCTCCTAAGTCATCGTTAATGACAGTCAGTCCATCCCAGCCACATGGGCAAGTGCCAGAGCAATGAGTGCCTCAGTTCCTCACTTCCTATGGAAATTAAGACTGACATCCTCTTACCTGGCAGCCTTATACAGCAGGAGATTAGGAAAGTCCTGCTTACTCTCCACCACAACTGATTAGTGTGAAGTATGCTTTATTTTGCTGGAAATAGTTATCTCATATTTAAAGGCTGTTGGATTGACTCTTTATCAAATTTCTCCCATTTTACAGGTGACTTAAAGCTATTCTAAGGTTTCAGTGTTTCTGTGGTGCTTACTTGCTTACTTCCTGGATATCTGATGTTTCTATTTTGCTTTTCTCTTCAGCACGACAGTCATGCCATCCAACATCAGAATCATCAATGGCTACATCACAGTGGAACCTGCGCATGAACCTTCACGTCAAAAGGAGCAGAATCCCTTTCTCAACTCTGCTTCAACACCATCAGCAACTGTGCTCCTCTGTGGAGTGGTCTGTTTAATCTGGAGTCTGCTATGGCCTTCCTGACCGCCCCTTCCCCACCGCACTCACATCCTTAACCTACCAATTTCTCTTAATTTAAGACAAAAACCCTACAATGGATTTCTGATATTAGCTGATGGAGCTTTTTTTTTTGCAGTTATGTAAAGGAAGTGCCTGTGTCCTCAGCTTGGTAGGACCCACAAGACTTTGTTGCATCAGACCCAGCGTGTTCTTTTGTGATGATGCAGGACAGAGGAAAATGAGATTCAGAGGCTTGAACAGCCATATGGTGACAACATCTTCTTTTTGTAGAAGGATATTTTCCCATGATGTTATGGGACATTGTAAATTTACTTCTGAAAGTCTATATGTTCATATGAATAATGTATATTTATTCCACATCAAAGTTAGATTTTCATTTCATATGCGTCTTCACAACACATGAAAAATCCAGTGCTCTAAAAGTTGTGCTTTAGTCTTTCCAGGCAAGTTTAATTTTCTATCAAACATTGGTTAGTCGATATATTTATTTGCTGAGAAATATATTCGCAGAAGACTCTTCTCGAGTCCCACTTTAACGCCTTTAATGATTCAGCTGTTCAGTATATCTAGTGGCTCTGGAGATAAATTGAATGGTGTTTGGTTCCACTCACCCTTTGAAAAGTAGTGATTTATAAAAAAAAAGATGTCTTCCTGCAGACACTTGATTAGTGCATGCACATCTGAAAACAAGAAGATCCCACATCCTATCAGAGGTCTCACTGAACTCGACTGGATTATCTGATACCACAAAGCTGATATTACTTGAGAGCTTCCCTCAAACAGCCAGTCTTGGACATTTGAATCAATGTGCAACCATCCACATGTGGGTTATACAAATACAAAAGCATAATTTGTTTAAAAAAGAGATTACTGAGTGGAACCAACATTATACATGGAAGCAAGTTTGGATTCATCTTGGTGAATTTAAGATAGTTAAGAACTTGTATTTTTTAAAGCACCTTTGATGTCCTCAGAATGTTTGAATACACTTCACAGTCAATGAATTACATTTGAAGTGTAATCACTGATGTTATCTAGGGAATTGCAACAGCCAAACTATACACAACAGGGGCTCACAAACAGCACTAAGATAAGCAATGAGTTAATCTGTTTTGGTGGTAATCTTTGAATGATCAGAGTCATCCAAAACACATAAGAAATCCCTTGTTCTTTAAATAATATCTTCCATGCCCATAGGAATAAGCAGATAGGCCTTTGTTTAACAACCCACCTGAAAGATGGCAGCTCCTAGCAATACTACATTTCCTCAGTGTTGTGCATTTGCTGAATGTTGCATTAAAACATTAGCCTAGATTTTGTGCTGAAGTCTGCGATGGGATGTTTGATTGCTTCACGAATGCTACCTACCACAAAACATTGCTCAAACTCAAAATCCAAGTGACACCAGCATTTTTGTGGGTACATGCAATAGCCTTAGCTATACAGAATAGCAAGTCCCCAGGTTTGATACTTGAGCTGTTCACGGCAGAGACTGTCATGCATATGAAACAAATGGCTTCAATATTTGTGAGTTAGAGAGATGCAAAAATGAGTGCAGGCTATCTTCCATTGGCTACCCTGCTGGGGTACACAAATATCTTCTACTTGGTGCTGAACTGGTTTACTTTTGTTTGGACTCGCAGTCGGAAAGTAGCCTTTTGAGTAAAGTACCAGAGAGCAGCTGGCTCCTGTGGAAATGTACCTCAAACACCATTTAGCACCTTTAGGAAAAGTGGAGATAACAGAGAATCTGATATTTAAAACGATAGGCCCTATGATACCTGAGGCTACCTCCACCAGCACAAATATGGTGCTTAAATCCCCCAGGGCGCCTAGACCCTGACCTGAAATGCTATCCAGGATAAGATGATCTGCCTGGTGTGAGTAGACTGGTTGATGTTGTTAGCAAGCTCAATGAGTTCATCTATTTTGGTGATGTTCTTTGAATGATAAATGCATCTGTAAGAAGTCCCTTGTTTACAAAGAACAGTACAGCACAAGAATAGGCCCAATGGCCCTCTAAGCCTGCGCCAATCATGTTGTCCTACGTAGACCAACCACTTATATCCCTCTATTCCCCATCTATTCATGTATCTATCCAGATGTGTCATAAATGTCGTAAACTTATCTGCTTCAACTGCCTCACTTGGCAGGGCATTCCTAGCCCCCACCACCTTTTGTGTAAAAAAAAAATCATCCTCCTGCACTTCTCTACTGAACATTTCCCACCTTGAACTTGTGCCCCCTTGTAATTGTCATTTCAGTCCTGGGAAAAATCTTCCAATTGTTCACCCAATGGATACCTCTCATAATTTTATAAACTTCTATCAGGACTCCATTCCCAGCCTCCATCTTTCTACGGAGAACAATTCTAGTACAGAGTCAATGGACCGAAAGGGCTGTTCGGCACTGTACTAGTCTTCTACTCAATCTCTCCTTAAATGCTAATATCCTCCATACTAAGCCCTTTAAACAATATCTTCCGTCCTGTAGAAATAGTTGAGCCCAATCAGCCCTTGTATGACCGAGCAGCCTGCACCCATTTGGTCCTCTGTGTTGAAAGCTCCTGATGAGGCAATTAGTCCTCTCCCTCAAGAATTGATCACTTTAATCCAAGAAGACATTTAGCCCTTCTAAAAGGTTGTGAGTTTTAAGTTCTGTATGGGTATAAAGTGTTCAATACCCATGGTAGACTGGAACTCTATCCATTACAAAAGTTTCCTTGACATTTAAGGCTATGGATCTAGCCCCAGGTATTTTAAGCCTTATTGTCCAATGGAAGATTTTCTTTTGCCGTTTATTTCACCATTTGCATCACTCAATTTTATCACTTTGCAAAACATATTCTTTCCAGATGCTTGGAATATACTGAACAAGCAGCAAACTCCACCAATCAGTATAGTTTCATAACATCTCCAGATTTCAGAGGTTTTTCCCTTTCTTTATATGGCAATGTTCTTCCAGAAAAGTACATCTGTCAACTAACACTTTGAAGTCCAGTGCTAATGCTTGCTGCAGTTCATCATTACTTATCATAGAATTATATTTACAGAAAGTGTTTAAAGGAGACTTTTTTCACTAAAATGAGACTTGTTTTTTGTTATTTTTCTGTTGATGTTCTATTTCACTGCCATGTTAGGAAACAAAAATATTCTATGCAAAATAATAGTGCATCATTCATTTGAAGTGATGGCAGATTTACTGTCTCAGCCTGGGAAAAGTTAATGCAATGAGCAGAAAAACATCAGATGGAGCTGAAATGAGCTCTTTCTCAAGTTTTGATCAACTCCCAATGGAACTAAATTTGGAACAAGGCCTATTGACTGAATGCTGCCACTGCAGGTGTAGAGTCACTAAGGGACAACAATTTTAAAGAGGCAGTCAGAACCTGTGATATGGGACTGGTGGGTCAGTGTTGGAGATTTCTCAGTAGAGATTCTGTCCTGGCAACACTCACATAATTCTAAAGATCAGACTGAAATTATCCACAACCCAAGATTTGTTCTGCAGTGCACATTCTCTACTTCTTGGCACTGGTATATGAGTGTTGTTTAGTGTATTTGTATCATTTCATCCATTCTACCCACGTGTAATTTTCCTTTCTACCCCTCATGTCACGCTCACTGCATCATTCACCGTTCAGCATCTTCCCATATAAACCCTTCAGAAGGAGGTCATTCGGCCCATTGAGTCTGCACCAACCCACCCAGGCTCTATCTCAGCAATCCTATGTTTTTACTCCACTAATCCCTCTAATTGCCCTGGGACACTAAGGGTCAATTTAGCCAACGCACCTAACCCACACATCTTCGGACCGTGGGAGGAAACTGGAACACCTAGAGAAAACACACGCAGACACGAGGAGAACATGCAAACTCTACACAGACAGTGACCCAGGCCGGGAATTGAACCCAGGTCCCTAGAGCTGTGAGGCAGCAATGCTAACCACCATGCCGCCCTAAATCTATTTTGTATTTTTCTTTTTTGAGTGAGATTACCTCTATTTTTGAAGGTGCTTTCTCTTTTGCCCGTGCCGGTCACTAAGCTCGCAGGTTGCTGGTAGCTCTCTTACCAAAGATTGTAAGTTGTAACTTTGATGGCGAGGTTGCTAGCTTTGATTTGTGTGGAAGCCCTACATTCAGTGTAAGAGTGATAGTTCGACTCACTTACCCACATGGATTTCTCACACTCAAACCAGGCTTCAGTTTATATGATTATTGTCCTCATAAAAGTTAAGCAAATCTTTTTTTTGATCCCTTCCCATACATCAGATCAGATGTTGGATGATGCAGGAATTAGTTCAAAGGTGATTCCTCCCTGATTGTAATTAGTCAGCTGACACTGTTAGAATTCACAACAAAGAAAGATGAAGTCGCTGCCACCTCTGAATCAATGCCCTATCAACAGCAGGTTCTTTCTGGAAAGATTGCAAAATTTTGTTCAGAAATGGATGGTTGCACATCAAGTTTGCCTTTCTCAAACATTGATACAAGACAGACAGTAATTGCTAGTGGGTTAATAGCCTGTATCATTAATGGTTGTTGAGACATTTAGCCCATGCTATTGCAACGGTGCTCTGACAGAACTTCTAAGTTCTCCAGGCTGATATTCATCACCGTTCTGAACTTAACATCAAAGAGAGGATAGGAGACTTATTGCTGAGGGGATGTGGGAGTTTTACACTCTTCAGGCTGCTCCAGTTCAGCCTCTGTCATGCACCTTTGGAGTGCCTACTGCCTTTGTTCTGGTGACTTCTGTGGAGATGAGTCCCTGCACTTTTTCCATCAATTTCCTTTTGACAATTCATCTTGAGCATATTACCAAGAACCCTGAACTGACATAGTGGAAAAGAACTGATCTGTGTGCGCACCAGACAGAAAATTGGTCATGAATTAATTAGTACACGTTAAGTTATTACAGAAGCAAAATATTTAACTTTTGTCATCTGTTTTGACATTTTTGTAACATATCTTGACACCTTTCTCAGCACACTGCTGTAAAAGATTCTATTAATGTTATTTTTTCAGAAATATTATTTTTTTAGTGTAATGTAATGCTGTATTGTAATAAATCAGAATATGTATTAGAGTAATTGCAGCAACCAAGTCAAATTCTTACAGAAAGAAGACAAGATGGTGAAAAGAAATGGATTGACTCCATAGTGAGGTGTTAAAGACAGGATCTTGTAAATTTGAATCAATATGTTTATTAATAATTATTATTACTGATTTAAACATTTTATATTCTTGTAGAAAACCAGTACAGCAGCTCGTTTCAGTATTCTCTTCATGTTAGCTATCTATCCATGGCCCTACTTACATGGAGGTGTTTGCTGGGTTGGTGCAGTTTTCTCACATATCTGTTTATCCAAAATTCACCAGTCTTCTTGCTATAACTGGATAATTCATTCAATTATTCAAGAGAAATTTGGCTTACAATTTTTAACCAGACGAGACACTTAAAAATTAGACTTGAAAATGATGCTTGAAAGCAGGTCGTAACTTTTCTGGCAGGCACCTACCTAGAAGAGTTTCTTTTCACAAGTCCCCAGCCGGTGCTGACCTTTGATATCTCTGGGTTATTTTCCCCTTGGCATAGAGTATACAAGTGATATTAAAGAATATTATTATTCTTTCCTAATTCAGGGAAAGAAGAAATCTGGGATTTAGGCAAGAGTGATTCACTTCAGCTGGAGTGATTAAGTGACGAGAGGTTAACACATTCATGTAAATAAGGCCATAGTTCGCATTAATCAAATGAATGTAGGAGCATACCAAACCTGAAATAGAATTATTTTGTTTACAATTTTCATGTGACTGTGCTTGTCACAAAATTGTGAAATTTTGGAAAAAAAAGATAATATAAAGAGTCAATAAATCATTATAATTTAATGGCTGTCTCTTGATGAAATCCGAAGTTGTTTGAGATAGCTGTGACTTGGTGGCCTTAAAAATGAAGCTCATGCTGCCATCTTAGGGCAGAGAACCACAATTGCAACAAACACAAAGCTGGTTTGGTCTTTCTCAACTGCATTAATTTTCATTAAGGTTCATTAAATGACAAATATTCATCACTCCACTATGCTACGGTATTGTGTTCTTTACTTAAAATCTCATCACCTTGAAAAGAAATCCAGTGAAGATTTTGTTATTGAAAAAAAGTGAATTCCCAACACTTTTCAAAGTTGAACATCCAGTGCCCTTGACACTCAGCATCATGTTTGCAAGAATAAAGATACAGCAAATCTTCCTGTTCTGCCTCAACAAACTGAGTGAAAACCAAACTCGTTGCATTTGTCCCGCTTGCCAGCTTTGTGGTTTTCTGAATGGAATTCTCTTATGCCAAAATGTGGAAAGGTCTTATGCTGAGGGCAGCTATTTATTTGGACCTGGGCTCAGACTGTTTAAACTCACTTCATATAGAACCTCACAACTAGCAAAGCAAAAGAGGGATAGACTAAATGTCCATCCCATTCATAAATATCTGGAATTAAGAATCTACCGATGACGTGAAACCATTGCCAATTGTCAGAAAAACTTATCTGGTTCACTAACGCTCTTTAGGGAAGGAAATCTGCCTTCCTTACCTGGTCTGGGCTACATGTGACTCCGAGCCACAGCAATGCGGCTGACTCTCAGCTGCCGTCTGAAATGGCCTGGCAAGGTCAAGAGCAACAAAGGATGGATAATAAATACTATAGGCCAGCCAGCGATATCCATGTCCCAGGAACGAATAAAAAAAATTTGGACTGAATTTACAACTAGGCCCCAATGTGATAACTTGCTGAACTGCCAAGTCCTTCGCTTACATTTAATGTGTTTTGACCAGAGACTTGGCAAAAACAATCTTTAATTTCAACAAAAAAACTGTCAAATACTAAGAACATCACAAGACCATTTTAAACCCATTTTCAACCTATGTTTAAAACGCTTTAAGTAATCCATAGTTGAAATGTTTTTCGCTCCTTGATTACTCCTAACTACCCTGGGGAAAGATTTGCTAGCTATGCAATGTGTAACAATCATAAAGCTATTCTTTATAAAATGAATTATAATTCTGTTGCACATAACACACAAATGACATCCGATTCTATTAGCAATTCAAAAATTATTTTTAGTTATATGAATAGAAAATTTTCCAACCCAAATCCACGCTCATCCTAATACCTTTCCTAGCTGCTAAATCAGATTTTGATGTGCATTAGAGTTTTCAATAGGTTCCACAGTAAAGAATTTGTTATTTCCTATCAGTTTGAAGCAGATATAGTGAGCCTAACAAAACAACAGTCAAATGAACTGATGTTAGCCAACAAGCCAATTACTAAATAAACAAATGTTGAAAATATGCAGCAAGGCTCCAATTTTGAGGACCTTGAGGCTTGGGATAGAGTGATAAAAAATTTATCACTTTATTCCCACTACCCAACCACCTTGAGTGCTCACTTTCTATGTTCGTTGTAGAAGTGCATCCAGGTTCACCAAATATTAACATTAACAGTCCTGTGCCTTCAAAAAAATATTTAATTTCTAACTTCACAATCCTTCACATTATACTTCATCTGCCACTTTATTGCCCTTTTACTTAAGCTGTGTGTACCCCTCTGCAGCTTGTTTGTATCTACTTCAGGAACTTTGTATCATCTCACCATGTATCCTTATCAAACTCATTACTCTTTGTCTCTTTTCCTATGTCATTAATATAAGATTGGGCCTCAGCGCTAATTTTTGGGCATCGATCATAGCCTGCCGACTTGAAAATGTCCTGTTTAGTTTTACTCTCTGCATTCTGTCCATTAACTAATCCTCAAATCATGTTACTATATTACCACAAATTCCATGTCACCTTATCCTGTGTACAAATCTTCTGTGTCACATCTTATCAAATGACTTTTGAAACAAGTATACTACAGCTACTGGCTCTCCGTTATCTACCGTACTAGTTGCATCTGCAAAGAACTCTAATTCATGTAACTTTCACAGAATGGAAAACTCTGGACCTATCCAAGTTGAAACAGCAAATCCCTTGTCTCACCCAATCTTCTTCCCTCAGGTTGGGTGAGCCAGAAGCAGTGATGCATGCTCCATGCTACATCAATAAGGAATAACGGGGGCGCAGGAGACAAAAGGAATGCCTTGTTTTCACGGCATGAGCTGCCATGGAAGTTCTGTCAGGCAGGCAGTTTAAAAGGAGAAGATAACTAAGTGGAAGGTAGTAGTAAGGGGTTGAAAGTATCGGCAGGAAGAGGGTTCAGTCAGACCAGAGGCATGGAAAGGTGGTTGAGGAGGGAAAGTTGGATGGGTTGGACCTGGACTTGGAGGGGATGTTGTGGGGTGAGGGGGTTTTTGCAGATCAAACTGGGCTGGAGAAGGAGTGGGTTGGACTGAGCTGGGTCATGATCAGAATGGACTGGGAGGTAAGTCAAGTCAGGCTGTTTGGGGCAGGCTGTGGAGGAGGTGTGCTTGAGGGGTTTGAGGATCCGCTAGGGGTTTGTTGTGTATGCAAGATTGGCTTTGAATTTTTTTTTAACAATTACTCTGAAAGTTAGCACTTCTGGACAATTGCCTGCTAACCCCTCACATCAGAACCCCTGCAAGGGATTCCCCAGTGCATCATTGGTGTACCCCCTCCCCAACAACCAGGAAGATATGGGCCTATTAAATTTAGCAAACATGATTCCTTCGGTGAACCTTGTTGACTTTGATCATGCTGTGATTTTCTAACTGCATGTCCTTAAGAGTAGATTCCAGCATTTTCCGGTGGATTGAAATCAGCCTATCTGGCCTTTAATTCCCATTTTCCTCATTTTTTTCTTGAATTGTGCATTTCATTTGCTAACTTCGATCCACTGGGATCATTTTACAATCTTGGAAATTTTGAAAATGCATACTTAGTGCATCCGCTACCTCTACCTCTACCTTTTTTAAAAACTATGAAATAGTTTTGGAGATTTGTGACCTATTAGTCCAATAAGTTTAATGAATAGATGTTCCTATGCTGATTAAGTATTTTAACTTCTTCCTCTTTTTATTTCCTTGGTTACCATCTAATTGTACAATGCAATTTGTGTCTTCTGAGAAAATAGAGGGTGAGATTCTCCAATCTCATTCATCCCCCCCATTCTCCGTTGCCAGCGAGAATGAAGAATTTGGTACTCAGCCAAAATTCCATTCAATACAGCAGCACCAGAGAATCCCAGCCATGGGTGCGGTTGGAGAATTTCAGCAAAAGACTAGGATTTTCCCTTTGGAGGCAGGAACTGAAAGTTAAAACCGATCCTAATCTCGTCGCTCCTCCTTCATACTGGCAGACAGGATTTTCATGTCTTGGAAGCTGGGGTGGCCAGGAGTGGCTCCAGACTTGAACCAGAAATGGAAGTGGGCCAAGTGATAAGGTTAAAAAGACCACACCAATTCCCAGTTTTGTTGCCTCAGTGGTTCCTCGTTAGCTCTCTTAACCCCTTACCCTTCATTCCTTTCATCCACCTTACCATCATTGCCTGCTTTATCCTTTCATTTCCCACATCCCTCATACTTGACTGCCTTTACCCCTTACCTGCACATACTTTTAAGCCACTACCCCTTACCCCTAACCCCTTATTGATATATTTACTGTTGGCAGGGCCGATACAGTGCTCCCTAAATTCCTAATCTCTACCCATTTTGATTGTGTTTCTTGATCTTTTGAACCAAATCTTTTCCTAGTGATGTATTCTGTTATCCGGACTACTCCTTTTCCATTCTACCTGTCTTTTTGGTGTGTTGTTGCCCAGGACTATTTATTGGTCAGTTCCAATCATGTCTTGTAACAGGAATGATATCAAGTTCTTTTTGGTATCTCTATTTGTACTGCTTATTTGTTCATCTTATTATGGATGCTTTAGACATTCATATAGAGAGTCTTTATTAAACTGTTTTATATGCATGGCACAGTGCAGTGACACAATGGTTAGCACTGCTGCCTCACAGCGCCAGGGTCAATTTGTAGCTTGGGTCACTGTCTGTGCGGAGTTTGCCCATGTCTGCGTGGGTTTCTTCCGATGCTCCAGTTTCCTCCAATAGTCCAAAAGGCATGCTGGTTAGGTGCATTAGCTAAATTCTCTCTCCGTGTACCCAAACAGGTGCCGTAGTGTGGTGACTTGGGGATTTTCACAGTAACTATATTGCAGTGTTGTTGTAAGCCTACTTGTGACTAATGAATAAACTTCATTAATTGCATGGACCTGATTCACTGATGCACCATGACTACTTAAATTCTCTGTCCCTTCTTGTTCCATCCTGCTGACCTTTACCCAAATCAATATATTGCTCTAACGTCTTAATTTTATTCCTTACATTTTCAAATTTCACTTCACCTGACACCTTCACCCCAATCTGTTTTACTTGGAAGTCCTACCCACAGTCCCGTTGATATAATTCACTGGGGCAATGATCCCAGCTTGATTCAAGTGGAGCTCATGCCAATGAAACAACTCCTTTCCCCATTGCCACATGAATTGAAACTCCTTCACTACACTCTGAGCCAAACATGTAATCCTACAGTCTATTTGAAGCTATACCGATTCAACTGTGGCTCAGGGGACAATGCAAAGATTATCTTTCAGCTTTTGCATTTTAATTTGGATCTTAATTCCCGAAACTTTCTCAGCAAAACATCATTCCTGATTCTATCGTGTTGCACCATGTAGATCGTGACAACTGAATTCTCCCCGTCACATTCTGAGAAGGTCTCCAGCCATGGGGAGTTGTTGTTAACCTTGGCATCGAGCAGCAAACTCAACCTTTGGCACTGCCGGCGGTGGCTGCCGAGAACGGTATCTCTTATCCGGACTTTCCTTTTCACCTGACTTTATACTACAGCCAGTTTGCCCAACTACCCTGCAGTCCTTGTTCTCATCCGTAAAAGTAGCAAACTTCCAACATTCAAATTTAACACTTGTGACTGCTTCAGAGTGAAAGTAATCAAGGAATGTATTTTCCTCTTGTCCATAAACACCAGGATAGAGATTTGTTTTCCTATTTTATCCTGGATTTTATTCTGGACTTTGTGAGAGTGAGACTTTGTTAGTGGTATTGAAAGTGATCAGACTAAACAATGGCCGTGGCTGCGTCAGAATGATAATCAGCAGCAGATTGCTGCTTTATACCGACTTACCTGCACCTAAATTGTAAAGTGCCTGTCATGCCTGGCCTGGATGAATCACAAGAAGCAAAGCATATCCCCAGTAGCAGCAGTGAAGTGTAAAAGGAGTGGAGTGAAGGAGGGCATACCCTTTTTTTATAGAACTAATAGCTTTATGGCAGGTGAGTTTAAAGAGTTGAAAGGGAGAAGGTCAGTTTCTAAGTTAAGCGAATGAGATGTGGTGTAGTCGTTTGGACCTTGGCAAGGATAGATTTGTATATATTGGGGGGAATCCACATCTAAATGCGAGGGGTCAATCTGGACATTGGGGGCAGAATTATCAAACCAGAAATTCCCGTTCCTGTTGTCCGCAACACGTCCACTAAAATTTCAGTAGCAGGTGGAATGGGAGAATTCCAGGCTGGGAGAATTCTGGTCTCGGTTTGTACATTGTGGGGGTTGGATTTTGGAGTGTTGGATTGAGATAAGTGGCATTTGGGTTGGGAGTGGGATGATCTGGCCCAGTAAGTTTGAGATAAGTCCTGCCTCAGTCAGTTCAGGTTGCACAAGTGTGTGTGTGTGTGTGTGTGTGTGTGTGTGTGTGTGTGTGTGTGTGTGTGTGTGTGTGTGTGGCTATGAGCAGGTGTATGAGGGTATACTGTGGGGGTCTCAGTCGTATACTGTGAGAGTCTCAATCTGGATGTCTAAAATTGTCGCTCTGAAGTTAGAAGTGCTTTTTTCCCTTCCAATCTTTCAGAATAACTCTGAGCGTAAAACTGGCAGAACCATCCAAGATTAGTGAGTTAAGTCACTTTGTCAGACGGTTCCCAGTCCAGTGTAATTGTCCAGAGGCGGTTAGTCTTTGTAGACAATGCTTGGTAAACCCTTCTGGGGAAACTTCCATGAGAGATTCTCCAATGCATCTTTGGGTAACGCCCCTAATCCTACACAGGATGTTATGACCTAATATTCCTGCAAAAATAATTAAATTCTTTTTAAGAGTGAATGAACAATTTAACCAATATAAACATCAGAACTCCCAATAATCCCATTGTAGAGCACATACATTTGTCTGAAATTCCTCAATGAAAGTTGAGAAAATTCTAATTAGTTTGAAAGACATTGGGAGCAATTTTTTCCAAAGATAATAGATGTGCTGTGAAAGAGAGAATTTCTAGGTTGCTGGCTCACTGGAGAGGAAGCTGGGATTTCATCTGTGATATTGTCAAGTAAAAGCAATTAAAAGCCAGCAGGCCTGGGAAGCGGCCAGTTCATGGCTATGGGCATGCCTTCCATGTTCTGCCTAATCAGAGGGCTGGAAGCTCTGCAGTCTTAATAACATCTGAGTGATTATTGTGCTGAGGCAACAAGAACAGTCCAAGGATGTCTTTAAATACTAGACATTTTCAGTATTTCTGAAATAAAAATATTGAAAGGGTAATCATTGAGTAACTTTTTAAATGGCCTAATCAGGGAGGCCAAAGAATCAGAGGAAAATCCTCTCCAGTGGCAGCATTAAGGTGACAGGGACAGCACTTGTCCCTGGGTCAAAGAGCCTCTGGCTCAAATGCAAACAGCACCTTCGACTCCATATCCCATCTGGTATCTAGCTCATTTATGGGCATTACACCATATGTTTTGGATCACCTTGCAAACCCACTCTGTGCTTCTCTGTCCTCCTCCCAGTCAGGAGAATATCTCTATGAAAGCTCCTCCTCATTGTTTCACTCAATGTATCAGAGCAGCCTTCTCTAGCTTCCACAAAGCCCATATCTCTTGAATGAATGAAGAAAAAAGATATCACCTTTTGGCAACATCATCTGAAAACACAGCATTTATTTTCATTGCCACCCAGTTTTACCTCACCACTACCTTTCCCAACACGTTTACTGACTGAATTTGATTTGATTTGATTTATTATTATCATATGTATTAAGGAAAAGTATTATTTCTTGCTGCTACAGAGACAAAACATACTGTTCATAGAGAAGGAATCAAGAGAGTGTAGAATGTAGTGTTACAGTCAAAGCTAAGATCAAGAAAAATATCAACTTAATGCAAGGTAAGTCCATTCAAATGCCTGACAACAGCAGGGAAAAAACTGTTCTTGAGTCAGTTGGTATTTGACCTCAGGCTTTTGTATTCCTTTTCCGAAGGAAGAAGGTGGAAGAGAGAATGCTTGGGGTGCTTAATTATGCTGGCTGCTTTGCCAAGGCAGTGGGAATTGTGAATAGAGTAAATGGATAGAAGGCTGGTTTGCGTGATGGATTGGGCTACATTCACGATTTTTTTGTATTTCCTTGCGGTCTTGGGCAGAGCAGGAGCCATACTAAGCTGTGATACAACCAGAAAGAATGCTTTCTATGGTGACCTGTAAAGGTTGGTGAGCATAGTTGACATGCCAACTTTTCTTAGACTTCTGAGAAAATAGAGGCATTGATGGGCTTACTTAACTATAGTGTCAGCATAGGGGGGACCGGGACAGGTTGTTGGTGATCTGAACAGTTAAAAACTATTACCAGTTGCTTCCCTGGCACCCAATACTGGGTAAGCAGAAAATTCCTCCATTTAAATATTATGAAGATTGAAGCCATTGGGTGGATTTTCATCTCTTCATGAAAGTGGGAATCAATTCCCAAAGTGCAAAATATGGGAAAATCAATTTTCCTGTGCCTTTCCAATCCCATGTTTTTTTCATGTGGCCTTTTTATGGATCAGGAATTCCTTGGGTGCAAGGCATAAATGCAGCTTTCTGGGGTTTGGGTTCCTGTTGTTAGGATCACGAGAAAATTATATTTTCTCCTGCCCATTATTTCTGTGTACTGAAATTGAGTTTGAAAGCCCCAAAAAACACACCTGCTTGGAGAGTTCGTGACCACTGGGAAAAATCTGCTGAGGAGTTAGGAGTTTCTGATTGATAAATGTTAACTGTTTTGAAGTCTTCAAATGTCACTATTAGCTGTTTTATTGCAATGTAGATGTGATGCAATGCAATGATTCGTCATAGGGCTTTATCTAGCAAAGATAAGTTGATTGTTACATTGAGCAGCATTGTGTAAGTGTTGACATGCATTACAATATTTTCTCCATTGGACATAGTGCCATAATTAAATTAAAAATGTATGTGATTTAAATGTCCAGATAAATGGAAATATAACATTATTAGCTCTTTTAATTTCAGGATATTGTAGCTGTAATGATTTGTTTTAATATACTGACTAGTATGAATATTTGAATACTTGGCTGAGTTGCTAAAATGGATTGTCTAACACAAATGGTCTGAATTCAGCAGGTGGTTTATTGGCTGCTGAGGGGAACATTTGATAGCTTAAAGAGGTTGTAATAACATATTCTGTTTTTATATAGTACATGGTTATTAATATACCAAACTTAATGATCACTTAAGGGATTAGAAGTACCATTTTGTTTGTAATATCAATTACCAATTTCTGAATGAGTGTTTTATTAGATTGTCATAGATATATTTTTTACCCTTGCATTCAAAAGATTTCCCATTGTTATTGCATGGCTCCAGAAGACTGTACAAAGCAGATATTGGGTTAGTGCCTATAGACGATACATGGAGCGGGGCGCGGAGTGGGGGTTGTTTGGTGGTGGAGGTTGAGTGGAGGGGGTTGGATGGACATGGAAAAAGCATGGGAATATAAATAGACATGGAGTGGGCATGTGGGATGAGTGGTCATACAGTGGTATTGGGGGATATGAAGAAGCATGGAGGTGCTTGGAGTGAGAAGGGGAGTGAGGACTATGGTTTAGATACTCTTAACAATGTTGGGATCTCGGCAGCTGTCTCCGAGAATTGACGTGGGCCTTCTACCCAGCCTACCTACACATTCCCCTTACACTGCATCCATCCTGACAAACTATATCCGAAGTGTACATCTCGAGCACAGGCAGTGATGAGTCAAAGCGCATTTTGCAAGATGGGAAATAGCTCGACTTGCATATTACATAGCCAACATGAAAATTCAGACTATTGTCTTTAAACTCATTACAAACTCCATTCCTGAGACACCAATTCCAAACATCTTCTGGGTACCTGAACCAGGCTCTGATGAAGTGCCTTCAGACAACTTATTGTGTTAATGGTGAGATCTATGTACAAATTGCTGTTGAAGTTGTTAGAAGAAGCCCTTTCTCAATTTTCCATCCACCACTCCTACTATGTATAACTCATCCAAATCTCTGCTGCCTAAATCCTCTTCTGTGCAAAGTCTCTAACCTTACCCTACATTATCTACTGGTCCTTTAAAAGATTCATGACCTTGTCCCTCCGTCTCAATAAAATCACTTCCCACTCCAAAACTGACTTCCAACAATCTCTGATCATCTGATTCTAATATTTTGTGCATTTCTGTTGACTTATGAATGATAGTCATCCAAGCCCCATGCTTTGGAAATCCATTCTTAAACCTCTGCAAACTTCCTTTGAGAACCTCTTTAACATATATATCTTAATACTTTTATTATCCTTCATTGTATCTTATTTGTCTCTGCAGCCATTATTGGTTTCATTAGTTCCCTGTAAGGAACCTTGGAATCATTTTCTATATGGGGATGTCAGTTTCCATGCCCTGAAGAGTAATGTTAAACCAGTTGAGTGCTCAGAACAACCTGGCAGCTTTTATTTGCAGATGCCAATGTACAATTTATTAAATTCAATCTCATAATTTACCTTGTTGGAATTGTGAACTCACAATCATTGGACTTTTAGCAATCTACTCTATATTCATAATTCTGTCACCCAAGCTGAGTGTGTTGACATCCCCATTTCTGCTAGTCATTTCTTGAGAGATTTTGCAAAACGCACACATTTTTTTACAGTCACACATGTTTCACCATTCTTGGACACTGTTTCCAAAATTACACGAATTATATTTTGATAATATGAATTATGTTCAATATCCTGAGGGTTATTGTACAAATCAACATCTATTACAAACATAGTATGTTTCCATCTGATGAAATTTGAAATATGTATTCAACTTTGCAGATGACATATTGGCGAGGCAATGGCCTAGTGGTATTATTGCAAGATTATTAATCTAAAAACTCAGCTAACTCTGGGAATTCAGTTTCAAATCCCACCATGGCAAATGATGGAATTTGAATTCAATAAAAAAAACCTGGTGTTAAGAATCTACTGATGACCATGAAACCATTGTCAATTGCCGGAAAAACCCATTAGGGAAGGACATCTGCCATCCTTACTTAGTCTGGCCAACATGTGATTCAAGAGCTATTGCAATGTGCTTGACTCTCAATTGCTATCGAAGAGCAAATGAATAAAATATAAGAATCATATGGAGGATAAGTATGGAAAGTCTTGGGAACTTTGGATAACAAGAGATATGGTGAGCGTAGTCAAACAATAAAAGGAAGCATCTGTCAACGCTAGAAGGCTGGGAACACGAAGCAAGTGTGGAATAAAAGGAAAGTAGAAAGAAATTTAAGCAAGGAGTAAAAAGAGTTAAAAGGGATTATGAAAAAGCATTGGCCAGCAGAATTAAAGAAAATCCCAAGGCTTTTTATATATACATAAAGAGCAAGATGGTAGCCAGGGAGAGGTTGGTCCACTCAAGGACAAGGGAGGAATTTATATGAGGAACCAGAGGGAATGGATGAGGTATTAAATGAGTACTTTGCACCTGTATTCACCAAAGAGAAGGATTTGGTGGATGATGAGTCTGAGAAAGGATGTGTAGATAGTTTGAGTCATGATGAGATCAAAAAGGAAGAGGTATTGGGGTTCTTGAGAAACATTAAAGTATTCAAGTCTCCATGGCCTGTTGGGATATACCCCAGAATACTGAGAGAGGCAAGAGAGGAATTTGCTGAGGCCTTGAGAGAAATCTTTGTATCCTCACTGGCTACAGGGGAGGTCCCAGGGGATTGGAGAATAGCCAATGTTGTTCCCTTGTTTAAGAAGGGCGGCAAGAATAATCCAGGTAATTATAGGCTGGTGAACCATACATCAGTGATAGGAAAATTACTGGAGAGGATTCTTCGAGACAGGATTTATTCCCCCTTGGAAATAAGTGGACGTATTAGTGAGAGGCAACATGGTTTGTGAAGGGGAGGTCATGTCTCACGAACTTGATCTAGTTTTTCGATGAAGTGACAAATATAATTGATGAGAGTAGGGCAGTGGATGTTGTCTACATGGACTTCAGTAAGGCCTTTGACAAGGTCCCTCATGGCAGACTAGTGTCGAAGTGAAGTTACATGGGATCAGAGGTGAGCTGACAAGGTGGATACAAACTGGCTCAGTCAAAAAAGACAGAGGATAGCAGTGGAAGGATGCGTTTCTGAATGGAGGACTGTGACGAGTGATGTTCCTCAAAGACCAATGGAGGAAGCTTTGCTGTTTGCAATATATATAAATGATATGGAGGAAAATGTAACTGGTTTGATTAGTAAGTTTGCAGACGACATAAAGGTTGATAGATTTGCGGAAAGTGACGAGGACCATCAAAGGACACAGCAGGATGTAGATCAGTTGGAGACTTAGATGGAGAGATGGCAGATAGAGTTTAATCCAGACAAATGTAAGGAATTCCTAATAAAGATAGGAAATATACAGTAAATGGCAGAACCTTTAAGAATATTACTAGGTAATGGGGTCTAGTTGTTCAGGTACACAGGTCACTGAAAATGGCAATGTTGGTGGAGAAGGCCGTCAAGAAGGCATACAGTGTGCTTACCTTCATCAGCTGGAGTACTGAGTTTAAAAATTGGCATGTAATGTTGCAGCTTTGTAGAATCTTAGGTAGGCCACATTTGGAATATAGTGTTCAATTCTGGTTGCCACACTGCCAGAAGGATATGGAGGCTTTGGAGGGGGTACAGAAAAAATTTACCAGGATGTTGCTTGGTATGGAGGGCATTAGGTATGAGAAGAGGTTGGAGAAACTTGGTTTGTTCTCACTGGAGAAACGGAGGTTGAGAGGCGACTGATAGAAGCCTACAAGATTATGAGTGACATAGGCAAGGTAGATAGTCAGAAGCTTTTTTCCAGGGTGGAAGAGTCAAGTATTAGGTGGCACAGGTTTAAGGTACGAGGGGCAAGGTTTGAAATAGATGAACGAGGCAGATTTTTTATACAGAGAGCGGTGGGTGCCTGGAACTCGTTGCCAGGAGAGGTAGTGGAAGCGGATACAGTAGTGACTTTTAAGGGGCATCTTGACACGTATATGGATGAGATGGGAATAGAAGGATATGGTCGCCAGAAGGGTAGGAGATTTCAGTTAAGTCGGGCAACATGTTTGGTGCAGGCTTGGAGAGCAAAGGGTCTGTCCCTGTGCTGCAAAATTTTCTTTGTTCTTTATAACCTTTAGTGTAGAAGAAAGATCATGGAAAGAGTTGTTATCATGTCAAAACTCTATTCAAAATAAATTACAATCCCAGATTTAATTTTTAAAATACCCAAGCACAGCATCAGGTAACCGTTACGTTTAATTTTGATAAATGCATCTTCACTCATTTAACATTTGACATTCTTCTCTTATAAATTCTCCCCCTTTTTGACATTCATCTCTTGTGAATTCCCCTTTCCGCCTTCCATGTCATGCATCATTCTCTGTTTGAAAGTCAGGATTGTCATTCTTAGACAAAATCTCTGCATAAGTCGACAACACACATGAACCATTGCCTGTACTGACATCCTGTCTGTTTCCTTTAAACTGTTAGAATGAGAATCGGGTGATGGCAGTGAATTGAAATCTGGAAGTGAAACTAGTTGCCGTGAAAATTTCTGCAGTTTGCTATTCTGGAGAAAGGTCTCATAATCATGGGGTAAGTCATTGAGGACTGAGGTGAGGAAGAACTTCTTTATTCGGAGAGTTGTGAACTTATGGAATTCTCTACCACAGAAAGCTATTGGGGCCAGTTTGTTGGATAGTTCAAAGCGAACTGGAGAGGCCCTTGCAGCTGAAGAGATCAAGCGGTATGTAGAGAAGATGGGTGTGGCATACTGAAAATGCATGGTCAGCCATGATCAAATTGAATAGTGGTGCAAGTTTGAAGGGCCGAATGGCCCACTCTTGCACCAATGTTTCTATGTTTCTAATGTCAGAGTCAGGACATTAGAAAATCATTCCTTTAAATTTAAATGCACAATATCTACATATGAAGATTTAATTTTTACTGATCTGATTCATTAATTCTCACCTTTAGTCCGGTTTTCACAATTGGCCCATTTATATTTGAACCATGTTTCTCGTTACTGATCACAGTTACATGCAGCGAGTCATCCTGTCATTTTCTGATTATCTCAATTTGATCAGAGACATTTTTTGAAAATGTGATTTTGTTTTTGTGTGTTTCTGTGTTTAGTCAGCTCGAATGTACATTTCCTATTCATAAGCCTAGTAGGAGACATTCCTTCCGTTTGGTCCAGATATCTCCTTCCTCTGGCCCCTTTTTTCTCCTTTCCAATAATCTTTGCATTCATTGCTGACTACGTAGAGTCTTGGCTAATGTTACTCATAGTCTTAATTCACACTGAATTTGTCTTCTATATTACTCCCTGTGGATTAACCACATTCTTGTGCTTTTAACAATTTCCTATCCCTTCTGGTCCTCCATATGGAATCTCATCATTTTCTTTTCAAAAATATGTGATTATTGTGTTTATTTAAATGTTAGTCTTTGAAACGTCTCATAAATCTTTTCTCATAGATGGGACAGTGGCGGGGAGTGTGGTTACAAATTTTATTTTCTCCGTTGCTAAGTTTTGTTTTTGCTTGTATTTAAAAACATTCAGATTCAGAAAACACTCAGGTCTGAAAATATGACAGCACATGTTTGAAAAAAATATCTTTTTAACATCCCAAATGGAACCAATTAAGAGAGCTAAAATGAGGTGCTTAAGGATTAATTTCAATGTGTAGCAAGGTCCCATAAACAGCATAAATGTCCAGGTCATCTGGTCCGGACATATTAGCTGTAAGATAAATGTTGGCAAATTACACTGGGTAGACCTTCTCATATAGTAGCATTGGATCTTGAACCTGTTAATTGCACCAAATGCCTTGATTTAACATCTCAACTGGAAGTTTGCAATTTGCAATTGTGCAGTATTCCCTCAGCACAGCTTTAACGTTGCAGTTCATATAATTCCCCATGTTAAAGTCATGCATACTGTTCTGATTTTTAAATTTTTATTATGCATTCCTGGATAAAAATCGCTGTGTCCATTTTACAGACATAAAACAGGTGAAACAGTGGTGGGGTGGGGGGAACACTGCTGTGAGCTAAATGAACATCTGAGAAACATGGTTATTGAAAGGTATGTTCAAGAAATTAGATTTACAGAGCATACCCTACTCTCCTTGAAAAGTGCTGCCACCTTCCTTTCTTCTCCAAAGTCCACAAATGTGTCATCACCTTCCAAATCCACATCCATCTTTCCCAAAACTCCAAGTTTGAATCTCTTCAATCAGAATTTTATGGCCTTGCTCATCCCAAAACTGTGAAATTCGACCCAAAGTCCATGGTCCGTCCTTGACCCGTTCTGATTCCCGTGGGAATGGTAAAATTCCAGTACTTAACACTTGATTACCTGTAAAGACTCGCATTCCAACCATTATTTTGAAAACTGAGTTTGTGTCTTTATATGCTCTTTGTGAACAGAACTCCCACTCACCTAATGAAGGAGCAATGCTCTGAAAACTTCTGACTTGTGCTCCCAAACAAAATTGTTGGACTTTAACCTGGTGTTGTGAGACTTCTAATTGAACATAGAAGAAGCCAGAGATCCATTGTGGACCCATTGAGCACCCCATTCTGGAAATGCCCTACTACAGTTGTAGTTTTCTCATACATATGAAGGATAAAACAGGCAGTTTGATTGACATGTAAAATTTACAATAAATCAAATGTATAATTGGGTTTGACCAGCTAAAACTGCATAACTTGCTTTTACAAAGCTCTATTTGACTTCCTGCTGCATTCTCAGTTAGAAATCATCCTACCTGTCAGGCCATTCGCTCAAAACCAATTACAACAAATCTAAATTGCCAGTGACAGGTCCTATCAGTGAGCCAGTGCAGCTGGCCAAACCTCAGCAGTATCTTGGACTACTGCAGTCCTGTCTGCAAATGTCAATCTTCCCACAAAGAATCAATTCATTTCCACTTATCATTGGAGATCAACCAGTGAGTAATTCATCAAATTAAAAGTTCTAAAATTATCTTCATTGCTGTGCGCAGAAAGAAAGTGATAATGCCAGGAATTTGTATGGTTTAAAATTTGATTTTAACATAGATTATGATCAACATGCCCACCTCACTCATTAATTTTAAAACATTTTGGAATTCCAAGGCCAGCACATTATTACAGTAGTTTGAATGTTAAGAATACAGCAGCAGGATTTGGTTCAAAGAAAAGTGAAATAATTTGAAAATTGTTCCACAAGACTAAGGGGCAGTTAAGGTACTGTGCCAAAATTAGCATGCTGTTATTTATGGATAAATGGTATCCGTGTAAAACTTCAGGTGAGAGGTATGGTGTGTGGTGTTTGTGGATAACAACAATATGTGTTTATATAGCTCATCTTTAATGTAATTTAAAAAAGTGTGTTGTCTGAGTCGTCATGTTCTGCTGCAGGTGCACAAAAGCAGCTTCTTACCTTTGGTATGTTCCCTTTCTTTAGAAACTAGTTGTTTTCACACAATAATTGTTAATTGAACTCAGCACAGAAAGTTAAGTCACACCTTTACAAGTGTATACACCCTTTTAATGGCGTAAGTATACATGATTGACAATCAATCTTTCTGACATCAGAAGTTAACTCTTATAAGTCTGGAGTCTCATTACTTTTAAGTTTTGACTTTTCAGAGAGAGTTAAAACATTTGTTCTTTCTGTGCATGTTTTCTCTCTCTATTTATTTTTCTGTAACCCCATGTTGGTCTTGCCAGTGTCACCCATGCTACATGAAATATTAAATGTAACTCGTCAGCATTTAGGAACATATTTACTTATGAACAGCCAGCATGACATCTTACAGGAAGTCATCTCTAGTAGAGTAATTAGAACAAGTAAACAATTAGATTGGTAAACAGTGGCAGCAGAGTGATTAGCACTGCTGCTACACAGTGCCAGGGACCCAGGTTTGATTCCAGGATTTGGTGACTGTGTAGAGTTTGCATGTTCTCTCTGTGTCTGGTGTGTTTCCTCCAGGTGCTGTGGTTTCCTCCCACAATCTGAAAGACATGCTGGTTGGTGCACCGACCTGAACAGGTACCAGTCTTTGGCGACTAGAGGAATTTCACAGTAACTTCACTGCAGTGTTAATGTAAGCCTTATTTGTGACTAATAAATAAACTTTAAATGGAATACAGTTCTGATATCTTAGAAGGACTCCTGTCCTTTAAACTCTCTTATTCGAGGGTCTTTGTAGAATTGTAGAATCCTTATAGTGCCGAAAGAGGCCATTTGGCCCATCAAGTCTGCACTCGGGCAACATATCTCTACATATTTACCCACTAATCCCTCTAACATATGCATCTCAGGACACTAAGGGGCAATTTTAGCATGGCCAATCAATCTAGCCCACACATCTTTGGACTGTGGGAGGAAACCAGAGCACCCGGAGAAAACCCACACAAACACGAGAAGAATGTGCAAACTCCACACAGACAGTGACTCGAGCTGGGAATCAAATCCAGGTCCCTGGAGCTGTGAAGCAGCAGTGCTATACATCGTGCTACCATGCCGCCTAGTCTGCAGAGAAAGACCTTGAACAAAGACAAAAAGGACAAAGAATTTCAAGATAGATAGGTTCTTGATTAGTAAAGGGATCAAGCGTTATGGGGAAAAGGCAGGAGAATGGGGATGAGAAAAATATCAGTTATAATTGAATGGTGGAGCAGACTCAGTGGGCTGAGTGACCTAACTCTGCTCCTAGGTCTTATGGTCTTATGGTCTAAGAATTAGTGTGGAGATTCATGTTTGAATGGCAGCAAATTATGTATACTGCAGTGCTGCCTGATATTACATTATTATAAGGTGCATAAGGAAATCAGGTAATTATCAGAGACCTTGCTCACACGGTTCCTCAATCAAAATGTCTTCTATCCCTACAGCTCTGGAAAACCCACCAAATACCAGTGCTTTCCCCTGTGCTTCAACAACAACATAAAGCTAAAATAAAAGCAAAATGCTGCTGGAAAGCTGAAATAAAATCTGAAATAAAAAGAATGTTGGATAAACTTACAGCTCAGGCAGCATCTGTGGAGAGAAATAGAATTAACATTTCAGATCTAAATGATCCCTCTATAGAACTGAAAAAAAGTAAAAATGTAAAGAACTAGGAGGAGGCAGAGGAGATGGGGCAGAAGATCAGAGCTTGGTTGGAGCAAAGGAGGTATTGACAGATTGATCATGGACACAAGACAAAGGAGAGAGTTAATGGTGCTTTTAAGGGATGAAGAATGCTAAATAGTGGCAAAGAGTGAGATAGTGGAATGTGTTAATGGGAGCAACTAAACAACCAGGGACAGTTGCCAAGTCGGGGTGGGATCATGTTGGAGGAGCCAGGGAGTAGAATAACAATGAACAATAAAACAAAAGTTTGTTGTGGATGGGAGGGGTGGGGAGGTGGTGACGTTAAGGTGAAAGGAGAAGTTTATAATCTACAGTATAGAACTCAATGTTGAGCCCAGAAGGCTGGTCTTCCCTGGTCTTGTTCTTCTTCCCTATTAGGTGCTCTATCCTGAGAAGCGGCCAACTAAAGGAGTGAAGATGTGTGAGGCTTCTGCATGTTATGCTGATTCTGAGAAGGAAGGAGAAAGATGCAATCAGGATTGGGGATGTTAAATGGAAAGCAAATCTATGGAATGTGAAGTAAAGAAAGCCATGAGAAAAGCTAGTGATTTTGAAAAAATTACCATATGAGCAAAGAATGCTTTACATAGAGACTCTGAAGGGAGCAAGGAATAGTAATTGTGTGATTATAGTAAGATTGAGAGCTAGGTGATGAAGGATATGAAAAATGAGGGAAGATTATTCAATGTAGTGTGAAGGGGGAAAGTCATGATGCCATGGGCTGTACAAGTGAGCTGAAGAAATGAAAAGTTGTAATTCACATCGGCTATTCTATTGCAGACAAGTGCTTCCTATACTTAATTCAAATCCTGAAGTGATTCTCTTAGGACTGACAATCTCAACAATCTCTCTCAATGTCTGGTCGACTTAGTGTTTTTGGATTTTCCTCTCACTAGCTGTAATTAGAACTAGTCCCTTCTCCAACCTCTTCCAGCAAGACCTCCCGGGAGGCCTCAGAGCTTGCCTGTGACTCCGGATGAATTAGTTTGGTTCTCAGCCATTCCAAAATGTAAGCTTGCAGAAGGGGATGCAACTTAGTTTAAAGAAGTAAATACCTACTTTAAATAGATCACTGGGAGGCTTGCTAGGAATTGTTCTGTGGAAGTAAAAATTGGGGCATCAAGTCCAAAAAGAGTACTTAAAATAAAACGTAATTAGTTACCACCCTTTAAGGACAGAGCAAGACCTAATAAGATAAAGTTAAATATTGAACATATTCAAAATTAAGTTTTTTAAGGAGGAAAATCGATGATTGTTGTAGATAACTCCTGGTATGCTAACTTCTACATTGAGTGCAGGAGCACATAATCAGTCTTGAAATAGCATCTTGTGATTGCAAGTAGTTCTTTCATTTCTTGTGCGAGTTACAAGTTTTAGGCTAATGTGAGATTCACCAATGAGGGTATCTTTGCTGATTATGGAATGTATTGACAAAATGAGTTCTTAAAACCATTCATTGGATGTGGGCCATATTAATTGCCCAACCTGAATTGCCCTTGTGAAGGTGGTAGTGGGCTATGTATTTACATCTGTTACACTTTTGTATGCCACATCTAGGTACATAACTAAATAAACTTAGTTTCAGGAGGAACTCACTATTGAGAAGAGAAATCCACTTATTGAGACTCTTCAATGGAGCGACAGGGACCTCTCTGGCTTTCCAGCTGGCAAGCGAGAGTCCCATGCTATCTGCTTTGGGGAAAGACCTGCCAATTGAAGTGCCACTCAGGCACTTAATTCTGCAGCGTTCTGCCTCTCCCAAGCTCAAGGACCCCAGGTAACTCTCCACTGCTCAGCAGCAGACACAGTTGAGTGATGGAGATTGTTGGGAGGGGAGCTGAGTCAGCTGCAAGGATAGGGGGTTAATCCTAGGTGGACCATCACCACTCTCTTCCTAGTGTTGGGATCTCAATCAGTTAAAGGTGTAAATTCTAGAGGCATGACAAGGCCATTCACAGGTCTTATCCCTACAGGCTTAGTCAGATCGAGATGAGATGTTCTCAGAGTCCTCATGAGCCACTTAATATCCTCCTGCCCTATTAAATGCCTCCTTCCACCAAACCCAACACAAAGGGGGGAATTAAATTCTGCTCATTATGTTTGTCTGAAGTTTCATTAAGTATTTTACTTTATAATATGAGAACAATTTAATCAATGGTCCAAAAATAAACGATCAACAGATTGTGCAGTTACATGATCCTTTGACTTCCACAAAGTAATCCGGATATGGAAAACTTTGTTAAGAGGGTTCATTTTCATTGCCCTTCCTTATTTAGTAAGAGTTAATATTTCACTTTCAAGGAAAAGTGATATCCTCCCTGGGATTCCATTTCTTTTCCATCGAAATTGTTGAATTTAAATGAATTTTTCAGTTAGTCTGAAGTGTGTTTTTCTGTGCTCAAGAGCATTTCCATAATTGGAAATCTAAATATACTACACCCTTATTTTGGAATGTTTTATACAAATATAGCACGTATACTCGATCATATAGCCTACAGCTAATTGAAATTTGCCAATGTCCTTCAGTTTTGTCGTTAGGCAGCATTAATGCCTTAAGCAGTCGTGCTTTTTAGACTTCATTTGCATTATGTTAAGCTTTGCATGAAGTCTAAATCTTGTGCCAGATCAAACCTGTTTTATGACGCACCTGATCTTAAATTAGATGTGTCAACAACAGAGATACCCCCCTCCCCAAATTCTGAGCTGTTACTTTAAAACAGCTGAGTGATAGCTCTGGCTGAGCATATTTCCAGGCCTCCATGGACCTAGCAATATAAATAACAGTGGAAACCAAGCTCCAACTATCAGCCTCAGACTAGTAGCTGGAATGTAAATGCATCTTAACTTGGTAATAATGTCTTGTTATCATTCAATGCAGAGCAATACATGTCAGCTCGAGTGCCCGAATTTGACTGAGTGCCCGAATGTCAAATTAGCTCAGCTTCTTCAAAAAAAACCCAGTCCAAATAACAAAGAGAACGGCAAGTCTTAAATTTCAAAATTTTTATAGTTTATGTTTCAGAAGTATAGTATCATATTAGAGGGCTGAAATTCTGTCAGTCTCTCATTGATCGGACCAGTATGGTAGCTGTGGAAACTGAGAAACTAATTGATAGGAAATTCTGGAGACCCAGGCTTCCATGAAGATAACATAAAAACCTCTTGTACCCAATCAATGAGAACAGACAAAAGTATATCTAATTTAGCTTGTAACGGGACAGGACTGGCCCCACCATTATCTAATATATAGAAAGGGAAATGTAAATAAGCTTATGGTAAGACTGTATATGCACAGTTCAGAATCCTTTTCAATTCTCTAGACATTATTGTTCATGGCAATTGCCTCAAAATTGAAACCTTACAATGGCACTATCATGCAGACAACGCATCTCTTGATTGCCCACTTGTTTCTTATGCACAATGTTAATTGTCTGTCTAATTAATCTGCACTGATCATTATGAGGCTGAAGATGTTTTCCTATCATTCATGAGTCAGATGTTGGCAGGAAAACTTGTCATTACAGAGGATATAGGAGATGTAGGTGGTACTTCTGTTTGAATGATAATTTACCCTAATTACCAAGTGGTGCTTCAAGACTCTCTCTGTATTCCAGAAGGCTGTTTCTATGCTTAATTTTCAAACAATGAAAAACAGTCTAATTAGTTTTGACTACACTGGAACAATTTATTATTTGGAATCCAGGTTATTCAAAAGAATTAATTGAGGCTGCTTTAGAATTTTAAATGTAAATGAATGGAATATTTCAAAGTATAGACTTCACAAATTACCCCTGATAAGGATAAGAGACAGAAAAGTGGACTACTTTAAATTCAACCGCTTCGATCCATACTTCATGAATCAACAAGCAAAAAGTGTGTTTTTTTGCTGAAATGCCGTACGTTATGATTGACAAAATGCATTACGCATGAATCAGTAAACAGTCAGGGATGAACATCTTGACACAATTACATTTAGTTTGTGAATTCCCTCATACCAAATGACAAATTTGACATTTTTAAAACACTTTTTAAAAAAAAAGGTGGCTGTAAGTCTCCGGCACAGAATTATCCTGGTTTGAAACTCATTCAGCTGCTTCAGTTCTGAAGCTGAAACACTGATAATGAAACAATCGTTTTGGATAGTGTTTCAGCTGAGGTTGTAGTTGAAGTGTGCTGTTGCAGAACTGGAGGGGAGGTGGCCCTATAACCATTGACCTGCGCTATACCTGACCTTTGAGTGGATAACATTGTCACGACATATGAACAGTTCAAAAACATGCACTGTACCCCATCACAACCAACACTTCATAAACACTAAAGAATTTCTGAACAAAATCCATCCAGCACAAGCTTGCCTCACTGAAGATAATTGCGATAAAATCTGAGTAGAAAAATGAAACAAGATTTCAAGCCCTTACTTTGAAACATTACATTAAAGTTCATTGCATAAATACAGATGGAAAATTAGAGGGTCAACCATCTGCGTATAGCAAAGGGGTCATGCAGTGTTCAGAAATAAATACTATGGTGAAGTGTTGATCTTTTAGGTTGGCTTACACCACTAATAAGTGCAATTATCTGACTGAATGCTTTCATCCCACTTTGACACGTTCACTGAATGATGCCACTTACATTAAATTGTATATCTAGTGTGAGATAAGGTTGCTGATCTGACAGAGTGCCTTAATTAAAAAAAAGATTTTGGTACAGAAAATGTAGTCAAAGAAATACTGTACTGAGACTATTGTTAACCACAGTCCTCTCCAGCCCTTTCTAAAGACTATAATCAATGCACAAAGCTACTGGTTATCAATTTATAAGGAAGATGGAGGAAATCATGGAATGCAATCTCCAAAACATCAAAAACAATCCTGGAATGCCATTTGATAAAAATGGAATTTTACTTATTCAGCCAGTGTAAACTCGTTTCCCTGTAAGTAAGCACTGTACTGAATCTTTAAAGTTGTGCTTGGCTCTTGGGGCACATTCTTCTGAAGCTGGCACCCCCATGCTGCAATGTATTTTCAATCTGTTCTGTTTCCCGAAAGAAAATGTTTAGTTAAAGAAGATATTTTGGCATTATCATTCCATATTTACACCAGGTTAAATGTTCTTCAGATATAGAACAACTTAGTGGCACAGTCGTTAGCACGGCTGCTTCACAGTGCCAAGGACCTGGGTTCAATTCTGGCCTTAGGTGACTGTCTGTGGGGAGTTTACACGTTCTCCCTGTGTCTGCGTGGGTTTCCTCCCACAGTCCAAAGATGTGGGGGTTAGGTTAATTGGCCATGCTATATTGACTCTAGTGTCAGGGAGATTAGCCGGGTAAATACGTGGGGTTATGGAAATAGGGCCAGGATGGTTGGTGCAAATTCGATAGGCCGAATGGCCTCCTTCTGCACTGTAGGGATTCTATGTTTGTGTATGTGGCAAAATCCCCTTGTATTTACCTCAATTAGGAAATGCAAGAATTTTTTGGATGTGCAAATTGAGTAGCTTCAAGAGGTGGAATCTTCCAGGCCCACCTTCAGCAAGAAGCTTGGCAGGTGGGAGAACTTGATTTGATATCAGACCAATATTCGGTTTCCCGACGGCCGGAAGAACTTTTGCAACAATGTTTTCAAGACTTTAAAGGTGAGTTGAGCTACATTTTGCATGTGTTTATCAAATCATGCATTCTTCTTAAAAGGCCAACTTGTCAGAATTGAGTTACCCCTCCTAATGAAGTTCCTGCCAGCCACAATTCTATTTCTATTTCCAACTGCATAGAAGTGGCATGCACCGGTCAAGATTGGCTTCTTCTACAACATTGGAATGAACAGCCACTACTTTGGCTTGTTGGAGACCACTCACAAATGTCAGCCTCTGGGCTGAGATCAGGTGTCAGGAGACAAGCTGCATGAAAACTGAACACAGGAGGCAAGCGCAGCAAGAAAAAGGTGGACCAGAGGATGGACATGAGCCGCAAGCTAAAGAAGGAAGGCTGTCCAAAGGAAAGAAGTTAGACTGTCCGGGATAGGGAGGGAGACTTTACGAGAAAGGAAGATAGATGATTGAGGAGAGGGAGAGATTCTTTACCAGGAAGGAAGATAGACTGTCCAGTACAGGAAGTGAGGCTGTCTGAGGAAGAAAGATAGACTCTATGAACAAGTAGGGAGGCAGTGAAGGAATGCAAGGGTACAGGGACAGAGGTTGGAGGGAAGGGCCTTGCTTGTTGCCTCTGGGGCCATGTAGTTGGCATATTCCAAGCAGAAATGATGGGAGAGAGATGGTCCTATTGAGTAATGGGCCGTGCTGTCTATTGTGGGGTTTTGGAGGTTGAACTGAAGGTATTGGGCAGTGGAGGGAGTGGTCGCAGTGAATGCAGGGAGTGGGATTTGCAGTAGGTTTGCAGCTGCAAGATATCAGTCAGGTAGCTGAAGGTTTCACGGGATCAAGGTAATGGAAATAAAAGGAACAAGTGATTTAGACAACAGGAGTGGTCAGAATGGCCATAGAGTTGTTCAGAGGTGTAGGCCCAGAGAAGAGTGAGGACATGTAGAGGGTGAATTATAAGTTCAAAGCTAATGGGGGGAGGATCAAGGATGACAGACAGAGTGGAATGGTTACATTGGGTGCATCAAGTATGATAAGGGGAAAGTGGTGGAGCATGTCTGAAATATGAGATGCACCATTTTAAAAATATCTCTTTGAAAAAGCAGCCATTCTGTACATTTGAATCCTTGAAGTGAGAGGAGGGTCTTTTTGGATGGGTGGAGTTCCAGGTAAGCATAATCGGCCAACTAAAGGGCACCCTAATAACCAAAAGGTAACTAGAAGGGAGCCATGCTCGACTGTATTCACCTCTCTATGGTAAAACTCACATGGGTCTCAAAGCATAAAGATCCCTCCAAGGTCTGGAACTGCTCTTTAATCTGTGTGGTTTGTTGGCTGCTGCTATGAAGGACAGGGAGAGAGGGAATGGCCACAGTTGATCAAGGGCAGCAAATCCTCACCTCTAAACATTCATCATCCTGGGTGAATGGTCATGACTGACAATGGCTCATGTGGTAAGTCCTTCTATGCTGCAGGGCAATGGTCTCTCTGTAGAGTCTTGAGGATAATAAAGGAAAACTGAGTAGTGTTTTAGGAATGGTTCTCGCAGATGATTAGCATCTAGCTTGTCAGTCAAAGAGCAATGTCTCCATGCACTATCCTGTATGAATGGAAGAAACACTCACTTCTGTTTCTCCTGGATGTCCATCACCTGGAAGGGATGCCTTGTCTAAATGGGAGTTAGGGATGCTTTGTCTAAGTGGGAGTTAGGCACAGGGCTCTGCACTGGCTTGGTGGCTCTTAGATGGAGGCAAATTTGCAAAAAATATGCTCACCAGATTGATTTTAGCAATTTGTCCACAGAGGCCTAGATGAAACAGGATCTGTTGGAAGGTGTGAGGCATAGTTCAGTAGATTTTGTTAAGGATTTCCTGATCATTGATAGCTCAACAGTAAGTATTTATTAGTTGCCAGAAACTAAATACATCGGTACTGTAAAGGTCTAAGCTCCGAGCTGTCTCCATGCTTGCTTCTACACAGGGCTCTGTCCAACATCACATTGACACCTAGGGATGTGAATAATGTGTTCTCTTACATCAATTTGCAGTGGTACTGTACTCAATCCCACATTAACCTTTAATACGCCAGACTACACCTCCCCTCATGTCATTATCCAATATAGTTACAAATTACTCCAATTTCCCTGATATACAACCCCATGTCCCCCCATCCCTCAAGTCTCTAAGTTCACAGGATATAGTTGAGAATTCTGATTAATTCTAAATATCCAACATGAGGGGATAATTAGCAGCTAATGTTTCAATGTGTGGTTTAAGAATAATACAAAATATCTAACTAGCATATTAATAATGTCTCTAAGAAATGAATTTATAACATATAAATTAAATGAAAAATGTATTTATGAAGGATACAGCACAAGGCAGACACAAATTATGCAACAAAGTAAATTACTCATGTACACCCAGGCTGGGAGATAATGACAAATGACAAAGGCACCTTCATTTGGTATTAAACTGGTTAGAGAAATATTGGGTTTTAAGAAGCCATTTTGGGAGAAAACTTCTATAAAACAGACAGATGAATGACAGATTAATATTTTATGTCAGATTATTCGAGCATCAAAATTATCATAAATAGACTGACATATTGATTATTAAACTCTGTAAATTAATTACTTGGGTATATTTTGAGATAATTGAGATAACTAAGCTGTTTAATTGATCAAGCTTCTGGTATGAAAATGGAGATTTTTGGAGAAAACTCAGTGCTGCTGTTGTATCATTAAGCCTATCTTGAATCTTGCCTTCAGCCGAATTTTTTGTTTGTCTAATGCATGTTTCTGGGTGCATGATAGCACAATGGTTAGCACTGCTGCTACATAGCTCCAGAGAGCTGGGTTCAATTCCCAGCACGGGTCACTATCTGTGTGGAGTTTGCACATTCTTGTGTCTGTGTGGGTTTCCTCTGGGTGCACTGGTTTCCTTCCACAGTCCAGGGGTGTGTAGGTTAGGTTGATTAGCCATGCTAAAATTTGTCCCTCAGGGTTGTGAGGTGCATAGTTTAGAGGGATTAGCAGGTAAATATGTAGAGATATGGGAATAGGGCCTGGGTGGGATTGTGTTTGGTGTAGACTCAATGGGCTGAATAGTCTCTTTCTGTACTATAAGATTTCTATGATTTTAATTTTGTATTTTCTATGTTACAATAATACTAGTTTTTAAAATAAATTTTATGACTCTTTGAAGACTTTGAGTCAAAAATTTACTTTTACCTTTCAAAAATTTACTTATTGAAGTTGCTTTCTAGAACTTTGTAAATAAACCGGCCACCAAAATATACCCCATTTCGCAGGTTCAGGTAGGTCTGGAAGTTTTATAACCTTTCCATATCTCATTCTCACTGTCATCGAGGAGTAGTAGGCACTGTCACTGAAGATAAATTTTGTTGAATTGGAGACTATTTTGGCAGCTGGGTATCTTTTCATCCTCTTTTTCATTCTTTGGCATTGAATTGCTCTTTGTTCATTCCCCAATTGTAGTGATAGATGGAAATCAGTTTATCCCATTCTTTATGGGGCAAACAAATTCTGGTTTTGTCTCTATAATTTTTTTCTCTCTTACTTCATGCGGCTTGCCGTGACACACACGAAGAGGGAAGACGACTCTCTGTTGTGAGGATATGATTTAGTAAATTAGCCTTTATGTTTGTCTGTATGGTGTTCTGTTGTCAATGGATGGCTGTTCATCGGTTCCAGCATCATCTGTGGCACTGCCATGTTGGCTGATGGTTTGCAGTGTCTGCTCTGTTGGTTCAGGATTTATCTCTCTAATGGGTGTCAGAGCTACAGGTTGACATTCTTTTAATTGCCTGTTTCTCCCTTGACTATCATCTACTTGAAGTGTGCTGAGTAGACATCTAAGTCAGGGCTGGGAAAGCCATGGCACGTTGTCCAGATCTAGCTGTTGCTCAATTCCATCCAGTCTGCATCAAGATTTCTAAGATTATAAATCTTGTGCGTATTATGCATTTTCATCCTTACCCTGCATCTTGGTGCCTGCTGTGTCTCTGTCATTTTACAGGATTCCCCCATTATCTATCTCCCGAGTGTTAGTAAAACCCAGCCCAGCCATTTGGGTTCTTGAACATTATGGAGAACCAGAACTCAAAAGTCTAAATGGGCAGATGCTGCTTGAGATTATGTTGTACACAACACTGCAAAAAGCCCTGGTCGGTGAGAGTGACCAGTCTGGCCTCTCCCATTGGAATCAATAGACCAGGTAGCTGCATTGTTAGTTATGGATGAGTTTGCAGTGTTCTCTCTTCAATAATTCATTGTCAGGCAGTCTCAGCCTGCCCTGAGATGGGATTAACTTTAACAATAGGCCTTCTTCCATTCTGCACAACTCCATGCCATTACAGAAACAATTTCTGCTTACCAGACATGACAAAGACTGAGTTAATTTTCCGTTTGCGCTCTCCTCTGTCACTTCTTTCAAACATCACAATAGCAATCCTCTCTCTCTGGGTACGTGTTGGCTGTCCCTTTAAATAAGATAATTACATTTACAATGGAAAGCTGATTGGCCCAAAAGCAGGCCTTCCCATGAAGACTGCCTAAAAACTAAGGTAAATTCAAAAGGAGATGTAGATTGGAGATGGTTGAATTCTGTAAATTATTCAAGGCAGGCAGCTAGCTGTGTTCCCCAAAATGGAGCAACAGCTTAGTCAATAGAATCAATTAGCACAAATCCCTCAGGAATCTGAGAGTAATCTGCTGGACATGCAGAGGCAGTACAGTGGCACAGTGATTAACACTGTTGCCTCACAGCGCCAGGGACCCGGGTTCAATTCCGGCCTCAGGTCACTGTGCGGAGTTTGCACTTTCTTCTTGTGTCAGCGTGGATTTCCTCCGGGTGCTCCAGTTTCCTTCCACAGTGCAACAATGGATTAGATCGATTGGCCATGCTAAATTGAAGCTAGTGTCAGGGGGATTAGCAGAGTAAATGTGGTGGATAACGGGAATAGGTCTTGGTTGGGATTGTGGTCAGTGCAGACTCGATGAACCGAACGGTCTCCTTCTGCACTGTAGGGATTCTGTGATTCTATGACTCCACTAGGAGCAATCCTCATTACTAAAGCAAAGACCTTTTAGATAGGATTTCTTAAACGTCCCATTAGTTCCTTCCAGTTAATCTGAGAGAAACATAAATAACATTTGATATTTGTTTAGAATCTTCTGTTCCCACACTATACATGTGCTTGACGCTTTGCTTTATGTGCTGTTCTTTCAGTCTTTTTCTTCATGAAAAGTAATAGACTGCAAAATCTATCACCCTGTTTGAAGTATAGTAATGCGTACAGGTTGTTCGCATCCTGCGGTGTATGTTTCATTGTAAAAATGGCTATTGCAAGTGAAAGAAGCAAAGTGATAAATGGACAAATGATTTTTTTTTGTGGTGATGAAATATAAACCTATGTGCCTGATTGGTAGAAAAGTGGTTTAAGAAAAGTCAATGGAGAAAGATACTGCAGCGTGAAGCTCCATCAAATATGGAAGACTTCAAGGACAAGTGTGAGTGGACAAAATTAAAGCACTTAAAATGTGTGTGAGCACACAGCAAGCAGTTTTCACAAGACCAAGAAAGGTGATGGACAGAGTTACACAAGCCAGTTTTGTGGTGAATGCACATGTCACAGAAAACTTTAGACTCTCATTCAGAAGAAATTTGTGAAGGAGTGCATTGCCACAACTTTATAGGCCCCAGAAAAGTGTAGTTATTTCAAAGTGTGTGCTTACTTCGCAGCACCATGTCAGGTTGAATTAATGATATGGCTCAAGGCACTGAACAGAGTCTGGTTTTGAGTTTTACTCTCTGGCTACCAATGAGACACAGTAAGAGGTCTCACAATACCAAGTTAAAGTCCAATAGGTTTATTTGGTAGCAAAAGCCACTAGCTTTTGGAGCGTTGCCTCTTTGTCAGGTGAGTGGGATTTCAGTTCACAAATAGGGCATATAAAGACGCAAACTCAATTTACAAGATAATGGTTAGAATGTGAGTTTTTACAGGTAATCAGGTCTTAGAGCTACGGATAAGGTGAATGGAGAGAGGGTTAAGCGCACGGGTTAAAGAGATGTATATTGTCTCCGGAGAGGACAATTCATGAGATTTTGCAAGCCGAGATAAGTTGTGGGGATTACAGATAGTGTGACATGGACTCAAGTAAACCTGTTGGACTTTAACTTCGTGTTAAGAACAAAGAACAAAGAGCAACAGCACGGGAAACAAGCCCTTCGGCCCAATGAGTCCGCACCGCCATTTTAACATTGTGTGCCTTCCTCTACTTATGACCTTTGTCTACACCTATTGGGGAAATTTGAGGGAAAACTAATTTAGAGCCAATTTGTTACACCAATCAGCCTAAGAACATCAGGCCCCACCCCCTTGCCAATTCCTTATGCCAATGGGCAGTGCCATGGTGCCCCTGGGCATGGGCACTTTGCCCTTAAGCAGTACTGGGGGCACAGGCTGGCATAGCCAGGGTGCCCTTACCCAGGGGCACGACCTCCCCATCGCTTGACCTCCTGGTGGCCCCAGTTGCCTCCCTTTCACTTTAGCAGGTCGGGCCACTAATTTCCCAAGAGTGGGAAGAGCTATTTTAAACCTCCCTGGAGTGAAACACTCTGGCGGGCTGGGGGAGGCTAGTGGGCCTGGAGAATTCACTCCCGTGCCTGCTAATAGCATTTAGAAGATATTTACAACATCATTTCAATGCTAGTACTGCCGCTTTCCAGCGCAGAGTGACCGCACCGGAAATCTAATGCTGAGAGATGCTAGCAGGGTGCAATTGCTCACAAGAACCCCATGAATCACCCTCACTTTATTCTCCGGGCCTGTTGCACTAAAAAATCAGTGCAGTGGAATGGGAGAATTGCCCCCAACCAGTACACGCCAACCAGCAATTTCTCCACATGGAATCACAATAGACTTTGAGATTTGACAGGACTTGCTTACTTTAGAAGCAATGCAGGGCACCACCAACTGTAAAGATATGTTTGAGAAAGTTACATCTGCAGTGCACTGAATTCAGTTATCACTTGAAAAATTAAGTAGTGTTATTACAAATGGTGCTCTAGGTCAGGTTGGATCCCAAGAGGGATTAGTTGCTCTGAGCAAGGAAAGAATGAATCAACTTCAATCTTGATGCAAACAAGTTGATTGTATGTCACTACATCGTTCACCAGAAGAATCTATGTGCACAGTCCACGTGATTGAGCAATGTGATGTTGACAGGAGTATGCAGCACTAACTTTATTAATGAAGGGTGTTAAACAGATGCCAGTAATTGAAAAATCTTGAATCAGAGTACAGCAATTTAGTGTGATTTTGTGAAAAGTGATGGATCAGCTGGGAGAATATGCTGATGCAGCTTTATGAACTGAGGAATGACATGAATCTTCATGGAGACAAAGGAAAAACTTATGGCTAAGATGAGCGATAAGTGGCTGTGTGACTTGGCTTTCATAGTGGGCATTACACATTATCCGTCCACAACAAGTGAATTGAATGTTTCTATATTCTCTCTTCAAAAGAATAAAGTTGTTTTTATGTGTCTGGCTTATGACTGATTTTGACTATGTGCTGACAGCTCTTGAGAAGCAAAACTTTCCCCACTCCTGATCTCAGTGGTCAGCTGGTCTGACCAATGAGGGGATTTTGGCACCTGAACAAACTGATTCTGCAAAGAGAGAAGGCAATTCAGCACTGTAGCCCCCAGTTGTGAGCTCATGGGAACTTGCAATTCTGTATAACTTATGTCAATTGCTGTCTTGGCATCTTCTGCCACTTGGAGGAGATTCAGGGCTATACTGGCATCTCTGCGCAAGAGGGAAAAACACTGGTTATGGATAACATGCATCGGCTTTGTTGCCATACTTAATGTTCCAGAATCATGCCTATTACTGGAAATCAGATTCTTCTGGGACCATAAGGTGATGTGTCTGTTGGTCATCATCAGAGGTCTCTCAGCCATGGTTCTTTATCCGATAGGACTGTAACACTGGCTCCTGTGACCATCTTAAATTTTGTGAGGTGGCCATTGACCAAGATGTCGCATTCCAGAATCAAAATTCAGGATCTTCGATCTCATCAAAGAATCATGCTTGTGTGTCCTTTTGGTATGTTGTCTCAATCTCATGAATCCTCTTGCAAACCTCTGTGTTTCTTGATGTTTTGGCTTTGCCCTATTTCCCAAAGTGTCCTATTCACTTACATTAAAAGCATTGAGCTATAATTGCCAGACATTGATCTTACTTGTGGAGATGCTTAACTCCAAGTGTTGGCATGGTCACTCTCTTGGTCAGTTAGAGTATTGCTTCCCCTGGCTTGGTTTGTCCCTGTTTCCTTGCTGTTTCATTAACTGATGTCATGAACCCAGCTGGATGATTTCTGCAATGGTGTCCCATTTGTGATGGTGTACAGCTTTATTTTCAAGAATGGTGTAAGGAGCCACATGCAAGACTCGGTGAGAACAGTGACCAGTCCAGTTATAGTGTTACTGTGGCCAAGTGGCCAACAGCTTCAGCAACTAGACCCAACATAAAATTGGACACTTTAAATTAATACACAGCTAAACTGCTTCTAAGCAAGGCCTGATGGAATGCAGATAAGGTTACACAGGTCAAAAGCCAGGAGGGACCAACCCAGACCTGTCTTGCATATTGATCAACTTTAATAATTTGGAAGTTATTGTGACCCAAAACCCATCACCCATAATCCATTAACCAGAACATTAGAAGAATACACTGGGGGTGGGAACTCCAGGCTGCACTTGTTACAAGGCTGGAAAATCCACCTGAGGCTTTGCATGATCCGTGTCCCACCCTCTACAATTCCCATGATGGACTGAATGGGAAAATTCCATCCATTATGTTTTGCATTCCCCAGTTATAGAGAGGCTCCCTGGAACCAGATCTTGAAAGATCAGCTGGCCTAACCTCATTAGGTGCTGTGACTTCTGTCCACTAACCCCAATGGCTGAAAGCCAGAAAACACTCCAAGAGGGATTGGAGAGGGGGATAAAAGCAGACATTTTAAGACAAACCCGAGTGAAGATTCAACTAACCTGCTGAAACTCATGAGACCCACTTTATGGCAGCTAAGCTTTCACATGTTAAAATTGTGACAGCAGACAGAACGTGGATGAACTCCTCTACCCAGCCTGCACCATGGTGTCTGGTATCTCTTTGCCTGCTGTTCCCCAGCCTGTCTCTTTTTCTGCATCTCCATGAGGTTTCCAGTGGCCGAGTTCAGAGATTCATCATTTACATGCGGCTGAGCAGGGGCCTGGTTTGAGACCTCAGCTATCTTTTCCTTTGCCAGCTATTATCAGTGATGCATTGATCCAATTGTGGATTTGACTCTACTCTAGAATGTACACTCATAGAGGAGAATGTCTCTATGTTGGTGGAAAGTGCAGGTGAAGACCATAATAGTGCATTTTCTGAGGATTCTGAGCCATCCCCCTCGGAAGTGTGGTTAGCTCTATGGCTGCTGTTCCTTTGGGTCTCGCATTTTCCTTGCTGGCACTTGGATTGCCGAACAGAAAGATTTATTGGCTGATTAAGCAAGCACTCTTATTAAAGCAATATCTCACTCAAGTTATCACATCTGTCAACTCAGACTGGAGATGGCTTCACTGGCTTCCTAGAAGAGCCCTAACTAAAGGAGAAGGTGCGAGGGGTGGGGGAGTTTCACTGAACTATGGGGCCACACATTGTCCACTCTGCAACATTCTGGTCTTGCCAGAATCTTGATTGTTAGCCGGACTGATGCTTCTGGCTTGCAGTGAGTGAATGGTTGCTTGGTTGTCCTTTAAATAAGATGGATAGACCTTTCGCCCCAGGAGGTAATAGCAAGGATGGCAACCTCCTGCCCATTGCACTGCATCCCCCATCGAGAATCAATGACTCCTTGCAGATGCGTATACAATGAACTGAATATTGTAAGATGGTATGGTCAGCACTCACCACTCCCCAATCCCCCCACCCATCCCCATCAGTAGAAATCACTCTCACTTACATGACTGCCACCAAACTTTGACTCCAGAATGGATGATTCCAGTCAGTAGCTATTTGGAAATTGGCAGCCCATTTCACACCCCACATGATTTCTTTTCCATCAATGGCTTCACTAGCATTGACCATAATTGGATATCAGTTTTGGTTTGAAAATTGTTGACAGTTGTACATCCTCAACCAGGAGTATTTGGAATATAATCTGCTACTCAGCATCTGGGGACTGAATCAAATTTTATACAAATTTTAAACCCTATACACATATCCACCTTGACTAACCCATCAAAAGCAATGTTGATTTGGACCAGCATTGTTTAGGCTACATTAATATACAGCACAATGCTGTAACTTGTAGCTTTACAGTGAGGATGACAACCATTGTATTGCCTGCAGTAAGTCACCCTCTGCCTCTGACCCATGCTGAGCCTCTATTGCACATCAATGTTTTGAAAGCTGAGTCAAAACAAATTGTCTCAGTTTGAATCTAATTGGTTAGGTGGTTAAACCCATGAGATCAAGTAGAATGTCAGTTTTACAGACCACCCAATATGAGACCCTATTGATTTCAAAGTGGAGTGGGAAATGGGCCAGTGTAGAATCATTGTTCAAATTGACCTCAATTCTGTGGCTTGAGTTTTCCAGTCCCG
Source organism: Sphyrna mokarran (assembly GCA_024679065.1). NCBI lineage: Eukaryota > Metazoa > Chordata > Chondrichthyes > Carcharhiniformes > Carcharhinidae > Sphyrna > Sphyrna mokarran. The sequence continues at coordinate 40,692,978 of JAGIQG010000009.1, forward strand.
CTGCCGGGGAAGATGCGGCAGACCAGCTAAAAGTTCACTTATTCTGGAGAGATTGGATGACACTGTTGGAAATCTCAGCTTGCGGTTCTGATCCACTTGGACACTTTTGAAATCTATCCTCAATATTACATTAAAATTATACTTCACATGATGTCAAGAACAAGCGTTGGGAATAAGCTGCAGCACATCAATTTCCAGCACATGGCATCAATGTGATCTGGATTCAGGGTTGTCTGCACGGCTTTCTGATGTTTTTGCTTTGCCTGCCAAGGGAGATGTCAAGCCGAAGGCAGATGTTTATGAGGAAAAGAAAAATGACCTGGCTGTTTGCCATTAGAGGGCCTCAGCACTTAGTTCAAACCAGCATCTGTGAGGACCTGGGAGTAGCTGGTCCCACCCTGCCTGCTGCAACTAATTTATCGACTGGAAAGACTTAACAACAGATCTGGAAAGCAATAACTGGAAAGACCAAATGAAAATGACAGGATAGACAATGAATTGCAAAACATTTTTTCTTTACACTTCTCCCTTGATGGAATGAATACCTTGCTGGCATGATTTCATATGTGGCTTTCTCCAGTACTTACACAGCTAGCATTAACAGTCCCTTTATCTGCAAGTGAACATCATAATCATGGTCATAAGTTGGCTGAGATTAGCTAAATCAGCACAGTCCAGAACTAGGATCTGTTTTTCCTTGTCTGTGTGACTCAGCTACTCACACTGCTCAGTGCTTGAACTTGCTGACTCAGCAGGGATGTCTCTTAGAGTTACTTTCTTCTTCAACAAACAGGAGAACTCCAAGATTAAGGCAAAATATTGCAAATGCTGGAATCTGAAGCAAAAACAGACAATACTGGAGAAACTCCACAGGTCTGACAGCATCCATGGAGAGAGAATAGAGCAAATGTTTTGAATCTGCATGACCCGGGTATGTTGGTCCTACTCTCTTTCCACAGATGCTGTCAGATATACTGAGTTTCTCTAGCATTTTCTGTTTGTGTTGAAGTCCAATATTAACTCTGTTCTCCCCGTCTCATCTTATTTGGTGTTGGAACCTTCTTTTGTAACTTCACTATTCCACTGCATTCTTGATAGACCTCTTACAGCACACTCTCCATAAATCTAGGCTCACCCAATACTCTGGTGGCTGCTTCCTAACTAATACCAAGTCCCAATTCACCATCATTCCTGTGATCACTGACTCACAACGGATCCTGATTAACACATTAACACATTAATTTTAATGTTTGAATATTGCCAAAAGAAGACACATCTTGGTGAATGCTTTCTATTAACTTTGCACGCATGGTGCTTTATTTGTAAGAAGGAAAGTATCGACATATATACTAGAAGTGGAGCTGGAATTCCTTGGCAGATTTTCTAATACCCAATATCTTTCCTATCATGGCTGAGCATCTCTGTCCTGTTCAGGGGAACTGGAAAGGACTTTGACCTTTGGCAAGTTATCTCCTGGGCTGTTTCTACCATCAGTACCTGCAGTTGCTCATTTGTGTTGGCCATGTGCCAATCCGTCTGCCATGCTGCCTAATGCAAGTAAAATGCCAACGTCGGTGCTGAGCCACAAGACGCATTCTCATGTTATTGTCCTCTTCTGTGGTGTCCTCCGCAGTAGCCGCTTTATGCTGAGAAAGACCTTAAAAAAAATGACAAGAGAGCCAAAGATTGCAAAAACACATGGAAACCAGACATTAGCAGGTAAAAACCTCAAGATAATAGCTTGAAATTGTGGAAGAATATCTGAGCTGGGAGGTTAGCTGGAGTGTTTCGGCAGGATTTAAACTAATATGGAGCGGGAAGGGGCTGACACTGATAGCTCGATAGAGAGTGAGATGGGAGATAGAGTAAGTTTGGATGAGAAGAAATATACCAGGGAAAAGGACGTTCTGAGTGGGCTTAGAGGTCTGGAGTGCATCTATTTCAATGCGAGGAGCATAACAGGAAAAACGGATGAACTTCGGGCCTTAATGTTTGCGAGGAACTTGGATGTGGTTGCAGTGACGGAGCAGTGGTTAAAGGAAGGGGAGCAGTGGCAGCTGAATATTCCTGAGTATAAGTATTTCAGACGTGACAGAGGAGGATCTAGAAGAGGTGGGGGAGTGGCATTGTTAGTTAGGGAGAGCATCACAGCAGTGCAGAGGAGGACAATACAGAGGAGTTAGGAGTGGAGTCACTGTGGGTGGAGTTGAGAAATAGGAAGGGGACAATTATTATGCTAGGGGTGTATTATAGGCCACCCAACAGGCTGCGGGTAGTTGAAGAAGGCATATGTAAAGACATTTTGGATAGGTGCAGAAAGAACAGAGTCTTTATAGTGGGAGATTTTAATCTCCCTAGTGTGGATTGGAAAGTACCTCGAGCTGGGGGCTCGGATGGGGAGGAATTTGTAAATTGTGTACTGGAAGGATTGTTGGAGCAGTATGTGGCTAGCCCGACTAGAGAGGGGGCTATATTGGATTTAGTTCTGAGTAATGAGCCAGGGCAGGTGGTTGATGTTGTAGTACGGGAACATGTGGCTAACAGTGACTACAATTCTGTCTACTTTAGGATACAGTTGGAAAAGGATGCTTGTTGCCCTAGGGGCAGGGTGCTGAATTGGGGAAAGGCTAACTACGGTCGAATTAGGCAGGAACTTATGGAAACTGATTGGGAATGGTTGTTCGAGGGTAAGCCCATGCTAGAATTGTGGGAATCTTTCAAGGGAATACTGAAACCGTTGCAAGAAAGATATGTGCCGGTTCAGAGGAAAGATGGGAAAGGTAGGATTAGAGAGCCATGGATTACTAGGGATATTGAGGACTTGGTTTGGAAGAAAAGAGAGGCGTATAATAGGTCAAAGCAGCTGGGAATGGAGAGAGCGTTGGAGGAATATAGAGAGAGTAAGAGGAGCTCAAATGGGGACTTAGAAAGACAAAAAGGGGGCATGAAATGGTTTTGGCGGATAGGATTAAGGAAAATCCAAAGGCTTTTTATTCCTACGTTAGGAATAAAAAGGTGGTTAGAGGAAAAATTGGACCTCATAGCAACAGAGGAGGGGAACTGTGCTTAGAGCCCAAGGGAATGGTGGAGATCCTGAATGAATACTTTGCTTCAGTATTCACGAAGGAGAGGGGCTTGTTGACCAGTCCTGTCTCTGAGGGAACTGTGGACCAGTTGAGGGAAATATCCATACCGAGGGAGGAACTAGCATTAAAACTGATAAATCTCCGGGGCCTGATGGCATTTATCCCAGGCTGCTAAGGGAGGCGCGAGGTGAAATTGCTGGGCCTCTGATGCAAATCTTTGTCTCTTCTTTGGACACAGGTGAGGTCCCAGAGGACTGGAGAATAGCTAATGTTGTACTGTTGTTTAAAAAGGGTAGTAGGGATAACCCTGGAAATTGTAGGCCAGTGAGTTTGATGTCAGTGGTAGGGAAGCTGTTGGAGGGGATTCTTAGAGATAGGATGTATAGGCACTTAGAGCGTTGCGATCTGATTAGGGATATGCAGCATGGCTTTGTTAAGGGGAGGTCATGCCTTACGGATCTGGTAGAATTTTTTGAGGAGGTGACAAAAACGGTCGATGAAGGGTGAGCCGTTGATGTCATCTATATGGATTTCAGTAAGGCATTTGACAAAGTCCCTTATAAGAGGTTAGTTGAAAAGGTCAAGGCTAATGGGATACAAGGACAGGTAGCTAGATGGATAAGTAACTGGCTTGGTAATAGGAGACAGAGAGTAATAGTGGAAAGGTGTTTTTCTAGCTGGAGATCAGTTACTAGTGGTGTGCCACAGGGCTCGGTACTAGGACCTCTTCTATTTGTAACATATATAAATGACTTGGAAGAGGGAGTATGGGAGTGATCAGCAAGTTTGCAGATGATACAAAGATGGCTGAACTTGCGGATAGTGAGGAGCATTGTCAGGTGATGCAGCAGGACATAGCTTGGGCAAATAGATGGCAGATGGAATTCAATCCTGATAAATGCGAAGTGATGCATTTCGGGAGAAAGAATGTAGGGGAGAGGTATATGATAAAGGGTAGACCTGTTAAGAGTATAGAAATGCAGAGGGAGCTGGGGATGCAAGTGCACAAGTTTCTGAAGGTGGCAGAACAGGTGCAGAAGGTTGTGAAGAAAGCATATGATATGCTAACCTTTATAGGAAGGGGTATAGAGTACAAGAGCTGGCCTTTAATGTTGAAGTTGTATAAAACTTTGGTTAGACCTCATTTGGAATACTGCATCCAGTTCTGGTCGCCTTACTACCGGAAGGATGTGGAGACTCTGGAGAGAATGCAGAGGAGGTTTACCAGGATGCTGCCTGGTATGGAAGGTCTGAATTACGAGGAGTTGGGGCAAGTTGAGGCTGTTTTCCTTAGAAAGATGTAGACTTAGAGGAGATCTAATAGAGGTGTATAAGATTATGAGGGGTATAAATAGAGTAAACAGGGTTAAGCTTTTCCCTAGGATGGACTCGAATAGCACGAGAGGTCACAGGCTTACAGTGAGGGGGATAAGGTATAATTTGGATGCTAGAGGGAGTTCTTTCACACAGAGGGTGGTGGGGGTATGGAACACACTGCCAGGTAATGTGGTGGAGGCAGGGACTCTGGAGTTATTGAAGAGATACTTAGATGGGCACATGAACAGAATGGGAGTGGAGGGATATAGAAAACTGATTTAAAATAGAGATCATGAGCCTTGGGAGTCCCTGGGAAGTGTAAATAATCGATGATATTGATGTATTTGTTTTTATTCTACAGGTACTTTGGTCCGCCTTGTTGTCTAACAAGGAGCATACACGCGATGGGTCGTAGGAGGCCTGCTGTTGGATTTTTTTTTCGAGAGTATCCTAGTGCTTCACGTCATTAGTGTACGCTTGATCTGGACCATTTGATGGATAACATGACAGCTCAGTGACTATCGCTGTGCTGTGCAGATACATGGATTTGGGCCTGTGTCTGTGGGAGTTTGCGCATTCTTCCCGTGCTTGCGTGGGTTTTCTCCGGGTGCTCCGGTTTCCTCCCACATCCCAAAGATGTGCTCTTAGGCTGAATGGCAGAACAAATTCTCCCTAAATTGTCTCAAATTTGGTTTCAATTCATAGATCTATAAACACAGACAGGGATCATGGGCGGAAGTGGGAACATCAAGGTGGCAGCATGGGCTCGTTGGGTCGAAGGGCCTGTTTCCCGTGCTGTTTGTTCTTTGTTCTTTGTTCTAAATTGCTGCACAAGGAAGACAAAAAACAAGCAGATTGCAGAATCTTCAAGGACAGGTTCTGTTCAAGGACCACCAAATAGAGTAATGAATAAACAGTCTATTAAAGGAAGATAACTATTTACAGAGAATGATACAAAGGCTACCACACTTCATGACCTCAACTGCCCAACAAAGGGAAAAACCTGCACGAAGCCCAGGGTTCACTCACTCTATTTTGATAGGCAAAACAGGTCATAGGACCCTCTGGGAATGTGCCTTTTAAAGGATCACATTACCACATCCCTCCCCCTTTAAGTGCCTGATGCGCACATCTCCATAACAATTGAACTATTTATGATATTATACAAAACATAGACCTCAAACACAGTCCTTTATGAGGTAAGTGGGTGTGGGGACTTACTGATTCTTTGAGAGAATTAGCGGATTCTCCAAAAGTAGGGGAAACTTCAAAATGAACTTCAATAGGTTGACTCTGGACTTGTGAAAGTGCATTTGTTCAGGGAACTGCTCCGGTTTCCACTGGAACCTTATTTGGTTCTTCCTTGGGTTAGCTTGTTGCTGCCTTACTTTCATCTAGAGAAATATCACTGACAGGCAAAGCAGAGACAGACTCCCCACAGGTTCTGTGATTCTCTCTTTCTCCATTGGTTCTGTTATTTCTTCACCCTTTATCCTTGGACAAGAATTTCATAGGACATGGCCTGTTCTGGCCATGACCATTCCATTGATCCAATATGGACAATCAAAGTCAATTTTTTCATACAAAAGTTGTTGATCTCAAATGCCCTCTCCATTTTTATGAAGTTGTGATTTTTTTTTCACAAGTCCCAACTTTCTTTTATTTTATTATAAACTACAACCAAATATATTATAATTTCAGTCCATTTTTGCAGCCTCTTCAAAACAGGTGCTACTGAAAGATGAATTAAAGTAGAAGTAAAAATAAAGTTTATTTATTAGCCACTGTAATGAAATTACTGTGAAAATCCCCCAATCACCACACTCCAATGCCTGTTCGGGTACATTGAGGGAGAATTTAGTATGGGTAATGTACCTAACCAGCACATCTTTTGAGTATGGGAGGAAAACGGAGCACCCGGAGGAAACCCATGAAGACACAGGGAGAACGTGCAAACTCCACACAGACAGTGACCCAAGCTGGGAATCGAAACCTGGTCCCTGGCGCTGTGAGGCAGCAATGCTAACCACTACAAAGTATTAACAGCTGGCAGAATTGGCCCATTTCCTTATCAATGTATTTGAGAAAGTGGCAATTCCTCATTAATTGTAACCTGTATTAAACAAACTGCCACAGTCAATCTGCACACAAAGCTGTGGTAATCCCATTAATATGGAAGGTAGCCAGCATGGCCTCTTCTGCGTATTCTATTTTGCCTCTACTTCCCCCCCCCTCCACTCAAAATTAGGGAATAGGAGATCTAATCTTGTTCTAATACGTCTGCCAATTAGCAGCTCAGTGGTGTAACACCTATGGTGATACGGGGCATTGTTCTATAGGTGCTCAGGAAACAGGACAATTTGGTTTGTAAAGAGGCTGATAATCTTCATGGCAGTTTTGAATGTTTGGGCAGCTCACTCTGCCAGCCTATTCGAAGTAGGTGGTAAGGTACAGTTTGAATATGTTGAATATGTCACAAAATGCTCAAAGTGCTCATCAGTGAAAGCTGTACCATTATTTGGGCAAATGTCTGTTGCAAGTTTCTCGACCAAGTTGTAAACTTCATTTAATTTATGTCCAATCATTTGCAGTGTGCATCTTTAATGAGGAGGAACTTGGAATCCATGAATGAGTCTGCAAAATTGACATGTAGTCATACCCATGGTCAATTGGTTGCTTCCAAGGTGCAATAGGGCCACAGATGGGAATTTTTGATGTATGTGACATTGAGAATTTGGTCAAGTAATGTAATCAATGTTGGTGTCTATTCTGGACCACCACACATAATTTCATGCCAGCATTTTCATCTCTGTCATTCCAGGACTGTAATTCTTGTTATAAAAATTTTCTAATGGGAATGGGAAAGACCACCCTTACTCCCTATAATAATATGCCATCCTCACAATTCAACCTAAGGTGCTCATAATAATGAGCAATTGTCATCATAATGCCAGCTGTGGAGGCCATTTCTTTGACTCAAGCAGTCTTCCTGGGTTCAAAATGTGACCTGTCATACCAACACAGGCAATGTATCGAGAAAGCGTAGGGCAAGAACAATTTCCTGTGATGCTGAGGGAGGCAGTATACTTTCAGACAGGGGAAGGAAGCTTAAAGTGTCCATGTTAAAATGTGTGTGGCCTATGTTGAAAAGAATACTCATAGGCTGCTAGCAAAACGGTCTGGTAGACCCACGCTGAAGCTATGGGAGGAATGGCCTAATTCTCCTTAAATAGACCTAATAGAGGTTTGTGGTCAATGACTGTTACGAAATGCTGTCCATGAACATGCTGATGGAACTTTTTCACTCTGAAAATGGTGGCTAGTCCTTCCTTTGAGAATAAGCTAATTCAGCATCAGACAGAATCCTTCAACATAAGTACTTGGCCTTTTTGCACCATCTTCCATCTTATGTGATAAAACCACACCGATTCCACACGGAGATGCGGCACAGGTAATACCTCTCCCTTTTGAAGGATCAAAATGATCTAAGAGAGTAGAGGAATGCAATGCCAGTTTGACCTGTTCAAAGACTTTGTTCTAATGTACTTTTGGATACCACCTCTAGTGCTTCTTCAGCAGTGTTTGCAGAAATGCCAACACTGTGGAAAGACTGGGAATAAGGAGTCCATAATAATTCACCATGCTTAAATATATTTCAATTCTGATCCATTTTTGGGGGCCAATGCTTCATTAACTGTTTTTAAGTTCTCTTCCAAAGGGTGCATAGGTTGGAGGAGTAAATTACAGGGACTGGGAACATCTGAAATGTGGAGCTTATTCAAGGAGCAACTGCTGCGAGTCCTTGATAAGTATGTCCCTGTCAGGCAAGGAGGAAATGGTCGAGTAAGGGAGCCATGGTGTACGAAAAAAGTTAATTCGCTGGTTAAAAGGAAAAAAGAGGCTTATGTCAAGATGAGGCTTGAAGGCTCAGTTAGTGCAATGGATAGCTATAGATTAGCCAGGAGGGAGCTAAAGAGTGAATTGAGGAGAGCTAAGAGAGGACACGAGAAGACTTTGGCTGATAGGATTAAGGAGAATTCTAAAGCTTTCTTTAGATATGTTAAGAATAGAAGATTGGTTAGGGCAAGATTAGGGCCAGTCATAGACAGCAGTGGGAAGTTGTGCGTGGAGCCTGAAGAGATTGGAGAGGCACTGAACAAATATTTCTCTTCGGTATTCACGCAAGGAGATGTAAATGTAGTTGTGGAGAACACTGGGATACAGGGTTGTAAACTGGAAAGTATTGAAGTAGATAAGGAGGATGTGCTAGATATTCTTGAGGGTTTGAAGTTAGATAAGTCCCCTGGGCCGGACGGGATTTACCCTAGGATCTCTGGGAGGCAAGAGAGGCGATTGCAGAGCCTCTGGCTCTGATCTTCAGGTCGTCGTTGGTTACAGGTATAGTGCCGGAAGACTGGAGGATAGCGAATATGGTCCCATTGTTCAAGAAGGGGAATAGAGACTTTCCTGGGAATTATAGACCGGTGAGTCTTACTTCTGTTGTGGGCAAAGTATTGGAAAGAATTATTAGGGATAGGATTTATAGTTATTTAGAGAGGAATGAATTGATTGGGGATAGTCAGCATGGTTTTGTGAAGGGTAGGTCGTGCCTTACTAACCTCATTGAGTTTTTTGAAAAAAGTGACCAAAGAGGTGGATGGAGGTAAGGCGGTTGATGTGGTATGTATGGACTTTAGTAAGGCGTTTGATAAGGTGGCCCATGGAAGACTTCTGCAGAAAATGCAGATGTATGGGATAGAGGGTGATTTAGATAATTGGGTTAGGAATTGGCTAGCAGATAGAAGACAGAGGGTGGTGGTTGATGGGAGATATTCATCGTGGAGTTCGGTGACAAGTGGTGTACCTCAGAGGTCTGTTTTGGGGCCCCTGCTGTTTGTAATTTTTATAAATGATCTGGATGAGGTTATTGAAGGATGGATTAGTAAATTTGCAGATGACACTAAAGTCGGTGGAGTGGTAGATAATGAAGAGAGGTGTTATAGTTTGCAGAGGGACTTGGACAAGTTGCAGAGCTGGGCCGAGAGGTGGCAAATGGAGTTTAATGTGGAAAAGTGTGAGGTAATGCACTTGGGCAGGAATAATAAATGTGTAGAGTATAGGGCTAATGGTAGGATTCTTAATAGTGTTGATGAACAGAGGGATCTTGGTGTATATGTGTATAGATCCCTGAAAGTAGGCAGTCAAGTCGATAAGGTTGTTAAGAAGGCATACGGAGTCTTAGCTTTTATTGGTAGGGGGATTGAATTTCGGATCCGCAACGTCATGTTGCAACTGTACAAAACTCTAGTGCGGCCGCACTTGGAGTATTGTGTGCAGTTCTGGTCCCCACATTATAAGAAAGATGTGGAGGCATTGTAGAGGGTACAGAGGAGGTTTACCAGGATGTTGCCTGGTATGGAGGGCAGGTCTTATGAAGAGAGGCTGAGGGAATTGAGGTTGTTTTCATTAGAAAGAAGGCGGCTAAGAGGAGACCTTATCGAAACATATAAGATGATTAGAGGTTTAGATAGGGTGGACAATGATAGCCTTTTTCCTAGGATGGAGAAAGCTAGCACGAGGGGACACAGCTTTAAATTAAGGGTGATAGTTATAGGATGGATATCAGAGGTAGGTTCTTTACCCAGAGGGTGGTTAGGGAGTGGAATGCCCTGCCTGCGGCAGTTGTAGATGCGCCAAGTTTGGTGGCGTTTAAGAGGTTAGTTGATAAGATTATGGAAGAGAAGGGAATGGTTTAGTTTGGAGGGTCATTGCTTTTTTTTCATAATTGTTCGGCGCAACATCGAAGGCCGAAGGGCCTGTTCTGCGCTGTAATGTTCTATGTTCTAAAGGGTGCAGCCAATTGGCATTTACTCTGGACCCTAGATATATTAGTTCATGAGCCTGGAACGTACATTTCTTCCATTTTAGTCTCATTCTGGCCTACTTAATTTTTCTTAAAACTTCTTCGAGATTTGCCAGAAGTTCCTCTTTGAATGCCTCTGTAATCAGTATATCAGCGAGATAAACAGTTACATTTGGTAAGTCCTGTAGTAAGCTCTCCAATGCACCGTGGAAAATTGCACACATCAACGAGACTCCGAAGGATAGCTAGGTGTACGTAAATAGTGAAACATTTGATCCTCTGCAACTCTAGTGGAGACACCATATCTGACTCCATTCTGAAGATCTGATGTTTTCTTCCAAAACAATTGTAATTGAGGCTTTCTTGTCCATCTTGATGCTGTTTAACCTGTTGAAGTCAGAATCATTTTCAGGGTTATTCTCAACACTGTGTACTGAAGTCAGAATTTTTTTGTTGGCCCCTGGTAGGTTCTGCTTAAGAATAAAGAACAAAGAACAAAACAGCACAGGAAACAGGCCCTTCAGCCAAACGAGCCCACGCCGCCACCTCAATGTTCCCACTTCCACCCATGATCCCTGTCTATGTTTATAGAAATCTGCATTGGAACCAAATTTGTGAGACAATTTAGGGAGAATTTTAGTCTTGTATTTGCTTCTCATATGCTCCTTCTGATTGCAGACATTCGTGTTAATTCTCTGAATTTACTTCTCTTCTGGAAATCACCTTCCCCACACAATAGCATTCTTCATAGCTTCTGGTCTACAGACAAAATTCAAATTTTTGTGGGTATTGATTTTAACAAATTGTCTAGATGTCTTGTCTAACTCTAATTGTTGACACACAGAGTTCATATTAAACTTAGTTAACATTTAATAAAATATGTTAAACTCCTGCTAACTACAAATCTTCAATTTTTGGTTTTATGTATTAATCTAAATTTGCTGCTTGATTGATGGTTAATTTGTAGTCCCCATATCCTAATTGTTCTATTTGGCTTTATCACTGCACGATGGGAGTTGCCCAATCTGAAAACCATGATGATGATGCCTAATTCTTCCAGTTGCTTGAGTCCAAACTCAACCTTAACATATAAGGTATAGGATACAGGTTGGCCTGGTAGAACTTGCCCATGGTCTCAGGATGTACGTAAATTTTTGTTTTTAGGCCAGAACCTTGCCTAATTCATTGCCTAATTCCTCTTGATACTTAAGACCTCCAGAAAGTTTTCATTATTGATCTTGGAGATTTCCAGCCAATTTATTTTAATTCTCATCCCATCAAAATGGACCCTTGGCCTTATGTTAGAGGCAGTTGAATTGACTGATGATCGTAGCTTATGGGTGTTAATGCTATTCCTAGAGTCTTTAAAGCTTCCCCAGTATATGTTGCTGGCCTGGCCATTGTGCTTCTTAACTGTAAGGGTACAACCCCTCTTCATAAATAGTGAAATATTTGTTCCTCTACAACTGTAGTAGAAGTGCCATACCCACCTCCATTCTGAATGGCTGATGTTTACTTCCAAAACAATTGTTTAATTGGAGCTGTCTTGTCCACCTTGATGTTGTTTAACCTGTTTCGGTCAGAATCATTTTCAAGGCTATTGTCAACACTGTGTACTGGAATCAGAATATTTTTGTTAGTCCCTGGTAGGCTCTGCTTGGTCTTATGTTTGCTCCTATATAATCCTTCTGACTGCAGGCATAACATGTTAATTCCCTGAATTTACATCTCTCCTGAGAGTGATCTCCTCCACCCCAGCAGCATTCTTCATACCTTCTGTTCTATAGACCAAATCCATGGAATCATAGAATCCCTACAGGCCCTTTGAGTTGCACCAACAGTGCTTCAAAGTACCTTATCCAAGCAACTTGCCCCTCCCTAGTCCCATAACCCCACACACTAACTAAAGCTAATCCATCTAATCTGCATATTTGGGACGCTAAGGGGCAATTTAGCATGGCCAATCCACCTAACTGGCACATATTTGGACTGTGAGAAGAACCTGGAACATCTTGAGGAAACCTACGCAGCCGCGGAGAGAATGTGTAAACTCCACACAGACAATTACTCAAGGCCAGAACTGATACTGTGAGGCAGGGATGCTAATCACTTCCCAATTCCCTATACCTCTGCTCTGGCTTTTTTTCTCCAAGTCTCTTTGCTTTTTTTGTTGCACCCTTCTCCCTGGCATCTTCACTATCAGTGGCTTCCTGCCAAACTTAGTGGACTATGCCAGCGTGTACGCTCTGCACTTCAATCGACTGCCCCTGCTCCCCTCTTTCAGCACTTTCACTGGCCTACTTAATATTTAATGCCTTCTTCAAATGAATCTCTTATCTCTGTGGGTAATTCCTTTGGTAGGTTATACTGTTAAGGCCAGAGACTAATCTGTCTCAATATATGGTTGAGTGCAGATCCAAACTCACACTGTTCAACCCATTTGCCTTTGGCACACCACAAATGCCACAACTGAATTCCCTGGAGTTCTTATAGTTGAATTAAATTTGTATTGCTGAACCATCACCAAGGACTTTGGCCCTAACTCAACAGGCTCATTGAAAGTTTTGGCACCGGGGTCACCTGAAGAAGCCAAACTCCTTACCAGGCAATAGGTTGAAACAGCATAAATTACTAACAGGATTACCCGCTGCTTATTCCCACCACCCACCTCATCACAATTTCCTTGGCCAAAAAAAATGCATGAGTTCAACATACTTTGTGTTGAACACTGCTTTGTGTTAGGGTTGAATGGGTCTGGTTTTTCAAACTTTTAACACTGGCAGGCTGCTGAATAAATTTGCTTCAAAAAGACTTTGACATGAGATCTGCTGTCCTGATTTCTGCAGCTGTATGAAGGCACTCCGACTGATCTTTATTGCCAAATGTGGTATCATCAAAGATGGGTGATTACTAAGTAGATTTGCGAATAAATCATTTATTGGAGGAAAATGGTTGTTGTTCGGGAGGGATATAAAAACTACTGTACTCCATAACTCCAGATTCCCAACAGAGTCACTCAGCCCAGGATTCACGTACTCTGCTCCAATTGGCCAAATTTGTCACATGACCCATCGAGAACTCTCCCTTTAAAGCGCATGCACAAACCCTCTGCAGGTCAGCTGTTAGTCTCTTGTTTTCTCATACTCATGTATTTACTGAACCATTAGGATCCAGGGCTACCTGTCACACTAAATGGGGACCGTTGCATCACATAGTCCTCTATAGCCTTGCTCCTCTTCCTGGGATTAAGTGCTGATCTGTCATAGAGAAAGGCGGGGCGAGAATGGACCTCTGTTGTCATATAAGCAGAGATGTGTGGGGCTTGTGCATGGAATGTAAGATGGAATGAAAAGCCAAACGTATGGGGTCTGATGTGAAGACTGATTCCTGATAGTGGTTGGTATTTGTGTAAATGTTTTAAGATGCGAGAAGAGAATGCTAGCTTCAGGCATGAAGAAATCAGGGAGGAAGTGATTGCGTTTGGAATGAGGAAGCAAAGTGTTGCAGTGTTCTTTCCTCAAAGGCACAGATGGCTGATCTTCAGGAGAGTCTGACAACTGAACACAAGGGGAAACCTGAACATGAGAAGTTTCATTCCTAAGATGCAGGGCTTATCCTATGAAGAAAGATTGAACATGTTGGGCTGAGACCATTGAGATTTAGAAGAATGAGAAATGATTCTTTTTATTCATTCGTGGGACATGGGCATTGCTGGCTGGCCAGCATTTATTGCCTTTTCCTAGTTCTCCAAGGGCAGTTAAGAGTCATCCACATTGCTGTGGATCTGAAGTCACAAATAAGTCAGGCCAGGTAAGAACGGCAGATTTCCTTTCCTAAAGGACATTAGCAAACCATATAAAGATCTTGTTGAAACATATAAAGTTGTGAGGACATTTGAAAAGATAGATGTTGGAAGAATATTTCCACTTGTGGGGAAGACTAGAATTAGGCGATGCATTTTAAGAATAAGAAGTCTTCCTCTTAAGACAGATAAGAATATTTTTGTTCTTAGAAGGCTATTAGGTTGTGGAATTCTCTTCTGCAGAAAGCAATGGAGGCAGAGTCATCGAAGTTATTCAAGGCAGTGTTAGGCAGGCTTTTCACAAACAAACGAGTTAAAGGTTATAGGGAGTTGATAGGAAAACGATCTTATGTGTGACAGAGCAGACTCAAAGGGAAAAAAGACCTTCTCCTCCTCCTATGTTCCCTTGTTCCTAAACCAATCACTTGGAAAAGCGACATTTCAATTTCAGCCCAAATATTTCAGTCCACAGATGTTCAGGTTAGATGAATTGGCCATGGCAAATGCATGGGGTTATGGAGATAGGGCGAAGTGGAGGGCCTGGCTGGGATGGTTCTTTTATGGAGTCAGTGCAAACTCGATGGCTGGATGCATTGTAGGGTTTCTATGGTTCTGTGGTAATTCACCCAAGACTTTAAACAAAGATCAATTTCACTCATACAGTTAACCATCTCCTACAATTACAGCATAATAAAAACTTACCCTAAATTCATAAGGCATTTTTTTATAGCTATTCTTAGGTGATTTACATTGTGCAAGTACACAAATGCAAAATCGTGCTTGATGTAATGTCAACTTCAGGCATAATTATTTCGACTTACAGAAACCTATTAATAAGTAACTGACTCTTTCCCAATTTCCAATGGCAAACATTTTTATGTGTCTTGTAAGTTATAAAATATTACAGCACAATGTAATGGCCCTTGTAGAGCACGGAGATTATGTGAGGTGCCAAGTAGAATTTCATTATGAAGCATCATGAAGAAACATGGAAGGTTACCACACAGCAGGAGGGCATTTGGCCCTTTGGACCATGCCAGCTTTCTGCAAATCAATTTAGCTAGTCTCACTCCACAGTCCTTCCCCCCCGTAGCCCTGTACTTTTTGGCTTCATGTGCCAAACAAATTTCCTTTCGAAGTAACTTTTTATTTTGAAAAAACACATTTACTGTCTGACAATTTTTTGAATTAAGAACAGCCAGTAGTCTTCACCAACACTGTGCACCCAATTTTACCATCAAGTTGCGCCCTTGGTAAGGTGGGCATGAGGAGTATAATCTACACATGCCTCAGCACAAGTTTCCCCTTTACCAAGGGCTGAAAATAGCCGCTATTGGGACTGCGCCCAAAACGAGTGCCGTTAAGTGCACCTGTTATCATGCCCAATAAATAAATAAATGTATTTCCTCTTTACCATCGCGTTCATCCGTCCAGATTCAGCGTGAAACAGACATGGTCCGCAAAGGACTGGTTTGGCTGTTCCGGCTTTTGATGAGGTACATTCCAAGTTTCCAGCGGCTCTCTGATTCAGAACAGAGGTGGGGTGGTGGAGTGGGGAAGAGTGACAGGAAGAGGGGATGGTGAGGGTGGAGGGTGGGTGGAAGGAGGCAAGTCAGGTAGTTTTCTGGTGAGTTAGGGAGGGAGCTGGGTCAGATGGCTCTCTGCTGGAGGGGAAGGAGGTGGGTCAGATGGCTCTCTGCTGGAGGGGAGGGAAGTGGGTCAGATGCCTCTCTGCTGGAGGGGAGGGAGGTGGGTCAGATGCCTCTCTGCTGGAGGGGAAGGAGGTGGGTCAGATGGCTCTCTGCTGGAGGGGAAGGGGGTGGTCAGATGGCTCTCTGCTGGACGGAGGGAGGTGGGTCAGATGGCTCTCTGCTGGAGGGGAAGGAGGTGGGTCAGATGGCTCTCTGCTGGAGGGGAGGGATGTGGGTCAGATGCCTCTCTGCTGGAGGGGAGGGATGTGGGTCAGATGCCTCTCTGCTGGATGGGAGGGAGGTGGGTCAGATGGCTCTTTGCTGGGGGAAGGAGGTGGGCAGATGGCTCTCTGCTGGAGGGAGGGAACGTGGGTCAGATGGCTCTTTGCTGGAGGGAGGAACGTGGGTCAGATGGCTCTTTGCTGGAGGGCAAGGAGGTGGGTCAGATGGCTCTCTGCTGGAGGGGAGGGAAGTGGGTCAGATGCCTCTCTGCTGGAGGGGAGGGAAGTGGGTTAGATGCCTCTCTGCTGGATGGGAGGGAAGTGGGTCAGATGGCTCTCTGCTGGGGGGGAGGGAGGTGGGTCAGATGGGACTCTGCTGGAGGGGAAGGAGGTGGGTCAGATGACTCTCTGCTGGAGGGGAAGGAGGTGGGTCAGATGGCTCTTTGCTGGAGGGGAGGAACGTGGGTCAGATGGTTCTTTGGGAAGCAGGCGCAGGAGGTAGCTGAGATGGTTGTCTGGTGAGGGTGAGGAGGGAGGTGGATCAGATGGCTCTCTGGTGGGTGGAGAAGGAGGAGAGTCAGATGGCTTTCTGGTGGGGGGAAGGGAAGTAGGCCAAGTGGCTCTCTGACTCAGATGACGGGGCAGGGGGCAGGGGGAGCAAGTGTGTCCACTGTCACTCTGTGTAAGATCGGTAGGAGGTCACTGCCACTCCACATGTGATTGGTGGGGTGATGGGGGATCCACTGCCACTTTGCATGTGATCAGTGTGGGGGAAGGGGAGAGGGCCCCGCGATTGGTCTGTGTGGTGGTGTTGGGGTGGGGTGGGGGGGAGGTGGGGTGGCAGGGTGGGAGGATAAGGAGTTTATGTTGTGAGGGTGGGGCAATGTTCACATTATCTAGCCCAGGAGCGATTTAACAGGGGAGCGTTTTTCTATTTTTTTTGCGCATGTGGATTTGGAGGCGCCGATTGGGGCAGCAATATTTCCAACGTGATAGTTCCATCCACAGCTTCTGCAGCATGATTCGGGATTGCTGCTTTTCTTTCAGGTAGACTGCATATAGGGGCACCTGAGAACGGGTCTAAAAGTCAGATCAAAACATTCCCAGCTTCAAGTCTGGCCAGCACGTAGAATTAAAATGGTAAAATAGGGCCTTTTGTGTCCCTTTACTTATATCTCCCAGAGGAAAGAATTTAACCATTGCTCTGCAGGAATTCAGGGGAATCAGAAAATACATTCACATTGACAATTCCATGCTGCTTTAGTTGATGATGTAAAAACAAGTTGAATGTATACAGTCTTTAACATAGTAAAATGTCCCAATTGCTTCACAGGGACATTGTCAAACAAATTTTAACATCAAACCACACAAGGAAATTTGATCCCAAATGGCTGAAATCTTGGCAAAACAGTTTTTAAGAAGCACAGTATAGAAGGAAACAGGCCAAAACATTTAGGGAAGGAATTCCAAATCTTTGATAGGAACCACAATGGTTCACAGCGTGGCACAGAGATTAGCATTCCTGTCTCACGGAACCAAGGACCAGAGTTCAATTCCAGCCTTGGGTGACTGACCATTGGTGTGGAGTTTGCATGTTCTCCCCATGTCTGCATGAGTTTCCTCCAGGTGCTCTGGTTACCTTCCACATTTCAAAGATATGCAGGTTAGGTGTATTGGCCATGCTAAATTGTCTCTTGATATCCAAAGATGTGTAGGTTAGTGCATTAACCATAATAAATGTGTAGGTTTATCGGGATAGGGTTGAGGGAGGGCCTGAATGGGATGTTCTTCCAGAGAGTCAGTGTAGATTCGATGGGTCAAGATGCCCCTATTCTGCACTAGACAGATTTTATGGAAAATATGCAGAGTTGAAAATGTTATTACAGGATTATTTGTGAGAAAAAGCATATTTCTCCTTGCTATCGTAATTGTCAAAATAGATGCTGTTGCTGTGATAAGAGACCTTATCAGATTTATGTGGATTTATATGGTGTGAATGGCAATGTGCCAACAAGATTTAATCACTGATTATGCCTTTTAGAATCTCTCAAAGGAATTTGCTTAAGCAGGCTATAGTTCAGTAATAAGTCATTCCAGAATCTCTGTTGTCTGTTGCAAGCAAATGTCTCAAACTTCCGCTGTGCTCTCCTTCCAGTTGTAAATAACCACAGATACCAATTTCTATTTTTCTAGGTCCTTTCAGACTGCAAGTGATGATTTCTGCAACGTCCTTCATCTTGCAGACCATTGATGGTGCTGATGCCTATTTCAATAGGGCACCCCAATTTATAACCTTTGGAACATCAGCTCAGACAAGCTATCAGAGGCTTTAAATGTTATCATACAACAACTTTCCCTAGGGTACAAGGTGCTTTAGTTTCTACCTATATGACAGGCCCCACCTCAGAGCATTCTGAACTTTGTAAATTGAAAGGGATTTCACTTACTCAGCATTGAAGTGATAGGTGATCAGCAGAATGAGAAAACTTCATTTGCAGAAAGCTTCTCTGATGGCCCGAACCTATGAATCTCCTCTACCTTTCCTCTGTTCCGAAAAAAAAGGCAATGTTCTGACTGGCCCTCCATTCCAAAACAAAAGGCAAAGTTCTGACTGGTCTCTTGCTTAATTGACTAATGATCCCTGACTGTAACATCAGTATTGATGCAGAGTATAGAATGTGGGGCCTATTGCCGGGTGTCTGATCATTCAAGAGCACTCCACTAGCTCTTTAAAAGTGCACTTATGCACTGCTACAGGTTGAGGGCAGCATTGTGCTACCAATCAGCCAGGGTCTCCCGTGCAGTGACATGCTACATTATCTATGTTTGCTCTGCTGAGCTGCTTACCAATGGATATCCTAGAGGAAGATTGGTACTGTGGGAGGAAATCGGAGCACCAGAAGGAAACCATGCAGACACAGGGAGAATGTGCAAACTCCAAAAAGACAATCACCCAAGCCAGGAATCAAACTCAGGTCCCTGGCACTGTAAGGCAGTAGTGCTAACCACTGTGTCACTGCTCAACGATACTGGCTTTGCATTATTTTCCACCGGCTCCCTGCTGTCCTGGAATAAGAAGTCAGTCGACAGGATTTAAATGATCTTGCTGAAAGAAAAACGCCACCCTTAACCTACCCGTGGTTAAAATTGAAGTCGTTAAACTTTAATAAAAATTAAATGGTGTGTGAATTGAAATCGTTGAAGGGAATGAGACACTTTCAGAACTGCTTTGACCCATAATTACCATTTATATGTCTTCAGAGAATATATTTCAAAGTAAAAAATGCAGGAAATGTGCCATTTTTAGATCCCGAGCTGGAAAGAACCCTCAGTTAATGATGTCTGCTGGGCTTTTCTTCAGCCAACAGCAGTCAGTTGATTGTGGATTGGTATCTGTCCAAGTCTTAAATGTTGATTCCAATACTAACATCAAATCTATTAGGGTGGCTTTCCACCAAGTAAATGTCCCTTCTACCAGTCATTGTAACCACACTCACCCCTTTGGAATGATGATGGTGGAGCACATTGGGTTCCTGTCTATTTGTTTAACATGAATACCATGCATTTTTCATATCCTTGTCACATGATTACACGATCATGGTTCAGCAAATTTTCAGATTGCTACAAAATGCTTGGCAAAAGAAAGTTTCATTAGACTTAAAAATGTTTGTGTTCACAGAATCCCTACAGTGCAGAAGGAGACCATTTGGCCGATCAAGTCAGTACCAACCACAATCCCACACAGACCCTATTCCTATAACCTTCATTTACCCTGCTAATCCCCCGACATTAGAGTCAATTTAACATGGACAATCAACCTCACATCTTTGAACTGTGGGAGGAAACCAGAGCATCCAGAGGAAACCCATGCAGACACGAAGAGAAAGTGCAAACTCCACAATGACTGTGACTCAAGGCCAGAATCCAACATGGGTCCCTGGCAGAATGAGGCTACAGTGCCAACCACTGTGCTACCGTGCTGTCCTATTCGTGTTCTTTTAACTATATTAAAACCATCAGCTCTCAATGCAACTACTGCTTCCTTCAAATTCCTTCTCTTGTTCTTTTGTGTGAAAAAACTCTTTAAGCATGTGGTGTTTTCAGAGAACAGACCTTTGGCATTCTCACAAAGGCAAACGTGTTGGAAAACTCCATTAATAGCAACAATGACTCACAAACACCCCACTTTTAACAAAGTAAGATGCTGCCAAAGTGCTTAATAGGCAAGAAGAAATTAACATCAAGGGCTGAATTTTAACTGGCCATGAAGTGGGCTGGTGAATAGGCCAGCAATTTCCCACCAGGAGTAAGTGGCAGGTTAAGCCTTTTAATGGGCCCTCAATAAACCAGCTAGAGTTCCAGTTTAATCAGACCATACCTGCAATTGGAAGATGGTCATATTGCAACCTGACAGGCCCTGCCACAAAAACAGCCTGGTGTCTGTGGCCTCTTTTATGTATTGTGAGCTATTAAAAAGTCTTTTGCGGGTGCCTCCATATTGAGGTGCCCTCTCTCTCTCAGTTACCTGCATCAGCAGCTCACTTCTCTGATGGCGGGGTTGGGGAGTGGCTCACTTGATATCTCTGGAGGGCTTTCCACTTGACCACCAGCCTCGAGATCCCAAACTCGATCCTGAATTGGATGAAGTTCTGGGGTCACTTAATTGGCTGTCTCTTCACAAACTCTCCCTTTGGCTCCCAAAGCCAGCCTGCGTGGATTCTTTAATCAGATTTCCTTTCAATGTCAGAACTGGGACCCACAAATGAAAATTCGACCTCAAATCAAAGAAGGAGATCAGGAGAGGCAAACAAAAGTTTGGCAAAGGGAATAGTTTTCAGATAACATCCTGAAGGAGGAGCAATTAAAATGAGCAGAGGTTTAGGGAGTAAATTCTGGAATTGGCAGCTGAAAGCATGACTGCCAACAGGAGGGCAAAGGAAGTCAGGGAAGTACAATTTCTCCAGAATTGGAGGAATGGTTGGAGACTTATAGGGATGGAGGAGGATTTGAAGATTGGAATGGTCAAGACAATGGAGGGATTTAATTTACCATCACCACCCTGACTGATGCTATCACTTAACCCTTTCATACTATCCAGCTACATAACTCATGACAGCCATTTGCCTGATGACAAGAACATAAGAATGTAAGAACTAGCAGCAGGAGGAGGCCATCTGGCCCCTCGAGCCTGCTGGATAATAAGATCATGGCTGACCTATTCATGGACTCAGCTCCACTTATCCACCCGTCCACCATAGCCCTTTATTCCTTTGCTGATCAAAGATTTATCTATCCTTGCCTTAAAAGCATTCAGTGAGGTAGCCTTTACTGCTTCATCGGGCAGAGAATTCTACAGAATCGCAACCCTTTTTGTGAAGAAGTTCCTCCTCGACTCAGTCCTATGTCTGCTCCCCCTTAATTTGAGGCCATGCCCCTTATCAGTGAAAACTTCCCTGCTTTTATCTTATCTATTCCTTTCATAATCGTATATATTTCTATAAGATCTCCCCTCATTCTTCTGAATTCCAACAAATATAGTCCCAGTCTACTGAATCTCTCCTCATAAGCCTATGCTCTCAACTTTGGAATCAACCTAGTGAATCTCCTCCGTATTCCCTCCAGTGCCAGTATATCCTTTCTCAAGTAAGGAGACCAAAACTGTGCACAGTACTCCAGATGTGGCCTCACCAGGATTTTATACAGCTGCAATCAATTAATGATTCCGATTGGTCAGTGTTGGGACGCTTGCTCCTTCTGATGCTAAGAACATGCCTGATGGTAAATGTTGGGTTATACCAAGTCCTACAATGGGAACTTGAAACAATTGTCCTCAACTAAATTTTGCAAGTTGATATAATGTGAGGAAAGGTTTGAAATCCAGAGAATAATGCCCCAGATGTTTTGTCAATAAAATAAACAACAATTATATAAACTAAATGTACCCTTAACTAATACAATGGCTACATACAATATCACTAACTTTACCCAGTTCCAAACACCTTTATTTCACTGCCTTCAGAGTTAATTCTCCTTGAGCGCTCCACAATTACTTATAGATTTTTTAAAAACTATTATAAAATAAATCTACTAACAGTTACCACACCAAGCAATCATACCTCTTTGGGATTTGCTTCTGTGATAAAACAAAAATGGACTTCATGAGACAGACTGTCCTTACTGTCGGGAGTTAAATAGCTATTCCTGCTGTGGCTGAGGTCTGAAGCAGTTGTTCTTGTACAGGTTTAATCATCTTGTGAAATATGGTGGAGGCAGATTTAATCAAGGTATTCAAAAGGAATTTGTATTGTTATCTGAAAAAGAGGAATGGGCAGGAATGCAGAAAAAGTTAAATTGCTCCTATAGAGAGTTGATGCAGACACGACAAGGTGGTGGCACTGATTTCCTGCCCATTATCCACTCTCCCCCTATCCTCAGGAAAACCATCAGAGTTGGGAACAGGGACAGAAGATAATTTGATAATTCTATAATAATGTTTCCAAGGATGAGAACTGGCTTCAGTTACATAGAGTCTAGAAAACCGAGACTGTTCACTTGGGAGAAGATTAAAACAACACTTGATAGAAGTCTTCCTATTGATGAAAGAATGAAGAACCAGGTGGTACCAATTTAAGGTGATTGGCAAAAGGAGCAACAGTAACATGAGGAATTCCTTTTTTACACAGCAAGTGGTTAGGATCTAGAATGCAATGCCCAAGAGGAAGGCACAAGAAGTTCAATTGTGGTTTCAAATGAGAATTGGACAATTATCTGAGGATAAAAAATGGAGGAAAAAGTCATGGGAATATGACTAGGTGATTTGCTCTTACAGAAAGCTGGCATAGACTCATGAGTTGGATGGCCTCCTTCCGTGCAGTAAACATTGCATAATTTATGAATTGTTTTCAACAAAAATATTTGAAAATAGAAAAAGAACAGTTGGTCATTGTTAGGGCATTAAAGCATTGCAGAGGCAGGTTCTTACCAGACTGCAGACAATATTTTCTAAGACATCTTATTGGCTGGAATTTTAATGTTCCAGCAGCCACGGGAATTGGAGTGGGAGAGGGGTGAACTGGGGTAAGTTAGTTAAGTTTCAGGATGAGCAAGGCCGTACAATCCCACACGTGATTCCTACCCAGCAAACCACGTGATTAGGCATAAGCCTAAAGCTGGAGAGAATTTGTCATCTGATATCAAACTGCATCTTGCCCTAATTGTAATTCTTTATAACCACATAACTTTAACAGTGAATCTGACAGCAATGATCAAAAGGGCCCAGGTTTGATATTTTATTGCAATTTAATACTGCACGCTCTTTACAGTCCCTCAAATTAACTTTATTAAGCACAAAAATCACTTCAATCAGGTGCATTCAACGTCATTCTGAGAGAGAGATAATTATTTTCTCAATGAAAAGAGGGACTGTGTTTTTCTTCATAGTTAATGACCTGATAACAATCACATTCTCTGAAACTGCACATTTGAAAGCTGTTAATTACTGAGTTAAGCAGGCAACATCCTATTTTTGGTTAAAGGTCAATTGCATCATTGATGTGATTTATTTGTATTTGTTTTTTTTCTGATTTCTACTCACCATCTCCTACTCCACACCCAACCCAGGAGATGATGGTGCAGTGGTAATGTCACTGGAATAAGGACCCAGAGGCCCAAGCTAATCCTCTGTGGACGTGGATTAAATCCCACTATGGAAGATTCAATTAATAAATCTGGAATTGTAAGATAGTCTCATTCATTGTGACCATGACAGCTATCACTGATGGTTGTAGAAAGAATAACCATCCGATTCACTAATACCTCTTTAGGGAGAGAAACCTGCTGTTCTTACCTGGTAAGGACTACATGTGACTCCAGACCCACAACAATTTGGTTGACTTTTAGCTGCCCTCAGAAATGGCTGAGCAAACCACTCAGGTTAAGGGAAATAAGCAATGGACAAAAAGTGCTGGCCTTGCCATTCAATGAAAGAATAAAGGGAAAACAGGTGCTAATTTTATTGGTTTACTAATTATTGGACATAGGCTGCCTTCTGGTACTTTGTCCAAATAGTCATATTTCATCTGTGAATATAGTCGATGGGCAGAAATTAATGCCCTGCTGAATTTAGTGGAAGGGAGACATTTAATTGGATGAATGGCAGGTTGAGAGTCCCAAATCCTTAACACCACTCCCCCGATTAATCCCATGACAGGAAAGCTCATGAGTGATATTCACATCCTGTCACCATTTGAGGCTCTTAAATAGGTAATTCTTCCCCAAATAAAGACCCCCTCCTGCTGCCGCTGGTATTCACCCAGCTATGCAAAGGGGACTCACCATGCAAGAACCCCAAAAAGCAAACTCTGTTAAGGTCACTAACATGCTTCCAGAGGAGTCCCTCATTCAAAGGCACCCAATGTCTGATGAAGGGACTGTCATTGGGAAGAAAACTCACTGAGAACCAATCTCCTTGTCCTTGCTTCCAACTGCCCCCACCGCCACTCCCAAGACCAGCATCCAGGATCCCCCTCCTACCGTTAGTCAGCTGTGGCCTACTCTGTCAGTGATCCTGGGTCTCTAGTGGACGAATTACTGGCAGTAGCCATCCACTCTGCTGTGGCATTACTGAGCAATGAAGAACTGCCAGACTCTGATTGGCCAGCAGCTCTTGGTGGGTGGAACATCTGCCCTGGGATTCTTGATCCTGTAGAAAGTCAACTGCTGCCCAGTTAAATGCCAGATTGGCATTTAATATGGGAGCCTTCCCAAAAAGAGGTGATGCAGATCTCTTGCTGACTCTCCATTGGGCCACGCCCAGTGAGTATATTAAGAGCATTCCACCACAGATATATAAAGCTGAGTTGAAAATTATATGATGTTCACGTTAATTGTTTTTAATGGATCGCAATTTACTCAAAAGTTTCAGACTGTGGAACGTTTAATCATTTTAATCTGATCTTCAGAAGTAAAACAATATGATGATATTAAAAGTAACATTGGTTTCAAAGGTTTATTATTTTTGCGACATTTTAGGACTGGATTGTGAGCAGATAAGGTTTCATTTCTTTGATTGCCAAGAACTGCTATCAGATGGAGATATAATTATGGTTGTTAAATCAAATGACTCACAACTACTTTTACTAGAAAATGCCATCTACCTGATGAAGGAGCAGTGCTCTGAAGGCTGATGCTACCAATAAACCCGTTGGACTTTGACCTTGAGTTGTGAGACTTCTTATTGAAAATATCTAAACAGAGTCCATTGTAAAATTATGTTTATAAAAATTATCATGGCTATTCCAAGTGTAGGATGTCACTACTGTTTTTACAAGGCAGTGTTTCTCACACTTAGTACAGTTCAGGGAGAGCTTCAAAACACAATGTGCCCGTTACATCATTCCTGCTTCATTCTGATCTCATACTTAGTGAGACATCTAAAGTATATTTAAACCGTGCCAATAATTTCTCCTATTCCCCTTGTCAAAACTCTATTCTTAAAGAAACTTTTTTATTCACACTACAAATCCTTGGATAGCCCAACTTCCAACACTGTCGCTCATTTTCTTTTACTTTCTAGAGTGAAAAACACATGCAAATCTCAAAATAGATCCAGGGTATAAAGAGAGAAAGGGAAATATTGTACAGAGACAGGATAACAATAGGAAAAGGCAAGAGCTCAAAAAGTTAACGTTATTTATTAGTCACAAGTAGGCTTGCATTAAAACTGCAATGAAATTACTGTGAAAATCCCCTAGTTGCCACACTCCAGTCCCTGTTTGGGTATACTGAGAGAGAATTTTAACATGGCCAATTCACCTAATCTGCACATCTCTGGATGGGGGAGGAAAACAGAGCACTCAAAGGAAACTCAGGCAGACACAGGGAAAACATACAAATTTCACACAGACAGTGATCCAAGCCAGAGAATCAAACCCAGGTCCCTGTTACTGTGAGGTAGCAGTGCTAACCACTGTGCAACTATGCCACCTCTATGAGTGATAAGAACATATTCATGAAACTCCATCCTTCTAATCTGTAATGTTGTTGCTGAACATGCATATAGGAATGATTTTAACTCTATTTGTTCCACAGTATTTACCAATCATTCCCAATGCTTCACATTTATTCATTATAATGGAGATACTCCCAGGGATAGATGGAGGCCTCAGAAATTCAAATAAGTCTGAAGACTATTACTCATTTAGGACATTGACCCAATTAGATCACAAAGTCTTGGAAGTCCTGCTGGTAAGTAATTAAATATAGCATGAATGATCCCTCCAAGCCACTGCTGCAGCATTTAAAAGGGCACTTGGCTGCAGGTAATTGGATCACAGTATCTGTGTGCATTGTGCTGTTTCGATTGCTATGAGAGTTCCCAGCTTCCAAACATTACTTGCCTCTTGTCCTGTAATGCCTTGATTTTGAAATTCCCATCTTTGTTTACAAATCCTGCCATGACATCATCTGTCCCTAACCCTGAAATAACCTCCATCCCCATTCTCCACTAAAATCTGTGCACTCCTCCGATTCTGTTCTTTTACACAGCCTTGATTTTAATTCCACCATTGTCAGCTATGCCTTCAAATGCCTTGGGTGTAGAACTCTGGAATTCCCTCCCTAAACTTCTCTAGTTCTCCCTCCCTCTCTCTCTTTCTATCTGTTCCTCTAAGATCCACCTTCAAACCTATATCTTTGGCTAAGGTTGTTCCATGTCCTCAGATCTGCTTAGTGTCAAATATTGTTTGATAATACAGCTATACTTTTGGATGTTTTACTATGTAGAAGGGACTCTATAAATAGAATTTAAATATCACATGCTGGAACTGCACTGCAAGTTAATACCTGAATATTTCCAGGTTTCTCTGTTTTTATTTCAGATTTTCATGATTCATAGTATTTTGCTTTCAGGCAAAGTGTTCTTGTTTTACTTACTTATCCCAAATAAGTTCTATCCACAGGTGGTGGAGTAACAGCCATCACCCCAAGAGGCAATATGAGGAATAGATGGGCCTGGTATAAGATAGCAGCTAATGGGGGAGCTAAAAGATAGAGGTTCTACTTGCCAGATAAATAACCAGGGCATAGAGTGCAAGCAATAAGTCAGGTTCCTAGATCCATTTCAGAAACAGTAAATCAGGTGGCTGTGATTTTCAAGACAGGCTGTTGTCAGCCTCTGCACCTCATATGGTAGCATCAGTCAGTAACTATGTATAATGCTTTTAATTTCTTTACCATTGGTTTATTCCATTTTGATACAAAAATACCAATAAAATCTCCCAGGCTATCGTGCACAGCTCAGTCAAGGAGATGACAGTGGCACAGTGGCATTGCTGCCTCACAGCGCCAGGGCTTGGGTTACTGAATGTGCTGAGTCTGCACGTTTTCCCTGTGTCTGCATGGGTTTCCTCCAGACGCTCTGGTTTCCTCCCACACTCCTGAGCTGTGCGGGTTGAATTGATTGGCCATGCTAAATTAACCTTAATGTCAGGGTGGTTAGCAGAGTAAATATATGGAGTTAAGGGAGTAGGTCCTGACTAGGATTGTGGTTGATGCAAACTGGATAGGCCATACGGCCCCCTTCTACACTGTAAGGATTCTATGGTTCTATGATATACCATTCACCAGTGCTATCCTGTACACCAGCTTCCCCAACAACTTTGACAGTCAACATCACAGAGCCTGTGGAGCTAAGCTACCTTGACTCTAGCTTTCCTCATGTAAATGGCATCACTAACTGCACAATACCTGTTGTCGTGAGAAGATGATGAATGCAAAGTCAAGTGTGGACTGAGCAGTGAAGACATGTGAGAAAGAGAAATGTGTGTGATGTGAAGAGAACCAAAAGAGAGCTGAATATGTTTGGAATGAGAAAGGGAGCTGTTGGAGTGCTTCCTTGTCATTTTGAGAGTGTCTTATCTAGAATCACAAAACTCTTGTTGTGCAGAAAGAGACCAATCAGCCCATCATGACTACACTGGCTGTTTGAATGAACAATTTACTTGACACCATTCTCCTGTCTTCTCCCCATGTATATTATTCTTTTTCAAATAACTCCTTTAATTCCTTTTTGAATGCCCCAATTGAACCTGTCTCCACCATACACTCAGGCAATGCATTCAAGACCATTCAACTATTTGGCGCATGAGAATGTTTTTTTCATGGGAAAAGTCCTCAGCAGTTAGTTTAGGCTGAGATTAAAGAGCCTGACATCTACCCGAATGCATGAAGTCTCTCAGAGATACTAGCCTTCTGTAATACTTGCAACTTACTGAAATTCTGCAATTGAGGCCCAAGTATAAAACTAATTCACGACTTCTGCTTACATCCATCTTTAAAATCTCATTCATCAATATCAACAACTTGTATTTATTAAGTACCTTCAGCATGCTAAATGCCTCAAAGTACTTCACAGAAATACAAACAAACAAAATTTGACCAAGAAGTAACAATAAGAAATTATTAGGAAAGATGATGAAAACCTTGATTAAAGAGTTTGGTTTTAATATATGTTTTATAGGACAAGGGAGGTAATGAGGCAGAAAAGTTTAGGGAGAGAAATCCTAAGCTTAGGACTGAGGCAGCTGAAGGTACGTTTGCCAGTGG
Source organism: Sphyrna mokarran (assembly GCA_024679065.1). Taxonomy (NCBI): domain Eukaryota; kingdom Metazoa; phylum Chordata; class Chondrichthyes; order Carcharhiniformes; family Carcharhinidae; genus Sphyrna; species Sphyrna mokarran. Next base: position 40,721,561 of record JAGIQG010000009.1, read on the forward strand.
TGAAACAATTGAAGTTATAGGTGTGTAAGAAATTAGAATTGGAGAAGCACAGATATGTCGGAGGATAGTAGGACTGGAGGAATGATCATAGAGATTGTTAAAGTGTGAGGTCATGGAGGTGTTTGAAAATAAGAACTATTTTAAAATCAATGCCTTACTTAACCAGAAGGCAATGTTGCTCAGTGAGAACAGAAATGTCATATGAACGTGGCTTGATTCAAGTAATGGTGTGGATAAAAGAGCTTTGGATAGCCCCAAGTTTACAGAGGATAGAAAATAAATAGGTTGGCCAGGAACGTGTCAGCTGGTGCTCCGGCGATGGAAATAAATGGTCCTAATAATTGTCCGGATCTTGAATATACAGTTGGAATCTTATTTCAAGGCAAAATATCTCACCCAAGTTATGAATAGCCTGGTTCAACTTCAGACAATTGCAATGGAGAGGAATGGAGTTACTGGCAAGGAAACAGAGTTTGTGGTGGGAACCCAAGGCAATGAACTGGCTTTTCATCCTCAAAGTCACCCAACTCAGAGGAAAGTGCCCGCAACCATTGGGTTTTCATTATGGAAGGTGGTGTTGTAGAAGGGAGAACGCGGAGATTGATGAGGAATGTGAGCAGCAGTTTGCCAACTGTCCCAAGAAAGGATTCAGAGGCCAGGTGCTGAAGTGAGCTGTTTGAAAGGCATGTGCTGTGGGACTTGACCCCAGATTTAACAAAAACAGAATTCACAACGAATGCTCTCCCCATGTCAATCTATGCATCCCAAATGACTCTAGTGACCTCTCATGCCTTCCTTTCCAAGCTGTGCTCCCAACATTTCCTAAACCTCTTTGTGCCCCCATTCCATGGCACTTATTGAAAAGCCTAACCACTAGGTAAAACGATGCCTGAATTACTCTCTGGCTCTCTGTTCCATTCTGCCAATTTCACAATGTTTATTTACACAAAATAAAGTGCTTGCAATTTCAGCTATCGATACCTCAAAATGCCTAGATGAACAACAGGTTTATTGGGTTGTTTTTAAGTTTTTTAAGAATATGAAAAGTATCAATGAATGACTATTTGCATTCCACTGTAACAATAGGTTTCATTGCTTATATACAGTATGTAGTTGCCATTGAAGTTTTTAAGTTTAAGTTTTTATAAATTTATTTATTAGTGTCACAAGTAGATTTACATTAACACTGCAATGAAGTTCCTGTGAAAATCCCCGATTGGAATTTTGGCATGAGGAGCCACACTGTGTATGTACCTTAGCATGGGGGGATGAGGATCATAATGGATGGGTGGGCAGCATACTTAGTAAGGGGGCATGAGGGGCCATAGGGATTGTTTGGGATATATCTTGACATGGGAATCATGTGAAGGACCTTTTGAAATCACCTTTGAAATGGTTATGTCCTGAAAGCAGTGGTATAAGGAAACTCTGAGCTACTATGAACCATGGCTCTTTGAAAACTTGGCCAGCTCCATGAAAATTGTAGAGGGCTAGGACACATCTATCCCCACAACGGAACTGGCCAGGTCGGAGTACGGATCCATGGCATAAACCAGCCTGCACCTTTAAAAGGCACTCCCAAAAATCAGAAATCTAGGGAATGAGAATGGTCCATCATTTTTTTAAATGCTTCTAAGTAATTTTGACTTGGTGAAAATTCAACTTAATGGTGTTTATCTTCCCAATCATTGGAGGAAGTTTCTCCTTATCCTGTACTAGGTATTGAACAAACAATCTGTTAATTAAAGAGGGGTTGAGAGAGGTAGTGGTGAGAAAGAAGAACTGGATGTCTTCAGTGTACCTGTAGAAACTAATGCTATGTTTTCAATTGGGGTTGCTGAGTGACAGCATGTCAGTGAGAAAAAAGAAGGGCCAAGGATTGCTAGTTCTCTCATGCCCTCTCTGCCTGGAGCTAGTGTAAAGAACAGTTACTTTATTAAGTAATTATGTGTTAGCACTGCTGAATATGAAGCTGTTGACCCTTTAATGATAATTTCAGCAGTTGCTTCTAGCTGCTATTTGTCTTTTTAGCCACCAGATGGTGATTTAAATCTGGTGTAAGTTGCTTTTGCTCTATTTTCCCAATCACAAATCCAGTCAGTTTACATCGGGATCATTCTGTCATTGTGTGAGTCTCGTTCCCCAGGGAGCTTAGTGGGGAAAGGTATTAGAAATCACTCAGTAAAATATTAATTTCTGCAGATCAGAGGTCATAGGTGCAATTCATGGTTTGTCTTGAGTTTGCTTATCTTAGCTGCAAAGCTACAATTGGTCTCAATTTGGTGAAGGTGAAAAAAGGAGCAAGGTTTCTTCATTTTGATAGTTAACCCATGATGCTTAAACATTATGGGGAGTGAAGACTGGACATAGCCATAATATATTTCAGTCCCATAGCTTGCAGATAAGTCTCAATAATGAAGAACAGCTGTTCAATGAGAAACCAGTAGATTACCAGCTTTCACATGATTTTATCACCGAAAATATTTCTGCCTCGCAAAGAGAGCGAATGGGGAAATAATTGGATTCTTCCGGTTATAGCTGTGAGTCTAATGATGATAGATTTGCCCACTACATCATCAGTACCGAGCTGTTCTGAGAGTGGCAGTATAAGGTCCAGTTGATTTTAATGGCCAGGCCTCATTAACATGCTGCTGGCTGACTTATTGACTGTAATAACCAGGAAATGACTGGGAAAACAAGAACAAGAATAGACCATTCAGCCCTGAGAATTTCTGTATGGCATACTGAGCAGATTTTCCATAATCCTGCTACTTCACCCAACATATTCTCTTGACATGGGGGAAGAAGCCCTCTTCCCTTCACCACAAAACCTTATGCCAGCCTAATTTAGTGATGTCCTAGGAAAATCGGTTCCAAGCTATTTCCCTCATCCAGCGATCCGGGCTGTTCCTCTCTGCAATTTTGGGCCCTGCATTTTTTGAAGAGTTTTTTTATTCATAAACGTGTGAGTATTAAAAATGATGTTGGATAGGAAAGCTTCAAATTATTGTGCAAGAAAATAATATCGGAATCTGAATTTATTTTTGCTCATTAGAATTGTAGATGAGAAAAGTGCTAAGTTTAAAATTAATTTGAACAAATGATTCGGGCCTAAGCCATTGACTCAGAAGAATTAGCTAGGTGTCTCCAACGATTTCCACACAAAGGTGCTAAAAGCTTTTTACATCAGCAACCAGGAACTCAGAAGTTATTTAATGAAACATAATGGAATTGCAAGCTTCTTGGAAGCTGAGCATTGTTAAAGTGACCTGAGACAATGATAGAAACACAGTGAAGTAGAACATTATAATTCCACCTCTATGACTGCACTGGAATCCAACCAGAATCAGTGGAGGATTGTCTCCTCTGTGGTTTTTAATCAGTTTATTTTCCAAGTGGTCTTATACTGGTTTGACATCAAAAACACCTATTTTTCTTCTGTTGTTTTTGTGCTCTTTGTTGTTCATCTTCCTTGTGACCCATTGAAACAATTTTCATTCTCTCCCAGCTTGTTTCTCTATTTTTAGTCAATTGCTCCGTTTATATCTATTTCTCTTAATCTTTGATCTTTTTCTCAGCCATTAGCTCTCTGACGCACTCTCTCTATCCCTGTCTATTTTGTGCTTTGTTTACTGCTTCCCAGAACAATATTGCTTGCACTTGTGTTCCATGGAGTCCTGTATAGAATATATTTTGTGAGAATTTTAGAGTTGCTGAACTGTTTTTGACAACAGAACCAGAAGTATGCACAACTTCTGCTCTCTTGTATTTTCATGTTTCCCACATGATTGCAATTAAAATTTAAAATGCTGGTGCCATGTGCACCATGGAGATAGGTATGATTCTGAGGCAGGGGAAGATTTTCAGTGGTGAAACCTACCTTCGGCTTATAATGCTGAAGTTATGGTTTGGTTATAAAAGAGCCTCCTGGGCAAACAGGAAGACTCCCGCATCACAACCAAAGCTTTCCTGCCCAACCTGGGGAGGTAATGGCTTGTAGTATTATCACTAGACTATTAATCCAAAAACACAGATAACATTCTGGGGAATCCCACCATAGATGGTAGAATTTGAATTCAATGAGAAAAACCTGCAATTAAGAATTTACTGATGACCATGAAACCATTGTCCATTGTCAAAAAACCCCATCAGGTTCACTAATGTTCTTTAAGGAAGGAAATATGCCAACTTTACCCAAACTGGCTTATAGGTAACTCTAGAGCCACAACAATGTGGTTGACTCTCAGCTGCCCATGGGCAACTAGGGATGGGCAATAAATGTTGGTCAGCCATTGAAGCCCATGTCCCACAGATGAATAAAAATAAACTCCACCGCTATTAACATAAGCTTGAGAACACCAAGGGTGAACAGATTTTTTTTTTAAATTTCAATTTCACTTGTAAATATTCCACAATACATCACTTTATTCACATGAGCACACATTGATGGTTACAGGGTGGGAGGAGGGTGGTTAGGGACATTTCTTTTAATATGGAAGAAACAATGATATATTTTTTCATTCACCCTTTATTCAACATTCATGATACTGTCCGGTGGTGCAGTCACTATTCTGTAAGGTATGGCTGAACTTGCAGGCTCAGCTGATCCTCCCTTCTATGCATTGTAAAAGACATTGGGCCGGATTCTCCAAGCTCATTCACCCCACCCGCATTGCCAGTGAGTATGGAAAATTTGGCGCTCAGCCAAAACTCTATTACCTCTAGTGCCACTGGAGAATCAGAGCTGTGGGCAAGGTTTGAGGTTTTTGGCCATTGTCTGGATCACCCTCAGTCTGGATCATTGCAATTCCATAAAGACTCTGCCAGCCAACACCTCCAGATGGGGACATATTTGGACAGTACTGACACTGATCATTATGCCTCTAATTTTCTTGCCTTGATAAACTGTCTCCACCAACCAGCAGACACCACCCTCCACCACACCTAGGAAGCCAGCCTCTTCTCACTTCATTCTTCCTTGCCCCTGACCACACACTGTGACCTTCTTTAGATTCTTCTTTCACTCCTCTATCACACCAATGAAACCTTTCGATTTCTACAATCACCCACCTCAGTTGAGAGAAAAGGAAAACATGTTGAAAACCCCATTGTGAAAGAAGATATCGTTACAACAGATACAATGGAGATGAAGAAAGCCAGTGACCCAGAAATATCTGTAAATTAAGAGCTGAAAGGGTGGGAGGAACCTAAAATAATTACAATCACCAGAGACGGAAAACTATTAGAATCAAAAACTGACAAATTCTAGAACTGATGGTCTATACACTTAAAAGAAGAGGTTGTTGAATTATCAAATGCACTGATTGTAATTCTCTAAAATTCCCTAAATCCTGAAACAGTCCCATCAGATTGAAGAGCCAACATAGTTTTGTGCAAGGGAAATCGTGTTTGACTAATTTATTAGATTTCTTTGAAGAAGTAACAAGCAACATGAATAAAGGAGAACCTGTGGATGTGGTGTGCTTTCCAAAAGTCATTTGAGAAAGTTCTGCATCAAATGTTACTACACGAAATAAGAGCTTCTGGTTTAATAGGTAACATAGTAGTATAGACAGAGGATTGGTTAATTAATAAGAAACAAAGAGTAGGGATGAATTGCTTATTTTCAGGTTGCAATTAGTAGCTACTGGAGTGCCACAGGGGTAAGTTCTAAGACTTCAACTATTTACAATCTATATCAATTACTTGGATAAAGGAACCATATATATGATTGTGAACTTGCTGGTAATATAAATGTAAGTTGGAAGGTAAGTTGTGCAGAGGACAAGTTTGCAATGGGATCAGTTAAGTCAGTGGGCAAAATTTAGAGTTGGAGTATAATGTGGGAAAATGTGAACTTGCCTACTTTGATGTGAAGAATAAAAAAACTACATATTATTTAAATGGTGAGAGATTGCAGACCTCAGAGATACAGGGGGATCGGGTTATCCTAGTAAACAAATGACAGAAAACTGGTATTCAGTTGCAGCAAATGATTAGGAAGGCAAGATAAATGTTCTCATTTATTGCAAAGGGAGTGGAATATAAAAGTATGAAACTTTTGCTTCAGTTGTACAGGGCATTGGTGAAACTACATCTCAAATACGACATACTGTTTTAGTCTTCTTATTTAAGAAGAATCTAATAGCATTAGAAACAGCTTAGAAAAGATTCATTCAACTGATTTTTGGGTTGAGGAAAAGGTGGCCAGTTTGAGCCTGTATTCATTGGAGTTTAGGGGAATGAGAGGTAAACTCATTGAAACATATATAAGATCCTGAAGAGACTTGGCAGGGAGATACTGAGATGATGGGCCGAATTTTCCAGCCATTTATGGTGGCAAGATTTTCCAATCCAGCTGCTGTGAATGGAGATTTGACTGAGTGCCAAATTCTCCATTCTCACTTGCAGTAGTGGTGGGGTGTGAACGGCGAATATGATCGTGTTTGATGTTTCCCCTTTGGGAGAGACCAGAAGCAGTGGACACTGCTTAAAGATAAGAGATCTTCTATTTAAGATGGAGATGAGGAGGACTATTTTCTCTCAGAGAGTCATTCATCTATAAAGTTGTCTTTCTCAAAGTGATGGAGGCAGGATGATTGAATATTTTTGAGGCTGAGTGAGATAGATTCCTGATTGCTAAGGGGGGGTCAAAGGAATAGGGAGTAGGAAGAAAAGTAGAACTGAAGCTACAGCAGGATCAGTCAGGCTCGCACGGACAAATAGTCTACTCTTGCCCCTAATTCATATGCTTGCATGCAACATCTGAAGAATGAATTTAAAAAAGCTGATTTAAATTTTTTTTTTTAGAAAGCTGAGTTCCTTCTCCAAGTTTCATAAAGAAAAATATAGGTTTCACCTTTTCCCCCAACCCACTCCTCTCCAGCAATGAGGCCTCTGTGACATAGCCCCTCACCGATTACTTTACTGTCAGTAGCCTTCTGCTGATTCCAGTTCAGAGGCTGCAGCCCCTCCCCATCAGTCAGCTGCCACTTTCTATCAGATATAGCTGAGCTGCTGATAGGCAGGGGTCAAGAGAGGACCAAGAGTTGCAATTTGCCAGCCCGTGACAAACATTTTCACATGGAACTATTGTCCACCCACACCAGGTTAAAATTAAAATTGGCCTATAGAATAGCTGAGGAAAGCTATTGTTCGAGGTCAGTCAGAGATCTCAGACACAGTGTCATCAGCCATTAACTCGATCAACGAGCAGGTTAATGAACTGAAGCACCTCAGTGCCACTAAAAGCTATAGCATTACACTTTATATACAAACATACAAGATGATGTTGATTTAACACATTTTCTGAACCATGATTTTGCCTCCTACTTGGAAAACAGTGTTCTAGTGTGAAAAATAATCAAAATATTCCCAGTATATGTATCTCACAATAATCCTCAAAAATGGAAAAAAAAGCTGAGTGAAATAACCAGTAATCAATGAAATTTTACTGTGAAACCTCTGAAAAATCAATCATTGTCACTACTGCCAGACTCACTGACAAGTTACTCAAGGTTTAAGGAAGAGCTGATAGTACCATGTTACTTAAAACGTAAAGGACAATTGAGAGAAGATTTTTATGGCTTCAACTTTATAGTTTACATTTATTTTCTTTAACATCCCTGAGCTTTCACTTAAACAAATACACACTACTGAAGAATTGGGACGAAGCACAAAGAGAATTAGTGTGTCACCTTGCCTCTTTCTGCTCATTTTAATAAAACATTATGAACTAAATTTACTGATTTCTGTATTGTCAGAATGATACATAGACTGGTAAGTGCATGTGAGGAACCCACAGAAATCCTGGCACAGACATATATGGAAATTGCCCAAAAAGTTTAAACTTCTGATGGGCTTATTCCCTGTTGCCCCTGCAAATAACTCCAACCCAGAGTTCATGGTCTACTTACATGAGGCTTACCTGCACATTTACCCTGGAAATGTTACACAATTTAGTATGTGGCCTAATGTAGAGGTTAACTACCCCCACCATTACCCACTATCACATCCACCGACTCACCGACAACCTCACTCATTCACACACCTACCCATTCTCTCATTCACTGAAAGACATGGGAGTGGGGCATTATAAATTCCCCAGATGGCTTTCCCATTGGCCTGTGCTGAGAGTGGGGTAGGGAATGCCTTGACCAGATCACCTGCCTTTGCCCTAATTGAGGCTTTTAAGGGCTGTTTCCCAGCCAGCCTCGCTTTTTTTAAGGTGAAGGAAAGAATTAATGAGCATATCTGAAGGCTGGATATCACCCTACTCAGGAGCTGGTGCCTCAATCAATGGCTTCCTTTCAACATCAGGTACGCCACTCCACACCCTATCAGCTCAACCCCACGTGGATGTTCCCTTCCTCTCCCAGTCTCTCTAGCAACACTCCCAATATGTTTATAGAATCATAGAATCCCCACATTACAAAAGGAGGTCATTTAGCCCATCAAGTCTGTACCAACCATAATCCCACCCACGGCCTATTCCCATAACCCCACACATTTACCCTGCTAATCCATCTGACATTAGGGTAAATTTAGGTGACCAATCCACCTAACGCACATATCTTTGGATTGTGGAAGGAAACCGGAGCACCTGGGAGAAAGCCACACTGAAATGGGGAGAATGTGCAAATTCCATACAGACAGTGACCAGAGGCTGGAATTGAACCTTGGTCCCGGGCACTGTGAGGCAGCAGTGTTAACCATTGTGCCACTGTGCCACCCATGCTTGTCAATAATGAATTTATTGATTCATTGGAAATGTTTATGTATTATTCACTGAATATTATTATTTAAAGGAACACTATTGTCTGTATCTATACAAAATCTGTAATTGATGACTGTTACCAGCAGAGCATATTCATTGAATATCATGGCCTAGGAAGTCCTCAATAAATGAAGGAAAGTGGGACACTTTCATCTCCTTTCAAACATTGCCTTAAAAGAGAATGAATGTTCTTCAAAAGTCCATCTTGAACTCAAATAAAAATAACACAATAAAAGCAACTTGTTTTCCTTTGTTTCTAATGTTTGCTGCTGTTAGAAACAATATGATCACAAATATAGCATTATGAAAGACAATATGGCGTTCCAGAGAAAGTGGGACTTACCATCTCATTACAGGACTATTGGTAGGAAGAGGCATTGGATCAAGTTGAATTTCTGATGAACAGGCTATAAAAAAGTGAAGTCTTGCTTCAACTGTTTTCCTTACTTGATGGAACAGTCCGGCAAAACACATGAGAGTTCTCGTTTTGCAGCATGTCGCACAATTATGAAATTAAGGAAGCATTAAATCCACCAGGTACAGATGAGGAAGGGGAAAGGAATAAATCCTCCAACATCAGATCATGGAAGTATTTCCAAGGCAGGAGGGTAGGTTGGTTAAGGACATTCCATCATCTGTGATTAAAGATGGCAACAAATCATCAACAAATGTTTTCAATAAAATCCTTGCACAAAATATACTTTAGTATATTTTTGTAGTGGTTGTAGAAAGAGAGAGACCAAGGGGTGTGTGTACATTTGTTTTTGAAGGTGTCATGACAAACTAAGAAGGGTGTTAAAAATGTCTTTATAAATGATGGCTTGGATTACAAATTTATGGAAGAAATACTAAAACTTTCTAAATTGTTGTTTAGGCACCAGCTGGAGCATTGTATCCAATTTAGGATCAATAAGAAGTAACTATAGGAAGTAAGGCAAGCTCTTGGACAGGATTCTGAAGAAATTTGCTAGTTTAGTACCAGGGTTTAAATAAACTTCAGTGATGCAGAGACAAGAAAAGCTGAGGTTGTACCCCTGAGAGTAGAGAAGCTTAAGGATAGATTTGATAGCGATGTTCAAAATTATAGAGAGGCTTGATAGAATAGATAAGGAAAAACTGTTTTCACTGGCAAAAATATTGGTAACATTTGAAATAATTGGCAAGAGAACAAAAACATGCAAATACATAAAATAAGAGCAGAAATAAGCCATTTGGCCTTTTGACTCTGCCCAATCATTTGGTAAGATTCTGCTTGCAATTGCAGCAGAAAAGATGAGCCTTAATTCATTCCTAGAATACTCTTTTAGAAGGCAATGCCCTCTTTGCCAAAGCAGCTGAATATGTGCAATTTAATGGTGCTTTCAGATAGATTACGGAGAAGGCAACATATTTTTCTGAATTATTACATTTCACACAGTTAGAATCCCTATAATGCAGAAAGGAAGCCATTTCCTCATTGAATCTGCACTGACTCTCCAACAGAGCATCCTACCCAAATCCTATCCCCACAATCCCATGCACTTATCCTGCTAATCTCCCTGTACTACACATAGAGACACTAAGGAGCAATTGAGAATGACCAATCAATCTAACCCGCATAAATTTGGAGTTTGGGAGGAAACCAGCATAGCCAGAGGAAATCAACGTAGACACAGGGAGAACATGTCAGCCAACTTCACTGAGAAGTCACTCCCAAGGCCACAGTATTTCTTATGATTTATCACTCTAACTATATTTTCTTTATGTGTCTTTTACCTTTATTTCAATCTAACTTATCTATTCATGAGACCATGATGTAAACAAGATTTCCTTTCCCTTACTGGAATTATTCTTGCTCTACCATTTGTACCATTAAATCTTTCCCACTCTTACTTCACTGTTATATCATTTCACTTTTCTTCCAGTTGATGCAAGCTAAATCCTTTTACATCCCTCTGTACATTGCTGTTCTCCAATCTACCAAAAGTGTTTTTGACTTTTTGTCCACTTCTCTGTTTTAATGTTGCAGTTATTGATGTTCTGATTGCTTCTCTAATTTTCTCTTAATTTCACTTACTGACCTAATCCAGTTTATTATGCAGGGAAAATCAAGTATTAAATCTCATCATTTTAGATTTGTAATTACAGTACTGACTCAGAACAGAGACTTGATTGCACCCTGCAAATCTCTCCCCAGTTAGATGACATAAGGGTGATACTCCTGGACTAGTAATCCAGAGGCCTAAACTAATGCTCTGGGGACATGGATTGAAACCTCCCACTGTAACTTGTGGAATTTGAAGTCAATTAATAAAATCTGGAATTGAAAGCTAGCCTCAGTAACAATGACAATAACAATATCATTGATTGTTGTGAAAGCCTATTTGATTCCTTCATGCCCTTTAAGGAAGGGAATTTGCTGTTCTTACCTGGTCTGACCTATAAGTGTTTCCAGATCACAGCAAAGTGTATGACTCCCAGCTCTGAAATTATCGAGCCAGCCACTAAACTCAATGGCAATGGGTGAATGGGCAACAAATGTTGATCTTGCCAGTGATGCCCACATCCCAAGAATGAATAAAAAAAATAAATATCCTTCAGATATTTCAGTTCCAGAATTGCTTTTACAAAGCTTAAGAGCCCCTTTATTAATACTCAAAAGTCTCATAACACCAAGTTAAAGTCCAACAAGTTTATTTGGAATCATGTCCCGTTGGACTTTAACCTATTGTTGTGAGTTCTTACTGTACCCACCCTAGTCCAATGCCATCATTTCCACATCGTGCCCATCATTAATGTCCTGTTTTTGATGAACACTTCTCTCAATGATTTATCCTTTCAATTTCTTGCAAATGATTTGGTATTCTATAAAGGTCAATATAACTACAGTAGGTCTTTTTTTATTCCACACTTCAACACATAAAGATCATAAGTATTATTACTTACAGTGTCTTTCCTCATTATACTAAAATTCTTTCTTTAGTTAATAATGTTGAATCCTTTCAATTTTGTTTTCTCTATTTTTGTAAAAGAAAATCAATCTTGCCTTGAATAAAGATGAGTTTCAGTTAAAGCAATAGTACTAAACAATATTTTTCGACTGCAATCACTACTTTGATTTCCCCATTTTGTTTTTGGAGTTTCTTGCATTTGTGCACATATATCTCAGCCCCTTTATTCTTCTTATTATCCATAATCTTTGATCTTTTTAAATGTTTCTCATTTTTATACTTTATTTTTAAAATACAGGGACAAGAGCAGGCCATTTTGCCCCTTGAGTCTGATCTGCCATTCATTGAGATCATGATGGATCTGAAACCTAAGTAGATATACCTGCCTTTGCCCCATATCCCTTAATACCTTTGAAGACTTAAAATCTATCAATCTCAGTTTTAAAATTAACAATTGATTCAGCATTGATTGCCATTTGCAGAACAGAGTTCCAATTTATACCACTCTTTATGTTTCCTAATTCCATACTCAAAATGAATGAATCTAAACTTTGGAGTTTGTCCCCTGTCCTAAGCTTTTCAGCTCCCAAATTGTTTTCTGTACCTACTTTAACTGTTCTTAATTTCTTGAAAATTTTGGTCAAATCACTGCCTAATCTTCTAAATCTCAGGAAATAGTTTGCTTAATCCCTCTTTGTAGCTTTGGATTATGGGTAGCATGGTGGCACAGTTGTTAGCACTACTGTTGCATGGCATCAGGGTCCTAGATTCAATTCCTGCCTCAAGTTACTGCCTGTGTGGAGTTTGCACATTCTCCACATCTCTGCATGGATTCCTTCTGGTGACCTGGTTTCCTCCCACAATCTAAAGATGTGCAGGTTAAGTTGATTGGCCATGCTAAATTGCTGCTTAGTTTCAGGGGATTAGCAGGATAAATAAGTAGGGTTATGGGGATAGGAATTGGGTGAGATTGTTGTTGGTACAAAAAAAATGGGCCAAATAGCCTCCTTCTGCACTTTAGGGATTCTATGATTATTATGTTAGCAATATTTTGCTCCTTCCATGCCCAATATATCCTTTATATGATGTGGTATACAGAATTGCAGATGTGATCAAATCAGAGCTTTGAATAATTGAAGTTGTTTTTTGTTCCCTCTTAGGTATTCCTTACTGTTTGTTGCTCATAAATTTTCCACTTTTTCCACTGAAGCCTCATTTATTTGTATAACAACATGGGAACCCCCACTCTCATTAGCTTCCTAATGTTTTTGGGCCAATCATTACTCTTCTGAACAATTCCAGCACAAAGAGTAATCCTGAATTCTTATTCATTAGCAAATATATGTCACTTATTGAGCACTATTGCCTGAAGAAGCTACATACTCTTTGGGTTTAGAAGCTACTTATAATATTGCTTGTGGAAATCACTTATTAAGTATTAAAATATTAATATTAAAGAAATTCAGAGATGCACAAGAAGCCAAATTTAGACAAATGCAATTTTGTAGAGTTAGAAGAGATTACAATGATCTAGCAAGGTAAGGCCACTGACACATTTAAATGCAAAGATAAAAATTTCAATTTTAATGAAAAGCAGGTGCCTGTCCAGGTTAACGCACACCGGGGTGATAAGAAAATGGGATTTGACCTGAGTTAGGATAGATAGCAGAGTTTTGGATAAACTCAATGTTATTAGGGGTGAAAGATTGGACACTATCCAGGAATGCATTGGGATAGTTATGTCTGGAGACAATAAAAGCATAGAAGAGGATTTTCATATCAGATAACTCTGACATAGGTGAAAATGAACATTGTTGCAGAGGTGGAAATGGTCTTTATGATGGATGGGATATGTGATCAGAAGCTCCGTTCAACATGAAAATAGAGGTGAAGAAAATAGAGATGTGCGAGAAGGCATGTTTTGCAGGAGACAAGTAAGAATAAAGCCATTCTGTTCCCACTCAGACATGGTGGCACAATAGTTAGCACTGCTGCCTCACAGCACCAGGAACCAGGATTCGATTTCTGGCTTGGGTCACTACCTATTTTGAGTCTGCATGTTCTCCCCATGTCTGACAGTATTACCTCCAGGTGTGCCGGTTTTCTCCCATACTCTGAAAGATGTGCTGATTAGGTGCATTGACCCAAATAGGTGCAGGAGTGTGGCAACTGGAGGATTTTCACAGAAGCTTCATTGCAGTGTTAATGTAAGCCTCTTTGGGACACTAATAGATAAATAAATAAATCCTGAGCTTGACAATGTAGGAGTAGTTTGGGAGAGGATGATGTGGTCAACCATGTCAAACAGTGGTTAAAAAGGATCTTTGGACAAGATTGGTGTGATATTACAGACCTTAGTTACTGAGAACTATCGTTACTGATACCATTCATTGAACGTGGTTGCTGTTGTGGTCGCAATTGCCTGAACACAATTACATGGCAGGATTTGTATGTTATTGTATTTCAATATGAATAACTTGTCATTTTGAATGCCGCTGAAATTGATCAAGATCAAAGATGTTGGTTCAAAAGGTCCTGAAGTATCATCCATGACTACGGATAGCAAGAAAAACTGAAATTGAGGTAAGTTGTCGTGTGAAGTTCAATAGAAGAAGCAGGTATACAGACTCTCAATGGAAGGCTGTTCTTGTCAAGTATACGGGCTTTATTAAAAAGGACACTTTGCATGATTTATCCATTACTGAGAAAATCATAAACAACGCACTTTATATCAGAGATCACGGTAATATTATGTTGAGTGCTTTCGGTATTTCGGGTTATGGTCTTAAGTACATTTAGTATAAAGCGATAGCACTGACAAAGAGTATACTTTAATCTTCTGCAGGACATTATGGATGGCAGAAGAGTCGAGATATCGAACAGGATCTTTCATGTGATGGTAACATTAAATGCATTTCCCCAAAGGTTTAGGTTAGGTGATGAAATAATAAAAAATTGAGCTAATCCAAGCGTGAAGCTATATATTTGGTAGATATTTGAAAAGGAATGACAACCTCTCACATTGATTAGATTGTCTCTGTATGGCTGTAAGTATGTACAGAGATGACTGGCAGTGTTGCAGTCGTAGAGAGAGTACAGGTGGTGTAATGAAACCATGTCCTGTTGCACTTTAGTCTAACCCAGCAGGTTACAAATAAAGACAACAAGAAGATAATTATATTTTAAAGGAAGCCTGAACTTGTTAGAATGTTTTCGTTGCTAGAACTCGACCGGTTGCTAGGAGACTCCATAGAAACCAGAACCAGTTCTCGGGTTAAAGAGCAAACTTTAAAACAAATATCATCCCTCATCCCCACCATCATCATCCACCTCGCCCTTCAAGTCTTTGGCACCCTTTAATGTGCCAAGATGCGGATTTCCGCAGCCGGGTTTCACCCAAGTGGTTTTGAGAGTTGTGGGTGCGTGATATTCACAAACTGGAGCCAACAAAGCAATAAAAAAGAGGAAACTGCTCCCCGGCCCCTCTTCTACTTTCCTCTGTTGTTCTGTGTCACAGCGAACCGTTTTATAGAGTAAATACTCTTGTTTTGAAAGAGGAAGATATACTTATTGGTACTGTTGTTATTGATCGAGGCAATTGATAATTTCAACATTTCAGCGTTATTCAAAAATCCAGTCTCTATATTCTTGCAATGGAAATCTGAGGCCGCGAGGAACAAATACAATAAGATTGCAATAAGTTATTGAAAGGAAGGGCAAAACTAAATCAAGAGCCACGACGGCCGCTCTCTCACCCATACTCCAACAAAAGCCTCACTTTCTTTCTGTATTTCTCCGTTAGATGCATACACTTTCCGCGGGAGGGGAAGGAGTGTGGGGACAAAACGATGACAAATAGGACGGACATATATGGATACAGAAAAGAAAATATTCTCTCTGATCAGAAATGAACAAAAAACTATTCCCAACCTATTAAAAAAATGCGCATTTTAATTTTAAACCATCAAAAGGCATCAACTGGTTGTCCAATTTGATCCCTGGTAGCTGGAGACTAATGGGGGCAGCGACAGGAAGCTGCATATAAATAGAAAGATTATAGGGAATCAATTTCTGGTAAACTCATTAGGATAGCGTGGCATGGGGGGCTCGTTTAAGTGACCCCCTCTCCGGCTCTGCTGTAATTACCGCACAAGTCACATTTGCCCTTTGTTTCGTAAGTTTCATAAATGAAGGTTAAGTTTACTTAACCGCGCAGGATTTGCCATACATGTTAAGGCATAAAATCGTCTGGCCTCTGGGTGCTCTTGCTTCAAGCGGACTTCAAAAGCAATGTTGATTTAACGAAACTAAGGTTAAATAGTGGCTCTTGAGTCAGAGTTAGTTTATAATAAAGGAGCAGGAAAGCTCAGGCGAGCTGTGCTTGGAACACAAGAGTTCACGACGCAGGGAAACTCTGCTAAACAGTTAAGATAGTCACGCTGTTCCAACAAAACGGCAACAAATCGGGAGCCCTGAATCTACAGATCCGGTGCCAGTGATACCCCGTTGCTCCATACCTATATGAATTTATTCTACATTTACCCCGAATCCTACATCTAGTTTTTGAAACATTGTCTTTAATTATAAACGCTTTATTTTTCCAGGATGGGGCACTAGACACTGAACTGGTTTGAAGATTCCTTCTCGCAAATGGCAACGAGCTGCCTAACATTGTGAAGTAATTTGATTATATTAAAACTGGATTGTTTTATTTCATAAAGCTCCAGGAACAGTTGAAGCCGAATAATTGATAAAAAAAATACACATCCCAATTTGTTAAATGTAGAGTGCGCCAAAGATTCAAATTAGCAAAAAGACTTAAAAATTATTCAAAATGTGCTCTTGTGATGCCGTTCTGAATGCGTGCACAAATTGAGATTCAAATCTTGCTACACGTTGAATTTTAATTCACTTTTTAAGAATGCTCAATCTCTACCGAGAAAACACCACCTCGCTGCTGCAGCCTTGCACCGAATACAATTTATTATCCATCGGTAATTAATGTACAGCTTGATGTTTAGATTATCAGTTACTCTCCGAATTCAAAATAACAAAGTTACACCAATTATCTAACAGTTCGATTACTGAATATTTTAAACGAGACAAGCTGCCTTTGCTCCCAGCAGTTTCTGTGGGTTGTGACTTCAATTCCTGGCTACCATTATTTGGAATTGGTCGCTTTAAATTACTGCCATAGAGGAATAATTGTCGAATGGCGCTGTCTTCATTCCGACTCTCATTTCAAGATCTCTTAACAAATGCTGTAAGATGCAGAAACTGCTTAAACTTTACATGTTGTGGCACTGCCATAATAAGTGAAGTATGCATGTTGCTTTCCTTCCAGGATTCAAGTTTGCGATTTCTATCGCAACTCATCTATCTGCCTTGCCTTATTGTTAGATGTCTGCTGCGGTTTAGAAAAGGCATTCACAGGGGAAAGCTGCGGGAATGCTATTGCTCTCGATCTAGCAGAAGGTCTTCCGTTAGCTTTAATTGACCCGGGATTTCAATAGCTTTAAAATGTCTTGGATTGGTCTGTACTACTGACAAAAAAAATCGTGTACAGATATACAAGTGTTTTTTTTAAGTGCTGGATGCATGTTTTCATTTTTGTTCCCAATATGTTTGCCAAATCTTCAGGCGACAATTAAAATAGCCACACTTCGCCAACAAACGAAATCGACGAAAAAGACAAGAAAATCCAAATGGAATGGAATAATTTCCCAGATTTTTGAAATAATCATCTTCGCTTTTACCTTTGGGTTTGGCTTGTTTTATTGAAGTCGATTGAAGTATTGAATAGCAGTCATTTCCCTGCGTGTTTACTATTCTCCTAGGCGATGAAACTATACTTTTATTTCGTGTCGAAAATAATGGAATCTTAATGGAGAGAGGCAACGGTAGCCTCCAGAGAAAACCAGTGACATCCCCTAGATCAGAGCGGATCAGGGTAATGGCTCAAAAGGAGATGTGGCTCGGAACCAGTAGAGATGCCTGCCATAACAATAAGAATGTACAAATCCTCCAGAGTCCGGGTCAACAGAGAAGGTTAAAATAATAATCATTTCGAAAGGGCCTTTCAGCATCGCCTCGATGTTTGTTTTCAATAAACAATATTGAAAACATTGAAAAGACCGCGGTACTTTCCCGATGTTTGTAATGGGAAAATCGGTTCTTATTTGTTGCGTCGTGATGTGTTACTATATAATTTGCTATTAAATCGTGAACGATTTGTATGTTGGGAAATGTTTATTGATACAGCCAGCTTCTGAATCAGCCTGAATTTACGGATCGCTGTTGTAGATAAGAAACTCTTTGCTGATAATATGTACAGGCTGAGGGCTCAAAACACCAAAAGGGACTGTTTCCTTGTCCATTTGATGTACATCTTCTATATGTCACACTCCATTGGAAATTGATCTTTTTTGGCAAAGAGATTATTAAAAGGCATTTGGCAAGTTGAGATCTTAAGTAGCAGATTGAAGAGCCATCTTAGTTTTAACTGTAGAGAAATACGAAACAAGACTAATTTTAATGACATGCTTTCGTGCGAAACCCATGAGCAGGTCCATTCTCAAGATGACACAACGTTTTCATCGTTTCAATCAGACTTCTTATGTTAATCATATCACAGAATATGTTGCTTTTCAGGGCCCAATTATGCTTCACAGATCGGGACGCAAGATCACACACAAGGAAATGAAACTGGACAGGAGACCTTCGGGATCACTAAGATATGCGCTGCTCTAACTCGTTTTAACATTAGTGCTGTCCATCCACTGTGTGCGTTTAAGTCAGTAATATACACCATTTTCTGTCCTCATTTGTGAACTGAGTTGGAAAACGGCTTGAAATTCTGTTTAGTTTGTGTCAAATGCTGTTTGGATTCCACGGAGGAGAGAAAGGAGAAAGGATCTTAGTTTGACGGTGAAGTTCGCACACTACTTGCCAATATTATGTTGACTGATCCCTGGTGTGTGACATGGGGAAAAGGCAAATTGCTGCTGCTGACACTGGGTTTGTATAAGGGTATTCATCAATTAGAGCCACCCTTGATGATTAGCACTGTATTCCTGAGAGTAAACGTTTATATATGGGAAACAAACTAATACAAAGATGGTACAAGATTGCTGTAAACCTTCTTTAAATATATTCCCACTAAAAACAGAAACAGTTAACAAATGACATTTATAATGATCAGATTGGATGTTACTAATGATAGAGGGTGCATATTAAACAAAAATAATGGATTATTATATATTTTACAGGTTAGGTCACCAAGCATTGAATAAAAATAAATTGTTTCTTGGGGGAAAAAAGCACTATGCAACTGAAAGGGGGACATGGACATATCAGGGCAACATATTAGACCAGGCAGTTTAACTCCGAGCAAATTAAGCAGTATAATCCCGTTATAATCATCTCGATGGATAATAATGTTTATTCCCAGACTTGTATTTATTGTCAATCGCTGTAAGGACCTTGAAGACTTCAATGAAATTTAATTGTGTCAGAAGTCAGCTTTATCCTTGTTTTAAATGAGACTTCTTTGTGTTGATTTGTACCACGTTTTATTTTGGCAGGAATAGTTTGGGTTATAGTGTAAGCACCGTACGCATCAGAGCGCTAATATACATCATTCCATCATTTAATCCTGTCACCAAGAGAAGTCTCACGACTGGAAGGAGAAACATATGGATTTACAATAAGGTTTAAACGTTTCAGATCAGCCATGATCTTTTCAAATGGCTGAGCAAGCTCGAGGGGCCGAATGGCCTGCTCCTGCTTTTAAATGGTGTGTTCGTATGTCTGTGGATTTCACCCGTTGTGTGTAGCGAAGTAATATTAAGGAAGTTATAAACACAAAATATAGTTCAGGAACTCCATGTTAATAGGAATAGACTGCGGATAAAAAAGGAGCCAGTCCGCGGCAAACATTCGCCACAGGAATATAGAATACAATACAAAATAAGAAAAATGAATGAAAATAAATATCAACAATGGAAGAAAGAACGAGAGGAAAGATTCGTCATTTCAATACGAAAGGGTAATCATTTTATTATGATTTCCGTAATAAGGGTGTTTTGATATCTTATTAACATAAATATAAATAAATGCATTAGTCATTCGCCGCTATCTGAACTTTATAAATAATAATGAACAAAATTATGAAACATATCTTCCTGTTTTGCTGGGTTGAATCTTTACTTTTGAGAATTTGAGATGCAAGTTCTTGCTCATAAACAATGCAATGGGCCAATTCCAGAGCGCTGAATATTAATCAACAGGTGATCCACGTACTTTCCGCGGCTCGCAACTCCATTCATTTGAAATTTCTGAAAGCTTTTTTAAAAAAATTTACTAACGTTGCAGCTAATAAATGACTCTCAATGTTCAATCCGAAAGCCTTGAAATCATAGGCAAAGTAGCAATTCCCAGGTTTCAAAGACACTATGTATTTCCATCCAACCTACGGAAGAACGCAGACTGTATCTAATTTGACTCTAAGTAGCACGGCACATTATGTTTCACATTCTGGGAAATGTTATAATTCCGGTTTCATATTTAAATTGACAACATGGGTAAAAAAAAACTGACCGCAATGTAGCAGAGCAGAATAAGATATTCGAATGTATTTACTTGTACCTTTAGAAGCATTAACTGCGTTAAAGGTTGACAAATTCTATACAAGCAAATATAATGTACTGTTCTTAATATAGTTCTTGCTTGACTTAGCAAATCTGTTTTTTTTAGGTGAAACGAATAGCAAAGCGCTGTTTGGGCCAAGTGTATATGATATGTAAAGAAGGAATTGTGCAACCCAACTTTAGTGAGAAGCCAATTGAAGAGGGAATCGAGTGACAGGATTGTCGTGGTGAGTGGGTCATTCGTAATCTCGGCCGGCAGTTGCACGGAATGTTTCTTCCAATCTGAGAATGGTTTGCGAATTTTTTTTTCAATAAATTTCCTTTTTAATAAATTCTTCGCGGCTCACAAAGCGATTCATTCATTCCAAATTTCAACATAACACTGATGCATTGCAAATTTAAATCCATCAAGAATCACAATATTCCTGCAAAGGTCTTGAATATACATAGGGAAAAGATATTTTTAAAATAAAAAGAGTTACTGTGAGTATTCGGCTGTGGGGTGTGTAGAGCAACACAAGTGGTGAAAAGTCCGTCAGTCATACTGATTTTGATTTGATTTATTATTGTCATATAGAATCACAGAATCCATACAGTACAGAGGAGGCCATTCGGCCCATCGATTTTAAACTGACCATAATCCAATGCAGGCCCTATTTCCGTAACCAACCATATTTTACCCTGCTAATCCCCGACATTAGGGTCAATTTAGCACAGCTAATCAACCTGCACGTCTTTGGACTGTGGGAGGAAACGGGAACACCGGGAAGAAATCCACGCAGACCCGGGAAGAATGTGCAAACTCCACACAGACAATGCTCGAGACCAGAGGCAGCAGTGTTAATCACTGTGCCACCGTGCCATCCATGTATTAGTGCAGAGTGGAAAGTAATTCTTATTAAAAGTTATTAAACATTGTTATTATTCTCATTCAAAACAGGAAGAGTTAGCAACCTATTACTTGGTATTGGTATTCGAGAAGTTTGCTCTGCTGACATCACCCATGGCACGTTGAAGCTAACATTGACACTTTTGTTCTTTATATTTAAGAGAACTGGTACTAGCAACAGAGGCCAGACACTATTAGA
Source organism: Sphyrna mokarran (assembly GCA_024679065.1). Lineage (NCBI taxonomy): Eukaryota > Metazoa > Chordata > Chondrichthyes > Carcharhiniformes > Carcharhinidae > Sphyrna > Sphyrna mokarran. Next base: position 40,743,003 of record JAGIQG010000009.1, read on the forward strand.
AATTTGATTAATGAATACTTCCCATCTCAGGTGATGTCTAATGCGGCAACTCTATTGGTTCCTAAAGAGGACTTGCTTAATTTCTCAAGTAAATTTGAATTGAATTGGAAAATTTGCTATGAAGCAGAGTCGTGCGCATTTCTATAGCCCATCGGTGCAGTGATGCGAACCGCCTGCATCTAGCTGTCCTCAAACGTGCTACTGGCGGGATCATGTTAGGCCCATCATCAACTTCCCAGGGCAATTCCAAATGAGTAAAATACGCCAACCTTACCAATCCATTCCCGAAAACAAATACATCAATCTCTGAGCACATAGTTATTAGCAAATTGGTAAGTAATCCCAATCACTGGCTATGCGGAAGTGTTCGCATATCCCTTACGCTTTCTATTCAAGGTATGGAAAATGTAAATTTAAACCGTTTCCCTTTCCCCTTTTCTATGTGATAGAGGAAGTGCCAGCCTTAACAGATGAACTCACTGAAGAAAAAAAGCATTATCTGAACATGTCTGAGCACACATCTTACAGGTATAACTGCCTGCTGCATGGCTGAATGTGGTTGGCATGAGACAGTACAACTCCTAGGAACAGTTAGTGTTAAATCATCAGACTGCAACAGTTACGTGGCAGGAAGTGCCAGCTTTTGCCCAACGCACACGAAAACACAAGATCGGAGGGAGATAGGTCTATGTGTCCCATCTTGCCTATCCTCGATTAATTCAGGGTCAGGTAAAAAAAAACAGGTTCAGCGTGAAGTATATCTCACAGTTCAGCAGCCACAGTTAGAGCTGACCAGCTATGAGGTTGAAACCATTAAAATCTATTTTTTAAAATAAGGCATTTGTTTTTTTTTCAGTTCCTGTATTTTAAAAACGGAGCTTCACTATCTCAATTTTAGAAAAGTTTTCAGTGTGACAGGTACCTAATATTCCAATCTTCCTAATACAGGTTTCTATACTCTGGATGGACGGGCCCTCAAGAAGCACCTAATGTTCACGGGGCCCGTGCTTTCTTATATTGTTGCGAGTCAACATCTGTTGTTGAACTTGTTTCCTGTGACAATGTTTCCCTTATTGTATGAATAGCAATGTGAAACGATTGCTTTCCACTCGTGTAAGTCAATGCAATTTCAGGTTTAACAGCTCCCCCCACCCCTCCCCAACAACAAATCCAGGTGGAATTCACATCACTGTCCATGGAGAAGGAAGGACAGAATGAACCACGATTTCATTCCTCGTCGCTATCCAGTGACCACTGCTGAAGTTACCGGAATGTGAATGCTGGGCTAGAACATATTTGGGTTCGGTCTGATGTTCCTATAATATGTTAAAAAAAACTGCATTCATCCTCCAGGCTGATACGTGAAGGCTGATCTTTGGACAGAAGAGGATTTTCGGCTTGTGGGATAACAGCAAGAAATCATTTAGTGAAGAGAGTTGGATAGCAGCAAAAGGATGCTGTCCAGTTCTTAACTTAAAGCTGGGAAACATGGGATATTAATTTCATTATATTGCCTGGAGTTCCATAAATGGAAGGTTAGACCATCTTTTGACAAATTGAAAAAAGCAGAATAAAAGTAGAGGCCAGGTTCGCTTTTTGACTTCAGGTACTAAACGGCAATGGGATTTCGGGCAATGTGTTTGTGTGGGGAGGAGTGTAAACAGAACCAGACACTCCTCAAAGGAAAAGAAGATTGAGCATGCCAAGATCCAGTTGGGATATTGGCCAGGACCTGCTAGTGTACCTCTTCCACGTGATTCTGTCAGAGAAGAGTTTGAATCAAAAATTAATAGCTAAAGGAATGATTTGCAATGTGCAGCCAAGCAATGTTTTCCATTCCCATTGAATTACAGCAAATATTTGCACCTCAAAACTTCGCTTGCCTGTTTGTTGAACAGAGTTAGTTATGCATTTAAAATTGTACTCTATAGCCTGGAGGGAAATGACAACGTGCGTTTGAAGTAACACCAACTCCACCCCCGTCCCCTCCACAAACACACACACACACACACACACTTCTGAAATATACTCTCATCTCGAGAATGAATGGAAATTGTGATGTCTTCACCGCCCTCAATTTATAGATCTGCTATATAATCCTTTCCAACGTCTCTAAGTGGCATGCAAAACCTACTCACCTTTCAGTTTTATCACCTAAATTCAACTGTTACCAGGTAACGTCAAGGTTATGTGGCTGTTAAAATGCCAGCGTCAAAGCAATTAACTGGAGAGATGATAAAACCCCCGTTCTCGTATTTTCCAATGCACCCTGACTGTCGAAGACGACACCAGATCAGCAGCTGCTGAATCTGACGTAAACATGGCACGTCTCGTTACATTTCTTTTTTAAAAAAAAAACTCAATGGGATATGTTATTCAATCATTTGTCAAAAAGGTTCGGGCTGGTTAAGTGAACTACCAACAAATGCAAGTCTGAGTGTTTGCTGGAGGAGAGTAATGTTAGAGATTGATTGCTGGGACAAACTTGTTGATCATTTGCCATCATTGGAGTGCGGTTCAAATTGACATGTTTAAAATAGTGATTCACACATCTTCAGAGATGTTGTCTGCGGGCATTCATTTTTCACTCATATTAGTGGAGTTCGTCGAAGAAAACCAACTGATTTGAATGTGACAGCTGCACAGTGGCACAGTGGTTAGCTCTGCTGCCTCACAGCGTCCCAGGGGCCAAAGTTCAATTTCCGTCTTGGGTTATCGAGCCTACACGTTCTCCCCGTGACTACGTGGGTTTCCTCCAGGCGCTCTAGTTTCCTCCCACAACTGGAAAGACTTGCTGATTGGGTGTATTGACCATGGTTAGTTCTCCCTTGTTGTACCGGAACAGGCGCAGAATGTGGCGAATACGGGATTTTCACAGTAACTTCATTGCAGTGCTAATGTAAGCCTACTTGTGACATTAATAAATAAACTTTAAAACTTTAGATAGCAGGATAGTGATAAAGCAGTTCTTACCAACACTGTATCCTGAATCAAAACCTGCTCCATCAACGTCCTAATTTGCACTGGTGTTCCTTGACACCAAAAGAAGAAAATTAGTAAATTATAAAAAGGTTCCTGTATTTGACTCGCGATGTTATGTCAACAAGTGCAGCAAAAAGATCTGGAATAAATGAAGAACAACACAACCTGTGTTAACCTGTAGCGAATGTGCACATAGATTAGAGCCGAATGTGAAATATGTTGCCTCGGGCTTATAGAGCAAATATCAGCTTTCATTTACAACTTAAACATGCACCAAGCGCGATTTTCTTGCGGCCCATTACGAGAAATAATAGGTGGAAGCCTCTGAAATCAGGATCAAATGTGAAGCATTCTTTCATAATGGAAGTAGCATAGGGAAAGCACTTTAAAAGTATAACTAACCAATGCTGTCCGTAGATTGAATAACACTTGCGAACACAATGGATATCACTTGCTCATCAAGTTTAAACTTGAAAACAATTCCACAATATAAAAGCGTACGCTGGAATCTGAAACAAAACAGAAAATGCTGGAAAAACTCAGCCGGTCTGACAGCATCTGCAGAGAGAGAATAGAGCCAACGTTTCGAATCTGGACCATTCTCTCTCCACAGATACTGTCAGACCTGCTGAGATTTGCCAGCATTTTCTGGTGTTAGTACTGAAATAAAATCATTTCTGTTAACGATACCGGTCTATACTTAAAATCGGGAACTGCATTCCTCACATTCAGAGATCTGTATAGCTCCTATATTTAAATGGTGTGGATGCACTCCCGTATATTTTTGTGTGTAATGGGTAATTCCTAATGCGTTGTAGGTATTGTGCCGATTTCTGATTTACGCGGATTAGGACCGGCACGTGCACATTGTATATAGAAATTCTGAAATGAGATAATTATAGGCACAGTATAACATTTCTTGATTAACACACTGTGTGGTGCAAAAATAATTCATTAGGGAACCTTCCTAAACTGCACAGACAAACAAACATTAGCCAAAAAGCAGAGTCTGTTGCCATGGTTACAGCTATGATGACTTCATTTTTACAATGGTTAGCCCATTACAGAGCCTACAATCTCGGGATTGTTTTTATCAATGTATATGGTCTGGAAATTCAAATATTCATACAAATATTTCACATAATTAAACTTCCCTTCAACTGCAAAAGCTTTCGACGCAAATCCCAATCTGTTCCACATCCGACTGTAAATAATACATGTCTGAAATAAAGATACAGATAAATATAAAATCCTGGGTTTGCCAACCTAGAATCTCTAGGAATTACAGATTAATCATCGCAACACGGGAGAGTAACCCAAGAGAACAATCATAGGGGGATTAATGTTATTTCTCCAATTATTCTGAACATTTGGGTTATAAAAATATTGGATTTGGGGAAAGATTGACTGGATGAGAGGATTGGACACGCGAGACCATGTGACAAAATCATCAGGAATTCGTCCAACTAGACTTGGCAAACCACCATAAACGGGAAGAATGGACACTTACTGTTCATTTATCGCCCGTCAGGTCAGACCAGCTGAGAAAAAAACAGACAGGCTTCCGGTTAAGCCTTCACACAAGTTATACAATACATCACTTGCCTAACAAGGAGTGCTGAGACACATTAAATTAGTATTTCTTTCGCGAGCCATTAAACTAAACATTAACCAACCACTTCATTCTCCAAATATACTAAATAGCGAAATTTTGAGTCACTCAAATTCACTCACTTACGCACGGTTCAAATCGGGCGTTTTCCATGTCAATCCTCACATGAACTAAGAACAAAGAGTTTTGATTTTTTTTAAAAAAAATTCCACCGCATGTAGAGTAACGCATTCATTGATAAATCATATCGTTGCATTTTATCATTTCTATGGTAGTGCAAAAAACTGATTAATTTGTTGACTATTAAAGTTGCCTCAAACTCATGTCTGCATTTCATGCAGAATCAAATGTTTTGCTTTCAATTTATTTCCGTGTATAATGCCCCATATAACCGAATATTCAATAGCATTGTTATACCACTGTTCGACTGTGTTAAATTTACATTTAAATGTGGAAACAATAGGTACAATCCGCGCTCATCCTCTGTAATCTTGTCTTCTCTTTGTGTTACTAATCTCAACTGAACGGGGATTTCAAAACACTTTATTCTCCTCGTGCCATATTTTAAAAGTGCCTAATGCATTTCGAATGTTCTTATTAAGTTTTTTTTTGTTTTTGACTAACATCATGTAGCCTACTTTTCGATGGGAAGAAGATTTAGAACCGTCTCTTTCGGATACAGTGTGATGCGTGTCCAATTTTGTACAGTTATACAACCTATTCGCGCTTGACTGCAGTTTGCAAGGAAGTCAGTGACAAAGAAACTGTATGCGGTGTGCGGGACGCTTGCATTCACCCACAGAGCTCCCCTTTCTGGGTGGCTAATTCAATGCAAGAGGTGGACATAGCTGGCTTTCTCCTAATATTGAAAGCGTTATAACTTTTAACAAAATTTAAAAAAAAGTGTTTCTAAAATGCGGGTTTGATTAATACTGCATCTGATACAAAGCTACCTACCAATGCCGTGCTTTTAGTCCCATCGGGAATCGGAAGGGAGAGCTGACATGCACTATTCCTGATGGCTGGTATCGCAGAACACGGAAGTGTCAGTCTAATAGTGTCCTTATGCGCTCGCAGAGACTCTAACACCGAAAACTCTTTAGCAATTGACTGATTTATTTTCCGATTTGCATCCGAAAAACTTACAGCAGTGGAAATAACCACAGAACCGTCATAGAAAACTGATTGCTTTCATATTACTTTGACCTTGATTTTTTCATATCTATCTAGACTTGTCCTATAACCAAAAACTCAAAAAGAATACATCCGCGCATTCCGCATAAAGGTGTTGTAGGCATTTTTTTTGACAAATTGGTTAATTCCTTAAAGCAAGCAGATTTTAGCCTAAAACTCGAAAGTGAAAAGGGACACTTTGGACCACATGCTTGCTATAGTTCCAAGCTTCACTTGGACAATGAGGTTGAATCTGAAGATTATTTAGTGTAATCAAATAGCCTGATCAAATACACAATCATACAGGGTAATACCAGAATGACAATTTATGCAATCCATTTTAAAGGCTCCAGTGGGATATATATCAAATGACTCTTCAGAAGTTAAACACGACTACAGTGCTTATATATCTTTTGTGCATCGGAACATGCAATGCCGTCTTTAGAGTGTTGGAGGAGCAGTGAGATCGGATCTCAAGTGCTTGCACACCCGAAGAGATTAACATGACCTGGCACAGCGAAGGAGGGGGGTTATTAGACAGGCAATGTGATACACGATCCAGCTGTTATCATATATAGCGTGTTCACACGTTTCCCTGGCAGGTCCATCCTACAATACAGATATTTCTGTGACAGCACATCATTGGGGTTGAACTACTCAAGACTGGAACTCGGCTTGTTTCACATTAGCAGACTGATTAAAGAGGGCGAGGGGACGAATGGGGTGAGGGGAGAGTGTGGAAAAAAAATCTCCACTCAGGTCAGGGGATTAATCTATAAATACACATCTGACTAAAATATGTTATTGCAGGTTTGAACCAACAAATAAATAGTTAACTACTGTTAATGCATTGGAGAGAGAATTATGTTTTAATGGCGTGGAACTATTTCACCTGCTGAACGTATACTGGACATAAAAGGCTCAGAACATTTCGGAGATGACAACTAGTAGGTATCATTGGGATCTTGAAAATGATTCACCTGGCTCTCTGCTCCTTTGAAAGTTTTGCTCTACAGCAAGATAAAACCATCTTTGTAGTTTTGTTAGACTATACGCTCTTTTGTGTAAAAGCTTGCATTCAATTCTGCTAAAATGCAATTGGGGACAATAAGTGTATTATCCCAGGCAACAAATCGTTTAGGTCGTTCAAAACCTATTACTGTGTAATAGACTGCGGGTCCAAAAAAACTGCACTTTATCTTATCACACGAACCAGTGCTTTCCAAATACTCGAACGAGAAGCCCTGTTGTTCGGGCCTTTGTCCTGGGCAGTCCATTCATCGGCAAATCACTTCAACTAGCCAAATATCCCTTCTGATGAAGATACTGGGTGGCATGTCCGAGGCTGCTCTTCTCTTCCTCATTCCCATTCATTCAGCTTTCGCCTATTCAAGACGAAATTCTTCCCCTAACTAACTTTAACATCTGCAAGAGAAATGTTGGAAAGCCTGATCTCCCCAAATCAGAATTTGATAGTATGATGGTATCATGAGATGGGACTGGTCTAATTTTTCATTATAGTTTTGAAATGTGACTGACACATTTTGCGCCCAACATATACTAGACTGAAAAACGACAGCTTCAAATCTCAAAGATAACAAACTCTTCGCTCGAAATGAAATGAGAATTCAATTTAATTCGTAAAGTGAAATTTTGATTTTAAAAGGAGAACATAAAAAAAAAACACGGTCTCTTTTTCCTCGACTCTTGGATGCACATTTTTTAGTGCGGGCCTCTCCCATAACAAACATAGAACTATATAGTGATGTGTCTATAACAAGAACTCTATATGTCTACAGCGCAAGAGGAGAATAAATCTTGTGCATACACGGTTTGTTAAAATCGACTGTGGTGTTCTTTGTTTTTCTACCTCCAGCCACCCCTGATAATTATGCACCCTCTTTTGACCCTCGTTTTGTACCTTTCTCCATCTCTTTATTCGCAGACTGTCTCCTACACAATCGCTGCCCCGGCTGAGCCCATGACGAGTGCATTGGGTCCACTCCATCTGTCACTCAGTATGTGCTCCCACTCAGTAAGCAAAATAGGGGTCATCCTTTTGGATTACACATCACGGCACATTACAAATGAATCCAAAATGCTTTGATGCTTATGTTTGGACACAAGCAATTATCTCTAATTATTGTTTTTCTTTTCAGTTTGCCCAACTTGGAGAGTTTTGTGAATAGCCGGACGAGGGGGGACTGAAATGCAGTCGAGTGAACACGCTTCTTGTGGCATTAAAGCGTCCCTGTGTCGTTTCAGTTTTTGTTCCGCAAACAAAATTCTTAAGAAATGTTAATGCACAATATGGTCCTTAGTGCTTGTGGCGCTTTCTAGACCGTTTTATTTTAGAAAAGGGAGTCAAAGACATGTATACAGACAGAGTACAGATGGAGGGAACGCGATTCAGACCGAATACTTAATGGCGGGAGAGAGGGCTCAGGGGCGTAAAATTATTTTCAGATGTAAAGGGCCACAGTTGTCCTGATTTCAAGTGTGTGTGTGTGTGTGTGTGTGTGTATGTGTGTGTGGGAAGAGGCATGCATCACATTTGGCCCTAAAAAAATCGATTTGGGATTAATGGCTTGTGTTTGGATTCCAGAGAAATGTGATGTAATACGATGTCACATAGGATATGCCTGAAAAATTAAAGAACACGAGAGAAAAATCCATGACAACACATCGCTTCAGCAGTTTTACAGTTTAACATAACGTGAATGTCATCCACATTGCTGAACAACTGACCCCTACATTCACTTTCACTCGATAACTGTGTTTAAATTCGATCTTTCTCAAAGCATTGATATGACTAGATCAATCTGGGTCTGTCAAAAGATCTTGCGAGCTCCAGAAGAGATTTGCAAAATATCTTCGATGGAGAGATATACGATGCAATGATTAAATTGCTAATCATTGCAGCGTTTAACTCTGTGTAATAATTTAGATCTTACACCATTCATTCTTGTAGAATATATTCGAACATATTTAAATCGACTGTATACCTGTACCTTTGCACAGTATTAGTGGAATAGACGAGCGCAAAATGAAGTCGTGTTAGGTGACCCTAGGTGTATTTTAAATGGATTTATTGTACTATTATTCAATGAGGCATATGCTAGCTGGGAACATCTTTCTGGTTGTCAGGAGAATCGATTTGCAGGTTGTAGTTGCGAACTTGCGGTCTTGGTGTTGGCTGGAGCGCTCTGTGTCTGCAGTGTGGCATGACCCCTTTGCCACGGGGTCGGTGCACTCTTTCTGGAGGGAGGCGCACAATTGCCAGCTAACAATGACAGCTTGAGCAGAAATGTGTGCGGTCCCAGGCCTGAAGTTCTAATTGAACTGGTACACAATTACACACTACAGAGGGTAGCCAAAAATCAACTCCTCCTATACAAAACGCGGTTTCTGATGTAGTCCTTAAGACCACACACATATACACCCACAGGGGTAGTTTAAAAAAAATGTGTGCAGAGAGGGGGAAAGGACAACCAAGCCTATTTAAAAGGATTAATTAGACCATGTTGCTTGCAGAAAGCAAACTGTTCAAAATGTTCAATCAAAATGTTAAAATCTGTCCCCATTTAGATATAAAGGACGGGACTAATTTGATCCTACGTTACGTTGTTATGCAAATAATACCACATTTAAAAAGAACATAGAACAACAATAATATACGTTTTATTTCACAGAATCGATGTTGACACTTGTTAAAAATTTACCCTTTGTTTTCTTTGAAATGGGTTTTTATTACTAATACTAAAGGATGTTTAACCCTCACAGTTCTAGTGGATAAGTAAGATTTTAGACATTCTGGCTTTGTCTCATGGCAATGTTATCAGCAGTTGGTAGAAAACTAGAATTAACAAATTAATTACTGATTTAGCACGAACGCAAATAACATTACTAAATCCAATACGGAATAAATTTGTACACAACTGATATTCAGGGTCTGTGGTTGGGTCTCTCAGAATATGCTTTTATTTCTTAATTCACTCTTGAGGTGGGAGCACCTCTGGCATGCCCGACATTTATCATCAATCCCTGATTTCTCACGATAAGTTGTAGTAAGCCACCCTCTTGAACCGCTGCCCACTATGCGGTGTAAATAAATTTATAGCGCAGTTAGAAATGAAGTTCAGTTTTTTATCCCAATGTCAGGGAAGGAACAGCAAAAATGTTCTAACTCAGGCTGGTATGTGATTTCGAGAGAAACTTGCAGGTGGTGATATTGCCTTGTGTCTGCTGCTCTGACAGTCCACGTGATAGAGATCGGGTTTGGAATGTGCTGTCGATGGAGGCTCAGCAAATTGCTGCAGTTCATCTTGGAGATAGCACACGTTGCTGCCACTGTGCAGTAATAATGAAGGGAGTGAATGTTTAAGATAGTGCTGGAGTGCTGATCAAAGAGTGCTTTGTCCTGATGGCACTGAGCTTCTTGAGTGTTACTGGAGTTGCATACAACCAGGGAAATTAATAATGTCATCACACTCCTGACTTGTGTCTTGTCAATTGGTAAATCAACAGGAGTTGAATTACACACCTCAAAATTCCCATTCTCTGACCTGCTTTTTAATGTAATAGTTATAAATATTCATCATATATGTGATCCGCTTAAATTTCTGGTCGGTGATAACTATCAAGATGTGATGGTGGGGTATCCCATAATGATAACGTTACTGAACGTCAAGGGGACATAATTACATTGTCCCTCATTAGAGATGGTCATTGCCTGACACTCGTATGACACAAATGTTACTTCACTTATCAATCAAGCCTGAATGTTAGCTAGACATTGTTGCATGAGGGCACTGGCTGTTTCAACATCCGATGAATTGTCAATGGTAACCAGCACTGTGAAAGCATCAATGAACATCTTCACCATGGACATAATGATGAGGGAAGGTGGTTGAAGCAATTGTAGATGACTGGGCCTAGGCATTACCTACATGATATCCACATCATCTTCATTTGTGTTAGATACAATTTCAGCAGTGGAGCATTTCCCTCCGATTCCCGTTGACTTCAATTTTTCTAAGGCTCACTGATGCAAATGTTACCTCATGTGACTCTCATATCACATCTGAAATTCAGTACATTTGTTTCGACTTGAGATATAATGAGACCTGAAGATGAGTTCCCCAGATGGAAGGCATATTGTGCAATGATAAACAAATTATTGATCAGTAAAACAAATCTCAGAATTGTTATGGCCCCAGATGTCATTTGGCCCATCATGTCTACACTAACTCTCCAAATGAGCACCATGGGTATGCACAATTCTCCTGTCTTTTCCCTGTACCCCTGCACATTGTTTTTGCTTAAGTAATCATTTAACGCTCTTTTGAATTCCTCATTTGAACCTATCTCCACCACACTTCCAGACAGTGCATTCCAGACCCGAACCACCCGCTGTGTGCAAAAGCATTTTCTCACATCATATTTTTCATATTAGCTGTTTGCTAACACTGTGATTGACAGTGTTCATTACTTTGCTGATGATTGAGAATAGGCTGATGAAGTGTTAATTGGCTGGATTAGGTTTCCTTCTGGGCAATGTTCCATATTGTGAGGCAATTGCTAGTATTTTGGCAAAAATAGACAAGTTTAATTGGTAGCATGGCTAGTCCTGGAGCACAAGTTTTCCATATTACAATAAAGGTGTTGTTAGGGTTCATAAACTTGTGCTATCCAGTGCTATCAGCTGTTTCATGGTAATGTGTATAGTGAATCAAATTAGGAAATCGTGATGCTGGAGATGAGCAATCAATTTTGATTTGATTTGATTTATTTATAATTGTCACATGGATTGGCAAACACTGAAAAGTACTGTTTCTTGTCACTGTATGATGGATAATCCATTCCTCATTTCTAGCTGAAGATGGTTACAAATCATAGAATGCATACAATGCAGAAGGAAGCCATTTGGCCCATCAAGTCTGCACTGACAACAGGCCTCATTTCTGTCACCCCACACATATTTATCCTGTAAATCCCCCTGACACTAGGATCAATTTAACAAGGTCAATCTAATCTGCACATCTTTGGATTGTGGGAGGAAACTGCAGCACCTGAAGAAAACTGCAAACTCAACACAGATACTGACCTGAGGCTGGAATTGAACTTGGATCCTCAGTGTTGTGAGGGAGCAGTTCTAACCATTGTGCCACTATGTTTCAGCCTTGCATTTTGCACTGATATGCTGAGCTAGTCCATCAGTGACAATTCACGGAGTCTTCTCTGGTGAGTCATTTTACTTGCATACGACCTGGTAACTCAGCTACCTTTTATAAGATATGATCTTCGCACCAATCAGGAATAGGACCAACACCTTTTTGAATGATTCATGAGTTAATTTCAAATTTGAACCATTACTCAGTTGGTAGCTATCTTCCCTCAGAGTCACATGTTATTTGATGGAAGTCCCACTCCCAGGCTTGCAACCTGTAAATCAAAACTGACACTCCAGTATAATACTGAATGGTACAGCATTGTTGGAAGTGCCATTTTTCAGATAAGACAGCAAAATGAGAGTAGGTCTGCCTGCTTAGGTGGATATGAAAGATCTCATGGCATTGTTGAGAAGAAAAGCAGATTGTTATTCCTGACATCCTGGCCAATATTTGTCCCTTAATAAATATTACATAAAAACAGATGATTTGGTCATTCTCCACTGTGAAAATCATTAGATAAGCTTAGGTCTTTCATCTACTTTCTTTAAGATTTCCAGTAAGTCAACATTGTGGCTAATGAAGTCCAATTGATTCTAGATATCCTCTGAGAAAGGACAAAAAGCCTATGATCTAACTAAATCACATCCATGCAAAACTTGTGTGCACGATCTCTAGCCTTCCTCAATCTATTAACTCTGGTCAGTAGGAACACAATACTGCCCTTTACAATTGTATTTATCCTTGCTAAGTCTCCCAGAAGTCTACCTATCTTTTGGTAGGAATAAACACAGTTCTCCAGTTTCTCTGAGTGCCAGTGTGTTTTTTTTCCAAATTGAAAGTCAATTTTGCAGCCCTTCCCTGAACCTTCACATAACTTTCTAGATGAAGGAACCAAAATTGCACTCAGTATTCTAAAAACATTCATTAAAATTATAGGCTGGAACTCTACCACCTTGCCATGGAATCAGAGTGGGTGAGGGTCTAACAACAGAAACAGATATAATGCCTCAGGCACAAACTTCCAGTGTTGTCTGAGCAAGGCTGTAAACTCCTGCCCATTGAATCCTTACAGTGCAGAAGGAGGCTGTTCAGCCTATAAGGGTGCACTGATACTGAAGCAGACTTACCTTATAACCCCATCTATTTATCCCACTAATCTTCCTAATCTATATATCTTGGGAAACAAAGTGACAATTTAGCATGGACAATTGACCTAGCCTGCATGTCTATGGACTAAGGGAGAAAACCGAAGCACCCACTATTACCATATTAACATTTGAAAGGTCTGAAAGAGTTATGAATGAAAATATTAGACTTTGAATTGATTTGATCTGATTTTATTATTGTCACATGTATTGGCATAAGTGAAAAGTATTGTTTCTTGCGCGCTATACAGCCAAAGCATTCATACAGAAGGAAAGGAGGGTGCAGAATATAGTGTTACAGTCGTAGCAATGATGCAAAGAAAGATAAACTTAATATAAGGTAAGTCCATTCAAAAGTCTAATGACAGCAGGGAAGAAGCTCTTCTTGAGTTCGTTGATATGTAACCTCAGACTTTTGTAGAAAGCTAACAACCTTACTTAGTATTAAGAATGGGAAACAATAGGAATGTCTCAGTGAAAGACTAGCATACATGACTTGTTCTGGTGAATTTTGGTCATTTTTGGAATGAGCATATCTTTTCTGAAACTTTAAAATCTACGAAGTTAAACAGATATCTACAATTGATTTTCTCCATCAGACATAGTTATTAATCAACTCAACAGGGTCGAGCACATCCAGTCCAGTTGTACAGTCAGGCTAGATGCCTCATAATATCGAAGCATGAACAATACTCCCAAATGCAAAAAAGTCATAGCAGTTGGAAAATAATGCAAGGTTGTGATTCATCGGGTGATTAGTTTGAAAGGTGAATGAACCACTTGAAATAGCTACTTTAAAATGGCACATATCAGTTTCATTCAGGAGAGAAGTTAGAAATAATTATTGCTTTCTGTAAGTGTGTAACTCCTTCACACTAAAACCAGTGGATACCAGCTTAATTACATATTTTTAAAAAATCTGTAATCAATGGATTTTTGTCAGCAAAGGGTAATTAACGTTTATGGAGCTAAAACAGTTGGATGGAGTTAGGATGCAGATCATTCATTAACTCGTTGACTGGAGGAATAAGAATATAAGAACATAAGAAATAGGAGCAGGAGTAGGCCATCTAGTCCTTCCAGCCTGCCTGGCCATTTAGTAAGATCATGGCTGATCTAGAGTGGATCAGTTCCACTTTCCCGCTTTCTCCCCATAACCCTTAATTCCCTTGTCTATCAGAAACGGAGGAGCTGAATGACCTACTCGTGCTTCTATGTAGATAGTAGAGTCGTCATCAAAATTAAATTATAGTCTTCTTCACGATTCTGTGGAAAAAATCTTTTCAATGTTATCTGCGTTAATCTGTAGACGAAAAAGTCTGACTTTCGATTTGAAGGAAGTTGGTAACAGAGAAGGGCGTTTCACAGATTTATTATGTCTCTCATTTTCTTGCTGAGATACTTCTGTGCAATAGCATACTTACATTCAAAAATGTGATCATTAAGTAAGGGCACACATCGTAGTTATGCGATTTCACAAAACACTTCACCAAACTGTATGGTTAATAGCCGTTTCCAAAACGAGGACTCAGACATTGTATTAAAGCAAGAAATTCTGAATCCAAATACAGCACATTTGTGCCGTTAAAAGCCGACCCATAATATTCCAAACATCAAAGTGTTAGTTATGGCATTTTTCCCCTGACCGGCTGCTAGTTTCCCTGAGAAAATTATAAATTGAAACTGATTTAATCACGCAAGATATGATAACCATCGAACCCTTCTTAATTCACAACAAATTATCTAATCCAGATGTGCCACTTTCAGTGTAAACATTTAGCCCAACAGTATCATAAAATAAATAAGCATGAAACGGTTTTGGGTTTCAAATGGTGTCTAACTTAGCCTGTGACCTTTGGAGCTCCAACTGAAAACAGGAAAAATGTAAATATGGTAATATTTAGCACGTGTTTAAAAATATATCAATTTTCATTTAGCCCACATAGCTAAGCCCACACGCAAAGTCTCCCATCTGTTCGGAGCAGCTTTAGATATTACTTCGGCTTAAAATCACATTACGTGCCTGCTCGCTGCTGTAAAAACAGAATAAAATTCAATATTATATATAAAAAAAGAACAATTTCCGTGCCTGCACTTGTTATTAACACGATCTGTGGATGGTTCTGTCCACGCAGTAAATGTTCTTTAATAAATGGAAGGTATTGAAGGATATAGTTAAGGATCCGGAATATAAAACATCTGCCTGTCGCTGTTGTTTGCTTAGATTTTGGCAGGTGTTTATCAACAGATCACATAATATGTAATGTGTTTCAGGTGCTTTTCTCCATCCGCTCCAAGTGTTCTCTGCGTGCATGTTAGGAATGAGTAGGGGATTTTCAGCTCGTCTCTCTATAATCCAAATTATTGGATCCGTTTCCATTAACAATATTTTCCAACCTCTCCGCCCTGTTCCATCTAATACCGTGTCAATTTCAATTCCCTCCAGAACCATCTCTTATCACGTGTCTGCTACAGGCTTCTAATCCTTTGGCAAAGGACGCCCATCCTCTCCCTTCTTGTGCAGAGAATATGTAATAGATACTATAATATTGATAATACGCGCCGATATTTAGCATGACATTTATAACCAATACGTAACAACAGCAGAGCATAGGTGGCATCACAAACTTGCGCTAACACTGGATAGCGGTTCTCTGAATATATGAAGCATTTCAATACAACACAATGCGTTATGGTTAACTTAGATGCATGTAAGTCTATTTATATCCAGTAGGTAGCACGCCCGCATCCTGTTGCCACCAATATCCTCCTGAATGTCTTCTTCATTGATACAATTGCTAATACAGTGATAGAATGCTGAAACGCTTATTGAATTACACTATAATCCACAGAGCGGGTCACACCTACAACAAAAATAATATTGCATTTACATAGTATCATTAAGATTGTAAAATTACCAAATCGTTTCACAGAAGGTGATTTATAGGGAACCACATGAGGTGATATTAGGACAAGTGACCACAATCTTGGGCAAGGAAGCGGGTTTAAAAGGGTTATTCAGAGTGGAAAGAGAGGGTGAAAGGCAGAGTGATTTGGGAACGGGATTCCACAACTTAGAGCAGGGGCAAATAAAGGCAAGACCCACCCAATGAGTGAACAATTGAAATGCAAGGTGCGCAATAGGAATTGATGGAGAGCAGAAATGTCAGTGGTTTGAATGAACTGAAAGAAGTCGAAAAGATGGAGTGTGATGGGGGGGGGGCAGGGGACAGGTTAAAAGAAGCCTGATTTTAATAAAAGCAAAAATATTGCAGATGTTGGAAATCTGAAAAAGGGTGGCATGGTGGCATAGTGGTTAGTACTGCTGCCTCACAAGTGTTAGGGTTCATTTTCTGGCTTGGGTCACTCTCTGTGCAAAGTCTCCACAATCTCCCCTTGTCTGCATGGGTGTCCTCCCAGTGCTCCAGTTTCCTCTCATAATCTGAAAGATAGGTAGTTAGGTGCATTGGCCATTCTAAATTCTCCCTCAGTGTACCCAAACAGGCACCAGAGTGTGGCGACTAGGGGATTTTCACAGTAATTTCGATGCAGTGTTAATGTAAGCCTACTTGTGATACTAATAAATAAACTTAGAACTTAAACACAGAAAATGCTGGATAAACTCAGCAGCTCTGGCAGCATCTGTGGAACAAAATAACATTAGCATTGGGATCCAAATGACCAACGTGCAGAACTTTGTTATATCTCGGTATAAGGGAGAGGATTCTGAATCGCTTAAAATCTTATCCAGTAATTTTTCAATTGGACCACTTGGCCAGGAACCATTACAGGCCTCAAAAGGGTTTAATAAGGTGTGTATAGAAAATAATTTCTGCTGTGGGTCAATATTTTGATTTGATTTTTTTATTGTCATATGTATTTGTATACACTAGTAAAAGTACAATACAGTAAAAGTTGTTAACTTGTTTACGTAATTCAGTTTGTGACTAAAGGAGAGTTGGGGATTTTGTTTTTCAAAGTTATGTATGCAGAATTCCAATAATTAATCGGTAGCTATCTGAAAACAGCAGGAAAAGGACAGTTGTATGCAAATGGATGTCTCTTTCTGAATCAGCAATGAGTGAATCTAATGAACTCACACTACGCAGTGAATCTTTATGAAGATACATAAAGTTATATTATTACATGTTGTAAATGGAGAATACCCATATGCAATGAAAATTCTCTGAAAGAATGTTAATTGTAATGGAGAATATTAAATGGACAAAGCTTTGAATTAAATAATTCTATATACATAACTGAAAATTCTGTACACACCATGTGCTCTCGGTGTGACGCTTTTAAGTACATTAAATGAATTCCAAATTCAGACAATCAGTGGCTCCAAGCAAACTGCTCAAAATCTGACTGTTTTCTTCTTAGTAACTGATATTTCTAATCTCCAATATTGTTTTAAACAAAATAATAATTACATATCTTACAGTAACATAGCTAAACATTGATTTAATTGTCTTTTCTACATTTTAATGTAAATGAAATATTCACTTATAGGCCTCAATGTCTTCCCAAACTGGACTGCAAATTGATATTTTTGTACATAGATATTTATCTGTCTTCATCGAAGACAGATTAAACAGTCAAGGTCTGTACAGTTCATGGAGGGAAATAAACTGTTGGTGTATTTTCCTTTTCGTTCAATCTTAATGAAGACTGAATAAAACCTAAAGGACAAATTTCAAAAATTTCACGCAGACATTATTTATAGTAAGTGGATTTTTAATAAGCAATGAGGATGTGAATATACATATCCAAAACCTGAATTATTAGGGTGACAAAAACTAAAGAGTCAGCAGACAACACATCCCCACTGACTCCAGCAGGCCCAGAGCCATTTCATGCCCTAAACAGCATTGGTTGACAGAAAGCAGGACTTCTACCTTTCACCAGGAAGAAGTCCTCCTTTCCAGTTCCCCCAGGAAGAGTGCTGCAGTGGCTGAAAGAGACACTACAGAGGGCTACCTGGAACTAAGACCTTGGAGGAAGGTTAAATGACAGGGGTCACAGGGTAAGGAGTGTAGGGAAAACCTGGGGGGATTGCAAGGTGGGTGACTGGCATCTTTAAAATGAACAGAGTTTGATCTTGGGCAGGAAGTTGTGTGGGGGCTGCTTCTCTCTGGCAATGCCCTTCGCTTAAGGCCCGGTACTCTCAGGATCACCTGGCTCCAAAATTGCTGGGGGGCATTTAGCATGACCAACCAATTTAACAATAAGCGTTGAAATTGGGATCCATAAATACAATAGAAAAAAAACTTGCATTTATATAGCAGCTCTCAAGACCTTAGGATATCATAAAGTGCTTTACAGCTGATAAAGTGTAGTCACTGTGTAATGTTGATTGCAATAGCCAAATTGTGCACAGCTAACTCCCACAGACAGCAGTGTGATAAATGGCCAGCTTATCAGTTTTAAGTTAAAAGCCAATTACTACTGATGCTGGAATCTGAAACATAAACAGAAAATGTTAGAAAAGTTCAGCAGGCCTGACAGCATCTGTGGAGAGAAAATAGAGCTAACTACTGGGATTTTACAAACTCGCTCATCCCAAAACTGTAAAATCTGCAGTCAATGGACTTTCCATATTCCAATCCTCACTTGCTCCAATTCGCATAGTGGGTGGGCTGGTAAAATTCCGGCCAATGTGTCAAGTCTGGATTATCCTTCATCAGAGGGAGTATGGAAGTTAAAATGTTTAGATTGACATCTCGTAGTTTGGAAATTAAATTGTGTGGAAGTTAAAGTGTTCATGTTAAAATTTCATGCTTTTTCTGTACAATAATGGAAAATGTTTAGTAGCTTACTGACCTTCAAAAAGAGTCAGTCAGTCTCTGCTATTTTTTCATAAGCACTCAGTAAGAATTTAGCAACACCAATTATTAATCCAACCGATTTATACTATCAAATAAATCGGTTGGATTAATAATTGGTGTTGCTAAATTCTTACTGAGTTCTTACCACTCCAATCCAACGCCGGCATCTTTACATCATTTTTTCATAAGCCCCAGAACATTTTCTTCTTTTTTGCCTTCACCAGCACATGAGCCAGACCAGATATTTTTCTATAACAAATACCAAAGGCAAGAAATCAGGATATGTTATGCAAATGAAGGATTAGCAGAAGTCAATTTTTCATCGATTTAATTGGCAAATATGTATGCCAATGAAAATGTGAAAAATCTCTTGTCCCTGATTTGCTGTAATTGACTATAACTGCTGAGCTATTTCTCTGTGAACTCAGAATTGCTCCAGCCATCCCGTGTTGGGGAGAGGGAGTTCTCCTCATGCACAAGTAATTAAAGACTTTGCTTGCATGGTGTCCAGAGTTGTTTGTGTAAAGAGTCGACTGAGTGCCTTTAGATTGCTATTACCCAAAGAACTCTGACAGGAGGGTAATGACTAAGATATCACTGACAAAAAGACAAAGGGAATGCAAATGATGGGGATCAAGATGAAGAAGGGTGCTGATAATGGCCATTAAGAGATCAGAACACGTAATTAGGAAAACCTGAAACATGCAACAGATTGCCCTAGTGGGATGGAGGGGGGGGGCAGTGTGGTGTGGAGACTGTGGTAGGGAAAAAGATGGAAAACAAGACTTTTTAAAAGTGGAAAAATGAAATGATGGAAGAAATGAATTTTTTTTAAAAGATGAGATAAAATGAAATGAAGAGAAATAAAGTAAAAGAAAATGAGGTGAAGGTGGAGGAGAGAGACATGCCCTGAGGTTGTTGAACTCAATGTTCAGTCTGGAAGGTGTAAAGTGCCCAATTGAGAGGTGAGATGCTGCTCTTCCAGCTTGCATGGGCTTCATTGCAACTTTGCAACAGGCTAAGAACAAGACATATGGAGAGGAGAGCAAGGTGGTATGTTGAAGTGGCAAGTGACAGGAAGGTCTGCGTCCTGCTTGCAATAAGAATCAAGGTGAAGAAGGATGCTGATAATGGCTATTAAGAGATCAGAACATGTAATTGGCAGGACAAAGATAAGCAGTGTGTCAAAGGACAACCTGAAACATGTAACAGATGGCCCTAGTGGGATGGAGTGGGGAGGATGGGAGTGGAGACAGGGGCATTGAAGGTATTCTGCAAAGCAATCACTCAGTCTGCATTTAGTCTCTCTAATATTGAGTGGTCCACATTGGAAGCAGCAAATGCAATAAGCCAGATTAAAGAAGGTGCACTTGAAGCATTGTTTAACCTGAAAAGGATGTTTGGACCCTTGGATGGTGAGAAAGAAGGAGGTAAAGGGGCAAGTGGTTCACAGACTGTGATTGCACAAGAAGATGCCGTAGGCAGAGGGTGAGGTGCTTATTGTGTGCGATGAAGAATTGACCAGGATATTGCAGAGGGAACAGTCCCTGCAGAGTGTTGAAAAGTGGAATGAGGGAAAGATATGTTTGGTGGTGAGATTATGCTGGAGTTGGCAGAAATGGTGGAGGATGTTTCTTTGAATGTAGAGGCTAGTGAGATGAAAAGTGGGGTCAAGAGGAACTCTGTCTTCGTTCTGGGAAAGAAAGGACTGGCAAAGGACAAGGGTGGAGATGGCTGAGAACCCTATCAACCACAGTGGGCAGGAAACCATGATTAAGGAAGAAGAAAAACACATTAGTAATGCCATTTTGGAAAGCGGCATCATTAGATCAGATGCAACAAAGGTGAAGGAACTGAAGGAATGCGATGGAGTGCTACAGGATATGGGGTGTAAAAAGCTATCATTGAATCGCTGTAGGAGTTGGTGGGCTTGTAATGGATACTGGTGAACAGTCTATCAACAGAAATGGAGGCAAAGAAGTCAAAGAAGGGAAAGAGAATGTCAAAGATTGTGGAGATGATAGAGGGGTAGAAATTGGAAGCGAAATTATAAAAGTTTCTCCAGGTCCAGACGAGAGCATTAAGGACACCAACATAATCATTAATGCATGAGAGGGGGTCAGAGTAGGACTGGAAGAAGAAATGTTCCACATACTCTATAAATACTGTCATAATTAGGGCTATGTAGTTACCATAGCCATACCTTTCATTTGGAGGAAGTGGGATAAGTCTAAGGCAAAATTTATAAGTGTTGATTCAGGGATAAATTTGTCCAGGAGATCTCTACTTTTCCTTTTTGCATCGCAGCATGAGATTTTTGATATACATCCAAGATGGCAGATACAGTCTCAGTATATTGTTTCACTATAACAGTAGCATCTCTGACAGTCCAGCACTCCCTCAGTGCTTCAGAGAAGCATCAACTCAGATTAAATGCTAAAGTCACTGGAGTGTGTTTTGAACTGAAAACCTTCTATTCAGAGGTAAAGGTGTTGTCATTGAACCAAGGCTAACACTAGCATGAGAATTTGATTAGCATAACTAAAGAGGGAGTGCAGTATGTCAATTAGAAGGCCTGTCTAAGATTGGATCACCAGACAAATGGATGTCCAAGATCCATTGGAAATAAGCTTTCCCATGTCTGTTATTCAGACAAAAAATTGACTGCCAGTGATTGGCAGTCAAAATTCTCCATCCTTAGTGTGCCTTTCCACAAGTTGATCTTGTTTTTCATTCATTGAAATGTAAAAATTCCAATTGTTAGCATGTCTCATATACAGAGACACAGAGGAAATCAGAGAGAGAAGGAGGGAGTGTGTGTGTGTGAGAGAGAGAGATAGAGACAAAGACAATAACAGAAAGATTTTTGAGGTGTAATCATTGTTATGCAGGAGCTGAAACAAGTGATTTGTACAAGGAAACTCCCAAACAAGTGATTTGTACAAGGAAACTCCCACAGACATCAATTGAGTTGAATTTTGAAAGCTGTCCAATCATAGTGATGCCAGATCCTTCCTCCTATGTTGCCCACATGCTGTCTGTTGAAACGCAGAATACTTGATTAATTCCCATCAAACATGAGCCATTTATCTAATGTCCAGAACAATTGCTTCTACTACCAGAAAACAGGACCTGCTTAAGTATAATTAAATCCCACTCCCTCACCAGTACTGTCGAAAGGCATATCAGGTTTGAAACCAAAGTTGCTTTATATTCCTGTTTTCTGTTGGAACAAAAACCAGGATCAAAATGAAGAGGATATTTCCTCTTGAGGGAGAGTCTAGAACTTTGTGGCCACTGTTTAAAAATAAGGAGTCATCCATTTAGTTAATTAAACTAAGATGCTGCTGGAGCGAGACACTTCTTGTGAGTTGTCCCAGCATGCCCTCTAATTTTACTCTCACTCCATGATTTTAAAACTGTACTATAACTCTTTTAAACTATGACTGCAACACTGCACTCTCTCCTTTCCTTCTCCCCCTATGTACTCCATGAATGGTATGTTTTGTCTGTATACACACAAGAAATAATACCTTTCACTGTTTCCCAATATGCGTGACAATAATAAGTCAAATCAAATTTAGGACAAAGATAAGATCATATTTTTTCTATGAGGATGTGAGTTTTTGGAACTGCTTTCCTCAAAAAACTTGGAAGCAGCACCTTTGAATAGTGTTAAGGTGGAGTTAGATTGATTCTTGATAAGCAAGGGGGTGAAAGGCTAATGGAGTAGGGAGTAGGCAGGAATGTGGAGTTGGAGTTATAATAAGATCAGCCGTGACCTTACTGAATGGTGGTGCAGACTTAAAGATCTGAGTGGCCTACTCCCATTCCTTATTTTCTATGTGCAGATATCATTTATTATAAAACATTACTCTATTATAAAGATGGATATGAACTTTTGGATTATTGACAGGTTTGTAGACAATCAAAATTGAGGATAAGTGCGAGGTTTGTGCCTTTTCCGACTTCAAAGGTTCATCTGTATTTCCCTAGAAAGCAAGGATCACTACCTCAAACATTACATGTGACAAGGCAATATAGGTTATAATAACTCCATAAAAAATATTCTCCTAACCTTTTGTTTCATGCATTCAATGACAATCTAATTTGATCACTGACTTCCAAGCCTGCAGCAATTTGTCTCTTTAATATATAAAACTTCAGTTACTCTACTTTTGTGGAAATAGCATCAGTATCGTGTAACCAACATCATGCAGTAATTTTGTTTTGTATTTTTTATTAATGTAGAAAAATAGCCAAGGTGCCTCACAGATAACCAAGAAAAATTGAATCTTCAGTCAAAGACAATGACATTGCGGAGGGTAATCAAAAGATTAGTGTATCTACATTGTATGTACTCCACATTCCTGCGTAACCCTCCCGACAACCTTTTACCCCCTTGCTTATCAAGAATCTACCTACCTCCACTTTAACACTATTCAAAGATTCTGCTTTCATGCCTTTTGAGAAAAAGTGTTCCAAAAACTCGCATCCTCTATACTAATGGGATGCCTCTAATCACACATTGCATTTTACTTGTAGCCTATATATTTATTTGTAAAAATTTATGCCAAGATCCTTGATCTTATGTTTTACACCTTTAAAAATAAACTCCAAAATGCATCTGGCCATTTCTTCAGCTTTTTCTTGCTACCATCCATTCTCCAGATGTTTCACCATTGAGCTTCTAGCTTGTTCTTATTCCACATGTTATTTCACATTTCTTTGTATTAAATTGCACCTGTCATCTGTTTATCTTTTTCATCATAATATCTATCTCCTCCTGAAGTCACTAACACTCAGCCTTATTGTTGGGCAAATACCTTACTTTACTTTCATCAGAAATTTCAACATGGCACTTCCTACAAATTTTTCAGTCACCAACTGTCAGCCTTTGGGAAAACACCAATGAAATGTAGTGACCAAAATATCCGTGCATAAAAATATCACCATCTGTAATGGTGCAGTGTGTAGCAAGTTACAAAAGCAGCATCAACTATAAATAGCTCTGGAGGTAATAACACATACTTATTGACATTATCAGACAACACACCATCAATTTGGCAATCAGCAATGTGCTGAGGACAACAGTAGATTTTGAAGTGCACCAGTTCAAGTCTTGTTGATGCTGAGTTCCCCTGGGATAGTATCATTGAATCTAATTACCAATCCATTGTTGCTGGTTCTGAACCTCGAGTGGAGTTCAGTCTCACAGAGATTCAGTTATTTCCATTTGGTATAAAGGCACCTCTTTCAGTCCTAGGTAATTTTTTTCCTCACATCAATTCTGGCAAACAAGCAACCTCAGCCTGTCATGGAGTCAAAGTCTGGTTTGTCTACATATAGTTGAAATAGCTCACCCTATTAATCACAAACAAGGTCATTAGTTCCAATCATAAATGTATTTGTGTCAATATGTAAATAGTAAACCAAACAATTGAGAAAAAATGATGTGATCCTTCACCCCAAAATTAGATTATTAATGAGAAAAATGGATTATGTCTTTTCTCTTGTTTTCAGCATAACTTCAGTAAGCGAGGTATATCAGTGTGCCAAGCTTAAGTAATGATATTTGGAAATTCAGTGCAGACCACCTAGGTTAATTTGCTGAAACTTCATAGGACTAAGAATGCTATGAGTTCCCAGAAAGGTATAAAATTGTGACAGGGCTGGGACAGGAGTCTTGCTTCCTCTTGCTGGGGCTCTAGAACAAGAGGTCATAGTCTCAGTATACAGGGAAAGCCATTTAGGACTTAGACGAGGAGAAATTTCTTCACTCAGAGGGTGGTGAACCTGTGGAATTCTCTACCACAGATGGCTTGAGAAGCCAAATCAGTGAATATATTTAAGGAGGAAACGGATTGATTTCTAGATTTTAAAGGTGTTGGGGGATATAGGGAGAGCGTAGGAGTATGGTGTTCAGATAAAGGATCTGCCATGATCATGATGAATGACGGAATAGGTTTGAAGGCTCAAATGATTTACTCCTTGTCTTATTTTCAATGCTTCTATATAGAGGCGTGTGTGTACTTTCAAACAAAGAAACATAGAAAATTTATCACCCAAAATGATGCAGAATAGCAATCCTCAGGCTATAAGCCTCAGGTGACAGACTAGTGACCTGCTCCGGGGAAAATCCTCACCATGGGAACAGGTGAAAGAAAGCCTGCCTTCTGCACCACAAGGCATGGGAATTGGAATAAAGCAAATGTCATGAAAGAGATAGATTTTAAAGAGGACCTTAAAAGGAAAGTGGCAGGTGATGAAGCTGTAGGATTTATGCTGAGATTTGTAGAATATGGTTTAGACAGTTGAAGCACATGTCCATAATGGGAACAAAAGAGGATGCATAGGAAGCATCAAAGTTCTGGGAATACTATAGGATTAGTGGATATGGGGGTGATAATCAGGAAGGAAAATAAGCACAATTACATTGATTTTAAATTGGAGGTATTGAGTGACTGGGCATCTATAGAAGTGAGCAGCAAAATAAT
The DNA here is from genome assembly GCA_024679065.1 of Sphyrna mokarran. NCBI lineage: Eukaryota > Metazoa > Chordata > Chondrichthyes > Carcharhiniformes > Carcharhinidae > Sphyrna > Sphyrna mokarran. Next base: position 40,768,413 of record JAGIQG010000009.1, read on the forward strand.
ATAATGGTTGCATTGTGGCTTCACAAGTTGCATTGCTGCAAATGCCTCAATACTCAACACCAATCTGCAATTCTACAATTCATCCACTTCATCGTGGACCACAACATCTTCACCTTCAACAACCAGTTCTTCATTCAGATGCACGGAGCTGTGATGAGGACCAAATTTGCATCTCAATATGCTAACATCTTTATATACAGATTTGAACAAGACCTCTTCGCAAAGAATCTTCAACTGATGCTACACTAGATACATAGATGACATTTTCTTCCTTTGGACTCATGATGAACAATCATTAAAACAACTATGTGATGACATCAACAAGTTCCATCCCACCATCAGACTCGCCATAGACAGTTCTCCAGAATCAGTTGCATTCTTGGATACACACCTTTCTATCAGGGATGGTCACCTCAGCACTTCACTGTCCCGCAAGCCCACAGAGAACCTCATGATACTCCACTTCTCCAGCTTCCACCCTAAACATGTTAGAGAAACCATCCTTTATGGGCAAGCTGTCCATATACACAGGATCTGCTCAGATGAGGAGGATTGCAACAGACACTTACAGATGCTGAAAGACACCCTCATATGAACAGGCGCCTGACTCATCGATCAACAGTTCTGATGTACCGCAGCGGAAAACTGCACCAACTCCCTCAGAAGACAAACACAGGACATGGTGGACAGGGTACCCTTCTCATGCAGTGCTTCCCCAGATCAGAGAAACTATGACATCTTCTCCAGAACTTCAACATATCATCGAAAAGATGAGCATTGCGCCAAGGCCATCCCCACACCCCCACTTATTTCCTTCAAACATCCACACAAATTCAAACAGACCATTGCCTGAAGCAAACTACCCAGCCTTTGGGGAGTGGGGGAGGGGAGCAGTGACCGTGGCGCCGCACAGCCTTGCCACAACAACCTCTGCAGGACGTGCTGGATCATCAACACAGATGCTGTCATCTCATGTGAGGTCATCATCCACCAGGTACACGATACATACTCTTGCGACTCGGTCAGCACTGTCTACCTGATAAGTTGCGGGAAAGGATGTCCCGAGGCATGGTACATTGGGAAGACCATGCAGATGCTACAACAACGGATGAATGAACACCATTCGACAATCACCAGGTTGGAGTGTTCCCTTCCTGTCGGGGAGCACTTCAGCAGTCATGGCATTCAGCCTCTGATCTTAACCTAAGTGCTCTCTGGGGTGGGCTTCATGACAATGCAGAATAACTGAGCAGAAACTGATAGCCAAGTTCCACACACATAAGGATGGCATCAACTAGGATCTTGGGTTCATGTCACACTATCTGTAACCCTCACGACTTGCCTGGGTTTGTAAAATCTTGCTGACCGTCCTAGCTGGAAACAATACACTCCTCTTTAACCTGTGCTTGGCCATCTCTCCACTCACATTGTCTGTACACTTAAGATTTGATTATCTGTAAAGACTTGCATTCCAACCATTATCTTGTACATTGAGTTTGTGTCTATATATACCCTGTTTGTGACCACAGCTCCCTGCTCACCTGATGAAGGAGCCTGAGACTTCGAAAGCTTGTACTGCCAAATAAACCTGTTGGACTTTAAACTGGCATTGTAAGATTTCTTACTGTGCTTCACAGCACCAGGCACCCAGGTTCAGTTCTGGTCTTGGGTGACTATCTGTGTGGAACAAAGAACAAAGGACAAAACAGCACGGGAAACAGGCCCTTCAGCCCAACGAGCCTGTGCTGCTACCTTGACGTTCCCACTTCTACCCATGATTCCTGTCATCCCTGTCTATGTTTATAGATCTATGCATCAGAACTAAATTTGAGACAATTTAGGGAGAATTTGTTCTGCCAATCAGCCTAAGAGCACATCTTTGGGACGTGGGAGGAAACTGGAGCACCCAGAGAAAACCCATGCAAGCACGGGGAGAATGCGCAAACTCCCACAGACACAGGCCCAAATCCATGTATCTGCACAGCATAGCAATAGTCACTGAACTGTCATGTTGCCCATCAAATGATCCAGGTCAAGCGTACACTAACAACGTGAAGCACTAGGCTAATCTCGAAAAATCCAAGAGCAGCCCTCTCACAACCCATCGTGTGTACGCCCCTTATTAGACAAGGCTGACTGAAGTACCTGTAGGATAAAACAAATACATCAATATCATCGACAATTTACACACTTCCCAGGGAACTCCCAAGGCTCATGATCCCTATTTTAAATCAGTTTTCTATATCCCTCCATTCCCATTCTGTTCATGTGCTCATCTAAGTATTTCCTAAATAACTCCAGAGTGCCTGCCTCCACCACTTTACTTGGCAGCGCGTTCCATATCCCCACCACCCTCTGTGTGAAAAAACTGCCTCTAGCATCGTCACCCTAAGCCCGTGACCCCTCGTGCTATTTGAGTCCATCCTAGGAAAAAGCTCTATCTATACTCCTCATAATCTTGTACACTTCTATTAGATCTCTTCTAAGTCTATGTCTTTCTAAGGAAAACAGTCCCAATTTGCCTAACCTCTCCTCATAACTCAGACCTTCCATACCAGGCAGCATCCTGTAAACCTCTTCTGCACTCTTTCCAGAGTCTCCACGTCCTTCCGGTAGTAAGGAGACCAGAACTGGACGCAGTATTCCAAATGAGGTCTAACCAACGTTTTATACAACTGCAACAGCGAAGGCCAGCTCTTGTACTCTATACCCCTTCCTATAAAAGCTAGCATACCATACGCTTTCTTCACAACCTTCTCCACCTGCTCTGCCACCTTCAGAGACTTGTACACCTGCACCTCCAGGTCCCTCTGCGTTTCTATACTCTCAATAGGTCTACCCTTTATCATATACCTCCCCCCTACATTCTTTCTCCTGAAATACATCACCTCGCATTTATCAGGATTGAATTCCATCTGCCATCTGTCTGTCCAAGCTACCAGCCTGTCTATGTCCTGCTGTATCGCTTGACAATGCTCCTCACTATCTGCAAGTCCAGCCATCTTTGTATTGTCTGCAAACTTACTAATCACTCCACTTACTCCCTCTTCCAAGTCATTTATATATTACAAATAGAAGAGGTCCCAGTACCGAGCCCTGCGGCACACCACTAGTGACTGACCTCCAGCTAGAAAAACATCTTTCCACGATTACTCTCTGTCTCCTATTACCAAGCCAGTTACTTATCCATCTAGCTACCTGTCCTTGTATCCCATTAGCCTTGATCTTTTCAACTAACCTCCTATGGGGGGCTTTGTCAAACGCCTTACTGAAATCCATATAAACGACATCAACAGCGTGCCCTTCATCGACCATTTTTGTCATCTCCTCAAAAAATTCTACCAGATTCATAAGGCATGACCCCCCCTTAACAAAGCCATGCTGTGTATCCCTAATCAGATCGCAATGCTCTAAGTGCCTATACATCCTATCTCTAAGAATGTCCTCCAACAGCTTCCCTACCACTGACGTCAAACTCACCAGCCTATAATTCCCAGGGTTATCCCTACCACCCTTTTTAAACAACATTAGTTATTCTCCAGTCCTCTAGGACCTCACCTGTGTCCAAAGAAGAGACAAAAATTTGCATCAGAGGCCCAGCAATTTCACCTCGCGCCTTTGTAAGCAGCCTGGGATAAATGCCATCAGGCCCCAGAGATGAAGTTTGCACGTTCTCCCCATGTCTGCATGTGTTTCCTCTAGGTATTTATTTCCTCCCACACTCCAAAGTGCCAAAGATATGTGAGTTAGGTCGATTGGCTATGCTAATTTGCCCCTTAGTGTCAGGGGATTAGCAGGGTAAAAATGTGGGGTTACGGGGATATGTCAGGTGAGATTGTTGTCAGTGCAGGCTCAATGGGGTGATTAGCCTCATTGTAGTGATTCTATAAACCAACACAAGAATGATAGTGATAGGGATTTGGTGGGGTAGGAAAGGGGCAGCAGAGTTTTGGATAGACTGGACATTTAGTGAGGATGAAAGGCAGCATTGGAATAGTAAAGTCTGGAGGTATTAAAGGCACAGATGAGTGTTTCAAGTAGAACATAAACTGAACTGGGGTGGAATTGAGCATTGCCACAGAAGTAGAGGTAGGCAGTCTTTGCCTAATGCAGGGTTAGAAATGAAGTCCATGTGGATAAGCAGGCTCTGGATTTGGCTTGGATTCTGCAGATTTTGGAAATGAGTAATCACCTAGAAATACAGGCACCTTCCAGGATGATTCAACATTTTGACTCGGTCCAAAAGAATCTGGTGGAATTACCCGGTGGTCTGATCCTCGCATTTATTCTGAGGTAAAAGGCGTGTAGATTTTGGTTCTATGCGTTCAGTCTACCTTAAAGGCAGCGGTGTGATGTTTCCATCCAGATAAACAGAAATCTCTTCATTTCCTATCAATAATAATCCCTCGTTTTTTTTCTCTGAAGACACGCACAATACATCTCTGTTAACCAAAAGCAATGAATGGCGACAGCTTCCACAGAATCACATTTCACTCGGCAGGAGACCAGGGCCCCTGATTCTGAATTTACACTGGGAGCACAGTGTCAGCGTGAAGCAGAAATCACTGGGCAGCGATGCTGACCTGCTCGTGTTTATGCAAACATTGTGCAGCCTTCCCCGCGCAGAATGGGCAACTGTCAGTGGCCATGGAATCAAATCCTGGGCAACAGTCCGCATATTTAACAGGGAAGAGGCAATTGCTGTGGGTTAGGTGGGTGGCGTTTGGGGGAACGGGGGCGGGGGGATGCAGAATGGAGAGGAAAATGGGGATAATAAACCGGGAAACCAGATGAAGGTAAGTGTGATGTATGCGATTGATTTAAATTATGTCCCCCGGGGTTCCTCCTGGTTTATGATATATATATATAAACAAGTTGCGCTGAAATACAGTCTATTTACAAAAGAGCTGCCAAAACAGAAGACTCGTTTACATGTGTGAGCTGGAGTATCTATTGATATCAGGCTTTGTACAATAGCACGCGGTGATATGTCTGTGTATGCAGGCAATTAGTTTTGCTGTAAATACAGACGCCTATTTATCAGCCAGCTCTTGGTGAATATAATAGAGCTAATTTGTTTCAGATGTCTTTGGCGAGCTATTCAACTGCTTGCCCGCCATGCTGTGAAGACGAAAGAGCCTCAAAGAATGACTGACAGGGAAAGCTGCGAGCTGCTTATCTGGCGGGGCCGAGCTGTTTTTACAAGAGCAATACGCGAACGCAAACGTTATTTCCCTTCCCGGTATCCGACGTCTTTGAGAGATTTCAGAGGCGCAAGGCTCACGTTGACAGCAATTCCCCACCGTGGCAGAGAGGGCGTTTTGTCTGTGTGTGTGTTTTACAAGCGCTGTCTTAAATCCCCGAGTACTTAGGAATTTTACAAATGCACCAAACAAGCCAAAATAAACTCACGATAAAACCCCCGGGAGAAGGCCCTGTTCCCATTTAGCAAGTGCACAGCAAGGGATTAGCAAGCAGGGCTCGCTGACATCTGAAAGCCAACAATTCACACGTGTCGAATGCTTCAAACACCAAATGTGACAAGAGAGGTGCTGTAAATGCCCCATCATAATCTGTTTTTAACAAGTCCGCAAGCCTTCAATCTGCGTCGTTCAATCTGTGTGCCTTCCTGTACATCAAAAATATACAGTCATAAGTCTCATAACACCAGGTTAAAGTCAAACTGTCCATCAAAAATGTAATCATCGCCTATTGACATAATCAAGCCACTTAAATGGGGTGTTGAAGCATATTTGCCCACACATACACGGTTACATAGCTGAGGTCTAAGGCAGACATAACAATGTTGAAATGTTTGATAATTCCCCTACAAGTAAACGAGTGGGACAAGATTTTTCACTGGGTCAGTATCTAGAGCGAGCAGTAAATCACCAATACTAATTGGTGTGCTAATAAATACTAATAAAAATGACTATAGCTGTGCTGTGCAGATACATGGATTTGGGCCTGTGTCTGTGGGAGTTTGCGCATTCTCCCTGTGCTTGCGTGGGTTTTCTCCGGGTGCTCCGGTTTCCTCCCACATCCCAAAGATGTGCTCTTAGGCTAATTGGCAAAACAAATTCTCCCTAAATTGTCTCAAATTTGGTTTTTAATCCATAGATCTATAAACATGACAGGGATCGCGTGTAGAAGTGGGAACATCGGGGTGGCGGCGTGGGCTCATTGGGCCGAAGGGCCTGTTTCCCATGCTGTTTTGTTCTGATGGTGGTCGTGAATGCTGGTGCATAATTAAACAACTCACTGGAAGAGGAGGCTCCACAAATATCCTCATCCTAAATGCTGGAAGAGCCCAGCACATTGATTTTGATTTGATTTTTTTGTCACATGTATTAACATTCAGTGGAAAGTATCATTTCTTGCATGCTATGCAGACAAAACATACCATTCATAGAGAAAAAATGAGAGTACAGAATGGAGTGTTACAGTCATAGTTAGGGTGTAGAGAAAGATCAACTTAATACAAGGCAAGTCCATTCAAAAGTCTGATAGCAGCAGGGAAGGTGTTCTTGAGTCAGTTGGTACATGACCTCAGACTTTTGTACCTTTTTCACAAAGGAAGATGAAAGAGAGAATGTTCAGAGTACGTGGGGTTCTTAATTATGCTGGCAGCTTTACCAAGGCGGTGGGAGGTGTAGACTGAGTGAGTGAATGGGAGACTGGTTTACATGATGGATTGAGCTGCATTCATGACCTTTTGTAGTTCCTTACGGTCTTGGGCAGAGCAGGACCATATCAAGCTGTGATACAATCAGAAAGAATGCTTTCTATGGTGATCTATAAAAGTTGGTGAGAGTCATAGCTGACATGCCAAATTTCCTTAGTCTTCCGAGGAAGTAGAGATATTGGTGGCTTTCTTAACTATAGTGTCGGTATGGGGGACCGGGACTAGTTGTTGGTGATCTTCACATCTAAAAACTTGAAACTCTCCACCTTTTCTATTTTGTCCCCATTGATGTATTCAGCGGCATGTTCTTCATGCTTCCTGAAGTTGATGACAATCTCCTTTGTTTTGTTGACACTGAGAGAGATATATTGATGCTGATTCTCTATCTCAATTCTGTACTCTGTCTCACCATTGTTCGAGTTCAGACCCACTACGGTAGTGTCGTCGGCAAACTTGAAATTCAAATTGGAGGGGAATTTGGCTACTCAGTCACAGGTGTATGAAGAATATAATAGGGAGCTAAGAACACAGCCTGGGACACTGGTATTGAGGATGATCACGGAGAAGGTGTTGTTGCCTATCCTTACTCATTGAGGTTTGTGAGTTAGGAATTTCAGGATCCAGTTGCAGAGGGAGATGTCGAGGCCAGGCCATGGAGTTTGGAGATGAGTTTCATGGAAATACTGGTGTTGGATGCTGAGCTGTAGCCAATAAATAGAAGTCTGACATAGGTGTCCTTGTTATCTAGATGTTCCAGGGTTGAATGCAGGACCAGGGAAATGGCATCTGCTGTGGACCTATTGCGGTGATAGGAAAACTGTAGTGGATCCATGTAGTCTAGGAAACTGGAATTGATTTGTGCTGTACTAACCTTTCTTTTAATCTTTGAATTGGTGCAAAGGTAAGGCTGAAGTATTCACAATAATCTTCAGCCAGATGTGCTGAGTGGATGATCCATCTTGGCATCCTCAAGTGGTCCCCAGCATCTCAGATGCCAGCCTCCAGCCAATTCAATTCACTCCCATTCATATCCAGAAACAGTTGGAGGCACTGGATACGGCAAGGGCAATGAGCCCTGATATCATTCCAGCAACAGTCCTGGAAATTTATGCACCAGAACTTGCTGGTCCCGTAGCTAAGATGGAACGGATCATCAACAGTGCTATTAAGCAGCAGCTGCTCAGCAATAACCTGCTCGGTGATGCCCAGTTTGGGTTTCGCCCAAGTCACTCAGCTGCTGACCTCATGGTTTAAACATAGACAAAAGAGCTGCATTACAGGTGTGAAGAGAGAGTGACAGCCCTTGACAGCAAGGCTGTATTCAACTGAGTGTGGCATCAAAAGCCCTAGTGAAACTGGAATCAATGGGTATCAGGGGGCAAACTCCCTGCTAGTTAGAGTCATACCTGGTACATAGGAATCTGATTGTAGTTGTGGAGGGTCAGTCACTTCAGTTCTGCAGGAGTTCCTCGGGATAGTATCCTACACCCAACAATCTTCAGCTGCTTTATCAATGATCTTTCCTACATCATAAGATCTGAAGTAGGGATGTTTGCCAATGATTGCCCAACGTTCAGCACTATTCACAACTCCTCAGATACTGAAGTAGCCCATATTCAAAAGCAATAAGATCTGGACATCATCCAGATTTGGGCTGACAAGTGGCAAGTAATATTTGTGCCACACCAATGCCAGGCAATGATCATCACCAATAACTCTAATCACCATCCCTTGACATTCAATGGTGTAGCCATCACTGGATCCCCCACTGTCAACATCCTTGGGATTACCATTGACCAGAAATCAACTGGACTCACCACATAAACATAATGGCTATAATAGCAGGTCAGAGACTGGGAATACTGTGATGAGTAATTCACCTCCTGACTCCCTAGACCCAATCCACCATCCATAAGGTACAAGTCAGGAGTATGATGGAATACTCCGTGGATGGGTGCAGCCATCAACAACACTCAAGAAGATGGATACCATCCAGGACAAAGCAGCCTGCTTGATTGGCACAACATCAACAAACATTCAAACCCTCTATCACTGATGCTCAATAGAGCAGTGTGTACTATCTACAAGATGCATTGCAGCAATTCGCCATTGATCCTTGGACAGCACCTTCCAACACACAGCCACTTCTATCTTAAAGGACAAGGGCAGCAGATAAATGGGAACACCGCCTGCAAGTCCACCTCCAAGCCATTTAACATCCTGACTTGGAAATATATTGCCATTCCTTTGCAGTTCCTGGGTCAAAATCCTGGAATTCCCTCCCTAACAGCATTGTGGGTCAACGCACAGAACAGCAGCGACTCAAGAATGCAGCTTAGCCACCACCTTCTCGAGGGTAATTAGGGATGGGCAATAAATGCTGGCCAGCCAGTATCGCCCATATTCCATGATTGAATAAAAGAAAAGATAACAAAAACTATTCCAATTTGTTAAACGTACGTTAAGAGGTAGCTGTGAAATGTGGCCTGAAATAAACAAGGCCGGGTTCGAACCAAAGTGAATGGTGCCCCGGTCGCTAAATCCTAGTTTACTTGGAGCTGCTTCCCAGTTTTAACTTGGGCTAGCGGCTATGCGGTTTCCTATTCAATAGAGAGGGAGCACAAAGGGACAATCCCTTCCTCACTTGGGGGTATCATTGTCCCCGTTTGCATTCCCGCTGAATCCGCCACCAAGCCCCCCCCCCCCCACCCCGGCACTCAGCACTGTGACATTTCCAACTAACAGTTCACTTTGAAATGATCAGCAGCGAGGAAGATAGATGCGAGCTTGGGGGGTTTGTTTAAGCACATGTTTGCGAGGGCGAAGTGAGACACAGTAACAGAACAAACATGTCTTTAATCTGACAAATGTCAGCTCTCCCCCCACCCCCCCACGAATTGTCAGGATGCAATAACAATGAGCGATGATTGACGATGATTTTGAGTTTGCTGCTGGTGAAACAAATAAAGGCAGAAATGCGGTCAAAACGTCGCACTTTGGGACACAATGCAACATTTGAGAAAAAGGAGGCGAGGCAGTTTGAATTTCTTCGCAAACACACGAAAGGAATGCGAATGAATCTGATATCAGCCGTTTAATACGGTTTCACGCCCCATACGTAACCTTTTGCCAAAGAATATTCCGTTGTATTCACGTCCCATGGAAAAAATAACAAGGTATTGGCGAGATGCTGTTTCTAATTTACAAATGCTACCGGCTCCAAGTAATTTACAATGTTGCTTTTTACACCCCCTTTAGTTCCAGTCTTCTGCACACTGGCATCGCTTTGCTTCTCTTCCAGGGAAGCGTCTATTTAGAGTTGTGAATCTGTGAGTTCTTGCTGTTAGGCTGCTATTGAGAATTGATCGGATCTGCCATCCAGGGATAATGTGATCGATTAGTTAAAATGATCGGCACCGCGATGCCTTTGGGTGTCAAATTTCATTGAGAAATGCAAGCGAGACACGTGGAGACAGCCTGAGTCTGTAATAAGCGGTAATTCAATAAATATCACGAATGTCAATTACCCAGGTGGCGCTTTAACCTCTACCACGTTAGCCTTCTCTCTCGCAAAAAAAACACAGCAGTTAGGATCATTTTTCCTATTAAAAAAGGGCAGTAACCATGTGAATAAAAACCTAACGGGGGTGGGATGGGATTTTCTCTGGGAGAGGGAGATTTCCGTTTTTTTACTCACAGCAACATGTTTAATGCAGTATTTATATAATTTCACTATAAACAGTGAAGGGTGGAAAGTCCTGCCACTCGGTGTCAGCAACCTTGCAAACATCAGCAAATCTGTTCGGTTCTCTATTCCTGAATTTGCCAATTACAAAGAAAAAGAAACGGCTTTGCCACAAGTAAATAGGGATTGGAGGAAATCTCCCACTCACTCATACTATCAGAGGAAAGTTTTCCACGGGATTACGAAGAAGAAGAAAAGGTTACACTGCCAATTTCTCATTCCGCTGCAAGCTTTCTGTTTACCAGCCATGCACATTCAGGTAGGTCAGAGACAGGGAGCGTCTCAAAGGGGGAGAGGGAGGTATACTAACAGAGGGTATATAGGCAGGGCTTAGGGCCCTGGTAGCTGAAGACACAAAAGCCAATGGTGCAGCAATTAAAATCAGGGGCCAGAGGGCAGAACTGGAGGAGTGAAGAGATGTCAGAGGGCTGTAGGACGGTGGCACAGTGGTTAGCACTGCTGCCTCACAGCACCATGGACTCTGGTTCAATTCCCAACTTGAGTCACTGTCTATATGGAGTTTGCACTTCTTCATGGGTACATTCCTGTTTCCTCCCACAGTCCAAAGATATGCCCTTGGTTAGGGCAAGATTAGGGCCAGTCATAGACAGCAGTGGGAAGTTGTGCGTGGAGCCTGAAGAGATTGGAGAGGTACTGAATAAATATTTCTCTTCGGTATTCACCCAGGGTGATGTAAATGTAGTTATGGAGAACACTGAGGTACAGGGTAGCAAACTGGAAAGTATCGAAGTAGATAGGAAGGATGTGCTAGATATTCTCGAGGGTTTGAAGTTGGATAAGTCCCTGGGCCGGACGGGATTTACCCTAGGATTCTCTGGGAGGCAAGAGAGGCGATTGCAGAGCCTCTGGCTCTGATCTTCAGGTCATCGTTGGTTACGGGTGTGGTTCTGGAGGACTGGAGGATAGCGAATGTGGTCCCGTTGTTCAAGAAGGGGAAGAGAGACCTTCCAGGGAATTATAGGCCAGTGAGTCTTACTTCTGTTGTGGGCAAAGTATTGGAGAGAATAATTAGGGATAGGATTTATAGTTATTTAGCGAGTAATGAATTGATTGGAGATAGTCAGCATGGTTTTGTGAAGGGTAGGTCGTGCCTTACTAACCTCATTGAGTTTTTTGAAAAAGTGACTAAGGAGGTGGATGGGGGTAAGGCGTTTGATGTGGTATATATGGACTTTAGTAAGGCGTTTGATAAGGTGGCCCATGGAAGACTTCTGCAGAAAATGCAGATTTATGGGATAGAGGGTGATTTAGCTAATTGGGTTAGGAATTGGCTAGCAGATAGAAGACAGATGGTGGTGGTTGATGGGAGATATTCATCGTGGAGTTCGGTGACAAGTGGTGTACCTCAGGGGTCTGTTTTGGGGCCCCTGCTGTTTGTAATTTTTATAAATGATCTTGATGAGGGTATTGAAGGATGGATTAGTAAATTTGCAGATGACACTAAAGTCGGTGGAGTGGTAGATAGTGAAGAGGGGTGTTATAGTTTGCAGAGACTTGGACAAGTTGCAGAGCTGGGCCGAGAGGTGGCAAATGGAGTTTAATGTGGAAAAGTGTGAGGTAATTCACTTTGGCAGGAATAACAAATGTGTAGAGTATAGGGCTAATGGTAGGACTCTTAATAGTGTTGAAGAACAGGGGGATCTTGGTGTTTATGTGCATAGATCCCTGAAAGTTGGCAATCAAGTCGATAAGGTTGTTAAGAAGGCATATGGAGTCTTAGCTTTTATTGTAGGGGGATTGAATTTCGGAGCCGCAACGTCATGTTGCAACTGTACAAAACTCTAGTGCGGCCGCACTTGGAGTATTGTATGCAGTTCTGGTCCCCACATTATAATAAAGATGTGGAGGCATTGGAGAGGGTACAGAGGAGGTTTACCAGGATGTTGCCTGGTATGGAGGCAGGTCTTATGAAGAGAGGCTGAGGGATTTGAGGTTGTTTTCGTTAGAAAGAAGGCGGCTAAGAGGAGACCTTATTGAAACATATAAGATGATTAGAGGTTTAGATAGGGTTGACAGTGATAGCCTTTTTCCTAGGATGGAAAAAGCTAGCACGAGGGGACACAGCTTTAAATTAAGGGGTGATAGTTATAGGACGGATATCAGAGGCAGGTTCTTTACCCAAAGGGTGGTTCGGAGTGGAATGCCCTGCCTGCAGCAGTTGTAGATGCGCCAAGTTTGGTGGCGTTTAAGAGGTTAGTTGATAAGTATATTGAAGAGAAGGGAATGGTTTAGTTTGGAGGGGCATTGCTTTTTATATTGGTCGGTGCAACATCGAAGGCCGAAGGGCCTGTTCTGTGCTGTAATGTTCTATGTTCTATGTTCTATGTTCTACATGCAGGTTAGGTGCATTGGCCATGTTAAATTCAGTGCCCAGGAACAGGTTTTTGGAATTTGGTGAGTAGGGGATTTTCACAGTAACTCCAATGCAGTGTTATTGTAAGCCTACTTGTGACTAATAAATAAATTTTTAACTTTACTTTAAGTTGCTGCAGTGACGGACAAGAACCAGGCAGCAAAATCATGGCACTCAGCGGCACTAATGCTTTCATAATATTATTTTCTGATTCCGATTTGGCAGTGCTGGTGAAACTTCTAGTTCTTAAACACGTGACAGAAAACATTGCCAGTTGCTTTCCAGATGCCACTGAAATTGTCACAGTTAATAAGCTCAATCAGTCTCGTGACCAGTTAGGGTTGGGAAATCTGGAAGGGCTTGTTTCTGTGCATTGCATGAATTTTATTTTTAAAGAGATTCCCAGCCTGAAAAGTAACTTGATTGATAGACATGGCTGTTTGTTGAACCAGGAAGTTACCCAGAAAAGATGACAGCTGAGAACTATATGTGGGTGATGGAGTAAGGGTTGGACATCAGAGGAGATGTGTTGGTGGGTGAGGAAGAGGACCAGTGGGGAGGTTAGGGTATTGTAAACCTGCAACAGGTAAAACCTGTTGGACCTCAGGACTTCTTTTGGCCAATTAGCAGTGCTACAAAAGCCCTCACCTGATATACCTGTAAAAGGTCTCACAATGCTGGGTTAAAGTCCAACAGGTTTATTTGGAATCATGAGCTTCCAGAGCACTCCCCCTTCATTAGGTGAATGAATAGGTAGGTTCACAAAACTGCATACATAGGCAAAGGCATAATTGTAAGATAATGGTTGGAATGTGAGTCTTTACAGATCTTTACAGGTACAGACAGTGCAAATGGAGAGAGGGATAATCACAGTTAAAGAGGCGCGAATTTTCTCAAGCCAGGCTAGTTAGTAGGATTTTGCAAACCCAGGCAGTATGGTGGGGGTTACGTGTGTGACATGAACCCAAAATCCTGGTTGAGGCCATCCTCATGCGAGAGTTGGTTAGTTAAACCTGATCAACATCTCTGAGCTCCTTCCTTCACTTCCTTATGTTAGGGTTTTTGAAGATTAGGAACCCCAACCAACATGGGTTAAAATAGAAATGCTGTATTTTTATTAAAACAGTATATTTTATAAAGTTTCAACAACTACGCTGTCTCCTGAGAATGGGTTGGTTTCCTGCTAGTTCTCCTACCTCCATTAACACCGGAAGCAGAGGGATTCCAGGAGTGCTATCTTCCTGTTTCAGATTTTTAAGAATTAACCTCCCAGCTGACTCATACCACCAGACATCCACTTTGGAGGGTTAAAACCATCATCATGGTGATTGTTTCTCCCTTAAGTAGTCAGATAGCGTGTCTGTTTTTTGACATAAGTTTGCTTCCACTACTTAATTGCTGACTCTGCAACATGAAAATTCCACTGTGATCCAGGCCAGGCCTCCACACCTTCAGTGGATGTACGGTTTTGGTCCCTGATGACTAACAAAGTTAACATGTAAAGCATTGTTAGATTTGGTCTGTAAGCTGCTTTATTCTCGGTAGACAAAACATGTAGACCGCAGAATATGATAAATCTCACGTAGCATCATTAATTCAACTTCTATTAACACACTGTTAGAAATAAAGAGCACGTGTCAGCACACTTTGATGGGCTTTTAATATAAAACTGTGTAGTATCCCTCACCTGGGCAGATATCTACAGTATATTGTCTGGTAATTAAAAAAATAAAAATATATCAATAGCACTACTGTTAATTATTGCCGATAGTCTGAATTTAACCATACAAATAATGAAAATGCCTTCCTCCTTGCTGGGAGCAATCAAAAAGCATCATCATTTTGGTTGTGTTTAAAATCCATCATAAAGTTGGCAAGTGTTTAGTCAAGAGCTAATTAAAGTATTTGCAAACTTAAAATAAAAACAGAAAATGCTGGAAAGATTCAGCAGGTCTGACAGCATATGTGGAGAGAAAAACATAATATTTCGACTTCTAAAGAGTTTTTTTCAGCATTTTCTATTTTATTTCAGATCTCCAGCATCAGCAATATTTTGCTTTTATTTGTAAATCTAGTTTGTTGTCAGAATCAATTTATCTCCCATGTATGCGGGGTAATGGCTTAGTGGTATTATCACTAGACTGTTAATCCAGAAACTCAGCTAATGTTCTGGGGATGCAGATTCAAATCCCACCATGGCAGAAAGTGGAATTTGAATTCAATTTTAAAAAATCTGGAATTAATAATCTACTGATGACCAGAAAATTGTAGTCAATTGTTGGAAAAACCCATCTGGTTCACTAATGTCCATGGTGGTATCGTAGTTAGCACTGCTGCATCTCAATGCCAGGTCCCTGGGTTTGATTCTTAGCTTGTGGAGTTTGCACATTGTTCCCGTGTCTGCATATGTTTCGTTTGGGTGCTTTAGTTTCCTCTCACAATCTGAAAAATGTGCTGATTAGGTGGATTGGTTATGCTAAATTCTCCCTCAGTGCACCCAAACAGACACTAGAGGGGATTTTCACAGTAAATTCATTGCAGTGTTAATGTAAGCTTATTTGCGATTAGTAAATAAATTTTAAACTTTAAGGAGGGAAATCTGCCATCCTTCACCAGTCTGGCCGACATATGGCTCCAGAGCCACAACAATGCAGCACAGTGGTTAGCACTAGTGCTTCACAGCTCCAGGGACCCGGAATTTGATTCCTGGCTTGGGTCACTGTCTGTGTGGAGCTTGCACGTTCTCCTCATGTCTGCATGGGTTTCCTCTGCGTCTTCTCGTTTTCTTCCACATCCAAAGATGTGGGAAGTTTAGAGGGATTAGTGGATAAATGCATAGGGATATGGGGCTAGGGTCTAGGTGGGGTTATGCTCAGTACAGACTCGATGGGCCCAATGGCCTCTTTCTGCAATGTAGTGTTTCTATGATTTCTATGATTCTCAACTGTCCTTCAAGGGATGAGTAATAAATGCTGGCCAGCTAGTGACGCCCATGTCACACAAATGAATAAAAAAAATACACACCTACTGACTTAACCTGGCCAAATTGCTTGGATGGTTTTACAGCACAGATCAAATCAGAATTTTAAACTTAGCATAGACTGTGTCTTATTAACTTGTGCAGTAAGTATTTGCATTGTAAACTAACCTGTGGAAAAACTGGATTGCCTTTACATTCTTCTACAAATTGAATTGATCAGCCACTTAAGTTATACAGCCCAGTAATTCATGGAAGAAACAATATAACCGTGAATGCCTCAATTGGAGCCTCATGTATTCAGTTCATGAAGCCCTTAACTTTACTTTATTTACAAGAATTCTATAAAGCGTTGTAATTGATCAATATGCCTAACGTTGACCAAATTAAGAGAAGCTGACTTGAATTTATGCCAAAAACATATTCCAAATGAAATAATTTTAGCGAATGAATGCAACTGATAATATTAGAAAATTGAACTGATAAGCTGAACATAGCCTCTTCACTTGCAAATGTGTATTTTTTAAAGCTACTACCTGCATTTTTTACTTTCACTGTGCATGTTTTATATTCATTTAACGATTGTGACTCTGGGATATTGTCTCAGGTCTCTTCCAATCTTACTGCTGAGTGAACATGAATGAATCAAAGAAAGGACCCCCAAAGTGACTTTTACATTGAATGAAGTTCTGTGTTAGTGCTCTTGGCTCCTAGTAAGGAATCATTTGATAGACATACTTTCTTAGACTTAGTTCCTCCAGTTTAGTGTGGTGTAATAGCAGCAAGACTTCACCACTGGCAATGGTTCATTGCAATTTCTTTGGTTGAGCCCAGATGGTGCCCATTCATGAAGGTTCTCTTTAAATGTAATTGGCCAGGTCTCGTTTTGCTGGCTAGTTTTTCTTTTTCCTACTTTATGGTGTCCATTCTACTGCCTATTCTGTTGAGTACTTCCTGCTCATCTCACGAGTTACTCCATCATGATGTCCCACAGTTGCACTTCTTCACTGGTGATGTTGTCCCTCTATGTGAGTATCAGGATCATACTTAGGCAGTGCTGGCAACAGAGATCCAACTTAAGTGACACTTTTGCTGTTACCTACCATGTCTTTGCTGGGATAGCTTGCCGTTGGTACTACTATGGACATGAGTCAGTTTCATAGCTGTGTTGATGGTATTGGATGCCTGGATGATGTGAAGTCACTATAATGTTAATGATGTTTAGCTGTTGAATGGGACATCGACCTCTACATCACCCTCCACAAGGAGGGTGCTTCTAAGGTAGTGGTCAACATCCTTAGAGTTCTGTTGCTCGATGGTGATGGATGGGTGTTGTTGCTTCCAGCTGTTAATGCCTTAGTCTTTTTATAGCTAATGTATAGACCAGTGGTCTCCAAATAGTCAATTGTGATTGGCAGGCTGATCATGGAGTCTCAAAAAGATGACAGATGAACTGTTGCTGAAAATGCTCGTAACCTGGGCTTTTTGTAGTGATGAGTGAATAAGTTCATTGGCTGTCAAATTGCAGGTCCCAAAATGTGGACTAGCTGGGTGAAGACAAAATGAGGAGCAAGGAGCCAGGACTCCTAGAAGGCAAAACCCTATGATTTCCACCAGAAACGGAAAAGTGAATTTCTGTTTATGAATGTCAAAGGCAAAACCATTTGTCTCATTTATCAATTGAATATAGCCTTGAGTAAACAAACCATTTGGAATGGCACTACAAGACAATGCATGTAAAATTTCAAGAAACTTTCCCTTTAAACAACAACATTCAGAGAAAAGAAGTTGAGAAGTTAATGCAAATGTTGCAAACTGAATAGTCACTCTTTTCAAAATCTGTGGCTAAGGGTAAGACTAGCAAAAAGTGTCTTTTCACATTAATGAAATGATGGCATAAGAAGTTGTTCACCGATGGCAAAATTATCAAAGAGGCTTTAATGATTCCTGTCAACACCTTGTTTGAAGATTTTAAAAACAAAGATGAAGCTATGACAACTATCAAGAGCATGCCACTTGGTATTTTAACAATAGCCAGAAGGGTAAAATTGTTGTCCTAGGATGGGCCTCTTCAAATACACCAAGACTTAGTAAGCTGTGAATGTGCCTCACTGAAGTTTGGGTCATAGCCATAATGGATACAGCCCAACTGATTGTTTTCATTCATATGGCATTCAAAGATGGAACAACAAAAGAGGACTTCCTCACTCTTGCCTCTCAAAGAGAAGAGACAAGGATGTCTACAACAAAGTTAAAAGATATGTCACTGAAAAAAAACATTCTGATCAAGAAACAAGATTTCAATCACAACTGATGATACACCATCAATGCTAAGTGTCAATGCAGGCTTTGTTGCACTTTGCAGAAATGATCCTGAATTCCCCTCCTTTATCAAATGTCATTGTATTAACCACCACCAAGTATTAGTGAGCAATGTTATTAATTTTTCTCATGTATGACAGTTGTTGTCAAGATAGTCAACTCAATTCATGCCAGAGCTTTGCACTTGTTCAAATTGTTACTAGATGGGCGTGATGCCATGGATGGTGAGCTAATCCTTCATGCAGATGTAAGGTGGTTAATTCGAGGAAAAGCCCTCCAGAGATTTTTAGATCTGCTCCCAGAAATTGTCACCTTTCTTAAAGAAATGGGGTATACAGCGAATCTGTTAAATAGTGCATGGTTGCTAGATTTGGTGTTTCTTACAGACGTAAGTGCAAAATTGAATGATCTAAATTGAACCATAGGGGAGGGTCAGAGACTTGTCATGCGTGGTCAGTGCAGTGAATGTGATCATGTTGAAACTGGGCCTGTGGTCCTCCCAGTTAAACAACAAAATTACTGGGCACATCCCAAACCTGAAGAAAATCCAACAACAGGTCAAACAGAAAGGGGTTCCATCCAAATACATTTTGTAACCACCTGAACAAATTGGAAAAGGAATTCAATAGACAATTTCAGGAGCTAGACTAAATGGATAAAAATCATCTTGTTTGTCTCAAATTCTTGGGAATTTTCTTGAAGTGGGACATCAGAGAACTGACAGCAGAATTTCAGCAGATGTTGAAACAAAGCAGTGGGCTTGATATGGAAGTAATTATCAATGAAATGAAATAGAACTGAAAGCTGGGTCAAGGGACAAAGACTTTTGGAGACTTGTAAACAGAAAGAAGTACCCTCTACTGACATCATGTGCACTCAAGGTGAAGGTCTTCTTTTGTTCCACATACCTCTGTGAGGTAGCTTTTTCCCAGATGAAAATCATCAAGTCCAAGCACTTGTCTCACAGACTCCCATCTGATGGATTGTATGCGACTGGCCATTCAAACTATGGCACAGAGTTTCAGAACTCACAGATGGTGTGTAAGCACAGATGTCAACCTAGGAGTAGATAAGTGTTATGCATAAATACATTTTAGGGAACTTTAGCAAAGTTGATTTTTTTAAGAGAAAATCTTGCACTACATTTTGATGCTAAAAGTGATTTTGTGCTTAAAATGGTTGGAGGCCACTGGCATAGACCAACCTTCTCAGGACTGTTAATCATGTTTTGGAGCAGCAGCACCTGTTGACAGATTTGAAGTGAAATATGGCTTTCACAGTGCACAACAGAACCACATAAACTTGTCAAATTCATTAGCACCTGTGACTGGAAGATCTTTTGATTTTCTTAAACTTAATATTTTAATCAGTTGACTTTAGGAAGTTTGGCAATATCTTGTGTGACTGGTGACAACCCCAAAGTGACTGGGTCATAAAAACTTGGCTTCCCAAGTCTCATTTGAAGGGTATTCCAATGATGCACTGGGGAATCCCTCTTGAAAGTTCCCAAATATAAGGAATTATCAGCCAATTGCCCAGAAATATGGGCATTAATGATCCCATTAATTCCCATTTTTGATCATTTCTCATTAATGATCATTTCCCATTAATGATCACTTAAGGACTTTATCCTACCACCGTTGCTTTTAACCCACTTGTAGATCATCCTGCCAGCATGCAGTGTGCAAGGCAGCTAAAATCATATAGCCAGCTTGTCACGTCCATGGTGATGGAATGGCAGTTGGAGTGTAGTGGTCTGTTGATTGAAGACACTCAGCTCCTTAATGACAGACTCAACTTTGGGAAGGGGGGGTGACTAGTAAAGTCTACCCCTTGCACTCATTGCTAACCATCGTGCTGCCCTCTCCCTACAACTCCACCTGACCTTTTCTGATTCTACTGCTGATTCTATTATGGCAGCATTGGAAAGTGTGATTACTCTGCACTAAATTTCTGAATCCAGTTCATTAATTATTAACAGTAATGGTTCCAGCACGAAGCCCTCAGAGATCTCCCCCAGTACTTCTCTGAAATAATCCTTATAACAAGTATTAATTGTTTCCTCTATTCCAGTCAGTTTATTATTCATTTCTAGAATTTGTCCAAAATTCATAACATTTTAAGTTTAATTAATAGTTTTTGAATGGAACTTTGTTAAAGACCTTTGGGAAATCATGGTACACCAGGTCATTAGATTTTCTATTATCTGTCCAGCTTGTCATTCCCCAGAAGTTGACAGCATCTTTTTGTTAAGATAAGATAAGGTAAGATATTAGAGTAGAAACCCAAAGTATGTTATAAAGCGCAACTAGATCCCAACAGTTTTTTTTTAAATTTTGGCATTAGTGTAAGGATAAAGTGTTTCATTCCAGGTGTGATTCTATTGACCCACTGGGAAGTTTTATCAAAACAAGCATTATTTAACAATTCAGTTTAACTATAATGAATGAATTAGCTTAACTTTTACCAATTGAAATATGTAAAACGTGATCAGATACAATTCTTAACTGCTAAACTATCTCTCTGTTAGTTCGAATTTAAGCAATATTCCTCTTATAGACTTGAACTCCTCTTCAAAATCAGTTATGACACACAAGCTTATGTGTTTTTAAATATTAACAGCCCTAGAGCCTTTAAACACCTCTGAAGAGAGCGAGAGAGACACACACACACATCTGTCTTCTCACAACCCCCAACAGCAGTCTCCAGGGAGAGAGAGAGAGACAGACGGAAAGACATCTTTTGCTCCTTTTAGGGATAGGCACAATCTCACTGTTTAAAAAACAAAGAGAACTGTGTTTTCCCTGCAACTTAGCTCCACCCATTCACATGACTCTACCTATCAATCAACCTAATTAAAACCTCATTCTGAAAACCTAAAGGAAAAACCAAAATAAACAAAAATGCATTAACTCAGATTAAAACAAATACCCCTTTATATAAAACCAATTATTCCTCTGCACTCTCAGTATGGAGCTGCATGGTTTGCAGACAAATCTAAACCAGATGAGCAGAGCTGAGTTTTAAACATACTCTTTACAAGGAACATGATACAAATACATCTTTTAAAGGCATAGTATCATCACATTCTCTTTCTGAATTTGCATTAACTACTGTTAGCTAAGTTATTGTTGTACAAGTGATCTACATGTTTATGCTTTATGACAGATTCCATTATCTTACATACAGGTGAACAGAAGAAATGGGAGCATAAATAGACCACACAGCCCATCAAGACTGTTTCACCATTCAGTATGATCATAGCTAGTCTTATGGCTTCAACTTCATTTTCCTGCCCATTCCCAGTATCCTTTAATGCTGAGAGACTAAAAGTCTGCTTATCTTGGCCTTAAATGCATGCAGCAATGGGGCATCCACTACCTTCAGGATCGAGAATTCCGAAGATTCCCAACTGTTGACCCCTTATTTTCAGACTGTGCCCAAATGTTTCAGATTCCCCAACCACTAGAAATAATCTTTCAGTGTCTGCTCTTCAAGCCCCTTCAGAATTTTATACATTTCAATGAGATTACCCCTCCAGGAAATATAAGCCCAATTCATTCAGCCTCCCATTTATCCCAAGGACCAATTTACCTTGCTGTACTACCTCCAATGTAAATATATCCTTTCTTTGGAAACCCAAACTGCACAGAGAACTCCAGATGCAATGGTAGATATCTTTCAAAACTGGATATAACCTAGTTAAAGTTAAAATGCCAAACTACAAATGTAATGCTGAACAGTAAGGACCTGAACTTCAATCTGTTTGAGGCTTTAAACAAAACAAAATACTTTCATATAAACATAGAAGTTATTATCTTAGTACTCAATAGAAACAAGTTCAGTAGTCTCATTAGCTTAAAAACAGAGAAAGAATGTCAAGAATTCCTGATAGGAGACATTTGAAATTTAATGTGATTTATTCAGTTCAGCTCTACAAACTTACCACAAAGTCCCTGATTTGATATCAGCTCGGGGATTAATCAACAAGAAATTTTAACTGTCACAAGAGATTGGTACATTTTTGATCACACACATATTGGGGTTTCAGAGTATGACAGCCTCAAGGCTAACTGTACAGAATGGAGGACAATATGTCTCTAGTTACTTAACAAACTGGAGTAAAATGGATTGAATTTGGTACATGATTAATAAGTTTCCTGAGAGTTTAGTATATGATTAAACAAGTTTCCTGAGTGTCACAATCTCAGTTCAGTAGATCGTAACTTTTTTTTTGTTTAGAGATGTGGATGAATAGAGCCATAGGATTACCAATTAACTCTTAACAAAAGAATAAAGCATTCACTAAACAAGAAAATATTAAAAACAATATTCCACTCCAATAATGCATCCCTAAATATATTCAGATTTGTAAGGATAACAAAGGATACAGCCCATGAGGCATGGTAGGGGAGGCAGTGGTGTCGGAGGAGGAGGTGCATAGTGGTGTTGTCGCTGGATTAGTGATTCAGGGTCTCACGGTCCAATCCACTAGGGGCCCATGTTCAAATCCCACCATGAGCAGATGGCAGAATATGAATATAATAAAAATCGGGAATTAAAAGTCTAATGATGACCGTGAAACATCGTCGATAGTCGGACAACCCTATCTTGTTCGCTAATGTCCTTTACAGAAGGAAATTTGCCATCCTTACTTGGTTTATCCTGCACGTGAGTCCAGACCCGTGGCTTTTAAATGCCCTAGGGATGGGCAGTGATGTCCACACATCATGAACACAAGTTACAGAATATATCATATAGTCTAATATTCTCAGTAAGTACAGAGTCCATATAAACCAATGATGAAATGTGGTTGGACACATTCTCTGTGACAGACCAATCAATGCAACTTCTGTGAATTTATCATTAAATACCACCCTCCCTACCCAAAAGATGCTTGTCATATTGTAAGCCTGGCTTTCAGATGAGAATTTCCAAACTCCATTCTCGAATAACATGTTTGGAATTTTGTCTGAAACAATCTTTCACTCTTCACCAATAATCCATATCCAGGATAGCAAGCTCTTCTTTCAGTATTCCTCTGCCCTGGAACACCACGTGTATTCAATCTTCCACACAATTTCTCAGGTACCAAGCCATGCCAATAGAATACTTCTGCTTCACATACTATATTCAGATATCAGCAACCTTAGAATTACTTCAGATGTCTGGCTTCTTGCTAGCAGACTTCTCTGGGTCTGCATCTTGTAACTCTGTCTTTAATTGGGAGCCCTTGTCTGCTCCAATCTTTAACTTCAGTGAACAGTACCAAGTTTGGATTTGGGTTCTTTGTCCCTTTGACTTCAGTTTTCCTGAGACTCCTCTTATTGTTCCTTGGTTTAAGCAACATTTTGTTTTTTAGCTTCTGGGACTTGTCTTCCGTCCCTTATTTATTGTCTTGCCTCAACTGCCAATTTCTGTGAAAAACTTATTGCTTCTTTGGTTACCTGGTTCCAACTGAACTCTGCTTCTGCTTTTTACTGTGGGGCCCTGATTGCTAACAAACACTTAGCTTTCTTTTCTCTGCAATTGTTTTTACATCACAAACTCTTAATTACAATACAGGCAAATTTTAAAGTGAAATTAAACTATAGACTTATTGGCACCTGTGTTTAACAAAAGACTAAACTGAAGTTTTATCATTGTTTTAGTGCACAAATACAGAAACACAAATTAAGCTTAAACTTGTATACAAAAATATAAATATAAATTATTCAAAATATCACTATTTAGTAACAAGTGTAATCTATGTTATGTCAATCATCTCTTTTCAAAATAATTCTTAATTTGAAAATTATTTCAAGTGTCATTGCATTGATTAAACGTGCAGAAAGTTACCCTCAGCTCAGGAAATGCCATACTATCAGTGCACAATTGCAACTGAAACCCCAATATTTTTCATGCAATGATACTTTTGAGAGGCTTGGTAAGGATTGTGTCTGTTCCCATGTCCAGTAAATGGCACTGCTGAATAAATGAACTATGACATTTTACCATTCATCCACTCTGTTCACTGTCTCCAATACACACACACACAAATTCATTCATTTAATATATCTGACTAGAAACTTGGAGAAGGGTGAGGTGGAACGTTAATATATCACTTTTCCACTTTCTTTTCAAACCACTTTATTATATTTGCATTTGCAGGACCGTTATCATTATCCAATGCAAAAAACACTAAAGGGTCTGTAATCTGCTTTTGTCTGTTATGTTGCCCTTTTGAATATGGGCACCATATCAGCCTGTTTCCAATAGTTTCAAATCTCCCTAGTGTTTGATATTCTCTCATGATAATTGTCACTGCTTCACAAAGCTCTTCCCTGATGTTTTTCAGCAGTTTGATATAAATGCTATTTTTCCCTGGAGATTTATTCATTTTGAGTCTAATTACCCCGTCCCTGACTTCCATCTCATTTCTAATGAAGTCATTGATTTTACTTGAGATAGCTTTGTTTGGAGAGGTCATGTTGCTCATATCTTCGTCATGAATACACGAAGGCGGTAGTCATTCAGAAAATTTACTATTTTGTTCTTGTGCTCAGTTTCAAGCTGTTTTGCACACTATTGTTTTTACTTCCTCTTTGACAGTTTGCTTGTTGTTGGGGTGCTTAATTTTCGTTTACTGCAGTATTTAATTTCAGTTGCTATGCTAACTTCATTATAGAATCATAACATGGTTATCTCACAAAAGGAGGCCACTCACCCTATCGTATTTGCATTCCTTTCTTATTTTCCCATAAGTTGTGTTCCATTTTATGTTAACCCAATGGACTTTAGTATATCCCTAATATAAATTTCACATTTCACCATTAGTGATATCAATTCCGAAGAGTGCATTTTGTAGCTTTTCCTCTTTCACAAGGACAAACCTTTACCTAATACAAAAGTAAAATACCATAGGTGCTAGAATTCTGAAATTAAAACAGGAAATGCTGGAAGGACTCAACTGTGGAGAGAACAACAGACTCGACTGGTGAAATGTAATGGTCATGGCAATGAGTTTGTTCACTGCTGAAGAGCTGGTGGTAACTCCACCATGGCCACTTTGGGCTCAACTGATCAGATTCAATGCCAATCAGGCGCTTACTTCTTTTGTAACAGGGATCTTGCGTGTTTTCAGGGCAGGTATCCATCCCTTGAAAGTCAATCTATTGCAAGCAGCTTTCAAGTGCTGCCAGCCCCAGTGAGAGGCAGCTTCTTTGCCACTGGCAGGTCACTCAGGCTGCAAAAAATAGCTGCTGGTATTCTTCCCAGGGTTTATCTGGAATGTTGTCTAGATGACCATGGACCCCACCAGCAGAGCTGGGATGAGGCCATTAAACTGCTATTTAAAGACTTCAATTGACTTTAATATATCCCACTTCAGTCTTAATCAGGGCAGTCGAGAAGGTAATGGAGTTTCCACTCTTCACCTTCCTGCCCCCTATATGCTGCCACCCCTACCTTCCAGCCTGGCTCTAGACAGCATTAAAATCCACCTAATGTTTCATATCAGTGATCTTTCAGCCGAACATTCTTTGAGTTTTTAAGTTTGTCCTATATTTTCTCTACACACCATTTACTTAGATTTCTTCAACATCTTGGATTGACCACTTTTTTGCTTGAATTGAGAGTACCTTTCCTAAGCTCTTCCTCTTGCAATCCAGGAGATCAGCTGTTCAATCTTCCCACCACAGTGTATGCCTTTATGCTCAACAAAGAGGAGCTTTAGAGTGAAGTGAAAGAGGAAAGATAAAGGGACTAGGAGATCAAGAAGAGTCTCAGTAATACAGGCTGGGGAAATTAAAGGCCAGGGAACAAAAATCAGGGGAAAGGTGGAGGCCAGTCAATATAAATCAGGGGAATGGTGGAGGATGGGGAACAGGAATCAGGGGAAAGGTGGAAACCATGAAATCGGGATTAGGGCAAGATGGACACTGGAAAATAAATGGTCAGGCAAAAGATAGGGAATTAGGAGATGGAAAGTCATGAATGAGAATGGCTGAGGAATTGTGAAACAAATGGGTTGGTGGTGGGCTTAAGAAGTAGCAAGGTAAGAAATGGAAGTGGCACTTAAAGAGAAGCAGTCAATAAAGGGAGGAGTGCAACATTAGTGTAGGTAGATAATGAAAATTTATTTCCACTGAAAAGTGAATGGGAGACGAGAGAGTGGAAAACAAAGGTTTTCACTGATAGATACAAATGGGAAGATAGCAGAAAAGCTCTTGAACTGAGGTTGATGCTCTGTCACATGCTGATAATGAGTTGAGATTAAAACTTCATTTCGAAGAGTTTGGAATATATAGTGGACAAGGAAGAATATAAAAATGTATTTGTGGTGGGGACACGAGGAAGCACTAACACTGAGGGATGACTGGCTTCCCCATGTGCTATAGTTTTCTTGAAAAGTTTTCTTTATTAAGCTAGAGCTCAGAGAGTTGTTTTGAAATGTTGGTGCTGAGCTGAGTTAAGGACAATGTGCCCTTCGAGAATCCCCCCAAACACTGAGTACACTGCTCTTTGTGTGCTCTCTTGGTTTGGTTCATGTAGGTCTGTGTCTCCCGGTTTTGATGTATAATGTCCAAGTATTAATGTTCCGAATTCAGAGTTCCCACCTTCGCATGGAACCAAAGACCTAACCAGAGTTCAAAGAGGTAAGGTGAGATTGACATGGTATATGTGGCCAGGACAGTTACATTTGTTCCATGAGAGAGATTCATGCTTTTCTCTCTCAGGATGCCAACATGCCTGCTGCCTTGCTGGTCTCTGACCCGGTGCCTTTGTTGATTTCACAATATCTACTGGCCCGGACTGCACTGGGAAATACAAAGTCATCGCAGTTTCCACAAAGTCAAGAGCTACATTGATCAACCGCCATAGTCATCTTAAGTGCTTTTGGTGGATAATCAGCAGCCTTTCCACCTTCCAGACTCCTGTGACAGCAGACCTCACTGGAAAAAGGAGCAGAATAAGTCAATGAACATAGAAGCCAGGCAATAAGATATATTAGGGTGATTTCATTGTAAGATTATCGGAGGAAAATTTGCTAACTCATAATGTATGTAATTTTAAATTTAAAAACAATCACTTAGTAGAATTAAGCTTGAATATTATTGAAAAGAGAGTCATATTGCCAAAGCTTTTCATTTTACACTCATCAAGGCAAATGCAAGAACGCCAAACTTCAAATGATGACAAGAGTTTATACAACAGGAGGAAAGGATACAAATTTTGATTTGATTTATTATTATCACATTTAATAGTATACAGTGAAAAGTATTGTTTCTTATGTGCTATACATACCATCATAGAGAAGGAAATGAGAGAGTGCAGATGCATTGTTACAGTCATAGCCATGGTGTAGAGAAAGATCAACTTAGTGTGAGATAGGTCCAATCAAAATTCTGTTTGCAGCAGGAAAGAAGCTGTTCTTAAGACGGTTAGTACGTGACCTCAGATTCTGTATGGAAAGCAGTTTGTTCAGGGTGTGAGGGGCCCTTAATTATGCTGACTGCTTTGCTGAGGCAGTGGGAATTGAAGACAGAGTCAGTGGATGAGAGGCTGGTTTACAGATGAATTGGGCTAAATTCACGATCTTTTATAGTTTCTTGGTGTCTTGGGAAGAGCAGGAGGCATGTATTGATAGAAAGAATGCTTTTCTATGGTGCATTTGTAAAAGTTGGTGAGATTTGTAGCTGTCATGCCAAATTTTCTTAGCTATAGTGTCATCAAGGGGACCAGGTCAGGTTGTTGGTGATCTGGACATCTAAAAACTTGAAGCTTTCAACCTTTTCTACTTTATCCCTGTTGATGTAGACAGGGGCATGTTCTCCATTACGCTTCCTGAAGCCAATGATAATCTCCTTCATTTTGCAGATATTTAGGAAGAGATTATTGTTCTACACCAGCTCACTAGTTTCTCTATCTCATTCCTGTATTCTGTCTTACCATTGTTTGAGATCAGGCCAATTACGGCTGTGTCATCTGCAAACTTGAAAATCGAGTTGGAGGGGAATTTGGTCACATGGTCATAGGTGTATAAGGAATATAGTAGGGGGCTGAGGACACAGCCTTGAGGGGCACCAGTGTTGAGAATGATCATGGAGGAGGAGTTGTTGCCTATCCTTACTGATTGTGATCTGTGGGTTAGGAACTTCAAGATCCAGTTGCAGAGACAGGAGCCAAGTCCCAGGCCACATTGTTTGGGAGGTGAGTTTCGTGGGAACAATAATATTGAAGGCTGAGCTGTAGTCAATAAATAGGAATCTGACATAGGTGTCTTTGTTATCTGGGTGTTCTTGAGTTAAGTGCAGGGAAAGTTGTCTCTGATTGGCCAAGGCATTGCCATGGAGAAAGCAATAGGGAACAATCAGCTCCCCAAGCTCCTAGGTAATTTAAAGAAAGCTCAAGGCTCAGATATATTCCTTTTGTTTGCACAGAATGTGTCTCTGTATGAATGTATGTTACTTCTAGCAAGTGCAAATGAGCCATGTTATGACCTCTATCAAATATCTTAAATTGATTGTCAATGTAGCTGTTAATACACTCTTCAGTAAGTTCTGCAAATCACATAATCATATCCATTTTGTTTTGGGTTTTGTAAAAACTGGCTGGCTGAATATGATGTAAAGATGCCGGCATTGGATTGGAGTGGTAAGAACTCAGTAAGAATTTAGCAACACCAATTATTAATCCAACCGATTTATTTGATAGTAAAATAGCGAGCTTTCAACACTCCCGTGTCTTCATCAGGCAAGTGCAGTGTTCTGGTCTGCAATAGCACACATCAGCACAGACAGTCAGAGATTGCTGATTAGAATGCGAATCCTTACATCTAACCTGCTATTCAAGTGTTAAAGTGGCTAACAATGTGTGTGAAGGGAATCCTGAGCATTGGTTAGAGAATTGTGTATTTTCTCCAGACAGCACAGTAAGTGAGGTTTTTTGCTAACCCAGGCAAGTTACGGGGGTTACAGATAGTGTGTCATGAAGCCAAGATCCCTGTTAAGACCGTCCTCATGTGTGCGGAGCTTGGCTATCAGTCTCTGTTCAGCGACTCTGCGCTGTGTGCTGAATATGGTCAGGACTCTATAACAAATAACAATTTTAAGAGAAAAAGCTTTATTTTGCACCAGTTTTGGCATTCATATTCTTAGCATGCATAAGAGACTCATGAGTTAGTAATGCCACATGTGGATTACATTAGAAGTCAGGAGCTGACTAAAATTATTAAAAAGAGGCCCGAAATTTTACAATTATGGTTTTGGTCTGCAATATGCACTTCATAAGTATTGTCAAAATGTGACCCTTTGGCCATTTAGTAGAAACATCATTATAGTTGGTCCAAAACTATGGGACTCTTACATGCAATATGAACAAATTAACTTATACACTAGTTAGCGTACTTATACACTAGTTAAAGACTGGTCAAAATTACATTGATGGTGCCATTTATAGGAAAGTCATATGACACATTTTTTTTACAAATTGTAACTGAAGTTTGGGTAAACTGTAAGACCACTTTATGGAGTATAAAGCTGAATTTAAATTCAAGTGTCAATGAGTTGAGTGTGCTCACATCCACTCACACATGGCTTCACCTCTCTGGCAAGAAGCAAGATAGAATTACAGTTCAACATAGGTCTTTGGCTGTACATAAATTTAAACAGATTGGGGTCAATCCAAGCCACACTTATATAACTGTGCTGTCCCCTTTAATCCACAGTAAATGATTCTGATAACATTTTTACAATCCATATCTCCCTGAAGTTGCATTGAAAACTGTAACTGAAATGTAGTTAGTTTGCGTTCCATCATAGGATGACATTTGGCTATCTCCACAATTTACGTAATCGTAAAGAGGACTGGAATATTAAAGAATGACAAATTGCAGCATCTGGCATGCAGTATAACTAAACGTTTTAGACAATTCTCACCTTTCAGGGTAATATTGCAACTTTTAAAAATAATTTCTTTCTGATTTTATTTTAAAATTCCATTGAAGTCTGATTACGGAATTCTTCGGAACTTATCACTCTGTTTCCTGTGCACTTACTTTCTGTAATAAAAAAAATAGGCATCATGTTGGGTCACACATTTTACTGGTAACATCTGTAAATGACTGCAAATTATTCCTTACTTACTACCAGTAATTTACAGCAATAATATCTCAATGGCAAATCTGCACTGTGACTATAATTTTGTATTAAGGGCCAATGGTGTGCGCTACCAGCACTACAATTCTTGATACCTATTAACAATATAGAAATAGACTTCAAACTTGAACATATAATTATTATGGTATACATGTACAGACACAAGGGAGTGATTACTATGTTTTAATCTAATCTGGAGCTTTATCTGATAGAATTAACTATTTGAGTTTTGCTGATGTAGCTGTGTCATTCAATTTCTGTGATTACTCCCAAATTGGCCTTCTGAAGGAGATGGGGAATAATGCTGGCCTAACCAGCCATGTCCACACCTTAAGAATTATTTTTTAAAAGTTCATTATTCTTCATTAACACTGCTCACAGTAATGCTTTGATGGTGCAGCAACTTATCACAGGCATAGACCATCCTAGACCATTCATCACTGCTTTTATGTAGACAAGTGTGCTCATCAATTTGTGACAAGATCCTACAAACAGCAGTTGAGACTAATGACCCATTAATCTATTTTTAATGGTATTGGTTTAGAAAAGAATGTTAGCTAGGACAAATCCCTGCTCTTTGAATAATGCCAGATGATCAATTTTTATTTTTTGAGACATAGATTTACATCTGTAACAAATTATGACACGCTGAAATGTGCTGGATATATACCAGATGCATGAGGTTTATATAGGCATGATCTACTGTAAAAGTGGGTTCTTGTGTGTTATGCTAGCTGCAGATGAACTATGGCAATCTTTAGAATTCAGCTGCCTCTGTGATCAGTTGGCTGCAGTTCAAAATTGTGAAATAAAGCCATTATCTGTTTTAGAGAGATTGTTAGCAGCTTTTTGACATCTGATCAGATGATGATGTCAGGGGTTAGTTGTTGGCTGACAACCAGGAGGTCCAAATGTTTAATGTGTTTTTCCATCTTGCAGAAAAGAGTGACTCCTCTGATCGGTAACTACAATAAATACGTGTTATACAGAATCCTTTGATAAAAGCTTGAATGTGGTGAAACAATTTTCCTTGTAACAAACAAGTCATTGACATCACCATCAGTTGACAAAATACAGAATGATCTCAAGAAGTTATTTAGTGGTTACCTTCAGGAAGTGGTAAATAGACAATTTTGGTCTGCAGCAATGTTACAAATACCAGTATAAAACTGGTTTTGTCTAGTGCAATGTGGAGCCACTTGTCCTAAATCATACTGCCATTGGAACATAAGAAAGAAGACAAAGAGTCGTACTGACTCGAAATGTTAGCTCTGTTCTCTCTATGCAGATATTGTCAGATCCGCTGAGATTTTCCAGAATTTTCTGCCATTCCTCACTTAACTTACTATTGTTCTCAATGTAAAACAGTGCCTGTTGAACAAATATGACAGGTTCATGAACTATTTTTTGCCATACAGTTGAAATAATAGATTGATAGCAACGATGCATAGTGCAATACCATGCATTAAGTTGACATATTTTCGTTTATTTTTCAAATAAACATTGAGCAATGCCAGTGATCTGGGTCAGTGTGATGGAGGGGGGCTATGACCTGGAGGCTATGACAGAGGGCTTTGATGGTGGGGGGGGGTGCTATGTTGGGAGGGTATGAAGTGGGTGGCTTTGCAGGAGGGTTGTGTAGATGGGGTAGTGCGGGGGGGGGGGATGAGGGGACAACAAATGAGGAGGCATGGGGCATGTTGGAGATCACGTTGAGGGACTTATTGGGAAGGCCTTGATTCTGGCAATCTGTGTCAGAGAGGGAGTGGGGAAACATGCCACTGGTGAAGGTGATACCATAGGGTCCATAGGGGAGGGCAGGGGGAAGGAAGAGGTCTCCCCATGCACTGTGAGATCAAGGCATCCTTCCAAAATGACACCCGATCACCTTACAGCCAAGCTCAGCAGTGTGTTTCAGCACGACTTCCTCAGAACAGCACCAAACTCTCCACTCTCCCAAAAGAAATGACAATAGGATAATTGCAGTTCGGACTATGCCTGATGGGCCGGTGCAGATCATTTCGATATTCATGGCTTTTTTGGGGGAAAATTCAACATATTTTAAGAGAAAAAGCAATAAATGGAAGTGCAAGTGTATAAACCTGTTCAATAAAAAGGGTGAATTCCACTTATGGATGGAGGTAGTCGGGATGGTGCGGGTAAAGATTGGTGCATATTGGGAATGGAATGAATGGTTCATGTGAAGAGCTATTGGATGTACTGCTCTGTAAAGTTCTGGCAGCTAGTGGTATGAATACTGCTCTCCCTTTTCTTTACGCTCAGAGTAAGTAATCAGCAATTCTTCGACTTCAATACTGTCAAATAACAAAAAGACAGAAACAGAAAAGGTACAGTTAAATCCAAGCAAAAACTTTTAATTGGCTTCTTCTTAACTGATTTTTTTCATGACTCAATACAGATGAGAAATATTTATCAGATATTTATTTCAAAATGCAGTGTGTAAAATTTGCTCTCATATTTCAGTTGGATCTTTAAGAGTCCTAGGACTCAATAATATGCCATGTTTTGGTAGGTGTGAATCAGAAATGGGTGGCAGGACTTAGCAAGCCACCCATTTCTGATTCACTATAATGAAGACAGAAGTTAGCAAGCCACCATTCTGCACCCCATATTGAAGCCAGCTATTTCTGCACCTCATATTGAACCAGTTACTGGTCACTGGGCAGGTTTTCAACCCACGATGTTGCTTGACTGTTAACTTCCTTTCCAATTGAAGACAGAGAGTGGGTTGTCCAGCATCCAAGCTTGCAGGCCATGATCCGGAAGGAGGTCATGGCCATTAACTTAAAGGGATACCTGGCATGGGACAGCGTCAGATGCAGCTATGACTGAATTGGCAAAAAGCAGAATTTTTTTGGCTTGTGAGTAATTTACAAGCACTGGCTCCTGTAAGTTGTATCAACCTGAATAATGTGCAAGTTCCCACAGAGGATCAGCATTGAAGAGTTTTGGCAAAGAAGACACATGGTTTGCATTGTAAGCCTCAAAATAATGGAAAGATGTGAATTTGGAGCAGCTGAATTGTTCTGATCTTCATTCTTCCATAAACAAGGAGAGAGAGAGGGAAGAAAGTGACAAATTTCCCCAAACCTTGATGGTGACTTCCCCAAAACCCTCCTCCAGGCTGTGACCAGCAGATGTGAAGTTTTAATGCCAGTCGTTGGGATGACAAAATCTCCCACAGTCACCAGAGCTGCCTGGAATGAAGTGCCCGCAGAGGTAATCAATGTGAGTAATGGTACCTCAAATCTAGTGACAATGCCAGAATGGTCTTTAGAGATTTGCACCAGTGTACAAAGAAGCTAAAGGGAAGGCTCAATCAGAGCCGTGACTTGTGAGAATCTCAGAAATCTGATGCGACATTATGCACAAATGATACTGATCACAGTCCTGATATCCATGTGAAAGTGTCATTGTGGTTGCAGGGGTCACAGGGACTTGAGGTGTCAATGACACCAATCATTATGGAGACTGTGCATTCCTCACAACGCATGGCATCGTGAACAAATAATCATCTCTGAGAGTAAAAATCACAGCATTACCACACCTCCTTGCAGAAGAAGCAGGCCCACAATATCAGGGAAAGGAACAGGACTGGAGGTGTCATGTCCGATGTGGTAACCATCACCCCGCTGGAGGATGAGATTGTATAATTGATTTCAAGTGAATGTAGCTGGTCAATTGGCTGAGGCGAAATTGGAGGAAGGCTTTGGAATGATGAGGTTGGAAGGGATATGATCCAAAGTTTAAGTGAGATTAAGAAAAGGCTGGAGAGGGGATGGGGTGTATATGTCTGGCATACTTGTAAGAATTGAACATTGCTGTTTTATGCATTCAAAAGCTTTAATGTTTTGTGGAGAAAAGCATTCAAACTGAGTAGACTGAGCTGCAGATGAGGCATTAAATGCACAAGTCCAGATACTAATTTAAGTCTCAAAACAGCAAAGGAATGCATTGAAAGCACACATTCTGATAATGACCGATAATATCAAGCACAACAACCTGAACTGCTGAGATCAAACAAAGAATTCAGCTGCTGCCTCTAAACCCACCACCATATTCAATCATCCCAAAAAGATGAGTTGCCCACCTGGTGTTTTCTCACTCTCTCCATATTATTACAGCCAGCGCACATTATGACAGTCAATTGTGCTTACTGGTTTAAATATTATCACCAGTTTGAATATGGTGGATGAGTTCCCAATTTCTGGGGCTACCAGTCCGATGATCAAAGAGCAACACAGCACGGGAAACAGACCCTTCGGCCCAACGAGCCCGCGCCGCCGTCATAACTATATAGTAGCAAATCCATTATCCTATTATATTATTCCTATATAATAATATATATATTATTCCTAATATGGAAAATTCTCTCTATAGGGACAATTTGTTTCCCAATCAGCCTAAGAGCGAATTTTTGGGTTGTGGGAGGAAACTGGAGTGCCCGGAGAAAACCCATGCAACCACGGGGAGAACGCGCAAACTCCCGCAGACACCGGCCCAATTCCAAGTGTCTGCACAGCCACATCGATAGTCTCTCAGCTGTCATGGTGCCCTTCAGATGGTCCACATAAAGCACTCATTTACGACATGAGGTACCAGGCAACCCATGAATCAACATCCAAGAGCTGTACCCGCACCACCTGCCGAATGCATGCTCAATGTTGGTCAAGTATGGACCGAATTACCTGTGGAAAAAGCCGTAGTTAAACAGTCCTACTATATCCCTCTATCTGCATACCGCTCATGTGGCTGTCCAAGAGACCCTTAAACAGCCCCAGCGTGCCTGCTCCCACCACCTTACTCGGCAGTGCATTCCACACCCCCACTACCCTTTGTGTGAAAAACTGCCCTCTAATATTCGTCCTATACATAGCCCCCCTCACCCTATGGCCATGACCCCTCGTCCTATCCATTTCTAAAGGCGGAAAAAGTTTACCTCCATTTACTCTATCTATACCCCTTATAATCTTATACACCTCTATGAGATCCCCTCTAAGCCGACGTCTTTCAAGGGAAAACAACCCCAGTTTATCTAATCGTTCCTCATAAGACAGTCCTTCCATACCAGGCAGCATCCTGGTAAACCTCCTCTGCACTCTCTCCAAGGACTCCACATCCTTCCGATAGTACGGCGACCAGAACTGGACGCAGTATTCCAAGTGAGGCCTAACCAAAGTTCTATACAACTGCAACATCAAACTCCTACTCTTGTATTCTATACCCTTTTCTATGAAAGCTAACATACTATACGCCTTCTTTATCACCTTCTCCACCTGTGAGGACACCTTCAGAGACTTGTGAACCTGCACCCCCAAGTCTCTCTGCGTCTCTATGCTCCGTATAGTTTTACCTTTTATCCTATAACTCTCTTCTACATTTTTCCGGCCAAAATGCATCACCTCGCATTTATCCGGATTAAATTCCATTTGCCATCTATCTGCCCAGTCTACCAACCTGTCTATGTCCTGTTGTATTGCCTGACACTGCTCTTCTGTACCCGCCAATCCAAGCATCTTGGTGTCATCAGCAAATTTGCTGATCTCACCACCTACCCCTACTTCCAAGTCGTTTATGTAGACCACAAATAGAAGAGGACCTAGTACTGAGCCTTGTGGCACTCCACTAGTGACAGGCTTCCAGCCGGAAAAAGAGCCTTCCACTACTACCCTCTGTCTCCTCCTCCCGAGCCAGTTCTCGACCCATCTACATACCCGACCCTGTATCCCATGCGCCTTCACCTTCTCTATCAGTCTACCATGAGGAACCTTGTCAAACGCCTTACTGAAATCCATGTAGACGACATCAACAGCATGTCCTTCATCAACTGTTTTTGTCACTTCTTCAAAAAATTCCACTAGATTTGTAAGACAAGACTTCCCCTTGACGAAGCCATGCTGCGTATCCCTGATCAGATCGCAGCGCTCCAGATGCTCATACATCCTGTCCCTAAGGATCCTCTCCATTAGCTTACCTATAACTGAAGTCAAGCTCACCTGCCTATAGTTCCCTGGGTGATCCCTCTGACCTTTTTTAAACAACGGTACTACGTTTGCTATCCTCCAGTCCTCTGGGACCTCACCTGTGTCCAAGGAAGAGACAAAGATTTGCGTCAGAGGCCCAGCCAAGTCTTCCCTCAACTCCCTTAGCAGCCTGGGGTAAATGCCATCAGGCCCCAGAGCTTTATATGTCTTTAAGCTGCCTAACAGCCCCAACACCTCTTTCCTCGTAATCCTTATTTCCCTCAACCGATCCTCAACTTTGTCAACATTAGGCACAGACATCTGTCCAGTCTCCTGCATGAATACCGACGCAAAGTATTCATTCAGGATCTCCCCCATTTCCTCAGGCTCTAAGCATAGATCCCCTCCTCTGTCCCTAAGAGGTCCAATCTTGCCTCTAACCATCCTTTTGCTCCTTACATTGGTGTAAAATGCCTTTGGATTTTCCTTAATCCTACCTGCCAGAACCACCTCATGGCCCCTTTTTGCCTTTCTAACACCCCTTTTAAGATCCCGTCTACACTCTCTATAAGCTTCCAGCACTGTCTCTGTCCCCAGTTGCCTAGATCTAATGTAAGCCTCTCGCTTTTTCCTGATCAAGTCCTCAATCTCCCTGGTAAGCCACGGTTCTCTAATCCTACCTTTCCCATCCTTCCTCCTTGCCGGCACGTATCTTTCCTGCAGAGAGTTTAGTTTTCCCTTGAAAGACTCCCACATGTACCTCGTCAACCTGCCCTCAAAAAGCTTATCCCAGTCGGTATCTTTAAGATCTTGCCTAACCTGGCTGTATCTAGCCCTCCCCCAGTTAAATACCTTCCTTTTTGGGCCGGTCTCGTCCTTTTCCATTAATATCCTAAAGCAGACAGAGTTGTGATCACTATTTGACACCTGCTCTCCTACCTCGACGTCAACCACCTGGCCTGGCTCATTCCCCAGAACCAAATCCAGTATAGCCCCATCTCTAGTTGGGCCATCCACATACTGCTCCAAGGACCCTTCCAAAACACACTGTACAAATTCATCCCCGTCCACTCCTACAGCTCTGGGCACTCTCCAATCTACTCCAGGAAAATTGAAATCTCCCACTACTACTACCCTATTTTTCCTACACTTATCTAAAATGTCCCTGCATATCCCTTCTTCCACGGCCCGCGGGCTGTTGGGCGGTCTGTAGTAAACACCCAACAGAGTAACCACTCCCTTCCAATTCCTCATCTCCACCCATAGAGACTCAATTCCTAAATCATCCATACCTCCCTCCCTCTGCACTGCTATGATGTTGTCCTTAACTAATAAAGCCACTCCCCCGCCTCTCCTCACACCAACTCTGTCACGCCTAAAACACTTATACCCTGGAATATTCAATTGCCAGTCTTGCCCCTCCTTCAACCACGTCTCGGTCACCGCCACCACTTCTAAACTCCTCGTGAACATTATTGCCTTCAGTTCATCTGTTTTGCCAGTCACACTCCTCGCATTAAAACACATGCACTGTAGACCCTCAGCTCTCGGATATTCCATATGATGTTGGGAATGCAACCGATAATCACTGCAATATTCTCCTGCGTCTGTGTGGCTTTCCTTCAGGTTCTCCAATTTCCTCCCAATGTAAGAAAGACTTGCTGATTGGGTGCATTGGCCATGCTAAATTCTCCCTTAGTGTACCCGAACAGGCGCCAGACTGTGGTGACTAGGGGATTTTCACAGCAACTTCATGTAAGCCTGCTTGTGCTACTAACAAATTAACTTTAAATTTTAATAGTGCATCAGTACAGGCTTGTTTTCACCGGATATTATTCAGCCTTTCATTTGTGGATCAGTTTTCTCAATCATTTCTCAGTTGTCTCCATCTCCTGATACAATGCGGTCACTCACTCTCTGAAGTCCACAGATGGACAGCTATATGAAACCCCTTTTTGCATTAAAGCAGTAGGTTCAACAGTACTAATGGACCCTATCAGTAATGCTTTGGGAAATTAGGGCTACAAATGAAATAAAGAACTCGACCTGCTGTCCTATCCTTTAATTGACCTCCCTATCCTTAATTACCTAGTACAGTACAGATGGGCGTTGATTACTCATTGGAGTGGGCAAAATTGAATGTTTAGGCAACCAAGTACCCCACACACTAATCTCAGTAACCATTGAGGTCACTTGATGAGATTTTCATTATGTAGATTAACCAAAAAAGGAAAATCCAGGAACTTGCAATCAAAGGAACTAGGGATTATACACTCACAGGGATGTCACAGCAGAAGGCAAAAATTATAGTTCTCAACTGACAGATGTTCCATTACCTTTTAATAGTTTTGTTTATTATTTATCTGCTAAACTTAATTTATTTCATTTTATAAAAGATGTATGATTCATCATGTCTATGGGTTGAAATGGGTGCCAAACAACTTATGTAGCCATTGCAAGACTGGTTAACAGAAAATCAAAAGTTAGCTAAGGCTTTCTTAGAGTAATCCTGTCTTTGCCTTAGTCAGTTTTGGAAAGCACTGGAAGTCCCCAAATAATCCTGTTCACACCTCTGTGATACACAGCATTTTTCATGTTCTTTTTAAAGAAAAATTTTGTAATTGTGAACAGTAAAAATTCTGTTTGATTGTTCATATATTGTTCAGAGAATTGATAAACAGAGGCCTATTCCACAGGGATTGGTTCTTTCATGTAGTTATTCTGACTGTGTAAACAAGATTAACTAATCGGGGGATGAGTTACTCACTACGGGATTGTTATATGATTTGAAAGAATGTGCCTTTCTTCTTGTCAACCAGCCAGCTAGTCCAGAGATTCTGTGATTAGATGTTTACATGTTTGAAAGTAGTAGAAACATTATCATATTGAAATATTCAATCTGTCACGATGGAAGATTCCCACTACAAATTGCTATTTATTTATTTATTAGTTTCACAAGTAGGCTTTTATTATCCATAACGTTACAGTTCAGCTGCATCCCTCATGCTCTCCCTGCTATATCCTTGACCTATTCGGATAGTCAGAAGCTTTCTCTCTGGCTGGAAGAATCAATTACTAGGAGGCATTGGCGTGGGGGTAAGGTTTAAAGGAGATGTATGAGGCAGTTTATTTTACACTGAGGGTGGTGGGTGCCTGGAACTCACTGCTGGGGGAGTTAGTGATTTTTTTTAAGGGGCATCTTGGCAAATACACAAATGGGATAGCAATTGAAGGATATGGTCCCTGGAAGAATAGGGGGTTTTAATTCAGATGGGCAGCATGGTTGGTGCAGGCTTGGAGAGCTGAAGGGCCCATTCCTGTGCTGTAATTTTCTTTGTTTTTTTTTGTTCTATTTCACAAACTCCTACCATAATTAATTCACATTCAGGAATACAAATTCATTGAAAGTTCCTCCCTCAATCTTTTCTCTCTCATTAAATCTTCAGGCTTAAAACACTGAAGTTTGCCATTACCTAACCTTTAATTCCTGATTAATCTAATTTTCTTTTAAATCAAAATCGGCCTTAGTCATGCTTTGGAATGTGGATTGCAAATAAAAAAGGTTACAATATTCCTCTCATATTATCGTTGACAATGAAGGCTACTTCTTAGATCAGTATTGATGAGTGGAAATCTCTTTATGCTACTGGGTTACCTGCAGAAAAGGAATACTCTCTGTCAGTGTGATTCCACAGCCAAACAGACAGATATGGATCTGCAATACTAGTTAAATGTAAATTGGGAACTCAAATTTAAGTAATTGCGGTTTTAGTTCGTAAATTAGGAATGAGTAATAGACAGTTGATGGACATGTGATTTGCTCAGCAATAACCTGCTCATTGACGCCCAGTTTAAGTTTTGCCAGGGTCACTAAGCTACTGACCTCATTACAGCCTTAGTTCAAACATGGACAAAAAAGCATTGCAGAGGTGAGATGAGAGTGACAACTGTTGTTTTCAAGGCCGCATTCAACCGAGTATGATATCAAGAAGCCTCAGCAAAACTAGTTGGAGTCATATCTGGCACATAGGAAGATGGTTGTGGAGAGTCAGTCATCTCAGCGCCAGGACATCTTTGCAGGAGTCTCTCAGGAGAGTGCCCTGGCCCAAGCACTTTCAGCTGCTTCATGAATGACCTTCCGTCCGTCATAAGGTCACCAATGATTTCACAATGTCCAGCACATTTGCAACTCGGCAGATACTGAAGCAGTCCATGAAGAGATTCAATTGCACTCTGATTCAGTTAACAGTGGAAACTTTCCTTGTTGTAACCTGCAGACTGTTTGCGATGTACAAATTGCCTTATTTTTAGAAGAATAATAATTTATAGATGCATGGAGAATATTTTGCAAAATTCCCTTTATTTGCAAAATTATACTTCCTTGGAGACTCATTCTTTGATTCAAATAATCTTTTGGCTTGCCCTCTTTCTTCACTAATCCCCTTTCATTTTGTCTCTTTCCTTTTGCCCATCTCGTCTCCTTTCTCCCATCTCATCTCCTTTCTCCCTCTTACCTAACATTTCTTCCGCCTTCATGCCTCCTACACACACGTGCTAAGTGATCATTTAAGCATAGTGCTTCAGATTATGAACAAACCGACATTTATCATAATCATTTCAACTTATTGCCAATTTATCTATTTAATTTGCTGTGCACAATATTTAGTTTTTTTTTGTTTATTCCTGAGATGTAGACATCACTGCCCGTTGGTGGTGAACTACTTTCTTGAATTGCTGCAATCCATGTGGTGCAGGTATACCTACAGTACTGTTGGAAGGCAGTATCAGGATTTTGATAATCAGACAGTGAAGGTATGGTGATAGAGTTCAAAGTCAGGCTTGGAATTGAGCTTGCAGATGGAGGTGTTCCCAAGTAGCTGCTGCCATTGTCCTTGTAGGTGGTAGAGGTCACCAGTTTGGGAAGAAAATCTTGAAGGAGCCTTAGTGAGTTGCTTCAGTGCATCTTGTAGATGGTGCATACTGATGCTATTGTGCACCAGTAGTAGAACAATCGAATGTTTAAGGAGGTGTCCAAAAACAGGTTGTTTTCTCCTGGATGGTGTCAATCTTCTAAAGTTTTGTTGGAGCCATACTTATCCGGGCAAGTGGAGAGTATTTCATTGCACTCCTGACTTGTGCTTCTAGATGGTAGACAGGCTTTGGGAAGCTGAGCGATGAATTACTCACCGCAGGATTATTACATATAGGGATGGATTACTTCAGTTTCTGAGGAGTTATGAATGATGCTGATCATTGTGCAATCATCAACTAATGTCCACACTTATGATTTTGTAATTCTGGGGAGTCACTGTTGATGCAGTTGAAGATAGCAGGGCCAATGACATTATGAGGAACTCCTGCAGCGATGTGCTAAGACTGAGGTGACTGGCCTCCAATAATTGCAACCATCTTCCTTTGTACTGGGTATGACTCCATTTTTTTTTTTGATATATTTTTCCCCCGAGTCCCATTGATTTTGCCCACAGTGCAGTGATTCCGCATCAGTATGACGCTGGAGGGATGGCAACATTTCGGGAGGGGAAACAATTGTGTGCTGAACACGCAAAATCCAGTCAGTCTTATGCAAATCGGCCTCTATGCTGGACAAGTTGGCTTGGCTGGTAGATCTTGTTCTCTGCACTGCCTTTTAATTGTTTGGAGAAACTTTTGAAGACATTGCTGCTGCCGCTTTCAGGTACCCAGTGCCATGACCTTAGTTCTGGGTTTGAGATGCTGGTACCCTTGTTCTGGGAAGCTAGAATGATTTATGATTGAATTGAAGGTGGTATGCAATTGCCTGT
The DNA here is from genome assembly GCA_024679065.1 of Sphyrna mokarran. Taxonomy (NCBI): domain Eukaryota; kingdom Metazoa; phylum Chordata; class Chondrichthyes; order Carcharhiniformes; family Carcharhinidae; genus Sphyrna; species Sphyrna mokarran. Next base: position 40,810,438 of record JAGIQG010000009.1, read on the forward strand.
TTCTGGTGGAGTTGGTAGGACAAAGAGCCAGGATCAAAGAACCACAAAAAAAGTATCCAAGATTTTATTTCATGGTAAAGCCATGTTGATTATCTTGTTCAGTTGGCACTGTGTTATCTTCAGGATATTTGCCATGAAGACTTCCAGTTCTTTTTCCAGCCTCATGACTGTCATTTTGGTCACAAAACTCTCAAGATGCTGTTTCTGTATGATCTTCCTCCTCAGCTCACTAACTCTCGAGCTGCATTAAACCTTCATTCAGCAGTTTGGGGTGACATAGTGGCACAGTGTTTAGCAAGTTGTCTCACAGCACCAGGCACCTGGATTCTGGCTTTGGGTGACCATGTGGAGTTCACACGCTTTCCCCATGCATGTGTCAGTTTCCTTCTGGTGGTCTGATTTCCACCTAAGATGTCCAAAAGTGTGCAGCTTTGGTGGATTGGCCATGCTAAATTGTCCCTTAGTGTTCAGGGATGTGTGGGTTGGATGGATTAACCATGGTGAATGCACAGGACGTGGGTCTTCAGGGGCAGGATCTTTCAGCGAGTCAGTGCAGACTTCTTGGGCTGGATGGCCTCCTTCTGCACTGTCGGGATTCTATGATTCTATGGTTTTAATTCCGCTCTGTGGGATGAATACAATTCCACCACATTAGCCTCATCCACTTCATCAGATCCACTCTCTCGCTGAATCTCATGGACAGTGTTGTGAGATTCTTAGTGGCCACTGGCGAGTTAGCCATTACACTCTGTTCCGACATGATGGGACTTCATCCCATGATTCAATGATAACGTCAATGCCCTTAAGAATGTTGTAGTTATGCCAAAATGTCCTGACTGATGGTGCATTCCTACTATCTGTTACTTTGATGACTTGGGAGAAGGTATAAGCCTTGAATGTTGCTATTGCACCCTGATTCATGGATGGTGTCAATGAAGTCATGTTGAATAGCAAGAAAATCACTTTCACATTGTCAGACAGTTTATCAAGGTTGAAAGGTTGACCTGGGAAATTAACCAAGAAGACTAATACCTTGGAGGCATTACATTTTCTGGCGCAATAGGGCCTTCAGGCAGGGAACTTAATTCTTATTATTATCTGTTTGTGTCACAAGTAGGCTTACATTAACACTGCAATTAAGTTACTGTGAAAATTCCCTAGTCACCATCATTCAAAGCCTGTTTGGGTACACTGAGGGAGATTTAGCACGTATTTTGGACTGTTGGAGGAAACCACAGCACCCGGAAGAAACCCACGCAGATAAGGGGAAAACATATGGACTCCGCATGGACAGTGATCAAAACAGGGAATCGAACCTGGATCCCTAGCATTGTGAGGCAGCAGTGCTAACCTCAATGTCACCATGCCACCCATTATTGTTCTATTCTTGAACTATTTTTGAAAGAAAACCTTGATCAACTAGACTTTCTTGTTTGAATGCCAAAAAATGCACACATATTTCTTGGAGCAATTCCTCAATGCCAGTGGTGTCTCAGACTGTTACACCACTGGGTGATTAAACTTAAAATTTCCTGCAGTGTTTCCACCAAGCAGAATAAACAGGTGGACTTTGGAAGCTTTAAATACTGGCACCATTTTCAACTCACTTTACTTTTTCCATGGAATGCTCTTTCAAAAAAGCCCATTTCATTAACATTAAAAACTAATTTTGTTGAGTAGCCGCCTTTCTTAATAATTACCTTTAAAAGTCAGCAATTTCATCAGCCACTTCTGTATCAGCACTACAAAATCTGAAACAGTAACAGAAAATGTTGGAAAATCTCAACAGGGCTGGCATCATTTGTGAGTCCAACGATGGGTCATCCTGACTCAAAATGTTTGTTCTATTCTCTCTGCACACTGGCCCCACAGGACCTGCTGAGATTTGCCAACATTTTCTGCTTCTCCTTGAATTTCAGCATGACGGCACGGTGGTACAGTGGTTAGCACTATTGCCTCACAGCACCAGACACCTGGGTTCAATTCCAGCCTTGGATGACTGTCTGTGTGAAGTTTAAACTTTCTCCATGTGTCTGCATGGGTTTCCTCTGTGTGCCGTGGTTTTCTCCCACTGTCCAAAGATGTATGGATTAGGTTGACTGGCCATGCTAAATTGATCCTGGTGTTAGGGAGATTAGCAGGGTAAATTGTGGGGTTATGGGAATAGGGCCTGGGTGGGACTGTGATTGGTACAGACAAATGGCTTCCTTTTGTATTGTAGGGATCTATGGATCTAGCTATGATCCACAATATTGTGCTCTTATCCGTATCAGATCTAGCTGCTTTGCTGGAGATTTCAGATCGGAATTTCTCTTGAAATGCAGAAGCTATCCACGACTAGATCTTGAATCTTTTTGACTGAGAGCTTTCACCTTGTTCATTCTGTAAGCAGCATACAGGCTTTTGCTTTTTGCTTGGATGACCATCAGCCTAAGAAGCACTCATTGGCATTGGTTTTGGTCTTTGCTGCATGTAGCCCAGAGTCTTTCCATATTCCCCATTATGCTGCTTATAGTCCGACTGACCATTTCAGCTCTTAAACCTATCACACTTTATACACTTTGTTTGATTTTGTCAATATTACTAGAATTGTTTTCACCATTTTAGAGGGTACCAAATTAAGCATTTTTATTGACTCCAGCCTCAAGAGGTTTTAAAACATCCAATGCTAGATTGTAAGCTTTTCTTGCTCTTGTTACAGCATCAGACTCTGTGCTACCACTTGCTGGGCTGGTTCCAAAGATTGCAGCACTATGTCACAAATCTGAAACAAGAGATTTTAAAATTGCTGCTTTGTCTCACCTCCTAAAAATGGCTCTTAGTGGTTTTGAAATGGCTCCTTTGCCTCAGCCACTGCAGACTTGAACCAGGGCTATGGGGAGAGGTGGGGGGGGGGGATCCTAAATTAATCAAACAATTGTAGGTGAAAGGTACTGTGCACCCTGTATTTTTCACACAAAAAGACTTGAGACAAGGAAAGCAATTTTATCTATGTACAAGTGTCTGTCTCTCACCTTTGGCATCTAAAATTGAAGTCAGTTTACAGAGTCAAGAAATGGGCCTTTTTATACAAAAAATGAGCAACTATGCCTTCAACGTTTTGCCTATAAGATAAAAATCTGTTGGTTTGGACATTTCTTCACAATTTTGGTTCAGCAGGTTTTAAATCAAAGTTCTGTTGAGCGCAAACAAACATCTCACTTTCGTCGCGTAATGCTGTTTGGGTCATGGGATCAACATCAGATCAATATTATACAATGCCAATGTTAATGGTGATGCACGTGGTTCACAATGACAATGATGACATGCAACACATGTGATGACAGAGTAAAAACAGAAATTGTAATATAAATTGGAGGATTAATCCTTAAATACTATATAACTTTAAAATGAGAGAAAAACGCAAACAGAATTATCTAAAGTGAGGATTTAATGTATTCACCATGTTGGATTGTGTACTCTGTAGCTCAAGGAACTGAGGAACATACTGCATGAGGTGTTATGACCAATGCCACAAAGCGATTGAAAAAACAAATACCATTAATTGTAAAAGAAAAAAATACTATTCTTTCCCTATGTAAAACTTTGGTTAGGCCACAGCTAGAATACTGTGTTCAGTCTTGACCTTACAATGATGGGGTGATGATGAAGTCTTGAGAAAGGTTTAGAGGAGACCTTCTATTTTGAACTTAAGGACTCTTAGTAACTATGATATGCTATTAGTTGCTGCTTTTCACTCACAAAATGAAGATATTGAAGAGATTTGATTGATGCTTTAGAATAATTATAAAATAAATTTATTTAAAGTGGAAAGGCACCTTGATAAGTTAGCAAGGACCAGGGGATTGCTTTCCTTTTCATGTCATCACAATGTATCAGCGATTCAAATAATAATCTGCTTGGTCATTAATTATCACAGAGCAAATGCTTGCCAGGTCATCCTATACATTCTGTATGTTTGTATCCATATTTAGCCCTTGCATTTTGGAATTTCACAAGCTGTCAAATATTCTTTACAGTGTATTGGTAATTAATTTATGCATTTGATAATTTTTTTGTTACCGTTTTCTAAAAATAAATAGCTCCATAAATATTAAGACAAAACTAAATTTCATTCACTTTGCATTTATAAATAGCTGCTAACACGGTAAAACATCCCAAAGAGCTTCACAGGAGAATTATTGGGCAAAGATTTGACACTGAAACACGAAAGGAAATATTAGGACAGGTGACCAATAGTTTGGTTAAACAGTTAAGCTTTGAGAATGTCGCAACAGAGAAGAGAAAGAAATAAAGAGGTTTAGGGAGGAGACTCTAGAATTAGGGACCAACAAATTGTGGAATAACACAAGAGGCATTTGGCCCATGTGTCTGTGCTGGCTCTCATGAGCAATTCATCTAATGCCATATCCCCCCCCCTCCCCTGCTTCACCCCAAAACCCTGCACATTTTTCTTTTTTACACAATAATCCAGTTTCCTCTTGAATGCCTCGATTGAATCTGCCTCCTGAAGAATCTCAGGTAGTGCATTTCAGATCTTAAACACTCACAGCATGAAAACATTTCTCCTCATAACTCCAGCGCTTCTTTTGCCAATTAAATCTATGTCATCTTGTTTTTGATATTTCCAGAAATGGAACAATTTTTCCGATCAACTCTGTCCAGACCTCTCATAATTTTGAATATCTTTGTCAACTCCTCTCAGTCTTTTCTTCTCCAAGGAAAGCAGTTCAAACTTTCCCAATCTATCAATGTAACTGAAGTTCCTCATCACTGTAGCCAGCCCCTTGAATCTTTTCTGCACTTGCTTTAATGCCTTCACATGCTCCTTAAAATGCAGTGCTCAACCATATGTAATACTTCATTTGAAATTAAAACTGTGTTTTACACAAGTTTAATAAAATTTCATTGTTTTTGAACTCTATGTCTCTACTGATAAAGCTTAGGATGCTTTATGTTTCGTGATCTGCTCCCTGAACTTTTCCTGCCATCTTCAATGATTTGCGTATATACACCCAAGCAACCGCAATGAATCATTTCACACTTCTCTGCATTGAACTTTATCTGCCCCTGTCAATATCCTTTCGAAATTTTACACTATCCTTTTCATGGTTCACAATACATCCAAATTTTGTGACATCCGTAAATTTTAAAATTGTGCCCCGCGCAAGGCCTAAGTCATTAATATATATCAAGAAGAATTAGAGGGTTAACACCCACCCCTGTGGGGGTTCAACTGCAAGCTTTCCTGCAGTCCCCAATCAGCATCCATTATCCACTTCCTAATTCCTAGCACTCTACCAATTTTGAATCCATGTTACTACCTACTGTCCTTTTATTCCATGAGCTATAACTTTGCTCACACATCTCATGTGTGACACTTTACCAATGCCTTTTGATAGTCTAAGTACACAACATCAACAGTGTTACCCTCATCGATCTTCTTTGTTCTTCAAAAAACTCCAGCAAGCCAGTTAAACAAGATTTTCCCATAATAAATCCCATAACAAACCCACAAATAGCAATTAATTTTTCTCCGAATTATTGGCCACGATTTTCCCAAAAGCGCTGAATTGGCAGGAAAACTGTTCTAGATCTTGACTGTTTTCTCAGTTCAGCTTCTCACCTGAATCTCCACACTCTGCACACTGCAGGGATCCCAGTCATGAATGTCATTAAAAATCCGGGGGGAGGGTGCCCATTCATGCTGGAATTGTTTTGGATTTCTATGCATGCGCAGTGGTCCCGATTTATCAGACTTCCAGTTTGCTAGCTAGCCCAATTGCTGATCAACCCGGGACACCCAGACTGCTGCTCCTCCCGCACTGGCCCCCACTGAAATTCTGGGCCAGCCCTGACCGCTGCTGCCCCAGAGTGCCTCAGAGCACAGCCTGCCTTCCCCTCCCCCTCCCAAGCAGTGGTGATCCCCTCACCCCCTTCAGAATGGGAACCCCCCACCCCCACCCCGCTGACCCACCATCTCCCAGGTCACACCCTCATGGAGGCAGAGCCCCCGGCATTCCACCTTCCAAAGCCTGTCCCAATCACTGCACTGTCTCTCCATCCCAGACCAATTCTATCTGCAGAGTGACACCCGCACCCTTTCCCCCCTCCCTCCACTGATCACCCCTAGGCCCAGCCCACAATTGGCCTTGCCTCCTTGGCACAGCCTGATACCTGGTGGGCAGTGCCAAGGTGCTCCCTTATGTGACACTTTGCCCCTTGGGCAATGTTAGGGGGCACAGGCTGGCACTACCAGGGTGCCACGCCCAGGGGCACTATTCCCTCCACCACTCAACCCCCTAGGGAGTCTTGATTGCCTCTGCTTCATTCTGGTGTGGTCTCCCATTAGTTCTCTGAACATGGAGAGCTAGTGTAAACCCCACCAGAATGATGTCTTCCTAGCGGGATGGGCGATTGAATCAGGACCTGAAAGTTCCTGATAATTACACTGAAAACATATTTAAAATACATTTAAAAAAGATTCAAATGATTTACCTACATTCCCGTTCTCTGGCCCTGGAAGATATGCGTGCATTCTCGGCGCATGCACAAATTCCAGAACAAGGCCAACGGCACGCATCTGCCATTGCAACCTGCCAGCACAGTTGCGGATCGCAATGGGAGAATCGTGGCCATTGTTTCCAAAAGTTTCTCCACCACCGAAAGTAAATTAACTGGCGTCTGGTTGCTAACCAAGGCCAATGGCCATGTAGCAATGTCTTAAACAGATTCCCATTGATTTAACTGCCCATTTGGAAAAGTCAGTAATTTTTATCAACAGGGAATTACATCAATAATAATTATGTTTGTGCGTGACACAAGCAGGTGAAGTAAAAGGATTAGAAAATGGTATCAACAGTCAATTTAATGATGACTCAGCACTGGAATTCTCATATTTTCACTGTACAAATTCTGGAGCACACTCATGTTTTCAGTTCACCCAGCACCCACCAGAATCGCATTGATCATAAGTTCAACTTTGTTTATTCTCGCCTAAACTAGGTAATTGGAATCCATTTATACATTACAGTTTCATTCTTGATCTAAAGTATAAGGCCACATATCTCTACAATCAGCTTTGCAAAAAAAAGCATGCTATTAACCACTGACTGCCAAAATTGCTACTAATATTTTAAAGCTAAATATTTTTGCAATTATTTGTATGACATCTTAATTGCCTTAATTTTATGAAAACCACTTTGTCCAACCCACAGAGGATCACATGAGAAATGTGGAATGTGTGACCGGTACTCAGTTTTCAAAAGTGGCACTAAGCCTTTATAACCTTACTCACTTCCTCTATTAAATTACCATCATCTGTTCTCAGCTGTTTAGGTTAACATGGCATCTTTTTCCTGTTATTATGGATAAAAGCAAAATCAGTACTGCATGACTGAAGCCCACCCAATGACATTATTCTCATTTCAGTAATGAAATAGAGTCCGCAAAGGTGTAGGGTTTGAACGGAAACTGAATCATTTTTGTTTTATTTACTAATGAGTCATAGCATCGATGCCATGGTAGAGCAGAACAGAAAAATACGTGACTGTCTGAATTAGAAAGGAAAAACAACTGAGACATATTAATAAGAAACATGTAATAGAATGAAGGTTCGATTCTCCCATAAGAAAAAAATTGGATGTTATGACTGCTCACTGTGGATCTCTCATATTGCCATCAAAAGATTGAATTAAAAAAAGTGCCTTTTGACTCTCAAGTTCCTCTGACTCTGGCCTTTTCTGCACCTTCTTTGGTGGCCTCAGACCCATGCTCTGGAATAGTCTACCTACAGCTTGTCGCCTTTTCACCCACCCCGATATGTAAAGCCTTGTTAAAACTCACTTCTTATGGTCACTTCTAATTACCCCTTCTTTGGTTAGGTATCCATTTGTTTCTCATTATGCCTCTGTGAAAGGTCTTGTGAGATTTTTCTGTGTTAAAAGCTCTATATATTAATGAAAGTTGTTGTTGTGGTCACGGTGCTTCATAGCAGCATTTAAACAATACTTTGGCAAGAATGCAAAAGCTTACCTGTAAAAACGGTTTCCATTTAATAATAAGCTGCTTGGAACATTTTACTTTGTAACTTGTTTAATTATATTCATTTTAAGATATTGGCTGGAATTCTCTGACTTCGCCCCTGGCTGGAATTCCCACTGTAATGACTGGAGTTTTGGCTGAGCACAAAATTTTTCATTCTCACTAGCAGCGAGGGTGGGGTGAATGAGATTGAAGCAGTGGTGAGGTGTACAAGATCAGAGAATTCCAACCATTGCCCTTTTTCAGAAAATGTACTTTGTACTCTCATACAGTGCAATTTTTTTCTTTACTCTTGGATTCTAACTTCTGCTTCCTTATCTATTACTTTTTATTTCCTCTCACTTATTTTTTCCTCCCCTGTATTAAAATATGCTGATTCATCTTGACATATGGTTCCATCAGTACTGGCCAGCCTAAAGTGAACTGACCACCTGTGTGAGAGCCTAGAAAGGCTGCGAAGTTTGTGTGTGTATTTTGGTGTGTATGTGCTAGAACTGCAATCAGATCCTTGGGACTACACAGCTAATAATGACTACCTGCTCCTGTTGCCTCCATAATGCCTGGCTAGAAAACTTCTCAACACAATCCACGTTCTTTTCCCTATGACTAAACAATAAGTAATTTATTACATTATGTGGGTAATTAAAGATATGTTGCATTTATCATGTTGGAAAATGCTTTGATTCCTGTTAGATGAGGGCTGAAATTTTCCAATGTCAGATGTACCACCACTGTTGATAGCAGGAACAGAGAATTTAGTGTTCAGCCAAAACTCCATTAACTGCAGTGGGACGCGAGAATCCCAGCCGTGGACAAGGTTGGAGAATTCCGGCAGGGATATCTCACTGCCTTGGACAGGCAGACAAGCATAGCATGCTTTTCATTTTGTATCATTTTGCATCATTTTTCTTAACAGCGCTGTGCGCATAGCTACGCGACATGGACTGCAATGGTTCAAGAGGACAGCTCATCACCACCTTCTCAAAAGCAATTAGGGATGGGCATTAAATGCTGGCTTAGTCAGCAATAACCACAGCCTGTGAGCAGATGTAAAAAAATTTGCATTGTTTGAATGGAATGAGTCTGATCATATTGGATATTCGATAAGCTCACATTTCTGTAAAATAGAATAGCTTATTGTTTTGAACCCAGTCTTGTATTATCTAATATTTTCTCAGTCCAACTTCAGATAGACTGAATAAGCATTTGTACAAAAGCTGTTACCTGATTCTACCAAATCCCAAAATGTCACTGGGTTGAGCTATTAGGAAAGCAGATAGAAGTCAGTATGAATAAACTCCAAAAAGGAAAAATGTCAGAATACTGATGGAAGCAACTAGTGTCACTGAACCTGAAAAGGTGCCTGAATTGTAATACTAATGCACATTACAATTTAAATAATCCCAAGACTTTTAGTCACATAAATATGATTTCATGTATTTAAGCAACTCATTAACCTGGGTTGGAAATTAAACTTGAACATTTCTGACAGAACTCTCTGCACATATGCATTAATTGTCAGCTCAATCTTTTTCAAGTGACATGTTTTATTTGATGCAATGAACTACTCTGAAAATAAATGAAATCATTTGATTTTTTGAAAGTGCTTTTAAACTGCAAGTTTAACATCAATGAAAGTCAACTTCAGAAGCCAGGGTTTAACTCAAAGCGACATGGTATAAGACTCCAGGGACATTTTGTAAACTGACCTGTACTTAATTTAATTACACAGAATCTACTGCATATAAAGAGGCCATTCAGCCCAAATAGTCTATGCCAGTGTTAATCATTCATTTGAGCTTTCTATTTCTCTAATTAACTCTTACCCCAATACCCACTATTACCCTCTCAAACAGGTTTTGCCTATACTACCCCTATATCCCCCATTTTCTTCTCACACACAGATCAAAGAACAAAGATCAGCACAGGAGCAGGTCCTTCAGCCCACCAAGCCTGCACCGACACATGATACCTTTGTAAACTAAAGATCTTTTGCCTCTACACAGTCTGTATCCCTCTATTCACTGCCTATTCGTGCATCTGTCAAGATGCCTCTTAAATGTTGCTATTGTATCTGCTCTTACCATCTCTGGCAATGTATTCCAACCACTTACCACCCTCTGAGTAAAAAACTTGCTTCTCACATCTCCTTTAAAATTCACCCTTTTAACCTTAAACAAATGTCCCCTAGTAATTGACATTTTTACCCTGGGAGTACTGTACATATATGCACCAATCCTACTCCCATATCCCCCTATTACCCTTGCAGACATTTATATACCAATCCTAACCCAATATCCCTCTCTTACTCTCTCATGCTTATATCTGCCAATCCTACCCCTATATCCTCCTATTCTCCTCTCACATATGTAAGTCCTAAGCAGTGGTTAACAAGAATCCAGCTGTTTTGTTTTAAATGTTGGCTCTAGCTCTTCAAAACCCTTCATTAGTGGCTTGACTATTTACAAGTTAATGTTGATCTTCACATATAATCAACAGACACAGAGAGGTAGATGTACTTGTTAACTTTGTCGAAGATCTTCTTTGAAAACTGTTCAAAAGTTGGTAACCATTACTTCCATGACGTCTAACTACTGTATAAAGCACTGTTAGTGAAATTGCATATGAAAATGTGGAAATAACAGATACAAAGATATCAGTAACCTGTCAAACAACAAACTATCTGATTCTTTATTATAGGCTCCTTGCAGCCTCTTCTATATGTACACTAGCTCTGCAACTGGGAACACATCTCTGGCCACTAGTGATGAACATGAGAATGGACCTTAATGGAGTAAAAAAGATCCCAATATCCCCAAGAGAGAGTAAATCAATTATTCTTTCACCATTCCAAGATCATATCCTTCTATATCTTGCAATGCTGTGACATTAACCCCTTCAGATTTTGATCCAGATCTGGACTCCTCCATCCTGTGCTAGCAGGTTGAGTGTCTGATTTTCTGGATTTCTCGTGAAGTGGTAGGAAATTTGTTCCAGGCTGGCCTGCAATGACTTAAGTCCTTTTGGGATATTGGCATAAAGTAAATGGGGAGGGGACTTTACCATTATCCTAGTTACTTGCTGCACATTGGTGGACAAGATGTCCATGTGTATTTGGGGTTTGCCATCCTTTGTTTCATGGCAAGACTCCCAAGATCTTCATTACTGTTCCATGGCCAGGGACTGACATGTATTACAACAAAAACATGATTTCCTTCACCGTTTAATGTCAATGTCAATTCCTCATCTACACTCTCCCTTTGTTATCTTTCTTATTGCTCCTATTCTTTTAACTTAGTTTCACATTTATTTATTAGTGTCACAAGTAGGCTTACATTAACATTGCACTGAAGTTACTGTGAAAATCCCCTCGTCGCCACATTCTGGCACCTGTTCAGGCACACTGAGGAAGACTTTAGCCAATGCACCTAACCAGTCCTTTTGTCAGACTGTGGGAGGAAACTCAAGCACCCTGAGGAAACCCGCACAGACACTGGAAGAACGTGCAAACTCTGCACAGGCAGTGACCCAAGCCGCAAATCGAACCCGGGTCTCTGGAGCTGTGAGGCAACAGTGCTAACCACCATGTCATCGTGTCGCCCTATTTCAATCCTTAGCAAATGTATTTCAACATTTCTGGTTGCTATGATTGCCAATTGTGAAGCAAATCTTGTACGCCTCAAGCACATCTTAAAGAAGAACTCTTCTCAAAACAGCCAAAGATTTGTCCCAATAGCATTCTAGAGATTCAAGGTGACTGTTCTTGGACTTAATTTAATGGAGATGGAATCCCTTTAAATGCTTCACTGGAACACTGTTTACTGGCTGTCCCTCCAATGATTCACTAGTTGGTGTAAGGGGTTGTCATTTTAGATGCACACAAACATTAATTTAGCAAAGGAATCCTGATTGAAGAGCAAGATCCTTATTAACATCTAAATTATGCTTGCATTTGTTCTAATGATGCCTATCAATCACTGAACCAAAAGGATATTTGGAGCACTTGCTGTGTTGCTCTGTCACGGAATGTCGCACTGCGGATTTTGAATTTAGACCCAGTGAATGTGCAAAATACTTAGAAATGTTAATTTCCACTCTCAAAGTCTGTGCAATCAGCCACTTACTGGTTTGACAATGTTAATCACTAATCTTCTCTATAGAATTTCGACAGACGCAATTCTGGTATAACTGGCAGAATTTCAGGGGCAGCAGCACCAACCCTCATTGTCCTGTTATTTGCAAACATGCACCACTTTGGTACATTTTCTGATGGAATTCTGATGGAATTTAGCATGGATTTGGAGCGAGAGTGTGTGGTTGACCTCTGCTTCAAATTCTAACCCCCCCTTCTCTACAACTAAATTACTTTTGCATCAAAGAAATCTGGGAATTTGGGGTTTTAACGGTGTTAAAAATGGACTAAAAAGAAACACAAGGTTGAGTCTAACTCTGCCTGGCAATAAATCTGCTTCAAATATTTGCCTCAGTATGTGCTTTTCATGCCTGCTATTTTCATTGCTGTACTGTAACAGTGCAATGGCTGTGATTATTTCTGTCTGTAATTTCAGGTGTTTGCTGGTATTAAGCAGCATTCAAAAGCCAGTGGAATATTGTAACAGGACTAATTTGTGATTTTTGTGTTGATATGACACAGGGGCCAGGTTAAGATTTCTGTGCCCACTGGCCACCAGATGTCACCAGCGAGAAGCCTGGAGCATTTTCATTATCAGCTAGGTGTCTATGTTTTTGGAGTGTGGACAGACAACTCACTGATTCTGGAGGTGAACAGTCTGGTGGATTCTCCATGAAGGAGAATTTAGGTAAGCAAACAGAGTGGGAGTTGGGCAGAGGGTAGAAGTTGTGGGTCACACAATTGGGAGCTTGCAGAGGAATTGATAACTGTTGCAATGATTTCATCGGAACAAGGGGTGGCACAGTGGCACAGTGGTTAGCATTGCTGCCTCACAGCGCCAGGAACTTGGGTTCGATTCCCGGCTTGGGTCACTGACTGTGTGGAGTTTGCCTGTTCTCCCTGTGTCTGCATGGGTGAGTGCTCTGGTTTCCTCCCACAGTCAGAAAGATGTGTTGGTTTGGTACATTGATCCAAACAGGCACCGGAGTGTGGCAACAAGGGGAATTTCACAGTAACTTCATTGCAATGTGAATGTAAGTCTTACTTGTGACTAATAAATAAACTTAAATTTGTGTTTTTGTTCCTCTAGGCTTCTTACAAATCAACAACTAATGTCACATCTTTAACATGGAATGATGCCAAGGCACTTTACAGAGCCGCAGTCTGACATAAATAGATGCTGAGACAAAGAAGTTTTTAGGAAGGATGACAAAAGCTTCTTTAGGTAGATTTTAGGGAGGGCCTTAAAGGGCCAAGGGAAGGAGAAGGGTTGGAGTAGGAGAAAGGAATTTAAAGGTGTTGTGTAGTAGAAGGCACAGCCATCAATAATGGAATGAAATCGAGATGCAAATCCTAGCTGGACAGCCTGTTCTGTGAAATTTGGCATGTATCTGGAACAAATAGAAAGTGTGATCACATGAGCTACCATCTTCAACTTTCTCACTCATCCAAAAGTGTGCCTTTTGTCCACATCCTTAAGACTTTTATAATTGAAAAATAAAACTGATCAAAGAAAGTGAATTTTTCTCTTGGATTGTTTGCAGCTTTGCCCAGGAGATTAGTCATTCACTCAGGCAGACTCCAGGCCAAGTTGGAGTGGCACAGTGGCACATGGCAATTTGCAGGGAATTGGGATCACTGACTAGCCATAAGGAAAATTCCAGAGTCATTTGTGCAGAACGTTTCAGATAACTGGCAAAAAAGTACATAAATGAGTTGAGAAACATCTGTTTTACCCAGCAAATTGTTATGATCTGGAATGCAATGGCTGGAAAGGTAATAGAAACAGATTACATAGTAATATTCAAACAGAATTGGGTTATTATTTGAAAGGGAATGATTGCAAAGCTCTGGAGAAAGGGCAGGAAATGGAACTAATTGTAAACTTCTTTCAAAGAGCTAACACAGACACAATGGGCTGAATAACCCTTCCAATGCTGTATCATTTGATGATCCTATGAACCCCACCATACCTGACCCCACTATTCCTGCCACACCATTGTATGAGGCCTCACAACAACAAGTTGAAGTCCAATAGGTTTATTTGGTAGCAAAAGCCACTAGCTTTCAGAGTGCTGCTCCTTCATCAGGTAAATCAGAGTTCAGTTCACAAACAAGGCATATAAAGACACAAACTCAAACAGAATAATGATTGGAATGCAGGTCTTTACAGATAATCAAGTCTTAAAGGTACAGACAATGTGAGTGAAGAGAAGGTTAAGAACAGGTTGAAGAGGTGTGTATTGTCTCCAGTTGGGACAGTTGTGAGATGTTGCAAGCCCAGGCAAGTCATGGGGATTACAGATAGTGTGATATGAACCCAAGATCCCAGTTGAGGCCGTCCTCATGTGTGCGGAACTTGGCTATCAGTCTCTGTTCAGCAACTGTACGTTGTCATGTGTCGTAAAGGCCTTGGAGAATGCTTACATGAAGATCAGAGATCGAATGCCATGACCACTGGAGTGTTTCCCAACAGAAAGAGAACACTTTTGCCTGCTTTTGTGAAATGGTGTTCATTCATCTGTTGTTGTAGTGTCTGCATGGTTTCCCAATGTACCTTGCCTTGGGACATCCTTTCCTGCAGCTTTTCAAGTAGACAATGTTGGCCGAGTTGCAAGAGTAAGAGTTCGGGTAAGCGTTCTCCAAGGAGGCGTTCACAACACACGGCAGTGCAGAGTCGCTGAGCAGAAACTGATAGCCGAGGTCCTCATACATGAGGACAGCCTGAACTTGGATCTTGAGTTCATGTCATATTATCTCTAACCCTCACGACTGTCTCATCTGGAGACAATACACATCTCTTTAATCTGTGCTTAATGCTCTCTCCACTCACGTTGGCTGTACCTCTAAGACTTGATTACCTGTAAAGACTTGCATTCCAACTGTTATCTTGTAAATTGAGTTTGTGCCTTTATATGCTCTGTTTGTGAACAGAACTCCCACCTACTTGACAAAGGAGCAGTGTTCTGAAAGTTAGTGGCTTTTGCTGCCAAATAAACCTATTGGACTTTAACCTGGTGTTGTGAGACTTTTTATAGGATTTACCCCAGTCCAACGCCAGCATCTCCACATTGTACCATTTTATAGCAGCAACCAAAAGAGAAAATGCTGGAAAATCTCAGCAGGTCTGGCAGCATCTGTAAGGGGAGAAAAGATTTCAGCATCGGCAGTAAATTACTTTTATATAGTATAGCAGCAATTCACCAGCAATCAATAAAAAATATCTGGAATTAAGAATCTACTGACCAGGAAACCATTGGCAATTGTCGGAAAAACTCATCTGGTTTATGAATGTTCCATAGGGAAGGAAATCTGGCATCCTCACCTGGTCTGGTCTACATGTAACTCCAGAACCACAGCAATGTGGTTGATTCTCACCTGCCCTCTGAAATGGCCTAGCAAGCCACTAAATTTAGGGGCAATCGGGATAAGCAATAGATGCTGTCCAACCAGCTATGCCCATGTCCCATGAATGAATAAAAAGAAATCAGAAGCATGCTCATTATCAAATAGATGAATGATTTCACAATCGCTATCGTGTCGAGCCCCACTATGATTCCATCAATTCTTCTGGAACGTACAAAGTGTACAACAGATTATGAGGCATGACTTTCTACTGCACACACTTTCATCTATAGATTATTTTCTGCCTGAGTCTTCTTCCTTAGAGATCAGCCACTTGGTGACACAACTTCAACTTACGGTATAACTTAGTTCACATTCACAGCCAAACATACATCTATGCAAGTAAAATCATAGCCAGCAGTGAACCTCACGAAAAGAGGTGAAAAAAAGATTCTTTAAAAATGTGGTCATTACGTTACCACATGCATGTTATCATGCATCTGTGCTGTATAACAAAAAAAATCCCTCCCACAGTTTATCATACCACACATGTGGTAGAAATCAAAGTATCAGATCTTCTGGAAGGCAAAGGATGTCCGTTAAAAAAAAAGTGCCCAAGGCTGCACACGCTCACCCACATGGAGGTTAGCATTTGTTGGAGTTTCAAAGCTTTAAAGGCACATATAACTGATCACAAGATGTTTCCATAAACTTTGAAGTTCATCAGTAACAAAAAGAATATGATCACAATACAGGATGTTTCACTAATCACAAGCTAGGACTATAATGTTCCACATTTATTAAAAGCAGATTTTTTGCTAGACATTGCTGCAGTAATTTTAAAAAAATCATCTGTACTTACAATTAATACAAACATGATTAAGCGTCATTTGCTTTGTACATCTGCTGACATTAACAATCCTTCATTTAATCCCAAGAATCTACAGTAAGTATCCAACTTTAATTGTCCAAATAACATTCATTCATTAAACCAACTTGTGTGGATTTAAATGTTCTGTTGTTTCTAAGTGTCAAATGTTTAACACTCACAGTAATGTTTTTAACTGAAAGGGGAATAAAAGAGAGCCAGTTGTGCCTGTTTGAATGATTGTTTCAAGTGTGGAATTATTTAAGAAGTGTACATTCTTAAACTAATAAAAAAGTCATTTTTTAAGGTAAAAAAAAGAAAGATGGAATGTGAATTTAAAAGAGAAAGGGAAAAAAGTGACCTATATTTCTTGATATGTTTTTTCTCTGTTTCTTTCCAAGTTCCCTTACTCAGTGTTCAGACAGGTGCTACCCTGCCATTCACAACCTCTCTAGGCATATGTTTTGTTTCTTATCTCATTACAAGTCCCTTTCGCTTTGTACTATGAAACCTTTTGCTTTTTTTAATTTGTCCTGCCTGCCACTCTATTGCAGATCTTCCGTTCTGTCCTTCTCACTCTCCTATGTTCAAACCCCATTGCATTTTGAACTCTTCTCAGTGCTGATGCAAGGTCACAGACCTGAAATGTTAATTCTGTTTTGTTCTCCACAAATGTTACCAGACGTGCTGAGTATTTCCACATTTTCTATTTATATCAAGTGAAAACTTTATCGGGTAACAATGTGGGTTACATTGCAACATCTTGCCTAGGAGACAGCCTAAGGCTTTGGTTATTTAAGATGTGGAAATGCTGGCATTGGGCTGGGGTAGGCACAATAAGAAGTCTCACAACACTAAGTTAAAGTCCAACAGGTTTATTTACTGGTATGAGCTTTCAGAGCACTGCTCCTTCATCAGGTGAGTAAGAGTTGGGTTCACAAATAGGGCATATATAGACACAAACAATTATAAGATAATGGTTGGAATGCAAGCTTTACCAGGCAATCAAGTTTTTACAGGTGCAGACAATGAGAGTGGAGAAGGGGTTAAGCACAGGTTAAAGAAATGTGAATTGTCTCCAGCCAGGACAGTTAGTGAGATTTTGCAAGCCCAGGCAAGTCGTGGGGATTACCGATAATGTGACATGAATCCAAGATCCCGGTTGAGGCCATCTTCATATGTGCAGAACTTGGCTTTCAGTTTCTGCTCAGAGACTGTATGTTGTCACGTGTCTTGAAGGCCACCTTGGAGAGTGCTTACCCGAAGATTAGAGGCTGAATGCCCTTGGCTTCTGATGTGTTCCCCGACAGGAAGGGAATATTCCTGCCTGGTGATTGTCGAGCGGTGTTCATTCATCCGTTATTGTAGCGTCTGCATGGTTCCTGATGGGGGAGGAAGGATGGGGGAGAGGAGAAGCAAATCAAATGGTTCTCTGAGGGCGGGTGAGGAAGGAGGCAGATGGTTTTTGGTGGGTGGGGGGAGGGGGAATGAGGGGCTGGAGGGCCGATTATTCCCTTGTGAGGGGGAGGAGAAGGGAGATTAAATGGTTCTCTGGGGGATGGGGGGAGAAGAGGAGAGAGGGCCCAATCATTCTCTGGTGGGAGAGGAGGTGGAGGGAGGCCAGATCGATCTCTGGTGGGGGGTGGGGTGTGGGGGGGGGGGGGGGGGTGGGGGGGGGGGGGGGGGGGGGGGGTGGGAGGCGGGGGGGGGGGCGGTGGGGAGGGCAGGTGGAGGGTCCGCTGCCACTCTGTGGGCGATCAGTGAAGGAGGGTAAGTGGGGCAGGATTTCGCGATCGGTTTGGATAGTGGAGAGGTGTGGGGTTAAGAGGACAGTTACATTGTGGAAGTGGGGGTGATATCTGTAGGAGCCACCGCTTCTGGGCCACTTAATCTGCTTTTTGCAGCCTGGGTGCAATGCGGTAGGAGAGAGTTTTTCAGATTTTTTTTCACTATGCATGTGCAGTTGAAGGCTCCGATTGGAGCAGCAGTATTTTGGGTGCGATAAGTCCTGCCCATAGCGCAATTCCGGCTCACAATTTCTTTTCAGGCTAAGTGCATATGGGGGTGCCTGACGACAGGTTTCCAAATCAGATCTGAATTATGCCCAGATTCAGCACTCAGAATCAAAACAGTAAAATCGCCCCCTGGGTGGCTTGTTTTTCAGCCGGCACAGACGCAACGGGCCTGCATCTTTTTTCTGTGCCAACAACTTCCTACAGCTGGGATTTTCTGGGGGTTGTGACAGGCCATTGATTGATTTATTATTGTCACATGTATACAGTGAAAAGTATTGTTTCTTGCATTCTATACAAAGCATACTGTACATAGAGAAGGAAAGGAGACAGTGGAGAATATAGTGTTACAGTCATAGCTAGGTTATAAAGAAGGCTGTTGACCATTTTTATTTCATCCCCATTGATGTAGACGGTGGCATTCCATCCAAAATGCTTCCTGAAGTTGATCACTATCTCCTTCACTTTAGTTGATATTGAGGGAGAAATTATTTTGCCACACCAGTTCACCAGATTCTCCATCCCTTTTCTGTACTCTGTCTCATCACTGTTTGCGATCCGACCCACTGTGGTGGTGTCATCAGCAAACTTGAAAATTGAGTCGGAGGGGAATTTGGCCACTCAATCAAGGACTTCCAGCGGTACTGGAAGACCCTGGTGATGTATGGGGCTGGAAAATGGATTCCATGTTGAGCTTAAATCAAAATTATTAATGCTTTGCAAATTGCTTCCAAGTGCCGTACAACCAACCATACTATAGGGATGGTGAAAAGTAGCTTACTCTTGTAAATAACCTATACAGTATGTGATACAAATTATTGTGATCATCCAATAGTTTAGAATTTGGAACTGGAAACATGCATTGGGAGTTGAGGAAACAGAAGATCCAGATGGTTGAGAACACTTAAACTTACCCATTTCCTGCTAGTTTCTGGAGGGATGTGAGATTGCTGATCTACTTGTTCAAAGCTGTTAACTCTGCCACAAATTGTGCAAGATAGGGATTCCCCAAGCCTTTGCAAATAGAAAAACAATGGGGTAATCTTGAGCCCACATTTGCCATCTGTTTGAACGCTAACAGGACCTCACAGTTCTTGTCAATGAGAAGCCATTTGAGATCTTTCCCGTTCCTCGCCAATGATATCATCATGACGGGCTTGAACCTGCTTTACATTCATTTGAATATATTTAAATGTTATTAACCCACAGACATAGGGATCTTGTCAGGAGGGGAGAGTAACATGACTTGCAATGCCCTGGCAAAGCCCCCTGCACCATGTCCATGCCAACCTGGCAGTGCCAAGCAGAAAGTGCCAACCTGTGCCAAGAGGCACGCCCCAGTAGAAGCCTCATAGGGGAGGGGAGGGGAGGGGGGTTTCCTTTAGGCGAAGAGGTGGCAGGGAGTGGATGAAGGTGCAGGGGTGGTGGGAATGGCCATTTGATTGGGGGCAGGGTGATGGGGGAGGAGGTCGGATTCAGTTTGTGAGAAGACGGGGGTGAGAAGAGGCAGATGATCACCGGGGTGATGACAGTAGGAACCCACTCCTATTTGGGGTGGGGAAGGGAGCTTCTGAGATCCCCATGGTGGGCTGGGGTGTAAATTGAAACAGGTTATGATCGGTGTGCCCTTTAAAGGTGCCGCCCTAATCTCTGTGTGGCCAGGTTTAAATGGCGTGTTTAGGCCCCATATCCCTATATAACAGAATGAAACACAAAGGCACAGTGGTTCAGTGGTTAGTGTGACTACCTGTGTAAAGTTTTCACATTCTCCTTGTGGCTGTGTGGATGCTCTGGTTTCCTCCTAACCCTAACCCTAATGCAATCCAAAGATGTGCTGGCTAGTGTATTGACCATGCTCAATTGCCCCTTAGTGTCAGGTAGATAAGCAAGTTAAATGTTTGGGTTACGGAATAAGCCTGAGTGAGATTGTTGTCGGTGCAGGTTCGATGAGCTGAATGGCCTTTTTCTGCACTGTAGGGATTCTATGGATTCTATGAAATACTTCTCCTTGATTTTGTTTGGGAACGTCATATGATATGAGAGTACTGACCTGTTTTTCTGAAGAAAAACACACTGGTTTTCTCGCTGGAAACAACATTTTGAGGTAAAATTTAACCCAGTGGTCCAGTAAAATTCCTATCTTAGCACAGTCCATATGCAGTGCATACAAGCCCAGATTCAATGTGTTCTTATGCCTATGAAACATCTTGAGATGTTCTCTTACCATTAAGACTACAAGACATAGGAGCAGAATTAGGCCATTTGACTCATCAAGTTTGCTTTGCCATTCAATCATGGCTGATATGATTCTCAACCCCTCCTCCTGCCTTTTCCCCCTAAGCCTTGATCCTTTTATTGATCAAGAACTTATCTATCTCTGTCTTAAAGACACACAATGATCTGGCCTCCACAGCAATCTGCGGCAATGAGTTCCACAGATTCATCACCCTTTGGCTGAAAAAATTCCTCCTCACCTCAGCGTCTCTTCACTCTGAGATTGTGCCCTTGAGTTCTAGTCTCTCGCACTAGTGGAAACATTCTTTCCACATCCACTCTGTCTAGACCTTTCAGTATTCTGTAAGTTTCAGTTGGATCCTCTTTCATTCTTCTAAACTCCTTCGAACATAGACCCGGCTCTTCAACTGCTCATCATATGACAAACTCTTCATTCCTGGGATCATTCTTGTGAATCTCCTCTGGACCCCCTCCAATGCCAGCACATCATTCCTTAGGTTTAGGCCTCAAAACTGCTCACAATATTCAGAATGGGATTAGACCAGAGCCTTATACAGTGTCAGTACTACACCCCTGATCCTGCATTCTTGCCCTCTAGAAATGAATGCAAACATTGAATTTGCCTTCCTAACTGCCAACTGAACCTGCATGTAAATCTTAAGAGAAGCCTTTGTTCCTTTATTCTTCAGATTTCTGAAGCCTTTCCCCATTTAAAAAATAGTCTACACCTCTATTCTCCCTACCAAAGTGCATAATTTGACAGTTTCCCATATCGTATTCCATCTGCTACTTCACTCTGTAAATATACGTCCACTAAACACAGGCTTCCCTTTTGTTCTTTCTTCCGTTCTTCTCCCTCTCTACCACTGTTTCTTGCTTAAAACCTGTTACATTTGTAACATTTTCCAGTTCTGACAAAGGGTCACAGATCTGAAACATCTGTTTCAGATGTTGCCTGACCATTCCCAGTATTTTCTGTTTATATTAGGCAGGAATTTATGGAAACTGATTGGGAAAGGTTGTTCGATGGGAAGTCCATGTTCGGCATGTAGGATTCTTTCAAGGGAAAACTGAAAAGGTTGCAGGAAAGATATGTGCCGGCTAAGAGGAAGGATGGGAAAGGTAGGATTAGAGAGCCGTGGATTACTAGGGATATTGAGGACTTGGTTAGGAAGAAAAGATAGGCATATCTTAGGTCTAAGCAACTGGGAACGGTGAGAGCATTGGAGGAATATAAAGAGAGTAGGAGGGAGATCAAATGGGGATTTAGAAGGGCAAAAAGGGCGCATGAAATGGTTTTGGTGGACAGGATTAAGGAAAATCCAAAGGCTTTTTACTCCTACGTTAGGAATAAAAGGGTAGTTAGAGGAAAAATCAGTGCTCTTAGCGACAGAGGAGGGGAACTCTGCTGAGAGTCCGAGGGAATGAGGGAGATCCTGAATGAATACTTTGCGTCAGTATTCACGAAGGAGAGAGGCTTTTGACTGGTACTGTCTTGAAGGGAGTTGTAGACCAGTTGAGGGAAATATCCATTGCAAGGGAGGAAGTGTTAGGGCTTCTAGGTAGCATTAAAACTGATAAATCTCCGGGGCCTGATGGCATTTATCCCAGGCTGCTTAGGGAGGTGCAAGGTGAAATTGCTGGGCCTCTGATGCAAATCTTTGTCTCTTCTTTGGACACAGGTGAGGTCCCAGAGGACTGGAGAATGTTGTACTGTTGTTAAAAAGGGTAGTAGGGATAACCTTGGAAATTATAGGCCAGTAAGTTTGACGTCAGTGATAGGGAAATTGTTGGAGAGGATTCTTAGAGATAGGATGTATATGCATTTAGAGCATTGCGATCTGGTTAGGGATACACAGCATGGCTTTGTTAAGGGGAAGTCATGCCTTATGAATCTGATAGAATTTTTTGAGGAAGTGACAAAAATGGTCGACGAAGGACGAGCCATTGATGTTGTCTATATGGATTTCAGTAAGGCATTTGACAAAGTCCCTCATGGGAGGTTAGTTGTAAAGGTCAAGGCTAATGGAAACAAGGAAGGTATCTAGATGGATAAGTAACTAGCTTGGTAAGAGGAGACAGAGAGTAGTAGTGGAAGGGTGTTTTTCTAGCTGGAGGTCGGGTTAGTGGTGGTGTGCTACTCAGTACTGAGACCTCTTCTATTTGTAATATATAAATGACTTGGAAGAGGGAGTAAGTGGAGTGATCAGCAAGTTTGCAGATGACATGAAGATAGCTGGACTTGTGGATAGTGAAGAGCAGTGTAGGGCAATACAGCAGGACATAGACTGGTAGATTGGGCAGATATATGGCAGATGGAATTTAATCTTGATAAATGCGAGGTGTTGCATTTCGGGAGACAGAATGTAGGGGGGAGTTATATGATAAAGGGTAGACCTATTAAGAGTATAGAAACTCAGAGGGACCTGGGGGTGCAGGTGCACAAGTCTTTGAAGGTGGCAGAACAGGTGGAGAAGGTTGTGAAGAAAGTTTAATGTATGCTAGCCTTTATAAGAAGGGGCATAGAATACAAGAGCTGACTTTTAATGTGGCAGTTGTATAAAATATTAGTTAGACCTCATTTGGAATACTGCGTCCAGTTCTGGTCGCCTTACTACCAGAAGGATGTGGAAACCCTGGAGAGAGTGCAGAGGAGGTTTACTAGGATGCTGCCTGGTATGGAAGGACTGAGTTATGAGGAAAGGTTAGGTAAATTGGGGCTGTTTTCTTTAGAAAGACGTAGACTTAGAGGAGATCTAATAGAGGTGTACAAGATTATGAAGGGTATAGATAGAGTAAACAGGGTTAAGCTTTTTCCTAGGTTGGAATCAAATATCATGAGGGGCCACGGGCTTAGGATGATGGGGGAGCAAGTATAAATTGGATGTTAAAGGGAATTTTTTCACACAGAGAGTTATGGGGTTATGGAACACACTGCCAAGTAAGGTGGTGGAGGCAGGCATGCTGGAGTTATTTAAGAGATACTTAGATGGACACATGAACAGAATGGGGATAGAGGGGTATAGAAGACTGATTTAAAATAGGGATCATCAGCCTTGGGAATTCCCTGGGAATTGTAAGTTGTGCATGATATTGATGTATTTCTGTTTTATCCAAGAGGTACTTCGGTCTGCCTTGTTGTCCAACAAGGGACATACATGCAATGGGTTGTGAGAGGGCTGCTCTTGGATTTTTCAAGAGTATCCTAGTGCTTCACGTCGTTAGCATACACTTGAACTGGACCAGTTGATGGGCAACAAGACAGCTCAGTGACTATCACTATGCTGTGCAGATACGTGGATTTGGGCCTGTGTCTGTGGGAGTTTGCACATTCTCCCCATGCTTGCATGGGTTTTCTCCAGGTGCTCCGGTTTCCTCCCACACCCCAAAGATGTGTTCTTAGGCTGATTGGCGAAACAAATTGTCCCTAAATTGGCTCCCCAATGTGGTTCCAATGCAGATTTCCATAAACATAGACAAGGGTCATGAATGGAAGTGGGAACGTTAAAATGGCGGCACGGGTCCATTGGGTCAAAGGCCCTGTTTCCCGTGCTGCGTTGTTTGTTCTTTGTTTATTTCAGATTTCCAGCTCTCACACTATTTTACCTTAAACAGGTAAAATTGTTTTTGCTGTTGTTTGTTTGAGGGCTATCAGTGTGACATGGACTCTTACTTATTAAGTAGCCTTTTGTGTGGTATCTTGTCAAATACTTTATGGAAATCCAAATATATTACATCTACCAACTCCTCATTACCTATCCTGCTTATTACTACCTCAAAGAATCCTAATAGATTTGGCAAGCATGATTTTCCCTTCATGAAGCCATGCTGACTCTGTTTGATCATATTACGCATTTCTAAATGCTCTGCTATTACATGCTTTATAATAGACTTTAATATTTTTCCTGTTTTTAATAGTTACCTTTTTTTCTTCTTCCTTTTGAATAAGGTTTACATTGGAAGCTTTCCAATCTTCTGCGACTTTTTCAAAATTTATGGAGTCTTGGAAGGTTACTACAAGTGTATCCGCTAACTGTAGCTACTTCCATTAATATCTTAGGATGCAACACATTAGGTCTCTGGGACTCATCAGCCTTTAGCCCCATTAGTTTCTCTAGTACTTTTTCTTTAGTGATAGTTATTGTATTTATTCCCCCCCTTTTGCCCCTTGATTATTTAGTATTTTTGAAATGCTATTAATGTCTCCCACTTTGGAGACTGATGCAAAACTCCTCTGTCATTTCCTGGTTCGCCATTATTATTTCCCCAGCCTGATTGTCTATGGAGCCCAAGTTCATTTTGGCCTCTCTTTTTCTTTTTATATATTTTATATTACATGCTAGTTTACTCTCATAATTTGTCTTCTACCTCATTCTTATTATTTTGGCCATCTTTTGTTGTTTTTGAAATTGAAACACAAATTTTTACTACTTTGTGGATGGGATTTCCAGCTACATTCACCCCAAAACCAGAAAATCCCATCGCATGGATCTTTGCATTGTCCAGCCCCCATCCATTATGATTTCCATGGTAGACAGCACAGGAAAATTTCCCCTGCATATTTTTTTCTTTAAGTTTACTACTATCCGTAACTTCCTTAGTTAACCATGGTTGATTCATCCCCTTTCTAGAATCCTTCTCCCTCACTGGGATACATTTTTGTTGCGAGTCATGAACTATTTTCATAAACTTCTGCCATTGCTGATTTTTTTCTGCTAAACTCCTTTCCCAGTCCACTGCAGTCAATTATGTAATTATTTTTGTAATTATTTTTATTTAACTTCAGCACAGTTGTTTCTGACCCAAGTTTCTCACTTTCAAACTGAATGCTAATTTCTACTAAGTTATGGTCACTGTTTCCTAGCGGATCTCTTACTCTGTTTATTAAACCTAACTCATTACTCATTAGCAGATCCAAAATAGCCTGATCTCTGTTTGAATCCACAACATATTGTTCTAGGAAACTGTCCCAAAAACATTGTATGAATTTTTTCTCATAGTTACCTTTGCCAATTTGACATTCCCAATCTACCTGAAGACTAAGTTGACCCATGATTAATGTACTGCCTTTTTTACATGCTCTGATTTTTTCTCAATTATTCCCTGTTCTACAGTAAAGCTTTTGTTAGCAGGCTTATGAACTGCTCCAACTCGTATCTTCTTTCCCTTGTTATTTCTTGCCTTCATTTATATAGATTCTATACCTTCCAATCCAAGATCATTTCTTGTTATGGTACGTATTCCATCTCATACTAACAAAGCTACCCCACCACTATTTCCTACATGCCTGTCCTTATGAAAAGCCACATCCCCCTGAATGTTTAGTTTTAAGCTTTCATCTCCTTGTATTCATACCTCTGTAATAACTACAACCATTAGCTTTAATTTGTGCTGTTAATTCATATATTTTGTGTCAACTGTTATATGCATTTGAGTAAAGAGCCATTAATTTTGCCTTGTTACCATTATTTTCCTCTTAAACCCTGTTTGCTGTTATTTTTGGTTTGTTTGTGCATTTTGTCCCTTCCTGTCACATTCGAGATATCATTACTTAAATAGCTGCCTTGCAATGTTTCCTTACTCTTTTGCATTTTCAGCCTACCTATCCCCTTTTCAGAACCAGCACTCCACCCACCCTCCCCCCACCCCAGTCCATTTAATTTAAAGCCTTCTCTACTTCCCCAGTAATGCAGTTTGCAAGAATACTGAGCTCAGCATGGTTCAGCTGTAGACTGTTCCAATGATACAGCCTCACTTTCTCCAGTACTGATTGCAGTGCTCCATAAACCAAAACCAACTTCTCTCATACCAGTCTTTCAGCCACATTGCATTATTTACAGGCTGGATATAGGCAAATTATTGTTTGTTTGGAGACCCATGCATACCTGCTTATTCGTACCTGTCAGGATTCCTTGCAATTCTGCTAAAAAGATGTTCAGCGAAGCTAAAGCATTCATCTGGATTATTGCTGATTATACATTGAAATCTAGATTGGTACGTGCCTGAAGGCACTCTGCAATATCCTCTGATTTGTGCTTCCAAGGCTACGGTTTTACAGTCCCATCATAATGTGTCTCCCACTGGAAGGGTGATGGACCATTTTAATTCCTGCTTATTTTGGTGGGACCATAGTATCTTGTCGGTTGGCAGAGGCTGTGAAACCCTGGCCCGTTATCGACAATTACTGGGTATACTTTCTGATTATCTCTCCCAGCTAAGTTGCGAGGTGCTGATGTTTTATTGAAGATGTCCATGCTCATAAATGACTAAGAGCACAGTGACATGGGCTCTAAGTAAGATTAGGATATATCTGCCTCTACAGAATGAAACTCTTTCTCTGATTGAAAACTACTTCTTCACCCATCATTTGTGACTGTCAAAAACTAGAATACAGACAGAACCTGGTTGTCTTGAATCAAATCACAGCCCCTAGTGGTGAAGTATGGTGGCACAGTGGTTACCACTGTGCCTCACAGTGCCAGGGACTTGGGTTCAATTCCTGACTTGGGTCACTGTCTGTGTGGAGCTTGCACATTCTGTCCGTGAGTTTCCTCCGGATGCTCCAGTTTTCTCCCACACTCCAAAGATATGCAGGTGAGATCATTTGATCATGCTAAAATCACCCTTAATGTCAGGGGGACCAGCTGGGGTAAATGCATGGAGTTATGGGTTTAAGGCCTGAGTGGGATTGTGGTTGGTGCAGACTTGATGGGTCAAATGGCCTCCTCATACACTTTAGGTGTTTATGGTTCAAGACAATCAAAGGCCACTCATTGCTAGCCCCATCTTTGGCAGACATAGCATAAATTAGTTTATTATTGAGGAGGGTTCACTTAGGAGAATCGCAGATGTGCAACCACCAGGGAGCAATTAGTGTACTTCTTATTATACTCTGAATAGCTAGTTGGTGAAGATAGAAACTAGACCCAGTCTTTACTTGGAAAAGTATTCACAGACTGAAACATTGCAGGTATATATCTTCTGACTCCACATCAGTCCTGTGTCAGTAAATGTCTCTTTATATCTTTGTAAGTAACTGTCCAAGCAATGTCCTCTGCCTGGTTTGCTTAATCTCAATTAATGCAATTGATTAACCCCCTCTCCCCTCCCACCCACCAACCCAACTGCCTCCAGTTACTGAATTTCTCTTTCCAAAACAGGATGCATTAGGCCTGAATTGCCATTATCTGCACTGTCATGTAACTCTTCAGAGGAAGGAATGGGGCAGTGACACTAATGGCACTGGAATTGGCAGTTGATTTAAAAATGACTGCACTGTCAATCAGCACTCCATCTGTTATTGCTGGATTCCACCACACTAGCCAATATTATTTGGAGACTTCTAGGTTAATCCAACAATGATCCACTAAACCTCTTAAACTCAGAGAGAATATTCTCTTTAAAATTAGATCAGAATGAGGGTTTTGACTGATCTCAACAGTTGGGCAGAGTAATGGCCTCAATCTCCAGTGAATGACTCCCCTGCTGTCTATTTAAAGTTTAGTGTCTTTTGATGAAGACCTTTGACCTGGTGAACGAGTAAGGAGAATTGCTATTCCCGGGGCCGCTGTCAGGCATGTTCCAGGAAGGGCTATGTCTGAAAACCTAAGAGTGGTATTTTACTTACCATTCATTTTTAGGATATGAAAGTCATTGGCAAAGCTAGCATTTATCGCCCATTCCTAACTGCCACTGAGTATCCAGAGCAGATATATCCACAGTGCTGTTAAGAAGAAAATTCCAGGATTTGAACCCATTGAAAATGAAGAAAATTCAAAATAGTTCCAAGTCAGGATGATATGCGGCTTGGGGGGAACTTGCCAGCTGTGGTGTTTATCTACTGCCCTCGTTTCAGGTTTGGATGGTGTTGTCAAAGGAATCTTGGTGAATCTCTGCAGTACAACTTGTAGATGGTGCACAATTCTGTCATTGTGTCTGAGGGGTGGCGGGAATAAAAGTTCAAGGTGGTAGAAAGGCTGCTTTGTCTGAAAAGTTTGAACTTCTTGCCTGTGTTGGAGTTGAACTCATCAGGGTAAATGGAGAGTACTACACCACACTCCTGAGTTGAGCTTTGTAGATGGTGGTCTGACAGTCAGGGGGTGAGTTAGCCCTTCCAAAATTCCCAGCCCCTGACCTACTCTTGTGGTCACAGTGTTTTTATGGCTGAGTCCAGTTAAGTTTCTGATGAATGGTAACATCCAAGATATTGATTTGGAAGATCCAACAAAATTAACATGAGGGGATGTTATTAGAATCTCTCTTGTTGGAGGTGATCATTGCCTATCATTTGGGTTACTTATTAGCCCAAACATAATGTTTGCCAAATCTTGTGAGAATGACTGCTTCTGAGAAGTTGCAAAAAGTACCACATGTTATGCAGTCATCAATAAACATCTCCAATTCTGACGTTACCTTGGAGAGAAAGTTAGGAATGAACGAGCAGATGGTGTTTTGGCCCAGGACACTACCCTGATGAACTCCTGCAGCAATGTCCTAGAACTGAGATTATTGATCCCTGATAACTAAATGCAGTTTTTTTGTGATAGTTATGCCTCCAACCAGTGGAGGACTTTCCCCCTGCTGCCCTTTGACTTAATTTTTCTAAGTCTCCCTTGATGCCACACTTAGGTCAAATGTTGTTTTCATATCAAAGGCAATCACTTGTACTTCACCTGTTGATTTTAGCTATTTTATCCATGTTTAGAACAAGGCTGCAATGAATTCTAGAGCTGAGCAGCCCTTGTGGAATCCAAACTGAGTAGGTCAGTGCTAACTAAATACATTTTGATATCTTTGTAAATGACACTGTCCATCATTTTGCTGATGATTGAGAATATACTGATGGGATAATAATTGGCTGGATTGGATTTGAACTGCTTTGTGGACTGGACATACCTGGACAATTTTTCACATTGCTGTGTAGATGCCAGTGTTGTAGCTGTACTATAATAGCTTCACATGGAATGTAGCAAATTCTGGAGCACAAGTCTTCAATACTATAGGCCAGATGTTATCAGGGCCCACTGCCTTTGCTATATCCAGTGTCTTCAGCCATTTCTTGATATCACAAGGACAGAACCAAATAATGTAAAGATTGGCATTTCACTGATGCAAACTTCAGGAACATGTTGAGATGGATCATCCGCTCTCCACCTCTAGCTGAAGGTAGCTTCAAATGTTTCGACTTTGTCTTTTGTGATAGATTCCCGTATCATCGAGGAATGAGAATATTTAACTTGCTTTTCCAGTTATTTGTTTTATTGTCCAACACCAATCACAACTAGATATGGCAGAACTGCTCAGTTTTGATCTGTTCCATTGCCTGTGTGATTAATTATATCCGTCTATTACATGCTGCTTCCACAGTTTGGCCTGCGTGTAGTCCTGTGCTATAACTTCACAAGGTTGGCACTTCATTCTTGGGCTTGCTGTTGTTCCTGGCATGCTCAGCTGCACTCTCCACTGAAACAGCATCTGTCCTGTGGTATGGGAGAAAGAAGGAAATGCTCAGCTGTGAGATCACAGATTGTGGTTGAATACATTTCTGCTGCTGCTAATTCACAATGTCTTTTTGACTACTCAGTTTTAAGCTGCCAGATTTGTCCTACATCTATCCTTTTTAGAATGGTGATACTAGCGCACACTAAAATGGAGCATATTCTCAACGTCCACCATGCAGTGGTACCTCCTACCAATACTGTTGTGAGCAACTGAACATAGAGATAGATGAGATTGAGATTTAGTAAGTTTTTCCCTTGTGGTGACTGTCTCATTATCTGCCACAAGCTCAATCTGGCAGATATATTCTTCAGGATTCTACCAGTTTGGTCAATAGTGGGGCTACCAAGTTATTCTTGTTAATGAACATTATTCTGTCCCACCCAGAGTACATTCTGAAAGAAGGTTTAGAGCAGTAAAAGATGGGAAAGACTCTAGAACTTGTGTAAAACGCCGATCAACAGAGCAAAATGTAAGAAAGTGCAAACAATAATCATGCTCTCTTTGATGTGACACATAGCCATCCAGTATCTGATGAGACTCTGGTCATTTTCTTGCAGTGATACATTTACACTGGACGCCCTGTGGTTTCAGTGTCTGTTGCCATGGATTGAATCCAGCTATTGTTGAAACATTTTTGCCTGATGTGGGATCGATCACTTCCCTCCAACTCTCCACATGCTGCAGCCACATTTTTCTGCTTATTTCATTAAACTATTGAGCCCTTTTCCTCACTCCTTGTCCTCTGAAGTATTATCCAAACAGTAAAAGGAAAGGATTTTTAAACTAGCAATGAGCTTTTCTAAGAAACTATTGCACCTTCAATGCATTGCACCCCTGGGGTTCTATGCATACATTACGCACAAACATTGTCTACTGAGGAAAATTGGCCTTTACAAAGAACAAAGAACAAAACAGCATGGGAAACAGGCCCTTCGGCCCAACGAGCCCGCGCTGCCACCTCGATGTTCCCACTTCTACACGCGATCCCTGTCCATGTTTATAGATCTATGGATTAAAAAACAAATTTGAGACAATTTAGGGAGAATTTGTTTTGCCAATTAGCCTAAGAGCACATCTTTGGGATGTGGGAGGAAACCGGAGCACCCGGAGCAAACCCACGCAAGCACGGGGAGAATGCGCAAACTCCCACAGACACAGGCCCAAATCCATGTATCTGCACAGCACAGCGATAGTCACTGAGCTGTCGTGTTGCCCATCAAATGGTCCATGTCAAGCGTACACTAACGACGTGAAGCACTAGGATACTCTCGAAAAAAAATCCAAGAGCAGCCCTCTCACGACCCATCGCGTGTATGCCCCTCATTAGACAACAAGGTTGACCAAAGCACCTGTAGGATAAAAACAAGTACATCAATATCATCATCTATTTACACACTTCCCAGGGACTCCCAAGGCTCATGATCCCTATTTTAAATCAGTTTTCTATACCCCTCCATTCCCATTCTGTTCATGTGCCCATCTAAGTATTTCTTAAATAACTCCAGAGTGCCTGCCTCCACCACTTGGCAGCGCATTCCATATCCCCACCACCCTCTGTGTGAAAAAACTCCCTCTAGCATCCAAATTATACCTTACCCCCCTCACCCTAAGCCCGTGACCCCTCGTGCTATTTGAGTCCATCCTAGGAAAAAGCTTAGCCCTGTTTACTCTATCTATCCTCTTCAAAATCTTGTACACCTCTATCAGGTCTCCTCTAAGTCTACGTCTTTCTAAGGAAAACAGTCCCAATTTGCCTAATCTCTCCTCGTAACTTAGACCTTCCATACCAGGCAGCATCCTGGTAAACCTCCTCTGCACTCTTTCCAGAGTCTCCATGTCCTTCCGGTAGTAAGGCGACCAGAACTGGATACAGTATTCCAAATGAGGTCTAACCAGCGTTTTATACAACTGCAACATTAAAGGCCAGCTCATGTACTCTATACCCCTTGCTATAAAGGCTAGCATACTATATGCTTTCTTCACAACCTTCTCCACTTGCTCTGCCACCTTCAGAGACTTGTTCACCTGCACCCCCAGGTCCATCTGCGTTTCTATACTCTTATTAGGTCTACCCTTTAGATCTGTATTAATCTTGGACACTTACAGTAGAAGTCATAGAAAGCCTACAGTGGATCCCTACAGAAAGATGCCATTTTGACCTTTGAGCCTCCACATTCTACAGTCCCACCCATGCCCTATGACTGCCATGTATTTACCCTGCCAATCCACCTGACACTAAGAGGGAATTTAACATGACCAAGCCATCTAATATGCACATTTTTGGACTGTGGGAGGAAACTGGGGCAGCTGGAGGAGACCCATGGAGACATGGGGAGAATGTGCAGATTCCATGTAGACAGTCACCCAAGACCAGAATTGAACCTGGGTCCCTGGAGCTCTGAGCCAGAAGTGCTAATCACTGTGCCACGGTGCTGCCCCTAGTTGCGGCTGCAGAGGATAATCTTACACCCATAGAAATCACCCTGGAACTTACTTTTCAATATCAAATAATGGTGGGGCCACAGACGCCCTTAAAATTCAGGTATTATGAACACAGTCAGTGAATTGACCATTTTCTTGTAATGCTGAATTTACACTACCTTCTGGCCCTATGTATGTTGGAGGTGTAGCACAGTGGGTCAAACCTACCATCAGGCAGAGAACTGAATATGAAGGGAATACAGGCTTTTAAGAGAAAGTGTCATCAAACCATTTCTAATATTTTTTAGCAAGTCAATGCAATTTCTTCTTGTTGAATAAGAAAATCAAAAATTACAAATTAAAAATAAACTTCTCAGCTTATCTTAAAACTTCTTTTTAACTTCCAAATTTGAATTTAAGAACAGTATATTTTTGTTAACTTGAATTCATAAAGGAAGACTCATCTCAAATAGCCCAATGGCCGTGTACTAGTGTGATAAGGTAAAATAGTGGGACATGCGTTTTCCTCTCAGGAATTCTCACATGAGAGCACCCCATAGGAATTGAACAAGTTACTTAAATAAAAACAGATGGCAAGTTAAGTTACTCTCCCCTTGCAGCCAGTAATAGAAAAAATATAGGCAGGGGACAGGGAACAGGTAATTTTCCCACTTGATCTAACAAAAGCAGAGAAAGTAATTTGCACAAATGGATGCCAGACACAGTATGAATATGTGGGGATAACTATATTCTTTTTAAAAAAACGCTGATGTTCCCCTACTCCAAACACGTTTGTTAGTGTAGGATTTTTTATTAGCTCAATCCAACTTTTGCAGATTTGCAAAAGCCAAAGGAATGTGGTCTCTTTAGCTCTTGGTCAATAGCAATTCCCTGTTGTCAGTGACAGAATTCCAATATGTTCAGGGTCAGTGAAATGAAAAGCTTAGTGGTACTGATCATTAAAGACAGTCTAAATACTGAAACTGTATTCTTTGCAGTTTATGCTCTCCCTAATAAAAGTGTCCTCCTAAAAGATGTCATCTCATTTTCTCTTTTACAAGACCCTTATAACAACACTGCCTGAAGTAATAAAATTCTCCATGTGTTATCCAATTATTACTTGTAAACATAGCTTCCCACTGTTGGTGTCTGCCAAAAAAGCGGGGCAAGGAAGTACAGGAGAATGTCAAGTATTTGATAATGAAATCAATCTGTTGTCCATTTATTTTCGATTCTCATTAGGAAAAATATTAACAATAATGACAAATGGAATATTTTTGCTATTTTACAGCTCATAATAGCAAAACTATTTTTGGTAATTCTGGGTTATGCATGTTATAAGTCACAAGTGACAACATGGATTCATGCTACTGGCCTCTTCAAATGTTCCACTCAGGCTATTAAAAATCACTTTGGTTTGCACTCCAGATCCCTTCTCAACACAAACACAAGCAGTACAAGTTATTCTTTCACAACTCAGTTTTAACTGGCAACATCTCAGCTCAGTGGAGCATTTAGTTGACAGAAGTAGCCAACCTCTTTAGCCACATGTTTGAACTTTTGTACATCAAAATGTTGAGAAGTGCTACTTGTTCCTTAAAATATTGTGTCGCAGTGTCATCTGTCTAATGGACTATTGTCTGTTTCAAAGTTTATTTATTAGTGTCACCTGACACTGTAATGAAATTACTGTGAAAATCCCTTGGTCACCACATTTTAACCAGCATGTATTTCAGAATGTGGGAAAAAACTGGAGCACCTGGAGGAAACCCACAAACCATGGGGAGAACATGCAGATTCCATGCAGACAAGAATCAAACCCAGGTCCCTGGCACTGTGAGATAGTAATGCGAACCACTGTGCCACTAGTGAGCTGATTCTTCAAAGTATACAGAAAGAACCACTGCTTTGATAAACTGGAGAAAACCTTGTTCTCACTCATGTCATCAGTTGAAATTAAAAGGAATGTAGATACTGGACTGGACAAGGGTTGCTTACTCACCTTTCAGTCCATCCTCCAGGCTAATTATAGATGTGACAGGACATTTAGTCCTCTGGAGAAGCAGCACATCACTTAATAAAACTAAAGACACATCTTCAAACTTTATATTATAATTCAAGAATATCGAGCATGTGCATATTGATTCTACATTAATCTTGTTAGATGTCAGGCTAGGTTCAGTGTGGAACCCTCACCTCTGAGTTGGTTGGTCACGCTTTTAAATCCAAGTTTAGGGACTTAAGCACATGATCTAGGCTCAGACTGCATGGCAATACTGAAGGAGTGCCACATTTTTGGTGGTCTTTCCGGTATGATATTAAATTGAGATCCCATCTGCCGTCTCAGATGGCTCTTAAATGACTGATGATTCTATTCATTGAAAGTGAGAGGAGGTTTCCCTGGTCATTTATCTTATTGCTTACATGGGATTTTATTGAGTACAAATTAGCTGCAGCACTTCCCTAAGCAGAACAATGTCAACACTGTGAAGAAGGTTGGAATGTCCTAAGGTTATGAAAGGTGCTTTTGAAATTAAATTCTCTTTTTTCCACTTTCTCAATGTCTAGTT
The DNA here is from genome assembly GCA_024679065.1 of Sphyrna mokarran. Lineage (NCBI taxonomy): Eukaryota > Metazoa > Chordata > Chondrichthyes > Carcharhiniformes > Carcharhinidae > Sphyrna > Sphyrna mokarran. Next base: position 40,845,565 of record JAGIQG010000009.1, read on the forward strand.
AAAATACCAGTAATGATGCTGCACATTTTGCTTGTCTAACCTATACTTCATTTGTGCTGTATCATTTTCTGAATTTAATCTCTTGCATGCAGCAGATGCTAAGTTAATGACCATTCCCTGAACCTCTATTATTTTAGTAGGAGTGAGCTATATCTTTAATTTATAAATGTGCATAACCCATCTGTGCCTATTTCTCTCTTCGATACTTCTCTGGGCTATGCATTAAGACAAAGTGATGAAATGGGAGTTCTGTTCAGAGTGCTATGCTAATGGATCTCTGTAATCAACAGCTTGAAGTTGTACAATAGTGGGCAAGGTAACCAACTATTTGATTCCCTCTTCTTTTCTGGGAAGTACTTGGTGTCCACTCAGTGTCTTCCTGCATTCACAACTGAAACCAAAAGATGCCTATGGGAGAGATAGAACCTGAGCTCACATCCTATCAATTCATTGCACTGAATCATGCATCTTCAATTAGATGTTTTACTCTATTCCTGACAATTTTCATGGCCTACATCCAAATGCATTGATTGAAAATCTCTCTTGTCTTGTTAAAGCAGCAAAATTTGGCTTTGGTACAGGATTGTATTGTTGAATTTACTAGTGATTCTAGCATTGTGTATCACTGTTATCTTCTCCAGTCCCACAGCTTTCCAATATATCTGCACTGTTCTAATCCTGGCCTCTAGAGTACCAATTTTAACCTTTAACTGCCTATGTTTTCAGCTCGGGAATTCCCTTCCTAAATCTCTCCACCTAATTCAATTTCTGCCTTTAAGATACTCATAAAAATCTACCTCAATGACCAAGCCTTTGCCCTAATCGTTCCTTGAATGGCTTGGTGTCATATCATGCCATTGTCAAGCACTTGCAGACGTTGTATTACATTAAATGCATTAGACAATTGCAAGTTGTTTCAGTAAAAATGCCTATGTCGTTAGACATACATTGGTAGTAAGATAAAAATAGGAAAGAAATAACTCATTAATTCACTGCCCAAGGCTCAGCCAATGCAATTCTCAAGCAGCTTCGGTTTAGACAGCTGGTACTCACTCATACAGGGAATAGGTGGAAGTCTCACTAACCTGTGACGCTCAGCAGACTTACTTAGCAATGTGATGCAATATTATTGTTTCAATGAGTGGCTGGCAACTACATTGCACAAGTCCTGCCCAGTTGAACACAACATGGAGTTTACAGCAATTGGTAAAAAGCTCTTCCCAATAAGAAAAAGCAGTTCAGACCACAATTCCTACTTCCCAGTTTTTAATGGTTTTTCCATTTTAATGTTTACAAAACCAGTTTGGATCAGTATTCTTCATTCCCTATTTTTACTGTTTTTCCCTTCTGGATTGGAAAAATGCCAGCTAAGTTCTTTTAACAATTTTTATGGAGCCAGAGGGGAATGAAATATGGAGCTGGATTTCATCAACACCTATAGTGATGGGTTAGGAGGTGGGAGGAGTTTCAATAGCACAACAAAAGATGTCAGGAGGGAAGCAACTGGATATTCCGCAAGGCTGGATCTTGTGCTGAAATATGGCTGGCAAGTAATTAAGTTTGTTTAGTAAGCAATTGACTACTGTTTTACCAGAGATTTCTAATCTTACAAAGTACTGGGGCTGTGGCACCTCACTGCTATCAAGAGGTGGTGGATTAGCCAGATTTAATGCTGGCTCCCAATGCCAAGCCATTGGGAATACTTGGTAAGGAGAATGAAATAGGCATGGTCATTGGCAGTTGGGAATAGTGAAAATCTTGTAGCACAGTGGGAACAAACCATTAAGTGCCTACCCAGAAGAGGTACTTGACTGAATGTAGCAATGTGGGTGAGAGGCCATTAAAATTGAGTTTAGTTATTTGCTGTGGACCTCATTGATTCAATCTTCAAGGTTTCCAGTGAAGAGGAACAATGGGGAGGGATGGAACTGTAGCTGCAGGGGGGAGGAGGATGACACTTGGTATACTGAGATTACCCTCCAGAGAACATTTACCACCAGAAAGCCAGTTTCCTGCACTTGTGACAGCAATATTGCTGAATATTATGCTCTTCCAGAGAGCTGAGCAGCAAGCTGTGTGCCATCATCGAGGACAAGCTGAATTCCATGGCACTGTGGGTCATGCTCAACAGAGGCTGTTTTGTACTCTTTTATTGGATAACTTAATTTATTGGATCTTCACTCCTGTCTCACAATCATGCAGCCCTCTGAGCTCCAGAACCATTTCTTCCACCAGTGTGCAGGTGGCCAAGGAAGGAATGCCGCTGCCACAATGTCTTGGCCCTTTCCTTATGTTATGCACCATCTTCACTTTCGGGCACATCAATGTTCATTGTTTATCAGCTATCAAAGCTAAGCACAATGCCAGTGCTGATGATAGACTATCTGCCCACATTGGAGCCACAGGAATGCTTCCTACATATAGCCACTCAGAAACAACATCTCCAGGACTGGGGCTTTTCACACTAGTGGCATATTGTGTATGCTGGCATACTTCTGCTGGCAATGCTGCTGCTTGGCCATTGTCAGTGACTGTACAGCAAGCCCTTTCTAACAATCTCACATTCATGCCTAGTCAAAGAGTCATAGAGATATACAGCACAGAAATAAGCCCTTCAGCCCATTGCATCTGCACCAGCCAAAGAGAAACCAGTCCTATTTTCCAGCACTTGCCCCATAATCTTCTATGTCTTGGCATCACAAGTACACATTTAAATACTTCTTGAGAGTTATGAGGATTTTTGCCTCCATCACCCTTTCAGGCAGTGAGTTCCAGTCACGTACCGTCCTCTGGGTAAAAAGGTTTTTCCTCACATTCACTTGCAGCCTCCTGCCCCTTACTTTAAATCTAATAATTGATCCCTCCAATAAAGCGAAAATTTTCTTCCTGTCTACTCTATCTACCTGTGCCCCTCATAATTTTACACATTTCAATCATGTCTCCCCTCAGTCTCCTCTGCTCCAAGGAAAACGACCCCAGTTTATCGAATCTCTCTCCATAACTAAAACTCTCCAGCCCTGGTAACATTCTGGTAAATTTCTTCTGAACCCTTACCAATATTATCACATCTTGCCTATAATGTGGATTTTGAAATTGCACACTATACTCTTAGCTGTGGCCTAAGCAACATTTTATAATTCCAGTAAAACCTCCCTGATCTTAAATTCCATGCCTTGGTTCTGAAGACATAGAATTCTAAATACCACATGCCTTCCTTTATCTATTTGTCCTGCTACATCAAGGGACAATTGTACATGCATATCAAGGTCCCTTTGACCCTTGGTACTTCTCGGTGTCCTGCCGTTCACCATATATTTCCTTATCTTGTTTGTCCTGCTCAAGTACATCACCTCATGCATACCTGGATTGAACTTCATTTGTCACTGATCAGCCCATCTGATCAGTATGTCTAAATTCTTCTATAACCTAAAGCTATCCTTCTCACAATTTATCACCCAATCAGTTTTAATATTATCTGCAAACTAACTGATTAAGCCTCCTGCATTCAAATCTAAATCAGTTATATAAACCACAACAGCAAGTGTCCCAACACTGATCACTGGATACAGACTTTCACTCAGAAAAACACTCCTCAACCATCACGCTCTTCTTTGTACCACTCAGCCAATTCTGGATCCAATTTGCCATCTGTACATACTGGTTACCTCTTTGAAAAATTCAATCAAGTTGGCCAGACAGGACCTCCCCTTCACAAAATCACACTGGTTGTTCTTGATTAATCCCTGCCTCTTCAAATGCAGTTAAATTCCGTGTTATAAAATTAATTCCAATAGTTTCCCCATCATTAAGTTTACACATTGTTTAGTCGCTCCTGATTTATCTCTTCTCCTCCCTTCTAAGTAAACAATGTATGGTGCACTCAAGTAGCTGAATCACATTAATCTACTTGTCGCACTGCAGCCAGGTTTTAATGACAACTGCTCACTTTCTTTGCGATCTCTGCCCAGCCTTGCTGCATCCATCAAGCTGGTTTTCGTCTCCCATCCTGGGGGAATAGGGTACTGCCTACCTTTGTCTGAGCAGCTTGGAAGAGAACCTGTAGGGTGGCATCATTGAATCTTAGGGACATCCTGGGTGGTCTTTGAGCCATCCTTCATGTTGTCTTGTTCTTCAGGACTTCAGTACATGCTGCAATTGTAGATGGATTGAACTGACAGAATGCTGACAGCCCTTTAAATATGGTGCCAATACTTCCAACCATGTTTCCAGATTAAATAGCTCCTTGGCCTCCCAGCAGTTAATTGGTACTGAATCACTCACTGTAGTGCAGTCAACCACCTCACCACCTGAGGTATGAGTTGAGCAATGACTCCTGCTTCTGTTCTTTATGTTGGGTCCTTAGGCCTTTCCAGAAAATTCATTGCGGGGGTTTTATTTAACTTGAAGTCCAACTTATTTAAATTAAATTGTAACCCAATGATGATACTGTTTTCAGGATATGAGATATTCATTTTGGTATCCACATTTTTAATTGCAAATGCATTATTCCTATCCAAAACTGTAGTATATCACATATAAAATTGCTAACTTTTGAAATGCTGGATTTGGGAAAAATAATTTAGCTACCACGTTTGGGTGGATCGAACCCTTAACTTGCAAATGATAAGCTGTTATTCGTTGGACCAGTTATCCCTACTATGCCACGACGACATTACTCTCTTGTTGTTTATGATCCATCCTATGACCTTGAATGGAATTTTCAATTTAGTTACATTATTTTCTAGATCTTGAGATAGACAATCCTGGTTCTCACTAGAAACAGCTTGGAATCCCGGCATCCCACGCAAATTAGGTTCCAATGATATCAACACCACTCGGATACAATTATGAAAAAACCACTGAGGACATATCACACTACTACCCATTGATTCTTGAAATAGAATTGTCTGACCAGCAGATGATTTGACGTCCAGTTACTTCCATTGGATGAGCAGTGGAAGTAATCTGCTTTCTCATCTGCTTTCTGCCTGAGGAAAGCCGACACATCAAAACTGATCTCCATCACATTTAATACTGAAACAATAGGCATTTTCACTTTCTCTGGCCTGGTCTGGATAATGATCCTTGTTTTTGCATTGATGAAGAATCTCTTCATTGTTGAGAAAATAGTGAATCAACCCAGAAATTGGAACTGTCACCCCCGATACAGCACCTAACATTTTTTTTGTGAGGACAGGAATGGGATGGTCCTATTTCACACATGTGCATTTCACAGAGCAAACTGCACATCACAGCTGCCTGCAGTGTGAAAAACTGTACACAAGTTAAACCTGCTGAGTAGGTCTGAATGTTGTGGATTTTTTTCATTAGTCAGGGTAACCATTTGGGGAGTTGAAGGGATCAAGTTGGACCTTGCTTTAAAGTTGCATTTACTGCCTCAGCAGTGGCAAATTTCAATATCAATGTTTGGCTTGAACCTAAGGGAGTAAGAAAATGTGCTGAGGTCCAGGATTATGATTGTGAAGATTGCAGCCATTTTATTTTATCTGACATAAGCTCATTGATAACCTTGTTGGGGTTCAGCATTCCCCTGAGGACTTGGCAGGGTGATATCATTTGCTCCAGTTGGTTCTTGATCCAGGTGCTAGGTTGAGCTGTGTGCTGGAGGCTGGCATACAACACAAAGGAAGATACTGGATGGGCATGGCACCCTGGCACAGAGATACCACAGAAGTCAACATGAGTTCCTGGAAGCAAGGAGAACACCATGCATACCAAAAAAAGAGGGGGACATACAGGACAACGAGGATGAACCAGCCCCTGATGTCCTATCAACATGAGGGAGAACCGATGCCGAAGGAGACTGAGATGAAGCCATGAAGTGGTTTCAGATATATGTCACATGACCCACCAACAACTCAAACCACATTGCATCAGTTCCCTTGTCACTGGCTTTAAAGATAACTGTCACTTTCAATTTTAATGTCATAGGCTTTTTCAAGATCCCACCAGGAGACCTGTCTGGTATATTCCAGTCAGCACTACATAACTGCATGAAGACAGTAACTGATGTCCTGTTTGCTCATGTGGGGAAATCACATTAATCTTTCTATAGCTTTTGGTGTCTCAGATGGAGAGAACTGTTGCTTCTGTCAAATTAGCAGGCTTCTCTCTGGTGCAGAGAGTTATTATTGTACCCATGTTGCAATAAAGGCCCCAGCTCAAAATGTGGACATCTTTCCATTCCTCAGTGGTTATTTGTGAACACAACAAGGTTTGCCTTCAGGTCTGTGCAAGGCCGCTTGATAGCTATTTTGACTCCTTCATACTGAGGAGTTCCCAACGTCCCCAGCTGTTTCAACCACTGCAGAGCTGTAGCTGGTTTCGTGAGGACAAGGACAATCTTATAAGAGCCCTGCCCTCTTTAGGAGTCCTCAAACTGAGACTGAGTACAACTAAAGCAGCAGCCATGTTATTCTGCATTATTGAGAAGACTATTGGCATTCCAAAAATATGATTCAGATGCCTCGATCGCTTGCATGAATCCCTACAGGATACCCCAGCAAGTTGTAGTGTGTTACACACTGCATAATATCAAGCAGTGGAGGGACTGATAACTCAAGGTCGTCAAGGTTGTGGTCAGAGCTGCAACCTTTGAGGGGGAGATTGATGAGGACAATAAGCAGCAGGCAGAGGAGAAGCTACTGTCTATTCAGATCGTTCTAAAACAGAGAATAGAAGGCTGTTCAGAGTATGTAGTTCCTCTTTATTCCATGGATATCAACACTTATCCAGGTATTGCACCCATTCCTGGCCGTGGTTGCTCTTTGATCTACTCTGAGTGTTGCATGTTTCTCTCTGTGAGATTGGCCAATCTCTCCTGATTAGAGCTTATGTGGGTAAGTGCTTCAGGCAATGTGAGCTCATGACAGTGCCCTAGAGTTCCTACTGCTTCAAGAAAATCTGCCACATGACCACCCGTCTGCTGATTATCTAAATTCTGTTCCCCAAGAGGTGACTCCTGAGGCTCATTATGAATGTCCACCCTGTTCCGAGGGGGACTGTGCACAGATATGTCTGACTCCGATACCTTCTTCTGCAATATGGTGTTGTGGCCTACACCCTATGCCTCCAACTTTAAATGGTGCACCATGCATCTCCAATATGCTGGTGCCTGAGTTGCCAGATTGTGTGGTTGTTTGATATGATGCTGCCTCCTCATATATCTTTTGATCTGGTTCGGGGGCCAGGGACAGGAGGAAGGGAGGGTGGGGGAGTAGAGCCAGGACCTGTTTGAAACATCAAAGATGTTATTTATGTAAAGCCCTTCTTGTGAAAACACTGTCTGATGCACACCACTGTCTTATCCATGCCTACGCTGTCCTTATGCAGCCTCACCCTTGAACTTCCTCTCACACCAACATCCCCTTGTGCTCAGTGAAGGATAGCATGTCCTTCACTGTTACAACCATGTACCAAAGGTGCATTTACCACACCTTTTCTGCCTGCAACTATCATTTCACCATCATTAATAGACAACTGTTCCATTAGCCTGGCTATTGCTATTGCTATTTGTTCACCAAGTGAATCCATTTCAGTTAGACTGACCTTGCCATAACCTTAATGTTCTTCCCTCTTTCTGACTGCCACGATTGCATCATTTTATTTTAGGCTGATATGTAGTCTATGGAAGGATATTCTCTCCATTGTGCTGTGCATCACTGTGGTCATTCATCTGTTCAGCTTACACATACAAACATTAATACTGAAGCAGAGATATGTCCTACAGTACGAAGAGTTAATGTGCTAATAGCTAATATACATTATTAGTGATCACATGTCACCAGAATGCAGAATGATGGTTCTGGAACAAATCTCATTCTTATATATCCCTGTACTTAGTCGTTCATCGTTAATAAATGTTTGACAGATCCTGGAGGCTTTGTTTTCAGTTGTCTATGTTAAACACATCCTGGGATTGTTTATGATGATACCCCATGTGCCACGTTCCATACGTTAGTTGCAGCTTGAATAAGTGACCTATCCTTTAGGTCTTTTTGTGGATGAACTCACCTTGCAGGATTGCAGCCTTTACTGCACTGTATCCATGATCTCTTAGGGTTTCCATGCCACTCCACTCACTACAGCCATAGTTTGAATCCAGGTCTTCTTTATGGTGACTGATGGACTATGCCAGTCTGCAAGATAGACGGCGGCTCTCTTTTTCTGGACTGTTTTAATTAAAACTTACAAGTTCTGATCTGAGCAGCATAGGAAGGTGAATCCATCCTTTCCCCTCTATCTCCTCGGTGAAAAGGCTCATGACCCATTCAGATTACAATGCTGTCATTCATTTTTGTGTGCTTACATGCACTAATCATTTTCAATAGTGATCACTGGTAAGGTTTGGTGAAAGAACCAGCTGGTGGTGCTATACATGCTGTAGCTGGCACACCAATGATCAGTGACTGAACTATTAGTTACCCCATCTTAGTCACACTGTTATTAGTGTGCTGACTTGAGGAACCTGGTTAAGGCTCATCCTCCTAGAAGGGTGACAAGAGAATAAGTAGATGCTCATTATCTAGTGAGGCATGGCAATTAACAACCTTACTGAAGAATATCAGATAGTGGTATCAAGACAATGCCATCTCCATGGCTGTCTAGTGAACCTATTCCATTTAGTACAATACATTGTGAGTAGGCGGCAACTATGACAATTTTGTTTCCTCCAGGGAATCCTATGATGGATCATCCAACCTAGAGAGAGCTAACAATTGGACAGCATTTACAGAGTTCCCACTTACCTGACAAGTTAAAATGCCTCCTCCAAACAGTGAGTTTCCCATCACCTTCTGACCTCGTAAATGGGCCTTCCTGAAGACCTGCTTATTATATTCCTCCAGCCAACGCCTGGCTTGCCTCGGACCTGTCACTACTTCCAGGGCTGTCCACCCCGATTCCTAATATAACCTGACTCACTGGACTGAAAATCAGACATTCAGGGTCACATTTAACGAAGTAGGGTTCATGGTGCAGGCAATTCTCCCGACTCTGCACATCCAATGCAAGGACAAAATTCCATGCCAATAACTTATGGACTCCTTGCTTCTTGGATTTAATCACTTGAATTCTATCTCTTTAAATACATAAGAGACAAAAACAGAAAACGTTGGAAAACCTCAGCAAGCTTGACAGCATCTGTGGAGAGAAAATAGACCCAATAGATTCCAGTATCTAGAGTATTTTGCTTTTATCTTAAAGAAATAAGAGGGCTATTTTCTCCTATAATAAGTTTGTGTTATCCACCAAAAAAAAGAGATAGATCAAATGTTATATACTTCAATATGCCAAATATCAAGATGGCAACTGTAAGATGCTACTGTACATCGTCATGAATTTTCTAATAATTAATTGATTCACATGTGTTACACATATTTCTTCAGGACCTTCGATGGTAATAAAATTATGATCTGAACAATTTTCTGAGCAGCTATCAAAAATATATTTTGGTAGCTGCGCTTGTTTTCTTTAAGATTATGAGGAATCTGTGTCTAATTCTTTAAGCCAAGCTTACTTTTTCCTTCTCCCTTTATGCATTCCACCAGTAATGTCTGATAAAAAATGATCCTTTAAAGCAGTATAACAGAGAATCTAACAAATACAGTAACACAATACAGCGGAAAGCTGATATAATCTTTTCAAAACCATTAAATTCAGTCACCCGCAGCAACATCTGCAGGGCAAGATGTAAAATAAACTGTAAAAGAATCAGATAACCCATAAAGGATCAAGCTGGAAGAAGACCCATCAGTCTCCCCACATTTTTGCTGTCATCCTGATTGAGAAAGTAATATCATTCTGATGTTTGTGTTTAATTTTAGTAACAAACATCTGGAAATCATTCTAAGAGGGAACACTGAAGAGTTTAAGCTGTAGAATACAGACCAAATTCCAGAACTCCCAGTGACTGAGGGAGCCCAGTTCACACTGAATGTATTGTATGCTCGTTCAATTTAATTGGTCCAGCTTTTGATTTCTTTTTTGTTTCTTCCTGTATTTAGACAATGAATTGCTTGCACATATGGTGGGTAAAGATAAAACTGAAGGGATGGTTTTAGCCAAAAGCAGACCATAGGATTTATATAGCAGCTCATGCTTCAGAAAACTCTACCAACTATTGCACAATAAGCAAATTATCGGTTAATATCCATTATACTGGGATTTCTAGCTTTCTTGAACAGTCTGAAAAGTTGCAGGGAGCCTTCCAAGAAAAAAAGAAACAGACATGCACAAATAACACCCCATCCATTATAGGGCAGAAAAACAAGAGCGTTTACTGTACAAAATGGGTTGAATTATACGATTTTGATTTTCTTTTTTAAATATTACCTATCGTTGTGACAGATGGATCAAAGAGCAAACAAGTACAAGATGAAGTGTGACAAAGATCAATTTGGGGAATTCCCAACTGGGGTCCATCAGTTTTAGTAGGAATGTAATTACTAAGCATAGACTAATCCATTCAAGGATTAATTTTACATTACACACTGATATGAGCCAATAACTAACAGTTGTTTAATGTATGGACTCCGTATTCAGTTGTATTAAATGAGGTTTATATATAATATGATTCAAGGTTAGACATAAAGGGCACTAGATTATTTAACTAAGTTGAATTACACAATCTGAATTATTATATAGGAAATGTTACTTTATATTTCTAAGAGCCCCCATAGCATTAATTTCAGTCACCTAGAACAATATCTGCAAGTAACATTCATGCCACACAGATGCCAAGAAATGATCATTACCAATAATCACCACCCCTTGACATTCAATGGTGTTACCATCACTGAATCCCCAACTGTCAATATCCTTGGGGTCACCATTGGTCAGAAGCACAACTGGACTCACCACATAAACACAGTGGCTACAAGAGCAGGGCAGAAGTTAGAATACTATGGCGAGTAACTCACCTCCTGATTCCCCGAAGCCTGCCCACCATCTACATGGCACACATTAGGAGTGTGATGGAATACTCTCCACTTGCCTGGGTGGGTGCAGTCTGACAACACTTAAGACATTTACCTTCATCCAGTACAAATCAGCCTGCTTGATTGGCGCCACATTCATAAACATCCACTCCCTTCATCACAGGTGCTCAATAGCAGCAGAGTGTACCATCTACAAGGTGCACTATAGAATTTCACTAAAGATCCTTAGACAGTACCTTCCAAACCCACAACCACTTCCATCTAGATGAACAACATAGCAGATAAATGGGAACACCATCACCTGCAAGTTCACCCCCAAGGCACTTACCATCCTGACTTGGAAATATATCGCCATTCATTCATAGCCACTGGATCAAAATCCTGGAATTTCTTCCCTACAACATTGTGGGTCAGCCCTCAACATGTGAACTGCAATTTTTCAAGAAGCCAGCTCATATTCAGCTTCCCAAGGGCAATTAGGGATGGGCAATAAATGCTGGCCAACCAGCAGCGCCTTATCCTATGAATGAATAAAAAAAGTAAAATCCCACCATCCTGTATTTAGCATGTATTACAGGTGCCCATCATGCTCTTTCATGAATTGCTATTCCACCATCCACTCTTGATTGCATTCTGAAGCTCATCTGACAATATTGCAGCTCCCCACAATTTTACCTAATCCACACATTACTTCACAAACCTGTGCAGATTCTGGCCACAGCATATTCCACATAATGAGATCGGAAGCCCCAAATCCTTGGCTTCACAGACCTCTTTATTTGATGGGGTTCATTAACATTATAAGGCATCCAAAAATGGACAGTATCAAATTTCCAGGCTTTACACACTGACATATGAAATAGGAGCAGAAATAGACCACTTGGCCCCTCAAATATGCTCTGCCATTCCATAAGTTCATGGCTGACCTTTTTGTGTTGAGGTTCCACATTCTCCATCTGTTCCCCATAACCTTTAATTCCCTTGCCAACAAGAATCTTTCTCCTTCCATCTTAAAAATATCCAACGATTCCACTTCCACCACCTCCTGAGGCAGAGAGTTCCAAAGTTGCACAAAACATTTCCTCATCTCTGTCCTTTCAGGGAGACTCCTGTTTTCAAAACAATGCTCACAAGTGAAAACATCCTTTCAATGTCCACCATGTCAATACCGTTCAGGACTTTATATATTTCAATTAAGTCACACCTCACTCTTCTAAACTCAAATGGAAACAAGTTCAGTTTGCCCAATCATTCCTTATAAGACAACCTGCCCATTCCAGGGTATCAATCTAGTGAACCTCCTTTGAACCATCTCGAATGCATTAACATCCTCCCTTAAGTAAAGTTAGCTACATTTTGCAACAATTGTTTAGCTGTCATTTTATTTGCTGCACTAATTGAATATTCTTTACTCAAAAAAAATTTGTAATGAAAGCAGAGTAAGTTATAACATTTACATGATTGGCACAGTAGCATCATAGGTGGCATAGTGTTAGCACTGCTGCCTCACAGCTCCAGGGAGCTGGGTTCGATTCCTGGCTTGGGTGACTGTCTGTAGGGAGTTTGTGTTCTCCTGGTGTCTGCATGGGTCTCCTCCAGGTGCCGCAGTTTCCACCTATAGTCCAAAAATGTACATTGGCTATGCTAAATTGCCTCTTAGCATCCTGGGATGTATAGATTAGCGGGGTAAATGTGAGGTTGTGGGGATGGGGTGCGGATGGGATTGTTGTTGGTGCAGACTCAATGAGCTGAAGGCTTCCTTCTGCGTTGTGGGGTTTCTATGATTTCTACGATACAAGAAGTGGTTAAACTCACATGAATAACAATATATTTTGTGGTAGAATTCCTTCTAATGGCTGGGATGTTATTCAGCAGTGGAGGCAGTTCGCCATTGACAACTGACAAGGTTAGGTGGTCCTGCTGAGAGTGATGGCATTTTGTGTGGATTGCCCAGCTCCACTGTTGGAGACCTGCTGCGCAAGGTCACATTCGGCCAGACCGAAAGATCCTGATGGCGGGAAGGGCCAGAAATTCCCATCTTTCTGTTTGAGGCTTGAAAGAGTTTGTGAAGTCAAGGTGTTAGGGCTTCGCTGGAGTTGCAGCAAAATATCAGACTACAATTTCCAATGTGCATTTGTGCCAATTATACTCAATTTCAAAATAGAAGTGATTGATAGCAAGACAGGGGCTGGAATTTTACTTTCCTGCCAGCCAGGATCAGAGCAGGCGAAGGGCAGACCATGGAAGGATCCATTGACTCGAGCAGGATTTTACAGTATCGGGATGAGCCATAAACTCCTGCCCAAGATGTCCGCAGGATATGCCAGGAATCGCTATTTGTAAGCTCCACCTCTCTCCTTTCAAAAAACATGGAAATCATTCTGGAGACTTTGAATGTGAACTTTAATATTTTTATATCAGAAAATGGTTAATACACAACATTTAGGCACTATCCCTTCAGTGAAGCAATGCTGCAAAATATATCCAGTTTTAAAGAGGGCACATATGTATTAAAAAATATTAATGAAATCCTCACCACATACTTACACTTGTAGCCTGGATTTGTGTTCAGTTTACTTTCAGAATTGGAAACAATCCAAAATCAATTCAAAAATGTTGCAAACTTATCTTGGATATAGCATTTTAAATGAACAGCTTGTCCAAATAATATTAAAATCTTGCACTTAATTAGTGTTTTTAAATGTCCCAAGACATTTCACAGGAATAATTGTAAATCCAAGTTTAACATCCAGCCACATAAAGAGCTATTGGGATAGTGGACCAAAGGTTTAGTCAAAATGGTGTGTTTTCAGGACTCTTACATGAGGATAGACTGAGGAAGACTCAGAGGATGGGGAGGCTTTTCCAGAGCTTAAAGGCAGAACTTTTGTTCCCAAGTTGGAGGTGCATGGTTGAGAAAATTTCTGAAACCCAACTCAGGAGAAAGTGTCCAAATGATTGGATCATCATTTTGGGAAGTGGAGGAGCGGGTGCTAAATGGAGGCAGATCTGCATTTCCTAGAAACAGTGTGGAGGTAGCCACAGAGATTACTGAGTGTTGAGGCAGGCTGTTTCTAGGACATTGTTTTAAAAAGATGTAGTAAAACCAAAAGTAGTCTTCAAGCCCTTACTTATCATATCCCTTCACAACCCACTCACCCCCATGCCCTATTCATGCCAAATCCACCCCCATGATCTCTCATAACCTCCATGTCAATCGCTGCTCCCTTACCACACCCTACAGATCTTTACAACTCTCAAGCTTAGTGATAACTCATGCCAACCCATGGTCCTCCATTCTTCTCCATGGGCCTTTATCGCCCTTATGCAAATTTACTACAAGCTCATGCTAACACATCCCCAGTCACTGCGTTGTACTTTACAGTCTCATGCCAACTTAGCACCTATGCATGTCAGACAATATCAGCCCCTGCCAACAGCCTGTTGAAAACGGTGGGTGCAAGTTTGAGGGTGGGACTTTAGGATTCTGAACTCCAGTGTGAATTTGACTAAGGTGCAGAGCCTTTCTAATTTACAATAGCTCAAATCCAAGTCTTTGGCAACTGAAAGCATAGTTGCCAATGGTGGAGTAATATTGGGATCAGTTATCTCCATTGGTTGGACAGTTGGTTCATGATATGGAGTGATGCCAACAGCTTGAGTTCAATTCCTGTACTGGCTGAGGTTGTTTATGAGGGCCCACCTTCTCAATCTTGCCTCGTAACTTTGATCCTAAGGTTAAATCACCAACAGTCAGCTCTCCTCCTCAAAATTGAGATCAGCATATGGCCTCCTAGGCCTATGGTGACTGCACTTTTAATATTGGTGATTGCAGAGGGCTAGAATCAGAGGAGATTTCAGTGATATGAGGGTGGGGTGGGAGGGTGCAGGGTGGTGTGTGAAGGGGATATAGTGGAAAGCCAAGCACAGATTTGTAAACATGGATAAAAATATTAAAAGTAATACACTGCTAGTCTGGGAAATGAATAAATGGGCACAGAGATGATGGGTGAAGGTCTGGATGGCAAACTAAAACTTCTACTATTTACAACCATAAAGTTACAATATATAGAGAATACATCTCAACAAGAAATTCTGTCCTGCAACAACCAAACCAAGAAAGCTGGCTTTGGGAATAGCAATTACAATAGAAAGAATCCATTATTACAATAGGAAGAATATAACCTGTGGGCATCATTGTCTTCATTAAACAGAACAAATAACAGTTGCACAAGATTGATCCTGAGGGGCCAATCTTAACAGAATTTGGCAGAGTGTTGATTCCAGCGAGAAAAACAGAAGGGGTCATCTTACCAGTTTATCATGCCAGTCGATTGGCATGGCGAACTGGTAAGATTGCACGAGCAGTGAGAAATGGCTTTGCGCACAGTTTCTCGCCACTTCCAGTATTACCAGACCTGTTTTGTCATCATCAACAGCCCTGTGCCTAGGGAGGGTATGAGACTGATTTTAATACTCATGACTTCACTTTATTATTATTAGAGAACCCAGGGTGCAATCGTCTGGCCTCAATTGCCTTAACAGCATTGCAGGTGGTGGTCCTTATCAATGAGGATCATGTATGGCATCCTGTAATAGGGACCTGGTGTGATGGTAACACCAATGGGACCAGAGGCTATTGAAGCCCCAGGTGGTCAGGGGCAGGAGTGGGCAGTGTTCCTTTGCAATGCCAATCTGGCACCTTGATAGTGCCAGCCTGGCACTCTAGCACTGCCTCTGGGCACTGCTCAGGTGGGACCAAAGGAGAGGAGCAAAGCCTAAGGGGGCAGGGCATTAAGGGACAACAGGGAATCAAGGGCAGCAATCAATTGGAAAGACTACAGGGGCAGCGATTGTGCGGAAGGGATCTGGGGGTTCAAGATCAGAGGGGTGATTGGGTGTTGTGGGTGCATTGCCTGAGGAATGGGGGAAATAATACTCTCCCACTGCATTGTGTATTCTGGTACAAAACACACTGGGAAATCAGGGTGCATGTGCAACAGTGCCCTCTAGCAGTCTTCAGCCGGCTTCCCAGCATGACTAGCCTCTATCCACTTCCCCACTGGCAAGAATCATACTTTACCTCATTTTGTTTCTCAATGCCATAAAATAGTGTATGGGAGCTCGCCCAAAATGGAGTCTGATACTCCCCTGCTTATAGGCTCATTTGGTCCTTATCTTTTGATAAGATCGCCATCAGCTTGTCTCTTTTCAGGGAAACAGATCGGTTTTCTCTCCAGATCTTACCACACTGTCAGAAAAAAAACAGCTGAGTGAGTTTCACCATGTCATAAGTGGAGCAGGGCTCAACCACATTGGCAAAACTCAACTGCACAGATACTGAAGTGCCATGTTTAAAGGGCAACCCAATCAGAATGTGAATAATACTCTCCCCCCCCACCCCCAGCCCACCATGGAGTTCTCAGCCACTCCCCACCACCCTGACCAGAGTTGGCACTTCTCTCCCCCTACCTCTGCCATTAATTGGAGCCGGCACATCTCCTTCCCCCCAATATTGGATCATTTCCCCCCACACAGTCACAGCTGGCACCCAAATTCCTCTGACATCTAAAACAGCTATTCCATCACTCCCAATTCCCACATCCGCCTGCAGCCATCACTACATTCAAATAAATCCCCCCAATCCATAATATCACATTGGGTTTGCCCTTGCACAGACAAAGTACCAACTTTGTAGTGCTAACCTGTCATGGCTTGGTCACATCCATTCCCGTGGGGGCTATAGTAACTATTGCACCTGGGGGGATCCCCACACAAGTGCAGATCTGGGTGAAAAATATGCCAATGTGATGCCAATTTGGTGCAGTGGAAAGATATGGCAGGGATCAGCGTCAGGTAGGGGGGGGTGTTAATTATATTAACATCTATTAAAATAAGATTGATTTTAATTTTCTGACCTATTAGCAAGATATTTTTTTCACTTTTTTGGAATGTAGCTTTAACATATACCAAATCTTGTTAACAGTTAAATAATTAAAATAAATCATATTATATCTGCTCAAATCTTCTGTCGTACATCAGGAGTTGCAGCTTAGGACCCTACAGAAGTCTTGATGTGTGGACATCTGAGGGAATTGCATGGTAAGTTTAAACTTCCAATGGCTGATTCTTTGCTGCCTGGGATCCTCCTGGAATGTCTCCAACCCTGAGCTCAGGATGGAAATTCAGACTACAGACATAGAACTTGCCTGTGTACATTCACTGGAAACATTAGACAGTTTAAAACTTGGCTAACTCTCGGTTTAATAGCTGAATAACTTTCTCAACTTACCCTCCACCTAACCTAACTGCCACTCACCCTCACCCCCTTTCCCCACCCTCGCCGACCACCCAACTATGCACCTATCTACCTCTCCATTAAGACAGTCAGCCATTCAATAACCCACACACATTCACTAAAAGAGTTGGACCTTTAAAAACTTACCAGAATAGGACAACTAGTGCCTTGAAAAGAGATTGTGTCCTCCCCTTTCCCTTTGCTTAATGGACTAAGATGGGAAACCTCCTGCTGCTCGTTTCTGTATCAACCAGGATTGGGAAATCACAGAAGACATTGATAGTAACATCAGATCATTATGCCTAGCATTGTCACTGGCCTGGAGAGCTATACCAATATCTTAAGAAAGAAAATAAAAGTGATCTCACTTTGTAATAATACCAGTAGATGTCTCACATAATTTTCATATTCATTACTTTCAGTTTTACATCATAATAATAGAGAAGAAACATTAACTTATGTTGAGTTGTGAAATTTTTTTTAATAAAAAGAACATACTAGCCAAAGGTGGCAGCTGATATAAAGTCAGTCATTGCCTGAATTACTAATGAGTATTGCTCAGAGGGACAATGGAACCAACCTGCTTCCAGACAAGGATACTTCTAAAGCATACAGAAACTAACTGCCATCTCTATTGGAGACAACGGGAGATGCCTCAACAAGAAATATCTTGTATATAAAGTCCCAAATGGATTTGTGCATTCCTCCTTCTGGGAGCGTGCAAAGACTGAGAGCAAAGCCAACTGGAAAGCTGCCCAAATGTGTGTGTGTCTGTGTGTGTGTGAGAGAGAGAGACACAGAAGCAAAGTGCCAGCCATTAGCAGCACCACTGCAAAAAGCTTTTGCAGGTATCTCTCTCTCTCTGATTGTGGAAGAAAGCCCAGCTTGCAAAGGAAACAGGGACATTTCTCAGCCAGGCGGCAGATTACTGGAATCTCAAAACCAACTATCCACCTGCTGAAGTCAGTGCTACTGGAATCACAAATCACAACAGCTGCCATGCTCAATCATCTACTCCTCATGAGTCAAGGACTGTTTGCATACTTTCTTTTAACTTACTTTAGACTCAATTCTCCTTTCTAATCCATACAGATGTTTATGTATGTATTTTACCATTTTCTTGTGTTTAGCAGTTAATAATCTAACTCCAGCTTTATCTCATGAAAGCCTGGTTAAGCTGGCTCGTTTTCAAACATAAATATTTGGACTGAGAATAGGTATCTGTGAAGGAAGGGATTTTTTTAGATTAATCAGCTGCTTTCAACAGAGGAGTTGCATTAAGAAAGGAAGCCTGTGTATCCTCTCCTTGTCCCGGACATAATGATTTGGGAATCTTGATTGGGTTGATTAATTTGGGGAATGTCACCCTGGGAACTGATTGTAACAAATTGAGGGCTCCTGTCCAAAATGTTTTCCCTAATGAAATAGAGTGGGGAAAGTAAATTTTTTCCTTTGAATCCAGCTTTAAGAAACTGAAAATAGGTTTACTTGGGTCTGTGGTATTAAACTGTAAAAATGTCCATTTTGATGCCAATACTTTTATGGCAGAACCAAAGAATGTTACTTTTGAAGATTTAAAAGTTCTGTCCCCAACTGAATAATTAAAACATTTAGTGAGGCATTTAGGATTAGAATTATGGCTGAAAGATAGAAAACTCTAAACTTTAAATGTGGCAGCCAATTATCTGCTGGTGAAAATTGAGGATGATAAAATGGGTGCTATAAGCAGTGGAAGAAATAGAAATCAGAATTCGGGAGAGAGTAGGAAAGGCAAAAGAAAAGAGAGAACAAGAAAAGGGAATTTCAACTAAAACAGCTCAACCGTGGACCTTGAAGATGCCGTGCGCTTGGACTAAGGGTTTAGGCCAACAATTTAGCTCACTTCATAGAATCCCTATAGGAAGCCATTCAGCCCATTGAGCTGGGATCAACTCTCCGACTGAGCAGCTTAGTCAGAGCCACCTCCCTTTCCATCCCCGTAACCCCATGCATTTACCCCACTAATCCACCTAACCTACATATCTTCAGAATCTAAGGGGCAATTTAGCATAGCCAAATCACCTAACCTGCACATCTTTGGACTGTAGGAAAAAACTGAAGCACCCAGAGAAAGTCCACGCCGACATGGGAGAAACAGGCAAACTTTGTTGGGTTCTAGCTTCAAACTGTTCGATTTTAGCTTCAATCATGGTTCTTTGGAGAGAGAGTAATGAGGCTCAAGCTTTTGATTATGAACTTTTATCTCAAACGGACATAGTGTTCACTCCAGACATACAGCGTCACAAGTAAATGGTGTCCCTCTTTTTATACTCTCTCTGTTGCTGAACAGGTTTTGCAACTTAAACAAATTTTTATTAATTATCTTCCCTTTGTTCTCTAGGCTGTAGTTTGAACCGATTCTAACCAGCTCCACAGCCACAGATCTGTTTGCAAACAACCTTTATTCTTCTCCAGCACAGGATTGTAACAGTTCGATATATGGTGCTTCAAACCTTTCAACACAGACAGTCACCCAAGAGCAGAATTGAACCTGGTACCTGACACTGTAAAGCAGCAGTGCTAATCACTGTGCCATCATGCTGCCTAAGTTTGACGAAGTAGAGATGGGAGCCTTCTCCATCTCTTTCCAACAGTTAGCAGTGAAAATGGCCAGGCCAACAGTGGTCCTTATTACTGCAGAGTAAGCTTTCAGGGAAAGTTCACACGGTTTACTCCCTCTTGCCTAAGGAATGTGCCACTAACTGTGAGATAATGAAAGGGGCTATTTTAAGCTCATGCCAATTAGTGCTGGAGACACATCCTCAGAAATTCCATAGGCTCAGGAAACAGCCTGACCAGGTGTACCAGGAATTTGAAAGGCTTAAGCAATTTGCTTTTGACCAATCGTTATGGGCACTTAAAACCTATAGAACATTACAACGCAGAACAGGCCCTTCGGCCTTCGATGTTGCGCCAACCAATTAAGAAACAGCAATGACCCTCTAACCTAAACCATTCCATTTTCATCCATAAACTTATCTACTAACCTCTTAAACGCCACCAAACTTGGCACATCTACAACTGCAGCAGGCAGGGCATTCCATACCCTTACCACCCTCTGGGTAAAGAAACCTCTGTGAAATAATTTTTCTTAAGGAGTTTAAAAGACTGACTCCCATTCTCTGCATCTTTCCAATAAGGACACACCTCAAAGAACAGAGAGTAGGAGGAGGCAGGCAGGCAGCCACATTGGCTGATACTATGAGTGGATCCACAAACCTCTTGTTCCAGAAGAAGCCATCCCTAAACCAACTCAGAAGGATAGAGTGAGGGAGAGAAATAGGAAACTGAGAACCCATGGGAGAGAGGGAAATTCTGGAACTTCTTCTCAGGATAGAAATGTTGGTGTTGAAATAAAAAGTGAAGTCAAGAAGCTTTAACTGCCAAAAGTTAAAGCTTCTTGGACCAACTGCTGGAGGGTGAGGGAAAACCACTGGGATTTATCGGGTGCATACACCCCATGCAGAAAATGGGAGTCAGTTAGGCAGCATAGCAGACCAGTCTCTGGCTCTGACTGCGGCTGAGAAGCTCTGTAGAGGAACTCCAGAGAGTGTGGACAACGTTAAACAAATCTTTGAGATTTATTGGGTTTTTGTATCCAAAGGAAGGATGACCACATTTCTCCAGGGGGAGCAAACCTGTATGATACCGAGGGATATAAGAGCTAGCCAGACTTTACTATTGGGACAAAACATTACCTTCCCACCTTAGTGTGTCATCAATGCCCATGTTCTGGTAAATGGGATTGCAGGAGTGCACATTCTCCTATACCAGGTGCATCTGGAGTGTGACCCTGTATTAGAACCAGTGACTGTGGGAATCATCCTCAGTTTTTCTGTGAATGGGTTGACCTGCTCTTCGGCAATGACCTGGTGGGATCAAAGGTAATAGTATCCCCTGTAGTCTCAGAGAAGCCCAGTGAGGTCAAGAAGACCAAACAGCTGCAGGAGGAAGTGTCTGGCATTTTCTCTGGCTGTGTACTTAACCAGTCTATGACCAGACACACTCGGTCAAAGGAAGCTAAAGTGGTGCTGCAAACAGAAGACCCTCCAGTTTGAGTATCTGAAATCTTCCTAAAAGACCCTAAGGGGGTAATAAATAAATCTTCCCTGGTAGTGACTCAGCAAGCTGACCCACAGTTAAAAACATTAAGTCAGACTGCTCACACTGAAGTCAAGGTCCAGTTCAATTTCTGGTAATGGTAACCCTCAGGATGTTAATAGTAGGAGATGTTGTGATAGCAATGCCATTGACTGTCAAGGGGAAATATTTAGATTGTCCCTTGTTGAAAATAGTTATTGCCTGAGCACTTTTATGGTGCAAATGTTACTTGCCACTTATCAGCCCAAGTCTAAATGTTGTTTGGGTTGCACATGGACATGAACTACTTCAGTATCTGAGGAGTTGCGAACCATGCAGAACATTGTACAATAATCTGCAAACATTTCCACTTATGACCTTAAGACGGAAAGAAGGCTATTGATGAAGCAATTGAAGATGGTTGAACCTAGGGCACTATGCTGCATATTATTATTATGAATTTCAGTACATGTAGAATATATAGCAAGTAACTCTTTAGCTGGTATAATAACTTTTGCAAGAATATTGACTCAAACCTAAGGCTTTTTTTAAAAAAAGGCTGAGACTTCTTAATACTCTGTAAAGTACAATACTGAGCATACAACATAACTAAAACTAACAAGTTCAAACTGCATAGGCATGGGCCCAAATAGATTAATAAACAAATCAAAAATTCAAAATAAACTTCTACAAATCCTGTAGGGAAGAGGGTTAGGGTTCATTTGGAGTCAAAAGGAAACATGGAAAATATATAGAAGCAGGCACAATGCATAACATAAAATACTCACTCGTTTACAACTGCTGACTTAATTCATACACAACCATTTCAGGCAAAAGAGGAAGAATGGAAATTCTGATCCCGTTGGTCTGGGCTGGAATTGAACACAAGTTCCAGATGTGGAATTCTGGTGTTCTAACAGAGGGGATAATTCACACAACCTTCCTGCCAGAGTCGTGCGTTTACATGGCACCCACTGGTAAGTGAGATTTTCCCCACATCTAAGAGCAGTGGGTTTCCAATAGCAATCCACAGGAGAACTGCCCTCCCACTGACATCAAAGGTGAGGAAATGAAAGGTCAGTGCTGTGCAACTAAAAAGTCATCAGGCATTGAAAAGACCCTATTAATCTTCATAAGTTAAACATGGCTAATTCATTGCTATGGCAATGGACATCATCATGTTCCTTACGGCCCCAGTGCATAGATGACCTCCTTCAAAAGGTAGCATTACCACCTGACTGCCTGCCCAAATAGGCTATTTTATTGAATGCAAACATTACCATGAATCTATATAATGAAACATTTTGCATGTAGTGCTTGCCTGTGGCATGATACCTTTCAAAAGTGCGGCACTCACCTGAAAATCACTACACAAAATAAAGTAGAAGGTTACAATTGAATGAAATGACCAATAACTTAAAATAAAAATACAATATATGAGCAAAAGAAAAGCATTCTCATTTATTTGGCTTATTGCTCTAGGTATTAATGAGTAACAAGTCACCAGCAAAAAACAAAACAATAAAATTATTAGTTATTTTTCTGCAAGCAAAGACCAAAAGTAATTTTCAAAGTCACAGGAAATCTATGTTAAAGTTTTCACTCACACATGCTAATCTCTGCTCCTATAAACACATAGTGGAGTGTCACTATGTTCCCATTTACATTAGTGAGCTTCCCCTCGACTAGAACCCCTGCTAGGATATCTGGGCACAGTCTTAGATTATAGTATGATTATTTTGGACTGAGATGAAGAAATATTTGCTGAAATGATTGTAAATCATTGGAATTCACAGAAGGTTCCGGGTGTCCATTTTTGAATAAATTTAAGGCTGAGCTTGGCAGATTTCTGGTCTCTCGGGGAATCAAGTGATTTGGGCAGCAAGCAGAAAAGTGGAATTGAAGCAGATCAGATAGGAATGTAGTGAATGGCAGAGTAGACTCGAAGAGTCCACTCCTGTTCCCATTTCTTTAGTTCTTATCACAGATTTGGAGCATACTTCACCTCATTGCAGCCTGTATTTGCTTTGCAAAATCTTAGCCCTTGTTGAAAATTTTATTCGTTTTTCCAGTTTATAAATATGCAGCCCAATATTCCAGTTATGCTTTTGAAAACTCTACTACTTGGACTTTGTCCTCCATTAAGTCCAGTTTGCTCATTGCCACTATCCTCCAGTGAATCATCATTGAATCATTGAAATTTACAACACTGAAAGAGGCCATTTGGCCCATGTTCCTGCCAGCCAATCCTAATTTCTATCTCTTGATCTGAGGGCTTATAGGTTACAACACTTTAAGTGTATAGCGAAGTACAGTGAAACCTCGATTTGATGTGTCCTGATTTAGCGTGAATTCGGATATAATGTGATGAATCATTGGACCCTTTTTTATGCAGTTTATAAAGACATTTATAATACAAACGTGTCAGATGCATGCAGTCAAACAAATTGATTTTCATCAGTTTGTAGCATTAAAATTACAAAGAAAGATAAAAGTACATTTGATAAAATTGTAATGTGGGAGATTGGATCATTTGTGATTTCATCATCCCTTGGACCTGGGCGGAAAGCAAGTCTGAATCTTGTCAGCCAGTTCAAAGAATTCCTCTTGTTTGATTGTGTCTCCAAGTAATAACTTTTCCTCAAAAGACATAAACTGGCAACATCACTTACCGCCATAGAAATGCTAACATGGAAAGTAGAAGTGACCAATGGTGGGTGTAATTGGGAATGTTTAGTTTTCACAAAGAATTAATTGACCTTTCATATGTGGTGGAAAAACAGTTTGAGCACTGATTTTCTTGAACCCCGATTTAGCATGACCTTGCTTTTCTTGTAATAACATTTTATGGACCCCAACCATTGCATTATAAAGAGGCCATACTTTCTACAGTTTATAGTTCATAGTTTATTTATTAGTGCCGCAAGTAGGCTTACATCAACGCTGTAACAAAGTTACTGTGAAAATCACCTAGACGCCATACTCCAGCAGCTGTTTGGGTACACTGAGAGAGAACTTAGCATGGCCAATACACCTAATTAGCACATCTTTGGAATATGGGAGGAAACCACAGCACATGGAGAAAACCCATACAGACATGAGATGTGTGAGTTAGGTTGATTGGCCGTGCTAAAATTGCCCTTTAGTGCCCTGAGATGCATAAATTAGAGGGATTAGACGGTAAATGTGTAGGGATAGGGGAGTAGGATCTGGGTGGGATTGTGGTCAGTGCGGACTCGATGGGCCAGATGGCCTCTTTCTGCACTGTAGGGTTTCTATGATTCTATGACTCTATAAGAACATGAGAACATAAGAAGTAGGAGTAGGAATAGGCCATCTGCCCCTCGAGCCTGCTCTGCCATTCAATAAGATCATCACTAAACAATTCCATTTACCGCCTGCTCACCATAACCCTTTATTCCTCCGCTGTTCAAAAATTTATCTATCCTTGCCTTAAAAACATTCAATGAGGTAGCCTCACTGCTTCACTGGGCAGGGAATTCCACAATTCCACAGAGAGATTGACAACCCTCTGTTTGAAGAAGTTCCTCCTCAACTCAGCCCTAAATCTGCTTCCCCTTACTTTGAGGCTATGCCCCCTAGTTCTAGTTTCACCTGCCAGTGGAAGCAACTTCCATGCTTCTGTCTTATCTATTCCCTTCATAATCTTATATGTTTCTATAAGATCTCCCTAAGTTCTTCTGAATTCCAATGAGTATAGCCCCAGTCTACTCAGTCTTTCCTCATAAGCCAACACTCTCAACTCTAGAATATAGTGGATTGCCTGTGCACTCCCTCCAGTGCCAGTATATCCTTTGTCAAGTAAGGAGACCAAAACTATACCAAAACTATCCAGGTGTTGCATCACCAGCACCTTATACAGCAGCAACACAACCTCACTGATTTTAAACTCTATCTTTCTAGCAATAAAGGACAACATTCCATTTGCCTTCTTAATTATCTGCTGCACCTTCAAACCAATTCCTTGAGATTCCTGCACAAGGACCCTTAGCATGCTGCAATTTTTTATCATTTAAATAATAGTTCATTTTGCTGTTATTCCTACCAAGATGGATGACATCACATTTACCAACATTGTACTCCATCTGCCAGGCCCTCGCCCACTCACTTAGGCTATCTATATCCCTTTGCAGACTGTCAGCACTTTTTGCACACTTTTCATTTTAGTGTCACCTGTGAATTTTGACACACAACATTTGGTCCTCAACTTTAAATCAGCTGTGTAAATTGTAGACAATTGCAGTCCCAACACTGATCCCTCATGCACATTAGTCACTGATCGCCAATTAGAAAAACACCCATTTACTCCACTCTTTGCTTTCTGATAGTTAACCAGTCTTCTATCTATACTAATTATCCGCAATACTATGCATATTTATCTTAAGAAGCAGTCTTTGATGTGGCACCTTGTCAAATGCCTTCTGGAAATCCAGATACACCACATCCACAGGTTCCCCATTGTCCACTGCACATGTAATGTTCTCAAAGAGTTCCACCAAATTAGTCAAACATGACCTTCCTTTTATGAACCCATGCTGCATCTTACCAATTGGACAACTTATATTCATATGTCTTGCTATTTCTTCCTTGATGATAAATTCAAGCATTTTCCCTATTACAGAAGATAAATTAATTGACTTATAGTTACCTGCCTGTCATCAATTTTTGGCATGTTATTTGTGTCTTCCACTGTGAAGACCAACACAAAATGCCTGTTCATTGCCTCAGCCATTTTTTCATTTCCAGTTATTACATCCCCCTTCTCATCCTCCCTCTAAAGGAACAATGTTTACTTTAGTCACTCTTTTTCCTTTTTTATATTTGTAGAAACTTTTGCTACCTGTTTTTATATTGTTTTGCAGACACAGTGTGCAGACATGGGGAGAAAATGCAGACTCCACATCAACAGTGACCCACATTGGGAACTGAACCCTGGTCCTTGGCGCTATGAGGCAACAGTGCTTATCATTGTGCCACTCAAATGCTATGAAGACTACTGCCTCTACCGCAGAAACAGTGAGTTCCAGATTTTGAAAACTACCTGGGTAAAAAAAAAAATTCCTCTTGAATCCTCTCTAACCTCTTACCTTAAACCTATCCCCGGGCTATGAACCCCTTAACTAAGGGGAATAGTGACATCCTTTCCATTCTGTTTCGACCCCTTATAATTTTATACATTGCAATGATATTTCCCCTCAATCTCCTCTGTTGAAAATGAAACAGCACTGTCCAATTGTTCCTCATAATTAAATTTCTCTATTCCCAGAAATGTCCTCATACATTTCCACTGTAACTTCTTTGATGCAATCACATTTTCTCCTGAGGTTCAAGTCCACAGTGCTTCAACATTAGAATTCTTGGCTGGAATTCTCCCATTCCACCCGCCACTGGAATTTTTGCAGACATATTGCAGACAATGTGAAACACCATTGACAGTCGGGCAGGAATTTCTGGCTGTTAGATCAGCCCGATGGAGATTTCTGCGCCTCATCTTTGTGTTTAACTCCCTCTGTCCTCTGTACACTCTGTCCAACTATGAGTCCCTCTTCTAAGCTGCTCTACTTTTGGCTTTGAGCATGTCTCCAGTCTCTTGCCCCATTATTGGCACTCCCTTCTTGGAATTAGAGTTCTCTCCTTATGGCTCTGATTCTCCCATTGCAAATTTTCTGTTGGGTCATGGTAAGAGATGCACATCTGCAGCCTTGAACAGGGATTTGGGCATTTACCAGCAATGCATGCAGATATCCCAGAGCCAGCGAACAGTCACCAGCCAGACCATGCTGGAAACCAGAAAAAGGGCAGAAGTGATTTAAATCTTTTCTGCCTGTATTTTAAATATGCATTTGTGTTCATCATCAGGACCTTTCAGGTCCTGATTGAATCTCCCACCCTGCCAGGAGTACTTAATTTCAGCAGGGTTCAGACTCGCTCCCCACATTGGGGGAACTAGTAGGAGACCCCACTGGAATGAAGAGATTGGGGGCCTCCAAGGGAATCGGGAGAGGCAAAGTGATAGTGCTTCCTGGGCATAGGCACCCTGACAGTACCCAAAGGACGGGGCCTACTGTGGGCAGGGCCTAGGGATGATCAGTCAGGGTTGGGGCCCCTGCTGCCATTCTGCATTTGTATCGGTCCGTGATGTCAGAAGGGCAGCGACTGGGGTGGGGTGGGAGGGTAGTTTGCCGGGGGCAGGGGGGCCTGTGTGCAGTGGTGTCTGACCCCGGGGGAGGGTTAATTGGAGTGGGTCTGCTAGGTTGAGGGAATCGCCACTTTGGGGGGAGTGGGTTCTAGACATCGGTGTGTGGAGTCAGGGCTGGCTGGGGAGTTGCTGTGGGGGCCACAATTGGGCCACGAGGAAGGTGCTGGAGGGGCAGCACTGCGATTGGGCTGGCCAGCAAATGGGAGTTCGACAGTTTGGAGCCACTGCGCATATGCAGAGTTCCAAAACTGTCAGACTCTGGTGTGAATAGGCCCCGCCCCGTGGGTTTTAATAATATTCATGACTTGGATCTCTGCAGTGCACAGAGGTGAGAAGCTGAACTGTCAGAACAGTTGGAATTGAGAACAGTTTTCCCACCAATTCAGCACTTTTGGGAGAAATGCCCCGATATTTCTCTGCTGTCTGCCCAAAAGCAGATGGAATTTCTAATGCATCCTGTCATAATACCCAAAAACAAAACTTGATCAAAATATCCAGTCCTAGAGAGATTGATTATTTTCTAATTGAAGGGCAAATTTCTTGCCAGAAATTAATTTAAAATGTTTGCAGCAATCTTTGACCCTATCATGGGCATGTAACTACATCTCAGAGCAACCAGCTGTTACTGAGATTCTAACAGCATAGTGCAGTGAGCATTCAGGGTGGAATCTTACCAAAAAATAGTAAGGGGCAGGATTTTTCTACCTCGCTGCACTGGTCAAGTCACATAGCATTGTGGGAAATATGAGTGAGATTTCTCACCTCTCACGATAGTACTGCCCCATTTCATCTGTGTCCAAGGGTGTCTGACCACGGGGGAGGGTTAGTTGGGGTCAAATCAGTGTGAAATTAGCATTATAATGATATGTTTAGAATGACATTAATAAGCCTGGGATGTAATGGACACCAGTGAAGGATCTCACCAGTGATAATCACAATTTGCCTCCACCAAAGATAACCAGATGTGATGCCCGCACGGGTGAGGCCAGAGGCTATTGAAGCCCCAGGCTTCAATGGCAGCAGAGTCGGGATATGCCCTTGGACACTGCCACTGCCAGCCTGGCACCCTGGCACTGGCAGCCAGGCAGGGTCTAAAGGGAGAAGAGCCTGATGGGGGCAACTCTGCATTGGGAGTATGTGCTGATTGGTGGGGGTAGCATTTGGGGGATGAGAAAGTGAATTGGGGAGGTGGGGTGATATCCGTGGTGGGGGGGAGAAGGGAAGGGTGAGAGGTGATGTCCATAGGGATGTGGGGAGGGGAGGTTATGTCTGTAGGTGACAGGGGGTGACATGGGGAACAGATTGTCCAGAGTACTGTATATGTGATGTACACAGGATATTGGGACAATCAAGATGCATGAACACTAGCACCCCTAATTCTCAGCAGCCAACTTCCTGACAAACTAAGACTCCTCATTCCCCACCCCTCCTCCTGCCACCCCCCCAACACACACACACACACACACACACACACACACACACACACACACACACACACATACACACACACAGACGAGATTCTCATTCCAGCCTCTGTATTGCACAGGGTGTCCTAAATTACCACCACATAACTCGCTGAAAAAATATAGAATTCTTGTGAGAAAATTCTACCGAAGGTGTCAGCGTCTGACTGAAAACCAGTGTATTTTACTTGAGTGAAACAGGGCAGTTTTCTCTCTGGATCTTCTGACACTTCGTCAAAAAAAAGTTGGGCTTGTTGCATGCCATCACAATGAGGTGTGGACCTCAAACATGCAGCAAAGCCCAGCTGTACAGAGATTGAATTGCCCTTTAAAAATCAATAAAATAATCTTCTTTATTCTGGAGGTCACAGGGGCTCCTCCCCCTCCTTGGTCAGAGCCAAGTTATCTTCCCCCTCCACCTCCCCTCAAACAGTCAATGCTAGCAGCTCCATCCACCATTCCCCTGACATAGCTAGCATGGGATTCCTTCTTATCCTCCACCACCCTATCTCAAACAGCTAGTGCGAGCTGGTATTGGACCCTTTCTATCTCCACCCCACAACAGCCATTGCCAGCTTCCTCATCCACTTCCCATCCCATCTACAAATGAATGAGCCCACCCTCTGCCCCCTCCCCCAAACCCCAGTCCAGGCACATCCCCTGATGCAGGTGACAAAATTGTGTCAGGACAATGCCAGAGGGCAGTGCCAGGATACGAACTGGCCATGCCCCTTTCCGCTGGCAGCTACGCTCACCTTTAGATCCCTGGGGGGCTGCCAATGATATGTTCACATGACATCACATCGGCAAGGTTTGAAAATATGCCTGGAAGGGAATATGTGGTGGGGCGAGCGGGTGGGGTCTTTAATTATACTAAAATGCATTAAAATGTATTAACATTAGATTTGCGCCTGTAATGGGCATGAACCTGATTACACCACTATCAAGTGATTGTGAAAATCAGAAATTGCAATATTGCGAGTGAGATTCACAATTTCCGGGTTGTGCTGTATCTTGTGCCTCTGCGGCCATTCCCGTGTATATTGAACTCAATCTCACGATCACTGTTGCATTACCAGAAGTAGCATGTTACCGATTCCAAATGTTCCATTGAGCATGTTGTATGACATGACATAGGATCATGTTGGGATTCAGCTGCTGATGTTACTCCTGCTCAACCCGTCATACTAAAACCTCACAGGTTGGCTAAGCCAACATATTTATCTTTCCTCAGTGGAAAAGTTGAGTTTTCTCCTTTTCAGTTTGCCTTTCCAAGAATCAATCCACTGAATCCCTCACTTGGACCCTGCTGACTGTTTTATTTGGAAATGCTGTGGTTTCTCCTGATTAGTTACTGTCCATGTAAATCTTCTCATTGGCCCCAAGCTTTGCCAAAGATCTTTCATGGAGCCAAATGAACTATTGCATATCAGCACAGTGGCTGCTTCCCATTGAAATTGAGATTAAAATCCACAATCGTGTGACACACGATTGGATTTTTAAATGGAAGCCTGAAAATGTAACTCATAAATTATGAAGTTCTGAGAGAGACAAAATACTTCAGAAATAGTAGATCTGAAATAAAAGCAGAAAATTCTGGAAATATTCAGCAGGTCAGCAGCTGCAACATTGGGTGTGTAGAGATGGGAAAATGCTGGGTCAGTGAATCCGACCTTTAAGAATGGCCAATCCCAGTTTTCAAGGTGGGTGGGCCAGATTGAAAAGCCCACTGCCACACTGTCGGTGGATGCCGGCTGGATAGAAGGTCTTTCTCTGTGCATCAGAACTTCGGATAAGCTATTTAAAAAGATTAAAGCTAAAAAAATCCCTTTGTTCCCCCCTTCCTTGCACACTGCCCCATCTCTGCCAACTTATTTCTCCAATGTCCCCCAGCCACCTCATAGCTCCATGCCCTCTGTGCCAATCAATACACTTTTATTTATGTGCCCTATGATTTCTCACACTCCCTGTACCAATCTATGTCTCTCAACCCATTCTCCATGGCACCTTATACCCACTGTGCCATTGTGCCTTCAAGACCCTTTACTGCCCCATGTCAGACTGGTGGCAACCTACGACAATCCATACCCTGTCCATGCCTGCTCACCTAATATCCTTTGACAGTTCTTTGATAACTTGGTAGTTTTTTGACAGCACCTTGGTGGTTTCAACAATTCCAATGAATTTTTGTACACAATCATGATTACTTTTGACAATACAAAAGGGTACCATACCTCTCAAAAACGGTGCTTTAACTCTCCCAAAGATGTCCAGGACAATATAAATACGAGTAACTTACCACTCCAAAGTAGCACCCTCACTATCCAAATGAATCCACCAAGTTCAGACTGCCTCTTACTTAGTCTAATCTTTACATGTTGGGTTACAAATTCCTGGCCTCCGAAAATCCCACTCAGTGGAGGCAGCTGGTGATTTAAATTGTCAGTTGTAACTATGAACTGTACATGTTTGAACCCCAGCCCTTCTCCAGTCCCATCCCCATGAAAATGGGCACTGTGATGTTCAGGGTGAGAAAATAGAATAGAAATAAAAAGCTAACTCAAAATGTGGGTTAGCATGACTTGACAGGTGTCAGAGAGGATAGCATGACAAATAAAATTAGGGCATACAAAGAATGGAATGATCTAGGAAGAAAGCTAAAACTATATAACTGATTTAATTATGGGTGTAATTGTATTCTGGTAAAGATGTATTGGGTAAACATCACAAAAACAGATGGATCGATCAGCATCACTGTGCTGGTTGTTGGACCTTGCTCTGCACAAATTAGCTGCCATGTTTCCTATTTTACAACTGTGCCTGTATTTCATTGGCTATAAAATATATTGAAACACCCTGAAATTCTGAAAAGTATTAAGTAAATACAAGTATTTCTTTTCCTTGTTTTCCTTTCTATGCTGGTTATAATTTTGGGTCTGCCTTAGATACTCCCTTTAATTCAGCCTACTGATCAATGCTGGTCTTAATTATTGGTTACAATTGACTTCGGGCATGGGCACTATGCAAAACTGTGTTGAAACTGATGAGACAAGAGTCTCATGCAAAATTGGTCCTCTCACATCATCAGGTTATGACCAGAATGCTGGGAATATGATGGCTGTATCCCATGAAGCATTGGCCACAAACATAAAAATTGGCTGGCGAGAATGCCCATATCAGAGCAACTATGTGGGCGTGGAGAAGGCAGGTAGGTAGTGGCTGACAGCTGCCTGTGCATTCAATTTGGAGATGGGTGGAACAATTTTGTTCTTTCAGTCTCCATATCAACAGAAATTTCAGCAAAGTGAAACATGCATTTCCTTACCTTTTTGATGGCTTCTACCAGCAATTCCAGTAAAGACTATTTGTTTGGTTGCAGTGCACCTAAGGAAACGGATATCAGATGCCAATTGTTGTTGGTTTGAAACCTGAGCTAGGCATTGGGCCTCTGATTTTCATGATTTTTTGAGCCTATTACCTGTTTTAGACAAGATCCCTGGAAAACCAATATGGCTTGCAGAAGACAGTTGGATGATTAAGTTACATAGGTGGTGATTTTTAACTGGTCAGTTCCACAGGCCTGGCAAGGTTGAAATTTAAATGGTGAAAAAGTACAACATGGTACTGTGCAGAGGACCGGGGAGTCCTTGAGCATGAATTGCAAAAACTCAGTTTGCAGGTGCAGCAAGTGATCAAGAAGGCGAATGGAATGTTGGCCTTTATCGCGAGGGGGTTAGAATATAAAATCACGGAGGCTTTGCTGTAACTGTACAAGGCACTGGTGAAGCCGCAAATAGAGTATGGGTGCAATTTTGGTCCCCTTATTTGTAGAAGGATACATTGGCCTTGGAGGGAGTACAGAGAAGGTTCACCAAGTTGATATCGAAAATGAGGGGGTTAGCTTTATGAAGAGAGATTGAGCAGATTGGGCCTGTACTCGTTGGAGTTTAGAAGGCTGAGGGATTATATTATAGAGACATAAGATAATGAAAGGGCTAGACAGGATATAGCCAGAGAGACTCTTTCCACTTAGAAAGGAAACAAGAACTAGAGGACACAGCCTTAAAGTAAGGAGGGTCAGTTTAGAACAGAGTTAAGGAGGAACTTCTTCTCTCAGAGGATAGTGAATCTCTGGAATTCTCTGCCCATTGAAGCAATGGAAACTACCTCGTTGAATATGTTTAAGTCATAGGTAGATAGATTTCTGATTGGTAAGGGAATTAAGGGTTTTGGGGAGCAGGCAGGAAAGTGGAATTGATCCACTTCAAATCAGCCATGATCTTATTGAATGGTGGGGCAGGTTCGAAGGGCTAGATGGTCTATCCTGCTTCTATTTCTTATGTTCTTATGAAATTGACCTCCCTGGTTTCCCCTTGAAAAATGGGAAGAATCACAAACTTTGATTCTATACAAAACAGATAAAGCAGAGGCAATTAAAAATAGAATTGGCATATTCAGCCATTATCAGTTAGTTGGCCTAGTATCTCACACTCTATTAACACCCTTGCAACACACAAGAAGATCATAGAAAGTACGCTATTAATATAATTAAAACAATACAATAGCTTATGTTCCTTGACACCTCGCTCTTTGGGTATCACTTGACAGGTTCATTTTTAAAAAGCAATAAAGCAGAATTCAATAAGAAAACAAATTGAGTTAAAATGGCTAGAAAATATAAAGGATAATCTAGATAAATTGGGCAGCACGATGCACAATAACTATCACTGCTATCTCAGCGCCAAGGACCGAGGTTTGATTTCTGGCTTGGATGACACTGTGTGTGGAGTTTGCACATTCTTCTTGTGTCTGCGTGGGTACTATGGCGACTAGGAGAATTTCACAGTAACTTCATTGCAGTATTAATGTAAGCTTACTTGTGACACTACTAAGAAAATAAACTTTAAAATTCAGCAAGTAAGAAAAAAGCAAATACTGGTGGGACAAGCAACTATCATTATGCTCAAAGAGTGTTTTTAAAGATCTTTCATCTCCCATCCTGCACTCTCATCAGCTAAAATTTAGAGCTGTAAATTGTGGCATAATAAGGATTTAAAAAAATAGTACGTAGCATAACAAAATTAAATTTCCTAAATTTGTGTTTCATTCATATTACTTGAAGTTTTCAACCTTTAAAATATTGAGGCTTTGAGTTGGTATTCTTCCCAGAGCTACAATTTGTCAATTATACCAAATACATGTGTTTCAGAAATTTCCAACATTCCTGAGTATGTGCGCAGTAGAAAACAATCCAGTATGATTCACTTTGATAATCTGTTTAGATTTTTTAAGACCTGATGTTCCTATCAAGTTGGGTGGGGTTTTACGACTCGCTTGGGCGAGACTCATAAAACCCCACCCGAAGCCAATGGAGAATTCCATTCTGTGAGCCCCAATTCCAGGGCAGACAAGATAGTGTGTTTTGTCTCTCCAGATGAGTCTAAAATAAATTTTTGAGATCTCTTATGAGATACGTGCATTTGTGTGTGTGTGTCTGTGTGAATGAGAGAGAGAGAGAGACAGAGAGAGAAAGCAAGATCTTTATATTTTCTAATGAATTCTAAATGGTTGCAAGGCCTGTCATGACTCAGAAATGAGCAGTAGATTTATTTTGTGGCTGTGGCATTTAATAGTGCAGGTGAATACCATGGATAAGGAAAGCAGTAATTTTTCTGTCTGTCTTTACTGTATCTTGAGAAATCTTTCCATAAGTTATGTAGTTCTCTAATTTTAGTCTCCAGCAATGTTACCGCATCCCCCAAAAACATAATTCATTTCCTCACACTCAATGAACAAGATATGGACAATCCTTTAGTATTTTATTAAAAGTGATATGAAAGCAAATGTTCACTCTCCAATGAATTATTAGCTCAGTCATACTAATAGTACCAAAGAGCAGTGGATGCTAAGATAGTGAGTAAATTTAAGGAGGAGTTAGGCAGATTTTTAACTGGTAATGGGTTGAGCGGTAATGGGGAGAAGGCAGGAAAATGGGGATCAGGAGCTTATCAGTCATGATAGAATGATGGAATAGATTTGATGGGCCAAATGGCCTCATTCTGCTCCTATATCTTATGAACATATCAACTAAAAGAGTCATAGTCATAGAGTCACAGCAACATAGAGATTTACAGCATAAAAACAGGTCCTTCGGCCCAACTTGTCCATGCTGCCTTTTTTTTTTAAATTCCTAAGTTAGTTCCAATTGCCCACATTTGGCCCCATATCTCCCAAGCCCATGTAACTCATGTAACTATCTAAATGCTTTTTAAAAAACAAAATTGTACCCACCTCTACTACTACCTCTGGCAACTTGTTCTAGACATTCACCATCCTCTGTGTGAAAAAATTGCCCCTCTGGACATTTTTGTTTCTCTCCCCTCTCACCTTAAATCTATGCCTTCTAGTTTTAGACTCGCCTACCTTTTAGGAAAAATCCTGAAAATTCATATCAATGGCAGAAAAACAAAAGAAAACTAATACTGTTACTTAAAACAATTCCAAAATG
Organism: Sphyrna mokarran; assembly: GCA_024679065.1. NCBI lineage: Eukaryota > Metazoa > Chordata > Chondrichthyes > Carcharhiniformes > Carcharhinidae > Sphyrna > Sphyrna mokarran. Next base: position 40,881,131 of record JAGIQG010000009.1, read on the forward strand.
TTTTCAGACATCATTCCTTTGCCTGTGCTGACCATGCACCATGATTGGTCGTAACAAAGGCCAATGGATAGAAATTCTGACATTAAGTATTCCCAACTCTTATGTCAATCACTATGTTTGGAATGTGTGGAAGCTCGGCCATCAAAACTTGAGCTTAAGGCCGAGACCCAATACATCCAGCTCCTGGCCAAACTTTACCTTCACAGTGAGACTCTGCCAGAATGGACAAAACATCTTGTATCTGGCATCTATCTGATCTGCACCAGAGATCTCACTTTGTAACAGATATCAAGCTCTGTTAACAAAAACAGGAAACAAAACAAATCATTCAACTACAGCATTAAATTATAAGCACACAACCCAACTTGGTTGACCATGTAAAGTTTTCCTGACTAATGTCTGGGGACTTACATAAAACTAGTAGTGTTGTCTCAGAAAGTCATCAAGCAACACTCTGATACTCATAGTATCATGCCTTCTCGACAATGCCCAGAATTTTACTGCTCCATCCACCATGGAAATCTGAGTGGGCAAGAGATGAGTCATGAGGAGGCCCATTGACTCAGGCAGGGTTTTACAGTTTCAGGATGAGTGAGGCTGTAAAATCCTACCCAATGTCCCAGACATCACTAATACTATACCTGAGCATGTTTTGTTCCACTGGTAGGACAGAGGTGATAGCACAGTGGCATGCATTCAGGAGAAGGTTGCCCTGGGAGCCAGCAACATTAACTCTGGACCCCATAAATTCTCATGACAAGGAAACCTCCTGCTGGTTATCATCTCTTGTAAGCTGGTGAAGCTATGACACAGGACTATTGCTTTGCCAAACTACAGAGCAGCATATAACAGAGCGAAGAGTAATCCCACAAGCAATGGATCAGATCTAAGCTCTGAAGTCCTGCTGTGGTCGTTCAAGAGGGTGCCTTTTCAAGGGCAATTAGGGCAATTAGGGAAGTGGAATAAATGATGGCCTATCCAAGGATCAACAAATCCCATGAAATAATAATTGGAATAATCTTCTCTTCAACCTTAGCTTGTTAATAATTCAGTCAAATTACTTAGGTTTGGATAGTTGAAGAAGTGATCTGAAGCCATAGACTAAGTTAGCAGCTGAAAAACATAGTCATTCTTTAAAAACAAAACTTTTCGCAATCAATTGAAGGGACACCTTCTTGGTTGTTACGTTAATGAACACATCAAAATCTGCACATAGCTAGTCAGCATAAATTTCCTTTATTTCTTATTCATTATTATTCATTATTTTCAGCTTCCAATAGAAACATAGAATACCTACAGTGCAGAAGAAGGCCATTCAGCTCATCAAGCCTGTACCAACAATCCAACACTGGCCTTATCCCAATAACCCCAGACAATTGCCCTACTAATCCCTCTGACATTCCCTAACACTAAGGAGAAATTTAATGTGGCCAATCAACCTAACCTGCACATTTTTGGACTGTGCAAGAAAACCCATGCAGACAGAGGAGAATGTGCATACTCCACACAGTCACCCAAGACAGGAATCAAACCAGGGTCCCTGGTGCTGTGAGGCAGTTGTGCCAACCATTGCACATCCTGACTTCAACTGAAGGTGTATCATGTAATTTTCCCTTTGCGAGAATATTGTTTCCAATTTTCCTTTGTGAAACAACAATTAGTTTCAGGTTATGAACGTGTTAAAATAACCAGTTATAAATAATCACTTTGTATTGAATCTGACAAGTTCTTCTGGGGATAAGTTGTGCAAATGTATGTAAACTAAGGCATTCAGAAATCAAGTCAAAAATTGAATCTAATAATTTAAACTTGTGAGTCTACATCTAGATCCCAGGGATGAATTAGACTGAAAAGTCAAAAGATGTATTAAATCATGTAATAAAAAAGGTTCAACATGTGTTAAAGGTCAAAGAGCAGAGTCCCAGCCAATCAATTATACATGGAGCCTATAACATCAAATAAAAGGGTTACAAACATCTTCATTCTGGATGAGAAAGAGGCCACACCAACAACACTCGTATATTAACTTTAATTTTACTTAATGGTGACCACATTAATTTTAATTTCAAATCATTAACAATTTTGGTTTTTTAATGTAACTGTGTTTATAATAGTTTCAAGACATAAGGACATCAAGTATAATCCCATGTTAACAATTAGTTTTTCAATAAGGCATTGATGTTTTGTTTGCATCCTATGACAGGCTTTGCTTTATTGGTAAAGAATCATTTGAAGCATAAGATGATCCTGAAGAAGAGTACAAAATCCAGAAAGTTGGATACCAAACATTCAAATAACAGAGCAAAACTGTGAAGTGATTCAAATATCTATATCCTGTAAACTGTCACAAGTCAACTTAACAAAAGACAGTGATCTGAGGAGTAGGATTACATCAGCCACTGGGAGTCATAGCAGGCTGACTGTCCAAATATACCTATTAACTGATAGGCAATTTTATCTTCACAGCTCAATCACAAAAGCTGAACAGAGGATTATGAGGTAGTTTTGCATCCAGTTTAGTGATCACATATTTTAGCAATTTCTATACAGAACTCCATTGCTTAATGTACATAGATGTGAAAAGTGGTTTGCCTGGTACCAATTAATCTGATAAAGGACAACATACATTCAAGATTGGTTCAACATCATAAATTGATTAAAGCTAAATTCATCAGATATGATGTGTGATAGACCGCTGCACAGTATATTCATATTTGGCAAAAATGCAACACATTTATGAAGAAATATTCCCTAACACAGTGGGGGGTATTAAATCAACTTCAAATGTTTGCACCCTCTGGACAAGAAAATCAGCAGGCAGAGTTATTCAGACAAAATACATCTCCCAGTAATGGCTTCAGTTGGCATTTTATTTATCTATTATTTGATGAAATATTACAAACAGAATGCAAAGTAATGGTAAATTCCATAAATTCTGAATTACTGCCAATAGCAACATACCACAATCAGTTCTATTACCACACACAGAACAATCCAAACATTTATTTTTCCCCCTCAGCAAATAATTGGCTTGCTTCGCAATGGCTCTAGAAACAAAAGGCAAATAGGACAGAGGTTAGTTATCCTTTTCAACTTTCATCTTCAACTGTGAAAACAATCAGCAGTCAATACCATTTACCTTGGCTTTTTCAGTACCTCTCAAATGTAAAAGAGTCCATATTATCTGTGCTTGCATTCTCTTTGGGTTTACCATACACAGCTATTGGTTAAGAGTGGACTTCAAGTTAGTTATACCTCCACTTCCTATTGATATTAAGCCAGAACTTATGATAATAGTTCACAGCACTCATCATGATTTGTGTGTAAATTGGACAGCAACTTCAGTTGAGGGTGGATGCATAAATACAAAAATTTAGAAGTTGTTGCCCAAGATCCACTGTAAGTTCAGGAATAACAGCATTTCTCTGGCTAGTCCTTTAATGTATTGGATTCCATGAAGTTCCTGTACTGAAGTAGATCTGGACTAAACTCACCATAGAATGTTAGGACATCTCCATTTTAGTGTTTTAACAGCATGACAAGTCTGAACTACTCTTAGGCAAGCTTTCTAGCACAGCATAGTAATGTTTATAAATGTGTAGTCTCATTTTATCAGCCTTAAATTATTGTTGGAGATGCAAGGTCAAAAATAACAATTACTTAACAAAGTTGCAGAACTTTGCTTCAAAAATATGCTTCAAAAGATAGAAATGCTGTTTTTGGTGCAGAATCTTAGGCCACTGATCTGCTGTTATTTATTTATTTATCTATTTATTTATCTATCTATCTATCTTTGGCAATAGGGATCCCAGGGCTCAAAAGCACTTTCAACAACATATGTTTTTCTGCAGAGAGGCACTGACCAAAACATAAACACTAATTTTAAAATCTAAAAGAAGCACACTTCAACAGAGCAATGATATTAGATCATTCAATCCTTCATGCTTAGTATTTATTCAATCACCAGGCAGGAGTGTTCCCTCCCTGTCAGTGAATACTTTAATAGTCAAGGGCATTCAACCTCCGATCTTCTGGTAAGCATTCTCCAAGGCAGTCTTCAAGACACTTGTCACACAGGATCGCCAAGCAGAAACTGACAACCAAGTTCCACACTCATGAGGATGGAATTTTGGGTTCATGTCACACTACCTGTAACCCCCATGATTTGCCTGGACTTGCAAAATCTTACTAACTGTCCTGGCTTGAGACAATTCATACCTCTTTAATCTGTGCTTAACCCTCTCTCCACTTGCATTGTCTGCACCTGTAAAGACTTGAGAACTGTTAAGTCTTGTGTTCCAACCATTATCTTGCAATTGAATCCATGTCAATATATGCCATGTTTGAAAACTCAACTTAGCACTCTCCTGATGAAGCACCAATGGTCCGAAAGCTCTTGCTACCAAATAAACTTGTTGGACCTTAACATGGTTTTGTGAGACTTCTTACTGTACTTCATTCAATTAGAACATAGATGATTTGTATCTCAGCTCCATTTGACTGTTGTTAATCCATATTCGTTGATACCTCTGTCCAATTAACATTTTAAACTACCTATTGACTTTGTAATATTTGTAAAAGTTGCTTGAGGTTTGGAGAGAATGCAGTCGGGAACCAATCTGAGGTTTAAATGGAATTCTATTGAGCCACAAATGGAGAAAGTGCACAACCTCCTCAGAGCATAGTATATGCCAGCTGCAACTCGTACTTGATCTGGATACATGAAAATCATGTTGGGAAGTTAAAGTAGAAATAAAGAAACAATCACCAGCTGTGAGGAGGATTGCTATGCTGAAATGAGCATCATATGAGTTGAACTTAGGGACAAAAAAGAACAATCACACTGCTGTGAATGTACTACTAACCTCCAAAGAATATGAGGAACATAAAAAAGCAAATTTGAAGGCACATTGCTGATAAGTGCAGAAACAAAACAACAGTATTAGAACATTTGTTCTAATATTGACTGGGATAAATTTGGCGCAAAAAGTGAAAAGGGTGCAGAATTCTAAAATACATTCAAGAAAATATTTTTGAGCCAGTGCAAGTTCAACAAGAGAACAGTCATTTTTGAAATTAGTTTTCAAGAATGAATCTGTGCCAGTGCAAGGAATATTATTGAGTGAGTATTTTAGTTGCAATGATCACAAGTCAGTTAGATTTAGTGTAGTAATGGGAAAGAATATATGTAGACTAAGAAGAAAAATCATAAATTAGAAAAAGGTCAATCTTAAAAAGCTGAGGATTTAAAAATGGACGTGAAAGAGTTTCTTGGAAGTAATCAGTGTCAATGAAGTAGGAGCCATTCAAGGGGGAGCTAAAGAGCATTCAGGACAAATCTGCTCCCACAAGGAATTTGATTTGATTTATTATTGTCACATATATTAGAATACAGTGAAATGTATTGTTTTTGTGCGCTATACAAAGCATACCATTCATAGGCAAGGAAAGGAGAGGATGCAGAATGTAGTGTTACAGTCATAGCTAAATGTAGAGAATGATCAACTTAATGAGGTGCGACACCTAAATGTAGACCCCTTCAAAGAACATAGTTGGTTGAGGCAAAAAAAAGAAAGCACACTGCAGGTACCAGAGCTTAATACTGCAGAAAGCTTGGCGGAGCATAGAAATGCAGGAGTGAAATTAAAAAGAAAATTAGGAAAGCAAAAAGGGCAAAATGAAATATTGGTGAGTAAGAATCAAGGAAAGTCCAAATATGTTTTATAAGTTACATAAAAGGAAAGTGAATAATTAAGATAAAAGATAGGGCCAATTAGAGGCGAAAGTGATTACGTTATGATCTTGGATGAGACAAGTAACCTTAATTGTCTCAAACAAAGATTTAAAATCTCAGTTATTTACTGAAAGAATGAAGCCGCAAGATCCACACTTTGAAACAAACTAATTTTTATTGCATAAGGGTCAAACATTAAATATTATCATGATTAACCACCCATAATCTACAACTGAGAATCAATATAAATTAAGCAACAGGCAAATTGTGGTTAATTATAAACAATGGGAGGAATCTTACCAAAAAAATGGTAGTGTTGCTTCTGGCAAGAAACTCAGCATGTTTCTTTCCAGGGAAATATGCCAGTTTTCTCTCCAGATATTATGACACTCTGCTTAAAAAAATTAAAGGAGTTTGTTTCAAGCTATCATGCGGGGGGTAGTGGGGGAGGGGTGGTGGGAGGCAGTAGGTTCGGAGTGACAACCCTCCAACTTCCCTTCCATCCCATCTACTGGCCATCGCCAGCATCCCCTGCTCTTGTGCCTGCTCCCAGCGAAAACCAAATCTGAATGAAGCTCCCATGAGGCTCCCATTGGGGCCCACTCCTTGGCACAGATTGGCACTGCCAGGTTGGCATGGACATTGTGCCATGGAGCATTGCTGGGCCGCTGACTAGCCATAATCCTCTCCCTTGGGGGCTATTGTAACTTTTATGCCTCTACAGAGGCTCCCATGACAGGTTTGCATTAAATATCTAGTAAGAGGGAAGTCCCAGAGAGAGTGCTTGCTAATGACATACTGATGTATTAAAATGAACTTTCTGCCATCTCACTTCACTCGGCTGGTGAGGGGTTAACAAGTTTGGAACTCAAACTCACCAACGTGAATCGCACTTTCCAGAATTTGAGTGTGCACCTCCATTCTGTCAGTGCAGCCTCAAAACTGACCTTTACAATTAAAGAATACATGGCAGGTGCAACTAAGAGAGATCTTATGAGTTGGCTCAGCAGTCCACTTTACATGTACATCATCAATCTTAGTCACGAAGCTTTTCAAAACTGTTTTCTATAGGAAAGTCCTTTGCTTTTAGGATTTAGCCCGATCTTCAGCTGACAGTAGCAGATAACCAACCAGTGTTTCACTGACAAGATCTTCCCGAAAAATGGTGTGCATTGGCAGAACTTCCTTAACTCCGCTTATAACAGCCTGGATGATGTAGATCCATTAAGGTTAATTTTAAACAGCAGCAGCAACTGTATATTTGCTTATTCTCAAACTCTAGAACTCAGCTCTCTTTTTGGAAGCCTGCTTGTATTGCTCCATTGGCATCATCATCTAGTGAGTTCTGATGGTTCTGTGATCTTTATTTAATTTGATTTATTATTGTCACATGCCTTAATATACAGTCAAAAGTCTTGTTTCTTATGCGTTATACAGACAAAACATATTGTTGATAGAGAAGAGAATGAGAGAGTGCAGAATGTAGTGTTACATTCATAGCTAGCATGTAGAGAAAGATCAACTTACTGCAAGGTAGGTCCATTCAAAAGTCTAACAGCAGCAGAGACTGTTCTTGAGTCAGTTGGTATATGACCTCAGACTTTTGTATCCATTTCCCGATGGAAGAAGGTGGAAAAGAGAATATCCAGGGTGCATGGGGTCCTTAATTATACTGGCTGCTTTGCCAAGATAGTGGGAAGTGTAGACAGAGTCAATGTATGAACATAGAACATAGAACATTACAGCGCAGAACAGGCCCTTCGGCCTTCGATGTTGCGCTGACCAATTATGAAAAAAGCAATGACCCTCCAAACTAAACCATTCCCTTCTCTTCCATAAACTTATCTACTAACCTCTTACACGCCACCAAACTTGGCGTATCTACAACTGCAGCAGGCAGGGCATTCCACTCCCTAACCACCCTCTGGGTAAAGAACCTACCTCTGATATCCATCCTATAACTATCACCCCTTAATTTAAACCTGTGTCCCCTCATGCTAGCTTTCTCCATCCTAGGAAAAAGGCTATCACTGTCCACCCTATCTAAACCTCTAATCATCTTATATGTTTCGATAAGGTCCCCTCTTAGCCGCCTCCTTTCTAACGAAAACAACCTCAAATCCCTCAGCCTCTCTTCATAAGACCTGCCCTCCATACCAGGCAACATCCTGGTAAACCTCCTCTGTACCCTCTCCAATGCCTCCACATCTTTCTTATAATGTGGGGACCAGAACTGCACACAATACTCCAAGTGCGGCCGCACTAGAGTTTTGTACAGTTGCAACATGACGTTGCGGCTCCGAAATTCAATCCCCCTACCAATAAAAGCTAAGACTCCATATGCCTTCTTAACAACCTTATCGACTTGACTGCCTACTTTCAGGGATCTATGCACAAATACACCAAGATCCCTCTGTTCATCAACACTATTAAGAATCCTACCATTAGCCCTATACTCTACACATTTATTATTCCTGCCAAAGTGCATTACCTCACACTTTTCCACATTAAACTCCATTTGCCACCTCTCGGCCCAGCTCTGCAACTTGTCCAAGTCTCTCTGCAAACTATAACACCCTCTTCACTATCTACCACTCCACCGACTTTAGTGTCATCTGCAAATTTACTAATCCATCCTTCAATACCCTCATCCAGATCATTTATAAAAATTACAAACAGCAGGGGCCCCAAAACAGACCCCTGAGGTACACCACTTGTCACCGAACTCCACGATGAATATCTCCCATCAACCACCACCCTCTGTCTTCTATCTGCTAGCCAATTCCTAATCCAATTAGCTAAATCACCCTCTATTCCATACATCTGCATTTTCTGCAGAAGCCTTCCATGGGCCACCTTATCGAACGCCTTACTAAAGTCCATATATACCACATCAACCGCCTTACCCCCATCCACCTCTTTGGTCACTTTTTCAAAAAACTCAATAAGGTTAGTAAGGCACGACCTACCCTTCACAAAACCATGCTGACTATCCCCAATCAATTCATTTCTCTCTAAATAACTATAAATCCTATCCCTAATAATTCTCTCCAATACTTTGCCCACAACAGAAGTAAGACTCACTGGCCTATAATTCCCTGGAAAGTCTCTCTTCCCCTTCTTGAACAATGGGACCACATTCGCTATCCTCCAGTCTTCCGGAACTATACCCATAACCAACGACGACCTGAAGATCAGAGCCAGAGGCTCTGCAATCGCCTCTCTTGCCTCCCAGAGAATCCCAGGGTAAATCCCGTCCGGCCCAGGGGACTTATCCAACTTCAAACCCTCAAGAATATCTAGCACATCCTCCCTATCTACTTCAATACTTTCCAGTTTGCAACCCTGTACCTCAGTGTTCTCCATAACTACATTTACATCACCCTGCGTGAATACCGAAGAGAAATATTTATTCAGTGCCTCTCCAATCTCTTCAGGCTCCACGCACAACTTCCCACTGCTGTCTATGACTGGCCCTAATCTTGCCCTAACCAATCTTCTATTCTTAACATATCTAAAGAAAGCTTTAGGATTCTCCTTAATCCTATCAGCCAAAGTCTTCTCGTGTCCCCTCTTAGCTCTCCTCAACTCACTCTTTAGCTCCCTCCTGGCTAATCTATAGCTATCCATTGCACTAACCGAGCCTTCAAGCCTCATCCTGACATAAGCCTCCTTTTTCCTTTTAACCAGCGAATCAACTTTTTTCGTACACCAAGGTTCCCTTACTCGACCATTTCCTCCTTGCCTGACAGGGACATACTTATCAAGGACTCGCAGCAGCTGCTCCTTGAATAAGCTCCACATTCCAGATGTTCCCAGTCCCTGTAGTTTCCTAGTCCAATCTATGCACCCTAATTCTCTCCTGATGGCCTCATAATTACCCTTCCCCCATCTATAACTACTGCCCCCAGCTTCATGCCTATCCCTATCCATCACTAAGGTGAATGTAACCGAATTGTGGTCACTATCACCAAAATGTTCACCAACTTCCAAGCCTAACACCTGGTCTGGCTCATTGCCCAGCACCAAATCCAATGTAGCCTCACCTCTAGTTGGCCTATCTACATACTGAGTCAAAAAACCTTCCTGCACACTTTGTACAAAAACTGACCCCTCTAACGAGCTAGAGCTATAGCTATTCCAATCAATATTAGTAAAGTTAAAGTCCCCCATAACAATTACCCTATTACTTTCACTCCTGTCCAGGATCGACTTTGCAATCCTTTCCTCTACCTCTCTAGAACTTTTAGGAGGTCTATAAAAGACTCCCAACAGGGTGACCTCTCCTCTCCTGTTTCTAATCTCAGCCCATACTATCTCAACAGACAAGTCCTCATCAAACTTCTTTTCTGTCACTGTGATACAGTCTTTGACTAATATCCTCCCCCCGCTTCTACCTCCTTCTCTACTCCAACTAAAGCATTTGAACCCCGGAACCTGCAACATCCATTCCTGTCCCTGCTCTACCCAAGTCTCTGAAATGGCCACAACATCGAAGTTCCAGGTACTGGTCCAAGCTGCAAGTTCCTCCACCTTATTGCGAATACTTCTTGCATTAAAGTATACGCATTTCAAACCATGCCCTACTCCACCCGTACGCTGCTGTGTTTTACAGTTCTCCTCTATGACCCCCCTATTCTCATCCCTCTTAGCACCCCAACTACTCAGGATCCCACCCCCCCTCTGAATCAGTTTAAAGCCCCCTGCATAGCCTTTGCAAATTTTCCCCCCAAGATATTAGTTCCCCTCTGGTTCAGGTGTAGACCATCTCTCTTGTAGAGGTCCCACCTATCCCAGAATGAGTCCCAATTGTTCAGGAACCTGAACCCCTCCCTCCTGCACCATCCCCGCAGCCACGAGTTCAAACATTTCCTCTCTCTGTTCTTCTCTAAACTATCCCGTGGCACAGGCAAGAGTCCAGACATAACCACTCTGCCAGTTTTGGCTGTAAGCTTCCACCCCAACTCCATAAATTTCTATTTAATATCCCCTTCCCTTGTCCTACCTATATCATGTGTCCCTACATGAACTATGACTTGGGGCTGACTCCCCTCTCCCTTAAGAATCTTAAAAACCCGCTCTGCGACATCCTGGACCCCGGCCCCTGGGAGGCAACACACCAGCCCTGAGTCCCTTTTGTTACTATTTACTCTCCTATCTGTCCCCCTAACTATGGAGTCTCCAATTACCAGGCCCAATCTCTTATTCCCCCTACCCACCTGAGCATTCTCAGCTGGTTCACCCCCAGAGACCTGCTCCCTTTGGCCATCTCCAGTTGATTGTATGGGAGGCTGGTTTGCATGATGCAAAGGGCTACAATCACGACCTTCTGTATTTCTTTCCAGTTTTGGGCACAGGACCCATACCAAACTGTGACACAACCAGAAATAATGATTTCTATGGTGCATCTGTAAAAGTTGGTGAGAGTCATAGCTGACATGCCAAATTTCCTTAGTCTTCTGAGAAAGTAGAGCCATAGGTGAGTTTGCTTAACTACACTGTTGGCATGGGGGGATCAGGACAGATTGTTGGTGATCTAGGCACCTAAAAACTTGAAGCTCTCAACCCTTTCTACTTCATCATGGTTGATGTAGACAGGGGCATGTTCTCTTTTACACTTCCTGAAGTCGATGACAATCTCCTTTGTTTTGTTGATATTGAGGAAGAGATTATTGTTGCCATGCTAGCACACCAGATTCTCTATCTCATTCCTGTGCTCTATCTCATCACTGTTTGCGATCCAGCCCACTATGGTGGTGTTGTCAGCAAACTTAAAAATTGAATTGGAAGGGAAGTTGACCTCATAGTGGCTTTCATGATTGTCCTTTTAAACTAAACTCCTGACTCCCATCCCAGTGACTGCCTACCCACAAACTGTTCCAAAATAAATTCCAAAGTCCATGGTGGGAGTTCAGTTTGAAATGAATTTCTCTCTCTCTCTCTTTCTCAGGCTTCCCATTGTTAAAATGGGTCCAGTGTCTGGGATCTAACTGGAGCTGTGAGATATCGCACCTCAGCAGTGCAAGGCAGGTGTATAAGGAGTATAGTACGGGCTGAGAACACAGCCTTGTGGGGCATCAATATTGAGGGTGCTTGTGGAGGAAATATTGTTGCCTTTCTTAACTGATTGTGGTCTGTGAATTAGTACGTTCAGGATCCAGTTGCAGAGGGAGGTGCCGAGGCCCAATGCACGGAGTTTGGTGATGAGTTTCACAGGAATAATAGTGTTGAAAGCTGAGCTATAGTCAATAAATAGGAGTCTGACACAGATATCATTGTTATCTAAGTATTCCAGGGTTGAGTGAAGGGTCAGGGAAATGGTGTCTGCTGTGGCAGTAGGCCACAGGAGATCCAGGTTCTCTGGGAGGCTGGAATTATATCATTTCAAATGGTTTCAGTCTCCCAGAAGATTTGATTTTTAAATCTTGGTTTTAGTCTTAGTTTCCTCAGAAACTGGGGGAATCAGTTTCCTTTCTCGGTTTCCTTTTCAGTTAGGATCTGTAGCCAAAAAAACAGCTTTTAAAAATGATGGATTCCAGCACAAACTAAGCAGTGGAGGCAGAAGAAATGGGCATCATCCTTGTTGAGTATTTCATGTCTGTTTTCCAAAGGAGGGCACAACGAATATTGAATGAGATAAACATAGTTGCCAAAATCTTAACATCCTTGTTTGCTGCTGGAGTTTTCCACTGCGGCTGTAAGTTAATGGAGTTTTGACTGGAACACCATGTTTCCCATTCTCACTCGCAACAGGTCCTGCCATGGACAAGACCGGAGAATCCTGACCAGTGAAGGAGGAAATTGTAGGAGGAAAATATTCTTGAAAGTGGATGAACCACCAGGCTGAGATGAAATGTATGCCAGGCTGTGAAAGAAAGTAAAGGAAGAAGCTGGGTTAATCTTGGTTGTTCCTTTCTTTATCCCTTCATGCTGCATTCAGGTGGTTTTACTATAGCAACTCATGTCTCATTTGGAGATAACGTTGGTTTCTTTGCAACCACTCTCTTTGGCTGCTGCATCATGAAATCCTTTTGTATTTAATCTCCTCTAGCCTCTACCCTATCTGAAAAAAACTCCTTCGCTTTTCATACACTCTCCCCCTCCCACTGGCTTGAAAACTCTTACATTTCTATTTTGCTTTAATCCTGATGAAAGGCCATCAACCTGAAATGGAAAAGACAGAGTCACAAAAGCCATTGTTTCGACACTGCTACAGAAAAATAACCAGGCTCTGTTTGTTTACATGCTAGATGCTGCATCTTTCTCTAGCTAATATGCTAACACATACCTATATCAGAGCTTTATTTTTACGCGCTTGTAAATTTCAGCTCTTGACCTTGAGCAGAGGGCAATAGTTTTTACTGACAGCCCCACCCTTACACGTACTCTCCTCTTGTGCCAAACCTCACTCTATGTTTTCCACCAGATTGAGGGACGCTCAAATAAATGCATCGTTGTAGTCAATGCAAATTCATTGTGCCCTCGCCAAGCAGAATGCTGGAGCTCTTTGTTTAAGTCGAGGAGCAGGCAATCACGCTTTGATTGCAACCACACATCCACTGACCCCCCGCTTCTTCACATGAGAGCTCATTCATTGGAAAATTATACTGGAACCACAGTGGAAAAAATGTCCCTGCGTTTCAAAGCTGTTGAGTTTAGCAGTCATAAAAGGTGAGAAACATAAGTGTAAGCCACTTCTCTTCCAATTCTGAATGCTCAGTGACACGCAAAAGCTTATTGAGATCAATTGGTCTTATTTCCCAGAGAAAAGCTGGCTGAAAAATATATTGATCCCTAAAATGACTGAAATTCCATTCTCATTTGAAATACAACAGAACGTATTGGTAAGTATTACATTAAGAAAACAACATTGTTTTATGAAAATATTTTACTCTAGTTTTTGTTTTAACTGAAAGAAAAGTCATTCAAGAGGACCAAACAGAGACATTAGAGGCCATGGAAGTACTAAACAAAATCACAACCATTTATCAAACATTTTAAAATGAAAGAAATATGACTCTATGTACTTGCTCCCCAATGGAGTTCCTTTATCAGGTGTGCTTGGTGCTACTCTTGGTGTATCCTTCCACATTCTGCACATTCAATCAGAGTTGATATCCAGGCTTAGTGATGATTTACAAAGGAGGAAAGTCACAAACTGATTTGAAGGGAGGGAACCTCCAACTTTTATCACTTACTACCATCTTCTATGTGTTAAATTCTGTAGGGTATAATGACAAATAAATGCAATTTTTGAGGTTCCCAAATGTTGAGATATATTGTGTTCGCTCCTTCACATTATTGTTAATGAGTTCGCAAATTCAATTTCTTATAATGAAGAAAAGTCGCATTATGGCAAATTACTTTCCCTGAAACTTCTGAAGCAAACACATCTCCTGATTCTCACTTTCCTGTATGGACTAAATGATGCAGTTTGTAATTGTGTTAACCATTATATAATTAAATGTCTTAATAATACATCCCGCTTCTTTGCTGCCCACTTGATGCACTGAAAAATCAGGAGTGCCTGCCTGAAAGAGCAGAGATGAATAGTTAACTCTTGTGTTTATTCTTGTAGTAAAATGAAGGATGAATTCATATTTCTTTTGTCCAGCTGAAAGGTACAACTGGGACTGAAAGTTTAGAGATAAGCCTTCAAAAAAACCAAATTCCACACATAATTGAATTTTTGACTGAAAAATGTTCTTTTCGCTTGCATTTCATGCAACAGCCTAAATGTTTAATACTGACTGGCTACAGGGAATATAACAATCCAACTTGTATCATCCTGCAACAAAATCTTATATTTATATCCTAACTTTATTGTAGAAACAATCTGTTGGCTCTTTACTGGGGTAAGAGAGAATAAGTATAAAATGAAATGTAAATAAATTAATCAATGGATGCTAAGATATGATGGGAGAATTAGAAATGTGAATGGAAACATGGTTCAAAGAATGAATCTATAAATATGGTGAAAAGATTTCTGAAGTGTAAGCGAGAAGGAGAGAGATAGTGGGTTTCAGGTACAACCCAGATCCAAATCCCACCGCGGCAGATAGTGGAATTTAAATTCATTAAAACATCTGCAATTGGAAGTCTAGATGGTAGTATCAGGTTACAGAAGTCACTACCACCTAAGAGTGAAGACAAAGCTGAGTAAAGGGGACTGAAAATGTACAGAAAAGAGCATATCACTGGGGGAAATTTCAGAAATATGGTAGGAGCATGAGAAGATTTGAAGATAGTAATGATGATTTTATATTTAATGTCTGCAGACCAGTGAACCAATATAAGTCAGCAATTAAGAAATGACAGGTGAGAGGGACTTTGTGCAAGACTGGATGTGATGGCTGATTATTTAGACAAATTAGAATTGTTGGGAATCACCTCCAAGAGGAAACATTCAGTGAGTTAAGTTTAGGGATGGCAAGAGTTTGACCAAGCATTTCTTAGATCTGGTTAAATGCACAAATGGATAAAGCTGAGGAGGTGGAAAAGAAAAGTGCCTTATTGGGATGAAAGAAATCTTTAAGGGCATTGAGGAGAATCGGCTTATATTCTCAGAAGTTGAAAAGAAGAGGTGATTTCATTGAAACATATAACATTCTTGACAATTGTTGAAAGGCTGCTGTCCCTGACCTGAATTTTAAGAACTAGGGACATTAGCTGAAAACCTGCCACCTCACCCACCCCAGAATTGGAGTGAGGTTTCCAGTATGGAAATCTCTGTTGGCCTCCGTTGGATCTCATCCAAGCGAGGCTGCAAAATCCCGCCTTCGTCTCAGGATAATGTGTTGGGCATTGAGATGGTGCAAAAGATTTTGCACTCAACATGTTTTTAGTATGTGGAACATTCTGCCCCAGAGGGCAGTGGATGTTCAATTTTTGAGTATATGAGTGATTTTCAGACCAAAGAAACCAAGGGATATGGGGATATGTGGAAAAGTGAAATTGAGATAGAAATTAGACAATGTTGTATGATGGAACAGGTTCATGGGACCATGTGACCTACTCTTGCTCTGATATTTTATATCCTTGAGGTAGAAAATAACCTCTGGTTTAATTTTTGCTCTGGATGAACAAGATGTAAAGAAAACCCACAGCTGGTGTGCGCCATAGATGGGATTGTGTTCCCACCGACATGAACAGCAGCAAGACTGAAGCAAATTATTCAATATTGTATATTTCCAGCCATATGCAGCAAAATGGTGAGCAAGCATAGAACGGGGTGGGAACAGGCAGTGAACAGCATAGAAGCCATGCAACAAGCCAAGCAATAATGAGAGGGAAGCAGGGTAGATCTGGGAATCTCCCAAGTTAACTCCTGAGGTTGTAGACCAACCTCCTGACAGCAATGTCCCATTACTCTGCTGATGGTAATGGGGAGATGGTGGGACTAATAATCCAGAGATTCAAGTAATGCTCGGGGAATCCAGATTCAAATCCCATCACAGCAGATAGTAGAATTTAAATTCATTAAAACATCTGCAATTAGAAACTATTGCATCAAACTATTGTTGATGGTCATAAAAACCCGTCTATTGTCCCTGGGGGAAGGAAATCTGCCGGCTGTGCTTTGTCTCGCCAAATGTGATTTCAGACCCACGGCAATAGGTTGACTCTTAAATGCCCTCAGATATGGCCTAGCAAATTATTTAGTTATAACAACTGCTTTAACAGAATGAAACCAGACAGAATGAAGTAACTGGCATTGACTTTGGCACCAGAAACGACAATGGCAAACCTTCCACTGCTGTAAAGTCCTCCTCACTAGCATTTTGGGGAAGTTGAGCAAAGATTGAGAGAACTGAGTCAGAGTCAAGCAACAGCATGACGTAGTCATACTCACAGAATCGTACCTAATGGACGATGGCCGGAACTTTACCAGCTCGTCCACCCCGGAATCGGAGCAGGCAAGGGTTTGACAACGGAAACCTCCATTAACCTCAGTAGGGATTTCTTGTCTTGTCCAAGGGAGGCCATGAAATACTGCCAAATGCCTCAGACACTACCATCACTATTCCTGGCTAGGAAGGACAGATACTGGCGGGCAGTACAGTGGCACACAGTTAGAGGAGGTTGTCCTGGGAGTCCTCAGCATAAACTTTGGACTTCATGAAGTCTTGCCAGGTCAAACATGGGCAAGGAAACTTCCTGAAGATTACCATCTACTGCCTCCTCTCAGCTGATGAATCAGTACTTGCAGGAGGCACTGAGGGTGGCAAGGGTGCAGAATGTACTCTGGGTGAGGGACTTGGAATGGATGGAATGGCCTGGTAGCACCACCGCAGACAGACCTGGGTTCTATAGGACCTAGCTGAAATACTGGGGCTGCGGCAGGTGGGGTGAGGGAACCAGTAAGAAGGAAAAACTACTTGAACTCATCCTCACCAACTTGCCTATGTACTACAGATGCATCTGTCCATGATGGTATTGGTAGAAGCACTGCACAGTTCTTATGGAGACAAAGTCCCATTTTCTCAACGAGAACACCCTCCATTTTGTTGCAGCACTTTACCAATGTGCAAATGGAATTGACATCAATCATAGAATGCCTACGGTGCAGAAGAGGTCATTCAGACCATCAGGCCTGCATCGGCTCTCTGACAAAGTAACTTAGCCAGGCCCTCCCCCCTTAACTCCATACATTTCCCATGGTTAATCCATGTAACCTACACATCTTGTAACACTAAGGGCAATTTAGCATGGCCAATCCACTTACCCTGCACATTTTTGGACTGTGGGGAGGAAACTGGAACACAATAAGGAAACCCACACAGACATGGGGAGAATGTGCAAACTCCACATTGTCACTCAAGGCTGGATTTGAACCTGAAACTGTGAGGCAGCAGTGTTAACCACAGTGTCACTGTGTCACTCTAGTGGCAGATCAGAACTAGCAACTCAGGAATGAGCATCCAAAAGATGCTATTGCTGTCAACAACAGCAAACTTGTTTTCAATCACAACGTGTAACCTCATAGCCCAGCATGTCTCCCACTTTATCATTACCACCAAGCCATGAGATCAACCCTGGTTCAACGAAGAATGCAGGATAACATCACCAGGCATACCCAAAACTGAGGTATCAACCTGGCAAAACTACAATGTCAGACTATTTGTGTGTCAAACAGCATAAGCATCAAGTAATATACAGAACTAAATAATTCCACAACCAACAGATCCGATCTAAGTTTTGCAGTCCTGCCACCTCCAATCACAAATCATGATGGACAATTAAACAATTCACTAGAGGAGAAGACTGAAAAAATATCCTCATCCTCAATGATGGAGGAGCCCAGCACGTCAGTGCAAGAGGTAAAGCTGAAGCATTTGCAACAATTTTCCATCAGAGATGTTGAGTCGATGATCTGCTTTGGCATTCTCCAGAGGCACCCAGCATCTCAGGTATCAGTCTTCATCCAATTTGATTCACTTTAAAAGATATCAAGAAATGGCTGAAGGCACTGGATAATGGAAAGGTTATGTGCTCTGACAATATTCTGTATGAAGACAAATGCTCCAGAACTTGCCGTGTCCCAAATCAAGATTTTCTAGTATAGCTACAACACTAGTATCTACATGGCACTGTGGAAAATTGCCCAAGTATGCCCCATACCCAATAACAGGACAAATCCAATCCAGCTAACTATTGCCCATCGATCTACTTTTGATTATCATTAAAGTGATGGAAGGGACCATCACCAGCACTATGAAGCAGCACTTACTCAGCAATTACTTGCTCATTGATCCACAGTTTGGATTCTGCTGGGGTTACTCAATTCCTGACCTTATTACAGCCTTGTTTCAAACATAGATAAAGGTGAGAAGGGCAATTCTTTCACAGAGAGAGTGGTGAGTATCTAGAACAAGCTGCCAGAGGTAGCAGTAAAGTCGGGTACAATTTTATCTTTTAAAAAATATTTAGATGGGTACATGATTCTTGGTTTTTATTGGTAGGGGGATTGAATTTTGGAGCCGCAACGTCATGTTGCAACTGTACAAAGCTCTGGTGCGGCCGCACTTGGAGTATTGTGTACAGTTCTGGTCCCCACATTATAAGAAAGATGTGGAGGCATTGGAGAGGGTACAGAGGAGGTTTACCAGGATGTTGCCTGGTATGGAGGGCAGGTCTTATGAAGAGAGGCTGAGGGATTTGAGGTTGTTTTCGTTAGAAAGAAGGCGGCTAAGAGGAGACCTTATTGAAACATATAAGATGATTAGAGGTTTAGATAGGGTGGACAGTGATAGCCTTTTTCCTAGGATGGAGAAAGCTAGCACGAGGGGACATAGCTTTAAATTAAGGGGTGGTAGTTATAGGACGGATGTCAGAGGTAGGTTCTTTACCCAGAGGGTGGTAAGGGTATGGAATGCCCTGCCTGCTGCAGTTGTAGATGCGCCAAGTTTGGGGCATTTAAGAGGTCCGTGGATAGGTTTATGGATGAAAAGGGAATGGTTTAGGTTAGAGGGTCATTGCTTTTTCTTAATTGGTCGGCACAACATCGAGGGTCGAAGGACCTGTTCTGCGCTCTAATGTTCTATGTTCTATGAGTATACGATGGGCCAAATGCAGGCAATTGGGACTAGTTTAGGGGTTTTTCAAAAAAAGGGTGGCATGGACAATTTGGGCTGAGAGTCCTGTTTTCTATGCTGTAAATGTCTATGATTCTATGACACTAGGTGAGGTGAGAGTGACTTCCCTTGACGTCAAGGTAGCACTGAGGCCAGAAGACAATAAGACATAAGAGCAGAAGTAGGTGACTTGATCCATCAAGCCTGTTCCACCATTCAATAAGATCATGACTGATCTGATCTGATAATCTCCTAACAATGCTAATATATTACTCCCAATAGCATGGACTCTTATCTTATTAAATAGCCTTTAATGAAGGTAGCCTACATTAAGTAGTCTTTAGTACCTTATGGAATTTCACAATAATTTCATTGCAATGTTAATAAAAGCCTACTTGTGACACTAATAATTAAAACGCTTTTTGAAAATCCAATTATATCACATCTACCAATTCCCCCTTACCTATCCTGCTTATTACCACCTCAAAAATTTTTAATAAATTTGCCATGCATGATTTCTCTTTCATGAAGCCATGCTGACTCTGTTTGGTTACATTATTTATGCCTAAACGCTCTACTATTACATTCTTTATAATAGACACTAACATTTTCCCAATGACAGCTAACTGGCCTGCGTTTTGTCTCCCTATCTTTCTGAATAACATTTTGGCAGTTTTCTAATTCTCTGGCTCGAGGGGCTAGATGGCCTACTCCTGCTCCTATTTCTTATGTCCTCAGGGAAGATTTATGGATCCTTGGAACATTATTATCAGTACATCCATTATCTTAAGTGGCATGGTAGTACACTGGCTAGTACTGTTGCCTCACAGTGCCAGGGACCCAGGTTCGAATCCTGGCTTGGGTCACTGTCTATGTAAGTTTGCATCTTCTCCCCGTATCTGTGTGGGTTTCCTCCGGGTGCTCTGGTTTTTTCCTACAGTCTGAAACGCGTAATTGGTTCGATGTATTGACACGAACATGTGCCGAAGTTGCTAATTAGGGAATTTCACAGTAACTTCATTGCAATGTTAATGGAAACCTTACTTTTATCTCTGTAGGTACTTCCTTTAATATTTTAGGATGCATCGCATCAAGTCCATATGACTTATCAGCAGTCATCCTCATTATTTTCCCTAGCACTTTTTTCTGTAATGATTGTTATTGTATATATTCTGCCCCATTCCCACGCCCACCCACTCACTTTCCCCTTGATTATTTAGTATTTTTGGAATTATATTTGTGTCTTCCACTGAGAAGACTGATGCAAAGTATTTATTTAACTCCTATGCATGATTATTTCCCCAGTCTCATTCTCTATGGGGTTCATTTTGGCCTCTCTCTCCTTTTTTATTTATTTAAAGAAGTTCTTTCTGATGGAATATGGCATCAAGGAACCTTAGCAAAACTGGCATCAATGGAAATTGGAGGAAAATCCTTCACTAGTTGGAATCATACCTAGCAGAAAGGAAGGTGATTGTGGTTATTAGAGATCAATCATCTTGGTTCCAGAACATCACAGCATGAATTCCTCAAGGGTGTGTTGTAGGTCCAATCATCTTCAGTTGCTTCATCAATGACCTTCCTTCCATCATAAGATCAGAATTCACTGATGACGGCACAGTGTTCAGAACCATTTATGACTCCTCAGATACTGAAGTCATCCATGTCTAAATGCAACAATACCAGGACAATATCTAGGCAAGCAAATTTGCATCAGACAGGTGCCGATAATGATCATCTCTACCAAGAGAGTATCTAACCATTATCCTTTCACATCCAAATACCTTACCATTGCTGAATCCCCCAGTATCAACATTTTTAGGGTTATCATTTACCAGAAACTGAACTGGACTAGCTATGTAAATACTATGACCACAAGAGCAGATCAGAGGCTAGGAATTCTGTGCTGAGTACGTCCTGTTTCTCCAAAACCTGTTCACAATCTACAAGGCACAAGACAGGAGTGTCATGGAACGCTCTCTTCTTGATTGGATGACTGCAGCTGTAACAACATACAAGATGCTTGACACCAATCCGGACAAAGTAACCTGTTTGAATGGCATCCTTTTGACAAATAGTCACTTCCTTCACTACCTCCACACAGTGGCAGCAGTGTGTATCAAGATGCACTGCAAGAACTCACCAAGGCTGCAAACTCACACCTGTACAATCTAGTAGGACAAGGGCAGTAGATATATGGGAACACTACCATCTGGAATTTCGCCTCCAAGCCATTCCTTCATTGTGACTGGGTCAAAATCCTGGCACTCCCTTCCTAACAGCACTGTGGGTGTATCTACACCACTTGGACTGCACCAATTCAAGATGGCAGTTCACCACCATCATCTCAGAGGCAGTTAGGGATGGGCAATGAATGCTGGCCTAGCCAGTAGTGCACATATCCCTTGAATTAATTTTTAAACAGTAGAATTACCAGCATAATTATATTACCCTATGAACTTTACATTAATAGAAAAAATTACAATTCATAAAATCATGTTTTGAATATATTTAATTTCTTTTAAAGATTGATAAAGTAACTAGTCACCATTCATTATCTTCACGATTAATTTAATATTCTATTACCACTTTCTATGTTTGAGTGCTGCAGCTTTACTGCCACTTTTGAATGAGAAAAATGTTGTTTCTGCTTTGCTGCAGCATAATGAACGAGTCAGGTCCTGATTGCATTGCCAGATATGCTAAAGCAAATCCCTCGAGAAAGCAATTTCCCACCAACGTAGCCTCTGTCCACTATGAAGCTGGATTTAAAATGCATTCATAATCCATCCACTCCCCTGGGCATGTTACAAACTTATTACTGAATATGTTTAAATGTTGTAATGAGTGAGGTCTACTTTGTCAGAAGTACTTTTTTTGAGGAGTTTTTCAGCTGCCTGTTCAGACAGATGTAAAAAATCTTCAGATGCAATTTGAAGAGCTGTCCTAATAGCTTGGAGTCATGGAGTCATAGAAGTTTACAGCATGGAAATGGGCCCTTTGACATAATTTATCCATGCCACTCCTTTTTTTAACTTACTAAGTTAGTCCCGATTGCCAGCGTTTGGCTCCTATCTCTCTATAGCCATCTTGTCCATATCCTGCCTAATACTTACTCCCAATCTACACTACCAAAATAGATTCACCAGTTACTTATCTTAAATTTGATACCAAGTTTGACCAACTACACTTCAAGAAGTACTTCATTGGCAGTCAAGTGTCTTGGGATCTTGTGAAGGCACAGAAAGTGCCATTTGAATCTAAGTTATGCTATCACTGAGAAGAAGACCAAATTAGATTTAATTTTTTTTATTCAAGAAAGGTTTTAGATAGTGAATAGGGGAAAGTTGTTGCCTGGCTTTGAGGAGTCGCTGCCAAAATCAATTCAATATTGTCACTAACAAAATAAGATGAGATCTTGGGAGAAATTTCTTAACATACAGAGAAGGCGAAATGCTTTGTCATTGGCAATGGCTGAAGAAGAGATTATTGTGTATTTTAAATGTTTAGTGGACAGAATGATACAAAACTATAAGAAGAAGGTAGCAGATTCTAACAAAGGGCTGATATTAACCTGATGGGTAGAATAGTCTTCTGCTGTAAACTTTAATAATCCTAAGTCCTTTCTTCTGTGCTTTTCTTTTCTGATGAGAGTTATGGCAAGCAGTTGAGTCTTGCCACTTGTTTCTTCATAATTTGCCACTATTATTCTTAGTCCCTAAATGGGCAATGTATATAACTAACTGAAGCTCTAATGGGTGGCACATAGCACTACTGCTTCAGAGACATGGGTTCAATTCCCGGCTCGGGCCACTGTCTGTGTGGAGTTTACATATTCTCATCGTGTCTGCATAGGTTTCCTCTGGGTGCTCCGGTTTCCTCCCAACGTCCAAAGATGTGCGGGTTAGATTGATTGTTAGCAGGCCCTGCTAAACTTGTCCCTTAATGTCCTGAGTTGCATAGATTAGAGGGATTAGTGGGTAAATACGTAGGGTTAAGGGGGCAGGGCCTGAGTGGGATTGTAGTCGGTGCAGACTCGATGGGCCAAATGTCCTCTTTCTGCACTGTAGGGATTCTATGATTCTACCAAAAACTCGACAAAGGCACAATGGGATAAATGGGTTGGTTTCATACTATTCTATGAACTGCAGTTTTAAAAATAGCATATATTTAATAAAGAATTATATACAATGATGTATCCTTGTTAAATAACAGTTGGTCAGAACCAGACAGCATGGTGGCACAGTGTTTAGCACAACTGTCACATAGCGCCAGGGACTCGATTTCAATTCTGGCCTTGGATAAATGTGTGTGTGGAGTTTACACATTCTTCCCATGTATCCATGAGCTCCAGTTTTCTCTCACAGTCCAAACATGTGTGGGTTATGTTGATTTGTCCTGGAAAATTGCCCCTCAGTGTCAGGGGGATTAACAGATAAACATGTGGTTATGGGGATAAGACCTGGGAGGATTACTGTCGGCGTAGGCTCGATGGGCCAAGTGACCTCCTGCTGCACTGTAGAGATTCTGTGATATGAGAGGCGTTTCTCCCACTTTGCTGCGCTAAGTTTTTAGCACAGTGGTTTGGGGGAATCTCGTGATAACTGAGTATCAGGATTCATATACACATTCTCGCTCAGGTAATGTGTCCCAGGACAGGGTTTCCAGTGGTGGCACATCCATGCCTGACATTGGCGGGGACGCACATATACTGTGCAAATAAAAAAAAAGAGCTAGGAGCAGGAGTAGGCCGTCTGGCCCCTTGAGCCTGCTCTGCCATTCAATACGATCATGGCTAATCTTTTTGTGGACTCAGCTCCACTTACCTGCGCACTCATCACAATCCTTAATTCCTTTACTGTTCAAAAATTTATCTATTCTTGCCCTAAAAACATTCAATGAGGTAGCCTTCACTGGGAATTGAATTCCAAAGATTCACAACCCTTTGTGTGAAGTTCTCCTCAACTCAGTCCTAAATCTGCTTCCCCTTATTTTGAGGCCATATCCCCAAGTATTAGTTTCACCTGTCAGTAGAAACAATTTTCCTGCATCTATCTTATCTATTCCCTTCATAATCTAACATCTTTCTATACGTTCTCCCCTCATTCTTCTGAATTGTAATGAGTTTAGCCCACTCTACTCAGTCTCTCCTCATAAGCCAAATCTCTCAACTCCAGAATCAATCTAGTGAATCTGCTCTGCACTCCTTCCAGTGCCAGTATATCTTTTCTCAAGTAAAGAGACTAAAACTATATACAGTACTCCAGGTGGGGCCTCACCACCATCTTATACAGCTGCAACATAACCTTGCTGTTTTTAATCTCCATCCGTATAGCAATAAAGGACAAAATTCCATTTGCCTTCTTAATTACTAGCTG
Organism: Sphyrna mokarran; assembly: GCA_024679065.1. Classification (NCBI taxonomy): domain Eukaryota; kingdom Metazoa; phylum Chordata; class Chondrichthyes; order Carcharhiniformes; family Carcharhinidae; genus Sphyrna; species Sphyrna mokarran. The sequence continues at coordinate 40,905,817 of JAGIQG010000009.1, forward strand.
TACCTGCAAACCAACTCCTTGAGATTTCTATACAAGGACATCCAGGTCCCTCTGCCTAGCAGCACGCTGCAATTTTTTACTATTTAAATAATAGTCCATTTTTGCTGTTATTCCTACCAAAATGGATGGTCTCACATTTACAAACATTACACTCCATCTGCCAGACTCTCACTCAGTCACTTAAAGTCACTATGCAGACTTTCAGTGTCCTCTGCACACTTTGCTCTGTCATCTATTTCAGTGTTATCTGCGAATTTTGACAACTACACTTGGTCTCCAACTCCAAATCATCAATGTAATTTGTAAACAATTGCAACTCCAACACTGATCCCTGAGGCAGACTACTAGTCACTGATTGCCAACCAGAAAAACACCCATTTACCCCCACTCTTTGGTAAATGTTAATTTCAATGCAATTTCAGTGCCATAGCAGGCCTGAGACTGAATTCATCAGGCTCGCTAGCCTTTCCCCCCCCCACCTGCCTCCCCCTCCCCCTCCTCTCCACCCCTGTCCCCCGGAGTATTTCACTCCTGTGGTTTTAGTAGCTTCCCACTTCTGCGGAACTAACGGCCTGACTATACTGGAATAAGGGCGGGAGGCATTCAGTGTTCCCCAAGGGTTCTGGTGCCACAAATCAGGTGGCGGAGATTTGTCCCCTGGGCGCTGGCACCTTTGTAATGCCAGCCTGTGCTCTCTGGCACTGCCATGGGGCAAAGTACTGATGCCCGGGGGCACCTTGGTACTGCTCACTGGATACGAGACATGATGGGGGTGATCAGTGGGAGGTGGAGGAATCCCACTGGCACTCTGCAGACAGGATCATTGGGGGAAGGAGAGAAACCAGTGATTGGGGCAGATGTTGGGAGGGGTCAGCTTTCTGGAGAGGCTGGTTGACACTGTTAGGAGGGGGTGGAATTGGGGCAGATATGCTGGAGATCAAGGCGGGCTGGGAGTGGAGGATTTGGAGCTGCCTGAGAATAGTCGGGGGGCCAGCAATTGGGCTGTTGTCAGGGGTGGAGGGCTGGCAATGTGAGGATTGCAGTGCTGGTCAGTGATTGAGGTTACTGCACATGCACCAGTTTTGGCACTGACAGATTGGCACATGTGCAGTGGGCCACTCAGCGTGCCAATTTCAACTTCTGCAGCGGGGATAGGCCCAATGACCTATCGTGAAAACTTCTGCAGTGCATAAAGTGTGGGAGATTCTTCTCTGAACTCCCACTGAAAAAAACCAACATGAATTACTCCCATTTTCATGTGAATTCGATACTTAGAATTTTGGCGGAGAACTCCAGCCATAATGTTATTCGCTAAAGCAAAATCTTCCAAGCAAACTACAATTCTGTGTACATGATAGTAAGAACATAGGAGCAAGAATAAATATTTCAAACATGTTTTATCATTCAATTAGCTCATGGTCGACCTGTATCTTTACTCTATTTGCCTGCTTAGCTCCAAATCCCTTGCTATTATCACTCACACTACCTCAATAATAATTTCTGAGACAATTTCTATATTTTTATAATGTTCTATATTCTAAAATGCAGTGTGAGCAGTTGAATATGAAGCTCAGGCTTGTTTCTGCAATCAAAAGCATTGTTTCCTGTAATCATTTAGGATTGGGATTTTAAAATTTTCACATTGTACCATGAATATTAACACATAATCGGAGAATTTCACTTTGTTGTATTTGTAACTTTAATCTACGGGAATCAATATTTATGTAGAAATAATCCAGTACTTTTTATAAACATTTTGGTTTATAAAATAAATCTGATGAAATTCCTATAAATTAGACCAACTTCAATTGTAATTAGAATCAGGCATTTTTGAGTAAAAATGTACTTAAGTTTTCTAGAACTACTTATCAAATTAAAAAATATGGACCATGGACCTGACTTTTTATACATCCACACATTCATCAACATAATTCCTAAATGACAGGTTAGTAAAACACTATAAAGAACGGAATGTTTATGGAGCATGAAGGAAGAATGTACAGTTCAGAAGGTTTAGGCTGCTGTGAAATATTGTACAGAAAGTGTCAAGTCACAATCAAACTGTCAACTCAGTGCCTAATCACTCCCCCTCACATTCAGTCACTTCTAACATCACATTCAGAACAACGTTATCACAAGTGGCTGACAGAAAAACAAAATTAGCTGATTTTACAAATGAGTGGAGCCCTTTTCCCCATTTAAATCAGGGGATTTCTGATTAGGAAATAGGTGACCTTGCAAATGATATCTGCCCTGAATTAGACAAACAGCAACTGACATTATGAAGAAACACCAGTGATTATTCAGATTTTGTTTGGAAATTATCAGTTGGTAGCTGGATTTTAATCATTGCTGGTTATATCTGGATGTGTTTGAACAGTGGAATTGGTGGAATAGTGCCAGCATTCCTGTACTCTATGGCCTATATGAGTTCCAGTTAAGATTATAGAACCCCTACAGTACATACAGAGGCCACTTGGCCCATTGAGTCTGCACCAACCACAATCTCACCCAGACCCTAGTCCTGTAACCTTTCATATTTACCTTGCTAATCCCCTTGACACTAGGGTCAATTTAGCATGGCCAATCAACTTAACCTTCACTGGGAGGAAACCAGAGCACCCAGAGGAAACCCATACAGACAGTCACCCCAGTTGGGAATCAAATCTGGGTCCCTGGCATTTTCAGGCAACAGTGCTAACCATTGTGCCACTGTGCCACCCCTGGGATATGCCTCCAGTTAAAAATTCTCATCCTTGTTTTAGATACCTCCGTGCACTCGCCCCCTCCTTACTTCCAGCCCTAAACCCCCCTGAGCTATCTGTGCTCACCAATGTTGGTCTCTTGAGCATCTCCTGTTTTAATCATGTTGCCCTCATATTAAGTCCTGGAATTCCCTTCCAAATCTCCTCTCAACCCCTCTTCTCTTCTTTAAGACATTTTTTTAGAACCTACCCCTTTGACCATGTCCTAATCTCTTCCCCGTCAAATTTCCCTTTCTCATGTTCTTGTGAAGCAGCTTCCGATGTTTATCGACTTTAAAATGGCTATATAAATACATTAGGTGGTTGTGCTGTCACGGAGATTTCATATCCCTGTAACTGGCACTGAGTTCGGATAAAGTCCACACTCGGCATGTTCTGCGAGCGCAGTGTCATTTGTTTACAGAATGAAGGCATGGATTTTGTTCCTAGTCATGATGTGGAGGTGCTGGTGTTGGACTGGGATAAAACAGAAAGAAATCCCACAACAGCAGCTTAAAGTCCAAATAAACCTGTTTGGACGTTATGCTGGTGTTGTGGGATTTCTTTCTGTTTTGTTCCTAGTTACAGTTTTAGGTGGCAAAACCCTGATTGTTTCAACAAAAATCTCAAATTATTGTCTCAACAAAAATCTCAAATTATTGTCTCTTAGAAATGCAAGTTGCATACCCATGACATCCCAGCAGAATACAAATATACACATTTCCATGGTAAAAGCTTCTTAAACTTTTTATCTATCGTGATCTCTCTCCACGTTTTTTTCCCCCCAAATAGAAAGCAAACTGCAGCATTATTATCTGATAATATTTATTTCAACTGAATCAGGACACATCTCTGCCCACCCACGCCAAGTTTGAGGAGAGATATTTTGAGTACCTTTCAATCCAAATTTAATTACAACGCTCTTTTATTTTTGCCTTTCCACGGAACATTTAAGACAGGAATCAGCAGCCTGAGTAAATAAATCATTTAAATAGAGAAGAGGTTTCCACAGGATGCAGAGAGGTGAGAGCGAGGTTAGGCGGAGGTTTCATTTTTTTTTAAATGTTATTTTAGTTCTATTGTACGGAAAATAGTTTGGTCCGTTCACTGGCGGAGATCTTCAAATCTCTGCTTATATAACGCGCAAAAAACCCCTAAAGGCACATTCTTATTTAAATAGTCGTGACTGTTTTGTGGGGGTCACCTGCATTTTTGCACAGCAGCAGAGGTCAAGTGGAGTACAAACAAGTAAGAGATCATTCTGGGACTCTTGGGCTATCAGGATCCGAGAACATCGTGACTTTGTCATCAGTCTTTGATGCCTTAAAGGGAATATATTAAAACCGTACGACAGATGACCGTGTGCAGTCATCCGCTTCAGTGTGATTAATGAATAAGCCAATGCAATTTAAGAAAGGAAAGCCCGGACGCAGGATAGACCTTCACTTCAAAGCTCCCGACCAATGCAAGCTGACTTTCTCTCTGGGCCCAATTTTACGTTGCCTTTGTTGAATCTGTTTTTCAAGTGTCGGTTTGGTGCCCATTTATCATACCTGATGACTAGTTATTTGTCGGGAATTAACTAAATACAGCACATGCTGTTTTATATTAACCCTGGTACATGAACATTGATGTATAATAATAGGAAAGTTACCCTAAACTAGGGAAGATTGAGCGAATCCAGAGTGTTTCTGGAGGCCACCATATTATGCTTCAGTAAAAAAAATCTAACCCAGAAAGGGGCTTACTACATTATAGGGATTAAGGCATAGTTATTACCAATTGAAGTATTCCCACCATTGAAGAATTAATTATTCTTTATTACCAAGTTTGCAGCTTGGATAATACAGTTGTTAATTTCTTTGGTGTAATTGTCCACAATGAAATTGAATGTATCACCACTTGCTACTGGCAGAAGCAATAATTGCTAATACTGAAGCAGGGTACAAAGTGATCCAAAGTGATCTTGGTTGGTTAAAAAAATGTTCAACAAATTTTCCTCACATGAATCCTTAGAGGACATGGAAATCAAGGTTCGTGGGAGATTATTTCAGTCGTTAACTGTTCTTGGGGGTAAAAAGAATTAACAAAGAAGGCACGTTGCTTAGTTTATTTATTAGTGACACAAGTAGGCTTACATGAAATTACTGTGAAAATCCTCTAGTCACCACAGTCCAGTGCGTTTTATTATAAAAATCCCCTAGTCACCACACTCCAGCGCTTGTCCGGGTACACTGGGGGAGCATTTAGCATGGCCAATGTACCTAACCAGCATATCTTTCAGTCCATGGGAGGAAACTGGAACAACTACAGTAAACTCACGCAAGCACAGGAGAATGTGAAGACTCCGTACAGACAGTAAGCCATGCCAGGAATTGAACCCAGGTCCCTGGTGCTGTGAGGCAGCAATGCTAACGACTGTGCCACCATGCTGTCCACAGGAGTGTGTTCAGGTGGAGTTGTTGGTGGTGAACTTTTTGAATGCAATTATTTTTGGCCTCAATGTACTGCTTAGAAATACTGCATTGTTCATTCAAAATATTTTAGAGGCATGTCAACCTATGGAGGCTTTTCTTCCATTCTGGGGACTATGCCAGCCCAGCAACATAACCAACCAGGATATACTAGAATCCCGCAAGTAACTGTAACCAAAATGAACCACCCAGTGTTGGAATTTATCAGAGAGGGTAAAATTTAAAGCAGAATATGCATCCCAATGTTCTATAAAGTCTCAACCTTATTCTGAGTGAGCTCTAAGCAATGCCTCGTACAGTATTTCCTTTACTGTAATTGAAGAGTGATGGGAGTTCTGTTTGCCTATCAACTTTTTAAATCTCATTTCAAATCATTGTGAATTCCTAGGCATTGACATTCTTTGGTAATTTCAAACATACACTATATAGTTGACTATTGATGAGCATCGAGTTTTGCTGATTTGCAGGATGTTACATTCCTCTGTGTTGAACTTTATTCCCTATATAGTGGTCCATTTGATGAGATTATTTAGATCTTCCTGAAGGGTAATCTCATCTGTTCAGCAGTAATGAGCAGCAAGGCTGTCAGTATCTCTCATATGTATGTGGTACCTGCACAAAGCAGGTATAATGTTTCTGAACATCTGCACAAAGTATCCTGATTCATTTCAATTTTCCAATCCCAAACAAAACACAATTACCCATCAACTTTAAGATCTATTTCGTTCCACAGATAATGTCATACATTATAAACTGATATGTAATTCAAGAATTTGTAAAATTTACATAGTTATCAATCAATATTTCTATAACTTAAGAAATTTCATTTTCATCTCTGTTGCTTCTCAGTTCATAAAGCTGTATTCATTACCTTTTCTCCTGTGTTAATGATTTACTTTTCAGTTGTTGCATAAATCATTTCAATGTATGCATAACATACTGTTCCTCATTCCTTCTCAGGGTGGCCTTAATGTAGTACATTGTAATAATTTATGTTTCAAGTTAGTAACATCAATGCATACAATATTGAATCTTTCACTGGCCTTATCTCCTGTGTTCTCTTTATGACAGAGCTGCAAACCCACTCAATAGAAAACAAGCTGGCCCATGAACAAGAGCAGTGTATTTTGCTCCCATGAACATGATAGCTGGATTAAAACTATTCCTGGCTTGCTGATTCTTCTGACAATTAACTTTACATTGCCAACTTTCCTAATTTCAATTGTATTTCCAATGAGAAATAAACTAAAAAGATACTGACACCAGTTTTACTCTCTTATTCCGAAAGAACATGTTGATTCACTGTTTGCAAAAAGTTACCAGCCTGCATTTGCAAAACTCTAAACATAGTGTCCAACATTGTCCAATGACAGAATCACAACAATGTGCTAAGAACTGAACTGACAATGAATTTAAGATTACCAGTCAGGCTTGCAATATGTTGCATTTGTACAGCACTGGAAATGACATATTAACACAGTGTTGTGTTTTTTGCAGATAGAAAGAACATTGCACCCATTTCAGCTAAATAAAATAAGTGACAGCCATTCTTCAAAGCAATGTTTTGACCAGAATCAAGCTGCCTGGTTTAAATTTCAAACAATGCTTGATAGTTAACTGTCAGTCATCATCAACTGGTGCATTCTCCTTGGCAACACCTTTACCAAATAGAGTCCACTTGCCAACCAATCAAGTACCCTCATCTCATACAGTGTAAATTTATTGTTTTTCCTCACACTGGTATTCTTGTAAATTGTTCTGATGAGTGCAAGGTGAAAAGCGTTGACAAATTGTTTCTTTATTCAGCAACATTCAAGTTGCTGAATGACTACTTTGGAGATATTACATTTTTAGATCATTGGTAGCTGGTGCTAAGCTATTTATTCTTATGCTTTAGAGCTCCTTGCACTGAACATTTCAGATCAACAATTTAACATTTATATCCATATCATATTCTGAAATCTGTTTTCATCTTCTTTAGATACAGTTGACGAACAGACATATCTGAACACAAAGTGTATTGACCTGAACTAGTTGCACAGTAGTTAGTGCTGCTGCCTCACAGCACTAGGGACAGTTTGTACATTCTCCCTGTGTCTATGTGGGTTTCATCTGGGTGCTCCGATTTCCTCCCCCAGTCCAAAGATGTGCAGTTTAGGTCAATTGACCATGCTAAGTTACCCCTAGTGTCAAAGAATATATAGGTTAGGGGGATTAGTGGGGTAATTACGTAGGCTTACGGGGATACTGTTCTGTCACAGAGTCACTGCAGACTTGATAGGATGAATGGATTCATTCAGCACTGTAGCCATTCTATGATTCTAGGAATGCTTTTTTCCTGAGAGCAGTTTATTCTTAACTGTATCCAGTGGTGGAGCAGGACATCTGAATGCACAGATCTCCTACATTCACACACAAGCATTAATAATGCTTGATGATGGGCAGGATGAGGAGGGTTTAAAATTCAGCTCAGACTCTAACAAGATATCCAAACTGTGATCAGTATGGTATAGTGTCCTGGAAGGGAAACTGAGTCAGAAAAAATAAGCAGAGTCAGAAGAATGTTAAAGATGATTATGGCTTCAGTTTTCCCCAGTGAACTGGATGAAGTTGAGTCTCGGAAATATGATACTAAGCACGTAGTCTAGCATCACAGGGGCGACTGAGTGTTTGAGGGTAATGGTGGGTTGGTGATCGTTCAAATTTGTTAATGGTCAATCTAAATCATACACAAAATTGCTTGGCAAATGTAAACTTTGATAAATGTACTTAATTGATTTGCACTGAAATATCGATGTTCCCTGATTCTGGAAGGAAGGAGATGGGGTGAGAGCAGAAGTGTGTGAAACCACATTATACTGTCCAAGGTGCTGTCCACTACAGTGAGAGAAGAAATCTGTTGTTAAAGGAAAATGAAGACATATCATTAAGTATTAGTAGAAAAGGTTGCTTCATTGGTTTGATAACCATCAGAACTTATATGGGGAATCCTTAATTGATCTTCCTGTGGGACTTGGTGAATACAAGTTCCCATGGTAATAGGCAATTGCCTACCCAGGTGGAACTCATCACCCGAACCCTTGATAAAGCAGACCTCTGAATCAGTCCAGTGGACTATTGTCCCAGGAGAGACTCATGTATGTGCACTACATGGTTGTGGCTAACTTTTGGTTTAAGCATAAAACATTGTTCCTTTCCATTTGATTTCCCAAATTATGACAGGCTGAGGAATGTACTAAAAATAATTGTGGGTGTCAATGGACTTGTAGTGAATATTTGTTAGCAACCTATTCCCAGAAAGAGAGAGAAGCAAGGGAAGGAAAGAGTCAGAGATAGACCATGAGGAGAAAGAGTCAGACATGGACCATGTCAAGGGAAGAGTCAGAGATGGACCACAAGAAGATTGAAATTAAGAAACAAATTTGGTGAAATTTTTCAGTTGAATTCAAATACAGGAAACAGCACCCATACAGCAACCAAAACATTGGAAACAGAGAGGTAAGAGGGCTTTGACTAAGACTAGAAAGAAACATATTCCACATATCCCACAAAAGGCAGATGTAGTTAGAACCCATGTAGGTTCCCATAGCAATACCTTTTTATATGGAAGAAGTGAATTAGAGAAGTTGTTCAATATGAAAACAAGTTCAGCCAGACAGAGCTAGTTGAAGTCTGGTAGGGTCTTCATTCAAGGAAGAAGTGTAGATCCCTCAGAAAATCTTGGTAGAGGGATGGAAATGTATTGAGTTTTGATGTTCATGGTGAAAATGTTAAGATCAGGAAATTGGAAACTGACATGACCTATAAACCAGTTTCTAGCATCCATGTGTGAAACAATTAATAAACATCAGAAAAAAATCCTTCCCTACTGTCTTTACAACTGAAAATTGGCTGGGCCTCTAATGGGATTTTTACTATACCTGCCCTTTGTACAGTGCTGCTAAACTATTCCAACTCTTCCTGTGCTCCATGGGCCTGCACCTAATGGAAATTTTTCCAACATTGGCCTTGTTCCAGTCTCTTCATTCATTTCCCAGAGTGTAGCATTCTACTGGACACTAAATGTTCAACAGAGACAGAATTTTCCCAGCTCTGTAGTTGTAGCGTTGGAGGTAGGAGAGCTAGGAAAATTGGGCTAAAAAGCTTTGGACCAGTTCCACGATGTGCATCCAGCACAACCTGCTTTCCTGGAGGCAGTGTCACATCAGTGACAATACCTTCTCATTAGTGTGGGAATGCAATCAAGCTAATTTAAGAGCCACTTACTGGCAATTATTGCAGCCATACAGCAATTTAGCTTCTATTGCCTGTCCTGACACTTCCCCACAACCCTTACTCTGCCTGCAGCCCAACAGCAGTTGCACAGTAGGATGCAAAGGCTACATTACAGCAGTAGATGTTCTTCCCTTATCTTTATTTTCATAAAATTTGTAACAGTACATTATGAAACAGTTCAAATTTCACATTGCATAAAATGAAACACAGATCAGTATCTTTCAATATTGAACATGAGATGCCTGACTATAACAATTAATTTATGATGAATAGAATGTCAGCTCTGAATAAGACTCATATAGACTTGAGACATTCTTTACACAGAGGGTAGTAAGGGTGTGGAATGCCCTGCCTGCAGCAGTCGTGGACTTGTCAAGTTTAAGGGCATTCAAATGGTCAGTAGATAGGCATATGGATAGCATTGGAATAGTTTAGGTTAGAGGGTCATAAAATTGGTTCCATGGGTTGGCACAACATTGAGGGCCAAAGGGCCTGTATTGTGCTGTAATGTTCTATGTTAACTATTTCTCTCTCCACAGATACAGATAGACTTGCTGCATTTTCTGTTGTTACTTCAGATCCCCAACTACATTTGCCATTCCAGGTTATATTTATCATGAACATTTAAATTTAATGTTAAACATGCTCGTGTACACACAGCCCAAATGAGGATTTACATGATTTCTAGCCTCTAAGTATTCTAATGCAGAAGGGCCTTAGACAGTGGCCTTTGCCCACTGCAACTTTGTGATGTCTGCCCCAAGCTTTATGGCATCCCTCAGCTCACAGTTCTGAAGCTTGGAATATGCCAGTTTGCTATACTCGGGTGTCAACAGTACTTTGCAGTAGAAGACCAGCTGTTTTCAAGCAGACTGTTGTGTCTTATGTTCCCAGAAGTTCAAAATAATTACTCTTTTGAACTCAAATGATGGAACTTCATCAAATGTATTTCTCAGATCAGACCATTTGCTGTTAACTGATACATGGATCTTGGATGGGTGTCTTCAGAAAGAGAGCATATGATGCCTGCCATACAATCGAGGACTTCCACATCCGACAGTACCCGGGGAAATGTGGTGCTTTATCAACCTTTTTCTTCACCTGTTGTTTCAATGTTTTAAGTTTCCTTTGGAATTTACTTTGATGCAGTGCCCCTTTAAGGAGCTGTCTTTTTATTTTGTCCCTTAATTTGATACACAGACATAATGCAGCAGTGAGTAATGTTGCACTCTGAATGCTTATATATACATACATATGAACATCTCACTTCTAAATCAGCTAGAATAAGAGGACAATGTATCATTGCTCTTGCCTAAAAATGCCTTTAGAGATCAATATAACTTTTTATATTACACATGAACCAAAGAAAATTAACAATTAACTTGCAAATAAACTAAACATCTTGACAGTCTTCCATAGTTAATTTTCTTTTCTCAAAAACATTGTTCACTTTATTGGTTTGGTGCTAATATGTCTTGCTGCCTTCTTCTGAACTAAAGCTGTACACTGTAGTCAGCCTTTGGCCTGGCCATACTTCTCCTCAAGCTCTGTGCAATGATTCAGCAGCTTATGTTTCTCTTCCATCCACCCATTGCGTCTTCCTCCCACCAGTTTTCCAGCTCCTTGCTGTGTCTGCTCCGCTTGGCTTCTTGTATTTCATATTTCTTTTTTTAAACAGTTCAGTATTTCCTGCAGTTAGTGAATCATTCTCCCTCTGTGATATATGGTTAAGCCACATCTTCAGTTGACTATGTTGCTGTCTGAAGTCAGCACTATTATTCTTTTCTTGTTCATGCTTTTCTATTTGGAACACTTGCTGCTGAAGTTTTGAACTGAGGTCCAGGTGCTCCCCCTTGGATGCCTCCTCCGCTAACAGTGCAGCCAGCAGTTTCGCTTCCATATGTTTCCTTGCAACGTGTCCTGCTCAGCCTTCAATCTTTCCAGGTCAACAACTTAATTCTCTACTTCTAACTTTTCATCTTGGACTGATGTAAGTTTTTGGAGATCCATTCCTTTAGCTGCTGGCCTTTCCAGAATTTGCTTTCTTTCCTTTTCCTTCATGTGCATGTTAGGTGGGACCCAATTCCAGAATTCACACCCTCATTCCCATCATATGGGATTTGTATGGGATGTACGTGTGATCGCGAATCTGCATGCAACAATCCCACCCTTGCCCACTCCATCAGAGGGGTGGGCAGTTCAGATCTCCCACTATTTACATGCAGCTGGACCAGCTTTGGTAGTATGTGTGGTTCGAGCACCGGAGATCATGAACTATGGGGGAACTCCAGCCACTAATGGGAACTAAACAAAAACAGTAACTGCTTCTGGAACCCTTTGGTTGTTAGGCTCTGAAATATTAAAAACTTCCTTCTGTTTAAATATTTTTTGTGCTATGTGTAAACTAAGGAAAACTAACGATCAACTTGAAAATAAACTAAATATCTTAGCAGTATTTTATAGCTAATTTTTTTTCTCAAAAACATTATTTACTTGTTGCTTTGGTGCTAAGATGTCTTATGCAGTGGTTAGCATTGCTGCCTCACAGTGCCAAAGACGCAGGTTCGATTCCCAGCTTGGTTACTGTCTGTGCAGAGTCTGCACATTCCATCCATGTCTGCATGAGTTTCTTACGGGTGCTCTGGTCTCTTCCCACAATGATGTGCAGGTTAGGTGGATTGGCCATGCTTAATTACCCCATAGTGTTAGGGGGACTAGCTAAAGTAAATGCATGGAGTTATGGGGATAAGAGCCTGGGTGGGATTGTAATTGGTATGGCCAAATGGCCCCCTTCTGCACTGTAGGATTCTATGATTTGATGAACTTGCAAATAAACTAAACATCTTAACAGTTTTTTACGCTAATTTTCTTTTCTCAAAAACATTATTCACTGTTCTGCTTTGGTGATAAAATGTTTTGCCTCTTCTGAGCTCAAGCTTATTTGTTTATTTGCAAGTTGATTGTTAGTTTTCCTTAGTTTACACATAGTATAAAATGTATTTAAACTGAAGCAAGTTTTTAATATTTCAGAGCCTAACAACCAAAGGATTCCAGAAGCTGTTTACTGTTTTTGTTTAGTTCCCCATTTGCAGCTGGAGTTCCCCCATGGTTCATGATTCCAATACTTGAACCACACATCCTACCAAAGCTGGCCCAGCTGCATGTAAATAGTGGGAGATCTGAACTGCCCATCCCTCTGATGGATGGGGCAAGGGTGGGATTGTGGGATTGTTGCATGCAGGTTTGCAGTCAGCCTATTATATTATGAATTAAATGTGTTTTCACTGTAGTGATTGAATATAATGCTCTGTCTTGCAAAGGAAAGTTGGCCATTGCATTGACCATCATGTGAGCATTGATATGGATTAGAGTACTTTTGTCAATGGAGGAAGCATCATAATGCATTCACATTTAGAAAAAGGAATGAACTGGGAACCTCTTATATCAAGTTTTGGACTAAGACTCAGATATCTAGTAATCTCAAGCTTTGACAAAAAGGTGCTGCTTTTGAACATTAAAAAAAATCTAAGCACCTGCTAAATCCCATGGATTGATAGGCAATTGATTTACAATGAAAATGAAACAGCATCTGCACCTTTTTAAACAATCCATTGATATTTCAGTTTCAGTGGATCCCATTGCTGACTTTTTCCAGAATTAGTTTTGATAACTAGAGCTATTATGAATGTTTGGCTGAGTTCCAGGACAGAATGGCACTGAGATGAAGGCTATTGGGAGCAAGGAGGGGACATATGGGAGTAGATGAGTTAGCAATGATGGGCTAATATTCACCATTAAAACTGGGCTCATGACCTGTAAAAGAAAGCAGGTATTTCATCCTGCAGGTCTGGTCATCCATCTGCCTCCCTTGCCACTTTGGGTCTGCCTCTGAATGTGATAAGCCTGACTCCATTACGCCCACAACTCCCTAGTTACCCAGAATAAAAATATGGTGGGTGGGAGCCCTTTTAAAGGAGATGAATCTGTTGAGTGGGGATGTTTCGTGACTCAACCTTTCTGCCTCCTCCATGCAAAGCCAGTCCTAAGTGTTTAACGGGATGAAATGATAGAACAATCTGGGGTTATTGATGAATAATTCATAAAAGCAGAGAAACAGGTTAATAAAATCAAAAATAACTGAAAGTAAAGCATTAGGTTTCATTTCCAAATGGATGGAATTGAAAAGCAGAGAAGTTATGTGAAATTTATTTGGAATTTGGTTAGATCACACTTGAAGTGTTGTAAACAACTCATTTTCAGATCATAAGAAAGATACAGAGACACTGGAGAAGGTGCAAAAAGGAAAAAATACTAAAATGACAGCAGAATAAAGCCATTGCCCCTATAAAGAAAGATTGAATATCCTGGCACTCTAGGAAAAAGAATAAGACTTTGTCCAGCTCGACTGCGTGCCTGACTTTCATGGCTACGTTTGCAGGTTGGTGTCTTCAGAAAGGGAGCATGTGATGCCAGCCAGCTTGATCAAGGTCTTCCATGCCCGATGGGCACCAATGGGGAATGGCGTGCTTCATCAACCCGTTTCTTCACCTTTCCTTTGGAATTTGCTTTAGTTTGATGCAATGCCCCTCTCGGATTGTCTTTTTATTTTGTCCCTTAATTTATTAATTTAATTTTAATGATTTGTCATAAAACAGGAGAAAAGAAATGTGTTCACGTAGAGATGTTTAAGATTGTGAATAGGTCTGATAGGATTGACGTAGTGAAGATAATTTGACTTATAGGAGACCGGAACTATGGGCTATAAATATAAGGTGGCGAGCAATAAATCTAGTATTAATTTACTTAGCCAAAAATAGCTAAAATTATAATGGAACTGATACCACACTGAGCAGTTGAAATGAATAGGATGGATACATTTAAGTGGAAGCTAAATAAATACGCAAGGAGTGGAAAGATATATTGCTATGGTGAGATGAGAAGGGTAGGAAGAGGTTTGTGTGGGGGGAGCTTGACAATCATAATAGAAGGGCTTCATTTCCCATCTATACGCTCCGTCCTCAGAGACATCACTTAAAAACACTACTTCAGTTTCCAGACTGGTACAGTGGCCACATCATATTTCTAAACCTTCCAGCTGGGCAGCACAGTGGTTAGCATTGCTGCCTCACAGTGCCAGGGACCCAGGTTCAATTCCAGCCTCGAGACACTGTCTGTCTGGAGTTCATACATTCTCACTGTGTTTGTATGGGTTTCCTCAGGCGGTTCGGTTTCCTCTCATAGTCCAAAGATGTATGAGTTAGGTTGATTGGCCATGTTAAATTGTGCTTTAGTGTCAGGAGGACTAGCTAGGATAAATAGGTGGGGCTATGGGGAAAGGGCCTGGGTGGAATTGTGGTCAGTGTAGACTCAATGGGCTGAATGGCCTCCTTTTGCAGAGTAGGAATTCTATGATTCATTGGTATTTTATGGTCTGGCCCTTCCCTAGCTCTGTGACATCCTTCAGCCTCAAAACTCTCCCAGATACATAGATAGGCGGTAGATTGGGCAGATAGATGGCAAATGGAATTTAATCCGGATAAATGTGAGGTGATGCATTTTGGCCGGAAAAATGTAGTGAGGAGTTATAGGATAAAAGGTAAAACTATCCGGAGTATAGAGATGCAGAGAGACCTGGGGGTGCAGGTTCACAAGTCTCTAAAGGTGTCAGTACAGGTGGAGAATGTGATAAAGAAAGCGTATGGTATGTTAGCCTTCATAGGAAGAGGTATAGAATACAAGAGTAGGAGTCTAATGTTGCAAGTGTATAGAACGTTAGTTAGGCCTCACTTGGAGTACTGCGTCCAGTTCTGGTCGCCTTACTACCGGAAGGATGTGGAGGCCCTGGAGAGAGTGCAGAGGAGATTTACCAGGATGCTGCCTGGTATGGAAAGGCTGTCTTACGAGGAAAGATTGAACGCACTGGGGTTGTTTTCCCTTGAAAGACGTCGGCTGAGAGGGGATCTATTAGAGGTATATAAGATTATGAGGGGTATAGATAGAGTAAATGGTGGTAAGCTTTTTCCACCATTAGAAAAGGATAGAACGAGGGGTCACGGCCTTAGGGTGAGGGGGGCTATGTATAAGACGAATATTAGAGGGCAGTTTTTCACACAAAGGGTAGTGGAGGTGTGGAATGCACTACCGAGTAAGGTGGTGGGAGTAGGCACGCTAGGGTTGTTTAAGGGTCTCTTGGACAGCCGCATGAGCGGTCTGCAGATAGAGGGATATAGTAGGACTGTTTAAATATTCTATTTGTTTCGACAGGATGTTCGGTCCACCTTGTTGACCAACAGGGGCATGCATGCGGCAGGTTGTGCGAGAGCTGCTCTTGGATGTTGCTTCAGGAGTGGCCTAGTGCTTCAAGTCGTTAGTGTATGCTTAAACTGGACCATCTGATGGGCACCATGACAGCTCAGAGACTATCGCTGTTGCTGTGCAGACACATGGATTTGGGCCTTCTCCCCGTGGTTGCGTGGGTTTTCTCCGGGTGCTCCGGTTTCCTCCCACATCCCAAAAATGTGCTCTTAGGCTGATTGGGTAACAAATTGGTCCCTATATGTCATTAAGACGTTAGGACGGCGGCGCAGGCTCGTTGGGCCGAAGGGCCTGTTTCCGGTGCTGTGTTGTTCTTTGTTCTTTGTTATAATGGATTTTCTATTATTCTGCTGTATTATGCATTCACAATTTTAATTATTCCATCATTGGTGGTCTTGCCTTCAGCTGCTACGGCATTGAGTTTGGAACTCCTCCCTTTAACTTTTCTGACTGCCTAAATCATTTTGCTCCTTTAAGATGGACCTTAAAGTATACTTGTTCAGCCAAGTTTTGGTCATCCACTCTTATATTTCCATAAGTAGCTCAGTACGTTTACTTTCTGTAATGTTTATAGAACGTAGAAACATAGAACAGTACAGGACAGTATAGGCCCTTTGACTCTCAATGTTGTGCCAGGCGATGTCCAAACCAAGATCAAGCTATCTCACTCCCGTCATTCTTGTGTGCTCCATGTGCCTATCCAATAACCACTTGAAAGTTCCCAAAGTGTCCAACTTCACTATCACAACAGGCAGTGCATTCCACGCCACAACCACTCTCAGAGTAAAGAATCTACCTCGGACATCCCTCCGATATCTCCAACATGAACCTCATAGTTATGACCCCTAGTATCAGCTATATCCGCCCGTTTCTCGGAAATGTTTGCATACATTCGATTACATTAAAGGCGCTACACAGAAACAAATTGTCATTTTAGTTGGAATGTCCTGGATACCCAGTTAGATTCAATTCCATGCCAGCAGTTGGGAGTGAGAATTTGAGAGCAGCAGATGTGTGGATGGTCTCCAGCTGAAGTGGAAGGAAGGGTTTCACAGGCAATTGTTTTATCAGCGATTGACTGGAGTGGAACCTGTAAAATACTGGAGGGAGCATTCCTTCTCCTTCTGCCCATGAGAACTTCAAACACAAAAAAATTTTCAAATGCACTATGCTTGGAGGGTAAGTGAACAGCAAAATAGGACTGTGAAAAAGAGAATAAAGTAATTGCTTGATTAATGTGCTACTTCCATTCCTGAAAACTGCAACTTCAAGTGAAACAACAGGTGGAATTTTCCTAAAAAATTCCTGTCGTGATGTCGAGAAAAATAGGTTGAATTGTGTTGGTTTCTCAGGTACACTTCACACTGCAATCCTTTGACATTCAGTGCAATGAAAGAGCTTCCATATGACACATGCTATCATGGAGGTTCCAGATGTGTGACTTACCTAAAGTGGCCGCAGCTGTATACAGGGGATGGTATTTTAATACCCCAGCTGCAGTCAGTCCTGCCAGGAAGATGGCACCACACAGAGCAGCTCCCACCCCCTCAATTCATAAGGGAAAAATTGGGTGGGCTGCTAGATGTCACAGAGGACAGATGGACCATCATCTTCTACTGAGCCGGTCAATGACCCAGGGGTCGGATCAGCAATGTGGCCTAGGAAGTGGTGGGAGTGACTATCAGTGCCTGCACACAGACACAGAGAACCAGCACCCAGTACAGCAAGAAAATTGGGCAGCAAGGGTGAGAGTCCATCCCATTCTGGCATCACTCCCATCTGTTATGCCTGGAATGTCCACATTAATCCAATCCCTGACATCCATGGCCTTCCAGCATCTACCTCCAACCCTGTTGACAGTCCCTGTCATAATACCTGACATACACCGCCTGATTGCAACTAACCACCACCACCGCTCCCCCCCACCCCCCCAACCCCATGCCCTTTCAACCATCAGACTTTCAATTTCCTCTTTTGTCTCCGCAGGAGAAAATGGAGTGAGAGAAGACGAGCAGTGAAGTGCCTTAGCTGTGTTTCCTGACTGCCTTTGAGGACTGTGCCAATGAACTGTCAGAGGAGGCAGAGGAGAATCATGACTGACAGCCAGGTTGGGGTGCACCATGGAAGCCACTAAACATTCATTCAGATGACCTTTCTCAAGTAAGTTACAGTCCCTTGGACTGTCTGTCTTTTGCAGGAGAAGACCCCAATGAGGCCTGGCCGTCAGGAGTTGGTACCCTCCCGCTGCAACCCCCATCGCCACCTCGGAGGAGAGAGGCTACTGATCATGTGACCTTTCATCTGCCTTGACAAAAGCAATGCTAAAACAAAATTTGTGATGCTAAGTACCTGAACATGAATATCAGCCTCAATAACTGAATAACATTATAGCTTAACACAGGGCAACATAAAACAGGCACAATGGGACTTTAATAAAAGGGAATTCAAAAATGGCCTGCTGCTATGTAGATAATTAGTAAGCAGTGAGCGGTAATAACCTGGAACTCAGTGCCCATGAGGATGGTAGAAACAAAAAGGATCAATTATTTCAAAACGAAATTGTTTGGGCACTGAGTGCAACTACCTGGATTCCTCTACAGAGAGATGACATGGAGTTGATGGGCTGAATTCCACTTTTTGTGCTGTAAAGAACCTATTGGCAGAATCTTACTGGCCTGTGTGTGGCAGAAATGGAAACTGGGGCTGGTAAAACAGTGGGTAGTCATGAAGGGACTATATACCCCTCTGTAGTCCTGGCACTGGGGAGGTTTCACAGCAGTGGGCTGCGAGGCAATCAGTACCTATACCAAGGAAGTGGACAGCTGATTTGCACATGTTGCGGGCCTTTTAAGGACGATGTCATGGATCCCTTGTAAAGAAGTGACTCCCTGAGGCATGGAAAACTTATCAGATGAATGGAAGCAGCCCCTTTGCAGCAGCCTATGAGGTCAATGAGGCCTGAAGATCCACGGAACAAAGCAGGGTGGGGGGGAGGGGGAGGGAACGGCATGAGGAAGGAAAGGATTCCCCGTTAATCGAAGAACCACCCTGGAAAGGTTTTCCTCTGACCTTTTCTATTTTTTATTTACTTCGCAGGAACTGTCCTGCCGACCTCAGAGAAACCAACACTGTTTTGTGGCATTACCGATACTTCAGAACTTCCTGATACTTCAGATACGTCAGGGCTGCCAGCTTTCTGAGTTGCCCTGTGATCTCCAATTAGACAGGAGGCCCCAGGTGGCCAACTATAAGCTCACCTGAGGTAAAATTGTTGAGCTGGTTCTGCTGCCAGCAACTGCAGGCTTGGGACCCACTTTATGCCCTGAAACCTGTGGTAGAAGTAAACCCAATGACTATGGGCGGAATTTTACAGCCACTTGTGCTGGTAGGATTTTCCAGTCCTGTCAAAATCAATGTACTTTTGAATGGCCCGTCACATTTTACATCCTTGCTCACAGCTTGACAAGACTGTAAAATTTTGCTTTGTGAGTCCATGATTTGCCTTGTCTTCTTTTGGTCTGTCAGTGATTTAACAGATAATGCAGGATTCCTCCAGCTTGGTGCTAATGTTACTTCACAGCATTGATGATATTATCAAGCCATGACTTTTCCATGTTAAATTGTCTCCTGCCCGCCTTTAACAGCAACCTTGGGGATAGCTTCAACTATTACAATATTATGGCAGAAGGGAACAAGGTACATTAGAGGAATAGGGTAGAATATTCCCATTCCTCCCACCAACAGAATCTTCTGCTTCTGAATCTTCTGATTTCCCTCAAAGTCAATGGATATTTGAATGGCTTGTCATGTTCACCACGAAGGAACCCACCACAACACAGCTGGAAAATTTCTGTCGTAGGTCGATATTTTCCAGTTGCACTTGCCCCAAGACTGGAAAATCCCACCCCAGGTCAACAAACCTCTGCATGGTCCAATCACACTCTCTACAATTCTTGTAACAGGAAAAATATATCTATAATGTCCACTGTTAAAAATGTAACCCACTGCCAGACCTGTTCTTGCCTGCTGTTGGATGGTTGGGATATGGATGGTTAAATTTGAGTGTGGATGCCCACCAGAAAACTGAAGTGGTCAATGTAGAATCTGGTTTAAAAAGCAAGACAGCTATACTGTCTAATTACAGGCCAGTTAGTTTAACATTTGCAGCATGGAAAACTTTGGAGTCTTTAATTAAGGATGAAATTGCCACGTCTAGCTAAAAAAAAAGTCTGAAATAGCCAGCATGCATTTCAAAAGAGGTGATCATACTTTACAAAACTAAGACAATTCCTTGAGGAGAGAATTGACATATTAGATGAGTAAAATAGTGCATGCGTTCTTTAAGAAAAGCCTTTGACAAGGTGCCACAAATGAGATTGTTAAAGAAAATGAAAGGATATAGCATTAGGAAAAAGTTGCAAACTGGATTAATAATTAGCTTGAAGAAAGAAGAGAAATTAAAGGCAGTTTTTACAGACTGAAAATGGATGGTGGTGACCCTCCGCATCCAATTCTGCTCATTATTTATATCAATGATTAGGTATGGGACAAGATTGATTGGTGATTTTACTTTGGATGATATTAAGATAGGAATCATAATATCTTTATAAGATCAAAAGAAACTGGAAAGGACTACCAATAAGATGAGGAATGGCCTAAAAAGTGGCAAATGAAATGCAACATCAGTACTTGTTAGATAATACCATGTGCTAAAATAAAATAATACCAATATCTATATTCTGAATGGAATTAGATTTGGTATTGTGAAATAAAAGAGAAACGGGGAACAAGCTCATTTACCAAATAAGGCAGCATTTCAGTTAGCGAAGACACTGTCAAAAATTCTAGGTTTATTCTCAAAAAGGATAAAATATAAAAGCCCCAGAGGTAATGGTGAGCCAATATAGACTTTAATAAATTTATTACTGACCTGATGAAGGAGCAGCACTCTGAACGCTCGTGATTTC
This sequence comes from Sphyrna mokarran, assembly GCA_024679065.1. Taxonomy (NCBI): domain Eukaryota; kingdom Metazoa; phylum Chordata; class Chondrichthyes; order Carcharhiniformes; family Carcharhinidae; genus Sphyrna; species Sphyrna mokarran. Next base: position 40,926,592 of record JAGIQG010000009.1, read on the forward strand.
AAATAAACCTGCTGGAATTTAACCTAGTGTTGTGAGACTTCTAACTGTGCTTACCCCTGACCAACGCCTGCATGTCCATATCAAACTTTAACAGATCCATGTGTGAGACACGTTAGAAAGGGTACAAACCAGATTTATAGGGATGCTGTCTGCTATGAGGAAAGGCAAATATGAAGAAAGACCTGGAAAGCCAGAGATTCTTTTGTTAAAACAGCACAGATTACAGAGCAATTATAATTAATTCAAATTATGAAAGGATGGGTCAAATTAGCTAGCAGCAGACTCTTTCAAATATTTGAGGAGTCAAGAATGTGAGGTTCAAAATTATATATGGATAAAAAATTAACTGTAAAAGACCAAAGGCCAGGAGAAACTTCTTCAAGGAGAAAGTTGTTTTTTCTTCTCAGACACTACCTGAATAATTATAACATTTTCTGTTTTTATTAAAGAGCTGTGTGGCTGTGGAAATCATTTCCAACGTTAGTGATGAAGGCAGAATCTATGCTAATGTGCACTGGATAGATGTATAAAGGAAAATAGACTGAAAATATATGATAGATGACATTGGAAACTTTTGCCTGTGCAGCATGGATTAGTTGGCCTGTTTCCTTGTTATAATTTCTAGGCATTGAAATGAAAATGGTGTCAGGCAGGCTTGTTAATTCCCATTCCACGTTGATTTTTTTTTCCCTGAGTGTGCATTTAGCAGTAATGTTTTGTTCTGATTGCAAGCTTTTACAAGAGGTTTATCAGCACCAGGGCATAATACTAGAGTATAATACAGGCTATTTGGGACCAGGGCTTCAGTTTGTGTTCAATTTCAGTATTAGTTCCACAAAAATAAATTTCCTCCTTCTGGGGGAATTGCCCTGATGTTGCAGGACAGTCAAATGAAAAAATCCTGGTATTATTATTCATAACTTCTGGCACCTTCTGTGAATTTCAGTAAGTTCAAACTGTGCAAATGATTATACCAACTTATGAAAAGATTTTAGTATGTGTGAACACATTACTGTTACAATATAAATGTTGGGGAAGTATAGGATTAAAGAATCGAAATCTACACTACCATTTGAATGCACTGCGGATGGGATTTTCCAGCCATTCCACCTGTGGGATCTTCCAGTCCTATTGATGGAAACCTCCCACTGTAGGTTCCCCAGAGAACAACAGGATATCCCATTGTTAGTGGCAGGATCAGAAGACTGGCCAATGGTGAGCAACCTCTACAGAGAAGCGGTGGAAAGTCCCATCCAATGGGGTAAATTTTCCAATCCCACCTGCCTCACGAATTGTTGCTTGTGGAAAGGACAATTTGAAAGGCCATTGAAAGGTATGTTGACCAGAAATTCCACCCACTGTGTTTTAATATTGAAGGCTTTGGGAGTAATTTTAACCTAACTGGCTGGGGGACGGGTGGGTATAGTGGAAAGGAACCCATGGAATTGACTTCAATCAAAGGTAAAATCGGAAGGGGTGTAAAACCAGTGTTGCAACCAATTCCAATACATTCCTGACAGATTTTAGTTGAAATCTCCTCCACTAAAGTATTAATGTCTTGTATTTTGTGGTACAAATAACAGAGAGGCCACCAGCTACCAATATTAAAAACAATAAATTGGACCGCAACTTCCGGAGACTGCAGGTACTCAGTTGAATGTAGAAATCAGGAAGTTGCTGTCAGAGTTGCCCAACTCCTTCACAAACTCCATTATACAGGTACATTATTAACTACTTCACCATAAAAATACACTGAATAGTGTAAAGTTGTAGTATTTACATATAGATATCTACAAAACTCACTAGAAAATAATAGGATTTGTCTATTCAATGGTAAATGAATGGCAAATCTTAATTATTGTCAAAAAAAACATCTCTGGTTATGAAACTTAATTCTTACAAGCATGGAGGATCATTCCTTCATATTATTGTTGAAGCTTGATAAAATTAACAAAACAGTTTCTAACCGTTTGTTTCTGTCTAACTCTCTCTCTCAATCCTATTTTTCTTCCCCTCTATTTCACTTTCTGTACATGAGTTGGCATTGAATTAACTGTTCTAAATCATACTTCTGAATTACAATTCTATGGTTCTGATCTTGGCAAGAGCAGATTAAATGCACTGGTGGATGGAGTTATGGGTGGGAATTCTGGAAATCCAGATTAACCTGCCTACTATGGAGTTTTGGCTGTCACAATGTGTGATTTCTTTCTTTAATTGGTGCTTCATTCAGATGTCAGCGTGATTGGCAGGCTTGGTAGACAAACATCTGGAGCAGATGTAATAGCAGAGAAGAAAGTCACATCTGCTAATGGAACAATTGTTGGGGAAGGCAGGGCACATGGAAGGTCCAATCATCTAATCCCCAATTCCTGGGTGGGATGCAATAGATGTCTGACTCCTGACCTCAAGGAGAATTCCAATCATCAATTCTGGTAGGTGTCCAACCTTCGATCCTGGTGGGGTGGTAACAGATTCTGAGTAAGGGGGTAACATGGTGGTCTGATTAGGGTAATAGCTTGGGGGATCAAGAAGAAGCACTCCTGCTCCCCATGGCCCACAAGCAGTGCTGGGTGGGAACTTACCATCTCACTTCCTTCCTTCACTTCAACAGTCGAGTTAACTGGGGCCTGAGAAACCTGACTGGCTAAGGTTAGACCTCCAAAGCCAGTTAATTAAAAGGACACCAGCCTTATTAAAATAGCTAAAATACCACTCCGTCCATCACCTGATTGGCTGCCCATCTCCTCCTTCACCATTAGCTTCTCAAGGGCAACTAGGCATACACAATAAATATTGGCCAGCCAGTGGCATCCATGTTCCATGATTCAATAAAAAAATACAGCATTGGGCAGCATTGAGTTCATGCTTGAGATTTTTAAGAAATGTTAACATTGCAGCCGCACTCAATTCATCCATTTTTGGGGTTAAATTTCATCCCGATGTGTCTCAATAAGGATTCTTCAGTCTGATTGGTTAAGAAAATACACAGTGGCACCTTGTTTACACTGGTTCCAGATGCTCTGTAGAGGGTGCTGTGCTGTTTTTAAAAGTCTAAGTACTCCTCGTTCCTGTGCAAAAGCACATGAAACATCTGTGAATATATTTATGTGCAATGAACATCAAGCATCCTTCGTTTACTGCTGACCGCATTGTCACTAAACGTACCAAGAAAATACTTCCTCCCTTTGACCACTGAATTAATCAACCAATAGAAGAAGCAAAGGTCTCATTATAATGAGAATAGCCCAGATATCTAGGGAAGACTAAAAGTCAAATCTAAACAAACGTCAAATCTTGTTGTTTATTTTGTTGACTAATTACAAATTAAAGTAAAAAAGTGTATTTATTAGTCACAAATAAGACTTGCATCAACACTGCAAAGAAGTTACTGTTAAGTTCTCCTTATTGCCACTCTCCAGTGCCTGTTCCGGTCAATGTATCTTTCAGACTGTGGGAGAAAACCAAAGCACCCAGAGGAAACTCGCGCAGACACAGGGAGAACATGCAAACTCCAGACAGACAGTGACCCAAGCCTGGAATTGAACCAGGTCCCTAGTGCTGGGAGGGAGTAGTGCTAACCACGTGCCACTGTGATGCCCAAATGTATTTATACAGCATGAACACAATGCTTTTCGGTATCTTTATAATAGTATTAGCAGGTTAAACCTCAATTTATCCTGAGACGGACTGTCATCTACCTCATGTAAGCAAACATTGTCCACAGATTATTATATTACAGTGCATTGTGTACAAATCACACACCAGGATAACAATATTCATTCAAATGCTCATTCAAAGTGCATTTGGAGAGTGTGCTTGCAAAACAATTGTGTGTATCAACGCGCCAGATAATTGGATTTCAGATCCATGATTCTCTGCACAGCAGGTTCCAAATTCATGGTTAATCTGCAGGGACACACATGCACACACAGAGAAGAGAGGATCTTTGTGAGGGAATCACCTCAGGCCATTTTCAAACAACCTACATAATTGGTCATTAGTACATCATTGGGGATGCAATTTCATTACCTGTATTCTTAGTTAGAGAACATTGGTTCAGGGGAATTTTTAAAAAATGAGAGAAATACAAACGACAGAGAGAATAGGAAAACTTAAAAAAAGAATGATAATGAACTGTTGGCTTCAAGGCCAAACAGCCAGAATTTTTAGATCCCCGGATTTCTTTCAGTCCCTCACCACAATCAGATAGACTATTTGTTTTCAGTTGCCTTGCTTGCTGGAGTACTGTGCTATTTTATGCATCTGACAATAAGTTGCTGTGCAACAGATACCTAAGCTTTAGATACTTCAGTCATTCCCACTGTCTTCAATTAATGTTCTGACACATCAGCATAACATTTAAAATGGTGATTAGTCTGTCTGAATAAAGATTGCTTGATCCATTAATAACTTTTGAATTAATTAGCACCCATCAATATTCAAATAAGCTTTGGTTGGACAGTTTATATAACAGACAACACGAAATCATTTATATAAACAAATATTATTTAAGGTTCCCCAATTCTAAATAGCACAAGCCAATATTCTAAATAGCACAACCCAATTCTTACAGCTGATATACAGGAACTGATTAAATAGATTTAATTCAAATAAAAATATTTTCTAATCAAACACATAAAAAAAAATTCTGGTATAGTTTGGCACAGGTTTTGTTAAAGTCCAACAGATTTATTTGGTAGAAAGCTCATCTGATGAAGGAGCAGTGCTCCGAAAGCTAGTGCCTTTTGCCACCAAATAAACCTGTTGGATTTCAACCTGGTGTTGTGAGACTTCTTATTGTGTTTTCTCAGTTCAACACCGACATCTCCACATCATGACAAATTTTGTTCGACAGCAAGGAACAAGAGCATGTAGAAATCATTTGTGGTGATTGTTTAGGCTTGATTGCTGAAAAAAAAACACGTGATGCACTTTGATCTTGGCAATGAACAAACTGGATGCCACTGAAAAAACCATTGTCTCAGCATGAAAACAATTCAACCCAGCTTTAGGTTCAAATAACTATTTCAGTTAGAAGCATTATAAAATGTTAAAACTGCTCCCAGCATAACAGAGGCCAATTCAATCCCATTAACAGAGGTGGAAACCAGACAGGGTCTTAGCTAAAATCGCCCAGGTTGTACTTTTTTACTTTTGAAGTAGCTGTGAGCTTTGAGCTTAACCTGTGTTAATTGATCTGGCAGTAAGGATACCTATCAAAAAACAGCAAAGTCTTTTGTCTCTAGTCATTGCAGATTTGGACATCATCATTGGGAGACAACTACAATTTTAACTCCAACACTTGATCTTGGTGAAGCTCTGCTGAGCCAAGCCATTGAAGAAGTTCCAAAAAGATGATTTTTAAGCTTACTCCGATTGTGTAGGAGACAAACGAGTGTCCCTTTAGTACCCGAGATGAAACCAAAGAGCTCCCCCATACAAACCCGCTAAGGATTGGCTGGATCAGCTTTGATAAGTGGACTCAGGGTCAGTCTGACTCAAAAGATTGGCTCTGTTCTCTCTCCACAGATACTTCAGACCTGCTGAAATTTTCTGGCATTTTCTGTTTTTGTTTCAGATTCCAGCATCCACAGTATTTTGCCTTTACCACAAAATTTACCACTGCTGCTTCCCAAAGGTGAGACATCAGCAGACAGGGTCAAAATGAAACCCAGGAATTCAAAAGCCCCAAGCTTCATTCTGGGATTTCTCAAGTCAATTTCTAACCTAGACAGCTGCACGCATACCAAAAACAACCATGGAGTTAGAATTAGGACCAATATATGCCAGTACTTTGCAATATCTTTGTTTCCAGCCTCCTCCACCACCACCATCTTTCCAGAAACATGAATTACAATGTAGTGTAATGCAATTCCACAAGCCGTGGGAACATTCACCGATCTTTCCCAAGAGGACATGCCAGGCAATGTATAGAGGCAATTTAAGATTCCTGCAGAAAGCCAGCAGGAACGGATGATAGTCCCACATGGGAGCCTGCATCTGAAACTCAAAACATTTTGGCTGCTGAGTCTTATTAGAATGCAAGCAGTCAGTTTCTACTTTCCATCTGGTATGGTGCGGGGCGACAAAAATTGTGAAGCCACCTACCAGTAGCAATGCTGCTGCAGTCAGGGCAGTTAGTTAAGTCTGGGAGTGTTCGAGGCTCTGGAGGCTGGAATGAGGACGAGAACCTAGTGCAGCAAATTCCAGGTCTTTGCTTGAGATGCATGGAGGAGCAACCCTGCTCTTTGCAGGCCACATTAACGGAAGTTACAAAATTTATCTCAGAAGGCCTTATTCATGGCTTCTTTTAAAAAAAGGATTGGTCTTGTGATGTGTGCAATGCGAGAGAGCCACACATATATTGTGCATCCCCAAATCCTATCCATTCTACCTGGTATGGTGTCTGTAGTGCACCCCCATTCTTCCCCTCTCCATCACCCTGTCCAGAAATGAATTAAAATACCATCAGGATTCCTTGTCGGAAACAGGGGAGCAGTTGACCTGTGAACTGAGATAAGATCAGCACTAGTGTATTCACCCGATGAACCATAGGGGAAACTTGCAATATATACATGTATATATATCTGAGACAGTCACAGTACCATGCTAAAACCTTTCTCTAATCTAATTTGTATCTGGTGTTATGCTGTTTAAAAAAAAACAAATTCAGAGTTTTTTTTGACCTGCGTAATGAATATGTTAGCCTCTAAAACATTTAAAATTAAAAGCAAAGTATTCTGTTGATCAGGAAGTAATTAATATAATAAAGCTATTAACATATATTATACATAAATGGAATCCCAGGAAGTGCAGGAAAAGATGTAAATGTAGGCTGGAATGTTTAAAATTGTGCAGCCTTGAAGCAGTTGTCCAGCCACAAAAGTTATTTCAAGGCTTACCATACTCCTCTCAATTAAAGTGTGGTGGTTATTTTACAGACCTAGAATCAAGCCCAGCTGTAAATAATTCGAGTAATCATTCTGCTATAACTGATGTTAGTATTTCCCTAACTAGTGCTGGAGTTCCATTCGAGCAGACTGTATATTCAAAACAGATCCATCATTGATGGCTTTGCTTCCTTCACTCTCTCATTTTCACTTCTTTTCCTCTATTCCTGCTGAAAAGGAAATTTTTTTAGCTGAAAAAGATATGTTCCCATTCTCCATAACATTGGAATTATTTATGTAGACTGAATTTTAAAGTACAGCGTTTTAGTCATGGAGAACAGTGCTGTTTGGAACGTTGCCCAGTTGTCTTCACTATATACTGTATAAACACTTGTATCATTTTTAAATCCCACGATCCTCCATTAATTCAGAGCCTCTGTATAACACTGGTGGAAACACATGCCAGAGGGAACACAACCTGGAGGAAATCCACCCTTCAACAGGGAGAATGTGCAAACTCCACACAGACAGTGATCCGAGCTGGGAATCTAACCTGGTCCCTTGCACTGTGAGGCAACAGTGCTAACCCCTGTGCCACCATGATGCCCATTATGTAGTTTGGTGTCAGTTGCACATCTCACCGATGATGTCCCCTTTCCCAGTGGTAACGCCACTTGCTCTATCCATTTGCGAGTCTGCATTACTCTCAAAGGAATCAAATGGTACGCTGGGCTTGCCCGCGGTTCAGTCAATGACTCTGATGTGTTGGCACACCTCCATCAGCTGCTGCTACTCAGTGGGATCATCAGACATGTTTGGGATCTTTCCCTTACAAGACTGACTGTGACCATATGTAAACCCTCTCAATGCCTCTCAGTCACAGCTGCAGAACTGGTTAAGAAGGGATCAGCCAAGGAGAGTTATGTAAATGAAGGTATCAGCTGAATCAGTGTTCTGCCAGTCAGCCCATGTGACATAGAAGAATTCCTTGCTGAGTCAATCACTCAAAGCCCCAATTAAGGGTCACACAATTTTTTGTCTCAGTCCGACAACTGCTCAGTCTCACCACATCTACAAGCCAGTGGAAAGGATTTCTCAACCCGGAGGCCCCACCACACCTCACCTGCACCCACCACTCCAACACCCCCTTCCCCCCACCTCACCTAATTCCACCCACCCTCTAATATCTGAGGTGCTGTTTGTCAGCCCATTACTCTTCAGCAGTGGTTTCACTTTCTCAGCACGTAAGTTCCTAACACAGCAGAGTCAGAGTCCCTCCAAGAGCCACCCTCCACAGAACTCCCAGGAAAATGCAGGAAGAGTTCAGCGGAGACCATCATGGAGACCCTGTTGATGTGGACATAGGTTCTCTATGTAGATATAGGCATGAGTGATATTTGAAGGTTCAAGCATCAAGGAGTAGCCACCAGGTCACCCAGTGGGGGAGAATGCTGAGGTGGGAGTGCTGGAGTGGCCTGGCCTTTTTGGGGTGGGGTGAGGGGGGTGAGGGGGGAAGGGATACAGGTGGTTGCATGTCAGGCTGGCATGAGTGGAAAATTCGAGTGTTCATTGTGTAGGCGCTCTGCACTTTGGAGTGTGACAACATCCAGTGAGGTTTGGGGCTCACTTGACTCAGAGGCCATGGTTGGGTCTGGGGGACATGAGGCCTGTGTCTGTTACCTGCCATCTTGGAGGAAGCAGCTCCAGTAAGCTGCATTGATCAGCTGCAATGGAGACCATCTGTCAATTTTCAATTACGAGATGACTCAGGGATAGGGGAGAACTTGCGGGCAACTGGGTGCTTGACGATGCTGAGTCTCTCTCTCTCTCCCCTCCCACCCTCACTTACATGCTCCATCCTCCCCATAGGGAATAGATGAATTTAGGCTTGCAGCCAGGCCAGCTAGCCTTCATGGTGTTGTCTGCTGCTGAGGCAGATAGGCATTGGTGACAGCACCAGGATCATTCCATTGCCTGATACAGCACCTCTGGAGCCGGACCTCAAACATCAGAGGGCCGCCACAGAGTCTTCAGTGCAGGCTGTCCATCAGGCCAAGGTGAGGGGTGCGGTATGAAGACAGCCCATGTGTAGGCCACAGCTACACTGGAGGTATTGGTCATTCAATGAACTGTCAGATAACATGTGTTACTGAAGTCAGCACTTCACAGGGAGATGGTGCAGCACCTGTTCCAGGTTTTAGCTCATCTGGCACCTAAAAGGAGGAGGAGGAGATCACCAACTCCCAGTGACCATGAAGATCACAGCAGTTTTGAATTTTTATGCATCTGAATCGCCCAAGGGGCCCAAGCAGACCTGAGTAGAATTTCTCACAAATTCGTGGACAGGTGCATCTGTGAAGTGACAGATGCCGTGTACGCCCAGACATCTGCGTATATTACTTTCCATCTGGACCAGGTCCACCAGATGCTTGGCCTGACAGATTCTCTGTCAACACTGGGATGCCCCAGGTTCAGGAGTCAATAAATGACATCCATGTCGCCTTCAAGCTTCATCTCAAAATTGGGTGTCCTTCATTAACAGAAAGGGTACCAAGTCATGAACATCCAGTTGGTGTGCAACGCCTCATGAACATCATACATGTCTATGCATGCTATACTGGAGAATACGGCTCTTACATCCTAGGACAGTTGGAGATATCCAACATGTTCAACTGTTGCTCTTGGCAGAGGGACTGGCTAATAGGGGACAAGATCTATCCTTTAGCACCATAGCTGATGATGCCTATGCAGAGGTTCCAGATTGAGGCAGAGGGAGACTGTTACAATGAAGCCCACTCGGTCACCAGGAGCATTATTCAGCAGTGCATAGACATCCTCACAATGCAGTTTCTCTGTTTGGACTGCTCCAGCAGGGTGCTACAATACTCTGCCAGAGTGATCCCACTTGCAGTGGGGCAACATGATGGAGGCAGAGGAAGAGGAACAGGCAGTCTTGTCAAAGGTGGAGGATGAGGAAGATGCTAAGAACCAGAGTATCCGGCGACCAGGATCTGACAAGGATGTCAGACCAGCGAGGCCCTCATTGCCTCCAGGTTCAAAGTATAGGAGCTTCATTATCCAGCAGATCAATCCCCACCCACCCTTCGATCCTTATACCCTGCCTTGGCTGGACCCTGAGTCCCACATTTCCCTTTTTTGATCTCCTTCCAACTCCCCCTCCCCAAATTCATCTGCTCCGTCTCGCCCTCTCTCGCTCGTGAAGCATTCCACTCACTTCCCTCCTCCAAAGGTCAGCATAGCATTCTGCCAGGGTGGTGAGCCTGGTTTGGCAGCGTCAATGGGTCTCATCACAAGACTGGAAGGTCTTGTGAGGAAAGCTGTGATGCTCCTCAACATCTGAAGTCTGAGTTCAACATTTCTGATGACAGCCCACTTAGCTCCCAGCTCATCATTGTTGGAACATTGGATTCATTCAATCCCAAACACAGGAAGAGTCAGGGGTCAGGAGGATCAAGGGTCAGATAATCAAGTCTTGGGATGGTCAAAGGCAGGTGCCCAACACTATTGCCTCAAAGACCCCCAATTGGGAATGAGTGCAAAGGCTCTGTGGGAAGATCAGAGATCCAAACAGTCGGCATAGCCCCCTTCCCTGATTCCTTTCCCCTTCAGTAACAGATGTTCCATTGATAGGCTAGACGTATAGAGCTGACATATTTATATTTGTTACAATGTACAAGTGGGGAAACCTGCTAATAGTATGTAAATATATTAAAATAAAGTTCCCATCCTTCTTGGGGTAGGAACCTTGGTACATCACTAGCAGTGCAAGGAAATTTGGAAAGTGAGATTTCACCACTCAGGATTCTCATTTTCCAAGTCTCATGAGATTTCCATCACCATTTACATTCATAGCACGTGGAGGTGCAAAATCCCCCAATTGTCTGGACCCATGATCTTATTACTAATTCCATTCCTCTCACTGACCTTGGCTGAACAAGGCTGTTCACAATCTGTGTATCCTACCTATTCCTAAGCTGATTTTCCTGTCCCATTATCCACAGGGATAATCTGCTTCTACCTTAGTAACTGCTCTCTATCTGGATTTGTTGCTGAAATCTTTATTCACACCTTTATCACCTGTAAACTCAATAGTTCCTATGATCTCTACACTGGCTTCCCACTCTGCATTCAACATAAATTTGAGCTTATTTGAAGAATTGCTGCCTGTGTCCTATTACTCACTATCAGTGACCTACATTGTCGCCTGATTTCCTAATGACTCAAATTTAAATATTTATCCTTTTATTTAAACCCCTTGGTGGCCTTGCCCTTCCCTATCCCTGTAATCTCCTACAACCTTCAAAATGTCTTTTGGCTTTGGCATCCTCTGTATTGTCCCTTCCTTTACATCCACCATGGGGAGTTGTGCCCTCTGTGGTTTGGGCTTCAAATGTAATTCTCATTATAAACATAACTGGCTCTGCACTTCTCTGTATTTTCATTACACTCTTCTTAAAAGCTATCTCTTCCAGTAAGCTTTTGGTCACCTCTTCTTTACCTTGATTGGCTCAGCATCTATCTTATTCTTACATCTCTGAGAAGAATCTTGAGATAATTTGTTCCTACATTTAAAGACCCTTCTATAAATGCAAGCTATATTTTGTATCTAACTTCCTTATTTAACAAGTCATCATCTGGTGACAAAGCACTGCCAACCGTAACAGCATTCTCATCTGAATGGGTAACTCCATTCTGAAATGTGTAGATCCTATTGAGGAGGCATGGTGACACAGAACTTAGCGCCGCTGCCTCAGTATCAGGGAGCCAGATTCAATTTTGGCTTTGGTGACTGTGTGGAGTTTGCACATTTCTTCATGCACATTTCTCCAAGTGCTCCGGTTTCCTCCCATAATCCAAAGATGAGCAGTTAGATGGTTTGGCCATTCTGAATTGCCACTTCGTATCCAGCAACATGTGGTTGAGTGGATTAGCCATGGTAATTGCATGGGGTTATAGGGATAGGGCAAGGGGGTGAGCCTGACTAAGATGCTCTTTTGGTGAGTTGGTGCAGACTCAATGGCTGAATGGCCTTCTGCACTGTACAGATTCTATGCTATTCTATTCGATAGAAAATTTGAAATGTTCAGGACAGGAAAAAATCCATGTGGCCCCATTGATGAATCTCAAAGTTTGAAAAATGTCACGAACCACTAGACCTTTCACACTTCTCATAAATTGTATTTTCTGCCAAATATCAATCGAATTCCATTTTGAACTTGGAATGTTAAACTTATTCAATGAAGGGAACAATGTGGGAGTTTGGGGAGTGGCAACCATAGCTGAAGGGAGCACTGCAGGCTGAACAGCTTGCTTGGTATTCTTCACTAATATCCCTGAAAGCTGTGTGGGCTCTGCAAGAAGTGGCCCATTGGCCTCCAATGAATCAACACAAGTTGATGCAGCAAAGTTAGAAGTGACGCAACATGAAAATATTTCCTCCCTTTGCCAGGAAGAACATCCTTGATATTAAACTGGAAATAATTAATGCGAAGCTTCCTTTTGAAAGGCACAAGTTAAATCATGGTTTTAACTTTGTAAGGTTTATGGTGATGGCATTGGTAACACCATTATGTCATAGCTTTAGGTCTAAGAAGACTGAACCAGCATGAATGGGACTAATATTCACAGACCTAAATTCTCACACACACACACACACACACGTATCTATATACATTGAACTGATGGAAAGCACAAGAACATTTTTTGATTTTGTTGCTCAAAGGCCTTGGCATGTACTCTTCTCTAAGCAGCAACTTTGGTGAATGACACTGCAAAATATTGTGGATGCCGGAATCTGAAACAAAAACAGAAAAATCTCAGCAGGTCAGGCAGTGTCTGTGAAGAGAAAATACAGTCAACGTTTCGATTCTGGATCCATCCAGATACTGTCAGACTTGCTGAGATTTTACAGCATTTTCTGTTTTTGATACTACCTCCAATTTCTTTACCTGCCAGTGCTTTAGAATCCAGTCTCTAATTTCTTCTGCTCCTTCCTGTGACTGAGATCAAAGAGCCATGCAGGGGGAGGCCATTCAGTTTATCATTCTTGTGACAATGCTTTGAAAGATTTATCCAATTAGCTCCACTCCTCTGGTCATTCCCAATAGCCTTTGCAAATTATATTTTTTTAAGTAAATATCCATTGCTGTTTTGTAAATTCTTATCAATCAGACGCCACCATCATTTGAGGCAATGCATTTCAGATTACAATAACTTGCTGCATTGAAAAATCTTCTTATTTCCCCATGGAAAGGGCAGCATGGTGGCACAGAGTTAGCACTGCTGCCTCACTGTGCCAGGGACCCAGGTTCGATTCCCGGCTTGGGCCACTGTCCGTGTGGAGTTTGCACATTGTTGCCGTATCTGCGTGGGTTTCCTCCGGGTGCTCTGATTTCACAGTCCAAAGATGTACAGTTAGGTGGATTGGCCATGCTAAATTGCCCTTGGTGTCAGGGGGACTAGCTAGGATGATGGAGATAGGGTCTGAGTGGGATTGTGATCGATGCAGACTCAATAAGCCAAATGGCCTTCTTCAGCACTGTAGGATTCTATGAATTTTGCCAGTTATGATAAATCTATTATTCATCATCCTGTCAGTGGAATTAGTTACTCTTTCTTTAGGAGACACAGAGGAGTCATTGTCAATTGTACTGTTTGGATTTTCAATTTTACTCTCTCTTCAATTAATCCAAACTTGGGGTAAATTAGATATCCACTCCAGGAAAACACATACTGGGTTCGCAATACACTCCTAATCTTCGTCCTATCCATCCAATGCATGTAGCACATAAGGATTGTCCATTCATTGCCACATTTGCAGCACGCAGTTAGCTTTAAGCATGGCTTCATCTGCGGACTGAAGTTCCAATGAAAGATAGACTGCACGACCTGAAGTTAACTACTTAAAGGGGAAGTGAATTTTGGCTGCAGCAGGTGTGGGAAGTGGCTAATGTCTAAGCAGGAAGAACAGTGATTAATGATACAACAGGGCAGAGAGCATGCTTCAAGATTCTCCACTGCAGCATTATTACATCTTGGTGCAAGGCTGACAGGAAGAAAGAGTTATTATATCCACTGAAGGCTAAAAGAGTCACCAGCCACACAAAGCAAAAATAGTAGGATAGTCTTTGTGGTCAATTCCAGCAGTCTAGTCTGGAAAACAGGATACAGGGGGCTGAATTTTATGGATACAGAGCAATAAGTAGAAGAAAAAGAATAGACCGAAAATGAATGTACATTGTAATTTGATTTTACACTTGCAACCACCAGTTCAGATACTAAGGCCTGAATTTTTGTCCTAATGGAAAGGGTCTCCAACTTAGTCAAGATTAAGTTTCAGTTTAATTGTTAGTGTCACAAGTAGGCTTACATTAACATTGTAAGAATTTACAATGAAAATACACTGAGGGAGAATTTAGCATGGCTAATGCACCTAATCAGTACGTCTTTCGGATTTTGGTGAAAAAGCTGGAGAACCTGGAGGAAACCCAGGCAGACACAAGGAGAATGTGAAGACTCTGCACAGACAGTGATCCAAGCTGGAAGTTGAACCCAGATCCTTAGTGCTGTGAGGCAGCAGTGTTAACCACTGTGCCACTGTGGTTAGCATACATTGTGACATAGGCATTCACCATTTTTGTGTGTGGGTGGGGATGGAGAAGGGTAGGATGCACAATGGAACCGGAAACAAAGGCTGTTTGTAGTTTGCATGTTGCCAATGTAAGTGTACAAATGCATCTAATTTTCTTAATTGGGATGTTGAAAATATAACATCAGCTTTAGATCTTTCAGAAGTTCTAAAGCTGCTGGGCCTCTTTGGAAAGTTAGAACATAGAACATAGAACATTACAGCACAGAACAGGCCCTTCGGCCTTCGATGTTGCGCCGACCAATATAAAAAGCAATGCCCCTCCAAACTAAACCATTCCCTTCTCTTCCATATACTTATCAACTAACCTCTTAAACGCCACCAAACTTGGCGCATCTACAACTGCTGCAGGCAGGGCATTCCACTCCCGAACCACCCTTTGGGTAAAGAACCTACCTCTGATATCCGTCCTATAACTATCACCCCTTAATTTAAAGCTGTGTCCCCTCGTGCTAGCTTTTTCCATCCTAGGAAAAAGGCTATCACTGTCCACCCTATCTAAACCTCTAATCATCTTATATGTTTCGATTAGGTCCCCTCTTAGCCGCCTCCTTTCTAACGAAAACAACCTCAAATCCCTCAGCCTCTCTTCATAAGACCTGCCCTCCATACCAGGCAACATCCTGGTAAACCTCCTCTGTACCCTCTCCAATGCCTCCACATCTTTCTTATAATGTGGGGACCAGAACTGCACACAATACTCCAAGTGCGGCCGCACTAGAGTTTTGTACAGTTGCAACATGACGTTGCGGCTCCGAAATTCAATCCCTCTACCAATAAAAGCCAAGACTCCATATGCCTTCCTAACAACCTTCTCGACCTGACTGCCTACTTTCAGGGATCTATGCACATACACACCAAGATCTGATCAACTAACTAAGTTGGGTACCTTTTTGGAGAGGTTGTGTGCCCTTTTCGATATGTCAAATGTTATGATTCAAATCAGAAACTCTAAAGTGTTTTATGGAACCTGCCTGGATCATGGGTATTGCATCTTGAATTTGGCTAGGTTAAACATGATGTGCTTCACCTCAGGTATGATTCGAATGACCCACAGGGGAGCTTTTGTCAAGCAAGGTTTATTTAAGAATATAGTTAACATGTGTAGTAAGAAAATTTTCAATTAACTTTTATGAATTACAAACAAAAATAAAATAACCATTAATGTATAAACCTTAACAAATATATATAAGATGTTCCAATCAAATAAAACCCATGCACAAACCCTTCCACAGATTTAACACAACAAAAATTAATGCTCACGTGATACAGGAATTGAGTTATTCGGTTGGAGAATTGACTTCTCACCCTTGTGACTGGATATACTTAGAACAGTTTGAAGTCAGAACAGCTTCCCAGAACACCAAGGGCGAGACTCTGGTCAAGCCACCAACAGCAGGTTCTTGCTTTCAGCTAACCAGCAGGCAGAATTTCTAAAACTAAAAAGTCAGAGAGAGAGAGAGGGACAGTGCTTTCAGTCTGATGTCCCTTTTAAAAACTAACTCTGCAGCCAAACAGAAAACAAAACCTTAAATTCACTAGGAAGGGGAAAAAAAACTGTGCAGAATATGACTTTCCTCCTAACAAGGCAAGGTCATAAAACTACCCAGAAAAATAATAAACAAACCCTATTTAAACCATTGAAGGACCAATGAAAGGACTTCTATTGATAACTTAGCAACACTGAGAGCTGAGAGCTGCAGAGAATGTGATATTAAAAAAATATCTTAACGGTACAGTAACTCACACAAGAGGCATCTTTGAGAGAGGTAAGATGTCACTGGGGAGAAGTAGGTTGCCATTTAAGAATATTAAAAGTAGATATGAATATACATAAAATGTTGATAAACTCATTGCAACTGTCAGATTGTCAGGCTTTTATATCTAGAAAAATGTTTCACTCTAAAACACAATGCTGTAAGCTCACTTTGTGTTTTGACTGTATTAGAGGGACTGGGGGATGTCATTATAGAATTTATGCTGCCCTACTGTTTTTATAATTACAGTGGGGTGTCTATTAATTCATAATTTGATTGACTGCTCCATGTGGTTATAAAATCTTTAACAATGGGTGAAAGTATGAGTATAAATGCTTGTTTTTATAAGGGACTAAGCATTGAATGAAATGCATGATTTTATAAGGGGTTATGTAGTCGAGGGAATGTGAATTTTTATGGATGAATGTTTTGTTAATGAAAATAAAGTCTGCAATAGACACTTTGAACTTTATTTCAATTAATTTTAGCATGCGTCTTGGAGTTTTGTCATGGTAGATACTGAATGCGTTAGCACGGAGACTGTAAGAGCAAAAGGTGATAGGTGGGGGAGTAGATTGGCATGAGTTGGCAATAGGAGACATAAAGGACTATGGGTTGGGTAGAGGGGCATAGTTTGGCAAATGGCTGTAAATGGCCATATAGGTGTTTAGCGAGACATAAGTTGGCATAGAGGGTATGAATGGCCATGGGTGTTGGGTGGAGAATGTGAGATGGCATGGATTGGCATGGATGAGGCATGGGGAATGTGTAGGAGATTAAAAGATGTGAAGGATGAGGGTTAGAGGGCAGTTTTGTGTTTTTCTTTTGCATGGTTCACTTTAGCACCCAGCAAACCTGTGGCTGCCTCAACATTGTTTCCAGAGGTGACAAGCCCAACTCCAGCACACATCTCCACCACCCTCCCCCCACCCCCCCCACCTCACCCCAACACCACCCCTCCAGAATGAAGATGAGACCACATGGGGCATATTCTCCCAAGTCACAAAGCTGGGAGTTTTTCCCAAGCTCAGGAGTGAAATTTCAGGCCTGACACTGCACATATTTTAGCATGCAGCTTGGACATGGAAACTGCACACAGATATGACTGGCCTGCAGCTAGGTCAATAAGAAAGAATAGCGTATGTACCAGCTTGCTAGGGGGTGAAGTCACACACCCAAGTTACGTAGCAGAAAATTCAGATGGCACTATGATGAGGCAGTGCTTTGTTTAATGGTTGACCCATCAGAAAGCCTACGATCACTGTGGAAGAGTAAGGAGGAGCCTGGTAGCGAGACTCAATTAACTTCACAGAAAGCTTGGAAACAGTTCTTTCTAACATGGAAGTGATGGCAAATTAATGACCGTACTTATGGATCAAACAATGGTGCAGCATCTGATGGCTCAGCTTCCATTAAAACACAAGGAGAAGCCACTTAATGTCTGAGTGCTGCAATGGAAGCTCAGATTGAACTCATGCAGGATGTAGTTTGTTATCATGGCTGCAGATGTTCAAAGGGATTTGCAGAGTCCTTTGACACATTGTTATGATTACTGAGAGGGTATCTCATTGGAGTGGTAGAGGCACAAAGTCAGCATCTTCCACCAATGCAGCTGTGGGCTAACATTGTGCAGGAGTCTAGTACAGGCAAAAGCATACAGGCAGACAGGCATTAAGGAAGCACACAAGGTGATTAATTGAATTCTGTGTAGAATATTGGATGGTTTGTTGATAAAATTGGATTGGAGTGTTTGTTTTATGATGGTTTTTATTTCAACGGGTTGATCATCAGCCTGTAAATCTTTCCAATCTGCCAATGGCAGACAGTAAAAGCAGAAGAGTACTCTAGTTAGCTGGAACTGCAAAGTAACAGCCTCCCCATGTTACCCTATAATATGCATCCTCCTCACTTTGAGAGGGTACTTCAGAGATATTTCAGCATTGCACACCCTATCACTCACCCCCCAGATCACACACCCCCTCACTCATCCCCCAACATCATACATCCCCTCACTCACCCCCCGAACATCACACAACCCCTCACTCATCCCCCAACGTCACACTGTTCCTCACTCACCCCCCAGCATCACACACCCTCTCACTCACCTCCCAACATCACACACCCCCTCACTCACCCCCCAACATCACACACCCCTCATTCACCTCAACAACACACTCACACACACACCCCAACATCACACACCCCCTCACTCACCCCCCAACATCACACACCCCTTCACTCATTTCCCAAAATCACACACCTCCTCACATCCCCCCCAACATCACACACACCCTCACCCACCTCCCTCAACATCATACAACCCCTCACCCACCCCCCAACATCACACACCCCTTCACTCAGCCCAACATTACAGACTGTTTCACTCACCTCCCAACATCACACACCCCTTCACTCAGCCCAACATTACAGACTGTTTCACTCACCTCCCAACATCACACACCCCCTCACTCACCTATGATAATACTCACCCTCTCTCTCATCCCTCTGACAATGCTTACCCCCTCACTCAGGTAAGCATTGTGACCTGAGGCAGAGCCTCATTCACCCTAGACAATGCTCAAGTCCTTCTCTCAACCTGTAAAAGCTTAAGACATTGCACTTATCTTGACAATTTTTAAACACTTCCATCATCTGGCAATGATGACTCTTCTGACACAGGCCTGATAGGAGAAGGGGTTTCAGAAGGATGAATTTATTTACAGATTTGGGTGCAGGAGAGGGTGAGCACTGTCTGGGACATGACAATGGGGAAGGTGAGTCAGTAACGGGGCAGAATTGCTGGGGGGTCAGTGGACATTATTGGGAAAGGGGTGAGCATTACCACGATGGGGAGGGTTGAATATTGCTGAGAGGACAGTGAACATTACCAAAAGGAGTTGAATATTGCCTCCGGAGGGACATGACACAAGGGTGAACATTGCTGGGAAGACTGGTGAACATTGTCAGGAGGGGTAGATTACTGTAAGAGTCGCCATTGTGCTTTGACACTCCAATTAATTTATTTGGAATTACACTGCTCAGCAGACTTTACACCTGCTATGAACATCTCAAACTAATCTGTGTAAAATGCAGTTTAAGTTTCAGGCAAACAGCCCAAGTCTGCATGGTTCTGGGCAGCGAATCCCATTTTCGAGGGAATGATGCAGAAATCCAGGCATGGTAATACTAGCAATAGGACATTTAAACTGTGTAGTTACCGCATCTGGGCATGTGTCAGGCATTGATCCTGAGCACATAGATATCATTTGCTTTTCGAAGATTCAACCCATTCTGTTGTTACTATTTTCAGCAGCCGTGGGTCACGTTGTACATCTCACTGTGCTTCATTAATATAACATTCTCACTTGATGACGGAGCAATGCTCCAAAAGCTCATGATTCCAAATAAACCTTTTGGACTTTAACTGGTGTTGTGAGACTTCTAACTGTGCACTAACTTAATTGATCTTAGCCAATTGTAGGTGGTACAACTGTCCTCAGTTGGTCTAGGTGTAGGATTGCAGAATTAACTCGGATTCCCATCGCTAATCATCATTCTCTGACAACCCGCTCCAGCAGCGTGCATGTGTGAGTGTCAGTTCAGAACAAGTTTGGGAGCAGCTGCAATTTTAAAATGTTACCAGTGTTCTGACACTCGCTGCTTAGAATATATGTGAGGAATGTGGGTAAGATATTTGAATGTTGGTTCTTTCGGAATCTCAGTCATAGTTGATGTTCACAAGTGATATGATAATCATGATCTGATAACACAAATAAGACCTCAGTTGTCAATTAACCAGTTCCATGGGTGGTGGAACCAACCTGCCAGGATCAAAAAACGAAAGGGGCCTTCCCTCCTCATTGGCAGGTGCCCAGTCTGATCTTGAGGTTTTAATTTAGCAAGCTTCACTGGGGCACCGAAACAGACTGACCTCCACCATAGTTGCCAAATGTGAAGCAAGTGGAGGCTTCAAATTTACTAGGTCAGGGATGAGGGCAGGACATGGGTGCTGTAAAAATGCTCTGCCAACTGGGCACCCAAAAGTCAAAGTCAACTTCTAGGAGTCAGTTCCTTCAGGAGAAGTGGTGGTACAGTTGTTAGTACTGCTGCCTCACAATACCAGGTACCGGGGTTTAGTTCCGGTCTCGGGTAACTACCCGTGAGGAGTCTGCACATTCTCCCCGTGTCTGCGTGTGTTTCCTCCCATAAGCCAAAGATGTGCGGGTTAATTTGATCAACCATAGTAAATTACCTTCGTGTCCGGAGGATTAGCTGGGTAAATGCATGGGGTTATGGAGATAGGGCCTAGATGGGATTGTTGTGGGTGCGGGCTCGATGGGCCGAATGGCCTCCTTCTGCACCGAAGGGATTCATTGGACAAAGGACTTCCCCATTTACACAAGAGTTTTCGAGATAAAATTGGGAAGAAAAAGAAATTCCATGACGCGTGTTCTGGGCTTTCTGAGGCTCCTCGTATGACTACTAATCAACAAGTGACAAATTAGTCTCATGCACCATGGACTTTGCTTTCCAGGTATTTTTTTCTTCCTCTTGCTGACAACAATCTGCTGCAGCCTTTGTCAACACGGCAGCAAGGACATTACTTGCCTGATCTGCACAGCAGCCTCATAATTCTTTCTGTGAAGTACCACACAGACACTGCATTTCGAGAAGGAAAACGAAAACAGCTGTGTGGGTTTTCGGTTACACTCTTCACCAGCCCTGCTGCTTGCCCTCGCCTGCTCGAGCAGAAAATCTTCACTAACTTCAACATGAATAACCCAAATTTGTCACTGCTCGCAAAGACCCAGCCTTCACCTCTTTCCAAAAAAAAGTGCCAAGCTCTTTTTTTTAATCTTTCTAAACTCCTCTGAAACATGTGAATTTTAACAATCGTGAACATGCAGTTCATTTTTTCTGAAGCAAACTTGCGATTTTTTTTTGCACTAATAAATGAATGACCCAAATGGTTTTGTTTTTGGAATGGAATGACAGCAAAGGAAAAGGCCGCTGAATTTGTTGCCAAAATCTTTCCAGTTCTTCCAAAATATTATTACATCATTAAAACTAAGTTCGTTTTATAAGCAAGGTAGCCAGAGCGGTATAGCCAGAGGGGGGAGAGAAAAGGTCAATGGGTGTTTGAGGTAAAATTGCATAAAGGTTTACTTTAATCATTTTGAAACACGTTGAACATCAAAGGCAGATCTGCCAGTGTCCACTTGATTATACTTCTAACGTTTTTTTTTGGGTGAGTGTGTTTTTTTTCTTTCCAGGCATCAGCTTTGCCTCAAAGCAGCCATCGCATATGTGGAGGACTGTTTGTGTTCTTAGCGGAGAGCCTTGGCAGCCACCTTGGGCTGCTTAAATAAAAAAGAAACCGTGCTGTTTGATTTCCTTGTCTTTACTTCCATTCGGAAACCTGATCTCCAGGAAAGTAGTGGTTTTCTGATGGGTTTGGCCCACTGTCACATTGCAGCCTAATTTCTCCTGCAGGATAAAAGTGCAGTGAAACAGAAGCAGGCTGACGGGAGAGGTGATGCACTTGGAGCTGCAGAGAGCGCGGTTGCCCTCTGCGTCTGAAGCGCGGCTCAGAAGTTGTTGCTTCATGATAAATCATCGGCGGTGTAATAACATGGGGGAGGGGGGGGTGGGTAAGAGGGACAGCAGCAAAGTTTCAACAGTCATCTGGTGCTATGGTATGACAGAGAGAATTGTGGGAACTTGTATGGTGGTCATGAAAAAAAACTAAACATGCATCAACGTTAATTGGTTTCAGTTCCTCCACTTGCCTCTATTGCTGACCTAAATGTGTCCAACTGTTTCCTACTTTTTTTTTCGCTCTTGCTTGTCTTGCTCTTGTCACCCTAAATGGCTTAATTCAACAAAAAATGTCTACTATTTCCTGTAACCTCTGCCTTTTCTCATTCTTACATTCAAAATGGTTTTTTTTTGAATCATCTAAGAGTCCCTCTGCTTCCTTCACATTGAACAAAGTTAACGTTGTTGACAGAAATGGTTTTGACTTCAGGCAAAATCTGAGGTAATAGCCATTTATTTGTCTCCACTTTGAGCTCACAAGGCCTTTTTGTTTGATCCAGACGCTTGAAATTCTGACACAGTGCATGCCCCTGTGACCACGGGCAACTTATGGAGAGAGAAACAAAAATAACCATTCATATGTAAAGCCAAAGGAAATGGCTGTAGATTAATATTTGCACATTGGCAACAAAATTTCCGATAGCCTTATAACATATTCAGCCACCCTCGTTGAAAAGCCTACAAGCATGTTGGGTAAACCCTGGTGCTACATCTAGAAAGATATTTGCCTGTTACTGTTGGATAACTTTCAAAATGTGTCTATTTATATACATTTCTTCATTTTCTTTTTTCTGAAGTAGTTCAAGCTACCAATATGTCATTTGCAGGAAATCTCCAAATTCTGCATTCTCTAAAATTGGCTTGGGTGTTTGCATATTTTGCTCAAATTCACACACAACTTATTTGAAGCCATGGTTTATGAATGACTGCAAAGCAGCCAGTGCAGTAAACATCCTCATACTTAAATGCATGAAAAAAATCATATATGTGCTTGAACACAATTTTTTTAACTCTGAAAATGTAACTAGATGATAATACTATTAAATGTATTTTTATCAGCCATTAATGCCACAAATCTCACTGAAAAAGTGACGAAGAGTTCACAATGCGTGTCATCATTAAAAGTGCAAATTGGCCAGCAAGTTCAGGAGAAGAGCAGATACGGTGTGAATTGCAGATCTCCAAAACCTACTGGTCAATTTGCTCATTCAGATTGTATCATGCCCTTAACCTCTGCATTATTTTTTACAACTCGTTGGATTTGCATATGAATTGCTATTAAGTTTATTTCTGAAATTAGAGCTTACACTTAGCAGTTTTAATGACATGATCATTATTAGTGCGATGCCAATCAAGATCCCCAGCCAAAAAAGGAAAACATTTAAACTGTTGAGTCATATCCCTACATGCAGCAAATTCTTATTTTTTTTGTTAAATTCCAAATTCTAAGTTTTACCTTTACCTTATTTTCTATTTTTGCTCTTTCTTTGAATCCAATCTTTCTTTTCCACTCGCAATTTATCTTTCTCCTTTTCTGTCATTCTTCTGTTTCATTCTCCAACTTTTAATCTCATTAAGTAAGGTTCTGGACTGTTGGTCCCATCATTCTTTAAGAACACAGATGCCTCAGTGTCCTTGTCTTCATCAGCTTGCACTTCCAACAAGTTACAACATAAAATTGTTGTCTAAAGGATGCTGGAAAAGGACCGACTAAAGCACATATTGTGAGGTTGACCTACTCCAACAAATTCTGAACCAGCGTGTTTAAGAATGTTACTTGGAGCACTGCAATTTAAATAAACCAACTACTCAGGCAGAGAAAGCAGAGCCCTGCAAATGGAAATGACAATTATAATGATGAGAACAGCAGAAGGGATCAGCTAATATTAAAAGTTTAAATTAAGACTATCAACCTCCATCAGTAGGTACATTTTTTGAACTTTTTTATCTGTTATAGTTGCACTGCTGTTGGTGCAAAGTTGAAGTTGCATGAGATTACCTGCTCAATTCAGGTTCCTATCCCCTGGTAAAATGCAAAGTGCCATCAATTTGACAATTTCTCGCATAAATCATATTTTGCATTTTGTACACATGCAGAGTTAAAGCACTGGCAAGTAATGTACAGTACAAGTGCTTCAAAAGGTTAATCATGGCGTGAGTCAATTCCGGTCTCCTGGATTACCCGGATCCATTACAGTTTGCCTACCACTGCAACAGGTCCACAGCAGGCCCTGCACTAAACTCTGGACCACCTAGATAACAAGGACACTTATGTCAGACTCCTATTTATTGACTACAGCTCAGCCTTCAACACCTCCCACGAACTCATCTCCAAACTCCATAGCTTGGGCCTTGGCACCTCCCTCTGTGACTAGATCCTGAACTTCCTAACTCAAGGACCACCATCAGTAAGAACAGGCAACAACGCCTCCTCCTTGATCATCCTTAACAGGGTGCCCCTACTATACTCCTGGTACACCTATGATTGTATGACCAAATTCCCCTCCAATCTGATTTTCAATTTTGCTGAAGACACCACCGTAGTGTGTTGGATCTCAAATAATGATGAGACAGAGTACAGGAATGAGATAGAGAATCTGGTGAACTAGACCGGCAACAATAATCTCTTTCTCAATGTCAACAAAATGAAGGAGATTGTCATCGACTTCAGGAAGCATAAAGGAGAACATGCCCCTGTTTACATCAATGAGGACAAAGTAGAAAAGGTCGAGAACTTCAAGGTTTTAGGCGTCCAGATCACCAACAACTTGTCCTGTCCCCCCATGCCGACACTATAGCTAAGAAAGCCCACCAATGCCTCTACTTTCTCAGAAGACTAAGGAAATTTGACATGTCGACTACGACTCTCACCAACTTTACAGATGTACCATAGAAAACATTCCTTCTGGCTTGGTATGTTTGCTATGGCTCCTGCTCTGCCCAAGACCGCAAGAAACTCCTAAAGATCATGAATATAATCTAATCCATCACACAAACCAGTCTCCCATTCATTGACAATGTCTAAACTTCCCACTGCCTTGTCAAAGCAGCCAGCATAATTAAGGAACACACACATACCTGGACATTCTTGCTTCCACCTTGTTCTTTTGAGAAAAAGATGCAAAAGTCTAAGGTCACATACCAACTGACTCAAGAACAACTTCTTTCCTGCTGCTATCGATTTTTGAATGGACTTACCTTGCATTAAGTGGATTTTTCTCTGCATCCTAACTATGACTGTAACACTACATTTTGTACTCTCTTGTTTCCTTCTCTATGAATGAAATATTTTGCCTGTATAGCACAAGAAACAATACTTTTCACTGTATGTTAATACATGTGACTATAATAAATCGAATCAATGGGTCCATCAGAATTCCATTTTGTTGATTATTTGAGTATATTTGTATTACGGTTAAATCATAGCATTGCACTCAAAGAACAATTTTTCCTTTTCAACAGTGGTTGCAGATGTATAAATAAGATTTTCTTCTCAATGGCAGGCCAGACCAAAAATATCATTTTAATAAGATGGGTTTACAGCTGACCGTAGTTTGGCAGTTCCTTATTCCAATGTGGAGAGGTGAAATGATTGAAGAATAGCTTTTCTGTGGGCACCACAAGTTGGCACCATATGTTGGAGCTCTGACATATGGTGCCACACATTGTGGGAAAAGAGAAATAGCTGGCCTTGTTTGACTATCACAGCAAATGATTAGGAAGACAAGTGGAATGTTGGTGTTTACTGCAACGGGAATGGGAAAATGAAAGTGAGAAGTTTTACTGCAGTTGTACAGAGTCTCGGTGAGATCACTTCTACAATACTGCGCACAGTTTTGGTCTCCTTATATGAAAAAAATTAGAATTGTATTAGAAGCAGCTCAGAGAAGGTTCACTTGATTAATTCCTGCATTTATTTTGTGAAGGAAGTTGGAACAAGTCAGGCCTGTATCTATTGGTATTTAGAAGAATAACAAAATATATCAAAATATATAAGATCTCCAGGGGACTTGATAGGGTAAATACCAAGAGAGTGTTTCCACTTGTGGGAGAGACTTAAACTGGGGGACACAGTTTAAGAATAAAGGGACTACAGTTTAAAATGGATGAGGAGAATTTCTTTCTCTCAGAATGACATTAGTATGTGGAATTTGTGGAATTAGTATGTGTGGAGTTTGCACATTGTCCTCATGTTTGCGTGGGTTTTCTCTGGGTGCTTTGGTTTCCTCCCACAGTCCAAAGATGTGTCGGTTAGGTTGATTGGCCGTGCTAAAATTGCCCCTTAGTGTCCTTACATGTATAAATTAGAGGGATTAGATGGTAGGATATGGGGGTAGGGCCTGGGTGGGATTGTGATTGATGCAGACTCGATGGGCCAGATGGCCTCTTTCTGTACTGTATGGTTTCTATGATTCAATGAATTCAATTGCACAAAATCAGAGGAACCTGGCTCATTAAATTTATTTAAGGCAGAATTAGACATATTTTTAATATACCAGACAGTCAAGCGTTAAGTGGGCACGCGGCAAAGTGAAGTTAAGGCCACAATCAGATCAACCATGATCTTACCAAATGGTAGAGCAGGTTCGAGGGGCTGAATGGCCTGCTGCTAAGTCTTACATTCCTCAGTCAGAAGAAGGATCGTCAACGTTACTTTCTGTTGTCTTGGCATGGATCAATAATATTTTTTAGCATATCTCACATCTATACTGTTTTTTACCTTTGGGAAATAACAGGGAGAAGTGGTGGAAGGATTTCTGAGCTGATTATCAGCTATTGGACCATGCTGAATGCTCCTTCCATGGCCAACAAGCCTTGATGTTGGACTTGAACCCGGAGCTCTTGGTTCAGCGGGAGGGACATTGCCACTATGCCACAAGGTCTCCCAAGAATGATGTGCAACATATAATGTAAATAAAATCTGAACTTGAAATTCTGCTTGATGCTAATAGTGAAGATAAATATGTTCAGCTGGCTTGGGACAACGTTTAGTCAGTATTTTTTTTAAGGAGAAAAACAAAATCATGATTATAGGAATAAAACCATAGCCAGAATTCAGTATTCTCACATAGGATTGTTATAGCACCAACCATTGTGAAGCTAAAATCAAAGTCTTTTCAGGCATTCCATTGAATTTCCTTAACATTTAACGCTGACAATTTTATTATTGGACAAAATCTAATAGGATAGCCAATGTTTTCTGACTTTATCAGTTGGATGCCAGTAAGAAATTCTCTGTGCATACTACTACATAGGTTAGCTTGTTCAAGACTTAACTGAACATACATAGAAACATATGTAGAAAATAGAAGCGAGAGTAGGCCATTTGGCCCTTCGAGTCCGTTCCACCATTCATTATGATAATGGCTGAACATCAAATTCAATCCCACCTTTCCCCCATATCCCTTGATTCCTTTAACTCCAAGATCAACTTTGCGCTGTACACTTGCAACACTCTGTTGATTTGAGAACAATAGGTACTTATAAACTGTTAATGCTATGAACCTTCAGAGGCAGAGGCCAATTTCAATTATTATTTTAAAGAAAGTTATGCACAACTTCTTTCAGAATATTTCATTTAACTAAAGTATACATTTAACAGAAGTTCATATAAAACATACTTCACTGCAAAAAATAATTAGAAAAATGCTAGTTTGTTATTATAGGTATTCCAGATTATTTTGTATTGGAATCGGTAGGAGGAAAAAGCTGTTTTATGCATAAAGCAGAACTGTGTGTTTCAATCAGTTTGAGACTCTCTATTCAAACATTAAGCATTTTGGAATGCTTACCTTTACATTAGCAAAGAAGGGACATTTGATATGTGCCAAGTCTCTGAATTAAATTTGAACTAAACTATTGAACCCTGAATCAGCTCTTTGCTTACGGCTGTATGGATAAATGCACCAGTGATGGGATACTAATTCATAAAGAATCAGAACGTTTCCAGGAATGATCTGTGCTAAGCCACTTGATTTTATTTGGGGTCTCCTAATCATGAACCTGTGACATACAATTGGAAAGCTTATATAATGTTGTTATAATGGCCACGGGGGATCATCTCCATGAGCCTTGCGGAATATGAGCTTTCCTATTAAGCAAGTGGTGACTTGTCCAGTGGGGAAGGAGCGGTGGTGAGGAGTTAAAACCAGCTGGCTCTGCTCAGTCCCAAAGTCAAAAGAGTTTGGGGCTGACATGTACACTGTAGCCACCGAGCAGCACTTTGAGCACATTGTAAATAAAGGGTAATGGTGACAGAAGACTAGCTTGGTAAGATTATTATATATGTTAACAAATAAAGTGATATTTGGCACTGGGGCATAACTGTACATTGGGTGCTGGTGTCCTTAATTATGGGACACCAATGTTGAAATTTGCTCCACACCTGATGTGTGTGTCATACAACAAACATAGCTTGGGAGTGCTTGTGATTCTGAAAGCTCTCAAACATCTGTGTTTGACTCCAAAACAGGCAAATTAGGGCTAGGTTGCAGTATTAATACCTGGACAACACTCCATACCTCAATGCCTCTTTCAATCAGGCCTTCTATGTTGGGTCTTTCCTCCCAGACTACTAATTTACATGTATAAGGAACCTAATCCATGCTTTAGATGTCTACCAAGGTTGTCAGAAAAATTGGCCAGACCCAGTGGCAAGTCTTTCAGCATATCAAGTCTTTCAAATATGTCTTTCAGCATATTTTGATTGTAGGATCTTGGGCCTTTGTGTCTGTTTTTACAGGTATAAAAAATAGACACTTTATGCTCGATTTTACCATTTTCATTCTCAGTGCTGAATCTGGGCGCAATACAGATCCAACTTGGAAATCAGTTCCCAGGTGCCCCCCTATTAGCACTTAGCTTGAAAGAAAAAATCATGAGTCTGAATCACGCTGAGGGTGGAGCTTATTGTGCCGAAAACGATCGGAGCTTTGAACTGCGCATGGGCAGATAGAAAAAAAATTGAAAATCGTGCTGCTATCACATTGCTCGTGGGCCGCAACAAGTGGGTAAAATGGCCTGGGGCTCGTGGTCCGCACAGACATTACCCCACCCTGACAACATAACTTTCCCGCTTAAACACCTCCCTCCCCCATTACCCAGACTAATCACAACCCCCTGCACCCCCTTCCTCTCCACCGATCGCTCACAGAGTGACAGCGTCTCCCCTGCCCCCCAACTCCCCTTCACTAGAGATCCATCTGGCCTCTCTCCCAGTATATTTCACATACTCACAGCCGAGTACTTTGATAGTTTCACTCATTAAATGTACGTGCACTATTATAACTGTGGAATCCCTCCTTTCTGCTGCTTGTACTTGCAAAATCCATTGAGGTATGTATCCAGGTCTTTATTGAAGTTGTATCATGAAACATATAAGTGCATGTACAAATAACCACTGCTTGATTCAACAACCTTTACAATTGTTTTTAGCAACAACCAACTTGCAGTAAATTCTAACAGCTGCATTTCCAAGTGAAGAAGATAATTTGGGAAATGGTAACAAAATAATTTCTACTTCTTCTGAACTTGCTGCTGTAGAGGTAAAAAAAAACATTCATGGCAAGTGAAATGTAATCTCAGTAGCATTTATAACAGGACTGATCAGAATTAGAAATATGATGGAATAGAATTAGCCCCTCCACTCTCCAGAGAATGATCAGGCCTTCTCCCTAACCCACCAGAATGATAGGGCCTCCTCCATCCTCCCCCCACCACACAACAATCTGCCCTCCTCCCCTCTCCCCTTTACCAGAGAATGATCTGACCCATTTCCTACCCCCCGCCTCACCAGGCAATATTGGCCTCCCTCCTCCCTCCACCCCAACCAGTAGTTCATCTGACTTGCCTCCTCCTCCCTCCTCCACCACACAACAATCTGGCCTCCCTCTGCCTCTGCCCCCCACAATCCCTCCACCACCGATCTGAATCAGAGAGCAGTTGGAAGCTCTGAACTTACCTCTTCATCAGCTGGAGCGCCTGAAACAGATCTTTTGCCGAGCAGGTTGCTGTCTGGCAGTGGGAGGTGGGGGATGCCGAATCTGGATGCACGAATGCAATGGTATAGGGGGAAATGCTGATAAAATTGGGTGGGCAGTTCATTAATTCAATTTAAATGCATGCAAATACATTTAAATACGTGTTGCACTCATTTTTGGCACAAATTAAATCACGGCCATTCCTGGGTCTCAGTAAAGTGGGCATCTGTGTGGACACAGGCACAGATCACATTAATGGCTTCACGCCTGCCTTTACCACCTTTTTGTGCCCTTTAATGGTAAAATCGGGCCTCTTATGTCTGTGTTACACCTGTAAAGACAGACACACTGAGAAACAAGTTTTATCTCAATTTATATACTTTAGATGACTTATTTAAGGCACCATGTGGGCAGCACGGCTGGTTAGCACTGCTGCCTTGAAGCTCCAGTGATATGGGTTTGACTCTGAACTTGGGTCACTGTCTATGTGAAATCTGCACGTTCTCCTCGGGTCTGCATGGATTTCTTCCAGGTATCCCAGTTTCTTCCCACAATCTAAAAATGTGCAGGTTAGGTTGATTGGCTATGAAAAATTGCCCCTTAGTGTCTGGCAGGTGTAGATTAGAAGGATTAGCAGGGTAAATCTGTGGGGTTGTGAGGATAGAGCTAGGGATGCAACTGCTGTCTGTGGAGACTTGATGGGCCAAATGGCTCTTTCTGCACTTTTATAATCATGTTACATTTATTCTGGTAGTAGGACTTGAGAAAACAACTTTTCTGGCTCGATCTCATTCAGTGCATTAGTGCTGGACTGACTAACAAAAAACAATATTTTGTGATCCACTAGTCAAAGTGACATAACCCATTTTGTGGGCTTATATTGAGTATATTCCTAACCATTTAAGAAAGGCTTCCCACTGGCAAAAGACCAAATGTGAACACATAGTTGCATACACTCTAAACAAAAAGATTTCTGGATTGGAAATAGTTAGCACTTACAATGGATGAGCTTTGAGAAATTCTATCATTAATTCATGATCTCCTCTATAGGATTAAAGATTTCTCTAGCCAGATGATTGTCTAACAGGTCAGTTAATCTGCAGTTTCCTTTACATGAACCAGTCTCAGTTAGCATGAGCTTATCTTCAAGAGGAAGATTTCACTCCGCTTGAGTTGCATACCAATAGTAAAGCTGTGTTGGAAGTTTCTGAGATGTCACCAGAAGGAAAGATGCCAAGAAGAAGTTAAGTTAGTTCTACAGAAAAGTGAGGGAAGATCCAAGGAGTGAGTCATGCCTCTTTGCCTCTTGCTGGGCATCACTAGGAAAGTAAATGTTCCAGTCTGAAAGTGCCAAATGCGTTTTTTTCTGCAGCAGAAGCATGTAGACCAGTCAAACTCAAAGGTAAGGGATAACTTACACACAAAATAAACTTCAAAAAGGGCGATATTTAGAACAGGTCAATCTGGAATAATATAATCATCCACATTTCATTAGCATTGCATTCAATTGGCCTGACTTCAGGAGATCTTTATTACTTCACAGTGTTGGCTATAACTTGCCCTCAGTGTGTAAGAAGTGTTATATTAGCATAACTGGAAGGGTTGGAGCAAAGAAGTTAACTGGTTAGCCTTTAAATTGTTCCAATTTGAGGAAATCGATGGCAGGTTCCAAAACTTCTGCTCAGCTTATGCGTAAACTGTCAAAACTCAAATTATTATTTTGAAAACACCGTGGAAAATTATTTCCCACTGAATCACTCACAGAGTTAGACCAGCTGTTCAGTCTGATTTCAGAATGTTCTTTTCAACTGAATCTAGCATTATTTTTCAAATATTAAGCTTATTCTCAATTTCTTTGCTTGGGTTTAAATACAGCTGTCACGGAGATTTGTAAAGTGGCTAAAGGTTTCTCTCAAATTATTTGTATAACATTAAAGATTGCTTTCACATGAAACCTAATGAGGAAATCTTTCCTTTCACTAAGTATTTGCCATATACATGATGATTGAACACTATTACTTGCTTATAATACTCATCAAAATCAATTGGTGCTAAAACATCAGCAATTAATTTGGAAATATTTTGGAAAATGAATAAGAATAAAAATATATGCCCTATGCTTAGAAATTCCCTGAAATTGACCATTTTTCGAGCTTATTTCTCAATAAACTTGCAATACCAATGTTGCTCTTAGAATCCATGTTAACAAATACATTGTACAAGAACTGGCTAAGATTAGAATAAAAAAAGAGTTTGTCTTGTGGATGTGGGATGTAAATAATTGGATATTAGCTAAGGAGCAGGTTGGACTTAATCATGGGCCACAGAGTTCCATTCTGGAGGCACCCCTTATGCACCCCCAAGCACTGAATCTGCAGAGAGCTGCCAGCTTTTACTGGGCAGTCTCCCAATGTAGAGTATAGACTCCCCCCTACCCCAACACTGGTCAAATAGCAGCGGCAGCAGGATGAGATCCTTACTTTCACAGAAAGACTATTCTCAACCTTCTCCACCCTGATTTAATTGGGGGGATTGGGGAAGGGTGGGGAGATAGCAGCAAAGGAGCTGGGAATGCAAAGGGGATTCCACCTACAATCTTGCCTCATGATTGTATGGCTCTCCATCTCTCCCTGCCTGCCCCCTACGAGACATCTAAATTCTGCCCTTTGTGCAAGATATTGGACGTTGACCAGCTCATCTGTCAGGGAAGGAGAAAAAAACTGAAAGAAACTGTGGTTTCATTTTAGAAACTAATGCCAGTAAATCTCCCATAACCTTGTGCATAAATAATCAAGAGCAAAGGCTATATCTTATAGAAGGCAGATGGTGAATGGCTTCTTCCCACCTCAGCTCCAGAAGGAATGTAAAGTTGAACATTCAACCTGCATTGCAGCCATAACTCGCTGCAGGTGAGCTGAATAGACTGTCATTAGGATTTAAGTCCCTTACTGCATGGGGAGGATATCCCACCCTCAGAAGCTACTGCTCCAGCAGGCCAGGCAGTGCCAGAAGTACAGCCAACCTGAAGGAAGGCTCACTGGATAACAGAGCAAGTAATGTCTGGGGTATTGGGCGATGAAAGTTATGCCACTTTTGAGAGGGAATGTGATAGTGGGTTTTGGCCAGCAAGTGGATAAGATAAAAGCAAGGACAATGTCTTGGTGGACTGTCCTTTGATGCACATAGGACACTTTCAAAGAAAATATTCCTCACCCCTTACCATCCAACCCTTTTAAAAGGTTAAAAAAATGACCTACCACTCTTTCCCTACTACCCGTGCTAAACATGTCATGATATGGACAGTGTTTCATCATGATCTTGTTAACAAGCTCAATTGACCCTTAATTATTTATATACATATAGCAGGTTGACTGTCGATTTCAGGGCCTGTGCACCTACCATGTTCTAAGGGTGAGCAGCAAGGTGGAGAGATGAGTACATGCTCTATTTTATATCCCACCTTGGCAAAAACCTGTTCAACTGGAATATATAACATGCAGTCCCAAATATCTCAGCTCAAGCTGGATTAGACAGTCGGAGAAGGATTAAAAGAAAAGGAATTAATTGGAAGGAGGAACAGCAGAGAATTGGTTGAGGAAGAGCAAGATGGAGGCATGGTAGCACTGTGGTTAGCACTGCTGCTTCACAGCTCCAGAGACGTGGTTTCGATTCCTGGCTCGGGTCACTGCATGTGTGGAGTTTGCACATTTTCCTTGTGTCTGCGTGGATTTTCTCAGGGTGCTCTGGTTTTCTCCCACAGTCCAAAGATGTGCAGGTTAGGTTGATTGGCCATGCTAAAAAGTGTCCTAAGATGTGTAGGTAGAGGGATTCGTTGGTAAAATATGGGGGCCTGGGTGGGATTGTGGTTGGTGCAAACTTGATGGGCTGAATGGCCTCTTTCTGTACTGTAGGGTTTCCATAATTTCTATGAAGAGAGGAGGGATGGAAAAAAGGCTTGTAAAAGGAGGAGTTACTTGGGTAAGGGAGAGGAGAAAAAAGTCAAATGCGAATGAAATGGTTAAACAGTTGGGTGAAGTTGGAAAAGATCCTCAGCAAAAGGGGTTGAGAAGATATGGCTGGCAGGAAATGAGTAGGAAGAGGAAGGTATTGGAAAACTACATCAGTTGAGGAAGGATTGGAAAAGTATCTGAACTGAAGATGGATTTTTGCGATTATTTCAGTGGGAGAAAGGTTAGAGAAAGTGGAGGAGGGTATGGTGAATAGACGTCAGTAGGCAGGGGTTGGAAAAATACCTCAGAGGGTTGGGTTTGGGGTAAGTATCTCAGTTGTATAATAGTTGGCGTAAGTATCGGGGGGAGAGCTTCAAGTGAGCATCTCCATGAAGGAGGGCTTGGAAAAGTTAAGTCCATTTGTGGAGGAGTGAGTGATAAAGTACCTTATTGCAAGGGAGGATGAGGAAGACCTCCATTTTTCAAAGAAAGAAAAAGCCTGTAGTTTTTCTGTGAATTAGGAGGAGTGTATCTTTGCAATGTTGTAAAGGTTCCAATGCTTCAAAAGTTGGATAGGCTCCAAGATTTCTCACAGAGCGAAAGAGTTCCAATAATTTATAGTTGATGAGGATTTTCTTTTATATAAACTGAGCAACGTTTACATGTGTTGGCAACATTCCTTCATTTCTGAAGATTAAATTGATTTTTACAAGTTTCTTCCTGACACAAAAAGTTCGGAAATTTCAAGTAGCCAATTGTACTAGATTTACATCAATAAATTTAGAATTTCATCCACTATTGTTTTGTAGAATGGAATGGAACAGAATTTGAGGGGTCCATTCACTTATATATCCACTGATTCTATAGTGCAAATCGCATGCAAAGTAGAAAAATTGTGTTAGTGATGGGTAGAAACTAGAGTCTAGCCTTTAAAACGTCAGGTCTCACTGAAGATTGCAATAGAAGATAAAAAGATAAGTACTTGGCACTTTAGTTCACTGTCAATGATTGGCACAGAGCGGTCTAAACCAGGGAGTTTCAAAACCAGAGTGTAAAAGCTAGGAATTTGCTATGTAAGTGGGGCTTGCTGATAAGTAGTAGTGCGCATGCAATATTTAACTGAACTTTAGTTTAACCTTTTAAATTAAACTTGGAACGTTAAAAACTGTAAAATAATCTGCTAGTTTTGCAACAGTAACAGAAACTGCCTGTTGTTAATTGTTACATATTATGATCACTCTTCCTCAGAGATCACTTTCTGTGAGATTACAAATGAACAAAACAAGTTTCAAAATACCTTAACCCTTGCTTGGTTACACAATATATCATTCCAGAAAACTCTGAACTCTTCCTCCAAACTGTAATTTATACAGTCAGTATGAAGATTGAAATTCTCCATGATTATTGCATTGCCTTTGTATCAAGGTCCTCTAATTTCCTGATTAATGCTCTATTCTACAAGATAGATAGAATTGGGAGGAGGAGGGCAGTAAAATCCTTGCACAATGTTTACTGAACCTCACACTCTCTTAATGCCACCCATATTGATTTTACTTCACGGTTTCCCAGCCAAGATACTTGCTCATCCTTTATTATCAAAACTACTTTGTCTGCTTTTCCATTTGTCTATCCTTTGGGGACATCAAGTAATCTGGAGTATTTGGTTGCCAACATAATGGGCCGTAACCCCCTGTCCAATTACTTATGCAAAATTTCTTCTATGCCTGTCTCACCCCACCTTCTGACTCACAGCTGACAAAAGGTCACCAGATTCAAAATGTTGGCTCTATTCTCCCTCCACAGATGCTGTCAGACCTGCTGAGTTTTCTAGCATTTTCAGGTCAGAACTCTCCTGGTTTTAATATCATTTTTCACTGGATTTTGCATCTAAAACCTCTCTTTCCATACAGCTATCCCAGAAGTTCAACTCACTGTTATGGTTCCTTTGGTTAAAAAGATTTTAAATTCTTTAAGCCAACACATAAACTTTCAACTGGACTCTATTTGAGGGAAATACTTTCTCTTCTGCAGACAACTTGTTCTCAAGTCTAATCTTAAACTGCTTGAATGTAGAATCATATCCCAATAATTAACTTGCATTTTTTTCTCAATTATTTATCTCCCTGATAACCTGGTCACGTGATCACTTGCTAGAAACTAGGTGCTTACCAGAAACCTTAAAGGGATCATCACCCCAAGACAAAATATCATCAACTACTCCCCCATCATCCTTCAACTGACACCCCCTCCCTCCCCACACCGCTGCCACCCCACAAAATCAATAGAGCTCATAATATGTGGAATTTGGTTGCCTGCCAACAACCTGGCATCTACATGTGATTAAAACAGCAGATACTAGTCAATTATTAAGAAGGATAGGGATTGTTTCGTGTTAATTCCTTTTTGAAGTTAAGGCAGCCTTTTCACTCGTGGCTCCTGTCTAATTTTGTTTGTGGAACAAAATCATTTTTGATGCAGAAGGGTGATTTCAGAGAACATCAAAGCAGCTTTGGAGGAGAGACTGCACATTGCAGGTCAAGGGGCGCTGATTTTGCAGATGAATTCTATAAATGGAAGCAACAAACCCAAGAATGAAAATTGCAAAAATAATGGGCATATGGACATTTCCTTAAGATGTAATTGGCGTAGCTGTAGTACATTCCAACTTGGTCCGAAATAGCATGTCGATATTTTCTAGCTTCTCCATTGTGCCAGCAAGTTGCGAATGACTGAACAGAGTTAAAGATTTCATTGAAGTACAAGGCTTGCCAATGCTACAATGGAATCTTTATCCCAGTTTGCAAGTTTGGAAAGTAATAGTTCTCACTGAACAGGGCTGTACTGGAATTGTGTATCCCTGCTGCTCGCAATGTTGGTAGCACAGGCATATAACGTAGATCGTTTTGTATAAGTTAATGTTTGAAGCCTCAAGAAATCCTTTTGAATAATCTAACCGATTTACACATTGAGTATAAAACGTTAATCACTGATTTTAGAACATAGAACATAGAACACTACAGCACAGAACAGGCCCTTCGGCCTTCGATGTTGCGCCGACCAATATAAAATGCAATACCCCTCCAAACTAAACCATTCCCTTCTCTTCCATATACTTATCAACTAACCTCTTAAACGCCACCAAACTTGGCACATCTACAACTGCTGCAGGCAGGGCATTCCACTTCCGAACCACCCTTTGGGTAAAGAACCTACCTCTGATATCCGTCCTATAACTATCACCCCTTAATTTAAAGCTGTGTCCCCTCGTTCTAGCTTTCTCCATCCTAGGAAAAAGGCTATCACTGTCCACCCTATCTAAACCTCTAATCATCTTACATGTTTCGATTAGGTCCCCTCTTAGCCGCCTCCTTTCTAACGAAAACAACCTCAAATCCCTCAGCCTCTCTTCATAAGACCTGCCCTCCATACCAGCAACATCCTGGTAAACCTCCTCTGTACCCTCTCCAATGCCTCCACATCTTTCTTATAATGTGGGGACCAGAACTGCACACAAGACTCCAAGTGCGGCCGCACTAGAGTTTTGTACAGTTGCAACATGACGTTGCGGCTCCGAAATTCAATCCCACTACCAATAAAAGCTAAGACTCCATATGCCTTCTTAACAACCTTCTCGACTTGACTGCCTACTTTCAGGGATCTATGCACATACACACCAAGATCCCTCTGTTCATCAAGACTACTAAGAATCCTACCATTAGTCCTATACTCTACACATTTATTATTTCTGCCATAGTGCATTACCTCACACTTTTTTGGTATAAGTGGTCACAAATTTAAGATGTGAAAGAAACTAATAACACCAGTAATTAAAATTAAATCAATGTATCATGTTTCTCCTTGCTTCTATAAGAGGATCACCAGCATTTATAGGATTCCTCCAGTGCTTTTGACTCTCCTAAACTGATCCACAAGACATTTAGTCTTGAAGTCAGGGTGTGTCCCCACACTGATGAACCAGCATCACACCCCGGGACTCAATTTTTCTCCAAATTTCCTTGGAGCTCAGCCTAAGGCCAGAAGGTGCTAGTTGCTCTGTATGACTATAAGAAGGCATTACAGGAATCTTGGTGATGCAGAGGACAAACTCGGTTCCCTCTTCTTAGTAATATAGCCAGGAGTAATGGATTTATTTTCATTCATGGGGTGCGGACATTTGTTGGTGAGGCCAACACTGACACACAACCCTTCAAACAAGCCTCATCCGGCAACTCCTGCAACTGAGTGGGCTCGGGATGTAGGAGCTCCTGCCCTTCTTCCGGATTCAGTCCATAAGGCCAAGCGGGAGATGCAGATGGTGCACAAGTCTATATCTTCCAATCCTGCCTCAACAAATACAGAGGACTCTTTATTTTTACGCCTGCCGGTGAGGAAATCAATATGGGAGGTTGCATTTTCTGAAGTATAATCCAAGCTTAATTCATGTGAGGGCGAGACTCAATGGGCTGTCTCTGCTGATGGTAAGTATCATTGCATTACATTCGTCATTCACGACCTAAATCATTCTGGGCAACTCTCAGGCAATCATGTATTGACCTGCCAACATCTGCCTTTCTTTATGGGTGCATGGTGATTCGGGAGCCAGTCCTGAAAAGCAAATAGTAAATGGGTACCCCCAAAAAAATAGGCCAAGTCTGCCACAAGCATTCCAATGTGACATCAAGTCACTGTGCAGGACAACACATTGAAAATGGAAGTGGTGCCATTAAACCCACTAATGATCCTTAAGTATATTACAATATATGCCAATCAGGATCTCATCCTTCCTTGGCATGAAACTGATTGTGTTGTCAGAGTCGGGGGGCTAGGGAGATTCTTTTTGGAAATCTCACTGGCACAAATTCCTCATGAAATTTAGGAGCTATTATAAGATTTGTATCTGTAGATAGCACAGCCATTAAATCGGGGCTCACACGTCATGGTGGTGACAAACTCCTGCTTACCGCTGGTGTCACCATTTGCATTGGTCATTGGCTGGAATTTCCCTTTTTTTGTGATTGTTGTTGAGGCCTTTCACACCTCATTTAACAGCATCCTTGAATTGGAGCTTTGGGTCCCCTGCTGATCTCTTGGCATGGGCTGGGCATATTAAAATTCTGCTGCAACATTAGACATTCTTGCTCTGCAATGCAGCTACATCAACAGACTGTTTCTGTGAATTATTTGTTGGACTCAAGGTATGATTTGGTCCAATGCATAAATATGCAATGCATTTCCAGTGACAATATAACCATTCTGACAATTTTTGAGGACTAGTTCTGATACATACTTCTCAAGATCTGGTCCTTGTTCTCATGGTGCATTTAGTCTAGGGCATCTTCTTCAGGATAGATTCCTTCCATTTTCACACCCAATTTTTCAGTAACACCAAATTCTCTCGCTTCAGCACAGATATTTGATGAGCAAATGTTACAACTTTTAGCTTGAAACCAGCTTCAGACTTTATGCTTTTTGCTGGAGGACTATCTTTGCTCGTTGGTTGCCATGTGCAGTCTGCTCAGTATGGTTATGTCTTAAACTTCTGCAAATCTTTTTAACAGTGCAGCCTGTGTCATCTGCTTCATCCCCTGGGCTACTTAGGAGGTGAGTTTAATGCTAAACGTGTACTTCTAAGCTGGAAAATTGAGGCTGCTCTATAGGCCTAAACATGCATTTTGGTGCCAAAATGGTGGGGTCATTTTGTACACTGGGTCGGTTTATATACTGCAATCCCTGATATTTATTGCAGCTGTAAACTGAAGAGTTTTAAAGAGGCCAAAATCTGTGGCAGGTTTACATTGCTGTGAACCCAGCAATGTAAAATAGGTTCCTGCTGCCAGTGTTGAAGAACAAGAGAAGAAACTATATGCTTACCAGGACTATAGAGTGCTGCTCAAAACCTGGAGATACTTCCATGTGTAGGAAACATCCCACCAAAGTCTTTGGTAAAATACCAATTAACGTCATCACAGTAAATTGGCTAGAAAGAACAATATGGCAAGCAGGGAAATGTCATTACTATTCCAAGAATAGGCTGTAATCACCTCCAGCCTTCCCTCTCCCCCAGGTGATAGTGGAAGCATTTGATGCCTAATAGGAGATAGATTTTCTTTCTGAGAATCCTCATATTCAGTGTAAAAAAAATACTGCAGGAACATCTGTTACAAGAATGTTGAAACAGAAGTAACTTTGTAACAAAAATCTGGGTACAGCAACAGTGTTGGTGCTGCAATCTTTGACATATATTGACTAAAATAAGTCAGAGGTGTCAACTTTTGACATTATTTTGTTACATTAAACTCAGCTGCCTTTATTTTCAGTATTTACTTATAAATCACTTTTAAACCTTCCTGAGTTCACTCCTGTAGGATTTATTACCAATCACCTATTCTCTAACTAGGAAAGTTGGGAACATTCAAGGCAATGTTAACTGGCAGCCTATGATTGACCTAAATGAATGGTGATTAACTTGGTAAAGTTATATGGTCCCTCTGGTCGAGTTCTTCATACTCTGTTTGACAGTCCAACAGATGGTATAACTGACAACTGAAAGAAACGGACTCACATCAACCATGTTTGGGAGTGAATCCCAAGACTTCATGACAGATCTATTTTTCCTTGCTGATTTTCTCACCTTTTCTTATGTCCTTGCTTGAAGGCATTGCCAGATCCTGAGCCAAGGCACTGTTCTTCCTGTGTGAATCTGGGAAAATGAGTTAAACAGGCTATTTGATAGTAGAAGGCATCGCAACTGAATTACCACTCCACATCAACACACAAGAGGGCAGAATTTAATGCTCTGCCCTGTGGCAAGTTTGCTGCAAGGCCCCTTCTCCTTTCTGCCTTCATCGCCATGGGTGGCCTTTTCATCCTGCCATCAATTAAGGCCACTAAATGTTAATAAATACCCACTTGAGGGCCTCATCTTGCTGTCACTATTGATCCATTGGTGGGTGGGGGGCTCACCATACAGGGAGCACAACAAACAAACCTGTCCAGGGCTGCTTGGGGATTGCCAAGAGAAGTTACTCTTTGAAAGGAACGCAGTGTCAGATCATGGAATGAAACTCTGAGGGAAGTCCCACTAACAGCCATCACTTGCTCTTGCTTCTGACCCCTGCTTCCCTCCTCCCCACCACACCACCTTGCCAAATCATTCATTGTGGCCCAGGATCCAGCACCGATATTTGGCCTTGAATAAGTGTTAGACCAGCAACTATCTCTTTCCTAATGGCATTCCCATTCAATAGAGTTGCTGGCCTCAGGCCAGTAGCTTTCAGCAGGCGAGATTTAAATCCCTGATGTCTTTGATTCAGGGGTAACCTCACTACTTTCCAGTTAAAATGCCTGAGTGGCACTTAATGTGGCTGACCTTCCCTGAGAGAGGCACGGGGCTCTCATAGCTTTCTAACTGACTGGTGAGACCCCTGGCACCATCATTAAATAACATCCACAAGTTGCAACTGGAATCACAGGATCACATTATGAATACTGGATGTTCTTGTCCTCCTCCCTGGCCAGAGGGTATTGAGTTAAATTGTGACTCAAAACTACATTCAATGTTTCCAATAACTGAGTGAGCAAATCAAAGCTGGAGTCTTTCTGGCATTTAATCTGTCCTTGGAGTTGCTCCCACTCTGCCACTATACATTTGCACTGGAACCTCGCTTGCACTTATACCTGGGGTCTCTGCCACACTTTGAGCTAAATTACAGAAGCAAAGTGGGTGCAGCTCAGTCCTCTGGCTCAATATCTCATTGCATCTGCCCACTAAAGCATCAGGATGTCATTTAGTAGCTGTTCTGGGGAGCAGCATTTGAGCATTATCCTCTTTAAACATTTCAGGATCAAAGTAATTATAATGGCTCTGATGGAACTCAAGGAAAGCAAATGTTACATGTGAGAGCGCCACAAATTTCTGTTGGCAGTCAAAGAGGGAAGAGTTCCAAACTGCCAGTAACATTGCTTGCTTGATGTTTGATTGAACATGCTCCCAGCATCCAACCAAATAGTTCTGAAACCTGAATTTCCAGTAAAAACAGCTGCCAAAAGTATATGTTCATCCCTGGAGGCTGCAAAGAATGCAGCCCAGTCGGTGATTAGGTTGAATAATGGCTCAAAAATATAATGCTGAGAACATTACATCAAAGTATGTTTTTCTAAATGAATTGTATAATATGCTTACATTCAAGCCTATGTTATGTTGGAATGATAGGCAATAATTTCAAACTTATAAACAATTTCACGGATAGTATAGAATGTATGGGATTTATTGATAATGTCATCTAGTAATACCACCTAAATGTTTTAATCTCAAGGTAATATGTGATGGTGGTGTCGCAACTTTGGGAATTCATGGAATGAGAAAGAGGACATCATCTGACTCACTGTTGAAGAGGTAGAATAATAACAACTTCCAAGGACCAGAAAATAATATAGGCCAAATAACTCCATCATGATCTCTCTGCTTTTGTAATCTGTACCCTGATTGATAAAGGTGAGTGTATCATATGCCTTTTTCACTACTCTATTAACCTGTCTTTCCGTCTTCTGCCAAGATCTCTTTATTCTTTGGAACTTCCCAGTGTCAGAACTTTCATGGAATATTTCCTTGTCAAATTACAAATTCCAAAGTATACCACCTCACACTTTTCAGGGTAATCCAGGAACATAGGAACACAGAGCAGGAGCAGGCTGTTCCTCCCCTTGAACTTGCTCTGGCATTCACTAAGATCATGGCTGATGTGGTTATGGTCCCAACTCCACCTTTTTGTATCCTCAGTGACCCTTGACTCCCTCGTCAATCAAAAATCTATCTAACTCAGCTGCGAATAAATTTAATGCCCCAGTTTCCACTGCTTTTCATGGAAGAGAATTCCAGAGATAAACGACCTCATGAGAGGAAAAAATAAATCTTCATCTCCATCTTAAAAGGTTATTTTAAAAGACTCTCCCATAAGGGAAACATCCTCTCAGCATTCATCCTGTCAAACCCCCTTAGGATCTTATGTATTTCAATAAGATCATCTCCTAAACTTCGATGGGCTACGCCCAACCTGTAATCTATAATCTTGCCTCACAAAATAAGCTCTTCATCTGAGGAATGGGGCAAACAAAACAGCTTCTAATGCAATTATATCATTTTTCAAATAGGCACACCAAAACTGTGCACAGTACTCCAGATGTTATCTCACCAAGGCCCCATACAGCTGCAGTAAAGCATTCCTACTTTTGTATTGAAATAAAAATCAACATTCCATTTGCTTTCCTAATTACTTGCTATACCTGCACACTAAGTTTTCGGGATTCTATAATTCTATTCTAGGATTTTTGTGATTCATCCAAAATTCTGTACCACTGAGCTTGCAATCTCTCTCCATTTAAATGCTAGACTGCTTTTCTATTTTTCCGAACAAATTGTACAATTTATCATTTTCTCACATTATACTTTATGTGACACTCTGCCCCTCCACCACCAACACCCCCCCCCCCCCGCCCCCCCCCCGTCACATACTTAACCATTTTGTATCCTTTTGTGGACTGTTTGCCTCTTCTTGACAACTTACTTTCCTATCTGTCTTGGTGTCATCGCTACATTTAACAACCATACATTTGGTCCCTTCATCTAAGGGATGGCTGCATGTAGGTGAGAAGTGTAAGATA
This sequence comes from Sphyrna mokarran, assembly GCA_024679065.1. Lineage (NCBI taxonomy): Eukaryota > Metazoa > Chordata > Chondrichthyes > Carcharhiniformes > Carcharhinidae > Sphyrna > Sphyrna mokarran. The sequence goes on from JAGIQG010000009.1 coordinate 40,970,098, forward strand.
AAAAGGTAATAGAGATTGTGCACCAACCCAAATCTGGCTCTGCTTTATTTTGAATGTCATTGCTCACTGTAACTTTAATAGTTGATGCTTGTTAAATACTATTGATTTTAATAACTCAGTAACTATTGCTTTTATAGTTATTTACTTGTGGATATTTGACTGTTCTCATGGTGGCCTTGTCTCAAGGTTTTACCAATGATGCCATGATGGAGGTACAATCAATTCCCAATAATGAATATTGTTCATAAATTTGAGATATTGTTGGTCAAATTACAGATATTTTAGTGGAGACTTTAATCTATTTATTTTAAAGTGGTTAACACACATAATATAAAATTTCAAAAGGACATAAGGCATGTTAATGGAATAGTTGGGCAAGTGGTAGATAAAATGCAGAGAAGTGTGAGGTGATTTATTTTGATAGAAAAATGATAGAGATTCAATATAAAATAAAGCGTGCATTTCTAAGGGAGTGCAGGAGCAGAAGGATCTGGGTGTATCTGTACATAAATCATTGAAGATGGCAGAACACGTTGAGAGTGGGCTAATGCAGCAAACAGAATCATAGGGTCTATCAATAGGGGCAGAACACAGAAGCAAGAAATGATTTAAATTCTACAAAATGTTGCTTTGACCACAGCTGAAACTTGCATTCACTTGTGGGCTCCTCACTTTATGAAAGATGTCAAGACATTAAACAGCATGCAGAAAAGATCATGAGAATGGTTCCAAGATTGAAGAGTTCCAGTTACATAAAGAGATTGAAGAAGTTGGCATTATCTTCCTTGGATAAGAGAAGTTTCTGAGGAGATCTGATGCAGGTATTCAAAATCATGAGGAGATAGGGAAAAATTGTTCCCATTGGTGGAGGGATCACAAACCAGAGGATATAGATTTAAGTTAATTGTCAATGGTCACTCGAGGAGAAGGCTTTTCACACAGAAAGTGGTTCAGATATGAAATGCTGTCTAAGAGTCCGGTGGAGGAAGATTCAACTGAGGCACTCAAGAAGAAATTTTATTGTAATTGGAAAAGGAAGATAGTGCAGGGTTATTGGGAAAAGGTAGCAGAGTGGCGCATGGTGATTGGTTCCTTCGGAAAGCCAACATAGTCATGGCCTCCTTCTGTATCTATTTTATGATTCTCAGTCTGATTACATTGAGATAAAACCAGAAGATGTTGGAAATAGTGAGCTGGGCAGGCAACACCTGTACAGGGAAACATTCTATTTCTACCTCCATTCTTGTATCTTATTTGACAAGCATTTCCAGCATTTTTTGTTTTTACTTCGGATTTCCAATATCCACAGTATTTTTCCTTTTGTTTTGAAATGATGAGGTGAAGTATTTTTAATTTATTTACTGATATGTGTGTGTGTGTGTGCATGTAGACGCACCCATTAAGTCAATTAGCACCTCACACCATTGGAAAGCCTGCTATTTTAGTGTAATCACATGACAAATTCCTCTCTTTGCAAAGAGTATTTCAGTCATCCTTCCTATACCAGAAATGTCATCTCAGAAGTGCTTTGTAAAGATGTCCATGGCTACAATTATCTCCCCATCCTCATCCTGTTCTGAGAGTGCAGACTACCTAAAATGGGTGCCATATTTCAGTAGCAATGGAAGTGTTTAACCCACTGCTGTACGAGTTTGGATTTGGAGAGTTGTTCCTGGAAGCCTCTGAGTGGATATTATCTCCCATTGAGAGCCCATCAAGCCCTTCCCTTCCTCCTTCTTTGGGCGACATGTCTTTATCTGCGTTGCCTCTACTCGTTTTCCCTGCAGTGCTGGAGGTTGAGAATAGAAACCACATAATGGTGAGTAAAAGATCTGGGCAGAACTGTTAAACTCAGCACAAAGGTATCTACCAAATAGTACATTTTCCTTGGACTTCACCAGTTTTAGTGCAACAGTTTTAGCTCCCATACAGTTCACTAACACAGCTGCAGCCAGTAGAATTCAGTAAGCAACTAAGGCTGAAAGTAGTTAATCTTTTTAAATAGCACTGTGTGGTTGAGTGGTGTTGGTCCGTTATGCTTCTGAGCACATGTTCCAATGTGTGAGGTTAAGCAAAGTGATTAGCTCTAGCATTGAGGTTAAAAATGACATCACTAGAATTAAATTAATGTTGAACCCTGACTGATATCATGATCTATCATTTGGGATATTTCCAGTGCATGTTCCTTGTGCTGCCTTAACTAACTTCTACAAAATGGCATCAGATGCAGCCCACAGCAGGCGTGTGTGTGTGTGTGTGTGTGTGTGTGTGTGGTATCATTTTCAATGCAAATCAGCTCGGAGCACTGAAAATGTGGGAACTAGGGAGGCAAATTTTGTGACCGCCGGAAGTTAACCACTTGTGTTATGTCATATTAGCATCTGAACAAATGAACACAGATAGCTTTCTGCTATTTTAATTAAGACATTAACAGGCCAAATATTTCAGTCTCAGAATCTCAAGAACTGCCAAGAAGATGAAATTTTGGGGAGTAATTTGATAAGGTTCCCCATGGTAGGCTACTGCAGAAAGTGCAGATGCATGGGATTGAAGGTGATTTAGCAGTTTGGATTAAGAATTGGCTAGCTGATAGAAGACAGAGGGTGGTGGTTGATGGGAAATATTCAACCTGGAGTGCAGTTACAAGTGGTGTACCTCAAGGATCTGTTTTAGGGCCACTGTTGTTTGTCATTTTTATAACTGACCTAGATGAGGGTGTAAAGGGTTGGATTAGTAAATTTGCTGACGATACCGAAGTGGGGGGAGTTGTAGATAGCGAGGATGGATGTTACAGTTTGCAGAGGGACATAGATAGGTTGCAGAGCTGGGCCATGAGGTGGCAAATGGAATTCAATACGGATAAGTGTGAGGTGATTCACTTTGGTAGGAATAACAGGCATATGAAATATAGGGATAATGGAAGGACCCTTAATAGTGTTGTCGAGCAGAGGGATCTTGGGGTACAAGTACATAGCTCTTTGAAAGTTGGCACCCAGGTTGATAAAGTTGTTAAGACGGCGTACGGTGTGTTAGCTTTTATTGGTAGAGGGATTGAATTTAGGAGCCGTGAGGTTATGTTACAACTGTACAAAACTCTGTGCGGCCGCACTTGGAGTATTGCATACAGTTCTGGTCGCCGCATTATAAGAAAGATGTGGAAGCATTGGAAAGGGTGCAGAGGAGGTTTACCAGGATGTTGCCTGGTATGGTGGGAAGGCTTATGAGGAAAGGCTGAGGGACCTGAGGTTATTTTCATTAGAGAGAAGAAGGTTACGCGGTGACCTAATTGAGGCGTATAAGATGATCAAAGGACTGGATAGGGTGGATAGTGAGAGCCCTTTTCCTCCGATGGTGATGACCAACACGAGGGGACATAACTTTAAATTAAGAGGTGGTAGTTATAGGACGGATGTCAGAGGCAGGTTCTTTACACAGAGGGTGGTGAGGGCTTGGAATGCCCTGCCTGCAGCAGTTGTGGACTCGCCTACTTTGGGGGCATGCAAATGTTCGGTGGATAGGCATATGGATGATATTGGAATAGTTTAGGTTAGAGGGTCCACTGGCCGGCGCAACATCGAGGGCCGAAGGGCCTGTACTGCGCTGTAATGTTCTATGTTCTATGTAATTCCCCTGCTTCCTGGGACCCTCCTCCATGTTGTCACCCACCCTGAAGTTACATAGAACATAGAACATTACAGCACAGAACAGGCCCTTCGGCCTTCGATGTTGTGCCGACCAAAATAAAAAGCAATGCCCCTCCAAACTAAACCATTCCCTTCTCTTCCATATACTTATCAATTAACCTCTTAAACGCCACCAAACTTGGCGCATCTACAACAGCTGCAGGCAGGGCATTCCACTCCCTATCACTCTTTGAGTAAAGAACCTACCTCTGATATCCGTCCTATAACTCATACCCCTTAATTTAAAGCTGTGTCCCCTCGTGCTAGCTTTCTCCATCCACGGAAAAAGGCTATCACTGTCCACCCTATCTAAACCTCTAATCATCTTATATGCTTCAATAATATCCCCTCTTAGCCGCCTCCTTTCTAACGAAAACAACCTCAAATCCTTCAACCTCTCTTCATAGGACCTGCCCTCCATACCAGGCAACATCCTGGGAAACCTCCTCTGTACCCTCTCCAATGCCTCCACATCTTTCTTATAATGTGGCGACCAGAACTGCACACAATACTCCAAGTGCTGCCGCACTAGAGTTTTGTACAGCTGCAACATGATGCTGCGGCTCCTAAATTCAATCCCCCTACCAATAAAAGCTATGACTCCATAAGCCTTCTTAACAACTTTATCCACTTGACTGCCTACTTTCAGGGATCTATTGACACATACACCAAGATCCTTCTGTTCCTCAACACTATTAAGAGCCCTACCATTAGCCCTATACTCTCCCCATTTATTGTTCCTGCCAAAGTGCATTACCTCACACTTTTCCACATTAAACTCCATTTGCCACCTCTCGGCCCAGCTCTGCAACTTATCCAAGTCACTCTGTAAACTATAACACCCCTCTTCACTATCAACCACTCCACCAACTTTGGGACGGGGCGGGACAAGTTGGGACGGGGGACTGTTACAATTCTTTGGGACTCACTTGGGAAGATACCAGGAAATTTTTGACGCATCATTAAAATGTAGTCTACCACTGGGGTAACAACACAATTGACCACCCCATTCCTCACCACTCCCTCATCACCTTCCTGACACCTTGATTACACCTTGACCCTCGGACTAATCTCACTGACCTAACGCAACCAGACTACCGCTCGACCTGACTATCCTCTTGACCCAACGAACCTGACTACCCCCTCAACCACCTAACTACCTTCCTGACAAGACCCAACCCATCTACCCTCCTGACCCAACAAAAATAACCCTGTGGCCAGAGAATAGAGCAAAAGTTTTGAATCTGGATGGGGGTTATCCAGACTCAAATCGTTGGCTCTATTTTTTCTCCACAGATGTTGCTAAACCTGCTGAGATTTTCCAGCATTTTCTGTTTCAGATTCCAGCATCCGCAGTATTTTGCCTTCATCCAATGAATGCTGACTGGATCTAACCTGACTACCCTTACAACCCAACTACCCAATCAGCCACCACTTACTCAGCTATGACTGAACAACCTATATCCATTTACCCATCTCATGTATCTATCCACCTTACCTATTGACCCATTTACCCACCTCATTCACCTATCCACCTAATTCACTTACCCACTAACCTAATTAACTACCTCCCTACCTACTTGACTATCTTAGCCATTCACCCACTCATTCACCTCACTCACCTGTACCTATCTACTCACCACACTCATTGACCCACATATCTACTTACCCACTTACGTACCCAGCCTCTCTAGCCATTTATCCATCTCGAACTCTGATTTTCCTACCCACTTATTCACTTACCTACACCACCCATCTAATCCCTACCTATGTACTCACCTCACCCAATTACCCATTCACTCATCCATTCCTGGCCATTCAAACTGATCCTTTAAACTTACCATGTTATAACAGCTGCTGTAGAATAAGTGTCCTCGCCTGACTCTTCTCCACTTAGATAGAGTTCCCCGATGGAAGCTGCATTGCATGTTTCTATTAAAGTTGGGTTTTGAAAGAGTCTGGAGGATTAGCAGGACTAATGTGTGGTGTACAGGGGATAGTGCCTAGGTGGAATTGTTGTCAGTGCAGGATTGATGGCTGAATGGCCTCTTTTTGTACTGTAAGGATTCTATGATTCTATGAACTAAGCAGTGTAATAGTGTATTTTTAATACTTTGTACTGCAAAAATATTAATATCACCTTAAAATAGTTCAGTTGAATTTATTGATCTATGACTGATCCCTAGCACAACCCGTGCCATTCAAGTTCCCCTGTCATTGCTTGGAGTGAATTTTACTCCTTCTCATTGTGTCACTGCATGAACCTTTAGCCAAGTTAGATACTTTAAATTTATCTCTCGATCGTCATCACTAAAACAGATTATCAGATCATTATCGCATTTCTGTTTGTGAGACTTTGCTGTGAGCAATTTGACTGCCAAATTTCCTAAGTTACAACAGTGATTACACCTCATAAAAAGAGTATTCCGTTGCTTGTAAAGCAATGAGCTGAGTCATGAGAGGCACAATACAAGTTCCAACTTATCTTTTCATTTGGATCGCACAAGGGTACATGCTTGTCTCTCTGTAATGTGGACAGTCACAAAAGGTTCTTATTGCCTGCTTATGTTAATGTTTCAACTTTTTCTACTCTTTGAAGAATGTGTGCATCAGTGGCAAGGCCAGGATTTGTTGCCCATCTCTAATTGCCCTTGACCTGAGGATTTGGAACAGATTTGTGGGTATTAAATGAATGAATGAATAAATATAGGAATAAGTAAAATAATTGCAGCTTGGAGGGCCATATCAGTGGGCAGTTAAAAATCAATCATTGCTGCTTGCTTGGAGTCAGATATAGGCCAGGGCAGGTAAGGATGGCAGATGTCCTTCCCTAAAGGATATTAGTGAACAAGGTGTGTTTTTAGGACGACTGATGATAGGTCCGTGATAACCTTAACTGTGACTAGCTCCCAGTTTGAGATTTGATGAATTGAAATTAAATCGCACCAGCTGCTGTGAAGGGATATGTATCTATGATACCAGGGCATTAGCCTGGGCCCCTGGACTACTAATCACTACACCACCACCTCCATTCGAGAAAGTTGTATGGAGAGAAGGGAATCCCATTGTATATATAGATGGAGGGAGGGCTTATTGTTAAATAAGGTTTCAGGAAACAAATATGCAAAACCTTTCATGAACTGAAACTCAATATTTTCTCATTATGGGAAACTAAAAAAAAAACCTACTTTGTGCTTGTTTTCTTTCATTCTCTCCCAATCTTAACCAGTGACTTTGCTATGAGTGTATGTGTGTCAGTGTGAGTGCGTGTGTGCACAATTTGAGAACAGAATTGGATTGGGTTTGGTTGCTTATGTAGTTAAATAATCCATCAACATTGTCTCGATTCATACATTAGTTTCACAAATGTCAATAACCCTCTAGAATCTCAGCTATGTTCTCATCCTCCATGTGTGAGTCTTGACAGTGCATGTCATCAAGTTATTCAGCTGTGGGGCTTATTTCAATTGAGCCCAATCTTTTCCTCACCCAAAGTTGATAAGTGCAGCACACTTTCGACATGGGTCACTAGATAGTAATCAAGAGTAATCATTTCTCTCCCTAATCCCAGGTTATAGAAGCCAATTACAGCATTGCTACCAGTGCCCTGACTGAACACAAATTGAGGGTCAAAATTGGAACATTCCATCTCCAAATTGTTCAGTTACCCAGAATGGAGCCAAATAAATACTCACTGTGAGTGCTTATCTTATACCTTTTAAGGTGTTTTATTGACTGTAATATTGAGACGTTTGTTGCACTAACAGGTTTAATATAAATCAAATTACAATAACGCAGCACTGGAGAAAACAAATAAGTGAAATAACTTGTTACGAAATTTTTATAACCATGAACTGATGATTATTGACATCTCCAAGCTGCAATTATTTTACTTATTCCTAGATTTATTCATTCATTCATTTAATACCCACAAATCTGTTCCAAATCTTCAATTAAAATGCGTAATAAATTGTTTCAGCTGTTTGCAGTTTGTTTTTCACTTTTGAATTATAGCAGCCCAAGCTACAAACTCTTAGCCAAACACACTCCACTAAAAGTCTAGATTTCAGATTCCAGGGATGCTTAGTAGCATAAGCTTTCACTCCCTTCCTTCCAGACAGAATATGAAGCAATGTACACAATCAAGAAGCAAGCGTTAATGCCAAAGATACTTTGGATTTGAGGTCTGTTTTTTTGTAGTTGTGTATTTTGTTTCCAAACATTCTTATAGTTACAGCACAACAAAATGCCACGACTTGGCTTGAGCTTTTCTGTTAGTGGAAATATATATATAGCTGGAGGGAATGTGTGTGACTGCAGGAAATTGCGGTGTTCAGTAGATTTCCCATGAATATCACATACACTGCACAGCTTTGGCCATATGTCCTGGAATCCTGCAGCATTTATTTGGTGATGGCCACAGATGTGGACTGAATTGACAGATAGGGTCCCCAGGTCAGCTGGGAGTAAATTGAGGGCAGATGATACAAGAAATTTGGCTTATTTTTAGAACTGATCAGGGCCGCCCAGGTCTTGCAAGGGAATATTGCCTGCCATATGGTCTTCTCCTAATCTCATACGTATATTTTTCTTGAATAAGCTATCTAAAAACAATTTAACTTAGGGTAGGTTGAAGCAGCGTCTTTGCAAATTAATATAAGTGTGCATCATGGTTTTATTACATAGTTTATTTTTGGTATGGACATTGCAAAATAACTATCGGCAGAAGCGAAGGGAGAGAAGGGACTCCTGCAGAGCCTGGATATCTAACAATCTATGTCAGTCATTAGGGCAAAGGCATGCAGTGCCATTGCTCCTAACCCAGTGAGAAACTGTTGCCAGCAAAAATAAATGTTTTAGCTATGCAACAAATGTGTCTGTCTAAGTTAATAATGAGTGAGGAGAATTGAGCTGTGCACCACATCCTTTTTGTCATCCTTTTGTATTGGTATTCCAGACTGTGACTGCAGTCGTAAATGGAAAGCAGAGAGACTGCTGGAAGAGTGCAAACTGAGTTAATTTGAAATATATAGGTAAGTTTAATCGGTGTGAGAAACTACTGGATTAAAAAATGAGACTTAGCAATACACAAAAGATACTACTTTCAAACTTTAGCAAAGTCAGTCTTACTTTCATCTTATCTTAAAATGCTCTCCAGATTTAGCACCATAGCAAACCCTAGTACCAGGTACAATGTAAATGAAAATTGAAGTTAAGTGTTGAAAAAATAGAAAGAAAAATTGGTATTTAATATCTAACAATGTAGGGTTGCTGCAATACATTTGCACTAGTACTTATTGCTAAATCAGTAAGTTAAGCACAAAAGTGATTTCCCCTACTAGATACCTGCCAGCAAATTGTTTCAGAGATTAAGGGATTAAATTATAGGCACGTAGGATCCATTTTTCTTGCATTGTAGTTCTTCTAAGGTCCCAACATGGCAGACAGGAAGCATATGCCAACGTCAAACTGGAAGTACATTAGCCATTTTGGAAGATCAAAGAAGAGGTATCCTGATATTCATGCCTAAAGCAAATGTAAATAAAGAGAACTAGAACCTACTGTTCTCCCTGCAGCCAGTGCCAGCCCCAGTAAAGCTTACGCAATACCAAAATAAAAGCAAAGTACTTGCTCACCAAACTTAGCATCCAGATCACCCCCATCCTAATCTCTTATCTGCAGCCTCCAAATGTGATGAACCCAAACCTGATCTTAAGTACACATACTCCTCTCACAAAATCATTTTTGTGACAATAAGATTCAAGGTCCAATGTCCAGGGCTCCTAGAACTTCACCACTTACACACAGGGGAATAATATTACATTAGTAACCTGCCTGAATTTAATCCTCTTTGATTCCCAAGAATCATTTAGATGTACCAACACTAACGCCCACTAAAGTTAGCAGAGATAGCATTAATGAAAGTGGACAGGAGTGAAATTCGGGGCGGGGGGGAGGGGTGTGGAGAATGGTTTTGGGTGGGGATGAAGTTGGGCATCAAGCTGTTGCAGGAAATCAGCAAAACATGTTCCAACATAGCAAGTAAGAAAGGTACAGAATGGGAAGAAATCGATATAGTTTGCAATCTAAGTAGGGGAGAAAGATTTTTTTAATTCATTCATAGGACATGGATGTCGCTGGCTGGCCAGCATTTATAGCTGATCCTTCATTTCCCTAGTTGCCTGAGAGCAGTTAAGAGTCAATCACATTGCTGTGGCTCTGGAGTCACATGTAGGCCAGTCCAGGCGGATTTTCTTCCCTAAAGGATACTAATGAACCAGATGGGTTTTCCTGACAATCAACATGATCATTCATAGATTCTTATAGCCAGATTTTTTAAAAATTAAATTCAAATTCCGCCATCTGATGATTGGGATTCAAACTTGGGTTCCCAGAACATTTGGATTAATAATCTAGCGGTAAAACCAATATGCAGTTGCCTCCCAAGTAAACAGGGAAGTAGTAAACTGAAGCAGGGAAATCCCAACATGTGGGATCAGGAGGGACACACTTGCTAAAAGATCTCCTCAACGTTGTTTGAGTTGTTGATTTTATTGTGTTGTTAACATAAAGACCTGTTAGTTCAATGGTTAGATGGCTAGCATGTGGTTCAGAAATAACACCAATTGTGCAGGTTCAATTCCTGCTCTGGTTGAGAAATACTTGGGAGCTCTCTCCTTACCCTGCCCGAGACTAAAAGGCAATGACAAACCATTACTGAGAAAAAAGGGTTTAGGAATAAACATGAGCAGACAATGAGCCAAGGACTTGCCTTTGGGCAGAGCACATCTCTATGTATTGCCAATATAGAAGATAGAGAGATGTTAGTAGTTACTAAAGATTTGAAAATGAAGAGTATTGTTCATTTAATTTGCATATTATTTCTTAGTTAAAATATTAAACAATTATATTACAGTGTAAAAAGGAAGCTAATTTTGCAGATGAATTAATAATTTTAGGGATTGCATTATCTATTTTTCATAGTTTTTCACAGGAAGCTTGCTTTGTAGACAAATTGCAAATGGGATCTTCTTTCAAATGTTAAATTTGGAAGACAATTCCATTGTTCTTATTGGAATGTAAAATCCACAAAATTTGGTCACTTGATTCAGAAAAGTGAATTAAGTAACACAAAGCAAATTTTATATGTAGATTACTGTTACTGAGGTGCAGCATGAATATGCTGAACATACAAACTGCTGACCACCTGGCTTCTAGATGGAACTGCAACAGTGGAAAATTCACCCTAACTTTTCATTTCTCATCAAAGGAAAAGAACAAAAAGTTTCCAGCTTCAGTGTTCTCATGAGTAAATATTCGTGAAATTAACTGGCAAAATGCCATCACAGAATTTTCACAAGACAACCTTCCTTTATATTGGGGTCACACTGGTGGAAGTGAAGTGGATAGAAAGCAATATGCTTGAAGGAAAATAATGATTGATTTGGAATTACGATTAAAATCAATATCGCTTCTCAGAATATTAGTTTGTTTTCTAAAATGAATCCAAGGACTTGCATAACGAAGAAAGTAGTTCTGTTTAATACCACTGTGATAGCAAGATTATGTCATTTAGGTTTTATAGCAAAAAAAAACAGACTAGCTCAGAGGAAGAGGGTGCCAGCACTTGCTGCCCAGAGGTCATGCAGCATGGGCTACACAAGAAAAATCTGAAGCCAAAAGACAGCTTGATTCATCAAGACAGCCAGCGGGGAGCAAATCAAAACATTTGGGGTTCATTCATTCAACTTGGAAGGGCACAGACTGAGGAGGATAAACAAAGAAGCATTGTAGTGCTCTTCGAAGAAAGGTCTCTCCAAGACGATCATGTAAAACCAAATCCAGCAGAACATAACACAGCTGAATTTGGGATAAAAGTAAAATAGTACAAGATAAATAATGTAAAGCCTTGGCTTTTTTTTATAGGGACTGAACAGTTAAACAGAGAAGTTCTTGTCCAGAGTAACTTACATAAAAAAAAGTATATGGCCACACAGTGATTGGGAACAAAGCTCAGCTCCCGCTTTGTTCAAAGACCTACTAAGCATGAAGAGGCCAACATAACTGTAGCTGCTACCAAAATAAGCTAAGTTTAATTGAATTGTCTAGATGAACATTTCCATTCAGACTGAATTAATTACAATTCAGTATTGGTAAAAGGAAATAATTAATGTTTGTTTATCTCATTTGAATATAATTGATATAACTTTTCAAAGGTGTTTTTTTTACAGAGAGTTGAGCAACATGTTTTAACTTATTAGTTTGAAGTATCTCATATTTTATTGATGCTTTAAATGAACTAAATTCTGGAATTTTGGCACTTCGTTGATTTTGCTTTACATTAAATCAAATTGAAAATGTGTATGTACCAAGAGATTGTTTTCAACGATTTTCCTTCATGTTATTGCAATAACATTAAGAAACAATATTATGAACAAAGTACTATAGTTGACAATATTCACATTATTTTTACAACTTTTGTACTCAAAAACCTCATGCTCAATCAGAAAAAGTTTATTTTGATTCAAATTAATTTAGCCTTGTCCATGTTTCCTCTTATCTATACAGTTATAATGCTATTCTTTCCCCTGACCAGTGTGAAGAGACGAGAACAGATTCCTGATGCAATATTATGAGTTATTACTGTATGAAAACTTCATGTATCTTTAAAATTAATCTCTGCTCTTTTAAGGAGATATTAATCCCTTTAGAACAAATAGTTCACAGTAACTTCATTGCAGTGTTAATGTAAGCCTTACTTGTGACTAATAAATAAATAAGAATTCTATACATATTGTGCATTTTTTCAATAGAACTATTACATGTTGATTACTATCTATGACACGCAGAATCAGTTCATAGAATGGATATTTAATTCTTAACATTTTAACATAGCGTGGGTGCTGTGTACTCTTCATTGGGAATTGCTAGGGCAGTGATTGATCAGGGTGGGGAGTGAATGGAAGCAGCGATCATTCCAGGTGGGATTGTGGGCCACAATCGGCAGGGAGTAGGCTATGATTGAGAGTGGCGATCAGAGGGGGGACTGCTAACAGGGAGGCGATTGTAAGGGGTGGGGATATGATGTCTGGAAGAGTGACAATCTCCCAGTGCACTTCTATTTTTGTGCACAGTCCACTGGGTGGTCAATGTGCACGCTCAATAGCACTCTCTAGCAGTCTGCAGCTAGCTTTCCACAGTGAATAGACACCATTCACTCCTGTAATGGCAAAAATCTCACTATGCCTATTTGTTTCCAAATGCTATAAGATAACGTCACCCAAAAAATGGGTGCAATTCTCTCCTGCTTTCACATTCATTTGGCAGTTAGAATTTTTTGGTAAGATCACCCCTCAAAGCTTTGGTTCAGGAGTATGGACAATGCCCAATGTGCAATAAAACTGACTCTTTATTTTGCATAAGTGTTTAACCTTGCTGGAAAATTACTGGCAAAACTTCTTTGGTATTGCTAAACTGAGTCAGAGAACAGGGGTACTATGGCACTGATTTATTACCATTGGTACAATATGGCAGTAATGGGATGAATGTAGTCTCATATTTTAAGCAGTATTTAATGGTGTTCAAGAGATGGAAAGCATTGGAAAGGGATTACTGTGCTTCTGAGAACATTATACCGTTGTGTACTGGGAACACTGTGGCAATTGTGGAGGGTTTACAAGCACTGAGAGAGTCTCTTAAAGTCTGGGGTGTAGGGGTAAGGGTACCATGGAGTTCAGTTAGTCAGAAAATTAAGAGCTTTGGAGAATTGACGGTTACTGGGAGCTGGTAATATGTGAGGAGACTAATCCTAGAAGCCTAGTAGAAAGTAAAAAGAATGATGCCATCCTTGGTTACCTTCACATCATCAGACCTCAACTACATACAATGTAGTTCTACAGATTAGTTCTTCCTTTTATCACACCAATCACCCTCTATCCTTTCACTGCTTTCCCCATTGCCATTCCATATATTCTTTGGATTGCCATTGAGAAATTCCCAATATAAAGCCATATATGGTGTTGCTCTCTTTAAGGGTCAAATTGGAGAGAGGGTCACTTGATTCATGTAACCAATCAGAGGTAAGGATGAGAGATCACCCTAATAAACGTGGGCTTGTCTAGCTGATTCGATCCTGGAAACTGGCTGGCAGCACAAGGCTGCAAAACCTCTGTATTATAGTTGTACGTAAATAAATATTACAGATATTATTTACTTAACTGGTGAACTGGAGTCATTACACCATATGGAGTTGATTCAAAGCAAAAGTTACTAAGTTTTAAGTCATTATGGAGATTGATATGCAAGTAAAGTAACATCAATCTTCTGTAACAAAATCCAAAACAACTTCCTCCATTGGATACACACTTCAAAGGTACCATGCTGCAGTTCATACAGCCACTAACCTGGTGGTAATCACTTGGGGTGAACTTCACACTGAAAGGATCCTTAGGCAGCATCTTCTAAACCCATGACCACTGCCATGTGGAACGACAAGAGCAGCGGATACCTGGGAACACCATCACTCCAAGTCACTCACCATTCTGACTTGGAAATAGATCACTGTTCCTTCATTGTCATTCGTTCAAAACCCTGGAACTCCCTCCCTAGCAGCACTGTGGGTATACCTACACTTCAGGGACTGCAGTAGTTCAAAAAGGCAGCTCACCATCACTTCCCAAGGGCAACTGGGATGTGCAAACAATGCAGGTCCAGTGAGCGATGCCCACATCTCAAACAAATTTTAAAAATACCTCACTTAAATATGATGGAATAGACAGCTGGGAAGCTTAAAAATGATTTTTTCTGGAAAGACTTTTCTATGCAGTTTTTGGAGGGAGATTTGGGACAATAGCCTTTCAGAATTTTTTTACTTCACAAGTCCAAAGTGGGTGAATGTTCAGAGAAGAATCCTTTCTAACCGTCCTCATCTGTTCAATACGTAGGTGTGATTAATGCAAGGGCACACACAAAATAAGATTTGCATTCGATTTGATATTATTGATCCTTTTTCTTACTCCCCTCAGAACATATTTCAAGTAAGCATGTTGCACCTTATTTTACTCCACTGACATTGCCAGGGAGAGATAATGGGATGACTGTATGAGTATAATCCTGAAACTCTTACATTTCATTACATTTTCAAGAGTTTACATTAAGATACACATTTTGTTCAGGTTGATTGCATGGTACAAACAAGAGGAATAGATCAGTACTGGTTTCTTTCTACAACAGTACAAAGGCTGAGAACAATGCAAGATTACAAATTGAAGTGAAATGTTTGGTTCCTGGGAGTAAGCAATGCAAAAATCAAAGGGAGTTGGGGTGAAGGGATAGTCCTATTTTCAGTTATGGTCACTTTGCTCACTTGACTTCAGGCAAGTTACTGTTGCTGGGATATTTATCTGCCTGAGTTAGCCTCCTTTCTTCTCCAGAGAAGTGGTTTGCAAGCTGTGAATGTTTGTTTCTAGTGAGCCTCCAGGATGTATTTCCCTAGCTCCAGGCTGAGGTCAAGAATCATCAGTTCCACTTGGAATTGTTCCTTATGAGTTTCAGCCACAAACTTGTTGTGGGAAAGCTTGCGCTCCCCCCCTCCTCCATGTTAGTCTCAGCTGTGACTCTGTTGGTGGCACACTTGCTCCTGTTGTGAGTCCAATTCCCATTGCGGAGACTGAACAGCAAAATTCTAGATTGATGTTCCAGTGCTATACTCTCTGAGGTGCTGGCTTCTGGGTGAGTCAGGAAAATATTTGATCTCCCCGACCTCCCACAGAAGATATTCCATGGTACTATTTCAAGGAAGAACAGGAGAGTTATCCCCAGTGTCTTAGCCAATGTTTATCCTTCAAACAACTTCATGAAAATAAGATTATCTAGTGCTTGCAATTTCCAGGGATCCAGCTGTGCACACATTGGATGCTGTGCTTCTGACATTATAATAGTGGCCACTCTTCAGAAGTCTTTCCTTGGCTGGAAAGCACTGGGATAAGGCAGCACAGTAGCACAGTGGTTAGCATTGCTGCTTCAAAGCTCCAGGGATCTGAGTTTGATTCCCAGCTTGGGTCACTGTCTGGATGGAGTTTGCGCATTCCCTTCATATCTGCATGAGTTTCCTCCAGTTGCTCCGGTTTCCTCTCACAGTCTAAAGATGTGTGCGTTAGGTTGACTGGCCATGCTAAAATTACCCATTAGCGTCCTGAGATGCATAGATTAGAAGGATTAGTGGGTAAATATGTAGGAATATGGGGTACGGCCTGGGTGGGATTGTGGTTGGTGCAGACTCGATGGCCAAGTGGCCTCTTTCTGCACTGTAGGGATTCTATGATTCTATGATATTGTGGAAGCTGATACATAAACACAAGTTTTTTTTAGAGGGATGCACTTTCTTACAGATTTCATAGTAACTGGCATTAGCCTGACATTGAATATAATTGGAGCATATGAATGGCACATAAATTATTCTAACACCCACTTTTACAACTGCTTGCAAGAAGCTAGGTTTTTTTTTTGCTACTAACTAAAGCAAAGATAAGCATAATTATACATTTTGCAATATTACCTGTGGATATTTAATTTTGTAAAGTTTTGGACTTTGTTTTAAGTGAGCCAGAAGAGGATGAGACAGAAAACATGGGCTTTTTTTCTGCAAAAGGGAGCATAATACTAGGGCAATAAAATTGTAAGAGTCCAATTTTTGCACAAACTTATTTATGCCAAATTTATGGTAATTTCCAGCCTGCAAATGCAAATGGTATACACTGTACAAGCATCATTTACATCTCATTAATCATTATTATCATGCGTTTCAATTAAACATAAGTACATAGTGGTGGGCAATTAAATAACTAACTGGAACAGGAGTTTCCAAAAAATATCTCCAGCCTCAAAGATGGTGGATCCCAGCATGTTAGTACAAAAGACAAGTGCTGAAAATCTCACTCGCGGTTGTGATTCTCTGGAGCAGCTCAAAGTGAATGGAGTTTTGGCTGGAATGCCAAAATCTGCATTCTCACTTGCAGTGGGGTGATTACAAACAAGATTGGAGAATTCTGCTTATGATTCTAGTGTTTGCAACCAGCCATAGCCTATAGTGCCACCTTGGCCTCCTCCTGAGGTCCTGAACATCACAGATAATAATCTTCAGCCAATTCCACTCACTCCACATAATATCAATAAATGATTCAGTGCATTGGATGCTGCAAAAGATATAAGAACATTCCAGATATAATGCTGAACATTAAATTGTGCTGCAGAACTAATCATGCCCCGGCTAACTTGTTTTAATCCAACTACAATCTCTGTATCACCTGACGAAATGCAAAGTTGCCTAGGTATGTCCTGTCTGCAAGAAGCAGAATAAATTAAATCAGGCAATTACCATCCCATCACTAAAAGGGTATATGAAGATTGGAAGGATAATAGAATTCAGGACAAAATCAGATCAGCTATGATCTTACTAAATGACAGAGTGAGCTGGAAGTTCAGAATGGTTACTCCTGTTCCCAATTCATATGTTGCCATTTTATTACTTTCTCATCTAAAGTGGAATCTAAAAATAAGCTAAAGTGGAGAGAAGCAACAAATCTTTAAAGCCAGTGCAATTTGTAGTAGCACATTGTATTTCTCCTGTTAAAAAAAAAGCCCACAACTGCTTTCACAGTGAAGATGAGGTATTTAGATGGGAAGGATGGAAAATGATGGAAGGATGAAAATGGAAAGGGCAAAAGAAAAGAAGACTGAAAAAGACCAGCAGACAATAAGACATAGGAGCAGAATTAGGCCACTCAGCCCATCGAGTCTGCTCCACCTTTCAATCATGGCTAATAATTTTCTCATCCCCATTCTTCTGTCTTTTCCCCATAACTCCTGATCCCCTTATTAATCAAGAACCTATCTATCTCAGTCTTAAAGATACTCAATAATCTGACCTCCACAGCCTTCTGTGGCAAAGAGTTCCACAGATTCACCACTCTCTGGCTGAAGAAATTCCTTCACATCTGTTTTAAAGGATTGTCCCTTTAGTCTGAGTTTGTGCCTTCTGGTTCTAGTTCTTCCTACTAGTGGAAGCATTGTCTCCATATCCACTCTATTCAGGCCTCGCAGTACCCTGCAAGTTTCAATAAGATTCTTCCCTCATCCTTCTAAACTCTAATGAGTACAGATCCAGACTCCTCAACCATATCTCATATGACAAACTCTTCATTCCAGAGATCCTTGTGAACTTCTTCTGGGCACTTATCAAGGCCAGCACATCCTTCATTAGATATGGGGCCCAAAAATGTTCACAATACTGGAAATGGGCTCTGACCAGAACATTATACAGCCTCAGAAGTACATCCATGCTCTTGTATTCTAGCCCTCTCGACATGAATGCTAACATTGCATTTGACTCCTAACTGCCAACTGAACCTGAATATTAACCTTAAAAGAATTTTGAATAAGGATTTTCAAGTCCCTTTATGCTTCTGATTTCCGAAGCATTTCCCCAATTAGGAAATAGTCTATGCTTCCACTCCTCCTTCCAAAGTGGATAACCTCACACTTTTCCAAATTGTATTCCATCTGCCACTTCCTTGCCCTCTCTCCTAGCCGATCCAAGTACTTCTGCACCCTTTTGCTTCCTTGATACTACCTATCTCTCTTCATATCTTTGTATCATATGCCAACTTAGCAACAGTGTCTTCTGATCCTTCTTCCAAATCATTAATGTATATTGTGAAAAGTTGTGGTCCCAGCACCGATCCCTGAGGCACAGCGTTAGTCACTGGCTATCATCCTGAAAAGGACCTCTTTATCCTTATTCTCTATCTTCTGCCAGTCAGCCAATCTTTAAACGTGCCAGGCTCTTATCCTTAACATTGTGGGTTCTTATTTACCAATCTCTTATGTGGCATCCTGTCAAAATCCATTTGGAAATCTGAATAAACCATATCCACTGGTTCTCCTTTAATTAACTACCTTGTAATCTCCTCAAAGAACTCTAACAGATTTGTCAGACATGACCTCCCCTTGATGAATCCATGCTGATTCAGTTCTATTTCATCATGAAAGAAAACAGGGAATGGGGAACAGGGGTTAATGATACATGAAGGAGGTTTGAACTAAGTACATTTGTCTTTCAGTGGGACACAGGAGCAGCACTGCTTCAGAACCCAATTCAACCCATATAGAGGGTGGGAGGACATGGAGCATAATCATGTGGTGGTTAAGTTCTTGGCTGGGTTGATGGTGCTGAGTGGCTTCAGATGCAGAAGTACAAGCTCTTTCTCAGCAGGTATAAGTTATATATTTAACACTGAGAGGGGGATTAGTTATTGCTCGCTATGGGTAGCCATAGACTTAAATTTGTTCTGAACACAATAAGCAGTGAGTTTCAAAACATTAGAACAGGGAGATAAAGACTCCAACTTTGGTTATTGCTGGGCAAGGATGCAATTGTTCACTGTCTCATTTGTAAGGATTGTCGTTCACAATGTCACATCATTATTTTTCTCTGTGAGGCAATGGTGTGAGATTTGCTGGCATTTTGTGCCTAATTCCAGTCAGTGATTGACACTAAAATCATTATTCAAATACATTAATTGGCTATCAATCTTTCATGGAACTTTTATTTGAGAAATTTCTATTGAACTATACAATCATATTTCATGTATTTGTTCACTTAATACCATGCTTTCCCTCTAAAGGAAACTACAGAATGTTGTGCAAAAGGCTGTACTGTATATTAGTTGTTACCCTACTGCAATTAGTTTGTTGCGAGAGGGTAGACATTTGTCCTGGGCAATAGCATATCATCAACCATTCCTACATTAAAATTGACCAACTTACTTCTAGAATTTACAGAATAAGCACCATTTTTAATATCTAAGAGATGATGGATGTTGGATAAATATAGGCTGATTGATCATTCACAGCTCTTTGTGATACATTCACTGATGATTGCCATATTTTCCTCTGTACAAAAAATCCCTGTACTTAATTCTTTGACATGATTTCACATGTTCTAACATGAAAAGGTGTTACACATCACAATATGGAAAATTATATAATTTGTTAATGGATTAGGGTTTGATTAAAAAAAAAGTGGTTAGCACTACTGCCTCACAGTTCCAGTGACTTGGGTTCAATTCTGACCTGTGTGAAATTTACACATTCTCCCTGTATCTGCGAGGGTTTCCTCCAGCTGCTCCAGTTTTCTCCCACAGTTAAAGATATTGGCCATGTTAAATTGCCCCTTCATGTCAGGGAGGGTAAATATGTGGGACAATGGGGATAGAGCCTGGGTGGGATTGTTGTCGGTGCAGGCTTGTTAGGTCAAATGGTCTGCTTCCGAACAGTAAGGATTTTATGGGCCTGATTTTACCATCACATTGTGCCATTTTTGGGCGCGAAAACTTGGTAAAGTTGGGTGTGAGGCGAGTAGTGCGATCCATGCCCACCTCTGTACTCGTTCCCCCTTTACCAATTGCCGAAAATGGCCACTGTTGGGACCACGCCCGAAATGAGCATAACATCAATTTAAATGCATTTGCATGCATTTATATTGAATTAAAGGGCTACACGCCCAACTTTACCAGCTTGTTTGCCCATCCAAATTCGGCATGAAACAAACATGGTCTGCAAAAGGTCCATTTCGGGCACTCCAGCTTCTGAGGAGGTATGTTCAGAGCTTCTGACAGCTCTCTGATTCAAATTGGTGTTGGTAGTGGAGGGGGTTAGATGGCTGTCTAGTGGGGGTTGGGGAAGGGAAGCAGATTAGATGGCCCTCCTGTAGGGGCGAGGGTGGCAGGTCAGATGGTTTGCTGGTGAGTGAGGCAAGGTCATGATGTGGAGATGCCAGCGTTGGACTTGGGTAAACACAGTAAGAAATCTGACAACACCAGGTTTTAAGTCCAATCAATTAATTTGATAGTAATCCCACAAGTTTTTGGAGCTTGTCCCTTTATCAGATGAACGGAGGGTTCTGGTCTCAGACAGAGCATATTACAGCACAGACAGTTTGATTACTGATTAGAGGCGAGGGGCATGGGGATCTGCTGCCACCCTATGTGCGAATGGGGGGGGGGCGGTGGGGGTGGTAAGGGGGGAGGGGGCCTGCAGTGACTCTGCATGTGATCGGTGGAAGAGGGAAGGGGGCCAAGGTGCTGCAATCAGTCTAGGTAGTGGGTGGGTGAGGGATAATGGGGTCAATAATTTTGTCGGGGTGGAACAATGTCTGAGGGTGCCAGGGGATGTATTATCTGTCCCGGGAGTGATGTGACAGGGGAGCATTTTTCTATTTTTTTTTTCCATGCATGCACAGTAAGAGGCGCTGGTCGGAGCTGCAAGGCTTCGGACACATGAAGCCCTGCTCAGAGGCAATTCAGAATCGCTGTTTCTTTTCAGGCAGAGTACGTATGGGGGTGCCTGACAATGTGCCTAAGTCAGGTCTGAAACAGCCCAGTTTGAAATTCACCCAGCACTTCAAATTAAAATGGTAAAATAGGACCCCATGATTCTATAAATTATCACTTACATCAAAGCAGAATAAAATATAATGTTATATTTTATAACGAATAGACATAGGTATTTCTCCTACATATGTCACTCACAAACACCTCAACAACCAAGAAGTGATTCATTAAGATAAGAGATAAATTGATTGAAAGAACTGAAACTTAAGACAGTTTAAACTTAGAGTGTAGATTTAATGATAGAGTGGGTTGTCTTGTTAGTCAGATATATTGTTGGAGTGACACAGTAATCCTATTAGCACTGCAACTGATCTGTCTGCGACTGTTACAATAGCTTGGATCTCTTGGCCTCAATAAGTGCTAAGTAATAATATTTCTTCGGGAACTTCCACTACTGTGATGGGATGTTTCTTTATACGCCTATCTTTTTGTAATTTTTACAGATATAAAAAGATTTATCAAATTAATAAGTCATTCTTTAAAACATAGTTCAGTGTATTGTAGTCAGTAAATGCAGACACTGTGACCTAAGTAAAACTGAATTATTTTAAGAAACCTGAGACTACTTTTACATACGTTGTACGTTTATGTGTTCCACTTCCTCAAACTCCAAATGACTTTGTTTTATTGTGATTTTTGACATTTTCCTTCTTTTCCTGTTTCGCCTACAATTCAAAAAAGTTGTAAACACTTTGCAGTCCAGTTCTCTCCCCCAGGGTCTGAATACTGTCAAGGTGCCAAGAAAACAGAGGCTGACAGGCCTGATGGTACATACCACTCTGAGGGACTCGTAAAGATAGTGTTTATTTGTTTTTGATCTGTCTTTAGATCTGACCATAGACCACTCTTCAGGGAAATACAACTTTTAAATAAATGCTTCAAGATTGTTAAAACATTCCAGTAGTCTGGGCTTTGTTGTTCTATGTCATTCGATTTCTTGCTGAAGGAGTAAAATACTGTAATGGCGGTCAACTAAAAAAATTCCACATTTGTAATAGAATGTGCATTTCTAACATTATTAAATCATGTTTTGAATTAAAGGGGGAACTTAGAAGTATCGTAACTTTTGTTAAGTGTCTCCAATTAGACGCCGGTTAACAATTTCCTTCATTGCTTGGTTTTTATATCTTCTGTTGACCTGAGCTAGATTTTGCCTTCAATTGTCAGAATGCAGATGTAGACACTGTTCTCATATATTTCTCTGCCTCAGCCTTGTTATTCATTGATTAATATATATTACATTCATGCAATGAAAAAGTGGGTTGGTTAGAAAGTTGTAGACCTGAATTTCACAATCAGTGGTGAAGCAACTGCGCTTGCTGCTGATCTCAAAGAAAACTGTCCACAAAAATCTAAGAATACTATGGTGTGTAGGTCCCAATTCCACATAACAGCTTGAACCTTGGATCAGCAACAGAATCACAGAAATGTTGCAGCACTAAAGAAGACCATTCAGCTCATTTCACATTATTATGGCATTGAAGGGGGCAGTGCCAGTTTTCCATAGAAGCAATTTACCCAGTGCCACTCCTCTGCCTTCCCCCTGTAGGCCTGCCATTCTTTCTGTTCAAATTAGAATCCAATCCCTTCTTCATTGTTCAATTGAACTGACTGCCATTATAATCTCAGGCTATGCATTCCTAACCATGCGCTGAGTGAAAAAGAATTTCCTCTCCCACCTGAAATCTGTGTCTTCTTTTTATCAATCCTTCCATCAACTGGAACAATTGTTCCTTCTGTATGTTGTTGGCAACATCATCATGCATGAAAAGCAGCCAATCATGTTGAAATATTCGCACAAACCAGGAAACAAAATACATTGATTATCCTTCACTTTAATTTTTTCTATATCATAAATAAACTTTTTAAAAGATGTTATACTTAGAAGAGGATTATTTTATAATAATGGAGAAACTTGACACTTGAAAAATATAATATTTATTTTCCTGGAGAATTTAACCTGCAATTACAAATTTAACATGTCATTAAAAATCCATTTACACCTCATTCAACAAGGTACAACTTTTCTATAGGTTTTTATAGCAGGGATAAAAAAGCAAGATTTTTACTTGATTGCGGTCTGTGGAGACTTCAACAATATATCCAATGGGGAAAGGTACTAACAATACTGACAACAACTTCTCAATTTTTGCATTTAACTGCACATGTACGGACTCTAGAAGTTGTTGCCATTTTTAGAAGAATAATGGTAGCAAATGTTATATTTAACTATCATTATTATACAAAGCCCAGGCACTAAGATTGATGTCACTGAAAGATATGCATTTGCAAGCTTTAACAATTCATGTACTACACATATGTAATTAGTTCAGTTTATTTATTAGTGTCATAAATAGGCTTACATTAACACTGTAACAAATCTACTGTGAAAATCCCCTAGTCATCACATTCCGATGACAATTTGGGTACACTGGGGGAGAATTTAACATGGCCAATGCACGTAACTGAGAGAGGAAACCAGTGCACATGGAGGAAACCCACGCAGACAGGGAAGAACATGCAGATTCCACACAGGCAGTGACCCAAACTGGGATTCAAATCGGGGTCCTTGGTGCTGTGAGGCAGCAGTGCTTATCACAGTGCCACCCTATATTGGTTAGCTCAGTTGGCTGTTCAGCTGGTTTGTGATGCAGAACGATGCCAAAAGCATAGGTTCAATTCCTATACTAGCTGAAGTTATTCATGAAGAGCTGCCATCTCAATCTTGCCCTTTGCCTGAGATGTGATGATCCTCAGATTAAAATCAGCACCAGCTAATGGTAGTCTGGGACTATAGTGACATTACCTTTTATACGACAGTGATACACCAAGTCAGTAGGTGCCACAATATATTCAACTTGTATAGTTTAAATAGGGGGATAGCCTCAGACCCAATCATGATTTATTTATTCAGAATAAGCCTGCCTACATAATGGCTGGTGATTTTGCAGATATATCATGACATCACAGCCAACACTGTCAGAATTATCTGTGTAGACGTATATTTACCTTATCACTTCTCAGAAACACTTCAAATTTTCTGAATCTTTACTTTATTAATTGACAGGAGCTTTATTGTATTTATCAAGTTATGAAACTTTTTAAAATTTTCAAAGCTAAACATAATTGTATCACACAGTTGCTCTTTGTAAACGGATTGGATTCCTTCCTTTTTTTAACCTCTCATCGTCTTGTTACTGCATTAATATCTTCAAGAATATGGCTAGCAAAACCTCAGAGTCGCACCATACTTTTTATCTCAGCTTTTACAGCCTGATTTGAAAGGTTTAGTTGTTTCCTGCAAAAATTGACTGATCCATGTATTTGCTTTCATTATCCTGCGATGTGATCCAATTTGCTTAATTGCTTTCTCTGACATTCTCTGTGACCCATGAAGTATATTCCAGAGATGTCGTTATGAGGTGGAAAAGGAGTTTTCTTGCTAATTGTCAGTATACTAAGAAGCTAATTTGTTTCAGTCAATACTCATTATTACAGTAGTATATATACTGCGCAACAATTTAATTAGAAGGTGGCACGGTGGTTAGCACTATTGCCTCACAGCACCAGGCATCCGAGTTCAGTTCCTGGCTTGGGCCACTGTCTGCAAGCCATTTGCATGTTCTCCCTGTATCTGCACCGTTTTCTTCCGGGTGTTCTGGTTTTCTCCCACAGTCCTGAAGACACACTGGTTATGGGTATTGGCTGTGCTAAATTCTCCCTCAGTGTACACACACAGGTGCTAGAGTGTGGTGACTAGGTGGTTTTCATTGTAACTTCATTGCAATGTTAATATAAGCCCACTTGTGGCACGAATAAATAAATTTAAAAAAAGAAAACAACATGATTATAATGTTGCTGAGGGGTTACTAAATGTAGGTGCTATATTTACGGGAAAGCCAGGTCAACACATAATGTAGAAAGGAACAAAAAGCTGTGCTGATAGGATTAGATGAAATGAGATGGGAAGAGGCTTGTGTGTTGCATGAATACCAGCATGGACCAGTTAGATCAACTGGGCAGTTGGTATGCTGTATATTCTCTGTGTTCTGTCAGTTCCTGAAGAGCATTATTATCATTATCAATGCAAACTTCTAGCCATGAAATTTCATGTTACACCTCCTCCTATTATCCTCACCCCCATCCCAATCACAGACTTGAACAACATTCAGATTTGGGCTGATGAATGGCAAGTAACATTACTGCAACACATATGTCAGGAAATGGATATTTTCAACCAGAAAGTTCTAACCATCTGCCCATGAGATTCAATTGCAATACTATTGTTAAATCCCCAACTCAACATCCTGGAGGTTACTATTGACCACAAACTGGTCAATATAAATATTATAGCTACAAGAACAGGCTGGGAATTTAGTGGTGAGTAAATCACCTCCCAACTCCTCAACTGCCCACAATCTACAAGGCTCAACCAGGGTGTACGCTGGAATATTCTTCACTTGCAGTTCCAACAACATTCAAAAATCTGGACATCATCCAGAACAAAGTAGCCTATTTGATTGGCACTCCATCCACCACCTTAAACATTCACGCCTTTCGCCATTATTATACAATGGTAGCAGTGTGTACCATCTGAAAAATGCACTGTTGTTATTTGCCATGACTCATCCACCAGCATCTTCCAAATTCCCGATCTATAATACCTAGATGAACAAGGGCAGCATGAAAATGGATTCAGCATACTATAGTTCAATAACAGGGATGGGGATAATCTTGGATTTGGCCTGCAGGTGGTTGGGGTTGAACAGGCAGAGGATAATGAGAGACTTTTTGGGGGGCCAACCAAAATGGAGGAGGTCGCTTCATAATCTCTCACGGTTGAAAGTGTCAAAGGCATTTGTGAGGTCAAAGAAGCCCATGTTCAAAAAGTTGGTGCCATTCCCTCCATTTCTCTTGTCGTCATCATATGGTGAACATCATGTTTGTGGTGCCCCTTAGTGGGAAGAATCTGCCTTGCGGTTCTAGAAGAAGCTCTTCAACCACAGGGAGAATGTGATTAAGCTTGTGATGAGCTTCATTGTGGTTGTCGGCAAGAAAATTCCTCTGTAGCTACTGTAATTCAATCTCTATCTTCTTCAGACATTCATAAATCACAACTTTGCCATCATCAGAAACTGTTAACAAGACAGGAAACAGCTCAGGAATATTTTGCAAAACTTGAAACAGAAATTTTAGAATATGTGGCCATTTTTATTAAAATGTGTGAGACCATGGTATTCACTTTGTTTGAGACAATGACAATTTAGACTTCCAAGAAAATTTAAATAAATATGATAGATATCTATTTTAATGGAAATATTGTAGGAGATTTTTGATCACAACAATGGTTTCCAATGGCAAGATGCAAGAGCAAGTCATTGAATGTTTGATAAAGTTTAAAGCCTATATTAAGTACAGTAACTGGCTATGGGCCAAGTGCTGGTAAATATGATTAGGTACTAGGTAGGTCAGGTGTTTCTCATATGTTGCTGCAGACTTGATGGGCCAAAGGGCCTTTTCTGCACTGTAGAATTCTATGACTCTAACTGCAATCATATTTCAATTTGAAAGAAATTAAACAAATAAACTATTACAAAAGCAAAATACTACAGAGGCTGGAAATCTGAAATAAAATAACAAAATGCTGGAAATATTCAAGCAACCTCAGCAGAGAGAAAATACCCAGTTAGTGTTTCAGATCAATTTCATAAATTTTATAGAAATATCCACTGTTAATGGTCAGAGCAGGAAGATGTTAACAATATAAGAGGTTTGAAACAAGTACAGAGGCACAGAAAATGTGTGTATGTGTACGTGCATGCGCATGTGTGTGTGTGTGTGTGCGTGTGTGCACACTTGCGTGTGTATGCGTATATCTGTGTGTGTGCATGTATGTGTGGTGGAGCAAAGAAGTTGATGTGGCAGTAAGGGTGGGAGGAAACGAACAGAAGGGAATTCCATAATAGGCTGGAAGGGAGGAGAGATTAAATAACAAAAAGGATGAGGATTCAAGGCGGAATGATAGTAATGGGACAAGTAAAGAAACAAAAGATTGATTTGGATAAGATGTGAATGGCAATAGTGGAACCATTAACAGCATCTGCTGTCTGTAACAAAATGGGAATATTGGTCATAATCAGAAATTATTGAACTCAGTGTTAATCCCAGAAGGCTGTAAAGTAGTTAATTATAAAATGAGAAGCCATTCCTCAAACCTCCATAGAGTTTCATCACAGCAGACCAAGAACAAAGAGGTCGCCAAGGAAATGGGGCAAAGAATTAAGATCCCACACATCTGTAAACTGATGTGGAGATATCGGCATTGAACTGGGGTAAGCACAGTAAGAAGCCTCACAATAGCAGATTAAAGTCCAATTGGTTTATTTGGTAACACAAGCTTTTGGAGCGCTGCCCCTTCATCATGTGAGTCAAACTGTAAACTGGAGAAAAGTGCAATTATTTTTGTCTACTTGGTGTGGAGATCACAATACACTAAATTGAGAGAAGTGAATAAATTATTGCATCATATTGGAAGACAATGATTGTGTTTAGAATCATAGAATCCCTGCAATGCAGAAGAAGACCTCCTCTCTCTAACGCCATAACCCCACATACTTACTCTACTAACATCGCTAACTGACACATCCTAGAACACTAAGGGCAATTTTAGCGTGGCCAATCCACTTAACTTGCACATCCTTGGAGAAAACATCCAGAGCACCCACGTAGGCACAGGGAGAATGTGCAAATCCACACATGCAGTGACCCAAGGCTGGAATCAAATCTGGGTGCCTGGCCATGTAAGGCAGCAATGCTAACCACTGTGCCATCGTGCCACCAAATAATATAAATAATAGAAATAAATCTGAATGTGTACCAAGTAGAATTTGATGGGCAACATATTTGAGAGAAGGTATTAAGAGCTTTGAGGGTGTTGTTTTGTCTTTTAATTAGTGAAAAAATAAAAAGAGAGACTAAATGGAATTTGTACAGTCCAAAAGCAAAATACTGAAGATGCTGGGAAACAGAAATAAAAGCAGAAGAAGTTAATGAAACATTAACTCAGTTTCTCTCCACAAATGCTCTTAGACTTGCAGAGTATTTCTAGCATTTTCCATTTTCACTGCATTAATTGAACATAAGAACATAAGAAATGGGAGCAGGAGTAGGCCATCTAGCCCCTCGAGCCTGCCCCGCCATTCAAAAAGATCATGGCTGATCTGCAGTGGTTCAGTCCCGCTTTCTTCCCGTAACCCTTAATTCCCTTGTCAATCAAAAACCTATCCACTCTTGACTTGAACACAGCCTCCATCACTTCATCAGGCAGAGAATTCCAAAGATTCACCATCCTTTGCGTGGAGAAATTCCTCCTCAATTCTGATCTGAACCGCATCCCCCCCAATCTTGAGGCTGTGCCCACTAGTCCTGCTATTTTTGTTAAGCGGGAAGAGTCTCAACCTCTACCTTATCCATCCCCTTCATTATCTTATATGTCTCTATAAGAGTCCCTCTCAGCCTTCTAAACTCCAAAAAGTTCAAACCTAGCCTATTTAGTCTCTCCTCATAATCCAATGCCCTCATCTCCAGTATCAGCCTAGTGAACCTTCTCTGCATCCCCTCCAAGGCCAATATATCCTTCCTCGAATGCAGCGACCAAAACTGCACACAGTACTCCAGCTGTGGCCTCACCAGTACCTTATACAGCTGCAAAAGTACCTCCCTACTTTTGTATTCTATCCCCCTAGCTATAAAGGTCAATATTGCATTCACCTTCTTGATCACCTGCTGCACCTGCAGATTGTGTTTTTGCAATTCGTGCACAAAGACCCCCAGGTCCCTCTGCACCATGGCATTCTGCAGCTTTTCGCCATTTAAATAGTAATCCTTCTTGCCATTATTCTTACCAAATTGGATAACCTCACACTTGCTAACATTATACTCCATCTGCCAGGTCCTCGCCCACTCATTCAACCTATCCAGATCCCTCTGCAGGCTTTTCACACTCTCCACACAATTTGCTTTTCCACTCATCTTCGTGTCATCAGCAAATTTCGTCACCCTGCACTCAGCCCCTTCCTCCAAATCATCTATGTAAATGGTAAATAGTTGAGGCTCCAGCACCGATCTCTGGGGCACTCCACTAGTCTCCAGCTGCCAATCAGAATAGCACCCATTAATACCTACTGTCTGCTTCCTATTAGACAACCAATCCTCCATCCATCTAACATCATACCCTCAACTCCCTGCACCCTAACCTTCTGCAGCAATTGGACCAGGTTATTTCAATTTTGGTTGTAATGTACAGACACCTCAAAATATAAGGGCAAAAATAAAGACTTAATGAAAAAATGTTGTCAAAACCTGAAAAATGTCAGTTTCTTTCTATTTGCATTGCACAAAGCTTTCCCACAAAACACACTGTTCCATATTATAGAATTGCTTTAAAATGCATAGAACCTGTAAAATGCTGGAGCAACGAATAGCAACTTGTTTAAGGTATTGAATCATTGTCATGAAGCAAAAGTGTAGCTATTGTTAAATCATTAATACTGGGCCCTATTTTTCAATCATTTATAATGTACTTATGCTAAATTAATGTTGAGTAGCAGATGTATTTAACGATAAATATTTTGTTTTGATCATTTTATTACCACTTCACATTTTGTTATACAGGTTCTTTTTAGTATCCAGCGTCATGGGAGAATTAAAACTATAAGTCTTAATATCTGAAAGACATGCTGGTTAGGTGCATTGACCCGAACAGGCACTACAGTGTGGCAATTAGGGGAATTTCACAGCAACTTCATTGCAGTGCTAATGTAAGTCTACTTGTGATGAATAAATAAACTTTACTTTACTCATTAGTAGACCAATAAATTTGGCAGTATTTTCAATATTACTCACATTTTTCTAAGTATGTGCACATTTAGAGTAGGCTTCAGTAATGTGAATGATTTTATATCTGCAAACTAAACTGCCTCATCCCATCTTCTAATAAAATCCACATAGATGCTTTTGTAATCTCCAATTCAATTATTCAATGCTCTCCTTGTCAGCCTCCCCCTTTCCACCCTCCATAAATTTCAATTCATCCAAACCTCTGCAGTACATATACTAAGTTGCACCAAGACTCATTCACACATTGCTTTCATGCTCTTTGATGTACATTGGCTCCTGTTTCACCAACATCTCAAATTTTAAATTCTTATCCATTGTTTTCATTGCCCTGCATGGTCTCATGCTTTTCTGCAACTTCCTCCAAGAACTCTGTTTGGCACTTCTGGCCTCATTTGTGTCCTTGGCTTCCTTTGCTTTGCCATTGGTTTCTATGACTTCAGCTGCTAGAGTTATGGAATTCTCTTCCTTAACCATACTACCCCTCTTATTTTCTTTAACACAGTGTATAAAACCTCTCCTAGACCATGCTTTCAGTCACTTGTCCTTATATGCCTTTTGGCTCAATGTCAATATTTGTCTGTTCATCCTGCTGTGATGCACATTGAGATGCTTTCTACATTAAAGGCATAATATAAATGGAAGTTGTTGTTGTTGAAGACGTCTTCAAACATTGAACGGGAAAGAATAAGGTGTTTTTTGGATTATTTACATAGATAATGTCTGGGCTTGTTCAAATATATTGATTAGCTTGCCAAAGTTTGTTCTGCAAGTTGGTCTTTTCATGATGTATCTGGGTCTATTGCCACCGGATATTTTGCATTGTCTCGTGAAGCTAGAAATTTACCCGTTGGATGCGATGTACAGATAAAGGCAGAGAGAAATGTCTGATGTGATTGGAGCATAGATAAGGTGAACAGTTGGAAGTTTCTTTCCCAGGGCAGAAATGACAATTACAAGGAGGCACAAGTTCAAGGTAAGGGAGGAAATGTTCAGTGGAGATGTGCAGGGGATTTTTTTTATACAGATGGTGGTGGAAGCATTGGAATGCACTGCCAATTGCGGTAATTGAGGCAGGTTCATTAATGACATTTAAGACTTATCTGGCTAGGCACATGAACAGATGGGGAATAGAGGGATACAGGCAGTTGGTCTAAATAGGACAACATAATTGGCACAAGCTTAGTTGGCCGAAGGACTTGTTCCTGAGCTGTATTGTTCTTTGTAATTCTGGCTGGTTTTCTTCGCGGCAGTTAATGCATCAAATTGTTGTGCATAGATTGCTTTATTACATTATAACATCAGTTGAGGGAAATTGAGTGGTTGTCAAACTAAAATTGTATAGTTTTCTGTTCAGAGTGCACCTTGAATACTGTACTAATGGCAAAGCTAGAAGGAAACATTAAAACCACAAAACTGATCCCAGGCATCAAGGAGCACAGTAATGAGAAAAATATGGAGATACTGTGGCTTTTTAATTTTGAAGGAGCTAACTGAGGGAAGGCATCAAGATAAATAAATAAACTACATATGGTCCAAGTTTTGATACCAGAAAAAGTTAAACTGGAGAAAATACATTGGGAAGAATATATTTATACAATAATTATTTAAAACTGAAATAGTCTTCTGGATCTGGTGAAAACGTAATTTAAATTAAATGATATGACAGAATGCAATGTGTTTTGTTTTGAAGAGATGAACTATGTTCAAAAAGGGGAGTAGGGACCATCCTGGAAATTATAGACGGATGAGCCTGACTTCTGTTGTGGGCAAAGTCTTGGAAAGAATTATAAAGGATAGGGTTTATAAGCATCTAGAGAGAAATAAATTGATTAGGGATAGTCAGCACGGTTTTGTGAAGGGTAGGTCGTGCCTCACAAACCTTATTGAGTTTTTTGAGGAGGTGACCAAAGAGGTAGATAAGGGTAAGGCAGTTGATGTAGTGTATATGGATTTTAGCAAAGCGTTTGATAAGGTTCCCCATGGTAGGCTGCTGCAGAAAGTGCAGATGCATGGGATTGAAGGTGATTTAGCAGTTTGGATTAGGAATTGGCTAGCTGATAGAAGACAGAGGGTTGTGGTTGATGGGAAATATTCAACCTGGAGTGCAGTTACAAGTGGTGTACCTCAAGGATCTGTTTTGGGGCCACTGCTGTTGGTCATTTTTATAAATGACCTAGATGAGGGTGTAGAGGGTTGGATTAGTAAATTTGCTGACGATACCAAAGTGGGGGGAGTTGTAGACAGCGAGGACGGATGTAACAGTTTGCAGAGGGACATAGATAGGTTGCAGAGCTGGGCCGTGAGGTGGCAAATGGAATTCAATACGGATAAGTGTGAGGTGATTCACTTTGGTAGAAATAACAGGCATATGAAATATAGGGCTAATGGAAGGACCCTTAATAGTGTTGTCGAGCAGAGGGATCTTGGGGTACAAGCACATATTTCTTTGAAAGTTGGCACCCAGGTTGATAAAGTTGTTAAGAAGGCGTACGGTGTGTTAGCTTTTATTGGTAGAGGGATTGAATTTAGGAGCCTGAGGTTATGTTACAACTGTACAAAACTCTGGTGCGGCCGCACTTGGAGTATTGCGTACAGTTCTGGTCGCCGCATTATAGGAAGGATGTGGAAGCATTGGAGAGGGTGCAGAGGAGGTTTTCCAGGATGTTGCCTGGTATGGTGGGAAGGCCTTATGAGGAAAGGCTGAGGGACCTGAGGTTATTTTCATTAGAGAGAAGAAGGTTACGCGGTGACCTAATTGAGGCGTATAAGATGATCAAAGGACTGGATAGGTGGATAGTGAGAGCCTTTTTCCTCGGATGGTGATGACCAACACGAGGGGACATAACTTTAAATTAAGAGGTGGTAGTTATAGGACGGATGTCAGAAGCAGGTTCTTCACACAGAGGGTGGTGAGAGCGTGGAATGCCCTGCCTGCAGCAGTTGTGGACTCGCCTACTTTGGGGGCATTCAAATGGTTGGTGGATAGGCATAGGATGATATTGGAATAGTTTAGATTAGAGGGTCCGCTGGCCGGCGCAACATCGAGGGCCGAAGGGCCTGTACTGTGCAGTAATGTTCTATGTTCTATGATTAAGAATCACCTTCAGTTCAGATATTGCTGCCATTGAATCACTTAGAATCCATTATTAAGCAATCATTTCATTTGATAACATGAGAGGATTCTTTTATGAGAGTTGACTTCTGTATATTGGTTATTTCTTGCATTTCTTGCACATTTGCTGTGACTATCCATGTTTCTATCCTTGGGTGACTGTATATGTGGAGTTTTCATGTTCTCCTATGTCTGCGTGGGTTTCGTCTGGGTGCTTCGGTTTCCGCCCACAGTCCGAAGATGTGTAAGTTAGGTGGATTGGCCTTGCTAAATTGCTCCTTAGTGTCCAAAGATGTGTAAGTTAGGTGGATTAGTCATATAAATGAGCAAGTTTACAGGAATAAAGTGGGGTCATGGGCATGGGTAAAATGTTCTTTTGAAGAGTTGGCACAGACTCAGTGGGTTAAATAGTCTCCTTTTTCATTGTAGGGAGTTGATTCCATATGGCTCGCTTTCATTCATCAGGACAATAGATGTGGAAAAAATATACCTAACATTCAATCTAATGCTTTAACTTGCTGACAGTGGCAAATTACAATCTAGTGGAACTGAAAAAGCTGTGTCTGGTTGAAGCTAACTATTATAGTCACAACCATCTGTCGTGCCTCATTGACCAATCCTCTGAAAATAGAGCCTTCAGTATTTATGTAGGAGTTCAAAGACACTTAACAGGATTTATATTCAATCACCTGCAACTCTTTCTACTGTCAACAATTATCAATATTTCAACATTCATTTTAGTTCTGATCTTTTTAGTGTTGCAAAATGTCACTTACATTTTAAATTGTTTAAAACCAAATGATGTATCTGTGTAATTAAGCCAGTGAGCAGCAACA
The DNA here is from genome assembly GCA_024679065.1 of Sphyrna mokarran. Classification (NCBI taxonomy): domain Eukaryota; kingdom Metazoa; phylum Chordata; class Chondrichthyes; order Carcharhiniformes; family Carcharhinidae; genus Sphyrna; species Sphyrna mokarran. Next base: position 41,004,077 of record JAGIQG010000009.1, read on the forward strand.
ATTTGCAAGTTTAATTGACATTGAAATCAGTAATTTAGCTCCACAAGATTGAAGTTATTTACAATTGATGGTGGGTAGCCAGATCAGAGTTGATCAGAATTTGGGAAGGCAAGATTTCTTTACTTCATGAATTCCCATGAGCTCCTATATAAATATACAGCCAGTTTCACTTAAGGAAGTGCCTGATAATTGAAATTTTCTCTTTAAACCAAATAGCTGTGATTTCCTGCTACGTGAAAACTTTTCGCTTGGAGTTAATATTTGACCACTTTTACAGACTAATTACACAGTTGTATTAAACATCATGGCCTGGATAACTGCTACAATAAGATAAACTTTCTAATATTTAAAGAATACGAAATTAAGTATGTTTATAAATTGCCGGCAGATTACTCAAGCTATTGCTGTATAGCATACTGATTGTTAATTAATGTAAATTCTCTGTCAAGCAAATGTAGTCAACTTAACATATTAATGCTGTGTGGTTATTATTCATTATTCATTATACTTCAGTTTAGGGAAAAACAGCCAAACGGGCTGCAGCATATTGTTGGCTTTGGTTAGGCAAAGTTAAGCTTTGTATATGTATGCAAGCACAGATTTGCAATCACCAGCATCCAAGTACTAGTTAAATTTTAATATCAACAATGGCACACAGTCAGCCTGTATTAACATCAAAAAGATAAAAAAATGCAGTAATACAGCAACTAGTGCAAAGCTGAAACTGTGTAAGGCTACTTCCTTCATGTCTAAACACTTATCAAACTATGATTGAGCAACTTTGCATCAGATTTATACTTCATATTTTACATGCAATTTAGTTTTCCATCAATGTCACTGACATTTATTACCAAATGCAGTATGCCAATAAAAGATGGCAGAGTTAAAAATTATAGATCTGCACTAGTGTTATGAACAACATAAATATTTAGGTACTTGTTGCCAATCTAAAGCTAAGATCATTAACAAGAAAATTTTTAAAGTGTGCTGTACTTTCTTTCTACATATGAATTTGCCCAACAAAATATTTTATAAGTAACAACAACAAAGTAGTAGATCAATTTAACTTCTCTGCAGTTATCCAACTTGCCCTAGTATCTTTCAAAAATGTCTAATTAAAACCCAATAGTAAGACAGTGTTTAAGTGACACAATCATTGGGAGAGTTTGCCTGCAGCCATAGTGATTACCAGGCTTCCATTTTGTTGAGAGAGTGGCCACAGTTACATATTTCTGCAGCCAGATACCAGCTGCTTCTTAGGCATGGTATACACTTCTTTCTAAATCATGAATAGCCCTGTAAATAAATTACACCTGGGCCCACATGGTGCTTAGAACAGTATGGAACTGATTAGTGTTACCTTATCAGCATGAGTATCATATTATTTCATTTCAAAGGAGTCACAGAGAAATCCATACTTTATATACAGCATGGAAATCAAAAACACAGCTGGAATTTATTACTGACTGACCACATACACCAATTAGGTAATAAAAAATCTATAGAAGCATTAAAATGTGTAATTCCTTATTGGACTAACTTAAGTCCAACAGTAAGGTACTGAAGCAATTTTGCCTTTGGACCACTGCAAAATCTAATTAAGACCACCCAATTAGTTAATTGAGCAGAAATGTACAAAGGATTACCCATTATTGAAAAAAAGTAAATCCCAAAATTAGTTCGGAAATGAAATGAAGCCAAGTGTCTCAAGAAAACATCAAGTGTACCATCTAATTTGTTTAGTTTATTGTTGTTGTGCTGGAAAGTATGCTTTGGACCATCTAACATCAATTAATGAAGTAAATATGTTTGATATTTCAACAAAGTATTTTCGTGTTATCGAATACAACATGAATTTTTAGAAACTGCCACTGGCATTGGAGTGATTGATCTTTGCAAGTGAAAGGTCTGTACATCTATGAGCCAAAGACTCATAAGGGACCAGTGTAGCCAAGGGGTTTGTGATTCGCAATCTCCTTGCACCCGTTTCTGTTGAGGTAAGCAGCACGTAAGCTCATTTCCATGATTCCTTTGTGCAGCCCAGTGTGAGTCATTCTGTTGCCTGACTGCACACACAACAGGGGGCAGAACATGTGCAGGGTAGCACATGTTACCTCAGGAGCTTAAAGGCAGTCAATCTCTTTTAAAGGGAAGCTGTGCTGAATCAAAGGAGGCTGCTGCAGACTGTCGCTGCTGCAATCAGAGAGACCAGAAATGGAGCACAAGGCAGAGAGAGACAGCAAGTTTATAGATATGGTGCTAGAGGCCCCAGTCATGGAGGTTCACAAAAGGAGAGATGCCATGTTTTTGCAGAGGGCCAGGATAGCACTCCAAAGTGAGTGGAAGCAGGTAGCCAAGGAGATCAATGCCCAGACTCTGGCCCCAAGAACGTAGTGGCAGGGCAAAAGAAGTTAGATGACCTCAAGCAGGTTGTGAACGTCACCAAATGCAACATCACATCGCCTACCCAACTCTCCACCAACCTCATGTAACGCTCAATGCATCGCACCCCTAGTAATCCCGAGCTCAGGCCTGACACCTAACATTCGAATATTCTACAATTTCATAGATCTTCAAAGATGCCAGCCTCATACCCAGCTTTTGTTTCATCCACATACTCCAGCTAACCATGTCACCCATATACAGAGTATCATAATCGTTATCATTCTATTCTTTTGCAGGATGAGGAAGCATAAACAACAACAGCAAACTTTATTTAGATAGTGCCTGTCATGTAAAAAAAATGTCTCAAGGCACTTCACAGGACCATTATGAAATAAAATATGACACAGAGCTTTATAAGACATCAAAGATCAGATGATCAAAAGTTTGGTCAAAGCGGCAAGTTGTAAAGAAAGCAAGTGAGGTAGAGAGGCAAAGAAGTATAGCATGGGTATTAGGGCGACTAAATGCATTGACTATCAATGGTGCAGCAATTAAAATAAGAGATACACAAAAGGCTAGAATTAGAGCAGTGCAGATATCTCAGAGATTTTGAGGCTGACGTGATTACCGAGAAATGGGGAGAGGGCTTGAAAGAATGAGAATTTTTGGGAGCCAATGTAGGTCAGTGAGTACAAGGAACATGGCTTTGTGTAAGCTAAGACATTAGCAGCAGAGTTCAGGATGACCTCAAGTTTATGAAGAGTCGAATGTGGATGACCAGACAGCCAGGACTATGCTGGAATGGTTAGGTTTAGAACTAATGAAGGCATTAATGAGTGGTGTTTTAACAGCAGATGAGTTCAGGCAGAGCAAAATTAGTGCAATTTTAGATGGATAATACAGAGGTGGATAGAGGAAGTTTTAGTGCTAGCATGAGATCAGAAGTCAACATTAGGGAAAAATGTAACACCAAGGTAACAAACAAATCTCAACTGATGCCAGCAAGTGGAGTGGATATGGTAATGACAGAACAGAATCAAAGCAGGGAGTTAAAACAATGGTTTCCATTTTCCCAACATTTATTTGGAGGAAGCCTCTGTTCATCCAGTACTGTATGTTGGATAAGTAGTCTGGAAATGTAGCAATAGTAGAGGAGTTGAAGGAGATGGTGTTGAGTTACCATCATTAGGGTGTTGTCAGTATACGTGTGATAGCTAATGCTCCACTTTCAAATGATGTCATCAAAAGGCAGCATGCCAGTGAGAAATGGCAGGAGACCAAGGATAGATCCTTGGGGATCCAAATGATAGGAAGAGAAACCTCTGATTTTCTGGCTCGATTAGATAGAATGGAAAGAGTGGAAGCAGGTAAAAGCAATTCCACCAACTGAATGACAGTTGAAAGGGACTGGAGGAAGATGGTGCACTCAATCATAACGCAGGCAGTATATAGGTCAACAAGGATGAGAACATGATGATGGTAAGCAAAAACACACAGCTGGCCAAAACTGCAATGTTACCATGATTCATGAGGGATCTGCTGCTGCTATACCTTCTTGCCAGTCTCTGGTTGGTCATTCTCTCCCAATGTAGAGCACTGTCCTACACTGTTATGTACAAGTCCCAAGGAGACCAGTATGGAGAACTCACCCCAGCAGAGTAAAAGTCATCACTGAGGTCACAGAATGAAGGAGGTCACTGCTGACCTTCTCTGCTGTGATGTGGAGATGCCAGTGTTGAACTGGGGTGGGCACAGTAAGAAGTCTCATGACATCAAGTTAAAGTCTGACAGGTTTATTTGGTATTATGAGCTTTCAGAGCACTGCCCCTTCATCAGGTGAGTGACCGCTCATTCACTCACCTAATGAAAGAGCAGCATTCCGAAAGCTTGTGATACCAAATAAACCTGTTGGACTTTAACTGGTGTTGTGAGACTTCTTGTTGTACCTTTTCTGCAATCACCGCCAAGGCTTCTTTTGTCAGGCAGGCTGGATTCTTCTCCCATCCACTGGGAAAAAGACCTTCTGCCTTCTCTATGCAGCCTGGAGGAGAAAGTGCAGGCAGACCCCGCTAAAACATAGGGCCAACCGATGTCTTCTCAGCAACATATTTGTTGCAACTCCTGATCCAGTCCTTTATTCCTTGGTTTAGTCTTGAGTGTGCATTGGGATTTCAGAGTTCAGACACAGAAATGGAGGGTTGCATAGAATTTCATAGCATTGCTGATGCAACCATCGGAATCAGTAAGACAAGACTGAATGTAATGGCACCAGCATTTGCTTCTCCACCAAGTAAGACTGCAAATAGTGCCTTGTGGCCCATCGGATGGACTCTTGCCTTTAGGCTATTATTTAGTTGGTTACCCTGTCGCTAGTGCCACATTGAAGGTGGTATCACATGCATTAAATTGAGCCTGTTAACTCGATTTCTCTTCATCGTGTTACAACAGTGAGGTGAAGTTTCCCTCTGTGTGATTTTAGAACCACCCAAAGGGATATATCTCACCTTGTAATCTTAAATTAAGTAAGTGTGTGAGATAGTAAGAAACTACTGGTTTTGGTAAATTAAAGTAGGATCTGATACTCTATATCATGAACAATTACAGTAAGAAGTCTGACAACAGCAGTTTTAAATCCAACCAATTTGTTTGATAGTAAACTCGCAAGCTTTCGACTTTATGGCCTTCGTCAGGAGAATGAGGTGTTCTAGTCTCCAATAGCACACTTATCAGCACAGACCAAGTCTTCATTTTAAAACCTTATCAAGACAATAACCAACTGAATAAACCCCCCAGTAGAATGCTGTTCTAATAATGGAAGGCTCATGAATGAAACAAAGGCTTATAAATTCCAGCAGGCATTCTCAATAGGAGATATATCTATATATATATATATTTTATATATATATACACACACACATACACCTGGGCACTTGTTAGAAAGTTTGAAGGTCTTTGCTGTTCAGGTTTAAAACACCTTCCCAGTTGATCTATTTTTGACTGTAGGTAATAAGTTTGATGAAGATATACATTAAACTGCAAGATTTTTTACATGAGAGCCTAGTCTCTCCCACCTTCTGTCTAAAGGAATAGCCAGATAACTCTAACTGTTACTTCCCCCGTCTAGATTTAAATACCTAGAATTGCCTCTCCACATTTCTGCAATTTGAGTGGCTTAAGGTTGTCAATAACACTCAAATTTGAATTCAATTGGTTCTGTATCTTTGAGTGCTTACTTTAAAATCATTGGTCCAATTTCAAAAGTCTGTTTACCCTGCTGAAACCCTGGCTGTTGCTTTGGCCACAAATGTTGCAAAATTGGCTTCTGCAGTCTACTTTCTGCAGTTTAAAATCCCAAGCACAAAGACACATACTTTTTAAAGAGACAATGTTATCGATTTATTTTGGAAAAATACTCAAATTTTTCTGAGTATTTCTTTTCAATATTTATATTTGTCAAACACCAAATTTTTAACCTTATATATGCAATTTCATTACAATAGGTGCTGAAAGACTGTTACATGATTTCCAACATTTTCTGTTTTAATTTATTCTGTCCCTTCTCATGCTTTAGTCTGACAGGATGTACACAACTATAAGAATGACAGAAATAAAAAGAACCCCATGAAAATGTTTTCTTAATCATCTAGAGTACTTACAACACAGAAACAGGCCTTTCAGCTCAACAGTTCCATACAGGAACAGTTTCTATATGGAACTTATGATCCACAAAATCCCTTATCACTTTTTTTCATCTAACCTCATTAACACATTTCTTTTATTTCCGCCTTTTCATGTTTTTACATAGCTTCTTAATGAATGTTTGTTATTTACCCCAAAATTGAGTAGGGAATTTCACCTTCTAACCATTCTCTGGATAGGGACTTTTCCTGAATCCCCTATTGCATTTATTAGTACAATATTACATTAATAGTCTGAAGTTCTGTCTTCCTTGCAAGTGGAAAATCATCTCTAAGCCTACCCTTTCACTACCTTAGTCTCCCCTCAGTCTTCCTTTTTGTTAGAATAAAGTGCCACAGCCTGCTCATCTTTCCAGATCAGCCCTGGTATCATTCATTCTTTTTGCACTTTCTCCAGTGCTTATGTATCTATAATATGGAAACCAAAACCATTCGCTGTGTGATCTCATCAAGGTTCTATGCAAATTTAACAAAACCTTTGCTTTTCAATTCTATTCTTTGAGAAATGACCCTGAAGTTCTTTATTTGCTTTTGTTTAAGTGGCTTTTTTAAACCTGTCACTACTTTAATGTTTTATGTAGCTTTTCCTCTCCTCCATTTAGACACTGCTCTTTGAGCACATGACCTCCTTATTCCTCTGCTAAAATGCCCCAACTCAATATTGAAGTTCATTTGCCAATGACCTGCCCATGACAAAAAAATTATTATCTTTCCCTAATCACAGTCCTCCTCTGTAATGATGATATTCCTCAAGTTGTTGTGGTCCGGGGTTCCCATCTTTTGCCAGTTTGATGAATTATATTTGACACCTTTTTTTCCCTGTTTTGTAGTCAGTTTATTATCCATTCTACTGGTTGTCCTCTGATTCCCTATTTTTTTTTTGCATGATCTGCAACAGCTGCCTGGATAAGGTGATCTAATATTTCCCTCTCTGCTGTATAGCCCTCTTAAATAAGGAGGCTGATCTTGTGAAATCATTAGAGTGAGGAATCAAACCTGTGATGGACTCCCCTGCCTGAGCACCAACATGCCCTCTCATGACACCCCTTCATGCTCCAACCCTGCATGAACTCCCCATCATAACCTCCCTGTTATTGCTCCAACTCAGGCCCCATCCCCATTCAGATCTCATCCCCTTGGCACTGTCCCTGGCACACTGGTAGTACTCAACTCTCACTGCCTAAGTATCTGGTGGGCAGTGCCAGGGTGTCTGGTGGGAACTGCTGGGATGCATGATGTGCATTGCCAGAATGCCAGGTGGACAATGTCATGGGCACTGTCTAATGGGCACTCCTGGCCATACTTCCGACCACCTGGGAACTTCAATGGCCTCTGAACAACTTCTTCCCCTGCCCTCCTCACCACAGCATGGCCGTTAGACCTGGCTAATGGAAACCAGTAATGATTCTTGCCAGTCTTGCACAAATGATAGAAATCCCAGGAGCTGGGAGAATATGGTGTCGAATGGGCTAAATATATTCAGATACTACTTTAAATATGATAATCGGCCTTACATCCTTTCTTAGTGTGATCCAGTTTGTACCATTAGAAAGAGACCAGGATGGTTGCTGAGCATGGGACCCATTTTGAGGTCTGCACACTGTTTTCCAGAATCAGTGAGACCTGTACCAGACACAGTGAGGTTAGAAAATCGCCCCCATAATATAGAATCTTTCAACACAGAAGGGTTCATTTGGCTTATTATAGCTATGCCAAACAGTTTGAAACAATTATCCAATTAATCTCACTCTTAATTAACAATTATCCAATTAATCACCTTTCTTTACCCAAAACCCTGCAATATTTTTCTTTTAAAAGTATATATTCAGTTCTCTTTTAAAAGTTACTGAACTGCTTTCAGTCCAATTGAGGCAGCACATTCCAGACATGTTGTTGTTTGTCCATCATCATCGATGAGGACCTCAACACCATTAGTCATTTTGAGGCTGGTTGCGGTGAGTCCAAAGACGACTGATCAGGCCAATTCGAGCACGGGAATGTCCTGGCACATACTGGACAGGCTTGTGTAGACACTGTAGTTGTTGCGCTGGTGGCTCTGGACTTGCGCAACTCACGCTTAAGTTGTTCTGAGAGATTTCCTCTTTGCCTATGACTGCGCCCTGTATGCTGGCTCACAGCCAGAGATGCAAATCAGTATGGACAAATTTTCCACAGCTTATGACAACTTTGGATTCACCATCAACATTAAAAAGACCAAAATCATGCACCAGCCTGCTCCTTATGCAGCATACACAGACCCCATAATCACAATCAAAGGGCGGAAACTACAGGCAGTGGATTAGTTCACTTATCTTGGCAGCACCCTTTCCCAAGCAGTGATTCCAGACATATATGACAGAACATTACAGTGTCCTACAGGCCAGACATGCAAGTTGCTTAAAGATCTGCCAAAAGCTGTCATGCTGACTGTTGCTGTATATTTTTAATCCTTCTATATCCTTGTACACAGTAGGATGAGCAATGTGTAAAATTCCAAAGTACTGCGCGCAGTTATAAAATGCGGATCACTAATGAGTATTTGGCCAACCCCATGAACTCAATGACTACCCCCTAAAAACGAGATAGCAACACAATTAAAATTTGTGCTTTTATCAGATCACTCAATTTGCAGAAGTGGAGACATTTTGGAGGATATGACATTTTATTAGCAATGGGATGAGGTAATTGGGCAGTGTCATGGAATGAGATGTAAATCATGTAAATCATGGGAATAATAGTCAAATATATTATCTGAAGGCCTACCTGTTTTTATAGTCTTTGGCCCTGTGAAGCAGGCTTCTCGCCAAAAGGCCTCCAGTCTGTCAATAATGCTGCCTATGGGAAGGAACAGAAAAAATAATTAAATTAGCTCTGCAGTCAAATACTGCAGGACATTTGGGAAACTCATTCTTCCGGGTTTCCTGACCTCACAAACATAAAAAACCTACCTCTAGGCTAAAATGCCGGCCTGTATTTGATATCCGTACTATCGGGCAAAAAAATTCCATATCCCAAACTAAATGAACCCTGCCCTTAAAGTTCATACTATACATTTCAAAATACTGAGGTCCCATTTTGATTTCAAGACTGTAACATAATGCTGCAGTTCAGAACAGTTATAAGCTGCTTCAGTTTTGCTTTCATGATGTATAACATCATCAGAATCCATCTGTCATTCCATATTTATAACACTTGGGTGGTCCTAAATCTATTTTTAAAAATAAAACACATCATCCAAAGCTAAGTAACAGAATAGTTAACATCTGATACAATCTTGTTTGTCTATTTCGGAAACGTATCATGAGTTATGCAGATGCCTCACTTTTGGAATTAAAATTCATAGTGTGGAGTCTGTTTTATGTTCATTATTACGACCACAATACAACCAGTGCCAATGTTTACATATGTCACGTCAGTGTGGTCTTGTCATCAACAGTAAATGATTAATCATTACACATCTGTTTTCTATTTTGTTCTGTGATAGATAGTAGTTTTAGCCACATTAGAGTTCACCTGTGGCACAAAGCAGATGGAGCTCATTTTTAGATATGTTTTACCAAAAACTGCTAAAAGACATTGATCCCAATGAATTCAGTGAAGAGACTTTATATTTCTCACCTTTGGGATGGAGTAGAACTTGTTTTAAATGTCCACAAACTGTGGAATGTTTTAAAGCTATATCTATTCAAATGGTATTGGAAGGATATAGAATCCTTTGCTGTTTCAATTGGGACAGAAAGGGACAACCTAATCAATATTGACCTTCAGGCAAGCTACACAGGGAGATTAAAGATCCTGGAATGACTCACACTGAAGAGAAGCAACCTAAAGAGAGATATTTTTCAAACATTTAAAAGGCTACAGGAATAGATAAATGGAGCCGTGATAGCATGTTTGAGAAATTCAAGAATTAGAGGAGTATGTTCAGAAATTTAGAATGAGCTAGATGCACAGATAGTTTCAGTTTAATATGTGCAAATACTGATGAATTTGTAGTGAATGTGTGGTTTTGACTACTAAGGAAGAGAGTTGAAACAGAAAGAATAGAAAAATATATGTAGAGGAATTAGTTAGGGTATTTCAGAGTGGCAATTGCTAGGTATTAGGTTTTGGGCAACTCGGATGGACAACATCATCTTTTCTGATTCTATATTTTCCTGTACTCCCATATAATATGTTATCCCGTGTACCCGCAGAGGGTTTACCTCATTGTATACTTGACCACCAACCAGAAAAGTTAAGCCTTGGCTCTTCTCCACAAGAGGAACCATCTGGTAAATAATAATATGTATTCTCAGTAGCCAACTCAAAAGAGCCCAAGCAGAAATTAAATGCAGTTGCTCTGCCTATTCCATCAGTCAAGCAATGCAGGAAAATGATATGTGGCCAGAAACCTAAATGAACAATAACTGGAAAAGAAAGGAAAGATCTGTTGTACTGGATTATAATTTCCATAGCTTAGAAATACAGCCATTTCTATATTGTAGGCTGTGTCTTGGGGCAGTGACCAGGATGTGGCATTCTCCCACTTCTTTGTTGGTCTTGGTGTAAAATAGTTGCAGAAAACAGATTTAGTTAAGCAGCATGTGCACAGACCACCAGTGGCCAGTCTGCCTGCACAAAATACTAACATCAGGACACATCCTGATTATACCCAAGGGATTGTAATGCATCTGGAAGTATATTTACCAAGCCCAGGAAAACCAGGACCAGTTGGCTGCTGCAATTAAAAAAAATAATACATTTCATTTGGAGTTGTCACTGGCAACATGAGGTCCACGGATCAGAAGCTGCAAGTAACATCTGTTTTAGAAGCAATTCATTCATCCGGTCTTGTAAGAAATATAAGAACTATGAACAGGAGTAAACCATAGTACTGATCATACTGTCAAACCTGCTCTGCCATTCAACACCACTATGTCCAACTTTCGGCTTCAACTCACTTTTCCACCCGCTCGCCATTTCTCTTTCAGTTCCTGAGAGACCAAAAGCCACTCAATCTCATCCTTAAAATATTCAACAATGTTGCATCCACAGTCCTCTGGGATAAAAAATTTCGAAGAATCACAACTCTTTAAGTGAAGAAATGTTTCCTCATCTCAGTCCTAAAGGTTCATCCTCTTATCTTGAAACTGTGTTCACTTGTTCAAGATTCCCCCAATTTGGGGAATAAACCATTCAGTGTTTCCCCTACCAAGTCCTTCAAAGCATTATCTATTTCAAAGACACTAACACTCATTCTTCTAAACTAAAGAGAATGTAGCCAGAGATCGGAATTCTCCCGGAAGATTTTTAAGTGTAGTCCCAAGTGAGGAGAATGGTGTGATCCAGTTTACAATTCAACCAACTGTGAAGCACAGGAAGGTTCTCACTGAATTCTCCCATATTTGGAATTTTTTTGGAGTGGGAACTTAAAGACACCGGCAAGGCTGGCTCCTCAGAGATCAGGATACCATTTTTAAAGCACCTGACAACACATATACCCCCTCCCTCTTTCCCAGCTAAGAAAACCTCCAGCCAGAGGTCCCAAATGCCAGGGTCCCACACTCACTAATATCGGAAGCCCCCCCCACCCCCACTCAAGTAAGTTGCACTCTGTCATGGGGCTACCAAATGTGACTTCCATGCACCACCTCCTTTAGGAGATACCAATGCCCCACTTTTAGGTGCCCTCCATCAGCACTGCCAACCTGGCATCTTGGCAATGCCAAAGGGCAGTGCCAGAGCACTACCCAGCAATTTCCCCAACCATCCAGAGGCTTCAACGGCCTCAGAGTCCCCTGGCGTGGCTATCACACTTGGTCTTCATTTGTGGTGATCAGTAGTGATTCATGCTGGATTTTCACCATCTCTGAGAGTTAGAAACTCCTGGGAGCAGAATGTACCCGGCTGGAAATTGACAAGGCATATTTGAATGGAACATAAGAAATATGAGCAGGAGTAGATTATAGTCATTGGGTGGAAACCAAATTACATCCTGGGGATGGGGAGGGGTACGGACAGCAGCCGGGAGAATCCAAAAAGATATCCCGCAAGCACTAAATGCGCTTGGCTCCTTCCTTGTGATTCTCCGACTCTGTACAGACCCAGCCAATCTGCACTGAGGCCACGTGGAACCAGAGAATCCAGACCAGAATTTATTCAGCCTCTAATCATAGGACAACACTCTCATCCCAGAGACTAATCTAATGAACCTTTGCTATGCAGCCTCCAGTGCGAATATATCCTTTCTTTAAATGTGGAGACGTGAACTGTGCATAGCACCCAGGTGTGGTTTTGTTAAACCTTGTACAACTGTAGCAAGATTTTCTTATTCTCATGTTCAAATCCCCTTGAAATAAAAGCCAATAATTGCTTGTTGGATCTACATGCTAACTTTTGTGTTCCCTATATGAATACACCCGAATCCCTCTGCCCATCGACATTAACAAGTTTCACACCATTTAATAAATATTTTATTTTTCTATTCTTACCACCAAGGTGAATACACTCACACTTCACATTATGCAATCTCACAGTACTGTGGATTACTTAAGGTGCAGAACCACAGACAGACAATGTCCAATTCTCCATCAGATGGGCATGTACATTTTTACCAGCATAGCTGTATTGCTCAATGCATTTGCCTTGTAGCCTGTGGTACATAGTGAAGAGCAAGGAACAAATATTAAACACATTGACCACACAAAGTATGGTTACACATTGGCTGTAATATTGACCCTACACCTTGGATTTGGACTGCCAGCTTAGCTTTACATCAATTTGCATCAGTGGGAAAGTGATAAATTTATCTCACCAATTAATCCCAATACAATGCCTGAGCACACTAGGGTGTGAAATGTCCATGAGGAGTTTGCATCCGCAGCAAAACTCTTAGGATGGGTCCAGCAAGAGCAAAACTGCATTTAAAAGATGTCTATCTGATCTATTGGATCTTTTGGGATTTTTGAAAAATGACCTTTTTAATGTTAGAACAAGCAACTGTTTCTATGCTAACAAAAAGCAAAGTTCTTTACTTACTTCAAAACATGTACACGTAAAACTTCTTTGTCATGGATCTCAGTATGGCCACAACTCTGACAGCAAAACTATAATTATTCTATGTTGACCAATAACCACAACATACTTACAGGTTTATTCATAAGACTTTCACAATTTCTTTAATGTTGTGTTATTTATGCCTAATTCTTCTCAAAACGCACATCTTAAGACCTTGTAAGCAGGATGTCCCTTTTCTCAATAATCTAAAATAACTATCAGCTCAGCTATCCATTATACACCTGATCCAATCTTTGCCCATTAACTTTGCTAGTCACTTCAACTGAAAGGAAAATCAGCTACAGTGTATAATGAATGGCCAATAATAATATCACCCATTTTACACTTTCACCAAAGGTTAATAATATCCTGGGATTCAGGAATAGTTCAAAGCAACACTAAATTAAGAGTTGTTATTTATCTCAGTTCTTGGCATTCTGCCTAACTTTGTTACAAGTATCATCAGATATAGCCATTTAATGGCCCTATTGTTTCTGAGGAGACAGAAGAGCTGTCTGGATATGATGATACTGTGCCTTTAAGAAATGAAGTTAAACAGAGTTTACTTAGGTTTCCCTTAGAGTCAAATTGGAGTTTTGAGGAGTTGATTGACGGAGACAGTCATGTGCTAATGGTAGGTGCCAAGTTTGCATGGAAGATACACAGTTTCTTTTTTTAAAAAAACAGTCAGTCCTACTGGTTCTGAAAGAAACAAGGTGTATCTCTCTGTCTCTCTCTCTCTCTCTCTCTGTCTCTTGTTCCAGAAGGGCTTTGTGAACTCTAGGGTTGGTACCCGGAGTAGAAGCACATAAGCCTGTGTTGGTTAATTGATTTTGAAGAGGTGTTTTAAGCGTGTAGGAGGAATATTGCTTGAATTGGAACTCAGAGGGATAGATTGGCAGTTAAGGATTGTATCTGGTCATGTTTAAGCATTGTTTAAGTGTTAAAATGTGAAGCTAAATCATTTGCTGTAGTTGAACTGTTGTTAAATCTTTTTTTTGATAAAAGCTTCCCACTTTGCCAGTAGAATTGTACCTAGAATGAAACCTCATATCCTCACATTAATACCAAAATTAGCAAATAGGGACTAAACTAACTTCATAATATACCATGTGGTTTTTGGCCTGTACCCTAACGTGGAACACAGGAATCAGAGCAGATCACTCAGCCCCACGAAGGCTGTAACATCATTCAATTAAATGATAGCTGAGCTGTATCTCACTTCCGTTTACCTATTTTTCACCCATATCTCTCAATATACTTACCCACAAAGTCTGCTGAACTTGAAATTTTGCACTGAACCACTCTCCACAGCTTTTAGGAGGAGCGGGTCCAATTATCCTTGGCATGATGAAGTGCCTCCTTATTTAATTCCTCAGTGGCTAATTTAAAGATTGTGCCTCCTTGCTCTAGTTCCTCTCCCCCGCTTCCCCTATTTAATCCCTTTATCATTTTAACCACTTCAATTGTATTACTGCTCAGACTTCTCAACTCAAGGAGTACAACCCAAGATTATGCAATCTGCCCTCATAGTTTAGCCGTATAGAGCCTGGAATCTACCACGATCAATATATTGTTCCTGAGCTGCAGTGTTGAAAAATAAAGGCTCCAGGTGGAGCCTGACCAAGGCTCTGTACAACTGAAGTATCATCACCTTCCCTTTGTATTTCAATTGCTGTGACAAAGACCATATAAACTTATTAGTCTTTTTGATTACTGAGTGTATCAGTTTTAATGATTTTTGAACATGAATACTAAAATTCTCTTGCGTCTCCACAACCTTTAGTCACTCAACATGAAGAAAATAATTTGACTTGTCTTTCTTAGCTCCAAAGTGAATGACTTCATTTCCACATGGTGAACCTCCGCTAACCTACACCATAGTGGGTTAAATATCTTTCATTGATTCCTATTCTGTCAATATTTCTCACACATTTGATAGAAAAGTCATACAAAACATTGAAAAAGGAAGTAAATTTGTCAAAGTTGCTGGCCCGAATTCAACATTTCTGTTATATTAATGAGCAGGTGTCTCAACAGCATTTCTGGCGGGGGACAAAGGATTGGATTTCCGCCCTGGAGACGGGAAAACTGGAATCGGGTCTGTTTTTGTGTCAGAAATCAACTTCTGGTGAGAAATGTAACTGATAGGGAGAAATATTTCCTGTCCAATTAAAGCTGAGGCAGAAATGGAGGCAGGTCAGATAAAGTGATACTTCTTCAGGCACTGGGGGAGAGGGAGCATGTAATGGAGAGTGCAACACACTATCACAATGACTGAGACTCTTACAGGACTCAACCCAAGCAGAACAGATACTAGACTTAGTGTCCTCTGAGCCTATAATGTTGAGCCATCGGTTGTAAATTGAAGGGTATTCTAACATTTGGTGAAGAGGGCATCTATTACCTGGGTGAAACACCAGTGTGCAGTCACCTGTGTAATGCATGTCTGTAAATGTCTGCCCAGAGTCCCAGTCTCCTTCAGATTTTCAGTCATGCCCAGGTCTCTTCACCTCTGCCTGTAGATCCTATAGTCAGCGTACTGTCTCCTTCTCCTTCGTGCTTCTCTTCCCTTTGCTCTAGCCTCGTAGCACCCAGTGCTCTGCCCTTCCTGTACAGCTGGCTGCTCCTTATCTCCAGTAAACTCAATTTCTGAAGATGCAGCACTTACTTCCAGCCATGCTTCCAGGTGCTCAGGTGAAGTTGAAGCAACATTGCCCACTGCTCCAATCCACAGGTGATGTCAGCAGACTGACAACCCTTTGAATTAGCTCCTCCCCCAATTAATGCTCTGCTACAACAATAACTTATCAAATGTATATTCACTTTCTGAAACTTTTCTGGCTGTGTGGGGAATTTCTCTGTTTGTGGCCTGATTTCTCTTAAAAACTTAAGTAAACTTAAATTAATTTCACAAAGGCAATATATTTCAGTTATAAAGCGTGAATAAAATTTATTTTAAGATAAACATAAAACATACAAAACATTAACCTCGGTCACGGGAGTCCTTCAAAGGATCGAGTAACATCAGCTGGTGCTACAGACAACGCTAAAGGTCCTAAGTTCTAAGTCAAAATCCATTATATTATATCTTTCTGATGTCTAAGGTGCTCCTTCTAATTAGCTTAGACTTGATTTCATTTCACATTAATATGTCAGTCCAGCACATGACAGACACCTCAGCCAATTGTGAAACACTACTTGACTTGATGATCTTTCAATCATTTCCCCAAAAACTGGATACCTCCCCCTCTGGCATGAATAGCTTCCTTATTGCTTTGCCTTTAAGGATGCCTTTACTCAAAAACCTTTCTCAATGGCATTCTGCCAAAACAATAGATGGCATCCATCTCTTGAGCCCACAGAGTTGATACTGTCCTGAAAATGAGTCTTCACGTTTTTTAATATTAAATGTTTCATTAAATGTTTCAATGTTATTATGGATACAAAATTCCATTGTATTTTCTGCTGACCAACTGACTTCCAATTCTGATCTTTTGAACTTCTATAGTCTCAGCAACATTCGTACATTGGCTGTTGTGACTATTTCAAACATTTTATATTCATACTCTATTATCACTCAACATTAATATATCTTTTAATATTTAAATCATCTTTTATTCCCTTTAATGTTTTTTTCCACATTTGCACATGAGCAAACTGCCTACATGATCTGATTAAGTGTAAGTTATTTAACTCTTTCTTTCCCATCTGTAACTAAACCTAAGAATCTGCCTATGACTCTGCTTAAAAGATACAGAATCCCTTCCTTAGTGGCCTCCATGACTCACTCTCAAATGGTTTTCACCAGCCTACAGCTGGTCTGATGTAGAAAGCTGCTCAATATTGACTGCCCATAGGAAAATGAAAAATGCTTCTTGAGATTGGGTTTTAACAAGGCAGTTAAGAGATTAGTTGCCTATTTAGGAACCATGATGTGGAGCTGCCTGCATTGACTGGGGAAAGCACAGTAAGAAGTCTCACAACACCATAGAACATAGAACATTACAGCGCAGAACAGGCCCTTCAGCCTTCGATGTTGCGCCGACCAATTAGGAAAAAGCAATGACCCTCTAACCTAAACCATTCCCTCTTCGTCCATAAACTTATCTACTAACCCCTTAAATGCCACCAAACTTGGCGCATCTACAACTGACACAGGCAGGGCATTCCATACCCTTACCACCCTCTGGGTAAAGAACCTACCTCTGATATCCGTCCTATAACTACCACTCCTTAATTTAAAGCTATGTTCCCTCGTGCTAGCTTTCTCCATCCTAGGAAAAAGGCTATCACTGTCCACCCTATCTAAACCCCTAATCATCTTATATGTTTCAATAAGGTCTCCTCTTAGCCGCCTTCTTTCTAACGAAAACAACCTCAAATCCCTCAGCCTCTCTTCATAAGACCTGCCCTCCATACCAGGCAACATCCCGGTAAACCTCCTCAGTACCCTCTTCAATGCCTCCATGTCTTTCTTATAATGAGGGGACCAGAACTGTACACAATACTCCAAGTGCGGCCGCACTAGAGTTTTGTACAGTTGCAACATGAAGTTGCGGCTCCGAAATTCAATCCCCCTACCAATAAAAGCTAAAACTCCGTATGCTTTCTTAACAACCTTATCGACTTGATTGCCAACTTTCAGGGATCTATGCACATATACACCAAGATCCCTCTGTTCTTCAACACTATTAAGAGTCCTAACATTAGCCCTATACTCTACACATTTGTTATTCCTGCCAAAGTGAATTACCTCACACTTTTCCACATTAAACTCCATTTGCCACCTCTCGGCCCAGCTCTGCAACTTGTCCAAGTCTCTCTGCAAACTATAACACCCCTCTTCACTATCTACCACTCCTCCGACTTTGTTGTCATCCGCAAATTTACTAATCCATCCTTCAATACCCTCATCCAGATCATTTATAAAAATTACAAACAGCAGGGGCCCCAAAACAGACCCCTGAGGTACACCACTTGTAACCGAACTCCACGATGAATATCTCCCATCAACCACCACCCTCTGTCTTCTATCTGCTAGCCAATTCCTAATCCAATTAGCTAAATCACCCTCAATCCCATACATCTGCATTTTCTGCAGAAGCTTCCATGGGCCACCTTATCGAACGCCTTACTAAAGTCCATATATACCACATCAACTGCCTTACCCCCATCCACCTCTTTGGTCACTTTTTCAAAAAGCCAGGTTTAACCAGGTTAAAGCCCAACAGGTTTATATGGTAGCACAAACCGCAAGCTTTCAGAGTAGCACTGAATAAACTTATTGGACTTTAACCTGATGTCGTGAGACTTCTTATTCTGTTTGGGAGCACCAGCAAGTTTAGAGGTCCACATATCCTTCCTCTGCCTCATGAATATTATTGTTGCCAGAAGTGGAGCTGGGACCTACTGATGCATTCTTTATTCTGACCTAAATCAGATATTGAAAATCTGGCCTAAAGCTGTAACAGACTTCTGTGGTTCTCCAACTCACTTACACTCATGTAAATGTATAAATTCCCATGATAGTACTTGAGGAAGAGCAGAAGAGTTGCTGTTACAAACGAGGTATCACGACGCCATAGTGGCACAGTAGTTAGCACTGCTTTCTCATAGGGCCAGGGATTTGAGTTCAATTCCGGCCTTGATGACTGTGTGGAGTTTGTACACTCTCTCCATGTCTGCTTGGGTTTCCTCTGGATACTCCAGTTTACTCCCACAATCCAAAGACGTTCAGATTGGATGTTTTGGCACCTTGGTGCCCAGGATGTGTAGGTTAGGGGGATTAGTGAGGTAAATACATGGGTTTAGGGAGTTAGGGCTTGGGTAAGATCTTTGTTGGAGAGTGGGTGCAGATCTGATGGGCCGAATGGCCTCCTTTTGCACTGTAGCAGTTCATGATTCTAGAAATAACCTGACATTTACAAGGAACACTTGAATCAGAACAATGATTAATTGAAGGAAAGATAAAACTATTTACAAATAAGCTTAATGCAGACACAGGTCTTGTGTCTCTGACTGTAGTAGGTTCCCTCCTACTACGGCCTGCACCCTAACACCCAATAAGTGCCAATTCACACGTTTCCCCTGATAGGCCCCAGGAGAGTCCGGTGACACAGGAACACCCATCCCTTAAAAGGGACAAGTTACCACATTCCTCTCTTCCCGCATTAAGTTCATTTATTATAATACAAACAAAACTTTTTATGTATAGATATATGCAGTTAAAATAAAATTTGCAAGAGCGGTCATTAGGCAGGAACTTTCAAAAGTCTATTGGAGGAGTCTGTGGGAAAGCAAAGCTAAATGGCAGGCTTTCAAAAGTTGTTAACCAGGCTTCAGGGTGAGCACATTCCTCTTAGAGAAAGGGGCAAGGTTGGCAGAATTAGGGAACCCTGGAAGACTCGGAGATTGAGGCCCTGGTCAAGAAGAGGATAGTGGTACATGACATGCATTGGCAGCTGGGATGAAGTGAATCCCTTGAAGAGTATAAGGAATAAAGTTAAGAGAGAAGTCAAGAGGGCAAAAAGGCGACACAGGATTGTTTTGGTAGATAAGGCAAAGGAGAATCCAAACAGCTTCTACAAATACATAAAGGGCAAAAGAGTAACAAGAGAGAGAGTAGGGCCTCTTAAGGATCAACAAGGTCACCTCTGTGCAGATCCACAAGGGATGGCTGAGATTCTAAATGAATACTTCTCATCCGTATTTACTAGTGAGAAAAGCATGGATGTTAGGGAACTTGGGGAAATAAATAGTTTTGTCTTGAGGATGGTACATATTACAGAGAAGAGGGTGCTGGAAGTTTTAAAGTGCATCAAAATATATAAATTCCCAAGACCTGATGAAGAATGTCCCAGGACATTGTGGGAGGCTAGGGAGGAAATTGCGGGTCCCCCAGCCAAGATGTTTAAATCATCAATAGTCACAGGTGAGGTGCCTGAAGATCGGAGAGTGGCAAATGTGCCTTTGTTTAAAAAGAGCTGCAGGGAAAAGCCTGGGAACTACAGGCCAGTGAGATTCACATCTGTGGTGGGTAAATCGTTAGAAGGTATTTTGAGAGATAGGATCAACAAGCATTTAGAAATGCAAGGATAATTAGGGGCAGTCAGCATGGCTTTGTGCATGGAAAATAATATGTCACAAATTTGATTGAATTTTTTGAAGGGGTAACCAAGAAGGTAGATGAGGGCAATGCAATTGATGTTGTCTACATGGATTTTAGCAAGGCCTTTGACAAGGAATCACATGGTAGGTTGTTGCAGGATCCAGGATGAGGTATCAAAAATGGATGCAAAATTGGCTTCTTGATAGAAGCCAGAGGATGATTGTACAAGGTTGTTTTTCAGACTGGATGTCTATGATCAGCAGTGTGCCTCAGGGATCAGTGTTGGGCCCACTGCTATTTGTCATTTATGTTAATGACTTGGATCAGACTATAGGAGGGATAATTAGTAGGTTTGCAGATGATACCAAGATGGTGGGATAGCAGACAATGAAGAAACTTATCTCTGATTGTAACAAGATCTTGATCAGCTGGGCCAGTGGGCTGACAAATGGCAGATGGAGTTTAATTTAGATAAATGCGAGGTGATGCATTTTGATAGATTGAACCAGAGTAGGACTTAATCAGCTGATGGTAGACTGTTGGGGAGAGTTATAGGACAAAGAGATCTTGGGGTACATGTTCATAGCTCCTTAAAAGTGAAGTGGTGAAGAAGGCATTCAGCATGTTTGGTTTCATTGGTCAGAACACTAAATGCAGGAGTTGAGACATCCTGTTGAAGTTGTACAAGACATTATTAAGGCCACACTTGGAATACTGGTCACGCTATTATAGAAAGGATATTATTAAACTAGAAAGATTGCAGAAAAGATTTACTAGGATGCTATCCAGATTTGATGGTTTGAGTTATAAGGAGAGGCTGGATAGACTAGGCTTCTTTCTCTGAAGCATAGAATGCTGAGAGGTGCTCTTAGAACATAGAACAATACAGCACAGAACAGGCCCTTCGGCCTTCGATGTTGTGCCGACCAAAATAAAAAGCAATGCCCCTCCAAACTAAACATTCCCTTCTCTTCCATATACTTATCAACTAACCTCTTAAACGCCACCAAACTTGGCGCATCTACAACAGCTGCAGGCAGGGCATTCCACTCCCTAATCACTCTTTGAGTAAAGAACCTACCTCTGATATCCGTCCTATAACTCATACCCCTTAATTTAAAGCTGTGTCCCCTCGTGCTAGCTTTCTCCATCCTAGGAAAAAGGCTATCACTGTCCACCCTATCTAAACCTCTAATCATCTTATATGCTTCAATAAGATCCCCTCTTAGCCGCCTCCTTTCTAACGAAAACAACCTCAAATCCTTCAACCTCTCTTCATAGGACCTGCCCTCCATACCAGGCAACATCCTGGACCTCTTATAGAGGTCTATAAAATAATGAAGGGCACAGATCAGCTGGATAGTCAATATTTTTTCCCAAAGATAGGAGATCTAAAACTAGAGGGCATAGGCGTAAAATGAGCGGGGACAGACACAAAAGTGTCCAGAGGGGCAATATTTTCACACCAAGAGTGGTGAGTGTCTGGAAAAAGCTGTCAGAGGTAGTTGTAGAAGTGGGTACAATTTTGTATTTTAAAAACCATTTAGACAGTTACATGGGTAGGATGAGTATAGAAGGGAATGGGCCAAATGCAGAAAATTAGAATTAGTTTAAGGATTAAAAAAAGGGCGGCATGGACAAGTTGGGCCAAAGAGCTGTTTCCAAGCTGTAAACCTCTACGACTCTAAATCTGCAGCTACTCTCCAAAAGAGTATCTTAAACAGGTCAACTGGCTGTCCAATTGCCATAACCCCACCCATTTAACCCACTAATCTCTCTAATTTACACATCTTGGGATACTAAGGAGCAATTTAGCATGGCCAATTCAGCTAACCTGCATGTCTTTGGATACCATTTATTTTGTCAAATTGCTAAAAGTTTTCGACTGTAAAAGCCATATCATTATCAGAAATGGTTACTTCTGGAATGCGGTGAATTGCAAATATTTGCTGTAGTGGGAGATGAGGTTGTGGAGCACAGGATTTGCACATCAGGTCACTTCAAGTGGGCATCCATAAGGATCAAAAACACCATCTCTATGAAAGGGCCAGTGAAATCAATGTGGAACCTTCCAAAGGAGGCCAGGTGACTCTCACGGGAAGAAGTTTGCTGTGGGCAGAAGTTCCTGCTGCTTTTGACAATCTTGACAAAAGTTGACCATGCCCTTTCTCTCCTTGTCAATTTCTGGCCTCTAAATGTAGCTCCACATCTTCATCTTAGCGTTTGCAGGATGTGTGCTGTGCAACTCCTGGAGGAGAGACTGTCACCCAGGGGTGATACTGCCACTCGGTTCCCCTATAAAAGCACCCTGTCTTCACAGCTGATCTCATTCTTATGTTGCAAATAGTTCAGATTTGTCCAAATGCCAGTCTGCCAAAACTATTCTTTTCACTTTGGAAAGGATTGGGTCCCTCTGGATCGATATCTTGATGTGGGCCGACAGAATTGGTACAGTTTGCAGAAAATTCAAAGCAAGAATTATCTCCTGTGGGCAGTGAGGATACTATCAGTGGAATCAGTGAAGCTTAGAGCTTCAGCATGGAGATCTGTACCCCTCGCCAGTGTTCAAATGCGCAGCTGTAAACAACTAACAGTAAGGCTTTGAATTCGGGCCAATGTGATCAGTGGGACTGGTTTCTTTTTGTGGAATAGCCCTCACAACAGCTTATGGTTGAGCATGATGGTGAAATGGCAGCTGTACACACACTGGTGAAACTTCTTGACAGTGAATATAACAGCTAGATTCTCTTTGTCAATCTGTGCATACCTCCTTTTGGCATCTGACAAAGTCCTGGAAGCAAAGGCTGCTCCATGCCATCTTTCAACTTATGGGACAGTATGGCCCCTATGCCATCACATGTTACAATCATCTCCTTGCCAGGTTCAAATTAAAATGCAAGATAGATAAATACAGGGCCTGTTTTACAGAGCCAGAGGCTTTCTTCTGGCATCTTCCCATTTCCAACATTGATTTTGTTTTTAAAATGTTGGTTTCGGGATGCCAAAATTGTAGGCAAGTTGGATAAGAAAACAGTCATAATAGTTGACCTTCCTTAAGAAGGACTTCAACTGTGTTATGTTCTTCATCAAGTACTTTTTCATCAAGTGGGCACAATCCTTTGCATTGACTCAAATCCTAAATACACAATCTCATTGGCCTGAAAAGGCCACTTTTCTCTTTTCAAGTGGACACCAGCTTCTCTGAATCTTTTGAGAACTCCTCCCAAATTTGTCCAATTTGTCTCAGGTGATGTCTCTGTTATTAAGATGTGGTCCAAACATATGACCACTCTGGGGATCCCTTGCAAGATCTTTCCATGATGTGCTGAAAGTTAGAGCAAGCAGGTGAAAGGCTGAAGGGTGGTCTCACATATTGGAATAAGCCTTTATGCGTATTAATGGTGACAAATTTCCTTGAGTTTTCTTCCAGTTCAAACTGTTGATATGCAAGATGTAAATCTAATTTCATGCACTTGACACCTCCTGCCAGTTTAGTGTAAAGGTCTTCTAACCTAGGGATAGGATATCCTCAGGTTAGAAGACCTTTACACTAAACAGGCAGGAGACCTCAAGTACCAAGTGGGTATTGGCACTGTAGTTAGCACTGCTGCCTCACAGCTCCTGAGACCTGGGTTCACATCCCAGCTTGGGTCACTGTCTGTGTCGTGTTTGCACGTTCATGTGTCTATGTAGCTTTCCTCCAGGTGCTCCAGTTTCCTCCCACAGTTCAAAGATGTGCAGGTTAGGTGCATTGGCCATTATAAAATGTCCCTTGGTGTCAGAGGGATTAGCTAGGGTAAATATGTGTGGTTATGGGAATAGGGCCTGGATGGGTTTGGGCGACCTGCGTCAGTGCAGACCCAATAGGCTGAAGGCTTCTTTTGCACTATAGGGATTCTATAATTTCTATCTGAGCAGTTCTGCTTAGTCGGTGAGAACCGCACCAGTCTAATAATCCCTCAGTCTCCCAACATCTTCAACTCTACCTCAGCTTTTTGACTTGGGGGCATAAGGGACAAGTCAAACTTGGCTTTGACCTGGGGTCTATATAAATTTTAGTCATTACCCTCTATGTGTACCCCAGCTCTCTTCAGCTTTCAGGCTTCTTCAAATCTACACAAGAGCTCTTGGAAAACACCATCTGTGATGTTGAATATTTCTAGCCAATTAATTTGCTTCAATCAATCTCATCCCATAAGTCTAAGCCTCTGTTTTTTTTTGCCATCAGGGATAGTTGAGCAAGCTGGTACTAAAAAGGCATCAGTGTTGACATTGTGCCCAATTACTTCAGCCTTACAGGACACAAATATGAGAAGGTTTTACTGAGCCTCATGGATTGCAAACTTCCAAGCAAATACTTATACGTTTGTTCACCTATTACTGTGGCCAAAGTGTCTGGGCACCCATTGATTGTAAGAGAGATTTCAATGGTGAGGAATTGAGCGGGTGTCGGGGGGGGGGGGGCGTTGTGTTTTATTTAACTTTACAATGTTCAGCTCTTAAACTTCAGATTTTTCTTCTGAATCTTCCTCAATCTTACCCATTGAAGTCCTCATTTTCTTTGGGAACTAGGCGTGTATGGTCTGACTCTGCATCTGGCTTGTACCTGACCCTTCCAATTACATCCAAAATAAACGAACTCTTTACATTTTCGTCTAACCTGAGGATGGTCCCAGTCACATGGATAACACTCTTCAACTCCTTATCGTGGGCAATTTCTCTTCCCTTTCTGGGGCTCCACTGGGCCGAGTGCCCACCATTTCTCACCAGATTTGGTTCACTTCACCCTGCACACCTTGCAATTCAAAAAAATTTTGTTCAGCGCTCTCAATCGCTTGAATCAATTCGATAGCATTATCCAGAGAAATTTTAGCTTCTGTAGGCAGCTTCCCTCTGAGTATTCAAACTGTTAATGCCACATACGAGATGATCACATAAAATATCACCTAAGGATAGGCCAAGCTCGCAGTGTTCAACCAATTGGCAAAGTCTAATGACAAAAGTAGAAACTGTGTCCCCAACAGCTGAGTGGAATTCATATTGCTGCATAATAATGGAGGGTCAGAAATTGCACAAGTGTGACTAGCTGGTCATTCGATCAATTCGATGCTTCTGGAGATGCAAGACTTCTTACGAGGTTATAAACCATGAGTAAAATAATTTTCTGCTTTTCTTTGAGTGTTATTTTGTTGGCTGTGAAAAGTATTTTATATTTTGATGAATTCACCACAACTTTCAACCTCTGGATCAAACAGATCAGTTTTCCTGAACAGTGACAGGGCTACTCGACTTAGATTGGCACAACAACCTTCTTACTTCTCTTGCAAATTTTTTTTTGAGACTCCTCGTTACCCCTCTAAATATTGACATGTTAGTAACTGTAGGTGGATTATTCTTGTTGCCAGTGTAGTAGCTCAAGTCATCATGACAAGGAAGCCTTGAATCACAATAGTGATTTACTGAAGGAAAGATAAAACTCAATACAAACAAGCACAGTGCAGATACAGACTCCCAATCTCACAGTAAAGATTCCCTTCTACCAGGCCCTATACCCTGACAGGTGCCGGTTCATGTGTTTCCTCCTGTGATGCATGAACACCCCCTAAAGGAGGCAAGCTACTACAGTTCTTCTGGTCAACATTTATCCACAGATATAATTAAGAAGATAATAGTTAGAATTTTCTAGTTGTTCATGTCAGCAGGATTCTCAGGTCACACTGCAGCGTCGCTGGTAGTCATGATGTACTGGGGTAAACACAGTAAGAAGTCTCACAAAACCAGTTTAAAGTCCAACCGGTTTATTTGGTAGCACACACCATTAGCTTTCGGAGTGCTGCTCCTTTGTCAGGTTCTGTTCACAAGCAGGACGTATAAAGAAACAAACTCAATTTATTGAATAATGATTGGAATGCAAGTCTTTACAGCTAATCAAGTCTTAAAGATACAGACAATGTGAGCGGAGACAGAATAAAGAACGGGTTAAAAAGATGTGTATTGTTTCCAGACAGGACAGTTACTGAGATTTTGCAAGTCCAGCTAAGTTGTAGAGGTTACAGATAGTGTGACATGAATCCAAGATCCCGATTGAGGCCGTCCTCACGTGTGTGGAACTTGGCTTTCGGTCTCTGCTCAGCAACTCTGCAGTGTCATGTGTCATGAAGGCCACCTTGGAGAATGCTGACCCGAAGATCGGAGGCCGAATGCCCATGGTAAATTGAGTTTGTGTCTTTATATGCCCTGTTTGTAAACAGAACTCCCAGTCACCTGACAAAGGAACAGCGCTCCGAAAGCTAGTGGCGTTTGCTACCAAATAAACCTGTTGGATTTTAACCTGGTGTTGAGAGACTTATTACTGTGCCCACTATAGCAAACAGAGATTCAGCTGATCTCCAAATTCTCCATCCTCACTTGCAACAATGGCAGCGTGTGAATGGGCGGTGAATTCTGGTCAATAAATTTTTGATGGTGTTATATAATGAAATGTTCAAGATACCTACAGATACATTAAATAACTTCTGCATGAAGCTAGCTTGAAAGTAAATGAAAGTATCTTCCAGAGAGGGTCTTTCGTTATTTTGGCTGATTGCTGGCAGCAGTACTGGCAGAAATGCAACTTTAATTCATAAATTCTTCAAAACAAATGAAAATAAGGCTCTGTTCTGGACTTTTATTGCATGTTAATGATGGCTGACTGTTTAATCAATGCTTTGTATTGTTAACATGTTACCGGCATTATATTCTTACTGCATGTGGAATGGACATTGTGTGAGCTGACAAACATTTAACAAGACCAAACAATTCCACTTCCTTCTTTCCAGCTCTATACATCTTTATTTCTTTAGAGTGATTGTATTCAAAATATTATTGATATAAATGCTGATCCACAAGATCAGATTTTAAAGAATTTCTTTACATGTGACTGCAATTAGCAGTGAGTAGGCATTGTGAGAAGGTCATACATGAAAAGCCTTCTGTAAGGCCAGGTCTCATTGAGCACCAAAACTACCCATCTTCCTATAATACTTTCACTTAACCCTCCTGGTATTAGCAGTGAATCAAGAAAACAATTTTGTAACTGAACACCATACTGATGTTTAATCTATTTTGACACTTAGGGTGGGATGGAAAGCTAGCCTGTTTTCAATTGCAACATATGCAGTGCCTCGGTGCAGGAGATTGTCAATTTAAGTTCCACCAAGTCAAACAAAGGATTGCATATTATATGTTTTCACAAAGCTGTAAATACGCACAATGGTTCTTTTCTTCCACAGTCCCTTATTGTCAGGTAAATGCACATTTAATTTGAAGGAGGATTTGCTTCATGCATAAGTACAGAGCTGACTATTGGATTTTAATTATTCACTAATTAACTTTTCATCAAGGGAACTTGCTATGCACATACCAATAGATTACACTAATGAGATCCCTGGTGCAATGACAGACAACGTGAACAGGTTAAATACAGTTAAATTTGTCAAACTAATCATATTGTGCATCTTTCAAGCCTTAATAAGAGAAGACAGACGACAGTCAAAGGGTTAGACATAATCATTGTACATGTTGGCAAACCAAAGCAGAAAGGTTGAATAGAGTAACCTCTGTAGCTCACCAGGGGACCTTTTAACACCCCTAATGATGTTTGTTAACAAATTACAGCACTAAGGGTGTGTAAAGTGCTAATACTGGCAAGGTACTAAATGTTCACCATTTTGTTTTACAAGCTACATTCACTAATAGTCAGGAGCCTGAGTGACGTGTCACTTTGAAATTAAACATTAACTTGTGTCCTCTGACAAAATGTTTTACTGCCAACCTTGTGCAGTGGCTGTAAATTTTTTTCACGCAGCAGGCTGGCTACAATATGTCCTGACAAGAATTCTGCCTGTGGTTAAGAGAGTACATTTCTAATAGCATGATATCTGTAAAGTGTTGTAGCTGCTTCAGAACAGGGTGCAATTGAAGAGAGAAATGCTCGCAAAGGAAACCATTTATTGTCAAGGCAGGGAGTGGGTTGTTGGAGGGGCTCATTAGTGGGCAGTTGTGAAAAACAATATGGTTGGATTGGGATTTATATAGCTGATAGTTAAAGCGCTCCTTTTTTTATAGCTGGGCCTTTCTTTTCATCTTTTCTCTTCCTTTTCATTTCCCTTTCAGTTCTGCCTATCTTTCCTACCCCCACCACTTTTCTTTCAATTGTCCCTGGTCGCTTTCTGTTAGCTGTACTGTGATGTGGCTCACACTGCGCCAAGGCCTTTCATCATGCCGCAGTGAGCACAAATGACCTCATCGCCACTTCTAGAAAATGCTTTACTCACACTGATTAACCATTGTATAAACTTCAGCGTGGTCTGTGACCTTCAGAATTTGTTTATAAATTCCAACGATTCGAATAAAAATTGTGCTAACACTTAACTTGAACGCTATTGAGAGTCACATGAGCTTATTTTTTTAAGACATAACTGTCTCTGTACCCACCTGCTCATATACAAGCACAGATGTGATTGCAAACATTTTGTTTTCACTGTGACCTGAGCAGTGTTGTATTACATTTCATGAAATATCCATATTCCCCCCTATTCAACCCCCCCCAACCATTTCGTTTGTTTTCCTGATTTTAACCTCCTCATTTGTAACTTACCATCACATGCTCCAATATTAACACTTTGATCCTTTTCGTCCACACAAAGTGGGGACTCAAGAGCCAGCACAATGGCCTGCTGCGGTGTATCCATTAGACATCAACATATTTGCGAACAAGGAAATATCCGAGACACTTTGGATTGATAGTACCTTAATTGAAACTTATTTTTGATGCGGAGACATCACAGCTAGCCACAAATCATGGGTCTATTCAGCCCATCTGCACACATAAAGATGAAGGGCCACCTGCTTCAAACCTTTTTCCTCTAAGCTTTTATTCAAATTGCAGAGATTAAAAAGACTGTTGGTCCTAAAGGGGAAAGAAAAGATAAAATAAGATTAGATTTCAATCCCTATCATCTACACCTTCTTCGCTGAGAGGTGTAATTTAGGGAGGAAAAATTGGAAGGTAATTTTGGGTCAGGTTTTAATGATTATTCCATTAAATTAGGTCCACAATCTCCTTAAAAGAAAGATCAAAGAGAAAGGTATGTTGTATTTGGACTGAATCTTTTTTTCTTAAAAGAGATTGGGACCATAATGAACAAGATGTTGCCTCTATACAAATAAGTCATAACACTACCTGCCCTTGAAAAAGTTTTTTCCAGACTTTGATTTGCATGTTAAGTCAACTTACTGTTCCATTTAAAGTGCAATGAATATCCTGTCTCGAGCAATATAAACATTTTAATACCTTTGACTTTGACCCTGCACACTGTAATATTCTCTCAGGGCTTTGTTCCATTTTAGATGAGCCATAAACCCCCGACTCATTGAATCATCTTTCTGTTTGAATCTTTGGAAAATATTTTGTGGCTGAACAAAGAAAATTGCCAGTGATGAAAAATTAACTGTAATAATGGATTGCATCTACTTGTGCATACATTGCACTGAAATAACTTCAGAATAAACTAAATAAGCAGCTTACCTGCTGACTGCAGAAATAGGTTTATGTCCTTCACAGGCCCAGGAAACCAGAAGGGAATTTTTAAAAATTTCACTCTAAAACAGTAGTGGTGAATGGTTATTATTCTCAGACTGGAGGAGAGTTTATAGTGGAGTTTCTCAGAGGTCAGTATAAGACACCCTTCTCTTCTTGATACATATTAATAACCTAGACCACGGTGTACAAGGCACAATTTCAAAACTTTCAGATGACATAAAAATTGGAAGCATTGTAAACCAAGAGGAGGATAATGTAGAATTTTGAAAGGACATAGGCAGCTTGGTGGAACAGGCAGATAAATAGTAGATGAAACTTAATGCAGTGATGTGTGAACTGATTCATTTTGCTCAGGAGATCATGGAGAAACAATATAAAATAAAGGGTGCAATTCCAAAAGGGATCCAAGCGCAGGAGAACCGAGGCATATATGTGCATAAATCGTTATAGATGGCAGGACAGGTTGAGAGAGTATTTAATAAAACATACTCTCAAGGATGTTGCTTGGATTGGGTGGCATGCCTTATGAGAATAAGTTGAGGAAGCTAGATCTTTTCTCCCTGGAGAGATGAAGATTGAGAGGCAACCTGATAGAGGTTTATAAAACGTTGAGAAGTATAGACAGGGTGGATTCTTAGAGGCTATTTCCCAGGGCGAAGAAAGGTTGCTATGAGAGGGCACAGGTTCAAGGTGCTGGGGAGCAAGTACAGAGGAGATGTCAGGGGTAAGTTTTTCACTCAGAGGGTGGTGAGTGAGTGGAATTGGCTGCCGTTGGTGATGGTAGAGGTGAATTCGCTGGTGTCTTTTAAGAGACTTCTGGATGAATACATGGGATTTAATGGGATTGAGAGTTATAGATAGGCCTGGTAGATATGGATATGATTGGCTCAATTTGTGGGCCAAAGGGCCCGTTTGTGCTGTAGTGTTCTATGTTCTATACAGCATCTTAGTCTTTAGAAATGGTGGCTTAGATTACATAGACAAGGAAGTTATGTTAAACTTGTATAAAACACTGGTTAAGCCTCAACAGGATTACATCCAGATCTGGGTTATCAAACAAAAGAAAAGATGAGCAGGTATTAGAGTGCAGAAATTTTAATGAAAATGGTTCTGGGATATTTAGATAGATTAGACTGGGATATTGTACCCTGGTGAAGAGAATGATGAGAGGAAATTTGAAAAACATATTTCAAAACATGAAGATTGCTGAAAAATAAATTTGGAAAAACTGCTCTCACTGGTTGATGGATTAAGAAACAGAGGGTATGGATTTAAGGTACTTGACAAAAGAAACAAGAGGACAGGAGGAAAAGCTTTTTCATGCAACAAGTGGTTAGGATCCAGGATGTACTTTCTGAGAGTGTGATGGAGTTGGATCAATAGAGGTATTCAAAAGGGAATTGGATTGTTTTCGGAGAAGGAAAATTTACAGAGCTATGGGGAAAAGATAAAGATGCAGCAGTGGGTGAATTGCACCTTTAGAAGACCAGCACACACATCAGTCATGGCAGCTTATTCAAACTTCACAATGCAAAAGCCAATAAAGAGCTCAACATCCAAACGGCTACAAGTTAAATCTTCACTCAACTCCAACATACCCCAGAGTGATTCTTGATAAGACAGTGACCTTCTTTGGGACACTGCGAAACAACTGCAATCAATGTCAACCCAGAAATAACTTGATTGCCAAACTAGCCGGCTCATCACGGGGTGCTGCTACCCTACCACACCCCCCCAGAGAATGTCAGCACTCGCACTGTCATACACAGCAGCAAAATACTGCACCCTCTTCGATCAGGATCATCACACATATATAGAATTGATTCTCAGCTGAATGTTACCACGTGTATCATTACTGGAACATTATGTTTGACACCACTCCTATGGCTCCCTGACCTGGCAAGCATCACTCCTCCACATATCTGTCAACTTGGAACAACCAACAAAATGATTTTAAAAAATTTTGCATCACCCCCACCACCAGCCCCCCACCCCCCGCCCCGCTCACCTGCCACTTCATGTTGATCTATTCAGCTCACCCAAGATTCCACTCTCACCAAGAAGGCCGATCTGGAAACCCCATCCCCCGCAAAGATCTTCAACGCAACTCCCACTTGCACAAATGAATCGGAATCATTGGACATGACAAACAAGTACCTGGTCTCAAACCCAATCCAACAACTGCCGGTTTCAATCTTCCAAGGAAAGAGTGGTCCACCCTCAGAAGGTTCAGGACTGAGCACAGCCAAAATGGGGCATTAGTGCTAGCCCGCGACATGCCTGTGGGAGAGGGTAGGCTATGCACCACATCATAGACAAGTGTCCAATCAGCAGTGATCTATCTGCACTCAACACAAAGGACTTTGTATTCACTAAGGAAATAAAAAAATTACCTGGTCCAGCCTACATGTGACACCTCACCAACAGCAGTGTAGCTCTTTTTAGTTTAATAATATCCTTTCTATAATAAGGTAACCAGAAATGTACATAGCATTCCAAGTGTGACCTTACCAATGTCTTGGACAACAAGATGTCCCAACTTTTCTATTCAATGTTCTGACCAATGAAATGGCTGAATGTTTTCTTCACCATTGTGTCCACTTTTGATTCCACTTTCAAGGAGCTATGAACCTGTACCACAAGATCTCTTTGCTCTGTACCATTAGTTGAGTAAGTCCTGCACTGGTTCAATCTACCAAAATGCATCACCTCACATTTATCTAAATTAAACTTCATCTGCCATTCATCAGCCCAGTGGCCCAATTGATCAAAATCCCATTGCAATCCGAGATAACCTTCTTCACTGTCCACTATGCCACCAATCTTGGTATCATCTGCAAACTGTGCCTCCTATATTCTCATCCAAATCATTAATATAAATGACAAATAACAGTAAGGTATTGACAAATAAGTTAAAGTATGCATGGATTTGTTGAAGGCTGATCAGAGTTTATAAATTGATTGTGATTAAATCCAAGCTCTGTCTTCATGTTCAAATGGGTGTAAATCAACATCACGTGCTGTTATCCTAATCAACATTTCTCCCTCAAGCAATATTATAAAAATACAATGTAACTGGTCATTTACCTTATTGCCGTTTGAGGGATCTTGCTGTGTGTGAATTGATTGCTGCGTTTGCCTACAAAATAAAACTGACTTCAAAACCAATTTCTGAAGTGATTTGAATGATTTTGAGGATGTGAGAAGTAAACTATGTAAATATATCTGATTTCTTCCTTTTCATTTCCTTTGTTCGTTGACATTAATGTATTCCATCTGTGCATTCAGTTGTGTACTGGTTCCGAGTCATCAGTAACACAGCTGTATGAATCATGAGCTAATCTCATTCAATCATCAATTTTCAATGTTTTGATAACTGTTTTAAGTTCATAACAAAAAGTTATCCAAAATATACAGTTGCTCTTTGCCGAATAAACTTGCTTTAAAATGGTGTCATTGCCTAAGTGGCAATTTGAGAGATTGGCATAATCCTTGGGCATTACAGTGTAAAGTACATTTCTATAACACTTATGTAGGAAAATTACCAACTTAATGAACATGAGGAAACTAAACATGGATTTATTCAGCAGAGAACATAGAGCCAAATTTTGAGTCAGGATGACCCTTTGTCAGAGCTCCAGAAATTCTGAAAAATCTTAGCAGGTTTGAAGCATTTGCAACAAAACATTGGGTGGGATTTTGCAGCTTTGCTCATCCTGAAACCATAAATTACCCCCAAGTTCAAAGGATCATCCCATTGTCTGCCCCTCATTCACTTTGATTCCCATGGTGGGCAGGATGGTAAAATTCTGGTCGTTGGCTCTATTCGGTCTCCACAGATGCTGTCAGATCTACTGAGATTTTCCAGCATTTTCTGTTTTTGTTTCAAATTCCAGTATCTAAAGTATTTTACTCAACTAGATTTTGAGGTAGGTAAGGACTTTTGAAGAGTGGAAAAGATATGGCATGTTAAATATGAACTTGTGATGTATAAACCTGAAATGGATACTTTCCTGTGAAACAAAATGGTGTTGAGATGTCAAGTGACCTCCTCTTCTCTACTAATGTATATGGAACTGCAAGGATCTGAATTAATCTATTTGGACAAGTCTTGACAAAGTCATTAATTTGCAAACAATCTTTTTGAAAGTATCTTTGACAAGTCCTTAAAATGAAAATGATTCTTCCTGTAGTTAATGACTGCACTCTTCAACTATTCAGAAAGACTGGTTTCATTAAAATGTTTGCAGATTCTTTGGTTGAATTTTTCATCCCTGTTCTGGTGGGTTCCCCTGTAGTGGGTGTGGATGTGGACAGAGTGAGGATGCAAAAAGTCCACAGACTTCAGCAAATTCAGACTTTGACTCCAAAATTGAAATCCAGAAAACAAGTGTAAAAATCTTGATCTTATGAAGGTGATATATAGATGTTTTGTTGCAAATGCTTCAAATCTGCTAAGATTTTTCAGAATTTCTGGAGCTTTGACAAAGGGTCATCTTGACTCAGAATTTGGCTCTATGCTGTTTGCTGAATAAATCCCTGTTTAGTTTCCTCATTTTCGTTAAGTGCCATTGGTTCATATCTTGATCTTATGAAGATGATATGTGGATGGTAAGATTCGAATTCCATTGTCTGACAATGGTCCAATAAACAGAAACTATTGATGAGGACAATGAAAGAGACGCTCAAGTCGCACATTTGTTTCTGGTACACAGTTTAATGAGTCAAATTCTGAGTCCATGAAGCAGAAGCATCTAAACAAGCGAAGAGAAAAGATCCTTTTAAAGGAACTTCAGTAGGCAGAGACTTTGAATCCTCTACCTAAGGAACGATACCAGTGTTTCATCCTGAAAGAAATCTGCCACCAGAAATCTACTATCTGCAAAAACGGATCCTGCTACGGCCAGCATTAAATAACAAATCTAACTTTCTAAATTTACAGAGCTTTTCTTCATCTCTGAATAAAAATATGTTTCCAGGCTTGCATCATTTCCCCGAGGAGAAGCAAGTACGACAGAGAACTCTTGAAATCCTAAAACCTAAATTAATCTCACTTCTGTAACCACAATCTTTTCTTGAGTGTTTTTATATCTGTATCAGTGCGGGAGTGGGTGTAGTTGTGTATATATTGAATAATATATTGTTGAATAATAAACATTTATCTTTCCTATAAACCAGAGAAAACCAGACTTTTGTTTTTTCCTGACAGTTACAGCACTCTGGGGTTAAAACACTCAGGCTGAATTTTCTATCCTGCTCGCTGTGTGTCATGGAAAACACTTCCAAAGAGCAAGAAGATAGTTGTTCTGGAGTTCAGTGATGGCATCCTGGACCACCTACTGGAAACAGTTGACATTCAACATGATGTCCTCCCATGCACCATGCTCTGGCCATTGGCCCACCAACATGACCACTCCAACTTCAGAGGCAATGGTGATGGTGGTCAGTGCCAATTCAGCACATAAGATGATAGTATCCAGTGAAGGAAGATGGTGAATGTTTTCATTGGAACTGCCACGGTAAGTCCATCATTTCATTACTCTTAACTCTTGGGCTTAACAACTCATAAGAACATAAGAATATAAGAAATAGGAGCAGGGGTAGGCCATACAGCCCCTCGAGCCTGCCCCACCATTCAATAAGATCACGACTGATCTGTAGTGGTTCAGTACCACTTTCCCGCTTTCTCCCCGTAACCTTTAATTCCCTTGTCAATTAAAAACCTATCCACTCTTGACTTGAGCATATTCAGTGAGGAAGCCTCCACCACCTCATCAGGCAGAGAATTCCAAAGATTCACCACCCTCTGCGTGAAGAAACCCCTCCGCAACTCCAATCTGAAACGTACCCCCCCCTAACCTTGAGGCTGTGCCCTCTCGTCCTGCTATCTTTGTTAAGCGGGAAGAGTATCTCAACCTCTACCCTATCCATCCCCTTCATTATCTTATATGTTTCTATAACATCCCCTCTCAGCCTTCTAAACTTGAAAGAGTACAAACCCAGCCTATTCAGTCTCTCCTCATAATCCAATGCCCTCATCTCTGCTATCAGCCTAGTAAACCTTCTCTGCACCCTCTCCAAGGCCAATATATCCTTCCTCGAATGCAGCAACCAAAACTGCACACAGTACTCCAACTGCTGCCTCACCAGTACCCTGTACAGCTGCAACAAAACCTCCCTACTTTTATATTCTATCCCCCTTGTTATAAAGGCCAAATTGCATTCGCCTTCTTAATCATCTGCTGCACCTGCATACTGTATTTTTGCGATTCGTGCACAAGGACCCCCAGGTCCCTCTGCATCTTTGCATGCTGCAGCTTTTCTCCATTTAAATAGTAGTCCTTCCTACCATTATTCTTACCAAAGTGGATAACCTCACACTTGCATATTCCATCACATATTCACATTCACTTCACAACTCAAGAGACATCACCATTCACATCTTCTCATTTGCATAGGCTCATATCCTATGGAGCTCACATCCTCATCCTGTCCATGGCCCAACTCACCATCTACAATCATACAAGGCATCCTTATAATCTATCTTGTCATTTGCTCTACTCATATTCTATCCATCTGTCTTTTTGCAGGACAAGCTTGTACACAGAAATTTACATCCCCACTCCCTTTGAGAAGCGTGTCATCATTCTGGCTGGCAAGGATGTTGACTATGCCTGTGGCAATGGGAAAGTGGGTAGCGAACACACAAGTAAGAATCCTGAATCAGCTCATCCCACAGAACACAACACTATGACATTGTTCTCTTTTCAATCCCTCTGCCAAGCATTAATTTTCTCTGCTCTCATCCATAGGAATGTCTGGAAAGCACCTAAGCACACTAGCGAACCAGGCCTTCAACTCTAGTTCCACGCCAACCACAAGTAAGACCCTCAACTCCAGTTCAAAACAAACCTTAGATGAGGAAGTTATGGATAGCATCTTCAAATACTTGCATGTGACTCGTGTTCATGTTTGTCTCATCTTGCCACTTCTACGGCCTCTTCCTGATTGAGGTCAGCTTCCTTGACCTCACTACCCTCTTCTCCTTCCTGTCCTTATTAGAGGAAATCTGCAGCTCTTCTGTCATAGCATCTAGCAGCTCCACCTCATTTTGCATCAATAGATTGTGAAGTGTACAGCAAGCCACAATAATCCGTGAGACTGCAAAGGTGTTATATATCCAACAAACAAAAGTGGTTCAACAACATTTTTGGAGTTATTGTAGTTTTGTGATTACTTTTCAATGGTTTATTTTGTACTTATCAAAATGAATCAAAAAGAGAAATGAGAACCAGAGTACTGGATATCCACTTCTGTCATTCACTATTGGCTACAAGTACTCTGCAAATCTTTCAAACTCCAATACTACCCATTCTAATAATTACCAGATTAAAGTTGTCAAATCCTTGCCAAAACTATGGTCAATTCTTTTGCTATGGAGAAAATCCAAAGAAACTTGGTCGGGTCTGTCCAAATCCATATTCTTATTCACTCCACCATGCCAGCTGTTAACCTGCCTAGAATACACATGACTAGAAGAGTGGGTCAGAAGCTGGCAATTCTGCACTATGTACCTAACCTCTTAACTCCCCAATGCCTATTCAACATCTAAAAGGCACAGGTCACAAGAGTGATGTAACACTCTCCATATACCTGGATAAATGATGTTCCAATAGGAATCAAGAAGCTCAAAACTTTCCAGGAAAACACACGCAGCTTGATCAGAACTCCAACCACCATTTTAAAAATTCGTCTCCTCCGCCATCTGAAATGTTCGCCTCCTCCACAAACAGTACATGTTAGCTATAGTGTGTATCACTTACTGTAATAACTCACTACAGCTCCTTTGACAGCCCTGCCCAAACTTGTAATATCAAACATCTAGAAGAACAAGGGCAGCAGGCACAGAGAAAACACAACCACGTCCAATTTCCTTGCAAGGTTATGCACCATCCATATGGTGTACGTTATATCTCAGAACTATGCAGAGGTGACATTACTTTTCATGTTTGTAACAGGTCTCATTCACAGTGCTTCAAATTGTCAACTCCATTCTTGAAATCTGGTTTCCAGCTCCTTCCACAGCTTTGTTTACTTATCTCTAAGTCCAC
The DNA here is from genome assembly GCA_024679065.1 of Sphyrna mokarran. Lineage (NCBI taxonomy): Eukaryota > Metazoa > Chordata > Chondrichthyes > Carcharhiniformes > Carcharhinidae > Sphyrna > Sphyrna mokarran. The sequence goes on from JAGIQG010000009.1 coordinate 41,042,003, forward strand.
ACACAGACTTAACCAATCAAGTATCAAGAATGAGCAGATTCATATAATCAAACACAGAGCAATTAAACGCTTCAATCCTGACATGGAAAATACCATCACTTATTCATTGTCACTGGGTCAAAAAACCCTCTATAGGAGGGTACTAAAGGAGCTCTATGGAAGCTCAACCAGTACTGTGGGAATACCTATACTGTAGCAGTTCAAGAAAGTAGCTTGACCTTCCCAAAGGCAATGAACATTGGCTTTGTCAGACTTGCACATATGCAACGAACAGCTAAAAAAAGATCAGGGAACAAAATTGGGATTTTCTTTTTCCTGTGGTCCAAAAAAAGTTACAATAGGACTTTTATTACCAAGCTAATTTAGTTGTAAAATTGTAATATTTTCTTTCTCAAGTACTCTGCAGGTAATAGTTTGTGAAAGCCAGTGCAATATTAAAATGATGATGTAGAGATGTCAGCATTGGACTGGAGTGGGCAGAGCAAGAAGTTTCACAGCACCAGGTTAAATTCCAACAGCTTTATTTGGAATCACGAGCTTTCAGAGCGCTGCTCCTTCCTCAAGCTTTGGAGCCTTTTAAGAAATTGTTTACACTTTAATACCACAGAATGTAAATGCTGATGGTTCTGCTCTTGAGCCAACAGAAACATACAGAGGTCTCCTGGTCTGATCTTGAATTTACAGAACTGACCTAAAATTGTCACTCTGTAAGAAAAAGACACTGCTGCTTTAATAAGGACACAGCATAGGTTTATTTTGACATCTAGCCAACGCAGTGCAGAGGGAACTACTGCTGGAGTTGCTTTTGGAGATATTTGCATGAACATTCCTGTTGTAGCTAAGTAAAATGTTCTTTTCCAAGATAAACACCTGGACCCCTTGGAGTTCTTACATACACAGTTTAATCTCTCGTTTTCTAAGCAGAAAATTAATGGAATATGAAGTGTGGACTATCCATTCAATCTGACATTATTGATCCAATAATTATCATCCAATCTCATGGAATACTATCGTGAATGCTGTTTGCAATATGCAAAAGCTGCAGTTAGTGCATTATTAAATTAGATTAAGATAAATCCCTTTGTAAGTTTCATCTTCAGAATTATTTTGTCAAATTTTCAGTGATGTAACTGACATAGGGAACGTTTAATCCTGCAGTTACCGCAGTGCTTCTGTTAGTGATTGCACAGTTTTAAACAATGAGGTTCAATCTCTTGCCTGTTGAAGTAACTGACTTCAGTCAGAGCACTGGCAGTGCTCATTTATATTATATATTCAATTATAACACTCATTCCAATTGGCCTAAACATCTCTGTGATCAGGGAGAATAGTTCAGCCAGTGAGGCCAGTCATTTAATCCTATCTACCAGGTACTAGCCACATGTTCCCCTGAGTTGATCTTGCCCCATGAGGTTAACTCACTCATAGGCTCATGAAGTTCTCAAGAGCATGGGACTTGCACTGCTGGGAGCATTGGACCAATTGGAGGCTAAAAGTTTAGACTCCTGGAAATGGACATGCAGGCGGGCAGATGGGGGATGGTGGGGGGTTGGTTACAGGGAAGAACCAGATAAATGAGTGTTGTGGAATATGTTGAATACGTTAATGCTACTCAAATGAACCAATCATTTATGGGGACGTTCCATCTGCAGAAGACAATCACACATTTTATCAGCAGGCTCACAGCCTCTGTCAAGCTGAAGGCCCACTTTGAGGGCATATGAGGTACCTCTGCCAAATTACAGGTCTTACACCTCCAAAGTGAAAATTAAAAGATACAATTTATCAATCCCAATGTTTCTACTCCTGTTGTCATGCACACAGGCAAGGAAAATATATGACTTGCTTGTAATGGCTTCCATAGTGAAATGGCTTGCTAACACTCACTGCCTGTGTCTATTTCCCATGAAGAATGACCATCATGGTAAGAGTGGTGAAAATTGGAATAAAGAAAAATAAAATAGTCCTTTCTCAGAGGGGCTAATAATTCAACTGAGCAAAATTGTTGACAGCAAACACTACAAATTTAACAGGAAACACATCAAAGGAAATTGAATGTGTTATTATGCAAATTTAAAAGGAATTACATTTATTCAATCTTGTTATGTAACCTTATTTAAAGGTTGCATTTTTAAACATAAAACCATTTTGATATGAGTGCTTGATAATCAGATCATTTACATGCTTGTTGGAAGTTTTTTTTGACTGCTATTTTAACTGACGAGGTAGTCATAATTAATACTTGTAACTGTGTAATTTTCAGGCTATTGTTTCTCACAGTATGAGTTCAACGTTCAAAGTTATTGTGGACTTTGTAAAGGAATAATAGCGTATAAGCCTCCCATCCACTGATTCCATCTACACTTCCCGCTGCCCCGAAAAAGCAGCCAGCATAATCAAGGACCCCATATACCCCGGACATTCTCTCTTCCACCTGATACAAAAGTCTGAGAACACATAACCAACGACTGAAGAACAGCTTCTACCCTGCTGCCATAGACTTCTGAATGGATATTTCATATATTAAACTGATCTTTCTCTTCACCTTATCTGTACCTGCAACACTGAACCTCCTGCTTTCCTTCTCCTCTATGTATTTTATGAATAGTATATTTTGTCTGTATAATGCACAAGAAATAATACTTTTCACTGTATCCCAATACATGTGACAGTAATAAATCAGATCAAATCAAAGCTTGTATGGGTAATAATTATTCTGAAGTATTACATGTAGTTTTAGGCATTTCATTATAGGATATTAAATTCACCAAGATGGTATCACAATTAAGAAACCATAGTTGTAAGAAGAGACTTGAATTGCTGAGCCTATTTTTACTGGAGTAGAGGAGGTTAAGAGGAGAATTAATGTATAATGTAATAAACTTTTGATAAAATGAATCAAGAAAGATAATTTCTTCTACTTAGCAAATCACTGACATGGGACCATCAATTTAAAATGACCAATAAAAGTAGCAGGATAGAAGTTAGGAGAAATCTGTTATAGGATTGAACGTTTTGGTACAATAAACAGTTGAGACAGGGACAATTTAATATTTTAAAGGAAAATGTTTGAAGGAAAATAGCTATCTTCATTACATTTTTACATGTATTTCTTCCCATAGTCTCACCTTAGCGACTCACAGTTCTGCACCACCATATTCCCTCACTGCCAATCACTTGATTCATACAATCCTGCATCTCTTGGAATCATAGAGGTTTACAGCATGGAAACAGGCCTTTTGGCCAAACTTGGCCGTGATGCCTTTTTTTTAAACCCCAAGCTAGTCCCAATTGCTCATGTTTAGCCCATATCCATCTATACCCATTTTACCCATGTAACCGACTAAGTGCTTTTAAAAGACAATATTGTACCCACCACTACTACTATCTCTGGAAGCTTGTTCTAAGCACTCACCATGCTCTGTGTAAAAAATTGCCCCTCTGGACCCTTTTGTATCTCTCTCCTCTCACCCTAAATCCATGCCTCCAGTTTTAGATTCCCCTACCTTTGGGAAAAGATAACAACTGTTTAGCTGATCTGTGCCCCTCAGGATTTTATGGACATCTATAAATCACCCCTCAGCCTCCTAAGCTCCAGAGAAAAAAGTCCCAGTCTGTCTAGCTTCTCCTTATAACTCAAACCATCAAGTCCTGATAGCATCCTAGTAAATCTTTTCTGCAATCTTTCTAGTTTAATAATATCCTTTCCACAATAGTGACCAAAACTGTATACAGTATTTCCAAGTGTGTCCTTACCAATGTCTTGTACAAATTCAACAAGACATCCCAACTCTGTATTCAATGTTCTGACCAATGAAACCAAGCATATCAATTTCCCTCTTCACCACTCTGTTCACCTGTGACTCCACTTTCAAGGAGCTGTACCGCAAGATCTCTTTGTTCTACAACTCTCCCCAGTGTCCTATCATTAACTGAGTAAGTCCTGCCTGGATCAACCAAAATGCATCATCTCGCATTTATCTAAATTAAAATCCATCTGCCATTCATCAACCCACTGGCCCAATTGATCATGATTTCGTTGCAATCCTAGATAACCTTCTTCACTGTCCACTATGCCATCAATCTTGATGTCATCTGCAAACTTACTAACCATGTTTTCTAAATATGGCTAAACTTATGCTGATGCAAGTATTGAGGTCTCTTGCATCAGCACAAGATTAACCAGAAGCTCACAATTAGTTGACAGGGATATTACTCATAGGGTAGCACAGTCAGACAGCGGCTAGCACTGCTGCCTCACAGCACCAGGAACCCAGGTTCAATTCGCAGCTTGGGTTATTGACTGTGCAGAGTTTGCACATTCTCCCATGTCTGCATGAGTATCCTCTGGATGAACCAGTTTCCTCCCACAATCAGAAAGACATGTTGGTTAAGTGCAGTAGCCATGCTAAATTCTCCTTTGGTGTACCCGAAGAGGTGCTGGAATGTGGCGACTAGGGGATTTTTAGATAACTTCATTTCGGTGTGAATGTAAGCCTTCTTGAGGCACTAATAATAAACTTAAAACACAAAGCTCTAACATAACTTGCATTTTTGATTAACCGGCATCATCCATTCCCCACATACACTGAAGCCTATTTGTTCACTTAGGTCATTTTATGGATAGACAAACTCATTTTAAACAACAAAAAAAACCTTTGCGTGAACTTTTTTTATAATTACATTTTCTAATTGATTTTGCTCCAATGTATGAAAATGTTTCATTTGCACGGTGAACTTTAAAACAAAAAACGTATTTGAAATTAGTGTTTCAGTGTCATTATTTAAATTTAAGAATGGAAAGTTAATTTGAATTGATTTTACCTGTGTGACTGACACACAGGTGTAGGGAGACAGGAAAGTACAAATCCAGAAAAAGAAACTTGCCCTGATATTGTTTTCTTCTTTCTTATGTTTTCAAGTGTGATTCTAAAGTTTTGAAATAACTTTTTTTTCCTAAGTTTCTATTATTAGACAAATCTAACCGTCTTTACAGAAATCCTTGTTTTTGTGGGGATTTCTTGTCCTGCCCTTACCCTACATATTCCCTTCCTCCTATTTCTCTCTTTCTCTTTGTTGGGGAAAAGCTTAAGAAGAGGGCCCCTGCTGTGAAAGGGGACCAGTGAGGAAGGTGCTCCCCTTCCAACCAAGGTCAGAGCAGAGTAACCTCCAGGGCAGCCCTTCCAATGCCACCCCTCCTGCCCTGAGCTTGAGCACAAACAGCTGGAGACTTTTGCGACACATGGGGTCCCACAAGGCACATGAAGTTCCTGAAATCTGCAAATGGCCCAGTGATGATGAGCAACAATACTCAGCTGACTATCTTAGCTCAGAAAATCCTCTATTCCCTCTTTTAGAATTTCTCTTGTGTTTCATTTTAATAATGCCTCTGGACCAGTTTTGTATTTATACATTTAATGCTAATAAAATTATGGTTATAACTATGTTTACATTATAAATTTTTATTTTCCCTGCTTGTAGTTTAAACTGAGACCCAAGCATAGAGGAGAAAAGGAGAAATATTCACAAACAAATCACTTTGTGTGACTAATGGTTCATACCTGTATTTTCAGTGTATAATGTTTGTGGATGGAGTTTTTTATATCAGGGAGAAAAGAGGAAGTAAAATCTTGCAAAAGCTTCCCTACTGCTTGGAACTCCTTGGAAGACTGTGTTTCTTTATTTAACTTGGATCTACTGTTCAAACCAAATATTTTAGTTACCAATGAGAACACTTTTTTTAACCATATTCAAAAATCAGTAAAAATGTTAAATCAAAATAAAATGCCCCATGATAAAGACAATGGACCAAATCTTCCAGTCCCCAGATGGTTGTACTCTGGAGATACTCTGGAAAATGTACTGGACCCCTTGGAAGTGGCCAAGTACTGACTACACAGGAATTTCCAGGGAAGTTTTAATTTCCTTGGGTGAATACTTTGAGACTGGAACCTGCCAAAACTCTCATTTTAAAGATGAGTTCCACAATACCATCAGTAGTTGCCCAGGAGATGTTAGCAGGATTGAAACCAGTTCTAACTCCTGAGTAACTATCTACTACTCTCCGACACCTTCTGACAGAACCAATATCCTCCCATAACCCCCAACACTAACTATTACTTACCTCTCCAATTACCCCTCCCATTACCTGACTATTGCTTCACCACCCTGCAACCGTCTGACTAGCCCCCCACCCCGCACACCTGACTACCATCGATTTCTCCTAATAACCATCCTACTCTTTCAGCAACTTACCGCTCTATTCCCTCACCAGCTTTGCACACCTACCTTTCTCTCCTGTCAAAGTGGCTGGAGAATTTAAACATGCTAGTTTATGGCAGCTGGTACTGTAAAAAAGGGAGCATGGCTAGGCTTTGCCCAATGCTCCACAGAAATGAAGAAAGGAAGGATCAGGTCAATTTCTCAGGTGTTCAGAAATCTGGGTGAAAAATGTGGAGCTCCAATTCAAGGCAGTTTGATGGTGAGCCCTCCTCTTCGAAAGAAGTGACCCAGTGGTCAATAGCATTCTCAAACACTCTATTTATATTGTTAAATATTATCAAGCTCCACTTTAGCTCTAAGTCCTTTTGGAATGTTTTGAATACTGATGGATTAAACCTAATGTGAAACACAGTGGGACATTATGTTGGACGGTAACTTCAGTGGACTGGCAGTCAGGGAAGGAGGAGTTGTTGGTGAGGTTAGGCATGGGATAGTTGGGGGAGGGCAGGGTTTTAGTGGGGAACTGCAGGATTGTCAGAATGGGGCATATCCTATGGATCAAGGATGGTCAGTATTGTAGTTACTGGATGTTAGAAATGGTTTTAATGTGATTAATTTTTTTCTGGGTTACTACTGTTTAGACAAACAGTTCCCAACCATGGCATACTGATGCCATGCTTAGGAACTGCTAGTCTAAACAGAGAAGGGTGACAGTGTGTCATGACTGTCAGAACGCCTGTGTATGCACCCTTGGATTAAGCCACCCACAAGCCCCAGTGTTTCTCTCAGTGACAGCCCACTTCCGGATGTAGCGGCCACTCGAATGCTGCATGCTTTTCCCAGCAGCCTCCTTGATTTGAGTGAATGCGCATGACCGCCATCCTGTGATCCAAGAGCAAAGCAATTCAACATCTCTTTCTCTCTCTCACTGACAATTTGCAACTAATCTTTAACCGTGACTTTCCCACGTTTAGAAAGCTCCAGGGATGGAGTTACCAATTTCAGCCTGCCTTCTTTAACACCACCTGTATCGCCAGCACCAGTCTGACTCACCCTCTGCCAGGTCTTGCCAAAAAGGAGACTCGATTACCACAGATTCATCCAACAGATGGAACAGCACTTTTTAAATTGTTTTTTGAAATGGATATTTGTGTTATTGACCAATACCCACAGTGATTGTGATTTGCAAGGACATATTGCTATTTTATTTATGATGATCAAGCTCCGTGTCATGCATTATGCCTTTTGACAGCTGGGGTTGAGTGATACAAAAGAAACAAAAATTGCAGGAAATCGGAAACAAAAAGAGACCTCAGAAAATGCTGCCAACCTTCAGCAGGTCAGATGGCATCCGTGGCATTTACAGGCAGGATGGGTTATATTTTAATCTGAAACCAGGTTGGGCAGAGTGTATGTTGGGCAGAATACAGGGTGATAGGGCTCCCCTCCCCTCTCCCCTCCGAAGATTATTCATCATTCCCTCTATTCCTCCACACCACACTGTTTTAACTCCCAGCTCTCATTATCATTTGATAAAGCTGTCTCCTGCTCAAAACTGTGAGGCTAGAACAGGAACTTAGATGGGAGTTTGAAGTTGCCAGAAACTAGGGAACAGTCTTAGGAATAAAGTTAGTGCTGGGTGTGGGTAGCTGGCATTGAAGGGAAATGCTGATGCTGAAAGTGAGAGATCCCAGGTTTCTAAATGGGGGTGGGTGAGCATTCCTTTTCATTCTGGCTCGATTGGATCAAACAGGCCAGTTAAATATGAATATCAATAATTTGGCCTTTATCTTAGTAAATGTAAGAAAGGTTGCTTTCATATAACATGAACACCAGTTACATCACACTGCAACAATATGTTACTTGTTTCTGGTTTGTGTTAATTGGTATATCTTCATGTCTGATACCGTAGGATTTTAAATGGAATTATTTCTGCACTGAATATAACAGTTTTGAATTAAACTGAAGGTCAGTCCAAATCCTGATTTAACCTGACAGCGCAGGGTGGATGGATATATCATGAGGAAACACATTGGGAGCCATTCTCTTACCTTGCTGCACTGCGTTTGTGGAGGGAGACTCAAGCGGAGGCTGTTTTGTGGACTCCATGCTAGTAGCCACGGCCTCCTGGATTCTTCAGTAGCCGGATTTCCCAACACCATCAGCTCCCCACCAAAAATTGGTGTGGAGTTGTATAATGTATTTAAATGCGCCTTTTAATACAATTTAAATCTTATTAGTGGGCCTGGGATTGAAGTCTCCCCACCCCACACCACCCGCCAGGAACCGTGCGCTTCAGCGGGGTTCACTGGAGTGGAATGGGGCCGTCGAGGTGCCCCAGAGGATTGGAGCTGTGGGGAAAGGGGGGGGGGAGAGGTTACCCATGGGCAATTCCACCTTGGCAGAAGTCATCAGGCATTGCCAGAGGGATGGGGTCTAATAGGGGCATGTCCACTGGAGGGGGGGGGGGTCGGTAGGGGTCCCACTGCCACTGCATTTAGGCTGTGAAAGAGGGAGAGACACCAGCAATCGAGGCTGACATCGGGGTGGAGAGAGGTCAGCTTCCATGGGGGGGGGGGGGGAGCGGGGAGTCAGGCTGCTGGTGGGGGGGCATCAGGACTGTGGGGTGAGGGAGTTTAGGAGGGTGGGGATCAGGAGATTGGGGCTGCGTAGGGGTTGGGGGGAGGGTTCGGTGGTCGAGGCTGGTCCAAACGTGCTGTGGGGAACCAGCGATCAGGCCATGGGGAAGTCGCTCAGAGATACGGGGGTCGTGGGGCTGGCCTGTGATCGGGAGGCTAGCAGTGCAGGGCCACCGCACATGTGCTGATCTCGGCCACTGACAGATCAAATGGCCCGCTCAGTGCTATGCTGTCGGCCTTTTCTGCGGGAATAGGTGCCGTCCACTGATTTTCAGCGTGATTCACGCCGAAGAACTCTGCAGTGCACAGAGCGTAGGAGATTCATTTTGAAACTCCCACTGAAAAAACCAGCATGGTTTACCCCAGATATTACTCAAATTCGACATTTAAAATTTTTTTGGAGAATCGCCCCCTTTGTTGCGGATTGTGAGTTGTGGTGCACACAGTACGTATATGATAAATTAGATCAATTTTTCATTGTTGACTTACGGCAATTGGAAAATTTCAACAGTCAATCCTTCAGCCCCACTTTGTATGTGATTGGCTACTGTCAGTTCTCTACTACATTGTGGGACGCTTATGAGCAATCGATGCAGCTGAAAATAAGTGGATGTGCCGTGGAATTGTTTGCGTTGTTGAAGCGTGCCTTGTCATTGAAAAGATTGGGAACCATTGAAGTTTGCAATTCATATCGCAGTTTCAAATCATTGGGCAATTGCTCACCAAAAGTTAAAATTTGCAGGCAATTAAATGCAATTTTTACACGGGGGCATCTGGATGGGGCTATGGGGGAGTGGGGGAAGATTTCCCCAGCACATTTTTGGGTTTGGGGTTCTCACCCTCCCCTCCCAACCCCCAAGTTACAATACCCTGGAACTTGTAACGTATGGACTGTTATATAAATGAAAGCTATTATGAATTGAACATTTAATTAGAAATGAAAGGGCAGTTTGATTCAATGTTGGCACAAATAGATTTTTCTTGTGCACAATGAGAGATTGATAAACTCTTGTTTTTCATGTATCCCATTGAACTGGATTTAAAGTCTGATGTGCCTGATAAATATTTATTGTTATTGCCAGTTGGTTTCATTTTTCCTTATGCGTAAGTACCAGTGAACTTATCTCAAATTGATCCCAAATTTGCAATGGTTGGAAGAAAGAGATATTATCTCTTAAAGTACTATTTTGCTAATCCTATAGCATATCATTCTTAAGTATGGATCATCATAGTCTGAACTCAAAAGAACTCTCTTTGGGAATATATTTAATCCTGTCCTAGTTCTGCCCTTGTGCAAGATAGTATTAACTATCAGCCCAATGCATGCACTGAATTTTCCTTCGCCACTGGAAAGTACTCTGGAGATTTGTAACAGGTTATGTTGCCATAAGTTTCCAAGTTTTCACCGTCCAAGTCAACTTTGCTGTCAGGAGGAAGGAAACTACCTGAGCTCATAGTAAATCACTCGGCACCACTTAGACATCAAATCCACAACCAATGTGAATTGGCAGCTGCAGGGTAAAGCTGTGTAATCTTATACTGTTGGTTGCATTGGTTCAAGTCCAGTTTAATAAGGAGGGGGAGTGGGGTTGGGGGACTGGCTGTTGAAATTTTCCAATTGCCGTAAGTCAACAATGGAAAATTGATCTAATTTATCACTTCATTTATCAGTTTCTTTACAGAGGCCAAAATTTTACTTTGATGCATATAGAATGTGTCTGCAACAGGGAAAAACACTTTTGACACTGGGGAGCAAAAGGTAGAGGGAATTTACAGAAGTAGATTAAAAGGGTTATCTACTTAATATATATTAACAAATATATGCAAAGATTATTTGTGAATCATGTCCAAAATAAAATCCAAGGGCTATAAAATGTAGAAGTCTGAAGGCTTATGCAGTGTTTGAGGTTTTACCATTTATCAATTTTTATTCTTTTCCACACAGATGTTGGGCTCCTTGCCATAAAATGTGAAGGCATTTTTCTTGAAGCTTATTAACACTGGCACTGAAATTCTCAAAGACTTTTAAGATTATGCTTTCAAAATTGCAAAACTTGGCAGTGAACAGTAGAAAGGAGGCTCAGGTGGAGATTGTAGCCAAAGCTAATGGTTTATGGTCTGGCTAAAGATTGGTTCAAGAATCTATCACTAGTAGAAATTGTTTAACCCCCGAGTTCAATTCCAGAAATGAGATGCGTATGTATATATGTATCGGTATGTAAAATATACATGCATGCATTGCTGTGTGAGGTAATATTTCTGAAACCTTAGCCATGCATTGGACAGCCAGAACTATTCTGACAAAATGAAAAATCAGTTAATTCAGCCCAAAGAAATTTATTTTTTGCAAATATGGACCTGACCTTGCTAATGAGAACATCATGAGAATCTGCACAATTTACTTGAAGTGACTCTCTCTCCTGCCATTGATTTTTTGAGACAACGTTCTTCCTAAGTACATCCTCAACTCACTTATGAAACAAATCTCCAGATACACTTTTTCAACCTCTAGTTTTGGTATTCAACTTGGGCTTCTTGCCTTCCAAAATATCTTCCAAACCACTCTTACAACTTCCAGCTGCGGGCTTTGCCATGTTTTAATGTATATTTCATCACTGAGTTTCATACTTATTCCTTATGATTTAGTCCACATTGGTGTTTGTTTGTCATGTATTTTTAAATACATGGCCTTACTGATTAACATCTTGGGTAGAGTATTCCAGTTTGGCAGAACCAAATTGTCTTGCCCCATCAAATGTCAACAGACTTTTGGTGGAGCCACCCAATCTCCCATAGTAGATGGGGCCAGAAAATCCCAGCTTTTGTCCATCTTGAACAATATGAAAGATCTCATGAACACTGAACATAAAGCTTCTCCCAAGAAAACATTGGATTGTTCCCAGAATCCCAAATCTAATGAGATGGGAAATTTCTTTTGGCTATCCCAATTTTAATACCTTGTACTCACCAGTGATCCTGCAATTCCTGGTGGGATACTCAAATTCCCATTGGTTGATGATCAACTATTAAGAACCAGTGGAAGATATTCTCACACAACAAATATGAACAAACTTACTCCATACCGTCACCCCTTTCACTCCTAGAAAACTCCAGTCTTCTACTATTAATTTTCAGGGGAACCAAGTTCATATCATCAATGTTTCATGGTGGCCAGAGAAATTTTACTCAAAGAAGAAATAGTGGTCGTAAACTATCAAAAAAGTTGGAAATTTATTTGTAAATGTATAAATAAATATAACAAAAGCTAGGACTGAATGATAACAATGATACTATGTATGTTATATTGTTGTTAGTGAACTTTTCAACAGCCATTATCCCATTTCACATGGTGTTTTGGACAGCCTCTAATGACGACATAAATTGATCTTTCTTGATTTTTTTCAATAAACTAGCAGTGCTAAAAGCTGAGGAAGAATATGAGCTGGACACAACTTACTCCTCTTTAATTGTTCTCCATGATTCACTTGACATTTCCTGCTCCAGTTCTCTACCTAAGTCGCCCATAGTGGGTGTATGTGTGCAGGTGCTTACAACAGGCAGTTATTGACCCAGAATGATTTGAGATGCTGGCTACATTAGCAGCTCTGGGAACTGCAGTTGATTCTTGGAGGAACTCCTCTACCTTCTGCCTGGATAGATTCTAGGGAGAAATGGATGAGCCCTCCCAGTTGCCAATATTTTGCAGCAAGGATGCACAGACCTCCAGAACTGTCAATTGTCTATTCCATGATGTTTCTTAGTGGCCCCATTGCTCTCATTATGTGTGTGCTGCCCTTATGTTGTCAGATAGTGGTGGTGAGTCATCAGTCATATGTGCATTCTTTGCCTCAGTAAGGCCAGCCTCTTGTTCTCTGTGGTGACTCAGAAACTGGCACTGGACAAATGGCTGCAGCCTGGATAATGTGCAATCACCGGCAGGGTGCATTGAAAATAGTCACACACCAACTGCATGTTGATAGAACATTAGCCCTTGTAGTTGCTGAACATTCTGTTGACATTCAAAGTCTACATGCTTGCAGTCAATGGCTCCCTGCACCACCATGTATTCGACTATCCTGGCAAAATTAACTGTTCTGTTTGTCCCTTCTGAGGGAGAAAGCAATGTACTCCCCTTTTCCGGAATAGATAATCTCCCAGACAATCTAATGGATGGCATACGTACAAACATATGAATTAAGAGCAGGAACAGGCTATTAAGGGAACAGACAATGATGCCTCTCCTCCATGGCTTCTAGAAGGTGGTCCTGATCTGCCTCCAAAAATCTGGGAGCCAATTTACAAGCAGCCATCTTTGTGGCGTGACTGGCTGTGTCCATTCCTGCAGCTTTTCGACGGCTCTGTTTTATTAGGGGAGTGAAGGTGCAGTGAGTGTGGCCAGTCAAGGGCCCGTTGGCAACAAACACTTGTGAGAAATTTTGAAGGCTGCATTCAGTTGCGTGCCATTCATCCCTCAGGGTGCTGATTGGCTGCCATTCAATAGGGTTGCCGTGTCCAGGGGAGGGGAGGGGTGTGCAATATTCAAGGCTCCTATTCAAGCGAGGAAATGATCACAAGGTAGAGTTGTGCATGTCAGCACAACGTTAGTTCTCTGTAGGCAGCAGTGAGGATTCACAACCCCCGATCGCTGCCCGGCTGATCTCCAACCCTTGTCAATCGTAGAGTTCCCTCCTTCCCTCCTGCCCCCTACAGAGATTCAGCCCCACCACCTCCATCCCTCCCTCCATCATTCCCCGGCCCCCTTCAGGCCCCAGCCTCTCAGGCCTGCCCCTCTCAGGCCCTGCCCCCCTCAGATCCTTCTCCCTTGGTGGGCAGTGCCAGAATGCCTGATGGGCAGCCTCAAGATGCCAGGCTGACTATAATCCATTTTGTCATTTCTCTTATTCAGCCACAGGCACTATTAACTGCCCAAACTCGACTCTCACAACTTTTTGCCTCTTTCGTAGGAAAATATCACTACTTTTAGCTCCTGCATTTACTTAGCATAGAAAGTGAACTATGCAGAGTGAGATGTCAAACTGTAACCTGTCAATTCATTTTGTTAATTTTAGATATTGGACTCAGAAGGTCTACTAATAATTAATTTCAATGATGCCGGTTTTTAACTTAATATATTAGGTTGTAATAAAACATGCAAGTAGCAATTCACTACATGACCATCATCACTCACTTCTATTACATTCTCTAGGGATTGTAATTAACTTTGCCAGGCTGCTCAGGATAATTTAAAATTATTGCTCTTTCTTGTTAAATCTGCTGGAATTACTTACTTCATAACGCATGTCAATTTTTTTTCCACTTTAAATGTCAAGCCAACAGGCTTATAATTTACAGAACTCTATCCCTGACCTTTTGTAAAAATGGAATGACATTATTTTTCAACTTACTGTTGTTCTTAATGAGTTCCAAAGCTATTGCCCCTGCTCCCTGGACTTCTCCCTTTATTTCCTTAATTGTTTACATTCATGAATTTTATTTTTCCTACTGATAAAAAGGAGAGAACATTATTTCCAAAGCATAAGAATTCAAACTCGCCAATGCTTGCAAAATTCAGTACATGATGTCTAACGTTAGATGTGATTCTGAAATTGGAAAGCACTTAACTGAACAGCCCTAAGTGTGTTAATACACTAACAACCAATATAAGATTACCAGTCAGGCTTGCAATGCAGCTCACTTATGCTTGCTAAAACTATATATATTCATACACAGGGACCTGCACTCTGGAGTAAAAAAGGAAATTATCCAGATAGTGTGCCTTTTTTTGCATTATTGTGAACAGTCAAGTCCCTATATGGAACCCTGGCTCAGTAGACCATACCTTTGATCCTTATGTTTACAAACATGAATATTATAGAATCCTACAGTGCAAAAGGAGGCCATTTGGCCCATTGAATCTGCACTGACTATAATCCCATCCAGGTTCTATTCCAAACCCCATGCATTTACCCCAGCTTGTCCCCTGACACTAAGGGGCAATTTAGCATGTCCAAACTACGTAACAGAGTTATCAATTAACTTTTAAACAGAATGACAAACAATTATTAGATGTCAAAACGTTCGCATGCTGCTTCACCCCTCATGTATCTTTACAAATGTAAATAGATTTTTAAGGAAAGGATAACACAAGTTACAAAATGCTTATCACACTCTGACCTCCACACAAATGTTTCCAAGCTCCACTCTCAAAAACCATATCTTACAATCTTCTCTCAAACAATGCTTTCTCCCAGATGCCTTCATCAAGGGTTTCAATCTCTTCTTTCAGCATTCCTCTACCTCAGATTGCCATGTGATTTCAAGCTTCCATGCAATCTTTCAGGTAACCAGCCATGCCAATAGAACACTACTGCTTCCCACACTGTATTAAGATGTCATCAAAGTTTTGATTTACATCTGATGTCTGGTTCCCATTTTAAATCTAGTTACTACTGCTATCTCTTTAACTCAGAGCACTTGCTCTGCTTTTTACTTTGACTACACTCAACAGGACCTTATTCAATTTCTCATTCTTTGTTCATTTAACTTAATTGTCTTCTTAAGACTTTTTTTTGTCCCAATTTCCCGGCTTTTAGACTTTCTTTTTTTCTTTTTTTTTTGCAGCTCCTTGGTGCAGTTTAGTTGCTTCTGGATCCAGTTTAAAACTAAGCTCAAAATCTCTTTCTAACCAAGGATGGCCCTTCGTTGCTAAGCAACAGCTTAGTTTTTATAAAACCCTGTTTGTTTTTGCATTGTAAACTCTGTAATTAAATTCAGGCACAGATTGAAATGAAACCAAAGCTCACAGATATGCAGACACATTTGTTGAACATAAGCTAACTGAAATTTTAACACGTTCTTATACAGAAAAATAAAATTAACCTAACTTACAGAACAAAGAACAAAGAACAAAACAGCATGGGAAACGGGCCCTTCGGCCCAACGAGCCCGCGCCGTCACACCGATGCTCCCACCTCTACCTGCGCTCCCTGTCCATGTTTATAGATCTATGGATTAAAAACCAAATTTGAGACAATTTAGGGAGAATTTGTTTTGCCAATTAGCCTAAGAGCACATCTTTGAGATGTGGGAGGAAACCGGAGCACCCGGAGAAAACCCACGCAAGCACGGGGAGAATGCGCAAACTCCCACAGACACAGGCCCAAATCCATGTATCTGCACAGCACAGCGATAGTCACTGAGCTGTCGTGTTGCCCATCAAATGGTCCAGGTCAAGCGTACACTAACGACGTGAAGCACTAGGATACTCTCGAAAAAATCCAAGAGCAGCCCTCTCACGACCCATCGCGTGTATGCCCCTCGTTAGACAACAAGGTGGACCAAAGCACCTGTAGGATAAAAACAAGTACATCAATATCATCATCTATTTACACACTTCCCAGGGACTCCCAAGGCTCATGATCCCTATTTTAAATCAGTTTTCTATACCCCTCCATTCCCATTCTGTTCATGTGCCCATCTAAGTATTTCTTAAATAACTCCAGAGTACCTGCCTCCACCACTTTACTTGGCAGCGCATTCCATACCCCCACCACCCTCTGTGTGAAAAAAACTCCCTCTAGCATCCAAATTATACCTTACCACCCTCACCCTAAGCCCATGACCCCTCGTGCTATTCGAATCCATCCTAGGAAAAAGCTTAACACTGTTTACTCTATCTATACCCCTCATAATCTTGTACACCTCTATTAGATCTCCTCTAAGTCTACATCTTTCTAAGGAAAACAGTCCCAATTTGCCTAACCTCTCCTCATAACTCAGACCTTCCATACCTGGCAGCATCCTGGTAAACCTCCTCTGCACTCTCTCCAGACTCTCCACGTCCTTCTGGTAGTAGGGCGACCAAAACTGGACGCAGTATTCCAAATGAGCTATACAAGAAACACATTTTCATGACGAGATGAAGAAACTCACCATTAGTACAGCTTTGACAAAAGATCACTGCACTCAAAACATCAGCTCTTTTCTCTCCTTACAGATGCTGCCAGACATGCAGAGATTTTCTAGCATTTTGTCTTTTGGTTGCTAGAGTCCTTAATCAAGGAGTTCATAACTCAGCATTTGGAAGGCAGCATTATAATCAGTAAAAGTCAGCATGGATTTATAAAGGGGAATCATGCTTGATAAATCATGCTTGAGAATTTTTTCCTTGATTAAGTAGTAGTGTTGATCGAGGAAAACTAGTGGATACAGTCTATTGAGACTTTCAGAAGGCTTTCGGCAAGATCTCTCATTGCAAACTATAATGTAAAGTTAAAGACATGGGATTGCAGGTAATGTCTTGAGATAGGAAGCAAACAATATAAATGGGTCTTTTTCTGATTGGCAGTCAGCGACTAGTGGGTTCGGTAGGTTTGTGCTAGGACCTCAACTGGTCACATTACATACTAATAATTCAGAAGAGGGAATGAAATATGTTATCTCCAAATTTGTAAATGATACAAAGTTGGGTGGGAGGTTGAACTGTGAGGAGGATGCAGAGATGCTTCAGTATGATTTCATCATAAAACAACAATAGGAAGACAGATTATTACTTGAATGGGTGTAAATTGAGAGTGGTAGATACTAAGCGAGATCTTGGTGTCCTCGTCCATCAGTCACTGAAAGTAAGCACACAGGTACAGTAGGCCGTAAAGAAGGCAAATGGCATGTTGGCTTTCATAGCAAGAGGATTTGAGTATAGGGATAGGGATCTTTTACTGCAATTGTATAGGGCATTAGTGAGCCATATCTCAACATAAGAACATAAGAAATAGGAGCAGGAGTAGGCCATCTAGTCCTTCGAGCCTGCCCCGCCATTCAACAAGATTATGGCTGATCTGAACTTAGTAAGAATTTAGCAACACCAATTTATAATCCAACCGATTTATTTGATAGTAAAAAAGCGAGCTTTCGACTCTGTGTCTTCCTCAGGCAAATGCAGTGTTCTGGTCTGCAATAGCACACATCAGCACAGACAGTCAGAGATTGCTGATTAGAATGCGAATCCTTACATCTAACCTGCTATTCAAGTGTTAAAGTGGCTAACAATGTGTGTGAAGGGAATCCTGAGCATTGGTTAGAGAATTGTGTATTTTCTCCAGACAGCACAGTAAGTGAGGTTTTTTGCTAACCCAGGCAAGTTACGGGGGTTACAGATAGTGTGTCATGAAGCCAAGATCCCTGTTAAGACCGTCCTCATGTGTGCGGAGCTTGGCTATCAGTCTCTGCTCAGCGACTCTGCGCTGTCGTGTATCACGAAAGCCCCCTTGAAGAACATTTACCCGCAGGTCGGAGGCCGAATGCCCATGACTGCTGAAGTGTTCGCCCACAGGAAGGGAACTGTTTTGCCTGGTGATTGTTGAGCGATGCTCATTCATCCGCTGTCGTAGTGTCTGCATGGTCTCCCCAATATACCATGCTTCGGGACATCCTTTCTTGCAACGTATTAGGTAGACAACGTTGGCCGAGTTGCAAGAGTATGTACCGTGTACCTGGTGAATGGTATCCTCACGTTTGATGATGTCGTCCATGTCTATGATCCGGCATGTCTTGCAGAGGTTGCTGTGGCAGGGTTGTGTGGTATTGTGGTCACTGTTCTCCTGAAGGTTGGGTAGTTTGCTGCGAACAATGATCTGTTTGAGGTTGTGCGGTTGTCTGAAAGCAAGAAGTGGGGGGGTGGGGATGGCCCTAGCGAGATGTTCATCGTCATCAATGATATCCGGAGAAGATGTCGTAGCTTCTCCGCTCCGGGGAAGTACTGGACAACAAAGGGTACTCTGTCCACCGTGTCCCGTGTTCGTCTTCTGAGGAGGTCAGTGCGGTTTATCGTTGTGGCACGTCGAACTGTCGATCGATGAGTCGAGCGCCATATCCTGTTCTCACGAGGGCATCCTTCAGCGTCTGGAGGTGTCTGTCACGATCCTCCTCATCTGAGCAAATTCTGTGTATACGGAGGGCTTGTCCATAGGGAATGGCTTCTTTAACGTGTCTAGGGTGGAAGCTGGAGAAGTGGAGCATTGTGAGGTTGTCTGTCGGTTTGCGGTACAGTGAGGTGCTGAGGTGACCGTCCTTGATGGAGATGCGTGTGTCCAAGAATGCAACTGATTCTGGAGAATAGTCCATGGTGAGTCTGATGGTGGGATGGAACTTGTTGATATCATCATACAGTTGTTTCAATGATTGTTCACCATGAGTCCAAAGGAAAAAGATGTCATCAATGTATCTAGTATATAACCTTGGTTGGAGATCTCGTGTGGTGAAGAAGTCTTGTTCGAACCTGTGCATGAAGATGTTGGCATACTGAGGTGCGAATTTGGTCCCCATGGCTGTTCCGTGTGTCTGGATGAAAAGCTGATTGTTGAAGGTGAAGACATTGTGGTCCAAGATGAAGCGGATGAGTTGTAAAATTGCATCCGGAAACTGGCAGTTGTTGGCATTGAGTACTGAGGCAGTTGCAGCAATACCATTGTCGTGGGGGATGTTGGTGTAGAGCGCCGAGACATCCATTGTGACAAGGAGTGTCCCTGGTTCACTGCTCCATGTGTGCTGAGTTTCTGTAGGAAGTCCGTAGTGTCAAGACAAAAGCTGGGGGTTCTTTGTACGATGGGTTTCAGGATGCCCTCGATATAGCCGGAGAGGTTCTCACACAGGGTCCCATTGCCCGATACGATGGGACGGCCGGGTATGTTTGCCTTGTGTATCTTTGGGAGGCAGTAGAGATCTCCAATGCGGGGAGTCTTGGAATGAGAGCCCGGAGGGTGTTCTGAAGGTCCGGATCAAAGGTTTTGATCAGAGTGTTGAGTTGACGAGTGTGTTCTTTGGTCGGATCTGCTGGTAACTGTCTGTAGTGTTTCTCATTGTTTAGTTGTCAGTACACTTGACACTACGGACTTCCTACAGAAACTCAGCACACATGGAGCAGTTGAACCAGGGACACTCCTTGTCACAATGGATGTCTCGGCGCTCTACACCAACATCCCCCACGACGATGGTATTGCTGCAACTGCCTCAGTACTCAATGCCAACAACTGTCAGTTTCCGGATGCAATTTTACAACTCATCCGCTTCATCTTGGACCACAATGTCTTCACCTTCAACAATCAGCTTTTCATCCAGACACACGGAACAGCCATGGGGACCAAATTCGCACCTCAGTATGCCAACATCTTCATGCACAGGTTCGAACAAGACTTCTTCACCACACGAGATCTCCAACCAAGGTTATATACTAGATACATTGATGACATCTTTTTCCTTTGGACTCATGGTGAACAATCATTGAAACAACTGTATGATGATATCAACAAGTTCCATCCCACCATCAGACTCACCATGGACTATTCTCCAGAATCAGTTGCATTCTTGGACACACGCATCTCCATCAAGGACGGTCACCTCAGCACCTCACTGTACCGCAAACCGACAGACAACCTCACAATGCTCCACTTCTCCAGCTTCCACCCTAGACACGTTAAAGAAGCCATTCCCTATGGACAAGCCCTCCGTATACACAGAATTTGCTCAGATGAGGAGGATCGTGACAGACACCTCCAGACGCTGAAGGATGCCCTCGTGAGAACAGGATATGGCGCTCGACTCATCGATCGACAGTTCCGACGTGCCACAACGATAAACCGCACTGACCTCCTCAGAAGATGAACACGGGACACGGTGGACAGAGTACCCTTTGTTGTCCAGTACTTCCCCGGAGCGGAGAAGCTACGACATCTTCTCCGGAGTCTTCAACATATCATTGATGACGATGAACATCTCGCTAGGGCCATCCCCACCCCCCCACTTCTTGCTTTCAGACAACCGCACAACCTCAAACAGATCATTGTTCGCAGCAAACTACCCAACCTTCAGGAGAACAGTGACCACAATACCACACAACCCTGCCACAGCAACCTCTGCAAGACATGCCGGATCATAGACATGGACGACATCATCAAACGTGAGGATACCATTCACCAGGTACACAGTACATACACTTGCAACTCGGCCAACGTTGTCTACCTAATACGTTGCAAGAAAGGATGTCCCGAAGCATGGTATATTGGGGAGACCATGCAGACACTACGACAGCGGATGAATGAGCATCGCTCAGCAATCACCAGGCAAAACAGTTCCCTTCCTGTGGGCGAACACTTCAGCAGTCATGGGCATTCGGCCTCCGACCTGCGGGTAAATGTTCTTCAAGGGGGCTTTCGTGATACACGACAGCGCAGAGTCGCTGAGCAGAGACTGATAGCCAAGCTCCGCACACATGAGGACGGTCTTAACAGGGATCTTGGCTTCATGACACACTATCTGTAACCCCCGTAACTTGCCTGGGTTAGCAAAAAACCTCACTTACTGTGCTGTCTGGAGAAAATACACAATTCTCCAACAATGCTCAGGATTCCCTTCACACACATTGTTCGCCACTTTAACACTTGAATAGCAGGTTAGATGTAAGGATTCGCATTCTAATCAGCAATCTCTGACTGTCTGTGCTGATGTGTGCTATTGCAGACCAGAACACTGCATTTGCCTGAGGAAGACACAGAGTCGAAAGCTCGCTTTTTTACTATCAAATAAATCGGTTGGATTACAAATTGGTGTTGCTAAATTCTTACTGAGTTCTTACCACCCCAATCCAACGCCGGCATCTGTACATCATGATCTGAAGTTGATCAGTTCCACTTTCCTGCTTTCTCCCCATAACCCTTAATTCCCTTGTCTATCAGAAACCTATCTACCTGTGACTTAAATATATTCAGCAAGGTAGCTTCCAGCACTTCAAAGGGCAGAGAATTTCAGAGACTCACCACCATTTGAGTGAAGAAGTTCCTCTTCAACTCTGATCTACACTGCTCCCCCCCCTTATTTTGAGACTCTGCCCTCTAGTTCTGCTATCCTTTCTAAACGGGAAGAATCTCTCTACCTCTACCCTATCTATTCCCTTCATTATTTTATATGTCTGTATAAGATTCCCCCTCAGCCTTCTAAACTCTAACGAGTACAGGCCCAGTCTATTCAATCTCTCTTCATAGGCTAACCCCCTCATCTCTGGTATTAGCCTGGTGAACCTTCTCTGAACTCCTTCCAAGGCTAATATATCCTTTTGTAAATGCAGCGAGCAAAACTGCACACAGTACTCCAGTTGCGGCCTCATCAGTGCCCTCTACAGTTGCAGCAAGACCTCCCTGCTTTTATGTTCTATCCCCCTCGCTATAAAGGTCAACATTCCATTTGCCTTCCTGATCACCTGCTGCACCTGCCAACGGGGTTGGCATGCACAAGGACCCCTAGGTTCATCTGCACTGTAGCATGCTGCAGCTTTTCGCTCTTTAAATAATAATCCCTCCTACTATTATTTCTACCAAAGTGGATAACCTCACATTTGCTAACATTATACTCCATCTGCCAGGTCCCCGCCCGCTCATTCAGCCTATCCAGATCTCTCTGCAGACTTTCCACTCCTTCCATGCAATTTGCTTTTCCACTCATCTTCATGTCATCAGCAAATTTCATTACTCTACACTTAGCCCCCTCCTCCAGATCGTCTATGTAAATGGTAAACAGGCCCCAGCACTGATCTCTGCAGCACCAACTGCCAACCAGAATATACCTCAAGTATTGTGCATAGTTTTGTTGTTTTTATAATGAAGAAGGATGTCCTTGCTATAGAGGGAGTAGAGAGAAGGTTTACTAGATGGATTCCTGGGGTGTCAGGTTTGTCATGTGAGGAGAAACTAAGTCGATTAGAATTATATTCACTGGAGTTGAGAGGGGATCTCATAGAAACTGATAATGTTCTAGCAGGATTAGGCAAGATAGATTCAGAAAGAATATTCCCAACGGTGGGGGAGACCAGAACTGGTGGGTCATAGTTTGAAGATAAGAGGTAAACATTTTAGAATGGGATGAAGAGAAATTTCTTCACGCATAGGGCGGTGAATGTGTCGAATTTCACAGAATTGGCCACAGAAAGTAGTTGAGGCCAAAATATTGTGTGATTTCAAGAAGAAATTACATATAGCTCTTGGAGCTAAAGGAATCAAGGGATATGGGGGGAAGAGGGATCAGAATATTGATTTTGATGATCAGCCATGATCAAATTGAATGGCAGAGGAGCTCAAGAGGGTGGATGGACAACTCCTGCTTCTAGTTTCTATGTTTCTGTACCTTCTCTCTAATAGCTACAAATAAAAATATAGATTTCTTAAAACTACCTCTGTTTTTTGACACATTAGATAGCAGCATGAGACAATAACATTTTCCATGGCAATGCTTTGACTACTCAGAGCCAAGTTGTCAATTATTCTGCGCACTTCTCTCACGCAGTATCAATTGTTTCTTCCTTTGAAATTTCGCATGCTTGCGTCTGTCCTGATAAGTGCAAAATAAAAAGTTAAATCAGCATGTATCTTTTTTCAGCAGTAGTCAGGTTTTATGTTACCAATCAACTTCAAAAGCCAATTTTCCCCTTTCTACTATATTATTTTTCATTACTTTACTGGCTTTTATAAACTTATTTAAGCACATTGGGCTTGAATGATGATAGACTCATGAACTGCTAATCAAACACTCTATTCATCTAATTATTAACAGTAGTTAGTTACAGTCACTTCTTGAGTCTAGATGGTGATCTTTAAAAGATATAAACTAATTTGAAGACAATGAAGTGACTTAAATAGATAGTGAAGTGAATGTTTTAATACTGTGTGCATGAGCTGTAGATTGCAAGCTAACTGAAGAGGCCTGTTTTAATCTGCCTATATGGGGACGTTAGGGGTAAGTTTTTCACTCAGATGGTGGTGAATGAATGGAATCAGCTGCCGTCGGAGGTGGTAGAGGCGAACTCGCTGGGATCTTTTAGAAGACTTCTGGATGAGTATATGGGAACGAATGGGATAGGGGGTTATAGATAGGTCTGCGGATTGGTAGATATAGATGTGATCAGCGCAACTCGTGGGCCGAAGGGCCTGTTTGTGCTGTGTGTTCTATGTTCTATGTTCTATATCCAAGTGTTCAGAGAAGTACAACTTGTTTAAAGATCATCTGCATGCATTTGTGTTGGATAAATCATGCCAGCTAATGTAGTAGACAGAGGAATATCTGTAAATGTTAACCAAATGGACTTCCATAAGGCATTTGATAAAGTTTTCCACAAGAGGTAAGAAGCAAAAATAAAACTACTCGCAATCGGAGGCAAATGGTGACATTGGTTGTTTATTGGCTGTGATGTAAAAAATAAAAATTCAGAATAAAGGGAATTTTCTCTGGCTGACAGGATGTGACAAGTAGTATTTGACAGGAATCTGTGCTGTGCCTCATCTTCTCACAGTGTAGTTTCACAAAGAACTTGATGAGAAAATGGCGAGATGCCAACTTGCAAAGTTAGATCAGTAGTAAATTGTTCAAAAAGGGAGCAGCAACCTAAAATTAATTTATTAGTCACAAGTAAGGTTTTCATTAACACTGCAATGAAGTTACTGTGAAATTCCCCTAGTAGCAACAGTCTGGTACAATGCACTAACTAGCATATCTTTCAGAATGTGGGAGGAAACCAGAGAATCTGGAGGAAGCCCACACAGACACAGGGAGAACATGCAAATTCCTCCCAAGCCAGGGATCAAACCCAGGTCTCTGGCACTGTGCAGCAGCAGTGCGGACCACTATGCTACTGTGCCACACTTGCAAAGGAATGCAGTGAATGGATGAAAGTGCCAGTTGGAATCCAGTGTGGGGGATTGTGAAGTCATTCACTCAGATTCACAAAACACAAATGGAAATATTTCTTGATGGGTGAGAGACTAGAAATTACAGCTGGCAAAAAGGTCAGTATTTACACATACAAATCACTAAAAATTTTAGCACAGGTAGAAGTATTCTAAAAAAGTTAATAGGATGTTGGCCTGAAATAAAGAAGGGGAAATTATGTTTTGGCTCTTAAATTTAAGTTTATTTATTAGTGTCACAAGTAGGCTTACATTAACTCTGTAATGAAGTTACTGTGAAAATTTTCTAGTCACCACACTCCAGCACCAGTTTGAGTACATTGAGGGAGAATTTAGCATGGTCAATGCATCTAACCAACATGTCTTTCAGACTGAGGGAGCAAACCTGAGTACCTGGAAGAAACACATGCAGACACAATGAGGACATGCAGAGTCTGCACAGACAGTGCCCAAAGCAGGAAATCAAATCCAGGTCCCTGACGCTGTGAGGCAGCAGTGCTAACCACTGTGCATGATACCACCCATATAGATTCTACAGAATCTTGACCTGACATCATCTGGAATACTGCCTTCAGTTTTGAGCAGTGTAATGACTCTTGGCAAGGGAGACGGTGGCATTGAAGTACCATCACTATATTAGTAACCCAGAGACCTGCTCTGGGGGCATGGGATCAAGTGTCACCATGGCTACTGGTGGAATTTAAATTCAATCAATAAATTGGAATTGAAAGTTAGTCTCTGTCATAAAAGCCTATCTTCTTCACCCATGTTCTTTAGGGAAGACAGTCGGCCAGTCTAACTTTTATGATTCCTGAGAACAATGTATTTTTGTTGGTAAGACAATCAGGGGTTACAGATCAAAGGCAGTTAAATGGAGCTGAGTTGCAGATCCACGATCTAACTGATCATTCAAGCTCAAGTGATTCAATTTTTTACTTAAGTTCCTATGTTCTCTATGATGTCTAATGGCAAGAATTGGTTTGTCATTTAGGACTAATATAATTGTTTATATTAGTTCTGTATAGTTCTTCCTAGCAGTTATTATGAATTTTAGGCAGAGGTTAATTCTCTCCAGACACGTCAGAGTTCTGTCTCTTAATGACAATGTCCTAAATCTGTCAGGGGTGGCTGCTTTTAATAGCATTATAAGTAAGTGTAACAGAATGAAACTTGAAGCGTGACTAGTAGCAGTCTTACCTTTCAAGTAGACTGATGGATGGTGTACTCATAATATTTCCATCCAAGTTCCATTTATGATCACACAGTAACTGAACACTGTTCACTTACATATTTCTATCAACTTCAGTAACCATGGGCTACTTGTTATTTTAAGCCAGTTTCAAAATTAAGAATCAAGTGAGCCTTATGTGCTTCAGCTGACCATTTGCAGTGTTGACTTAGATTACTGCAGTCCTATTCAAATTACATGGATCGCCATGAGACCTATGGGTCTCTGCTGATGCGTCATTTTACATTAGTGGTGGTGCTGCAAAGCAGAGTTCATGCAATTCTTTGCAGCATAGCAAAGCTCTCTCAAAATATCACACATACGACTCCGGTATGGCCACCAATGGGCAGCAAGTTAATGCCTTGAAGAATTAAATATCTCTACTCTCATTCAACACATATACTGGTAACATAACTAAATTTAGCTTAATGGGGAAATAAAATGTCTTTTTAAGATTAAGTTCTTTTTTTGGTAAGTTATTCTGTGCCAAGAGAAATGTAATTAGATGCTTGTGGAAACAATGAAACCCCCTTTAGTATTTTTCAGTAACATGAGCAGGTAATTTCTTCATGTTTGATCAATGAATGGTTGATTAATAATACATCCCCCTATAAGGGAGAGAGAGGAGAGAATGTCGCCTCCTTCAGCTTATGGCTAACTGAGGTACGTTTTTTGCAACTGCTCAATTGCAGGATATCTATTTCAGTGATGTAAAACATTCAATACCCATTACATAATAGGTCTCCGTAAGTATACAATGTTAACTCCTTACATGACATTTACTTTAAATTATTACATTGCCTTGGTTCTACCATCCCCTCTCCCGAAGTCCACAGGTCAGAATGTCAGTTTTAGTCTGAAAACCAGCGGATAGCTCTCCAGTTGCACAGCCGAGTTTTCTCTGCAGAGTTTCCGGCACCCAGTGCATAAAGAATCTGAGGAGCATGGTTTACAGCATCACTTGACAGTGCAGGACCTAACAGACTGGCTCCGCAGACTTCGGGCATCATCTTTAAAGGGCACAATGAAATGAACTCACTGCAACAACCACAATCCTATCCAGGCCTAATCCCTGTAACCCCACATATTTACTCTGCTAATCCCTCTAAATTATGCATCCTGGGACACTAAGGGGCAATTTAACATGGCTAATGCACCAAACTTGCACATTCTCTGACAGTGAGAGGAAACCGGAACACCTGGAGGAAACCCACACAGTCACAGGGAGAACATGCAAGCTCCACAAAGATAGTGACCCAAGCTGGGAATCGAGCTCAGATCTTGGAGCTGTGAAACAGTGGTGCTAACACTGTGCCACCATGCTGCCCGTATCTGCTCTTGATCTTTCAGATGGCAGCAGTTGTTCGTTTAAAATATGCTGCCTCAGGAAACTTTGTAATTTTCTGCAGTACATCTTGTGGATGGTACACAAAGCTGCTACTGTTCTTCGGTGCTAGATTGAATAAATGTTTATGGAAGAGGTGCAAATCAACTAGGCTGCGTTGCCCTGGATGGTATTGAGATTCCTGAGTGTTGTTGGAATTGCACTGATCAAGGCTGTGATGATACTGTGCCTTTAAGAAATCTATATTTATATCGTGTTCCTTGAGAGTTTTGTTCCAAGGAGTTGATTTTTCTGAAACAATGTGCAGCTATGCGCTGAGACTACAGGATAATAACTCATTTTAGCTAATGGTATTTCTGTCTAAAATGAGGGCCAAGCTGCAGTGGCCCAATTGGGGCCTACTGCTACTCTGCAATGTAACTGATGGGAAAGGAGGGCTTATTACCACTCTGCATTATGATCAATGGGAGGTCCTGCTGTCACTGCAGTTGATCAATGCTGGTGAAGGGCAGGTAGCAATTGGTCTGCGAGCGGAGGTGGGGGGTATATTTCTCGGCAGTGTGAGGCTTGTGATTGGCTGTGGACCCCCTTGATAGTGGGAGGGTGACTGGGGTGAGGCCAACTGAAACAGCAGAGGCCTGATGGATCTCTCTCTCTGTGTCAACCTCTGCGGTTGCAATTATGCATGTCAGTCTATAGAAGTCAGCACATGTGCAATAGCTTTCTCTGCCGCTAAAGCAAACTGGCTGGCAAATCAAGCCCCGCTAACTGCCTCTGGTGGCTGGAAACAGTTTAGCCCATTTTTTTCCTTCACTGAGTGTAGAAGATTGGGAATAAAGACTTACTCACAAAATGGAGTTGAAGCTCTCACATTTTCAAGCTGGTAGAACACATAAAATCATCCTCCTAAAATTCCATCCTTTCTCTCTCTGTCCATAAGTGTTCTGAGAACTCTAGGACTGTCAATCTAAGCAAAAGTACGAAAGCCTGTATTTTGCTAACTGATTTTGAAAAGAGATTTTAAGTCTAAAAAGAACATTGCTTGAATTGGAACTCATAGAGACAGATTTGAAGTTTGTATCCTGTTATGTTTTAGTATTATTTGATTGTTAAAAGTTAAACTAATTCATTTGTTATTAGTAAAACTGTGTTGTTAAATCAAGTTTGATTTGATAAAAGCCTCCCGTATGTTAGCAGAATTGCTCCTGGAGTGAAACATCATATCCTCACTTTCATACCAAAATAGCAAATTAGAACATAGAACATAGAACATAGAACAATACAGCACAGAACAGGCCCTTCGGCCTTCGATGTTGTGCCGACCAAAATAAAAAGCAATGCCCCTCCAAACTAAACCATTCCCTTCTCTTCCATATACTTATCAATTAACCTCTTAAACGCCACCAAACTTGGCGCATCTACAACAGCTGCAGGCAGGGCATTCCACTCCCTAATCACTCTTTGAGTAAAGAACCTACCTCTGATATCCGTCCTATAACTCATACCCCTTAATTTAAAGCTGTGTCCCCTCGTGCTAGCTTTCTCCATCCTAGGAAAAAGGCTATCACTGTCCACCCTATCTAAACCTCTAATCATCTTATATGTTTCAATAAGGTCCCCTCTTAGCCGCCTCCTTTCTAACGAAAACAACCTCAAATCCCTCAGCCTCTCTTCATAAGACCTGCCCTCCATACCAGGCAACATCCTGGTAAACCTCCTCTGTACCCTCTCCAATGCCTCCACATCTTTCTTATAATGTGGGGACCAGAACTGCACACAATACTCCAAGTGCGGCCGCACTAGAGTTTTGTACAGTTGCAACATGATGCTGCGGCTCCTAAATTCAATCCCCCTACCAATAAAAGCTAAGACTCCATATGCCTTCTTAACAACTTTATCCACTTGACAAATTATTGGTGTTTAGTCTGACTATAATCTATCTTGGAGTTCCTGATCATTCTTGTATCCTAATAAGGCAAGTGGAGAATATTCCATCACAATCCTGATTTTGCCCTGTAGATGGTGGACAGGCTTTGCAGGAGTTTGCAGGAGTATTACTCACTGCTCTTGTAACTGCAGCATTTATGTGTCTAGTATAATTGAATTTCTGGTCAATGGTAACCTGCAGGATGTCGATAATGGTGGATTCAGCAATGGTAATTCCATGGAATATCAAAGGGTAATGGTTAAATTCATTCTTGCTGGAGATGGCCATTTCCTGGGATGTGTATGATATGAATGTTGCTTGCCACTTGTCAGCCCAATCTGGATATTGTTCAGGTGTGTCACGGCATTTGGATATAGACTGCATCCGTATCTGAGGAGTCGCGAATGATGCTGAACATCAGTGAACTTCCCCACTTCTGACCTTATTATGGAAGGAACGTCAACTGTGGCATTAATGTCAACTGCAGTCATTCTCACCTCACCTCTGGAATTCAGCTCTTTTGTCCATGTTTGAACCAAGGCTGTGATGAGGTCAGAAGTTGAGTGACAAAGTGTGTGTCAGTGAGTAGGTTATTTCTAAGCAAGTGCTGCTCGATAACACTGTTGATGACCCATTTCACTATGAGGTATGGGAATCCACAATCATCGCCAGAATTCCCATAGCCACCCCCATACACCTTCAGTCATTGCTGGAATTCCATCGCGCCTCCCGCCATGCATTCATTGCTGAAATTCCCACACCCTACCTCACCCTGACAACCATTGCCAGCATTTCCCCTCCCCCCACTCCACAATCATTGTCAGCATTCCCATACTGCCCCCATGCAATCATTGCCAGCATTCCTATTCCCCCCATCCACAATCATTGCCATCCCCCACACACAATCATTGTCAGCATTCTCATACCACCCACCCACCCACAATCATTGCCAACATTCCCATGCCCCCCCCAACACAATCACTGCCAGCATTCCTATACACCAACCCCCCCAACCCCAACCGCCCACACACACACACACATACACATACACACACACAATCATTGCCGGCATTCCCAACCTCCTCCCCAACAATCATTGCCAGCATTTCTATGCCTGCACAATCATTGCCAGAATTCCTATACTGCCCCCCCACACAATCATTGCCAGCATTCCACCCTCTCCCATGCAATCATTGCCAATATTCCCATCCTACCCCCTCGCCCACCCCACAATCATCACCAG
This sequence comes from Sphyrna mokarran, assembly GCA_024679065.1. Classification (NCBI taxonomy): domain Eukaryota; kingdom Metazoa; phylum Chordata; class Chondrichthyes; order Carcharhiniformes; family Carcharhinidae; genus Sphyrna; species Sphyrna mokarran. Next base: position 41,072,332 of record JAGIQG010000009.1, read on the forward strand.
CATTTCAGCTGAAATGGTTATTCTGACATTGAGTTATCTAACAATTGACTCATACACTAAGGAGGTAAAATGAAATGGCGGTACGATAGCACAGTTGGTCAGCATTGCTGCCCTCCAGCTCCAAGGATCTGGGTTCAATTCCAGCCTTGGGTGACTGTCTGTGTGGAGTTTACATGCTTCCCCTGTGTCTGCGTGGGTTTCCTCCGGGTGCTCCAGTTTCTTCCCACACTCCAAAGATGTGTGGGTTAGGTTCATTGGCCAAAGTTAAATTGCCCCTTACTGTCAGGGGGATTAGCAGGATAAATACGTGGGGTTAAGAAGATAGGATCTGGGTGGAATTGTTTTTGGTGCAAGCTTGAAATGCTGATTGGCCTCTTTCTGCACTGTGGGGATTCTATGATTCTATGATTCTATGAAATCATCAAATGTCAAAGGACAAATTCTTGCATTTGTGACAATGTTTTGCATAGACTTTCTCAAATACTTAGGAGAAAGCGTCGTTCAGCACATAAACTAAACACAGCTAAGAGGTCAGATCTGAGATGCTGTGTGTTGACTTTCTGCGTTTTAATTAGTATTTGTTTAGTTTTGTACCAGTTATCTACAGTGCAATCTAACATTGTATAGCAGCAAATACTTCATTTAACCTTTACATGTTCACAATGGTAAATAGATTTTATGCCAGAATGCTCACTATATTGCACACATACTCAGATTTTTTATGTAAACAACTGTTAAAAGTGTAATGTTGCTTTCTCCATATATAAAATAACAAGGCAAGCACACAAGCAAAATCGTTTGATTATAGAAAGAAATTTAAGGAATAGGGTTCAATTTCTTGCTGGCTATCTAATTTTATATTATAAGTATGCATTTTGCTGCCTTAACAGTCTGGTTGCATACCAATGAGATTTGTTCTAAGCCTTCCAAACTGTTACAGCTCAATGAATCTCAGGAGTGATACATACATACGTTAGCAAATGACAAATCCAAGTTAGCAGGGGACAATCTACTCGTCCATGACAATATTTTCCCATGACATTATGCCAGCATTTCCCCAAAGAGGGCAGAGGTCTGACACTTCTCAAACTAGCTGAGGGGATCAAATTGTGGCTTAACATGACTGATTGGGGTTCAGCTGGTAACTACAGGGAGGAAGAAGGAACAAGCAGTGCCCTTGCACTTTAATTGGCTTTTTTGTTTGTTCACAGTTGCTTTTAATATGGACAAATCTCCATGAGAAAACAAAAATTAGCACCTGTTAGGACAACTTAACCTTCAGAAAAGGGCAAATACACTTAGGGTGGCTGGGCAGTGGGCAGGGAAAAGCTCTTATGTGGATTTCTGCAAGCAGTGTGTTTTATTCAAGGCCTACAGCCACAGGCCTCAATGTACACTGAATCTCACATTGAGAAATGTGCAGAATGAATAGCACACATTGTCTGCACAGCTTTGATATATCAGTCAGTTCCCTCACTGACAGACTTGTTAATCTTTCTGTGTTGCCTTTTCAAAAGACAAACACAGCAGATAAATTTAGAGACTAGCCACATCCCCTCCCATAGGAAGTCTCACCACATGGGCAATTCTTTTGGTCAAAGAAAACAGCGAACTAATTTATAGGGTAAATCATTTTGACGCAGCTTAAAGGGTAGCATGATGTTAAGTGGCAGTTTCACTGAAGCACAGTAAATGAGTCAACCAGTTAAAATGTTTTCTTTTGCACCGTGTCAAAGCAACTCATCAGAAGGACATGTGTGTCTTAAATTAATTTTGTAAGATAGTTTTAATGATCTCACAGCTGACAATTTATAATGATGCTGTAAATAACTAAGATGTAGCTTCAATTTAAGCAACTGTGGTAGGATTTGCTATCTATTTACAGATTTGTTAATCATGCTTACTCTGAAACATGCCAACAGTATGTAATGTGTGTTAACTGTCATTGCATTATTCAGATGTTTGAAATGATTCTAAAGCACTGATGTGAGAATCTGCCAGACTGTTGAAGAGATTAAGAGCAGAAAAGGCACAGTGCTAGCAGTGGATGAGCATGATAGAAGGATAATGCGCAAAAAAAAACTTAATGAAGGAGACAAATCGAGAGAGAGAGAGAGTGAGAGAGAGGCAGAAGAAAGAGCAATAAGTATATGACAATAAATGTTAGAAAAAATATAGTGAAACAGAAACGTGTGTTACTTTGTGCATCTGAAACAAGGGGTGGAATTTTTATGGCCCCATGCCGATAAGGGGCAAGACTATAAAATGTATCGAGATGTTCAAAAATCCTTCGAATTTGCAGGGGCTGTAAAATCTTGCCAGGGTAAAACCCCATCCAAGAAGGATTTTTTTTAAAAAAACTGAAAGACAATCAGAATTATCAAGACAGGAAAACCTAAGAATCTGTTGGGTCACCATATATATTGAGATATTAACTTGAATGATTCCTCTGGCCAAAAACATTAATATATTTTAAATAAATGTGTTTCCAATTTTCCTAGAATTATCAAACAGAGGCAATCTTTACAAGTGGTTTTATCTCTCCCCAGATTGGGGAGTTGAGACTAGATTGAGAAGAATTTGGGGGAAAGACATGCTGTTTGTTCTAATAGGGCAACGCGAGGGTGATTGTCATTTTTGAGAAACTTTGAAATTGCTGCATATCTCTTCAATCGCTCTGTAAGTATTATCTACAAAACAAAATGGAATGTGGATAGTGGAAAATGAATACGAGGAAGGCGATGTGGGAAAGGGAAGGGTGTTTTTTTTCAGTTGTGAAAGAGCATGAAAAAATATGGGATCAGTTAAAGAGGGGAGTGAAACAGGGGCTGTGGACTTATCAATCAAACTCCAATTCTAGTAAATAGATCATGTGAGCTTGATAGGGACAAGGGGTTAGTAGAGTGTCAGGGAAAAAGTGAGGATAATAAAATCACTCAGATTTATTTGGCTAAATTGGAAACTTCATGCTTACACCTGACTAAATCATCAAACTGAAACTCTAGATTGCCTCCCACAGAAAATGTATGAAATCTAATCCCATCTTTGTTTAACAGGGGCCAATCAAACAACTAATGCATTTTGCAGATGTTGTCAGGATCACTAATTTCTTCCCTGAAAATCCTTACATTTATGTTTTTGTAGCCCTGCCTCCCATTTAATCACTATGCTGTCTAGTTCTTTAATGCCCCTTCTCAGAATTTAAGAATTTGTTGTGAAATTGAACGGATTAAGTCTGACTATAAGTGACCATATCAGAGATGGCCTCGAGCCAGAGTGGTTTAATCTGGAACACACATGTTATTATTCCACATTAGCCATGGTCTTCATAAACTTGACAAATATTAAACAAACATTGCAGGTGGTCAACAACTGGACGCAGCAGTTGGTTAAAATGTTCCTAAGCTTGTGTGGTCACAATGAGCTCCACTTTTCCTTGGATATGCTTGTAAGAGAATGCTGTTGTTTTATTGCGCACACATAAACACACGCACACTCACACAAACACACACCCAAATACACACACACACAACACATATAGATAAAAACATAGCACACACAAATGTGCACGCACACTCTATAACACATTAGACACAAACACAACATATGTCAAACACACACATACCCAAAAACACACAACATACACACACACACACACACACACATACATACATAGAGACACACATACATCAAACACACGCACCCCAAAAACGCACAACACACGCGCACACACACATAAGCACACATAGATAGAGACACAACATATACCCAAAAACACACAATACACATAGATAGAGAGACAACATACATACATGCACGTAGATAAACACACACACAAATAGAGACACAAGTACACACACATTTAGACAGTAAGTTTTGTTTCTATTTTAACCACAAGAACCCGATCAAAAGTTAATAAATCTTCCATGAAGTATTGCAAACAACATAATCTGTACAATTCAATATGAGTTGTGGTCTTTTAGAAAATTTTCTGACAAGTCAGCAGAGGCTAGAGTGCTAAATTCAGGTTTTACAGAGCTCAGCAGTTACGCTCCGGTGTCAGTTTTAAGCTGCTGAAGAAGAGAATCAATAAAGTTACAGCCATTTTTTTCTTGTGCTGTGACCTGGACATGACATCAAACATCAGTCACAATCATCCTCAATTCAATATGTGCAAAAAGTGGTTTGGAATAATATTCGCTGACAGGTAAAATCAAATCAGAAGATGAATGGTTCATGAAGCATGTGGAGACTGAGGGAGTTGGGGTTACCAGGGGTATTACACACCAGCAGGAAATGCCTGAAGACAAACCAGCTGGTCCAAGAGGTGCTACAGATTAATTTATTAAATCACACTTTCTTTCCTTATAAAATTAAAAAGCAGTTACGGACTGTTTTATTACTTTAGCATATTCATGTTTTTAAAAATTGAATCGGTTCGCACTCAACAAAATGCAACAGGTCACCACTGGTCTTCTGCCTGCACTTTTTAAATTAGGTGATTAAAATTTAGGAATGCCTCAAGATCCCCTCAGGACTGTATTTAACATCTGTAAATCTGCCACTTCTCCTTGCCAAGGTAAACAACTTCACATAAAGTTCAGAGGTGAGAAGGCCTGCCTGTTTCCCCCTAGGTTGGAAGGAATCTGTCTGGGGACCCAACAGTTCAAGCCAAGGAGAGGCAATGAGTGCTTCAGTCCCCAGCATGGTGGCCCATGCTGCATCTGTGTACACAATACTCACATCTCCCACACAAATACAAAAAAAAATTCTCATTAAAAATTATTGCTGTATCAACATGTGGAGTTGCTGGCCCTGAGCTGCAAACGCTATTGCTTTTGAGGGTGTTGCCGCAAAGGGAAAAAGTTGCAAGTCATTTACTGCAAGATTCTGATCTCCCACACACTCTATCCCCTGTCACTTAGACTCAAATGGCTGATCTCCACACTGCCTGTCTCCATCTACTCTCATCACTCACATTACCGACTCACTCAGCTTTCCCTGATGTTAACTGTGTTCGTCAGCACATACGTTCAAGGTGAAGAAGGTTTAGCTAGGTGCAGTGCTTGCCGTTCTGCCATTGAAACAATTTAAACCATTTATCATTGCCTGATAGATGTTAGCGATATATAAATTTCAGTGTTTTCCACAATAAAGAGGAGAATGGTCAGAAATTATTTGTGATGTGGCACTTACAGCTGCAACAACGTTAACTTGCATGAAGAATAAACAATAACAGTTGTTCAATCAAGATGTGGAAATTTGAATTATCAGCTGGTATTTTGATCAGATTATAAATATTCAGCACTCACACAATTACATTATTTGAGGTTTCAGTGCCATTAATAAATCATGATTACTCCACTTTGAAAAAATTAGTTGTTCGTGAACTGAAGAGGAAGCAGCTTCATATTTGTTTTGCCAAATAAATTTGTTAAGGCCTGTAACAACATACAAGTGATGAGTTTGGATCATGTAATTTTAAACACTGAGCAGAAATTCTCCCAGCCACGTGGAGTCGGATCTAGGTGTATGTATGGAAATTGGCTTTGGGTCAGGATCTGCCCTCTTCCGATTTTCCCTGGGATGGATTCTGAGACAAATGAGAAACACACTTGATTCCAACTGGAAAACAATTCAAGTAACTAAGATCGTCTTTAGCCCTGAATGTGCTCTTTGCCACTCAGTGCCTGCACTTCACCAAGTTGGAAAGGGAGTGCACAATGGTAGAAGTTTCTTCAGTGAAACTGACAAGCTGGGACTGCTGTGATCAGTTACATTGGAGTGTTCCAATGGCAGAATGCCTACTGTTCAAAGCACTTCTCTCAGTAAGTCCTACCATTATTTGACTGGCTGTGAGGGGGGAGGGCAACTTCTTGGAACGGACTCCCCGTCAATTGCATTTCCCTGCCATCAGCCTTCATCACAATATGGGAGCTCCGCCTTTCACCTTTGCTGAGAGCCATGACCAGGGACCACATGACCACTGGCAGCACCGATTGTAACTGCTGTCCACTCCTCCACCACACATCACTCCACAGAAGGTATGGACTGAGATTCAGCTGGAAGGAGGCCAGTCTTCCCAGCACAGGGAAGGCCAGCTTACTCAATAAATTTGAGTACCAGTTCCCCATGAGGCTGAGGCTCCCACAGCAAATTACTGCTGATATTTGCAGCCTCCTTGCTAGTGGAGCAGGTAGGAATGCAAATGCCAGTGGCCAACATGGCATGCATCTCTAGAGAGCTATCCACACACACTTTCCCCAATCTAACTCCTGGAATTTTCCTCATGCCATGTTATATGCTTCTTCTGCAAGCTGAGAAGGCAAAGGGATCTGAGTGTTCATGATAGTTTCTACAAAGAGGAAGGATGGACAACATTTCTGAAGGGTCAGAATGAGGCATGGGTGAAAGGGCTCAGCCCCATGCCAGGGATGAGGGTGAGTATGAGTTCTTCAGGTGCGAATTTGAGGAAGTATCTAGAAGAAGAGGAATAAACAGAGCTGCTTGTTGTTTTGGTCTGAGGTGAACACTGGATAAGGCAGAGTATGGAAATTGAGCAAAAGAGAAAAGGCTGGAAAATCTCAACAGGTCTGGCAGCATCTGTAAGGAGAGAAATGAGCTGAAGTTTCAAGTCCAGATGATCCTTTGTCAAAGCTGGAATGGAACTTAGCATCTGAATGTATTAGACCACTCACTGTTCCTGTACTCTTAAGGTCCTAAAGCTTCTTGATTCACTGTTTCCAGATTCAAGGAGACATATTCAAATTGCTGAGCTGCTCAGTCAGTTCTACATATACTTCCTGATTGATCAGACTGTCCTCTTCCTCCCATTTTTGGGAAAGATTACCTCACTGCAGCCCCTCAGATTCTGCAGGAGAACCTCCAGGTAAGAGTGAGAGAATCAAGTGGACAGCTTTCCCAGGTCAATCTCTACATTCCTGTGGTTGCTGCAATCTCAAAGACCCAAGTGCTCAGGAGCCATGTTGTGGGCCCTTCAGTTAGAAATTCCACCATTGCCAAATTAGTCCAGTAACCTGAAAGTAGCATGCTAATGCAAGGCTCAGTTAAAGAATCAAAGCAATCCTTGACTATTAGTTAATCAGATTCCTAATGCAAAAACTATCCTGTTATTCCGATAGGGACTAAGTCCAACCTGTGTTTCGGATTTCAGTAAGAAGTCTCACAGCACCAGCCAGAACCATTAACGAGTCAGAAAGTGAATTTTGAACCACTTCAGGACAGTTACCTAATGGTTATACTAGTGATGATATTTCAAATCAACACACTAAGTTATAATAACTGGAAGACCTATGGTTTAATCCTCTGTTCTGAGTTATAATATGTCAATTAAAGAAATATTTGCACTTCTAGGATATGCCCCAATGCCATGTTCTAGGCAGAAAAAAAATGATCAGGCAGTTCTTGACCCTGACTGCTATGCTGTAATTCCTGTCTAAACCTTCTGTGAACAATGAACTGTGTCAGGATTTGGCTCAATTGTTATTAACACCATAAAACTATAAGCACCATAAACACCAGTGCGGAAACTGGCTGAATTCAGACCTAAAAATTGGTCAATTTGAACAAGGTACAAAGGGCAATTTATGCTTAAGGAGTATTATCTGAATTTTTACCTTCAGGGAAAAAGTGAGGAGAACTGAAGGGATGGAGAATAATCTACATCCAGTTTCTTTCTGTTTTGGAGCAGTGTTGATATAGGGCTGGTAGTTAGAAATCTATCCAAACTCTGAGTCAGGAGGAATAAAGTGTGAAATAATTATGTATGAACAGAAAGGTTGCAGAGATAGTGAAAGAGTTTACAAACACTCAGTAAGGAAAAGGCTGATCTGCTATGGCTATTGTTCTGCATTCTAAATGCGCTACGCGCTTACTTCTCTTACAATGTAATGATATAGTGCTATTATAATAGTTAACGAGTTGGTTCCAATCTGCAGGTTCTTAATTTAAATGTTGCATTTCTGACTTTCTAGGTGCACAGTTGCCCAAAATGGAACTCTACATCAAACTAAAATTGGAATCATCGTTCTTTGATCAGAGTAATGGGTCACTCAAGACATTGGACATCATGATACAAATGCAAGATAGGGACTAGAGGAGAAGAATCATTTCCAATTTTATACTTCAGTGTGCTTAATGGAATAATCTTAAAATCAAAGTTTCGAAACCCAAATGTTACACAATTAATCATTATTTTTAACGTACTTTGGTGTTTCTTTCACTAGTTCTATACATATTTTGACAAATGTTTCTTCCTATATACTGCATAATGATGACTCTATCAAATATGTTAGTTTCTCAGGAGGTTGCATTAATGAAAACAGCAGAAGCAATGTGATTATCTCTACAGCCATTCTGAAATATATAAAAATATATATTTGTGAATCAATAATGTTTCTTTCTTCAGAACAAAACTCTCCCAAAATGTTTGCTCCTCTCCTCTTGTTACAGCCTTCCTGTACCCCAGACACTGGAACTGATTTGCCTCAACAGGCACAAGTTCCATTTAAAATAAAAGTATCAGTGTTAACGTACGAATAGTATTCAAATTTCCTAAGTCAAGCTTTTTATATAATTAGTCACTGATCCAGGTTACAACTAAAACAAGTGTAAGAAGCATACCGGTGAAGAGAATGGAAATCATGCAGAAAATATATTTATTTGATTTATTACTGTCACAGGTAGACTAACATTAACACCGAAATGAAGTTATTGTGAAAATCCCCTAGCCGCCATCCGTTTAGATACACTAAGGGAGAATTTAGTATGACCAATGCTAACCAGCACGTCTTTCAGAAGACATTTCAGATGGAAAGAGAATAATTAAAGGGAATTATCATATTGGAGAGACAAATATTCTGATAGCCTTTCGAAAGGCTCAAAAGACATTTAATCCCAGGGTTAAGAAAAATTACCCGCACGAGCTAAGATGTCTTTCTGAGACTATTGTGCATGACAATTGAAGAAGGTTAAGTGTTGAGGAATGGTTGTCCATTTTGTTCAGCCTCTCCCAATGAGGAAACATTTGCTGAATAATTTCACAACAGCCTGAGTGATGAGGTGTTTATTGTGTGAAGAAGCATAGATTTGAAGATGTTTTCAACTACACTATGATACAGCACTTCATGATTTCATGATTTCAACAGCCACGTCGCACAGAATTATAATAACAATTTTCTATTAACGCTTTAATATTTAAAAAGACACAGCTAGTAAATCTCACATTTTGTTTAAACAAAATTTGATTGCAAAGATCACTGTTTTATATACTTACCAAGGGTTTAAATGCAACTGTAGATTGAACTATATGTGAATGCACAAAAATTACATATAACTAAATTGTATTTACATTGGCATAGATATCAACCCACATTGCAATTTCAAGTGCTACGAATTGAACCTATTTTATTTGGCGGCATTAAGCAAGGGGTCATATCACTGAATTAATATTAATGAAACAATACTAATGGATTTCTGCTGTGATTTTGTGTTTGCACGCGAGGACTTTAGGGAGGAAAAAGCCTCACATCTACTGAAAATTTCAAAGATTGTTTACTCTCAGGCTGCAAACCTGTAAGAAGGACATTTGAGCAAAACTGTATTAATGGCAGTAATCTGTGAGTAAACTGCAATACTTTCCTTGGCTGTATTGATTGAAAGGAGTGGTTCTTCAGATAATAACACTGGAGAAGATTCAACTGCTGCCAAATCATTAGCCTTTTATTCTGCTTATGTTTCAGAATCACATCTGTGGAAATGTGCATACAATGTGATCAGTCAGCATTTTTGAACCAATTGCATGGTGCATTTAGAAGAAAAGCAATAAATATTGGGTGGGATGTTTACCACAACATTTGTCGACAGTGGGATGCAAGGTTTTATGGACCTGCAAAAGGTCCATTGACTTTTGGCAGGAATTTCGAGTCCCGAGAAATTCCGGGAAGCAGGCGGAACACAAAATCACATGTGATGATTGTTAGCAGGATTTTTTTGATGTACCCAAGGAATCAGCAGGGAATGCATCCCTACCAGTAAAAGCCTTTAACGCTGCAAGGAATATTAATTGGCTGGAGATGCAACATTCAGCCATCACTCTGGAATTCCCATCTCAATGGGTCATCAGCCAACCTGATTGTCCAGCAATTTCTTTCAGCATAGTGACACCAGTTGTAGCAGTGGTCAGGAGTGGGACTACAAGCAGACACTAGATTCTAAGTCCCGGGGCGTAATTTTCCCATTCCACCCCACCACCGGACAAGACCATGCAAAGGTCTTTTAACCTCGAAAGGGATTTTTTAGTCTTGGAGTGAATGCAGTCTGAAACTCCTGCTGCCAGAGTGCAGGTAATTCTGGAAGGGGGGAGGTCTAATAGTGGGAAGGAGAGGTGAAGCCCAAGCTTGATGAAGAAGCTAGGAGGGCAGGAAGTACCCATCGAAGCAGAGGGACACCCAAAGAGAAGTGACATCCTTTTTGTTTGAGCCCAAGAGGGGTAACCTGCCAGGACACTGTCCCTGATTTCTTCCTACCAGCCTCAATATTGGGCCAGACAGCAAATGACCTTTAAATGACCAATAATTGGCCACTTTAGGGCCTCAGCTGGGATGAAAGAAAACGCCAGGCTTTCAGGCCCCATACCTGCCACATGTAAAATTGTGCACAGCTTGGTGAAGGGGCAAAGCAGTGAGGGAGGATAGCTGAAAGGCCACCAGGGGAATTTTGCGACATTCCCAATCCCCTGGCTGCAAACACGCCATCAGCAAACTGAAAACTTCTGCCCTGAAATTCTGACAACGGACCTTGAATTTGTTTAGTCTCAGCTTCTTTTCCAGTAAGGTGAAAAACCAGAACATGAGATAACATCAAATAGTTTCCAGAAACAATGTCAGCACTTTAAATGCATTTTTCTGTACTATAAACAGTAGGTTGTGATGTAATTGATTTGTTTATGCTTATTTTCAGCTAATGAAACATCATAAAATTAACACTAAGTCATCAATCCTTCTCAGAAAGGCCACTGGGCCGTTGGTGTGAAAAATAGAAAGTTCCTATTGTTGCAGTCCAGAGTACTTTAGTGAGTTTGAAATTGTTACAGGTTTAGCATCTTGCTTTAGGTATTTTATTGGGTACAATCCAAGATACTTACACATTTTGGTTTCCCAAACCAATATTCAACCATACAAAGATATATCCCACGCATCTAATCTGATCTGAACTGGATTCGTATTTTTCATCTGAACCCTGGTGAACTTCTCCAACATTTTACAAGGTAGACCAAGAAAGCTCAGTAAGCCTAGAAACAAATCATTTCAGCTGCTTAACTTCACAGCAACTGAAAATACAGAACAATGAACGTAACCAGACTCAATCAATTAAATTTGTCAATGGATAGCAGTGCAAAATAATGGGGGCATTACACTTTCCCTCATTAATGGGTCACCTTGTTTGTCTTAACTGAAATAACTTCTAACCCTTTGGCTTTCTAACTTCCTGAATCTGGTCAAAGTTTCACCAGCAGCTTTCTGTTTAACAGAAACTGAATCGAAGGGTAAGATTTTCCAGCTGCACTTGCCCCAAAACCAGAAAATTCCTCCTGAGGTCACAGATCTTTGCATAATCCACCTTCGCCCACTATGATTCCCGTGACGGGCAGGAAGGAAAATCCCCCCAGAACATATGTTTCTTTCCCTATTTTGTCTCACTTTGTTCACAACTGATGAGAGGATCCTCCGCTGGGAAGCCTCTACCTTCGACATTGAAGGCTGAGCAGCAGCCTGGAGAAGGATGTCATCAGTTTGTGATACTCTTCAGGTATCCTGCCTGAAGAGCAGTTTAAGATGAAAGCCTTCAGGAGGAGAGCTGGGCATCAGCAGGTGATTTCAAGCTGTCTTCCTGCTGGCAAATGTTGAGTGAAGAAGACTAAAATTGTCACTGGGGGAAAAATAGTCACAGAATCCCAAAATATGACACTCACATTGAAGGAGATATTTTTCTGTATGTTATGTAGGTAAAATTGCAAATATGATTTTTATAAACACATTATGACTTTTATTATGAAGATTTCAGTAAATTTATGAGTTTATTGCAAAGAGAAAGTTCTCCCCCATTGTTGGAGAAGTGTAGAAATAAAGAAAAAAGCCCAAATTTTCATTTCAATGTTGGGGTGCATAGAGACTGGAGAATTCCCAGTTCTGTGAAGCCAACGTTTAAAAATGGCTGCCTGAGCTTCTGGTTTTCGGTCTGAGGGGATTGAGGAATAGGAGTTGGGGTGGGCAACCCCAGAAGAAGTGAAGGGTTGAAGATGGGCCTACTGGAATGGGGCAACTCAGGCTCAGATGAAAAGTAGGTCTTCAAAAAGGTCCATCTGAGAGATAGGTCATTTATGGTGCCTTGGAAGAAATGCCATTGCCTTGTCAGGTGAGTGCCAAAGCTGTAAATGTCCAACTATTGGCTGACTTTGGATCAGTGAGCCCATCATGAGTTTTCCCAATGGAAGAGTTGTCATTCTCGCTGCTAATCAAAATGCCCTCTCCTGAACCAATGAAAGCATGGAGTGAATTCCCAAGGCACAATCATGGAGATGGCATTGCCCTGCAACCGTTACTTGGTAAGAAGTCTCACAACACCAGGTTAGGGTCCAACCGGTTTATTTGATACTAAAGTGGGTTTACTATCAAATAAACTGGCTGGACTTTAATCTGGTGTTGTGAGACTTCTTAATGTGTTTACCTCAGTCCAATGCCGGCATCTCCACATCATGACCATCATCTGGTACAGATAATATGTACTCATGTAGTTAGCTGCCAAAACTAAGCGGATGGATGGATGATTAGCATCAGCGTCCATTTTTCCTCTTAGCACCCAGCTATCAGTATGACCCTGTAACGGGTCTCTCATTGACGCAATTTGTCACAGTATAACAGTATGACTAAGATTGAGGAATCCGGTAGGGCTGGTGGGTAGTCACAGAAAACTGCATGCTACCTTGGAGTCAGAGCCCCAACATACATGACACCAAACATTTGCGCAGAGATATTTTTTCTACCAACCCTTATGAGTAATCATTGATGACATGTTGACAAGATTAGAGTGTGTAGGCGCACAAAAGTGCATTATAATCCAAACATCTTTTGACTGCTCCTGCCTTACATTTTTATTGATAAAATGTCACACAGAGGAAATGAAGGGTTGGGGTGGGTCCAGCTGCTTCATGATTTTCTGATGAAGATCTTCAGATTTCAGTGGAAGAAGCCCAGGAGAGGAGAACAGTCCTGTACCCTGCTGTCTGCTGTAATGCTCCTGCAGCAACCAAGAAGGCCTGGATTCAAGTAACGCTTGTGGTGAGGGCAGCAGGAGACCATCTTCTGTGAAGTTTCTTACGAGCAAAAAACGTTAAAAGTAAATAGTCTACTGGGTTATTTTAAATTAAATTTCTCACTCCTTGGATAAGAATATACGTACACACACACAAATACATTATATCTTGGACAATTTTAGGAATACATCTTTAATTGGCTGTTCTAGTTAAATTCTAGGATATGGATCATGGGGATTTGAATCATCAAATCCTTATAGTGCAGAAGTAGGCCAATTTGGTGCATCAAGTCTGCACTGAACATAATGCATCCCAGACCCTATCCTGTAACCCCACACATTTACTCTGCTAATCTCCCTGACACTAAGGGACCATTTAGCATAACCAGTTCATCTAACCTGTACATCTCTGGACAATGAGAGGAAACTGGAGCACCTGGAGGAAATCCATACAGACATAGGGAGAATGTCCAAACTCTGCACAGACAGTGATCCGAGGCTAGAATTGAACCCAGATCCCTAACACTGTGAGACAGCAGTGCTAACCACTGTGCCATCATGCCACCTCAAAACTGATGATGGTAATGCCACTGACTGTCAAAGGGATGACTCTTGTTGGAGAGAATTAGATTTCCAAAAACTGCTTACACAGACATGAAAAATTGATGAGTGCAGGAAAATAATATATGTGCTTCATATAAAAAACTAAAATTCTTAAGGTGACAAAGTTTAAAATGAAACAACCCCTGAACTGTTTCATCATTAGCTTAGATGCAAATTTGCAATAATAAATTCTGCACTGATTTCTTTAACAGTATCTTCTAGCTTTTGTATGATTCATCTTTGCTTATAGGTATTTGTTTTTAAATACGTAATTGAGCAAAGATTCAATTAAGTCTAATTTCAATTAAATAATGTCACACAAATGCAAAATTTTTGAGATTTCATGTTATATGTAAATATAATTGATATTTGAAATGTCTTTTACTTCCCAACAACTTCCTTTACATTATTGCTTAAATGACCCTCAGCACAGTATGTTTTCACTGAGGAAACAAGGGTACACAGCAATGTCTACAATGCAAATTATCTTTCCAGATTATTATTGAAACTTCCTAAGGGTGTTCTGATGTGAGGAATAGCAGATAGTTACTTAAGATCTCAGGAGGTTATCGCGAAAGGAATTGAACAATATCAATATATCAAAAACAAATCACATAAAATAAATGAAAAATACATAACTTCGAGATAATATTGAATGTTTGTACAATAGGAATTTAATTTATACTGATGTACTTGTGACAGAATGCCTTCGTAAAACTGAAAGATTCCTTCTGCTGAACCTTTGCCTCCTCCCCTAGTGAACTATAAGGTTAAAGGTTCCAATTATGTCCATTCCCTAATAAAATCAAGAACTATTATTTTGTTTTTTCTTGAGTTCAATTTTGCCATCTTTCCTCTCTCAGCTCAAATGGTAAATAGGGTTTTAACCATACTTCAGTTGTTAGCAGTCTTTCCTCAGAGACACAATGTTCCAGATTCAAGTTACACTTCCAATGCTTGAGCATAAAATTCAAGGTTGACAGTCCAGTGCACTACTGAGAAATCAGTGCATTATCAGTGCTGTCTTTCAAATGAGGCATAAACAAAGGTCTCATCTATCTGTATGGGTGAATGTAAAATACTTCATGGCGTTATTTCGAAGAAGAGCAGGGGAGTTACCCCAATGTTCTGACCACTTTATATCAGAAAAATGGCCGCACAATATCAGAGAAAAAAGATTATCTGGTCATTGTCACATGATTGTTTGAGTGAGCTTATTCTGCACAAATTGGCTGTCATGCTTCCTAATTACAGCAATAACTACAGTTGAAGTGTATTTCATTGGCTGTAAAATGCTTTGAGGCATTCAATTTTTCAGGAAAAGTGCTATATAAATGCATTATTTCTTTGTTTGCATTCGGATTGTTCTTTTGCAAAGAGGGCTGATCTTAACTTTGTGAATAAACAACAGTATTGAAGTTGATTTCTTTCCGCAACTGAATTGAAACCGAAAAATGAGCACAGATTGAATCTGAAAGTCTAACAGGATTGCTTATATTAGAGGGAAACTGTAAATTGCTGGGAATAGACCACATACCTCCATTTTTCCTCTGCCTAATTTAAGTATGAAGCCATGAGTTAGTATCTATTGCATTATTAATATTAGATCCCACCAATGGCAGGCAGCCAAAAGAATCTGCATTGAGTCATTTTGAACCAATTTTCATTTAAATCTCAAAGGTTTATATCAGAACTCAGGACTAGTAAATGGATATAAGCAATGTAATTAATTCTCTTTACAAAGGTGTGGTTGCTGATTCAAGTATTTCAGTACTTTAGATGTCCCACTATTACTGTACATAGGATAGGTTCATAATGGATCAAATTGCTAACTTGGAAGTTCAGATTTGGGATGTGAGATCTAAAGAAGCACTTTGTCTCTCTCAACTCATGAATACATAAGAACATAGAAATTAGGAGCAGAATAAGGCAAATTCAACCCTTCAAGTCTGTTCTGCCATTAAATCAGATCATGGCTGATCTCTTCCTGGTTTCAAAATCCACCTCTCCACCTATTCCACATATCTCTCTTTTCCTTTTTTTATTAGAAATATGTCTATCTCCCTCTTGTAACTATTGAACGATTCAGACTCCACCGTGCTATGGGGCAGTGGGTTCCACAAATTCAGCATTCTCTGTGAG
Source organism: Sphyrna mokarran (assembly GCA_024679065.1). Lineage (NCBI taxonomy): Eukaryota > Metazoa > Chordata > Chondrichthyes > Carcharhiniformes > Carcharhinidae > Sphyrna > Sphyrna mokarran. The sequence continues at coordinate 41,088,409 of JAGIQG010000009.1, forward strand.
AGGTAGTTCCTCCTCGCCTCAGTTTTAAATCTATCACCTCGCAACATATACCTGTGATTTTTTGTTCTTTATTACCCTATAAGAGGAAACATTTAGTCTATATTTACGTTAGCAATCCGGTTTAAAATTTTATATACTTTGATCAGATCCCTTCTCATCCTTCTAAATGCCAACAAATATAAGCACAAACTGTTTAATTTCTTCTCTTTCGTCAACCTTTTCATCCCCGGAACCAATCTGTTGAACATCCTCTAAACTGCCTCCAACCCCATCACATCCTTCCTCAAATGAGGAGACTAAAACTGTACACAATACTCCAAATGTGATCTCACCAACACCCTATACAATTACAACAACACTTCTCTACTTCTATACTCCAGCCCCTTTGCAATATGAACCAACATCGTTTTTGCTTTTTTTAAATTACATGCTGTATCTGCATACTGCCTTTCTGTGATTCATGGATACAGACATCCAGATCCCTCTGCTTGGATGCATTTTGAGTCTGCTTTCCATTTAGGTAATAAGTTGCCTTTCTATTCTTTCTGCCAAAATAGATAACTTCATATTTATCTACATTAACTCCATTTGCCAAATTTCAGCCCATTCTCTTAGCATTTTTATATCCATTTGTAAAATCTTTATATTCTCTTCACTGCCACACACTCCTTTTGTGATTCTTGTAAATAAGCCAAGCATTAGAAGGCATGAGAGAATCTTTAGCTGTCATAGTCACTATCTAAACAAAGGAGATAATGCAATATCTGAGTGTAAAGGAAAAGCAAAGAGACAATTAAAAACTATTTTCATACGCTTTTACATTGTTTCAGGAAGTTATACAGGCTCATTCTTTCTTCAAGGTTGTTCCCATTGTTTATATTCATCCTTGACAACATTCAACGGCATTTACTGTCCTTAGCCTGGACTTCGGCCACTTCTGGCAGGACTGTTCGTACCTATGTGGAAGAGGCGGGATTTGCGCCTTCCACCTTGCTTCTGCATTGTGCTCCATCTAGTGGTCTGGTCCAGGTGCTTATTCTTGCACAAAGGTTCTGCAGTTTTTATTTTATATTCATGTACATCACATAGGCATTTACAGTACTGTTTTCTTATTCACCGAGAACTCTGGCCAGCCTCCATCCTGACCATCTCAAACAAAAATTCATAATCCCAATACAGCAAAGTTCTGATTTTTAAAAAATGTGTTCCTAATGGAAGACTTAATCTGAATAATCTGAAAATTAATCTTCCACAGAAAAATTGAATAACACGTAACAAAGTTCCTCATCAAAGTTCATCATTAAAAACAATTCTTATCATAAAAGCCACATAGTCGCTTACCAGAAATTTATCAAAAGACTTTACTAATCTTTACCCAAGGACCAATACAATTTATATATTACATGCACTTTAGTAAGTCTCATTAGTGTTTTTTATGAGTAAAGCAACAATAGAAAGCCTATCCAGCCGAAACACAGAAGTCCAGCCCCAGAACATGGCACCTATTACTTCCTTGGTAATGGGAATGGGCTTAGATCAGGATTTGTGTTTGCAGGTTTCATGAAGGCCCATATAAAACAGCAGTCATCTCCAGTCATGTCTGCTCTTCATTAGTCAGGGATGACAAACACGAAGTGTACAGAATAGACCTGGTAGGAGCAGATCTAAATATCTAAGAGATAGAATACCGTTTGGAGAGGTAGGATATCCCTTTGAATTTGGCCCTGGAATTCAGGTGCCCCTTTGGAAAAGGTAACTTGTCCTTTGAGAATAGTAAGATGCACTTTGGGAATGTGAAAAATAGATATGAATGGGCATAGAAAATGCCTAAGCTATTGGAATGCTGTCAAAATGTACTGTCAAAAGGAACTGTCAAAAAGGACAAAAGAGCTATAAGCAACTGTCAAAGCATTTAACTGTTCAGCCTTTAATTATTTGAAACACTTGTGTGATGTGTTCAAAAAAACATTGTTTTGCTATTTCACTGATTGTTAACATAAGCTTGAGGCTTATCATGAGTGGGAGTAAATAGGTGTTTTTCTGATTAGCGATCAGTGACTAGTTGTGTGTCTCAGGGATCAGTGTTGAGACTGCAATTGTTTATGATTTACATGGATGATTTGGAGTTGGGGACCAAGTTTAGTGTGTCAAAATTTTCAGATGACACTAAGATGGATGGAAGAGCAAAATGTGCAGAGGACACTGAAAGCCTGCAAAGAATATAGATAGTCTAAATGCGGGGGCAAGGGTCTGGCAGATGGAATTCATTGCTGGTAAATGTAAAGTCATACAGTTTGGTAGGAATAATAGCAAAATGGATTATTTTTTAAATGGTAAAAAACTGCAGCATGCTGCCGTGCAGAGGGACCTGGGTGTCCTTGTGCAGGAATCTCAAGGAGTTGGTTTGCAGACGCAGCAGGTAATTAAGAAGGCAAATGGAATTTTGTCCTTCATTGTAAGAGGGATGGAGTTTAAAAATAGCGAGATTATGTTGCAGCTGTGTAAGGTGGTGGTGAGACCGCACCTGGAGTATTGTGTACAGTTTTGGTCTCTTTACTTGAGAAAGGATATACTGGCACTGGAAGGGGTGCAGGGGAGATTCACGAGGTTGATTCTGGAGTTGAGAGTGTTGGCTTATGAGGAGAAACTAAGTAGACTGAAGCTATATTCATTGGAATTCAGAAGAATAAGGAGACATCTTATAGAAACATATAAGATTATGAAGGGAATAGATAAGATAAAAGCAGTGAAGTTGTTTCCATTGACAGGTGAAACTAGAGACAGCATAGCCTCAAAATAAAGGGAAGCAGATTTAGGACTAAGTTGAGGAGGAACTTATTCACATGAACGGTTGTGAATCTGTGGAATTCCCTGCCCAAGCAGTTGAGGCTACCTCATTGAATGTTTTTAAGGCAAGGATATATCCATTTTTGAACAGTGAAGGAATTAAGGGTTATGCTAAGTGGGTGGGTGAGTGGAGCTGAACCCATGGAAAGATCAGCCATGATCTTATTGAATGGTGAAGCAGGCTCGAGGGGCCAGATGGCCTACTCCTGCTCCTAATTCTTATGTTCTTACGTTAGCATTACAAGACTTGTGCTGCATGACTGATTTAACAGCCTCCATTTTTACAATGTACTGCGTTCCATTTCATAGCTTGATTAACAGCTGCAAGTTATAGACTCTTTGAAATGAACTTTGAATCCCAATGTTCATTTTTACAGGGGATTGAATGCTCGAATAAAACATTTGTTCTTAAAGGGCTTATGAAAGAGAAAGAATGCAAACACAGTGAATGCGTTTTTATGAATTAGCATTTAATTTAAAAGTAAAGTCTGTGAAAGGGTTAATAAACACATAAGCTTAAAAATCATATAAACTGCAATGAGAAAATAAAAGATGTTTATAAAAGTCATCACAGATAAGCACGAAGGCCTTTAGTCTGAGATAAATCATTCAATGAGACATCTGGAATTGGAAGATGAGAGTGATATCCATAGGCACCAACACAAACTGGGACATTATAGATAACTTGTAACAATGATGAATTAGGTCAGCTAACTTGATTAAGTCTTCATGCTGACTGAATATTATAGTTAAGCAAGCATGAAATGATTGTGATTGGTTTTAATACCTATACCTTATGAATGATATAATCTCAATCAATAACTATGAATGATTGATATAACTCCTTCTACCTAGATTGGTATATGCTAATTATTTGTAATTGAATTTGATTGTAATTGAATATCTGCTTATATATTCCTGAATTCTGGACTCTGGTCAAATCACCAGCACCAGGGACCTCATTATATAGTTTGCATTAAAACAATTGCATAAGAAAACTCTGTGACTTGGTCTGATTACTTGAAGGATAAAGATGTGATCAATTTAAAGGCTGACATCAAAGCCTGTGACAGTCTATAATAGGCAATTGGAATTTCATTTTATTTTACCCTTAGCATAGCTCCTGATGAGTGCCCATGGTGAATACTGGGTGAGTTAGCATAGGTATAAGGGCAAAAGGTGTTAGGTGAGAGAATGAGGAAAGTAGGAAGGATTATGGGAGTGGGTAGAGGAACGTCAGTTGGAATGGAGGTTATGAGGTGCCGTGACAGTGAGTGGGGAGTATGAAATGGCATAGTTGGCATGAATAGGGCATGGGGAGTTGTGGGGTGGTGAAAGATGTGAGGGGTGAAGGTTTGTGGGCTGTTTGCTGTTTTAATGCTTTTGAACAAATCTTTGACAAAGTTCCAATGCCATCTGTCCTGCCCGCCTCTGCATTGAGCAACTTGCAAGCTCATTCTAAGATTGCCAGGTCCAACTCCCAGAGAACCTCACCACACCAGAATGAAAATTCCATCTTTCAAGGCATTCTCTCCCAGTGGAGTTTACAGAGTTAGGAATTGTTTTTACTGCACTCTTGACCCATGAGCAAAAATTCAGGTCTAAATGTCAATGCTATTCTATGTCAAGTACTAATAGGTGCTGGCGATGTTTATTGGCAGCAATAAAAAAGCAGCAAGTCAGGCAGTGGATTGAAAAAAACAAAATTAAATGTTTCAGGTCGATAACCTTTTGAAAGGTAGATGCTTTGAAGTTTCTGAGGGAAGATTAAGGAACTTAATCAATTTGACTTAATCAATTATTTGTTTAGTAAAAAGGAACAGACTTGGAGTGATCTGACTGCAATTTTCAGGATTATGAATGCATTTGATAAATCCAGGGACTAGAAGTTCAAAAATGAGAAATTAGCAATAAGAAGGAAAGCCTTATGAAAAGTTTTTACCCAAATAATAAAATAGCTTTGTAATAAAGTGCCAATGAAGATGATCAAAGCAAATAACGTACAATTATTTTCTGCTTATCCCTTCATGAATGTGGGCTTTGCTGGTTAGGTCAGCATTTATTGTCCATCTGTAATTATCATTGAGTGGAGAGCCACCTTCTTGAACTGTTGTAGTTTAAGTGGTGTAGCTACACCCACAGTGTTTTTAGAAAGGGAGATTCAGGATTTTGACCCAGTGACAGTGAAAGATCAATGATTTATTTCCAAGTAGGGATGGTATGTGGCCTGGAATGGGCAGAGATCCCTGCATGTGTTCCCACATATTTGTTCCCTTTGTCCTTCTAAAAGGACAGAGATTGTGGGTTTAGAAGGTACTGTCAAAGAACCCTTACTGAATTGATACATTCTATCTTATAGTTGATACTCACTGCTGTCGTTATGCATTGGTGGTGGAGGGATTAATGGTAAATAGAGTGCCAATCAAGCAGGCTACTAATTGTCCAGCAGTTTTGAGCTTTTTAAGTGTTATTGGAACTACACTCATCCAGGCAAATAGAGAGTATTCTACTATACTCTTGATTCAAGTCTTTAGATGGTGGATAGACTTTGAACAGTCAAGAGGTGATTTATTCTCTGCAGGGTTCCCGCCTTCTTGTCTATTCTTATAGCTGAGCTTGGTTCTAGTTAGTAGTACCCGGAAATTCAGTAATGGTAACATCATTAAGTGTAAAGTGGAGATGATTAGATCCTCTCATTTTAGAGGTGGTCATCGCCTGGCACTTGTGTACTGAGCTGTAACTTTCACTTATCATGTCAAGCTTGAATATCATTTTGGTCTTACTGCATTTGGACATTAACTGCTCAATATTTGAGGAATTATGCTGAACATTATGCAATCATCAGAAGACATTTCCATTTTAGACCTTTTGATGGAAGGAAGGTCAAAACTGCGACAGTTAGAGATGGTTGGACCAAGAAAAGTACCCTGAGGAACTCCTGCAGTGATATCCTGGAACTGAGATGATTTAATTCCAACAACCACCTCCATTCACTGACATACGTGACACTGACATGAGCTCTTTTGCCCATGTTTGAGGCAAGGCTGCAATGAGGTCAGGAGCTGTGTGGATCTCAAACTGAGCATCAGTGAGTAGGTTATTGCTGAGTAAATGTCACTTGATAGCACTACCAATGACCCCTTCCATCACTTTGCTGATAATTGAGAAAAGACTGGTGGAGTGGTAATTGGTCAGATTGGATTCATCCTGCTTTTGTGATCAGGACATACCTGGGCAGTTTTGCACATTGTTGGATAGATGTCAGTGTTATAACTGTACTGGAATAGCTTGGCTAGGTTTGCAGCAAATAACGGAGTGCAAGGGCTGTGTAGAGGTCAATCCTACCAGTTCTGTAATGGACAGAAAAATTTGCATCAGGTCATTTGGTCAGTACAAGGTCAAATAGATTTTTCCTTATTGTTGGTTCTCTCACCATTTATCACAGATCCAGTCTAGCAGATATGTCCCTTTGGACTGGAAAATGAATTCAAAAAGCAGTATTTTCTATAGCCAACTAAAGAGCAAGCAATTCTGGACCTATTAGCGTGCAATGAGGCAGGGTTAATTAATTGTCTCGTAATGAAGGAGCTTCCAGCTAGCAGAGGTCATAGTAGGATTGAATTTTGTATTCAGTTTGAGGAATAGAAGAGTGGACTTAAGACTAGGGTTTTGAGCTTGAATCAAGGCAATTGCAAGGGTATGAAGACAGATCTGGCTAAACAGAACAGGAAAACAAGGTTAAGGGATAGGTCAGTAGAAATGTAGTGGCAGACATTTAAGGAGGTATTTCATAACCTTCAGCAAAGATACATTCCGGTGAGAAAGGAAGAGTCCTTGATAAATCTGAAACAAGATAAAAGGTTAGCTTAATGCAAAAACGACAGCTGAGAGAGATAAAAGTGATAATATTATTCACCAAAATAAATATACAAAGGCTAAAAGCAGATAAAGAAAAAGTGGTATTTAAAGATGAGATTTCAAATCTGTCTCTGTAGCAAAATCGTTTTAAGCTCTTTGCTAAGATTTCTTATTTCCACAGTTAAGGGATTGAAATTTGAGGTTTGGTTTAGTGTCTGAAATGGCTTCTGTAGTTGAACAATTTGATTTTCCCCTTGCAAGTGGATTCAACAAGTAGACGAGGACCTGGGCTTGAGTAAAGGCTCCTGTTTTCATTTTTATGGCATGGCAGGTGAAGGGTCTTGGTGGTCTGGTTTAGTACAGCATTCCAATAACTGTTTCTGGAAACTTTCCACAATCTCTGTCAATTCAGAAACAGTTTCTGTTTCAGGGTGCCTTTCTCATGATGTTCAGGATGGTTCTGCAAACAAAATGGCAGTTTGCCACCTGTCTTAATGCAATACCAAAATGAAAAACGGCTGCTATCCCAAACTATTCAATCATGCTCCCATATGAGGTACTATGTTAGCCTGGGGACATCATCACATTCATTGTTTTCTTTAGCCAAGGTAATTAACCTTTCAAATGTCTCAGCCATTAACTTGAATGGTTCCTATTATCCCAGATTTGAGGAGGTAGGAAAGAGCTATCCAAGCCTCCAGGGAAGCTACAATGAGTTACTCTTTACCTTGGAAAATGTGAACGAAATTTCAAATGTCTTCATATGTTTGGAAATGTCCATGGCAATCCACATAAAAGATTTTGGAATTTTGACCACTTGCAGCTAAAAAGGTCAGGTGGGTTTTGGCAGCCATATTTAAGGCTGCCAAAGGAAGTAACAAGTAGATAAAGAGAAATCTGTAAATATGTTATATTTGGACTTCCAATATTTGTTGATCAGGTGCCACAACAAAGGTTACATCACAAAATAGAACATAGAACATAGAACATAGAACATTACAGCACAGAACAGGCCCTTTGGCCTTCGATGTTGTGCCGACCAAAATAAAAAGCAATGCCCCTCCAAACTAAACCATTCCCTTCTCTTCCATATACTTATCAATTAACCTCTTAAACGCCACCAAACTTGGCGCATCTACAACAGCTGCAGGCAGGGCATTCCACTCCCTAATCACTCTTTGAGTAAAGAACCTACCTCTGATATCCGTCCTATAACTCATACCCCTTAATTTAAAGCTGTGTCCCCTCGTGCTAGCAAATAAAATCTTATGGCAGGTGAAACATAACAGTTTTATCGTGTGACCCCTCACAGTTTCAGTTTCTTTCTCAAAAACAGTGATGGTCTTCATTTTATTTGTCAAGGGGGAGGCTATATATCACTAGATTATTAATTCACAAACTCAGCTAATGTTCTGGTGACCCCTGTTCGAATTCCATTTGTATATTGAAAGTTAGAAATATAATACGTCTTCGTTGGCATAAGAGTGTGTATATGAGTATGTGCATAATAAATTATTATTACAGCCCTTGCTTTCTCAGTTATAGGAAAAATCAACAATAATCAAATGGATAAGGATCATTTGGCTTTTTTCAAAATAAAAGCTCATCACTGTCTCACTAAGTAGATGACATAACATTGCAGGGAGGAAGGGGAGTTTTATTTATTCATTCAATGGATGTAGATGTTACTGGCAAAGCCTACATTTATTATCCAGTGCTTATTTTACTTGAGCAGGTAGTAGTGAGCCACAATCCTGAATATAACTTTATGTTTTGCTAGACTATTTGTCAGGAAAACAATAGTAATTTGAGATGAGGTATATTTATATTATTAAATATTAGAATTAAGGTATAGTTTTAAGCAGATTTAATTTACTGTTTTTATGTAAAGAAGGATATGTTTGTATATGTAGTAGTTTGTACAGTGCACACTGGCATGAAAAATAAACAAACTTGTAGAAGCATAAGGTCATTGCTTAGCAACCAGGGGAACCTTTTAGGTCGGAGGTTTTCTTGTTTAGTTTTAACTCAATATATAGCAATTGGAGATAGAAGGTGAGAGAGAAGGTAGCTCTCAAAGCTCTACTAGAAAGAGGTGGCTTTAGATGGCTAGAGAGGATACCTTTATCTCAGCTTTACTAGAAGAAAAGACATACAAAGGTATAATGGCTAAGAAAACAAGTACAGGGATCTAAAGAGCAGCTATTTATGGAAATTGGGGAAATGAGAAGTTTCCAAGAAGTTTGAAATTATGGTCTTAGAACAGAGACCAGTTCAGTAAAGACAGATGGATCTGAAAATAATTACTGAGAACCCAGAAAGATCTTTGAAGCAATTTTCAAGTTTGTGGAAATTTATTACAGCCTTTGGAACACAAGTTGAAATAATTGGGGAAATTGATGGCTGGATCTCTAATACATGTGACAATAATAAATCAAATCAAATAAATAGGGTTCTAAAAATGTATAGCAAAGTTCAATGGAGCATCAAAACCAATAATATTGACAAAATAGAGAGCAGTAAAAAATAAGAAAGTGAGGGAGGGTGAGGACATGCTCAATTGTGTGAGAATTAATGTCAATACTTTCCAGAAAGTACAACAGGGTTACTGACTATGAATTTCACTGTCTAAAAAACTAATGTGAACTTAAAGTAAGTAATATAAGCAGGTCTGTGATATGTGTGTTAAGTTTCTTTCAGTGCAGCTTGGAGAAAATGAAAGAAGAAAGAAAAGTGCTCAGTTCTGCAAATGATTAAAACTTTGAGCACAACAAACCAGTGAAGATTGGCTTCAGTAAGTCGGTTGACAGAGAGTTGGCAATCCATCCCTTCCTAGAGGAGTGCAGGTGTACAAACGACCATGGTTGGTGGGAAGGCATTTCCACCATCATTAGCTAAAAAGGCTGTGGTAGGAAGAGGCTGAGACAGTGGTTACCGCAGCTACGTCTAGTGTCCAGTAACAACAAATGTTCACGTCAACAAGTACCTCTCATTATATCATTAGGAAAAACAGACAGCTCTGTGGCATTCTCTGTGTTGGCCATGTAATCTGTTATATATAAAGCAGTGCATGTTTTTTTGGATTGCAGCAAAGAGTCTATCATTGTGCATAGCCAGGGGTGAGAAGAATTACATAAGACAGTTGAGTCTTGGAAGCAAATGGCATGCAGTGAAACAGGGCAGGTCAGATTGTGCATACTGTGGGGTGTTAGAATATTTAGAGAGCAAAGGTCACATGTATTGAAGACTGATGTAAAACTGAATTGCTCATTGAGCAAATGTTTTCACTCAAGTGTTAGAGACGAGTTTTGACATATTAGCATTTGAATCTTTGAGACTGCTGGGATGGGAGTACCACTAGAAAGAATTTGAAAATTTGTTGTCACAGTGCACTCTAGATTAATGCTGAATTCAATGGGTCAATATTTTTATATGAAACATAAATAAACCTACATATTCAACTGGTTGGATAGATAGGACAGGGATAAAATATTTATTTTGTTGATTGCTATAAGTTGATTTGTGCTGTTATTTTAATGGCTTGACATGTGTATTTACCTTGATCTCTGATTTTAAAAGTGTTGGAATGTTTCTGGCTCATTTATTTCAACACTTTTCATTTTGTAGTGCCCTGCTGTTGCACTTGATTTGATTTTTAATTATATCATTTCTGTCCCCTGCATTTAGTTGTAAGTGTAATGTATCACATTATTGCAAACCATCTTTTCATGTCAACCTCCTCATTTTGACTTTGGGTGCCTGGTGACCATTTAGAAAGCCTTTCACTTTTCTCATGCCATTACGAGATGGCCCACAAACATGCTTGACACTGTTTTCAACAAGCAAGGAAAGCATCCAACGATGCGATTCATTTATCAGAAAACATACTGGGCAGGATTTTCCAGCACAACTCACAGCATGTTTTCTGACAGCTTACACAACTGGCCATTGTCCCTTAAGGGACTTTCCAGTCCCACCAACATCTAAGTGTGATTCGTCTGTCCCACCACCGGTGACAATGGGTGGGAGGGAATGGGAGGGAAGGGGAGTGGGGAGGTAGTATCACCTTCCACCTTCAGTGGAATCAGAACTTCCTGCCAACCAAAAGGGTAGGAAAATCCCGTCTGATATTTCCCCTGTATGTCATGTGTACATAGCATGTTCATTGACACGTGCGTGTTTTGGGAAGCAGGTGTTCCTCTGTGTGATGGTGTCACAACTGGTCAGAATTATAGCTATTCACCAATACTATCTCATCTTGAATAAAACAGATCTCAGTATTCCTGGGCCACAAGTTTCATTGCTGGGATAGATGTAGGCTGCGCCAATGGAATGGCATTTAAAGAACTGGGATTAACTGTTGTTGTGTGAGAAGATTCAGGTCAATATGTGTGGGTTAAAGGGAAAAGCAGGAGAGCACAGCAACCAGTTTAGAAATGATGATAAGCACTAACTGCACTGGTAATGAACAGCTAAAGAAGATTGAAAAGGGCAAGACAGCAAAATAAACTATAATATGAGATGGTAATACAATACACATTTAATTAGTGTTACCTCATTGGCTGACTTTCATTGCCCCCAAATATCATGGCTAATTTGATATATGATACTGTACTTACAAGCTCATTGCTATCCAGTAAGAAAGGAAATCCCTCAGGCCCTTCCAATGTGTACATCCTGTGTCTGTCAATGCAGATTGGCAATATTGTAAGACTATGGTCAGCTGTCATCAGTAGCTTGCTATTCATATAGGCTTCAACAAAATGAAAGATGTCCCAGTATATAAAGTCACACCTCATCCATTTGCTTGCATGATGACTGTCATTTGTCATTTCAAATCTGTTTTATTCTGCCATAATAGAGTGAGATATTCTCAGTCATAGGTTAAAACAAATCCATAGTTTCTTTATTTGTCCTGATGAATCGCTGTTTTGAGTAACTTCGGCAAAACAGATGATTTTGGCATGTCATTTATTATAAAATCTGAAGTAAAAATAGCTATAACTGCATTTCTGAAAATATTTCTCTTGCACAAAATCAAATTCTAAAAATCTTACTGTACCATTTGGTCTTTTCAGCAATAATGTGGTTCATAGCTCCCAACTAACCTTTAGCAATACAAACTTTCTTTCTTCATCACTACTTAAACTCTTTAGAATAATATGCAAAATTATTTACATTCAAAACAAAACTGCTCATGTATTTTAATCATTCCATATTTTCTTTTCTGAAGCTTCTGACTCTCGCTGGAGCTTTGATTCCATGGTTTTCTGCTCTTCATTCATTCATTCTATGTGAGCCTAAAACAATGAATGGTGGTATAAATCGAAGTCCACCCTGATCCAATGTCCATCCAATTTTATATAAGTGCAGGAGACACAACAAAACACACACGAGAGGGAGTCTTGTGGTACTATTTCCTGCCTAACCCTTTGGTTCTAAAGCCATCTTTTGTGCTCAACTAATTCAACACAGGCTAGGAACAGAACTTGGGTCTTTCTAATTGGTTTGTGCCACCCTTGGTGGTGCCTTCAACCACAAAGCCATAAGGGGAAACCTATTTAAATAGCATCCTGGACTATGTGCTGCTATGTGGTGAGATCAAATGTGAAGCCTTTAATTTTTCAGTGTGGAGGAAATGCCATTGTGCCTCCTTCCATTTCCTGCAGTCAGTGTTGTGTAAAATTGAACCCTCAAACTTGCCACAGAATATCACCCATAAAATATCGAACCCTTTGAGGAAAATTTCTGTCGAAAACTAATTCACGATTTTTCTTCTTTTTTCATGTATGTAACGACATAATCAGAGTGTTGTCTCACAGAACAGATCTCAAAGTTGACATTGATGATTGAAAGGAGGTAAAGACAGGGAGAAATCCAATTGTTTCAGATACCAGGTCACAGATTTCCAGAGACAAAGGGAGTTTGCAATAACTGATGATTAATTCCAGCTGCTTTCACACTGATGTTTGCTGAGGTCTGATTCTGGGAGATCAGTTCCTGGTGTTAATAATCACCGAATCCGGCTCATTTATTGCAGCAGCAGAATCAAAACCATGGAAGTCGCATCACTGATATTTTTTGCACATAACTCTGTGGCCTGTGTTGAGAAGTAACTGCAATAAATTTACATTCCTGGCAAACAAGTCTGGATTAGCCACTAGCAACTCATGTGGTGAGATTCTTCTTACAATCTTAAAGAAGACTGTAATCCCAGATATACCTCACTGATCATTTAGAAATTAAGTTCTGGTTAGATAAAAACCATCCAACCATATCAAGTCAGAGTAAAGCAGATTGCACCAATTCTAAGGATAAGAGTGATTGATCAAACAAGGCTACAATGTCCCATTATTTGGCAGAAGGATTTGTAAAGCAGTAAGGATGCTGAAGGTGATAGTTAGGCATGGATCTATGCTCAGATAAGAGTGTAATAAGTGCAGTAGCAGATACTAAATGTTGCTTCTCCCAGGGAAGTCCTGTGAGGAGCCAGCTTCAGAAGCTTAAGCAAATTCAGATGCAGAAAGAACAAAATGACTCATATTTCAGGCAGTTTAAAATAATAATACTCATGGTTAAACTTGTGCTAAAATGTTTTGCCCAGTAGTACAGTTAGCCATTTGAGAATTATAATTCCGCATTAGTCAGTGTATTATCTGGATCAATTGTCTTGGTAGTAAACTAATTGACCCTTAATTATTCTTTTAAATATGGTGGATGGGCTTCCAATTTTGAAATCCGTACATCCCACAAATATGGGGGATTAATTCAGTGGTGGGTGGGAAGATGGTGGGGCGGGCATCCAGCACCCTATTTTATGTGATACCTGGTAGTTATTGATCTAGATCTTCTCTAGAAACTTCTGTAGCTCCATCTTAAGAAATCAAGTACAGTTACATAGATTAGAGCACTGACCACATGAGCAAATACAGATCAATTAAACCATTGAATATAATAGTGAATGAATGAAGACAAGAGATTTTCAGGCCCGTAAAAAGCCATATTGTGAAGAACAATCTATAGGGAGGCAAACTCAACTCTCACGTTCTTCTGAAATCATTGTGAAATCAGTGCATTTCCTCTAGCATACCCCACCCACATTGCACTGCACTGATAGATTTCAACTTCAGTCTTACCAGTTGCTAGGCACAGCTTCCATGGCTAAAATTTTTGGATATCAGGATTTCCCTTCCTGGCACCCACATAGTCAGGGGTCAATGCAGGATTAGGGCAACATATGGGCAATGAGACAGAAGGGTGAAGATGAAGGCAGGACTCGGGGTGGGGGGGGATGTGTGGAACATGAGGAGGCAGCCAGGTGAAGATGGCAGAACTAGAACTGTCTGGAATATGAGACGTGGGAAGATGGAGCTAGATATGGGGAGGTGTGTGGAACATGAGAAGAGAGATTGAGGCAGGGCTAGATGGGGCAAGTGTATAAGAAGGGAGAGGAGATAGAAACAAAACTGTGGGGCTTTGTGGAGCACCAGAAAGAAGTGGCTGAGAATGAAGTCTAGAGGCTGGGCGCACATCTGCTCAATTGGTGACAGAGCACATCGAAGCCATGACTGCTTTCTCAGGTATGTATGTGCATGGCATCCTCCATCCAGAGGTTGAGAAAACTCATGGAGACCCAGACGCAATAGACCACTCAATGCGTAAAAATCTGTGCTTACCATCATTTTGTTTATGAGCTTTGTGCAGCAGTTGCAAAGTGAGGCACCTGGAGTACCCATTGTTCCTTGTCAGCCTCAGGTCAACAAAGAGGCAAAAATATGATCTTCAAAGGAAGAGAAGCTATTGACTTCTACTTCTGGAGGTTACATTCAGGGAAGTGGCTCCTCTGTCCCTCTGTCAATAATTGTCCAGAAAGGATTATGACAGAAGAGAGATCTTCCCCAGTGCAGGATCTCTTTAGTGGGGCAGGGCCATTTGGCCCACAGCCTGAGAACAGTTGCCAAGATCATCGCAGCCCACAGGACATCATGTTCAGCAGTCTATCTCCACTTCAGCTGCAGGGACAGATAGTACACATAGCAGCACACGGAAATGCATTAAAGTAGCAGCTGGATGCACTTTGAGTTCACAGATGTTTTGATATTGTACATGTGAAGTGAAGTATGTCCTGTGATTGTCTTAGTTTTACTTTTGCTTTGAGCAGAGCATACGCGTGCACAGCTCTGGTGCTTTCAAAGATCAAAAAAATTACAGCGCAGGAACTGGCCCTTCGGCTCTCCAAGCCTGCACCAATCAATGGTTTCATAGTCATCAGTAGATTTTGAATTCTAGGTTTCTTTTTCTGTTGGATTCAAGTTCCACCATCTACCATGGTGGGATTCAAACCTGGATCCGCAGAATATTAGCTGAGTTTCTGGATTAGTAGTCAACTGGTAATACGAAGAGGCCATTTTCTCAAATGGTTGGTAAAACTTTATACCTACATATAATTATTCTTATGTGTGAAACACATGATGACACAGGGAGAACATGCAAACTCCATACAGACAATGACCCAAGCCGGAAATCAATCCTGGGTCCCTAACACTGTGAGGCAGCAGTGCTAACCATTGTGCCACCGTAGCCCCCAATGTGTAAGTGATGAGCTAACATGCAAAACAATTGGATCAATTACACACTTTACTTTAATAACACATTCTTTTCTGGAATGGAATGAAAAAGTTGTCAGCATCCTACAAACCTTAAAAATATTTAAGAAATATTCTTCATTAAAATTTCCCATACTTATGCAAAAACACCTTCATGTTTCTTCGCAATTTGGGTGCTATGAGGGCCGTTTTTCTTTCTATCTCAACTTAATATTTCCTTCCTTCTTTCCAGCTCGACTTCATTTATCATTTCTTGTTACAATACTCCATGACAGAACAGCACTAACTTCTAAAGAAAAAACCCACCTCCAATATAAATGTTTTCTTTCCCTTAAAACAATTCTATTTAAAGCTGTTCCTTAACAAACACTGCTGTAATTGTAAAGCTAAATTTCCATTACTTAAACAAATGCCCCATGAGGAAATCTTCCTAATCTTACATGAGGCCAGCTTTAAGTTAGGAATAACAGAGTAAATGTTTTTCTTCTTTGGGAGGTGACTTTTCAGTTTTAAGAAACACATTTTCACACTATTTTGCCAGTATTCTATCAAAATAAACATAGCAATTAAAATACATACACTTTGAATGGGTGAGTAGCGTATGGATGCTACAATTAGTAAAAGAGTCTTTACTCAGGTATGTATATAAATACTCCAACTCAGCATGTTCTCAAAAATACATGCTCTCTCAATTGTATTTATTTGTACGATTAAACAAAATATTCAGCTTGTCAAAATATAAAATGCCATCATCATATCAATGTCATATTATCACGAGCACCACATATGTGCAACAGAAGTGACTTAAGGGAGAAGACTCAATTCTAATTAAAATGCAATTTTATTTGTATGGGGCTGTTTTTAATGACATTGGCATCAGAAACTGTGGAGACCACCAGGGATTTGGAAGGCTGTGGTGTAGCCACATTGGCTTCTTCATGTGTGGTAAAGTAATTATTGTGGACAGGAATTTCCTGTTGAAAACACGTCCTCTCTTGTTCATACACTAAGCGTGTGCCATAAATAATTGTAGGTGTGTTGAAAGAGGGCAATATGCATCAGATGTGATATGATATAAATGTTTCAGCTATTTTCTTCTCAGCAAAAAATGTCACTTAAGCTTCATCTTTTGTGAACTGTACTTCTAAAAGTTTTAAGAATATTTTTCTCTTTCTTAAAAGCAAAGATGTAAAGTTTCTGGTGACAGACCCACACTGTATATGATGTATATAGAAAGATTATAGAGTACATGAGGATTATATGGACCACATAAACAGAATGAAGCAGTCATGTTGGCTTTCAGCAGAATCTGGACAACATCTAGGCTTGGTCTGAGAAATGGTTGGTGACATTTATGCCACCTAAGTGTCAAGCTTTTTCTCCAACTGTACCACCATAGGTGAATCCATATCTTTGGCATCACCACTGACAAGAACGAACTATGGCCACATCATAATGACAAGGACAGAATAGAGATTGGGAACTCTGAAATGGATGGTTCTCCATCTCCCATCAAAGTCAATCCATCATTTAAAAGGCTTACCTCAGGAGCGAGACAGAATGCTCACATAGGTGGATAGGTACAGATTCAAAACACTGAAGAAGCTTAACACAATTCAGAACAGAATATTTTTGATTGGCACTTCTATCACTGAACCAACGCCTCCGAAACCAGTACATTGTGATTGTCGTATGTAATAACTGGAGAATGTACTGCACCAAATCATTGAGTTTACCTTCTGACCCTTACATCTCTACCATTGGAAAGGATACCAGCAGCAATATCCTGAATACATCATTATTCCCTGAAATCACAAACTATCCTGACATATATCTCCATTTTTTTCATCATCTCTGGATTAAAGTTTAGGAATTCTCTGTGTAACATTATTATGGAGAACTATCCCAACTACAACTGCAGCAGTGGGACAAAAAAATCCCATCAGCAACTTCTTGATACACTTAGGAATGGGCAATAAATGTGCTTTTATTAGTGTTATATACCCCTGAACAATAAAATGGACTGCATGACCAGAAGAAGAATACATGAACAGAAACGTAACACATCAATGGAATGTGGAATATGGCATATAGAGTTAATGAAAGGAATAGCATGTTGCATGCAGAGATATTCTATTTTACTCTAGCTATTTTTGGAGTTCCACCACTTCTACAAATTAACCTATGCTTCTTGTCTCACAGAAATTATTTTAATTTCCTTGGATATTTAGGTAAGCTCATAAATGCCATGGGATCCAATGTTATTTCATTTTACTGTTTTTGTCAGGTGTCCGCTCGTGATTTCTCTTGATTCCAGATGGCAGCAAGATAAAATAAACACTCCATTGGACTACGATTTAAGTTTTAACTTCCCAACAAACTTATTCACACCAATCCCAATACAGCTTTGTATTTGAATTAAATGATTAGTCATGCCTTACTCAAACATTCAGTGAGAGAGTCAATGATTGCAACTATTATATCAAAATAAACCAAGATATTTTCTTTTGCGTCAAGGTTTTAACCATTTTTGTACAGAATTAAATAAACAGATATCAAAAAAAATCACTCTTACATGATCATTCTTATAGTTGGTCCTAGCTCCCTGTGACCATGGGAGTATTTTTTAACCTGCAGAATAACCATGGTAAATTTGTAACCTGCCCAAGTGTAACCCCTTTCAATTATTTTGTCATGTGCCTCATGATAATCTTTGTCATTAGAAGGTGCTGAATCAAGACTTTACTAGATATTTGACTTGAATTGCCAGGTATATTTTTAAATGCAATAATAGTCGCAATTTGGTTTTACAGCAGTTGTAAGCTTAATAATCTCCACATATATAACACATAGTCATGGCTAATGCACTCAATATTGCATGTAATATTATTCTGTGTGACTCTTCTTTTCACTGTCGACGAATATCCCTTGTGTGGCTATTTCTCTGAAGACTTCTCCTAGTCTTAAGTCAGATAAACTGAGGAATAGTTTCCAAAAAAATGGCCAAGATCTTGCACCTTTAAGTTATTTTCATCTAAATTTCCAAAAGGGAGAGAAAAGGAAGCCAATACCATGCTGCTGCATATGTGACGTAATCCTTCCTCCTTTCTAATTCATTGCTTATGAGTCCCTTGCTTCTGAGATACTTGCAAGTATCTATAAGAATTGAAACCATGTTTGTTTTTGATACAATTTGTCTTTATTGTTTTTTGAGACCCGATTTTACCACTGTGCCCGTTTTCAGGTGCGAAAACTTGGTAAAGTCTAGCATGAGGCAAGTAGCGCGATCTGCAACCATCTCCTCGCCCGTTCACCCTTTACCAATAGCTGAAAATGGCCACAACCACGATGTGCCTGAAACAAGTGCGACAGCAATTTAAATGCATTTGAATGCATTCAAATCAAATTAATGGGCTGGATACCCAACTTTACCAGCACTTCCCCCTTTACCACCACGTTTGCCAGTCCCAACTTGGCATGAATCAGACATGCTCAGTAAAAGTTTGATTTGGGGTCTCCATCAGTGAAAGCTTGTGAGGAGGTAAGTGCATAGCATCCAATGCTGCTCACGGGTATCCTGTTGTTGCGGCTATTTTCTGTCTCAGGTCGGTGATGACTGTGTGAGTGTGTGGGGGGGTGGGGTGGGTGGCGAGAGACTGTTGCTCTGCAGGGTCTCTGATGACCAACTTGCAGCACTGACCTGAGTCTCAGCACTGGCCTCAGGTCTTGCTGTGCTGTTGGGTCATAGTGCACTCAGCTCACTTCCAGCTGAAGGATATGCGCAAAGCTCTTGCAAATTGCATTGCTGCAGCCTCTCAACTTTGCAAGGAGCTGTGACTATAGGGAGCATGTGGCTGGGGAAATTGGGGGGAGTTATGATCATGGACAGCATGTGGTTGGGCAAACTGGGGGTATGGACAGTGACTTTGATGTGTTAAGTGAGCAGCATTCTATCATTTCTTATTGTGAGAATGTGCAGTTAGGAGTGCCAATTGGAGCAGCAGTGTTTCAGACATGATAACCCCCCAGAGGCTTGTGCAGCAACTAATACTTTTTCAGCCACAGTGTCGGAGAACCGGCCTAATAATTGAATCCGAAGCACTCCCAATTTCAAGTCAATGACAACAGATGTAATTTTATGGCACAAATAAAATGTAACCACATTTAAAGTATATTCAGAATATAAAGTCCATTTACGTATGATCGTAAATTCTGCAACATCTAAATGACACTTAATCATTGCTTTTCAATTGCTGAATAATCATTTATCATGTGAAAATCTTTCAATTCAGTAAACAGCTAGCACAGGATTTGAACATTTTTTCACCTTTCAGCATTTTCAACATAAATGAAACAGGGAACTTGACTGGAATCTGATCTCCACATTATATCACTTAATGGAGTGCCTATGCTGCTATACTTTGCAATGTCTCAGTGATAATACTGGCCATGGGTTGCCCATGCATTTATGTTTCTTGGGTATATGTAGTTACTATCATGTGACATTTCCCCTCTTTCACATAATGGCTTAAGTATGATGTCCCACTCATCATGTAATGCCACTTTTGAGAAATCTATCAGTCTGCAGTTGCTGAGAGCATACATGAAACACATGCGGGGTGTGGTATAACTAAACTGAATTTATAACATGGAGTCCAAGAGTACATAATATATGAACAGAATTTAAAATATATGGACAGTATGTAAAAGTGTCTGATAAATAAGGTGGCATGAACAGAACATGAATTTAATGAACAGAGTACGAATCTGGACATCTGCATGAGAAATCCATAACTTACAATATTTACAAAGTTGAAATCTTCAAAATAATAAGTAATCATAAAAAAAGAGAATGAAATTGGAATTGTGGAAAAATGAATAGTGGAAACAGTTTCAATAATGTATTTTAAAGTGTAACAGTGTCATTTCATCCAAACAACAAGTCTAAGATTGGAGCAATGTAAATATAATCTTCAATGATAGAGTTTATCACAGCCGTGAGAAGAAAAATACAATTTACTTAAATAACCTGCCTCTTTCCTTTGTGTGTAATAAAAAGTCATTAATTTTCTCAAGGTTGAAGCTATTTTCAGTGAAATGAATTGATCCCCTTTTGCATACTGCAGTCAATTTAGTCTTAATAGTCCAGTCCTTGAAGGATGATACAACAAAACACATTTATATGTTATGGTGACTGGATTGTAGTTGATGCAGGGATTTTGATTCTATAATTTTTTTATTATATACTGAGTGCATTTTTAAAATTATAAGTCCATATTAGCTCGTTTTGGCAGTTTTCAAAATCAGTTTCAAAATACTCCATTAACCTGCTTCCCCCTCTATTGGACTTTGTTAGGTCATTGGAAATAAATCCAAAGTAGAAATTTAGGTACAAAAATTAAGTTTAGCCAATGTATTTAGTCATTCTATCAGACATTTAGGGTGCAATTTACTACAAATTGTGCAATTGTCAACGTACAAGATCTTCCAAAGCTAGATTCTCATTTTATTATGTATACTGGGATCTGAATGTGTTATCTGGAGAAAGTAACTTTTGTTATGAGAGAAGATTGACTTGAATATTCTTTGGAGGGGTCAATGTATAGGTAAGTTATATCTGAACAGCTCTTTTTCTTTTCCTAATTTTTATATTATTATTGTATGGTATGTGGTCTGCTGTTAGGAAAGGAAACACAAAAATATTAATTTAACATTTTCATACTTACTGGTGTGAAAGATAATTAGGAAGAGGCAGCACTGTTAAGAAACAAGTGTCAGCTAATAGTGGTATTAGATTAAGTAGCTGTTCAACAACTGCTTGGGAGGCTGTCCAGGACCCCAGTTCGATTCCTGGCTTGGGTCACAGGTTGTTTGGAGTCTGCTCATTCTGCCTGGGTCTGTGTGGGTTTCTTCTGGGTGCTCCATTCCCTTCCATTGTCCAAAAAAATGTGCCGGTTAGGTGCATTAGCCATGCTAAATTCTCCCTCAGTGTACCTGAACAGGCACTGAAGTGTGATTAGGGGATTTTCACATAACTTCATTTCAGTGTTAATGTAAGTTTACTTGTGACATTAATAAATAAACTTAAAAAAATTGGAGGTGTGTGAAAGTAATGGTCAACATTTCATCTGAAGAACTTTTGGGCAAAAACTTAACTTCTACTTTGATGATTTGACTCAATCATCAGATTTAATAAATATCTTCTAAATGCAAGATTCCTCGTGCATTTTTGTGCACATCGATACTGAAATACTGATATTCTGTTTCTTGATTGAATCTTTAGTTTTGCTTTGATTACTTTTAAAAACAATATTGTAAAAATGATTGTTCATGGTATTGGTGCAATTCATTTAAAGTAAAGGGTTAAATGTCTGTATTGAAAGGAATGACATTCAAACTCCTACCCATCAGCTACTAAAGTTTTCGGGACTTATTTAGATTTCAAAATAGTTAGGCCATACTCATTATTGAACATAAATATATAAAAGTAACTACCAAGTGGATTGTTCAAAGAGAACTTGTTAAGTTCAACTATGTATGAAGCACTACAAGGAAAGAAAAAATAACTAACAGATAGCATCTGGGATATTCACATATCCAGGACGTAAAACAATATTCTCCTTTCAATTCTTTATGAGTCATTAAACATGCTACAATATCTGTTTAACACACAGCATACAAGCTAATTTCAACACTGTTGTATAAGGTTATTCCATGTCTTTCTCCACTGATGCATAAGCTTGATGTTTCTTCCTACTTTATGGCTTTTTCTATGAATGCAAATTAATTCTCTTGATTGTGATCTAGCAATAAATGTGTTGCATAAGATTTTGATGCCTATAGAGGGTACACAGTGTGGAACACGTTACAGGGCTTAATACATTGGTGATTTGAGATGATTGAGTTAAAGTGTGAGGAACTTATCAAATATTATCACAACCCCAGAATGCAACATTATGGGCAGCACACTGCAAGATATGTGGTAGAACATAGAACATAGAACATAGAACATTACAGCGCAGAACAGGCCCTTCGGCCTTCGATGTTGCGCCAACCAATTAAGAGAAAGCAATGACCCTCTAACCTAAACCATTCCCTTTTCGTCCATAAACTTATCTATTAACCTCTTAAACACCACCAAACTTGGCGCATCTACAACTGCAGCAGGCAGGGCATTCCATACTCTTACCACCCTCTGGGTAAAGAACCTACCTCTGACATCTGTCCCATAACTACCACCCCTTAATTTAAAGCTATGTCCCCTCGTGCTAGCTTTCTCCATCCTAGGAAGAAGGCTATCACTGTCCACCCTATCTAAACCTCTAATCATATATGTTTCAATAAGGTGTCCTCTTAGCCGCCTTCTTTCTAACGAAAACAACCTCAAATCCCTCAGCCTCCCTTCATAAGACCTGTCCTCCATACCAGGCAACATCCTGGTAAACCTCCTCTGTACCCTCTCCAATGCCTCCACATCTTTCTTATAATGTGAGGACCAGAACTGCACACAATACTCCAAGTGCGGCCGCACTAGAGTTTTGTACAGTTGCAACATGACGTTGCGGCTCCGAAATTCAATCCCCCTACCAATAAAAGCTAAGACTCCGTATGCCTTCTTAACAACCTTATCGACTTGATTGCCAAGCTTATGGATATGCAGCATTTTAGATTCTCCCATATTTAGCTACTACATTAGCTCTTTTTTGCTACCAGAGTTACAGTAGTGAATAACAATTGATATTCCAACTTCATATCTGCACTCATTTAATTAGCTTGAGAGTGACTTTACAACAAATGGCAAACAAGAAGTGATCACAAAGTTTCTTTTAATCTATGCCAGCACTCTAGTGCAGAGCTGTAGACAACTGTGCTGCTGGAGATGGAGAAATTAATTAATGCCTTGTATGCCCTCACAGGTGGATGTAAAAGATCCGATATGCT
Organism: Sphyrna mokarran; assembly: GCA_024679065.1. Classification (NCBI taxonomy): domain Eukaryota; kingdom Metazoa; phylum Chordata; class Chondrichthyes; order Carcharhiniformes; family Carcharhinidae; genus Sphyrna; species Sphyrna mokarran. Next base: position 41,111,661 of record JAGIQG010000009.1, read on the forward strand.
ATTTGGAGAAGAGTAGGGGAACTGTGCTGTACCCAATATTATCTCTGTACCAACATCTCAAAACCAGACTATTTGGTCATTATCACAATGCTGTTTATGTGAGCTTGCTTTGTGCTCATTGGTAACCTTTTCTCATATTAAAATAGTGGCATAAGTTCAAATGTACTTCATTGGCTGTAAAGTGCTTGAGACATCTTGAAACTGTGAAAAGTGCTTTATAAATCCATGTTTTTCTTTCTTTTAGGATGAAACAGTTGAATTCAATTTTTCAATATATTACAAATTACAAATTACATACTGTGTGACTTAGGCATGCATACAAGAAGCATTAATCACATTTCTGGTGGAGTTGACAATTGTTGGAACAAAATTAACCACCTTATCCTTTTACCATACAATTGACACAGAACACAATGTCAATGAAGAATGCGAGTGAAAAAGTTTGACTGAAATACAAAAAAAACTGGAAGTGTACAGCACTTAATGAATTTCTTTTGTTTTACATTTCTCATGTCTTGAATAAATTAAGTATTCAGTTCATCAGTTATCAATCAACTATTTTGGTAGTTCGACATTATTCAATGTAATGAATAAATGCTCTTGCGTGACCTTCCACTACATGCTTTTTCTAAGTCAAAGTAATAGAATTGTGTTAAAATTATACTAAACCATTATATTTTTAAGTTTTCTTCCCTCAAAATCTAAATTTTCTTTTTATTTATTCTGGGATAGTTTCATTGTGAAAATTAATGTTCCATTTGGGGTGCAAAGGGGCCAAATACTGATACACTTCTTTCACAATGCTCTTAGAATGTTTGCAGCTTAATTCTCAATATTTTTATCTTTATGGGTCAACATTCAATGGCCAGGTACTACATGGTATATTTATGTTACATAGCTTTATTCCAAAGTTCAAATTCTGTTTGTCTTTTACATAGTATAAAATTCTCACTCGTACTGATTTGTTGGGAAACAGATTGCTGAAGAGTCTGATGCTATTGAAACCTCCATACATATACCTGGTTCAAGTTTTCCATGTCTATACAGGTGATGCAACCCAGAACCTGAGTGACACCTAGATGTGCTTCAGTGCTGAAGCCACAGGCTCTTCAGCTAATAGCCCTGTTGCAGGTTGCATAAATCTGACCACATACTCCATGGTTGATTGCATTTCTTGAATGCATAAGAACCAAAAAGTTTGAAGTGCACTCCATCATACTATCCAACATTGTGCATGAGTTCTATGGCTGGCAATTACCATTTTGGCACACAGTTACCATTTTAAAGGCTTGTTCCTGGAAGTCCTCATTTATGTCCTCTGTAGAGCATTAGAACACATATTTGCACTCTGGAGAGCTTTGGACTGAAACGTCCTTCCCAAATACCCTTGCGCCTGCTCATCTTTATTTGGTAAATTGTCCAGTATAGACACTGCCTCTCAGTTCGTACAAGTATGTGAGTTGCTAATTTTGAGCTGATGCTTGCAAGAGATGAAAATGTGATGATATCAGAGCGCTGTCTTCTTTCTTTGCGGCTACATTTGAGCCTGAGACCTGCAATGGAAAAAGCAAAGACAGACAGAATTAGTGACTTTGTGACAAGAGATAGCAGTATCAGTGGGAATTCAACGAACGCTGGGTTCTCAAACAGAGCGTGTGAGAAAGAGACTTCAGTAACAAAAGGAAGAGAGGGGAAAATGGAAAAAGACCTCTTACCATCATGCTTAATGGCCTCCCTTTCCCAGTAACATTGGTTGGCATCAATACTATTTGTGTGAAGGCTTGGGTAACTGATGGCCATCCTTGTTTAAGGGAGTTATTTGTGTGTTGAAGGATAATGACGATACATGTGACAGTTTATGTAATTTGAGGCTGAAGTAGCTTTTAAGAAAGTGTCCAGTCATCATTTGCATTGATTGCAAATTAGGCAACTTCACGGCAAGCTAGAAGTCTATCCCATTGCAGCTCATATTGAAACAATAGCATTTAAATGGTTATTTCCTGAACTGTTAGAATCAGCCATTGCAAATGGACCAAAGGATTAACAAGATAGAACCCATTCTATGAATTTTTTTAACATCTACAGCATTCACTATCATATTACAGGCAAGTATTATAGCTAAACAATTGCAGAAGAAACATTAAATATATGTCAATGATTTGAATCAGAAAATTGCTGGAAATTCAGCAATAGTGTTAATAATTTTAAGAATTATGTTTATTAACATTACAATCCAGGAGTATTCTTAGTCATAATCATTCAATAATTTTGCCCACTTGACCATTACAAATTGCAGAGCTTGTTAAATTCCACTTGCCATTGCACCAAAGGTGTAATAATTAAATTAAATTAATTTTTTTTAAAAAATCAAGACATGTTGACATAAAAGTCACAGAAATTTCAAATCAACCATAACAAAGTAGTTGATCTGATATTAAAATATCCTTTAATGTATCTCAAATAATAATTTTCATTAAAAGGGAAGCATTCAAGCCCTGGGGATGGTGAAGAAAAAAAGTCACAAATCTGACTCTAAGCATCACAACAATGATGAAATGCTGAAGAAGCATTTGTTTTTCTGTCTTGCCAGGTCTTCATGAAGATGTGAAGGTTTGATAAAACAGAATGAAAAATAAAAATGCTGGAAATCAAAAATAAAAATAGAAAATGCCAGAAATGTACAGCCAGTCCGCATTTGTGATGGGTTGACCACATCTGAATAATTTTGTTAATTTTCTGAGGAAGTCATTGACATTTTCTGAGGAGAGTGTCCATAGACGCTAACTATGTAGACTTTCAGAAAGTTTTTTTAAATTCTTTTTGTGGGAGATGGGTTCGCTGGCTGACCAGCAGTTGCCCTTGAAAAGATGGTGATGAGCTGACCTCTTGAATCGCTGCAGTCCATGTTCTGTGGTTTGACTCACAATGTAATTAGGGAAGGAATTCCAGCATTTTGACTCAGTGACTGCGTACATTTCCAAGTCAGGATGATGAGTGGCTTGGAGGGGAACTTGCAGGTGGTGGTGTTCCCACCATTTAATGATGTTTAGCTCAATTAGCCAAAAGGAGAGTGCACAGAATTACAGAGAACCATGTGATGTTGATTAATAGTTGGGAGGTAGAAGACAAAAAGTAAGGATGAAGGGCTTGTTGTCAGATTAGCAAGAAGTAACAAATGGTGTTCCCCAGGAATCTGCACTTGGGCCTCTGCTTTTCACTATATATATTTTCCAATAGGTGACAGAATAGACTTGTAAATCAAGATTTCAGATAATACTAAGTTAGATGACACAGTAAGTTGAATGGGTGATAGCATAGGTGACAGGTAGCGCAGTGGTTCGCACTGCGCCTGGGAGCCGGGTCCAATTCCCAGCTTGGGTGACTGTTTGTGCAGTCTCCCCATGTCTTTCCTCCGGGTGCTCCAGTTTCCTCCCACATTCCAAAAGACGTGCCAGTTAGGTGGATTGGCTATGCTAAATTCTGCCTCAGTGTACCCGAACAGGTGCCAGCGTGTGGCAACTGGGAGATTTTCACAGTAACTTCATTGCAGTATTAATGTAAGCCTACTTGTGACACTGATAAGTAAACCTTAAAGTTACAAAAGGACATAGACAGACTGAGTGGGCAAATTAAGAACAGATGGAGTTCACTATCGGGAACTGTGAGGTTTTATCTACTTTGGATCTGAGAAACAATTGCAATGATAAAAGTCTAGGAGCTATGAAGCAGCAAAGGAGTTCAGGTATGCATGTTTACAAATTGATAGAAAGCCAGTGCACAGGTACAAAATATAAGATTGAGAAATTGAAACTTTAGTTGTATAAAACCTTAGGCCGAACCCATCTGGAGTAACGTGTTCAATTCTGGACAGTGCACCTCGGGATAGAAACCTTACAGTGTAGATCTCAAAATCACCCCAAACTGTAAAGTAAATTGTAAGGGCAGGTTGCAGTAACTTGTCCAGTAATCCCTTGGATTTGGCAGACAAATGATAATCTACCTGAAGTGTATAAAATGATAAATGTCATTTAGGAGTGAATCAGAAAACATTACCTGGACAGGATTTTCCCCTCTGCACACTAAGTATGGGGGTGATCATAAAAAATGTTGTTTTTCCTGCTAGTTGCAATGGCAGATTCTCACACCATCTTGTTAATTATGCACGTACGGGAAACACGCTGCCCCCGGTGGGCAGTCTCTGATTTGTCTGCCCCAGTGTGAGCTTATTCCCCCCTCACTCTGGGCACCACACTTAAACAGAACTCATTCACAGCCTCCTCGGTTTCTCCAGCCTAGGGCCGCTACAGGTCACACAACTGGTCCCAAAAGGGAAGAAGACAACAGCTCTCAAATTCAGCAACGCCTCTCTCAAATGTCAACTGGAGGCCCTCTGCAATGTCCTCAAGCCCTTGTGATGGCTACAGGAGGTCCACCAACCTCACCACTCGGCAGTGGCAGTGGTCATGAGTATTAACGCTGCATGTAAAAGATCAACCACCTAATGCAGAAAGAGGATGAGTGATCCCAGCTCTGGATAATTGAATCATCTCATCACTCTCAATTCACAAACTCACACTCACTACACATTCACTGGTATCTCACTCACTGCCAGCTCAAGGGACATCACCACTCACTCTCACACACACAACCTCACATTTCCATCTGGCCTTATCTCCTCTGGAACTTGTGTCCCCATCCCGTCCATTGCTCCCATCACCATCACACATGGCAGGCATCCTTTTTGTCTGCTCTGCCAAATGTTTTGCTAACACTCTGTCTATAAGCCCTAATGTATGACAATCTTGTCTACATTAAAGGGAGAGGTCCTAGAATGGAAGCTGGAATGTCAGAACTCCAGGTTCTCACTGCCTTCGAAAATCATGCCACAGGACTAGCCAGAGGGATGTGGACCATGCTGATGGCAATGGTGATGTTGTGGCAAACAACCTCATGAGAATCCTGCATTAGCTTAACCCTCAGTCAACATTAGTGCAAGTGCACTGTCCTTTTTTTAATTCAGTTGCCATGCACTAACTATCACTACTTTCTCTTCACAGACACCTCTACCAAGCACCCAAGGCCCACAATCATCCAGCCCTCAGCACCAGACCCAAGGCACCTCAGATGAGGAAGCTGAGAACAGCACCTTTGAAAACCCATCACAGCACTCACCCTCCACTAATGCAGATACTAAGATTCAAATCTGGTGAGCATAGCTAGTGGAGAAAGTGACACCAGTATTTGGATAACTGCTAGAGGTCAGAGTTTTGTCGAGAGTGAGTCAGAAGAGATATCAACTTCATTGTTTAGATATCAGTGGATAATGGGGGGGGTTCGCCTGTCTATAGTCTGAGATGAGAGCACTAGCATTGCCAACACACTGAGGTGACAGCAGCAGGATGACAGACACCAAGGAGACATTGATTCTATATTGCTATGGGAGATGCACTTCATCAGTTTAGCCATTGATGACACCAAATAAGGACAGAGCACTTCAATCTCACTCCAGCTGCCACCTATCCTCAAGGAGTCAGACAAAGGCTCTTAGGCCTCCATAGGGAGGACAGCCAGCAGCGGGACACTTCAAGGCCGCCCACTCAGATGACTCCAGGAGTGGCCAGCCAATCCTAATCCCAATTCTGGTGAAACCACCATCCCATCCACCCACCGACCCCCTGCCCCCCCCCACCCCCTGCCCCCTCCACTCCAGTTCCACAGAGGAGTGTGCAACTGCCCCACAGCAGGACACCAAAAGCAAAGCTGGCCCTCCAAATCTAACTCTCCAAAGAATGCCCTCCAAAGTCAAGACAGGCAACAGGATATAACAGTCAGCACACTGTCTCCAACTCTGCTGCAGAAGTCAGGGAAACAACAAGGTGTAGCTGTAGAATTAGGAAAGTAAAAAGATTTATGACCACAATGCTGGCATGGGTGTTTACCAAGTGTATATAATGTTCACAACCATGAATAGAATCACACTCAATCTATATCTACCATTATATATCCCCCCTTTTTATGATGAACAGTCAATCAGGTGATCTTTCCTGCCTGTAAGCAATAATGCAGCCACGATAAATCCAGGCATCATCTTCCTGATGGTCTCCTCTCTGTACTGTCAATCAGAATCAGACAAGAACAATAGTCTCCAAATCACTCGTTAGTGAATGTGGGTTCAAGGGCTTTGTTTCTGTGTTGGTAAGTACTTGCCCCTGAAATGATGATCACTGCAGAGTGCATATCAAGGATTCACCTCCCCCACACTTTACACGACCAACTGCTATGCCATTGATTTGGCCAGGCACTTGGATATGCTGCTTTCAGCCCAGGCACTGAAATCCTCATTCACTGTACTCTGACACTATACTCTTTGGAATAAATGTTGAGTCAGAAAATGAGATTATTTGAGGAGAGCTGCAGCTTCTCTTCTGTGAACCACTCAGTACTAACTTTTTAATAGGCTTCTGAAGTTTGTCAAGTTGCCCAATTGCTCTGGAGTTCATTATTACTCTGGGAAATTTCCATTCTGTAAACAAGGAGTTGATAAAGGAAATTGATTAGTGCCACTTAATGGCTTTAGTCCTGCATAGTCCTGCATCATTGCTTCACTTTTTTAATTCCTCACATTGTCATTGAAAGGTTCCTAACACTTCTCAACTCTGCCTCTCTCCTCATTTGGGAATGCACAATTCAATTTAATCAGCCCAGTGAGTACATCTGTCCTCCAAACTACCTACCCAGCTCTCACCAACAGACCTTTCTATTTGAATTTATACTGCAGCATCACTGCAGGCTACAAGATAATAATGCTGAACTCTCACTGCCAAACCAACTTGAAATCACCCAGTGTGAGTATGGAGAATCTTTCCATTGTCCCAAAGGAGCTTAACGTTCAGGTTTTCCTCCCTCAAAGACCTTTCAAACCTCCCCCTCTATTCCTTGATTCCACTGTGTTTGTAATGCAAATCCATTTGTTAGCTTTGAACATTTTGAAATCAATGTGTCTACACCCCGTTTGGACCTAGACAGTTAAACATAGTCTGCCACATACACCCTTGGACACCCCTGCAATGCCTTTTCCCCATCTGTAGGTATATACTCCTTACACACCTCTGACTATGTGACCAAATTCCCCTCCAACTCAATTTTCTAGCTTGTTTATAATGCCACCACGGTGGGTCAGATCTCAAACTATGACGAAACAGTACAGGAAAGAAATAGGGGCTGCAATTCTCCCATCCCACCGTGCTAATTCTTTAGCACACTGGGCCAGAAGAACCTCACGTCAGCTCATTCGCAGAGTTCCCGCGTGTGTTTGCTCTGTGCTTCTGTTTCCCAGGCCCGAATTTCCAGCAGTGTCTGCGCAACACTGGAAATTGGCTGGGAGGCAGAGTGAGCATTTAAGTAATATTTTATATGCTATTTAAATGCTATTAGTGAGCCCAGGACTGAACTCTGTGGGCCCACTAGCATCTCCCACTCCATTCCAGCAAGGATTACAGTAGCTCCCCACTTCCAGGGAGCTAGCGACCTGACCCCACTGGAGTGAAAGAGGCAGCAAATAGCACTCCCAAAGGGGTCAGGCAGTAAGGGGTTGTGCTGCCTGGGCATGGGCACCCTGGCACTATTAGCCTATGTCCCTGGCACTGCCCAAGTAGCAAAGTGCCAAAGCCCAGGAGGCACCTTGGCACTGCCCATTGGGCATGTGGCAATGCCAAGGGGAGGGGCCTATTGGAGTCAGGCCTAGAGGACAGGGCCTACGGGGTGATCAGTGGGGGTAGCAGGTCCCACTGCCACTCTGCCATTGGGATTGATGGGGGCAAGAGGGAGGCCAGCGATCAGGGCAGGCTGAGGAAGACAGGTCAGCTGGGGAGTTGGTCAGCCGGGGGCAGATTCATAGTGCCAAAGAGAGGGTTGGGGTTATTAGCATTGCAGATCAAGAGGGTGCAGGAAATCAGGCTAGTTCAGGACTGTGGGGAGGGTCAGGCCTGGCCTGGTAATGGCAGGGGGGAGTGATAATTGTGCTTTTAGGAAGTTTGGAGGTGGCAGCACTGCAGGTACCCAGGATAGTCAATGATTGAGCTGGCCAGCTAACAAGAGGCTAACAGTGCAGGAGCAATGCACATGCACAGAGGCCTGCTGGTTTTAGCCTCACCAGCAGGAATAGGCCCTGCCCACTGATTTATAATGATGTTTATGCCAGTAGCCTGTGCAATGTACAGAATGCAAGAGATTCTAGTCTGAACTCCCACTGACAAAACTAACGTGAATTATTCAAGTTTTCCCACGGATTCAACATTTAGAATTTTTTTAGAAGAATTCTGGCCTGAGAATCTGGTGAACTGGTGTGAAGACAATAATCTCTCTCTCAATGTCAACAAAACAAAGTCATCAACTTCAGAAAGCTTAGTGGAGAACATGCCCCATCAATGGGGATGAAGTAGAAATGGTCAAGAACTTCAAGTTTTTAGATATCCAGATCACCAACAACCATCCGGGTCCTGCACCTGTCATGCAGGCATTATAGTTAAAAAATCCCACCAATGCCTCGACATTCTCAGGAGGCTAAAGAAATTTGGCATGTATGTTACAACTCACACCAATTTGCACCATAGAAAGCATTCTTTCCAGTTATATCACATCTTGGTATGGCTCCTGCTCTGTCCTAGAATGCAATAAACTACAAAGGATCATGAATGAAGCCCACTCCATTACTCAAACCATCCTTCCATCCATTGATTCTGTCTACACTTCTCACGGTGTCGGGAAAGCAGCCAGCATAATCAAGGACCCCATGCACCCCAGTCATACTCTCTTCCATCTTCTTCCATCAAGAAAAAGACACAAAAGTTTGAGGACACATACCATCTGATTCAAAAACAATTTCTTCCCAGCTGTTGTCAGACTTTTGAATGGATCCACCTCGCATGAAGTTGATCTTTCTCCACACCTTAGCTATGACTGTAATACTATGTTCTGCAGTGTTTCCTTTCCTTCCCTACGCACAGCACACTTTGTCTGTATAGCGCGCAAGAAACTATACTTTTCACTATAAACTTCTATATGTGACAATAATGAATCAAATCAAATCAAAGTCAAAGGATTTCTTTGCAAAGACCATGTTATGGAGTTTTGCAGATCTTTGATGATTGTTTACATAGAAGTTCTACTGTGACAACAGTATTGCTGCAAACGAGTTTTGAGCATGCGTCACAGTGTAATCCTGAGTCCACAGTCAATTTCCATGAGGTCCCTTTCAGAAAGGCATATCATAGCATTCAGTTTGCTAGACTGTAAATTTGATCCAGGAGCAAAAATAAATTTAAACAATGCTTAAGCAATCCATGAAAATTCTGGAGTATTTTGTAAATACATTTTAAATTTCTTTAATGCTCTGAGAAAGCAAATTCTGTAGTCCAATCTTTCTAAGATTAAAATTTAATTTTAGAGATAGCAGAACACATCACATGTTTGTGGCATGCCAATCACTGCCCAAAATATAGTAAACTCAGATCTTGCAGCTTTATACTTTACAGCTATTACACTTGCAAAAGTAGTATAGTAAATTGCAATCTTGCAATGACAGGACTGAAATGCCCCAAAATGCTTCATAGGAGCAGTATGTCACATCATACCATGTAAGTAGTTATTAGGTCGGATAACCAAAAACTCAATCAAAGAGTTCAATTTTAAGAGTGCCTTAAAGAAGGAAAGCAAGATAGTGTGGTTAGCACTGCTGCCTCACAGTGCTACGGACCCGGCTTCAATTCTGGCTTCAGGTCACTGTATGGAGTTTGCATGTTCTCTTCATGTCTGCTCAGGTTTCTTCTGGTGCTCCGGTTTCTTCCCACATTCCAAAGATGTGCAGGTTAGGTTAATTGGCCATGCTCAATTTAGTGACAGGGTGACTGGCAGGGTAAATGTGTACAGTTTCAAGAATAGGGCCTGGGTGGGGATTGTTGTTGATACAGGCTTGATGGGCCAATCGGCCTCCTTCTGCAGTGTATGGATTTTATGATTCAGTTATTCAGTGATTCTAGTGAGGGGCAGAGCAGTAAGGAGGGAATTCCAAAGCTTATGGTTTCAACACCAGTGTTACAGGAATTACACCTTACACAACAATATGCCTGCATATCATTGGATATTATTTATAAAAGACAACATGACTTTGGGAACTTCTTTTCTATCAATTTCACTGTATTGTGTAGTTTTACACAGTAAGGTATTATTTAATGGTTCTATTTCTAATTCAACATCATGACATTGTTTGTGTTTGTTCTTCAATATTTAAAATATGCAATCTTTCTACTGAGATGGTTGGAGGAAAGGCCAATCTATTGCCAATATTGAATTTCAATCAAAACTTGGAGTGTAATTTTTGCAAAGAAAGTCAAATCCTGTTGTCAGAATGGAAAGTGGTAGCTGACCCTACTACAGTGGTAGGTTCAACCTTCATCACCAAACTGAGGACAATGGCCTGTTCCTTAGAGCTACCAGTCCAATGCAGAAGGCTGGTAGCTCAGCAGCCTTAGCAGAACCACTGCCAACAATGGGCAGTGCTGAGGTTGAATGAGAATGGAGAGCACTGTTCAATACTGAGGTGCCCTCAGGAACTGGTGAGCTTCTCTGGCAAAACCAGGGCCAGTCAAGCAAGCCCCATTCAGGGTGAGGGGTTGGTGTCATTCTGGTGATGGCACCTTAGGTGGGAGCTCACCAGGTGTCATAAGAAAAACCCTCCATGGGTGATAGGGCACCAGTAAAGGAAGGCCCCCAAATGCCCATCCCCTCCCCCCAGGGAATTTGCTTGAAGCTACACGGAAGTCTTGCCATACAGCAGCAGATGTTCACGACCAGTGGCAAAGTCCTGGTAGTGCAACTGTCCACTTAGTGGACAATTGAACAACTTAAGCGTCCCATTAAGCATCTCTACAAGCTCCTATGGGCATATTTCCAATTCTGAAGATCTGCTGCTATCAGCTAAGACAATTGTCAGATTCAGACAATCTAAGATATGTTGAATGGAACATTTCTACCATTATTCAACTGATTTCTGTGTTTCAATTTTAACCAAAACTTTATATCTGGCCTCCCCACGGTACAGTGAGCTTAGCAAATTAATGAATCATATAAACTTAGTTCAATTCCCAGACTACGCTAGAATAGTCAAATTTAGCTTGGGTGGCTGTCTGTCACTAAAATTGGATTCAATGTCCCTGATTTAAGGAGAGGGCAATCAACTTGAGATTGCATCCTTAACCTCAGTTGACATTACCAATTTATAGGTATTGGATGAAGACAGGAGAAGATTAACTGCAAGAACCCACATTGTAGAACTGCTTGCCAAAGCACACTAACAAGTCTCAAGTATAAATAATGCCCCTCAAAGAGCTTGAGGCTCTAAACTGAATATTGCAAATGTTATACCCTTGTTCAAAACAGATTGTAAGGATAGCCCCAGCAATCACGGGCCAGTCAATTTAATATCAGTGATGGGCAAGCTTCTGGAAACAATTAACAAGGATAGAATTGGAAATCAGGTGTAAAAACATGGGGTGATTAGAAAGGGCAGCATAGATTTCAAAACGAGAAATTATGTTTAACTAACTTGATTGAGTTTTTTGAAGAAGTAATAGAAAAGGCTGATGAGGTGTACATGCTGTTGATGTGGTGATCATGGACTTTTGGTAGAGTGCTACACAAGAAACTTGGGAAAAAATTATAGCTAAAGAATAAAAGGGACTCTCAAAACATGGATACAATTTGGATGAATAATACTGTGACCTTAATGTACCACTAAGAAACTTTTTCCAAATCATGTTTTCTGCATTTGTAAGCAGGCCTTTTTAGTTTCATTTTTTTCATTATGGCACTGGTTTATGTGGAGAAATTGCTTAACTGGTGGAGACAGATTTATTTATTTTTACTGAGTTGTTTCTGACTCTGCATAGTTTGGAGAAAAGCTGGTTGGCAGGTCAGGTGATTGGAGCTCTTTCACTTTCAGTTTGGAGATATAGGTTTTAGTTTTAGAAGGGACAGCAAACAGAAAATAAGTTTCTCTCTCTTTCTCTCTCTCCCCTTAGGTTTGGAAATTCCATGAATTAACTGAAAGCCTTCCTGGAGTAGAAAATCTGCTGTTGGTGGCTTGACCATAGCCTACTTGAGGTTCTGGGGAGCTGTTCTGACTTTAAACTGTTCTGGGTGTGTCAAAAGAGCTACTGGAACTTGCAAGACTGAGAGATTTCAATTCTCCAATCAAAGGATTCAATTCCAGTATCACATCAGTTTTAGACTTTGCTGTGTTGAAACTGTTTAGAGGGTTTTGTCAATGGCAAGGGTTTTGTTTCATTTCAACACTGTAGATACATTTGCAGAGAGTTATATATTATTGTGGTTATTTTGTTTTGTTTGTAATTGATAAAAGGTATTGGAATTTCCTTTCCATAGATGTTAACTGTATTTTAAATAAACTTTGTTTGATAAAAGCACCTTAACAAATCATTTAAATAATACCATAAATGAAATACTTCATGCTTATCCTAGCCAAATTCAAGGTGCAAATCTTATGATCCAGGCGGACTCTGTAAAACACTTCGGAGCTTCTCGCCTGAACCATAACAATAGAAAACGAAACGTAATTGCCAATGGATTTTTTGGGTTGGTTTGTAGTGGTGTTTCCCAGAAGTCAGTATTGGATGCTTACTTTTGCTGACACTTATTAATGATCTAGATTTTTGTGTGCAAGGAACAATTTCAAAGTTTGCAGAAGACAGGAAACTTGGAAATATTGTAAGAACTGGAGAGGACAGGGTAGAACTTCAAAAGGATTTAGACAAGTTGGTGGAGTGGGCAGGTAGCTGGCAGATGAAGTTCAATGCAGAAAAGTGTGACATGACATATTCTGATAAGATATAAGATAAGAGGTAAAAGAAGTGCAGGAGCACGGGGACCTGGGTGTATATGACCAGAGATCATTGAAGGTGGGATGGCAGCTAACAAAGCATATAATATTCTGGGCTTTATTAATAAGGGCATAGAGTACAAGAGCAAGGAGGTTATGTTGAATGCATAGAAGACACTAGTTAGATCTTAGCTGGAATATTGTGTACAGTTCGGGATGCCACACTATAATTAGGATGTGAATACATTGGACAGTGCTGAAGAAATTTACATGAATCCATGCTTATTAAGATGAATTGGAGAGGTTGGCACTATTCTCCATGGGGAGGAGAAGGTTCAGATCAAATTTTATAGAGGTGTTCAAAATCATGAGTACACTGCACAGAGTTGATAGGGAGAAACTGTTTCCACTCGTAAAAGGATCAATAACAAGAGGACACAGATTTAAAGTGATTTGCAAAAGAAGCAAATACAATGTGAGAAAAAAAAATCACGCACAAGTGGTTCAGATTTGGAATGCACTTCTTGGAAGTGTGGTAAAGGCAGGTTCAAGTGAGACATTTACAAGTGCATTAGATGATTATTTGAACAGAAACAATGTGCAGGAGGTATGGGGTAAAAGAAGGGGAATGGCACTAAGCCATGAAGCTCATTTGGAGAATCGGTGCAGACATGATGGGTAAAATAGCCTCCTTCTGTAATGTAACAATTGTGTCATTCTGTTGTTCAATACTTTCAAGAGGTGGAGAGGGAAACATTAGTGGAAAAAATGTATTCCTTCATAACTGTCAAGATTTTTGCAAAATATGTACACTAAATATCAGATTGGATTTTGGCATCAGGCAAAAAGCTTTGAATTCATCATCACAGGATGTTACAATATTTTATGGCTACTGATTTTGACTTTGTACCTTATGGTAAATATTCCTGTTTCAATAATCTTTTTAACCTGAGGTTTTGCCCCTGTAATTTTTTTCCAACACTTCAAAGATATAGAGTGTTTTATATTTACTGGATTTAATGTTTTATTTGACTGATTAGTCTTTGCAGTGTAATTATACTCTTCTCCTGTCTGAAGTCCTGCAGATTTCACACGTTTCAGGTATAATGTTAAGATTAGTGTGTTATTAGGCTAATAATGCATAGTAGCTCTGGTTAGCATACGTTGTCTCAATTCAGATTTTCAATTACTTCACCCTGTTATTAACTGCAAAATAAAAGAACTTGTACTTGAATGGTTCCTATAGGTGCTTGAATCTGCTGAATTTCAAGAGGTTGTATCATCGGTGGAGCAAACTAAATTCTAATTGTGCAGCTTGGGTTCTCTCACACTATACTCTTTAAACTGTTCTCGTACAAAAGAAAGCTTAAGCCTTCTCACCAAGTGCTATACAATGCATCTTGCCAATCATGGGGAGATAAGCATATCTTTAGAGTTTCATTTTATTCAAAGTTAAAAAATAGTTTTGCAGATGCACTACCATCACTTACACATGGAATATGATCTTTAAAAATGGACTTGCAGCTTTAACGTTTCAGAAAATTTTTATTGATTTATTCAGGATATTGTTCACAAGTAAATGGAACATTAAGTTAGGTGCCCTACCCATATTCCCTATGCAAACCACACATCTGAAACACTCAAAAATATAAGTCACATCAGCTTTCATTAACATTGCCCTCCTAAATATTATCTTCTAAAATATCAACACAAATCAAATATTGAAAAAACAGTAACCAGTTTAAAAAGATATGAAGAAAGACTTGTTTTGCATTTACTTTTTGGGAATTCGGGAGAATGCACACATAATCCGTATAATGCCAAAGGAAGCTATTCAGCCCATCATGCCTGCACAGACAGCTATCCTACCCAGGTCCTATCCCCTATTACCCTACTAATCACCCTGAAACTAAGGGACAATTCAGCATGGCCAATCAACCTAACCCACACATCTTTGGACTTGGGAGGAAATTGGAGTACAGGAGGAAACCCATGCAGAAAAAAGGGGAATGTGCAAGTTTGGAATCAAACTCCAGTCCCTGGTGCTTTAAGGCAGCAGTACCTACCACTGTGCCTCTCACACATAGTATAGGTAAGGAATTTAGCTTTTCAATAATGATACATTCTGCATTTGTGACTGTGTGTGTGAGGGTCCCTCTTACTAAGACTGCGACTGAATAATTTCAACTCTTGCTGTACTCTGATGTGAACACTATTTGCTACTTGAGATGAATCAGGCACTGTGGTCTGTTTTCTAGTTAATAGCTCCATTGGGAAGACGCTTATAAATACATCAACCATGCCTTGATTAACAATGGAAAATGGTGGACTGAAGATATTGACTGAAGAGAAGGTATTAAGGTGTATTAAGCAGAACACTCTGCTGCACATATAAATGAAGATATTCTAGATACTGTCACATGAGATAAATATAAATACGTGAGATATATTTGCATCTTCTAATTTAAAGTTGCTGCGAGAATTATTTACAATTATGTTTTTGTGATAAGTTTTAAGGTTTGCCGTTGACGGTGGAAATTTTCACCGTGTGTGTTGAAAACGTGAGGGTGGAGAGGGGGAAGGTCCTGTTTAATGGCTGATCTTGGTTTGACAGCCCATTATACACTGCGACCATTGCCTTTCCATTAGTTGGAGATGGAACATCGGATGGAGTGTTTTAACAAGTGGTTCACCCAATATTTCCCGCTTTATCTCTCGATAAAGTTGACTGACAGTGCCAATATATGGTGTCACTTTCACCTTGTGTGTGTATGTATAGGGGTGGGGAGAGAGAGGGTCACATCGCGCACGGAGCTTCAGTAACCCAACTAGGGGCAAAGAGTCCAGAACTATGCCTGGCAAACCGCAATGCGTGGGATTCAGGTGGTTCCAATATCGGACGCTGCACAGGCCTCTGTTCTTTGGCAGCAAGAGCAATCCGAGAGGATAATGTGCAAAATTATTGTAGTGGGAACTACTGGAGTCCGCCTGACCCGCAAAAAAAAAATTAAACTTACTTTTCAACGGTATCTTGGGCTACATTGCCTGGAAAACTGATGAAAGGGAACATCATGCTTTATATCACCAGTTCCACGCTGAAACTAAAAGAGAAAACGCTGGAAAATTTCAGCAGGTCTGGCAGCATCTGTGAGGAGAGAATAAAGCTGACGTTTCGAGTCCAGATGACCCTTTGTACAGATGCTGCCAGATCTGCTAAGATTTTCCAGCATTTTCTCTATGCTAAAGTGTCAATTCAGTTGGATGATAAAAACTCTATTTGCATATTTAAAGAGAACTACTAGTTCGGCTGCCCCTCTTAAAGTGGCAGTGGGCCAATTGCAGTTTTTCTTTCAATTTACATTTTACTTCTGAATTATTTGGATCAATTGTTGAAGTTTAGGAGCATTGATGAAACATATCAGCATTGAGTATGAAACCTAATGTGCTCCCGCACGATTTATTCTTCTAACTTTATTCGTTTTATTTATTTAACGGAATGCTGCAAATACATTTCTCAGGAAAGGAAAACAATCCAAAGCCAACAGGCTCAATGATGTAATATTTTTGTTGGGAAGAATTACCCTCCAGCAAATGTTTAATTGAATGAAAGCGTTTGACCCTGAGCAACACGCTTAGGTTTTTTTCTCTTCCCCCAAATAGCTTAGTACCGACTAGGGATTTATATTGTAACATTTTCAACTGCGGCTATCCAGATCCAAAGGAGTCGAACCGCTTCCAGAGTCCGCCAAGCGTGGAGAGTAAGGATGGCAAATTTTTACATGGGAGTCCCATCAGCCAAACTTGACATTTTCGGCGACCTCTCATTCCAGTGCAGCAAATTAAAAAAAAGGCGAAACCGCAAAAAGGTAATCGATAGTTGGACTTTTTTTTTAAAAAAAATGATGCAAATCATATCTCGGTTTAATGTATATCCACCCCACCCCCACCGGAGCTCGACTCTGTGATCCTTTTATTTTATATATATATATATTCAAACAGTGAAAGATTCGGATGGTTTTTCCAGTTGTACAAACAAAAATAAATGTCTCCACCAGGAACTGTGTAAAAACAAAACATCGAGTGAAAATGTACTTGGGCCGCTGCTGCAGAATGACAGAAGAGAAATGAATCACTAAAACCACGCCGAGCCAACCAAGCGCTTGAACTGACACTGCGACCAAGATTGGATTAAAGTGCAGTTTGTGGACAGAAGAAAGATTGCTATTTACTGGATGGATTTTAAAAAAATCATGCAAACAGTTATCGTTTGGGAAGAGAAATGATTTAAGAACATGGCATGTCAAGATAATTTCAGAATATATATACAAGGCAACATGGTGATACTTTACACAGCATAAAAGTATACTCGCGTCTGCCGAAGCATTCGGGGCCCTTTTTCACTTCATAACAAACGCTGATTTCTCATATAGGTGGGAATAACAACTCATGTTGCTCCAGCTTGCATTCGGCTTTGTTGTAAGGCTTTGTTTTAAAAAATGCTCTGTTTGTTTTCGTTGGCCTGAAATAAAAACGGCCGCTAGATTCTCTGGGCACGTGTTTTTACTTTTTGCGAAAGCGCAGATTAGCATCGTGTATATTTCAGACAATAATAAATCTCGGTTCAAAAAAAAATCAATCAGTGAATTGACAGTTCTCCGGGGTTTTGGCTCTGTCACGCTCTGCAGAAGGATGGCAGGCCGAACTGCTGATTCTGGGAGATGGGAGTCACCAGATGAATGAGAGGTGGGTGTTTTTTTGGAGCATTACAACTGGTTAGTGATAGATGTTGATGTTCAGTTTACTCTAGCCTTGGCAGCCGAGTTGTACTGGCTGTTGTGTGCACCTCTGGTAAAGTTATTAGGATCCTCCAGGCACAGGGGCACAAGAAAAGCGAGGCAGACAGCAATCACTCCTCTAAATAAACATTAGTCTTAAAAAGTTTGCACTATTGACCTCAACCATTTGATTACGATTATTTCTGTAAAACCACATCTCTTTATTCTGCGCAGACTAAATATTTTTTTGTTGGCAGTGGGACTGTTATTTATTTGCAACCATTCTGCGTCCCTGCTTTCTTTCTATCGCGGTCCTTGTATCAGAAAGTTTAATGTCACAGTCGCATTTACAGTTCCGAGTAGCTTTTTTGTGTGTGTTTATCGGGAGGCGGGGGAGGAATTTCAATTTTTAAATATGTCGCTGGGTTTGTATATAATCTGGTGGAATTAGAAGTGCATGGGAATGAAAATAAATCACAATGTGTCTGGAATATAGGGAATGCAGTACATTCTAGTGGTATTCAATTGCCTGAAATGTGTTGCGAATTACAGCCCGGGCCTTTGGAAAGGCCGGGTTAAGGGATGCAGCAACATCAGTGAATCGGTTCACAGAAACCGAGCAGTGACTAAAGGCCAGATTAATTGAACATGTCCATACCCAAATCACCAGCTAAACATTTGGGTTCAGACTGAAATGGAAAACATTTATCATTCACAACGGCGATATTTGAAATAAAATGTCCAATCTCGCCCCAATGGGTATATGTCACTTGCGGAAGAGTTGTTGAGGGATTTGAGTTTTTTTTTGGTGCTGTTAACTTTTCATTGGAGTGACTGCTAAAGGGGAAACGTTGTCCGCTCTTTTGGAAATAGAGGCGCCTCTATTTTCTCTTCCAGAACACTGGGTGATGAAGGAAGACCCGGATTGTTTTAAAACTGTGAATGAGAATTTCAGAATGAGTAACTAAAATGCGGTATTTATCTTTCACTGACAGTAAGGGAGGTGGAGTGGGGGAGTCACAACTTTCGTCCCCAACATAATAGTGTTTTGGTGTGTTATCCTTACTCAATCTAATCCAGTGTATCTGATTCCAACGTTTATTAATATTGAATGAGTAAATACGTGAAGTGCCGACATTAAACAAGTGACTACTCAACTGTTCTGTACATGTGACAGGGAAAAGCCAAAACTCTCCTGTTTCTACAAACCAATTTTCATATATCAGGAACTTGAATCTGGCATCAGTTTCGTGAAATTGACAACAGGGTCATATATTAGTGTCTGCAATGTCTTTACTGATATATATATTTTCTGGTATAATTGATGTGCATAGTGTCAAGTAATAAAGACAAGAATGCATGAAGGAGTGCGAAAACAAAAAGGGTGGCGTTATTCAATGTGTTCTTTCAGGAGCTTTTGTTATTTTTTAAATTCACAAACACATAAGCTTATGGTGGATAAATGTTTACAGCCGGCTGTCGGAGGCTCGATTGTTTTAATTCAATTGCTTATTGCTTGCCAAAAAAAATCAGGATGAAATAAATGCAGCAATGTGCATTTAGGGGATTATAAAGCTTTAAGAAAAGTAATCCTCCAATTTAAGTGACGTCTTCATTTGCAGATATGCCGGCAATACACTCGAGTCACTGGATCTTTCTACAGCAGATTATGTGCTAACACTTCGTTTTGTGAAGACTACTCTTTAACAATTACAGCGGCGCTTCATATTTTGGTCAACAAAAGTTCGATCTTATCTCGGCGTCTTTCTCACTCCAACAGTTCACCAGGCAAGATGCAAATCGCTGTGCGGGACGAGGGCTGAAAAAAGTCGGGATGTTCTGCTTTTCGTTGAATAAGCGCTACGGATATCAGAAGTTTATTGCACCATTTACTGGCTGTTTGCTTCGTTTCAATTAATGTCGGACTGACCTCACACTGTCGAGCAGATTGTTGAAACGCGATAGCGCCGCTTTAATACGTGAAATGTATCCAATTATTTGAGAAAGATTTTGTCTTAAGAACACAACCGCTACTCAGGGAGGCGGCCCCAGCTGCGATCAGGTTGAATTACCGTAATTGCAGAGGTCACATGTTAAACCCTTTCAGTCATTTAGTTAATATCTCCGCCCTTACACTGCACATTTAGTGACTTCTTCTTTTCTCTCGAGCACAAACCACACACAGTCAAACGCTTCACCCGACAAAAGTATGATCTCATGCTTTGCTGTGCTCACTGGTACTGACATTGAAATAGCGCCCAGCCACCAGATTCACTGCGGAGATCACATTTCTTCGTGAACTCCGAGAGAAACGGATTGCTCAAAATTTGGAAGCAAATAGACGCGCCCTTCAAAAAGAACCACACACATGCAAAGATGTTCGATTGAAATAATTACTCACGCAAAAGCTTCGAAATGTGGAAAGGTCATCGATGAAGCGGATATAAATAGAAGTAAGGAGATACCATTGTATTTACATATATTGACATGTACACAATATGGAAACTTACACACAATCCATACACACACACAAGGAAAAATTTGAACAAATTATTGGACGCGCACCGATATTTGTGTAAACTGGTAGACGACTGATATGCACATGTTTATGCATGATGATAGGCAAACAGTTTTACACAGTGAAAGCCACACAGATACTTTAACTTGATAGGTGGACCTTTAGAGAAATAAAATCAGAAAATACCAGAAAAGCTCATCTGGCCTCAGGTTCACGATGTTCTGGTTCTGAGCAAAGATCATAGACCGGAATCATTAACCCTACTTTCTTCTCTCCACAGATGCTGTCTGACCAGTTGAGTCTTACCAGCATTTTCTGTTTATATTTCAAATTTCCAGCACCCGCAATGTTTTGTTCCCGCAGCACATATGCATTTTAAGAGGCTCACGTCATTAGACGCATAGGTACACATATTAACGACACACTTGCAGATACTTCGAGAGACATACGCAATCTATATAAAATAAAATGCATGCTTGTACACGTTCCCAGATATCGAGATGTTGCGAGTGCACACACATGCGCACGTCTTGCAACAACTTCACTTTCATTGATGATCACCACACATAGTTATGTAGGCAGGAAGGGTTAGCCACTAGCTCAATGTTGCTACTGGGCTCACTATTAAGTCTTCATAAAGCAAAACACTCCTTTTATCGACAGTGACGAAGAGACTAAGCCAGTATGATATAGAAATACATATACATTTTTATCAGTGTAATACCCTGAATACACTGGCGAATATTTCATTATGTAATATATTTAATGCATCTTTTCCGTTTTTCGAATTTCAACAATGCACTTAGTCCTTTAGAATCTGCTCGGTACAGATAGATTTTCAATTCCTCGCAGGAAATTTACTGTTTCTATTGCATTACTTCCCAGTTACCTCATGGATATGGGCGCTGACCTGCCAAAAAACTTAGTAACAATTATAGACGTTTCCGTTGTAAATCGCTTGATTACTTTAATTGATACAAGCAAATCCATCTACTGAATAAGTACCAATAATATGTTCAGTTTTCGCTGAATGTATGTACAGTCTGACATGTTTGCAATAGAAAGCAATTAAAATTGAAATCCGAACAAAAACACAATTTGTTGAAATTGCATGGCAGGTCAATCAACATCTGTCAGGAAAAGTTAGATTAAAAGTAGATTAAAGATAAACTAAAGATTAGTTGAAGATATACTAAAGACAAACTTCGTCAGAACTTGCAACTTTTGGACACGGTTGAGCTTCTATATTTTTATGGGCCAGACACTTGTTCATTTTAATTAGCAAAAATAAATTTGTAGATGTCTGCGATATGAACTCGAGTTATGTGTCTTTGTGGCTGTGTCAATACTTAATAACTACAAAACGAAGACAAGCACAAGCAAAAGATTCCAAGATAAAGATGAATCCTATCCACTTCATGGTTACTTTCCGTTTTAAAAAGTGGTAAACACTTAAACACCCATTGGTGTTTAGAAATAGGACGCAAAGAGGCTTACTGCTCTGAACAACACTCCTATGAACTCCATGATGAATGATATTTGACCACTTGAACACCCACACTGGGTTGAAATCAGAAGGCAATCTAATTGGTTTCGTATGAACTTGATAAATAATGCCACTCGCTGAAGTTCCTAAATTAAAGCTAAGAATGTGGTGATGAACTTTGCTGGTCATGAGCAATTGAAGCAATCTCGGGCCTACCCCGGGCATTCGAAAAAGAAGAAGGGATGATATATACTGTAGGATGATAATGTCTCTCTAAAAGACAATGGACGGATTATTGACACTTTATGCCCTGTACATGTTCATTTTTAAAAATCTGCATTAGGTAACATTGCTCTCGGTCTTGCAGAGGTGTTAAGAAACAAGTTGTTGCACGTAAGATAAAGGAGCACAAACCCCTCCTCTCATGAGGATCGTACGCGCCTGTGTCCTGTGCATGCCTGAGTGTAAATGTGTGTTTATGTACGTGTGTGTGCGTGTGTTTGTGTGTAAATATATGTTTATGTAAGTATGTTTGAGCACAGCCTCTTCAGAAACAAATCTAAGAGTTTTCAGTCCCTGCTTTTTGAGTATTTCAGTTCGAACACAAGTACGTCCGTTGGATTTATTCCAAAGTTTCAGCCCGAAAACTAAACGATGCGGTCATCGCCCATCTTTTCACCACAAAAGGTCACACTAAAAAAGGAAACACAAGATCCTCTCTGTGCATTTAAATACTCAAAATTTATTCTTCCAATTAACAACCTTCTCCAAAAGCTCGATTCGGAAACGTAACGTACTAATGCATCTTTTATTTCCAATTTACATAAATTGGATTCACTTTAACTTGTATGTCATTCTTTTTGTTCAATTTAGTTTTTGGAAAATCAAGCACTTTGGATTTTAAGCTCCTTCGTTTTGAAAGTGGGGAAACTATGCGAATCTGAAGGAGATATTGCTTATTTGGATAGTGCTGGGAACTTACCTTGATCCAAGTCTGCTGGAAGCGGAGATGTGCTGGCTTTGCAGTCACTTTATCATTGTAGGCGATGCCTCCAGGGTGAATATGCTGTCAGAAGAGCTAAAAGCAGCAACTGTCAAAAGAACTAGCTGTCCTCTTCGGGGCTGGAGAGGTTATGGAAACTTATGTCTCTTGAAGAGAACATTAAAGTCCAAGACATTCCCAATTCAATAACAGAACTCTAGGTGAATATGATTTAGAAAACCTGGATTTCTTTATGGTCTAAATATCCGTCCAAAAACACAACCATAAATCCAGAGACCATCCTAAAACGAAAGTTCCATATATTTTTGTTAATATTTTATAAAAGACGAGGCTGCAATGATCTATGTTATTTTATGAAAATCATTTTAAATTCAGATTTCATTTCCCAAAACATTATCAGATAATTAAATGGTGCACGGTTTTTCCTTCTTTCCAACTGGTTTTATTTACCACTGTATTCTGTGGTTGTTAACTTACCGTAAACCATATTGAATCACTTCTTTCGTTGTTTTTTATTGAATATGCGAATATTAAACATACAACAGGGACTCCTGCCACGTATTTTATGTCATTTTAAAATATGTTTAGTATTTCAAACCCTGTGATCAAAGTAAGTTCAATGAAAACATTGGTATTGCTATAATGGGACCCTCGGCAATTTTTAAAAATAACGTCGTTTTATGAAAAAGAACATACGATAGGCACAAGAGGTATCGATCAATTCCATTGACATTAAACGCATTGCAATGCTTTTGAACCATTCCTATCAGCACAGAACACAACCACCATGAACATTTAACGTCAAACCTTCAATTCTGGCCAACTCAAACCTCAAGTTAAAAAACTGCTCATGAGTTTACCAGTGAAAACATTCAAAGCGCAAATGATTTTGTCAGTTCATCTTCTTAAAGTCTGCGGGAAGAAAGTGCATTTTACGGGAAAAGCGGCGTTGTATAAAGCCGCAATCCGCTCACTGAGTCTGGATAAATGACGAGGGCAGGTGTCTATCAATCTGTCACAGTCAGTGAGAAGTGTCAAAAAAACCGAAAGTTAACACCATAATTCTTCAGTGATTTGTCTTCCGCTATCAGGAGATTTACTGCTGAAAGCAAGGGTGCAAATTTGGATTCATTGGATATTATTATATTTGCGAAATGAAACGTCACTTTATAACATACACACTAGTTTCAAGGGAGGAAATTAAATAGCCGAGCTTGTAATCTAAAGCAAGCTCATAGGAAGTGTTGAGACTGAGGCATCTTGCTTCAAAAAGACACTGTTTCATTGTTTTGAACGATGCAGGTTTCAATTTCAGTTTGTTACATATACATATAAAGAACACTCAGAGAAAACGAACAATAATTTTTGTGGCGACGTTCATAACCAATTGTTTTGTAATAAGTGACTCCACAAGTGCAGCACGCCGTTCCAATAAGCAACCAGCCTGTCATTCTTCAGAGGGAGACATGAAAAAATAATGTAGAAAGCACTGCTACGTTTCCTATCTGCCTGATCCTTGCTTCGTTCTTTTTTTAATAGAATAACTTTCTCCTGGGGATGTTATCTCCTTTCACTTTAACATTCCTAACCTTTCTTTGATAGCAATCATTGCGAGGATCCAATGTCATATAATCCACCCGAACAACTGCGTTTACCCGCCACACACATCCTCCAGCATCCAACCACCACCTCCCTCCCCCAACACACACACATACACACACACACACACCCACAACAATCGTTGCACTTGGACCACTCTCTTCACCATCAAAGCAAGATACGAACTCGCGTGATTTGCATCTGAATTGAGTTCGGATGGATGACACCAATAATCTCAGGATCAAAGGAAGCCCTCTTGTTCGGAGCGAACCCGACACCTGTTGCAGGAGACCGCGGGCAGGAGCTGTTATTTTGATACTTTATCAGGTTACGTAGAGGACAATACTTCAGTGCAGCACGGCCAACTCGGGAAAGGGGATTTGTTTGCCAGATAAATATATATATATATTATATACATATATAAATAAAATATACATACTTTTAAAAAACGCTCTGTTTAGTAACCTTACATTAAAAAGGATGTCATTTAAAATCTTCTAATTGAACTGTACTGTCTCCTGTCAAGTAACATTATTTGCTGCGTTTGGAGGATTGGCCTGTTTACAAAAGAAAATAAAATCCAAATGATGTGGCCTGCGCTGGGATTTGGAAACGCTGGGATATTGTGTAGTCGAGATTTGAATGTTTATCTTCGAAACGGAAAGGGAATCTTATATTCCAATTGAGAGGGGGATTGGAGACATTTAGATAATAAAGCGTATGCATGCTTGCGCCGTAATATCTTGGTGTTTCAGACACACACACATACCAGAGTCCAATAATTATCTGCACATCTGAAAAAGATGAATATGCTTTAAAACTTAGTGGTGGCAATATTGATTCAGTACGCCATTGGTAACATGAGCGTTGCGCTGTGTTGTGTAAAGCAGCTATTTGTTGGCCAGCGTTAATCCTGACTCTAAACCTGATTTCCTGCCATACGTCTTAATTGGTTTAAAATTTCAGATTCTCTGCAAAATGCAGGGGGAGGGGGGTTTGTGGTTAGAAACGTGATCATAAAGAAACTTAGAAAACCATTATACCCCTTTATAAGAAACAGTTAACATTTTCAGTATATATTCAACATTACCCCCAGGAAATACCGGTTAGAAAAGGAAGAGGTAAAAAGAACACAAATCGCATTTCCCAAAATTTGGCAGTTGTTTATACTGTTGTCTATTAATTCATTATTCATTATTAATCTCAACGCCATTCAAAGTTCACCACAGCCACGGAGAAACTGGTATCTATGCATGATAAATTTCATTAAAGTATAGGTTCACACGTCTCGGCTCTGCTGACATGGTGGGCACAGAAGTTGACTATATGCCAGCCAGATGCTTATCCTCAGTGTTCCGCCTCAAGTCAACACATCCTTCATTTCTAACACGCTTCCGCCGCTTCCCTAAACAGCCACACACTTAGTATAAAACTGACAAACTCCCCTTCCCAGCTCATGGCTGGGAAAACAAAACAAAAAAAAAGAATCCCCCTAATCAACGCCGAAGCTATGTTCAGAAGAACCCAGTGATCCAGTTAATAGGCAAAGCTCCTTCAGAATGCGAAGGGGGAGGGTTGAAACTCTAAACTCGATGCAGCGGACGTTAAGCTGTACATTTAGCAGTATATACTTGGGATAAAACAATCCAATCTTCAGCGCCCGTGACGACCCAT
This sequence comes from Sphyrna mokarran, assembly GCA_024679065.1. Lineage (NCBI taxonomy): Eukaryota > Metazoa > Chordata > Chondrichthyes > Carcharhiniformes > Carcharhinidae > Sphyrna > Sphyrna mokarran. Next base: position 41,137,611 of record JAGIQG010000009.1, read on the forward strand.
TGAACAATAATTTGAGATTTACACAATCCGCGACAAATAGGGACTGTTTCTTTTAGGGGGAATGGGGGGTGTTTATTGCTGTTATTGCAAATAATCCCTTATTAACATGGTCCTTAAAAGATTTAGGCTGAAGGTAATACTCCTATTACGTGTATGTGGCTCCTTGCTGCGCCTACCCCAAACGTTCTGTGTGCGCGAACTATTTCGGTTGCCATCCAAAGAGACGGAGGAAGAACATTCCTCATAGATTATTTGTATGACAACATACAAATGCAAACAGAAAAGTGAGCCCAGCGGCACTTCTCCCTCAAGTATTGACATGGATATACATTTCAGATGCTTTCACTCTTTAACGAGTCGGAACAAAACGAATGACCATCTTTAAAAGCCCGAAAACAAGGCAGATACCATTTTTAAAATGGGGTAAAATCGTAGTTTACGATTCGACCTCCCCACCAGTGTCCTCTACAGTTCTGAATGGGACAGGATCCCAAGCATTTAAAGTCAGATTCTATCACCAACAGAATTTTTTTAAAATATATAATTCTTGGTATACATTTGAAATAAACATCCTCAAGTCTGTTACATTGACTTCGAAAATAAAAGCAAAACACCTCTGATGCTGAAGACTGAAATTTAAAAAAAAACTGAAATTTGATTTCATGCCACATTGATTTCTAGTGAACATAATTCCTCCTCTCAGCTCAGTTTCCTATACTGAAAATTAGGATCAATTTAAATGAAGAAATCCGCACTATTACAACGACAGCAGTAACATATTTGCTGCAAATAAACATTCCCTGCAGGAAACTTAAGGGAATAGCTTTTTGTACATAAGGGCTATGTTTGTGTACTTTAGTGTATATTTCAATCCTGCTTTAGACATTTAAACGCACGAAAAGGCCACAATAACAGGGAATCGCAAAACAGGGCACTTAGACAAAAGTGGAACAACTTTCTTTCAAAAAACTTGTCGAATTGATTGGCATTCTGTTTTTTCCTTAATTGTATCCTAGATGGGCCCATCAAGAGGGAAGCTATTTTTAATTGGGCGTGTTCTTTTTATCTTGTGGTTGATTCTCGACGATTGTCTTCATTTTTTGCCAATTAGTCGAAATTATGCGGCCGATATGAACAGACTGATGTCAGTAATTAAAAACAGTTGCACTGACATCTTGAAGATTGAAACTACAGAGGACACATATTTCAGCATCATCAAAGGCTTCAAAAAGAGTCACCTTGGGGTAATGAGCGTGTGGGCAAAACCATAACTAGTAATGTAGCAATTTGCACCGAGCCCCAGCAAATAAAACACATCGACAATTCAAAGTAAAACATTCAGTTGACAAACTTTAAAAATAGATTCATTGTCCGTCTATGTTCTCCCGTGGCGCGGATCCTTGTCTTAAACAACCTTTGTACAGGCAAAGAAATACAAACATAAAAGACAAATTCAATTGTCTGAAGGAAGATCGCTTTTCAACAGCAAATGTGTGAGCTGGAGCTGGGACCGCTCACTGAGAGTCGTTTATTCAGGACAGGGCATTATCAGCCACATAAACAAACTAGCTGCCCTTTATGCGGATTACAGCAGATACAAAAGCTTCTGCAAATTAGTGCTGCCTAGAAAATAGAATCCAGAACCAGACCCACCAACAAGCCACTGTGTTCGAGGGGTTGGGAAGCAACAGTTCGAACCAATGCCAAAAGTATGCGAATTGTTAGATCAAACTCTATTCAACCAACTACGTGAAAATATCAACCAAAGTACAGGTGAATTAAAATGGAGATCCCAGTTGAATTTATGCTTCATGAGAATAAAAAGTTTTGTGAAACGTACGAAACTTTTATACTCCAATCAACAGCTACCCATTCACCTTTCGACAATTTGCTGTTCCGTACATACACATGAATTTGAAACGCTACATCACTTCTGATTAAATAATTAAACGCATGAATATAAAAAAACCATCTCTTGCACGTTATTATTGGTGGATATTTTGGTTGTTTATTTGGTCTCATTTTCTAAGCGGAAATTATGCATTAAAAATGTGCATTCAGTTGTAAGTTAATGATTGCCATTTTTTTGTTAAGCGTAATTCTAGCTGAAATATACAATTCGCGGTCTCACTTTAACCAACTCTACAAGTGAATTTAGTTAAATAAAAAGGGCACCGGCGTTTCTCTCCTCTCTCACTGTTAATGAGAGCAATGTCACTCATATTATAAACCTAGAATTGATTAAATATCCAATCAAACTGGAAAACACTCACTTTTTGGACAATTCCATTGCTAATGTCATAGTGTTTGGCAGAATATGTTTAACATTAACTGAAAATTATTACCGCCATCCCTTGGCGGTCTTACGGTAATTGTAAATTGGTAGCACACTTAGTTAAAAGTAGATTTGAAATTTTACGTGAAAATATTGTATACAAATACATGTGAAGACATTTTTTCAGAATTCAACACATTTATTAATTTACACCGAAAGACCTGATGGACATTTTTTTAAAAAAAACAAACAGCACTGTACTTATTCACAGGCATCCCTCATAAAATAAATCAATGCACAACCCACTGGATAGCAGGCTGGAGGTGTGTGCGTTGTACATCTTTCCTATATCTATATACAAATAATTACAAAAAAAAACAGATGATTAGGGACTAGACCTTAAAGATGACTGAAATGTTTAAAAGATTACTTTATTCATTCTCTCTTTGTCCGTGAATTTTACATCAAAGATCGGTTCAATAATCCTGAGGGTCCCTAACCGTCCTCGGACAGTGTACGAACAAAATGTGGATCAAAATGTTGAAAAGACTTAACATTCAGTACAGAGGACATTATAAAGGATGACATTAAGAATTCAGTATTCCCCACGCATTCTTTGAATTTTACATATATACATATGATAAATATATTTTTTATTTTCCCCCAGAACAGAAATATTTGTGTGGTTCCAAATATTCAAAAATTTATCATTCCTACCTGGCACGGGACGAGAAATTTAATAGTGACAGGTGTTAAGATTTGTGAGTTTACTTGTAAAGTTCTGTCCAGTCTGTAGAACATTTTCGTGCGTTAAGTTCAGGGGGTTCTGGGACTGTGTGAGTGCCGGAGTTAACATTGCCAGTACCTGGGCTTGGCTTCCAGCCGGGGTTGAGTAGGGCGACCCGGGGGCATTGGATGGAGCAGCCCCGATGATATTGTCTATGGAGAAAGAAGGCCTGGACTGGCTCGGGTCGGCTTTCAATCCTTGCAGGCTGGGCAGAGTGGGGCTTAACTGCGGGTAGAAGGACTTCCTGGTTAGGTCGCTGCCGTGTAAAAGCGAGGGGATGGCTGGAGTGGGGAACATTGAGGCCGGAGGTGGCACGGTGCAGTGTGGCGACTGGAATGGGAAAGTGCTGGGCGAAGGGTGGTGATGGGGGTGGTGGAAGTTCTGCAGCTGGATGCCATAGCCGCAGCCGTAGGGTCCATATCCAAAACTGGGCAGGAAGCTGCTGTGCTCTCTCAAGATCTCGGACGGTTGCTGCCTTTTGAACCGTTTCCTCCTGCGAAGGAAGCTGCCGTTGTCAAACATGTCTGCAGAGTCGGGATCGAGGGTCCAGTAGTTGCCCTTGCCAGGATTGCCCGGCTCCCGGGGGATCTTCACGAAGCAGTCGTTAAGGGACAGATTGTGTCGGATGGAGTTCTGCCAAGCAGGGAACTTTTCTCTATAGTAGGGGAAACGATTGCTGATGAACTCACAGATTTCGCTGAGTGTAAGTCTTTTCTTTGGACTCTGGAGGATGGCCATGGTGATCAAAGCAATGTAAGAATAAGGAGGTTTGACCAGAGCACTTTTACATGGCTTGTCACTTCCCCGGGTTGTGCTTGGATCAGATCCGCCGGACAAGTCCGGCGACTCCACATTCTCAGACACGTTTCTGCCTAAGTTATCATCGGAATCATTGTCTGAGTGAAAGCTACCATATTTCCCCTCTTTGCCGTTCATATCACCGACCACATCTATATCCGTATCCTCGGAGAGCAGAGAATGATCAGACATATCGGCACCTAGAGTCATTGTTGAAGTGATCGGCCCAGTTTCTTCAATGCTTCTGGCGGTAGTAAATCTCTAGTCTCCCAGACCCCCTAGCGGAGTTGCTCAGAATGGCTCAAAGGAGAACAAGTCGCTATCAGAGAGCCCGCAGCTCTTTCCAAGAGGTCCCTGTTCTCTTTAATTCTCATCGACCACTTTGCAGGTCGCTGTAGGAGTTTATTCTTCCTCTGGAGTTATGTTGTCACTGGCTGGCCGAGCCTTCTTACATACATATGCATATGGCTAGGATATGGCTGCACAGCCGATCGAGGCTGGGTACAAAGGTTTGTGTTTAAAGTTGCCCGGGTTCACACACACTGCGGAAAGCACTTCTGCTCCTCAATGAGCTGTCAATAGACATTTATCCGACAGGGGGCGTCACGTGGCTCTGACGTCAGGGGCGAGCTGGGTTCTCTCTGGATGAAGAGCCCCGGGCTCCTCTTAAAGGGAGATCAGCCAGAGAAACAGAGAGTAATCCCAACAGCGAGATAACAGAGCCTGCCATTCACACTGAAGATCAGCCAGAGAAACAGAAAATAATCCCAACAGCGAGATAACAGAGCCTGCCATTCACACTGAAGATCAGCCAGAGAAACAGAGAGTAATCCCAACAGCGAGATAACAGAGCCTGCCATTCACACTGAAGATCAGCCAGAGAAACAGAGAGTAACCCCAACAATGAGATAACAAGAGCCTGCCATTCACACTGAAGATCAGCCAGAGAAACCGAGAGTAATCCCAACAGCGAAATAACAGAGTCTGCAATTCACACTGGAGATCAGCCAGAGAAACAGAGAGTAATCCCAATAGTGAGATAACAGAGTCTGCAATTCACACTGGAGATCAGCCACAGACACAGAGAGTAATCCCAATAGCAAGATCACCCAGCCTACCATTCACACTGGAGATCAGCCAGTGAAATAAGAGTAATCCTAATAGTAAGATAACAGAGCATGCAATTCACACTGGAGATCAGCCAGAGAAACAGAGAGTAATCCCAACAGTGAGATAACAGAACTGACATTCACACTGGAGATCAGCCAGAGAAACAGAGAGTAATCCCAACAGCGAGATAATAGAGCCTGCCATTCACACTGGAGATCAGCCAGAGAAACAGAGAGTAATCCCAACAGCGAGATAACAGAGCCTGCCATTCACACTGGAGATCAGCCAGAGAAACAGAGTAATCCCAAAAGTGAGATAATACAGCCTGCCATTCACACTGGAGATCAGCCAGTGAAATAGAGAGTAATCCCAACAGTGAGATAATAGAGCCTGCCAGTCACACTGGAGATCAGCCAGAGAACAGAGAATAATCCCATGAGCGAGATAACAGAGCTTGCCATTCACATTGGAGATCAGCCAGAGAAACAGAGAATAATCCCAACAGTGAGATAATAGAGCCTGGCATTCACACTGGAGATCAGCCAGAGAAACAGAGAATAATCCCAACAGGAGATAATAGAGCCTGGCATTCACACTGGAGATCAGCCAGAGAAACAGAGAGTAATCCCAACAGCGAGATAATAGAGCCTGGCATTCACACTGGAGATCAGCCAGAGAAACAGAGAGTAATCCCAACAATGAGATAACAAGAGCCTGCCATTCACACTGGGGATCAGCCAGAGAAACAGAGTAATTCCAACAGCAAGATAACAGAGCCTGCCATTCACACTGGAGATCAGCCAGAGAAACAGAGAGTAATCCCAATAGTGAGATAACAGAGCCTATCATTCACACTGGAGATCAGCCAGTGAAATAGAGAGTAATCCCAATAGTGAGATAACAGAGCCTGCAATTCACACTGGAGATCAGCCAGAGAAACAGAGAGTAATCCCAAAAGTGAGAATACAGAGCCTGCAATTCACACTGGAGATCAGCCAGAGAAACAGAGAGTAATCCCAACAGCAAGATAAGAGAGCCTGCCATTCACACTGGAGATCAGCCAGAGAAACAGAGAGTAATCCCAAAAGTGAGAATACAGAGCCTGCCATTCACACTGAAGATCAGCCAGAGAAACAGAGTAATCCCAACAGTGAGATAATAGAGCCTGCAATCCACGCTGGAGATCAACCAGAGACACAGAGTAATCCCAACAATGAGATAACAGAGCCTACCATTCACACTGGATATTTACCAGTGATCTGCCAGTGCAACCGAGAGTAATCTGATCACCCAGCCTGCAATTCACACTGTCTTCGATCACTTTAATTATCAACATTTTATACAATCTGATTTTAAAAATGTTACCTCCGATTTTCTCTGTTAGTCGAATTGTGTCCATACAATATCACCTGTTCCATTCCTATACTGCATTACCTGCAGGAATCTCGTCCAGTCGAAAATCAGTAAATAACTTTATTGAAACACATATTTAGGTAATAAGAGAACGTTAAACAAAAAGAACGACGTTCTTGCAGCTTGTTTTGTTCAAGTTGCCGATGTGATTTTTCACTGGCTGGTGAATATACTAAAGAATAGTTTCGTAATCTAAAACAGCTTCTGTAGTATATATTTCACCCGCTTTTTAAGATAGCCTCATCACCAAATATATATATATCTCCAATAATCTGAGAGAATATGTGCATCTCCATTTAGCTACCTATGAAATATACGAAGAATAATTCCAAGGATTCAACTGGCTAACTGCCGTGAGTTTACTTAGAGAGAAAAAATGTTTACCATGCGCGTCATTGTAAACTGGGTTGCACTGTCCCAGGGGAAATGGCAGGCAACTTTAACTGTGAGCCAACATTAAACACCAAAAAGAACACGCTGTAATACAGTAATCTGGCAAATCGGACCACTTTGAGCTCCCTCACCACTGACCAGCCAGTCAGTCACAGCTCGTTAAATAAATCAACTTCAGATTGATTTGCGAGAGACACAATATCATTACTTTATGCTTCACCTGTTATATGTTCCTCCCATCAGCACCGCGCACGCATATTAGGTGTTGTGGACAATGCCTTTCGGCCTTTGAAAATAAAAGTACTTTTTTTTTAGGATGTGAAATCCCAGATTGTTAAAAATGCACCCAGTTTCAAACGCTGCGCCCTTTGGAAAAATCAGTACTTTTATATTCAGATTAAACTGGATCATTAATCGTCGTTTCCCCTAATATATTCTCAAACACAGGACTTGCCGAGTTTTACAAGATAACCTAAATGTTCATTTTGTCACGGCTGTGATTCAGAATCAGGTTGTGTGCATCATGGGGAACACCTTTCTCATCATCACGACTCCGGTATGCTGTTTCACTGATCCCGATTTTTTCCAATGGTTTAAGGCATAAATTTATAGAAAAAAAATTCGTACTCGACAGCCGCAAAACAGATAATTCCAAACTTTATTGGATACAATCAGAATTTATCCAAGAGGTGCCTGGTTATTTGTATACGGTTGTCGTACTGCCGCTGGCTGCTAATGTTTAGCAAGTCCTCGCTATTATATAATGGATGCACATGATATTATCCGTAATGTTCCACAATTATGGCAATGAGCTCCCTTCACGTTTAGACTTGACTCACCGGTCCATTCCGAGCGGGATAACATCATTAAGAACTATTAAGAATACTATTTCCTGGAGCCACATCGCCTGATTATTTTCTTCATTCAAACTTGCATTTCCTAGGGGAACATTTGGTTCCCAACATGGATGTTTGAAAATAGCCTTTCAGTGGGTGAAGCTGATACAACTGGGCTACAGAACCCACTGCCCAGGCACGGTTCGGCTCTTTACGTTACCTGTGCTAAACGTTCTTGTCAAACGCGTGGTTTCCTATTTGTTGACTAGTGTTAGCAATTTGTACACTATGAATGAATTGCTAAAATGATCAGTTTGATCCCCGCCTGGCGCTGGTTCATTGCTGACAGCAGAATTACTTTGGAAAACTGGTGTAGAAATTCATCGTTTTGTTGATGTGAATTTACTTCAAGTGACCGAAATGGCACCCCCCACCCCAACCTCGCTCCCAACACCTCCCCCTCCCCCACTCCCCCCCCCCCCCCCCGCCAACTCATCAGCCATTAACAAATTTGTAATCCAAGAAAACAGTCTGAACGGTAGCTAAGCAATGCGGTGTTCAGCGGATAGCGCTGTGGTTGTGTGCTGCAACAGGTGCTGGGGTGGGATGTTTCTGGTAACAGCAACACAGCAAACGTGGTCAACAGCTGTCAATCCCAAACGCCACTCAATTCTCAAATTCCCAACAGTTTGTACTTTCGAAATGATGATGTGATCTCTCCTGTTGATTTCTGAAGCATTCCACAAACACATTGAAACACATACAGGCTGATTCAAACTAAACACACAGCTGATCACTAGCGTCCCTAAAGAAACCCTATGCTTGCAAATAAAAACTAGGGATTAGGACACTGTCGCTACCAACATCAACTATATAATCTCTCTATCTCCCTCTCCCTCTAGTTAGTTACCTGTCTGCCAACTATTCCTGCTCAACAGGGCCTCTTTGGGGGACTTATATATTGTCCGGCTGTATATAATTGTAAGTACCCAGAATTTAAAATGTGACATTAACAATTAGGATACAGAAGCTCTTGCTTCGATTTTCCTAACCCATTGAATGTGAGCCTATTTATTAAATTCAATGACCTTTAAAATCACAACCGAAACTACAATACTCCTGACGTTTTCTCTCGCTAAGCGATACATCTGTGAATGTGATTCTGGGTAAATCTTAACGAATTGTTCCTCTTGTGTAATCGTTTCAAAGGAACAAAGGTCATTTCTTTTTTTACACTGTGCAAGCAACAAGCCCCTCGCGTCAGCCTGAACTTTAGCACTGGTAAATAAAAATATTTTGAAGGAATTTTGCTTCGCATCAGTATTTACATTGGAATTTAAAAAACGCGTTTACCTAAATCCTTTTTCACCAAGTTTAAGTGAAACAGTCGCAATGGTTTGGTTGCTGTATTTCGAGCGCGAGACACTAAAAACCTCTCCAAGTGTTAATATCGAGCGTGGATTTAAGACACTGATAACATGGCGCGGCATTATCTGTTTGCCTTTGTCACTTTCGATCATGATATGTCGGCATTGAACACAACACGACGCAATATGCTGCGGACTCGCCCCCTACATGGAGGTTCTGATCGTTACTTTCATGTCTCGGTGTCAAAAGAACAACTTCCCATTTAGGAAACCTCGCTACATTTAGTAGGCGAGAGTCAGATGCGCCACCTACTGTCTGCTGTGGAGGGGCAGGAGAAAGAACAGCCACCTTCAGAGCAGATTGCACTAACAGATTGGGGTAACACCTTCGCTTAACTCATTCAGTGTATGTGGGAGAGGCCATCGGCTGAACGTGGCCCAACTTAATCCTGTAAACCACCTCACCAAGAGCGGATGAGATGCATCCGAGGAAACTGAGAAAAAGATGGAAATGATGGAGGCATTTGGAACGGTTTCCCAATTCTCCTTAGCTACAAACTTGATGCCAGAGGACTGGAGGATTATAAACCGCGTTGTTGATTCCTTGCTCGAAAGAGTGTGAAGTACAGCAACTACAGGCCTGTCAGTTTAATTTCTGTGATGGGAAAGCTGTTAGAAAGTACAATTTGGGACAAAATTAACAATCACTTGCAAATGCAAATTAATTAAAGAAAACCAGATTGAATGGATGAGGACATATCATGCTTAATTAACTTTCTTGAGTACTTGATGAAGTAACAGAGAAGTAGATGTGAATACATGGACTTCCAAAAGGCATTCGATGAAGTGCCGCACTACAGTCCCTTGAACAAGTTGAAACTGAACTGCATTAGCCATATGAATATTGTGGCCACCAGAGAAGGCTAAAGGCTAATAATCATGTGGCAAATAGCTCACTTTCTGACCCCACAAAGTCTGTCCACGACTTACAAAATGCGAGTCAGGAGTGTAATGGAATATTCTTCATGTTGCCTGGATGAATGCCGCTCCAAAAACACTCAAGAAGCTCAAAAGCATTCAGGACAAAGTAACCCACTTGTTTGTTACCCCTTCCACAAACATTTAATTCCTTCACTACCAACAAATGGTGGCAATGTGTGTACCATCCACAAGATGCATTGTAGGAACTCATCAAGGCTCCTTAGGCAGCACCTTCCAAACCCATGACAACTGCCATCTAGAAGGACAAAGGCAGAGGTACCTGGGAATATCACAACATAAATGTTCCCCACCAAGTCACTCACCATCCTGATTCAGAAATATTTCATCATTCCTTCACTGTGACTGGGTCAAAATCTTGGAATTTTCTCCCTAACAGCACTGTAGGTGTATCTACATCTCAGAGACAGCAGTGATTCAGGAAGACAGCTCTTTAGCAACTTCTGAAGATAACTAAGGATGGGCAATAAATCTAGCCAGTGATACCCAATTCCCATAAATTAATGTTTAAAAGTTACAGTGCATGGAATAAAAAGGACAAAAGCAACATGGATACAAAGTTGGCTGAGTGACAGTGTATTGGCTGTTTTTTGGACTGGAGGAAGATTTTTAATGGGGATCCCTTCTTCTTGATATTTGTTAATGATCTAGCAGGAGCACAATTTCAAAATTTGCAGATGCGAAAATCTGGAAGTATTGTGAATCATGAGGCTGGTGTTCAAATTCAAAAATGATGGAGGTTAGTGGAATGGACAGACAAATGAAATTTAATGCAGAGAAGTTCAAAATGATTCATTTTGGTAAAAAGAAAGTGAAGAGACAATATTAAAAAAGGGTATAATTCTAAATGGCTGCAAAGTAATATGGAGGTATATGTGCACAAATCATTGAAATTGGCAGGGCAGGTTGGTGTAGCCATTAATAAAACTAAATGTGAGGCTTCCTAAAATTATAGGTGTGTTTTTTTTTTAAATCCTATCTTTTCATCAACTTCTCCAATGTTCACTTGTCAGCCCAAGCCTAGATATTGTCCAGGTCTTATTGCATTTGGACACAAACTGCATCAGTATCTGAGGAGTCACAAATGGTGTTGAACATCCCACTTCTGACCTTCTGATGGAATGAAGGTCAGGATGAAACAGTTGAAGTTGGTTAGCCCGAGGACACTATCTGAGGAACTCCTGTAGTGAAGCCCTGTAATTGAAACAAAGGACAGAATTTTACCAGCACATCCACGCAAGGTTCGTGCAATCCCATCTGAGTTCGACAGAGAATGCCATTCTCCAAGCCTCGCCCACTCCCAAAATTGGGGCGGGCATGCCAGTAAAATTCCGGCCAAAGTCTTTATTGATTCTCAGAACTATTTAAAAATATAAAGAAAATGGTACAAGCTAGTAGCTGTCTTCATGTTTGCTGGTACATATCAATCTGTCCAATCTAAACCACCCTGGATGAGTTCATGTGCTCTCTTACATTACACTATATGGGAACATTGTACAATTCCCAAAAACTACAGGTACACATTCTCCTTCTCTGACTCAGTTTAACACTATGATTAATTATATTTGACTGTCCAGAGATTACATGTCCACAGCACCAATGTTTTTTGTTTATTTGCACTATAGCAAATTATTGCATATAATTTAATTCAGTCTATTATTGTGAACAGTGAAAGTCTCCAGTGTTAATTATACCACAAAAATGCTTATTGATACTCTTTTTGTTAACTGTACTATATTACCTTACTACTGACATCACAACTTTATACTGCCGTTTCAAACATAATTCGTAACACAATAACTAATAAAGCATAAGTTCCAAACAGTAAGAATGCATATACTATAGTTATCTACCTGAAATAAATGCTTGCAGAATTTCTTCTGGTCGTGCAGTATCCTGGCTCTCAGTTGAATTCTTAGCACCAGTGAAAGAGGGCTGTACATGGTTAAAATCAACATGTCATAATTTGGCTCCTGGCCATAAATTTAAATTATTTGAAAATGCACATGTGGTCACCTATACATTCAACATATTTAAAATAACTGCCACTTTACAAACCGTCTAAATTAAGTTTGACATCAGATTAACCTTTACAACTTTTCAACAATACAGAAACAGTGGTATCCATCTTGAATTTGAGAATAGTGCAATATTGTTTTCAAATAATAAATGATAGAATTCACATAATTATAGACTAATATGGCACAGGAGGCCATTTGGCTCATAATGCTGGCTCTTTGAAAGACCTATCTAATTAGTTCAATTGTCCTGCTCTCTTCTCACAAAGTGACTGCTAAAAATATATTTTGGATGTTTTTGTATCAATAGATTTTTGTTACATAAGGATGCCAAGGGATATGGAGTAGGTAAATGTAGTTGAGATATGGATCATGATTGAAGTGAATGGAGGAGAATTTTGAGGGCTGAGTGGGCTGGATTTTACAATGAGGGATTAGGCAACAGTCCCCCCCGTGCGTCCATAAAACTGTGCATCATAATTGCAGGTCAGAAACCAATCTCACTACACCCCTCTGTAATAACATGGAAAGCAGAGACTATAATTGGAAGCACTCCCACTTTCCAAAAAATAGCAAAAATAATTGAGGTACTTTAAGGTGCTATTGAATGGTATTTTACAGATCCTGTGAGATATATGTGAGCCCTTACAGTAGTGAATATCATAGCACATAGCAGAATACAAAAAATAGAGAAAGACTCATTCTGGGGAGATGGAGACAGCAGCTGAGATAGAAGTGAGGAGCTTTTTAAATGTTGAATCTTTTGGCAACTTTCCAAAGTGTTTCATTGCAAATAAGCAAGCAGAAAGCTCAGGGGACTTGAAGACATAGAGGATCTTTAACAGAGAAGAATAAGATCAGGGAATCAGAGATCACTGTCCCTTGAACATTGTATGCTCTGGTGGAGGCCCTCCAGTGAGGAGGAGAAGAGGAGATGAAAGTAGAGGAGGACAGTGGTCCACAGACAGATGCACCATGCGACTAGACACATGAGGTTTCTGGTGTTGGTGAAGAGACAGGAGGCTGAAGAGACCAATGTCATCAAGAGTCTTGAAAAGATGATGTGACTCTATGGGTAGAGTGTACAAATAGCAGGCAAACTCCCTGCAGTTATCTAACTGCCAGTCTTCGCCAGCTATATCTTTCGCAGCAATGCTGCTGTGTGAGTTATACCAGGGAGATAAGTTCAAATTGCTCTTGGAATCATCCAATGTCAGTGGCTCTGAAGTTAACTGTAGGCTTGAACTTTTAAGCCTCAGCCTTCTCTAGGCAGCAACCAAAAACCTAAGTAACATTTGGCAGGTGTCTGCACATCACTGCATCAAGGTGGTAACTAAGGCACCTTTTAGGAGAGCAAGTGACACCATCAACATTGATGAGAACAGTCACATCAAGCTTCTGCAGGCCAATCAGTCTTTTGTGGGTCACAAGAGATTACATTTCCAGAACATGCAACTTGCATATGGCCATTGCCAGAGGATCATGTGTGACTGTATGCTGTGCCCAGAGAAAAGCCATAATACCGATATGCATTCCCAGGTGCCACAACAATTCATCTCTGAAGTGTTATTGGAGGGATGGATACTTGGTAACAAAAGCTCTCTATTAAAGAGATGAATGATGACTTGGTAAGGAATCCATATACAGAGGCTGAAAATGATACCACATCAGCTATACATCCAGCAGGACCATCACAATAGGTTGCTCAAAATGAAATCATGCTGTTTGAACTCAGCTGATGGTGCAATGCAGAATATACTGATTTGAGTTTCTCTGGATGTTGATGTCTGCTGTGCCCTTCACAACCTTGCATGCATAGAATTGTAGAATACTACAGTACAAAAGGAGACCATTCAGCCCATCAAGTCTGCGCCCACCACAATCCCTCCCAGACCCAATCCCCATAACCCAATGCATTTACCCTAGCTAGTCCCCCTGACACTAAGGGGCAATTTAGTATGGCCATTTCACCTAACCTGCACATCTTTGGAGTGTGGGAGGAAACCAGAGCACATGGAGAAAATCCATGCAGACACGAGGAGAATGTGCAAACTCCACACAGACAGTGACCCAAGCTGGGAATCGAACCCAGGTCCCTGGAGCTATGAGGCAGCAGTGCTAGCCAACTGTGCCACCGTGCCTCCCAAACAGCGGTCCAGAGAGGGAATCCCTGACAAAAGAAGATCTGGTTGATGAGCTGCACCCTGAAATGATGAATCAGAAGATAATTTGGAAATAAATCAGGTGAATGCTGTTCTACCTGAGAGCCAACAAAGATTGAATGCCAAGGAGACATCAGGGATTCAGGGAGAGAAACTGTGAAGTTTTTAAGCAAATTCACAAAGGGAAAAACAAAGTATTGGAGTCTTCGGCAACCTTAGAAGTGAACAAATCTTCAGCTTTGGATGTATTATGCGTCGGTTGCCCTGGAAGGCAAGAGAGGAGATTGCAGGGGCCCTGACCCAAATTTTCAATTTCTCTCTGGTCACAAGGGAGGTGCCAGACCATTAGAGAACAGTAATGTGGTTCTGCTATTTAAGAATGGTTGTAAAGGTAAACCAGGAAACTACAGACCAGTGAATCTCATGTCAGTGATAGGGAACTATTGGAGAAACGTGTGATGGAGAGCACATATCTCCATGTCGAGAGGCAAAACTTGATCAGAGATAAAGAACAAAGAACAAAACAGCATGGAAAACAGGCCCTTTGAACCAACGAGCCTGCGCCACCTTTTTAACATTCCCACTTCCACCCATGACCCTTGTCTATGTTTATGGAAATCTGCATTGGAGCCAATTTGGGGACACAATTTAGGGACAATTTATTTCGCCAATCAGCCTAAGAGCACATCTTTGGGGTGTGGGAGGAAACCGGAGCACCTGGATAAAATCCACATAAACACAGGGAGAATACGCAAACTCCCACAGATACCAGCCCAAATCCCTGTGTCTGCGCAGCAATAGTGATCGTCACTGAGCTGTTGTGTTGCCCATCAACTGGTCCAGTTTAAGTGTATACCAACGACATGAAGCAACAGGCTGTTCTCGAAAAAATCCAAGAGCAGCCCTCTCACAACCCATCGCGTGTATGCCCCATGCCTTAATCTGGATTTTTATTTGAGGAGATGAATTGGTTCTTCCGTAGGTTCTAAAATACAAGCTTGCCTCTGAGCTCCATTCTGGACATTTTCTTTATCTCTGAGAGACATTAGTGTGAAGAGTTGGGTTTTGTGAGCCATGACGCAGTGCAGGAGCAGTGTAGTACAGAGATGGGATGGTGAGATAGCCTGCATCAGTTCTCAGAGATAGCAAGCCAGCATCCACCATCATTTCTAAGTAGTTAAATCTGAACTTTCAGCCCTATCATATTCCCCATGCCCATTTTCATGACCTCCTATATTCCCTATAACCATTCACCTAAAATCCACATAGACAGACCCCAGGATCTTTGAAAGTTACTAGGTTTCTACACTTGTATGGGGTTTTGGTGACACCATATCTAGAATATTATACATAGCTTTGGTCTCTGCATTTAGAAAAGGATATATTTATATTGTTAGCAGTACATTAAATCTTCATTAGGTTAGTTCCTGGGATGAGGGCCAAAATAAATAAGGCTTATATTCTCTTAAGATTAGAAGAATGAGAGATGATCAATTGAAGTATATAAATTCTAAAGGGCTTCTTAGGGTAGACACTGAGAATTTGTTGTTGCCAGTTGAGAAGTCTAAAACATGGGGGCATTGTCTCAGGATATGAAGCTGATCATTTAGGACCGAGATGAAGAGAAATTACTTCACTCAAAGGGCTGAATCTTTGGAATGTTCTACTCCACAGGATTGCAGATATTCCATTATTGAATACATATGGAGAAATCACAACTGTGGGGTTGGGATCACAATCTAAAGTGCCTCAGTCCTCTTTGCGTAGTGTCCTTCCTTTGTAATCTCTGGCTCCCAAAGCAACACAAGGTGCTAAAACTTTTTGAGTAGTCATTCTGACTGTGATTAGTTCATTGATCCATTTCAAGGTATTCATTTGCCATGTATGTTACCAACATACCCTCCATAGGTGTTAAATTAAGTTTGTCAGTCGCCCTTGCAGAATGGACAAGGCTGCTCAGCCTCTTACGCACTGTTAATAGGCACTACAAATGATCACATTGCCACTGACGACCATTGTCACCTGTATTCATTCTATTCTATCTTCTGTCTTCACATCCTGCAATGTGAGAATACCTCACTGTTCAGGCAAAGCCTGGGAAAGGATACAAAGGGAGCCATCATCAAACAATGGAAATGCCTGACATTTGCCCCCTCCATTGCCCTTAGCAGCTGATACTTTGGGAGTGGGTCACTCTGACCCCTATGGATCCCTGGGGGTTGGTACAGGGTGGCCAATATACCAGGGAGAAACAGTAATTTCATATTTGTGGGCTGCCAGAAATTGCAGATGAGTGAGAAATTACCAGATGTTCTTCACTAGGCCTTCTGTTTCCCATTAATCTCTTTCCCTGCAGGCAAATGGTGAGGGAACAAACAAAAAGGAATGTCTTACGTGACCTCATTCCTACCAGTCTACTTGTTGCTGATGAGTCTATTCACAGCAGTATTGATAGGAGTGATCACTGCTTAATCCTCGTGGAGGTGAAGTCCTGTCTTCATATTGAGGATACTCTCCAACATGCTGTGTGTATCTATCAACGTACTAAATGGGATAACTCTAAAGAAGAACTATACACACTCAAAATATTAACTCTGCTTTTCCACAAATGCTGCCAGTCCCACTGTGTTTTTCCAGCATTTTCTGTTTTTATTTCAGATTTCCAGCATTTGCAGTATTTTACATTTATATGTTATTTCTAACACATTTAGCAACAGAAAATGTGGCTCCTATGAGGGGCTGTGCACCATCAGCAAAATTCTATTCAAACACAATCTGGAACTTTGTGGTCTGGTACTTGATCTTATCATCAAGCTGGGGGGATCAACACGCCTAAAAATCAGGTTTCAATATTGTTGAGTTGCTATATAGGACTATTTCCATGCCAAACAACAGAAGCAATAGACAGCGCTAAGCAATTCTATAACCAATAGATCAGATCTAAGCTCTGCAATCCTGTTAAATCCAATTGTCAATTGTGGTTGGCAATCAAACAACCAACTGAAGGCTACACAAATATCCCCATCCTTGATGATGGTGGAGCCCAGCGAATCAGTGCAAAACATAAAGCTGACATTTGCAACCATCTTCAACCAGAAGTGCCGAGAGGATGGTCCATCTCAGCTTCCTCCTGAAGCTCCCAGGATCACAGATGCCAGTCTTCAGTCAATTCAATTCACTCCATGTGATACTAAGAGATGGCTGAAGGTATTGGACATTATAAAGGCTAGGGGCAGTAACAACATGAAGCAATAGTAGTGTAGACTTCTGCTATTCTTACAGCCAAGCTGTCCCATTGCAGTTAAAATACTGGCATCTCTCTGACCATGTGGAAAATTGTTCAGTTAAAAAAAAGGACAAATCCAAGCCCATCCCATCTGTCTACTCTTAATCATCAGTAAAATGATGGAGGGTGTCATCAACAGTGCATCAAGTGACACTTACACAGCAATAACCTGTTCACTGATATTCAATTTGGGTTGCACCAGGGACTCTCAGCTCTTGAACTCATTGCAGCCTTAGTCCAAGTATGGACAAAACAGCTGAACTCAATAGGTGAATTGAGAGTGACTGCCCTTGACATTGAAGTTATAGGGATTGTGGGAATAACTCTCCATTGATAGCCAGTATTGGCATGACAGTATTATAACCGTTTAAAGCTATATTTTAAAGACCATTGGAATGAAAGATAGTTCTGAGAACAACTGCATAGATCAAATTGTCTTATTCCTCGCGAGGACAAAATTAACCATTGATTTCATTATGACTCACTGAGCCTGATCCTACCATCAAGTTGCACCTGTTTTCGTGCACAGAAACTTGGTAAAGTCGAGCATGAAGCCAGTAGCATGATCCGCGCCAGCTTCGGTACCTGCTCCTCCTTTACCCAATAGCCAAAAATGGCTGCTGTCGGGACCACACTCAAAATGGGAGCAACGTCAACTTAAATATATTTGCATGCATTTAATTGGACACAATGGGCTGCATGTCCAAACTTACCGGTACTTCCCCCTTCAGCACCATGTTCACCTCTCCAGATTCAGTGTGAAGCAAGTATAGTCCGCAAAAGTCTGATTTGGGCACTCCAGCTTCTAAGGAGTTAAATTTAAAGTTTCAGGTGGATCTCTGATTCAGATCAATGGCGGGGAGGCGGGGTGAGGGATGTGGAGAGGTTGGGAAATGGGGTTAGATAGGCCATGTGGCTCCTTGGTTCATGGGGGAGGGAAGCGGTTTTGATGGCTCTCTGGTGGATGGGAGGGGTTGGCATAGGGGCAGGGGAATCTACTGCCACTTACACGTAATCAGTGGGCGGAAGGGGGCCCACTGCCACTTTATGTGTAATTGGTGGGAGGGTGGTGTTCTGTGTGTGATCAGTAGGGGGTGGAAGAGGGGCAGGGGCCGCGATTGGCCCAGATAGTTGGGTAGAAGGGGATAAGGGGATCAGTAATGTTGTGAGGGTGGGGCAATGTCTGTAGGGGCCAGGGGAAACATTATCTGGCCCAAGAGCAATATGGCAGGGGAACGTTTTTCTATTTTTTTACTGTGCATGAAGGCTCTGATCGGAGCTACAGGATTTTGGGTGCGTTAAGCAGAATTGCTGCTATTTTTTCAGGCAGAGTGTGTATGGGAGTGCCTAAGAACGGGTCTAAAAGTTGGATCTGAAACACTCCCAGTTTCAAGTCCATCCAGCATTTAGAATTAAAATGGTAAAATAGAGCCCATTGTCTTTTCAGCCAAGGGAGAAGCAAAGGCCCTCAACACCTTCATTGTTTCCCAAAATGACTACTCAATTGACAACTATAAGCTGACCTTTAATTATAGATCTATTGAATTGGAAGTTGCTTGGGAAGTGGGAAGTCTTGCAACAGTTCCAATCTCACAAATGTACTTTAAAACATAAAGGATAAGTTCAACTTAACCTGTGCGGTATGTTTAGTAGTTTTTTTGTACATAACTGTCTTAGATTATCATAGTCCCATTTATGTAAAGTAAATAAAGTGTATATTTGTCACAAGTAGGCTTACATTAACATTGCAATGAAGTTACTGTGAAAATCCTCTAGTCGCTGCACTCTGGCGTTTATTTGGATACACTGAAGGAGAATTTAGCATGGCCAATGCACTTAACCAGTGTGTCTTTTGGACTGTGGGAGGAAAGTAGAGCACTTGGAGAAAACCCACATAGAGGATGTGCAGACTTCACCCAGACAGTGACCCAAGCTTGGAATCAAACCTGAGTCCCTAGCACTTCTAACCACTGTGCCACCCATGTGTGTATGTATATCTTTTTCTGAATTGTAGTAAATAGTCTTCAATAAGTATTATACAATGACTGGACTGGTTACTGTTACTGGTTACACATGACTGCTCACACCATTCTTGTAAACAAAATTAGGACACCCTTGCAGATAACAAATTGGTGGCCTAGCGCCCTGGTGGCAGCGGGGTCATGCTGTGAAGTGGAAGGAGGATCTGGCACTAGATTTAAAGTTTTGCTGGCAACGTTGAAGGCATCCTGACACTAGCATCTAGCTTTCACCTCCTGTCGGCTGTGGGGAAAGGCTTTTAAATGTTCTGTCATAGTATGTGGGCACTGCTGGCTAGGCCCACTATTTGTTTTCCATACTAAATTGGGAAATTATGGTTGCAGTCCACCTGATGTAGGTACAGCCAGGTTCATGACAACTATTTAATCTTCAGACTCACCTGAGTCATTAATCTCCCAGCAGGTCGACTGTAGGAATCATCACAGCTACTGTGAAACTGCTGCATTCCCAGAGTCTTCACTTCAGCCAAAATAGCAACTCAACTGAGGAGCATCAGGCCTGCATCCAAATAGAGACTGAGTTGAATATTGTTTTATCTTCATCTTATCTAAATATAGCATATGTGTGTTGGCATGTATAAGTTGTGTGATTTTATGTTAATCTCTGGGACATGTGTGTGAGAAATAAAGTACCTTTTTCCTTTTAACACACAAAAGCTTGCTGCCACATTCATAGAATCCATAGAATTCTACAGAAAGAGGCCATTCGTCCATCAAGTCTGCACTGACTACTACCTCCATAATCCTGTGCCTTTACCCTAACTAGATCCCCCTGACAAAAAGGAGGAATTTAACATTGCCAATCCATCTAACCCACACGTCTTTGGACTTATTAAAATTGATTCAATCACTCCGAAAGCAAGAAAATAGACACAACCACATGCAAAATATATTTGATCACAGGCAAACAAAGCAATTTGTCTGTGTCAGTTGGCAACGCACCTGGCACAAAAGAAGAGGTTGTGGTCATTGGAGGCTAAACATCTCAATCCTGGGAGATCACTGCAGAAGTCCCAAAGGATAGTGTCCTAGGTCCAATTCAATTGCTCATCAATAGCCTTTTCTCCATTTTCAAGTCACACAATGTTTAGCACTAACTGCAGTTTTCCAGATTCTGGCACAGTACGTGTCCATATGCAGGAAAACATATGCAATGGATAACATTGAAGCTTGGGTTGATAAGTAGCAAGTAACAATTGCCAAATAATACCTTCTCTAACAAGAGAGAATAGAATCATCCTGTCTTGACATTCAAAGGCATTATCATCACTAAAAGCCCCATTAGCAATGTCCTGCGCATTACCATTGACCAGAAACTTACCTGGACACACCATATAAATATGGTGATCAGGGCAGGTCAAAGGCTTGAAATTCTGTGGCAAGTAAGTCACCTCCTGACTGTCCAAAGCCTATTCACCATCTACAAGATATAAGTCAGGAGTATAATGGAATTCTTTCCACCTATGCAATAGTCAAGGAGCTCAACACTATCCAGGACACAGCAGTCCACTTTATTGGTATTCCTTCCATCACCTTAAACATTCATTTCTTCTGCCACAAATCGCAGAGACAGCAACTTGTACTAAATACAATATGCACTGCAGCAACGTGTCAAGACTACTGTGACAGCACCTTCCAGATCCTCAACTTCTATCATCTAGGAAAGAGGCATGCAGTTATGTGGGAACACCATTACCTGGAAATTCCTCCCCATATCATCTTGATTTGAAATTTTTTCATTGTTGCTTCAATGTCACTGTGTCAAAATCTTGGATCTCCCTTCCTAACATTACTATGGTGCACCTACACCAGATGGATTGCAACAGGTGAAGAAGGTGGCTCACCATCACTTTCTCAAAGGCCAATTGAGGATAGAAAACAAATACTGGCCAGCAGTGCCCACATACTGTGAAAGGATATTTTAAAACCTTTCCCCAGAGCTGACAGGCAGTTGAATGCCAGATGCTGCTCCTCAAGATATCTTCAGCACTGCCACAAAACTTTAAATCTAGCGCCAGACCTGCTTTCCATTTCACAGCATGATGCCACTGCCACTGCAGGGCATCAATCCTCACCAATATGGCCACTAATTGGTCAGCAGACCAGCCATTCAACTGCTAATTAGCTGGCCAGAGCTCAATCACAGAGATGACTGAGAGTGAGAGAGCTCTTTATTTCTACTTGCATTTAGATATGATCTAGTCTTGATGTATAAAATCCAGCCCTCATTCCCAGGTTCTCTTGCTGGTGGGTTTGGCACACTTCCATGCATTGTTTGATATTTGTAAAATATACATTACAATTTTGTACTCTTATAGCTTTCCATTTCATATTTAACTCTTGGTGACTAAATTGTTTCTTAGTCAAGCCTCAACACTACAATTACAGCCACTGTATGTTGCATTAAACATATGTTGCATATACTATTAATAGAAGTCGGGTGACTTTAATAAC
This sequence comes from Sphyrna mokarran, assembly GCA_024679065.1. Classification (NCBI taxonomy): domain Eukaryota; kingdom Metazoa; phylum Chordata; class Chondrichthyes; order Carcharhiniformes; family Carcharhinidae; genus Sphyrna; species Sphyrna mokarran. Next base: position 41,159,548 of record JAGIQG010000009.1, read on the forward strand.
TTTAAACATAATTAAACTGACCCATTAAATTTATTTTTGTTTTTTAACATCTTAATTTATTTTAATTAGAAAGTTTGGATTTTCCCAAAAGCTTAGGCTTGATTTTGACAATTTCCCCAGGATTGTGTATAGGAGCTCATTTTGGATTGTGTGAGCTTGTTTAATTAGTGCCAGTCTTCAGCTGTACTCTTGGGATATTTTTTCGTTACCTTACAGTAATAGCTGCCCTGTAACTTTTTTATCCAAATAATTTTGAAAAAAATAAGAATATAATTTTCAAAAGCTTCACTGAAATAAAATTTGAGTTTTTTTCAAACAAATAAAGGCCCTTTCCCTGTTTGTGTGTGTGTGTGTGTGTACGTGTGTGCGTGTGCGTGTGTGTGTGTGTGTGTGCCTGAGAGAAAGATAAAATTCATCTCTGGTAAATCTTGTGTTTTGTAAAATTTTTAAAAATGTACTAAGCTAATGGACAGAAAGAGAGTTGAATCAGACAGAGGGAGAGAGGCAGCAAAAGACTGGAAGAATCAGAGAAAACACAAGAGACAGAAAAGAGGTGGGTGAAAGAGGAAAAAGACAATTCCATTGAAATTAGACCTAATTATTCCTGTTTTGTGGTAGTAGCGAGATCAAAAGGAACCAATTTTGGTGCATTTTGGCTCATTTACCCATAAGATAGCTCTAAATACATACTGGGTTGAATGATTTCTCATGGTGTCTAGGAGGGGCCTATATAGCTATTTTAATTTGACTTCCTGGATTTGGGCTGCATTGGATGTATCTCTTAAGTATCTCCGCCACAAAGGCGATCAAACAAGTAGCTGCAAATGAAAAGTAAATTAAAATAAAATAAAACTCCCAGGAGGAGCCGGACTACAGCACCCCTGAAGATTGTTGTCAGTCTTGTTTGCCTCCTTCTCATTGCCCTTCCCATATCATTGTTGGCCGGTACTTATCTGAGAAGTACTGAAAAATGGTAAGCTGCCCCAGGAGGAGCGGTAAGTACTGACAGCTCACTACAAGTAGTAAGTTAAAACCTGAAGTTCGGTGATGGGTCAACTTTAGGCCTTCCATTTTGTGTTGCAGGCTGGCTGCACCCCTTTATTTGCACACACAAAAAAAACCAGGCCAAAAGAACAGTTTCTCCTAATGTTTTCTTGATTTAATATTACTATAGATTAGTGACTCTAGTCTCTAGCTACATCTTTGACAAGTAAAAAATATCACTGCTGACAATTTAAATCTGTGAGATAGAGATTATCATGTCTACCAGCTTTGAAACAACTAGAGATACATAATGAAAAACAAAAGCAGACGAAAATTATTTCATTATTCTAATTTTATTTTATTTTATGAAAAGCTTAATGTTGAAAGCAAAGGAAAAAAGATTCAGAACAAAGCAAACAAGGGCAGAGGCAAATCAGTTGATAGGGAATGTGCCTCTATTCTCATGCTTCCTAACCTTTGAAACAAACAGGAATGTAAGAGAATGGATGGAGGTCGTAAGACTGAGAGACAGTGAAACAAAGAGGCAAGGGAAGAAGTGGGTCTTAGCCACAGAGGATGGGGGATGGATTGTGATGGTACGGGGGTTGATAGCAAGAGAAATGGGGACTGGAAGACGAAGGAATAAGGGATTCAGTATGACAGAGCAGTGGGAAAGGAAAAGTGGTTCAAGGAGGGAATAGGGTTGCTGAGGTTCACAATTCCTGGCTAACACCACCTTAAATAATTTGCAATTCCTTCCCCATTGTGCAGTGCCATGTAACCCACCACTTCCCACCTGAAGGGAAGAAATAGGGCACAAAGGCAAAAAGAAGGGTGAAGAAAGGTAAGTAAAGCAGTGACAGCGGAGACAGATGAAACAGCGATAATGTTCTCTGCTGCACTGAAACGATGGGATTATTTAAGAATCTTCCAGAGTCAAAAACTTGCTTACTATTGTTGCAACCACGCCTATAGGTGAAGTTCCCCAAATTTATTAACTCGGCAATTTCTCTTAGTTGGATCCCTGATGTGGGAATTCTCAATCCTCAATTTATTACAGGCCGATTGGGATACCCCACATCATTATTTTCTGGGCAAGGGGGGATAAACTGGCTCCTTCTGTTTTTTTTTAAGTTTATTTATTAGACACAAGTAGGCTAATATTAACACTGCAATGAAGTTACTTTGAAAATCCCTGAGTCGCCACACTCCGGCGTCTGTTTGGCTACACTGAAGAAGAATTTAGCATGGCCAACGCACCTCACCAGCACATCTTTCAGGCTATAGTAGGAAACTAGAGCACCCGGCAAAAACCCATACAGACACAGGGAGAACATGCAAACTCTGCACGGATAGTGATCCAAGCTAGGAATCAAACCTGGGTCCTTGATGCTGTGAAGCAGCAGTGATAATCACTGTACCGCCACTTGATCCCTCCCCCACCCCACCCTATCCCCAATCCACCCCCTCCTCTTGCTGGTTAACTTTGAAGATTAATTTTAAGATTAATTTATAAAAATTCATTCCCTTCTTGAATATCTTTTCCCCGCCCCAATGTTTATGTTTCAAAAGGAACCAATTTAACCAGGTTTTCTTGAGTTAAAGATGGAGTGAATTTATTAATTAAGGCAAGAAAATGGCAAAACACATGTATATCCATTCTCACTGATTAGAAATGAGAATTCAGTCAGAATTAAATAGGTAAGCAAAGGAATGTAAACCAGTTGTGACTCCTGAGGGTTATATCGTTGAGTGTTGTGGCTGTTGCAATTTGAGATTCCAAGGGTGCTGACTTCAGCAGTTGAATAGTCAGTTTAAAGATTCCAGTGTTCTGCGATTTGGTAGAGAAGCTTCCCTCTTTCTCTTTCACTGTGGCCTTTCCTGATTTGCTTAACTTCAGCAATTAAGCCAGCGACTGACTTCACATCCTTAGCCATCTTTGGACTTGTACATCCATTTTAAAAATAACTCACAGGTCTCATTTAAAGTTCACTGCTATGCGGTAGTGCTGGTGATCTCAGAGGCTGTACTGGCTCCAGCAGAGAACAGTTAGGAAGTGGTGCAAGCTGACACAAAAGTAAGGAACAAAACAATGAAAAGACTCAAATTAAGAGAAATAGATGCCTATAAGCAGAATAAATCAGAACGGAACAGCAAATAGAGGACGTTATACTATAGTGGAAATCAAAAATAGAAAAATAATTAAATCAATTTGACATATCAAAGTTGCCAAATTTCTTGACTGTACTCCTTTGCACCACAAGTGGATTAGACTAGATTTTTGGCTGGGTGCCTTGGAAAACAAGGCACATCCACTGACTATCTAGAATGTGTAATTAGAGTCTGCCTGCTGTAGAGTAATCCATAGACTCTTCTATTGGATAATTTGGGCCAAACACTGTCAAGCAAGCTTCTAAGTTCACAGTGCTAACATTGCCTTCAAAGGACAGAACTTCACTCCAAGTTCAGGAAAACTCACAACAGTAACAATGCTTTCTGTGCCAAGTTCAACAAACATCAGACACTCGCAGCACTGAGCACAGAGGATACACACCACTCAGCACCTAGCACTGAGAACACAATGCTCTCAAACAGGTTCTACAACAGAAAGCATGGAATGAAAGAAGCACAGACAACATGCAATACCCCTAGTACCAAGCAGAGAAAACACAAATACAACAGCATCCATCACAGAGAACACACAGCATCCAGCGCAGACAGCACACAGCACAGAGAACACGCAGCACACAGCACACAGAACACACAGCACCAGCACAGAGAACACACAGCATCCAGCGCACAGAATACACAGCACACAAACACATAGCACCCAGCATACAAAACATCTAGCACCCAGCACAGAGAACACACAGCACCCAGTACATAGAACACACGGCACCAAGCACAGAGAACATGCAACACCCAGCACACAGAACATACAGAACCCAGCACACAGAACACACAGCACCCAGCAAACAGAATACATAGCACACAGCACCAGCACAGAGAACACACAGCACTCAGAACACAGCACACAGCATAGAGAACACACAGCACCTAGCACACAGAACACACAGCACACAGAACACACCGCACCCAACACACAGAACACACAGCACCCAGCATATAGAACACACAGCACACAGAACGTAAAGCACACGGCACCCCGCACACAGAACACACAGTATCCAGCATAGAGAATACACAGCACCCAGCATAAAGAACACACAGCACCCAGCACAAAGAATACATAGCACCCAGCATACAGAACACATAGCACCCAGCACAAAGAACATACAGCACTCAGCACACAGTACTCAAAGCACCCAACACACAGAGCACATAGCACCCAGCATAGAGAACATACAGCACTCAGTACAGAGAACATGCAGCACCTAACACACAGAACACACAGCACCCAGCATAGAGAACACACAGCATTCAGCAGAATACACAACACCCAGCACACAGAACACAGAACACATACCTCCCAACACAGAGAACACAGAGCACACAGCACAGAAAATACGCGGCACCCAGCACACACAACACACAGCACCCAGCACAGGGAACACACAGACCCAGCACAGAGAACATACAGCACCCAGCATAGAGAACACACAGTACACAGTGCAGAGAACACACAGCATCCAGACAGAGACCACATAGTACCCAGCACACAGAACACACAGCATAGAGAACACACAGCATTCAGCATAGAGAACATACAGCACCCAGCACACAGAACACATTGCACCCAGCACAAAGGACTTTCATTCTCCTTGCTGCCATGCTAAGTCACTCTTGTCATCACTCACAGCTCACATATCCACAGGGATTTCATTCACTGCCAACTGACAGGATAAAACCACTTTCTTTCCCACATATACTTTCATCTACCCTGTGGGTTGTGTTCTCATTACGTTAATCACCCCATCCACCACCCACACATATTACACATCCTTATCATCTGCCTTGGCATGTATCCTGCTTACAATCTCTCATCTGTCTTCATAGACGACAAGCTAACACATAAGAGGGAGAGATGCCAGACTGGCAGAAGGATGCTCGAATTACAGACTTTGAGAAAAGAGCAATCTGACTGGTCAGCTTGGATGTGGGTCATTCCTGAGCAGATAGTGATGTCAGCAGGGCTCAACTGTGTGAGGATTCAGCACTACAATCTCCAGCAGACAAGTATGCTGTGAGTCACGTCTCCTGTTTCCCAGGTCCCTACCAATCCACAATGATCTCTGCTTTCTTTCACAAACACATCTGGGAAGCAGCCAAGGGGAAGATGAGCCAGGCCCTTGACTCCAACCTCAAGAGTAGCACGGATGACTAAGCTACTGAAACCAAAATTGTTGACCCATCATAACACCACCCACAACCTCCATCAGTGCAGATACACACTTCAGTGGGACCTAGTTGTAGAGTAGCCTTGGGGTCACGATCTGTTGAGCACGTTGCAAAGTCTGATCCACAGCAGGCAGAGGCAGCAGTATCCCAGAGTGCTGAAACTTGGGTGATTGCTGGAGGCCAGGAATCTGCTGAGTCCCAATCAGAGGAGCCTCTATTTCGGTGATGCCACAGTTGCTGAAGCTTCAAGGACAAGCCAGGGAAAATCAGGAAGGGATGTCTACTACACTTCTCAAATTGCAAAGCACTATGGAGGAATCCATCTGCCTTCAGTCTAAGGTGATGGTGTCAACAGGCCAGCACAGTGAGGTCATTCTCCCTGTGCCCTTCACTCTCTCAATCTCATCAGCTGTTTCTCCAGTGACAATGTGGTCCTGAAGCCTTCAGCTCACAAAGATGCCATAGGATAAGGAGAAGTTAAACTTTCCCCCAGGTCTCCCCATGATATGATCCTGGTCATTGTGATCAAATGAATTGCCATCAACCAGACAGGAGTCAGACACTCATATCAACTCTGTGTGGATCTGTGGACTGTTCCTAATACACATCATCATCATCCTCCTGGATTGTAGGGATTATAAACACCTACTGCATCCTCATGACAGAAGCCTTCACAGAGATAATGTGTTCTTCCACGAGATAGACAAAAGTCCAATGCTGACAGTTGCCATGAGTTGATAATGGGGCGGCTTCACTGCATGTCATCATCCAAACATCCTCCACAAATCTAGCGACTATGAGCATGCCTCGAGTGTGACTGCCTCATCTGGACATCACACTGCACTCATGGCCCTTGAGGACCTCATCATCCATATTCTGTCAAGGTTCTCCTCATAGGAGGTGATGTGCATCTCCTCCATCTCCTCTGGCAGCTCCCCTGTTACTACACCAAGTTGTGTAATGTACAGCAGACAGGAGTGATGCGTGATACCTTCTGTGGACTGTTTAGTAGGGCTCCATCAGACCAGTCCAGACACTGGAAGCTCATCTTCAGCATCCCTATGGATTGATCTACCAAAATGCAAGTTGCAGCATGAACTTCATTGTACTCTCTGTCTGCTGCACTCAATGACCTTCTATGGTCAGCCTTTTCCCCCAAAGAACCAACCCTGCAGCCCTTGAGAACCTTGAAATACATCCGGGATCTGACAGCAGTTAGGAATGAAGGAGTTGTGAACATTCACTGACAATAATGTACGGACCTGCAGGAGGAATTTGGCATGGTTGCAGACCAGCTGAACATTCAACAAGTTGAAACCCTTCAGATTCACATAGTAGACTGCTTGATTCCACAGAACTTTGAGTTTCACATGAGTGCAGTGGATGGCACTCTACATCTGTGGAAAGCCAGAAATCTCCATAAATCCCAACACCTTTGCTTCCTGGTTTCCCTAATCCCAGTCAAAATGAATAAAGCTGTGTGTGCCGTCAGAAAGATTGCGTCCATTACCTCAAGATGCACTTTTGTGTGGAAGCTTACGAGATCCCATTGAGATCGGCTACACAGCCCTGAAGGAGCTGCTGGTATTAAATTGAGCACTGCAGCCACTTACAGTGACTCTGGCAGTGGATGGCTTCTAAATCCCCGTGAAACCAAATTCTATAACAAGTGGAAGATGTGACCAACTAGTGGGTCAATTAACTGGCAGCCAGCAAGAAATGAGTGCTGGCAAATGCTTAGCACTGCTGGGGAACACAGAAAGAGGGCAAGCGCTGAGAAAAGAGAGGATGGGTCTGGCTTTTCTAATGTGTTCCCACAGGTGACATCTACAGTGGAACTTTCTTAGGAAGCTGTAGACTTGTGAAAAATAAATTGCGATGGAAAGCTATGCAAAGAGTGTCTAAGCAGCACATTCAAATATAAACCTCAGTTTCCAGACACCATTCCAAATTTTATTTCAGCCATGACAGTTTATCCACCCTCGTTCAAAGTTGCAGTTAAAACCAAACAGCTCACCTGCTAACCGGAGAAGTTCATAAGATATAGGAGCAGAATTAGGCCATTTGGCCCACTGAGTCTGTTCCACATTCGATCATGGCTGATATGCTCCTCATCCCCGTTTTCCTGCCTTCCCTGCATAACCTTTCAACCCATTACCAATTATAAATCTGTCTAACTCTTTAAATTTACTCACTGTTCCTGCATTGCTTTGCATTCCACCGTGCTTTGGAGTAGGGAATTCCACAGAATCATTCTTTGAGAGAAGTGGTTTCTCCTCAACTCTGTTTTAAATTTGCTATCCCTTATCCTATGATTATGACCTCTCGTCTTAGAATGCCTCACCAGCAGAAACATCCACTTCACATCTACTTTACCCAAAACTTTTATCGTCTAATATATCTATATATGCAGACGGGCCACATAAAATAGTGTTCAATTGGCGTCTTTAATGGGCTATATTGCCTGTTTGATTCTTGGCAGGCACACTTCCAAATGTCATGTGAGCCCAAAATGTTGTGTGAGTGCACAATGACATCGGGACAATGGAGGGGTCGATGCTGAGATGGTGCTCGATGTAGTCAGCAAGATGTGGAAAATGATGTGTTTTCACATAATGTTTCCAAAGGGCAACATATAAATGAAGATTAAGAGGAAGCTAAGGATAGATTCTTAGCGGAATGATCCCTGATGTCTTGATCAATAATAATCTCTCACCCAATATCACACAAATAGATTATGTGTTTAGTGCCGCATTGTTGCTTATGAACACTTGCTGTATGCAAACTGCCTGCCATGGTTCCTATATTAAAACACTGCAAAATTCCTTCATTAGCTGGAAAATAGTCAAATGGTTCTGAAAGCTGTAATATAAATGCAAGTCTTGCTTTTTAGGCAACACCAGAAGTAATCCCGCTGGAAGGGAAGATAAGACCTGTGATTGCAGGTGATTCATTAGCTTCAACTTTCTAAATAAGAGTGGAGGCAGGAGAGTTCAGTCCCATGCATTTGAACAGTGGCAGTGAAAAGTTGAAGAAAGATGACATGGTTAATCAAAGGCTGCCAATGGATCAAGCAAGAGGAGGGTTAGTTAGTTTACCTTTCTCATTATTAAATCAGATATAAGAGCCATTTCAGTACAGTGCCAGGGATGAAAATTTCATCAGAGGGTTTCAAACATTGAGTTCCTGGAAAGAGGGGCACAGATTTGAGAGGCACCAATATGCTCAAGTTTGGGAAAGAAAGAAAGTCTGGAGAATGGAAGAATTTTTTTTTAAGATATGGTATGATGACATTACACTTGAAAGCGAGTGCAGGAATAGATTGGATTTTCGATGGTTTTTCTTTTACCATTCGATGTGGCATGGTGCTACCTCTGTATGCCTTTGAGTAAGCTAGACCAATATCTGACTGAAACAGAGAAAATATCATAGAGAAGGTGAGTATTTTTAAAGGCAATGACCCATGAGATTATATAGGATTACACAAGATATACAGAACAAAAACAGGTCATTCTGCCCAACCAGGCCGTGCAGTTGCTTATATTCCAGTTGAGCCTTCTCATTCTTTTCCTCATCCAACTCTATCCACAAAGCTATTCCCTACTCCTTCAAAAGCTTATCCAGACTGCCTTTACATGCATCTATCCTGTTTGCTTCAACCACTCCGTGGGGAGGATTTACAGCCTTGTTCGTTCCAAAACTGTAAAATTTTACCTGGAGTCGATGGACTTTTCTATACTCTCCCCTCACCCACTCCGGTTCCCTTGGCCGGTGGGATGCCAAAATTCCAGCCCATATGTTAGCAAGTTCTACATCTGCACCATTCTCTGGGTAAGAACACAGAACATGAGAGCATAAGAAATCATAGAATCCTTCCAGTGCGGAAGGAAACCATTTGGCCCACCAAGTCTTCACCGACTCTCCAACAGATCATTTCACCCAGGCCCACTCCCTGCCCTATCTTCATGACACCACACATTTATCTGCTAATTTCCCTAACTATACACCTTTGAACACTAAGGGGCAAAAAATATTGGCCACATTCCAGTGTCTGTTCGGGTACATTGAGGGAGAATTTAGCTTGGCCAATCCATCTAACATGCACAGAGGAAACCTACACAGATATAGGGAGATTTTTAAAAATTTATTCATAGGACATAGGTGTCAATGGCTGGCTGGCAGTTCTTGCCCATTCCTAACTGCCCAAGGACAGTTGAGAGTCAACCACATTGCTGTGGTTCTGGAGTCACATACAGGCCAGACTAGGTAAGGACAGCAGATTTCCTTCCTTAAAGGACATTAGTGAATCTGCTGGGTTGTTCAGACAATTGACAATGATTTCATGGTCATCAGTAGATTCTTAATTCTGAAGTTTTTTTTAATTGAATTAAAATCTGCTGTCGTGGAATTCAAACCCGGGTTTCCAGAACACTAGGTGAGTTTCTGGATTAATAGTCTAGTGATAATATCACTAGGCCATCACCTTCCCATGAGCAAACTCCATGCAATCACCCAAGACTGGAATTTGGGCCCTGGTCCCTGGTGCTGTGAGGCAGCAGTGCTAACCATTGCACCACCAAGGAGGAGTAAACCATTCAGCCTTTCAAGACAACTCTGCCAATCAATGAGACCATTGTTGATCTTCTATGTCAACATATTTTTCTGCATTATCCATGAATCCCTTTATGTTTTTAATATGTAGAAATCAATCAATCCCAGTCCTGAAAATGCTCAATTACTAAACTTCCACTGTATTTTAGGCAGAGGATTCCAAAGATTCACAGCACACTGAATGAAGAAATTGCTGCTCATCTCTGTCCTGTATGGCCTGCCCCTATTTCTAAGGCTGTGTCCCCTGCTTCCAGACCCCCAGCCAGATGGAACCTCCTTCCTACACCTAGCTTGCTAAGCTTTGTAAAAATTTTGTATATTTGAATAAGATCATAGAATCATAGAATTCTTACGGCTCAGAATGAGACCGTTCAGCCCATCAAACCTGCACTGATTCAGTCCCAATGAGGCTCTAGCTTCATAATCCTTGCCTATTTACTCTATCAATCCCCTGGCAGTAAGGGGCAATTTAGCATAGCCCATCAACCTAAAGGAGGAAATCGGAGCACATGGAGCTTAACATGATTTACACAAGATTTCACAGTGAATACATTATTCTCTGGATGCAGACTGTTTTGTGTTTTACTCCTATAGAGTCTCTTGGCCATCTGACCCTGATGTCATGTATAAATCATCATTAACATCATTTACTATTAACCATTCACGATGCAAATATTCCATTAGTAAATCACTTTTTATTCTGATGTTAAAAACTAAAACGACTTTGTTACTGCTCAAGTGAACAACACAAAGTTTTTCATTTTACTAATAATTACTTAGTCTTGTGCCACTAGGATCCAAGCAACGCAGTATTCACCTATCATTCTTCTAAAGTCCAGAGAGTAACAGCCCAAGCTATTTAATCTTTCCCCAAAGCAGTAATTAATTTGGAGAACATTCATTGCTCTCTTTCTATCGTAAAGAGATCAACATGGCACAAAATACTAAAGGTGCAATCTCACCAAGGCTCTATTTAATTGCAGTTGGTAATTCTTATCCTTATGCTCAAATCATCCTGTAACAAAGGCTAACATACCACTGCTTTCTTAATTGCTTGTTGCACCTGCGTGTTGGCTTTCAGTAACTTATGAACTAGAATACAAGTTCAAAACTTCCAAGCCTCTCATCATGAAAGAAATTTTTAGCATCTCTGTTTTTGCTACTGAACTGGATAACCTCACATTTCTCCACATTGCATTTCATTTGCCAAATTTTTGCTGACTAGTTTACTCTCTCCAAATCCCCTTGAAGCATCATTGCAAGAGGTTTCTTCTGAATATTCTATTTAATATCTTGGTGACTACCTTATATTAACAAAAGGGGCTGGTTGTGAGATAGTGGAAGGTTATGGATGGCTGTATTAGGAATGGAAGAAGTGTATAGTCAAGAGGATCCAGATATCATGGTGTGGGGCAGGTTGAATAACTATTCCTTTCCTGCCTGTCAATTTTGTATGTTCAGTGTACTGTTTGTCAAGATCACAAGTAAGCCATTTTTTTCATTTTTATGTGTAATATAACATAGCAAAAATGACCATTAATCATTCTACAAAAGTTCTAATGTTAATTACGAATAATACCTAAAGATCTGCAAAGAATTGAAATCAAAAATCAAGCATAATCTGTACCCCAATGATCCATTTTTCTCAATTATGCATCAAGATTTCTGCATGAGGTATTATCTTAATCCACATAACTGAACAGCAGGAGTCTCCACCAGCTAGTTATATAAATTAATCTTTTTAAAACAAGAAAAAATGCATTTAGGTATTTGTGTTTTGTTTGTCTTCATTGCTGTTACTTGGCTATAGTTGTACCATGCACTGATTATCCGTTAAGATCCAGTTGAGACAATGGGGTTTTGGGGGTGGGGAGGAAGATGTCCCTCCATTAAAACTTCATTCAAACTGGGCCAAAATGTATTAATTCATAAAAAATCCATATTTATATCCTAATTTGGTTGTTCACTTTGAAATAATAGTACCATGATAAGCAGGTTGAACATTTTTCAATTTTATAAATTTCCCTCTCCAGCACCAGCTACATGGAAACAGATCGTATTATAATAAGGGGTGGTTTTGAATGTTTTTGTGTTTGATTTGAGGGCTTCATTTTCCATAATGATCTGCTGGCCAGACATGCATTTTTCATGGTGGTCTATTGAGGTATGCATCTATATTACTTAGTGGTCTACCAGCAATGTGTATATTCTGTTCTGTTGTGGTTTGCTGCTGATTTGAGTCTTATTCTCCAGTGGTATTTGCAGGCATATATCCTATTCACTGGTGGTCCAGTAATGGTGCAATCCTATTCTTTGGTGGTCTAATAACAGAATATTTCCATTCTTAACCAGGTTCAGGATACATGAAAGGAACAAAATTAACAAAATGGACCATTGACATCTGTGAAATAGATATAAATATATCTATTTATATATGATTAACTATATTGTGGAAATTCAGCTGCCAGTTTTCACTTTTTCTGACTCATGACATGATAAGTTACTCTAGATGTTATAGCTTTCCCATTCCTTCATTAACAATGCTAACAATGATATATGTTCTTTTTAAATATTGTCCAAAAAGAGTTATGACCCAGTAATACTTATCACATACCAGAGGTCTATTCCAAACAAGTCACCATGAACTCCTGACCTCCTAATTTGATACTTCAGAATTGTGCTGCAGTGAATCTTTTCCCACTGATTTTTCCTTTCTTACGTAAGGTAACACGATCTCAATACTTCTATGACTGAGATTTCTAATTTACTATGCCACTATCCAAGGGTAAAAATCTGACTCCTATCACTTCGCAGCGCAGTGCATTCATGCTCTAATGTGATGTAAGTAAAATATTTCACAGATTGCAAATGACATTAAGGTGAATTCTGTGTTTCTTTAAAATAATTTTCATAGATGCAGTCAAACATGGCAAACCAGGTCAAAGTTGATTGTTCATTAAAAAATTGAAGTTATTTCCCAAACAATGGCAATATCAAATTGTGAAACAAAGCAGTTTTAAATGATTGACATTGGTAAGCACACATGAAGAAATTCAAAAAAGAACAAGTGGCTTTCAGAGCACAATTCTGGGTCTTTTGCGAGTAACAGATAAAAGATAACCATTGTACAAAAAGTGAAATATTACAGGAATACTCAAATCACTTCAACAGATCCTCCGAGACTTCATTAAACAATAATGGCAGTGACATTCACGGGGATTAGAGAGCTGAAGCTTAATAAAAGGATTAATTCTAAAGCCAACTTTCCTTTTCAACAGTATAATACATAAAATCAATTTTAATATATTATGCAGATTGTCAGTGTGGTGTTATAAAGCACTAATCCTTGATCCTAAACTGCTTTTACATACTTCCGAGTGGCCAGCTTAAAGAGTAGCAATAATATCGGTGAGGGAGCAGATTCCCAAATTGTTTCTAATCGTCAGAAATGTTTAGGCAGCAGAAAGACTAAAGACAGGGAGACATAACATTTAAGAATGACTTAAAATGTAGTTGTGATTTGTGTTTATTTGTGTTTGAAAGGATCTATGAAGATATTAGCATTGTGGTGTAATATTTGAAAACAGAATGCATGAGGTAATATTGCTGTCAATATGGGAATTATTCTCTTAGCATGACAATAGATTTAAAACTTTCAATGAAATATTCCAAAATGAAGAGGGGCTCCCCAGTACTCATGTGATAATAGTAGCCAACCTATTTTTTCTTGGATCACCGTGATATCTGACATACAAGGAACTGTCAGCAAATACATTCCCTGAGGATAGAGGTATTTTTGGCATTTACCCTGATAAAATTATGCAGTTTAAAAGTACAAGGTCTATATAAGCATCCTTCCACTTGTTCATTTAGAACCACCCTTCCATGGAGGGCTTTGACTTACTGTTTACATACCTGTCAGCTAGATAATGCCATCGAAAATCAATGATCGTAAGTGCTGGGGTTTCTTCATAGTCGATTTGGTGGCACAACTGCCTTCAATATGGTAAAAAGATGGGTGATGTTTGAGATGTCTGGATCTAATACAACATACCAGTCACATTTCTCATCAATTGCCTTGCACTGGTTTCCAGTGGAGATTTTTGACAAAGAGACATAGAATCATACCATTCCTACAGTGCAGAAGAAGACCATTTGACCCATCGAGTCTTCATTTCACCTAGGCCTTATTCCCTGTAACCCCATGTATTTGCCCTGCTAATCCTCTTTACCTCCACATTTTAGGATACTAAGGGGCAATTTAGCATAGTCAATCCACCTAAGTTGCACATCGTTGGAATGTACGACAGGACCATCCAGAGGAAACCCTCACGGACTTAGCGAGAAAGTGTAAACTCGACAGGCAGTTACCCAAGGCTGGGATTCAACATGAATCCCTAGCGCCATGAGGCAGCAGTAGTAACCATTGTGTCACCATGCCACCCTAAATGTCTGTTATCATGCTGACTCTTCTTCTAAGGTGAAGCGAGACAGATTGAAGTTGCCTTGCCTTTTTATTGAATCATAGAACTTTCCACAGAAGAAGGACAGTTGACACATCACATCTGTGCCAGATTAATGAAGAGGGTGTCCATATAACCCTATTTACCACCTTGTGCCTAAAATCTTGTACATTTTCCTTTTTCAAGTAGTCCATTTTTCCCTTCCCCAACATCCAGCAATGATTCTGGCAGAATGCTCCGTGTCGTAAAAATCCTCGATGTAGAAAAATCTCCTAACCTCAATTATTTTAATTTGGTGTCTGATAAGTTACCCAATTACCAACCCACAGAAGTAACCTTTTCCAATTTAGCTGATCAAGGTCCATCATAACTTTAAATAACTCTTTCAAGTATCATCATCTGTTGTTTTACTGAAAACAGCTCCAGTTTGTTTACTCTCTCTCCATAACAAAAACCTTTTCTCCTGGTATCATTCTACTGAATGTCATTAGCATCCTCTGAAGGAACTTAATAGGCAAATTTTCCCAGATATTGGCAGAGGCTGATTGCAGGTGGGAAATGTGGCATTGAAGTTGCCAGCATCAACACTAGCTTTCTCCGTTACATCATTCAGTATTTATGCTAAAAATCTTGCTAGCAACGTAGTTTCTCGAAGATCAGGATATCAGTTTAAAGGTTGCCTTAGCACACAATAGTTCATGAGGAAACCCCCCCCACCCCTCCCCTCTCATCACTCCCCATCATGCGCAGTGCCGGGGGCAATACCTGGGTAGTGCCAGGAACAGTTCTGGGGGGAGTGCCTAGTTGCATTATTATTCTATTGGATCCTATTTGTATGCATTGTTAATCTTTTTTTTAAGCAATAAAGCTTTTTGTTCTGAAACCTCATTGATTCACTCTCAATTTATTACACTGGCGATGAGAAAACTTGGGGTCTCAGTGCACAGCTAGAGGGGGAAGAGACTGGGCCATCAAAAATGAGAGAAAAAAATGGAGAAGCTTATTGTTAAAATGCCTTTGATTGGAAAATTAGAACATTTTGACCCTGAAGTAGAAAACTAGTGCCAGTATATTGAGAGGCTACATTACTTTTTCGTCGCAAATGTGATAACAACTGAAGAAAAGCAAAGTTATTCTGTTTGCAGTTTGTGGCCCACAGATGTAAAATTCAATCAGTGGTTTAATATCGCCTGATACTCCAGACACACAATTCTTTGACCAGATAGTTGAGCTGGTTGAGAATCATTTCAATCCCCGACATTCAATCATTATGTTGAGCTACAAATTTCACTCAGCAATCTGAGAGGCAGAGGAGACAATCTCAGGCTTTGTGGTCAGATTGAGAAGATTAGCAGAACGTTGCAAATTTAACCCAGCTTTAAGCAAAATGTTGAAATGCCTGCTGTATAAACAGCCTGATTACATAAAAGAAGTTATTGGCGGAGACCAAAACCTCTCTAGAAAAATGATGGAGCTGGTTTCAGCAACTGAATGTGCAGAACAGAGTATAGACAAATTACAAGACGTGCCAAATGAAGTAAAGTACTTGGGCTGGGAAATGGCTGTTGTGAAGGGTTGCCTGAATGCGGGTATTTCCCACAAGACAATAAGAGGTATACAATGTTGAGGGCAGTAGCTTGTTTTCGGTGTAAGGGAGAACTTTCCCATTCTTAAGGAAACAAAGCTAATGATCAGAGTGGACCAGATGGACCCAAATTTTTATGGGCCATATGTTTCTGATTGTGGTGGATGTACAATCGAAGTGGCTGGATGTCCACCTGATGAAGTCCACAATGGCCACTACCACCATTGATAAATTGAGATAATCTTTGCTATTCATGGTATCCTGGAGGACTTAGCATCAGACAATGGTACGTCGTTCACAGCAGAGGTATTTCAGAACTTTGTAAAATCAAATTGCTTTCATCATGTTAGCTCAGCATCTTGCCACCCAATATCAAATGAGTTAGCAGAATGTGGCGTGCAAACTTTCAAGGCCTTAATGAAGAAACGAGTATATAGGCCTTACATATTGCCAGCTTTTTGTTGTCTGTAACACCATGCCAAATGTGACCACAGGAGTCATGACAGTTGAGCAACAAATAGGAAACTTTCTAAGGGGACAGTTGGATATGATATTCCCAAATTTGGTAGGGAGGATAAAGGCCAGACATGCCTCTCAGAAAGAGGTTCGCAACTCAAAGAAGAATGGCAGAGTCATGGTCAGAAATTTTGCAGCAATGCCAGTATGGGTGGCTGGGAACATTATGGAAAAGACAGGGCCAGTCTCCTGTATTGCAGAGGTATAAGGATGTCACAACAAGAAGCATTTTTTTAGCAATAAAGCCTTTTGTTCTGAAGCCTCATTGAATCACCCTCAATTATAACTACTCTCCACAAGAGGAAACATCTCTCCATAAAGAATCTGTCAAGTCCTCTTAAGTCTTATACGCTTCAATCAAGTTGCCTCTTAGTCTTTTAAACTGCAGCAGATTCAAGTCTAACCTGATAAAAAAAAATCCTCCCATTCCAGCTGTTAATTTTGTAAATCTTTTCTGAACTCCTTCCAAGATATTTTCATCTTTCCTTAAATAAAGAGACCAATGCTATACAAAGCACACCAGGTGTTGTCTCACTAAGGCACTGTATAGCTGAAGCATAGCTTCCCTACTATTATAGAAAATGCTAGAAAACTCAACAGGTCTGACAGCATCTATGGAGAGAAAATAGAGCTAACAAGCAAAATTCTCCAGCCGTGTGTTTCCCACTGGCAGGAGATGATACATTATTTGCAAGTAGCAGGATTCTTTTGTCCCACTGCTGTCAATAGAAATTTCCACTGACATCACTTCATGCCAGTGGGAAATTCATGGACAGGGGTACACTGCTGGCTCAGAGAGTCTTGTGGGTGTGAGAATCACGGCCAACATTTCCGAAACTTAGCTCTATTCCCTCTCTACAGATGCTGTCAGACCTGCTGAGATTTTGCAGCATTTTCTGTTTTTGTTTCAGATTCTAGCATCTGTAGTAATTTGCTTTGATCTCCCTACTGTCACATTCCATTCCCCTTGCAATAAACAATACCATTCTTCTTAGCTTTGCTAATTACTGGCTTTTGTGATTCATGGTGTGGGACATCCAGATCCCTCTGCATCTCAGAGCTCCACAATCTCTCGACATTGAGCTTCATGCTATCAAAATGGATGATTCCTGACTTTGTTCTCACCAACTGCTGAATCTTCTGCTGCCCCCACCACCAAAAAAAGCTGGGAAAGGAAGCTGGGAGTGCTCCAAAAATAGTAGCATTGGGTGACATGTTAATTTCAAGATGCCACTCTCAGCCCCCACTGCCCCAGGGTGGCACAGTGGTTAGCACTGCTGCCTCGCGGCTCCAGGGACCTGTGTTCAATTCCCAGCTGGATCACTGTCTGCATGGAGTTTGCAAGATCTCCTGTGTCTGCGTAGGTTTCCTCTCATAGTCCAATTTTGAGCTGGTTAGGTGCATTAGCCATGCTAAATTCTCCTTCAGTGTACGCAAACAGGTGCCAGAATGTGGTCACTAGAGGATTTTCACATTAACTTCATTGAAGTGTGAATGTAAATCTACTTATGACTAATACATAAAATTTAGCAGTAATCATCAGGGCCACAGGAGGGGGCAGGATAGGCATTCTGCCTTTCTCTTAAAACAGTTTTATCAAATTTGATAAAGGGAAAGAGTCAGATATTTTAAAAGCTGTCGGTTTCAGAATCACTGAGGAAAGATGAGTGCACAGTGAGGAACTAACCAGCCAAGGCTGGTCTAGGACATCACCCTAAGAGGACTAGTGGGACAAAGGAGGACTGTACACTTGGTAAGGAATCACCATTGGTGCTAATAACACAATGCCAGGGAGAGTGGGCATTCAACACATTAACTTTAACACAGTCAACACCCTTCTTGCAGTACATTGGCAAGGCTGTTAAGGACAATTGGGCATCACTGTATCAAAAAGGAAGGAAATGTCAGATTTTTAGTCCAGTGGCAATGAGGACCATCACCTTTCGCGGGCAGACCGGAGCTCACAAGGGCTCATGAGAAGATGGAAGGTCAGGAAGGGAATGTGATCCATTCACTCGCTATACCATGACTCCCCAGAGAGGTGTGGACAATGAGGTCTTGGAAAGAGACATCAGAGTTGGTCAGGGGATAAGAGAGAAAAAGGAATTGGAGGTGGAGGAAGATGACTTTGAATTGAGAGAGACCAGGGGTCCCTTTTGCAAAATGAGGTCACCGCCTCCTGCTATCCTGCTGGCAGAGGCCCCCTTCCTCCTCTTCCTGGGCTCCAACATTAGATCCAGTTGCCACTGATGAAGAGAGGGGCTGCCCTGTTCAAGCACCAGGCCTCCCACTCCCCAGTGCAACTGAATTTTCCTCTGGAACGTTTTGACCCAATAGATCTTATTTTCAACTTCCGTAGCAGAAATTCAGTCCCAAAACTCAAAGCCAGGTAAATGGAGTGGACGTACAAATCAACCATGAATCAATTGAATGATGAAACATGCTCAAGGGTCTGAAAGACTTACTCTGTTTCTAAAGTTGCCCAGTTTAGATGTGTTTTATTTCAAGTTAAAAAAATGTTTGCCTTCTAATTTAAAGCAGTAGAAATATATTTTTGGAAGCTCTCATGAGCCCTGAGGCCCTGTTGCCATACAGAATTATATAGCAGCAAGTCAGTGGCCCAAAACTCTGCTTAAAAAACTGTTAAAAGTGTCTTTGTGCTGAGTTTTGCAGCTCTATGGAGCAATTGATTTTTGATCCCTGCTTAGGGGTTTAATTGATGTTTCAAATAGGATATGTTCCCCCCAACCCACCCCCAAGCCCACCCCACATAGTTAAATAGCCTGCTTACACTCATTTTCTGAACTCACAAATGAAGACGAAAGCCACGAGGACAAACCCCAACAGGAAATTAATGCCTACAGGGATGGGGGAGTGGAGAAAAAGAAATAATGCAGCATCGAAATGCATACATGGTTTGTAGGCTGAATTTGGTTAGCTCTGTATTCATGTAAAGCTACATCTTCACGCACTTCTGGGGAGAAATTGTTTGGTAGCGATCAAAGACTCACATTTCCATTCCTCTAGCAACAGTGAGAACTTCTTGCATTAGGAGCTGAGTTTGCTGCTACATTGTTTTATTTAAAAAAGTAAAAGGTATATCAGCACCAGCTTAAAACTGTTCTTTATCTCTTTTGTCAATAAGATATGTTACACAGGGCAGCATGGTGGCTCAGTGATTAGCACCGCTGCCACTGGAGGGGGTGCAGAGGAGATTCATTAGATTGATTCCAGAGTTGAGAGGATTGGCTTCTGAAGAGAGAATGAGTAGACTTGGACTATATTCATTGGAATTCAGAACACGAAGGGAGATCTTATACAATCAACTAAGATTATGAAGGAAATATGTAAGATAGAAGCACAGAGGTTGTTTCCACTGGCAGGTGAAACTGGAAAGGGCATGGCCTCAAAATAAAGGGAAGCAGATTTAGGACTAAGTTGAAGAGGAACTTCTTTAATCAAAGGGTTGTGAATCTGTGAATTTCCCTATCTAACCAGTTGAGGCTACTTCATTGAATGTTTTTGAGGCAAGGAATTAAAGATTATGATGAGCAGGTGGATAAATGGAGTTGATCCACAAAAAGATCAGCTATGATTTTATTGAATGGCAGAGCAGACTTGAGGGGCCCAATAGCCTTCTTCTCTCCTAGTTCTTACGTTTTTATGTTCTTCACATTCTCACAGTGCCAGGGATTCCCAGGTTTGATTTCCAAATTAGGTCACTGAGCAGAGACTGCACGTTCTCTGCATGTCTGCATTGGTTTTCTCTGGGTGCTCCGCTTTCCTCCCACAATCTGAAACATGTTCTAGTTAGTTACATTTAGCCATGCTAAATTCTATCTCAGTGTACCTGGACAGGCATCAGAATGTGGCAATTAGAGGGTTTCTGCAGTAAATCCATGACAGTGTTAATGTAAGCTTACTAATAAATAAACATAGCTGTGAATTGGTGCTCACATTATCACTGTGTCAGAGTAGCCAGATACAAAATGACATTCACAGTTTTCTATCTGTGCTAAGTGTTGGATTTTACTATTTGACTGGGTTACTGAATGGGTGCAGTGCTCTAATGAGGACTAAAGGGAATGAAAGGACGAGTGACTCCAGATAGTTCAACTGGCATTATCAGAGGTCTGTAAGTAAATTGTTTATTTTGTCTCTTTCTCAGTTAGGGCCTTACATGATAAGAGGAATAATAAGTCCAAATAAAGATTCGTACCAACAGTCCCTTAAAAAATGTGTCTCAGTGCAATGTGGGTTGTTCATTCTGGTTGGAGGAATATATGCTGCAAATAAAAGAGTCTCGACAACAGGAACAACCCAATATTATTTCTATGAAAATCCTGTTTTTATTAGCTCATTTTTCAAAGTAGCTGAATCATAATGACCTAGAAAGACAAATTGTGAGATTCAATATATTTATGACAAAGACAGTGAATATTTTGGTAATCTCAGAGCGACATGATAGTACAAATCTTTCAGCTCTAATGGAGAATGGAATGAGAAAAACAATATAAAGATATGAAATGAATACTGTTCACAGCTGGAAGGATAACACAAATAATGATATACCAGTAAACTAAAATGCTAGCACGTTGACCAAGAGTAATAGAAATGGCTGAGCATCTTATTAAAATGTCTAAATGGAAGATTAAGGGCACCGTTGCAAACACAAGGTCATTTCTGTAACCTGAGAATCTATAGCTGGACAGTTGTAGTCAAAATTTGTTTTATTATATACTTTGGCTCTACTCACTTTCAGTGCAGCAGAAAGATTTTAGCTAGCAGTTCAGCCAGCAGTGCATAGTTTTACTGTCACATAATCCCTCTGCTGCGCTGCTGAAGTAACAAGAGCTTTCATTTAACATTATTAACAGTTTCTTCATTTCATATCCAGATTCAGAACATTGCACACACCATTTTCATTGGGAATATGAATTTCTACAACAAGAGCCTGAAAATCATTCATAAAATTGGCAGTTTTACTCAGAGACCTATTGTGAAAAATGGAAAATGTTATGATGCAAAGAAGAGGCTGCTGTCATTGCAGATCAAAAATAGGGAGCAAGAATATTCCTTACTTCATGTTAACATAAAGTCCCATGCAGGAAAGGATTTGTTCCAATAAACTTTGATCTGGTAATACAATGACTGATGTAGTGTCAGGACAGTTGTTTGTAAGAATACAGAGGCACCTTCAAGAGTTTCTGGATCTGACCTGTCCCATCCATTGGAAATTCTCAGCTGTCATTGATGTTCCATTAATTAGCAGGCTCACAGCCTTGTTGTTAATTTTTTGAGATTAATTTCAAGATGCATTTTGGTTGGCAGTATCAGGTATCCCTTGACTATTGGACTCATTTGTTAAAGTCTATGTTTGCAGACGAAAGGGGTGAAATTGGTTGATGCAACATGAAAGAGAATTGTAATGAATCGGCACCAGCATGTCACCGTTTGACTCTCTCAGAAAATACTGCTAAGGTTTTTCATTTCAGTCCAAGTAAAGGTGACAGTGAAACTGGGAAATAAGTGTGAAAAAAGAGTTTGAACTATTAGACTGTTCACTTCAGTGGAAAGCTCAAGTGTAGAGAAAATGTAGTTGTTGATTTTCTATAAGCCCACTTTATGCTGATAGCACAAAACAAATTCACTCTCCATGTCCCTGTGCTACAGAAGAAGTTGGGTATCACAATTGGCTGAATTTGAATCTACTTCAGAGTGACACTGTTACAGTTTGATCTCAATCTCATGATCTCAATTGATCAATAGTAGGGATGCTGAAACAAGTATGGTGGCACGGTGGCATAGTGGTTAGCACTGCTGTCTCACAGTGCCAGGGACCCCGGTTCAATTCCAATCTTGGGTCAATGAAGTTTGCACATTCTCCCCATGTCTGTATGGGCTTCCTCTCTGTGCTCTAGTTTCCTCCCACAGTCCAAAGACATGTTGGTAAGAACAAAGAACAGAACAGCACAGGAACAGCCCGTTAGCCCTCCAAGCCTGTGCTGATCATGATGTCTGCCTAAACTAAAACTGTATGCACTTATGGAGTCTGTATCCTTTCATTCCCATCCTATTCATGTATTCATCTAGATGTCCCTTAAATGCCAATAAGTTGGGTTGGCCATGCGAAGTTGCTTCTTAGTGTCCCCAGATGTGTAAGTTAAAGGGATTAGTGGGGTAAATATGCAGGTTATAGGGATGGTGGTGAGGGCTGGGTAAGATGCCTCCACATCATAAGATGCCTTGTCAGAGAATTGGTGCAGACTCCATGGGCCAAAAGGCTTCCTCCTGCACTACAGGGATTCTATGAAGTAAAGCAACATGAATAGGAAATACAACACAGCTGTGTGCACTAGAAATGAGTATAACACACTTTTAAGGATTGACTACACTGTTTTGCTAGAATATCACAATGCCTGTTGCGTTTGACATTGTTAGGATTCAGACAGAAGTTTTCCATTCCTCTCTTTCCTCATATTAATACTCTTAATCTTTTAAAGGGGCTAAAATATCAGGAGTTCCAAAAATAAATAGTTTGTGAATCTCTCAGCCAACTTACCTCTACTCAGCTCTTTAATTCAATCTGGTATTATACCGTATGTAGTTCTCATTTTTTTTAATGTATTGCTAACAACAGCCCAGGTACGTGAGCCTCGTCTGGTTTGCAGACTAATATCTGACCTGGAACAGTGCATTTTTCTAGAAGAATTAAAGGCACTTTGGGATATTGTGAAAGGGGTAACTTTCGAAGGATGGTGACATCAGAAATCAAAGGGTCAATGTATTGTGATATCACACGAAGGGAAATTGTCTCATGTTCTGCTGAGCGCAGTGCCACTTCCTGCAGCCCAGACTGCACCCCACTCTAGTGGGCCATCAAACCATAAATAAAGAAATGTATTGTACTCTCGGGATAAAATACTAAATATGAGCAGTTTTAAAGTAGTCACATGGCAGTGGTTGGGGATAATTCACCTGAGATTATTAAATACAATGGATTGTCCACCAGGGAGAACATTTCAAAACCTGCATTCATGACTAATGTTGATCTATTATGGGAGTGAAATAAGGTTATATTCAACAGTCTTGTGTAAATTACTGTTGTCTGCTGCTCATTGATGTGAACAGAATGTATAAATTATGGTTACACTTCAGGTACCAGTTTCTTACTGGTACCCATGTAGAGCAGTGTGGAGCAACATTCCCTATCAGGGCAAGCAGATTCCTACACATACAATGTTACCAGGAGTATGCTCATAATTTTTCTCATCAACGTACAGACACATGCAGCAGGATTTTCATCAGGTTTCAGGTTTTCTTGACTTTATGAATTCCTTTGGGACTTGTTATTGAAAACAAATGCTAAGAAAATCACCAAGTGCATAAAATCAGGAGAGCAGTAACTTTGTGTGCCAGTCTATTTCAGCCTGAGGCCTAAACCAAATTTATCAATTGAAATGTTTCCAGTACATCTGCCCGGATACTGCTCACCAGTTGAGTAGAATGAGAAATCAACCAGATCCAATAGATCCTCAGGAGAAGGGATGGGAGGGGGTACTAGTTTGCAGTGGGCCAGAGTATCTTGTCAGATCAGAAAAAGCATTTTTGCTTCTACTGAACAAAGATTTTTAAAACATAATTCATGGGCTATTTTGTTAGGAGGCTCCAGCAATAATTTAAGGATAACTAGTTAAGGTATTCTATGCCTGGTGTAACTAGACAAAGCTAGCAGGATACTCCATCCCTTTGGACCTTATGTTTACATCCTTGATATAGAAGCAGAGTAGGATTCTGATTTGCATTCTTAAAGCATCATGGACAATCAAAAAATACAGAAGCCAATGTGTTGTGGAATTTAAAGTTTAACATCACTTTTACATCAGAATAAAAAAAACTAAATTCCTCCCAAAATCATTTTTAAATCCAATCAGTTCTGAACAAAATTTAATTAATCATGCTGCTAGGTACAAGATCTAATATTTGCTTCAATGAGAAAAATAATAAAGATATAATCAAATAAACATTGACTGGAGTTTCCAGTCTAAAATTAGTGAAGAAAGACCTTTGGCTTATGATTATACTACTGCTTTTTGTGCATGCTCACAGTCATCTTTGGAACACTGGCTTAATTTGTTTTACCAAATTTTCTCCTCTTAACCAGAAATTAGTGATTTTTTTTCTGGGATACTATTTTGTGAATTTTGCCCAAGTTTAAATATCTTATTCAAGTGGCCAGTCTGAACACTTAGATTTCCCTTTATGGATCTGTTAGGATCTATTTGCCCTTGAGAATGTGGTGATGAGCCTTCGTCTTGCTGCAGCCCATGTTGTGAAATGCTCCATTTTGCTGTTAAGTAGAGAGTCCCATGAATTGAACCCAGCAATGGTAAATGTTTGGAGGGAAAACAGAGGTGATGTTGGTCTTATTGCCTTTATTATTTTAGACAGCAGTTTTCTGAAGTTCTGTCAAAGGAGCTGTGCCGGTTGCTGCAATAAATCTTATATATGATGCATATTGCAGTCATGAAAGGAGTGCATAGTTCAACTGGAGGATGGGTTGCCAATCAAGTGAATTGATTTGTCCTGGATGATGTTGAGCTTGCTGAGTGCTGCTGCAACTGCAACCATATCGGCAAGTGAAGAGTATTCTATTGCACTTGCACAATGCCTTTTAGATGGTGGAGAGGTTTTGGGTGTCAGGAGATGAGCCACTTCCCACAAAAATATGCAGTGAATAGGCAGTGAGCATCATTCAGAGGACATTACAACTAAACGTAATGCTGCTCTCACCAAGAGTTCACAAATAAAAATAATAAATTTTACTTTAAGATGATAAACAGCTTGGTGAGACATAATGTATTGTTTATTGATAAGAGAGGAAGCACATTCAATTAACAGTCTTTGCATATGTACAAAATAACTTAGGATTGGGAGCAGTTTAAAATTCAGCAAATGCAGACCAAGGGAATGATTAAGAAATGGAACATAGATTATGGAAATAAGCTAGTGGGGAATATAAAAATTGACTGTAAACATTTCTCTAAGTATGTAAGAAGAAGAAGATTGACAAAAATGAATGTAGGCCCCTTACAGTTAGAAATGGGGGAATTCATAATGGGCAGCAAAGAAATTTGTACTTTGCTTCTGGCTTCACAAAGGAAAACATGAATAATGTATCAGAATTTCTAAGAAAGACAAGTTTTAGTGAGGAGCTGAAAAAAATCAGTACTAGTACAGTGGTCAGCACTGCTGCCTCACTGTGCCAGGGACATGGGTTCGATTCCCGGGTTGGTTCACTGGTTGTGCAGAGTCTGCATGTTCTCCCCGTGTCAGTGTGGGTTTCCTCTGGGTGCTTCGGTTTCCTCCCACAGTCCAAAAGGCTAGTTGAATGTATTGGTCATGCTAAATTCTCCCTCAGTGTACCCAAACAGATGCTGGAATGCGGTGACCAGGAAATTTTCAAAGTAACCTCATTGCAGCATTAATGTAGGCCTACTTGTGACACTAATAAACATTAAAATAGTTTTAGAGAAATTAATGGGATTGATCTTCAGAGCCTAATAACCTTATCCCAGAGTCCTCAAAGAACTGGCCTGAGAAATAATAGATCCACTTATGGTCATTTTCTAAAATTCTTTGGACGCTGAAATGGTTCCTATAGATTGGAGGGTAGCTAATGTAAGCCCACTATTCCAAAACGGAAGTAGGGAGAAAACAGGGAAGTATAGTTCAGTGAGCCTAATGTTAGTACTGGGGAAGTTGCTAGGATCCAAAATCAAGGATTTCATAACACAAGCAGTGTTACATTCAAACAAAGTCAGCACAGGCTAATGAAAGGGAAATCATACTTGACAAAATCTACTGGAAATTTTTAAGGATATAACTAGTAAGAGTTGACCGGGGAAAACCGGTAGACTTTCAGAATGCTTTCAATAAGGTCTCACGTAGCAGAGTGCTATGTAAAGATAAAGCACGTTGGACTGCAGGTAGTGTCTTAAGATGGATAAAAGGTTGATTAGCAAACAGAAAATACAGAGTCAGAATAAATAAGTCTTTTCCCAATTGTCAGGCAGTGACTAAAGGGGTACCACAAGGATCTGTGCCAGGACCCCATCTGTTCACATTACATATTAATGATTTGAACAGGGGAACTAAATGTATTATCTGCCAATTTGCAGCTGATACAAAGTTGGTGGGAAGGTGAGCTGTGAGGAGGATGCAGAGACATTTCTGTATGAGTTGAACAGGCTGAATAGTGAACATATGCATGGCAGATTTAGTATGCTGTGGATAAATGTGAGATTATCCACCTTCAGTAGCAAAAATAGGAAAGCAGATTATTATTTTATTGAGTGTAAATTGAGAGATGTGGATACTCTGCGAGACCTTAATATCCTTGTGCATCAGCTGCTGAAAGTAAGCACGCAGGTACACCAGGCAATAAAGAAGACAAATGGCAGTGAGAGGATTTGAATATAGGACTAAGAATATTTTACATTGGCAAGGCCATGCCTGGAGTTTTGTGTGCAGTTTTGCTGTCCTTATCTGAGAAAGCATGTTCTTGCTATAAAGAGAGTGTAATGAAGGTTTACCAGGCTGATTCCTAGAATGTCAGGACTGTCATATGAGGAGCAACTAAGTTGGTTAGGATTATATTCATTGGCGTTTGGACGACTGTGGGGGTTTTATAGAAATTTACAAAATTCTAAAAGGATTACACAAGGGTAGATTCAGAAAGAATGTTCCCTATAGTGGGTTCATCCAGAACTAAAGGTCGTCATTTGGGGATAAAGGGTAAACCTTTTAGGACTAAGATGAGGAGAAATTTCTTCACAGAGCGTGGTGAATGTTTGGAATTCATGACTATAGAAAGTAATTGGGGCCAAAACAATGCGTGATTTCAAGAAGGAATTAGATATAGCTCTTGGGGCTAAAAGGATCAAGGAATATGGGGGGAAGGTGAGTATTGAACATGATGATAAGCCACAATCAAAATAAATAGTGGAGTAGGCTCAGAGAGCCAAATGGCATAGTCCTGCTTCTATTTTCTATGTATGTTTCTGAGTTCTCGAACCAGGATTTCTAATTACCACATGGTGGCGCAAGATACTTATTGTACTCAGCATTGAAGTGGAGAAAATCATGAGACTGTTTTAACACCCACCATGGGCCCAAAAGTGGTAACAAGGTTGTCATAATCAAATGGCGGTGTTACTGTTTCATTCTTGCCCTGCCTCTGCTTTAACCCTACTGTTATTGGTGGAGCAGAAGTACCTGCTTGAATCAGTTCACTTTCACAAATATATGTTACGAAAGTTCTATAATGTTCAAAGGACTCCAATGACAGTTTAACTCCGTGCTGAGCAGTGCGCCCATAATGGGAACTTCTGACCGATTTTCACTGAGAGAGATAAGGCATTTCTTGCGGACAGACAAGTTTACTTCCTCTGTTGCACAAATGGCTCCTGCCAGCAGCATGTCACAAATTTGTCATTTTGGACTTGATTATAATCTAAGCTCCCTTCCATCATTCAAGCAGTAATAGTTGTAGTGAGGTCACAGATTTGTCATGCTCTCATTTAATGATCGAACCGGCTTAAGAGGCTAAATGGTCTCCTCCTGCCCTTATATTCCTCATTTGTGCTATGAATTTTTTGTATCCAGGGTGGAATGAAATCATCAGATAGCTTGGGTGGAATTTTCTCAGGCCACCCATCATGGGATGGGACAGGACTGTGCAAAGGCTATTGACCTCGGGCAAGATTTTCCAGTCTTGGGGTAAGTGTGGCTGGAAAACTCTGCCCATTATCTTTGTATTCCAATGAGGCACTCGCCTGCATGAGGCTAAGGATTTATACACTGGCTGAAATGCAACTGTAAAAAGTGGCATGTGCTATAAAATGGCTTGGATCTGGGAATAGAAGGTTTAGATTGTGCCTGGAGTCACAAAGGCATCATTAATGTGTTCATGAGTAGGTTTCACACTTTTTCCCGGCTCCTGGACTGAGCTATTTTGTAGCTGGCTTCAAGTTCCAACTACTAACTCTGAACTTGACTTCACTCCATTACTGCCAAAATTAATTTTGTCTTGCCCAGATTTCTATCATTTCTGTATGCAAATCGAAATTTCACTGTTCATGTGTATCAGAAATATAAAAATTAGATTGTGAATGTTTTTGTAGGTAGGTAAATAGGAGGAGCATAGTGAAAATAGGTCCATTAGACGCAGAATCAGGTGAAATTATATTGGGGAATAAGGAAATTACAGAGATAATAAACAAATGCTTTTTTAAGGAAGAAGAAAGGGAAAAAAAGCAGGGAACTATAGATTAGTTATTCTAACATCAATGGTAGGCAAAATGCTGGAACCTTTTTTTTCGGAATGTAACAACAGGGTACTTAAAAAATCATAATATGATTAAGTCAAGATGGATTTACAAAAGTTAGAGTTTTTAGAGGATGGATAAGGGACAACCAGTACATATGACGTATTTGGATTTACACAAAGCATACAA
This sequence comes from Sphyrna mokarran, assembly GCA_024679065.1. NCBI lineage: Eukaryota > Metazoa > Chordata > Chondrichthyes > Carcharhiniformes > Carcharhinidae > Sphyrna > Sphyrna mokarran. The sequence goes on from JAGIQG010000009.1 coordinate 41,188,584, forward strand.
TAAGGTGCCATGACTCAAATTTAGTGTCTGGGACTGCAGATAATGTAATAGCATGGATTGAGGATTGGTTAATGGACAGTAAACAGTCAGAAAAAATTAAAGGAATATTTTTATGTTGACAAGCAACAGCCAGTGGAATACTGCAAAGATCAATATTTCCTTAGCTATTTGTAATCTAGAATTGCGAGCTTTTGGAGCACAGTTCCTTCATCAGGAGTCACCTGATGAAGGAATAGTACTCAAAAGCTCACGATTCCAAATAAACCTGTTAGACTTTAACCTGATGTTTTGAGACTTCTTACTATATCCACTCCAGTCTAATGCTGGTATCTCTGCATCACTTATAACCTATGTTAGTGGCTTAGTTAAGGCGACTGAGTATGAGGTATTCAAGTTTATTGACAATTCAAGCTTAGCTGGGAAAGTAAGTGGTGAACAGGATGAAAGAGGACTGCAGAGGGTAATAAACACTTTGGGTGCATGGTCAAGAACATGGCACATAGAATACAATGTGGCAAATGTGAAGTTACCAGTTTGATAGGAAAATATTTTTTGGAGTGGAATATTTTTTGAATGGTGAGAAATAGGGAACTGTTTGCATTTAGTGAAAACTGGGTACCCTTGTACATGAACCACAGAAAATAGAAAAACAATTACAGCAAGCAAATTGAAAGCCAAATTATATGTTAGCTTTTGTTATAAAGTGAATGGGGTATGAGAGTAAAGAAATCTTATGACAATTACACAGGGGTTTGGTGAGGCCATACCTGAAGTTCAGTGTATACTTTGGTCTCCTTACTTAAGAATTGGCTTCCTCAGAGAGAGTTCAACAAAGATAACTTGATTGGTTCCTGCGATGGGAATTTGTTCTATGAACATAAATTGAGTACTCTTGGTCTGAAGATCTTGTGGCAACTTAGGGAGTGATACTTCCACTTAACCAGAAGCTCTGGGTTCAAGTCCCACTCCAGGACTTGGTAGCCATGGAAGTAAGTTCATAACGTCGCCAAACATGGTACACCAATGACAGGCTGTAAAAGTGGAGAGATTGTTGGTTAGCCATGTAGTATAAAGTGAGGTATTATTTGAAATGCTTCAAATATGTCATGGGAGATAGAGCAAAAGGAAATGGGCCCAGCTGTCTTTACACTACACTGACTGATTGGAATGACTGCATGCATTTGTCAAGAGGAGATTTTAAACCTCGCATGACTAAGGCATCACAATACTAGGTTAGTGTTCAACACAGGCGAAGTTTGGTTTGCCAACAGTTAATAGATTAATAGCACCATCTCCAGATTAAACATTCAGTCAGACCAAAGCTATGCAATTAAACACATTACCTGAATTCATATCTAATCTCTTCATAATTCCTCATAAATATCTTTCTGCTCTCTGTATGTGTATATGGGTCAAAACTTTACTGATATAATATGCCTTTTTAACCATTGTAGATTTGCAGAAAAAAATGTTTTTTATTTGCTATGGTAAAGGCAGTATGTAAAACCAATCCCTAATTGTCCAGGATGAAGGTGAGTCACTGCCTTGAGCTGCTGCAGTGGTTTCAATATTCCCACAGTGCTGTTAGGGAGGAGTGCCAGAATTTTGATCCAGTGACTGTGGAGGAATTGTAATTGTAGTTCCAAGTCAAGATGGTATGTGGCATAGGAGGGAACTTGAGCAAATGGTGTTTCCATTGTGTCTGTGGCCTTTGCCCTTCTGAGTCCTACACGTCATGATTTTGGAAGGTGCTGTTGAAGGCTTAGAGAATGTGAAGCTTTGAGGAAAAATGAACAAAATTAAGTTTCATTTTGAGTAAGTTTTTGTATTTGCATATGGATCTGCATTTTTTGCTATTAGTGGGTGCACGACTTTTTTTTAACCTACATTCAACGGGTGAATTTATGTCAATTTTACTGAATGAGAGAGATGGATAGCTGATTAACCACGTGAATGAAACTGGACCAGAAGTCTTGGAAACCACACTGCAATTTCTAGACTATTCCTAGACTACTTGTAAGCAACATCATGGTAAACCCACTAGCTATTGCTTTCAAAGAAATCACTTGATTTGCACGCTGGCTGCAGACTCCACTTATCTACAGGTCCATGGCAGAAAAAGGATAAGTTACTAAGCATAGAAACATGGAAGCTAGGAGCAAGAGGAGGCCATTTGGCCCTTCAAGCCTGCTCCACCATTCATTACAATCATGGCTGATTATCCAACTCAATAGCCTAATCCCTCTTTAATCTTTGATCCTATTTGCTTCAGGCGCTATACCCAGCCACCTCTTGAATGCGTTCAATGTTTTGGCATCAACCATGCCTGTGGTAATAAATCCCACGTGAATTTCTAAATGAAATTAAGATAAAAAGAACTATTTTTCTTTGCATGCAGAATATAAAATTGAATAAGATCTTAATGATTTCTGAATGAGTATTAATATAAAGGACAAGCAAGTAGTCAGTGGCAATTAGGGAAAAGGGCCTCTGCTACTTTGCAATATATATGTGAATTAAAGTCATTATTATAGTATAATCCCCACCAAGTAAAACAGGCTGACACTAATATTTGTTTAAAATCAAGAAGCATTAACCAACAATGTTAAAGTTGCAGGTTATATTATCTAATAGTAATTGGGTTCATTTAAGTAGGAATAACTGGAGACCAGTGTTATATTTAAAAATAAACCATTGATTGTCGGTACTACAAAATTTATTGGTTAGGCGGTGTGTGCGTGCCTATGTTTATCATTACTCATTTCTCGAATGTGAGCATCACTGGCAAGGCTTGCATTTGTTGCCCATCCCTAATTGCCCTTGCTCAGTAGACAAGAAACTTTGCCCCTTGATTAAGAGGCATAAATTTAAGGCAAAGGGCAGGAAATTTAGAGGGACCCTTTCCTCCCCACTGATCTTGCTGTTCTTTTGGTTGTCACTGGAGCTGTGGAGGAGGAGCAGGAAGATGAATTGCGGGAAGAAGAGACCCAGCAATACCACTGACAGTGGAGAGGAAGACAGCCGTTGGAGGCAGGACATTGCTGCCATTCGCCCTGAGGTAGGGGACAGGAAAAGGAAGGAGCGAAGACCCTGTCAGTTCCGAACACGGCTGAGCAACTGTTGGACATTACGTGCCGCTGATGTCTCCGGCTCCGTAAGGACACAAGGTGCCACCTGCACCATTTATTACGGGATCTGGCACCTTTTGCCGGGGGAAGGAGGGGGCATCCACTTCTAGTGGCTGTGACAGTGACAGACATTTTAAACTTTTATGCCATCAGGTCCTGCCAGTCCACCATTGGAGACCTTTGTGATTTCTCACAATCATCCATCCACAAGTATGTGAAGGAGGCCACGGATGCCCTGTATGGCCAGGCTAGCCATTATATTAAATTTGACATGGGCCAGACCCAGCAAGAAACCCATGCTGAAGGATTCGTGACCATTGCAGGGATGCCATCACCTGAATATCATGCACATCTGCCCCAGGGATCTGTTCTGCCCCAGGGATCTGTTCTGAGACCCCTGCTGTTTGTCATTTTCATAAATGACCTGGATGAGGAAGTGGAGGGATGGGTTAGCAAGTTCGCCGATGATACAAAAGTCGGTGGTGTTGTGGATGGTCTGGAGGGATGCCAAAAGTTGCAGCGGGACATAGACAGGATGCAAGACTGGGCGGAGAAGTGGCAGATGGACTTCAACGCAGATAAATGTGTAGTGGTCCATTTTGGCAAGAATAATGGGATGAAGGAGTACAATATAAGGGGTAGGAGTCTTAGCTGTGTTGTAGAGCAGAAGGACCTCGGGGTCTGGGTCCATAGGACTCTTAAATTGGCCTCGCAAGTGGAGGAAGTGGTCAAGAAGGCGTACGGTGTACTGGCCTTCATTAATCGAGGAATAGAGTTTAGGCGTCAGGAGGTAATGATGCAGCTCTATAAGACTCTTGTCAGACCCCAGTTGGAGTATTGTGCGCAGTTCTGGTCGCCTCATTATAGGAAGGATGTAGAGGCTATTGAGAGGGTTCAGAGGAGATTTACAAGGATGCTGCCGGGATTGGGAGGCAGGCCTTATGAAGATAGGTTGAGGGAGCTGGGACTCTTCTCACTGGAGAGACGTAGGTTGAGAGGCGACCTGATAGAGGTTTATAAAATGGTGAGAGGAATAGATAGGGTGGACTCTCAGAGACTATTTCCCCGAGCTGAAATGGTCACTGCGAGAGGACACAGATTTAAGGTGCAGGGAAGCAAATACAGAGGAGATGTTAGGAGTAAGTTTTTCACTCTGAGGGTGGTGAGTGAATGGAATCAGCTGCCATCGGAGGTGGCAGAGGCGAACGCGCTGAGGTCTTTTAAAAGACTTCTGGACGAGTATATGGGAACGAATGAGATAGGGGGTTATAGACAGGTCTGTGGATTGGTAGGTATAGATGTGATCAGCGCAACTCGTGGGCCAAAGGGCCTGTTTGTGCTGTAGTGTTCTATGTTCTATGTTGTATCTGTGCCAAACACCCAGGCAAAGTGTATGATGGCTTTATATTCAGAAGCTCAGATATTGCAGAGGTCCTTGAAGAGGAGCTCTGGGTGCAGGGATGGTTTGTGGGGGACATGGGATACCCACTTCGGACTTGGCCTGCGCAGAGGTGTGAGACTGAGCCGGAGACCCAATATAATGAAGCCCGTGCTGCCATCCAGTCAATTATGGCACAGTGCATAGGATTCCTCAAAATGCGGTTTGGGTACTTGGATCATTGTGGTGATGCCCTCTACTACAATCCCTGATATCATCCCACACTGTGGTAGTGTGCTGTGCCCTGCACAATATAGCACAGCAGCAGGATGACCTTCTGGAGGAGGAGGAGATGGAGGCTGACCAGCCTAGCGTCTCTGGGGAGGAGGTCACCAAGGAAGAGAAGGAGGAGGAAACAATGATAATGAAGGTGACCAACACCACCCAGGCATTGGAGGGTTGGCGGCAGCAAGGGTCAGGTTTGCAAGGGCAGTGAGGGAGGGCCTGATTGCCATGCATTTTGGAAACAAAGGACCTATGTTGCCGCACGTGGAATCTAACACTTTGTCCATCCTTGTGCACCCTACAATCTCCTACAACATTGTAACACCAGAATGGTGGGCCTGGGTATGCTGTGTTAGTGAGTGTCAGTGGCAGGCAGGAGTGGATGATGACTCGCTTTGTGCCATTGTGATGATGTCCTTGTACAAACTCGTCTGGCTGCTACCTGAACTCCACAGGCACGCTGGCATCTGGGCTCACATCTGGGTGAGGGATAAGAGAGCACTAAACACCCATGCAGGGCCTTGGGGTGGATGGGGTAGGGTGGGCTGTGGAGGGTGGGGGGGTGAATCTCTCCCTGGTTCTGGGGTTGCCATGGCAGATGTTGTAGATTGCTGCCACTGCATGCTACCCATTGCCTTATTACCATGGAGGGGAAGCCAAGTCAGCACTTGCAGGTATGCTGATGGTGGAGAGGGGGAATGTGCCTCTGTGATGATCAGAGACAGGGGAGAGCAAGGCTCATGTCACTCAGCAACCCAGGACTGGAAGTGATGAGGGGGCCATGTGCAAGGGAGTCCTGAGAGTGGTGGGGTGTCGGTAATATTGGGGAATATCCCTGATGTCCATGGGGTAAGAGAGGAGGAGGCTGTATCTGGACCTAGAGGGTTCTGCTAGGAGAGCTGCTGTTTTTCTACCTTTTCCTGAACATGTGCAGATTGTGGCTCCAATCTGAGCTGAAGGCTGTCTGGTGGGTTAAACCCCAGCCTCTGCCTCTACAGCTAAAAATGGTCTAGTCCATATTTTCAATGTCTAGATCTGTAAGATTGGGAGTAAAAACTGGTCTAAAAAAAACGAAATTTCCATTTTCATGTTAGCTGAAACTTAGAAAAAAAATCCCTTATAATTCCATCCTTCGCCTTCAAATGAATAAGTGAAGCTATCTTGAATTTCAAAAACTTCTTAAAGCTGAACTGACACTTCGTGTTTTTAACTGTAGATCGAAATTCCAAATGACCAGATCAGTTTGTACTCGTCCAAGGTCCAATCTTAACAAAAAATTAGGCATCCTGGGGAAGAGAATTATTAAATGTCTGGAATATTTCAAGTCTAAATAGAAAGTCAGAAAAAGTTCAGATTAATATATTTTATTCTGGTTTAGTGAACTTGCTGAAGTAATTATTATGAGGTGCATTCATAGATCCATAACCAGCTTTAATACACCTTTGATGAAGATTTTAATCTTCAAGTTGTAGAGCGCACAGATCTTAAAAAGATTTACAGAAAATTCGCAATAAAGTACTGAATGGGACAATGCTCAAGTAAACCACGTGAGGGCACCAAAGAGGCAGGGAACTGTCCAAAAGTCTCAAAAGTCCTGACACATCAGCAGGTAACAGTGCAGTCAATGAAGGAAAATTATCAGATAAAGCTAAACAAGTAAATGTTCTCACAAAATAGTGTGAGTAGCCTCAAAAACAATGAGCAGAGAGCACAGTTACAGAATGCGAGTTTGAACAATAGCATGAAGGAACTATCCTCTGCCAAATACAGTAAAAGTCTCACAACACTAGGTTAAAGTCCAACAGTAGCTAATTGTAGCTACTAGCTAATTGTTGGACTACTAGCTAATTGTTTAACTGTTGGACTAGTTAAAGTCCAACAGCTAGTAGCAAATGCCACTAGCTTTGGGGGTTTATGAGTCACCTGATGAAGCAGCAAAGCCCCAAAAGCTAGTAGCATTTGCTACCAAATAAACCTGTTGGATTTTAACCTGATGTTGTATGATTTCTTACTGTGTTTACACCAGTCCAACACTGGCATCTCCACACCTAATAAATATTGGTCAGTGTCAAGAATCAACTTTTACATATGAAAGATATACCTGATAAAAGAAAATGAGAAGTAATGACAACACTGGAATGTCCACTAACAGGAAGTAGAACGCTTGAAAGAATGCTTAGATGATAAACTTGTAGGAGAAGCACACTGACACAGTGATTAGCACTGCTGCCTCACAGCACCAGAGACTGGGTTGAATTCCAGTCTCGCATCACTGTCTGCGTGGATGTTTTCACGTTCTCCCTGTGTCTGCATGGGTTTCTTTCAAATGCTACGATTTCCTCCCACAGTCCAAAAATGTGCGGGTTAGCTTGATTGGCTGTGGTAAATTGACCCTAGTGTCAGGGGATTAGCAGGGTAAACATGTGGAGATATGGGAATAAGGCTTGGGTAGATTGTAGTTGGTATGGACTTGATGGGCCAAATGGCCTTATTCTGCACTATAGGGGTTTTGTGATTCTAAACAAATTCAACAAAAATGAATCTTCAGTTAAAACTGAATGCATCTCAAGTATCAATAGTCTCTAGTAAACAATGCACCAACTTGGGACAGAAGTAGGAACTGCTAATCAGAGCAATTGCTTGAAAGCCGACTGACAACTCAACTGATGAACCTCTTGAACTCCTGTCCAATCTGAACAACATGAATGATGAGATACGCAATGTGGAAGAGTAAATCCAGACTTTAAAATCAAATGGTGAATTCTACAGAACAGATTAGACATGTAATGAATGGACAATCAGTGACATGGAAGAAAGATTCTGATCAGAACTAAGTGCCCAAGCAGAATTGTTAAACTTGGACAAGAGTTCCTCATTTAGCTCTGAAACGAGAACATCCTAGAGTCCTTGCTGGGCTGCATGAAAAGATTCATATGTTTGAAGACCAGTTGAAAAAGAAGTTAAAATTGGCTAAAATTGTGAAACAAGTGGAAATGAAGGTTGAAACATGAACTTCTATATGTTTTGCAGAGAGTCACATGGTGAAATAAGAAGAAAAAGTGCACCTCGAATGAGCACAGCATTCATTCACCCTAAAAAAAATAGGATGAGTCAACAGCTACCTAACACCATAGCTGGTGAATCAACAAAGAGTGATTCAATGCCATGAAAAAGAAGAAGAGGATGAAAAGATACTCAGGTACCTTTGGAGGTATACAACCTTCAAATCAATAATACTTACCTGCAGCTATAGCATTTCTAACCATTGTGCAAATGACACATGCAAGAGTTGTAAGGCCATCAGACTGCCTGAACCTATGAACTCAGAACTTGAAGGAAGAAGGGTAGTAATAATGATGTAAATATGTGTGATAAACTAGGATAATTTCAGATACATTGAATAAAAACTTGGAGGGAGTTTTGGTATTGAGGTTGGCATACATAGGATTAATGTGTGACTAAACACAGCATCACTCATTTTGTGATGTAAGAAAACAATTAGTATGTACAGAGCTTTCCATACAAATAAGAATGGAGACAGCTCCTCGCCTGAAGGAGTGAGGAGCTTTATGTACGTACACAGATCTTGTAAAATAATATATACAATTAATCAATTTAAGACTACAAAGATTTCATCAAGATCTACCAAATGGTACGCAACACCCAAAAACAAGACATGAGATTAAACTAAATTGGAGCCTATACCATTACTAGGGTGACAAAATGGCATAGTGCTGAACGCAGTTGCCTCACAGTGCTAGGAACAGTGATGACACTCTGTGTTTCCTCCCATAGTGCAGATGTGTACAGCTTGGATAGATTAGCTATGCTAAATTTCTCAGGAGATATATGTTGGGGGGGATTAGAGGGGTAAATATGTGTGATTAATGTGGGGATAAGGCCTAGATAGGGTGCTCTGTCAGAGGGTCAGTTCTAGTGTGACAGACCAAATGGCCTCCTTCTGCACTGCAGGATTATATACATAGCTTCAGGCTACAACATATATGCAAGAGTGTATGTTTCACCAACTTGAACATCTCAGTGGGGGAGAGTTGGCTCATTTGGCTGAGGGCCAATTGTAACAACCTAGCAAAAGCAACTTGAATTTTTTAACTAGCTTGAAATATATTTGGACTAAAGCAAATGCTCTGATGTTCACTTTGATTTCTTTACCATTCGTGTTAGTAAATCAAAGGACTTTATTCATAGTCTGGACTGGACTTAATTGACCATGTTAAAGCATAAAGCTAGACACACTATTAATGATGCACCCTACATGCACCACACCACAAAATTAAACCAACAGATTTTCTTTTTGATGTCCAAATGTAACCCCAATTTCCCAACTTTTTTTTCATTGGTACTTAATTGCTGAGACACTAAATATTGTTAAAACATGCATTCAATTTGGTGAGCAAATACTGCATTATTTGGTGTTTCTGTGATCTCATCCAAGAGACAGCTTTGAATCACTTAGTGGTAAAGATTTGCAGCCTATTTTTTGGAACATCTTCAATTGCACAGTAAGTTTATTTCTGGATGGTAGCTGGAAGAAAATGTTTTCATTTTATCATTTGCCCACATTCCTTCTGTGTCTCACTGACCACAAACCTGAATGTCATCTCCCTCCCACTGACTTCACTGTCTATTTTTTCCAGCTGGTTAACTGAATTGTGTTTGCCCAAACTGGATGTAAGGAAATAAAAAGTCATCAGATATTTTACTCGTCAGGAATAGCTGGGAACTTACCTAAATATTGCCAATACTTTAATGCTTCTGTAGCATCTTGTCAAATTGCTCGATGTCTGACTGTTGTCCTTATATAGTGATATTGAAAAGTATTAACATGTTTATATGTATTTGATACTGGAATATGAGAACAGGCAGATTAAAATACAAGCTATGTTGTACTTTATTCAGCTGAGAACTAAAGGAAACAAGGAAGCAAGCATTGTCAAACTGTTAGTACTTACATGAGCCAGCATTTTCATATGTAGTTTCTCACAAGATATTTTTTGATTCATTTGAACATTTAATTTAAAATCATGAATATGATTATGATAAACAGAAATCTAAATTATAGATTAACATAATAAGTTACATATATAAATGTTATTTCACTTGACCCTCCAAAATGTTACTGGATTTTTATGGTTTTTCAAAAATGATTCATTGATCTTGCTAAGTGATGCATATCAAGAGTTTACAAGCTGTAAAATATAGGCCACAGGTTCCTCAAATGCTACCCACCTTTCTTTCACCAATTCTCACCCTGGCAAACCAACCTTGATATCATTATTTACATTTCTTATTTGTCCTGTAAACTTTTAAATCTAGATGTTCACAAAAGCTGTTCTCATCAGTGCCATTAGTAGATAAATCTTAAATTAGAACATCAAAATCTGTCTTCAATAGCAATGTGAGACATGTGCGTCAAAGAGAGAACCTGCTTTACGCATTATGACTGGAACTATTCTCTGAGGTGGATTTATAGTGGCCTGAACTTCCACCAATCCCTCAGATTCCACTGCAAATGCAATACCTTTGGGATGTGGTTCTTTATTGATGTGTACCAAGGTCCAGACAATATTCCTGTGACTGTGTGGAAGCCACTTACTACGGAAACAAGAAATGCTCATGTCATTGCAAAAAGAGAGTTTGCCGTTAATCTTAAAAGGTGAGAAGTATCCTAAAGATACTAAAGCTATTTCTGAACACTAAAGGAATTAAGGTTTATGGTAAGCGGGCGGTTCAGTGGAGCTGAGTTCACAAAAAGACCAGCCATGATCTTATTGAATGGCACAGCAGGCTCGAAGGGCCAGATGGCCTACTCCTGCTTTTAGTCCTTACATTCTTAAATGAAGCAAATGTCACACTAAAGGCCTCAGCTGAGACTGAGATCTTCAATAGATTGTATAATAGGGACTAGACTGGAGGAAAAGGAGGCCACAATTGGGAGATTGGTAACAGGAAATCATTAGTAATGATGGAGAAAATCTGAAAACCTGGCCAGTGCACTGACCATCTTCACACTTTCTCTCATTCTCCAGTGAAATCACATCCAATTTCATGTGAAATCACGGCACAGGATTCAGCCGAGGTGTGACCACCACTGATAACCAGTACAGCAAGAACAATAGCAACTTGCATTAATATGCTACATTTGACATCAAGCGACATGGTGGCATAATGGATAGCATTGCTGCCTCACAGCACCAGAAACCCAGATTCAACTGCAACCTCAGTCATTGGGTGGAGTTTGTACTTTCTCCTCGTCTGTGTGGATTTCCTTCAGGTGCTCCACAGTCCAAAGATGTGTGGGTTAGGCTGATTGGTCATGCTAAACTGACCCTAGTGTCAGGGAGATTAGCAGGGTAAATGTGTGGGATTACCAGAATAGGACCTAGGTGGGATTGTGGTCTGTATAGCTTTGATGGGCCGAATGGCATTCTTCTGTACTGTACGGGTTCTATGATTCTATGGATGTAATGAGACATTTCACTGTGGCGTGTAGAAAATTGAAATCAAACCAAGAGAGAGACAAAGATTAAGAGGAATGGATGAAAACTTAGTTAGGAGAGGTGAGTTATAAGAAGACTTTTTGAAGAAGCATAACAGAACACTAGGGTTCAAGAAGAAAATTGTGTATGACCATACTTCTAAAAACGACTCTAACTTTGCTGGGGTTCTTTTGGTGTTGACAACACCAGAACAGCAAAATGTGTATTAATCTAGGCTTTACTTTCAAAATGAGTTCTAATTTCTAATAAGCCAAAGATCAGTTATGGAATTACTTTGTTTTTAGTTGACAATTTATTTCCTCTTGGCTGTCTAACGTAAGGGACCCCGAGCACCCTAAGGGACCCGAACTGCAGAAGAACACATCTACACTGATATCAAGAGTTCCTTATTAGACATTGCGGGTTGGAGACATATTCCGTTGTGTAATAGTTGTGCTTACACGATTGTTGGGAAATGGTACCACGGGGGATTAAAGCTAAAGATAAATTTCGAAAGTATCTTTAAGGAGAAAACTTATTGCTTCCGATATTTAAAAAAAACAGCGTTTTATAAAGGTACTCACTGGAGAAGCTACACTTGTCTTCCATGCCCTTTTTATCATGTTCTGAGATGTTGTCACCTATTGAAAAATATATTGCCATTTAAGCTTTCCTAATAATACCTATTGCTATAAATGCTCATCACTTCGAGCACTATTACTTCAAACTGAGGCATAATCCGAGTGAGAGTTGCATAAGCAAATCGCAGCTCCTGGCTTCTGAGTGGTGATATTCAGGGCAAAATTTGGGTCTTTATGTATAAGGATATGTGCGTGTTCAGAACCGAGTGCTCTTTTAGTGACTTCTGATGCATCTAAGCTAAATGTTCCTAAAATAATACCTTTGTCATTTCTCCGGGAGCGGCCCAACAGTGGAAACCATATCCAACAGATTTACAATTTGCTACAAATATGGAGGAATTCTTGGACTCATTGTTCAATAGTCTGCGACATTTAGGAGCGGATTTTCAGCTAATCGTTCGGATAATGGCTGAAGTCCAGAGAAGGTTACTTTTGGGAAGCATGAATTTTGTAAAGATAATTTAGTAATTGAACAGCTTTCCTCTAGATTTACTCTCCAGAGTATTGAGCACAGCGGAATAACTGCTGACAACAAATGAAACGCATCCTCTCGTTTGCATTTAACTTCGTTTTGTACTAAAATTTGAGCTTCAGACTTTGCTGGCGAACCATCTTGTATATGCCAAATGTTTAAGATAAAGTCGGAAATTGTTGAGGAGTTCTCCAAAATAAAGCATAAAATTAGTACGTGCACTTTTGATGATAAACTGGAAATGGGATAGATATACAAGCATTATTTGTATTAACCTGGCCACTGAGTGAACTAAAGACACTTTAAAAACAATTATCTCAAATCTGCATGAAAAGAAAATGCAACCGTTGCCATCATCAAGATCAAAGGTGGCACAAGGTTTATGGACTCGTGTATAACTGGTTTTCATGTTGGTATAAACTACCAACCTCCCAACTACCTAGCGGTGACCTGACCAAGGTAAGCGAACCGTGTTCCTGCTGAATAAAACGGGACCACTGGGGCTCGCTTGGCCCTCTCCATTGGTGTAGAGCAGAAGTGTACAGCCTGAGTGCTGAAAGTAGCCGTGCAGTATTTTGTGCAGACAATTAGACTGGTGTCCATGCTTGCTTGTGTCATGTGCCATGCTCAGGTTTTAAAGCAATCAAGTTATTGTGGACGCTTACCGCAAATCTCCACTGGCAAGTTTCGATCAATGCGAGTAACTGGTTGAATCCTTCTCCAATAAACTCATTGAATGCGCAACTCAGTCAGCTCTGCAGCAGTTGATATCATTGGAGAACAGGGATGACGAGCAGACATCTATATCTTAGTTAACTTGTACGAAAGTCACTGCCATGACGAAGTGAAAATAAAGATTTGGTGAGCGGGGAGAGGCTGTCGCTAGATTTTGCTTTTAAGCAAATGCTGACCACTGATTTGTCGTGCCTTTTCTTGCCCCCTCCATATTATGGACAAATTTTGTGTGTCTTCCTTTGACTTCCCCCACCCCGCCTAAGTCTGAATCCAGTACAGTCTCAAACATTCTTCCCTCTTGTTAATCTAATCATCTGGAATGCCGAAAAGAATGGTCCAAACCTTGGCTACTGCAAACCCCTGTCCGAAACCCTGCCAGACCCAAATGATAATCTCAACGGGATGTTAATTCCTTTCAGAACTCTCACCGCTTCACCGTTTGCCTCAGGTTGCATGTTGATGTTCTTGCTATTAATTTCGTTTGTACTTGAAACTCGTACTTTGCGTCACTTCAACCTGGTGTTCGAGACATCAACGTCAAAAAATGGCAGGCCAACTCCAAAGCAGGTTTGCTGTCAAAGTACATTGAGTGGCTGACACTGCCTTCAATTAATTGTCACAAATAACTTCAAGTTCACTGTAAGACACCAATGCAGTGTAAAAATATATTTTAGAAAGCTTTTGAATTGTCTATTTAACAAGATGGCAACTTCTACAGTATATCTTTCTCTGCACCTTCGCTATGACTAACACTACATTTTGCATTCTTTCCTTTCCTTCTCTTTGAACGGTATGCTTTGTCTGTATAACGTGCAAGAAACAATACTTTTCACTATACTAGTACGTGACAAAAATAAATCAAATCAAATAAAACAAATTTGAAACAATTTAAATGCTGAGATGATTTAGCCAACTCTGATTCTCACTGCATTTTTCTAGCATTAGGAATTAGTTGCCCGAGAGACGAAGCTGTAAACATGTGTCCAATTTGTAATGTGTAAGTAGTGTCAAAGACCATAACTGAGTTCTCAAGTTCACGGATTTTGATTTTTAAACTCCAGCCCTGAATCTGGATTCAGGGTCGAGTTCTACTGATACTGCAGTACAAGTGTATCCCTCACGCACACTGATGTAACAGCGCTAGTGCTCTCCCACTGCTACCTAACCTTGTTAATTTGATTTGATTTATTATTGTCACATGCATTGGTATATGTATTTAGTATACACTGGTACATATGGCTAGTGTGCTCAATCTCACTGCCGTGCTTTGTGCTTTATCTTTCTTATTCATATTTTAGTTGAGGTCCTTTTTCCCCTCACCTGTCGCAGTGTTGCTCTTTAATTTAAAATGCAAAGAAATAAAAGTTGAAAAGAACCTGTTTTTCCGAAGTGACACTCAGCTGGTAAGGAAGCGATATGTCACTCATTTAAAAACATGTATTTGTATGAAATATTTACCTGATGCAACAACATTAAGCCATCAAACGTTTCCAATTTTATAAGAATTTGAAGATTTGGAATGTGCTTGCGTAAGGAAGCTTGTCAAAGTGTCTGTCGGTATGAGCAGAACAGCAAACATGGTCAATAATACCAGCTGCAGATGGCGATCAGTGATACAAAAGCCTAGGTCAGACATCCTGAGCGTTCCTGGCTCCACAGCCACTTGAGGTGAAACCAGAACTGAGAGCAGTTGCTGAGCCATAGGAACCTGCAGTGTAACGCTCCGAGTTCTGTCTCGTCACAGAACGGAACGAATGTTCCCAACACTCATCAATCAACCGCATTATAAGTGGTCTGAGACCGGGCGCTTTGTTTATCAATAAACTGTACATAACGGCGATTAAAAACAGACAGATTCTTTAAAGTTGGACGTTTTTACATGTCGCCGATTACTTTTTTTTATTTGATCGAGTTTAACAATAGGATTGTAACCCATCCAATTGAAGGCGAAAGAGTGCAGACAAATAACCCACAAGGAAAACATAAGTTTATGATTTTTACTCAATCTGTGTTTGATATCTGGACAAAAAAAGTAAGATTTTACATAACATGTATGTTGTCAGATTGAACCAGAATTTCGGAAACTGGGAGTAGAGTATATTTTTAACACTGGTTCATGGAATGAAAGTACTATAAATATGTTCCGGGGATGAACGAAAAAGGAAGTTCACTCCTGTACCAAGTATGTAGTTCCTTGGGACATTTATTTATAAACCAACTGCGTTATTTTTAATATGCTTTTAGCAGGATTATCGCAGTTTCTTTCACTACCTCGGAGGGTGAGTTATGCCATTCCGAGAATATAAAATTAAGTAAACTCACATCTTGTGTCAATGTTACATTCAAATGCTTTTTTTTACATTCTACATGTTGTTACGCTTAATTATATATACAAAAAAACTATTCTAGAACCTGAAATCTGGATATTATCAGATATTCTGTCCTTCACATCGATTCGCCATATAGAGTTAACATTTAAACAGTTGAGTGTAACTCCAGACAAAGCAGTTTAAAGTGCTAAAACCGCCTGCATATTAACAGATTTCCCCTTTTGAAGATCGCCCTGGGGCTTTTTTATATATAGGTCGATATAAAATAAAGTCCTGCCCTTGGTCTACTTGATCTGCATCACCAAGTCACTATACAAGTGCAAGTTGATGGCGTTGTAAACTTTATGATGGCTCCGGAGTATTTATTTTACATACCTCTAAGTAATCTCTAAGCGTTTGAAACAATGACACGTTTGTATTAACCAGGTGTCAGAAAACAAAGGCAGCCTCATTCTTCCATGTAATTAGAAAATAACAATTGTCACCAACTACACAATAGTATTTCGACCTGTGCCTAATTCCATCAGTGGCTGCTGCTCCTGCTGCTGTGTAAACTCTTTCCAATTAATTCTAGAGAGCAAACTCCGGAGTTTAACGAGAATGAACAATACACGGAAGGTATAGTGTCTTAAACCTGGCATTCAACAACGCCGCACTCAAAAGGGAACGAGTTTCGAATGAATCCGCTAATATTATCTGCCAGTCGTATCGACTTTGCTTTTAAATAACTTTAGAAAGTAATGCAACTCTTCACTTTTTGTTATCCTCCTTTCCCTGTTCCTTCGTCCCTTTCCTTAATTTCGGATAGATCCAGTTTCAATTTGTAAACCCGCGTACAAGAAGCTGTTTACGCCTTGAGAGACGTTAGTTGTATGTAACAAAAAAATTGAAATGCTTTGGCAATATTCATTTCATTGCGAATTTGACTCTTTAAGGAGCAAAACAGATTGCCACATACTTAAAAGTCATGCATTTGTGGACATGCTTCCAAAAAAGAAAGACAATTTCTTTCACCGTAAAAAAATCCAATATTTATTTTTTTCTCGTTTTCGATAAGAACAAATCAGAAATATTGCATCCAACGCAGCTATTACACAAACTAAAAGATAAATATCTTCTCCCCGAAATACATAGAAAAACCTCCCACAGATTATGCGGTTAAACCGGTACTTCTCAATTCCGGAACGAAATATTGACATCCTGTAACCAGACAATTATTACCTGTTGACAATTTGTGACAAATGTGTTTCCTTCACAAGCCGAAATAAAATCTTGTTTGTACTGAAATTTACGCTTATACAGTAATGAAGTGGAAAGGTGAAATTCCAGTGTAAAACAGATTATATCTGTTTAATGATATACAGAATCATTAAAAAAAATCCTGTTTGAACTGAAATTTACACTTTTACGATGATAAAGTCGAAGTGTGAGATTCCAGTATAAAACACCAACATACCGAATCATTAAAAGACAGCAAAACGATTACCTTTGGCAGCAATAGTTCGGTATAAATATGTAAAAGACCTAACCTTGAATGAGTTGTTTTGTGGTTTAGGGAATGTCACTGTTTGGCTGTTTTTCTCTTTAAAAAGGCAAACTTTCTACATGAATCTTTCGAGTCCAGGCGCGTAATTGGTCTGTCTCATGTAGGAGGTATTGCCATTGAGCTGAGTTAGTCCATTCACCTGGTGGTTGGATAAGCCCAGAATCTGGTCAGTGTGATCGGGGCAGGTGTTTGCTCTCATGGACGGTATGGCGAGTCGGTTTGAAGCACAGTACATCTGGCTGTTACTGGGCGAGTAGCTGGCCTGGGCCATTGATAAGTGAGGAGGGGACGTGGAGTAGGAATAGGTCATGTTCGAAGTCACGCTGGAAGACCTGTTCAACATGGTCCCCATCCCGGTGGGGCTTACCGACTGCGACTGAAAACTTGAAGCTTCTACCCCGCCAACTGAACAACTGGCCATCGCCCCCAGTTCCCCGTTGACATGAGAGTTCAAATCAATCGCCGAGGCGGCCTGTAGGACAGACTGTTGGCTGATGAGATTGTCAATACTGAACATCCGGTGCTGAGCCTGGCCCACTGCTGAGCTTTGGTAATGGTGTAGCATAGCCGGGTGGTGGCTGGCAGTATGCACCTGAGGACTATAGCCCGTGGCCACGCTTGGGTAGAGTGTATTGGGATAGGAAGCTCTCCCCACGGGGGTTGGAGTGAAGGCGCTGGAGTTTTGCATGTAGCCGGGATAGGTGGTGATATCTGATCGCTTGAAACGTTTTCTTCGGCGTAAGAAGCTCCCGTTATCGAACATGTCTTCAGCTGCCGGGTCCAGAGTCCAGTAGTTACCCTTCCCAGGGCGGCCAGGCTCCCGGGGAATCTTGACAAAACAATCATTCAGCGTCAGGTTGTGGCGAATTGAGTTTTGCCACTTCTTGGAGTTTTCCCTGTAGAATGGGAAACGGTCCATTATAAACTTGTAAATCCCTCCTAGGGTCAGCTTCCTCTCTGGCGAGTTGGCGATGGCCATGGCTATCAGTGCGATGTAGCTGTAGGGGGGTTTGCCACGCTGGATGGGGCGCTTCCTCCTTCTGCCTCCAGAAGTGGGCACCAGCCCCTCCAAATCCCCCGCGTTCTCGTCATCTCTCTCGGCATTCGGCGTGTTCCCTCTGGGCTCCGATTTGACCATCACCTCCTCCTTGCCTGGCGACTCCATCGACACGTCCGCCGGACTATCCAGGGGGCTCGAAGCGGAGGAAGCCTCGGTGGGCGACTGCTGTGACTCTGCAGTCATGGTGCACATGCCAGTGAAATAGGAAATGTCGGCTAGATTCATAAACTTCAGCCGGAGGTACTCCCTGTGCACAGTCTGGTGTGGTTTTGCTGTTGGGAAGGCCGGGATCAGGTGCTGAACTGACGCCACCTGGTTTATATGTCAGAGCGAAAGGAGTCTGGCGCCACCCTATTTGCCCTCATTGTGTCAAAGCTTTTAATTAGCATGCCCACCCACCTTCTCCCAAATGCCTCTGAATTAGGTACACAAAGTAGTAACAACCCTGCTCAACGCTTAAACATGAGATTAGAATTTAATGTGGAATTAGTGGAAATAGTCAACAAGGAGAATCCGCAAAAGGTTGAGAAAGTTCTCGATGGTTTGTAGAAGCATTTAGTGGATGGAAATGCACGACATGTATTGAATAGCACTCTAATGTACTCGTTGGCACGGTGAAATACAGCTTTTTTGCACATTTTCCTAAATCGTGCATTGCACGTTCTAATGATGGAATCCAATTTTAAGTATTATTTGGTATTGATTTGAACTTGATTATAGGCACAGTGGACTGAATAAATATTTACGTATGTTCTTAAAGGGGCCTGATTCATTGGATGGACTATTGTGTTGTGCTGTAGAACGCTCGATATAAATTGCAGAGAAAATATAATCCGAATTCAAAATGACTAATTTCTAATCTGCACAGAAATTATATTAATTTTTACCTCGCAGTCCCCTGAATCCTCTGGAAGTGGGATATTTGTGTGGGAGGTGGAAAAGTTCTAATTTCACATTTGCCGTACTGGCTTCGCAGTTCAATTCAAATAAATACCAATCCAATTTTATTTCTGAGGGAAGAAATTGACAACTTCTCATAAAAAAACTGTACTTTTCAAATCATATAACATTTCAGTAATGAATTAGATAATATAAATATTGTTTTAAGGACATGTGGTGTGCATTATTTCGCTTACGGTGATTAGAGGATAATATGAGGATGCAATGAAGTTGGTTAGCCACCTATAGAAAAATAACTCTCGCCAGCTTGTAGTTTTGCGTCCGAACGAAAAAAAAAACCGCTTTAGAATCGGAGTTTTCTTTTTCTTTTAAACTAGAACCAGATTCAATGGAACAAAATCCATTGGGAAAGCCAGGCAGGTTAAATAAATCAGCGAGATGATAATAAGTATTTATACTCATTACAGTTACAAAACCCGAAATTTAATTTGGTGCGGCTATTGACCCTTAACCCTTGCTGGAACATCTACCTACGAGATCGAAGTATTACAACATATCGGGACGAGCAGAATTAAACAATGGATAGAGTTACGAATAATAACGATAATAAATACGAATTATATACAAATATAATTATCATTGAATCATTTTTTACAGATCACAGATGAAAAAACAGACCCGCTATTATGTTCCGTTCCTTGGTCTGAAACAACGCGTGCTTAAATAATTGTGAAATGAGCAACAAATAAGTTGGGGCTGTCATGGTAGCTCAGCGTTTGGAGATAGATAAGAGTATCGGAGTTTGGCTTCACTCTCTGCTGGGATTATTATCTCGGCAATGTAACCAATGTTGTAAACGCGATGTATTTCATCAGTAATGGTCCATGAATGCTTCCTTTTGTTCTGATCACAAACCTTCCTGGTTGTAACGACTTGGCTTATTGAGCTGTAATCTGGACAAGTTGCTCTTCCTCAGGTGTACTCTTCCCCACGTCAGTCGCACAGTGTGTGGATCGAGTCATCCCTTCGCCGAAACTAAAGCCGCTGCTGTCTCTCTGGAGTAAATATAAAGGGGCTGCTGTTTGAGGTAAAAAGCAAGAGCTTGTGTCTGAAGAATACCTTCCACCGTCACATTATATCAATGGATGAAATCATTTTAGAAACGTACAATTAACGTGCATTCAGGAGCATACTACCGCGTTCTCCACAGTGCCGCAATTTGAGTACTTTCGCTCATCGTGGATAATGAAAAAAAAGTCGAATTAATTCTAAACTGATCTTTATGATTGTGCCTAGACTGAGAAGTAATAACAGACATCCAGTCAGGTGTTAATATTAAACGAAGATTCCTCCAATGCATGCCATTAGTTTTTAATTTAGATCTCCAGCTTTTGTAGGAAATTAAAACCTTTCAAGTACTTCATGGGACTGTTAGCGAAACTCTCACTCCATTTCTCCCTTTCAGGGGACCAGATGGAATATTGCCGCAACAGCTAATAGTCAGAGTGTGTTTGCACTGCGCGGGGAACCCAGTGAGTACAATCAGTGCAAAAAAAGTTACTTAAGTCACGAAGAGATTTTTTTTAAATCTAAATAAGGAGATTAAATATCTTTAACCAGTAAATATCTCACTTCCAGTCAGAATCAGCCCCCCACCCCCTCCCCCGTGCGTCTTAATTGCAATCGCTTGCAGGCAAATAACTGACGTATAATGACAACTATGTTTTGGAATATTACTGACGGAATATGCGATCTAAAGTCTTGTCCCCATTTTGGGCTCAGTGCCTCCTCATCCTATTACTATTCTCCAACCTAACCACCCCTTGTTATTTGCAATCGTGTTTGTACGATATCACTTTCTGCTTTGATATAGGCCTCAGTTGGGGCACCTCTCTATCATCTCCAATTAAATCTGAATGCAAAGTGTCCCAGGTTTCTTCTCAGTGAAGCCCCTGCAATGTAAGATATAAAAAAATGCCGGAGATGGTCAGTAGGTCAGGCAGTAGCTGTGGAGACAGAAAGAGAGAGAACCAAGGACCCTTCATTATTTTATTTCAATGTCAGTTTTCACTTTGACATCGCTTTTGTAGACGCATCAGTTTTATTGGCATTGACAGTGATTTCATTCACAGCACTGGGAGTGGAATTGACAGTAATAAGAGTATAATCCTGAATATATTAACATGGAGTTTATGCTCTCGGTTTACCTGAATGACAGCACGAAAGAAAGTGAAGCTGTTATCAGCGGTTTGGAGCTAGTTATTGTCAAATCATTTTCCAGATTAAAATATTTTATGTGCCAATAAATATGTAACGAGGAATCAGTTTGCAGAAATGCTCATATTGCAGATGTTATCACCGGGACACACACCTGTTAAGAACCTACCTTTCCAATGTTTAAGGGCATTGGACAACTTAATCATTGGAACCCATACCCAAGCAGAATTGCAGAGGCTGCAAGTGTTGGAATTCCACCTTAAATTTTTCTGCCTCTCTTACTCTGTCTTTTAAGATGCATGTGACCAAGCCTTGGTCCCTATTGATTCGGTGTCAATTTTTTTATATATAATACTCATGTGAAGTGCCTTGAGCCTTTTAAAATATTAGTTATATTAAATACATACTATAAATATCCCTTGTTGCCAAGAAAATTATGTTGTAATTGAACTGATTGTTAAACTGTACCACAAGGACTTGAAGAGTGGCTATATATTGTAGAACTGAAATCACACATAGTGCATGTTAGGTGGTGACAGTCTCTTCCTTTTATTGACATAGCAGGAACTGAATTTTCACTCCTGAGGCTGTTAGCTTGGGGCAGGAAATTTCCCAATTAGCCAACCTGGTGCCCCAAATGTTGTGATCGGGGGGGTGGTGGTGGGGAAGTCGTCGTCGGGAGGAGCTGATGCAGGATGGAGTCGGGTCAGTTGCCTCAGAAGAGCTCGGAGGTGGCCACAGAAGCTGTTAAATGCTGAGGCAGGCTGATTCAAGGGTCTGTCTCAGTTCTTTGGAACTTTATACCAGCTGTTTTGGCAAACGATAAGATCTCTAGCTCCCCCGTCCCCACCATCTCTCTCCCTCATTCCTCTATCCATTTTCCCTGCCTCATTTGTGCCAATTCATGCCCCTCTCCTGTCTCCATGTCTCCCATATCCTTAAGCCTAGTTAATGCTTACTCATGTCAACTCATGGCTCCACTCATAATAAATGCCATCACACCCTCCATGACAACTCAGGTAGTATCCACTATGGGCAGACTTTTGGAGCTACGTTAAATGAAATAATGTAGACTTAAATATGTATTATAGTTTTCAGTGTAATGAACAAACACTTTTATTTATGAAATCTCATTGAATACATTTAAATCCCCTCAGTACTTAATCTCTTAAAAAAAATTTGCACTTATAGCCTAACATTAATGGTAGCTAATCCTTGTAAAATTTATTTGTGTTGTCAATCAAATTGTGCATTTACAATTCCCTCAGCCCCCTCCTGACCACCTCCACTGTGATGATAGGTCCTGAAAAGCAGCCAAGCATTAATAATGCAATAATGAGAGCATTTGGAGTCATGTCAACAAACAGGTATTGAAAGAGCTGGAACAGATTTTTCCACTCAGACGCAGGAAGGCAGATCTTAGAATCATGCACCAGAACTTTGCCATCTTGCCTACCACGGAATTGGAATGGGTAAGTGTCCAACAATGACAAGCTCTGGAGATTTTGGGTGAGAATTTCCAGTCTCATTCGAGCAAGGCCATAAAATCCTGCCCATAGAACATTACAGTGCAGAGGGAAACCATTTGGCCTTTTGAATCTGCACTGACCTGCCGACGGAGCGCCATCCAGGACCTATCCCCACAACCTAATGTAGGTACCCTGCTAATCTCATAATCCACAAAACCTAGGACTAAAAGAGGCAATTTAGCATGACTAATCAACCTAACCTGCACATCTTTGGCCTATGGGAGAAATCCAAATGAGATCCACACAAAGTCAGGGAAAACATGCAAACTTTGCACAGTCAGTCACCCAAGGCTGAAATTGAACACAGATTCTTGGAACTGTGAGGCAGCAGTACTAACTACTGTGCCACTGTGCCGTCCATTATATTTAAGGGGTGCTCATTTAAATAACTTGATAACTAGATGCTTTTACATCTGCACTTCAAGAGTATTTGCAGCAACTCTTAAAGATTTATAAACTGTGGGATAAGAGTCTCACATCAGCAAAAATTGAGTCTCTTTGGCCCAGCTGAATTCATGTTTCATATATGTTTTTCGCATGTCCCAGCCCCACATGCCAACATCCATCACCACCACTTTTTAAAGTGGTGAAAATGGAACTGTTGGGAATGGGGATAGGACTTCTAGCTCTAGGTCTCATCTACCATTTTTAAAGGTCAGCAGAGTGTCCAAAATTCTATGAAGACCTGGTCCAAGATTTCCAGTTCAATTATTATTATGACAAGCTAGTAGGTTACCTAAACTTTTTCCAGGAGTTTGATCCTAGTTTAAATTTGCCTAATTCAGTTTCTTAAATTAGAACAACGAGATTTGATTTTCTAAACTCTACATATTGGTTCAGATTGGGCATACAACAAAGTTTTCCAATCCCATTATATTTGATGGAATAATAAGGCTTCAATGGAGTGGGTGTGACCAAAGTGTAGACTTCTTACAAGCAAGGATGAGAGGTGCATTAGAACCTTTTGATCATGTAGAGAGTAAACGTGGACTAATTGACACTGCATCTATTTACTGTATTAGAAAAGACCATTCAGTCCATCAGATCCACTGTTTAAGTGTTTATGCTCCATATGAACCATCCACTACTATTCTTCAACCAATATAATTAAAACATCTTTCTATTTCTTTCTTTTATGTTTAACTACTTAAATGCATCTACATTCGCCATTCTAATTCTAAAGAAGTTTCACCTGATTTCAATGTTGGATTTATTTTTGACCATTTTATGGTTCCCTTTTCTGCTTTGTCTTATCAGTGGAGAACCTTCTGCACATCTATTTTATTAAATCCTTCAATAATCTTAAAAAACCCTGACAAGTCACCCCTCAAACTTACCTTTTCTAGAGAAGAAAGCCACAGCCTGTTCAATCTTTCCTGTTGGGCATGACATGTATAATTCTAGTAAGGATTTTGTATATTTTCCAGTGCCTGTCAAGTCTTTTATATAATATAGAGAGAGACTGTTCACAGTTCTCCAACTGTGGTCTAGATTCTAGACAATTTTTTAATACATGTTTATGTTCTATGTTGCCACATTTTCCAGTTCTGCCCAAGATCAACCAAAAACATGCAATATCGCACTGCCTGGCCAATTGAGAGCTAGCCAGTGTGAAATGTGCCTGGACATGGGTGCTTCAAGGCTGGCAGGTGTGGGTGTGGGAGCATATGGGTGCCAAGTCCAATCGGGACGGGGACATTTCTTCAGACGGAACTCTCCAAATGCGGATAATGAAAATAAACAAAACTTACTCCAGCTTATAAATCAAAGAAAGGGTTTAATAAAGAAACTTCATTACTCCCAACTTGCGGCTTTGCCACTCCAAGCTCCCCACAATTTCAAACAGAACCTTATTTATTGTGAGTCGGTTGATCAGCTGACCATTAACTCATTCTGTAATTGATCCCATCGTTTACTGTTCAGCTCACTCTTACTGTTTGTTACCATTGGTCACATTACATCCAATATAAAGTTGTCACCGATTACATTCTAACTCCGGTGAGAGCTTTGAAGTGGATGAGTCAGGCACAGAAGATGCTGGAGCAAGCACAGGGTGCTCTCCAGAAATCATGGCAGCAGCTCCCAGGAAACATACCAGACAGGTGGGCAATTTAAATGGGCAGTTAACCTCCCAGTTTTCAGACAATTGCTTGCACACTCTCGTGAAACTATTGAGCAACAGGTGGAACATCCTTATACCATGGGATAGCAAGAGGAGGCCATCCCATCAAATAAAAAAGGCCTGGAAAGAAGTTGCCATCACCAAGAATGACATGGTGACCTGCACCTGGGTACAGTGCCTAAAAAGTTCCAATGACTTTCTGCACTCGGCAAGGGTAAGTACCGAGTTGGCATGCTCCAGTGTGGAGAGGACTGGAATGGTGTCCATAGCAGTGCTAAGGGGGATAGAAATCAGAGTCACAGAGCACACATTTGTCTGCCTGATAGGGCTGGGAGGTTGGATTTGGAAGCACTAGGCCCATCTTGGGGTCAGATGTGCAAAGAACGTTAGCATGATTTGTGAGAGTGAAGGAGGTGGGGTTGAGAACATGGAGGTGGTGTGTGGAGGGGTGGCATGGGTAGGGTTGAGTAATAAGAAGAGAAGTTGCAGCAATATAATTTGATTAACAACGGTGAACTGGTGTACCTGTGTGTATGTGGGTGGAGGTGGCGGGAGGCAGGGTGGGTGTGGCCAACATGCTAACAATCCTCACTGGCAATGAGATGGATCCCCTGGAACTTGAATCTGAGCATAGAGGAAGTTCCTCTGGTGGCGGTGTTTCAGAGGAAGATAGGAGCTCAGTGGACAAAGACAGGATACTTGGAGAATGACAAGACTATAAAGTCACCTCGTTCCTTGTGAGGGTTTCTGGAAAAGAGTTTTCAGTGATTCAGCAATCAGAAACCATAATGCCATTGATATCAACTGAGCCCAACTACCTGGTATGGGTATTGACTGTATGATGAATGATAAAACTGACCAACTGCTTTCCTCCATCAAATGACCAATCATCCAGAGCTAGCCAAGACACCCAGGTCCATCTATTGATACCTGAGGAAGTGCTGCTGACAGATTACCCAAGTCATACCTTCTCTTCACACCATGATCTTTGAGAAGTCTCTCACTCAGCTGTGCATAGCTGCGTCAAGCTGGTGACTGGCACTCTGTTCAGGCAGATAATGACCTTCGTGCATTTCAAGATGGACCAAGCCAGCTGGGTTGAGCGAGAGATTTCATTGCAGGGCTCCCCCATATCCAGGATGTCATTGATTGCACGTATGTGGCCATCAAAGCATCAGCCAGCCAAGTGTCTCTGTCAATAGGAAACAACATCACTCCATGAATGTTCAGGTAGTGTGAACCACAGGATCTAGATTCAGTAAGTTGGTGTAAAGTTGTCTGGCAGCTCCCATAAGTACCAAGGCTGTTCACAGCTCCAGTTTGCCCCAAGGAATTATTGCTGGGTGACAAGGGGTATCCTTTGAACAGATGGCTGATGACATCACTCAGACACAGAAGGATAGAGGCGGAGGATAGATACAATCATTGCCATGCCTCCACAAAGGGGTGGGGACTGGGGGAGGAAGAGGCAATGTGCAATGATCACCAGAACACGTGTCACTCATAGTTAGTGCATGTTGTAGTCCGCAAAATATAACTCTTTCAAGGGTGGAACCATTGGACCAGGAGACATTGAGGGAGGTATATTCACTTTAGAGGAAGTATCCAGGGAGGCACAGGATAAGAATAAGGAGCCAAATATGAAAAATCTTTAGGAAGGCAGGGACTCCAAGAAAGCTTTGATTTAATGCTCCCGCAGATAGGCTGCCAAGGCTTGCCTTCCTTGTGAGCTCAAGGGTATTGCCTCCTTTACAAACCTTTCAGTCAATTGTAGTAGCTATCCCCTTTAAGGAGCATGCATTGTAAGAGTGATGTGACATGATCACCCTATGGGCAACAAGTGTGGGGATCATAATAGAGAATAGCTGGATTAATTTTGCAGCCAGATTAAACTTGGAGATGAGAATGAACACATCGATAATAGTTCTCTGTATATAGTTGTAAATAGTAATAAACCCATTGTTGTTTGTTAACTAACTTGTGGTCCATAATTATGACATTCACTACACAATACCATGTCATGACTCCAGTGTCTCCTCACAACTCCTGTAAGAAAATTCACTCCCCTATTGTCTATCTCAAAGCATTGATGAGGCCTACACCTGTGGGAAACATAGAACACTCATGATGCATAATTTGATTATTATAACAGATGCAATCAAAGAACAAAATATAACTGGTTGAAGAGGAAATAACTACAGTCACCTGTGAAAACCATTTCCAGTTCTCACAGTGCCTTAAGTGTCGCCTTGTGAATGCTGCATCTTAAAGCTTATCCCCTCAATGACAGTGGCATTGGAGGCAGATTGCTGACTCTGCTGTTGTATTGTCCCTGATACCTTGGTGGTCATCTGTTGGTGAGTGGGCCTGAACAGGCTCCACTTGAGAGGTTGTGCACAGCTGGGCACTCAGAAGATGGCATAGTGATTGGCAGAGGGGCAGAGAAGCTGCTGCCCTCGCCCAGAGCACCATAAGAGGAACCCACAGAGAGAACCAGAATCTTATTGAGAGTGAAGTGTTTAAGATTAAATTTCTCAAAACCACTTCAGAAACTATGGAGAGAAGGTAATTGTATAACGTACGTGAATAAGGGAGTAGAGTGAATAAGGGGGTTGGAGGATTGTCAGGCAGTTGAGAAGTTGTTGGGGATCAGGTGGGTATTCAGGGCTGGGGGGGTTAGTTGGATTGGGGGGGGTCCATCGGAGGAGATTGGGACGGTTAGTTGGATTGGAGGTTATTCCCATAAGAGGTTTTTGTATCCTTTTTCTATGCTGGCTTTCATCTGAGAAATTTCTCTTTATGAATTATAGCTTACCAAATAAAAAGAACTCACAGAAACTGGTTGAAGTCATACTTTACAGTTGCCCAGATCTGGTCTAAGCTTGTTGGGAGAATGATTTAGGGAACCCCAAATTATTCTAAATTGTTTTGCCACCTATGATGTGGAGATGCCAGCATTGGACTGGGGTAGGCACAGTAAAAAATCTCACAATACCAGCTTAAAGTCCAACAGATTTATTTGGTAGTACAAGCTTTCGGAGTGCTGCCTCAATTCACCTGACAGCACTCCAAAAGCTTGTGTACCAGAAAAACCTGTTGGACTTTAACTTGGTATTGTGAGACTACTTACTCTGTTTTGTTATCAGTAGTTTTGTTATCAGTAGTTTTGTTATCAGTAATTATAATTTTCAAGAATTATTTGGCAGCCTCTTTTTCTCATCCTAGCCAGACATGAACCAATCATTTTAGTATGAATCATTTACCTTGGCCAATAATATTTCACTCTGAGACTATGTGAGTTGCAGAGTTCAAAAATATTTTTCCCACTGTCAAACAGCTCCAATTACTTAGGTCCATAGGGTTCAAAAGTTTTTTTCCCACTGTCTACTTAGCAACCCCTTATCAAGAAAATTGAATTATTCTATTCATTACTGTCTGGGAAGATTGTATTTTCTAAAGCCACACTGATAAGAGAGTTTTCAGTAGCTGTACTGTTTTCAAGGAATGTGGCTCTTCTTGCTCATCTGCATCCTATCATTCCCTAGAGTGTCATTAGCCAAGGGGTATGCTTTTAACGCAGAAAACAATACGTTTTCAAAAATACATTTAGATTATCTAACAGTGGTTATATTTGTTTCTAGGCAAACTGTACCTCTGCAACTCCAAGTACTTTGTACTTTTTCAATACTACACTCATTCCAAATTATCAATTTATCTTGATCTAATAATCTTTTTTAGTCCCAGGTTATTCTTAACTCCTCTAGCAGATATTTAGTTGGGGCTGAGGGGTGATTAATTGGGTTGGGAAAGTAGTCAGAGGTCAGATGGAAATTGTTGGTTTGGGGGATAGTTGGAGGGGGTTAGGAAGGTTAGTTGGGTAGGGGTTATTCGGTGGGGAGGGGGAGGTCTGAGTGATTGAAAGAAGCCTGGTTGGGTTGCAGGTAAATTGGAGATAGATGGTCAGGGGGGTTAACTAGGAGCTCAGGGGCTTAGTCGGGGTGTGGAGGTGTAGAAGGCACTCAGTGAAGGTTGAGTGGTTAGTAGTATAGTTATCCTGGAGTTAGAATTGGTTTTAATCCTTCCTAGGTAACTACTTGAGTAAGTGAGTTGGAACCATCACTGATTTACTTCCTGGTTTGCTGTTGGTGAGAATGCTTCAATCTGCTTGGCTGCTCAGCTTCCTAGTTGCCAGAGATCCCCTGTGTATTGCACCAGAAAGAAAGTTGTGTTCTAATTGAGGACACCAATGCCACAGAGCTCATGAAACCTTTGTGGGAAACTTTGAGGCCCTTAGTGAATTTGGCCCCTTTGCTACTGACTGCAAAGCCTGTGTAATTTTCTTTTGCCCCACCAGCCTCTGACTAAGGCAAATTAATAAATATATATTGGATAGGAAATGTTGTTGGATATAAGTAAGAAAGCATGTAATTTTCTGAAAGAATTAAATAATATCTGGAGAAAAAGGGCTCAAAAATTTATATTGATGGGTTTAACAAAAAAGTACAGCAAAAAATTCAGATCATAGAAATTTATGAAACCTAAACAGTAAGGTAATAGATAAATGAAATCCTGAAAGCCAAGAGTGACGCAAGAAATGGTAATGTATTTTAAGCTGAATTACTGATCTGAACTACCATTAACAGAGCCTGTATAAAAGCATTGCCTATCTCTTAATAGCAGTTTTACTGCAAATGATCCAGTATGGTAGGAGATGGTAGGAACAACACTGATGGAAAGTATTAATTTCAATAATTAAAAAGATTGATATTAATTTTCACAGATGAACCATTGTTATTAGTAAAGACCTTAATATTGGACTATTATTATATAGCTGTATTAATACCAAACTATGTGACAAAAATAGGTACTTTCAATGTATTAAAAGAGGAACTAGTCTTTATCTGTATGCCTATCTTAGCATTTTTAGTGTAGAAACACAAAACTTTGCAGTGATAATGAAAATTTGGATTTAGATTTTAATTATAGAAATGCATTCTTTTATGGTTAACCATCCATGCTGCCACATGATGTTATCAAGGATGCTATTGCTCAAGCAATAGTTCCACTGTCTGGACTGCTCTGGAGGAGTACTACAGTACTCAACAAGTTCTGCGTCATGGTTCATCAATGAGAACAGAATTTTATTGTATAACTGCTCTAAACTTTATCATTTTGGAAGCGTCCTTTTGTCTATAATAGTGAAATAAAAGCCATCAGAAAAGCCATCATTCCAAACCAACTTAATGAAACAGACCATAAAATATTCCATACAAAACCCAACTATTCACCTACATTTGTTCTCTTGCAACCTGTGTCCCGTGTCTGTCCACGTGTTTCTACACAGTTTACTCTAGTGATTGCTAACTTGGTTTTGAAAGGTGACTTGCTTTCAGTGGGGGAGATTACAGATAGCCTTGCAGGATGACTGAACATCGGTGAACTAGAAGACCTGACTTTGGACTATACCACATCATCATATTCACCAGCAGTATAGACTAGTTGACTGACAGGCGACAAGGGCACTGGTATCATGATGGTGATGGGAGTACAACTGCTGTCAAACTGAGAGAGGACAACAGGTTGTGTACAACAGAAACAGGGCAGTGCCTTCTCAATCCTAGTAATCTGTTGAAGGACAGGTAATGGGATTAATGTAAGACTTTGTGGGCCCTTTTGGGCACTGACTCATGATGCCAATAGATGTGTTCATTGAGCACCACTTCCACACTGGAAAGGATGATCCCCAGGCTCTGCGCTGAGTTGGAGACTGATTCCTCCATACTCTTTGGATGTGATACCAGGCTTTTTGGCAAGCATTTCTCTATGCATGTTCATTAGCCTTTTCCCATATGCTGCCTCATTGGCATCCACATCATTGTCTTCTGAAGTACAGCCTACGTGTGTTCTTGCCCTTTGGAGACCTGGAGTGTGCCTGGCACTTTTCCCTTCCTGACTGAAGACTGCTCATGCTCCATGGCACATTGTGAAAATTTTGTCTCTTTGATATGCACCAAACAACGTGCAGTGCCAGCATTTGAGCTGGTGGTGGCATGTGTGAGATTCAATGATGGCATTTCATCAAAGTCCTGCTTCTTTCAGACTTCATGCTCTCGTGCCACTGACTAATCTGGGTAGTAGTTCTTGGGTATCTGAAAGGAAAACAGCACAAGAATAGGGTTGCATTGAGAGCTGGGGGCTGGGTAAGAGATGCATGCTTAGATCCTCTACAATTTGCAAATCAAGAGACTGTGATGTGAGGGGGAAGTGAGATGTCAAAGAGTGGATTACCTTCCTCAGCTTCAGCCCATCCACTGCTGTTCATAGCTTCATTTGAGGCTGCACCAATTACTGCCATTACCATCACATACATGGGAGTCAGGAAATAAAGCTGCATCTATTCCTTACAGGTTAGTTATCCTTGCGTTTTGAGGTTAAAATCACTTAGTCCTTGCAAGTGAGAGGAAAGTGTGTCAGTGAATGTAATGCAATATGTTTAGATTTCTCTCATAGTTGAATGTGTGAAAGCGGAGAAATGTGTCAGGTTTTCAGCAAGGCTAAGTAACTGAGGGTGAGGTGAGGCTAAGAATGTTAGATATGAGTCTTGCTTGATAGAGAATGTTAGTAGGTGAATGCATAGAGATTAGGTGAATGGAGTGAGGCTACTGGTTCATTTGTGAGGAAATGGCATTTGGAAATGCATTCACTGAACTTGACCTCTTGTCTCATGTCAATAAATTTCTTCTTGCACTAGATCCATGACCTCAGGACTAAATTGCTTGTATTAATAGTATCAGCTTTCTTTCCCATTGCCTTCTCATTGTGTGGCTTAAAAATCTCCTGCCCCCTTATGTTTGGAGAACTTCTCACCTCCTGTACCAAAGTTTTCAACCTGGCATCACAGAACCAACTGGAGCACATTCTCTGATCTATTGCACTATTTTCACTCTTTCTCCTGCTCAGAGTATCTTCCACAGTCTGTTCCAGTATTTGCTGCAGCCAGGACGAACCATTCCTTTAAAAGTTGCAAGCTGGCATTAAGTGGTATAGTTTAGCTTTAATTGGTGCAAGCTTCACATGAATGTAGGCCCGTTGTTGAGCCATGTGGTGGTGGAGGTGGGAGGTGGGTTGGCTCTGTGTGAGTGTGTTTTGTATTGGAAAATGCACCCCAATTTCAGGTCTCCCAGCCATCATCTTCAACTG
Source organism: Sphyrna mokarran (assembly GCA_024679065.1). Classification (NCBI taxonomy): domain Eukaryota; kingdom Metazoa; phylum Chordata; class Chondrichthyes; order Carcharhiniformes; family Carcharhinidae; genus Sphyrna; species Sphyrna mokarran. Next base: position 41,220,627 of record JAGIQG010000009.1, read on the forward strand.
GCCCTGCCTTGCCAGGACAGTGTGAGCCATGCTTCTTTCATTTTGCAGTTTGCTGCACAATGTAGCAAAAAAAGGTCCGGCCATGGAGTCTATGTCTGCACGCCAGTTTTCTTGTCTCAGCCAGAATTCCATGCAGAGAATGGAATATTCTGCCCATTGTGTGCAATTATAATCTCCATATTTGAGGAAGGATATACTTGCATCAGAGACAATGTAGCTGGTGAAGGTTCCCTAGATTTATTCCTGGGAGGAAAGCGTTGTCTTATAATATAAGGGGCTGAATAAGTTGGGTCTTTTTTTGGAGTTAGAGAATGAGAGAAGAATAAGAGGTGAGCTCATTGAAATGAACAAAATCCTTAAGAGACTTGGCAAGTTAGAAATTAAGAGGTTGTGTCTGCTGGTTGGGGAATCCTAAACATGGTATTATAGTTAGGATAAGGAATGATTCCTTAGGACTGAGATGAAGATAAATTTATTAAGTCAAAGGGTTATGAGTCTATCTTTGGAATTCTTTATCCCAGAAGATTGTGAATGTTCCATTGTTCAATACATTTAATGCTAGGTTAGACAGGTTTTAGGTCTTTTAGAGAATGAACAGATGTAGGGATTGGGTAGGAAAATGGAGTTGAAGCCCAAGGTCAGCCATGAATGTATTGAATGGCAGAGAAGATTTGGTGGGATGCATGGTCTAATTCTACAATCTCTTATGTTCTTTTGTGGGTCTACTTGCACCAAATGGACTGCAACAGTTCAAGAAAGTGGTTCAGCACAACATTGTCCAAGACGATTAAGGATGGATAACAAATGCTGACCTAGCAATCAATACTTACATCCCATGAGAAACATAAAAACAGTTACCTGGCATAATAAGTAGATGTGATGGTAAGGAGTAATAATTATTTATAAAATCTTTGGAATTGATTGCAGTAATAATTGACTGATTACACAGCTTTCAAAGATCTTTTTTTACATGTGTATGACTTAGTAGACTGAGTTACTGAAGTGTTAAGATGCATGATTTCCATGCTGCCCAGTTTTTACCATTAAGCTAGTCCAAATTGCCTGCGTTTGGCCCATTTCCCTCAACAACCAATCTTATCCATGTAACTGTCTAAATGCTTTTTAAAAGACAAAATTGTACCAATCGTTCCAAATACTCACCACCTCTGTGTGAAAAAATTGCCTCTCTGGACCTTTTTGTATCTCTCCCATTTCACCTTAAACCTATGCCCTCTAGTTTTAGATTCCCCTATCTTTGTGAAAAGACGTTGATTATCTACCTTATCTATGCCCCTCATTTGGAAATGTGGTTTTCAAAAGGCAGATGAGGAAAAATGAAAAAGCAGACATAAGGAAAAGAGTTTTATTTCACCCCAACCTTGATTTATTGAAAGCAATGTGAAATAAGTTGTTGTTTTCTTCCTCTAGCAACAGACTGGTGACTCTCTTGTTCCAGCCACTTTACTACCAGTGTAATCTCCTCCTGGTGTGGGGCCAGAGAACCAAATCTCTGTTCTTCACAATCCCTCAGCGTCAGAAAGGAGAAATTCTTCCTGAATTATCACAACCACATTGTGAGCTGCATTAGTTCTGCAGAGTCTTACTGGGCTCCAGAATTTAATTCTTTAGGGATGTGTCATCTGAGTTGATGCTGGGGAGAGTGGCAATGTTTAACACAGGTACTGCAATATGTAGCTATTTTGTTCTGCCCTCTCAGCTTGGGTGACCATGCAGGAAGAGACTAGAATATTTATTCAAACTATCCTTTGGACAATGGCTTTAAAGAATAAAATATTATAATTAAGAGATAATGTTATGACTTCATGTACTGAGAAGTGAGCTAATGCAGTGGGAGCACCGATAAGAAATTGTAAATGATGTTTTGCTGTTAATGGCATGCAGTAAGTGAATGGAACGCCATACCTTCCACACCTTCAAATTTGGCAACACTCTCTGCTGTTGAAAATGATCAGTTACACCCAACTGTCATGTTCCCTTTCATGTGGCCATGCATTATTCTTTCCTTGAAAGAGTGCAGAAAATATATTTATGTAGGAACTCTCTGAGCAGCCTTAAATGTCCTGTCATTGGAGTGCATCCATCCTGGGGCATCTTTCAAATACATTAATTAAGCTGATGGTCGTACTCAAGGTAAATGGAGCTTGCAATTGCTACATAATGGACCATTTGATGGGCAACACGACAGCTCAGTGACTATCGCTGTACTGTGCAGATACATGGATTTGGGCTTGTGTCTGTGGGAATTTGTGCATTCTCCCCGTGCTTGTGTGGGTTTTCTCCGGGTGCTCCGGTTTCCTCCCACTTCCCAAAGATGTGCTTTTAGGCTAATTGGCAAAACAAATTCTCCCTAAATTGTCTCAAATTTGTTTTTAATCCATAGATCTATAAACATGGACAGGGATCGTGGGTAGAGGTGGGAACATTGGGGTGGCGGCGCGGGCTCGTTGGGCCGAAGGGCCTGTTTCCCGTGCTGTTTTGATCTTTGTTCTTTGTTCTTTATAAAAGCTCGTTGCTGTGCTCTCTGCAACTCTGCCTTCAGCTTTTGTTGCATGCAGAATTCTGTGTAAGGAGGAAAATGCAGATACTCTGGGAACCATCTGCCATAGATGAAGAGCAACAACAATCAGAGCAACCTGTGATAATATTGCCACCTCTCTAGAATCCCAAAGAACATTTCTTCACTTAAAGTCATAGAATCATAGAGATTTATAGCATGGAAACAAACTTATCCATGCCACCCAGTTTTTACCATTATGCTAGTCCCAATTGCCAGCATTTGGCCCATATTCTTCTATACCAAGCTTACCCATGTAACTGTCTAAATTCTTTTTAAAAGACAAAATTATACTCACTTGTACTATCTCCAGTGACTTGTTCCTGATACTCATCACTTCTGTGTGAAAAAATTGTCCCTCTGGACCTTTCTGTATCTCTCCCCACTCACCTTAAACCAATGCCTCTAGTTTTAAATTCTTCTATTTTGTGAAAAGATGTTGACTATCTACCTTATCTATGTCCCTTATTATTATAAGATCACCCCTAAGCCTCCTACTCTCCACATGAAGAAGTCCTAGTCTATCCAGCTTTTCCTTATAACTCAAACCATCAAGTCCTGGTAGTATCCTTGTAAATCTTTTCTGTACTATTTCGAGTTTAATAACATCTTTTGTATAATAGGGTGATCAGAACTGTACATAGTATTCCAAGTGTGGCCTTACCAGTGTCTTGTACAACTTCAACAAGCCATTCCAGCTCCTGTATTCAATGTTCTGACCAATGAAACCAAGCATGCCAAATGCTTTCTTCATCACCCTGTCCACCTGTGACTCCACTTTCAAGGAGCTATGAACCAATACCCCTAGATATCTTTGTTCCAAGACGCTCCCCAATGTATTACCATTAACTGAGTAAGCTCTGCCCTGGTTCAATCGACCAAAATGCATTACCTTGCATTTACCTAAACTAAACTCCACCTGCCATTCATCAGCACAGTGACCCAATTGATCAAGATTCCATTGCAATCTTAAATAACCTTCTTCATTGTCCACTATATCACTAATCTCGGTGTCATCTGCTAAACTTACTAACCATGCCTCCTAAATTTTTATCCAAATCTTGTCACCAAATCCAACTTAACTGAAGGACTACATGGTCTAGATTCACCATCACTACCACCTACTGAGATAGGGCATATACATTTGCAAAGGTGTGGCTTTGGCTCTGAAAAAGGATAACCCTTCTATGCATGTCTTTCAGGAGAACCTCCTGGGCAAAGTTAATGAAAGGTTAATTTTGTCTTTGTTTTACCTTTGAAACATTTCCTGACTTTCCAATCTTCTGCCTAATAGTATCCTACTGAAGAATCACCACCAGTCATTTAAGAGTTACCTGTAGCTCTGATTTTTAGATTTCAGACACTGCCCACCTGCCCTGACAATCTCTGCATACTTACAAGATGCACTGAACCCAAGTAGGGAAATAAGTTGAGATGATTCTAGAGTACTTTGCACACAACTACAATTTAATCCTCAGGACAAAATCTTAAATTTGACTGTGTGAAACCTGATTATACAACCACTACAAACCTGGTGGTAGATAAAGTTATTAAACTCCTCTGAAATCTATCAAAGACAGTCATGCAATATTGGTCTGAGGAATCGGATGATCTCCTACAGGACTGCTTGGAGTCACTAGACTAGTCAGCATTTAAAAACTCTGCGATCAGCCTGAACAAGTACGCCACAACATTAACTGACTTCATTAGTGTGTGGAAGGCTGTACACCAAAGAAGCAAGTCTGTGTGTTCCCCAACCAGAAACCATGGATGAACTGGGATATCCACTTCTTGCTGAAGTCCAGCTCTGAGGCGTTCAAGTCAGGTGACACTGACCTATACAAGAAAGCCAGATATGATCTAAGGAGATCCATCAAAGATGCCAAAAAACAGTATCACGACAAGGTAGAGTCCCAGGCTTGTCACACCAACCCTCGCCGACAATGGCAAGACCTGCAGGATAGAACAGGCTACAAAATGAAAGCATGTAAAATCACTGCCTCCAGTGCACCCCTCCCTGATGAGCTCAATGCATTCTATGCCTGTTTTGGGCAAGAGGTCAGCGAGAGCATGCCACCCACACTGGAAGCTCTGGATGAGCCTGTATCTGGGGTCACCATTGCAGATGTCAGAGCAGCTTTCTTAACCCACAGAAAGTGACTGGCCAGGATGAGGTACCCGGACAAGCACTCAGGTCCTGAGTGAATCAGCTGGCAGGGGTATTCGCAGCCATTTCTAACTTCTTTTTACAACAGTCTGAGGTGTCAATCTGTTTCAAGAAAATGATCATCATCCACATACCTATGAAAAGCCAAGCAATGTGCCTTTATGAACAACTATCGTCTGGTGGCTCTGACATCCATTATTATGAAGTTTGTCGAAGGTTAGTCATGGCACAAATCAATTCCAGCCTCTCAGACTCCCTGGATCCACTACAATTTGCTTACCTCAGCAAAGGTCCATAGCAGATGCCATCTCCTTGATCCTGCACTCAACCCTTGAACACCTAGATAACAAAAGCAACTATGTTAGATTCCTATTTATTGATTACAGCTCAGCCTTCAACATCATTATTCCTATGAAACTCATCTCCAAACTCCACGGCCTTGGCCTCGGTTCCTTCCTCTGCGACTGGATCCTGAACTTCCTAATTCACAGATCACAATGAGTAAGGATAGACCATTTCCATGATCATCATCAATACTAGTGCCTTACAAAGCTGTGTTCTCAGCCTGCTACTATACTCCTTATACACCTTATACTATACTCCTTATACATCCTTATGACTGTGTGGCCAAATTCCCCTCCAATGCGATTTTCAAGTTTGTTGACAACACCACCGTAGTAGGTTGCATCTCAAGCAATGACGAGACAGAGTACAAGAATGAGATCGATAATCTGGTGAATTGGTGCAATGACAGTAATCTCTCTCTCAGTGTCAACAAAATGAAGGAGATTGTCATCAACTTTAGGAAGCATAGAGCAGAATATGCCCCAACACTATAGTTAAGAAAGTCCACAGCACCTCTACTTTCTCAGAATTCAAAGGAAATTTGACATGTCAGTTATGACTCTCACCAACATTTAGTAATAGAAATCATTCTTTCTGGTTGTAGCACAGCTTGGTATCACTCCTGTTCTGTTCAAGAACACAAGGAATACAAAAGGTCATGAATGTGGCCCAATCCATCATGCAAACCAACTCTCATCCACTGACTCTGTCTACACTTCCTGCTGCCTCGGCAAAGCAGCCAGCATAATTACGGACCCCATGCACCCTGGACATTCTCGCTTTCACCTTCTTCTGTCAGGAAAAAGATACAAAAGTCTGTCGTCAACTACCAACCAACTCAAGAACAGCTTCTTCCCTACTGCTGTCAGACCTTTGAATAGACTTATTTTGCATTATGTTGATCTTTCTTCATACCTCAGCTATGACTGTAACGTCACATTCTACATTCTCTTATTTCCTTCTCTATGACCGGTATGCTCTATCTGTATAGCATGCAAGAACAATCCTTTTCACTTTATGCTAATTAATGTGACAATAATAAATCAAACTAAACCAAATAAAATCAAGTCAAATCAAATGAAAATGCCATCTGAAATTCTGCCATAGAGTTTGCCCACATCTGACCACCATCAACATGGAAGAGGCCACTAGGCAGACCCAAGACAAGATGGGACAACTTGGAAAGTTCTCCGAATAGTATGAGTGAAAACTTTGAACAATAACAATTGGAAAAAGCTGCCTCTTACTGTTTGTCCCTGAAGATAGTTCAGCTCAGTGTTATTTTAAGTATCAAATTGTTACTTTATTATGCTGTGCACCTGTAAATCACAAATAATAATGAATGAAAAGAACAGTTATTTCAATAGTATTTTCCAGCTCTAAGTCCCTTTACACTGAACTACTTTGTTTTCTTTGCAACGTAAAAAAGCTTTCCTTCAGAATCAGGTCTGCTTCTATATAACCAAATTCCTTTCACAAACTTTTGATTTTTCAAGAACAACTTTGGTTTGAATTATTTGTTTTTATTTTCTCAATTGATTGCTCCAGGCAATTTAGCAATGACTCAGCAAAGTAAAACAATTCTTCCAAGAGAAGGATTTGCATGGTAAACTTCAGAAGCGTTTCTGGGATGATCGTTTTGAAAGCACAGAATATTAATCAAAAGAGGCAAAACGGCTGTGTTATTACAATTCAAGGAGGCTTCTCACACATCCTAACTTTTCAAAGAAGTGAGAGCTAATTTCTCCAAATGATGGCTAGGAGCTCCACTACACCAGTGCTATTTTAAAATGTTAAAAAGTAACAACATCTTCATGATTCACAACCGCTTGTTGAATCAAGTTTGAACAGTACAAGCTCTATGCCATTTTCTAGTTTTCTTATAAATGTGAACTAAAAAAAATTGCTGTCAAACTATTAAATGTAGCAACTGGTCTTGTTGCAAAAAAGACAAATGATTGTATCTAAATGCTGATCTGTAAGTTGGCATTATATCACAGATACTGCTACTGATTTGGTATGAGTATCTGCTTAGAACAATTCAAAGTCTGTAGATCTGAAATGTACTGCGAATCTTGCAACAGTCTTTGCCGAGGAAAAGATGAACATGTGTAAGACTTACACCTAAATATTGATTATGCTTTACTGGCAAAGCTAAATGGACAGTGAGATAGTGCCAGGAAAAATAATTATGTTTCAAGGGAACCTCTTAGGATTTTTTTTGTTGTAAGCAGCAATTGGTTTTAAGACAGCTTCCTGAAAAACATCCTTTGTAAAGTGGTGTCACCAACCCCACACTCCAAATTCATTATAGGCAATTACACATCATAGCTACATTTCACAATTTGCACTAATGTACCTGAAAGAGTTGCATTGCAGCCCAGACAGGCTGTCACCTATCCCAATCTTTAGATTTGCTTCTCAGAACATTTTCAAAGATTTTAAATGCTGTGGTTTAAAGTATGGCATATTCATGTAAATATAAAATGAGTGCAAAATATTAAATAATTAAGATGGTAATAAGATAGCTTTAATACTTCCTCATAAGTTGAAAATAATAAGAAATTCACTAACTTATTTCAGTAATTGCTGAACATCTCATATCAATTGTATTGAAAAGTCATTGAGGTCCTTTTTAAGATCGCAACAGAGGGAGAGATAAAAGATAAAAACAGGCACATAGACTGACAAGAGTCTTCTGTAATCAGAAAACTGCTCAATCATGTTTTAGAAGAGAAAGTTACAAAAGCTTCTGAGGTTAAGTAACAAGAAATACGGGGGGAACATTTAGAAGTTATCTAATTTAAGCCAATATCACTAAAGAGATACAAGGATCCATGTTATTACAATTCAAGGAAGCCTTCATCCTATGAAGTAAGGAAGCACCAGGTACCCCGATTTGATTCCTGGCTCAGTCACTGTCTCATGTTCTCCCCTTGTCTGAATGGGATTCCGGTAGTTTTTTCCCACAGTCTGAAAGGTCTGCTGGTTAGGTGCATAGAACATGCTAAAATTCTCCTTCAATGTACCCAAAGAGGCACCAGTGTATTGCAAGTAGGGGATTTTCACATAACTTCATTGTAGTGTTAATGAATTCCTACTTGTGACACTAATAAATAAACTAAACTAACTTTAATTCTTCTGCCTCTTGCTAACATTAAGTATAAAGATTTAACATCAAAACATTTTTCCTTCTCTTTGGTAGATGTATTTTATGAGACCAGCATCATTTATTTTAAAAATAATAGTGCAGAGCATTTGCATGATGTGAAATGAAGTAACGTTCCTGGACAATTCTGGCAATTTAGAAGAAGTGCTAGAAAATAGCAGCAAAATTATTATTGAACATGTTTATGTTGATTCTCTATAAGAACATGAGCGATCTCTTATATACATAAGGTCTGAGATGCAGCTTTGCTCAGTTTACTTTATGACAAATTTGTTGGATTGTTAAGAAGCAATACTGGACAGAGTATGCCCCAAGAAAGGAAGAGATAATTGGCAGACAGATTACACTAGGTTATCTGTAAGTTCATCCATAGCTTGCCCTATACTTTGAATTAGTTGTAAGCTTAGGAAATGACATCTGATAGGAGAAGGAGCAACAACAATGAGGAAGAAAAATACATTCAGCAGAGAGAAGAACAAAAGATATTTTGATGTTAAACCTTCATACTAAATGTTAGGAAGAGGCAGAAGAATAAAAGTTGTGGACACATGTGACAAAATTTTACCACCTCATCCACCCTAGGCTTATAAGGATCTGCCTGAGGCCAGTGGAGAATGCTGTTCTGTGAGCCTCGCTTGCCTCAATTCTGGGCTGGTCATGCTGGTAAATTCCGGCCGTGGTCAACGTTCAAGCATCATTTACAATAATGCCATGTTAAAGAAAATGTAGAATGGGGTGAAATGACTTCTTAACAAAAAGTATATCAATGCCAAATAACTACGGAAATTATAGCTTTCAAACACACAGTTGCTTGTAATTTTATTCTACTGCCTCCCTCACTCAGCACATACAAATTACAAGTAAGTTCAACCTCCCAAAGGTTGACTTTAAATATGGATATTTTTCTCTAATTTTCCATTGTCAGAATTAAATATTGTGAACTGATGGAAAACTGCACAAGCACGTTTGTTATTAAGTTTACTGATATTATAATTGTTACAATTTTATCACATAAATGAGAAAATAAGAAGGTCAGCATAGAAATATTTATACAGGTAACATGATGGTAAAAGCACTGGCATAATATTGAAAAGGACGTTTGTCCCCCCATCTTCATGTACGAATTATTGACCACAGCTGAGACGCCATAGAATGTGTAAAACAATGGTTGTTTGTTTTCTGCTGAGAGATAGAGAAAAGCTGGAGGTAATCAACCCAACTGTCACACCCTGCCTAGGAATCAGTTCAAAGAGCTATATAGGTGGAAGCCTAGAAAAATACATAGGCAAATCCTGTCAATCAAAATAAAAACAGAACATGGTGGAAATACGGTCAATCAATAACATCGATATTAATAATAAGAAAAAATAAAAATGATTAATGTTCATGATGGGTGATTTTTCTTAGCCAGAGTTCTGATATAAAAATAAGTGTTCATGGCAAAATAGGCATTTTTGTGCATTTTCATGAATGCATTTTAGATTTAGATACTTAAACAAAGCATGCAGGTTGTATACTGAATTAGTGTTATCAACTAAAAAGCAATCTGACGGTAGTTACAAATTTAAAACATCCAACCACATGTGAATAATACTTCTTTCAATTTAAAATTTTAATATTTGGAATAAAATAGAAGACAAATCATTCATCAATTTTTAAAACAAATAACTTGGTTTTTAATTTAAAACTTTTTATTTACAGATTAACATTCATACTAGCAAAATTTAACCAAAGGTTAGAAGTCAATGAATTACATGCCCATACACAAAGTGTCTAATTTGGACAACAATACAGAAAAACGACATATTGTGTTGTCAAAGCCAGACATTAACTGCTTTGGACAAGTGTGAGATTTTTGAAAAAAAATCTGCTGGGAAATGTGATTTTCAATGCCCTGGCTGTGAATAGGTCATCCTTAAAAAGCCTGAATGTCCCAGTCAAATGCCTGAAGCACTAAAACTCAGCCTAATCCCTTATGCCATTCTGCATATTAATGGAACATTGTCATAACACATCAAGCTGTTTGATCATCAGAAAAGTCTGCGTCACTAATTCCTCTGATGAAACGGAAGACAAATGCTGAGTAAACACTTAGAAACCATTCACTGTGCTGTTCTCATGGCAATGAGAAAGTCCAAGCCTTTCTTGCAGTCCCAGAGCTGCTCAACCTAATAAACTACAGCCCATGTACTGTGAAAACAGCGTCCTGTGAATGATAAAAACATGGATTATTCCCATTTCGCTTACTCTCGTCGTATCAAACTCGGTTGTGCTTTGAATTCAGTCAGCTTGATGCACAGGCGCCTAACTTTGTATTTGGAAAATATGACCAAGACTAATTCAATTTTGTATTTTTTTATGGTTAAAAAATAAATGTTCTGAATACTTGCTTTGTTATCCAATGCTTAAAATTAACAATACAATTGATTCAAGGTATATACTTGGTAAATGAATAATTGTTTGTGAGCAAGAGATAAACTCTGTGTACATTTTACATACTCTTCTTACTATTACCCCAGCCCTTCATCTTAATCTGTTGTTGACCTCTGCCTTAGCATGCCTGCTGGGCTCAATCTTACCATTCTTCTCCCTTTTTTTATTCATTCATGGCATATGGGCTCCCTGGTTGGCCAACATTTATGGTTAATTCCTAGTTCCTCAAGGGCAGTTAAGAATCAACCACATTGCTTAAGCTTTGAACTCATATGTTGGCTAGATCAGGAAAGGATGGCAGATTTCCTTCCCTAAATGAACCAGATAGGTTTTTCTAACAATTGACAGAGGTTTCATGGTCATCAATAGATTCTTAATTCCAGATACTTTTTATTGAATTCAAATTCCACCATCTGCCATCATGGGATTTGAACTTGAGTCCCCAGAACATTAGCTGAACTTCTGGATTAATAGTCTAGCATTAGGACATCATATTCTAATTCATCCCTCCTAGTGCTAACTCTGTGGACAATGCCAACAGGTCAGCTCTCATTATTTCTCTGTATATCTCCTTCCAGAATCTCTGTTCACCTGTGGCAAGATCCTTGCCAACCGGAGCTTACTTTGGGTGATTGCTTCACCATCATGGACTTGATGAAACCTGGACAGGGGTGGTGATGACACTTTCTCCTAAATGACATCTCTCTACCTGGCAACGTCATTCCCAGCCAAGCCCATTGTGGTGAACCAATGTGATTCCTATCACCAAATAATATCTTGGCCTATTCAGTCATCTGGCATTTTCTCCTTCTTTGAGTATCTCACCTGTGCAACTCTTCTCACCTCTCATTTAAAATCTTCATTCATTACTCCCACATTAAAGTACCATAACAATTTTTTCACTGAGTTATCTTCGCTCCTTTCCTTCCTCAAGCCTATGAACCAAGTGGCTTCTCATCTTGGATGCTTTCAACTTCCATCTGAACTCATCATGCTACCTCCAAGTTCACTGCCCTCTCATCGTTCTTTAACCTTACCTTCCATGTAAATGCCCAACATATATTCACAGACAACACCTTGGCCTTGACTTCTCATGTGGCCTTGCTACTCCTATTGTATCAGGCTTTTGTTCACCCACATTCCCCTCACCCTCCCAACCAACCCCTTTCTGCATCCACCTCAGGAAAATGTTTTGCAATTCATTTATAACTGCACAATTTCAACAGGCTAACATTTAGTTTCCTCAATGAGACCTGTATCTTTGGTGTCCTGGTCCCCAGTTAAACTATTATTCTCTCTCACCCTGGCCCAGTACAGCTTCTCTGCTCCATTTAGTCAAAGGGATGGATAAAATGGATAACTGATTTAGCCATTCAATGCCTCATAAAGCGCTGGAACTTATAAAGCGCTTTCGGCTCCTGCTCCCCATCTACTAAAATACTCATTATTCCAGGACCTCCATGGAAAGATAGCCACTGGCTTCTCTTATGTTTCTTTCCTGTCTCCACCGCCCTCCAACATGATGTGTGACAAATTCACATGTCTTTGTCATTCACATTGGATCCATCTGATCATAGGATGGTCATTAACTACACTGAGAGAGTTAGGCATTGATGAGGCAGAGAAGCAATTGTGAAGATGCCTCAAAATGAAGACGTCTTAATTGCCTGCACAGCAGTCAGCAAACAGTAAGGCTCAAAGAAGGATGGAGGAGAAATCCCTGTGCAGAATTCTTTACAGATGCAGTCACAGTTTTCATTCTTGTAAATCTGTCAGCCCCAGCCTGCTGCCAGGAAGTTGTCTCCAATGAACTATGAGACTTTGCAATCATTTGGGAGTTCCATTTAGCTTTATGCTTATTTACTAATGCCTTTCCCGAGTTCATCTCTCCCATGAACCATTTGTGTTCTCTCAAATCTTTTCCCACAAAACTGCACTGCTCTTGACCTCAATTATAGCTGATATTATAAATGTTTCCCTTTCTCAAACACTGTTCCCCATGTGTTCAAAACTACCATCACCACCTCTCCTCTAAAGAAAGACACTAATAACCCTGCTGTCATTGCAAACTACCACCTCTCCCTACTCTCTCCAAGCATTGTCCAACTTTGCGACAACCCTCCAATCAGTTTTCTACACTTGCCACAATACTGAATGAGAATTACAAATGTGAGTATGAATGGAGTTCACCATCTCCCCTTGCCCTTCTGCTACCCTCTGCACCATTTGATATGATAAACCACAATTTCCCCATTCAGCTGACCAGCAGAAAGGGATCTTCTTGTCCTGGATATTCATTTCACCTGTCCAACCATAGCCAAAACATGTCTCGCAATAGTTGCCTGATCCACTACTGCACTGTTACTAATGGAACGCACTACATACCAAACCTTCGCTCTCTCCTAAGTGCTATTTCCCTGTGATATTATTGGAGATGTCAAGTTTCATGTGTGGACTGACAATTCTCCTCTACCTCTCCACCATCTCTCAACTCAGTCACTATCTCTCTTAACCTGCTTGTCTAACATTTAATCCTGGATCAACCTCAAGTTCCACCATTCAAACAATGGGAGGACAAAACCAATTGTCTGCAGATTCCATCAAAAATTCCATACTTTTCAGTGATTCCATCTCCTCTTCCTGCTTACAATCTCAGGTTGAAACTAACCATTCATTATTGACATCCTGTTTTACCCCAAAATGAGATTCTAGCCCCATCTCCTCCACTATGAAGGCTGCATTTTTCACCTTAATAACATCACCTATCTCAGCCCATGCCAACTTCAGCTATTCATGAAATTCTTTTATGCCTGGGAAGATTTTCTCAGGCACAAGAGATCAGCAATTCAGGAAAATGCATGTCAGGATTTTGCATTTTAGGGACAAGAGGGAAATACTTCAATAGTTTCCACAGTATGCCTTATTTTCCTCCCTGATTACAACCGCTACATTCCTGACATGGTGGGGGTCAGTTGGGGCATGGGAGTGTGCAAGTTCCTTGTCCTTCCAAAAATTGTAGGATTAATACATAGTCCGGATGTAAGCGCAGTACAGGCCCTTTGGCCCTCGATGTTGCGCTGACCATTGGAACCAATTATATGACCCTCTAACCTAATACATTCCAATGCTATCCAAATGCCTATCCACTGAACATTTGAACACCCTTAAACTTGATGAGTCCACAACTGGGGATAGTCTGGAATTATCAGTGGCTAAACAGTTCAGGAGTTGTTTGAAAGGACTTCTTCCAGTGTTGAGAAGAGAAACAGAATTTTTTATCTCAGTCAATTGATGGCTCCCGGCAGCTTTAATAAAGCTTTGCTGGTCATGATGATCAGCACATTTGTATTTCAGAGGCTTTCTCCTTATCTTCTGGATCTGTCTTTAGATGTCAGCCTTGAGTTATTAGGATGTTGCCTCTGGAGCCATTCGAATGCTGCCTTTTGAGTTGTGACTTTCTCTGCTAGGCAAAAAAACTGCTTGTTGTTATTCTAAAGGGTCACAAATTTTGCATCGTTTTCATCAAACTGGTCCTGGTGATCAACTAGACACAGGAGTCTGTTATAGGTAACTTTATTTGATCAAACTGTTCTGAGATTGAGTTGAATCAAAGATCAACTTCTCATGAGTACCAATATTAAATATGTCTAGAATGAACATTTTGCAACCTTTTTCAAGTCAAAATTAAATTGGCACCATATATATATGGTCTATAGTTTGCAGATGATTGTGGTGTCATTGACCACTCTACACCAAATCTTTAAGACATTCTCTTCAATTCTGTTTACAAGAAACTCAGCCTGTCCAAGATTGTTGCCAAAACACATCTCACGTAAACCTGTGCCTGGTTAGTTAAATATTTCACTACCCGGATATATTGAAGGAAAGACTCTGGAATATGAGCATTTTGCAAATATCAGTACTCACCTCTCTCAAAAGTCTTCTATTTAATGAAGAGATTCAGCACAGGATCTGTTGCATTGGTTTGGCCTTCAACAAACTATGTCAGATAACAAAATTCTCTGCAGGTGAACAAAAATCCTGACATGTAGTTGGCATCATTATACTTCTATATTCCAATGAGACCCGGACTGTCAGCCACATGCAAAACTCCTAAAGAAAGTCTATCAATAATCTGTCCACTGCATCCTTTGAATTCAGTGAGAGGACTATTGAACAAATGCTTGAAATATTTCCCTGAACATTCAGGCAAAACTCTTACAAAATTGACTTTGATGTTTATTGGTTCTGTCTGAATGATCAAAAACTACCTATGGCTAATGTTGCAGGGGAGTATAAACAGAACTTTTCAAAGACATAATGAAACCCTCCTTGAAACAAGGCATTATTGGCCTGGGAGAAACTTACTGCCAATCATTCAGAATGGTGACAACTTGTCCATGAAGCTGCATCATGTTTTGTAGCCTAATGTCTTAATGATAAAGCAGTGTTGCAGCAGAGAAGTAAAGGAGGTAAGTCCTGCATTTCATTACCTCATGCATCTAAAAGAACTGTGGCTCAAGAAATGGCCTGTCAAGTCACATGGAAACCAATGACAGGAACCTGACCCTGAGTAGATGCCATTTTCAAATTGAGTGATGGTTGGCAATAATGAGTTAACTGTCCTAATTTCATGGATCTGTGGACATGCATTCAAAGGTCCCTCTGGTCCTCTACACTTTCCAGTATCCTAGCATCTATTTCTTTGTCTTGTTTATCCTTTCCACTTGCACAACCTCATACTTCTTGATTATATTCCTTAATCGTCACCAGATAGTCATCCAACATTTTTTAAATGAATTAAGTAACACGCCATTTACTGCCAGCGAAGTTTGTCTTTCCCTCCTCCTTCTTTCTTTTATTCACCTAAGGAATGTGGATGTCACAGGCTAGACTAACATTTATCGCGTTTCCCTAATTGTTCTTGAGAAGATGATGGTGCACGTTCTACTTGAATTGTTGCTGTCCATGTGGTGTTGATGGACAACACAGAAGAAGTGGCGATATATTTCCAAGTCAGAATTGTGAATTACTTGGAGAGAAACCTCCAGCTGATGGTCTTCCAGATATCTGGTAGCCTTGTTCTCCTAGAAGGTAGTGGTTGTGGGTTGGAAGCTGTTATCTAAGGAATGTTGATGAGTTCTTGCAGTGCTTCTTGTAGATGGTACACTCTGCTTCTACTGAGCATCAGCAATGAAGGGAGTGAGTGTTTGTGGCACTAATGGATGCTTTGTCCTGGTTGGTGTCAAGCTTCTTGAGTGTTGATGGAGCTGCAGTCATCCAGGCCAGTGGAGAACATTCCATTATGCATTAACTTATGTCTTGTAGATTGTGGACAGATTTTGGGGAGTCAGGAGATGAATTAATCACCAAAGGATTCCTAGCCTTTGACCTACTCTTGTAACCAGAATATTTTTTAGTGGGTAATCCAGTTCACTTTCTAGTCAATGGTAACCGCCATAATGTTGATTCAGTGATTGTAATAGTTAAGGGGCTACAGTTAGATTCTCTCTTGTTGGAGATGGTCATTGCCTGGCACTTGTGTAGTTTGAATGTTACTTGCCATTTGTCAGCCCACATCTGGATATTATACAGGTCTTGCTGCATTGAACATGGACTTCTTCAATATCTACGGAGTCATGAATGGTGCTGGACATTTTGCAATCATTAGCAAAAATCCCCAATTCTGACCTTATGATGGGAGGAAGATCATTGATGAAGCAGCTGAAACTAATTGGGCCGAGTACACTAGCCTGTGAACTCCTGCAGTGATGTCCTGGGGCTGAGATGGCTGACCTCCAAGAACCACAGTCATCTTCCTTTGTACTACGTATGACTCTAACCTGCAGAGAATTTTCACCTTGATTCTCTTCAATGCCACACTCTGTCAAATGCAGCCTTATATCAAGTGCAATCACTTTTACCTCACCTCTGAAATTCAGCTTGTTTCTCCATGCTTGAACCAAGGCTGTAATGAAGTCATGAGCTGAGTGACCTGGTGAAAGCCAAACTGAGCTTTCAGTGAGCAAGTTGTTGCTGAGCTAGTGCTACTTGATAGCATTGTTGATGATCCCTTCCATAATTTTGCTGAGGATTGAGAGTGGACTAACAGGACAGTAATTGGTCAGATTGTGTTTGTCCTGTTTCTTGTGCATAGGACTTACCCAGGAAATTTTCCACATTGTAGAGTAAATGCCAACATTGTGGCTGAATTGGAATACTTTGCTTTGGAGTGCGGCAAGTTCTGTTATGCAAGTCTCCAATATTATTGCTGTAATATTGTGGAGACCTATAGCCTTTGCAGTATCTAACACCTTCAGCTCTTTGTTGATATCATGTGGAGTGAATTGAATTGGTTAAAGATTAGCATCTCAGCACTTTCGGCTGAAGATTATTGCAAACTTTCAGCCTTATCTTTTGTACTGATGTACTGGGTTCCTCCATCAATGAGGATAGGGATAGCATTATAGTGCAGAAAAAGGCCCTTCAGTCCATCGAGTTTGCACCTACCACAATCCCACCCGGGCCCTATCCCCATATCCCTACATAGTTTATCCACTATTCTCTCTAATCTACACATCTCAGGACACTAAGGGACAATTTTTAGCATAGCCAATCAACTTAACCCACACATCTTTGGACTTGATACTTGACGACCTTCTTCCTCCCTCGATTTAGTTAATTGTCAAATGCCCTTCACAGCTGGATATGAAGCATTGCAGAGTTTAGATCTGATCCGCTTGTTGTGGAATCACTTTGCTCTGTTCATCACTTGGTATTTATGCTGTTTGACACACAAATGGTTCTGTGTTATAACTTCAACAAATTGACACCTCATTTTTAAGTATACCTCGTGCTGCTCCTGGCATGCCCTCAGCCACTCTTATTTCACTTACCAAACTTTTAAAATCATGCTTCAATCATTCATATCCTTGTTGCCCAGTTAAATTTCTTGTGAGTGATTCTATGTGGAACCCTACTGGGTTGAAACTTCCTGTTATTTTCCCTAATGACAAATGTGGCATCAATGCGCAGCTCTCACAGTGACACTAAGAATATATATGCTTTCTTGAAACTAAATCAAATGAAGCCACAACTCCCATTGCTTCATACATTTCTTGAGTAGATTTGTAAATTGTATTTTATTATTCCAAGCCATTACAATATTGTTTAATAAATCCAGACCTTTCAAATATTTGACAATTTCTTCTCAGTCAACTCCATGTTTTTATTCTAAGCTCTGATTTTAATTCTAAACATGAATTGTGCTGGATACAGAATTGGGAGATCAGTAAGCCCCTTGAACATTGCCAGCGTAATCCCTAAACAATTTAACTCAGGGACTGATTTATTAAGATTCCTGAGGTACTTTGATTGAATCATAAAATAGGCAGTCCACCCATGTGCAATTTCCAATGTTTTTAATAATTTGGAAATGTATTTCTTAAAACAAGATTGCATTGGCTGATGTCAGGTTTCTCTGGACCATTGTGGGCAGAATTCTATAATCAGTAAAGAGCTAGACTTCCATTTCTAGGTTTTTTGATGCCTCCCTCAAGATCCTTGTGAAGAAAATCAAGTCAAGAAAAGAGGCACTGTTTCTCAGCGTGCATAATGAACATACACAAGATTGTTCAGCATGTACTGAGAAATCATGAAACCCAAAACAACCTATCTACTTTTAGATGTGATTATGCAACCAGCAGCAATGTGGACAATCCAGGGCATGCTAATAGCTACACTAACAACCAATTTCAGATGAAGAGTCAAGCTCGTAATGTAGTTAATTTATGCTTGCTAAAAGCAACATACATTCACACACGGGGTACTAGCTTTCCTCTACAAACAAAAGGCACATGTTCAAGCCTTGTGTCCTTTTCTGAATCATCTGGGAGGTCAAGGAGCATTTAGTTCCCCATTGCTTTTTCCATAGCACACCAATCAAAAACAACTTGCCAACCAATCAGCACCCTTTTCTCCTGCAGTGTAAATTGTTGTGATAGTTTGAAATTTTTTGTTCTTGCATTTATCGCAATGACGGCAAAACAAAAACCTTTAGTGGTATGCCTGATTTTTCAAAAAACCTGAAGTAAAGTCATAAAATATCCATTTCTCCAGAGATTCCAGCAGCCTGCCCAGATGTTTATTCCTGAACTGCACCTAGTACAGGAGTAACAAATCCATATTTAGAACTTTTAGACGCACATTTGTGAGAAATATTTTACTAGTACCCTTCTTCAATTTCAAGTAAGTGCTGCAAATTCAACTTCAGAATATTTCTGGAAATAAAACAGAAATAATTATTAGATCCATTTTGCCTGTGTATCACATTTTTCAAGCAGTGTTTAGATTATAAATTCTGGGGAATCTGCAGGATTATGCAAAATTCATGTTTTGCATAAACAGTCGTTCTCCTTTCTGCCAGTTCCCCACATTCCAACGACACTTTCACACTTCTCTCTGGAAATGATGTCAACTATGTCATACTTCTATACAGATATAGCAGCTGCATTATTATTAATATAAGTGACAAGGCTACAAGCTTTTAATTGCTCAGATAAAAGAATGCCAGTGTATGCTTTTTTGATTTGATTTGATTTGATTTATTGTCATATGTATACAGTGAAAATATTGTTTCTTGTGCTATACAGACAAAACATACCATATATAGGTAAGGAAAGGAGGATGGTATGTGGTATTACAGCCATAACTACTATGTCGAAAAAGATCAACATTTTACGAACAGGTCCATTCGAAAGCCTGATAGCAGCAGGGAAGAAGTTGTCCTTGAGTCAGTTAGAATATGACCTCAGACTTTTATCTCTTTTTCCTGACAGAAGAAGGTGGGGGAGAGTATGTCTGCGGTGCATGGGGTCTTTGATTATGTTGGCTGTTTTTCTGAGGCAGTGGGAAGTGTAGATAGAATCAATGGATGGGATGGTAAGAGTAGACAGAATTAATGGATGGTTTGCATGACGAACTGGCTGCATTCATGACCCTTTGTAGTTTCTTGTAATCTTGGATAGAGCAGGAGACATACCAAGCAGTGATACAACCAGAAAGAATGCTTTCTATGATGCATCTGCAAAGATTGGTGAGAGTCATAGCGAACATGCCAAATTTCCTTAGCATCCTAAGAAAGTGAAGGCATTGGTGGGCTTTCTTAATTATGCCATCGGCATGGAGGCACCAGGCCAGATTGTTGGTGATCTTGACACCTAGAAACCTGAAGCTCTTGACCATTTCCAAGTTCTTACCATTGATATTGATAGCAGCAAGTCCTCCATTACACTTCCTGAAGTTAATGATTATCTCCTTCATTTTGTTGACTTTGTGGGAGAGATTATTGTTGTCGTGCCAGTTCATCAGATTCTCTATCTTTTTCCTGTATCCCATCACATAATTGTTTGACATGTGGATGTTAGGAAAGAGGATGTGAGAGACCTGTTAAATTCTATCAAGATAGACAAGTTGCCGTGATCGGATGGGATGTACCCTAGGTTATTGTGGGAGGTGAGGGAAGTGGTTGCAGAGCCCTTGGCGATGATATTTGCATCGTCCATGGAAACGGGAGAGGTTCCGAAGGATTGGAGGATTGCGGAAGTGGTTCCTATCTTTAAGAAAGGGAACAGAGATAGTCCAGGAAATTACCGACTAGTGAGTCTGACTTCAATGGTTGGTAAGCTGATGGAGAGGCTTCTGAGGGATAAGATATATGAACATTTGGAGAAGTTTGGACTGATTACAAATAGTCAGCATGGTTTTGTCAAGGGCAGGTCATGCCTTATGAGCCTAGTTGAGTTCTTCGAAAATGTGTCTGAACACATTGATGAAGGAAGGGCGGTGGACGTAGTGTACATGGACTTTAGCAAGGCGTTTGATAAGGTTCCCCATGCAAGGCTTCTGGAGAAGGTGAGGGGGCATGGGATCCAAGGGGCTTTGGCCTTGTGGATCCAGAACTGGCTTGCCGGCAGAAGGCAGAGAGTGGTTGTGGGTGGGTCTTGTTCTGCATGGAGGTCGGTAACCAGTGGAGTGCCCCTGTTTTGGGACCCCTGCTGTTTGTCATTTTCATAAATGACCTGGATGAGGAAGTGGAGGGATGGGTTAGTAAGTTCGCCGACGATACAAAGGTCGGTGATGTTGTGGATGGTCCGGAGGGATGTCAAAAGTTGCAGCGGGACATAGACAGGATGCAAGACTGGGCGGAGAAGTGGCAGATGGACTTCAACATGGATAAATGTGTAGTGGTCCATTTTGGCAGGAATAATGGGATGAAGGAGTACAATATAAGGGGTAGGAGTCTTAGCTGTGTTGTAGAGCAGAAGGATCTCGGGGTCTGGGTCCATAGGACTCTTAAATCGGCCTCGCAGATGGAGGAAGTGGTCAAGAAGGCGTACGGTGTACTGGCCTTCATTAATCAAGGAATAGAGTTTAGGAGTCAGGAGGTAATGATGCAGCTCTATAAGACTCTTGTCAGACCCCAGTTGGAGTATTGTGCGCAGTTCTGGTCGCCTCATTATAGAAGGATGTAGAGGCTATTGAGAGAGTTCAGAGGAGATTTACAAGGATGCTGCCTGGATTGGGAGGCAGGCCTTATGAAGATAGGTTGAGGGAGCTGGGACTCGTCTCACTGGAGAGACGTAGGTTGAGAGGCGACCTGATAGAGGTTTATAAAATGTTGAGAGGAATAGATAGGGTGGACTCTCAGAGACTATTTCCCCGAGCTGAAATGGTCACTACGAGAGGACACAGATTTAAGGCGCAGGGAAGCAAATACAAAGGAGATGTCAGGGGTAGGTTTTTCACTCAGAGGGTGGGGAGTGAATGGAACCGACTGCCGTCGGAGGTTGTTGAGGCAAACTCACTGGGATCTTTTAAAAGACTTCTAGATGAGTATATGGAAAAGAATAGGATAGGGGGTTATAGATAGGTCTGTGGATTGGTAGATGTGATCAGCGCAACTCGTGGGCCGAAGGGCCTGTTTGTGCTGTATTGTTCTATGTTCTATGTTCTAGAGTGTCATCGGCAAACTTAAAAATTGAGTTGGAGGGGAATTTTGCCGCACAGTCAGAGGTGTATAAGGAGGATAGTAAGGGGCTGAGCACACAGTCTGGGGCATCGGTGTTGAGGATGATGGTGGAGGTGGTGTTGTTGCCTTACTGCTGCAGTCTGTGGATTAGGAAGTCTGGGATCTAGTTTCCAAGAGAGGAGCTGATGCCCAGGCAAGCAATTTGGAGATGGGTTTTGTAGGAAGACATCCAGTGATGTTACAATCCACATGGGACAAACCTACACATAATGGAATGGAAATGCTAAAAGTTGAAACAAATATGAATGATTTTGATTCATGATTATCATTTTGATTCTGGAAAACTGGCAGGTATCAGTCATGAAGAGTAGGGTAGGAAAAGGTCTTGCCTTGTTAAAAATCCACTGCCAGTGCAGCAAAGAATAAAGTAATTTTAGTCTCAAGTTTTTTTACACACTGAAATACAAGTGCAGCCTATTGCAAAATCAATTTTTAAAAGGTATGATTACTTCTGAGCTTATTAAATTTAATGACACAGTGGCACAGTAGTTAGTATTTCTGCCTCAAAACTCTAGGGACCCAAGTTCAATTCTGGCCTTGGGTGACTGTCTGTGTGGAGTTTGCACATTCTCCCTGTGTCTGCGTGGGTTTCCTCCAGGTGCTCCAGTTTCCTCCCACAATCCAAAGATGTGCAGGTTAGGTAGATTGGCCATGATAAATTGCACTATAGTGTCCCAAGATGTGTAGGTTGGATAGATTAGCCATGGTAAATGTGTGAGATAATGAGGATACAGCAGGGCAGAAGGCCTGGTCAAGATGCTCTTTCAGAGAGTTGATGAAGAATTGATGGGCTGAATGTCCTATCCTGCACTGTAAGGATCCTATGAAATTTTAAAAACATATGCTGAGCATATTATTGCCCATAGGCAGAGAGTGACTGGAACTTATGATGTAACTTGCATCTATGATCTATCAATTATTGCACTGCACTGGGTCCTGCTTTGTGTCTCAGTACCTGAAGCAGAGTTACATCCTCAGAATTGGAATCTGTCATCTACAAATCATATTAATTATTGAAAGTCTTGAACTAAAAGTAAATACACAATAATGAGGGAAATAAATTTTCAAAATAATCATTGTAATTGAACTTGTATAAAATGTTAGAATGTGACTATGAAATAAGCGTTCATAGTTGAATCAATGGAGCACTTTGCTAATGCTGTTAGTTGCCAAGCAACCAGTAAATAACCTGTCACTGGCCTACTTACTCCACTACATGTTTAAGTCCTTGTGTCTCGGACAGAGAGGAATCTGTTTACACTGCAAATACAAAGAGATCCATTCTCTTCATTCTCACGGCTCAGTGTTGTAGGTGAATGTAGGATCAAGGCAGTCTCGTCTTCAGCCACCCCAGAACAAATGCACGGCAGCTCCTTTAAGTTCTGCACATTTTGCCATCAGTCAGGTCTGACCGTGGTATGCAGGCTTTTTAATAAATCCTATGTTTTTAACAAGGGGAAGCCATACCAGTGAAGACACATCCATTCAGCAATTAATGAAAAGAAAGGAGCTATAGAAAATTTCAAGAATAATCATGTTCTATCGGCCACTTAGAATTGCAATCCCTGGATTAGTATTGCGCAGGCAACAATAAGTGACAGACATCAGTATTTTTGCCAATGTCTTACATATAAGTTTGCATCTAGTATCTCCTACATGTGCAGGGGGTTCAAGTGGGCTTACCTCTTGAATGGTCCACTGCTAAGAATGCTAAACTTAGGAGGAAGGAGGGAATTTAGGCATAACCTTTTCAACTGCAAGGCAGCAGCATTCTGGAAGAAGTTACAAAGAACCCAACCCAGTACCTTATAGCCAGCAAAAAAAACAGATTTGCACCACATTAGTCTCAGCTGATCTTAAATCCAGGATAAAAAGGTGTGCTGACCATTGCATCAACCATTCTTCTTTATATTGAAGTGTACATTTATGATTGTGTTCAGGAAAGAAAAACAAGTATTTCTGAAGAATGAAGGAATGGATGACTGTGCTAAGAAGATGAGCAATGGGATCATAGAATCATAGAATCCCTACAAGATTCTCATTTGCCGTATCGAGTTTGCACTGATCACAATCCCATCCAGATTCTATTCCCGTAGTCCCACACATTTACCCTGTTAATCCCACGACACTAGGGTCAATTTGGCTTGGCCAATCAAGCTAATCTACACATTTTTGAACTGGACTGGCTGATACAGATTTGTTCCCTTCCATGAGTTAGCATAGCATATAAACCTAAAAAAAAACCAGACATGTCTTGTCTTCAGGAATCTGTTAACTTATGTACATGAGAAACAAGTACTTGGTTCAGTTCTAATTATTTCCAATATAGAGGTCACTTCGTATACTGTAATGCTGCAGCCATAGAAATCATCATGGAATTTCTCAGTTCCCAAAGCTTGTTTTATCTCATTGTGGAATTATTCTTCCTGTGTCATATGTTCTCAGCATTCCAGATGAGGGTTTTATGATAAATCCTTTGTTTCTCATAAAGAAGAGTGATGTCAGTGAAGTCACATCCAATAGACAATTAATGAACACACAAACATACAAACAAGCAGCAGCAGTGGACCACTCAGCCCCTTGAGACTGCTTTGCCATTTTATAAGATCATGGCTCATCTGATAGTAAACTCAAATCTACTTCCTACTTCCCCCTGACAACCTACCATGCCCTTGCTTACCAAGAATCTATACACATCTACCTTAAAATATTGAAAGACTCTGCTTTCACTACTTATTTAGGAAGAAGAGAGTTCCAAATGATTCACAAGCCTCTGAGAGAAATGTTTTGCCTCCTCTCATTTTAAATGGGTGACTCCTTATTTTTAAACAGTGACCCCCTCATTCTAGATTCTTCCACAAGAAAAAACACCCTCTCCACCTCCACCCTGTGAATACCGCTGAGGATCTTATATGTTTCACCTCTTACTTGCCTAAGCTCCAGAAGATACAACTTTTCTCATTAGACAACCCACCTATTCCAGATGTTAGGCTGGTAAACCTCTCTAACCACACACTTTCTTACATAAGATGACTAACAGTGTTCCAAATTATGAAAACAGAAGCAAAGCCACTCTTTTTTGTATTCAATTCTCTTCACAATAAATGATAAAGTTCTATTAGATTTCCTAATTATTTGCTGCACCTCCACGCTAGTCTTTTGTGATTTGTTCACTTGGGTGCCCAGATCCTTCTGCACTTCAGAGTTCTGCATTCTTTCACAATTTAGATAATATATTTCTTTTTAATTCTCCCTTCCAAAAAAGACAATTTCATGTTTTCCCACATTATGCTCTGTTAGATCTTTGCCCATTCACCTAACTGGCCTACACCTTTTTGTAAAATGGAAAATGCTGAAAAATCTCAGCAAGTCTGACAACAGCTGTGGAAAGAGAACAGAGTTAACATTTCAAGAGAGCATGACCCTGCGTCAGAACAGCTAAAACCTACTGCTGCCAGATGCTACAGTTGCATTTTCTGTTTTTGCTTCAGATTACAACACCCACAGAAATTTGTTTTTATTTTTATATATTTTGATATCTCCTTATGTCCTCTTCACAATTTACTCATCTACCTATCTTTGTGTCATCAGTCAATTTGGAAACCATCCCTTCAATACTTTCTTTCAAGTCTTTTATATAAATTGTAAACAGTTGAAGACCCTGCATTGATTCCAGTGGCACACACTCTTACATTTTGCCCACGTAAAAAGATCCATTTATACCTGTGCCCTGTTTTCTGTCAGCCAACCAATCTTTTATCCATGACAATATGTTAGCCTTTATTTTCCACATTAACTTTTATCAAATGCCTTCTGGAAATTGAAATACAGTATATACTTTTTGTCCATATTACACTACTTTCTTAAAGAATCCAAAAAGTTGCTTATATATGATTTCCTTTCACAAAACCATGTTGACTTTGTCCAATTATCTTGAACCTATCCAATTGCCCTACTATAAGTTCTTTAATAATAATTTCTTTAATAATAACTTCTGACATTTTCTCTATGACAGATGTTAAGCTAACAAGCCTGTAGTTTCCACGTTTAGTCTCTGTCTCCTTTTGAATAATGAAAAGAACAGGCCAACATTCAGCAAGTATTGAGTCCAATCCAATTTTCAAAAAACAAACTAAATTGGAGTCAAGCGCAATTCATGAAAAGTAAGTAATTTACGTTGAATTCTTCAAAGGATCTGATATTTGTTTATTTACATCTTTCCCCATTTTCACTGCTTTTACATGGGTGGCCTCATAGTGGCCATCTCACTAGTTAAGTAATACAGAGATCTGAGCTAAGGCATGCTTTAAGCATGTAGTTATGACTGAGTGGTTAAGGAGGTAGATATGCAATTAATGGAGGTTTCCCCATGTATGTTCTAATCCTACTCACTGCAGGTCTCCCAAATAAAATCCACCATTTGGAGTGCCGGAAAAGAGTGGAAAATCCTCAAGGTTAACAAATTAAATTAATCTGAGCATACAAAAAATTGCTAGCCAATCAAACCTTCTCCACACCCTGATAGCTAGAGAACTATAGTTAAATTTCTCTTCCCTATCCCATCAACTGGAAATCAGGACGACCACTTCATTGTTTCTTTCTCACCATTGTATAAATCTAGTGTGCTACCATGGATGCCAAGTATTAGGCGTGAAATGTTAATTTCTGCACCAATACCCTGTATCTACTTCATTCCATTGGAATCTGCTCCAACATCACTTCTTTCATGAGCAGATGTTCTTTTTGGGCACACCTACCCCACCATTCTTAATGTATATTATCAACATGTAAATTAACAGCATTTAATTAAGGGATTTTTTTAAATTGTTCTTCCCCCAAGTGTTGTTCGAACCCACAACAAGAATTTAGTATCCTGAATTTTAGACATTTAAAGAAAAAGCAAACTTTTGATTGGAAAGTATATAAAAATCAGTGGTCAAGTAATGATGTATTTTTCCCTCAAAGGAGCAATCTGTCTATGATCATCTGGCACTGTGATGACTTTACCTTTCCTACGCAGGCATGTGACTGGGTAGGTTGATGAGTGAGTGGATAGGTGGGTGAGTGGATAGGTAGATGGGTAATTGGGTGAGTGAGTAGGTGGATAAGAGAATACTTAGATAGTTAGAATACTTAGATAGTTCAGACGTAGTTGGGTTGGGTTGGAGTTAGTCAGGTCAGCTCAGGAGGAAATAGAAAGGAAGATAATCAAGTCTGGGGAGGATATAGATAGGGGATAATCAGGACCACTTGGAAAGGGGCAGGAGTCAGTATGGCATTTGGGGTAGATATGCCATACTGACTCTGTGATGATTCTGGTATTAGATTTATCCAGGCATTTGAACAGGTTTTAATCTGTTTAACATTTCCTGGGTAATGATCTAGCTAAGTGCAATGGAATTGTCCCAAATCTCTGACTCCAGCTCAAAGTCAGGGACATTTGCACAGGATTTCAGGGAGAAGATTTATGACAAATATAAAGGCCATGGGAGGGATTATCAACAGATCTTCCTGAAGGCTTCATGGACTATGAGTTTCATTACTGAGTGAATGGAAGTTCATCCAATAAGAAGTGATCAGTTTAAATCTGCTGTTTACTCCTGACTGGAGTTATACGTCCCACTGTGTTGACACAAGTGCAGTCCTTCTCTTTGGTGCACAATAAATGGTGTTTGGTGATGGGAAACTGGCATTTGGTTGAATGACTACATCCCTTGTGAGTCTGCACACCAGGCCTTCCACAAGGCTCTAACACACATATTCAGTCATAAATCCAATGATCCAGAGGTTGGGAGATTTGAGCCATGAGGTATTAATTAGCTACCAAATGTTTTCACTCCTCCAATCATCTTCCCATTCTCAAATTTCAATATTGGTTGTAAAAATAAATATTTCTTTGAATTCACTGAATCATGCCTAAATACCTACAAATAAATGTTGAGTGCCATTTTGTAATGTGGTATTAGTGGCTTCAATGTGTCTATGTCCTACAAATTATTTTTTTACTCATTGGCTTTTCTTAAGCTTTATTTAAGAATACCTTGGCATCACCTTCCCAAACAATGAGGTTAATTAAGATTGAACTCCCAAGATATCATCTTATACTAATTGATGCAAACCAGGTCTGTCCAGACAAGAGCAATCATACAATTAGAAGCTTGGCTTAAAATCTGCATAGTATTCCAGTGCAATCTAATAGATTCCCCTTGTCTTAAATTGGATACTTTACTTTAATCTCTATAATCAATGACAAAATTTCATCCATTCATTACAAGGAGTAAACTTGTCTCTTTCTATTGTCAATATCTCTTAAACCATGAGTGAATTAGTCCTTTCTTAAAAGAAAAGTTGTATTCAACAATGTAAATGATGTCGATGATAAAAAATGGAATACCATTCCACTTTGTGCATGTACTGAAATTTCAACTATCAAATTATCTCTGCATGTTAATGTTTTCCAAAAATTTACCAGTTTCAACCCTCAAAACTCATTGCACAGTCTAAGATATCAAAACTATGGAAATCTTTATTTCCTTCAGTATTCCCTTCCTCCAACAATCTTTAATTTTTTAAAGAACAAGATTTAATGTGATCTTGCCATGACTTTTGGATTTACTCTATTTTCTCTTCTACAATGTAAATTCTTTATGTTCCTTTCTCTTGCCAAGGGTTGGATCCAACATTGTTCCAGTCACTTCTACTGAAAAAATAGCACTTTTGCAACAATCTTTTATTGCTATGGGGTGATACAGTCAACAGGCTCCAACCTTTTCCCAGGTGATTAGCCACTTCTTTATCAGGGGAGTGCCCTGGATGTAGCACATTGCTTGGAGGTGTCCTTATCCTCTTACTGGATCTTCTGCCTCTTCCATCATTCCAGAATTCATGCATTTCGAGACATGATGTCCCCCAATCACACCAGACAAAGCAGATGGTACACTTTCTTAGTTTAGTTCATCAACTGGTGAACTACCAGGTTATGTCTGCTGTTGCATATTACCAATTGCTTAGAGACATAAGTGAGAGCTGAAGATACTGCAGGGGACCAATGAGCCTTATCCACATTGAAAAACTGAAGTGTACAGCTGATAGTAACTCAGAGGTGCTAGTTCTGTGACAGAAATCCCCCATAACCTCCTTACTCATTTTTTAATTGCTTGATAGTACTCTGTATTTTGGAGCAGGCCCTTTAGTTTAGCCTTCTCAATTAAAAATCAAATTAAGTATTATGACAAAAATGCATTTACACAGTGTTTCTACATTCCAGAATATGTTCTACACTTCAGTTCCTTAATTTGAAACTCTGTAAATTATCATTGAAAACCTCTATAGATGTAAACTTGTCTAGGGTACCTAACGTTAACTTAAGCTAGGATGCTGCCTGGATTGGGAGGCAGGCCTTATGAAGATAGGTTGAGGGAGCTGGGACTCTTCTCACTGGAGAGACGTAGGTTGAGAGGCGACCTGATAGAGGTTTATAAAATATTGAGAGGAATAGATAGGGTGGATTCTCAGAGACTATTTCCCTAAGCTGAAATGGTCATTACGAGAGGACACAGATTTAAGGTGCAGGGAAGCAAATACAGAGGGGATGTTAGGGGTAAGCTTTTCACTCAGAGCGTGGTGCGTGAATGGAATCGGCTGCCGTCGGAGGTGGGGTCTTTTAAAAGACTTCTGGATGAGTATATGGAAACGAATGGGATAGGGGGTTATAGATAGGTCTGTGGATTGGTAGATATAGATGTGATCGGCGCAACTTGTGGGCCGAAGGACCTGTTTGTGCTGTAGTGTTCTATGTTCTGTTATCCTTTAAGGCACACAGAATATATCTCCCATCTGAAAAAACCTTTGGCTTGCTGCAGCATTGTTTTTTTAAAAAAATCTCTAGCTGTAATACATTCAGTATATATTATTGAATAACAGGTTATTTTTCCTTTAATAGATCCGCAGCACTGTGTTTGAGATTTATTCTGTCATTAGCCTTTAGCACAGGTTTGCAGAGATAATGTTTACGAAAGAAATTACACACATCTCAAAATTACCTGTAGCATTACAATGAAGTTCAAACTATAACATGAGACTCTGACCAGGTCTGTACAGCCTCCAGCACTGAGGTGGGTCTGGTTAGAAATAATCTCAGGTAATCCCTATTCTGTAGTGGATGACTCCTAGGAGGTCTGCCTGCAAAGTGAAACAGGTTTGGAAGCTTTAACATATTTGGCGTGTCATTCACCTAAGTGCTCTGTTGACTCAATTCTATATATAATTCTAACAGTGCCTTATCATTTATCAGCTGTCATATATTGTAAAGAGGTTTTTTTTGAATGTACAGTAAATATCAGACATTTATTTACTAAGATGGCATCATCCCTATTTATTTTCCACAAAAATCTTTTTAATTATGAATAAAATAGATAAAAATTGTTTTAATTGAAATGACTATCACAATCTCTCAACATTGGTAAAATTAACCTTGAAATCAAAATCAAGCAGTTTTAATTTTATGTAAACATATCAAGATAAATTTGAATTTATTGGCAGAGTTTTAATACAATTGTTTAGCCCAGAAAAGTGCAATGGCTCCCCCATGCATTAAGTTCATTTTAACCAGTCAAGCTGTTAAAGGAATAGAAATGAGAGGCGTTGGTTTTACAAAGAGAAAAATAAAGAAAATAATCAAAGGACGGCATAGTCTGTGGTGTTCTCAGGTACTTTCTAGCGATTGGATTAAGAACGCTACAGGCAGAGGTAAAGGAGCAGGAACATATGCATGCTAGAAAAAGCATTTGGGGAACAGAAATTAACAATAAATGAAAGTGAGAATAAAACAACATACAATAGGCAGTATGGTGGCACAGTAATTAGCATTGCCGCTTTATAGCGCCAGGGACCCAGGTACGATTCCTAGTTTGGATCACTGTCTATGCAGAGTCTGCCTGTGATTTCCTCCAGGTGCTCCGGTTTCCTTTCATTGTCTGAAAGACGTATTGGTTGGGTGCATTGGCTGTAGTAAATTCTCCCTTGTGTAACCAAACAGGTGCTGGAGTGTGGCAACTCAGGAATTTTTACAGTAACTTCATTGCATTGTTAATGCTTGTGACATTAATAAATAAACTTTAAAAATTACTCAGGGTGAACAGGATTTATGCATTTGTAGAGGAATATGCACGTCTTTAATTGCAGAATCTGTTTCAGCAATGGAGGTCTAATTGACATATTAACTTGTCATAGTTTATTGAATTCAGGCCGACAACTTACATATTGAATAGTAGTTATCATTAGCAGGAGATAATTTAAGCAAATGATGAAAAGTTTATATCTGCTAGAATGATATTCATAGCCTTCAATCAAGGTAGATTTATTGGATCATTTAGTTCTATGCTGGAAATTGTCCTGGGTTAAACTGCAGGAGCTGTGAGATTCAAACCCAGATCAATGTCACGGTTCCTGTTAAACTACAGTCTGTTTAACAGTGACATAGGATCAAGGATAAATGGAGAAATTACGCAAACATAGGTAATCCAAAGATGACTCTGCTTGGAGGGTCTTCAAATAAAATGCACTAATGGCTGACAATTCAGTTTCGTCTGCTTGACATTTCTTTTGTTTTCAACAATATGAGCTTCACAATCATTGTTTGTTTTTCATTAAATAAGCAGAGGAAGAAATGGTAAATTAAAGAAAAAATGAACAATTCATTTTCATTTTGTTTTATTTCTTTACCTTTTTATCTATTTAAGAAGTCTTAAGGTTGGCATGCCAAAAATAAATAGTCTCATAAGAATTCTGAAGTACTTGTTTGCCCTCAAGACACGGATGACAAGGGAGATAGAGATTATAATGAAACAAAAAAGAAGATTGTGTGATCCATGTCCAATGAGTTCTTCAGTGAAAATCAGCTCAAATACAGACAGTTGACAGGGGAGGTGAAGGGGAAAGTAAGACTGCGGAGGAGACTGTATGAGAATAAAATGGTGGTCAGCACAAAAGGGAAACCAGACATCTTCTACCAGCATGCAAATAATAAGTAGGTGCTAAGAATGGAGTAGATCATATTAAGCAAAAAGAGGGTATTATGCACTTTAAGGTGCAGACCAAGGCTAGAATAATTAATGAATTATTTCTATTGGCATTCACTAAGGAACAGGAATCCAATAAAATGTGGGCAGCAATGTAAATAGTGGAGGCATTGGATAATGTGAAAATTGAAAGGAGGAGGTACTACAGGAAAGGCTGAAAAGAAATGGGGGTGGAGATAATGTGAGTGCTTGCCTTCATTTTTCAAGCTTCTTAGATATGAAGGAGGTGTCAGACGATTGGAGAGTGGCAAATGTGATTATTCAAGAAAGGACCATCCTAGAAATGGAGGCCAGTTAAAAAATTGACATCCTTGATTAAGGAAGAAAAATCAACGGGCACTTGGGGAGCTTTGACTTAACAAAGAATAGCCAGCATGGATTTGTAAATGGCAGATGTGCTTGACTAATTGAATTTTTTAATAGAGTAACAGAATGTTGATGATTGGAACACAGTGGATGTTGTCTATATAGATATTTAAAAAATGTTTGATAAGATACTACAGAAAATGTTGATTAACAAAATTGAAACTCATAGAATAGGAGGGCTTGTTGTATTTGGATTTCAAAAATAATTGAATGGCAGAAAGCCATAGTGGATGGTTGTTTTCCAAAGTGGAGAGTTGTAGACTATACTGGTCTGCAAGGATAATCGCTGGAACTTTCCTTTTTTTGTTATGTAGAAATGACTTGGATCATAAGAAACAGAATAAATTTTTTTAATTTGGTGATGATACCATTCCACGCTATTCCACAAGCCACTTAAGAACACATTCTGGGTCAACCACGATTTACCCATCTCAAGCAACTTTTTTGCCGCCAAGTAATTATGTCATCAGAAACTGGTATAAACAAGTTGCTCTGTGACCTCTGCTCACACAATGGCCGGGATTTTCAAAATCTCTACGGTGCAGTACAGTGCTCATTTAGTCTTCATTGACCAAAATTCCACTCCTATCCCCATAAACCCATATATTTTCCCCTAACTAGTCTTCCTGACAGTATGAGGCAACTTAATATGGCCAATCCTCCTAATCCGCACATCTTTGAACTGTGGGTAGAAACTAGGGCACCTGGAGGAAACCAACATAGACAAGGGGAGAACATTCAAGCACCACACATATAGTGACCCAAGTCAGGAATTGAACCCAGGTCCCTGTCACTGTGACACAGCAGTGCCACCTGCCATTGTTTTTCTGGGGCAGGTTTGGCAACAGAGCGAAAAATCTCAGGAGAGGTCCAAATCATTTTCACGCCAACATAAACATGTGTTGCAATTGTCCTTTCCCCAGATCAATGACATTTCATTTTTCCTGGCATTCAACGTAAGAGAACATCATTTGAATACATTAACATCAAAATATCAGGCCTGTATACCTGAATCTTTCCACTTCCATAAGAAAGTCCAGAAATATTGGTAACAGGGCCGACATGTGTTAAACCTGACTGGTCTCCCAAGGCATGCTCCAGGAGACCAGACCTCTCAAGGGAGCTCATGTGAGTATATCGCTCAAGGTAAGATGTTCATGTTATGGGCACTTTGGCCCCTGCTATTTCTAGAATACTGCCAGGCAACAAAATTGCTGGCAGGGTAAGCTGAAATAGAGCCCATCCCGCAGTATTACATCTGATACCTTACCCTGAGGTTTTTCTGACTAAGTCCTGAACGGTATGGTAGAAAAAGCTACCATTACTGCCGATGGTTAAAATGCTGCTTTTCCCTCCTGTTATTGGCCTTTGCTGATATCTGGGAAAATGGTCATTCTAATAGGCACACACAACTTGCAGTCTGAAGGAAAGTAAGCTCATCTTGTTCATAAATGTCACTGTAATGATGTATTGCTTTTTAGAAATGAGCCACTTTGGAAAGGTGAGGAGCCTTGTCTCGCCATCATATTTAAGAGAAGTGATGAAGACCTGGAGCAGGATTTTCCAGTCCTTCCTGCTGGCAGGATCTTCTGGTCCCACCAAAGATGGCCCCTGTGTCAGGTTCCACCAAAGGTGGAACAGACGAGTGACGCAAAACGTCATAAGAATCAATGGGAACAGAAGATCCTGGCAATGGCCAAAGGAGAGCCACCTCCACTGCTGCCAGAGGACCTTTAGCAGGGGAGCAGAAATTCCCAACTCTAATTTATGGAGTGGCATCACCTGATCTGACAGATCTCACCCAACAGTGATTAGAGAGGACCCAATGGCAATTTACAACAATTATGCCACGGACAGAGTGCCCTGAGACAGCAGGTGGTTCGAAAGTCTGGTAAAAGGATAGAATGAATATTGCAAATGAAGCACAGTTTCTAAGACATGCCCAGCTAACTGTCATGGTCTAGACACAAAGTTCCTTGAGTGGGTCCAAGTCTACTGAGGCCTTGTTAAACTACTTTTGCTCTTGTTGTAGAACTCTTTCTTGCCTTTCATTGCCCTGAGGCAAAGTTTCCTATCCAAGCAGAAGTAACTGTTGCAACTCTCTTGACAATTTTCTTGATCGGCAAGAAGGGTAAAAGGGTGATATGAATGTTATAATGACCAAAGGGGATTATCAACAGATCTCCCCATAGGCCTTATTGAATAAGAACTCCCCTATTAGATGAGTGAAAGCTTGCTCAACAGAGAAGGAACAGCAGGGGTTTAGCACCAGCTGGCTTCACTCAGGCCAGCAATCAAGAGACTCAGCACTGATCTGTACTCTGTAGTCTTTGGATGATGTTCATATATCACTGAAAATAAAAGGATGATTGGTGATGGAAGATTATTGCAATGAACAATAAATGCAGAACTAAGCAGAAACTTATGTTAGCGAAGAACTGAAACCCCAAAAAGAGCCCTGGCAAAAATTCTAAATCATTATTATATGTAATGCCAAGCACAGTTTTAAGACCAGGAGGTTTCTTCCCCCGCAGTCATTCCTGTTGTGTGGTTCTGTGCACTATGTGGACAGTCCCACAATGATGAAGTTATACAATTTGCATCAATTAGTAGGAATTCTGGGTCTGATAAGGCCTTTCTCCACTTGTGCAAAATCTACCTATGACTAGGTTCACATGAGGAGAGAAGCATAATCCTCCCATTTTACCAATTCTATCCATTGAGAAAACACAGTCACAACATTCAAATTCCTTTCTGACATCCAACTCATTTTCCACCATCCCAAACCCAGCATGCCTGTGATGCAAGAAAATAGCCCTTTTTTATTCACAACAGGACAATTAAACTCTATATCAAATATGGTGACTAAATTATTCAGAAAATAAAAGGACAACAATCCTTTAGGGTGTTTGTCAGTTTGTCCACAAATAATTCATTGAACTGGCTGCAGAAATTACAAGGACAAAGGTTAAAACCTTGTGTCAGGAATAGGACACTGGACGTCTCCATGAACATTTTCTCCCTGAAGGTGTAGAAGTCAACTTCCTACCTGTCAACTCTACTCAAAGAAACATGGGCTTCCTGTTCGCTAACTTCCCTGTAAGCAGTCTCTTCTTATTAGGCAGTGACACATTCTGATAAGACATTCTAAGGAAATTTAAATTATCTGAAAAATATGCTTGTGCAGCTAATGACCTTGAAGAATAGTGACCGAGGGCTGAAAGGTCAATGTGTGCTTTGCACATGAATAATAAATACTTAGGTTGATTATAAGCCTACTTGAAAGGTTCAGCTGGCATTGTAAACCATGCTGGCTAACCTCAAAAAGCTTATACTTGTCATTTTGAACTCTATACTGGCATTTTGAACTCCTCAAATATCATTTAACTGTTCTTAATTTATATGTTTTGTATAAATTTGATCAGTTTTCACATTGGCAGCAGCCACAGTCATATTTTCCTTGACTATAAAATTTGATTGGGCAGGATACATATTTTTGTCACCAGAGATGTTTTGTGTTCAAAATGGAGTCTGTGCCATGTGTGCAAACAATTCTGGTGCACACCACAATGGTGCGAATTTGGGCAGGTTATTAACTCCGATGCTGGGAATATGCGCCGGAAAAGGCAGAGCACACAGATTTTGAAGTCAGTTAGCGCGGATTGCTGACCTAACACCAGCAGAGCAATTTTAAAACCATTTAATCTTGAACACCGGAATATGCGTTCTGCAGCAGGAAGGACCACGGTCCATCCCCACCCCTGCGGTACTCTTTTAAGGGGTCACATAAATTATGATTATCTGCGGTTGAATTCTACATGCTGCTGCTAAAGTAATGGAAATGCTTACAGGTTTACACCAGTGCACTATCTGGTGAATGCAAGTTTACAGGAAGGTTTGTGGCATGTGGTGAATGCTTTAGTTCTGATGTCAAGTGTTCTGCCCTATTATAGCCTCCAAATTATGAGTGCTATAATTTCTATTCCACTTGGCTTGTTTCACTACAGGGAAACTGAGCAATGGTAATACCAAGGAAGACAAGCTGCTCAAAGAGGGAGGAGAGAGGAGGCCATATAGGCTCAGGATCTTCAAGGATCATTTCTCTAACCTCTTTCTAAAGCAGAAACAGTTCATATGACATCTCTTTACAAGGAGATGCTCACTGAAATCTGTCACCTGCTGTAGAGCAATGCAAAGTCAGGTGTAAAGTTGCACCAATCTCGCCATTGACAGATCAGCATATGCGCAGTGGCCCCACTCAATGCTATGCTGCTAGCCTTTCCAATGAGAATAGACTCTGTCCCCTGATTTTCAGAGAGAATCCCGCTAGGGCATTCTGTGATGCACAGAACGTGAGAGATTAAACCTGAAAATCCCACCAAACAAACCAACGGCAGTCATTCCAGTTTTCATGTGAACTGGGGACTTAGAATTTTTCAGGGAGAATCCTGGCCATACTGTCTATACTATATTGTGTGTAGAAGGTGTTACTCCACAGAAATTGACCAAAACATGCAAAACAGACCCATTCAAACCAGTACTCTGCAGTACCAACCCCAAGAGCTCAGAGTGTGAGCAGGAGGGTACCTAAGTACAAAAGGCAGAGCAGCAACAAGCATCACTTTAAATGCAACTCTGAAACTCGACGTTG
Organism: Sphyrna mokarran; assembly: GCA_024679065.1. Lineage (NCBI taxonomy): Eukaryota > Metazoa > Chordata > Chondrichthyes > Carcharhiniformes > Carcharhinidae > Sphyrna > Sphyrna mokarran. The sequence continues at coordinate 41,257,501 of JAGIQG010000009.1, forward strand.
TCAAATATTCAGCCTGTGCCTATCGATGGGATTGGTTGCCCAGGTCCACCTTCTTTGCTTCTAACTACACCCATCCCCCACTATCCACCAACTTAAGATGTAGTTTATTTCAAAACATTGTGCATTTCTCTTGGGATGGCAGCTTATGTCTGGGCCCAATTAATTGTTTCTGTTTTTGCTCAGCTGGAGACCAGTGCAATTTGGAGATCATCTCAATATATTTGGCATATGAGCCCACGAAATCACATCCTGTCAAAGCCAATCGAGTGGATACTGCTTTCTGGAGGTGCCTCCAGTCCTGACAATGCCCTAACAGGATCCCTGTAAGGGCTGACATAGATTTTGACTCTTGCAAACAAAGTTCACAACTACTACCATTGGTTTCCATTGATCTCTTGCTACAGTCGTGGCTGGAGATGGGCTGAGTCCATGAGGAATTTGGACACCATTTGTCCTTCCAAGATCTGTTACAATCTTAAAAAAGCTTCTTTGTTCCAATTGTTTTGAACAAAAAGAAATTTTACCAGCCTGTCCACCAGGATAAGGATAATCGGAATGGGCAAGGGATGGAGCGTGGGAAGGTCCATTGGCCTCGGGAGGGATTTTACAGTTTTGGGATGAGCGAGGCCATGAATCCAGCCCTATATTTTTTGTTCCTGGAATCATTTATGCACACAATAGATCAAGCTAAAGTCCATTGTGCATTGTCCAAATCCTGCTCAAACATAGGTCAACTAAGAACTTATAAGCTATTGCATTGGTTATGTAAATGAAGCTTCAATCTGCGTTCATTTAAACTCAATCTAAGGACACTTGTATTAAAAGGTGGCAAAAAGTAAAATTTAGCATTAAATTCATCTTGACAAACCAAAAACACCAAAAAGGCACAGTTAGTCATTTTTGATTGTTGAATGGCCAAGACAACAGTTTTTCTTTGTAGACTTTTTTTCATGTTTCTGTCATATTAGGAAATGGTTTTACAAATATGTAGTTGAGATAATATTGAAAAGTGCTCAGCACAATATTAAACAAGATGCATTTCAAGGATTAAACTGAGCTCGCTGTGCCGTTTCCAAATTGTCAGACTAATAGCTGTCACAGCATGTCACATCACATTATAAAGAGCTTGTAGCAGCCACAGATAACATAGGTTTCACTGGCACTTTACGCCCATTGTGCATGAGAATTGTGTACAGAGCATGACATATTGTGCATAACAAAGCTGGACATTAATTTTGAGTATACATCCAGCAATGGCCACAGGTAAAATTATTTTGGTTATGGAGTTTACATGTGTCCACTGCATTTGCTAGATGGCCCCTGGTTTGTCTCACCATGTAAGGCTGGAAGAAATCATAATAAGAGCTGCAGTCTCTTTAGAGACAGGGTCAGTGATCCATAGATTATTTGTCTGATTTGACTGTTGATAAGAATTCTGACTTACATACCAGACATCTAGATAAAGCATCTGATAGCTTTAATGTGGTGTTGCTTTGATTTTCCACCAATCAGGCAATCATTATAGTGACTGAAAGGATTTAAAAAACCATGTTTATCTTCCATTTTATTTTGGCTTTTTGTTCTCTTTTACTCAACATTTGTGATAATAATTTTCACTTTTTCCAACTCTAATGATCCTTCATTTAGTAATTGGCAAATACACAGTAATATATCAGTGATAAATTGGTATAATTTGATTGTGTTTTCTATAAATTTGCCTTCATCAAATCTTTATTTTTATGTTCTTATCTCTCTGCATGACACTGTAAATAATGACATAGAGGGACAAACCCATTGGGCCATCCAACCTGACCTGTAACTGCAATGTCCTGTGCATTACAACCAATGCACTCCCACCTTACCTGAAAGCTCCTAGTTCTGGAAACTGTTTTCAAAAAAAAACAAATAAAATCCTGGCAATTAGGGAAAAGATCTGAAGAATTTCTCTCCAATCCCTTTAAATGATTAAAACTAGTCCATCTGGACCTGATAAATGTTACACAGTACCTGCCTAATGTACGAGATGATCTCTGTCTCAGCAAAGCATAAGTTTAGTTCTTATTTAAAGGAACCCTCCAAGAACAGACAACCTGTTTCATGATGTTCTGTGAAAAGAACCATTTGCTAACACCTCACCTAGTTCAGGCCTTGAGATTGTGATTCCTGGTTCTCTCTAATTTGTCCAGTTGAAATAAAGGGCAGGATCTTTCAGACTTTGAACATTTTCAGGAGCTGGGATCACTTTTTGGTTCCCAGCCCCACTTGTTCCTGTGGTGCACCTTTTTGTGTGCTTTATGGGAGAAGAACAAATGACTGGGCATCTCTACTGTCGGCTCCCAATTCGGCGGGTGGGTGAGTGGTGAAGGCAGAAGTAAGGTACAAAGCCCTACCCCTTCTACCCCCATTGCCATTTAGAGGAGACCCAGCAGCCTGTGATTGCAGGCAGACACACACAGCAGAAAGTGGGCAGAGACTGGCAATATGGAAGGCTGTTGAGGCACTGCAGCCCCATCCTTCAGTGACAGTTCACTGGTGAGAAGCAGTGACAGCCTGGAGAAATGTTCTGCTCTTGGAGATCAACAGGAGTAGGCCAGCCAGCATCATGATGCATGTACGGCTGGAAGTCGCTCACCACTGCATGGTCATGAGTAGAACCCATGTTGGAAGCGCTTCAATCATTTTTTAACATATGAGTTCACTACAACACACAGCTAGCAGATCTGAAGGCCTGAAATGATCAGTTGCTCTCTGCACAGCACAGCCTTGAGACAAACATGTCCAAGAAATACTGAGGGATGTGGGCCCAGTTCACTTCAATAGGAAAGACCCCTGCTACTTTTCCTCATGGGAAAGGTGAAATTTTACTCATGGACTTCCTTGTGTGAGGCACATTCAATTAAAATGCATCTCATGAAATGCATATGGGAACCTTGATTTTTTTTAATAGTCTTGTTCTTCACTTTGTAATAGAAAAGGGTACACAGTGCAAAGTAAAGGATGCATATGCAGGGAAGGGAGGACTTCCTCTACTGACAATAATTATACCATGATATAAAGATGCCGGCGTTGGACTGGGGTAAACCCGTTAAGAAGTCTCACAACACCAGGTTAAAGTCCAACCAGTTATTTGATAGTAAACCCACAAGCTTGCAGTGTTTGCCCCTTCATCAGGTGAGTGGAGATTTCTGGTCTCAAACAGAGCATATATAAGACACACACAGTTTTCAGAATACTGATTAGAATGTGAGCCTTTATAGCTAACCTGCTATTCAAGTTTTACAGGTGCAGACAATGTGAGTGGAGATAGCATCAGGTAGACGCTAAAGAGATGTGTATTGTCTCCAGTCAGGACAGTAAGTGAGATTTTACAAATTCAGGCAAATCATAGGGATTACAGACAGTGCGACATGAACCCTAGATCCCTGTTGAGGCCGTCCTCATGTGTGTGGAACTTGGCTCAGTGGCTCTGTGCTGTCATGTGTCATGAAGGCCACCTTGGAGAACCCTTACCCAAAGATCAGAGGCCGAATGCCCATGCCTGCTGAAGTGTTCGCCAACAGGAAGGAAACAGTCTTGCCTGGTGATTGTAATAATGATTGTAATAATGATTGCAATAATGATACCAAACAAGAGGAGCCTCTTGAAATGGACACAGTACAATTTGGTCAGGTCATTAGCCAAGGTAAGATGGGTGTTTAGCTGAGAGAAGATGCAAGCATCTTGGCTTATCCATGCAAGCACTTCCCTCAGCTGCAGAAGTAGGCATTCAAAGGAACAGTGCAGACCTCAGAGGAAATATTGCACCTTGAGCACGCACTGGCACAGAAGTCAAGAGCATGCTGCATCAGTGCAGATACAGGCACATTGGTGGAAAACACTCAATGCAGTGGCACAAGGTGAGCAGCATGTCACATGTGAACAGGTGGTGGAAACATTGACAACAGTGGGCAGTCCCCACATCAGAGGGTCCAACCATCTCACCTGCTCAGTGGTGCTGAGCCTCCGGGGTCTATATATAAAGCGGATGCTTGTGGAGCAGTAAAAGGAGATGTGCAGGCATCTGTTAGAGTTTCCTGAGGCTGTATGGATTCTTGATCAGGTGATGCTTGGGGCCTATCAGGTCATGATTGACCTCCTTTTTCAGGCATGTAAACCCATCAGCTTCTCCATTGAAAGAATGGTCATGCTTGTGAAGAGTTAAATGCAGCAGTCAATGTGCAGGAACAACGCAGTTGCATGTGCAATATGTTTGCAATAATCAGCAGCATCAACCACAATGCATCAAAGCCCACTCAGTGCTCTCCCACTCCTGGTTAGCACAAATGTACTAGTGAGGCTTGAAAAGGAAGAGACAGACAGAGCTGCCTACTATTAATGGGTCCTCTCCTCAAGAGACTCTGTATAGCCACCACACCTCAGCCCCTCTGATTGAAACACATGGATTACCTCAAACCCTCAGCACAGAAGAAGTCTGTGGCAGCTGCCCTCACAGTTGCACAGCCCTGAGGACAAGTGTTTCAATCATCATAATTGCCAAGACACATAACCAAATGGGTTACATCCAGTTCTGCTTCAGTCATAGAGGGAGCAGATGGTGGAGATTTGCATCAAAAATACAAACAGGACATCATTCTGGAATTTATCTAGATGCCTTACTTCAAGGTTTCATTACACACTCCTCTCTCCCAATCTATTCAGATAATAATCTGTCTTTTTTACCAAAGTGGATAACATCACATTTATCCACATTGTACAACAACTGCCACACATTTGCCCACTCACTCAGCTCGTCCAAATCATTGGAAGATCTCTGCATCCTCTTCTCAGCTCACCCTCCCATCTAGCTTTGTGTCATCTGCAAATTTGGAGAAATTACATTTAGTTCCCTCATCTAAATCGTTAATAAACATTCTGAATAGCTGGGGTCCCAGAACTGATCCCTGCAGTACTCCACTTGTCACTGATTGCTATTTGGAAAGGGATCGGTTTATTGTTACTTTTTGTTCCCTGTGTGATAAAACAGCTTTCTATCCATCTCAATACATTATTCCTAATCCCACGTGCTTTAATTTTACATGCTAATCTCTTACATGGGGACCTTGTCAAAAGCCTTTTAAAATTCCAAGTGAACCTCATCCTTCTCCTCATCAACTCTGCTCAGTCTATCCTCAAAGTATTCCAGTAGATTTGTCAAGCATGATTTCCCTTTGGTAAATCATGCAGACTCTGTCTGATTCTGCTAGTGTTTTGCAAGTGCTTTGATTGATTTGATTTGATTGATTTGATTTATTACTGTCACATTTTTAACATACAATTTCTTGCACACTATACCGCTCATAGAGAAGGAAATGAAAAAGTGCAGAATATAGTCTTACAGTCATAGCTAAGGTGTAGAGAAAGCCCTGCTATTAAATGTTTTATAATGGACTCTAGCATTTTCCCCATGACTGATATGCCTATATTTTCCTGTTTTCTCTCTATCTCCTTTTTTAAATAGTGGAGTTACATTGGCTATCCTTCAATCCATAGGAACTGTTCCAGAGTCTATAGAATCTTGGAAGATGACCACCAATGAAGTCACTACTTCTAGGGTCACTTCCTTAATATTCTTGGATGTAGGCCAGGAATTTATCAGCTTTAATTCTATCAATTTTCCCAACACTATTTCCCTATTAATACTGATTTCCTTCAATTTCTCCTTCTCATTAAAAGCTGTGCCATTCAACATTTCTGGTACATTAATTTGTGTCTTTCTCTGTGAAGACAGAACAAAAATATATATTTGGTTTGCCACTTCTCTGTTTCCCATTATAAATTCTTCTGTTTCTGATTGTAAGAAACCTACATTATTTATCTTTACAAATCTTTTTCTCTTCATAAATTGTAGAAGATTTAATCATCTGTTTTTATGTTTCCCACAAGCTCATAGTCTACTTTCTCCTTTGTTTTCCTTTGCTGAATTCTAAACTGCTCCAAATCTTTAGCACTGCTGTTTTTATTTTCTGGCCAATTTATATTTCTCTTCTTGGATCCAATATTCTCACCAATTTCCCTTGTAAGTTGTATTTTGACCACCTTCCCCATTTTATTTTTTAAATGAACAATTGTTGCAGTTCATCCATGTGTTCTTTGAATGCCTATCCATCATCTTCCATTAAACAACTTTCCCCAATCCATCATAACCAACTTGCATTCTGTACTATCATAGTTTCCGTTATTTAGATCCAAGACCCTAGTGTCAGAATCAATTAAATAATTCTCCATCTTGATGAAACATACTATTAGATTATGGTCATTCTGATAGGGGCCAAGAAGCCTCCCGCAACGAGATTGTTAATCATTCCTTTCTCGTTAGATAATTTCTTACATTTTATTTTCAGGTATTGCATTCTTAATGGCCAAAATCATGCAAATCTTTTCAGAATGCTCTTCTAATTATAAGCATGCAATTTTTTGGTGTCAGGTCATTGCATATTTAATATAGCTCTGATGCAGGTTTGGAAATGTGCAAGAGGATAACAGAAGTAGGAAAAAGAAATCATTGCAGCCTGGTCAAAATTGAAGTGGTCTGGCCAAAATAGGAAGACAAAATTTGGAGGAGGTTGAGCAGTGAACATATAGAGGTCTATTACATAATGAAGGGCACAGATCTGTGAGATAGTCAATATCTTTTCCTAAAGGTAGAGGAGTCTAAAACTAGAGGGCATAGGTTCAAGGTGAGAGGGGAGAGATACAAAATTGTCCAAAGGGGCAATATTTTCGCACAGAGTGTGGTGAATGTCTGAAACAAGCTGCCAGAGGTAGTAGGAGAGGCTGGTACAATTTTCTTTTAAAAAACATTTAGATAGTTACATGGGTAAGATGGCTATAGAGGGATATTGGCCAAATGCAGGCAATTGGGATTAGCTTAGCGGTTTAAAAAAAAAGGGCAGCTTGGACAAGTTGGGCTGAAGAGCCTGTTTCCATGCTGTAAATCTCCATAACTAAAATTTACTTCAGATCTTTTAGAAAGTTGAAGAATATCTCAGCCCATTGACAATCTTTGCAAAGGCTGCAGGGATAGAGGATTAAGCCATGACTGACAAACAAGAAACATAGAAACCCTACAGTACAGAAAGAGGCCATTCAGCCCATTGAATCTGCACCAAACACAATCCAACTCAGGCCCTACCCCTATATTTCCCCACTAATCCCTTTAACCTATGTACCTCAGGACACTAAGAGCAAATTTTTGCATGGCCAATCAAAGTAACCCACACATCTTTGGACTGTGAGAGGAAACAGGAGGACCCGGAGGAAACTCACACAGACATGAGCAAACTCCACACAGACAGTCACCCAAGCCGGGAATTGAACCCAACTCCCTGGAGCTGTGCAGCAGCAGTATTAGCCACTGTGCTACTGTGCCGCCCTAAAATTTACTTCACCCTAGATGAGACCTGAACCCACAACCCCTGGCTTAGGAGATCAATGTCTTATCCATTAAGTCACTGAGCTGAGCTAAAAGATTAAGGAAAATTAGACCCAGACTGCAGACATGAATCTGTAGGCAACAGATAGACTAATGCAATACCTGACCCTCAGGTTGGTTGCAGTTGAAGTTTTGGAGCTCTCACTGCACCCATATATAAAGGAAAAAATGCCAGATCAAGTGGCCTGGGAATGGAATCTATAATCAAAATAGGGTTACTAGGCAGGAAGAAGAGATGGAGAGAAATTCACATTTGGAAGAAAGAGATGCAAGGAAAGGCAAGGTCTTTGAAGGGGAAGATTAGAATCCCTTGAGAGAGAGAGAGATAGAAGGCCCTGTTTTACCATTTTGGTTCTAAGTGCTAGGTGATTTGAAACTTGGAGTATTTCAGATACAACTTTTAGACTCATTCTCAGGTGCCCCCATACACATCCTGCCTGAAAAAAATATCAGTGATTCCAAATTGTGCTGCACAAGCCTATGTGTGGGATTTACTACGCCTGTAACTCTAAAGCTCCGATTGACACCTCCAACTGCGCATGCACAGAAAACAAATGATAGAATAATGTTCCCTTGCCACATCTCCCCCTGCCCATCCCCCTGGCATTGTCTCATCCCTACAACATTACTGACCCCTCATCTCCCCACCTCACCCATTGGCCAGATCGATCGTGGGTCCCCCATTCTTTCCCCCCACGGATCTCAGACAGAGTGGCAGCAGACCGCACCTGCTCCCCATTGATGTCAGATGCTCAGCACTTACCGCCTCACTAACTGGAGCACCCAAATTGGATTTTTGTGGAGCATGTCTGTTTCACGCCAATTCTGGATAGGCAAACACAGTGGTAAAGGGAGAAGTGTCAGTAAGGTTAGATCTACAGCCCATTAAATCAATTTAAATGCATGCAAATGCATTTTAATGGCTATTTTGCCCACCTTGGGCACGGTCCCGAATGTGGCTATTTTCAGGCCTTGTTAAAGGGGGGAACCGAGTGGAGGCAGGTCTAGATCGTGCTACTCACTTCATGCCTAATTTTACCAAGTTTTCTCACCTGAAAATGGGCACAATGTGATGTTAAAATCAGGCTCAGAATTTCAACTAGATTGGTTTACTTACATTGTTTACTTACATATGGGTGAGTTGTGGAGAAACCCCATGACAGTGGTATTCTTTTGATTGTCCTGATGAGTGCACAATAAAAAGCTTTAACTGTCTTTTGTTCAGCAAAGCTCAAGTTCTACACTATCAAACGACATCTGAATACAAGTAAAGCTCTTTTCAGTGCATTTCAATGTTGAGGCAGAAAGTGAGATATCATTCTCAGGAAACTAGTTTTGGAGTGGTATAATTCAGAACCAACTTTTGAGTTTAGCCTCTCAGCTGTCCCTCAGCTGAAGTTGCCATACTATTTGTGCATGGATAACATGGAGTCCTATTAGCATCATTTTGAAAGCAAAGCCTGGTCCAAAATGCAGTTGGTTAGCTCTTAACATTTTGGAGTTCCTTAGAAGGAAGAAGAATGTACAGGGAGATAGGTTAGGCTTATTAGAAAAACACAACTAAATGGAAGAGGAATGTATTGATGAAAACAAGTTGAAATAATTGAATTTTTTGAACATTATGGTGCTGAAGATTTGCTGCTTTTTATTTTTTTGGTACACTTGAATAATAAAGAGTGGTCCAGTTTAGAAGAAGAGTGGGCAACACGTGTGCAATGAAATACTAGAGTTAACCTCTCCTTTCCTTCTCCCATTCCAATCCTCCCACTGAAAAGACATAGAAATAGAACATTAGAGAAGCAAAGTTCCTTCCTATTTTAAGACATTCAGCATTATCTACTTATTTTTGTAATCTTTTCTTAATAAATACTATTGAAACACACCTCAGTAACTGTTCTACCAAGGCTGTACCCCTTTTCGTTTATTTTGTTTTTAGGCTTATAAGGAATGATTGAAAGCATTGTTAAATAAGATTATATTACACATATTCCTAACAAATTATTCAGACAGGTCTCTTAAGTAGCTGGGCAATGTTGTCAGAGAGGATAAAAAGACTGAAAGTGCACCCTCTCACTGGCAGAGCTTAAATAGCTGTTGAGTGTGTGATGAAGCAGAGAATGGTTTCAAATGAGTGCACATTCATTCCCTGTAATCAAACAGTATCAGGAAATGGTAGGCTGGTAAGGGAGCCACGAAAACACTTTCTGTAGAGAAGAGTACCATGCCAATGATATCCTGAGTCTCATTATAAACATTCGATGAATGCAAGGTAAGGTAAGGATTGCTCTTTGCAACAATTATTGACCACTCAGTGTACTGGCTGCTGCACGCATGAATTAGGCCCACTTAATGAGGTCAGTATACCTTTCTAAATCTATAAAGCTGCTGCACTTTTTCATAGAGGAGATACCGTGTTTTCTAGTAGCTTAGGATAACTTTTGCATCTTGGCAACAACATATATATTGTTACACTTTTAATATTGATATTGATTGAATGATATTCAAAGTATTGCTAAATATTGTCTTGAGTGCCTCAGTTCCAGTCACTCATTAAATGATCTGAACTTTTTACATTTATGGGTGTTCCCAGTAACTGTAAAATTAATTATCAGTATGACAATACTATCTCCTTGAGAACTGAACTAGATGTTGGTATCATTCTCATATTCCAACATGAATGCATCTCCATCTTATAAAGGTAGACAAATAAAGCATTTGGTGAGACACAATTTGCTTAGTTGCTTAATTTCACAGACAACAGTGAATATAAAAAAAAGTAATGATCAGAGCCATTTAATTCAGCCATTGTAAAGAGTCTTTACATAAAACATACAATATAATGATGCAACACATCGCCGCATCAGTGGGTGACTTGTTTAAACCAATTTCATTCTAACTATTATGCTTTGCAACCTGCTAAATGACTTGCCTCAATCTGACTACCAGTATATAATATTTTAAATGTATTCTTTTATGTGTGGTGAGTGTCTCTGGCAAGATGAGCATTTGCTTCCCATCACTACTTGTCCTTAAACTGAATGGTATGCTGGGACGAATCATAGCACAGTTAATAGTTAACCACATTTGCGCTGGTCTGGAGTTACATGTGGACCTGACCAGATAAGGATGGCAGACTTCCTTCCTTCAGGGTATTAGTGAACCAAATGGGTGTTTACAAGAATCCATGATACTGTCATGGTTACCATTACAAGCGGTTAGCTTGTATTAATCAAATTTAAATTTCACCAGCTGCCAGAACATTAGCCTGAACCTCTAATTTACTAGTCCAGTGACCATTCCCTCATCATCTCTTTCTTTCAATTAACCCCATTAATAAAAATAATATAAAAATGATACACAGGACAACCTACCCAGATCAACTAAAGATCAGGCCCACCTCACAGAACACCCAAAGGTCAGCATCATCTCCCAGATCAGCCAGCCATCGGAACAACTTCCCTGATCAACTAAAGATTGGGATCACCTGCCAGACCACCCAAAGATCAAAATCACCTTGAAGGTCACCAAAAGGTCAGAATTATGATCAAATGGGCAAATAGGTGTTGGATGTGATTTCACCCTGAAACGTTTAAGGTGATAAAGTTTGGAAGAAGCAATTTGACAAGGAAGTATTCAATGAAGGGTGAATAATGTGACCAACTAAATACGTACTTTGGTTCTGTCATCGCAAAGGGGTCACAAGTAACATACTAGGAACACAAGAGGAAGGGACTGAAGGAGATTTGTAATAATAGAGAAATAGGGCAGGAGCAAACAGCAGAAGTCTTTCGACTCCAGGTGTTTTTTTTAATGCAGTGACAACAGTTAAGAGACATCTGAATGGGTAAAGACTCACATTCCAACCATTATTTTGTAATTGAATCTTTTCTGTATGTGCCCTGTTTGTGAATCCAACACTGCACTCACCTGATGAAGGAGCAATGCTCTGAAAGGTATTGGAGAGAATTATTAGGGATAGGATTTATAGTTATTTAGAGAGAAATGAATTGATTGGGGATAGTCAGCATGGTTTCGTGAAGGGTAGGTCATGCCTTACTAACCTCATTGAGTTTTTTGAGAAAGTGACCAAAGAGGTGGATGGGGGTAAGGCGGTTGATGTAGTATATATGGACTTTAGTAAGGCGTTTGATAAGGTGGCCCATGGAAGACTTCTACAGAAAATGCAGATGTGTGGAATAGAGGGTGATTTAGCTAATTGGATTAGGAATTGGCTGGCAGATAGAAGACAGAGGGTGGTGGTTGATGGGAGATATTCATCGTGGAGTTCGGTGACGAGTGGTGTGCCTCAGGGGTCTGTTTTGGGGCCCCTGCTGTTTGTAATTTTTATAAATGATCTGGATGAGGGTATTGAGGGATGGATCAGTAAATTTGCAGATGACACTAAAGTCGGTGGAGTGGTAGATAGTGAAGAGGGGTGTTATAGTTTACAGAGTGACTTGGACAAGTTGCAGAGCTGGGCCGAGAGGTGGCAAATGGAGTTTAATGTGGAAAAGTGTGAGGTAATGCACTTTGGCAGGAACAATAAATGTGTAGAGTATAGGGCTAATGGTAGGGCTCTTAATAGTGTTGAGGAACAGAAGGATCTTGGTGTATGTGTCAATAGATCCCTGAAAGTAGGCAGTCAAGTGGATAAAGTTGTTAAGAAGGCATATGGAGTCTTAGCTTTTATTGGTAGGGGGATTGAATTTAGGAGCCGCAGCATCATGTTGCAACTGTACAAAACTCTAGTGCGGCCGCACTTGGAGTATTGTGTGCAGTTCTGGTCCCCACATTATAAGAAAGATGTGGAGGCATTGGAGAGGGTACAGAGGAGGTTTACCAGGATGTTGCCTGGTATGGAGGGCAGGTCCTATGAAGAGAGGTTGAAGGATTTGAGGTTGTTTTCGTTAGAAAGGAGGCGGCTAAGAGGGGATCTTATTGAAGCATATAAGATGATTAGAGGTTTAGATAGGGTGGACAGTGATAGCCTTTTTCCTAGGATGGAGAAAGCTAGCACGAGGGGACACAGCTTTAAATTAAGGGGTATGAGTTATAGGACGGATATCAGAGGTAGGTTCTTTACTCAAAGAGTGATTAGGGAGTGGAATGCCCTGCCTGCAGCTGTTGTAGATGCGCCAAGTTTGGTGGCGTTTAAGAGGTTAATTGATAAGTATATGGAAGAGAAGGGAATGGTTTAGTTTGGAGGGGCATTGCTTTTTATTTTGGTCGGCACAACATCGAAGGCCGAAGGGCCTGTTCTGTGCTGTAATGTTCTATGTTCTATGTTCTATGTTCTAAAGCTCGTGCTATCAAATAGAGCTGTTGGACTTTAAACTGATGTTGAGACTTCTTAGTGTACCCACTCTGGGTAAAAAGGTTTTTCCTCAAATCCTCTTTAAACTTCCTGCCCCTCACCTTAGCCCCTTGTGACTGACCTTGCAATGAAAGGAAACAGCTGCTCCATACGCACCTATCCATGTCCCTCATAATGCTGTAAACCTTGATCAGATCACCCATCAATATCTCTGCTCCAATGAAAAGAACCCAAGTCATCCATAGCTAAGCACTCCATCCCAGATAATATCCTGGTGAATTTCCTCTGTTCCCCCCCCCAGTGCAATAACATCTTTCCTATAATATGACAACCAGAACTGCAGACAGTACTCCAGCTGTGGCTTCACCAAAGTTCTATACAACTCCAACGTGACTTCCTTGCTTTCGTAATATATGCCTCGATTGATAAAGACAAGTATCCAATATGCCTTTTTCACCACTTCATACCCTTCCAACTTCAGAGATCTATAGACTAATATGCCAAACTCCCTTTGTTCCTCAGAACGTCCTAGTGTCATGCCATTCATTGATAATACAAGTGGAGAGTGATTTAATCACAGGTTAAAGAGGTGTGAATTATCTCAAGCCAGGATAGTTAGCAGGATTTTGCAAGCCAGAACAAAGAGTGGAGGTTTCACAAAGTGTGACATGATCCCAAGATCCCAGTTGAGGCCCTCCTCATGCAAGCGGAACTTGTCTATCATTGCTGCTCAGCGATTCTGCATTGTCATGTGTTTTGAAGGCTGCCTTGGAGAACACTTATCCGAATATTAGAGGCTGAATGCCCTTAACTGCTGATGCGTTCCCTGACAGGAAGGGAACACTCCTACCTGGTGATTGTTAAGCAGTGTCTGTTCATCTGTTGTTGTAGTGTCTGCATGGTCTCCCCAATGTACCAAGCCTTGGGACATCCTTTCCTACAGCATATGAGGTAGAAAACATTGGCCGAGTTGCATGAGTCTGTATCTTGTATCTGGCAGATGGTGCTGCCATGTGGGAAGACGGCATACGTGCTGATGACTGGCATGTCTTGTGGCACAGTTGTGTGGTATTGTAGTTGCTGTTCTCCTGAAGGCTGGGTAGTTTGCTGCAAACAGTAGTCTGTTTGAAAGTAAGTAGTGGAGGTATGGGGATGGCCTTGGTAAGATGGTCATCTTCATCGATGACATGCTGAAGGCCCTGGGGCGATATATCAGCTTCTCTGCTCCAGGGGAGTACTCTGAAGGATATTATGTCGGTCATATCCCATGTTTGTCTTCTGAGGATATCGATGTGTTTTTTTTTGCTGTAGTGCATTGGAACTGTTGATCAATGAATCGAATACCATATCCTGTACTTACAAGAACATTTTTCAGTGTCTATAAGTGTCTGTTGTGATCCTCTTCATCAGAGCAGATCCCGTGTATGTGGAGGGCTTGTCCTGAGGGGATGGCCTCTTTAACATGTTTAGGGTGGAAACGTACAGCATCATGAAGTTAACTGGTGGCTTGCAATACAGTTAAGTGCTGAGGTGACAGTCCTTGATGGAGGTACATATGTCCAAGAATGCAACCAGTTCAGGAGAGTAGTCCATGGTGAATCTAAAGATGTGATGGAATTTGTTGATGTCATCATCTAGTTGTTTCAGTGATTCTTCGCTTAAGTTCAAAGGAAGAAAATGTCATTGATGTCTCTCGTGTTTAGCATTGGTTGAAGGTCCTGTGTGATGAAGAGGTCTTGTTCGAACTTGTGCATGAAGATGTTGGCGTATTGAGGTGCGACTTTGATCCCCATAGTTCCAGATGAAGAATTGGTTGTTGAAGGTGAAGATGTTGTGTTCCATGATGAAATGAATGAGTTGTAGAATTGAATCTAGAGATTGGCAGTTGTTGGTGTTGAGTACTGAGGCAGTTCTAGCAAAGCTGTCATTGTGGAAGATGCTGGTGTAGAGCACCGAGACATCCATTGTGACAAGATGTCTTCCTGGTTCATGAGTGCTGAGTATCTGTAAGAAGTTAGTAATGTTGCAACAGAGCAGGGGTTCCTTGTACGATGGGTGCACCCAGAGAGTAGTGAGGTCTGGGATGTTCTGCCTGGGGGTAGTGGAGACAGATTGCCCCACATTCTTTAAAAATTACTTGGATGAACACTTGGCATGTCATAAAATTCAAGGCTAAGGGCTGGTAAGTGGGATTAGGTAGGTAGGTCAGGAGTTGCCTCTGCTCGATCTCCCTATCCTTAAGTAGGCCAAGGGTAATGCAAATTGCTGCATCCAAATCATGTGAGCAAGTAGCCTGTTACCAATCCTTGAAATCGGGATGAAATCTTCCATGTGTGCTGTGCTGTTGCTAATAAAGAATCAGCAACTTACCTGAAAGCAGTTAATGATCCTTTTAAGTAAGGCTGGAACACTCTTCTTTACTCAGAGGGTGTTGGGGGTGTGGAATGCACTGTCTGCTGTGATAGTGGAGTTGATACTCCAAGTGGTTATGGATTGGCTCATGGAGCACATCAGAATTACAGGGTGTGGGATAGCTTCATCTTGGGTTCAGACATAGCTCAACACAACATTGAGGGCTGCAGGGCCTGTACTGTGCTGTACTGTTCTATATCCTATGTTCTATGAAATACCACGTGCTACACAAGTGAATTTCACATCCAGAGTTTTAGATATTTTTGAAAGTGAAAAGGCAGGCGGCAAGTGGTGAAAATTTGTGGGATAGTTCTTAAGCTGCATGCAGGAACTGGAGGAGATCACTGAGGAAAAGGCAATGGAGACTTTTGAAAGTGAGAACATAGATTTGAAACAATCTTTCAAGACACCAAGTATCAGTAGATATTGACAAGTGATGGGATTTTGGAACTTGGTGTTGAAGAAGACTCAAGTCTCTAAGTTCTGGAAAAGTTGAAATTTGTAATTTAGAATTACAAGAAGTCAAAAAACATAAGAGTTGTAATTTCACACAATTCATTATATTTGAGTTTGGGTCCATCTTGTTACAATCCGATGGTAATTTGTTCATCCCTCATAGACTCTTCATGAGGAAAAGTTTAAATCTGTCAGGATGCTCAGAGGATGATGGATTTCATAAAGTAACAAGAACTTCATTGATGCATATGTAGGGCTTGCTGTATCCTCCACACAACTGTTCCTTTCATGAGGAACTTTGAGTAACTATAGTAATTTCATGTAGACCAGGTAAGTGTCCTAAAATAGCCCAATGACCTAATTCTCAATACTGGTAGTTCAATTTCTATTCAGCAAAGCACCAAGTAACATTCAAATAAGCTTAAAAGATTTGGAAAAGTGATGACAGCTGGCATTTTGGAATGGAGCAGCAGGAGGCGACAATATAAATCCTTACTGAAACATTTAAAGTTCCAGTGTGTGATAGAAATGTCGTATGTAAAGGTCAAAATAACAATCAAAGCACCTCAATGTCTGCATTAAAAGAGTACAAGTATTCATGATATGAGCTATATAGCTTATTGGATATATCATATAAACTGAAGAGAATTTAGCTAAAGCAAATTTAACAGAGTTTTTAAATCAAATCATTAATATCTTAGCAAAAATTGCACTGTTAGAGCTGGAATTCACTCATAAATAATCATCATAAAAAAATCATTTTTCCCATTAGTCTGGTAATTACCTCCAGAGCAAATCCTGTCAAGCTAACAATAGAATGTCAGATTTAACAGAATTCAAGTTTCATCCCAGTTACTTGAAAAGAAAAGAGAACTGCTGCCAATGCTGATAGACTATGCGGAGCTGAGGAAAAGAAGGAAACATATTGGGAGAATTCAGAAGAAAATTAAACTACTGCAAAAAATAAAGGGAGATAACTGGATATGGGAATCATTTCTTATTTTTATTAGTTTTTTTTAAGACTGTTCTTTGCAGGTAATGACTCAAATTAAATTATGATTCTACATCTATGATTGGTCACTAAGGGCTGGATTTTAAAGTTTATTTATCAGTGTCACAAGTAAGGCTTACAGTAACACTGCAGTGATATTACTATGAAAATCCTCTAGTCGCCATACTCCAGTGCCTGTTCGGTTGCAGTGAGGGAGAATTTAGCATGGTTAATGCATCTAACCAGCATGTCTTTCAGACTGTGGGAGGAAACCAGAGCACCTGGAGAAAACCCACACCAACACGGGGAGAATGTGCAGACGCTACACAGACAGTGACCCAAGCCGGGAATCGAACCTGGGTCCCTGGCGCTGTAAGGCCGCAGTGCTAACAGCTCCCTGTTGGCAGGTTTGAAGACTGAGGGACATATAAAATCCAGCAGTTCATTTTCCTTCCACCTACTTGTCCGCCCTAACCTACCTGAAAATTGACAGAATGTTGGACAGGTGTCAGGTAGTCCACCGCTCAGCAGTTTCTTGAGCTCCTTAAATAGCCACGTAAAAACCTTGTCCCACTGCCACTGGTATTTTACCCTCAGCAGGTTGAGGTTTATGCCATGCAGAAAGTCCAACAGCTTTAGATGTTGTTGGGCAAGGGTGGGACCTACTTTGTTGACCCCTTGGGCCATTGGATGCATCACCTTCAAAGTCTTCCTTCACTTTATCTCTCTCCCCCCTCTTGAAAGCAACCCCCACCCCCACTGCAATTTCTGACTGCAGACTCACCTGGTTCCTTGATGCAGTGGGAATACCCTGTAGTCCCCACAGTGCCCACCACTCTCACAACACCCAGTAAATTCCAGCCTCAAATAACCATACACTGGATGTAAGCCTGACGGAAAACATAGGCAGCTTATTTGACAAATGGGAATACCAGGAAGTCAATCAAGAATACAGTTGGTTGACTCTTTTCTAATCTTGATGCTTAGTTTTAGTGCCCTTTCCAACTCCCCAGCTAAGGATACAAATTGGAATCAAATGACTATGGCCTTCACAATTCAGCTATTCATTTCCTGAATCACAGGAACAATCTAAAGACCCAAAGCCCACCTTTAAATAATTTATTTGGTTCTATTAAAAGCAAATTTTATGTCAGTTGGTTCAATAGAAGTAGAGCAAGTAAGGGATAAGACTTTCAAGTTAGACATGAGCATTGGGTCAGGAGGATGTCCACCACCCTTACCTGCAAGCTGACATAACACAACTGATATTTTGAAGTGCATGTCCCAATAAAGAACAAAAGTCATCAGCTCACATTTGAAGGTCACTCACTGGAGGGGTTGCGGGAGATGGGGGTGACCTTTAAAAAAAATTCATGGGATATGGGTATAGCTAACAAGGTCAGCATTTAATTCCTATCTCCAATTGTCCTGAGAAGGTGGTAATGAACTTCCTTCTTGGACCACTGCTGTGTATGTAGTATAAGTACACCCAGTGCGCTATTACGGAGGAAGCTTCAGTAACTTTGACCCAGTGACAATGAAAGAGTAGCAACGTATTTTCAAGTTAGGATGATGAGTGGCTAGGTAGGGAACTTCCAGCTTTTGATGTTCCCAGGTATCTACTGGCCTTTCCAGATGGTGGGGATCATGGGTTTGGAAGGTGCTAAGGAATCTTGGTGTGTTCCTCTATAAGGCGCATATTGCTGCTACTGTGAGTCTATAGTAGAGGGAGTGAATGTTTGGTGACAGGGCACCAATCGTGCAGGTTACTTTGTCCTGGATGGTGTCAATCTTCCTGAGCGTTTTTGACGCTGCACCTTCAACTTGGTGCAGTGGGTCAGGAAATTTAAAAGGCCATCAGTGAAATAAAAGCAGCTTTCACTTCCTAAATCATAATGTCTTTAATTCATTGTGAATGTCAGAACTGTTGATGTTGGAAGGAAAGTATCTGTATTCAGAGTCATCAATTTCACTGCCATTACCAGGAGTATCCTAATTTGAAAGGATGTGTAGAGGAAGTAGGGCCGGAGCCATGTGCCTTTACTTCTCTGATGAATAGAGATAAGAGACTCTGGTAGCAGTGGTGTGAAAGACTCAGTATGAAGGTGCCCACCACTCAGTTTTTCTTTAAAGCAGTTCTGCCCAGGGATTTTGACGGTTTCTGTTTTTTTGGCAATAGACAAAGGATCTGAAGTTGCAACCTTACGACATTATATTTCAAGACTCAAGATGCTACTAGGAAAATGGCCCAGATCAAACCTACCTTTGTTCAGTGAAATGAAGTGGACCCTCAACAGCAAACAGGCTCAGGTCAGGTCAAGAACAAATGTTTTAGAAGTAAAGAAAAGTTTAAAGTTTATTTATCAGCATCACAAATAGGCTTACATTAACATTCCAATGAAGTTACTGTGAAAATCCCCTAATCACCACATTCTGGTGCCTATTCGAGTACACTGTTGGAGAATATGGCATGGCCAAAGCAGCGAATCCGCACGTCTTCAGACTGTGGGAGGAAACCTGAGCACCCAGAGGAAACCCACCCTTCTATGGGGAGAATGTGCAGACTCTATACAGACAATGACCCAAGCCAGGAATCAAACCTAGGTCCCTGGCGCTGTGAGGCGGCAGTGCTAACCACCGTTGCAGGTTGGTGGAGGGTGGCATGTAGAATTTCCCCAATTGCATTGCTTTCTAATCTAATTCATTCTTCCCTAAGGCCTGAAAACTGCTGAGTGCTCAATCTGCCTTTATTCCTACCAAAAAAAAAGTTTATATAATTCAAGCTTGGCATCGAGTTAAATTCTACCCCTTAATTTATCTTATTTTTTTCAACTTGGCCCTTTACCTAAACTTCTCAATTGAAAAAGAAAGCTGAGTAAATCAACAAAACAAGATGATATCATATATTACCTCTTGAAGGAAGATTAATTTTCTTTAGCACAGACTATCGAAAGTATACTAAGTTGAAAAGTTCTTTCAGTTTGAAATCTGTTTGGGTAAAGCTCATGACTGTACCATATATATCAACTAATGTTCCAGTATTAATTATTGTATCATGTGGAATGCTACAGACATTTCCTGTCAAGAGGTTGCCTGAGAAGAAAAATGAGGTTCTGCACTAAAATTAAAAGTTCCTGACAGACCAAATAAGAATATTTCAACCAACTTCATTTATCAATCTGTCAAACTTTATTTCTCATTAAAGTTCTTGGTGGGGATGTCTATCAGAAACTTTTGGATTTCTATCCAATGCTTTATATAGAGAGTTTTGATTTGTATGATGTATTATAATGTAGTGGCTTATCAGGTTAAAACCTATTATCATATGTATCACTTAGAAAGAACAAGTCATGATTCCAATGCAGCCTTTGTTGTTTTTAATTCTTATCCTTGAAATTTTGCTGCAGCTAATATGGTATATCTTTTTACATTATCTTATGCTAAAGGTCATTCAGAAAAACTAAATTTGTGCACTATGTGATTTGTTCTCTGCAAAAGGGCAAATGTTGCTTAGGGAATGTTTTTAAAAGGTCACTTAAAATTTTCCATCCACATTTAGTACCTTTGTAAACTTAACAGTACAGCCTTGTAATTGTGGCATCAGTTTCTTGAGATTGCATCTTCACCTTAAATTCTTGGGTGTGGTTGACTTTCATTAGCCATATATTTCAAAAGACAAAATATGTGAAGGCATTCAAGGTGATTTTTACTACCTGATTTGCTGTGTGTGTGAATATTTTTACAATATTAACTCCTTGTCCTGTTTGATGACATCACTATTGCCAGCTGTCTGTAGATCCCCTTGACTTGGCATCAGACTTACACTGATGCCAAGAAAGGGAAAGTCTGTGGAAATCACTAGATCTTTAGTCTTTTTGAGATCAGCATTGAATACTGTTGTTTCACCATTGGCCACAATATCCGAGTCATAAGGCGAACAGATATTATGTTCCTTTTGTACATTAATGAGGAACTAGATATCTGTTTTTTGATATTGCTGCAAAATTTGGCAGCATTGACCAAACTTCACAAAGTGGCATGAAATCGATTTTGATTCAGTGCTGCTCATTGGGTGCAGCATTCAAGATGTTCACCCATTCGATGTCAGGCGTGAAAAGTCTAAACTATTTTGACAGTGAAGCTTTATTTAAGTCAAGGTTTTAGTGCTGGTAGGACTACCATCAGAGAACTGATGGGAGATCTGGTAGCCCATCTGAGTGCCGGCAGAGCATTCTTAAAGGGTGAGATTCAGGCTGAAGGGAGAACATGGAAGAAAGTGATTGGAAGGATTTTTGTGGAAGCACAGGAAGAACAGCCTGCTTCAGCAATCCTATCCACTCCATCTGGTGCAAACAGTACACCCATAATATTGTAAAGATGCTGCTCTCATAAGTCAGACTTGGTTTCAGAGTTCATGATGTTAGTGGATCACAGGTAGGTTCGGCTCTGTGTAAAATGTGATCAATAATGAACAGAAAATCTACGTTGAAGTCTTTGTGGATTAAGCTAAGGAATAAAACAACTATTTTGGATGATATATTAATCTTTCAGCTTGATGTAAATGATCTGACAACATGATTCAGTGGAGAGCAGGGGCATTCCTAGATAACAGTTGTCCCTTTGTCAACATTTAAAATAGATGATCTGGTTCTTTATTTTGTTGCTTTGGGGAGCCTCCTGTGCACATTTATACAGCCCCATTCATGACTTAGGGTTATCCTTAACGCTTTTAGCTAAATCGGCTTTTGGTCACTTGTGTCATCTCTGTAATGTAGGGCATTAGAGGGAACAGTTACAAAAAAAATGAAAAGTCATTAAGGAGGACATTGGTCACTTAAATAAGCATGGTGATATTATGTTCGATTAAACATACATAAGGGGATACAATAGATGTTATTTATTAACTGTTTCAGATAGCACTTGATAAATTGAGGTAACAGCAGAAAATCCCAGAGATTGTGAATGGCAGAGACCAGTCTGATTTTTCACTACTTTCTGCCTACCCCAGTTCCAAGTGTAATGGCACTAGATCCTCCTTAGCATAGGTATCAATATTTTTTACTGTAGGAGGAATAATAAATTGCCAGGAAGAATACAAAAAACTCAAGGACATAAAGAGACTAGAAGAATGAGTAGGTAAATGGCAGATGCTGTTTGATATAGAAAAGTGTGTATTAATATATCTTAAAATGAAGAAAATAGTGATGTAGTGGCAATGTCTATAAACTAGTAAACTCAGTAAGAGGTCTGACAACACCAATTTTAAATCCAACCGATTTATTTGATAGTAAACTTGCAAGCTTTCAGCCTTTGTACCCTTCCTCTGGCGAATGAGGTGTTCTGGTCTGCAAAATTGGTGTTGTCAGACCTCTTATTGAGTTTACCCCAGTCCAACGCCGGCATCTCTACATATAAACTAGTAATACAGAGGTCTAACTAATCCTCCAGTGACATGGATTCACATCCCAGCATGACAGCTTGTGGTATTTAAATTAAACTAATTAATACAATCTGAAACTGAAAGCTAGCACCAGTAATGGTGACCATGAAAGTACAATTGATTGTTGTAAAATCCCAACTGGTTCATTACTGTCCTTTAGGGAAGGAAATTTGCTGTTTATGCCTGGTCTGGCTACATGTGATGCTGCAGCCAAAGCAATATAGTTGACACTTTACTGTCTTCTGAAATGGCCTAGATGCACTCAGTTCAAAGGCAATTAATGGTAGACAACAAATCCCAGCCTTGCTAGCGACACCTCCATCCCATGAAAATAATTTAAAAAATGAACATAGTAATGCCTCAATATAATAAAAAACAAAATCATGTAGATACATTAAATCTTAAAGGATTGTAGCATTTGTAAATCAAAGTAGTTAAGAATACAAATTGGCTTTTGAGCTTTATAGTGAATGCTAAAGCAAAAAGATTGCAATGAATTTATGCAAAATAACAGTTCACATGCTGTGTGCAGCTTTTGGATCGCTCTCTAAAATGATAAAATGTCACTTTAGTCCCAGAGAATCATAAGATCCTCTCCCCTCTTGGAGAGAGCCGCCCGGTGATGATTTACCCTGGGAGTCATCACATCTCAGGCAAGGTTGAGAAGGTGGGTCTTCACAAATAACCTCAGCCAGTACATGAATTGAACCTGTGCTGTTGCATTGCTCTGCATCATAAACCAGCTGTCCAGCCAACTGAGCTAACCAATCCTCTTTTTCTAGTAAATCAGCTTCTTGGTACCATTCTGGTAAATCTGCATTGCTCTTTCATTTAGTGCTTCTATAAGGATACAGCAGTCCTGAAAGAAAAGCAATGCAGATTTATCAGGATGTTATCAAGAGAAAGGAATCTGATTTACTGGAAAAGGTTCAAGAAATTAGGGCAGTATTCTGCAGGGCTGAAAAAAATTTGAGGGATAGGAGTTGATACATGTTCAAAATGATAAAGTAAAAATAATTCATTGATAAAATATTTATTTTGTATGGTAGTTAAATCAAAGACAATAAATTATAATCACAAGATAAGTACCAGAAATATATAGGGGAATTATGGAAAATGTTTTTCGAATGTAGAATGTTTTTACACAAATAATGACCAATATTAAATTCATTACAATACTTCATTATATACAGGGTGCACATCTATAGAAAAGGCTATCGGGACAGAGGAAGAAAATGAGATTAGATGGCGGTGGGGGCGAGGGGATGTAAGCAGGGTAAGGAAGACTGCAGAAACAACCCTAGTTGCAATTTTTTGCAGTAGGAAAGAAGTTGCTTCCTCCTATTTTTTAAATTCTAAATCCATCACAAACTGCTATACAAACTCTATTAACCTCTTCACATACAATGCTAAACCAGCTCTGAATACACCCAATAACTCTATCAGATACTTAAAATTGTCATAACATTACCACTGTATGATTATTTCCATATCTGAATCTGAAATTTTTGTTCTCATCCTTCCTTAACATTTATGTCAAAAAGAAATATGCATAGAAGAAACTTCCAGGAAATCATTAGTTACTAAACATAAATTAATTTCTTTTTACAAGTAAAATTCAGAAGAAATATCTGAGTTCAAAATGATTTATAAGGATTACCAATTTTAAAAGATCTTTTAATTAATTGTGATATAGTCAGATTGAAAAGTCAAAGTGATCAAGGAAACCTGTTATACACAATAAATCTGAATGCTTATCCCATTGAGTTAAATATGATTAACTACTGAAAATAGCTGCATCAAGTATAATTCTTAAACAGATTAAATCATTTTGAGTTTATTGCTGACAGAACCCCACACATACAAGAATCACAGGGCAAACACAGGATTCAAACTCTCCCAAATATCTTTGAGACAATGAAGTAGGTGAACATCCAGCTCAGACTTCTAGGTTTCTCCATTCACATTGTCTCAAAATATGCCGAGTGGAATTTTAAAAGGTCTTCACAAAAGGCTTTGTTTTTAAGCCGCTTTTTTAGCTTATAATTTGAAACTTTGTTTGTAAAGTCCACCAATTTAATTTATTATCTGAATTATCTGTCCATTCACTTTTTGTTTTCTTTTTCTTTGTGGACTGTGCTTTATTTTGCATTATCATTTTGCATTTTCCCTATTCAGCTTGCATGTTGTTGAAATAGCCTCTCCTTAGCTGAATGAATTGTATATGGTAAAGTGGGTTTAGATGTTATCCAGCTGTTTCAGTGAAACTTCCGGGAGATAAAGTTGTTGGAAGACCCACATGTGGAATTGGTTAATAGGGAAGAACCACAATTCTACCTTACTAAAACCTAACCACATAAAATATTTGGAAAAACTAGAATATATATAGCACCTATTACATTAAATAGGATATAGGACATGGAAACATACCATTCAGCCCAACCAGTTGATACTAGTGTTTATGCTCCACTCCAGCTTCTGCTCATCATTTTCTCATCTACATCTAAGATCATAGCCATCTTCCCTCAGGTATTTGATTCCCCTTAAATGTATCTATATTATTGCTTCAACTATATCCTATGGTAGTGAATTCTACATTCTGACCATTCTTTGGATAAAGAAATTTGTTCTCAATTCCCTGCTGGATTTCCTATAAGCTCTTGCTTACAAGAGGAACTATTCACTCCATAGCCACTCTATCAAAACCTTTTATGATTTTAAAAATCTCAAGTAGGTTTAGAGCAATGCAATTTAGTCATTGTTGCAAGATACAAAATAATAATAGCTAATTTGCATGCAGCAAGCCCCCACAAATAGCATGTGTGAATTTTATTCATTTGGCTGGGCAAGCAGTTATAGTTAACACTCCATTCAATAGCTTCAGCTAACACAGTGTTAATGGCTATGATGCCACCAAGATTATGTATCCCAGAGCTGAAATGCAATATGTGGATTTTGGTCTGATTTGGAAGGCCAGTCACAATTTGAGCTGTTTCTCATACTCCGCTTCTGGAACAAGTAGTCACATCTTCCCTGGCCTGACCCCTAACTGGTTGAGGATTGTCCAAATTTTCCATGGAAGGTTGAAACCTGGGACTTCATCAGCTTTCAGGATGCTGTTGGTTGCAGTCAGTCAGGTGGTCTGCCATTGAGAAATGAGGCTGTTGTCAGTTTGCACGGTGTAATTATGTTCCAGTACAGACCATGGCATTTCATATGAGGCAGGCAGCAATCTTCACATTGTCCTCCTATTAATGAAAGTTTTCCAACTTGAAATCCTGCAGACTGCTGTCAAGAATCCTGGCCACTAGGCTCTTGGTCCAAGAAGTAAAAGCATGCATGAAAATAGATTCTCTCAGCAATCTAACAATGATGGGATAATGCATTTATCATGTAAAGTGAGGGATAAATACTGGCCAAAATACGGGGGATAGCAATCTTGATCTTACAATCATAGGCTCTTTCACAAATACTGGTGAGATCAGACAATCTTAGTTCAACATTTTATTCAAAATTTTATTCATTGTTGTTGATTTGAGAGAATATTGAGTCTGATTAAAACTTTATTGCAATGAGGGAAGCTAATAGTTTTGGAAGTGGCAGCAAATTGGGAGTGGTTGGGGGGCATGAGCTTAATATTAAAAAAAAGTTCTCCAGGATTCTTGTTGTCCTTCTGTTATCCACCAGGAAGGATTTTGTCCCACTGTCATGTGGCATCCTTCTTGTCCTCTACTTTTAGCCCTTTGGTGCTACCAACTTGTAGAGCCTGCCCACAATTACTGCATATGGTTCCAACAACAGACATGCTGCCAACTCAAAACTTAGAACAATTCTCTACCACTGGCAATAAATGATGAACTATATAGTTGAACCAACTTTTGATAATCAAAATTGATTCAAAATATCTGTGGAAATGCATCTGAACTCAAAAGATATTACTGATATTCTTCTAATAATATTCTAGAATAAAATAAAATAAATTTAACTAATTTAATCAGTGGCTCTGATATATTGCATATTTTATATTCTAAATTAGATTGGCGACACACTGATCAGCATATTCACTGACATATCTATAAGAAGTGCATTTGCTGTTGGGTTTGCTTAATGGACCATGTCTGGAGTACACAGAAGCATGTAAGATACATTTTGTTTTCAGCACTATTTCAAACTGTGAAAGAGGTGTGTACTGGAAATTAATTTTGTTTGAGTGAGATGAAGTGCGTGGCAAATGTTATAATGCTAGATTTTAAAAGCTATTATTTTGGAACTCTCCCTTTAATTCAAGGTAAATGGGGTAGGGAAAAAGAGTCATGCAGTCTATTCTGAATTCTGTCTGACAAGGAGCATAGATAGCTTAGTTAGTGCAGAAAGAAGCCCCCAAGGTGTACTTAGAGAAAGGTGCAAAATGTTCACACAAAACAGGTGTGGCTTGGGCTGAATGTAGCTAGCCTGCCTGCCTCCAAGATTTCACAGTAAGAAGTCTCACAACACCAGGTTAAATTCCAACAGGTTTATTTGGTAGCAAAAGCCACTAGCTTTCAGACTGCTGCCCCTTTGTCAGGTAAGCGGGAGTTCTTAAGTGGGAGAAATCCCACTAACTTGACAAAGGGGCAGCGCTCCAAAAGCTAGGGACTTTTGCTAGCAAATAAGCCTGTTGGACTTCAACCTGGTGTTGTGAGACTTCTTTCTGTGTTTACCCCAGTCCAACGCCAACATCTCCACTCCAAGACGTCAGACAGAGATGGGATGGTCATTCAGAAAAATGAAAGGCTGCAGCTAATGTGGTCAGAGTAGAGAAAAGTGAGTCTTTTCTGTGCTCCACTAGGCAGAATGCAAGAAGGAAGATGGTCGCTGGTCAAAGAGATTCATCCTGTGGCAACCTACGGAATGTGAAAGATTTGTTCTGGTGTGGCTGGTGAGGTGAATGGCTCCCCAGAGCAGGGCTGACTATTGATAATCAGTTCAGGCCTTCTTTCAGAACCGAGAAGCAGCACTTTCTGACACATGACTCAGAGATGGGGCGAAGGCAAACTATTAAAAGCTGGAGTGATGGTGCACAGGACCCTGTCAAATCTGCAGACTAGGTAAGTATAAGTGTGGCATCGGGGTTATTGATCCATATTAAAGCATTCACAGAATTTTTACGGTGTAAAGGTAAATTAGGATTAATTTTTCTGTAGTTTAGAGTATTACTTGCTTGTTTAACAAACCAACTGAAAGCATCATAAACTAAAATAAATGTCTTAAAACTTTAAATTGTCATACAATTCCTTTAAATTGGTCATTGAGAATTCAAATCTCTTGTTCAAAGTTAGTAGTCTCTATGTGGATTGTAACATTTTTACAGATGTGTTTCTTAGTGGGGGTTGCTAACAATTTTTTCAAACTCAATCCCATTTATCATGTGCCGTTAAACTTTCAGATATGAAGCATCATCCAACTTAGCTGTCAATAGTTGGTGGCGGCAGTAGTGGGATAAGCAAACTGATGGAGAAAAAAAATATGGTAACCTCCCTATAATCAGGTGAGGTTCCTATTCTCTCTCCCCTTCTGGGGTATGATCCAACAAGATGTTGATTCTCTTTCACGCTGTCTTTCTCCAGAGTAGTCTGAGGTACCAACTAATTCTAATTCTAGAATACAGTGCACATAGGGAGACAGGTAAAAGGGGAACAGCAATGGGATGATCCAACAGGGATAAATGAACTGGATGAGAATGTCATGAGATGGATGGAATATTGTGGGAGCGGTGGAATGAGGTGATGGAATTATGGCAAAATGGCTGGAATAATTATTTGACAATTTGATAGACTTTAGTTAAAGAATACCAGAAATCTTATATTTAGAGAAATATTGCAATAAAGATAACATTTGTGAAGAAATTGTTTGTGGGTCTCTGCCAGTGCATTGAATAATATAGAATCATAGAACCCTGCAGTGCAGAAAAAGGTCCTTCAGCCCATCGAATCCACTCAGGCCATACCCTCATATCACTACATATTTTATCCACTAATCCCTCTAACCTACGCATCTCAGGACACTAAAGAGCAATTTTAGCATGGCTAATCAACCTAACCTGCACATCTTTGGACTGTGGGAGGAAACCGTGCAGACATGAGGAGAATGTGCAAACTCCACTCAGTGACCCGAGCCGAGAATCAAACCCAGGTCCAGTGCTAACCACTGTGCTACCAAAATCAAGCACATAGCATTGACTGCTTATGACAATCCATGGTCATCATAGACTTTTACCCAGACTTTTTAAATTGTATTCAAATTTCACCATCTACCTTAGTGGGATCTGAACCAAGCTTAGTCTGCATTCCTAGATTTCTGTCCAGTGACAATACCACTCCACTACTGCTTCCCATCTTTTTAAAAATGGAGGACAATGAATGCAAGTGAAAAGGAAATAAAGTGGATGTGCTGCCCTGGATGGTCTTGAACCACGAGACTTACGGTTAATGGCTGAAGGAGCTGATAAGTTGCACCACAGCGGCTATGCATTGACCAACCGAATAGAAGATAGGAGCAGAAGGAGGCTCTTCGAGCCTGCTCAACCATTCATCAAGATCATGGCTGATCGACCAACTCAATAGCCTAATCTTACTTTCTGATTTGCCCCAAGTGCTATATCTATAGA
Source organism: Sphyrna mokarran (assembly GCA_024679065.1). Lineage (NCBI taxonomy): Eukaryota > Metazoa > Chordata > Chondrichthyes > Carcharhiniformes > Carcharhinidae > Sphyrna > Sphyrna mokarran. Next base: position 41,286,231 of record JAGIQG010000009.1, read on the forward strand.
AATATTATTTTCATTTACTTAGTGCTGTTGAAGGTGGCATTCTTCAGATGATATGTTAAACCAAGCTCTCGGTGTTCACGTGAGAAAGTGTCAGTGTTTATGTCTGTAAAATGATACAATCCTCTATATCACTCTCCGAAACTGTGGACATGCTAATTTCTAAGAAGTGAAGGGAGGAGAAAGAATTGCCCAATTTCATTGAAACTCTTCCCCAATCTTAAAGCAGTCAAACAAATTCAGGAACATAAAATTAACAAATTAATCTCCCTATGCTAATATGTCCAAATATATCCAGGATTGTAAATTTGTACAGGAACAGAAAAAAAATTCCTAAAACAGTTCAATCCCAAAAGTCTAAGTTCCAAAAAAATTATTTTCTGAGAATTGGTTTATTATTTAAACACATTTTCATTCTGAAAGATGCTTTAAGATGCTAACAAGATCATAGCATATATTTTCAAGTATTCTGTTACTTTCCTGGGCATTTTTGCAGATCAACAGAAACTGAAAAGTCAATTCTTAATGCGAGTCTCTAAGTCCACCTAGTGGTAGAATTGGAAACTATCAAAGAAATTGTTGAATTTGTAAACATAAATTACATTACATAGTGGAATCAAATGATTGAATGCTCATTCATTGGCAAGCAAAATCATAGAATAAAAACCAGTGAAGAGAGGCCATTCGATCCTTCAAGCTTGCACTGACACAAATCCCACCCAGACTCTATCCCCATAACGCCACGTATTTACCCTATTAATCCCCCGACACTAATTGTTAATTTAACGTGGCCAATCCACCTAACCTGCACATCTTTGGACTGTGGGAGGAAACCCAGGCAGTCACAGGAAAAACATGTGAACTCCACACAATCATGAGGCCAAAACTGAACCTGGATTCCTAGGACTGTGAGGCAGCAGTGCTAACCACTGGGTTACTATGCCAGTGTAATAGACATCATTTTGGCATCATAGAAAGTATTGGGCTCCTTTAATCTGCTGTCATTTTTCAGGACTGTACTCATCGCTCTTACTGCTCCTTGTTTGAATATCTCCAATCAACTTTTTGCCTATCCCACAGTACTAAAACAGCCATAACAAAGATATGAATGACATTGGAAGTAAAAGGTTTATTTTTAATGTGAGTCTATAAATCCAACCAACACCAGTAAACATAGGGCTGTGTTCAGAGCATTTCAACTTGCCTGGAGTCTCTTGCTATTCTGGCAACTGTGGTCCTTCTACAGTTACAGTTCTACATCAGTTATTAAAGTAGCTGATTGTTATTTTCCATCACTAGCATGTTCACAGCAAATATAGTAGAAGAGTCAAATATTTCAAAGGCAAATGAGAAAAACATGGTTGAAGGATCACTTAAGATTCCTGCAGCTGTGAACAATGCTGACAAGGCAGCCTGAACTGTTAAAGTGTGCTACCTGCCTTCAACATTTCTTGGTCACAGAGGTATCCTGATTGCTTGCCAACCTGTGCTGTCGAGAGATTACTAAGTAAGAAGTCTCACAACACCAGGTTAAAATCCAACAGGTTTATTTGGTAACAAGATCCACTAGCTTTCAGAGCGCTGCTCTTTTGCCAGATAAGTGGGAGTTTTGTTCACAAACAGGGCATATAAAGACACAAACTCAATTTACAAAATAGTTGAAATGTGAATCTTTACAGAGAGATTACTAAGTCAGTTTGTGCTTCCCTGGCCTATCATTCAGCTCAACTATTGGCTTGATCAACTCAAATGTCCCATACCCAAAATGCCCATTTCTTTGCTATGTTCCAACCCACTAACTAATGAGGATGGGAAATGAAGAGCAAAATAAACCAGAAAGTGAAGAATAAAATAATATGAGAAGAGCCAGAATTGGAATAAATGAGCAAAATGAAGCACTGAAAGAATCAGAAATCAAAGTAAAGCAGTAAGAAAATGCAAAAAGTGAATAAAAAAAGGGGTGCAAGACAGGCATTTTTAATCAGCTGAACAGGCAAAAATGAACCACTGTGTCTTGATGCCCTTCTGACTGGTTGGCCTGCCACCACTGTTGGGGATAGATTACTGCTGCAGATATTAATTATTGCAATAGCTTTGTAATGGCAATATCCCTACTCTTGAAGATGCAATGGACACAAAGCAGGACTGGTGCTGAAGACTGACCTAGAGGCAAGTGCTAAGGAGAAGCTTCTGCTCTGGTTACTTTGACAACTCAGATGTGCATCCACAGCAGCACACATACAGTCTCAGCCTTTAAATTGGTGATATAAAGAAAAAAGTAGCACTGATTTACATAGTCCCTTTCAGTTCTCGGGGAAAGTAATTATATTCCATTTTAAATTACTCATTTGTTACATAGACAAAAAGAAAACTGCACCTGATATGGTACTTCTGTAAGTATTCCAATTGAGTCCTTTCTTCCTCCTGGCCAGTCCTCCTAGGATGACTTTCCACACTTTTTTATTAAATTTTTCATATACCATCCCTGGTATATGTTGCTTTTCATCCCTCCTGCATACTTTGGAACTTCAAAAAGGTAAGAAATGGGACTGAATTTTACAGGTTGGGGATTTTCATTCTTATTTTGCAACCCCAAGGACATATCTTCCTTCCTCCCTGTCTGTCATCATGTTTGTTTATAAAACAAAGTTTTTTTTAGTTTATTTGTTATTAGCACAAGTAGACTTATATTAACATTGCAATTAAGTTCATGAAAATCTCCTAGTTGCCACACTCCAGGGCCTGTTTGGGTACGATGAAGGAGAATTTAGCATGGCCAATGCATCTAACTAGCACATCTTTCAGACTGTGGGAGGAAAGTGGGGCACTTGTTCTCATACTGGAAGTAAGGATAAAATACCAGCCATAAAAAGAAATTTAAAAGTAGTGAAGGTGAGGAACATAATTGACTTAATAACAATTTAAACATGGTAGGAGAAAATAATGAGATTCAGGATAAACAAATCTCCAAGACCAATCGATTCTCATTCCAATGTTAAAAAGAATAGGTGAGTAAATTGAAAACTTTTACATTCAGGGCTTATGCCAAAATGGAGCTATTGTGGATAGTTTAATCATTCACAAATGCACTGTAATAGATCGTTACTCAAAGTATATGCTTGCAATTTAGACATTACTCTAGTTTTCAATAAATCCTGGTCACTATTAGAATATTGAAAATAGCAGCAGTTATTTATCCACAGTCTTCTAATGGTAGAATAGGTAAAAGGAATGATTTTTTAAAAATGTGTATTCATAAAATAATTTAGGTTTTTTTACACATTCTAAAGTGTAAGGAGGGATCAAACAATACCACCGAGCAAATCAGAACAGATGTGTCAAAAAATACCTTTCTAGTGAATAGTCGGTGTAGTATAGCACAACACATGGATCAAGTCACTAGCTTACAAAGATCAGTTAAACTGTTAAATATATATAAAAAAAGCTTTTTTTTTTAAAATTGCTTAGTTGCTTAAATCTAAATTAATTTGCAAAACCTCAATTTGCAATACCAATTTAATTCAGTTTTATACGCCAATCTAAAAGGCAGAGGTCCATTACAGAGCTAGGAACACGAAAACAAACATCTGCCAAAGTTGTCACTCAGTTGAGACTTCTACTGGAAAATACACATATGAATTTCAGAATTGGCCATGATGCCTGCTTCCCCATCAATTCACAAATCTTGTCAATACTTGTATACTAAGTCCACTTGGACAAGGTACCCAAGGCACTTTGAGCATTTTCAGAAGACAGGAAACTGAACAAAATATTGACACAGCATAATAATAAACTGGATGTATGAACATATTGTTTAATATCATCTAAAGCAAAAATATTCTGGATCCAAGCAATCATGAAAAGTTCTGACTTTTCTGCAAAGTTAGAAACATGAACGAGCAGCAAATTTATTTAGTTTGTTTTTATTTGCACTGTTATTACATAAGCAAATGGGCACTATTTCAAGGTAAATCAATTCGTCAAGACTATCAAACTTTGGACGGAATCCCATGAAAAGTATCCAGCCAATCTGTGAAACGTAAATTATATTGTGCCTTTCCCAAGGGCTGGCGTTTTAAAATATATACGTTTGTTATACACTGAAAGTTCCTTCTTAGTTTGTAACAACGTTTACTATATTGTCATCTGTGATGAAGCATCATACCCACTTTTGTAATGTTCAAGCAACATGTCTATTAAATACAGGACTGTACAAAGTTTGAATTTGACTAAGATAAACAGCAAAGAGATGACAAACTAACTACAAAACAAAATCTCTTGCAATCAAGATATTGAAACAAAATACTCTGGTATGGTTTCATCTTTAATAATCAGATTTCAATTTCTCAGAATTCAATGCTCAGAATTCCAGCTCAGTTAATTTAGTTGAAAGAATTAAAATTACAATCATTGTAAATAATTAGTCATGATATTTCTAAGCACAAAAATAAAATCAAATAACCATGCTGGAAGTACAGAGCATGCAAATCAGCATATATAAAGGGCAAAGCATAGGTTAATATTTCAGGTCTAGATACTTCAATAGACATTTGAATATGTTAACCATTTCTCCTTACAGGTGCCAATTGATCTGATCTGGATTTCCAACATTTACAAGTTATTCATTTCACATCACAGTACCTGACTGTGGGACACAAATTTAAGAAAATACCCTCTCGTGTCCTCCTATACACAAATATTGCAACATAAATATAGTGCAAAATGATGTCTATTTGATCCTACTGTGTACTTACACGTGTCTAACTGGTGCATCTGAGCATTGACTAGTGAGTAGCAAAGAAATTGTTACTTCAAGCTTGCATATTGTACAACAACAAACTGTAAAATATTTCAGCACTGGTCTTCCAGCCACCTATTCCAGATTCAATCATTTTCCCTAAAACACATTCATCCTACAGGACAGAGTGCTGTAATACTTCTACATACTTCTACATAGATTTTTTAAAAATTCCAGGATGTGGGTGCTGCTGGCAATGCCAGTTTTATTGTTCAATTCTAATTACTTTTGAGAATGGGGCGATGAGTCTCTTTCTTGAACTTCTACAGCCCATGTGATGAAGGCACCCACACAGTGCTGTTAGAGTTCTAGGATTTTGATCCAGCAACATTTAACTATTGTATGCCAATAAGATAAATTTAATTCTTTTGAAAAGATTAAAATACATAAATAGATAACTCAAAGACAACAAACACATTTTCAGATACTACTTTCCCAATTTAATTTTTCCACCACACACAGCTTTAAATATTCATGAAACAAGTTTCCTAAATTCAGTACTTCACTCTTTGTATTCCTTCAAGTGTTAAGAAATGGCGTTCAGATTTATAAATATCGAATAAGTCAGGCACCCAAAAAAATTAAATCAGGGTCATGTCCATGTAGGTTGATATATAATACCCATTTGTGCACCAGCTGTTTTAAATATGATTATTTGGTATGAAACAGTCAGTTCCAACTTACTGTACCTCAAGTATGAGAGTTTTGATACACCCTTAGGCAATTACATGTTTTACGAGAATAATTCTATTCTACAAACAAACTAATAGGACAAGCATATGTGAGCATATGTGGAAGCAGGTTAAAAAAATTAGTGTTCCTCAATATACCTGGTAAAGAATGCTTTCGTACAAAAGTAATAGCAAATGATACACTAATGGAAAGATCTAGGTACCCATTCAAGGGCTTCTACTGAAAAGACGATACAGTAAAATAAACAAAAAAGGTCGAATAGCAATTCCAGCAAGGCAGAAACATCTGATTTTTAAAACTTGAAGAGCAGCCAATTCAGTTTTTATCAAAGATTTTCTGGACATCAGCAAAAACCTATAGAAAATGAAATAAATTCAAAGTTAACACAGAACATTTTCAAACACAGGCCATTAAATACATATAAATTTATGGCAATAATATGTTACATTACAGGTCTTTTTACATAAAAGGAATAAGAATTTAGTTAGCCTAAATGGAGAAAATCTCAAACATTTTGTCCTAAAATAAGTACAAATTCATGTTCATGGGCAAGACTAGAGGTCTAGCTCTAGTTACACATCACATACCTCTTCAGCACTTTTGGTTCCATCAACTCGTCTTACTTTCCCTTCTTTCTCATAAAGTTCTATAATGGGTTTAGTGGACTGCATATATGTCTGAATTCTGAAAGAAATGCAATAAGGACAATAGCACAAGAAGACTGGTTCTTTATAAACAGAAAAAGAGTGAGCACAGGCACAAAGGACCAAATAACCTCCATCTATGCCATCAGCTCGTATGATTCTATGAAAAAACATTATAGTTCTACCTTTTCGTCAGACTGTCGATGTTGTCATCTGTTCTTCCACTACCTTTTCCTCTTTCAAGGCAACGCTGTATACAGATCTTTGAAAATAGAATTGTGAGAAAGTTTAGCTGCCTCTCAGGAGTGTAGAGGGATGTGGATGAATATGTATATGAGTCACTGAAGGTGGTAAAACAAGCTAAGAGTGTTATAGTTAATAAACAATATGGTATGCTTGGCTTTATTAATAGGTGCACTGAGTACAAGAGCAGAGGTTACACTGAACTTGTATAAGACACTACTTCAACCTCAGCTGGAGTACTGCACCCAGTTCTGGGCATCGCACTTTAGGACAGATGGGAAGATACTAAAGACTATGCAAAAAAGATTCATGAGAATAGTTCCAGTGATTAGGGACAGTAATATATTTTGGAGAAGTTAGTACTATTTTCCTTGAACAGAAGACAGAGGAAATTTGATCGAGGTATTTAAAATCCTGAAGGATCTAGGATAGATAAAGAGAAACTATTCCCACAATGAAAGGATAGAAAATGAGAGGGCACAATTTTAAAATAAATCGTAAAGAAACAAAGATGAGGATCTGGAATGCACAGAGTATGGTGGAGGTAAGTTCAATTGAAGCATTTAAAAGAAAATTGGACTGTTATCTCAAGATGAATGATGTACAGTGTTACAGTAGAAGACAAGGTAATGAACCTAGATGAATTGCTCATTCGGAAAGCTAGTCCTGATATGATGGGCCAAATAGCCTCCTTCTGTGGGGTAACAATTCTATGATTCGAAAGTATTGTTGGAGCTGCACCTCCAACCAAGTGCAAGGTATTCAATCACACTCCTGACTTGTGCCTTGTAGATGATGGACAGGCTTTGGGAAATCAAGAGATGGGATACTCACCTCAGGATTGCCAGCTTTCTTTCAAAGCGACAGTATTTATAGGTCGGTCCACTTCAGTTTTTAATCAATCGTAACCCCTAGGATATTTGTTTTTGGGGAATCCGACAATGATATAATACCAATGAATATCAAAGGATGATGACTAGATTTCCTCCTGCTGAAGATAGCCACTGCCTGGCACTAGTATGGTGTGAATGTTATTTCTTACTCATCAGTCCAAGTCTGAATGTTGTTCAGCTCTTGCTACACGTACGCACAAATTGGTTTAACATCTGAGGGGTTGCAAATAGTACTGAGTATTGTGCAAACATCTCCAATTCTGACTTTATGATGGAGGGAAGATCATTGATAAAGCAGTTGAGGATGGTAGGGTCTTTGACACTTCACTAAGGAGTTCCTGTAGTGATGTCCTAGAATGGAGGAGATTGGCTTCCATAATCACCATTATCTTCCTTTGTGGTAGGCTTGACTGCAACTACTGGAGAATCTTCCCTATGGTTCCCATTGATTTCAACTTTGCGAGGATTCCTTGCGGCTACACATGGTCAAATGCTGTATTGATGTCACGGAATATTACTCTCAACTCAATTTTTTTATCCATGTTTGGATGCAGATTGTAATTTGATGTAGGGCAGAGTAACTCTGACAGAACTCAAACTGAATATCACTGAGTTGCTAAGTAAATGCTACTTGATAACACTGTTACCAACACCTTTGATTATTTGGCTGATGGCTGACAGTAAAGTTTATTTTGAAGTTTATTTATCAGTCGCAAGTAAGGCTTACATTAACACTGCAATGAAGTTACTGTCAAATTCCCCTAGTAGTCACAGTTCGGTGCTGTTCGGGTCAGTGCACCTAACCAGTAGACCAATAGGGCAGTAATTAGCAGATTGGATTTGTCCTACGTTTTGTGGACAGGAAATAGGTATGCAATTTTCAACATTGCTTGGTGAATACTTGTATTGTAAATATGCCTGGACTATGTGACTGAAGGCCTGGCTAGTTCTAGAACAAAAGCCATCAGTACAATTTCAGGAATGTTGAACGGGAGCATAGCTCATGCTATTCTAGTGCAATGGGAAAGGAATCATTCTAAAGAGGTTACCGGATCTTTATCAGCAGTTTGTTTCAAGAGCAGCAGTGAGAGTTGCTTTATCCCTGGCTGCAAAATACAGCTCAAGATATTTCAGATTAATATAGGACTTTGCATAAAATTATTTAGAAAATACTAGTGGCAACATTGAATATATCATGTTTACTCTCATGACATTCGCCTGCCTACTTAAGCAGCAGCTTTAGTATTCATCCATTGATATCACCAGCCATTCTCTGGATATTTTTCCCCCAGTGGGACTGTTACCTCATTGCTACAGTCGAAAAAAAGGACAAATTTCACATCAGCATTGTTATCCATTTTCTTGTTCCAACCATCAAGGTTGTCTGTATTTCTTGGAAATCCATCAATGAGAAACTTGTTTTTCATGGCATCTTGCTCCATTGTCTCATCCATTGCCTGTAAAATAACACAGAAATCTAATGCCAACATTTTGTTGAATCGACTTCCTGAAAGTTTTTTAAAAATATCATAAATAAAGAAGCTAAGGGAAGTACCAAACTTAAGGAAAAAGCATATCATTGCTCAAAGGTGAGTGGCAGGTTAGATGTTTGGTCAGAAGATAATGACTAAAAGGTTAATCAGGAAAACAAGAGTGAAAGATGAGAAGGATAGCTAGAAATGTGAAAGTGGATAGCAAGAGTTTCTACAGAAAAATAGTAAAATGATGGTCCTCTAGAGAGTGAAATTGGCAGTTAATAGTAGATAAAAGGAAATGACAGGTGAAATTAATTAATATTTTGCTCATCTTCACTATAGAAGATACAAAAAAATTCCAGTAATAGCTGTAAACCAAGAACATGGAAAGAAAGTTGGTGCAATTTACAGTCACTAGATTGACAGTACCTAGTGAACTGACGGAGCTGCGGGCTGCCAGGTCTCTGTGTCCTGACAGACTTTATCCTAGAATTAGGTTGTTAATGAGATAGTAGATGCTAACTTTCGATATTAATTTTCAAAAATTAGCTAGATGGAAAGGTTCCATCAGACTGGAAAGTAGTAAATGTGATCCCTCTATTCAAGAGGGGAGGCAAAAAGCAGGAAACAGTCAGCCAGTTAGCTTGACTCCTATCATCGGGAAAGTGCTAAAACTGATCATTACAGTTATAGCCAGGTACTGAGAGAAAAAAAAAATCAAGGTAATTGGGATGAGTCAGCATAGTTTTGTGAAAGGAAAATCACGTTTAACTAAGCTATTGGAGTTCTTTGACGGAGTGAAATAGGTTGTGGATAAAGTGGTGCCTGTAGAAGTACTGATGTACTTGAATTTCCAGGTGTTTGATGAGGTGCCACATTAAAAGTTCTTGTGGAAAATAAAAGCTCATGATTAGGCAGTAACATATTAACATGGATAGAGATTGTCTGGTTCGCAGAGGGATCCAGGTGTTCTCATGCATGGATCACAAAAAGTTACTATGTAGATAGTATCCAAGTATCTAAGAAGGTTAAAGGAATACTCTCCTATATTATGAGAGGAATCTGAGCTTTGAAGAGTCATCCAAACTTGAAATTTTAGCTCTATTCTCTCTTCACAGATACAGTGAGATCTGCCAAGTATTTTTGTTTTTTGTGTGTGATAAAAGGATATCATGCTTCAGGTATTAGTGAGACCATATCTTGAACGCTGTGTGCAGTTCTGTTCTTATTTAAGGAAGGATATAAATGCATAAATGATATAAAACCACTGAGGTGGCTCAGAAGAGGTTCATTAGATTGATGCCTGGAATAAGCAGATTGTCTTATAAAAAAAGATTGGACAGATTGAGCTTACTTACGACTGGATTTTAGAAAAGTGAAAGGTGACTTGAGTGAAGTATAGCAGATATGGAAAGGATGTTTCTTCTTGTCGGTGAATCCAAAACTGACGGCATTGTTTTAAAATTAGGGATCACCCTTTTAGGATAGAAATAGAATTTTTTCTCTCTGTGGGCTGTATCTTTAAAACTCTGTTTCAAAAGACAGTGCAGGGCTGGTCACTGTATATTGTAAAGGTGGAGTTGAAAGATTCTTGTTAGGCAAGGAAATCAAAGATTATTGGAGGTAGATTTTTTAAAATTCATTTGTGGGACATGACTGTCACTGGCTGGCTAGTATTTATTGTCTATCCCTAGTTGCCCTTGAGAAAGTAGTGGTGAGCTGCCTTCTTGAGGCACTGTAATGGTGAGACCTTGTGAATTTTGTTCAACTTAAAGACATAAAAAGTTATTTGCTGCTACTAACTTAGATCAGCCTGTAGATCTATCTTGATGAGTTATGAGATCACATTTTCTATAACAGCCCTGTACCAAATAATTATTGATTGCCAGCTACCAAGTATTCGTATTTTTTTGGATACAACTATATTGCGAACCTAGGAATACATACAACAGAAAGAACGAGTTAGTCCAAAATGCAATATGAAGCTAAAATGTATGCCAATACTGCTGGCTAACAACTTATCTCTCATTCAGAACTCATTTGGCCAACTTCTGAGATTATTTGAAAATAGCAGTCAAGGCTTACATTCTTGGAACAAAGAAAAATATAAATAAATGTGGGCGGCATGGTGACACATTGAGACAGCAGTGCTATCTCACAGTGCCGGGAACATAGATTTGATTCCTGGCTCGGGTCACTGTCTGTGTGGATTTTCACGTTCTCCTTGTATCTACGCATGTTTCCTCTGGGTGCTCCCACAGTTAAAACGATGTGCCGGTTAGGTGTAGTGGCCATACTAAATTCCCCCTCAGTGTAGCTGAACAGGCACTGGAGTATGGTAACTACGGGATGTTCATTGCAGTGTTAATGTGAGCTTACTTGTAAGAATAATAAAATAAACTTAAAACATGCAATCCAGGGAATATGGAATTTGAAACTGATCTGCCATGATCTTATTGAATGGAGGAACAGGCTTCAGCATATTGTATGTACTAAATTAATACAAAAACAAGAGGACAGTGGCACAGTGGTTAGCACTGTTGCCTCACAGCACCAGGGACCCCAGTTTAACTCAGCCTTGGATGACTGTGTGGAGTTTGCAAGTTCTTCCCACATGTGCATGTATTTTCCTCAGGTGTTCCAGTTTCCCCTCTCAATGCAAAGATGCGTCAGTTAAGTGGATTGGCCATGCTAAATTGCTCCTTGTGTCAGGGGAATTTAACTGGTGGATACGTGGAATTACAGGGATCGGATGAGTTTGTTGTTGGTGCAAGTTCAATGGGCCTCTTAGCCTCCTCCTGTACAGTGGGGATGCTATGATTCCATGAAGCCAGGTCAACTGGACATTTAAGCAGGATTTGAGAGAAGTGTTAAAATGGAATTTTTAGGAGAATACAAACATTGTTTGACCTCTTGAAAATCTCCAGTTAGCTTATCAGATCCAAATCACCTCTGCCCAGGAGTCATTGGCAAATATTTAGCAAGGTTTTCTCATCTTTTAATTATAAAGAAAATATAATCAAACTGCAACTTTGTTGTTCAGAATATTTCTCAAAAGGGAGACATGTTGCTGAGGGCTATTTGTCTTGTACTCATCAGAACAAACAATTTCAATTGATCACAACAATTTATATTACAGGGGAAGAAAAGTGCTGATTGGTTAGCAAGTTGATTGCAATAAGCTGAATTGTTACCAAGGAGAAAGTTATGGGGAACTGTAAACTCCCCATGCTCCTAGCTAATTTAAAAAAGGTGCAAAACTTGAACACTATTTACAGAGAATGATTCCCTGAATGCAAACATTCCCTCTATCATAGTGTACCTTCTTGCAAGCAAGCACAAATAAGTCACAATACAAATCTAACCACCTCAAATTGGCTGCTAGATTAGCCAAAGTGCACTCAGGACTGATCAGTATGTGTTGTCTAATCTCAGAACCACATCCATCAACAGATATTCCATTCTAAGCACTGTAATCACAAGCATGTCATGCACGGCCTGCATGCCATCCATCACAAACAACTGAAGGAACATGTTGCCCTATGAGTCTAGTCAACACTGATCAGTTCGTACAACATTTCCTTCAGCTTTTCGTGGTGGATGGAACGCAGGCCATGCTCAGACAGCCTGCGGTTACAAATTCGAGAACTGGAAGTCTATTGTTGAAAGTGGTTTTAGGATTGCACAGCATTTGCTGAGCTGCCCTGAGCCTGCTCAGGTAGATTGCGTGCTTGACATGGTTCATTTGCACTTGCTATAAGCCACAAACTTTCATGCAGTGACCATTCTTCCGCAAACAAGGGGGATGTGTTCAAGCCTTATATTTTATTTTAATTTCTTGTAAGTTCAGGGTACCCATACTTTTCTGTTGTTTCCTCCACGGTAGTGCCTTGGCCAGAGTCAGCTTGCCAACCAATCTTCTATTAGAAATTTGATGGTGTGTATTTCCTGATGAGTACAAGACTAGAAGTTTCAGCAATATGTCTTTCTTTTCAGCAATAAAATGTAATTCTTAAAGCAAACAAGACTGCAAGATTACAGGTTTCAGCAACACATTTGCCTTTTCAGCAAAAAAATCTAATTTAACAACCTGCATTAATATAATTCTGCTATCATTGAACAAACCACACTTAAGCATTCAAGTAACTGCTTAATTACCAGTTGATGCCTCTGCGCGTAACAAGAAGAGAGTGGGGGAATTGCTGTTAATATTTAACTTAAAAATTCCTTAAGTGGGTGTATATACATTGTTTGATGAATCATAAATGATATCCTGACATGGAAGAAACTAACTCAGTACTAACTGCAAAGGGCAGTCAAGATATCAGATGGAATAACAAGGTTATATAGCAAATTATATCTTTATGGCCCTCTATGTTTTTTTCAAACTATTTATATTATAATTGTTTCAACGGAAGAGAATGCTAGTAAGCAAGATTGATATTGTATGACAGATATGAAGATCAAAAACAGAAATACATCAAATTAAATAATTTTAAACATCAAATATAGTTACAGTTAAATTATATCGGGGGGGGAGAAACATGCAAGATTAAAGTTTATTTATTAGTCACAAGTAGGCTTATATTAACACTGCAACGAAGTTGCTGTGAAAATCTCCTAGTCACCACACTCCGGCACCTATTTAGATACACTGAGGGAGAACTTAGCATGGCCAACACATCTAACCTGCACGTGGGAGGAAACCGGAATACCCAAAGGAAAGCCACGCAGGCATAGAGAGAACATATGGACTTTGCACAGACAGTGACCTAAGCCAGCGATCGAACGCAAGTTCCTAGCACTGTGAGACAGCAGAGTTAATCACTGTACCAATTTCCAGTGCTAATCACTCCTTAATTTACTATAACAATATTGTTATACCCACATTTCAGAAATTCCTCTCAAAACATTTTATTAAAAATGAAAATTGCAGCACATTTAACAAATTTTCCCACTAAATTCTTTTTATCTGAATTAAATTGTCATGATTTTAAGTACTTGTTGATCAAGTCCATTTAGAATGTGATATTTGATGAAGCAGAAATATTCTTTTGGAAAGGAGTTGTTTGCCATTCTAGGAATACAGTAAAAAGAAAGTGAAACAATTGGCTTCCTCCCTCAGCAGCATTTGTAATAACTTTGTACACAAAATGTTCATCTGTTGGCTGACAGTAAGTCCAGGCCAAACAAATACTTTTCACAGAAAGTTAGAAATTATTTTGCAAGCAATTTTAGTTTGGAACGTTCTTTCACAAAGAACATATTATAAACAGAACCCACTGTACCTATCCAACATGTCAAAAACATCCCTGTCAAATTTTCATAAATTTACCATAGACTTTCATTTCAGTTGCAATTTTTTTTGAAGAAAAATCATTACAGATGATAAAGCGGTGGCCAGGCAATTCAACTGACTCAACTGAAAATTCAGGTCTGCAGCTCAACTAACAAGCATTAGGTTGCCACAATCAAACGTCAACACGAGATTTCTTGAAGTAAGTTAAACAAATTCAGATCAAGAATTACGCATCCTGAAATATCACTGTTTTTTAGGTTGTCAAAAGTTAGCTTACCCTTTTTATGAGGTTAATAGTTATTTCCACTGGGACAATTTTTCCTTCTTTAATGTAACTGTCAATTAGTTCACCATACTGTGTACCTTCTTTGCTTCGTTCAGCACGAAGTAGATCACCAGCAGACAAGTGAACATATCCATATTTCTAGGCATCAACAAAAAGGTGATTAAAAGTTTTAACCCTTGTTACAATTATGAACTAAGATAATTAAAATTCACTTAGCACAATATTCAAGTAATAGATTATGTGCAAGATACTGTTCAAATCTCTGAGCTGCACTTTTTACTCACTGTAAACAGCGTAAAGTCTAACCCAAGCTACAACCATCATTAAATTGTGCAGAATATTTTAATTAAGGATGATGCTTAAATATAATCCAAACAGCATGTTATCAAAATACAATCTCCAATTGTAAACTCATCAATTTCCAAAGGCATTGCATGTGGAAAACTGAGACTAAATATACAATCTTAAAGAGAAGCAGGGAATAATTATACTATGGCATGTAGACACAAATTAATGCCCATTTTCAAGTTATGTTCTTATTTCCATCCTTTCATTATAAATGCCCACTCTGTCACATTTTATCTTCCAGTTCAACAAATAGTGGATCAAGATTACATGCTTTAGTCCCACACTAAGCCAACAGATACCAAGCTTGATGTAATAACATGCCAAAGCTACTTTGAAATCGTACTTGTAAAGTTAATTAAACATTTTGCACAATTAAGGTCTAACTAGATTTTCCTGAACAGCAGAAAAAAGTGTAAATTTTACTTGGACCATTTTCTGATGCTTGAACAACACAAAACTAGAGTAATGCGCCTTTAAACAACTGGAGTGTACCCTTTTCTCACTTGTATGCTCATTCAGAAATTTGAATGAACCAGTTAGTCAATTAAAAAAAAATTCTTGAGCATGGACAAAGCCAACATTTATTGCCCATAGTAGCTCTGAATTAGATACAACTGAGTAGCTTGTTAGGCTTCTTCAGAGTGCAGCCAAGAATCAACCAGATCAGTTTGAGACTGGAGTCACATATTGGCCAAACCAGATAAGGATAGCAGAGTTGGTTCTTTTCCTGAAGGAAGTCTTTACAATCCAAACAGCTTCATGACCACTTTTCACTAACACAACTTACTTTATATAGCACTTTTGACATAATAAAACATCTTAAGGCACTTTGCAGAGGAGCAAAAAACAAAATTTGACACCAAACCACACAAGGAGAAATTACAGCAGATAGATCAAAGGCTAAAGTGATGGATTTAATGGAGTTCTCAGAGGAGCGAAGAGAGGTAAAAAGGCAAAGAGATTTAAGGAGGGAATCCTACAGTGTTGACAGTTGAAGCCACAGCAGCCACTAGTACTGGAGCAATTAAAATCAGAACTGAAGAAGCCAGAATTAGGGGAGCACAGTTATCTGAGGGATGCGGCAGATTAAAGAAGCAAGGTCGTGGTGAGTTTTGAAAACAAGGATGATATTTTTAAAATCAGTGTGTCACTCAACTGAGAGGCACTGTTGATCAGAAAATTCAGAAATGATGGGTAAACAGAATTTTGTGCAAGGATATAGACAACAATTTTTGGGACTGCCTCAAGTTCACAAAGGGTAGAATGTAGAAGGCTAGATCACAAAGGCGCATGTCAGAATCCTCTTTATTGACTACAACTCAGTCTTCAAGACCATTGTCCCAACAAAATTCATCTCCAAACTCCATGGGCCATGGCACAGCTCCTCCCTCTACAACTGGATCCTCGACATCCCAACCTACAGGCTATAATCAGTCAGAATAGGAAACGACACCTCCTCCAAATTATCATCAAAACCAGTTTCTGGCAAGTCTGTGTCCTCAGCCCCTTACTATATTCCTTATACACTTATAACTGCATGGCCAAATTCTCCTCCAACTTCATTTTCAAGTTTGCTGATGACACCCCTGCAGTGGGTCAGATCTCAAACAATGACGAGACGGAATAAGGAAAGAGACCGAGAATCTGGTGAAATGGTGCAATGACAATAATCTCTCCTTCAGTGTCAATAAAATGAAACAGATAGTCATGGGCATACCTCGGTATACATCAATGATGATGAAATGGCAATGGTCGAGACCTTCAGGATTCTAGGTGATCAGATCATCAACAATCTGTTCTGGACTCCCAACCTGACACTATAATTGAAAAAGCCCACCAACACCTCTGCTTTCTCAGGAGGTTAAGGAAATCTATTGAGTCCGCCATGATATTCAGCAATTTTTACAGATGCGCCACAGAAATCATCATTTCCAGGTGCATCCCAGTTTTGTATAACTCTTGCTCTGCCCAAAACCGCAAGAAACGACAAAAGGTTGTGAATGTAGCCCAGTTCATCATGCAAACAAGCCTTCAATCCATTAACTCTGGCTACACTTTCTGCTGTGTCAGAAAAGCAGCCAGCATAACCCTCTCCTCCTTCCTTCATACCATTCAGAGAAGGTAATGAAAGAGTACAGATGTAGTGTTACAGTCATAACTAGGATGTAGAGAAAGATCAACTTAATACAAGATAGATTCATTCAAAGTATGACGGCAGCAGGGAAGAGGCTGTTCTTGAGTTTTGGTACGTGACTTCAGACTTTTGCATTGTTTTCCCGACAGAAGATGATTAAGACAGTGTATCTGGAGTTGGGGGGTCTTTAATTATGCTGGCTGCTTTGCCAAGGCAACAGGAAGTATAAACAGAATCAATGGATGGGGGGCTGGTTTGCATGATGGATTGGGTTACATTCATGTTGTAGTTTCTTGAGGTCTTGGGCAGAGTAGGAGTTATACCAAACTGTGATACAACCAGAAAGAATGTTTTTGATGGTGTATCTGTAAAGGATGGTGACAGTCATAGTTGACATGCCAAATTTTCTTAATCTTCTAAGTAGAGGCGTTGGATAGACTTTCTTAACTATAATGTCAGAATGGCGGGATCAGGACAGGTTGGTGATGATCTGGACACCTAAAAACCTGAAGCTTTTGACCATTTCTATTTCGTCCTTGTTGTGGTGGACGGGGCATGTTTTCAACTATATTTCCCAAAGTCGATGACAATCGCCTTCATTCTGTTGACACTGAGGGAGAGATTATAGTCATTGCAGCAGTTCACCAGATTCTCTATCTCATTCCTGTACAATGTCTTGTCATTGTTTGAGATCTGACCCACTATAGGGATGAAAATCAAGTTGGAGGGGAATATGGCCTCACAGTCACAGGTGTATAAGGAGTATATAGGGGGCTGAGAACACAGCCTTGTGGGGCACCAACGTTGAGGATAATCATGGAAGAGGTGTTGTCTATCCTTACTGATTGTGGTCTGTGAGTTAGAAGTTCAGAGACTTGGGTAGAGCAGGGACAGGAATGGATGTTGCAGGTTCCGGGGTACAAATGCTTTAGTCGGAGTAGAGAAGGGGGGGAGGAGTGGCGTTACTGGTCAAAGACTGTATCACGGTGATCGAAAAGAAGTTTGATGAGGACTTGTCTGTTGAGGTAGGATGGGCTGAGATTAGAAACAGGAGAGGAGAGGTCACCCTGTTGGGAGTCTTTTACAGACCTCCTAATAGTTCTAGAGAGGTTGAGGAAAGGATTGCGAAGTCAATTCTGATTAGGAGTGAAAGTAGTAGGGTAATTGTGATGGGGGACTTTAACTTTGCTAATATTGATTGGAATAGCTATAGCTCTAGCTCGTTAGAGGGGTCAGTTTTCGTACAGAGTGTGCAGGAAGGTTTTTTGACTCAGTATGTAGATAGGCCAACTAGAGGTGAGGCTACATTGGATTTGGTGCTGGGCAATGAGCCAGACCAGGTGTTAGGCTTGGAAGTTAGTGAACATTTTGGTGATAGTGACCACAATTCGGTTACGTTCACCTTAGTGATGGACAGGGATAGGCATGAAGCTGGGGGCAGTAGTTATAGCTGGGGGAAGGGTAATTATGAGGCCATCAGGAGAGAATTAGGGTGCATAGATTGGACTAGGGAACTACAGGGACTGGGAACATCTGGAATGTGGTGCTTATTCAAGGAGCAGCTGCTGCGAGTCCTTGATAAGTATGTCCCTGTCAGGCAGGGAGGAAATGGACGAGTAAGAGAGCCTTGGTGTACGAAAAAAGTTGATTTGCTGGTTAAGAAGAAAAAGGAGGCTTATGTCAGGATGAGGCTTGAAGGCTCAGATAGTGCAATGGATAGCTATAGATTAGCCAGGAAGGAGGTAAAAAGTGAATTGAGGAGAGCTAAGAGGGGACACGAGAAGATGTTGGCTGATAGGATTAAGGAGAATCCTAAAGCTTTCTTTCGATATGTTAAGAATAGAAGATTGGTTAGGGCAAGATTAGGGCCAGTCATAGACAGCAGTGGGAAGTTGTGCGTGGAGCCTGAAGAGATTGGTGAGGCACTGAATAAATATTTCTCTTCGGTATTCACGCAGAGTGCTGGAAATGTAGCTATGGAGAGCACTGAGGTACAGGGTTGCAAATTGGGAAGTATTGTAGTAGATAGGTAGGATGTGTTAGAAATTCTCGAGGGTTTGAAGTTGGATAAGTCCCCTGGGCCGGACGGGATTTACCCTAGGATTCTCTGGGAGGCAAGAGAGGAGATTGCAGAGCCTCTGGCTCTGATCTTCAGGTCGTCGTTGGTGATGGGTGTGGTTCCGGAGGACTGGAGGATAGCGAATGTGGTCCCGTTGTTCAAGAAGGGAAGAGAGACCTTCCAGGGAATTATAGGCCAGTGAGTCTTACTTCTGTTGTGGGCAAAGTATTGGAGAGAATTATTAGGGATAGGATTTATAGTTATTTAGAGAGAAATGAATTGATTGGGGATAGTCAGCATGGTTGCGTGAAGGGTAGGTCATGCCGTACTAACCTCATTGAGTTTTTTGAGAAAGTGACCAGAGAGGTGGATGGGGGTAAGGCGGTTGATGTAGTATATATGGACTTTAGTAAGGCTTTTGATAAGGTGGACCATGGAAGACTTCTACAGAAAATGCAGATGTGTGGAATAGAGGGTGATTTAGCTAATTGGATTAGGAATTGGCTGGCAGATAGAAGACAGAGGGTGGTGGTTGATGGGAGATATTCATCGTGGAGTTCGGTGACAAGTGGTGTGCTCAGGGGTCTGTTTTGGGGCCCCTGCTGTTTGTAATTTTTATAAATGATCTGGATGAGGGTATTGAGGGATGGATCAGTAAATTTGCAGATGATACTAAAGTTGGTGGTGTGGTAGATAGTGAAGAGGGGGGTGTTAGTTTACAGAGTGACTTGGACAAGTTGCAGAGCTGGGCCGAGAGGTGGCAAATGGAGTTTAATGTGGAAAAGTGTGAGGTAATGCACTTTGGCAGGAACAATAAATGTGTAGAGTATAGGGCTAATGGTAGGGCTCTTAATAGTGTTGAGGAACAGAAGGATCTTGTTGTATGTGTCAATAGATCCCTGAAAGTAGGCAGTCAAGTGGATAAAGTTGTTAAGAAGGCTTATGGAGTCTTAGCTTTTATTGGTAGGGGGATTGAATTTAGGGGCCGCAGCAGCATGTTGCAGCTGTACAAAACTCTAGTGCGGCCGCACTTGGAGTATTGTGTGCAGTTCTGGTCGCCACATTATAAGAAAGATGTGGAGGCATTGGAGAGGGTACAGAGGAGGTTTACTAGGCTGTTGCCTGGTATGGAGGGCAGGTCCTATGAAGAGAGGTTGAAGGATTTGAGGTTGTTTTCGTTAGAAAGGAGGCGGCTAAGGGGGGATCTTATTGAAAAATATAAGATAATTAGAGGTTTGGATAGGGTGGACAGTGATAGCCTTTTTCCTAGGATGGAAAAAGCTAGCACGAGGGGACACAACTTTAAATTAAGGGGTATGAGTTATAGGACGGATATCAGAGGTAGGTTCTTTACTCAAAGAGTGATTAGGGAGTGGAATGCCCTGCCTGCAGCTGTTGTAGATGCTCCAAGTTTGGTGGCGTTTAAGAGGTTAGTTGATAAGTATATGGATGAGAAGGGAATGGTTTAGTTAGGAGGGGCATTGCTTTTTATTTTGGTCGGCACAACATCGAAGGCCGAAGGGCCTGTTCTGTGCTGTATTGTTCTATGTTCTATGTTCTAAGTTCAGGATCCAGTCGCAGAAGAAGCAATCTAGGCCCAGGCCACAGAGTTTGGAGATGAGTTTTATAGGAATAATGGTGTTGAAGGCTGAACTATAGTTAATAAATAGGAATCTGATATCAATGTCTTTGTTACCTAGGTGTTCCAGGATTCAGTGTAGGGTCAGGGAGATGACATCTACTGTGGACCTGTTGCAGCAGTAGGTGAACTGTAATGGATCCATGCAATTGAAGAGACTAAAACTGATTCGTGCCATGACTAAACTTTCGAAGCACTTCATAATGACGTGACAATTTTATAAAGTATATTTGGATTCCACCTCCCTGGCGATATCTGAACCAGCACCCCCAAATCTCATTCACTTACCTTCTCCCTTTCAATGGGAACTTTAAATCATCTGCCATACAGCAGCTAGTTATGTAAAAAGGGGGTATGTTCTCCTTCGCTCCACTCCTTTTACACCTTACTGCTTTGCTTCTTGTGTCTCATCCAGCTTGAGCCAGGAAGGCCAGGCAAGACAGGCACTTTACAATTTAAGTGCAGGCAAGTTGGTACAAAGTGGCAATCTGCTGCTGATTGCCATTCTGAGGAAATTATGTTCCCATATTTTGTTACGAAATAATATGCTTTGAAATTAATGAATTTAAAGCACATATGCTTTGAAATATTTTTAACTGAAAATGTTAACAAATTAGTCAACAAGCTTTCACTTTTGGACTATCCAATCTCAAAATATAATAGTAATTTCCAAATTATAGGTGCTAGATTCCAGATGAAACTGCAATTAACTTGTACATCTTTATATGCTGCACTGGCTACTCAAAATTTCAAGGTGGTCTCTTCAATAACGGGGAATCCAAATTCAGATAGTTAATTCTCTGCCACACGCTCACCCAGAGCTCTTAATACACAACCTCCTTCCACACTATTCCAATGAAGCTCAGCGTAAACTCACCGTTCAATGAGGCACTTTACAGCCTTCTGGGTTTAAAGCCAGTTCAACAATTTCAGATTGTAACATCTGACCCTGTTGTTTTTTCAGACAACGGTAAGAATAATGATTCTGTTAATACCATTAACACCTCCTCCATACCCGCCTTCACTTACGATTATTATCCCTTGTCTGCTCCCAACATTCATTTTTGCCATTTGGTCTCCTTGCCTTTCAGAGTGATGTAGAGATGCCGGCGTTGGACTGGGGTAAACACAGTAAGTAGTTTATAGAACATAGAACATCACAGCACAGAACAGGCCCTTCGGCCTTCGATGTTGCGCCGACCAATATAAAAAGCAATGCCCCTCCAAACTAAACCATTCCCTTCTCTTCCATATACTTATCAACTAACCTCTTAAACGCCACCAAACTTGGCGCATCTACAACTGCTGCAGGCAGGGCATTCCACTCCCGAACCACCCTTTGGGTAAAGAACCTACCTCTGATATCCGTCCTATAACTATCACCCCTTAATTTAAAGCTGTGTCCCCTCGTGCTAGCTTTCTCCATCCTAGGAAAAAGGCTATCACTGTCCACCCTATCTAAACCTCTAATCATCTTATATGTTTCGATTAGGTCCCCTCTTAGCCGCCTCCTTTCTAACGAAAACAACCTCAAATCCCTCAGCCTCTCTTCATAAGACCTGCCCTCCATACCAGGCAACATCCTGGTAAACCTCCTCTGTACCCTCTCCAATGCCTCCACATCTTTCTTATAATGTGGGGACCAGAACTGCACACAATACTCCAAGTGCGGCCGCACTAGAGTTTTGTACAGTTGCAACATGACGTTGCGGCTCCGAAATTCAATCCCTCTACCAATAAAAGCCAAGACTCCATATGCCTTCCTAACAACCTTCTCGACCTGACTGCCTACTTTCAGGGATCTATGCACATACACACCAAGATCCCTCTGTTCATCTAGACTACTAAGAATCCTATCAAATAAATCGGTTGGATTTAAATCTGATGTTGTCAGACTACTTACTGTGTTTCACAGAATCACAGACCTTCTCACGTATTCTCTCCTTTTCTTCCGGCTGTTGTAATTGTTTAAAACCTCCAATTATTTCTGTCTCACTGCAGAAGCTGAGTATTCTATCTGAGCGTTTTCTATCTTTTATCCCAAATGATATAGACTAATCTATTTTATATAAAGATTAAATAATTTTAAAAACTTCCTGTTTAAATAAATTTCATCCGCTTCATTCCATTCGCATCCGGCTTCGGCTACGTACTTCCCTGACGAAATACAAAAACCCCGATTACACTCGAGAAATATCTCATCGACCTCTCATTAACAATAAGGAGACTCAAATCTCCCCTCACTCCGTCTAAAATCAAACAGATTGAATGAACAGTTCCACCGTACTCCTGTGTGAATAATCTAAATACATGTACATGCTCTGGTCCCAGCGCGGCTCTCCAGCACCAGGCACTTGCTTGCTGCATCTGATTTTTTTTCACCCACCTTGACGATTTTGACGCACTGAGTCCCTTTCCCGGCTCCTGGCCCACCGAGGACAAAAACCACCTCAGGCTTCATCATCAGCAACTTCCGGACCAATGCTCCCCAACAAGAAATAAGCATGTACCAGCACCAGCTGGGCTCTTCCACGCTTCTACCGCTGACAACTCTGGGGTATACTTTAAGGAACCCAGCAATCAGCAGCTGACTTCCTCTTCTGCAATCCACACACACACACAGTAGCCGCCTTCTGACACAAATCATCCGATGAACGACTGCTTCCGGGTATGAGCTGCACGCAAGCAAGCAAGCTTTGTTCAGTTCAGAGCGAAAATGAAAGGTTGTAATTCAGCTTTTAGAAACTTGCAAATAATATGCGTTTTAGAACATTATGATTACAACGAATTTAATGTTATTTTCAAAAATCATCACGTATGTCTGGCCGTGGAGTATCTTCAAAAAAGCTTATTTGGTTACTCCTCACGAACAATTGCACCGGAAGTTTATGAGGATATGCTCCCCATATCATCACGTCAACTCGACAGACTCAAACTCGCTCGTTCAATCAGCTTGTCCATCACACTCCCACATCATGCAAAAAGCATATTATCTCAAAGACAGATTAAAAAAAATATAAAAACCAAGGGTGAGGGGTGAGGGGGGAGGGAGGGGAGGGGAGGGGAGGGGAGGCGGGAGGGGCGGGGAGGCGGGGGGGCGGAGGGAGGGGGTGGGGAGGAGGGAGGGGAGTGGACTATCCCTTGGCACAGGGATAATGTTGCCTGGTCCACTTCAAGTGTACACTAATGATGTGAAGCACTAGGATATTCTCAAAATCCAAGACAGCCCTCTCACAACCCATCGTGTGTATGCCCCTTGTTGGACAACAAGGCGGACCGAAGTACCTGCAGGATAAAACAAAAATACATCAATATCATGCACAACTTACGCAATTCCCAGGGAACTCCCAAGGCTCATGATCCCTATTTTAAATCAATCTTCTATATCCCTCCATCCCCATTCTGTTCATGTGCCCATCTAAGTATCTCCTAAATAATTCCAGTGTGCCTGCTCCACCACCTTACTTGGCAGTGCGTTCCGTACCCCCACACCCTCTGTGTGAAAAACCTCCCTCTAGCATCCAGATTATACTTTACCCTCCTCACCCTAAGCCTCTGACCCCTCGTTATATTTGATTCCAACCTAGGAAAAAGCTTACCACTGTTTATCTATACCTCTCAATCTTGTACACCTCTATTAGATCTCCTCTAAGTCTACATCATTCTAAAGAAAACAGCCCCAATTTGCCTAACCTCTCCTTGTAACTCTGTCCTTCCATACCAGGCAGCATCCTGGGTAAACCTCCTCTGCACTCTCTCCAGAGTCTTCACGTCCTTCCGATAGTAAGGTAACCAGAACTGGACGCAGTATTCCAAATGAAGTCTAACCAATGTTCTATACAACTGCAACATTAAAGGCCAGCTCTTGTACTCTATACTCCTTCCTATAAAGGCTAGCACAAAATATGCTTTCTTCACAACCTTCTCCACCTGCTCTGCCACCTTCAGAGACTTCTGCACCTGCACTCCCAGGTTCCTCTGTGTTTCTATACTCTTAATAGGTCTACCCTTTATCATATACCTCCTCCCTACATTCTTTCTCCCAAAATGCATTACCTCACATTTTATCAGGATAGATGACAGATGGAATTCAATCAGCCCAAGCTATCAGTCTATCTATGTCCTGCTGTATTGCTTGACAATGCTCCTCACTGTCTGCAAGTCCAGCCATCTTTGTATCGCCTGCAAACTTGCTGATCACATTACTTACTACTCCCTCTTCCAAGTCATTTATATATATTATAAATAGAAGAGGTCCCAGTGCTGAGCCCTGCGGCACACCACTAGTGACCGACCTCCAGCTAGAAAAACACCCTTCCACTACTACTCTGTCTCCTATTACCAAGCCAGTTACTTATCCATCTAGATACCTGTCCTTGTATTCCATTAGCCTTGACCTTCTCAACTAACCTCCCATGAGGGACTTTGTCAAATGACTTACTGAAATCCATATAGACAACATCAACGGCTCGCTCTTTGTCTACCGTTTTTGTCATCATCTCAAAAAAATTCTACCAGATTCGTAAGGCACAATGTCCCCTTAACAAAGCCATGCTGTGTATACCTAATCAGATTGCAATGCTCTAAGTGCATATACATTCTATCTCTAAGAATCCCCTCCAACAGCTTCCCTACTACTGACTTCACACACATCTTTTGTAACTCTGATAAAAGTAATTTCCTCCTTCTTGCCCTTTTGTCTGTCTGCAGCCTTTTACCTGATTGACCACATCATTCTCCTCCAACCCACTTCCACTGTTGTTTAGATGAGTGAGACTGCACTCCCATGACTCCTTTCTTATCTAATCACAACCTGAAAATCACTTGTAATTGCATCTCTTCCTGCTCTACACCATTATTCTGGTGTCTCCAAGTTTTCATCTACATGCTGTCCCTGGACAACAACATCTAGTTTCCACCTGTATGCTGGCAATCTCCAAAATACTTCACAGCCCCTTATTTCAACATTTGTGTTGTTGCTGGATTATCAGATTATTTGTTTGTTTATCTGGCGTCCAAGAGGAGATGAACAGTAATTTCCTCCAATGTTGGGAAGACTGCAGCCATTGTTTTGATGCTGTTAACAGTTTGATCCTTCACCCTGGCGAAGGTCTAAAATTAAGCAGTGTGTGTCATTTGATCTTAAGATGAACTTCTGACCTCATTTGTGCCACCACAAAGACTGTCCATTTCCACTTATGCAACATCACACCATCTCAATTTATCCGCTATTGACATTCTCACTTATGGTCTTTTACTACCTCTTCCAATGCATTCCTGATTAGTCTACCATATTCTATCCTGCTGAAAACTGCCCATAATTTGCATGCAAATCTTGTTCGCCTATCAACCCTGTGTTTGCAGACCTAAACTGCCCTTGCCTTGCTTCCTCTATAAGGCATTCCCTTAAAATCTACCCCCTTTGACCAAGGTTTTGATTATCTTATGTGCTTTGGTGTCATATAATGCCTCTTTGAAGCATTTTGGACACTTCATTATGTTAAAGGTGCTACAGAAATATAAGTTGATGTTAATGTTTTCTATCCTTGGTGCAACTTTGTATTTTTTTTAATTTGCCTGAGTAAATATGGCTAATTACATTTGATACAGATGAGGAAGGTGTTACATTAACTGTAGACCGCCTTGATCCTGGGCGTGAGGTTGCAGGGCGTTCAGACAAGATCCCTACAGCTCTTCTTCCTGGAGATTTCCTCATTCCTTGTATAATTGATACTCGAGGACTTGTTTCTAGAGACACCAATGTCCATACATCTGAAGATTTCAATGTTGCGTTTAAGGTAAGTAAACCTGAATGACAACATGACATTAAATTGGAGATATGCAAGTGTATCCGGGTGTAGATTTACCCTTTAAACAACTCAACATTCCCTTCTTTCTGCCTCCTTCCCTTCTACAGTAACCTACGTTAACTTGACTCTGCTTTTTTATCTAGCATTAGCCATCCAAGGATTGCAGTACAAGCTTCTAAGGATTTCGTATCCTAATGTATTTCTGAAATGTGCAAATGAGAATAAACTATTGGCTGTTTTGCATTATTAACCTATTAGGGATTTCCTTCTCCTTCTGTTTTATTGCTGAAACTTGTGGATTTGGTTTAAGTTTCAAGCTTAATTTTTTTTTTATATATAAAGGTCTATACAGCATCAAACTGTTCTTGTCTCATTGTTTGAAGTCCATACCTTTTTTATTTAATGTGTGGCCTGTTAAAAGGAGCACAGTTCCATTAGCTGTGAAGCAACAGGGCATTGAAGACAAACATCAACTGAAAATTCTAGTTTGCCTAACTGTCAAAGACATATGTTGTAAGCTGTCAAATTCAGCTCTGTCTATTTATTGAATAATAAGACAGCCTTTACTTCTTTCTATAAGACTCGCTAATGAATGCCAAAGAATGTCAGTGTGTATGTATTATCTCAACATCATTTGTGCTGATGCAAGATGCATGCTATGTTAACCAAATCGTTTGTGCAAGTGAGCAAGTCAGGAAGATTAACAAACCCTACAAAAGTAAAACTGAACTCATAGGTGACTGAAAAGAACTAATAATAATAATATATCTAACCCATGGAGAGATGCATCAAAGATGTCACTGATTCGGAAGACACCATCTCCATCATGAAGTTGTGACCTCTCAAACTTGGCAAACCCCTTCTTTGGGATCAAATTATGTCTTCCAGCAGATTGATTAATTCAACAATGAAGATGACTGCTTACACTTCCTGCAGAATATGTAAAATCCCGCCCAGTCTTCCTGGAGATTGGTATCCCAAAATACATCTTAGTAGAACAAGACCTTGTTACACACAATAACTTTGCTCCTGAAAAGAAGAGGTGCTGTGACCATTGTTGTAGTATGGTGTAACATTAGGCACAACAATATTTGGCTTATTCAAACAATCAGCTGGTAAATATTTCAACCATTATGCATTCAGTTGTACAGGGTCAATCTTGCATATAAATTATATAAGAACAAAGTGCTTCAACAATCTTCCTTCTTTGTATTAAAAGCTTTTTTTATGTTCCTAATTGGAATCACTGAAACTGATTATATTGTTCCTATTTGACTAAGGTAATTTTTGTCTCAAGATTTTTAAGCTAGACAGTCTTAAGGCTTCTGATACACATTCTTGAGCAATGGAGAAAAATATGCATTTCTGTTAGTAATCATGTACTATTTAATTTACTAGATGCTATATCATTATTGCTGTAGCAAGGAAACAATTGACTCCTCGAAACTCCTTATGATGAGAGGGCGCATTAACTGCATTGAGAACTTGGATAACCTGACCCTTGAACTTCAATGGGCAGCTGTCACAGTTGCAATCACCTTTGAGGCTACACCAATCAATGCAATACCCATAATTCCTACAGCTTTGGCAAGAAATTTAACCAGCCCATTAAATATTGCTCAGGTTCAAGGGACGTACAAATTTGGGTAAGTTAAGCCTGGAAATATAGTTGAAATAAATTTGTAGATATTTTGTCTTTAAATATTCACAAATTAAAGATGATGTTTAATTGTATGCTCAAGATTGAGAGGGTGCAGATCTGCACTCTCATCGGGTTGAGTGACGGAACAGGTTTAAAGAGCTGAATGGCCTACCTTATGTCCATATCGTATAGCTAATACTGGGAAATAATTAAGTCAAGTTTTAAAGGAATATATATCAGATTGATTGGTGATGTATTTTAAATATAAAGTAAATTGTTTCTTATTTTAAAGATGTCGTATCAAAACCTTATTTATTAATCTGCACATCTGGTTATTTATCGTTTTCTAATTTTAATTGCGGCTACTAACCTGGTGCAACTGCATTCAATTGCAGAGGAAGTCGTGGCTAGAAATTGTGCTAATTGGTTACCATAATCATGTATCATATTATGCTTGTTGATAGTTTTTGCTATGTCTATGTGGCATGAAAGTGTCCATGGATCATGTCAGTTGATCTTTTAGAAATTATTTGTTTTGATGTTCCCTGCTCCACTAAAATAATTCAGAAGTGAAATGTTTACAAACACAGAATTAATATGAAGGGCTTCCTCTTGGCAAAATTGGTTTTAAGCTCTTGCTATATATAATTGCAAGAAGTTGTGATTAGAAACTACTCTACTGGTTAAAACAACAGTTTTGTCTTTAGAAAACTGCATAAATACCCATTTGTCATTTTACTTCAGGAATTGTAGCAAGTACTTGGGAGAATTCCATTGAAATTCTTTTAGATTGCATAGAACCATTGGTTGTAGCATGGATGGAGGCCATTTATCCCATTTGTTTTAACTCTCCAAGAGCAATGCAGCTAGTCCTGAGAATTTCTCTCTTCAGATAATTATCCCATTCTCTGTTCGACACTGTAGTGTTGTAATTTATTCTTTTGAGGTACTTTTCAAAATTCCTCAACCTTTCCGTGTTTTATAATACATATGCACATTTGCAGGTATAGGTATGATTTTAGAGGCATGGTATGGGAGGTGGTAGAATAATGGTATTGTCACTTAACTAGTTATCCAGAGACTCCGAGTGATGCTCAAGTGCCCAGGTTGGAAACCCACCATGGTACTTGGTTAAAAATTTAAAAATCTGGAACTAATAGTCCAATACTGACCATTAAATGATTGATTGTGATAAAATCCATCTGGTTCACCCTTGTCTGGTTGCTCTGTATGTGACTTTAGGCCCACAGCAATATGGTTAACTATTGAATGCCCTCTGGTTTGCTAGGTCATTTCATTCAGTTTAAGAACAATTGAGGATGGGCAGTAAGTGCTGAACCAGCTAACGATGCCCCCATCCCCCTGGAAAAACAATAAAAATCAAGATTTTGCAACATCAATTTAGGAAAAAGAAACTACATAATTGCAATGTTTTCTGCTTTTGCTAATTTATTGTAAACTGAGACTTAGTGAAAATATAACAGATTTGTTTAATTACAGCTACCTTACAATGGATCAGACACGCAAGCTTCTACTAATACTTGAATCTGATCCAAAAGTGGTCACTTTGCCTTTAATAGGAATGTAAGTACAATATTACAAGATAATACAGTATCCAATGTTAAAGAATATTTGAGTTCAATTTTAATTTGCTGAAAAGTAAGGATAATGGGTGTGAAATACGAAGTTGAGTCATGTTAATTTCAAAGCCCATAATGGCAATCTAGCAAGAGGTAAGAGCCAAAAATGTAGCATTAATGTTTGTGAGACAGAGCGCAAGGGAAGTCCAGATTAAACTGCATTTATTTCAATGCAAGAAGCCTGATGGGCAAGGCAGATGAACTCATTGATGGGTAGTGGAATGGGGATATTACAGCAATTACTGAAACATGGCTAAGGACTGGTAGCTTAATGTTCCAGGATACAGATGCTATTGGAAAGATAGAAAAGGAGGTAAGATAGAAGGGGGAGTTGCACTTTTGATTAGGGAAAGCATCACGGCCATACTGACGGAATATATCCAAGGTTCAGTCACTGAATCTATATGGATAGAACTGAGAAATAAGAAAGAGGAAATCAGTTTGATAAGATTGTACTATAGGCCCCCAAATAGTCAGTGGGAAATTGAGGAGCAAATATATAAGGAGATTACAGATAAGCTCCAAGAAAAACGGGGTGGTAATAGTCAGAGATTTTAATTTTCCCAAATTTGACTGGGACAGCCATAATATGAGAGGATTGGCTGGAGAGAAATTTGTTGAATGTATTCAAGGGGAATTTCTCGTTCAGTATGTGGATGGCCCAACTAGAGAGGAGGAAAAACTTGACTTCCTTTTGGGGAAATAAGGAAGGGCAGGTGACAGAAATGTTAGCAAGGGAGCACTTTGCGACTAGTGACCATAATGCTATTAGTTGTAAGATAGCTACGGAGAATAATTTTTAATTCCTTTGAGTGAAGGACAAGGCTGACAGAAGTCAGGAACCCAGAATATTGAGGTCAAGAAGAAGAAAGTGGCAGGTGACATGCATAAACAGCTGGGATCAAGTGAATCCCTATAAAGAGTATAGGGGATGTAGGAGTAGAATTAAGAGAAATCAGGAGGGCAAAAGGTGGGATACAAAATTGTTTTGGCAGATAAGGCAAAGGAGAATCCAAAGAGCTACAAATACATAAAGAGCAAAAGAGTAACAAGGGAGAGAGTAGGGCCTCTTAAAGATCAACAAGGCCATCTATGTGCAGATCCATAAGAGAGAGGTGAGATCCTAAATGAATATTTCTCATCAGTATTTACTGTTCAGAAAAGCATGGATGTTAGGGAACTTGGGGAAATAAATAGTGATGTCTTATGGAGTATACATATTACAGAGAAGAGGTACTGGAAGTCTTAAAATGCATCAAAGTAGATAAATCCCTGGGACCTGATGAAGTACATCCCAGGACATTGTGAGAGGCTTGGGAGCAAATTGCAGGTCCCCTAGCTGAGATATTTGAATCATCAATAGTCATGGGTAAGGTGACACTGGAGAGTGGCAAATGTGTCTTTGTTTAAAAAGGGCTGCAGGAAGAAGCCTGGGAAGTACAGGCTAATGTGAGCCTCACATCTGGGTAAATTAGAACATAGAACATTACAGTGCAGAACAGGCCCTTCGGCCTTCGATTGTTGAAAGATATTTTGAAAAACAGGATCCGTAGGCATTTAGAGATGCAAGGACTACTTAGGGACAGTCAGCATATCTTTGTGAGTGGAAAATCATGTCTCACAAATTTGATTGTGTTTTTTAAAGGGGTGAGCAAGAATGTAGATGAGGGCAGTGCAGTTGATGTTGTCTATGTGGACTTTAGCAAGGCCTTTGACAAGGTACTGTGTAGTTGGTTGTTGCATAAAGTTAAATCTCACAGGATCCAGGATGAGGTATCTAATTGGATACAAAATTGGCTTCTTGACAGAAGCCAGAGGACGGCTGTAAAGAGTTGTTTTTCAAACTGGAGGCCTGTGACCAGTAATGTGCCTCAGGGATCAGCGCTGGGCCCACTGTTATTTGTAATTCATATTAATGATTTGGATGAGAATGTAGGGGGCATGGTTAGTAAGTTTGCAAATGGTATCAAGATTGGTAGCGTAGTGGACAGTGAAGAAAGTTATCTCCAGTTGCAATGGGATCTTGATCAATTGGGCCAGTGGGCTGAATGGTATATGGAGTTTAATTTAGACAAAAGCGAGGTGATGGTAAATTGAACCAGGGCAGGACTTAGTTAATGCTATGGCATCGGGAAGAATTACAGAACAAAGAGATCTAGGGGTACGTGTTCATAGCTCCTTGAAAGTGGAACCACAGATGGATAGAGTAGTTAAGAAGGCATTTGACATGCTTGGTTTTATTGGTCAGAACATTGAGTACAAGAATTGGGACATCTTGTTGAAGTATACAAGACATTGATAAGGCCACACTTGGAATACTATGTGCAATTCTGGTCATCCTATTATAGAAAGGATATTATTAAACTAGAAAGAGTGTGGAAAAGATTTACTAGGATGCTACCAGGCCCTGATGGATTGAGTTATAAGGAGAGGCTGAATAG
Organism: Sphyrna mokarran; assembly: GCA_024679065.1. Classification (NCBI taxonomy): domain Eukaryota; kingdom Metazoa; phylum Chordata; class Chondrichthyes; order Carcharhiniformes; family Carcharhinidae; genus Sphyrna; species Sphyrna mokarran. The sequence continues at coordinate 41,318,272 of JAGIQG010000009.1, forward strand.
ACTGGGACTTTTTTCTCTGGCACGTGGGAGGCTGAGGGGTGACCTTACTGAGGCCTGTAAAATATTGAAGGGCGTAGAAAAGGCAGATAGTTAGTATCTTTTCCCAAAGTTAGGGGAGTCTAAAACTAGAGGGCATAGGTTTAAGGTGAGAGGGGAGAGATACAAAAGTATCCAGAGGGGCAAATCTTTTCACACAGGGTAGTGAGTGTCTGGAACAAGCTACCAGAGGTAGTGTAGAGGCGGGTACAATTTTATTTTTTAAAAAGCATTTAGATAGTTATGTGGGTATGATAAGTATAGAGGGATATGGACCAAATGTGGGCAATTGGGATCAGCTTGGAGGTCTTTTTAAAAAAAAAAAGTGACATGTACAAGTTGGGCTCAAGGGCCTGTTTCCATGCTGTAAACATCTGACTCTATAACTGACGGCGTACAAGGCATAAAATTATAAATGTCAGTTGAGATATCGTTTGCAATTCTTAAACAAAGGAGGCTGTATTAGGACAGATAAACACCATTGAGCTCTTGAAATTTTATAATGTTTTGGGGTAAGTGGAAAAGCAATAGTATTCGCCACTGATCTTTAAAAAGGCAGTCCACAAAGATCTATTAACGTCTCTAATGTGGTTTTTCTCCTTTCACAACGTCAGTTTGAATCTGGTACCAAGTCAAAGGAATTTCAGGAATCTTAAGTGGCACAATGGTTAGCACTATTCCCTCTCAGTGCCAGGGACCTGGGCTCAATTCCTGGCTTGGGTCTTGTCTGGATGGAGTTTGCGTATTCATCCTGTGACTATGTGGGTTTCCTCCGGGTACTCTGAGTCCAGAAATGTGCAGGTTAGGTGAATTGGCCATGCTAAATTTTCCTTCAGTGTACCTGAACAGAAGCCAGAGTATGACAACTAGAAGGTTCTCAATAACTTCATTGCAGTATTAGTGTAAGCCTAATAAAACAGTAACTAATAAAATTTATTATTAAGCAACAGTATACTTAAAGTATTCTCCCTGATGGCAAGCAAGGAAGTAAAATGTGCTGATCTCCTTTACTTTTGATTTTGAGAGCGAAATAAATGATAAGGACATAGAATTAAGGTAGAAGCAGAAATATAAATTTCATTAAATATAAAGATTTTAATGTAAATTTTATCATAATGGAGAAATTTGATATTCCACAAATATGAAATTAGTTTTCCAGAGCCAGAGAGGGAATCTCCAGGAGTACCAATGAACTCCTGCACCTCATTCAACAAGCTGTAACTTTTTCAAGGATTTTTATTTAACAATGAGTTTCTAGTGTAAAAGGGAAAGTTCTCACGATTTCTGTGATTACTCAAAATTTATTAATGAAAAGAATGGAGATATCAGTTTCAAAGGAATAATCATGGCAAATGCTAAAATTTTGCTGTCACCATCTAAAAAACTGAGCTATTGACTCTACTAAAGCAGGTTAGAATCTACCAATTTGGAATACACACATGTTTATCTCTATTTGGTCTTGTAGGTTTGCAAGTGGGGAGCCAACATCATGTGTCTTTCAAGTCCATGATGTTGAAAGATGGCAAGATGATTGAATCGAAGTGAGAAAGAAGGTCATTTGGAAAAGAGGTCAAAAAGTGTACTGGGAGTGTTGAAACTAAAATGCAGAGGAATACTGATGGAAATCAGTGGAGAGGGGGCAGGGAGGTTAAAGATCTTGGAGATAAGAGGCAGTTTATCAGTAGTATCAGATTATAGGTACCGTGTTGTGCTTTTTATTGCTTTGAGGTAGAATAATGGTATAATTTCTGTAACTGCTGCTGGCAGGAAAGTATTTTTGTTTTTAGTTTGGGAGGGAAGTGAAGTAATACAGTATAGTAAATATCATCACTGTGCATGATTAATGAACTTTGACTTCTGTGCTGGGTGTATTAAACCTGGGTTAACTTTTATGCAATTTTAATACTTTTATGGTTGAATGGTGGTACAGTCACAAATCTATCATTTTGTAATAAAGATTTTCTTACTTCAGTGTAAATTTAGTGTGAATTGAGCAGAACAGGGCATCATTTTGCAGACTGCGCATGGCCGTAAGTGCCTTTTAGATTCTTCCTTAATGGACTTTCTTATTGGTCAAACATTTTGCAGTTTTGCTTTTAAGATGTGCAGTTTCCTAAGAGATTACTAATCATCTTTTGCTTGGGGCACAGTTAAAGAATAAATGATCTTCCATTTAGAGACGAGGAGAAATTTCTTTTCTAAAGATCATTTGTGTTTGGAATTCTAGCAAGCAATGGAAATTGGGTTATTGAATATATTTAAGGTTGACTTGAACAAAATTTTGAACAACAAAGGGTTTGAGGTTTATGGGGTCCAGGCAGGAAACTAGAGGTAAGGCCACAATTAAATCAACCATGATCTGTTTGAATGACAGAGCAAGCTCAAGGGGTCAAACAGTATACTCCCATTTCTGTTCTCAGGTTATGTTAGAAGTCTCTGTTGGTTAACATTGCAAACATATGATTGATTCAATGTCAGTACAAGTTAGCATACTAAGAGTACAACATTTTTAATATATACTACACAAGTCCTATTTCAAAGCTTCCTTTTTGTAATTTTATTTCACATTATTGTCATTCCAGCTGGTTGAGTGGTGCAACCCATGTACATAGCCCACAAGTCTGGGCATGCTGCTTGCGGTATCTATTCAGTTCTTCCATTCAAGAGAGGTGAGGTTCAAAAAATATTTTTTTAAGGCAATCATTCTTTAACAGTTGTACAACTCCAAACATTAATTACAAATGAGCCGTAATGTCTCTTGTCATTATACTAGTGATCTCTACATTGTCCTATGTAGATATTATCGTTGAAATATGTATTGTGTGCTCCAAGTTAATACAGCTAAAGTTAAATATGTCTGACTTGAATTCCATGCTACAATTGACTTTAAAACTTAAGTTGTTAATTTAGAAAAGCTAAATTAGAATTTTTAACCTAATAGTTTGCAGATATAATGCACTGCTGTGGGTTTTTTGCCAAATCAATATTGGTGCTATGTTTTTAACATCTAGCAGCCGAAGCATTAATTTGTTTTAATTGCAACAAATTAATAATTTTTATTTGGGGTATTCACTAATATTGGAACAAAAACTTTAAAATGAAGCATATGGCTCAACATTCCATGGCTACTTTTATATTGGAATGTGGATGGTGTTAAGATACATTTATTACCTAACCCTCATTTCCTTAAGGTGGTCAGATGTTGTTTTCTTAATTTGTAGCAATCAGTTTTGCACAAGTATTATTTATTATAACAGGGCTGGGACTGAAACTATGAATAGGTTAGAATCATGCAGCTCAGAAAGAAGCGCTTTGGCCCATCAAGCCTTTGCCAGTTCTTAGCCGTGTGCACTCCTCTGCACTTTCTGTATAGCTGTACATTTTGCCCCCATTCAATTGTTCAGTTTTCTTACATCATCCTTTCAGGCAGTGTATTCCAGATCATAAGTTGCTGCGGTGACTTTTTTAATCCTTTATTTTTTTCCTCATTGGTTCTTTTACCAATTATCTTAAATCTGTTGCTTCCAATTACCAATTCCTCCCTTCAATGGGAATGGTTTCTCCATACTTATTTATTCCAAAACCCTTCAGATTCTTGGACTCTTCTATTAAATATCTCCAAACCTGCACCACTCTTCAGCAAAAGAATCCCAGCTTTCACACTTTGAATATAATTGAAAAGTCTCATCCTTGGTACTCGTCCAGTAAATCTCTCTCGTGATCTCTCCAAGGACTTGACATCCTTTCCGAAGTATGGTGCCCAGAGTTGAACACAGTACTGAAGAGTCATTTGTAAAGACTTAGTATAGCTTCCTTGCTTTTCTACTCAGTGCTTTGTTTGCTTTCCTGAGCACATGTTTGAACCATTTGGTGACTAATTTGACCATTTATATTGTCATTTCTCATAGATTATCAGATTTACCAAGTTTAGTTTCATAGTTTGCCACGATGGAATTTGAACTCATGGGACAGGATTTTCTGGCTGCACTCGCTCCAAAACCAGACAATTTCACCCGAGTTTAACTGATCTTTGCATGGTTCACGTCCTGCCTGCTACGATTCTGGTGTTGGGTGGGATGGGAAGATTCTGCACATGACCTCTTTGTTGCTACAAAGTTTAGCTCTCAAACTGAAGATAATTTCCTGTATTTGTTTAATCTTGACAAAGCATTACAATTTAGTTGGTATTTCTGATGGAATTGCAAACTTTTCTCCCCATTTCCAAGAACTCAGACCCTCTCATAGTCAAAGTATCAAGAGCTCTACTATCAGCAACTTATAAGTTACCATTGAAGGGAAACAAAATTGAACCAGCCCGTATAGACTTTGATAGCAAACATTAGGAAAATGCAGAAAGGTTAACATACAGTCATGCAGCATAGAAAATGTTCTTTGGCACATCAGGTCTGCACCGATAACTACCAACAACTAAAGGTGCGCTAATCCCATTTTTCTGCACTTGTCTCACATCCTTTAATGTTGTGACATTTCAAGTGCTTGTAACAATACTTATTTTAAACATTATAAGGTTTCCAGCCTCCACTAACTTCCTAGGCAATGCATTCCAGATTCCCACCATTCTGAGTGAAAAAGGTTTTTCTTAAATTCCCTTTGGATCTCTTGCCCCTTACCCTAAAACTATGCCTCCTTGTGATTGACCCCTCAACGAATGCGAACGGCTGTTCTCTAATCATACTGACCATATCTCTCAAACTTATACATTTCAATTATGACCCCCTGGCCTTCTCTGCTCTAAAGCAAACATTCCAAGCCTATTTAGTCTCTACTTGTAACCCAAATGCTCCATCCCAGGCAACATTCTAGTGAACATCCTCTGTGCTCCCTCTCGTGTTATCACATCTTTCCTATAGTGAGGTGACCAGAACTGCACACAGTACTGTAGTTGTGGTCTAACCAGTGCTGTGTTCAACTTCAACATTACTTCCTTCCTTGATTTTATGTTTTATGTACCATGACTGATGAAAGTAAGTATCCCATATGGTGCCTTAACTACCCTAGTCTCTGACTTCAGGGATCTATGAATAATTACCCCAAGGTTCCTCTATTCCTCTGAGCTACCCAGTGTCCTACAATTCATTAAATACTCTCTTGTCTTGATTTTCGTTCCAGAGTGTGTCATCCCTCACTTATCAGGTTGAAATACCATCTGCCACTGCTCTGCCATCTAACCAACTCAACTATATCTTCCTGTAAAGTATAACCATCTTCACTTGAACCACCGTTTCAATCTTGGTGTCGTCTGCAAACTTGCTTAACACTCCTCCCACATTTTCATCTACATCATTTCAAACAATAAGATTCCCAGTGCTGATCCTTGTGACATACTGCTGGACGTCGACCTCCAATCACTCAAACAGTCTTTTAATACCACTACTACTGTTTGTGTTCTATTACTAAGCCAATTTCTGATTCACCTCACCAAGTTTTCCTGAATTCCATGTGCTTTAACTTATAAATCAGTCTCCTGTGTTAGGACCTTGTCAAAGGTTTTGCTAAACCTGGCTTGGTAATAGGAGACAGAGAATAATAGTGGAAGGGTGTTTCTCTAGCTGGAGGTCGGTCACTAGAGGTGTGCCGCAGGGCTCGGTACTGGGACCTCTTCTATTTGTAATATATATAAATGACTTGGAAGAGGGAGTAAAAGGAGTGATCAGCAAATTTGCAGATGAAACAAAGATGGCTGGACTTGTGGATAGTGAGGAGCATTGTTAGGCGATGCAGCAGGATGTAGATAGGCTGGTAGCTTGGGCAGGCAGATGGAATTCAATCCTGATAAATGTGAGATGATGCATTTCGGGAGAAAGAATGTAGAGAGGAGGTATATGATAAAGGGTAGACCTATTAAAAGCATAGAAACGCAGAGGGACCTGGGGGTGCAGGTGAACAAGTCTCTGAAGGTGGCAGAGCAAGTGGAGAAAGTTGTAAAGAAAGCATATAGTATGCTAGCCTTTATAGGAAGGGGTATAGAGTACAAGAGCTGGCCTTTAATGTTGCAGTTGTACAAAACACTGGTTAGACCTCATTTGGAATACTGTGTCCTCCAGTTCTGGTCACCTTACTACTGGAAGGATGTGGAGACTCTGGAGAGATTGCAGAGGAGGTTTACCAGGATGCTGCCTGGTATGGAAGGTCTGAGTTACGAGGAGAGGTTAGGCAAATTGGGACTGTTTTCCTTAGAAAGACCTAGACTTAGATGTAATAGAAGTGTACAAGATTATGAGGGTATAGATAGAGTGAACAGGGTTAAGCTTTTTCTGAGGATGGACTCAAATAGCATGAGGGGTCACGGGCTTAGGGTGAGGTGGGTAGGGTATAATTTGGATGCTAGATGGAGTTTTTTCACACAGAAGGTGGTGGGGGTATGGAATGCGCTGCCAAGTAAAGTGGTGGAGGCAGGTACTCTGGAGTTATTTAAGAAATACTTAGATGGGCACATGAACAGAATGGGAATGGAGGGGTATAGAAAACTGATTTAAAATAGGGATCATGAGCCTTGGGAGTCCCTGGGAGGTGTGTAAATAGATGGAGTTGAGTACTTGTTTTTATCCTACAGGTGCTTTGGTCCACCTTGTGTCTAATCGAGGGGCATACACGCGATGGGTTGTGAGAGGGCTGCCCTTGGATCTTTTCGAGAATATCCTAGTGCTTCACGTCATTAGTGTACGCTTGACCTGGACCGTTTGATGGGCAAACACCACAGCTCAGTGACTATGGCTGTGCTGTGCAGATACATGGATTTGGCCTGTGTCTGTGGGAGTTTGCGCATTCTCCCCGTGCTTGCATGGGTTTCTCCGGGTGCTCCAGTTTCCTCCCACATCCCAAAGATGTGCTCTTAGGCTAATTGGCAAAACAATTCTCCCTAAATTGTCTCAAATTTGGTTTTTAATCCAAAGATCTATAAACATAGACAGGGGTCATGGGTAGAGGTGGGAACATTGGGGTGGCGGTGTGGGCTCGTTGGGCTGAAGGGCCTGTTTCCTGTGCTGTTTTGTTCTTTGTTCTTTATAATACAATTCCGGTAATGTGGCTGTCCCTTACTATTCTTAAGTTTTATCCACAAAGTCTTGTTTGAAGACTCTTGCAAGATACCACTTCTCCTTATTTCAGTAATTGACTCCTTAATAGTGCTTTACTGTAGAGTCATAGACATTTACAGCATGGAAACCATGTCACACCCTTTTTTAATCCCTAAGCTAGTCCTAATTGTCTGTGTTTGGCCCATATCCCTCTAAATCCATATAACTGTCTAAATGCTTTTTAAAGGATAAAATTCTAACTGCCTCTCTACCCCTGGCAATTTGTTGCAGACACTCACCACCCTCTGTGTGAATAAATTGCCTCTATGGACCCTTTTGCGTCTCTCCCCCCTCACAAATCTATGCCCTCTAGTTTTAGATTCCCCTATCTTTGGGAAAAGCTATTGACTATCTAGCTGATCTGTGTCCCTCATAATTTCATAGACCTCTCTAAGATCATTCTCAGCCTGCTACACTCCAGGGGAAAAACAAATCCCAGTCTATCCAACCTCCCCTTATAACTCAAACCTGGCAACATCCTAGTAAATCTTTTCTGCACTCTTTCTAGTTTAATAATATCCTTACTATAATAGGGTGACTAGAACTGTACACAATATTCCAAGAGTGGCCTTACCAATGTGCTTGCACAACTTCAAACATTCCAACTGCTGTATTTAACATTCTGGCCAATAAAACCCAGTATGCCGAATGCCTCCTTCACCACTCTGTCCACCTGTGACTCCACTCTCGAGGAACTACGAACCTGTGCCCCTAGATGTCTTTGTTCTATAACTCTCTCCCCAAAGCCCTACCATTAACTGAATGAATCCTGCCCTGGTTTGGTTGACCAAAATACATCACTTCACGTTTATCTAAATTAAACTCCATTTACTATTTGTCAGCCCAGTGGCCTAATTGATAAGGATACCGTTGGAATCCTAGATAACCACCTTCAGTGTCCACTATGCCACCAACCTTGGTGTCATCTGCAAACTTACTAACTGTGTCTACTAAATTCTCATCCAAATCATTAATATAAACAACAAATTACAATGGACCTAGCACTGATCCCTGAGGCATACCACTGGTTACAGGCCTCCAGTTTGAAAAACAATCTTCTATAACCATTTTCTGTCATCAAGCCAATTTTACATCCATTTGGCTATCTCACCCTGAATCCTGTGAGATTTAACCTTTTGCAACAACCTACCATGTCAAAGTCCGCAATATTAGCACCTCACTTTTTTACACAGGCATGGCGTGGTTAACCTCCTGCTGTCTCAGCCCCTGCCCCAGTATCTACAAAAGCCAAGTCAAGCAAGTGCCTAGATAAGTACTGCTGCAATAACACTGTAGGGCAGGGCAGTCCAGTGTTAATTGTTGCTGGATATCTTCCTTACCTCCACATGCGTGCTATGTTTACAGGATGCACGTAGCAATTCACTAATGTTAGTTTGACAGCACTTTCTTAGCCTTCAGGGTAATGGCATCATTATGTTGTTTTCAAGTTGGCTAGCATGAGCATTGTAGTCTTTATAATAAATTTGTTTTATTTGCAGTAACCTCTGGCTTTTCTTTTTAAATTTAGAGTTTTCTCGACTGAGCAGAAAAGCTTTCTTCTAGTTATGTATTCACTTACACATAGGCAACCTGAGTTCTATGAATGTCGTCCTTGCAGTGAGCATCAGAAACTAGATTTCCAGCTGCTTACTAGCACAGAAGTGTTAAATATTTGCACAGTAAGTACATGGGTTAATTTTAAGGAAGATTCTACTCTTTAAATATACGCTGAATGTTTAGTCAATTTGTTACTAGTGATTTTATCTGTCAAATAGAATTCCATTCATTATCATGGTCCAATCAGGAATGAGATGGAATACCCTCCACTTGCCTGAATGAGTGTGCCTGCAACAACATTTAAGAAGCTTGACACCATCTGGGACACAACAGCTATTTGATTTAGCACCCCACTCACTACCTGAAGCATTCATCCCCTCCACCACTGGCGCAAAATGGCAGCAGTGTATTGCATGTACAAGATGCACTGCAGAAACCATCAAAACTCCTTCAGATCTTCCCAACCCACAACATTTACCCCAGCTGGAAGAATATGGGTAGCAAATGCATGGAAATGCCACCAGCTGGCAAGTTCTGCTCCAAGTCACACACCTATCCTGATTTGGGATGATATTGCTGTTCCTTCACTGTCGTGGCTGGTTCACAGCCTTTGACACCTTGTTCATTGATTTTGTTTAAAATCTTATGAGTTGTCAAGACTACTCACTTTTAATTTCTGTGACACTGCAAGCCTTCACCTGCCCTAGACTCCCCCCCCACCACCTCATCCCCTGTCTCTTTCCTCTTTTAAAATCCACCACTTCAACAAAATTTTGATTATCCCATTTCATCTGTCCACGTTTTGGCTTGGAACTCATTTTTCAGCACATCAGATGTCTTGGATTTTTAAAAATATATTAATGGCAATATTCTGCAATACTTAGTTTTAACTGTACATTGATAAATTGCTAATGTTAATTCTACCTGACCAGTTTAACCCTTAATATTATGAGCAGTTGAATTTTTTTTCAGAGCACCGAATCTTCAGCAAAACGCCCAATTGAATTTGAATTAAGCGATGAAAATAAAAATCCAGAGAGTGAATTTTTTAAGGAGATGGTTAGCAACCTTGCGGAAACTTTGTGAGTATTGCATCTACTGCCATTTATCTTGAATCTGTCTTTCTGGTTCTCGAATTCTCCACGAATGGAAACAATTTTATCATATCCATCTTCCTCTCATCATTGTGTAAACCTCTCTCAAGTCACTCCTTGGCCACCTTTGTTCCAAAGAAAACAATTCCAACTTAACCAATCTGTCCTCATAGCTACACTTTTCTAGATCTGGCAGCATTCTTATAAATCACCACCTCTGCATTCTTATGCCCTTCCTGTAATGTGATGACTAGAACTGTGCACAATACTCCAATTGTGGTCTCACCAGTGTTTTATACAATTCTAACAGTATAGCCTTACTTTTATATTCTGCTCCTCAGACAATGAAGGAGAGCACTCCATAAGCCATCTTTATGACCTTGTCTACTTGACCTTTAAGTTCTTGTGTACTTGTACGCCAAGATTGCTCATTTCATCTACGCTTCTTTATATATTCCCATTTGTTATGTATTCACAATAATGGTTTGACCATTTATAGAATAAGAATTAGAAATACAGAGATCAAGAAGTCTTGCTATAGTTGCACAGTTTTGTTGAGGTCAAATCTGTAACACTATGCTTTTGTTCTCTATATTTAAGGAAGGGTATATTTGCTTTTGAGGCAGCACAACAAAGGTTCACTTGACTGGTTCCTAGGGTGAGAGAGTTGTTTTGTAATGAGCCTATACTCTCCGAATTACTAATGGAAAGAAAATTCTGCAGTACATAATTCTCCTGAAGCCTCAAAGCCTGTCCACCATCTATAAGGCACAAAACATAAGTGTGACGGAATAGTCTTCACTTGTGAATAAGTGCAGCTCTGTTAACATTCCATTTTGACTCTAGGGCAAAACAGCCTACTTGATTAGCAGCCCATCTACCACCTCCAGCATCCACTTCACTCCTCCCCAGTGACAACAATGTGTGTTATCTACAAGATGCAGTATTGCCTTAGATACATGAGATTAAAACTGATCAAATTTAAGTGGCTTGCTGATTTAGGAAAATGTGACTTTTATGTATGCAAATGCCTAATTTGATTTAGTGCAAGACTTTCAAGTGATGATGTGGACTCCTAGCTAGAGCTGAACTTTTTTCCCTTGGGTTCGTTTTTTGGTATATGTTTTTTAATTTTGTGCGTATTTTAAGAGCTCCTGTCAGTGCTGCAGGTATAAGTGTGCACTTGAGCAGAACTTTTTTAATAGCTATGTTTAAAAAGTTTGACCTGAAGCAGAATGGAAAATTAAAGTTGATTTATTAGTGTCACAAGTAGGTTTACGTTAACACTGCAGTGAAGTTGCTGTGAAAACTTTCTAGTTACTACACTACGGCGTCTGTTTGGATACACTGAAGGAGACATTAGCATGGCCGATGCACCTAACTAGCACATCTTTTGGACTAGGGAAGGAAACTGGAGCATCTGGAAGAAATACGCAGACACAAGAAGAATATGCAAACTGCACACAGTGACCCAAATCAGGAATTTAACCTGGGTCGCTGGCGCTGAAAGGCAGCTATGGCTACTGTCCCGCACCATGAAATTAAGAATTCTGGGCTGAGATGGTTACAAATCTGTTTAAGTAGATATACCAGAAAGGAGATTTTTCTCACATTTATAAATTTTGATTTCATTTTTAAAATTTGTTTTGCAGCCTTCGGTGTGAGTCAGTTCCGAGCAAGATTGGTGACAATGACTCTGGTGTGGAGGAAGAGGACCTTTCTCCAAGACCAACACCAAGTCCACATCCTCATGGCCAAAAGGTTATTAGTTACTACACCTTTAATACACGTGTATGTAAGGAAGATAATTACATGGGACATTTTAAACGCAAGTATTTGGAGGAGAATGTGATAATGATGGGTAGTCTAAGTTTAAAAGCTACAAACATGAAAAGGATGAGAAAATACTACTAAAACCCACCTATTACAGATAATAGCACAAAAAAATACATTGTTCATCCTTCTTTCTTTAAAAATGTATAAAACAAGCTTGTGAATAGTGTAAGGATATGTGGGGGGAAAACTTCACTTTGAATCCCAAAGACAGAACAAGCAAGCTCCAGGCATTAACCCTAAACATCTTTTGTCCCCTATTAATAGTATGATTTTCTTCTCGTGGAAACTTGTTTCTTTTAAAGGATGGTAACAATTTGCTCTTGCCATAAGATACTAGTAATGGTGTAAATTTTAAGTAGTCCAGATCTGGCCACACCCTTCAGCAAGAATGTAAGTATGTATTTAAAGCAGAAGTCATAGGACAAGTTTTGTGATATGTTTTCAGTCTGTGATTCTGATGCATACAGTCAGCATTTGTACAAATTTCTACTAAGTGCCATGTAGAGTAGATCTATTGGTTGAGCTACATGGCGTAAAATGAAGTTCTGTAATGCTGTATGACTTTAAACTGTGAATTTGAAATGGCACTATTACAGGGGTCTAGCGCATTCTACATATGTTAAAATGGCCAAATTAGTTTCCTCCTTAGAAGTTGTTAACTGTATTGAATGCTTTAAATTCCAGAGCATATTACATTTTTTCTTTCTATTAATTTAGTGTCCAAGAGTCTATCCTTCTGTACCTGAGCTGTCACTTGTATTTGATGGAAGTTTTATAGAATCAAAATGTGCTGCATCAAGACTACAACAAAATAAACCTCATCAGACAACAAAACTTGCTACAGCATCTGGAACTTTTAGCTCAACCAAGGAATATTCTGAAAATGGGCAGCATGGAATGACTTCCCAAGTTATACCTCCTCCTTCAAAACAAAATCTGACTCTTTCATGTGGATCAGCTGTGTCTGTTAAGTCTTGTAAAGAAAGACCAGCAAAACAACATCAGAAAGGTGGCTGTTTTGTCAGGAAGAGTTCTGGATCATCATCATCATCATCATCCTGTTCGACTCCACCAAGTGGACCTTCACCTGATACTTCCTTAGACCAACCAAAGTTGGTTATGTCCACAGATATAGTTGATCCAATAAAAAACAGTGGTTTGAGTAAAGGAGGGGTTTCGCTCAGAGGCTGGAAATCCATGTCCAATGTAAGACACACTCAAGGACCATCTTCTCCTAACAAATCTATTCGACAGTCGTTACAGCGCACGCTTAATTTTCCATCTCATTCTCCCGAAATGCAACTTTTAGGACTTCCCCAACATTTTCACACACCATATCCAACTAACCACTGTAATTGCTGCCAACATCATGGACCCTGCTGTGGGCCTTCGATAAATGCTAATTGGCAAGGAAATATTCCAGTATTTGGCTCTAAAGGAATCCACTCACCCAGTTGTCATGATTGTAACCCTGCACCGTGCCAACAGACTCCAACTTATTTACCAAATACACACTGTGGTACTTTGTGTGCAAATAACAGCTCAATAAACCAGGGTTTGCCTGGGCCAGCAGGAAGCACTTCACCTCCAAGCAGCAGTGTGATGAAATCACCCGGAGGCTCCCATATATCTCTGTCAAATCAGTGCAAAATGTGCACAGTTCCCTCCGCATGTTTACACTTTCCTGTTGGAAGACTGGAGCACGACCAAGAAGGAAATGGAACAATGGGATTGCCCATTGATGCTTACAAGATTCTCATGGAACAAGATAGACAACTAAAGCTCCTTCAGGCTCAGGTAAGGAAATTGCAATAGTTCCTTTTTAATTCTGTCATGATCTTTCCCTTCATCTTCTCTTTCTTTATTCCCTGCCCAAAATAAGGAAACTTTCTAGTATACTAGAAACATGTACATCTAAATTATTTGTCTTGGATATCATTGAATGATAGAATCCCTACAGTGCAGAAGGAGGCCATTTGGCTCATCAAGTACATACAGACTCTCCTGACAGAGCACCTTACCCAGGCCATTCCTCCCCCTATCCTGTAACCCAAGTATTTTGCTCACTTATCTCTTCTTCCCCCCCACCTCCAGCATACACCTTTTGAGATGATACGGGAAAACTTTGCACGGCCAATCCACTTAATCTACATGTCTTTGGACTGTGGGAGGAAACTAGAGCACTACACAAGTACAGGGAGATTGTACAAACTTGCCATTTGATTGAAAATGTTTTAATTCCAGCAAATTTAATGAGTTGGTCAATCTTACAGAATCATGTTTTTTTTGCTTATGACAATTTCATAGAAACCTGAATATGCCAATAATTTTCCTATTATTATAGTAATGCAGAAAATTTACTCAATATACTGCTTAACCAGTGAAGTAAAATCATTGCACATCTTGCTGGAACTAAACTACTGTTCTTGCAGAGAAAGTCTTTGTTGCCATTGTAAAAACCTTTATAAATGTGCATGTTCCCCCACCCTCTACCACAACCTCCAATTGATTATATGTGAACATATTCTTTGCTCTACTTCCATTATGAACGTGAATTATTTTCATTGGGTAAGTGTCTCTTATTTACTTCTGTTTTTTCTTTCACTCCTTTGTTATGGTTAAAAAAGTTTAGCTTTTTGATCTTGGCCTTCTCTTTACACCCCCTTCCCATTTGTAACCATCAAATGATATGGTGTACCGGGGAGGTTTCTGCTTTGTCCTCTGCTGAGTCTCTAATAATTACCTTACAGCTGGTTCTTGGTCATAGTAAGTTCTCCCATAGCACTATTCAAAGAGAAGCAAAGGATTTCTCTCAATGTCCTGTCCTGTCCTGTCCAGTCCAGAGTAGTTAGTTGTGTATTTCGTATACTTTTTATGGGACTGGCTGTTTGCAAATTGGGGCTATCACATTACAATCATGATTGCATTTCAAAAACACTACTTCGGCATATCTTCAAGTTATGAAAGAATCTGTATGAATTCAAGTCCTGTACTACCTACCTTTCCCATTCAGCATGACTGGTGAGAGCATTGAGCTAGTTGGCACATTGCAAATGCATGTCCTTTCACAATATTGAAGGCATATATCTGGGTAGTGGACGACTGGGGTTAAGGGAGGGTGGGAGTGGGGTAGATGATGGAGTGTGATAAGTTCCAAAGTGACTAGCCTTGGCAAATTGTAACTGAGGCAATAATCTAACAAGTGCCGCAGGCAAATTCGTAACTTCTGAGTGCTGTTGACTCGCTGATTTTGTGACGTTAAATGAAAAGGTAAGTAAGAACGTTTTCTTTGCATTATACTTCAAACAATTCTGTAAACCAATGGTCCTGATGAATGTGAGCTATGCAAGCATGTTGAATTGGTTAAACTTCAGTTGTGTTCTTCTGGGGATGTGAAAATCCTAAAGTGCTGATTATTGTCAACCTGCCCTTTTGATCCTATGGCCTTTGAGTAAGTGATGCATGTCCAGAGTGTGTGTTCCATATCAGATAATCAGTTTGATTTGGTTTAGACTCTTGCATCACATGACAAAACCAAACTGACTTAAATGCATCAATCCTATAATCCAATAATATTTCAAAATATTAAAGCTTTTTGGAAACCCAATTAATCATTTATGTTCTTTAGTTAACTATTAAGTGTTTGCTTTACTTAGATTCAACGACTTTTGGGCACACAGCAATGTGACGTTACAACTCCTGTGACACATTGCTCTTCAAAAAGTATCGGCATTTCTAACACCTCACCACAGCCAGAGAGACAAGT
Source organism: Sphyrna mokarran (assembly GCA_024679065.1). NCBI lineage: Eukaryota > Metazoa > Chordata > Chondrichthyes > Carcharhiniformes > Carcharhinidae > Sphyrna > Sphyrna mokarran. The sequence continues at coordinate 41,333,658 of JAGIQG010000009.1, forward strand.
GGGATTTGTTAGTATGGAAACCCAGACATCTCCTAGAATTCACATGAAGAAAAGTGTTAGCATTGCTGTGAGCACAGGTGAGACACAACATATCCAGCATCTGATCTGAATAATACAATTTTTTTACATTTTGAATATTTAAATGGAAACTATTTTTCCATATTCTTTGAGAAATGCTATATAATTTGTGTACCAAAATGTGCTTCGGGCATTTTTTGTTTCATAATATAAAAATTGAATCTACCAAGGTTTTGCAACAAATTGAAGTTTGTCCACTGTGTGTCTTGTCACATCAGGAGAAATAAATCTTTATTCTGAAATAAAAACAAAAAATGCTGGAAGTACTCAGATCTGATGGCATCTGTGGAAAGAGAGTCAGTCTGTGACCTTTCGTATATTAGCAATCAAGGCAGCACTCATTTCAATTAGGGCTTAGTGGCTTATTTTTGCAGCAGGTTTGGTAGACTTTACAAATGTAAAGCAACTAAAAGTAATATTCAAATTTGAATCTTAGTAATAACTGTGACAGGCAAGGAGTTTCCCAAGTGTTACCAGATACTTGGCTTTCTTGGCCTTCATCTTAAGTGATATACTATAATTCTCTGGGTAAAAATGTTTCTAATATAAATAAATACAAACAAAAATTAATTCATTATTTTCAAATAGATTAAAGGATTCTCCTGCTGTACCTGACCCATCTCAGATTCTTTCCTCCCTTGATTTTTCTAGACTATAGAAAAGCTTCCTCCATTCATTTCCATTTCTGGGAATAGGCTATCAGCTATTATTCACTACAGGCCCATTGACTACTATAGCTACTTGCTAGACATGTCTACACATATTGCAAATAATCCATTCCATTCTTCCATTTTCTCAGTCTTCATCACGTAGGTGTTTTTTTTTCCTTAATTAAGCATTTCCATTCCTCTGCACCATGGTTGAGAGGGTCCTCGATCTTGTCCATTTTATTTCGTACACCTCTTCCCTCATCTCATCCCATTCTTCTCTCAGCCACAATAGGGTTCCTCTTGTTTTCAACCCTGCTCCACCAGGATCTTGTCCTGTCATTTTTGCCCCCTCCAATATGATGCCACCGTCAAACACATCTTCTTCACCCCTTTCAACATTCCAAAGGGATCATTCCATCCATGACATCCTGCTCCACTCCTCAGTCACCTCTAACATCCCCTAGCTTTCTTATGGCAGCTTTCCATGCCAACACAGGTGATGCAACACTTTCTCCCTTCACATTGTTCAAGGTGCCAAGCAATTATTCAGGTGAAATAATGGTTTACTTGTATATCATTTTAGTATGCTAAACATTCACTATTGGTGAGATCAAACACAATACAGGCTGAGCACTTTGCAAAACGCTACCATCAGTCCAGGGTCCAGAATAGCATAACAATCCCTATAGATACTAATTACTTTTAAAAAGGTATTAGAATTTCCAATGGCTAACTGACTGGAAGGGTTGCATGATAAGACTTCTAGGTTCAAGATTTTTATTGCAACAAACTTAAAAACATTGCTGACTAAACTTTTTTGTAGGCAACTTAAACTCTAAACTACAGAAGAATTTCCACACCTGAAAATCCCCACCAGGATTATACTTTTCATTGTCCTTTCAGTGGACATTTAATTTTTTCTGAATTGGTCCAAAGTTATTCTCCACTCCTGGTTATCCTCTCTTCCCAGCTAAATAACTTCTAATTACACTGCAGATTTTCAAATGAGGGTTGCCCTGCAGACTCCTTTTTCTAGGCAAATCATCCATTTATATATTGTTTCAAAATTCAGCCAGTTGATTTATTTTTAAAATCAAGTTTGGTCTTTTGACCAAGAAATCCTTGCCTTTCAAAAAATGTATTTCATAGCTGCATAATAACAATTCTATGTTTTAATATTCCACTTAAGTTTTTCCACATTTATAATAGTGCTGGTAAGTTGGTCGTGGTGTTGCCTGTTGTTTATGATATTCTAAAGCCACCTTCCTGGGAGGATGTATTGATCCAAATATCCAAGGGTAATTGCAAGCATCCTCGATTATTGGGTATAGCATGGTACCTCCACGATCATAATGTTGCTGACTATGAAAGACTCTGGGAGCTTGTGTACAAAAGTAGACAATACACACTTTATTCTGCTGATACTTTAGCTGCAACTAGTTGCTTTTGACTGACTGCTGTTGCCTGAAATTAGGGCATCTTGCACTTCCATTATGTATGGTATTAGTACATAAAAATCAGTTGACCTGTTTGAGCAGGTCTAATATGGCAGGGGATTTCAATATCTGCCTTTTTTATGTAGTCTACTCTAGAGCTTCTCAGTGCAAAATGTGAATATATGAAGTTATCCAACACACTGAATATGCTGCACTATTACACCAGAGGTGCTATTAAATCAAGATCAAATCTGCTTGTTCTGGTAATTCAGATGAACAATAATGACCCTGCAGCATTATTCAAAAAAGAACATTCTTGTAATACTGTAATAATATGACTTAATCATTCTTCCTTAGGTGCTAGTTTGTTCTGGTGTCCACCTGAGGAACAAGAGGTGAATCAATCTGTACCCAACCTAAAGTTGAATGATTCTGAACTATCTAATGAAGAAATGGCACTCTCTCTTAAAACAGAGGACACTAGTCACACCACTATTGCCTCTTCCCTGAATGAAGTGGACATACACAGCTTTGTGGAGAACAGTCAGGGCACAACAGAAAGCTCTGATCAAGCTACTGCTATACAAAAGTAAGACATAATAATTTGAAATAATTGAAGATCGGTTCCAAATGTAGGATAGCATTTTGCAGCAGGAGGATATTGAGCAATTAAAAATTTGAACACAGGTTAATATTATGATCAAGGTTACATTTTCATTTAAAGTTATTTATCGAATAACATTGCAGTTGGACCTAAAAGGTAAGGTAAGGACAGATGGTCTGGGCATTTGCTTCTACCTACTGCTGAACTCAACACTTCAAAAAGTAAATCTGATGACTTTTGAAAGTGACAACAATAGTAATTTCCATGACTTCTGTATTCAACTGTAAACTTGCATGATGGGGTGTGGGGAGAGGTCAGATTGGAGTAGAGGAGATGGGGTGCTGGTGAATGGGACAAAGGGATTTTAAACCAAAGTTTGTGATTGCTTTTTTGTATTTGTACTACAGCAAATCTAGAAAGTGCAAATGTTTTATTCTAATTGACTGTGAGCTTAAGCTTTGACTAGATTAATTCAATTTTTGTCACTAAATAATTTTAAACGTGAAGTTGGGAAATAAATAGTGAGGCAGCTTTCCATCCCATAAGATGATGGTTAGTACTATGGTCACTGTTAAACATAGTCTAGTATGGCTGAGAAATCTCAACTGTCATGACAATCACTGTTACATTTATTGCAGAAGAAGACAATAGGCTGAGTAGATGCATGATTCATTGGCCTTTGTTTTCCCTGCCTCCTCAGCCAGCTGAGCTTTCCATTTTTGCTTGCTCCTTTGAATGCCTTCCAAAGAGTCAGCCTTCAGAAATCACAGCTGTTAGCAGCTGTCTCAGTTGTAAGTGTCAATGTTTGTCATCTTCGTTATCTCACTTGCTTGTTTCCTTGTAGCAGATCTCTGAATGATCAGTAAGGTCACTACTTCCTGGACAATCAGTTCACAATACAGAAACCTTTGGGTATCCGGCTTCCATTGTCCATCTAGTGAACCTGTTGAGCATGTGTAGATGTTGTTTGCATAGAATGAGTATATGCCACTGGAATTAGAATGTTCCAGGATTTCGGAGTTGGTGACCTTGTCCTGTCAAGAAATGTTGAGGATGTGCCTGAGATAGCAGAAGGTGAAAACTGTTCAGCCTTTTCTCCTACCTAACATGAGGTGCAACCACTGTAGAGTGTGCTGAGGACGCAGGGTTGGTAGATTCACAGTTCAGTATTCTCAGCCAGGTTGCTGCTGTTGCTCATCTTGAACAGCAGCTGCAACTTTTGTGAGGCTTGTGTTGATTTTAGTATCAAATGACAATTTGCTAGTTATTGTAGAATCTAGATATGTGAATCTATCAACAACCTATAGCATCACATTGTTGTAATGCTGATTGAAGGCAATTTGACAACATCCTGGATCATGACATTTGTTTTCCTGATATTGACGGTCAAACCAAACACTTACAGGCATGAGAGAATCTGTCCACTTGCTGTTGAAGGTATTTCTCAAAATGGAATGTTACTTCATCATCGTCAGATAAAACAACTCACTGAAATCTTATATGTCTTCTTCATGGTATTTCTCGTGGCAGCTGCCATACTGAGAAGATCATGTTAGCTTCAGATCTACTGGCTCTGATATCACTCGAGTCTTGATAATGTATTCAGCCAAGTTCGGAGTATGATGAAGACGACATGACCAGTATTTCTCACATGATGCTCAGCAGGGGAATACCTTGATATTTTTTATAGTTATCTTTGGTCTTGTACAGGGTCCAATCTGTGCATTATGCAGTCCAGCAAAGACTGATTTTTGTGCAGATGCTGCAGGAGTTCTGGTTTCCCATGCTTGATTTCAAGTGGTACAACCTTTTGTTTTCAGTTCTGAGAGGTATGTTGCTCTTTTGCTCTTTTCATATATGCCTTTAGCATTTCCTGTGTCAACTGACACCTGGATATTCTGGCAAAATTATAACCAGTAGGCATTAGTACAGTGTCCACCTGTAAAGTTGGGCTTTACTTTGAGTGGTTGTTAATGCGTGCAGTCTTCTCATTCTGATCTTGACAAGCAGATCAGTTGCATTCAACAATAGGTTCCATCACTATTACGTTGGCCTCGAACCAGTCAGCACTTTTCTGCTTTTGCTTCCGGATGTTGAGAATGCAGTACTGTAAATGATGTATCAAAGTGTTCTGTTTTGACGTGCACTCTGAAGACGCTCTCAAGCGTTAGCATACAATCAGGTCAAGGAACTGTTGGTTTTTATTCATTTTGAGCAGTATGGCTGGCATTAATATCAGAATAATTTTGTTTTGAATGAAAAAAACTTCCAAGTGTTGCATCCTAACCCTGGTGCATACTAGAGAATGATATGTAATGCAGTCAATGATGTGATGGCTGTATGCATTGAAAATGCTGTTGGGAGAACCATATTTGGTGGTGATCAAGTCCAGTTGATGTCAATGCCCTTATCTTGAATATCTACAGGACACATTGTAACATAGCTTGTTCTGAAAAAGTCTTAGATGCACAAACCTTGTGGTAGCAGCAAAGCTCAAGTAATTTCTTTTCCATTGTATTTTTTTCTTTCCCCAGGCAATGAAGTCCAAACCAAGGGAGGCATGTCTTGTGGTCTATGCCCCTCTTGTGTTGAACTTCCAATAGGTAAAGGTGTTTTGACCTCTGGACTCTTCTGTGAGCAATCTCAAGTTCCTCATAGAACTACTCTTTCAAAGTGAGCACAGAATTGGGTCATAGATTCTTGAGATTAACTGGCCCCACCTGAGTTGAGAAGCAGATGGAGAAAACAGACTGAGCTATTTGTGGGGAGTTATTTTGTCGAGAGTAACGACTTCCTTACAGATAAGGCCAGAGCAAATGCATGCTTATCCCTGCCAGATGAAAATATAATGTTTATCTTATGTCACACCTCATCTAGCAATGTCAACGTTCAGTCTACCTGACCTCATTTGAATCATTAATTACCAGCAAGCCATTAGTTCATCCTGTGTACATGGTTCTGACATTATTTGCTAGTTGAAGAGTTGGCATTTTTTTTTGTTTGGTTGTCTAATGTGATAAATTTGGTCTACTTGTTGAGCAGAGACTGTAACCTCTAAGCAACCATTGAAACAGATGGATCAGTGTTGGTCAGCGCTGATTTGGAGGTTGCCTCACTTGAGATAGCTGGTGGCTGACCAGTGGGACAATACCCTTTTTTTCCACCAACCAAGTTATGTTTAATACTTGGAACTGCGGCCTTTCATATTGTATTAATGCTCTAAAGCAAAATAAGGCATAATGGCAAGATAGATGAAATGCCTAGTCTTTCTTTCAACCTCCCCAATTGAGTCCATAGGAATATAAAGCACAACACTTGATGCCGACTTGACTGCTGGAAAACTGATGTGCTAGAATTTCTGAGGAGCAGTAATCATAGTCAGATTGTCACTCCATTTCTTCTACTTGCCCAAGTAGGGAGCTGAATTTTTCTTACTGTCTCTTCTAAACCAGCTCTGGTGAAAAGTGTGTAGTTTATCTAGTTGCTGTGGTCTTCCTGTGCAGGACAACAGTATTTAGGGAAGTGCATCCACTTCCTTTGGTAAATCAGGTTAAGTTCAAAGGTCCCTATGTTTAATTGCACTTTGAGAAGTTGGGAAGAAGGAAAGTAGTTAAGCAGGATGGGTTAGGGAAGGTGGATAGGGTGATCTGTTAAGTCAGGGAGTGGTTGAGTCGTGAGGGGATGGATAATTGGGATATAGCCAATATTGTGAGAGTTGCTGCAGGTGGGTTGAGGGTCAGTACTCATTATAGTTTCCCAGGAGTGTCAGTGCACAAGTGTCAGTGTCCTCATTTTAGTTACCCACAAGTTAGAAGTTGGAAAAGATTGGAAAGTCTCATTATCAGATAGTTCCCAGTGAAAGTTGCCCACCAAACGTTTAAGCCTCTTGTACAATCATTACTTAGGAATTTCCTGAAAGAACCCTAGTGCATTTTCTGAGATATCGTATTTCCTGGATATGACCCATTCTTCTCCTCCACCTCCCAGACAGTGCAAGTTCGGGACTATTACATTTAAATATCAATCTGCTTTTAGACTTATTCCCTAGACTTTGATTCTATTGAGGTATCACAGACGCTGGAACTAATTTGCCCACAGCTGGGAGTTTTGTTCATGAATGTAAGGGGCATACCACATATCAGTGGATCTGCGCGCACACCATAACTGGGGCCTGAAGCTTTAGCCTTGGGGTTGTATGGCATCCAGTGCATTGGTATGAGACCCAGCTAAGGACTCGCTGTTGGAGAAGCTATATGCTGATGGAGAGGATTAGACATTTGGCTTTCTTCTTTTTGCATTGCTCTTTGCCAGTGATGTAGGCTGAAAATGCATCACAAGTTGATGCACAGAAACAGAAAGCATGCTAACTCTCCTCACCCAGACATTAGATGCATCCCATTGACTTGGACAAAGTAAGTAGGAAACCATTAAAACTTGGAAGGAGGATGAAATAATTTATTCATTCATTAAGCTTTATTGTGTATCAAAGAGTTTTTTGAAAGGCATTGTTTTTGGGAGCTGTCATAAAATGGTGCAGTCACTCCAGATTCTGATATTTGCTTTTGAAACTTTTTTCTTTATCCTCGAATGATAATTTGGGTCTTTATTTTTAAAAAAAATCACATGGCATATAGTTTTGGAGTTATCTCCATTATCCACCACAAATGCAAATATGCACCTCCTACAGATGTAGTAATCACTAAATTGTAATTCAAGAATTCCTACATAGACCACGAAAACCAGACTGCATTTGTCTGTAGTCTTGAATTACATTTAGCAATTGGATGCTGCAAGCAAGGGAAGGGAAAAAAGCAACCAGTAGATCACATTATTTGGCTAAAAAGTATTTTCAGCATCTTAAATACTGTATCCCCAACAACTGAGAGGTCTCACTCTGCCTTGTTGTTGTCAAATGACAAATACATCAAGCAGAGTAGAATAGAAACTGAAGCATGAAGCAATTAAATGTTTAAATGAAGATAATTAATTATCTTCATTCGATTACACCAACCATGATTATGGTCAGTGTTAACTGCAAGGTGCTTGTGCACTAGGTTTCGTTTACTGGGAAATTATAGTAATCCTGTCCTGATGTGAAGGTGACTGTAAAAGATTCAGCATCATGATTAATTTTGTTTTAGTCCTTGTACTACTCAAATGCTATAATTGGACAAAAACCTCAAAGGTTTAAAATTTAAAAAGAAAGGTGATACTATCACGATTATTAAGTTATGACTGTCCAAAAGTCCTTTTGATCTAGTAGGGAAAAAATGGATGCTGAAATTAATGACCAAAACCACACTTTGATGCATTGTGCAGTGACCTTAAAAAATCACCAGTCTATTCAAATATTATATATTCAAACATTTTGGCACAGGAAAGGCTATTTCAACCTTGCCTGAGCTGAACTTGGGTTTCTCGGGATTTCTAATGGTGGGTAAAATCATTTTATACTTGTCTGTTCAACTTAATGATTTTTGAAAGCTTTTGTGTTCCTCATACAAGCATATGATGTTACCACTGTGTGGCAGTACTTTGGAGCTGGCTATGCTTTTATTTCCACTTATTTTGTTTGCAACCAAAATCTTTCTGTACATTGATTAATAAGCTTTTAATTCATTGCCATTTAGCTGTTCACCTGAGCATACAAAAAACTGCTGGGACCTTCATGTCACTTTTCAGAGCCCAGTACTTGGGGAGAGTGCGAGTACATGCCTGCAAAGTAGCCCATCAGATGTACCACATCATAAGAATAATAAAGAAACAGAAAAAGATGGTGAACATATCACAGAATCACTAAGTAACTCCCCATTACAAGATGAGCAAAGGTTTTACCAGAATTTAATGGTAAGCGTGTTAAATTATATTTTTACAATGTTTCCATGCTGCATTTTGTAAATTGAATATATAGGTACTTCATGTTTTCTTTCCTTTTTTATTTCAATGGTATTCATTGACAATCTAAAATGTCACTAACACTCTTCCATTCAAATGAGTAGTTAGCTACGCAACACCTAATATTTGTATAATCCAAGACGGCATATGCAGTCAGTTATCTGACTCCCCTGATCCTTCCTTTTCCAATGCCCAGCATCAGTCATGCTAATCGGTCAGGAATGAGAACTCAAATTTTGTCTTTTTTTTTTTTGTCCCATGCACTCCCAGTATAATTGAAAGCAAATGCAACTTGGAACAGACTGAAGATCTAGTTTACAAACTTCTGATCTAAATGATTTACTCTGACATGATCATATCTTTCAGCTATTAGGCTAGTGCCAATATGATCCTATTTTAATATTAACATGACCTCATATGCAAGCAAAACCAAAGCAACAATAGAATAGTATTCCATTCCATATATAATTACTAAAGTTTTGTGCATTATAAATCAATATATGCATATGGGTATTTCTGCAAAGTACTTTGTGCTCTAGTAAATCTCAGCCAAATTCTCTATGTTCCCTGTTCATCAAAGACTTGGTGAATCTTCTCTTTTCCTCCAACCCCACCATACACATTATAATCAATACCACCTCCCTCCACTCACTCAGCAACCCTTCTTGCACTCTGCCTTGCACATATTCATGACCACCCCACACACACACACCTCCCTTTTGGCTGTGAGGCAGGGTTACCATGCTTGGGTAAGGACATTTACTGCATAACAGACAAACATGAGTAGAAATCGTTTGGGTGTGATCTTGAACCCATGATCTGTCTGCAAGATTGCTGACAGGAACTCAAGATCTAAAATTTTCCAGCACTTTGTTTGTTTCAGATTTCAGCATCCACAGTAATTTGCTTTAATTTTTTCTTTGTATACCTGTAGTAATGCAAACTGGGTTAATTACAAAGAACAACACAGCACAGGAAACAGGTCTTCGGCCCAACAAGCCTGTGCTGCCATTTTAACGTTCCCACTTCCACCTATGATCCTTATCTATGTTTACGGAAATCTGCATTGGAACCAAATTGGGGAGACAATTTAGGGACAATTTGTTTTGCCGTTAAGCCTAAGAGCACATCTTTGGAGAGTGGGAGGAAACGGGTGAAAACCCACACAAGCACAGGGAGAATGTGCAAACTCCCACAGATACTGGCCCAAATCCCTGTATCTGCACAGCAACAGTGATAGTCGCTAAGCTGTCGTGTTGCCCATCAACTGGTCCAGTTTAAGTGTACACTAATGATGTGAAGCACTAGGCTACCCTCAAAATCCAAGAGCAGCCCTCTCACAACCCATCACGTTGTTGTTGGACAACAAGGTGGACCAAAATACCTGTACGATAAAAGAGAAATACATCAACAACATGCACAACTTATGCAATTTCCAGCAACTTCCCAAGGCTCATGATCCCTATTTAAATCAGTCTACCAAATCCCTCCATCCCTATTCCACTTATGTGCCTATCTAAGTATCTCTTAAATAACTCCAGTATGCCTGCCTCCACCACCTTACTTGGCAGTGCATTCCATACCCCCACAGCCCTCTGTTTGAAAAACCACCCTCTTATATCCTGTGGCCTCTCGTGATGTTTGATTCCAACCCAGGAAAAAGCTTACCACTGTTTATCTATATCCTTCATAATCTTGTACACCTCTATTAGATCTCCTGTCAGTTTCCATCTTTCTAAAGAAAACAGCCCCAATTTACCTAACCTTTCCTTGTAACCCAGTCCTTCCATGCCAGGCAGCGTTCTGGTGAACCTTCTCTGCACTCTCTCCGGGGTCTCCACGTCCTTCCTTTAGCAAAGCGACCAGAACTGTACGCAGTATTCCAAATGAGGTCTAACCAACATTTTATACAACTGCAATATTAAACGCCAGCTCTTGTACTCTATACCCCTTCCTATAAAGGCTAGCATACCATAAGCTTTCTTCACAACCTTTTCTTATTCTGCCACCTTCAAAGACTTGTGCACCTGCACCCTGAGATCCCTCTGCGTTTCTATACTCCTTAACATGTCTACCCTGTATCATATAACTTACCTCTACGTTCTTTCTCCCAAAATGCATCACTTTGCAGTTATCAGGATTAAATTCTATCTGCCCAATCTACCAGCCTTTCTATGTCTTGCTGTATCACTCTGCTGTAATTAGAAAATAAGCTTTTATAACTTGATCCATTAATTCTGTCTGTAAACCAATGATAGACTGAATTCTTCTTCAGAGATGTTTGGCAGATACTTTTATTGCAGTGATGTGGAAAATGATACAAATGTAAACTGAGTTGATTGTTTCAGCATCTCTTCACCTAGTTAAAATGCCTGCATGATGTAGCATTAAATGTGAGAGTTGCAATTAGTGTAGAAATTGTCACAATATGCAAACATTTTGTAAAAATGCTCACACAATTAACTGGTTTAAATGAATAAATGTTCATTTTTCTACTAGGGCCAGGTGAACAAACTATTAGAATCTTCCCCTGCAAAACTAAACCAGAGAACAGAGGGAAAAAGTGCTGAATCGGAAATCTCAGTGCAGTTGGCTGACAAGAGGAACAAACGGTCTGAACACCAGACTGGTCAAAAGGAAGATAATGATGTGCTGAGCGCAACCCTGCGACAACTGAAGAAAATGGGAGTGAAAATTGATCTTGAATCTTCCAGTATGACCAAGACCAAAAGCAAAGTTGAAAATGCAAGGTATTGATTAATGTGACATTGAACAAATCTATATTTAGAAATCACTTGCTTTTCTTTAGTTTTTTTTAGATAATGTGATCTCCCTACAAGGTGAGAGCCCCGTGGCTGATTTTGCAGAAACTTTCAATAGCAATAGTAATTAGCAAGTAATTGATGTCAGAATGTTTCTATTTAAGCCATTTCCCATCAGGGAACAGCAGCTCAGAGGAAAGGCCAGGTTAGCAGATGAACATCACAGACATGCTCTCAGCCCCAGCATTTTCAAAATGACTGCATTAGCTCAATTAGATCAACTTGCTTGAGTGTGATCAAAAGTAACTGTAGAATTTGGGATTTTTCCAGTTTTTTCCCTTCTAGATATATATGTGACAATGGTGCAATAATCAATTATCACTTGTAGCCCTAAGAAGGCAGTGGGCTGCTGCTTTGAACTACTACACTCCTGGTATTAGTGATGTCAGACAGGAAATTCCAGAATTTTGGCAGAAATAGCAAAGGAGAAATGTTATATGTTCAATTCGGGATAATAGGTGAGTTTTACTATGCTTTCTAGCTTGTAGAAATTACTGCATTGAGAGGTGCTAGAACTTTGAAAAACATAATTTGTTGCAGTTTATTCTGAATTAAAGTCATAATGCACTCATAATGGAAGGAATAGATACTTAGTCCAATGGCAGCCACTAATCAAGAGGACTTGTTTTGTTAGTATCCACTGCATACCTGACTTCATTCCTGTAGATGTTGGAGAAGCTTTTGTGATGAGAAAAGATGGACACTTCACATAATGTCAATGCATTTGAAGCTACAATGTTTGTAAGGCTGGTGTTAATTTTTTGTACAATGGTGGTGCAAGAGCTAAAGATTATAGAGTAACAATTGGTCCTTTCTCTGGTTGAAAGTTGGTACAGCCTATGTTTTTGTGCTCCAAATGTACTTGTCAACCCAAGACTACTGATATCCAGATCCTGCTGTAGGCTGACATCAGCTACTTCATGCACAGCAACACAGCACGGGAAATAGGCCCTTCGGCCCAACGAGCCCGCGCTGCCGTCATAACTATATAGTAACAGTTCCATTATCCTATCCTAATTTTAGGTTATTCCTAATATAGAAGAGTCTAAATGTATGGACAATTTGTTTCCCAATCAGCCTAAGAGCGAATTTTTGGGATGTGGGAGGAAACCGGAGCGCCCGGAGAAAACCCACGCAACCACGGGGAGAACGCGCAAACTCCCGCAGACACCGGCCCAATTCCAAGTGTCTGCACAGCTACAGTGATAGTCTCTGAGCTGTCATGGTGCCCTTCAGATGGTCCACATAAAGCACTCATTTACGACATGAAGCACCAGGCAACCCATGAATCAACATCCAAGAGCTGTCCTCGCACCACCTGCCAAATGCATGCTCCTTGTTGGTCAAGTATGGACCGAATTACCTGTGGGGGAAAAAAAAGCCATAGTTAAACAGTCCTACTATATCCCTCTATCTGCATAACGCTCATGTGGCTGTCCAAGAGACCCTTAAACAGCCCTAGCGTGCCTGCTCCCACCACCTTACTCGGCAGTGCATTCCACCCCCCCACTACCCTTTGTGTGAAAAACTGCCCTCTAATATTCGTCTTATACATAGCCCCCCTCACCCTAAGGCCGTGACCCCTCGTCCTATCCGTTTCTGAAGGTGGGAAAAGTTTACCACCATTTACTCTATCTATACCCCTTATAATCTTATACACCTCTATTAGATCCCCTCTACGCCGACGTCTTTCAAGGGAAAACAACCCCAGTCTATTTAATCGTTCCTCATAAGACAGTCCTTCCATACCAGGCAGCATCCTGGTACACCTCCTCTGCACTCTCTCCAAGGACTCCACATCCTTCCGATAGTACGGCAACCAGAACTGGACGCAGTATTCCAAATGAGGCCTAACCAACGTTCTATACAATTGCAACATCAAACTCCTACTCTTCTATTCTATACCTTTTTCAGTGAAAGCTTACAGACTATACGCTTTCTTTATCACCTTCTCCACCTGTGAAGATACCTTCAGAGACTTGTGAACCTGCACCCCCAAGTCTCTCTGCGTCTCTATACTCCGAATAGTTTTACCTTTTATCCTATAACTCTCTTCTACATTTTTCCGGCCAAAATGCATCACCTCGCATTTATCCGGATTAAATTCCATTTGCCATCTATCTGCCCAGTCTACCAACCTATCTGTGTCCTGTTGTATTGCCTGGCACTGCTCCTCTGTACCCGCCAATCCAAGCATCTTAGTGTCATCAGCAAATTTGCTGATCTCACCACCTACCCCAACTTCCAAGTCGTTTATGTAGACCACAAATAGAAGAGGACCTAGTACCGAGCCTTGTGGCACTCCACTAGTGACAGGCTTCCAGTCGGAAAAAGAGCCGTCCACTACTACCCTCTGTCTCCTCCTCCTGAGCCAGTTCTCGACCCATCTACATACCCGGCCCTGTATCCCATGCGCCTTCACCTTCTCTATCAGTCTACCATGAGGAACCTTGTCAAACGCCTTACTGAAATCCATGTAGACTACATCAACAGCCTGTCCTTCATCAACTGTTTTTGTCACTTCTTCAAAAAATTCCACTAGATTCGTAAGACAAGACTTCCCCTTGACGAAGCCATGCTGCGTATCCCTGATCAGATCGCAGCACTCCAGATGCTCATACATCCTGTCCCTGAGAATCCTCTCCATTAGCTTACCTATAACTGAAGTCAAGCTCACTGGCCTATAGTTCCCTGGGTTATCCCTCTGACCTTTTTTAAACCACGGTACTACATTTGCTATCATCCAGTCCTCTGGGACCTCGCCTGTGTCCAAGGAAGAGACAAAGATTTGCGTCAGAGGCCCAGCTAGGTCTTCCCTCAACTCCCTTAGCAGCCTGGGGTAAACGCCATCAGGCCCCGGAGCTTTATATGTCTTTAAGCTGCCTAACAGCCCCAACACCTCTTTCCTCGTAATCTTTATTTCCCTCAACGGATCCTCAACTTTGTCAAAATCAGCAACAGACATCTGGCCAGTTTCCTGCGTGAATACCAACGCAAAGTATTAATTTAGGATCTCCCCCATTCCCTCAGGCTCTAAGCATAGATCCCCTCCTCTGTCCCTGAGAGGTCCAATCTTGCCTCTAACCATCGTTTTGCTCCTTACATAGGAGTAAAATGCCTTAGGATTTTCCTTAATCCTACCTGCCAGAGCCACTTCGTGGCCCCTTTTTGCCTTCATCATGTAAGGACTTCTATGTTGTGATGAAAACTGAAGAATAGCCAGCATACAGCACCTTATCTGACCTTGTTGATTAAACTGAGGAACTCTGCAGCGCTGCCCAAGGCTGTATTTTTTTTAATCTTAACATCTTGCGTGTTAAGAGGATCTCAAGTCATTGAAAGGTTTCTCCCTTGATCTCCATTGATGGTCCTGGCTTAATAAACTTCAATAAATAAAATGCTTGCTCAGAATATAATGCATTTAATCTTATCTGATGTGACGTGTCTCCTTGACTTTGTGCACTTGGTAGCTTTTTAATCTGTGGGTTGAGTTGTACGTTCAAACCCCAATAACACTTGTTCATAATTCAATCTGACATGGCAAGGGAATGCTGGATGTTAGAGGTGCTGACTTTCAGGTTCCATCTACTTGTTCCAGTCAACTGTCGAAGAGTAGGGAATTTTTCTCTTCTGACAAATATTCCTCATTCATCCAACATTTGTAGATTAACTATTTGCGGAATGTTACTAGTGCAAAAAGAGTTTTGCGTTTGCTTGCATAGGGCCATAAAGTTTTGCTGTTTCAATGATATAATAAAGCATTCATCTCTAAAAGTATTTCTAGTTGTGTGGCAATGTGATACAGGATTTTTGAATAATCGTACATAATGTATATATTTAACTTTTATTTTCTTGTTTTTAGCACATTGGCTTGCATAAACCCTGAAGCAGTCATCCCAAGGTTGAACTACATGTCCTTTGTCAATGTTGGCACAAGTGGACTTGGGGTTGGTGGAACGGACCTCAGCATGGAGGCTAATGCTATAGCTCTGAAGTACCTGAATGATGCTCAGCTCTCCCAAATGTCTCTCAGACATGGTGGTAACTGTGAATCAACATCCCTAAATAGTCTGCTAGAATTGAGCACAGACAGAAGCATGGTAGGCCTGAGTCTGATTTCACCCAATAACATGTCATTTGCCACACGTAAATATATGAAGAGATATGGACTTGTGGAGGATGCTCACAGCAGTGAAGAGGAAGAAGATTTGTCAAGTTCTATCATACAGCCCATAAAATCTGATGTGGACAGTCTTTCTGTGGGAAAAGAAAGATCTGAAAAAGTGGTTGAAGCCCAAATTAAGCACCACTGTACCTCGGAATCTTTCTCTAAGAGAGATGGAAACGTTCTGAAAAACATTACTAATGAAGTTGCTTCCTCCAAACAGCAGAATATGGACACACAGGCCCAAAATTGTCAGCTGTTTCCAAATGTTGCAAAACCTAAAAATATGTTTGCTGAAGAAATCTGTTACACACAAAACCCTGAAAAGGAAAATGGAATTGAAAGAATTCAGGACTTTTCCAAGAAATTAAGGCCAAATGCCTCCGAGAGACAAAAGTTTACAAAAAACAGTGATTCAGTGGGCAACATTCTCGATGTAAATCGACTTCGACAACTGCCCAAACTCTTTTAACTAACTGAACTGTTGTAAGTCTGTTCTAAAAAGCCAAGAATTCTCCAAGATATGTAGAACCTATTTTATTGGCACTATTTCTTGTACAAAAATGCTTAAGTTTACTATTCTAATGTTTGAGAATAAGTCAGATTAATATTCAAGAGAGAGTAGAGGGCTGAAAAACATACAATTACAATATCATAGTTATCAACTCCAACTACAATATAGCTGAGAGTCCTTTGTAAATATGTGCAACTAATATTAATAATTTGTTCATATAAATTTATGGCTTTTCTGTTGGTAGACATCTTGTGTAGTATGACTGTTTTGGGATTATAATCAGTGAGTAAATATATTGTGCAGCTTTATACCAGCTCTGGTCAATAATGAGCAATCAACCTTAACAGTCAAACTGGTAGTTCATATTTAGAAGTGCATTTCTTTGCTCAGTGATTAATGTTAATCGGGCATTCTTAATGGCCACTTTTGTTTTCTATTGTGATCAATGGAAAACAAACTGAGAAGTGATTAGCCTACTTTTTGAGGCATATGCTTCCAAAATTTCATGACAGAGCTAGAAATTATAGTCTGTCATTAGTTTTTAACAATTAGCTTTCACAAATTGTTGACTAGAAGCTAGAAGTGCATAAATTCATATTTACAAAGTTATGAAGTATCAGAGTACTTATATAATACAATATTATTCTATAAAGGGAAGGGTTTGATTAATTGATTTTTAGGCAGGTATGAATGCAGGTATGAATGCAGTATGTTTCAGCTAGGAAAACTAATGCCAGCTAATAAAAATGGCAATACTGAAGGAAATTGTGATGTTGACTGTTCAATTTTTCGTAAGTGCTATGCTCCTCTTCACTAATTCAAATTTGCCAGTGATTATTTTTGATATTTTTGGCTATAACCTTGTAGCTAATGTTTACAGAAATTCAGGGATATTTGTGTGTTTTTTAACATTCCTGTGTGAGATTTTTCAGTGTTTCTATTTAAGATTTTTGCTTTTGGTTACTTTATTGTACAGGATCATTGGATTAATTCTTTCCTTTCTATGATTTCTCAGCAGTTGTTTTTGTTTATTCAATCACTGGATTTTTGTGAGCAAATTATAAATAAAACATATGCACAATTTCTGTATGTTATTTAATTTGTATTAGTGTCATTCTCCACTATCTATAAAAAATTATTTCCCAGTGCATTCTACTTACAATTGAACTTTGTACTCATTTTTAACTAAACCAGTATATGTTTTTAAGTACAATTTGTTGTGTTAGCAGTGATTATTTTAAGGGGCTCATGGAATCTTAATTGTACTGAAACATTTTGGTAAATAGAATTACACCCGATATGAAGACTAAATTTCAATGCTTAAGCCAACATTAAGAATCAAAAATTGGTTTAATAACCAATTTTTAATAACCAATTCACAGAAAGCATTAATGGAGGAAAACCATATGGTCTGCTCCCCTCAATTTTTGTATTCAACGACAGATAGTGACCCTGGTACACTAAATTCTGAAACCAGTGAAGAAGGTATTCAGCATTCCAGATGGAGCAGCAGGAGGCTTCAGGCCACAAAACTGATGGATTGCAGAGGGCCATCCTTCCAAAAAGATTCACTACCGTTCATTCAGCTTTTACAAGAAAGGTGTGTTCTGTGTAATTATTTAAGTGTATTAGATTGCCTAGCAGAGAGCTACAGACACCATGTTAACAATAACCACTTAGTTCTGGCATGTGATATTCTGCGATCAGCCAAGAAGCATGTGGCTACTTAACAAGTATTGCCGTTGGCTATCCTTGCAGCCTGAGCCATCCATAGTAGTATTTCTCAGGGGTACTTTACCTGTGGCCAAGATGATGCTCTATTTCCAGCACCTTGAATAAGCTGAGATACCCAAATGCATAACGAATTGATTCATATTAGGAGTGCCCTATTATCTTCCCCTCCACAGATCAGTGGGAACGTTAAGTTGTCATCCCATAACAATGAGATGGAAGTTTACCTGAATGGTGGCACACCTCAGCTACCACTCCTCAAGCAATACCTGCTCTCATGCAAGAAAGCTTGCTGATCAGTCATATATGCCCCGAAAATTTAAATTAACTTCTCATCCATAGCCTTTTAAAGTGAGTTCTTGATTTCCATTCTAATTTATGGAAAAAAATGCTTCTTGATTGCACTTCTCCCAAACAGGAAAAGACCTGAGTTACCAACACAGAAATTTCCTTTATTCTGTGCCACAGTAATGATTACTACAGTGCACATTTTTAGCAAATTCTAAGTCAATGCCCTAAATGCAATGATGTCCTTGTTGAGTGTAGCTAATGCTGTCGCAGGGTTGGAAAATAAAAAGCTTCTCATTCTTTGTGTATATCAAGTGATTGTCATGAGAATGAAAGTTTTGAGATCGCAATACTGCATCCAGTAATGTAATGTCCAATTAACTTGATATAATCTAGGCTCGTCAACAAAGAACAAACACTTGGATGAGATACTACAGTGTTATTCTTCTAGTTCAGATATAATAGCTAAAAGGATGGGTGTGCCACAGGTGGTCAAGATTCATGCTGTATTACCTGGTTTTAGCAGACCATTTTGCCAGGTTCACAGCAACGGTTCACCTGGTTTCAATTCCCAAGTATTTCATCTAATGTATTGTGAATCTTTTTTTACTTTTTTTTTGAAATGTCAGAACTGTGAGTCATTACTATATTTTACCGTTAAGTTTTTAAAGCTGAAAATGAACCTGTGCAACATACATTTACAGATTGCCAAAAGCAAAAGAAAACATTTCTTTCCTGGCAAAAATATAAACTTGAATGTTATTACAATTATGAGCAAAAACCTAGGAGGAGTTATATTTTGTGAAAGGATGAAAGGGATAGTTGCCTAAAAGACGAAAGAGGACTATTAATATATTTTGCCTCTGGTATTTTGAATTCAAAGCATCTTCAAGTGAATCAATAAATTTACTTCAGATTATAATCTGAATATAACATGAAAAGTATGCGAAAATGACCCTTGTAGTTTTGTGTTCATCTAGATTACCTCCTCCGTTTAGTCTGGAATTGTAAACCGTGAGGCCAATGTGAAGTCTTTATCCACAAAAAACTGGGACATGGGATAACAAATTTTAATTTGTATCTTTAACAAATTTTTCAGTAACATTGAAATTCTGTCTGTAGCCAGAAGGGGGCATTCTCCATCTCTTGTTTGCAGCAGAAATGTGTACGTTTTGGTATTGCAATTTTGTTAATTTATTTTTATCGCTGCCACATTTTTTTCCAAATCTAAAACATAGGATAAGAGTGGCAACATGAAACTCAGTAGTGTCATTTTTGCTCATTAAATTTTAATGGAAATCTTTAACAGCTGCCTTCACTACATAAAGCACAAAAGTAAATGGGCAAAGGACTATTTCAGCAGTAGGCATTGGTATTCATTTTATATTCAATACATTTTAGATTGGCAATTTATTCGCCAAATTTTGCAAATAATGTTTTCAAAAGAAAATTGTTGCATTTTAAACTTAGTGTGTATCCGGAAAGAAAATTTGCGCACTCTTCCCTCCTCTTCCTCTCGCCTTGAGACATACCCACCACTTAAATTTCTTGGTTGTTGTTGTTTATTTAGACTTTCAGAAGGCTTTTGACAAGCGTCATACAGATTACTGTGTAAAGTTAAAATGCTTGGGATTGCAGGTTGTGTCTTAAGAGGATAGAAAGCTGGTTAGTAGATGGGAAGAAAACAATTGGCATTAATGGGTCTTTTTCTGATTTGGTAGGCAGTAATTGGTGGGATACTGCAGGGATATATGCTAGGCCCCAATTGTTCACATCGTAAACAAATTGTAAGAGGGAACTAAATGTGTTATCTCCAAATTCAAATTTTTGAGGAAAAGACAAAGATGGTTGAAGGTTGAGCAGTGGATGTTGTCTACATGGATTTCAGTAAGGCTTTTGACAAGGTTCCTCATGGCAGACTGATGCAGAAGATGAAGTTGCATGGGATCAGAGGTGAGGTGAGCTGGCAAGGTGGATACAAACTCACTCAGTCAAAGACAGGGTAGCAGTGGAATGGTGTGTTTCTGAATGGAGGGCTGGTGTTCCAAGAGGATCAGTGCTGGGACCTTTGCTATTTGTAATCATTTATATATAAATGATTTGGAGGAAAATGTAACTGGATTGATTAGCAAGTTTGCGGACGACACAAAGGTTGGTGAATGTGCAGATACGATGAGGACCATCAGAGGATACAGCAGGATATAGATCAGTAGGAGACTGGGGTGGAAAGATGGCAGATGGAATGTAATCTGGACAAATGAGGTAATGCATTTTGGAAGGCCTAATACATATAGGAAATGTACAGTAAATGGCAGAACCTTTAGGAGTACTGATAGGCAAAGGGATCTTAGTTTACAGCAACATAGGTCACTGAAAAAGGCAGTGCAGGTGGAGAAGATAGTTGAGAAGGTATACAGACAGAATGCTTGCTTTCATCAGCTGCAGTATTGAATTTAAAAATTGGCAAAGTCATGTTGATGCTTTATAGAACTTAGTAAGCCCGCATTTGGAATATAGTGTTCAATTCTAGTTGCCACACTACCAGAAGGATGTAGAGGCTTTGGAGAGGGTACAGAAAAGATCTACCAGAATGTTGCCTGGTGTGGAGGGCATCAGCTATGAGGAGAGGTTGGAAAAACTTGGTTTGTTCTCATTGGAACAACAGAGGTTGAGGGGTGACCTGATAGAAATCTACAAAATTGAGAGGCATGGACAGAGTGGATAGTCAATTATTAGGCGGCATAGATTTAAGGTGCGAGGGGTAAGTTTTAAGAGATGTACGAGGCAGATTTTTTACATAGTGGTGGGTGCCTGGAACTCAATGGGGGAGGTTGTGGAAGCGAATACGATAATGATTTTTAAGGGACATCTTGATAAGTACATGAATGAGATGGAAATAGAGGGATATGATCCCCTGAAGCTGAGGAAGTTTTAGTTTAGTCAGGTAGAATGGTGGGTGCAGGCTTGGTTCCTGTGCTGTAATTTACTTTGTTCTTCTCGCTATAGCGAGAATACAGCAAAGCTTTACCAAGCTGATTCCTGGAATGGCAAGTCTAAGTTGGTTAGGATTATTTTCATTGAAGTTTAAAAGAGTAAGAAGGATCTCATAGGAACTTATAAAATTCTTAGTGTTGGATGGAATAGATTCAGAAAAAATGTTCGCAATGGTGGGGGAGTGCGCCAGGGCTCATTGTTGGAAGATAGGGAATAAACCTTTTGGGATTAGGGTGGGGAGAAATTTATTGAGTGATGAATCTGTGGAATTCATTATCACATAGTTAAGGCCAAAACATTGTGATTTCAAGAAGAAATTAGATATAGCTCTTGGGCTAAAGGAATCAAGGGATTTGGGGGGGGAAATGTGTGATCAAAGTATAAAATTTGATGATCAGTCATGATCGTAATGAATGGCAGAGCAGGCTCAAAGGCCAAATGGCCTATTACTATTATTTTCTATGTAACTGTTCCTTTGTATCTCGTGCGTTGATCTGTTGCTGCCAGGAACCCACCATGGCCTGTCAGCCAATTAGTATTTTCTGTTGCATTTGACTGGAAGACTAAAAATGTTGGCCAACTCTCCCAATTTTAGACATAGAGCCCTAGATGTTAGCAAGTATGTCGCTATCATTCCTGCTGCTAATGATCTGTCCCATTTTATTTTGAACTTTTCATTCATGGTTTGATACAACTGAGTGGTTTGCTCAGACAGTTGAGTCAACCACATGATTAAGGATCTGGAGTCATTTGTAGGTCAGATTACATATGGATGGCAGATTTCCTTCCCTATTAGTGAAGCAATTAGGCTTTTACAACAATCAGTAGTTTAATGATTGCTATAAGTGATGCAAGCTTTTTATTCCAGATTTATCTAATTGAATTTAAGTTCCTGCAACTGCCATGGGTGGGATTTGAATTTGTCACTGGGCTAGTAGTAGGGGTTTCTGGATTTTTATTAATTTGTGGGACACGTGTCACTGGCTGGCCAATATTTATTGCCCCTTTCCTAGGTGCCCTTGGAGGGCAGCTGAAAGTCAGCTACATTTCTGTGGCTCTGGAGTCACATGTAGGCCAGACCAGGTAAGGATGGCAGATTTCCTTCCCTCAAGGGCATTAATGAACCAAATGGGTTCTCCCGATAACCAACAATGGTTTCATGGTCATCAGTAGATTCTTAATTCCAGATACTTTTTATTGAATTCAAATTCCACTCTCTGCTGTGGTGGGATTTGAACCCCTGTCCCCAGAACATTCTTTGAGTTTCTGGATTAATAGTAAAGCGATAATACCACTAAGCCATTGCTCCCCCACTTCAGTAATATATGTACTATGTCAACTGTGAAGGTTGATAAGATTTACTTCAGTCCCTATCCACACAAAAGCAATGTGGAATTAAGATCAATATTTTTTTCTGATGTCTGCTATTGGCACAATAGCACAGTGGTTAGCACTGCTGCCTCTCAGTGCCAAGGATCCAGGTTTGATTCCCAGCTTGAGTCATATCTGTGTGGAGTTTGCACATTCTCCCCATGTCTGCATGGGTTTCCTCTGGGTGTTCCAGTTTCCTCCCACAGTCTGAAAGACATGCTGGTTAGATGCTTTGACCTGAACAGGTGCCAGAGTGTGGTGACTCAGGGAATTTCAGAGTAATTCATTGCAGTATTAACATAAGCCTTACTTGTGACTAATAAATAAACTTTGCTTTGAGTTTTGTTGTTGCTCCCAAAGCAGCTATTACTTATTGTTGCTGTCTTGAACAGTAATTGCTATTTCCTCCTAACTCTTGTTTCCACTGTTCTTTTTCCAAAATATGCCTCTACTGTTTGTTTTTCTTTCTCTCTCTCTTTCCTAGTTCTGCTTTACTGTTGTGACTCCAACTTTTTTTGGATTATTTTTAGGAACACTTCCACTGTTAGTGTTTTCTAATATCATCGCTGGCCTACTGTTTCTTTTTATGAACTTCATCCAGTGTATTTTTTTTAGCCTTACTCCCACATCCTGTGTTTTTATTTTGCAGTTTGCTATTGGTGCTTGTTTTTGTAATTATTGCTCTTCTTTTGAAACCAGCTCCTTGTATTGAAACTTTCTTCAAAGTCTACTCATCATTAAATCTCAGATAATTCCCTATCCCTTTAATAGGAATTAGTGTGAAAATTTCTAGTCTTCACTCTGCTTGCTGATCTAGAGAACCTTTTAGAGAGGTGGAAATAATTGGTCTTTATGATCGTAGTATGGCATCCCTTCAGTGCAAAAGGACATTTGGCACATCAAGTCCACACCTCTTCTATTTGTAATATCTATAAATGACTTGGAAGAGGGAGTAAGTGGAGTGATCAGCAAGTTTGCAGACGATACAAAGATGGTTGGACTTGCGGATAGTGAGGAGCATCGTCAGGCAATACAGCAGGACATAGGCTGGTAGCTTGGGCAGACAGATGGCAGATGGAATTCAATCCTGATAAATGTGAGGTGATGCATTTCAGGACAAAGAATGTAGAGAGGAGGTATATGATAGAGTAGACCTATTAAGTATAGAAACGCAGAGGGACCTGGGGTGCAGGTGCACAAGTCTCTGAAGATGGCAGAGCAGGTGAAGAAGGTTGTGAAGAAAGCATGTGATATGCTAGCCTTTATAGGAAGGGGTATAGAGTGCAAGAGCTGGCCTTTAATGTTGCAGTTGTATAAAATGTTGATTAGACCTCATTTGGAATACTGTGTCCAGTTCTGGTCGCCTTACTACCGGAAGG
This sequence comes from Sphyrna mokarran, assembly GCA_024679065.1. NCBI lineage: Eukaryota > Metazoa > Chordata > Chondrichthyes > Carcharhiniformes > Carcharhinidae > Sphyrna > Sphyrna mokarran. The sequence continues at coordinate 41,357,585 of JAGIQG010000009.1, forward strand.
ACGTGGAGACTCTGGAGAGAGTGCAGAGGAGGTTTACCAGGATGCTGCCTGGTATGGAAGGTCTGAGTTACGAGGAGAGGTTAGGCAAATTGGGACTGTTTTCCTTAGAAAGACGTAGACTTAGAGGAGATCTAATAGAGGTGTACAAGATTATGAGGGGTATAGATAGAGTAAACAGAGTTAAGCTTTTTCCTAGGATGGACTCAAATAGCACGAGGGGTCATGGGCTTAGGGTGAGGGGGGTAAGGTATAATTTGGATGCTAGAGGGAGTTTTTTCACACAGAGGGTGGTGGGGGTATGGAATGCGCTGCCAAGTAAAGTGGTGGAGGCAGGTACTCTGGAGTTATTTAAGAAATACTTAGATGGGCACATGAACAGAATGGGAGTGGAGGGGTATAGAAAACTGATTTAAAATAGGGATCATGAGCCTTGGGAGTCCCTGGGAAGTGTGTAAATAGATGATGATATTGATGTACTTGTTTTTATCTTACAGGTGCTTTGGTCCACCTTGTTGTCTAACGAGGGGCATACATGCGATGGGTCGTGGGAGGGCTGCTCTTGGATTTTTTTTTCGAGAGTATCCTAGTGCTTCACGTCGTTAGTGTACGCTTGACCTGGACCATTTGATGGGCAACATGACAGCTCAGTGACTATCGCTGTGCTGTGCAAATACATGGATTTGGGCCTGTGTCTGTGGGAGTTTGCGCATTCTCCCCATGCTTGCATGGGTTTTCTCCGGGTGCTCCGGTTTCCTCCTACATCCCAAAGATGTGCTCTCAGGCTGATTGCCAGAACAAATTTCCCTAAATTGTCTCAAATTTGGTTTCAGTCCATAGATCTATAAACATAGACAGGGATCATGGGTAGAAGTGGGAACATCGGAGTGGCAGTGCGGGCTCGTTGGGCCTGTTTCCCGTGCTGTTTTGTTCTTTGTTCTTTGACTCTCCAACGGACCATCTTACCCATGCCCTATCCCTGTAACCCTAATCCCCCTAATTTATACATGTTGGGATACTAAGGGGCAGGATAGACTGTGTGGGTGTGTGTGTGTGTGTGGTGGGGGCAGGGGGGGAGGGGTGGTGGTGGTAGTGGGGGAAACTGGAGCACCAAGAGAAAACCCACGCAGATACAGTGAACTTACAAACTCCACAAGCAGCAATCCACAAGGCTGGATTCGAACCTGAGTCCTTGGCACTGGAGTAACAGTACTAACCCTATCACCATGCTACCTTTTGTTGGAGAGGATATAAAGTTAGAAGTGCAGGTTGAATAACACACTGAAGTTGCAAAAAGAGTTAATCTAAGATGAAGACCAGACTCTGAGTATATGATAGGGGGAGAAGTTGATGCTTTTCGTGTTACAGTGCTTAGCAAAAGGAAATTATAGTTCATCCAAGACTTATGTTGGGGAATTAACTCAGCACAGGACAAACAAAAGAGTTGAGAAAGACTGTGTTGTGGGGATTTTGTAAAGAAAATTGCAGAGGTCAAAAATGAAATAATTATTGAAAATAATGTACAAGTACCACACAGAAACAGGCTCTTTGGCCCTCCAAGCCCATACCAATCACTTGCCTGCCCAATAAAATCGTATGCACTTACAGACTCTAGGTCTTTCTATTCCCATGCTATTTGTGTATTCATCTTGATGCCCCTACCTGCTCTATCAACTCCCAGGCAGAGGGTTCCAGACATTCACTACCCTCTGTGTAAAAACCTTGTCTTGCACATCTTTAAACTTTTTCCCATGCACTTTAAACCTATGTCACCTAGTCCTTGACTTTCCTACCGTAAGAAAGAGCATCTGACTATCCACTCTGTGCCACTTATCATGTAAATATTTATCAGGTTGCCCCTCAACCTCTGTCATTCCAGTGAAAACAAACTGAGTTTATTCACCCTCTCCTCATAGCTGATATCCTCTGACCAGGCAATATCCTGGTAAACCTCCTCTTCACAGCATCCACATCCTTCTGGATTCTATACAAAATTCTAAATGAGGACTAATTGAGATTCTATATAGCTGCAGCATAACCTGCCAATTTTTATACGCAATGTCCTGACTGAGGGAAGGCAAGCATGTTGTATGCCTTCTTGACTACCTTATCCATCTGCATTGCCACTTCCAGTGATCCGTGGACATGTACGGTGCCTGTCAATATTCCAAACAGTTTTACCATTTACAGTATAATTCCTACATATGTTGGACCTTCCAAAATGCATTACCTACAAGAAAGATTGGAACAAAATAGAGGCAGTTCCACAGAGTTGTGTAACAGAAATGTTTAAGGATGTTGATGTGTTCAACCATATCAAAGGTTGCAGACAGAGCAAAAAATAATAGTGTGCCATGACTAGTTGCAAAAAATGTCATTGTGTCTTTGATAATGGTTTGAATACTGTGGAAAGAATGGAAATATGAAATGACACCTGGAAACTGACCACAATCAAAGGTGTGGGAGAAGAAAGGGAAGTTGCAGATGGGATAATAGTTTCAAAGGTCAGGGATTTGAGGCTTTTTTATTGAGGAGTTTGCTTAGAAAAGAGAGGGCCATTTAGGCATGGATTGTGTTCAGGCTTATGAGTGTCTGCGTGTACAGGGAACGGTTGTTGCTTATCTGCCAAAATAGCACAGCTCACCAGCATCAAGCAATTTTTGCCTCACTATTTATCCTGCTACTTATCTTTACTGTTAAAACATTATTCAATTACCTGGAGCCATCGGTGGATTGTCCTAACCCGTAGTCGTAAGTCTACATGTTAGTTTGACTGATCAAATGTTTCACTCATCTGTTTACCTGTCATGCTTTCCTCCTCAGCACCTGGATCTCTAAGGAAACTCAGTACTGCAAAGGGCAATCTCTGTAAGCACTTATAGAATCATAAATTGGTTACAATACAGAAAGGAGAGCACTCAATCTTTAGCTTCCTGCAGGAATAATTCATCTGACACTGCTCCTGCCTCCTTTTTTCCCCGTAGCCCTGCAAATGTTTCTTCTTCAGATATTGATCCATCTTTCATTAGTTAATGCCTTTGTGTTAATTAATTTTGTCCATCAAAAGGGTTTCTGTTCATCTGCAAAGAGGAAGAGGCCTCGTTGTACATTATTGCGGTGCCTGGCACTAAGTATGGATCTCAGAATGTGGCAGGAACAGCTATACAAGAAGTGTTGTATATACAAGATGTGGTGATTGTCCCTTTTAAGGGCAACACAGTAGAGTACAAGTCACATGGCCTGAGTGATCAATTAGAACTTGAACTTGTGGAATTGCCGCATATGAGAAAGGCTCGTCAGAAAAAAGACATTTTGGGAGCTACCTACAGTTGGGTAGCTCCTGTATAATTCTTATTCATAAATCGCTTTTGTGTTCATGAATGAAATCTCTGAAAGTCCATCTTTACACTGGAGGTGCCTGTAAGCCTGATGGATTCAAAAGGAGAAGGATGAACTACAAGTATGTGTTATTTGAAAAAAAATTTAATCAAAATAAACAATGCTTGCAAATTGCATGGATTAAGTGTAACTCTGAACAAGTAACTGCCAAAAAAGACTTCTTCAGTTTTATCTTTTCTTAATGAAAGATTTGAAGATCTAATAAGCTTTAATTGGTTATATTGACTGAGAATTATGGTTTTTCGTTTACTGATTAGCTAATTTTACATCCGCAAGTGTGTCCATTTTGTGATTTCATTGATAATTGATTAAATCAATGAGGCCACACTCATTCAATTGTGAAAATTACCAGTATATTATATAATTTCTCCTCTTCCTTTTTGAAGTTTCCTGAAGTCAGACTCTTCGCAAAAGTAACAGGAACTGGCTTTACTTGTGTTACAAAATACGACGTAAAATGTCATGGTAGAAAGAGTAAGACAGTATTTGAAATAACTGCCTCAGGGAAATACTGTTACACAATGAACAACAGAGAATCCAGTTAACACCTTCGGTGTGCAGAAGAGGGATGCAGCTGAGAAACAGTGGATAACGTACTGTTTTTCTTCTATCCAAAACTAGAGTGAGGCTTAAATCATGGAGAGTGGTTCGAAGATGTTTTGTATCATCTATCAGTAAAAAAATATAGGGCAAAATCTTACCAGCTCGCCATGCTGATTGATCAGTGTGGCAAGGTGGGGACGTAGTATAAGAGACCAATTTGCACCCACACGAAGCCTATTAACCTACAAGTGACTAAGCTGAAATGTTTGGCATGGCTATTCCACTTTCCTGCATGCTTCCCCCTTTCACCGGCCAGACATCATGCTGGCCAGAATCACTACCACTCTGCAGTAGTGAAAACTGGGTTCCATGACCATGCTAGGGGATCATAGGCCATTGAAGACACTATGTGGTTGAGGGCATGGCTGGACCGTACCTTTCAGACAGTGCTAGCTTCTAATGTCCACCTAGCATCCTGGCGGTGCCTGGTTAGGTACCCTGTGTGCCAGGGCAGTGCCATGTGGGTGGGAATGGGCACAAATGAGGGGTAGAACTATGACTGGGGAGGCTGTACACAAGGGCAGGGGATATATTGGGGGAATCTGTGCAAGTAGAGAGCTCCTCAAGGAGGAAGATTGGCAAAGGAGTAGTGGCCATCGACAGCAATTCTGCAAGGGAGCTAGTAGTCATGCAAGGATGTTACAGAGATGGATTAAGGAGTGGGTCATGAGAGAGTATGTCAGGGGTTTGCCAAGGGCCTCAATGGGAGGGTCCCTTTGACTTAATGTCAGTGACCCATGGGAAAGGGTCACAATTCTGCTAATGATAATGGAGGGATTTCTGATATCTGTCAGGGAAGAGATAGGATGAGGTCTCCAGGTTCACTGGCAGATCAGGGTGCCCGGTGCAATGGCATTCCAGTGCTCTGAAGGCAGCTACACCAGCATATTTAGGCTCCCCCACCACCCCAAACTGGTGCAAACTCCCAGCTGTTGAAAGAATTGACAAAGTGTCAGAAGATTGCGGTCCCGAGCTCACCTTAAAGATCAGCATAGAACACTCCCATTTTCAAGCTGTTTTGACACTTGGGGGAAGTTCATACAATATATTGTATTGTATCTATTGTATACAATACAATACAAGAAGAAGACCATTCAATCCATCAAATCTGTACTGCCCACAATCCCACCCAGGCTGTGTCCCCATATATTTATCCTACGAATCCCCTAGGGTCAATTTAAAATGACCCATCAACCTAACCTTGATATCTTTGGACTGTGGGAGGAAACCAGAACACAGAGGAAATCCACACAGATACAGGGAGAATGTGCAAACTCCACACAGACAGTGATCCGAGGCTGGAATTGAACCTGGATCCCTGGTGCTGTGAGGCAGCAGTACGGACCACTGTACCACCCCATTTGCCAAAATCTGCCCATAGAGTTCCAAAAAGATTTCTTTAAAGACAAAATCCTTCCATTTGAAGTATCCCAGTTCCATTTCCAGCTTGTTCAATCAGAGGCTAGATTTTCTATGCATTGGCTGCTAATGCGCTGACTGACATGCTTATCAGTAGCTAATGCAGTGTGAAAATCACCTTCCACTGGGCAAGCTGGAAGGATACTTGTCTTCAAATTTAAAATGGTCAGACCTATTGTGGAATCGGTGGACAAGTTCTGCGGAACCCAGAATTCCAAGGAACCCAATTTGGGAAATGGTGTGTTAGTATTTTATAAATACAATTCTTGCATTTTGTCCACATTGTAAACATCACACTCAAGGGACTGCAAGTTAAGGGCATATGTCACATTTTCTTAATCAATTTAAAAGTTACAACTTGTTCAGTTAACTTTACTGATTCTGTCAAATATGCATTAGGTTAAAAGTCAAACTGCATTGCCTGTATAAGAATGGATCCTGCTAAACATCTTACATTTATAGTCTCTCCATAGGAATGGTGAAACTATAAATGTAAGATAGTCAAGACTGATTTCAAGCTTTTTATATAATCTCATTAGATTATAACTTTGCACTCATTGTTTATGACACAACCTGAAATCATTAAAGTGTTCATTCCACATACTGCTTTGCTTCAGGAAGGTGAGATCCTACACTGTTCTTTATTTTCCTTGTGCTCATCAATATTAGGGATTTAGTATGGGTGAATGGATCTTTTCCCAGTTTTGGGTCAGTTAACATCATCTGCTTGGAATTTCAGGAAGGTTCTGCTGATTTTGCACTGTAACACTGAAGGCAAAACATAAACATTTGTTTTCTGGACAGGAGAAGAATTAATTCCCATTTAACTCTGAAATGAACTTCTGACTCTATACCCCGACATCAGAAACACTGTAACATTGTTCTAACTAACCCTACCACAGTTTACTGCTGAAAAACCATCTTTGCTTCTGTTACAATGCAGACTCGATTATTTCAATGCTCCAGACAGCCTCCCATCTTTCACCAAGAATGAATTTGAGCCCATCCAGAAACTGCCGAATATATCCAAATCTACACAAAGTCCCATTCATCTGTCATCTCTGTACTTGCAGGTATACAACGGTTCCCAATACACAAATACCTCTATTTTAAAAGTTGCTTCCTTGTATTCAAATGCTTCCATGGCCTTATTCCTCCCTTTCTTATCAATCTTCTCAAACATGAATTCACCAGGACAGGGCTGATTTGCACATAGAGATAGGAAGGGTACCAGAAATGATCAGATGAGAAATGGAGAGAGATGAACAAGTTTAAGGTCTATGTCTAATATATTTATGCACAGCCTGAATTGGTTTGCTCCAAATGACCTAACATAGTGTTGACCCAAACATAATGGGTGGGATTTTACAGCCTCGTTTGAGCAAGACCAGAAATTCTCACTTGAGGTCAATGGACATTTCCATTGTCTGCCCCGATTCCATGGCTGACAAGGCAGTTGAATTTCAGCAAGTGTGTTCTGATTCAATTAAATCAATGAACAGCAGCACCACAGTGAAATTCAAGTTAACCATTATTTAGTACAGACTAAATTGGATGCAAAGATATATTACTGACACAATTTGATTTTACATCGGAATTGCAATGATGCAGCAATGCTAGCCTAAGCTTAAGTGATTCTTTACAGCCATCAACAAGGTCTAAATCAACATAATCAATCAGTAATCTAACTGTAAACCATGACTTACAACTCTCCAAGAGTGCTGTGGTCCCCAGTTCTAGCCCTCTGAGCATGTTCAATTTTCATTGTTTCCACATTAGTAATCATGCCTCCAGCTGCCTAAACCTTTAGCTCTGCAATTCTCACCAGAATCTCTCTGCCTCTCTTGAGCTTTAAGAAACATCTTAAAACTATCTCTTTGACCAAGCTTTAGATCACCTCACTTAACATCTCCTCATTTGACGATGTCAATTTTTGTCTTTTTATGCTCCAGTGAAATACTTTGGGATGCTTTCCATCATTAAAAGCACTACATAAAGTCGAAATATTCATTTTTTTTCCTCCTTTGCGTTTTGGACAATTTTGGCAGAGTGGAGTTGAGGATCGAATTGATATATTCATTTGAGAAGTGGTGATGAACAGTAAAACAATTGTGTGCCAGATACATTTAAGTCTGGGCTCCTTTGACTGAAGCTGGAGGAATACTGAGAGAAAGATAGGAGAGACAAGGGTGGAGGCAACAAGGGGTGACTGAACAGATGTATTGCCTGGAGAGATTCAAATATGGACTTGTGGGAGAAATTATAGATTTGGAAAGTGGTAACAAGATCAAAAACATGGAAGGGAAGTTTGAAATGTGATGGTAGTGTGTAAGAATGGGCTAAGTGTACAGGGGAGTGGTGGGGCAGGGTTGATGACAGCAATTTTGGATGAGAGGATAAAAGTACCTGAGATGATGCAACTGTTGCAAAGCTAGATAACGTGGGGTCTGGGAAGGAAAGGTTAGCACTTTCACAGGAATGAGGCTGAAAAAACAGGAGGTGAGTTTCCTGATAAAGGTGAACTTAGTAGGGCCCTGAGGGGAGAGATGGGAGGGAAACTAGAGAAAAAATGTACATTCAGAGCTAGGGCTAGGGCCAACCTTGGAGTTAAGTTTGATTTGATAGGTCATGGCAGAAGTAGCTGAATGGATGGTCTCAATCTTAGTGAAAAAGAAATCACTGCACCTCACATTTGTTGAAGTGAGAGTGAAGAGTATAGAGGAGAGGATTTTAAGGAGGTGGTCTGGACTGGTGTAACAAAACAATGGGTTATCTTGACATTGAGAGGTTTTGGCAGAATGTAAAGGCAGATAAGTGCTTTATATTATCCAATTACAAATGGTGATGAACAGTTAAACCAATTGTACGTCGGATACATTTAAGTTTGGGCCCCTTGGACTGAAGATGGGGGCATACCAAGGGGAATGAGTAGGTGAGACAGTCAAGTTTTACTAAGGACAAGAGAGAGAGTGATTGAACAAATTGATAGCTGTAAATGAGTTGTGATATGTGGAGGATGAAAGGCAAAACAGTTCACCTATCACCTTTTAATTTTACAGTGGAGAATTTCAAACACCACTCTGCGGTCAAAGCTTTACTTGAGCGTATGTAGGGATGAAATACTTAGCAAATAAGGTCATTCTCAAAAAATCAATGGTTACAGTAGTTAGACCACCAAAGGAAGTGACACATTATAAATTACCAAACGAGGCAGAGTTTCTGTGATCATATTATTCTGCCTACCCAACTAATGAGTGCAAAATTCAATTATGATTAGCCTATTAACAATTGTAAAATTTAACAACCAATTTATTGACTCATAGTTGCCGCACACCAATCCTTACCTCAAAATTCTGTACAAAAAGACAAACACATTTGTGTATTGCCATCCTGTGGCTTTTTATTACAACTGCAGGCTGCTGTTTCATCACTAAAATACAGTCCTGGAATGTATGCTTCAACTAATGTTACGTGTCAGATTTTTTAGAATTAAAAATGCAAATCACAAGGCCAGCTTTATGTACACCCAGTTCTATTGGCAAACAATAAAACTTTTTTCATTCGTTTTGCCATATACAGTCTTGACACCAGAGTTTTCAATGTACTTTGAGATGCAATAATATCTTCCTCTTCAGCATTTTTAACTTATAGTTAATAAATGTAATTTTAGTAGCCTTTAAGATGAGAGGTCACACGATACCAGGTTCTATTCCAAAAGGTTTATTTGAAATCACAAGCTTTTGGAACGCTGCTCCTTTATCAGATGAAATTGAGAGAGCTGCACAGATACAAAATATAAAAAATTTAAGTTTATTTATTAGTGTCACAAGCAAGCTTGCATTAACACTGCAATGAAGTTACTGTGAAAAATCACATAAGTGGAGTGACGATAGCCCAAAATTAACAAGTAATCAAATGTATGTACTACATTTTCTGCACTTATTCATTGACACTCTTGATTATCTATTAGTGTCAGGTTACTGTCGCTCCGCTATATATTCTGTGCCTGCGCGCCTTGCTCCACTTCACTTGACATAGGAGCAGTGCTCCGAAAGCTTGTGATTTCAAATAAACCTGTTGGACTGTAACCTGGTGTCATATGGCCTCTTATTTTGTCCATTCCAGTCCAACATTGGCACCTCCACATCACAGTAGCCTTTTAGATAGCCCAGTTATTAATTTAATAAGGAAATGAACTATAGAGACCAGGCTTAATCTTCATCTGTGCCAAGCTGAGACCACACAATAGACTTCAACATCAGTGGCAACTTTATAAGGCCCATTTTACATATCAGCAGCAAGAATGGATACCACTAATGTTTATCTAACATTTGGAAGTGAGTGAACACTTGAAAATCTATAAAGAAGTTTCAGAGGACCATTAAAGTTTACAGCAAAGAAATTATTCAGCCTATTGTATTTCTGTCAACTCTTTGCTAGAGTAATTCAGAAATAATATTCATGCTCTGCTTCCTCATCATAACCCATTATCTGCTTCGAATGTCCAATTTCCCTTTAAAGGAAACGATGATGTCACTCTCAACTTTTCCCTCTAGCAAGGTATTCACTCCGTAAATATTTCATTGAACCTTCTCCTATCTATTTCTGATCCTACAAAGATAGCCTCGTGATCTTAATTATCTTCTTGTAGGTAGTTTCTCATTCCTGACATCATTCTGGTAAATCTCCTTTGTATTCTCTATATGATTTTAAGGTCCTTTCTAAAATGGAATGTCCAAACCTGCACATATTATAATTGTGGACTAAATTTATCATTACTGAATGTCTTTTTTTTTCTGTGTATCCCTATTGCTATAATTTCTCCGGTAATTTTTCAGGTCTTACCAGATGTGGTGACAATAACATTTCTTTACACCAGGACTTTCAACAATGTGCAGAGGTCTTTGTTCTAAAACATTTCTTGCCGTAATTTGTAGAAGGCTGAACTGGCACAGCTGTTGTCAGAGTTGTCGTGATGGGAGACTTTAATTTCCCAAACATAGATTGGAATATGCCGAGGGTAAGTGGTTTGATGGGGAGGAGTTTGTTAGGTGTGTTCAGGAGGGTTTCCTGACACAGTATGTGAATAAGCCTACGAGAGGAGAGGCTGTACTTGATCTGGTACTGGCTAATGAACCTGTTCAGGTGTCGGATCTCTCAGTGGGACAGCATCTAGAAGATAGCAATCATAATTCTATCTCCTTCATGATAGCATTGGAAAGAGAGAGGATCAGGCAGGCTAGGAAAGTATTTATCTGGAGTAAGGGGAAATATGAAGCCATAAGGCAGGAAATTAGACAAGTAATTTAGAAGGAGGTGTTCTTGGGAAAGAGTACTGAACGAAGGTGGCGGATTTTCAAAGGATGATTGTCTAGAGCTCTGCATAACAACGTTCTGATGAGACAGGGAGGTTTTGGTAGGTTACAGGAACCCTAGCGCACAAAGGTTGTAATGAACCTTGTCAGAAAGAAAGAAAGACGTACAGAAGGTTCAGCGAGCTAGGTGATGTTAAGGATCTAGAGGAAAATACAGTTTGTAGGAAGAAGCTTAGAAAGGAAATTAGGAGAGCCAGTAGAGATCTTGAGAAAGCCTTGGCAGGTAGTATTAAGGAGAACCCCAAAGCATTCTCCAAATATGTGAATGGTAAAAGGATGAGATGTGAAGGAATAGGATCTATAAAGATGAAGGGGGAAAAGTCTGTGCAGAACCGGTAGAAACAGCAGAGGTGTTTAATGAATACTTGGTATTCATGGTGGAAAATGATCATGGGTGGTTGTACTGCAGGTTTGCGACAGACTGAAAAGATTGAGTATGTGGATGTTAAGAAAGAAGATATGTTGGAACTTTTGAATTGCATCAAAATAGATAAGTCGCCGGAACCGGATGGCATGTACCCCAGGATACTGTGGGAGGCGAGAGAAGAGATTGGAGAGCCTCTGGCAATGATCTTTGCATCATTGATGGAGATGGGAGAGATTCCAGAGGATTGGAGGATTGCAGATGTGGTTCCTATTTTGAAGAAAGAGAACAGGGATAGCCCAGGAAATTACCGACCAGTGAGACTGACCTCCGTGGTTGGTAAGTGGTTGGAGAGGATCCTGAGGGACAAGATTTATGAACATTTAGGGACATTTAGTATGATCAAAAGTAGTTAGCACGGCTTTGGCAAGGGCAGGTCGTGCTTTACGAGTCTGGTTGAGTTCTTTGAAAATGTGACTAAATACATTGACGAAGGAAGAGCGGTGGATGTGGTTTATATGGACTTCAGCAAAGCATTCAATAAGGTCCCCAAAGCAAGACTTCTTGAGAAAGTGAGAGGGCATGGGAAGCAAGGAGATGTTGCCTTGTAGATCCAGAACTCACTTGCTTTCAGAAGGCAGAGAGAGGTTGTGTATGGAGGTCGGTCACTAGTGGAGTGCCCAGGGATCTGTTCTGGGACCCTTGCTGTTTGTAATTTTCATAAATGACCTGGATGAGGAAGTGGAGGGATGATTTGGTAAGTTTGCCGATGACACGAAGGTTGGTGGTGTTGTGGATAGTCTGGAGGGATGTCAGAAGTTGCAGTGAAACATAGATAGGATGCAAGACTGGGTGGAGAAGTGGGAAATTGACTTCAACACAGATAAATGCGAAGTGATCCATTTTGACAAGTCCAATGGGAGGAAGGAGTATAATATCAAAGGTAGAACTTTTAGCAGTGTAGAGGATCAGAAGGATCTTGGGGTCCGGTTCCATAGGACTCTTAAATTGGCCTTGCAGGTGGAGGATGTGGTCAAGAAAGCGTATGGTGTGCTAGCCTTCATTATTGAGTTTAGGAGTCAGGAGATAATGCTACAGCTTTATAAGATCCTTGTCAGACCCCACTTGAAGTACTGTGCGCAGTTCTGGTCGCCTCATTACAAGAAGGATGTGAAAGCTATTGAAAGAGTGCAGAGGAGATTTACAAGAATGTTGCCTGGATTGGGTGGCATGCCTTATGAAGATAGATTGAGAGAGCTAGGTCTTCTCTTCCTGGAGAGACAAAGGATGAGAGGTGACCTAATAGAGATTTATAAGATGTTGAGAGGTATAGATCGAGTGGATTTTCAGAGGCTATTTCCCAGGGCTGAAATGGTCCCTATGAGAGGACACAGGGTTAAGGTGCTGGGGAATAGGTACAGAGGAGATGTCAGGGGTAAGTTTTTCACTCAGAGGGTGGTGAGAGAATGGAATCGGCTGCCATTGGTTGTGCTGGAAGCGAACTCGTTGGGGTCTTTTCAGAGACTTCCGGATGAGTACACGGGATTTAATGGGATTGAGAGTTATAGATATGCCTAGTAGGTAGAGATATGATCAGCACAACTTGTGGACTGAAAGGCCTGTTTGTGCTGCAGTGTTCTACGCCCTATGTTCTATGAATTGGTGTTGGATCTCCTCATCAAAGGTGGCTTTTTGAGACAGGCCCTGTTGTACAAGAAGTATTCAACATACTCCAGAGTCTCGCCAAGATATATGGAAGATGGAATATTTAGCTGACCAGAATTGGGTTGATTTTTGTACTGGTGACAATCACAAGTTTCTTCAGGGCAGCATGGTGACACAGTGGTTAGCACTGCTGCCTCATAGTGCCAACGACCTGGATTCAATTCTAGCCTTGGTTTACTGTCTATGTGGAATTTACATGCCTGCTGCTGTCAGACTTTTGAATGTACTTACCTGGCATTAAGTTAATCTTTCTCTACATCCTAGTTACGACTGTAATACTACATTCTGCACTGTCTCTATGAATGATATGTTCTGTCTGTATACCGCGCAAAAAACAATACTTTTCACTGTGTGTTAATACATGTGACAATAATAAATCAAATGAAGTCAAATGGGGTTTCCTTGGGTGCCCTAGTTTCCTCCCACTGTCCAAAGATGTGTGGGTTAAGTTGATTGGCACTAGTGTCAGGGGGATTAGCAGGATAAATGGTGGGATTACGGGAATAGTTCTGGATGAGATTGTTGTTGGTGCATGCTTGATGGGCCAAATAGTCTTCTTCTGCACTACAGGAATTCTAGCTTCTTATCTGCTGACTAAAGAGTTGCAAATCTGAAGCAAAATGAGCAAAATACTGTTGTTATCTACAATTCATAGAACATGTATATTCATGGAGGTCAATTTAGTTTTATCATGGAGGGGATTGAGTTGAAGAGTTTTCCATCTGGATGGTATTTAACACTAATACCGGAAAGTCATCTTTTGAGGGAGGAGCTTGCTACCAATTGTTCAGAATGACCACAGCTTGTCCGTCAAGCTGCATCCCAAGTTTTAACGAAGAGGCAAAGCGGTGACAGAGCACAAAACAAAAGGAACCAAATCCTGCAATCCAGATTTCACTCCCTCGTGATTCATCCTGCCCCATGCCCCAAAGATGTCCAAGTCAAGGATCAGCTTGTTCAGCCCCATGGCAGAAACTTGCAACCTTGAGTAGATATCAACCTCAAGTTAAGGAACTGTCAATAATAATAAAACTCAAAATGCAGTTGGGATGTTTTCAATGGTTTTATCTACCACTTTCAGGACATTATTTATTTGAACAAAATTACTCTATTCATACAGAACTTGCAGCATCTTTCATTCAGTGTGTATTTCCATTTCTTTGATCTTTTTCTCCAAAAATCTATTTCACAGCTGATCATATTAAATTGCATCTTCTAAATTCTTCTAAATTGACTTTGTCTTCCTGGAAAATTTTACTATCCTCGTCACTGTTTGCCAAACCTTCTACTTTATACCATCAGCATATTTTAAGATTGTGCTCCTTTGTCCAATTCCAAATCATGGCTATATATCTCTCTTCAGGTTTCTTCTTCATGCTGAGGTTCAGATGCAATGTTGCACCAGTAACATCTAATATAAGCAGCAATATTCTTGCAACTAAGTTTCATTGCTAACTGTGGGATCATATTCAGTAAGGTCTCAATCTTTTCATGGTGACTGGTCACAAGACTGGAGACTGCCTTACATATATCATATACCTTGCTGATGACCGCCTTTGTCCTCTTGTTAGGACCATGTGTTTCTACTATCATTCCAGATTTTGTGCACTTAAAGGGACAATAGCCACTATCTACACTAGATGAAGCTGATGATACCTTCACTTAAGTTTAACATGTCTGCCAAAGTGAGATACTAGTTATGCTTGCTGCTGTGTATTACCATCTGTATGGAAGCATAAGTGAGACCTGAGATCATAATGGGACATCAATGAACCCTTACCCAGAAATTCAAAACATTCAAAACCAGAGTCAATGAGGTTTGTCAAAGAAATCTCCCATATAAACTGAGACCACAAATTGACACAGCACTGACCAGGTAAATCATTTCTAACTTTTTTCCAATCTGAGGAGAACCTATATATCCTAACTCTTTGTTTTTTGTCTATCAACTAGTGTTCTAACCATGTTGTTCCATTTGCTTTTAGAGCAGATACCTGAATGTTTCTAATAAGCCTTTTGAGAGATATTTCCTCAGATACCTTCTGAAAATCCAAGCATCCTACATCTACTGCATTCCCAATTTTCAATCTACTCAGTCACTTCTTCAAAAAACTAGGTTAAATTTATCAAACATAAATTGCATCTAACAGTCTCACTAATTTTATATTCAGTTATGAATTATAAAAAGTTTGACCACAACTGACACTAGACTAGTTGAGTTTATACTTACTCAGTTTATCCTTCTCTTCAGTTTTAAAGTTAAAGTTAATTTATTAGTTACAAGTAAGGCTTACATTAACATTGCAATAAAGTTGCAGTGCAATTTCCTTAGTTACCACAATCCAGCACCTATTCAATACACCTAACCAGCATGTCTTTCAGACTGTAAGAGGAAACCGAAGCACTTGGATGAAACCCACGCAGGCATGGAGACAACATGCAAACTCCGCATAGACAGTGATCCAAGCCAGGAATTGAACTCGAGTCCCTGGCACTGTGCTGCATCAGTGCTAGCCACTGTGCCACCATGCCACCCGAAATTAAACAGTGGTGTTTCTGACAGGCTAATTCAACTCTGTATTGGTACAGTACAATAATCCATTTAACCCAGTATTCCACCCAGTTCAATTACAAATTCATTATATGTGTCATACCAGGACATTGTCAGAGGACACAACAGGATATAGATAGGTTGGAGAACTTGGACACAGAAATGGCAAATAAAATTTAATCTGGATAAACATGTGGTATTGTAGTTTGGAGGATCAAATTTAGGTGTGCATTATACTGTAAATGGCAGAATCCTAAGAAACATTAACATACAGGGCACATGGGTGTGCAGGTCCATAGTTCCTTAAAAGTAGCAAAGCAGATGATCAAGGCGATTAAGAAGACACATGGCATACTTGCCTTCATTGGCTGGGGCATTGGGCACAAGAGTTGGGAAATCATGTTGCAGCTATATAAAACCTTGGTAAGGCCACATTTGGAATATTGCATGCAGTTCTGGTCACTATGCTACCAGAAGTACGTGGAAGCTCTCTTTGGAAGAGAGATTGCAAAAAAGATTCACCAAGATGTTGCCAGATCTCAATAGTGTTGACTATGGGGAAAATTGAATAAACTAGGATTGTTTTCAGGGGAAAGACGGAAGCTGAAGGGAGAGCTAATAGAGATCTACAAAATAAACAGGATGGATAGTCAGAGGCTTTTTCCCAGGGCAGAATTATCAATTACAAGGAGGCACAGGTTCAAAGTGAGAGGGGGAAGTTTAAGGGAGCTGTGCAGGGGAAACTTTTCATGTAGAGTATGCGTGTCTGGAACACGCTGCCAGGGGAAGTGGTGGAAGCAACACTTAAAAGATTTCTGGATGGGTACATGATTAGGGAGGGAATAGAGGGATACAAATCAAGTAACGGCCAGAAGGTTTTATTTTAATTTAGTGAAAGCATCACAATTGGCACTGGCTTGGAGGGCTAAAGAGCCTATTCCTGTGCTTTTCTTTGTTCTTTGAAACTCACAAGAATTTGTCAAAGAATGAAAACAAATAGTTTTGAAGGTAACATGACCTATGTAAGTATTTTTTTATTTAATACTTCTTATTTCTAAGCAGTTTTATATAGTCAAATTTATTTCTGCCTGATTTCACTCTGCACAGAGACACAGGGATCAATTTCCACATTGATTGTCTGGTTATAGTAAGATGGTATTAGTCTGAAAATTGAATCAGAGGACTTTTCATTTTGTTAGCACAGATGCAAAGACAGCAATATTTTGGAAGAGATCTAAAATTGGTTGTCCATCTACCTCAGTTGGTTGGTCTGTTTTCATGTACAATTCAAGGCATTAGTAACTTATCACTTTAGGTTGAACAGGTTGGATTGTGCAATGTGCACTCAAATCTGTTCAACAGCTCTTGGAGCCAAACTGGCTCAATCAATGTAACTTTGATGTTAGTGTAATATGCACTTTGGTCCAGAGCCCTCCTTCCACCCTGAAGGAGGGCTCTGGAGCCAAGAAATTTAAGGTGAGTGATTGGACCATAGAAGTCCTTGATCAAAGTTCTCCCCGCTTACCTGCCAGGCAATTGGCATGGCCAGATGGTGGGGGTGGGGATTGAGGGGATGTTGGGGGGGCCTCAGTCTGGTGAATTACATCAGGACATCTGTATGGCACCCTGCAGTTGTGGCCTGATGATGATAAGGCCAGTGAATTAAACTTGTGGCTGCTTCATCAGCCTGCATGCAAGCAATTGGCTTTGACTGCCCTTAGAGTTGCCAAAGTTCAAATCGGACCCCAGTAGACTAAGCCAGTCACTAAAGCTGTTAACTGAACAGGAATTAAACTTGAGACATTCAGACCTGGCTTAGACTTCACTAACATTTACCAAATGAGCAGGCAGCCAGAAGTAATTTTTAATGAGGACAATTGTCATTAATTGTTCATTATTATAAGCAACAACAATAATATATAGAAAGTAAAACATGCACAAATGTTGCTTTGATCCACCTTGTTGTCTAACAAGGGGCATACACGCGATGGGTCTGAGAGGGCTACTCTTGGATTTTTCGAGAGTATCCTAGTGCTTCACGTCGTTAGTGTATGCTTGACCTGGACCATTTGATGGGCAACACGACAGCTCAGTGACTATTGCTGTGCTGTGCAGATACATGGATTTGGGCCTGTGTCTGTGGGAATTTGCGCATTCTCCCCATGCTTGCGTGGGTTTTCTCCGGGTGCTCTGGTTTCCTCCCACATCCTAAAGGTGTGCTCTTAGGCTAATTGGCAAAACAAATTCTCCCTAAATTGTCTCAAATTTGGTTTTTAATCCATAGATCTATAAACATGGACAGGGGTCGCGGGCAGACGTGGGAACATCGGGGTGGCTGCGCAGGCTCATTGGGCCGAAGGGCCTGTTTCCCGTGCTGTTTTGTTCTTTGTTCTTGTTCAAATATGAAAAGAAATCTGAGTTATTTCAGTAGAGGAATCAGATAATCAAAAGGTCTGTTAGTAATTACATTAACAGTCTAAACCTCAGCTCATACGTGAGTAGTCAACCTATTTTGCAGTTTTTCAGCTGATCTAATGATCACTGCTGCATGGAAATGTCCAAACTACTAAATACATAGCATCTAAAGTAGTTGTTGTAAAGATAGTGTCTTTTCTTTGGTTCTTTTAAAATTAACTAGTTTTTAATAAAAATGCCAGAACCACGTCTTGCCTCAGAGAACACTACTTAGACTGGAAAAGTCTGTATATATGTATACAATATGAAAATAACTATACACTATTAGAAACATATTAGAATAATATAAACATTTTTTGTGTTGAATGCAAAGCACCAAAAAGAGAATGATTCCTGGCAATGAACCAAAACGTAATAAATACAAAGGATCACTGGTTTAAATTAAACAGTAAATGAGAAAATGCGACAAAGTGGTATTCAAAATGTTCTTTGTCCTTTAAGGTTATAAGATTTGTGATGTTAATTTCTTGATTATTTTGAGTCTAATGATCTTTTCCTATTATTAACATTTCTTTTGCGCAGTTAAATATTGAGTGAACACTTGTAACAATAGATCATTTGCATACCTATAACTGTTGAATTAAGAAACTCAAGGAAATCAACAATTCTGTTTCAACAAATTAATCAAGGTCTGTCATATCAAGTATCTCTTTATGGGTGATTTGTCCATGTTAAGTAAGATATGCATGTTCTATAGTAAGAACAAAGTAATAGCAAGAAGTCATTAGGACCAAAAAGCCTATTCTTTCTTGATTTCAATTACAAATATCTGTTTAAGTTTTAAGTTTATTTATTAGTGTCACAAGTAGCATTATATTAACATTGCAATGAAGTTACTGTGAAAATCCCCAAATACCACACACTGTTCCTGTCGGGTATACTGAGGGAGAATTTAGCATTAACCAGCATATCTTTTGGACTGTGAGAAGAATCCAGAGCACCTGGAAGAATGCCATGCAGTCCTGGGGAGAATGTGCAGACTCTGCGCAGACAGTGACCAAAGCCTGGAATCAAACCCAGGTTCTTCACACTGAAAGGCAGCACTGTTAACCACTGTGCCATCATACTATTTCTTCATCAGATGTATCAATCCTTTTTTCTCTGTAAATACACCTAATAATCACTTGACCTGAAGAACCCAGACTTTGGCTGCTAAGATGCTGACATGTTCCCCACTTCAAGGTGTCAGCATATCCTAATTTTGAAAAGCTTTTAATAGTCATGAATTGTTGACCGGTCTGGACTATCCTGGGAAATTCTACTTCCCTCCAATTGGGAAGACTACAGACTGTTTAACATTGCCAATATTCATGTTATTCAGATCCGAAATTGGGCATTCTTCTGCTAAGTGTTAGTGCTCTGCAGTTCAGCACCACACTGTTTAGAACATAGAACATAGAACATTACAGCACAGAACAGGCCCTTCGGCCCTCGATGTTGCGCCGACCAATATAAAAAGCAATGACCTTCCAAACTAAACCATTCCCTTCTCTTCCATATACTTATCAACTAACCTCTTAAACGCCACCAAACTTGGCGCATCTACAACTGCTGCAGGCAGGGCATTCCACTCCCGAACCACCCTTTGGGTAAAGAACCTACCTCTGATATCCGTCCTATAACTATCACCCCTTAATTTAAAGCTGTGTCCCCTCGTGCTAGCTTTCTCCATCCTAGGAAAAAGGCTATCACTGTCCACCCTATCTAAACCTCTAATCATCTTATATGTTTCAATAAGATCCCCTCTTAGCCGCCTCCTTTCTAACGAAAACAACCTCAAATCCTTCAACCTCTCTTCATAGGACCTGCCCTCCATACCAGGCAACATCCTGGTAAACCTCCTCTGTACCCTCTCCAATGCCTCCACATCTTTCTTATAATGTGGGGACCAGAACTGCACACAATACTCCAAGTGCGGCCGCACTAGAGTTTTGTACAGTTGCAACATGACGTTGCGGCTCCGAAATTCAATCCCCCTACCAATAAAAGCTAAGACTCCATATGCCTTCTTAACAACCTTATCGACTTGACTGCCTACTTTCAGGGATCTATGCACATATACACCAAGATCCCTCTGTTCATCAACACTATTAAGAATCCTACCATTAGCCCTATACTCTACACATTTATTATTCCTGCCAAAGTGCATTACCTCACACTTTTCCACATTAAACTCCATTTGCCACCTCTCGGCCCAGCTCTGCAACTTGTCCAAGTCTCTCTGCAAACTATAACACCCCTCTTCACTATCTACCACTCCACCGACTTTAGTGTCATCTGCAAATTTACTAATCCATCCTTCAATACCCTCATCCAGATCATTTATAAAAATTACAAACAGCAGGGGCCCCAAAACAGACCCCTGAGGTACACCACTTGTCACCGAACTCCACGATGAATATCTCCCATCAACCACCACCCTCTGTCTTCTATCTGCTAGCCAATTCCTAATCCAATTAGCTAAATCACCCTCTATCCCATACATCTGCATTTTCTGCAGAAGTCTTCCATGGGCCACCTTATCAAACGCCTTACTAAAGTCCATATATACCACATCAACCGCCTTACCCCCATCCACCTCTTTGGTCACTTTTTCAAAAAACTCAATGAGGTTAGTAAGGCACGACCTACCCTTCACAAAACCATGCTGACTATCCCCAATCAATTCATTTCTCTCTAAATAACTATAAATCCTATCCCTAATAATTCTCTCCAATACTTTGCCCACAACAGAAGTAAGACTCACTGGCCTATAATTCCCTGGAAGGTCTCTCTTCCCCTTCTTGAACAATGGGACCACATTCGCTATCCTCCAGTCCTCCGGAACCACACCCGTAACCAACGAGGACCTGAAGATCAGAGCCAGAGGCTCTGCAATCTCCTCTCTTGCCTCCCAGAGAATCCTAGGGTAAATCCCGTCCGGCCCAGGGGACTTATCCAACTTCAAACCCTCAAGAATATCTAGCACATCCTCCCTATCTACTTCAATACTTTCCAGTTTGCAACCCTGTACCTCAGTGTTCTCCATAACTACATTTACATCACCCTGCGTGAATACCGAAGAGAAATATTTATTCAGTGCCTCTCCAATCTCTTCAGGCTCCACGCACAACTTCCCACTGCTGTCTATGACTGGCCCTAATCTTGCCCTAACCAATCTTCTATTCTTAACATATCTAAAGAAAGCTTTAGGATTCTCCTTAATCCTATCAGCCAAAGTCTTCTCGTGTCCCCTCTTAGCTCTCCTCAATTCACTCTTTAGCTCCCTCCTGGCTAATCTATAGCTATCCATTGCACTAACTGAGCCTTCAAGCCTCATCCTGACATAAGCCTCCTTTTTCCTTTTAACCAGCGAATCAACTTTTTTCGTACACCAAGGTTCCCTTACTCGACCATTTCCTCCTTGCCTGACAGGGACATACTTATCAAGGACTCGCAGCAGCTGCTCCTTGAATAAGCGCCACATTCCAGATGTTCCCAGTCCCTGTAGTTTCCTAGTCCAATCTATGCACCCTAATTCTCTCCTGATGGCCTCATAATTACCCTTCCCCCAGCTATAACTACTGCCCCCAGCTTCATGCCTATCCCTATCCATCACTAAGGTGAACGTAACCGAATTGTGGTCACTATCACCAAAATGTTCACCAACTTCCAAGCCTAACACCTGGTCTGGCTCATTGCCCAGCACCAAATCCAATGTAGCCTCACCTCTAGTTGGCCTATCTACATACTGAGTCAAAAAACCTTCCTGCACACTTTGTACGAAAACTGACCCCTCTAACGAGCTAGAGCTATAGCTATTCCAATCAATATTAGTAAAGTTAAAGTCCCCCATAACAATTACCCTATTACTTTCACTCCTGACCAGAATTGACTTTGCAATCCTTTCCTCTACCTCTCTAGAACTTTTAGGAGGTCTATAAAAGACTCCCAACAGGGTGACCTCTCCTTTCCTGTTTCTAATCTCAGCCCATACTACCTCAACAGACAAGTCCTCATCGAACTTCTTTTCTGTCACTGTGATACAGTCTTTGACTAATAATGCCACTCCTCCCCCCCTTCTACCTCCTTCTCTACTCTGACTAAAGCATTTGAACCCCGGAACCTGCAACATCCATTCTTGTCCCTGCTCTACCCAAGTCTCTGAAATGGCCACAACATCGAAGTTCCAGGTACTGGTCCAAGCTGCAAGTTCCTCCCCCTTATTGCGAATACTCCTTGCATTAAAGTATACGCATTTCAAACCATGCCCTACCCCACCCGTACGCTGCTGTGTTTTACAGCGTTCCTCTATGACCCCCTTACTCTCATCCCTCTTAGCACCCCAACTACTTAGGATCCCACCCCCCCCCCCCCGAATCAGTCTAAATCAGTTTAGTCATACCATATTTTCAAATGATATTGTTCCTACTTTTCCGCACAGATATTTATAACATTGATAAAATATTATCATGGTATCTTTCAAAACTTAACAGTGTTTTGTTTCGTAAATACGTTCATCCCACAATTTCAAGTTATGAAATCTATTATGAAAAACGTTTTGGTAAATGGCGAAATGCAAGGGTTTGCTTCAAGTTGTGTAATGTTAACGTCTGCCAGAATTGGTCTTATGTACAAGCTGGATAGTTCTGCAATTTTCCGTTAGCAGAACTTTACACATAACAAGAAATTTTAATTTTAGTAGTTTGAAATTGATTCATGACAATCATGAGCTACTCCTAAAGCTGAATTATTTTTAACAAAAGCAATGTTGTTATAACTCAGCAAATCTGCCAGCATCTAACAGGAGACGAACAGAGTTAAAGATTTGAGTCTATGGATTTTTCATCAGAACTGAATGGAGAAACTGCAACAAAAAGTAGCAACTTTAACAACAAAAGACTTATGGCCTGGTGTGAGAGAGGGAAGGATGTTTTGCTTTGAGGCATATATATAAAAAAATCAAAAAACAATAAAAGAGGGTAAAAGATGGAGGAGAAAGGTCAAAATCTAAAATTGCCAAACATCATGTTAAGTCCAAGAGCTATAACTTGCCCGACTGGCAGATGAGCTGCTGTTCCTCCTGCTTGTGCTGGACTTCACTGGAACAGAATAGCAGACCAAAGACAAACATATGGTCATGACAGTAATGTGCTGAGTTAACGACAAGCAATTGTTCTGAAGATATCACCTTTGAAAATGATGCTTCTGAAATATCTGCTTTTTTCTTTCATTAAGGATCCCCTCCTGCTGTCCAAGGTTAACAGGGCACTCAATCAGGTTCGATTCATCTGCTATACATCTACCTTCACCCTTTCCCCGCCCTCCCAAAAGAATAGGTTCCCACTTTCCATCACATTATCCCTGCTATACAAAGGATCGTACGCTGCCATTCCATCAGCACCAACACGATGCTGCTATGAAACACCTCATCTCACTCTCCCATCCCATCAGCATTCTGCAGGGACTGCTCTCTCCATGATACCATGATTCATTCCTCTATCATGCTCAATTCCCATTCCTTCCCATGGCATCTTCCTGTGCAATTGTAGAAGATGTAACGTCCATCCCTTTACCTCCTCCTTCCTCCCTTCTCAAATCCCCATGCACCCCTTTCTGATTAAGCAGCATTTCACTTGTGCTTTCTTCAACTTGGTCTACTGTATTTGCTGCTCCCAAGATGTTCTCCTCTACACTGAGGAGACTAAATGCCAGACCACAGAACCATAGAACCCTACAGTGCAGAAAGATGCCCATCGAGTCTGCACCGACCACAATCCCACCCAGCCCTACCCCCATATCCCTAAATATTTTACCCATTAATCCCTCTAACCTAAGCATCTCAGGACATTTAGGGCAATTTTAGCACTGCCAATCAACCTAACCTGCACATCTTTGGACTATGGTAGGAAACCGGAGCACCCGGAGAAAACACACGCAGATACGAGGAGAACGTGCAAACTCCTCACAGACAGTGGCCCGAGCCGGGACTTTGGTCACCGCTTGCAGAACACCTTCACTCAGTCCGCAATCATGAATCTATTTTCCTGCTGTTGCCATTTTAACTCAATGCCCAAATGTCCATCCTTGACTTGCTGCAATGATCCAGCACAAACTGGAACATGAATTGTTGAACATTGTGCTCTCACAATATCAGGTTATCCCATCTATTGATAGACGGTGATCCAGGTTACTCGAGGTGCTGCCAACCAGACATGTCACTTTGTGGATCTTTTTCATAGAATCATAGAATGCATACAGTGCAGAAGAAGCCATATGGTCCATAAAGTTTGCACTGACTCTCCAACAAAGTGCCTCACTCAGGCCTTCTCCCTATCTCCATAATCGCACACATTTCCAATGACTAATCCATCTGAACTACATATCTTGAGACACTGTAGGGAAATTTGGCATAACCAATCCACCTAACCTGCACATCTTTACACTGTGGGAGGAAACCAGAGCAACCAGTGGAAATCCACATAGATACAGGAAGAATGTGCAAGCTCCATGCTCAAGGCCGGGAATTGAACATTGGCTCCTGGAGCTGTGAGGCAGTGGTGCTAACCACTGCATCACCATACCACATTTTATCTTCGTTCATCCATTTTCTGCGAAGTTCTTTGTTTTTTAAGGATTGCCAACTACAGGACTAGTGACAGGGATACAGAATTCATACATGCCAACCAAAGTGTAATACATCACTTCAGCCCCAATCTTAATTTTACTTTATTTCTAAATCTTGGCAGTTTCACAAAAGCGTTGACATTAATTGTCAAATAAGGCCATTTGCATTTGTGCACAGACAAATCCAGCTTATCTCAACAAAGCAGCTGTAACAAACATTGAAGAATACTTCACCTAAAACAACAGGTGGACATTTTGCAATTTAGCAGCTTGTTTATAATTTGTGATTTTTTAGAGACAAATATTAATTAAAAACTCAAGTAACTGGAACTCTCAGAAACCAAGAGTTCATTTTGTTTTTCTGCTTCAGGTTTGAGCAGAGCTAACAATGTAACTATGTGACGTTTAATTGGTTTGAGCCCCATCTTTCAACAAATGAGGTTCTGACAGAGCTGACTCACACCTTCCAAATGTACAAATTAGTTGATAATTATCATGCTCAGTTGGAGACATTCCTGAGACAGAGCTGCTTTGTGAGCATGGACCTGATATAATCCAAGCATGGGTGTGGGAAGAGCCTGTCCCATTTTACTGTTCACGTACCTAAAATTATTAGCAGAGATGAAGGAAGGATATATGTATTATGTATATTAGGGATAGCAATTCTTCCATAATTTAACTGGGCATTATCTTAATGTGCATTCTTATTTTTATTGGTTACGACAGCATTGTAGTTTCCTGTGGCTCTGCCACAGAAAACGGCAAAACCCTTAAGATATTGATAGGCGGGAGGATCTGGGAGTACAGGTACACAGATCACTGAAAGTGGCAACGCAGGTGGAGAGGGTAGTCAAGAATGTATATGGATGCTTGCTTTCATCAGTCGGGCGTTAAGTTTAAAAATTGGTAAGTCATGTTGCAACTTTATAGAATCTTAGTTAGGCCGCACTTGGAATATAGTTTTCAATTCTGGTCACCACACTACCAGAAGAACATGGAGGCTTTGGAAAGGGTGCAGAAAAAATTTATCAGGAGGTTGCCTAGTATGGAGGGCATCACTATGAGAAGAAGTTGGAGAAACATGATCTGTTCTCACTGGAACACAAAGGTTGAGGAGTGACCTGATAGAAGTCTACAAGATTATGAGGGGCTTTGACGAACTGGATAGTCAGAAGCTTTTTCCCAGGGTGGAAGATTCAATTATTAGGGGGCACAGGTTTAAGGTGCGAGGGGCAAGGTTTAAAGGAGATGTACAAGCGAGATTTTTTTACATAAGTGGATGCCTGGAACCCGTTGTTGGGGGAGGTAGTGGAAGCAGATATGGTAGTAACTTTTAAGAGGCATCTTGACAAATACTTAAATAGGACGGGAATAGAGAGATATGGTTCCCGGAAGGGTGGGGGGTTTTAGTTAAGTCGGGCAGCATGGTCGGTGCAGGCTTGGAGGGCTGAAAGGCCTGATCCGTTGCTGTAATTTTCTTTGTTCTATATCAGCAGGGGAGACTAGGATCCAAGCCTTTGAGTTAAGGGATGACCCTTTAAAAGCAAGATGAGGAACTTCTTCAGCCAATGGGTGGAGAATCTTTGGAATTCATTTCTACAGAAAGTTGTCAAGGCCAGATCACTGAGTGTATTTAGAAATAAATAGGTTATTGATTGGTGAGGGGATCAAAGGACAATGAGGTTCAGAAGCGTATCAGCCATGATTGAATGTGCCGAATAGGCTAATTCAATATAGGCTCCTATATCTGATGATCTTATGATTGCCAATTGTAAAATAGAATAGGAAAAGCCGCACTCAACAGTTCTCTATTGCAATTTTCAAGGAAAACAATGGAATCCAAGTCCTGGAAGAGAGAAATCTGGGCATTCGTCAGGGATGCAACAAGTGCCCTATGGCATCTGCTGTGGATGATTTCTACTGCCTCTACATTTTTAAAACTATTCATGAGATGTGGGTGTTGCTGTGCCAGCATTTACTGCAACTAAGAGTGAACCAGCTAAAGACAACAGATTTCCTTCCCTAAAGGACATTAATGAACCAGATGGGCTTTGAAACAATTGTTTCATAGCCATCTAGATTTTTAATAGCAGATTTTTATTGAATTTGATTTTCACTACCTGTAGGATTTAAACACAGGTCCCCATAGAATTGCACTAGTTCTCTGGATTATTTGTCCAGTGACAATACCACCACGTTATCAAATCCCTCCATGGGATATATACAACTTGACAGAATAGTGTTTCAATTCCATGCATCAAGACAACACACATTTAGGGAAGAAACCTTTCTTTAAAAAATATGCAATTATCAAATCATAGTATTGTTAAAGCATAGAAAGTTGCCATTTGGCCCAATATGCCCATGCTCATTCCCTTTGCAACAATTTCCCTGTAGTCCTGAAAATGCTTTCTCTGAAGATCGTTATCAATTTTTTTTTTAAAAGCCATGATTGAATCAATCTCCACCACGATCTCAAGGTGTGCATTCAGACCCTAACCACTCATTACATAAAAAATACTTTGATAATTTGCCAGTTACCTTAATCTGTACCCTCTGGCTTTCAATTCTTCTGCTTATAAGAATAATCTCTCCCGACTCTACTTTGTTCGACTTCTTGTGATTTTAAATACCTCTAATAAATCTTTCTCAGATTTTCATTGTTCCTAGGAGAATAGGCCCAATTTCTGCAATCTACTGCATAATTGAAGTCATTCTTTGCTGGAACCATTCTTGCAAATCTTTCCATCACTCTCTTTGATGACTTTGCATTCTTCATAAAGTACAGTGCCAAAAGCTCTCCCCAATTCTCCAGTTGAGATTGATCCAATATTTTATAAAGGTTCACCATTACTTCTTTGTGTTTATTCTCTCTGCCTCAACTTATAAAGCCTAGAATTCTTTCTGCTTTTTTAACTACTTTCTCAGCTGCACTGACACCATCAAAAAATTTGTGTATACATACCACCACACTCATATCCCACCCCCTAACCATCTCTTCCCACAACGACCCCCACCATTCCCCAGTCCCTCTGCTCTTGCATCCTTTTCAGAATTGTATTTTTATTTTGTACTGTCTCTCATTTTCCCAATCAAAATACAACACTTCACATATCTTCGTATTTAATTTCATGCACCATATTTCCTATACATTCCATCAGCCTCACTACATTTTCTTGAAGTCTACCACCATCCTCACAATATGCCCAAGTTTTGTGTCATTTGGAAATTTTGAAATTGCTCTCTGTATACCCAAGTCATTAATGTAGATCAAGAAAAGTGGTGGTTCTAGTACCAACTCCAGAGGAAATCCACTGCTTCAATCCAAAAAACAGTTACCACTGCATTTGTTTCCTGTCATTCAATCTCATAATCATGCTGCTCCTGTCCCTTTTATACAACAGGCTTTGACTTTATTGACAGGCCTAATACATAGCACATCATCAAAAGCCTCTGGAAGTTTGCATATATTACATCAACCGCAACAACTTTGTTATCAAGCATTTCTGTTGCCATATCAAAAACTCAATCGAGTTACTTAAATATGATTTGCTCTTAAAAAAAATCCATGTTGGCTTTTTCTAATTAACGCATATTCATGCAAGTGACTATACATTTCGTCCTGATTAATGTTTCTAAAGTTTTTTCCAGCACTGATGTTAAACTGACTAGCCTGTAGTTGCCGGATCATCCTCACACCCTTTTATCGACAAGGGTGTAACATTCATAATTCTCTTGTCATCTGACAGCACCCTGAGTCTAAAATGGTTTAGAACATTAGGGCTAGTGCCTCCATAATTTCCATTCTTATCTCCCTCTGTATACTCAGATGAATCTGATCCCCTCTTTCATGACTTCTAAACTTTAATTATAGTCAGCCTTTCTAATATCTCTTTTTCATGAACTTCTAGTCATCCATCTCCTCTTTCACTGTGGCTTTGGTAGCATTTTCTTCTTTGGTAAAGACAGGTACAAAGTCTTAATTTAGTACCTCCATCATGCCCTCTGCCTCCATGTGTTCACACTCTTTTTGGTATCTGAATCAGTTCCACCGCTTCTTTCACTATTTGTATGCTGAAGAAAACTTTTGGATTCCATTTTATACAGATTGCCATTTACTTTTAGAATTAAGCAACCATTGCTGCACAGAAAAAAGTTATTCTTTTTAAAGTGAGTCCTTTGATGTCCTTATCAAAGGGAGATAGACGTGAAGAGGTGATCTAGATTCTTTCTTCACTCCTCCACATCTCCTTCCTGCCTATTCCTGATCTTTGGGAATTGGGTGCAAATCCAATGTTACTGAAAGAATGAAAGGTTCAAGGAAGCAATTTTATGTCCAAAACAATATATCTGAAACTTACAAATAATGGCCAGAAAAAGAACTATTGGTCCAGACTCTTCAGCTGATGTTTTAGTATTGAAGGATCTAGAGAGAGTCATAGCGAACATGGCAAATTTCCTTAGCTTCCTGAGAAAGCAGAAGCGTCAATGTTCTTTCTTAACTATAGCATCAGCAACTTCATTGCCATGTTAATATAAGTCTACCTGTGACTAATAAATAAACTTTACTGCATGGAGGAACCAGGACAGGTTGTTGGTGATCTGGACACCTAGAAATCTGAAGATCTCCGTCATTTCCACTTCATTCCCATTGATGTAGACAGGAGTATGATTTCCACCATGTTTCCTGAAGTTGATGACTATTTCTTTCGTTTTACTGACACTGAGGGAGAAATCACTGTTGTCGCACCAGTTCACCAGATTCACTAACTCATTCCTGTATTCCTTCTCAACATTGTTTGAGATCTGACCCACTATGGTGATGTCATCGGCAAAATTGAAAATCAAATTGGGGAGGAATGTGGCCACATAGTTCTAGATGTATAAGCAGTATAGTCAAGGACTGAAAATACAGCCTTGTGAGACACCAGTGTTG
Organism: Sphyrna mokarran; assembly: GCA_024679065.1. Taxonomy (NCBI): domain Eukaryota; kingdom Metazoa; phylum Chordata; class Chondrichthyes; order Carcharhiniformes; family Carcharhinidae; genus Sphyrna; species Sphyrna mokarran. The sequence continues at coordinate 41,387,035 of JAGIQG010000009.1, forward strand.
TGGATGATCAAGGAACGTATGTTGTTGCCTATTCTTACTGATTGCAGAGTGTTAGTTAGGAAGTTCAGAATCCAAAGAACAAAGAACAACATAGCACGGGAAACAGATCTTTGGGCCCAATGAGCCCGCGCCGCCATTTTAACATTGTGAGTTCCCTCTTCCACCCATGACCCTTGTCTCCTCTTATGGCATTCCACATTGGAAACCAGATTGAGGGGAGACTAATTTAGGGACAATTTGTTACATCAATCAGCCTAAGAGCACATCTTTGGGGTGTGGGAGGAAACCGGACCACCCAGAGAAAATCCACGCAAGCACGGGGAGGATACACAAATTCCCACAGATACTGGCCCAAGTCCATGTATCTGCACAGCAAGCAGTGAAAATCACTGAGCTGTCGTGTTGCCCATCAGCTGGTCCAGTTTAAACGTACACTAATGACATGAAGCACTAGGATACTCTTGAAACATCCAAGAGCAGCCCTCACGCGACCCACTGCATTTATGCCCCTTGTTCGACAACAAGGCAGACCAAAGAACCTGTGGATTAAAAGAGAAAAACATCAATAACATGCACCTCATGCAAATATTCGAGGGAATCCCCAGAAGCTCCAAAGTAAAACAAGTGAGCCAGAAAATATGTTGGAGGGTCCATAGGAATCAATTGCTTCAATATATCAATTTAGCAGAAGTTCCTAGTGCTGGCATTAACAATCTCACTCACATGACGTTTGATATGAGCTTTGTTGGAAGTGAGTATGAGAAGTATTGGTGCAATTTTGAGGTCTAAACAGGATCCAAAACATCCATTACGAGAACTGCACATTGCAGCTTTCTTAATATAGATTACAAATTTAAAATACACCATAAATAAACTTGAAATAATTAACTTCAGAGCTAAAGTGCTCTCCTGGACCTCTCTCAATTGCTGAAGGATGCCAGAAGGGGATTTTCCACATTTACCCTGTATTCAAATTAGTCTGAATTTCTATCTGTTTTTTTGATTTGCTCAGCTAAATGCATAGCTCCCAGGTAGACAGTGCATACATTATTATGCAAAAGCCATCACAACTTCATTCGACAGGCTGGATAAACCTGTAGGTTTTTTCCTGTCTGCCATGTTTATATTTGCTGCTTCTAGTCCTTGTCATTAGTTCTATTCCACTGCCATTTCCCAAACCCTTTTAATGTTCAAGGTTCAACTAACCTTGAAAGCCATTGGCAGCCCTGGAATTTGGCTGTCAATCAGTGTGCAGCAAATGAAATAACTAAGCCAAAGCTCTCTGGTAATCAAAGCTTTCTTGCATATTGATTCTCAGACAGGCTCAGGTTTTCTGTTGTTGTCTGTGCAGTTTGGAAGGTAATGGTAAGTAGTCTTCTCATATGATGTAATCCTCCATTCTTTCTCATTTTCTTCTTCTTGTAAATAACAGAAATAAAGAGGGATTTTCTTTGGAATGCATCCGAAGGAGTCCATTCCTTTAATAAATAGTGCATTGGAAATCCTCTTATAAATCTCATTCACCAACAAAACTAATCAGAGAGCAAAATCAGCAAAAACTTAATTTGAAACAAATCACATTTGAAACTGCAAGAAATTGTACACTTCTTTCATTTAGCTCCGCAAGCTAGCTGAATGATGTACCTTCTTCTATTATAATATAGAATCATAGAATCTCTACAGCAGAGAAGGAGGCCATTCAGCCCATAAAGTCTCTATGACAACAATCCCATCCAGGCTCTATCCCCGCAACCCCACACACACATACCACGACCCTAAGCATCCCAGGACACTAAGGGGAAATTTACTATGGCCAATCAACCTAACTTACTCACATATTTTGGGCTGTGGGAGGAAACCACAGCACCCAGAGGAAACCCACACAGACAAGCAGAGAATGTGCAAACTTCACACAGACAGTGACTCAAGCCAGGAATCAAACCAGGGTCCCTGGAGCTGTGAGGCAGCAACGCTAACCACTGTGCCATTGTGCTACCCACCATTGTGCCACTATGTTGCCATTGGAGGGGATTCTGACCAGAAGTGCGCACAATGCAAAAAATGGCAAGGATTTGGAACAAGGTTTTCTAGCCCCTCCCACTGATGGGATCTTCTGGTACCTCCAAAGTCAATGGAGATTTAAATGGATTATCACATGGGTGGATTATCTCGCAGCAGAGCAAAGAAATTTCAGGGTTGTTGTTACTGAATCTACCCCTCCCCCCTACTCATTTGTGAGGTTTTGTGAGGTTTAAGTGGTAAAAGTCTGGCCCTGATGCTTGAGGTTGAAAAGAAGAAATTATTATATTTATATAGATAGCACTTTCATAACAGCTGAATGTCTCAATGTGCTTTGCAGTTAATTTTGAAATATAGTCACTGCTGCCATTTAGTAAAACACAGTAAGAAGTCTCACAAGGGCAGGTTAAAGTCCAACAGGTTTATTTGTAACAAACGACACATGCTTTTGGAATTGGCTGTTCCTTCATCAGGTGGGTGGGAGTTCTTCAGAACAGCCAGTTCCAAAAGCTAGTGGTGTTTGCTACAAATAAACCTGCTAGACTTTAACCTGGTCTTTTGAGACGTCTAACTGTGTTTACCCCAGTCCAACGCCAGCATCTCCTCGCCATTTAGAAAACACAGCCACCAATTTGCAGACAACAAGCTCCCATGAACAGCAATGTGATAATAACCAGATAATCTGTTATTGATGGATAAATATCAGCCAGGACTGACAGGGATAATTCCCTGCAATGCTTTGAAATTGTGCTATGGGATCTTTTACTTTCACTTGACAGGCAGATGAACTCCCGATTAATGGCACTTCCAGAGGACATCACTTCTTTGTACAGCAGTGTTTGTGTTCAAATGGTACTTAACCCAGAATCTTGTGACTCAGAAGCAAAGTGCTACTAATTGATAATGTTGCTTAGGCCACAATGGTCTCCAGGACTCATTTCTGATCACATAAAGGAGTTGGAGAGTGATGTTCAGATTTTTCCAGATAATTACATGGCTTCCATGGCAATAGGCTTCCATGGGATGAACATCCTAGCCTTTTTTTATTGTACAGTCTTACTATCTCTTTATTTTGCTGAGGAAAACCTGCCTGATTAATTCTTTCTAGTCTGAAAGTGTGAAAAGGCACTGGTCCCATATCCCATTAAGCCATCAACTCATGTATCAATTGAGGAGGTGCAAATAGGAAACTTCTGTTTTAAGCCAATGCTTTTGGAAAAGAGTAAAGTTCTCATGCAAAAACATTTAAAATGGTTCTCAAATTCAATATTGTAGTTAGGTTTAATTATATTATTGTGAAATATGTATTTTTGCTCCTTTTTGCTTGAGAAATCTATCCCATAAGCCTGGATTTGAGTCATTGCAGGAATAGAGGTTATACAGTCATAGAGTCATATAGGTTTATAGCATGGAAACAGGCCCTTCGGCCCAACTTGTCCATGCCGACCTTTTACACTTCCAAGGAGGTTGAGTGTCTTTTTTTCCATGCCATTTGTTGTAATACTAGCTGGAAACTGTGGCTGTCTGGGCAGTCTCTATTCTCCTTAGGGAATCATGTTTCTTATATCCAGCTAAAAAAAGAAAATAGAAATTGTATCTACAAAATAAAATTGTTGTAACAATTCTGATGGAAAGAAATGATTTTCAGCAGAGAAAACAATGGTTAAAATGGCATCAAAAATTAGACACATTCAGTGTTTTGGTGATTAGTATGTGAGCATTGGGTAGTGAGAAATCAGGTCAGTGGCAAGGGTAGGAGGATTTTTAATTATTTCATGGGATATGGTCATCACTGGCTAGGCCAGCATTTATTGCCCAACCTAATTCCCTTGAGAAGGTGGTGGTGAGCCACCTTCTTGAACTGCTACAGTCCATCTTGTGTACTTAGAGTGTTGTTATAAAGGAAATTCCAAGGGTTTTGACTCAGCAACAATGAAGGAAAGGCAATATAGTTCCAAGTCAGGATGGTATGGGCTTGGAGGGGAGTTTGCATGTGATAGTGATCCCATGCATTTGCAGTCTTAATCCTTCTAAGTGGAAGAGTTTGTTGGTTTGGAAAGTGCTGTTGAAGGAGCTTGGGTGAGTAGCTGCAGAGCATCTTGTAGATGGTACATGGCTGCTACCATTATGTGTTGGTAGTAGATGGGGTGAATGTTTAGGGTAATGTTTAAGGTAATTGATATTGTGCCAATCAAGGAGGCTGCATTGTCTAGATAATGTTCAGCTTTTTCTACGTGTTGTTGGAGGTGCACTCATCCAAATAGGTATTCCAAGATATTCCTAATTTGTGCCTTGTAGATGACAGTCAGGCTTTTGGGGAGTCAGGAGTTGAGAACATTTTGTGGGTAATGAGTGATTAAGGAAAGAGTGGTTAGCAATTGAGGCAGTTGGCACCCCAGGAAGTGATTACGTGGGAGCAGTGCAATAAGAATTGAGGGCACAAATAACACTAAGAAGGATATTATTATTCAAAATTGTGCACAAGTGAAGGGTAATGGTTATAGGAGAATAAAAAAAATTATAGAGCTATAACGGGCAGTTGCAACATGCAAAGAGATATTGCAGCCGATCTGTCCATATTGGTGGTTATCAGTCACTTAAACAGGAGCCTATGTGCCTGCCCTGTTTTCACATTTCTATCAGTCTGCTTCTATTTACTCTGGTCTAAAACTTAATCATTTTAAACATCCTATCAAATCATCCCGTAATCTCTCTCTTCTAGTGAAAACAGGTCCAATTTTTCCAGTTTTACATTGCATTCGAATTTCCACAAATTGGGTAACATTCTTGTAAGTCTGTGCTGTAGCCTTTCATCTCAACAAAGATGAAGCACAAAACCGTGCATTCTACCCTAACTATGGTCTTACTATAGCTTCTTGTACATCCACCTTTATTTCCCAACTTTTATACTCCATCTCATTTGACACATAAATTACTATTTTATGGCTTTACTTACTTAAAATGTTGCTTTTAACACAAACCCATAAAATTCCTCTGTTCTTCTACATTACTACATACAAAGTGTAAATATTACTTATTTTTAAACTGACCTCGAATACCATCTGCCACTTTTCTGCTTGTTCTATTATCTTATCAATATCCCTTGCAGCTTCCTTTGGCTGCTGTCCAGTCCTCTGGCACACGTCCACTCACAATGGAACCCTGAAATATAATTTCTAAGGCTATTGCTATTTCTTCTCACTTTTCCCACTGGATCCTTAGATGTATCCTGTCAGACCTTGGCCTTTTGTCCTCCTTTAGCTTAATTAATTCATTTAATATTTTCTTTTCACATACCTTTCATTTGACTTCTAACCAATCAAGATTTATTTACCTTGTTCCCAGTCTCCTTCTTTTGTATAAACACTGAAGCAAAGTGCTTGTTAAGTATTCCGACTAGTTTCTGCATATCCTGTGCAAAATCACTATCCTCTCCACTCAGAGGTTCAACCTTACATTTAACTTCCCTCTTTATACTGATATTTTGGTAGAATGCTTTACTGTTCTTTTCAATATTTTTAAGACTTTTTTGACGCTTTCCCTTTTACTTTCCTCATCACTCTCTTAACTTCCTTCTTTATTTTCTCATATCCTGTCTTATTTATCAATCATTTTACCCATGGGCATCAGATGTTCCCGTGCAGCTTGACATGCAGCTTGTCTGTAACCTCTTCATTTATGGCTTCCTGAAGCTTGAAATTATCTGCTGTTGTAATGGTGTACATTTAAATAACAACTTTGCAATCTTTTTTAAAAAATTCCAATTGTTGACTTACAGACCAATATATTAACATACATTTAATGGGAGTTACATTGGACAAAGCACTCAGCTCATTAACACCACATTTGACCACGTCTATAGAAAGAAGGAATTAAGGGCTCTGGGGAAAAGGCAGGAAAGTAGAGTTGAGATCAGGACATGTTAAATGGCAGAGTATGCTAGAAGGGCTGAACTGCCTACTCCGGCTTCTAATTCCTATGTTCCTATGTAACCCTGGGAACGATGATAAATGCTGAACAGAACAATTTCTTGCCACATTTCCTATCTGATTGGTCCCACAGTTGCTCACAGTTAGAAGGATGGTAAATTCAATTTGTACATTTAAATATGTATATTATGGTCTGAAAAGTGTTGGGACATTTAAATTGAAGGCTCCAACCATTGTGAATAGAAGATAAAGGGAACATGGGGCTTTTGGATGGATGAAAGCTAAAGCAGGGGAAAGTTATTGGATAAAGTAAAAATAATGGCATGATTGTTTATTTTTCTGGGAATAAAATGTTTGGGAGCACTTGGATATTGAAATAAGTATTTAAATGATTTTTGAATGGTTGCTTTTTAGTAATTTTGAAATTTAAATTAATCAACCTCTTTTGTTTGGAAACCTTGAGCACCTGCAAGATGCAAAGCCATTAATTATATGCATCCAAATTAAAAACATGGGATCTTTTCAGAAGAAAGGACAATCATACTTGTTTATTAATCTTTAAGAACCATGTCAGGTAACACACCAGAGCAAGAAAAAATAATTTCTTCAGTCTGATTATTCATCCATATCCAAATAATCTTAGGTCCTCCCTTAATATCAGAGCCATAAAGTAAATGATGAAAACCATAAAATGGAAGAAATTGTTTCATACAAATTAAAATTAAAATATAGGCAAATATAGGCCAGAATTCTCTGATGTTGTATGCCCCACAATTACTACTAGCGAGAATGGAAAATTTGGCATTCAGCCAAACCTCCATCCACTGCTGTGGAACTGGAGAATTACAGCTATGGTTGAGGTCAGTGAATTCTGGCCAACATCTTTAATTTCCAGGAAGAAATCATTACAAATGAAATAGAACTTCCTCAATTGTGGGGGGACAGTGTTGTAGTGTACTGCCAATGAGCTAATAATCCAGAGGGCCAGAAAAATGCCCTGGGGAGATAGATTCAATTCCTACCATGGGTGTTATAATTTGAATTCAGTTAATAAAATCTGAAATTATAAAGCTAGTCTCATTATGGTGACCATGAAACTATCATTGATTGTCATCAGAGGTTACCCAGTTCATTAATGACTTTTAAAAAAGGAAATCTGCCATCCTCAACTGTTCTGGCTTATTTGTGACTCCTGACCCACAGTAATGTGTTTACTGTTAACTACCTTCTGAAATGGCCTAGCAAACCATTCAGTTCAAGGCAAATTATGGACTGGCAACAAATATTGGCCCTGCCAATGACACCCACATCCCTTGAAAGAATATATGAAAAAGAGCAATTTCTATTGATACATATTCATCTAAAGTCAATAATGCAACTTCCACAATATATATAGTGTGCTTTGAGAATATTTGATTCTTATGTGCCGGTAATTTAACTTTTCAAGAAAATTGTTAAAAATATTTAAAGTAAGAATCTTTCTTACTATATAAAGTCTCTCAAAATAATCAACTTTGAAATATCATATAAAATACACTGAATGAATAATAAGTTGCTTGCCAAAATCTATGACTGCTTCCTGCTCACCATCAATTTGCAACCAAGACAAAAATAATAGCAGGATAGACAAACATGGGTGGGATGGGGGTGGGGGGGGAGGGGAGGGGCAGGGTTAGGGGGGGCATCAAAGCTGAATCTTTCTTCATTTAGCCCTCCAATAATGGTCACTGGATAGTGATTAGGAGCAAATGATGTTGTTGCTCATGTTTACAGCTAATTGTTTCAGAAACTGCCTCAAATCCATAAAGTATTAATGTATGTTAGTTGGATGAGAAGCCAATGTCATGCATTTGATTAATCATAGTCATTAATGAACCATTAAAAGTGGTTCATACCAATCAAAATTGCAGAATCTGAAGTTCTAAACTCTGACCACATAATCCAAATAAATAGCCGACCAGGTAACAAAGAGAATACTGATAAAAACATCAGAGATATTATATTGATGCTTTGTAGTGGACATGACTTGACATTTGAAAGAGACAACTCGAGATAATATGAGGTAATAAATAGCATTTAACTTAGTTTCATAGCAAGGGTACCAAGCAAAACTGAAGTTCCCATTAAATCCATGGTTAAACACTCTCTTGAAGATTGTCATTGTCTGTCACTTGTATGGCAGGGATGCTACTTGCTACTCATCAGTCCAAGCCTGAATGTGACCAGTCTTGCCTCATGTGGTCATGGGTTTCTTCATTATCTGAGGAATTGCATCTATAACTGAACACAATGAAAACATTTCCATTTCTGACTTTATAATGGAAATCTTCCATGAACCTTGGAAACAATACTTTATTTTATGCAGCCCAAAAAAATGAGGGTAACAATTCACTGTTTCTAATTCTCACCATCATGCACTGGGATGTGGAGTTGGATAGATAGATTCTTGTAAGACAAGGGAATCAAACGTTATCAGGGTTGGATGGGAACATGGAGATCAAAACACAAACAGATCAGCCATAATCTTTTTGAATAGTGGAGCAGGCTCAAGGGCTTAGTTCTGATCCTATTTCACATGTACATATGATTTTGTAAGATTCTTTAAAATAATGATAGCTAGAATATGGGCCAAGCTAATATAAGGATGTAGATGCAGTCTAATGAGATATCCCTGGCCTCCTATCTCATTTTGGTTTTGAGTTAAGTATCAGCCAGCACATTGGTGAAATTCTCACATTCTTCTTCAAATAGTGCTCTCAGTCCTTGAGAGTTTTTGCAGTGGTACTCAGGAGAATAAGTTTAGAGTAGCCATCAGGTTCCTGGCTTGAGATTGTAGATGGTCTAAAGACTTTAGGAAGTCACATGGTGAGCTATGTGCTGCAGTTGCTAGAGTCCGCTCCTATAGACATAACACATAATGGCTTGTCCAATTGAGTTTCTGGTAAATGGTGACTTCCATGATATTGATGGTGAGAGGAATTCAATGATTGTGTTCCCATTAAATCCATGGTTAAACATTCTCTTGAAGATTGTCATTGTCTGTCACTTGTATGGCAGGGATGCTACTTGCTACTCATCAGTCCAAGCCTGAATGTGACCAGGTCTTGCCTCATGTGATCATGGGTTTCTTCATTATCTGAGGAATTGCACCTATAACTGAACACAATGAAAACATTTCCATTTCTGACTTTATAATGGAACAAAAGTCAAGGTAATTAGGCTAAGAATATTGACCTGAAGAACTCTTACAATTGTGTCTTTTGGCCTCCAATAAGCACAATCCTCTTCTTTTGTGCCAAGTATTACTGAACCAGTGGAGGCTTTACCCCTGGGTTCTATTGACTTTAGTTTTGCTTGCTATGAAACTAAGTTAAATGCTATTTATTACCTCATATTATCTAGAGTTGTCTCTTTCAAACATCAAGTCATGTCCACTACAAACCATGAATATAATATCTCTGACATCTTTATCAGTATATCAGATGATATCTTATGCTGCTGTCAAGTTAAGAAACATGGTCTTGATGTTTTATCTATTTATATGTGGTAAGACAAAGAACTTGATCACAAGCGTCTTATCTGGTCACTCTCTACAGCCAGTGAATTCTTGCAGAATTAGATGCAATAGCTAATTGCTGCAGAAATTTTGTAGAACTGGAAAGGAGTGGTTCTACCTGATTTAGGTTTGTTTATTATTCTAGATTTCTACTGCCATATATGCATTACATAGGCATAAGAACTGACGACCGTTTTTATGCTCTTCCTTCCAAGGTGTAGTAACATGGCTGGTGAAACCTTGTGCAAATGACAAGCTTTTGCTGTTTTCATGAAAGTCAATGCCCTCTACACATCCTTATTAGACAATGGTTGAGCAGAGCTTCCTCACTCTAAGGTAGTACCAGTTTGTAGCTGAATCACTTTGATAAATCTTGCAAAACACGTTAGCACTATTGGAAGGTAGAATTTTTTTTCGGTTTTCAGTGAGTTAAAAAAGATTAAGATATTTTGCAATATTGTCCTCAATATTCCCCTAGTGCAGTGTGGATGTATCAACTTGAGGTGTTGACTTGGACATTTCATCATGGCCTTGTCTACGCTGCAGTGAAGACACACATTTCAGTGGTTCAATTTCTCCAAATATTCACATTTGCATGAAAATGCTGTGACTTATGTTTTATGCTAAGGAAAATAAATTTTAAGTTTAGGATTTATTCTTATGCCAGCATCTGAACATCTTGACTAAGATTGACTAAATGTTTTATTACTGACTAAAACATTCCTTTTAAACTGGAAATATGAGTTTTACTATATTGAAAGTACGCCAAATAATTTTTCTTAATTTGTAGCATTTCTGTATTGTCATGATTTATTGTTTGTGGATATCAGAATCCCAAGGTATTTTTACAAACTGGAATGATGGATATATATAAGCTGAGTTGATATTCCATGTGATGAAATTCTGCACTATTGTAGCAGAACTATTTCCATGCTTCACACTCCTTGCCACAGTATTACACATATAAAATATGTTGTGAATTTATTTTATTTCAATATTAGTTCTGAACAGACTATTTTGAGGTGAAAGAGTTTTAAACCAAAGGGTAACTGCATTGTCTGACTTGCTACTCAGGCATACAGCCAAACCAGAAAGATCACCTATACTGTTATGGATAGAGTCAATAAGTAGTTTATAGTACGTAATGACTAGAAACCTAATAGTATTGGCATTTATCAGATCCAAACATTAGCCTATGGTGAAATAATTGATCTCAAATGTGCTACAATTGGTACCTGCGATTTCCTGTTTGAATAGCACACCATTTCCTGTACAGCCTTACATTAAATCACAGCTCAGTGAATTCTGTTAAGCTAATTCAAGTGGAATGTGAAAGATTTATGAATCATATTGAAATCCTGTTTCCTTTACATTTACCTTTACCAGAACTAAATATTATAGCGATGTTCACCAGAAAATTTAAGAACTGGCACACAGCTAATAAAATTAGATTAACAGACTTCTAAATGTGTAATGTGCAAAACAAAATAGTATTAAGATACATGGGCAAGTTGTTCATTCATTCTTCATTGATATTTGCCTAGATCTTTCAGTCTTCGGATTGTCAGTGATTGGACATATTCCTCAAGATGCACTTTGGGACTCTGCGGAAGTCCTGACACACTGATTCCCTGAGAATTGACTGGGAAGTTTGACCTTTCAATGGGCATCTCTCTGCTCCCCGGGGAAGTCTCCAAAAAAGTATCCAACTCTGAGTTAGAGTTGGAGACTTCAGAAAGTACCGATGTAATTACCCAGGAAACATTAGACATAAAAATCATAGTGTAACTATACAACTAACCTTGACTCCCTCTTTAACCTATTGATCAACCCTCTGACACCATCCTCACTCTCCACAAGCCCCTGACTCCCTCCTAACCCATTTTAAATAATTCCTACGACCTAACCTAACTTCCTCCTGGGGTTAATGAATGGTAGGCTGGTTTGCATGATGGACTGGGCAGAGTTCACAAGTTTTTATAATTTCTTGCAGTCTTGGTCAAAACTGGAGCCATAATAAGCTGTGATGCATCTGAAAAGAATGCTTTCTATGATGCACCTGTAAAAATTGATGAAAGTCATAGGGGACATGCAAATTTTCTTGGCCTTCTGAGGAAGTAAAGGCATTGATGAACTTTCTTAACTATAGCATTGGCATGGAAGGACCGGGACAAATTGCTGGTGATCTGAACACCTAGAATCTTGAAGCTCTCAGCCATCTCCACTTCATCACCTTTGGTATAGATAAGTGAATGTCCTCTACTATGTTTCCTAAAGTTAATGACTATCTCCTTTGTTTTACTGACATTGAGGGAGAGATTATTGTCATTGTACCAATTCACCATATTCTCTATCTCCTTCTTGTCCTCCATCTTGTCATTGTTTGAGGTCTGATCCACTATAGTGGTGTCATTAACAAACTCGAAACTGGAATTGGATGGGGATGTGGCCACACAATCATAAGTGTATAGTATCAGACTTGATCTGGTTGGAAGCTTTGGGTCATCATGCCTTATATCAGCAATTACAGAACGTTACAGGCCAGGAAACTTGAGGTTTAATCTTGAGTCTATGCTGAGTTAATTTGTCTGAGCTTAAGGCAGCAATTTGGGAACCACAGTTGGTCTCAGCAACCTTATGTTCATAAGGAAATTGTACATTAAATCTCTGCTCCTAATTACTATTTATTAAACACTGTTGAAAGTGTATGTGTGTGTCCTCTGTAATGCCTCTTCAAATAGTCATTTACTTTTGAGGTTCATACATGAATACTGACTGCTTGGAAAGGGGAGATGATGGCCTCGTGGTATTATTTCTGCACTATTAATCCAGAACTTAGTTAATGTTCTGGGGACCTGGGTTGGAATCCCACCATGCAGATAGTGGAACTTGAATTCAATAAAACATATCTGAAATTAACAATCTACTGATGAACATGAAACCATTGTCAATTTTTGGAAAAATCCATTTGGTTCATTAATGTCCTTCAGGGAAGGAAATCTGCCATCTTTACTTAGTCTGGCCTACATGTGACTTCAAAATCATACCAATGTCGTTGACTCTCAATTGCCCTCTGAAATAGTCTAGCAACTAATGCCACAAATGGATAAAGAATGAAGATGCCCTTAAATTGCATCATAATGAAGCATAGAGAAAATATTAAGAAAAAGGCAGTTAGTATAACATATTAACTATATGGTCATTGCGCTCAGTAATACAGAAGTGTTCAGATTACATATATATCATGCTTTCTACATTCTCCAGCCATCTCAAAGTATTTCACGACCAATGAAATACTTTTTCAAGTAAAATCATTTGATTTATTTTAACCATATTGTCAGCATACTAACTGAGTTAGATTTTAAACAGATCTAGATTAGATTTAAACAGAATTGTACTTAACTACAATCTGGAACCTCATGGCCCAGCATATCCACCACTCTACCATTGTTGTCATGCAAGGAAATCAACATTGGTTCAATGAAGAATGCAGGAAGGCATGCTGGGAGCAGCACTAGACGTACCTAAAAATGAAGTGTTGACCTGGTGAAGCTACAACACAGGGCTACTATAGTGTGTTCAGCAGCATAAGCAGCAAGTGATAACAACAGATCTGCTGTGCTGCCACATCCATCTGACACAGAAATAAAATCATAAAACTCAAAATGTTAACTCTGTTTCTTTTACAGATGCTGCCAGACCTGTTGAGTGTATTCAATAGTTTCTGTTTTTATTTATATTCAAATATAGCAAGATCTGAACAATATCAAGGCTAGGGCTGACAATTGGCAAGTAACATTCATGCCACACAAAGTTCCAGGCAGTGACCACCTCCAGCAAGAGAGAATATAAATCATCTCCATTTGACATTCAATGGCATTATCATGCTGAATTTCATGCTGTCAATATCTGTGGATTATCATGACAAGAAACTGAACTAGACTAACCATATAAATATTGTAGCTGCAAAAGCAGGTCAGAGTCTATGAATTCTTACCCTCTGACTCATCAAAGCCTGTCCACCAACTACAAGACAGAATTGGAGTGTGATGAAATATTTCCCCTTGCCCGGAGGAGTACAGCTTCAAAGAACAAAGAGCAAAGAAAGCACAGCACAGGAAACAAGCCCTTCAGCCCTACAAGGCTGTGCCGCCCATTTTAACACTCAGTGAGTGCCTTATTCAAGTCTTTCGTCAATCATCAACATTTTTGTCTATCTCTAGTGAAATTCCACAATAAGAGGAATTATATGTACGCCAGGTTAAGGGAGATCCAATTCAGGGACAATTTATTGACACCAATCAGCCAAATAAGCACATTTTTGGGATGTGAGAGGAAACCGGAGCACCCAGAGAAAACCCAGGCAAGCTCGGAGAGAATGTGCAAACTCCCACAGACACTGATCCAAGCCGGAGATTCGACCTGGGTCCCTGTAACTGTACAACAGACAGTGATAGTCACTGAGCTGATGTGCTTCCCGTCAATTGGTCTAGATTAAGCATACACTAATGGACGTGAAGCAATAGGCAACTCTCAAAGCAACATCCAAGAGCAACCCTTGCATGACCCACTCCATGTATGCACCTTGTTAGCCAATAAGGCGGACCGAATCTCCTGTGAATGTAAAAGAAAGCATCAATAAACATAAATAGACATACAGCAGGCTATACAGATAGTAACGGAAGATCCCCAATAGCTCCAACGTAAGTGACAAGGTGAGCCTTAAAATTTGTTGGATGACTGATAGGAATCTCTTGATTTCCAGGAACGTCCTGAGGCTCTTGATCTTCAACTAGAACATTCTTCAATAACAGTCCAGAAGCTTGACACCAACCTGGACAAAGCAGCCCACTTGATTGGGGGTCCCATCCAAAAACATTCACTCCCTTCACTGCCAATCCATTACCTTTCATCAGAACTATTATTTTTAATAAATGCTTAGAGTGTTGGAAGTGATATATTATCATGGATAGAGGAATGACTGATCAACAGAAAAGAGTCAGGATAAATGGATTACTTTCAGGTTAGCAAACTCTAACTAATGGGAAATGGATCAGTGCTGACTTCTCAATTATTTATGATCTGTAATAATGACTTGGATGAAGGGCCTTGTAGCCAAATTTGCTGATGATATAAGTTAGGTAGAAAGCAAACTCTAAGGAGGAGACAAATAATCTGCAGAGGGATATAGGCAAATTTATTTTCAGATAAATGGCTTAAAAAGCTCAAATAAAATTTGGTATGGTCATAACTGGGAACTTAAGCATCAGGCTTTGAAGCAAACACACAATAGACAAAGATAATATTATGCAAAGTGGCAAAAATGTTTATCCAAGTATAACAAACAGCAATGTTAAGATATAGAATGTACTTAGCATGCAATGCTTTCCAGTGTAATCTCCTCTCCGTGAATTTAGGAATTAGGGGCCACAGTCCCAAAATATGGGGTCAACAAATTAGGACTGCGTTGAGGAGAAACGTCTCCATACAAAAAGCAGTGAACCTTTTAATTTCCCTACCTCAGGAAGCTCTAGATGCTGAGTCACTGAGATATCATGGGGGCAGCATGGTGGCACAGTGGTTAGCACTGCTGCTTCCCACCCAAGGCTGGAAAAATTGAACCCAGGTCCCTTTCTATGTGGAGTTTGCGCATTCCCCCATATCTACATGGGTTTCCTCCAGGTGCTCCAATTTCCTCCCACAGTTCAAAGATGTGCGGGTTAGGTAAATATGTGGATAGGAATAGGGCCGGAGTGAGATTGTGGTTGATGCAGACTCTATGAGTTGAATGGCGTCCTACTGCACTGTAGGAATTCTATATCAAATCAGTTATTAACAACGGAATCCGGGATTTGATGGCACTAGGAGAAGGTAGACAATCTGCCACGATTTTATTATATGATAAAGCAAACCTAAAGAACTGAAATGCCTACTCCTGCACTTATTCTTTTCTTCTTCTGCTCTTGTGTCTTGACTATGGGTGGGCGGGGGATTTATAATTGAAGGCGGGGTAATTTGTGGAAATCAACCGAATTATGTTTGGACTGGAACTTAACAAGTTGCACATAATTTCAGACAAAGAATTCCCAATTCCCATTAATGTCATCATAAAATTATTTAACTGGGTTTGGGACTTGACTTATTTTTCTATATGGGAAATATTGTCATTTAGGTTACCCTCATTTCTTTACCGCAAACGAAAAGCCTCTAGAAAAGACGAATTGAACTGTTTTATTAATATTAATTACTTCATACACAGATCAAACATGTGACATGCAAAAAAGTCATTTCTTGAATACACGGAATATGTAATAATCCTTTATATTAGTCATATTTCCTGATTTAATTCGTCTCCGGCAATAAATGATTATTTGAAAACTTACAACTATTTCATCGCTCTCGCATTTTCTTCTCAAGAACCGCGTTTTACTGAAGTGCCAAATCTGCAAATTGTCGGTGTGCAGACTAAACTAGTATGACTACAATTATCCAGGTTCATTCTGCCTGTAATCTGGCTATTTTCGGATTTCCGAATCCGAAACTTATAAAGGAAATTGCAGATGCAAGTTATGAATACCAGGACATTTTCAATATGCCATTTAAATTACACGTGTCCCTCAATCTGCGTACTTATATTATGCATTTTACAGACAAGATTAAGCTACTTCGTGAAAAATATGATTGCCATAATAACCAAAACTAGAATTCTCTCCTCCTACAATAGTAATATGTAAACTGTTGTGCAGAGCACCTCAGTCAAAATTAAAATATGATAGTTTGCAGTAGATAATTACTAACGGCCTGGCTTTCGCTCACTTATAAATAGGCGTCTTAATTTGCAAATGGCTTTACCAGGTTTTGCGACAAAGTGTGTGACATTTAGAATGGTCAACCAAAGTTAGTCAGCTGGACAAGTTCAATGCAAAATAACAACAGAGCAAACACAGGAGCATTCGCACCATACCAACTGCTGTTGTCAATTTTCAGCAGAATTTCTAACTCTGGTCCCAGTTTTTTTTTCGCGGGCATCCTCGGGTATTACAAATACAGCTGTTTGCGATAAGGTAACCCTGCCAGACATTCAAGACAGTTATGGCTCATAGTTATTCATTACTTTTTGGAACAAGCCCAGCTAAGCTGTAGCTGTATTTACAGCTATCTATTTTACTTTGTATTTTGCTTCAGTTACTCATGCAGAAAATATGAATGTACAGATAAACCAACATGAAATTTCCAATGTAGTTTACATCAGTCAAAGAGCGTGATATGGCGTCGTAGAGCTCTGAATGGGAGGGGGGAGTGCAACGTAATGTGCTAAACTGTCTCATTTACCTCTAGTCTATCGTAATGATCAGATAGACTATAGAACGTGGCTATCTAATTGGCGAAGAGTTCGGTCAATACTGAATAGTAATCATATTAATTTGGTAACCAAGCTTATCAACTAAGTTATTGTCTATCCACTTATGGACATAATGAACGTCCCCATATTTTATAGGAATCTAGGACTCAGAGGAGATTGCTACAGTAAAATATTGCAAAATGTTAACTGCACTGGTTGTATAGCCTTTAGGCATAACATAATCTCCCACTTATTTTTTTCTATTTTTACAATTCTTTTTACTTGAACTAGGTTCGATAACGCATCTGCTGAATGTACACGAAATATTGCATGAACCATGTATTCTTTAGGATGTGGTTATCCTAGGAGTACTTATTAAAAGGGTTAATAATTATGTAAATTATTTGTGTAGGACAGTAATTGCACGAAAAAAAATGTTCTGTTGATCGAGGAAATCTCGGCAATAGAGATCGCATCCTTTTTTTTACGATTACAAAAGTTACAGATGCACATCTACAGTTAACCTATTACTGGGGGAAAAAGACAGCATAAATTATACCAAGTGATCAAACTCCCATGGGTGTCGCCCTTTAACTAACATACCTTACTCCTTTGTGGAAAAATTTAGCATCTTAATGTTATAGCCACAGTCTTTGCAGTGTTTCCCCAACATGTGGATTCATCTCTCACTTGCATTTAATTTATATTTGTGATATCAATTAACTGTTCTTCAATGTTCAATTCTATTCGATGACCTGGTGCAGTATATGACAAACGGGGGGACTAAAATGCAATATATTTTATAGTTCTTCATTTTAAAAAGGGAAATCTTACTATTATTTTCAAAATAAAATGGTTCTAGCCCCGAAATGTCACTTTAAGAATTAAAATATAATCAAATAATCAGCCTTTGTATAGATCTTTTAAAAACATTTTGATAAGGCACCTTCCCTCTTCTGCACAATTTTAAATCTGTCCTGGACTATTATAGTGCAATCACATCCCTGATAAAAATCATTTCTCTTAAGACTTAGAACATACCGGACCTTAACACTGTTGATGGTAAAATGCCTGTCTAGGAAATGTCTATATTTTCAAACTGGCGAGGAAGCATGGGAAACTATTTTACTCAATGCCCTTCCTTAACAGTGGCTTTGTTTGGTTCTATCATCGAGAGAGAGAGAGAAACGAACAGTCCTCTGGCTGTATTGACTTCGTCATTAAAATTAATTAAGGGCTGAGTAGGTGTTTCCAATTTAATAAAAATATGGAATAATTGCCACAAAAAATATATAAATTACAATTCAGGTAGGCAGGCAGGAGCATTTTGCTATTCTGCGGTGTCTTTTAGTGCCACAAAAACCCTATATAAGGTTTTTATGTCTTGCGTTCCAAAGTTATTCCTATGCATATCCATGCAATATTTTTCCGCTTTCCCTCGATAAAATTGCCAAATAATAATGAATCATTTCATAAATAATGGCTTGGCTGTCTTATCTGGGCAGGGCGGCCAGTGCTGGTTTCTTATCTCGCCTGGCCACATTGCTGTAGTGTTCCGCTCTCCATACTAAATAGGAAATCGAACGTGATGTAAAATCTACTCCACTCTCCAAGGCATAAGCTGCCAAAGAAACTTATTACAGCACAAAGATCAGCCATGGAGGGGGCTGAAAATGGCTGCTAACACTTTTCAAATAAACAAGGATGGTGAGTAGATTTCTAATTGTCACCTCTTCAGGGTGTGTTTTATTCTTCTGCATTTTCAAATGCCCAAATATAACAGACTTCGAATTGAGTGTAAATAATTGCAATATAAAAGCACTCCTTTAAAAAAACAGCGGGATAAATTAAAAAATATGGAAATGGCTGCGAGCATTGTTTTCAATAATCCCAGGAGTGAGGAGACTTTTTGGGACATTTTCGAATTGCTTAATGGATTGTGTATAATACAATCGCTAATGATATTTTAATTTGATTTGTATAAATCGAGATGATTTTTTTTCCAAGGGAAATACCAGCACAGTGACAGAAACGGATGAAGACGCTTCAACACAATGTTACGATCCAATAGTTTTTCTTTCACAATTGCCATCTTGCCTATCTGAAAAATTTGCGAAAGGAAAGAAATTCTCCATTCCAGATAGTTATTAATTTGTGGGGACTGAAAAAGAAACAAACAACGGATACATATTCCGGTAGGGAAAAAAAATAACGGCTCCCGTTATGTTTAATACAAATTAGCCGATTGCATTCGCTCGGATTCGTTTCAAGAACTTAAGGAACCATTTGCCCACTCTCCGTGAATTCGCTGGGAGTAGTGTTTGGAATTTGGTCCACCAAATTATTTAAAGGGGCGAAAGCAATTTTAAGGACATTATGGTGCGATCTTGATGTAAAGGTGTCTTTTCTTTTAATTTTTCCAGTGCAGCCAAAATGCAGCCTTCAGCATTCAGAGCAAAATGAAAGGGCCGAAATATGTTTGCTATTGTTTTGGATTCAGGCTTTTGTGCACACAGTGGGTAAATGGATCACTTTAAAAACCAAACGCCTGCGTTCTAAGCTTCAGAACATTCTGACAGTGACACAGACATTAGAGATGGAGGGCCGGCTGCCTACGTGTGTTCAAACGGCCCTCATTTCGTTCCATTGTCCTGGTGTGTTTATTTTGTCCCTTCCATTTCGCTCAGGCCTCATTGTTAGACTGCCTTTACATATACGTTATGGAGCCCAGAGCTGTTCATTTTAATGCTGATTTAAAGGAACACAAGGTGGTTTCCATTTTTTTTAGGACTGGAGTCCCTCACTGCTTTTTCTTGCATTTTCTTGCATTAACGGCCACCAATTTGATAAACTCCACCTTTATTCAATAACCCGAACAAAACGGAGGAATTGGTTGTTTGGAGGTGGGATTGTTCGCTTAATTCTCACTTTAATTTCAGGGAAGGAGATTTCTCAGAGGATACACACTAAAAGCTCAGAGAATTGCAAACCGCATTATTAACCTGGTTTTGTTTTATTTCAAATGCGTTCTGTGCAGTACAACAGTGTAATCTCAAGGTTAAATTTCAATCTTCTAATATATGTGCGTTTCTGAGCTTAATTCATTGAAAAAAAGATTACAATGTGCCCTGCAGCTTTAGAATTTAGAGGGTGTTTAAACCTAATCCTTAATTGATCAACTGTCTTAAGTATCTCGGTTGATTTTCCATAAACTGCGAAATGCTTAATCCGTCCAAGAGGCTTTTCCCCCCTCTCTATTTTGAAAGAATAAAGCAGTGTGGAATGCTGCAGGTGCTGGGGTGCCTCTGTCGACTCTAGTACAAGAAATCCAGTTCCCCAGTGAGTTCAGCACAGCAAGATTCAACTGCGTAATGCAAACAGCAACAATCGAAAAAAACAACTCGTGAATCTTTGGCTTCAGTTGCACTGCAGGGTGACACAAAACGAAAAAAAACAGACTCTTTCTAACTGTTTAATAAAACATGACTTTAATGTTATCAGTGACACAGTATGGGCGCCACGGAGAGTATTATATTTTCCTTAATGGGATGAAACCAACATATAAAAAAAATTGGCGGGATTTCTTTCGCTGAAAGATGAGTGAAGAATGCACTAGTCCATTGTACATTGGAACACTGTTTCAGCCTATCTTGTGCATGCTTTGGATCATTTGTCTCCATTTTCATGAATGCTAACTGAGCGGGTCTGTCTTCAGAACTTAACCGGTCAACACTGCATAGAGAAATACGTCTGACATACGATTTATTTATTCCACTTTTAGATAAGTTTGCATTTAACATCTGTTAATATTTATATTCCATTCACTTGCCTGTTGAAAATAGGTGGTGAATTTTAGATAAAAGCAAAATACTTCCGATGCTGGAATCTGAAACAATATTAGAAAATCTCAGCAGGCCTGACAGCGTCTGTGGAGGGAGAATAGAGACAACGTTCGAGCCTGGATGACCCTGAGTGACTCTGATGAATGGTCATCCAGACTCGAAATGTTGGCTCTGTTCTCTCTCCACAGATGTTGTCAAGCCTGCTGAGATTCTCTGGCATTTTCCGTTTTGTTTTGGTGAATTTTGGACTGGTTTTGTAAATACAACCTGATAAAGGCCGGATATATTTCTAAATGACTCGGTTGATCGTGTTGTTCATTGTTTTATGTACATGGGTGAGTTTGAGAACGAGGTTCAAACGCCTGAGAAAGTTTACTTCATTTTAGCGCAATTGATTTAATTCTGAAGTCCCCTTGCCCTTAAAGTGTGTGTTTTTTTTAATTTTGACCTTAGGGGAATATTTCTTGCAGATGAAGTTGTTCCAGCATTTCTCCATCCCTTTGATATCTAATGGTAACGCAATTAAGACGGTGAAGACTTCCGCCTTTCGATACGATGATGGAAAAAGTCGGCTTGGATCTTGGTGAAAATCGCAGCGATAACCAGAGTCCTGTTCAGAAGGATTTTTCCAGACACAGAGCAGACCGCGAGGAAGCGGAAAACACGAGCGAGCCTGCAGATCAACCCACTGAGGGACACCAGCTCCAGGCTGAGCCACAATCTGCGTCAAATGATGGGGTTTCCAAGGAAACCAGTCACGACTCCCCTGATCCCCTATCGGAAGTGCCAGTCATAAACCTGATGCAAAGAGGGGCCCAGCCTATAAATGAGAGTGATCAGAAAGGCACGTTTACTCACTCAGTGCCCACCACCGAGTTGTCAAGACCTCCGGTGCCTCTGACTCTTCAGAGTCCAGTGAGTGAGAATCGGATGGTGCAGTTAACGGCAGCTCACCTCCCTCTGCCTGCAGCCAGAGCGATGCTGTATAACAGCACATCCCAGTATCAGACCCTGCCACTATTAAACAGGTCAGTCTCATTGTAGTAAAGTGCTGGATCTGAAAAGCCGTCTTTGTGTTGTAAGAATTTTATTTTATTGTGTGCAGAAAGGTAATAGTTGCCAAATGAAAATTGGATTGCAAATCGATTTGACTCGGGCTCAGCTTAACACGTGATTGCGATTTAATTTATTACAAATGATCTCGGATTGATAAAATATGTAATAGCTTTTCATTCTCAATGCTGCGAGATTTTCGCTCTTTTTATTTGCTTGAATAATAATTGCAAGGCAAGGAATAATTCGTGTCGTAAGATTTTTGTCACTTGGAATATTTACGCCGGTATCAGTATCTGATAGTATCGATCAGTAAATTGGGATTCGGGATTTTCATCGCAAATCTTTCTTTCTTGTTGCAATGGTGACATCAGTGATCCAGAACCCTTCAACATGTTCTCCAACAACAGAGTGAAAAGAAGACCAGCTCCTTACGACGTGGAGGTCACTACCGGTATGCACAGCCTTGAGAATGAACTAAATCTTAAACCATACGCAGCGCTGCTGGAGTGCTGATACAATGGCCAGATAACAGGCCGTAAGGAAATGTTGCAAAAGCAGTCAGACAGATGGTTAGAGACATTTAAAGACACATAGATAAATAGGTGCATTCATAAAAAAATTATCTAAAATCTTTCTCAAAGTGAAAGTCTATTTTATTTCCTTATCTGCGGTGTGTTTCAACAGGTCATTCTGTAATCCATGTTTTGATTCTTTATATAGATGTGTAAGCACAGGCAGACACAAAGGCATGTTCCACCCATGCCCCCCCACCCCGCACGCAGGATGTTTGCCTTTTCCTGTACATCTTTTTATAAAGTTCATATCAACTTCTGAAAATCCCTTCAATCACTAATCTCTGCATGTAAAAGTGGGCAATTGAACCAAGTCTGTGTAGGAGTGTGCAATTGAACCAAGTCTGTGTGTAAGTGTGCAATTGAACCAAGTTTGTGTGTAAGAGTGTGCAATTGAACCAAGTCTGTGTGTAAAAGTGTGCAATTGAACCAAGTCTGTGTGTAAAAGTGTGCAATTGAACAAATTTGTATGTGAGTGCGCAATTGAACCAAATCACGGCTGGTTTCATTTTTTTTTCGCTACTAGGTGTCGCCCAGCCTAAAATCGTCCGCCGAATCTTCACAAACAGTAGGGAGAGGTGGAGACAGCAGAATGTCAACGGGGCCTTCGCAGAACTCCGCAAACTCATCCCGACCCATCCACCCGACAAGAAGCTGAGCAAAAACGAGATACTGCGTCTGGCCATGAAATACATCAATTTCTTGGCCAAACTGCTGAGCGACCAGGAGCAGGAGGGCGAGCAGCGGGGTTTGCAGATCAAAGAGGCGGACAGTACCAGGCTGGCCAGCGATGACATCCAGGAGATGTCTCCAGACTCGAGCTGTGGAAGCTGTTTCGATGGAACAGGAAGCCCGGAAAGTCTAAGCGAAGAACACGATCATCTCGAGTCACGACATGGAAACCACCGCCACTCTATACTTCCTCCAGATGTCAATGGACAACGGTGATATCCTTGCAAAAAAAAAGAAAACTGATGCGTCTGGGAGAATGGAAAATTGCAGCGAAAGGAACACAGACTGTTACTGTTTTACCTCTGACTACCGAGTCCTTTAGCATTTGATTTTCTTTCAATTTTCTGTATCTCTAACAATTTTCAGGTACACATCAATACTAAACTTCTGAGCTTATGAATTTAACTCTAAAAATTAGTCTTACCGAATTTTTCATTGACTTCTGTTTAAAGACGAGAGAATTTAAATTTAAAGAATTTAATTTTATCTTTAAATTGAGGTACATGTAAATATTGTAAAAGCTTCAGCTTTTCGAGCTTTATGGGGGGAAAACATGTTTTTGTAATGGAAAAATCTAAGAGGACCAAGATTTATTTCTGTTGGAACCGTAGCATCCCTTTTCTAGTGAACTGCATGTTAACTTCTCTTTTAGTTATATATTCAGCCACCGTTCTGTACAATGTAGCCAAGCTCCAAGCGGAACACAAGAAGCAGCACTGAGCGGGAAAGTGAGGTACTTTTAATTTACAATGCAGTTCGGATCCCCGAAG
Organism: Sphyrna mokarran; assembly: GCA_024679065.1. Lineage (NCBI taxonomy): Eukaryota > Metazoa > Chordata > Chondrichthyes > Carcharhiniformes > Carcharhinidae > Sphyrna > Sphyrna mokarran. The sequence continues at coordinate 41,410,853 of JAGIQG010000009.1, forward strand.
AGGGATACTGCAATTTTAAACAGAAATAGGGAAGCTTGTTTGTCTAAATTAGAAGGCAAAAGACATTTATGTTATGTTGAAATTTAAATAGAACGTCGAAGGGTTTAAATCTTTGAAAATGTACATTTCCGGGGATAACTATTTTGTATATTTTCATGGTTTGGTCGAAAATTGGGCCATTGTCTGCGTATAATAATGAAACTTGTTGCAGCTATTCACAGGTTCTTATTTTCTATTTCTTACGGACAAGTTATTATTTATTCCATCTGAACAATAATTCAGATTTTTGGGAATAATTAAGACACCAGGCAATTTTTATGGGTACAAATTGTGACTTTTTTTTCCTAAAGTACTTTAACATTCTGCAAAAAAGTAAGTCATGTATTTAATAATTCAATGGACAAGGTGTGTTGTTTATTTTTATTTAAAAATATAAAAGGTATGGTACACATCCTTATTTTCCACGTTCGCTCTTGCCTGCTATATGTATTGTGAATACCATAGTGTATAATCCACACTGCACTTTCAGTACATTTTGTATGTGATTGTTTTTTTTTCTGCGTTTGCAGAAGTTGGGTAACGAAACCTATTAACTTAAGCAAATAACTACTACAATGTACATTCTGACAAGGTGATTCTCGATGGATATCCTTTGTAAAGCCGAGTGTGGCTGCAAAGATTACGTGCAGTATGTATATCACGTATTGTTGTAAAATATATGCAATGTTATATTACCAAGAATTTACTTTTAATAAATTGTATACAATTTAACTCACCAGCCTCCCCCTATCAGAGCTGCCATACACATTCCTCGGTGAAGTTATTCGAAGAGACGCGGTACAAATAATGAAAATAGTGTAAATAATTAACTAGCCCGCCAATTAAAAGATATTTTTAATTTGGGCGTTTCGGATTTTCCTGCTACATTGTTACATAAAAATGTAATCGTAAATGACGAATCTCAATTACACTATGCGTCAGGGAACACGTGTATAACGTCCACCTCCTATTCCCTATCGGAGAATGCATGCATGTAAGTGACGTTCATTCCCACCGCAGAATGGAAGCAGGCAATTCAAAGGGGAGGTAGCAATGGGTGACCATGTGCACGTGTTTAGACTGTTGATATTTATGCCGGCGGACGTGTGACTACATCGTGTACTGGATGACACACATATTGCATTAACAACTGCATGTGTGATATGTATTCGTGAATATGTTTATATACCAGATGTCACAAAAATGTGCATATACCTATCACTACCCACCGTTGCATACTAGAAAACCTTTTAAAGACGTCCTTGATGTGGTAGTAAGGGTATTATCCCGTTGTTAACATTCTCTCTATTTAAATAGAGAGCTATCGGAAGGAGACGCTGTTATAAGATCTACCGGAATTATAATCTATGCATATTTTGCTTTTGTGGTGTAATATAAAAGTTAGGCGCATTGAGTATACGCAGAAATATCCGACCTATCATGTAGAAGCAATGCATTTAGTGCGGCGCCATGATAAATATGAATTTTAATTGGAAAATCAGTTATTACATTGCTAAAATAAAATAAAACAAGTGCATAATGTTATCTTGAAGGAAACGTCAGACTTTGGAGCAAACTGATTTTAAACACGAAGCTGCTGAGTGGCACTTTCACATAAAATGTGTCCAAACTATGGCCCCTGATCTCATTTACCCAAGACTGGACAATCTATGGGTTTGAAAATGGGTTTTCTCATCAGCTGATTTGTTGTGTTTGAATTTGTGAGTTTGAAAATTTTGGAAAAGACTCTTAGTTGCTCTAGTAGTAGATAAATTCTAAATTAGAATAACTAATATGCTGATGTCTCCACCCTGAGACTTTTTAAATATACTGGATCTGTGCATTAAGGGCTAGGTCAATATTTATTGTACATGTTAGTTGCCAGATATATCCAAAATGCTTGAAGCACCCAAGAGCTCACATCTTTTAATATTCTCTAGATATCCCAAATTGCTTCTCAGTTAATGAATTACTTTTGAAGTGCATTTACTGTTATTATGTCCTTTAGGAAGGAAACCTGCCATCTTGCTTGGCCTGCATATGAGTCCAAAGTCATAGCAATGTGATTGTCTCTCAACCGCCCTCTGAAATGGCGTACCAAAACATTCAGTTATATCAATCATGGCAAAGTCAAGGGCAACTAGGGATGGGCAATAAAAGCTGGCTAGCCAGCAATGGCCACACCCCACAATAGGATAATAAAAAATGTGACAACCAATTTGCACTAATCAAAGTTCCACAAACAGTAATGGGGACAATGATCAAATCGTTCCTTTTTGGCTTAACATACAGTGTGAAAGAAAGCACTTCTGATAACAAGACACTCCACTGAAATGAGAGTGTAGATCAGGCACTCAAATCATGAAATTTTGAATTCAAAACTTTCTGACGCAGCAATGAAAATGTTGAATGAAGTCCCAAGGCTGTAGGCTGTGGCCTTAAGTAATCTATGCAGGCACAAACAAAAACCCCAAACATCCTTGTTTTAACCACAGAAAGAATTATGCGTGTCAGGCGTATTATACTGTGGGCTGGGACAGATAATATAAAAAACTTTTTGACATTTCATAGAGAATATAAATATTTATGTTAGGATTATGATTTTCAGATCAAACTAATAACCCCATCAAGAATCTTGAAATATCAATCATTAGTTTATTCAAATATTGTTCATTATGCTTTGTAAATTAATTCTTTCTATGTATTTTTACGTTTGAATGTGACTGATCTGCAAAAATCAACTGTTTGATCCAGTTCCAGAAACAGAATACCATTAGACCATGAGACATCAGAACAGAATTAGGCCACTCGGTCCATCGAGTCTGCTCCGCCATTCAATCATGGCTGATATTTTTCTTATCCCCATTTTCCTGCCTTTTTTCCATAACCCCAATCCCCTAATTAATAACCTATCAATCTCTGTCTTCAAAACATTCAATGACCTGGCCTTCACAGCCTTCTGTGCCAAATCTATGGCAAAGAGTTCCATGTCAAGAAAACTAGAGTACAAGAGCAGTGATGTACTTCTATGGCTGTATAAGTACATATATACTTATGTATATATACATAATGGTGTATTCAGACACCATTTGGGGTATTGTGAGCAGTTTTAGGCCCCATATCTAAAGAAGGATGTGCTGGCCTTGGAAAGTGTCCAGTGGAGGTTCACAAGAATGGTCCCTCGAATGAAGAGTCACTTTGGCTAAGAAATCCCTCCTCATCTCTGTTTTAAAGGGTTGTCCCATTAGCCTGAGACTGGGCCCTCTCGGTCTAGTTTTTCCTACTAGTGGAAACAACCTCTCCATGTCCATTCTATCCAACTTTGCAATATCCTGTAAGTTTCAATAAGGTCCCCCCTCATCCTTCCTACAATGAGTACAGACCCAGAGTCCTCAACCATTCCTCATATGATAAGCTCTTCATTCCAGGAACCATTCTTGTGTTGTCATTTGTACTCTTTGTGTCTGTTACTTTCCTTAAAATGGCTTGCAGTCATAGCATATTTCATATACTACTCACATAATTTTAGCCCAATACATAAACCAGTACCCACCTTCACAATCTTTCATGAGGTCACATATTAACATATTCTCTTATTCATGAGGACAATACCTAGGAACAGGGGAGGACAGAAGGAAGGTCCATATTCCTTTTGATTTCATTTGATTTATTATTGTCACATCTATTAGTATATGACGAAAAGTATTGCTTCTTATGAGCTATACAGACAAAGCATACCATATATAGGGAAGGAGAGAGTGCAGAATGTAATGTTACAGTCATAGCTAGGGTGTTGAGAAAGATCAACTTAATAAGAGGTTGGTCCATTCAAAAGTTTAAGAGCAGCAAGGAAGAAGCTGATCTTAAATCGGTTGGTGCATGTCCTCAGATTTCTTATCTTTTGCCCAAAGGAAGAAGGTGGAAGAGAATATGTCCAGAGTGCGCGGGAGCCTTGATTATGCTGGCTACTATTCTGAAGTAATGGGAAGCGTTGACAGAGTCAATGGACGGGAGGCTGGTTTAAGTGATGGAACAAGCGTCATTCATGACCCCTTGTGGTTTTTTGTGGTTTTGGACAGAGCAAGAGTCATATCAAGCAGTGATACAATCAGAAAGCATGCTTTTTATAGCACATCTGTAAAAGTTGGTGAGAATCATAGTGTGCATGCCAAATTTCCTTAGCCTTTTGAGAAAGTAGAGGCAGTGGTGGGCTTTCTTAACCGGAGTGTCAGCATGGTCACAAGTCCTGTGCTCTTTGAATAAGATCATTTTGAAACGATTGGGCAGAGTTCATCAGAAATATCACAGTTAAAAGGGGCTGTGTGACATGTTCCTCAGTGAACATGGCCATCTTACCCTTCTTTTCCTTTGTTGAAATCGCTTCTTTACAAACTCTGCATAGGAAGACAATTCTTCTTTATATCACCTTTATATCTTTGCTTACACTTCACACAGATTGTTTTTTCCATTCTGTTTTCAGGTTCCTTACCTAGTTACAAAAGAGGAAGAAGCAAATTGCTGTCCTGAAGGTATAATTCTACTGAGCACGTATCAGTTCAAAGATCAGCACTCCACACAGCTTATGTATTAGTTAGAATGTCTTGTGCAGATCAATTCAGCATGCATAAACACGCAGGTATAAGGGCAGTGGCAAAAGATAGCCCAAGACTAGTTTGCCAGTGTATAAACTGACATCTTAGCCCTGTTACAGTGGGCACAAATGTCTACTTCATGGACCCAGCCTATGACAAAGACTGATAGCTAACTTCTAAATTAAATGGATTGCTTGGAGGTTCCATCCAGCACTGAAGTTAACCTTTTAACTCCCCCCACCACACACCTTGCACCCCATGGGCATGGAGGACCCTTCCCTGCACAAGCATTGATCATACAAGTAGCAGGGGAGAGGAGGGTTTCCTCCCACCCACTCCAACAATACACATATTTGAGACTTTCTTCCTCCCTCTCCACTACCACCATAATAGTATCATAGACATTCTGCCCCTCACTGGCAGGTCTCTCCCTTCTCTTTACTAACTTGCTCCCCTCCCCTTCACTGGGAAGATCTGCTTCCTCCTTCAGTGGCAGGCTACCAACCGCCCCCCCCCAACCCCTTCACTGGAAATCTCTGTCAGAAGGTATTGTCAGTATGTGCCAGGGAGCAGTGCCAGAGTATTGACTGGGCATGTCCTTCTCCCTCTGTACTTACCTTGGCACTCCCTTCGACCAAATCCCGTTCTTCTGAAGCTGTTGTAAACCTTGCCAACATCATGTCACATCAGTGAAGTTTAAATATTTGGTGAGAGGGGATCATATGGCGGAGATTCTGATTCATGGTATTTAAATTTATTAGAAGTTACACCAGTGGTGGGGGGAGAGGAAAATCAGGAAACAAGGTCTTGCCGCCGAGAATCTCGTTTGCCAGCTCCCATGTTCATGCCATGTCACTGTTTATAGTTGTTGCGAATGTGGAAAAAGATTGCTCCCCATTGATTCTAAATAATTAATGTGAACATTTCAAATAGTTAGTGTAACTCAATGGAGTGGACTCCCTGAACAGCAACTATGGATTCCTATAATGATGCCACCTAATTTTCCCATTATCCCTAAAGTACCTAATCCAATGAGATATAGGAGATTCCCTGCTGTTTCTGTTCATTTCAATTGAATGATGAAACTCCCAAATTGTCAATAAGGGTGATGGCAGTAAGCACAATGAAACAATTTATGACATGCACCGCAGAAATAATCATTTCTATGAATTTTCTCTCTCTGATGTTTTATTGGAATGAATATTTAGTACAATTGCACTTTGTTTTTCAGTTCCTTTTTTAACAGATCATTAACATATTTGTTTTATTTCAAATTAATTTGCAACTCTGTCAAACAGGAATGGCATTCAAGTCAACAAGTACACTGCACTGCAATAGCAGGCCAGTCACTTTTTTCTCACTCTCTGTGTCAGAATCTTTCTAGGGAGACATTGAATCAACTATGTAGTCATGGAACACCCTATTAGAAGGTAGCTGAAGCCTTTATGCCACTCACTCATCTGCTGACATTTTAGCAGCAAGCACCAGATAAAGAATTGTCATGACTGCAATAAAACTTGAAAATTAAAAAAAAATCTTAGAGGCATTTTTCTTTTAAGTAGTGATTCCTAAATTGGACAGGATTATTTACTGTAACCATTCATGCAACAACCAATGTTCTGACAACATACTAAGAAAAAAAGTGCTTTCATCAACATCCTCCTCTCCCTCTCAAAACAGTACATACACAACAATTCCTTTACATTACTCTCTGTTTAAGGGTGCCTGTAACTCCTTATCCAGCACCGAGCCACAAATTCCTTAGAGCCGCCTTCCTTCACTATAATACTCCCATATTTCCGCATCTGTTTCTTTAACTCTCATATTACTTGACATCTGTCCTCCTCAACTACAACCTGGTTCTCATTGGAACAGAACGTCCAGCAAAGGAAGGCCATTGCAGGACACCTCTCTACCTTCAAACCTCTCACCAATTTCAAAGCCAAGGTTATGTAGCTCATGATCATTCACTTGCTAAGGAATGAGCAGAGGTAAATTAGCTCTTCCAAATCCAAGAAAACATGAATTGCAGAGATAATAGAAGACTAACTCGAGTACAGTACAGATTGTGGATTTCAGATCCTGGCAATTGCTATCTCTCAGGTCCTGCAGACTTGTTAGTTGCCATTTGACCAGATAACCTACTGATCAGTAGGGCCCCAGAAATGGCAACTGTTGGATTCAGCTGGTTTGATATTGCTGTCTCTTAGCCCAGTAATGTGTGCCAAGGCTCCAGCCTTGTCAGAAATACACTAGTGATACATGAGAGGTAATGGCATGATGCCCAGGAACAAGATCCAGAGATAGAGCCAGCAGTAGCTCTATTGTAAGAGTAAACTGCCATCTCAGACCACAATATGTCAGCTATTTCCAAAGATCATTGCTCTCTCATGACACTTAATAGCACAAGAATAGATGATAAAAATGAATCATTTTTAGATTAGTTAGACATCCAGATAATACCAAATAGGAGGTGACTAGTAGAATATTAAATTAAATTAAAGTGTAATGTGAAATGTTTTGACTTATTATTCATGGCAATGACAATCAAACAGGAAAAGTAGTTCACATTTCATGCTAGCTTATTTGCACAAGTGATGATCATTGGCAAAGTCCTTTTTGGAATAAAGATAGTTATGTATTGGAAAGGGTATTGGTTTGTAAAAATATCTCTTTATATTGCCAGTGGAGGAGAAAGAAATCAGGAAAAGTGATACAGAGAAAACTTCTAGGACTACCTGCTTTTTGATGTACATGCAGCCAGCAGTAATGACATACAAGCGTATAAGTTAAGAGCTGGAATAGGCTCCATCATTCAATAATATCATGGCTGATCTGATTGTAGTTTCAACCCCACATTTCTGCCTACCCCAGATAGCCCCTTTATTAATCAATAATCTGTCTCACTCTGAATAAAAATATTCAGATTCTACTTCTACTGCCTTTTGAGAAAGAGAGTTCCAGAGATTCTCAACCTTCTGAGAGAAAACATTTCCCCTTATCTCCATCTTAAACAAGCAACCTCTTATTTTTAAACAGTGATCCCTAGTTCTAGGTTCTCCCACAAGAGAAAAAAATCCTCTCCAGACCCAACTTCTCAGGTTCTTAAAGGTTTTGATCTGATAACCTTTTATTCTTTGAAATTGTAACGGAAACAAACCTAACCTTTCCTCATAAAACACCTGCCCATTCCTGATATTAGATTTCCCTGGCTAGATGCCATCCTGATATTCTGGTCTGGAGCTGGTCTGTACCTCCTTTCCAGCCAAAATAAAGTCTGCATTGGATGGTGAAGTTGTAAAGAATACAGAAAACTATCACACTTTTCGATAGCTGAGCTGATGTATATTGCAGAACACATAGCAGTGAAAGCACATTTTCAGCAACTCAGCACAGAATTCTCAACCATCAGCTGGTAGCTTTAAGTGCCATGATATTCCTCTCCTCTGCTTTTATTTGGAGTAGCTGCAGTGACATCATTTTAAGGGAGTTTAGGGCATTCTTTTTTATTAAGAGGACAGTCATTGACAGTCATTTCACCTGAAACCTAATAACAGAACAGTAATGAGTGCATTCATGGTTTGCTCCCATGAAAAGGTTAGGGTAGGTCAAACAAAAGAGGATGAAGCCTTCCTGACATCTTGCTGGCATTGACATGGAAGATCCTCTGACTGATGTCACAATCTATCTACGCATTCAATAGAATATTCACATCAATGAGAAATTTTTCTATGGGTCTTTCAGTGTGATATGAATGTAATTAATGACATATGAGGAAGCCAGCAACTCCACAGAACTGTGGCCCTTTCCGTCTGTTGCCAGGCTGAGATGCCAGCTAAGTGAACTGCACCTAATTCAATGGAAATGAGAATCAGGCAACATGCAAGAGAAGCTACCAAATGCTATTAGCCATTTTACCCTTCAAACTTCAAACACTAGAGCTAATGGGCTTGAGACATGACTTCTCTCCCATCAGGGAGAAAGTCTCAACTTGAAGAGCTTCCATTCAATCTCCGGTACCAACAGTGCCTCTGAAAATGACAGCCACTAATGGCAGGCTGGCCCAGAGGGAAGTGAGCTGCAGTGGAGCTGGACTTGAAAGTAAGTCCAGCATCTCACCAGGGCTGCGATAGCAGACCCTGAGGAGGTAGGTGGGAGTCAGGGTAGATGGGGCAGTGGTGGAAGGGAAAGTGAGGGGAAAGTGGTTCAATGGGCACAGGGTCTGAATATGTGCCCCCTTTGCTCAGCCACTGGTCCATCAGGATTCACCAGAAAAGCTGGAAATGTGATACCCACCATGAATAAAATCCCAGCAATGGTGAAACAAAGGCCTAAATCTATTAGTTAGCCACTTAAGAGCCTTAATTGGCCCATGAGTAAATGGGCTACGTGATGCCTGCATCACCACTGGTAAAATTGCACTGGGTCAGGCAGAGTAGGTATCAGGGATGGCTCTGTTGGCATTGAAGCCAATTTCATCTCCCCTCCCCCTCCCCCACCTCCTCAGCATCTGCCATTCTTTTGCCAGAATCCTATAGCAGCATAGTCAGAAATCCCAAACATGATAATCTGTCTCAGGTGAATTCAGTTCAGGCCCAATATACCACTGACTTTAGTAACCATCGCTCCTATTTCACCTGAAACCTAACAACAGAACGATCCTCACACTTGAACAGTAATGGGTGTATTTGTACCCTCTTATCTCATGCAACCCAGGCTAACCACTCCTGGTGCAATGGAATTTCACAAGTCATGCAGTAGGGTGTTACAAGTTTGTTAACTTCTTTCACAAAATGAGCTAAAGTTTCGCAGCCAGTTTGGAACAATTTTTGCTTAACCCCTTCGCAAATTTCTCCAGGTTAGTTTCCTTAAAGAGAACTAAGTAAATGCTAACAAACATACAAAGTTCTTAGAATACTTTGTAAAATAGTACTCCACACAATGTCTTAATACTTGTACCTGAGAATTTCAACATCATTCCACTTCATTGTGTTAAAGAGCAAGATGAAATGGAGTTGTGTTTTATATTTCCATTTCCAGCTCGCCAGCCAGTGTTTTGGGCAATTTTGAGTATCATCAGCTACGCCAAGGAAGAATGATATGGGGTGATAGTCAGTGCTGGAGAGTGAGGCTACACTCTGCCAAAGCCTTCCCTCCACCATTAGGACTGAGGTGGGTACCGAATTTATATCTCATTTTAACAGCTTAATAATCTACTACTGTTCCTATTTCCAGACAAAGCCCATTTTTTGAAATTCATCTCCCAACACAAAAATAGATAGTAAAATCCCACAAATGCATCAACATAAATATATACAATATAAAACACATATTATCTGTGATAAATTAGGAATTGAGTAAAAGTCAAGTTGAAATTGAAAAGGAAACAAGCAAGACATACTAACCATAGTTTCTAAGAAGACACTTAATAATAGATTTAATGTTCACATAATAAACTTATTCCTGAAAATTAAGTTGCTTCATTGAAATGCTGTGTTTCAATTCTTGTTTCTTGGACTCCTCATAACCTGCTGGAAATCTTTTTGAACAGAAAAAAAAACTTAACATCCATTTTACATTGTAGTGAGAAAAGGAGACAAGATAAATCTGCAACAGTGATGAGGTGATGCTAAACCTTTAACTATCAATAAAGCTTAATTTTATTCCAGATCATATATATTCCACATTAATTACAATGACCCTATTGTCACTCAGGGTGCGCACCTGTAACTGGTGTTATTTGCCCTGTTGCAAAATTCAATTACATATAACCATAGCCTCTGCTGTGCCTGTTGCGATTACTTTTTTCAAGCAATCGATTAGTCAAACCAACGTCTTTAAAGCAAGTTGGAGACTACCATCTGATAGGTAAGTTTTAACTTTTTACTTAATTCATTATAGATTCAACAATAGCATGAGTGCTCCTCCTAGTTATCACATTAAATCCACAGGCCACAGCCTCTTGCACAAACCCCACCCCTCCCACACCCCATGGCACAGTAGCCCAGTTGTTAGCACTGCTGCCTCATAGCGCAGGGATCTGGATTCGATTCCTGGCTTGGGACATTGTCTATGTGGAGTTTGCAGATTCTCCCTGTGTCTGTGTGGGTTTCCTATGGGTGCTCCAGATTCCTGCCACAGTCTGAAAGATGTGCTGGTTAGGTGCATTGACCATGTTAAATTCTCCCTCAGTGCACCCAAACAGATGCCAGAGTGTGGCAACTAGGGGATTTTCATAGTAACTTCATTGCAGTGTTAACATAAGCTTAGAACATAGAACATAGAACATAGAATATTACAGCGCAGTATAGGCCCTTTGGCCCTCGAAGTTGCACTGACCAATGGAACCAATTTTATAACCCTCTATTCTAAACTATTCCAATGCTATCCATGTGCCTATCCACTGACCATTTGAACTCCCTTAAATTTACGAGTCCACAACTGCTGCAGGCAGGGCATTCCACACCCTTACTACCCTCTGAGTAAAGAACCCACCTCTAGCATCTGTCCTATAACTACCATCCCTTAATTTATAGCTATGTCCCCTCATGTTATCCAACTCCATCTGAGGAAAAAGGCTCTCACTATCCACCCTATCTAACCCTCTGATCATCTTATATGTCTCAATTAAGTCACCTCTTAGCCTTCTTCTCTCTAATGAAAATAACATCAAGTCCTTTAGCCTTTCCTCATAAGACCTACCCATCATAACAGGCAATATCCTGGTAAACCTACTCTGCACCCTTTCCAATGCCTTCACATCTTTCTTATAATGTGGCGACCAAAACTGTACACAATACTCCAAGTGCAGCCGCACCAGAGTTTTGCACAGTTGCAACATAACATCTCGGCTCTGAAATTCAATCCCTCTACCAATAAATGCTAACACACTATACGACTTCTTAACAACCTTATCAACTTGAGTACCAACTTTCAGAGATCTATGCACCTGTACACCGAGATCTCTCTGCTCATCTACACTACTAAGAGTCCTACCATTAGCCCTATATTCTGCACACATATTACTCTTACCAACGTGAATCACCTCACACTTTTCCACATTAAACTCCATTTGCCACTTCTCGGCCCAGCTCTGCAACTTATCTATGTCCCTCTGCAAACTGTAACATCCATCCTCACTGTCTACAACTCCTCTGACTTTGGTGTCATCAGCAAATTTACTAACCCATCCCTCTACACCCTCATCCAAGTCATTTATAAAAACAACAAACAACAGTGGCTCCAAAACAGATCCCTGAGGTACACCACTAGTAACTAAACTCCAGGTTGATTATATCCCATCAACCACCACCCTCTGTCTTCTATCAGCTAGCCAATTCCTAATCCAAATTGCTAAATCTCCCTCAATCCCATGCATCTGCATTTTCTGCAGTAGGCTTCCATGGGGAACCTTATCAAACGCTTTGCTAAAATCCATATACACCTCATCAACTGCCTTACCCTTATCCACCTTTTTGGTCACCTTTTCAAAAAACTCAATAAGGTTTGTGAGGCACGACTTTCCCTTTACAAATCCATGTTGACTATCCTTAATCAATTCATTTCTTTCTAAATGACTATAAATCCTATCCCTTATAATTCTTTCCAAAACTTTACCCACAACAGATGTAAGGATCACTGGTCTATAATTTGCAGGATGGTCTCTACTCCCCTTCTTAAACAAGAGGACAACATTTGCTATCCTCTAGTCTTCTGGCACTACATCTGTAGCCAACGACGACATGAAGATCAAAGCCAAAGGCTCTGCAATCTCCTCTCTAGCCTCCCAGAGTAACGTGGGATAAATCCCATCTGATCCAGGGGACTTATCTATTTTCATACTCTGAAGAATAGCTAACACCTCCTCCTTATGTACCTCTATCCTCTCTAGCCTACAACCCTGTATCCCAGTATTCTTCCCAACTCCATTGACATTTTCTCGTGTGAAGACCGCCGAAAAATATTCATCCAGTGCCTCATCAATCTCTACAGGCTCTACGCACAACTTCCCACTACTGTCTCTGACTGGCCCTAACCAATCTTTTATTCTTAACATATCTATAAAAAGCTTTAGGGTTCTCCTTTATCCTATCTGCCAAAGTCTTCTCATGTCTTCTTCTAGCTCTTCTTACCTCCCTCTTTAGCTCCCTCCTGGCTAATTTATAACTGTCCAGTGCCCTAACCGAGCCTTCACGTCTCATCTTTATATAAGCCTCCTTTTTCCTCTTCACCAGTGAACTAACTTCCTTAGTACACCACGGTTCCCTGGCTCTACCACTTCCTTCCTTATTTGTGATTAATAGATAAACTACTTTTTCACTTTACGCCTCCACCTTCCGAATTCTTATATGGTTCAATCTGACCAAATTTATTTGTTTTTTTGAAATCAGTAAGCTGCCTGTGAGTCCACATAATAGTATTAATACTATTATTAATAGTAATAAGGAAATGAGGCTGATGAACCAATTAGAACATAGAACACTACAGCACAAACAGGCCCTTCAGCCCACAAGTTATGTCAATCATATCAGTACCTATCAGGCCATAGAACTATCTGTAACTCCCAATCCCATTAAATCCCATGTACTCATCCAGAAGTCTCTTAAAAGACCCCAGCGAGTTCGCCTCTACCACCACTGACAGCAACTGATTCCATTCACTCACCATCCTCTGAGTGAAAAACTTACCTCTGTACTTGTCCCCCAGCACATTAAACCTGTGTCCCCTCGTAGCGACCAATTCACGAAAGTTCTGTTGCTGGTCTCATTAGGTAAATGCAATGTATGCACCACTGATTGGAATCATAGTCCTATCCTGCTTTAGGTCAGTGCTTTAAATTGTACCTGCCCAGTTCATTGTATCAGCCTTTAGCTTCTCCAAGAAAGGAACAACATACTCTATTACATCTTTTTTAACACTAGAAATTTCATCTATATTTGGAAACTGTGAATGGAGTTACAATATGGTACTCAGAAAGCAGAAAATAGAGTGTTTTTTTTATTCATTTCTGGTTTATGGGCATCACTGACCAGCATTTATTATGCATCCCTCCTTTAAGTCAGTACGTTGCTGGACCATTTCAGAGGCCATTTAAGATCAACCACATTGTAATCAATCTGGAGTCATATGTATAGACCATACCATGTAAGGACAGTAGATTTCCTTCCCTAAAGGATATTAGTGAACCCAGCGGGTTTTTACAACAATTGACAATGATTTGGTGGTCATCATTATGCTTTTAGTTTCAGATTTTTATTAAATTTAAATTCCACCATTGAAACAGGTCCTCAGAGCATTATCCTGAATCTTTGAATTAATAATACCAGCAATAATACCACTAACTATACCGTCACCTGCTCTCCCCAGAAATGTGACCAGTTAAACGATTAAGTGTTGTATGATTGTGCCTAAACAAAATTATGCCCTAGCAAAACAAATAGGAAGCAAAAATATTGTGATTAGCACAGAATAACCCAGTTTAAGTTTATGGTGTAAATGGGGGCCAGACTCCTTAGCTAAATATGTGACAAGACCCTCTTATTTGAGAAGGGAAACAGAGATTGATAGGTTCTGGCTGTAATAATAATTAAACATAATTAGTTGTGTAGGATAGAGCATTTAAACGTTCCCAACATAGACATTCATGAGCAGCTTCAGTTTTACATTAGCATACTGAAACTGTCACTGGGAGAGTAATTTGCAGTTCCCTAACAGTCATCATTATGTCCTTCATTCCCACTTGCAACTGAGCAGCTAGTAATCTCTGTACGTGAACATTCCCACTAAAGGATAGGAGCTGGAACAAAGGTAGCTCAGCCTCCAGTTCCAGGGGAGCTGCTGTTCTGACTGAGTCCCAGGGAATGGGTTCTCTCAGGGGTCTTTGACTTCTGTTGCCCTTGAAGTCTATTCACTGGAGAGCATGGATGTTCCCAAAGTCTATGTGACACAGTAGAGATTGCTGCTGTTGTTCAGTCAATTCTGCTCAAGTCCTCTGGGAGGCTGAGTCCTTGATAAAGCATCAGTTTAGATCCATGCTCTCTCATACAGCATTTGGCAAGTGTAAAGCTCAGCTCAATGATGGGGAACTTTTTAAATTTTTCTTTTACTGTATAGTGTTTTTTTATTGGAAAGATAATCACCTCGGAACTCCCTAATGGCCACATTGAAATGCATTCAGTTTTGCTTGTTGGAAAAAAATCCCACAACAAAGTGCGCACACACTGATTATGCAAAACAGAATTTTATGTGTGTGAGTTCTAGTTCTCGGCACCTGCATCTGCCTTCTTGGTTCCTGGCCAAGGAAGCATGACTTCAGTTTTGTTTAATTTGTTTAGTTCTAAAAAAATCCCGACCCATTGTAGATTTTATTTATCCCAGGTTAAACAGCAGGATTGTCAAATCCTCCTGAATCCCACCCCTTCTCTTAGCTTGTTATGCTAATCACTGCGGCTGTTGCCAGTAGCCAGATGCAGACTGACTCGTCAGAGTTGGAGCTGATAACGGGGAGAAAAGTGAACCTTTTGTGAAGCACTTGTTGTGCTTTAAGTACACTTGTAAAGTGGACAACAATTTGAATCATTGCAACTCACTGAATAGGAGTGAAATGCAATTATTAGGTTTGAAACACGTACGTATCAGGCGTGTATTTAAGGCATTTGCACTTAGTAAAAGGATTGTTTTAACCACCTTTCTCTCTGCACACTAAAAGCAACTTGAATGCTTGATAGTATTACAAGATAGTGACATTCAAAAAAAACAAACACTATTAACACTGTCCTTCTGCTTCCCCGAGGAATCAAAAGCACAGAAGAATAGTATTTACTATATTGTGGTCCAGTTTAACTTCAGGATTTTCAATTTAGACACTCAAAGATTTCTAAGGACAGGATGAGACATTAGTTTAAGTTTATTTTATTAGTGTCACAAGTAAGCTTACATTAACATTGCAATGAAGTTACTGTGAAAATCTCCCAATCGCCACACTCCTGCACCTTTTCGGAATGTGGCAACTGTATGCTGAGGGAGAATTCAGCATGGCCATTACAACTAACCAGCACGTCTTTTGAACTGTGGGAGGAAATCAGAGCACCCGAAGGAAAATTACACAGACATAGGGTCACAGACTGTGACCCAAGCCAGGAATTGAATCCAAATCCCTGGCGCTAGAAGGCAGCAGTACTAGCTACTGTGCCACCATGCCAACTACCCAATAAACATTTTTGATTGATCAAGCCTTGCTGTCTGTTTTCTCACCTTGCTTATGAATTCCTTGTTTCTCCAAAAACACACTTAATTGTCTCTAAATTAAATATTTATTCCTGGTAACATATTCCATAAATTTGATATCAAGATTGCCTCCAAGCATAGCAGTCTTAAAATGAAGGGACTGAAACAGGTTTTAAACCCCAATTTTGCCTATCCAAAGGGCCTAAATTCCTGTGTCCCGAATGCTTGATTTGTTCTTTCAGCAATATGGTACAAGGCCATAAATGTGTATTAGTTTCCTACCCACCATGCTGCTCATTTGTTAGGCCAGTTACTGCCTGTCAAATAAATGCTGCATGATTAAATGATAGGATATAAAGGGTAACACAGTCAGATTGTTTGTTTCTCATTCTTTCATGGTATGTAGGCATCACTGGCAAGACCAGAATTTGCTCTCCATCCATGGTGATCCTTGAACCAAATGATTTTTCAGCCATTTCCAATAGCACTCAAGAGTCAACTACATTCCTATGGTGCTGGAGTTCTAGTAGGCTAGACTTGATTTCCTTCAATTAATTAGTAAACCAGATGAGTTTTTGTAACAATCAATGGTAGCTATAGTCACCATTACTGAAACTAGCTTTATATTACAGATCTGTTAACTTAATGTAAATTTCATTCATTGCTGTGGTGGGATTTGAACCCATATCTCCAGAGCATTAACGTGGTCCTCTGAATTACCAGTCTAGTAACTCTATACCACCACAATCACCTGAAGTACCAAGTGACTGCAGACACAATGCTGCTACAAATTGGAATATGAAATAGGAACTGGAAATCCAATAGCATTGTCAAGTCACAGTTTTGTAGATCTCAGAATCTGCTGTTAAGTGTTGATTTTGATTTAAATGTAAAACCTTTCTGCATTGAGAATCAAGGATCAGCTCGACTCCATTGGAGGAATGCCTTCAAATGCAGAGGGGAGAATAGTGAATGGAGACTGTGGACCTTTACTTGAGCACAACTCATTGGGGATCTAGACAACATAAAATAAATATAAATAAAAAAACAAGATGGAATTGTGGAAGAGGAAACAATGGATCAATTAAGGCTTTGTGAAATCTGGTCATAGAGTCATAGAGGTTTACAACATGGAAACAGGCCCTTTGGCAGAACTTTTCCATGCTATCTGATTTTTTCCATTAACCTTGTGCCAGTTGCCCACGTTTGGCCCATATTCCTCTATGCCAGTCTTGCCCATGTAACATGTAACAGTCTAAATGTTTTTAAAAGACAAAATTGTTTCTGTCTCTACCACTATCTCTGGCAGCTCATTCCAGACACTCACCACCCTCTGGAATAATTGCCCATCTGGACTCTTTTGTATCTGTACTCTCTCACCTTGAACCTATGCCCTCTAGCAATGGAACAGGTATTAGAGAATAAGGATAATCAGCCAAAGAATTATAGTATTCTCGTTATTTTCTAACTCGTGCAAAAACAACATGACCTTGGAATAAGAAAATAATCACTGAAATATCATATTAATATTATTGCTCAGTTGTCTTTCACTATAATACTGGAGTACCTAATATCAAGTATGTTGAGACAGACTGTCCTTTGTTTTTCGGTTGTGCCAAATCATCTACTACTTTGTCTTGTCCTGGGATCTTTAGGGCATCCCTCAAATTGGGGAGGCACAATAAATATATGAGCTTCTATGTGTATTCATTCCTTATTTTCATCTCTATGGAGTGAATTGGATCAGTGACCAGGGCAACTGGGCCTTGGTCTCTGCATACAGCCTAGCTCAAACTGAAGGATCTGAGAATAGGCAGGCATCATGGAGGTTCAAGCAGGAAGGAAGATGTTGCCATTTCTTCCAGATATCTAGCATCATTGTAACCGGGCCCAGACTGGTCCTTTGTGACAGATTCAGAAGGTGTTAGTTCATATATATGGAAGAACATAATGAAATAGATTATAGGCTTACCCAGCCATGAACACCAGACAGATGCAGAATTAAAATTCACCATTTCACCAGGTGGTTTATCCAGCAATGCCTTGCCTGTATTCCATCATTGTCAATCACATTTCTGGACTATGGAATGGTTTGGTGGTCGAGGGGAGGGGTTGTGTTTTGGGAAGAAGGCAGATTGGTGGGTATAATCACTGATATCATCCACGGAGTCTGATTTCTGTGGGGGGATGCGAGGGGGCGGTCTGAATGTGGAGAAAGGGTTTCCCATCCACTGGGGGTTGTCTTTTAGCAGGGATGAAGATACAGGTTAACTTGGGATTTAGGAGAACATACTTCCTCTCTTCCTATTCCACAAGCAAGTATTGGAGAGAAAGCAAGGTCTCCCACACAGCAGTTTTCATCTTCTTTTAGCTGCTGAATTTCTTGAGACCTGGGATGGCCAGACAGCCAGGGTTAAAGTTGGAAAAGAGAAGAGGAAAAACAGATGTGATTCTCCCAAAAAAAATTGAAGTGAAAAACTGGAATAAATCCCACTGTTTTTTTCAGTAGGATTTTCACAATGAATCTCCCACACTCTGTGCATCACAGAGTACTGGAACATAAATTCCATTAGAAATCAGTGGGCAGGGCCTATTCCCACTGGAGAAGCCAGGAGCATAGCGCTGAGTGGGCCACTGTGAATGTGCCATTCTGTTAGTGCTATGATCATCGCATGCACAGTAGCCCTGCACTGCCAGTTTCCCGATCGCTGGCCAGCAAATCAACCCCCCATCGAATCGCCCATGGCCTGATCACTGGCCTCCCTGATGTTTCCGGGCCAGCCACAATACATTCCTCCAGCCCACTTCAACCTCCACTGCTGCCCCCTCTTCAACAGTCCCAACCCCCTGCCCACCACCCTCACTCCCCTTCTCTCCCCTTGGTGGCAAGTCCCGAACAGCCCTTCCCCAGCAATCATGGGGACTAGCAGTCAGCACTGCCATGCTGGCAATACCCAGGGGGCACCCCTCATCAAACCCTGACTCTGAGGGGGGTCTCCCTTCACTCCAGCAGGGTAGAGCTGCCAACTCCCTGCAAATGAGGAGCTCTTATAAAACCTCCTGGGGTGGGGGGAGGGGAGAAGAGAAGGGCTAGTGGGCCCAGAAATTTCAGTCCCGAGTACACTAATGATATTTAAACCCCCATTTGAATAATTTATACAGCTCCGTGCTAATCTCTGGCATGGGAAGGCTGCTACATGGCCTCCACTTGATCTCCTACTGGAAAAGATGCAGAGGAGATTCACTAAGTTGATTGCAGTATTAAGAAGGTTGGCTTATGAGGAGAGATTGAGTAGACTGGGACTTATTGGAATTTAGGAGAATGAGGGGAGATCTTATAAAAACATATAAAATTATGAAGGAAATACTTAAGATTGAAGCAGGGAGGTTGTTTCCACTGGCAAGTGAAACTAGAACTAGGGAGCAGAGCCTCAAAATAAAGGGGAGCAGATTTAGCACTGAGTTGAGGAGGAACTTCTTCACCCATTGGGTTGTAAATCTCCCCAGTGAAGAGTTGAGGCTACCTTATTGAATGTTTTTAAGGCAACGATAGATTTTTGAACTGCAAAGGAATCAAAGGTCATGATGAGTAGGCCTGGCTCAAGGGCCAGATGGCCTACTCCTGCTCCTCATTCTTATGTTTTTATGTTCTTATATTTGAATCTGTTTCAGTTCCATTAATATTTTCACCAATATTTATTATAATATTCTTGGCCTTGTTTTACTGACGCACAGTAAATTCACCGAATCTGCTGAAGTAATGAAAACATTCACTTATTTGGAACACCTCTTACTGCAGGTATGCTTGCCATGACACTTACAGGATCAGGAGACAATACTTCACTTCCTATAATGATGCATAATGTAGCTTGTTCACACATTCCAGTGAGAATTAACCCCTTACATTTCCCCAACTGACTGATTCTCCCCATTGTATTACATTTCCCCTCTATCCCGCACCCACCCCTTCCCCATTATACTGTGTTTTTAGCTCCTTTGGAGGAGATTGGAGATTTGAGTCCTGTGTGTGATCATTTAGACTCTACTGTGCAGACAGAGAACTTGTAGATGAGATTCATTCCGAGCAGCTCGGTGACGCAGGACCCTGTTCTCTATGGGTTGTTTCCTCAGACGCACACTGAAACAAATATCAACTGCTGCTGGAGGGTCATCAACATGGTGAACGACATACTTTGGTCCATCTGAAACTTGCTGATCTTACAGTGTGAAAAGTTGTCCTTGACCGAGTATTGCAGACTGGCACATTCTAAGCTTCAGAACAATGTGCTGAGGGACACTCTCAAGTTTGGGGCAGCCACCGCAAAGGCACAATGGGAAAAGGCCACCGTTTTAAGTCTTTCAATCAAGACAGACCAAAGCGCCAGTAACTGTAAAAAAACCTTCAGACTGCGTAACTGTATGCAACTCTGTATAACAACAGTATGAAATGAGATGAATGTACATAGCTTTCATTGAAGACTGTAATAAATGTAATGTCTTGGAACAGAGCAGCATAAATTATTGTAAATATGGCTGGTTTTTGCACTGTTTGTAATTATTGGAAATGTCATTCCTGCAATGGTTTATTTCAGAGTATTTATGAATAGAGTATAGTTTTGAAATAAAGAAAGACTTGTAGAAGACTCATGTTCACCAGTCTGCTAGTCTACCAGATCTCCCAATGATCACAGAATCTCTGCACCGTTTGATGGAATAGATGAGTGCTTTGACTGTGTAGGAGTTCATTCTGTGTGCCAATTATCGCATAAACGATCCGTCTCACTGTACTATTTTTGGTTTGAATGAGGGAAGACCATGGATGTGGTGCCTGTTGAACCAGCTGTCTGTATTGGACTTTCTGGCTTACAAAGTGGCTCTCCACACTTGAGTTCTGGTAGATTGCTTGCTCAGTGACATTTGTCGTAGTTTCACATCTGCCTGTGGTGATACTCATCCTCTTCCACTCTTACCTTGACATCACTGGTCTCCCTGCAGATCAATAGCAGGCTGCTTCCTGCTGCCGAGAGACATGTCATAGCGGTGGATGCAAAGTATCCTGCTCTGTGTGGCATGATGCTGACCAGCCTTTGACACAGTATTGCCTGATCTGCTTTTTGGCAGCCACCTCTCTGCTGTTAAAGTTAACATATTCCACTGAGTTAGTTATTTTTACATAAGAATATAAGAAATAGGAGCAGGAGTAGGCCACACAGCCCCTCGAGCCTGCCCCACCATTCAATAAGATCATGGCTGATCTGTAGTGGTTCAGTACCACTTTCCCGCTTTCTCCCCGTAACCTTTAATTCCCTTGTCAATCAAAAACCTATCCACTCTTGACTTGAACATATTCAGTGAGGAAGCCTCCACCACTTCATCAGGCAGAGAATTCCAAAGATTCACCACCCTTTGCATGAAAAAACCCCTCCGCAACTCCGATCTGAACTGCCCCCGCCCTAATCTTGAGGCTGTGCCCTCTCGTCCTGCTATCTTTGCTAAGCAGGAAGAGTCTCTCAACCTCTACCCTATCCATCCCCTTCATTATCTTATACATCTCTATAAGATCCCCTCTCAGCCTTCTAAACTCCAAAGAGTACAAACCTAGCCTATTCAGTCTCTCCTCATAATCCAATGCCCTCATCTCCGGTATCAGCCTAGTAAACCTTCTCTGCACCCCCTCCAAGGCCAATATATCCTTCCTCGAATGTGGTGACCAAAACTGCACACAGTACTCCAGCTGCAGCCTCACCAGTACCCTGTACAGCTGCAACAGAACCTCCCTACTTTTATATTCTATCCCCCTAGCTATAAAGGCCAACATTGCATTCACCTTCTTAATCACCTGCTGCACCTGCATACTGTGTTTTTGCGATTTGTGCACAAGGACTCCCAGGTCCCTCTGCACCATTGCAATGCTGCAGCTTTTCACCATTTAAATAGTAATCCTTCCTACCATTATTCCTACCAAATTGGATAACCTCACACTTGCTAACATTATACTCCATCTGCCAGGTCCTCGCCCACTCACTCAACCTATCCAGATCCCTCTGCAGGCTTTCCACATCCTCCACGCAATGTGCTTTTCCACTCATCTTCGTATCATCAGCAAATTTCGTCACCCTGCACTCTACCCCTTCCTCCAGATCATCTATGTAAATGGTAAATAGTTGAGGCCCCAGCACCAAACCTTGGGGCACTCCACTAGTCACCAGCTGCCAATCAGAATAGCACCCATTAATACCTACCCTCTGCTTCCTATTAGACAACCAATCCTCTATAGTTCTTCCGGTCACCCCAAATCACCATTTAATTTTGCTTCCTGAGCTTTTTGCTCAGTAGAATTACCTTTGTTAAGGGTAAATCATTTCTCACTGCAAGTGGTCAGACAATGATACATTCAAAACTCTAACAATTATATTCTTGATTTGATGTTATCATATTCACAGTTCTTTGAAAGTTTATACACATCATTGAAAAATGTATCAATACCTTTCCCCTTGTTATTGGGTTTGCTTGTTAAATTTAACCTGCTCAACTATGATATTCTTTCTCAGATTGAAGAAGCAACAAGTGCTTTTATTACTTCATTGTATGTAGTTTTTTCCTTCATCAAGCACTTTCCTGATTAAGATATTGTCTGCACATCCTTCATATACTATAGCATACTGACCAGCAGTGAGGCCTGTTGCAAATCAATGGTATCAGTTCAGCCACATTTCTGCTTGATTGCGGCCTGCAACTTGCTTGAAGTTTTCCTTTAATGTCAGAGACCTTTCCCTGCTTTGTCTTTCACCTGCTGCCACCATATAGAATTCTTGGACTTGTGCTAACACAGAATATTTACAGAAGCTGCTAAAGTCTAGAAAACATTGGGTGGTATTTTACAGCCTTGCTTGAGTGAGACCAGAAATTCCTATCTGAAATCCAGCAACATTTCCACTGTCCACCCCTCACCCACTGCGATTCTGTGGTGGGTGGAACAGTAGAATTCCAGCAATTCATTTTATTGGAACATCTCTTACTGCAAGTTTCCTTGCCGTGAGGGTGTGGCATTGCATCTCTTCCTTGATGGTGTATACTGTATCTTATTGGTATATTACTAACTCTTTATACTGTGTGCACCATAGCGAATATTATCATTACCATCCTGCAGTTGATGTGCATTGAAATCTATGCTTTGAATTAAGTAAGCCAAATTCAATGGAATGCTTTAAATTTGAGGACGAGCAGCCTGATATTACTGATTCTCAGGACAGCCATATTAGCAGACTTCTGGCCTATCCTCTTTGTGCAGCTTGGCAATGAAAGATAGAAGGAACACCAACATACCCCACAAAAAGGTCCAAGTATGTAGCTATGAACAGTAGCCTGTCAGTAGCAAACTATCATGAGACAAGAAGCACCCCTGTTCCGTATTGTAGAACATGATCAGCCACATCTGGGACTGTAAACACCAGATGGTGTTCAGGCATGGTTACTTTCTTTAATGAACCAACTGGGTGAATGGCCGAAGCCACTAATGGGTGACAGGGTGGCACAATGGCTTGCACAGCTGCCTTAAAGTGCTTAAAGGGTTCAATTCCCAACTTGGGTCACTTTCTGTGTGCAGTTTGCACATTCTTCCCATGGATTTTCTTAGGTGCTTTGGTTTTCTCCCACAGTCCAAAAGACGTGCTAATTAAGTGCATTGGCCATGCTAAATTCTCCTTCAGTGTACCTGAATAGACTCTGGAGTGTGGCAACTAGGGGATTTTAACAGTAAGTTCATTGCTGTGTTAATGTAAGCCTACCTGTGACAGTAATAAATAAACTTAAATAAAAGGCAGATAAAGTAGCAGAGAAAATGGGATCTGTGAAGAAGCAGTAGATAAGTAATGCCAAAGATAAAGCCCTTTAGATTTTAGGAGAAAGGAAAAATTTAGAATGAAATTTTGAATTCCACAGTATTTAAATTGTTGGAACATTTGTATTCGAATAGAAGAGAATATGAATAACTGAATTGAACAGTGTGAGTTAAGAGAGGCAGAAGTAATTGCAATACAGTGCTAGAGTTTAGAAAGAACAAAGGAGAAAACATTGGAGGAGAAATAGCCTTATTAGTAATATGGTATTAGTAATATGGAGAAATAAGAAAAGCTTTGATAACAACATAATACACAAAGTGTGGGACAGAATGCAACAGGGAATAAAAATGATATATAGGATCCTATCAGTAGTATTCCATGTGGACTGATACTTGTTTGCAATCACAAGGGCATAAGTTGCTTACATTTTTAAATAATTGCAATAATGTTACATCCCAAATAAAATAAACATTTAAGCTTTCAAATCAATTTGAAAATTCCCACAAAGGGCATTAACTTGATTACAATATATTCTATCATTTAAATTATTATTTCATCTGAACATCAATCAGTAGACTAAATATGGGCATAAGAACCCTGTAACATTTTATGAGTGCAACTAAACACACAACCTCTGAGAAAAACACTTTCAAAAATCCGCTTGTTCTATTCCACCTCAGAGACCAGCATTAATTACCTTGGCACTAAAACCAGCAGAGAATTTGTGCTGTGCTTGTGTGAGCTCTATTACGACACACAGTGATTTACTATGTTTTGTGCTATTATTCCTGCCCAACACTGTACTAAAACAGTTTTGTTGTCTCTGTTTTCCAGCTGACTTGACTAAAAGTACAGTGTGAAGCACAGAAATTTATTCCATTACTTGCGACAAAACAGCAAAATTTCTCACTGCTTTTAAAGAAACATAAATTAGGAGGGAAGACAATTGACGTGAAAGATATAAATCAAATTCTCTCTGTTCTGGTGGCAAGAGACAGAATTATGGCATCTATTGACATGGCAGGTAGACGAAATCTATCAAACTCTTCGTGGTTAGCATTGTGCCCTTTTCTTATTCTTAAAAAAAATTTCGCTTTTTAAGAGGATAACATACCTGGAAAAATAAATTGACGTCTCAATATATTAACAGCAGTTCTTTCAGCACAACAGGCTTTCTAACTGAATGGAGGCTTTCTTTTCAAAAATACCAGAAAGAGATAATTTGGCAGTGGTGAAGCAAAACAAGCAATTATATCCAGTGCATTTATCTATCTCCTTTTCCCTGTTCTTATGCTTTTTAACACTTGAAATAAGGGCAGTATCACTGATGAAATTGATTAAAATGACTGCGGCACAGAAATTAATAGATATGTGGGCAGACTAATACAACTAATCTGTTAAATTCATTACATTTATGCAGCTTAAAATTGTACATCCCTATCGGTCAGAGCACTGCAGCAAACATGTTTCCTGGGACAGTGTCACTATATACTAATAAATTAGAATTTAGTTACTAGGGACCACCATTGAGGTACCTAATCTATATCAGCATTAGAATGTGGGAAAACAATAATTAGTGAGAACACACATAATGTAGCCTTGTTACATGCACAAAGTCATTTAAATTAATTTTTCCCCAGAGTGGAAGAACTGAAATTGCCTGACC
The DNA here is from genome assembly GCA_024679065.1 of Sphyrna mokarran. Classification (NCBI taxonomy): domain Eukaryota; kingdom Metazoa; phylum Chordata; class Chondrichthyes; order Carcharhiniformes; family Carcharhinidae; genus Sphyrna; species Sphyrna mokarran. Next base: position 41,436,217 of record JAGIQG010000009.1, read on the forward strand.
TTTCTCATTCATTCTGACTAATGAGGAAGCATCAGCAATTGCTTGGTGTGTTTCTATTGGATCGCATCTCTAAGATCAAAGGGCAAACTAATTTCTTCTCATGGGAAAGATACATAGATTTCAGTTTGTCATTCAGGATTCATGGAAATCAACAGCTAAGGAAAACAGAAAAATATTGCAAATTAAATATGAATATATGGAGGTGGGAAGGTGGAATATGTTTGTTGACAGTATTTAAAATCCAGAATCATCAGTTAATTAGGTGTAAAACACTTAAATTTCATCTCCTTTAGGAATCAAACTGGATCTGCAACAACAGAAGTTAAACAGGTTAAAAATATATTGCGATAAGAATGCCTTTTGTATTGTGTGTGCAGAAGAATGATGCTGAAAATAACCTGATTTGCCTGCAGAATGCCTGCTTTTCCCTTACTGTCAGTCATTGCCAAGTTGAATGTAAGTAAGTACAATTAATCATAAGAAGTAATAAGTGATACTACAGAAAAGCTTGCGAAAGTTGTTATAATTGTAAATAAATCAAACCAATCCATTTCTCAGAAAGCTATAAAAATCTGCAAAGAACGTAACTTGTACATTTAAATTATGTTTTAGAATCATAGAATCATGGAATCATACAGTGCAGAAGGCTATTCGGCCCATTGAGTCTGCACCAACTACAAACTTGATTTAACTTTAAAATATGACTTCATTTAAATTTGCACAAGAAATATGCTATACACAAATACTAAACACAATTCTTTTAATTGATTTCAAATTTTGAATATTGCCTTTTTGTGGAAACCTATTCCATTGTCTATACATTTTCCTACATTGTCAATTCAAGGATGGTGTTTACTAAGCATTGCAAGTTTCTGCCATGTGACTGAACAGGACAATTCTCGATCACAGATCTTTGGCACATGGGGCAGGACCTCCTCTGAGATAATGTGATGCAGAGTGGAGGATTGGCTTCCTTTTCTTTTTCTGCACTGGTCTGCCTCATCATTAAGGCATTTGGACTTAAAATGTGAGACAGCTCAATGGACAAGTTGTCGCTATTTTTGAACAATTGATAGAAAGATGCTCCCAGCCATTAATATCACAGTTGTTAGAATCCTTACAGTGCAGAAGGAAGTCATTTGGCCCATTGAGCCTGCACCATCAACTATCCCATTCAGGCCTTTTCCTGATAACCCTGACACTAAGGGGCAATTAAGTAAGGCCAATCAACATGGAGTGTTGGAGGAAACCGAAACATCTGGAGGAAACCCATTCAGACATGGGTAGAACACTTCAGGGAGAGCTTTGGAGTGTTTTTGTAGTGTTTCCTTTGTCCTCCTCTGTCATGTTGGTTATTTGAGAGTTGAATAAACATGACCTGGTGGGGGAGATGCTTTTTGACCATCTAGACACAGCAAAGTTGATTTTGTAGGAGTTTTGCCTGAACATCTGTAAGAGCTGGCTTCAAGCAAAACATTTGTATTTGTTCGGCAGTCCTCCCATTGAGCTGAAGGCTGTGGTATTACTGACGGAATTTTTTATATATTGCTGATGGACAGTCCAGGTCTCACTGTACTGTAGGAGTATGGTGACGACAACTGCTCTTCATATTAGGATTTCTGTTGACTTGTGGTGGTCATTGTTAACATACGTCCACTATCAGAATTTATTGACGGCTGAGCTAGCACAGCTGATCCAGTGTTAGATCTTCTCATCAATGAAGACCTTTTGAATGAGGTGGCAGTCAAGGTGCGGGAAGTATTTCAGAATTTCTCCTTCAGTATTTATGGGAGGTGGAATATTTGGCTGATAGGTATGGATTAATATCTCAGTTTTGTTTTGGAAACGTTCAAGGTTAGATTGAGCGTCTTGAATGCAGAATTGAAGAGATTGACTTGCAAACCTAGTGCTGAATGGGCAGCAACACAATCACAGGTTATGTAGGCCTATTGTGGATTGTTTAGTTTTGGTACAGAGGCAACTGAGATTAAAAAGTTTTCCGATGGATGGTATTTAATTCTCGCACCAAGCAACAGCTGATCTTTGATGAGGTGAACAGCCACTGTCAGGTAGATTATAAGTACAATGAGAGCTATCATAAAGCCTTGCTTAACACCAATCTGCACTTTGAAGCCATCTGTTTCAGAACTTCCACTCAAGACATATCATATCATAACAGAGCATTGTGATGAAGTTTCTTCCACAGCCAAATCTCTGGAACACAATCTATAGAGTCTCACAATTTCTGAGTCAAATATTACATAGGGTTGATGAATGCACTTAAGAGTCCTCAAGTTGCTCTTGACATTTTTCTTGGGATTTGTCTAGCAATGAAAAGCATATCAGAGGTTCCCCTTGAATGTCTGATGTTACACAATGTCTCTAGAAGGATTTCCTTAGTCCTGTAAGTGTACAATCCAGGAGAATGCATTTCAGGACTTTCCCTGCTATGGACAAGAGAGAATTACCTCATTGGTTTCCATAGCATGGCTTACCTGCTCACATATACAAGGGTCATCTAGATTCGAAACATTAGCTCTGTTCTCTCTCCACAGATGCTGTCAGACCCGCTGAGATTTTCCAGTATTTTCTGTTTTTGCTTCTGATTCCAGCACCTGCAGTAACTTGCTTTTATCTTATGGTTTGTCTCCTTTTGAAGATAGTTACAATTGTCAAATTCCTGAAGTTGGGGTGGCTGGTGCAGGGAAATTCTTTTTTTCCTCCCAAATCCATTAGATGAGTGCATGGAGTCTTAATGGGAGCAAAGCCCAACAACTTTGAAGGCCTCAGCTGGAACACCATAGAGATTGCAGTTGTTGTTTTTCATGTTTAATTGCTTGTGACAGCCCTCCTATTGATGGTGGTTCCCCCATGGATTTTACCACAGGGTAGTGGGGAATACTCTGGAGAATATTGGCTGCTGCTGTGGATTCACAGTGAGGAATGGCTGAAAATGTTATTCGACAATATCTATAAATGGTACTGACACCCTTAAGTAGAGAGAAGCCATGCTCTAAGCAAAAGAAGTTTTGTCAAAATGACCTTGATCTAAATGTTGCCCTGGTGGTTTCAAGTGGTCTTGCATTTCATGGTGATCAAAATACTGTTGGATCTTTCAGGCTTTCTCTTGCCAGCACTTGGAACAAAGAACAAAGAAAATGACAGCACAGGAATTGGCCCTTTGGCCACACCCCCAAGTCCGCAACGATCATGCTGCCCATCTGAACTAAAACCACCTATCCTTCTGGGGACCATATCCTTCCATTCCCATCCTATTCATGTCCAGACGCCTCTTAAAAGTCATTTGTCCATTATCTTCCAGGTTTGGCTTGAGTGTCAACCTTAGACTGTTGGAAATCTGCCTTCTTGACTTGTGATCTTGTTTTTTTCTGAAGGCTGCTTGTTTTTCCTGGCAGTAGCATGTGGTAATGCGAACCAATGTCAGCTGCCTTAATCCACTCAGCAAGAGAATGCTGAGTAACTTGCAAAACTGGAATGTTTGTTTGTATATGGGATGGTAGGCAGAATCAAGATGAATGTAATATTGCAGCTCAGTTCATCCTAACATGAATCCTTTCAGGGGCCAATTGCACATTTTACAAAAAAGCCCTTGGCTTAAATCTAATTTCTTTTGGATATTGGAGGGGTGTGGCGAGGGGTCCCGATTAAAGCTTAGCTACACCAACATAATTAAAAGATTAGGAGCCCTGAAACTTTACATTAACAACCCATACATTCAGGCAAAGTATGGGGCAAGTGGTAACCACCTTCATTTGAGTAATTTAGCGGGGTTATATCAAGCCCCTCCCTCGCTAGCCTGTCACCTCATTTAATATCCAGAGAAACAGGCACAAGTTAGGTTGATTGCCCATGCTAAATTGCCCCTTAATATCAGGGAGACTACAGGGTAGAGAAAGTGAGGTAATAGGGATGGGGCCTGGACTGTTTGTTTGTTAATTTATTAGTGTCACAAGTAGGCTGACATTCACATTGTAATGACGTTACTGTGAAAATTCTCTAGTCACCATACTCCAGCATCTGTTCAGGTACACTGAGCCAATTTAGCATAGCCAATGCAGCAAGCCATTGCTAATTGTCCTTTAATGTCAGGAGGTTTGGCAGGGTAAATAATGGGGTTACATGGATTGGGTCTGGATTTGATTGTCGTTGGTGCAGCCTTGATGGGCCTTCTTCTGTAGGGATTCTAGGAAACTTATTTCACAATCCTCCACTCTCTGACTTTGTCAGATGTGTTTACTTACTTTATGCTCCCTCACACCTGAAGATTGCTCAGGCCAGAACACCATTTTAGCTGAAAACAGAGAAATGTAATTATGAAGAAAACCAAAACTTGCGTTATGATTTTGTTTTTATTTGCATTTATTTGCTGCAATTTTTAAGTTACTGAGCAATTGCTGTAATAGGAAGAAAATCAAACTGCAAAGACAGAGCATCCTGCAAAATTAAAACAGAATTAAAAGCTAAAAGCTTTGTGCTTGAGTTGAGCTGCAGGTGTAAATTATCATGGATACCACACCTTGGATTCAAAATACTGGTTTTCACTTGTTCAGATATTTATTATGATTACCTGAATAAGTTTGGTGCAAAAACTTGTATTCAGTTTATTTGATTGAGAACTGCATCAGTCACAGAACGTACACCTCAGCTTGCTCTTAAAAGATGGGATACTGCCATCCTGTGGCAAAGCACAAGAATGCATGTCAGCAGTGACAGATGACCCAGCACTGAAGTGAATTGGCAAGTCAACCCTTGTAAATCATCCTGTTATTCTCAGTTCCTGCTCCCTAATTGCAATGTCCAATGTTGTTAATTGTCTGAGATGCTGCCTTCTTTTTCTGCTCTTATAATATTGCTCTCTAGTTTAATCAATAACGGGAACTCTCTTGTGATTTTACCCTCATTGCAGCTCCATTTTCACCCTTAATGGGATGATAGTGAGAGGAAAATATTTTTTGAGGAGTATTATTGCTCGAGGTCTGTATGATTCAACTTTGGAGCAGGTCTTGAAACTCATCAAGGCTCCTTAGAAAGCACCTTCCAAACCTATGACCACAGCCATCCAGAAGGACAAGGACAGCAGATCCACAGGAACCCAGCACCTGACAGTTCCCCTCCAAGCTAATCACCATCCTGATTTGGAAATGCGTCACCATTCCTTCACTGTCACTCGGTCAAAATCCACTCAGCAAGAAAATGCTGAGTAACTTGCAAAACTGGAATGTTTGTTTGTAAATGGGATGGTGAGCACAATCAAGATGAGTATAATATCGCAGCTCAGTTCATCATAATATGAATCATTTCAGGGGCCAATTGCACATTTTACAAAAAAGCCCTTGGCCTAAATCTAATTTCTTTCGAGTATTGGAGGAGAGTGGAGAGGGGACCCAGTTAAAGCTTAGCTACACCAACATAAATAAAAGGAAAGGTTAGAAGCCTTGAACTTTACATTAACAACCCATATATTCAGGTAAAGTATGGGGGAAGTGATAACCACCTTCATTTGAGTAATTTAGTGGGGTTATATCAAGCTCCTCCCTCCCTAGCCTGTCACCTAATTCCAGCATACAATCAGGTAAAGTCCCTCCCAAACAGTACTGTGACCATAATTTTCCAACCCTGTCCACCACGGGAATTGTACTGAAAGCATGGTGATGGTGTAAACCATGCAAAGTCCGTTGACCTCAGGTAGGATTTTCCAGTTTTAGGGTGAGCACAGCTGGAAAATCCCACCCTGTGTGTTCACCTACACCACATGGATTACAGCATTTCAAAAAAAAAGACCTCTTCACTGCCTTCTCAAGAGCAATGAGGAAAGGACAAAAAATGCTGGCCTAGCCAGGGAAACCTACGTATACTAAATGAGAAGAAGATCTGATGCCTGAATGTATGGGTTGTTAATCCAACTGTCCTGCCACAAACATGTGCGAACCTCATTGAAATATTTAACACAAAGTTCTAAGTGGAAGTGATTATTAAGTAACCAAGAAAACTGCTACGGACGGAACAAAAATAGGGAAATAATAGCTTTACTTCACTTGATTTATCTGTTGTGTGCCACACCTCTGGAAATGGCCAATGGCTCAGTTTCACAAGCTGGCCACTGGATTCTGTGCTCCATCCCTGATCAATAAATTACCTGTCAACATTTGTTCAGCAAGCATATTAAAGTAAGGACAAAATACCGTGCATGCTGAACATCTATAATAAGAGCAAAACATTTTGGAACTCTCAGCAGATCAGACATCTGTGGAGAGGAAATCAGAGATTTCAGACAGAAGCAACAGTGGCTTCACCACTGGCTTAATACTGGCGAGAGCCCCCCATGACATAGGAGGCATTAATTGGCCACTTAAGGACCTCAAATAGTGGCAGGATTTAATTGGAGTGGAGGTAGAAAAGCAGTGGCAGAAAGAAAGTGGGAGTTACGGTTAAGTTCTGAAATAGTTAAACTCAATGGTAAAGCCAGAAAGGTAAAGCGCTGAGTAGAAAGATGAGGTGCAGTTTACTGAGCTTCAGAAATGTCCAGATTCGTGCTAGACCCAGGCTCACTTATTACCCACTACCTTCCTGTCTGAATAGTGACATACCCTGTCACTGGAAGAGCGATGGAGGAGGCATAAACGCCCAATGTTTCACCTCAATTACCTTTCATTAGAACTGGAAGATGTTAGAGATAATAAGCGTCTAAGCAAGTAGAGTCAGGGAAGGGAAGTGGATGCTAAGTGACAAAGAGGTGAAGTCTGCAAAGAGATTGAGAGCATGATTGATGAAAAATTGATTGATGGTGCAGACAAAAGCAGCCAAGTAAAGTCAGGCCCAGAGGAATTGTAAATTGTCACAACAGAATAGCATTTGGAGAGGGAATCATAGAAAATCTAACAAAGTGAATCCATGTTTTATTTAGTATATGAAGCAAGAAATGCAGTTATATCTGCCCAAGCGTGAAAACTATTCCACAGGCCAGATACCAATAGGAAATTCCCACTCCAGGCATTAGAACTCTTTCATTTCCAATGGTCTCATACACCAACCCTCCATTACCAACATTACCATCTGAGAGAAAATGGGAGTTATGATTAGTCTCTAAAGTTGTTAAACTCAATGTTTAGCCAGAAGGCTGTAAATTACTGAGTAGAGAAATTAGGTGCAGTTTATCAAGCTTAGGAATGACTTGAACTCAATTGGGGAACTTTGCCTGTCTCCAGACCCAGGCTTACTTACCACAAACTGCTTAATCTTGGTTCCCATCTTCATACCTTGGAAGGTATGATTCATCAACAAGCTACCTCTATTCATTCTCTGATAACAATCATAAACTTATACTCCCATTGCCAACTCATTGACTAATTGAAGTAATTTTTCCGAATTTATTTTTTCTGGTTTTCAGAGTTCAAGCAATGGTTGGAGTCACTGTGGTGTATTCACGAGGCTAAGAGCTATGTGGATAGCACATTCAGAAGGGTGGTCACATTACAATTTAAGGACTTGGAGAACAGAGGGAATGGTTGACCACCAGGCAGTCCAAAGGAACTAGGCGGTTAGTGCAGGAGTCCCTGACAAACTAACTCAGCAGGGGTATGGGAACCTAGAGGAAATTTTAGAGAGGAATGCCAGAATGCACAAAATACTGGGAGGGACACATAGCATTGGTTTGGAGAATGGTATGTTGACAGATGAAGTCATAGTAAAGGATACAATAACAACATCTAAATCAGGATTACTTTGCATATATGTGAACATATGCAGTACACTAAATAAGACTGGGGAGTTAGAGGTACAGATTATAGTTTGGGAGAGATATAAACATTGTAGAGTAGTTACAATGGGGGACTTTAATTACCCGAATGTAGATTGGGACAGTGATAGTGTAAAGGGCAGAGTGCATCAAAAATATCTCGATTGTGTTCAGGCAAATTCTCTTCATTAGTGTGTGTCCAATCCAACAGGAAAGGATGCGCAGTAGGTTCTGATTCTTGAAAAATAGATGAAGACTGGGATTTCACACAATCTACTGTTTGTTTCATGATGGTGGAGGAGGCCTGTCATTGGCTGTTGGTGGAATTTTCTGGTCCCACATTGTCCTATTGAATGCATCACTTGTTGCCATGAAACCTATAGTGTGGATGTGCTATCGTCAGACCATATTCCCGTGTGAACTTTGGGGGAACATTTCGGAGACAGTGATCTTTTGTAACATTTAGGATGACATTACAAAAGAATAATAGGCAATTAAAAGTAAAAATAATTAACTGGGGAACAGCCAACTTCAATGTGGCAGGAACGATATTGGGCTGGTTAGACTGTATTGAAAAATTGGTGGGAAAATCAATAACTAAACAGAAAATCAATAGCTAATCAATAGCTACCTTCAAAACAGAAATGGTCCAGACACAGTCAAGCTATATTCTATTAAAGAGGAAAGGCAGGCAAAATAAATCCAGAGCTCCATGGATGAAAAATGAGATAGAAATTAAGAAAAGGAATTAAAAAATGCTTATGGCAGCTGTCAGGTAGAAAATACAGTTCAGAACCAAAAGGAATATAGAGGATTTAGAGGGGAGGTGAACAATTACATAAGTGAAGAGGGATTATGAGAAAAGATTGTCAGCCAACATAAAGGGGAATACCAAAATCTTTGACAGACATGTAAATAGTAAAAGGGTGGTAAAAGGAAGAGGGACATAAATTTGAATCTATACATGGAGGCGGGAGGCATATCTGAGGTATTAAATTAATGCTTTGCATCAATCTTTATCTAGCTGGTAAATGCTTTCCAGGACAATGACAACGGAAGAGGATACTCTGTCTGCAAAAGAAAGCGGTGAAAAGACTGTCAATACTGAAAGTTGACAAGGCAGGGGACCAGATGAGATGTGTAAGGATATTGAAGGAAGTGAGAATGGAAATTGCAGAGGTGCTGGCCATTATCTTCCATTATGGCCAAGGGACTGGATGATTGCAACTGTTACACGTTGTCCAAAAAAGGTTGCAAGGATAGTTCCAGCAATTAGAGAATAATCAATTTAATTGCACTAGCAGGGAAGATTCTATAAATAATTATCCAGAATAAAATTAGTATTTACACGGAAAATTATGACTTGATTCGGAAGAGCCAGCATGGATTTTTAAAGTGAAAATCATTTTTAACTAACTTGCTGGAATTGTTTGAAGAAGAACAGAAACAGTCAATGAGGGTAATGCTGTCGATGTGATGCACATGGATTTTCAGACGGCATTTGAGTCAGTGCCACGCAACAGACTTGTGAAAAAAGTTATAACCCCCGGAATAAAAGGGACAGTAGCAACGTGGATACAGAATTGGCTTTGGAACAGAGAGTAATGGTCAATGGATATTTTTCAGGCTGGAGGAAGGTTTGTAGTGATGTTCCCCAGACATCAGTATTAGGAACATTACTTCTCCTGATGTATATTGATGATCTAGATCTTGGTATGCAGGGACAATTTCAAAATTTATGAATAACAGAAAATTTGGAAGCTTTGTAAGCTGTGAAGATAACAGTGCAGAACTTCAAAGGGATGTAAAAAGGTTGGTGGAGTGGACAGATAGGTGGCAGATGAAGTTCAACATTAAGAAATGTGGGATGATGCATTTTGGTAGGAAGAGAAAGGAGAGACAGTATAAAAATTGTTAAGGGGATACAGGACAGAGAGGCCTAGATGTATATCGTTGAAGGTGGCAGGACAGGTGGACCATAAAACCATAAGATGTAGGAGCAGAAGGAGTCCATTCAACCCACTGAATTTGCTCTGCATTCATTGAGATCATGATTGATCTGATGTGATATCCTCAATTCCACTTTCCCACTTTATCGCCATAACCCTTGATTCCTTTAATAATTAAAAATCCATTTTTTTTCTGCCTTGAACATTCTTAATGACTCAGACAATGGCCCTCTTCAGTAAAAAAAAGTCCACAGATTCATTCGTTTCTGAGAGAAATGAATTTCTTCTTATCTCTGCCTTAAATGGGTGATCCCTTACTCTGAGATTACACCGTCTGGTGTGCTAAACTCTCCCATAAGGGGAACAACTTCTCAAGCTCCCTGAGAATCTTAAATGTCTCAATAAAGTCACCTCTCATTCTTCTTAACTGCAATGAGCCCAGCAAACTCAAACTCTTCTCATGTGAATATCCTTCCATAACCAGGATCAACCTAGTGAATCTTCTCTGGACTTTCTTTAATGCCAGTACATCTTTCCTTAGATAAGAGGACCAAAACTATTCACAGTACTCTGGGTGTGGTCTAAAGAGTGCCTTGTTTAGTTTTAGCAAGACTTCCCTCTTTTTATACTCCAAACCCTCTGAAATAAATGCCAACATTCTATTTGCCTTCCCAGTCAAAAGGACAAGAACGAGAGGGCACAGATTTAAAGTGAATGGCAAAACTAGCAATTGCAACATGAGAAAATAATTCTTTGTACAATAGGTGGTTCAGGTCTCAAATGCACTACTTGGAAGTGTGGTGGAAGCAGATTCAATCGAGCGACTCAAGAGGTCATTAGTTGTTTGGAGAACTGGAGCAGACAGGATGGGCCAAATGGCCTTCTTCTGTGCTGTAACAATTTTGTGATTCTGTGATGTGGAAAAGTGTTAAGTTGGCCACTTTGGTCAGATGTAGAGTATTTCTTCATTGGGGAGAGATTGGAACATATTGATGCTTAATGGGACCCGGGTGTTCTTATTTATTAGGCATTGAAAACTAACAAGCAATTAGGAAGACAATTGTTATGTCAGCCTTTATTGCAAGGGAATTTGATACAAATAAGGAAGTCTTGCTACAATTGTATAGAGTCTTGGTGAGACCATGTATAGAGTATTGTTACTGTTGCCTAAGAAAAGATGTACTAGTCATAGAGAGAGTGCAACAAACTAATCCTAGAGATGGTTGGATTGTCCTACAAGGAAAGATTGAAGAGACTTGGCCTGTTTTCTCTTGAACTTCTGAAAGATGTGTTGGTTAGGTGCATTGATCTGAACAGGTACCACCACACTGTGATGACTAGGAGAACTTCACAGTACTTCATTGCAGTAAGCCTTACTTGTGATTTAATAAATAAACTTTTTTACTTTTTTTTAGAAGTGTATAAGATTTGGTTGGGTAGGTGCAGGAAAGGCTGTTTCCCCCTGTTGGAGAGGGGGTCTTGAACCAGAGGGCACAGTCTCAGAATAAGAGGACATTTAGGGCCAAGATGAAGACTTCTTCAGTCTAAAATCTTTGGAATTTTCTATCTGAAAAGATAGTCTGAGTCATTGAGTATGTTTAAAGCAGGAGTCAATAGATTTCTAGATATGAATGACATCAAGGCATGTGGGAAGATGACATTGAGGTAGATAAACAGCCATGATCTAGCTCAATAGGGAACAGGCTCCAGGGGTCAAACAGCCAACTACTGCTCCTATGTTTCCTATTGTAGAAAATAGAAATAAAATTTCAGGTGTCCAACTATAATTAATGAAGTGCCACAGGGATTAGTATTGTGAGCTTGACTATTTACAATCCATATTAATAACTTGGATGCTGACACCCAAGAAAACTAAATTTACTGATATCTCAAATATAGGTAGGATCACAAGTAGTGAAGAATCTGCAGAGGATATGAATAAATTAACTCAGTGGGCAAAAAACCTGGCAGATGAAGTATGACATTTGAAAATATTGGCATTTACATTTTAGCAGGAAGAACAAAGAATCAAAATATCATTTAAATGGAGAGAGACTGCAGACAACTAAGGACAGAATGATCTAGGTTTCCTGGTACATGAATCACAAAAGCTGGTATTCAAAAACAGAGTAATTAGTAAGGCAAATAGAATGTGGGCTTTTGTTGCAAGAAGAATTGAATATATAAGTAGAGAAGTCTTGTCACAGCACTACAGAGCTTTAATAGAACTAATTTCTGAAGTCTGTGAGCAAATTTGGCCCCCATGCTAAAGGAGGGTTATTATTGCATCAGGGACAGCGCAGAGGATGTTCACTCAGCTCATTCCCGGATGAATGGTTGTTTTATGAGGATAGGTTGAACAGGTTAGGCCTGTACTCATTGGAGTTGAGGAGAATGAAAGGTAATTTTATAGAAATATATATAAGCTTCTGAGAGGGTGTGACAGGGTAAATACTGAGAGGATGTTTCTCTTCATGGGGGAATTTAGAACTGGGGAAAACACTTAACAATGTGTTTCTCAGTTAAGACCAAGATAAGGAAGATATTTTTCTCTCAGAATATCATTAGACAATGGAATTCTCTTCCACAGAGGGCAGTGAAAGCTGAATTATTGAGTATATTCAAGGCTGTGTGAGATAGATTTTTTTTGAGCAAAATGAAGTCAAAATGAAAAAGGGAAGACAGAAAAGTGAAGTTAAGGTCACAATCAGATCAGCCATACTCTGAATGGTGGAGCTGGTTTGATAGGTTGAATGGCCTAATGCTGCACTTATTTCTTATGATAAACAAATCTTATTATGAGCGGACTGTTCTATTTTGTGTGACCATGTGTATTCTTTGAGGTATCCCTACTGCCATTCTCATCCTCATTGACCTTTGTTGGTTCAAATTTCAAATTTGCACTTTCGTGTTTAAATTCTTCCAAGATCTTGCATTTCCCTAAGTTTATGATCACTTCCAAACCCAACTGCACATCCCCATTCTCTCTTCAATTACTATTCTTCTGATTATGGTACATTGTGCATCTCACACCAGTTCCACCAATGACAAATTTCAACCTTCTAGTTCCACTACTCTGGAATCTCCTTTCTAAACTATTCCATCTCTCTACATCCATCTCCTCATTCAAGACTCTCCTTTGAATCCACTTCTTAATCAAGTGTTTTTGTTACCCTTGCAAATCTCCCTGTCTTTAGCTGAGCCTCTCTTTAACACATGGCCTTACAAAGTGCCCCTTGGAGCATTTTTATTGTAGGTATTTTAATAAACGTAAACTACTGTTGCTATTGAATATCTGTAATCAAAAACACTGCTATTTCACAGTGATATTCCCCTTTAACAGCTGAGACAATTTAAGTATACGGTTAAATGCACATCTTCCAAAATTGCTAACCTAATCATATTAATAGTTGATGTATAATGTACCATCTTAGTTAGAATTTAATGCTTCATTCTGTCATAGGCATGTGAAGGTTGAAAAATTAAACAGTGCATTTAATGTTCTAAAGAGCAAGAATTCAAATCACAGCTGCAAAGTAACTACACTATTCCATGCACAGGAATAAACAGCTGCCACTAGCTGTGCTCAGAAATCAAGGGGAAAACTGGAAGCAAAATTCACATTAACAAGGCATGTTAAAGCTCTATAGGATTATTTCATGTTGTGCTCAGTTTTAAAATCATTACAGATCATTCCAATATACAGTGATTGGAATACTTGTTGAAAATAGCACTGTGAGGAATCTCCTTATGATTTTCGTCATCTATTCTCAAAATTCCTCCTTCACAATTGCTACCAACTTTTCTCCAAAGAAGCTGAACCTGGTCATAATTTAATCTTCTATTTTGGGTCAATAAGCTTCATAGCTTTGGTGGAAATACTTGGAAGAGATGTGCCAATGACTTGTGTAAATGAGATTTCCACTGCAGATGCCATTTGTGTTTTAACATGCTTGCAGTTGAACTGTACTGCAGACATTCATCAGTTCAACACAGCCTTACAATCTCTTAATGCCATTAGTATGGAGACAAATATCTGTTCAATGTAGGTTCTTGGGTGATAACAAATTGTTGTTTTAGCTTTCTGTTACTTCATACAATTCAGGTGCACACTTAGTATGGCTCCTCATCAATTCCCACTATTACTTCTCCTTAATTGTGAGTGTAGGAAGTTAGAACAATCTGTGTACTCAAACTGCACACCCACCTTCTGCGCCTGTTGGGTACTGCAGGGGCTGAGGTGCATTATCGACCCTAATAATCACATTTTAAATTGATGTTTTCAAGTTTCCTTTATACTTTGCTTTTGTTCGAGCTGTTCCCCCTCCTTTTGAGGACCTGCCCCTTTTACTTTGTCCTTATTTAACTTGAGTTTGTTTATTTGGTTTGACTGCACACTTGCATCCAGCCTAATTCTTTCTGGAGCTAAAGCTTTGCGAGTATGCAATCATGCTATTTCTGCTAGCAGAAAACCAAAAGTTTCATTTGCGATGTTTCACTATAGCTCTTGGTTATTGCAGCCTCCATATCTTACTGCAAGAGGTTAATTTTCTCTGCATGTTATTCTCCTGAGAGTACTGGCTAAAGACAATGATCAACTTTGAGATGAATAAGCAGGTATACTTTGGCATATCTCCTGATGACACATAACCTGTTCCACTTTTGTGTATGATCAACCTGAAAGGTATCATTGTCTCATTCCATAGCCTCCACCCAGGGAGCTTTCATCACTACTTTAAGGAATGGGAGAACCATTTTTCTGGACTGTCCCTGTACTGTCAAAAGCAATGAGATTAAATGTTGGAGTCTTGCCTTACACAGCATTACACACGTTTTTAAAACCATGCCAATTCCACATTCATTTTCAGCACTCTGTTCCTGTCAGGAACAAGAGCTTGGAGCTTACCTTGCAAAATTGTCAGTGTGGTCCCAGGGATGCTGTGCCAAGTTTTCAGGTGGCAGAGCTTGTTTTCCAATCCGCTAATTGTTTGAGTCTCCAAATACTTCAAACTATGCTTTTTGAATGAAAAAGATTGGTGCTGTTAGTCAGTTTGTTTTGAACCCTAACATATCTAATGACCAGCAAGAAGTCTTACAACACCAGGTTAAAGTCCAACAGATTTATTTGGTATCATAAGCTTTCAAAACACTCCTTCTGATGAAGGTGTTCTAAGGTCAAGTCAGGGAGGACAGCAAACTCCCTTTGTGCAGAAAGGCTGAAGCTCATTTGATCTTGATTTTCATTACAAATACAAATCATTAAAGTGGGACCTCAATCCTTCTGATCTTTTGGTTTTGAGCAAGAAGTGTCAGGGAGGATCTTTCGGAGAGATTCTGTTGCTCTATTCTGAGATCTAACTAAGTCTTTGAGTGCCTCCAGTCAGCTGTATGTTTCTTTTTGTTCTAAGTTTTACTTGTCAAATAAATATATTACATTTTTGCACAGAGAAATGTGTCTTGCAAGTTTTGAATTGTCTTAGTTTAAGACATAATTGGACACCTTCAAATTTTGCCACAACAGCTAGAATTTCATTACGCAACAGTTTAATTATCCAATTCAAGCCTCTTAAAAACTTTACATACTTCTGACTGGGGGATAGTATGTAGAGGGACAATGACTTTTTCTGTATGTGTATTAATAACCTAGGCTTGAGTGCACAGAGCACAATTTCAAAATTTGAAGATGATGCAAGACTTGGCAGAATTGTGACCTGTGAGGTGGATGGTGATAACTGCAAGAAGATATAGACAAGCTGGTAAATTGGGTAGATTGGGGGCAAATAAAATTAGTACAATTCTAAAGAAAAGGCAAGGGATCTGCATGTATATGTGCATAAACCATTGAAGGTGGCAGGGCAGATTGAGAAAGCAGTTAATAGATTATATTGAATCCTGGGTTTTATAAATAGGGGCATAGAGTACAAAAGCAAGTAAGTTATGAACCTTTGTAAATCACTGATTCAATTTCAATGGGAAGAATTGAGTGTTTTAGAAATGGTGCAGAGAAGATTTACGTGAACGGGTCTGAGTGTTACAATCCTAGCTGATACAATTGGACAAGTCAGATCCCAGAATGGAACCAGCTTGAAAGATCCTGAATTTTATTTTGTGTTTAGGTATGTAAAAGGAGATTACTGGATAGATTCACAGGAGTCAGCTGATGAACTTTTAACAAAAGAATAAAACATTTATTAAACAAAAAGGACAAACTATAATATACTACTTTTTCACTTCAACTATACCTTTACAGGTATTATATACCAATTTGTAAGAATAACACTAGTTACAAAATTCAATCAATCATCAAATATTCACAGTAAATACATGGTCCATTTAAATCAATAGATGAGCTGTGATCAAGCACACACACTCTGAAACATAATGACAGATTACCCAAAACAACATCTACGGATTTCTCATCAATTACCCCAGATGCTTGTCACACTAGTCTCACTGGAACTCCTGAAAACAAATTACTAAATATTGGAGGGAGCAAAGATTAAAATCTTAAAAATTGAAAATCAATGCAATAGATTCCACTGATCAATGGAAAGAAAAAAATCAAGCGGGACATATAATGGGAATATGGAATTAAAAGTCTACTGTTGACTATGATGTGGAGATGCCAACATTGGACTGGGTGGGCAGAGATCAGGTGAATCACCTGATGAAGGAGCAGCACTCCAAAAGCTTGTGATTCCAAATAAATCTGTTGGACATTAACTTGGTATTGTGAGACATCTTACTGTACTGATGACTTTGGGGTGGCATGGTGGCACAATGGTTAACACAACTGCCTCACAGTAGCAGGGACCTGGGTTTGATTCCCAGATTGGGTGACTGTAGAGTTTGCTCATTCTCCCCATGTCTGTGTGGATTTCCTCCCATACTCCAAAGATGTGCTGGTTAGGTGAATTGGCTATGCTAACTTCTTGCTCAGTGAATCTGAACAGTCACCAGAGTGTGACAACTAGGGAATTTTCACAGTAACTTCATTGCAGTGTTAGTGTAAGCCTACTTGTGACTAACAAATAAACTTTATGAAATGATTGTTGCAAAAACCCATCTTCTTCACTAATGTCCTTTAGAGAAGTAAATCTGCCTTTCTTATCTGGTTTGGCCTACATGTAATGCCAGAGCTACAGCAAGGTGATTGACTCTTAAATATCCTCACAGATACGCAATAGATGCTGGCCCAGCCAGCAACACCCACGTTCTATGGACAAATTAAAAAAAGGATGGTCAATCAGCAAAGGAGCAAATCATCTTTTATTGAATATGAAAGCCTTCAAATAGATCGCATCAGAACTGTGCCTTTCCAACCAGGGCAGAATACAACCTCAATTTTGGGTAACATTAAAAGGTTTGCCAAATGTAATCTCGCATTACAATCATACCCATATTCCCTGAATTCCTTTATCTTCGTCCCCTCAAAGTATCAGTTGGGGTGGCACGGTGACACAGTGGTTAGCACTGCTGCCTCATAGCACCAGGGACCTGGGTTCAATTCCCTGCTTGGATCACTGTCTGGGCGGAGTCTGCTCATTCTCCCTGTCTCTTTGTGGGTTTCCTCTGGGTACTCCAGTTCTCTTCCCCACCCCCCCCACCCCCCGCCACCCCACCATAGTCCAAAAGATGTGCTGCTTACATGGATTGGCCATGTTAAATTCTCCCTCGGTGTACCTGAATAGGCACCAGAGTGTGGCAACTAGGGGATTTTCACAGTAACTTCACTGCAGTGTTAATGTAAGTCTGCTTGTGACACTAATAAATAAACTTGAAAAGTTGTTTAATTTTGTCTTCAAATTCTTCCATTTTCTGCCTCTAGTAACTTTCCAGAATAAAGAAAGACTCTTGCAATTTAGACTACAGATGAATGTGAGGTCGTGCTCAGTGTCAGGTAGAAGAGGCGTGGTTGGCAAGAAATATAGATCTTCAGGAATGTCGATGCCAGCCACTCTGCAAGCCTGCCCCGAGAGATTTAATTCGGAGTTTTGGGAATCCATTTACAATCCACAATGCTTCGCAAAGGTCTTCAGCTGTGTTGTGTTTTTATCGCATTGGTGGTCTCTGTAAATACTCAGAATGGTAGGTGATTTTATTTACAATGTAAGTACAAGGATCATAGAACGCGAATCGAATTAAAACTGAACCTCAAGAGAACCTCAAGAGACCCGCTGCGGTAATCATTTTAACAGTAAAATATCTCCATCGTTCCCTTGTATTTTCGAATGTTTAGTAAGCATAGTGTGTTCAGGAAGTGTTGACTTAGAAAGCCTTGGGAGGACAATAACAAAGTGCACCTTGAGGAATTCAAATATTTGAAACAGGCTGGGTGCTATTTTAGGGTCGATTTCACTCCTTTCCCGGAAGTTGAGTAAATTTCAGGGCATTAGCAGCACTTCGGATTATGATTTCAGCTTTTTATAGTTCGACACTTTGTCTCAAATGTATCTTTCAAACAAACTTTATCATGATCCGGGATTTCAAACTATAGGGGGTGCTTCTGACTGAGTAAAACCTGCTCATATGGTGAAAAGGGGGTGCACAATTAATAAAACAAGTCTGCGAGTTGTTGAGTTCTCGAGTGAAGGTACTCCGCATTCCCGGCCAGCTTCAGAATCCACTGTTGCAGAGGGACACTGGCCACACAATACAACGGTATTTGTCAACTCATTTTACAGCTATTCAAATGCGACGGGAATCAAATATCAACTTTCTCCTCTAACCTCGCGGGAGTACAGTAAGCACTGTACTTTTTTCCGAAAAGATTAGTGATTTCAGTGTAAGTAAACAACGGGCTGGTTAAAAAGCTGTGGGAGCTGAGTTCAAACTCAAAATGTATTTCCCTTAGAATGACTAATTTCAGCCTCTCACTTTTTTCTGGGGAGAGGAGCACTTGGTGCTAAAGATGTTGAGATGGCGTTTTCAGTTTGAGGGGCTGGTATCAGTAATCCAGAGGAAACAGTGACACAACTCTGCACTTGTTGTGCAGTTCTAGTTTCTCTGATGCACCGAGTAAATTAGAAACTGTGAGGCCTGTCAGTTGTTTCATTAGAGCTCTCGGCCACTTAGCCGAGTATGACTTTTTAGACAAATTTGTGGTTTATAATCACTGTGTTTTCCTACTATTTGCTATTGTCTTCCTTAAATGCAGTGCTTCAGTATTTACCTCCCTCTGTAGCATTTTTGATTTCCAGTTGTAAGCACATGGGCGTTTCTTTACCTAAGAAGCTAATAAAAACGGTCCTGGATTTGGAGGAGGAAGAATCATGAACTGGACTTCACTCAAGCAGCTTTACAGTGACAATCTTTGGATGCTTTTTTCTAACTAATCAATCCCTTAATAAAATGCTAAGAAAGTTCTCTTTTATTATTATTCAACATGTTTGCCCGCAATGAATTCCTGACAAAAAGAATCATAAAATCCCGACAGTGAAGGAGAACATTTGTCCCATTGAGTCTGCACTAACTCTCTGTCAGAGTATCTTACCCAACCCTGTCCCCAATCCTATCCCCATAACCACACACACATTTACCTTAGCATTTGTTGGACACTTAATCTTTTAAAAGTTTAAACTTTATTTATTAGTGTCACAGTCAGCTGACATTAACACTGCAATGAAGTTACTGTAAAAATCCTCCAGTGGCCATATTCTGGCACCTGTTTGGGTACACTGAGGGAGAATTTAGCATGGTCAGTACGCCTAACTAGCATATCTTTCGGACTGTAATAGGAAACCAGAGCATGTGGAGGAAACCCATGCAGACATGGGGAGAATGTGCAGACTCCACACAGACAGTCACCCAAGGCTAGAATTGAACCTAGGTCCATGATGGTGAGGTAGCAATGCTAACCACTGTGCCACCATGTCGCTCATGTGGGAAGGTGGAAAAATGCCATTTGCTTCTGCTGGGTGAATGAACACCAGAATTTGGAATGGTTTCCATATGTCCCTTAGCCCAACAAATATTAACCATACAGACCCCCAGAAATATACAATCAATTTACTTTCTTACTTTAGATGCACCAATCTTGTATCGAAGATTTCTTGGCTGAGTACTTATGTTTGGTGATAAACTTCACGCTTTCACAATCCAAGAAGCAGTGACGCCATACTTCAGAATCAACAAAGCAACTCACCTGTGCCTGTTCCTCCTCCATAATGAAAGGACATAGTGAACTTTTTAGCATCTTAGTTGTTCACAGCTCTCTACTCCTCCTCATTATGAGCAACTTTTTCCCTTTTGAAAAGAGAACAAAGAGCTTCTAAGCAATTCAGTATAACTGGAATGGCACATAATGAACAATCTTTACTTCATTGCATGTGATACAATGAACAGAGAGCTTGCCAATAGTTTTAGGAGTCATATAGTAAACTAGTAATGAAACATTCTGGAATTGTATCATTGTGAGGAAGCCTGGGGTTTTAAAAAAAGAGAGCAAGAAGGCCATGCAGTTGTGATAGCACACTGGACTGAATGCTTGACATTTGTATAAACTGGTGCTTTTCCAGGACATTCTTTTGTCTATGTGGAGTCTGTGTGGGATTTCCTCCAGACTCTCCTGTTTCCTCCCACAGTCTGGAAGACAAGCTGGTTAGGTGCATTGACCATGCTAAATTCTCCTTCAGTGTACTGGAACAGGCTGCGGAGTGTGATCGTTAGGGGATGTTCACAGTAACTTTATTGCAGTGTCAAAGTAAGCCTATTCATGATACTAATAAATAAACTTAAAGTCTTTCTGAATTGCATAAGTGCAGGAAGCCTGGGGTTCAAAAAAGAGAGCAAGGATCAGTGCCTACAGTTGGCCATGCAGATGTAATGGCAGATTGAAGACCGAGTGCTTGGTGTTTGTATAATGCAACTACGCTGGTGCTTTTCCTGGACCTTTTTTTATCTGGCACCCTTCATTCTGGAGAACCTTTTCTTTTATTTGTTAAAACTTTAAGAA
Organism: Sphyrna mokarran; assembly: GCA_024679065.1. Lineage (NCBI taxonomy): Eukaryota > Metazoa > Chordata > Chondrichthyes > Carcharhiniformes > Carcharhinidae > Sphyrna > Sphyrna mokarran. The sequence goes on from JAGIQG010000009.1 coordinate 41,456,876, forward strand.
GACAACATCCACATGCTTAGCCATTGCTCTCCATACACTGACTCCATTGGAGGATTTGCCTCCTCCCTACTTTTCTCATAACAAGCTGCTCCAGTAAAACCTCCAGACATTGTTCAGTGAACGGACAAAACAATTCTGGGACCTCCGATAGACCAGCTGTCTAAAAACTAAATCTCCAAAGAAGAAGGTTTTTTGCTTTAAGATTGACATTACTTAGTGACTATTGCTGTGCTGTGCAGATACATGGATTTGGGCCTGTGTCTGTGGGAGTTTGTGCATTCTCCCCATGCTTGCGTGGGTTTTCTCTGGGCACTCCGGTTTTCTTCCACATCCCAAAGATGTGCTCTTAGGCTAATTGGCAAAACAAATTCTCCCTAAATTGTCTCAAATTTGGTTTTTAATCCTAGATCTATAAACATGGACAGGGATCGCGGGTAGAGGTGGGAACATCGGGGTGGCGGTGTGGGCTCGTTGGGCCGAAGGGCCTGTTTCCCGTGCTGTTTTGTTCTTTGTACTCTCCAGCTGTGGCAGTCCTGACTATGCACCTATTTGTCCCAGTGCTCTCTATACCCTGGAAAACTCTATAAGAAGCTTATTAAATTTACACAAAACTGCTAACCCCATTGCCATCTTGCAGAATTAGGCTGCCATTCTACTTGCGTGGAGAGCATCAACCATTTTTAACCAAAGTCAGAATCAACCTTTAAATGTTCCCATAAAATGTATGTTAGAAATATCTCCAAAGAGGCCTGCTTCTCTCGTTGGAGTTTGTGAATTGGAGTTTTGCTGGAAACAAGAAGTCGTAAATGCTCTGTGAATGGTCAGTCATGTTATCAATTATAAAATCTTCTGCTGCTTCCCATGTGGTAAATTTGTGATTAAAGAAACAAATTAATTATCTCCGGTACACATTTGTGATTGGAAATCAAATCAAGGAGGAAGACAAACCAGAATGGCTGTTTTTAAATTTCACTGTAACCTTGACAGAAATTGTGTTTTGAAGTAGCACAAATTGTCAGCTCAATCATTCTAGTATTCTATCTAGTAATTACTTCTAACTTTGTCATAGCTAGCTTTCCACTTCTGAATTCAATATCTATCTACTATGTAACCTTTTTCTATAATGTTTAATATTAGCAATATATGGTGTTGTGTAATACAGCAATTTATGAGGTTAGAAGTTTTCTAAAGATCTAGCTGTGCAACCTTATCTTCTTTTGTCAATCTGGGTTTCAGTTGTAGGTTGTGACTTTTAATATGATTCCATTTGGAGATGTGGAACTGAGCAGAAAGAAGAATGAAGGACAGCAAAAGCAACAGCAATGAGACATTAGCAATATTTCCCAAGATACTAAAAACATTATAGTACAAACAATGAGAGCCAATTAAAAGAAATGTTGTTGGAGTTTCTCATGCTTTACTGAATCACTAATTGTTGCAATGCAGACAGAGACAATTTGACGCATTGTGTCTGCACTGGCTCTGCAAAGAAGCATCATGAATTAGTGCCATTTCCCCTGCCTTTTCCCCATGCCCCTGCACATTGTTTCTATTCATCTAATTTGTTTTCAACAGGACAGCCTAAAGAAGAGACTCGCAGAGTTTTACAACCTTGGCTTACAGGAATCATTGCTGTTATTGTGTTTTTGTGCGTGTGTCTCATTGGATTCATCATGAATAAATTCTGGTGCAAAAACTCTGAGTAAGTTCCTGAACTACTTTATTTTTATTGTATGGACTCCTTACTGATTGACAACTTATTGAGTATTGATTTATTCTTTTTATGAGATTAAACCAGTTCATTGCAAATTCCATTGCATTGGAATTTTCAATGTACTGTTTTTAATCTCATAATTTCTTTCTCTTCCTTGGCCTCTCATGCTATTGAAAAGGGTTACAATTGAGGGGCCTGTTTAGACACCTCCACCAATGCAGTTCTTGATGTGTATCGGGGTGGTTTGGGATAATACAATGCAGTCTACAAATTCTTTGTTACCCTAGTTAACAGGATTAATCTGTATGACTAAAACTGATTCTTGACAGATGCTCTTAATGTCTGTAAACTGATTTAGTGTACTTTAGAGGCAGAGATAGAATAAAAGAGAATATTGAAATAAATCTTTATGTTGAAAATTGTTGAATAATATTAATTAATCATAATTGCATACCCATTTTCCACATGGGAGAATAAACTACAAATGCAATTTTTAAATGATCCAAAAATAATAATTTTTTATTACAATTTTTTTAAGCATTCACAAGTACAGCATGAAATCATTTGCCAATGAAATACTGAAATACATTCAGGTCAACTAACAGGTCCTTTCTGACTTTAGCATCAATCATTATAGAGTGCAGTCATTCACAAGTATTTTACATATCCCACGATTATTTGACTATGATATATATGTGAATCAATATAATGTTATCCATTTACTATCTGTGATCAAATAACAAAAATAATCTATGTTTATATAACACTTTTAATATAATAAAACATGCCAAGACATTTCACAGGAGCATTATAAAACAAAATATGACACCCAAGCCACAAAAGAGATATTGGGGCATGAGAGGAAAATGGTGGAAAGTGATGTTAGATGTGGAAAGATATTGTGCGCAATCTTAAGCCTGCGCTTTCCATCTGCGGGAATGATGATGGGGGCTCAGGATTTGGTGAAACCCTTGAAATCTTGGATCTCATTGGCAAGATTGAGACTTCCAATTTTCATTGCTTCTCACTGGTGATGTAACTAGGTTTATTTCCATAATGGATGTGAACCTGATTTACATTTATTTCAATCTATAAAACCAACAGGCTGCCATTTGTTGGTAAAGTTTCACTCATTTGAAAGGATTTCCAGAACTTACGATTTAGCTAAGTCTAAGGTATGATTCCCAGTGATGCAGTGATTAAAATATTCTAGAGGCCATTATTAAAGGCGCATAGATATCTCAGAGGCTTGTGAGATTACAGAGATAGGGGAGGGACAATGCGGTGGAGAGATTTGAAAAGGAGAATGATAATTTTCAAATTGAGATATTCCTTGCCCAGAAGTCAGCGTAAGTCAGTAAGCGAGAGGGTGATATGTGAATGGGATTTGGGATGAGTTAGAACTCAAGCAGTAAAGTTTTGTATGTCATCAAATTATGGAAGGGTAGGACATGCAAGGCCAACCAGGAGTGTATTAGAATGTTCAAGTCTATAAGCAACAATGGTTTCAACAGGGACAGAGTCAGCCAATAATACAGAGACAGAAATAGGGTCGATTTAATGGCAGTTTAGGTTTTTAGTTGCATCTCAAGGTCAAATATAACACCAAGGTTCCAAACAGTATATGGTTCAGTGTCAGACAAATGCCAGGGAGCAGAATGAATCAATGGTTAGAGAGTGGAGTTTATGGCAAAATCCAAAGACAGTGGCTGTAGTCTTTCCAAATATTTAACTGGGCAGAAGTTTTGCTCATCCAGTACTGAATGTCAGAAATTTAGAGAGAATGAAGAGGTTGACAGTTGAGCAAATGTCACTTGCCTACTGATGGAAACTGATATTGTATTTTCAGATGATATAGCATGAGGGGTAGCATGTAAATGACAAATTGAATACTTGCTTGGGGAACACCGGAAGCAATGGTGTGGAAGTGAGAAGAAAAGCCAATGTAGGTGATTTCATGGCTACGATTAGGTAGATAAGAATGGATCTAAGCACATGCAATCCCCTCCAGTTGAAATCACAGAGAGATATTGAAAGAGGGAGTGGTGCGAACAAGAAGGAAAAGGAGGGAAAATTTACCTTTGTCACCATGACTCTTGTGACTTTGATACTATGGTGGCAGAGATTCAATGGTGGAGTTCCAAGAAAGATGGATGCAAATTTGTTGTGGGGATGAGGGTGGGAGTGTAGGGGAAGCTACAGATGGTAGGGGTGGTGACAACATGTTCAAGGACATTGAAGAGGAAAAGGAGATTGGAGGGGGGTGATATTTTGCAAGAACATTTGGAATGTTTGCACCCAATCAAAAGGTAGTTGATCCTCACACAGAATATTCTTAAACATAACAAATCCTTGGTGTCGACCAGTTAAAAAAAAATTCACAAAACACATGTAGAACTATAAACTTGCTCAGTACTGATTAACAATCACCAGGATTACATTTTCAGTATTACATTTCTAAACATTTTAATTGTCAAAATTTGTATGAGCATGAACTGTATGGCAAACCAAACTATTTCTTGATGACCCAAAGGTTGAACTTTATATTGAATTCCAGTGGAGTTCTGGAATGTGACATTGATGTTTCACCAGGGACCATTCTGCGGATAGCATAGTCAAATGATTAAATGAATCACGCTGATAATTCAGTAACTGAGTTTCATCATTAAAAGTGTAATTTAAAAATTTTGCTTAAATCTTTCTCATTTTTTTTCTCAGGGAGAACAATCAACCGGAATCACCAGCAACAGAAGCTAACTATACAAACGTTAATGAAACACAGATCACCGAAACCTTGACTTTAAAAGATGCCGTAAGGTAACTCAATGGTTAATATTTTCCTAAATGCTTTGAATATCAGCAATGCTGTGATTCAAATGTTTTATTTAGTCACCAGCAGAGTAGCCAGGGACAACAAATGTCATTTACAAAGGTATGTCAACAGAAGAGCTGACAATATAATCATAGAAGGCAGAATGTCTCTGTAAGCAGTTAGAAATAAGCTTCAAAAAGACCTTCCACGCTACGGTATATTTACCTGATTAAAGTCTAACAGGTTTATTTGTAGCACAAGCCACAAACTTTCAGAGCACTGCCCCTTCATCAGGTGAGTGGGAGTTTTGTTCACAAACAGGGCATATAAAGATACAAATTCAATTTACAAGATAATGGTTGGAATGCAAATCCTTACTGGTAATCAAGTGTTAAAGCTACGGACAATATGAGTGGAGAGAGGGTTAAGCACAGGTTAAAGAGATGTGTGTTGTTTCCAGCCAGGACAGTTAGTAAGATTTTGCAAGCCCTGGCAAGTCGTGGGTATTACAGATAGTGTGACATGAATCGAAGGTCCTGGTTGAAACCGTCCTCATGTGTGCAGATCTTGAGGCTATCAATTTTTGCTCAGGGATTCTACATTGTGTTTGTGAAGGCCGCCTTGGAGAACGCTTACCCAAAGATCAGAGGCTGAATGCCCGTGACTGCTGAAGTGTTCCCCACTTACATAGAACATAGAACATTACAGCACAGAACAGGCCCTTCGGCCTTAGATGTTGCGCCAACCAATATAAAAAGCAATGCCCCTCCAAACTAAACCATTCCCTTCTCTTCCATATACTTATCAACTAACCTCTTAAACACCACCAAACTTGGCGCATCTACAACTGCTGCAGGCAGGGCATTCCACTCCCGAAACACCCTTTGGGTAAAGAACTGTTCTTTACTGTTCCCATTTACTATGCTTACCCCAGTCCAACGCCGGCATCTCCACATCATGTATATTTACCTTACAGCACAGTCACTGGAGCTAAACGATATACTATCCTCCAATAGTACTGGGAACATAGACTTGGAAAGTCCCTTCATAGCATTTTGTTGCACATCATCATTAATAGTCTCAAAACTAACAGTCAATTTCCCTGTGTGTTCAATGAATTCGTTTTATATATTTAAACTCTAAAGGAAGTGTGTGCTCTTGAAATCATTGATTGAACCAACTTGGAAAGGAATCAAGGTGAGAGTCAGCAATCAGGAAGTTGAGTGTATTTTCTCAGTTTAGAACTTAATTTGTTGAAAAATAAAGCACTTCCCACCTCTTAGCTACTGACTCAACTGGGGAACAAATCACAGAACTAAATCTCAATCATAGCTAGAATGTACAGAGGTATCAGAGGTGTAACAAGCTGGCTGTGGCAAACTGTGATATTAATTCTGTGCAAAGCAGCAGAGCTATATTGATGTGCAGTTAAATATTTTCATACAGCTCTGCTGCTGACCTTCGGCAGGCGGAATAGAAAATAATTGATGGTTGCTTATCAGAACTTTTAAAATTTAAACATCATACAGTGGCTCATTGTGTTCTTTTTAAATGAGCCCAGCTACGCCCTGCCGCCAGCCTGTATAGCATTAAATGCTTCACTTACAGCAGCAGCATACTGCATGTTGTTGACATTGATGCAATCCAAAAGACAATGTTTCATCTACAACAAATGTGGAGAAAAAATTAAGCATAAGAGAAATTCATGATTGATTCAGAAATATAAGCAGAGGCTTGAAATATTTACTGGCATTTCCAATTGGATATAAAAATGTTTACCTTGTATAATGCAATTTATTCAGATGAATATTATAACATTAGGGACATTATAACATTAGTATTGAAATGCTGTACTTGGTTGAAGTCATTAGGTTATATTTTAGCTTCATTTGAAGCAATTTTTAAAAGTGGCATCTCGACCTTTTGGCTAAGATGCAAATGAGATTGAGCCTTGGAGGAGGAGCTATGCCTACTCTAATCCGCTTGGATCATATAGATCAAACCCAAGACAGGAGGTGAGAGCCCTGTCTTGTCAGTTTGGATCGGGAATGTCTCAATTTGTTGAGACTCTGAATTGGACTTGATTTGATGGAATAAAAACAAAAAAAGATATAAAATATAGTAAATCTAAAATTTGTTTAGATTTTAATGGTATCAAGGGGGATGAGGGAAAAGTGGGAATATGGCATCAGCCACAATCATATTGAATAGCAAAGCAGGCTCAAAGGGCCAAATGGCCTACTCCTGCATGTTGTTTCTATGTTCTGTATTTCTGCATCGTGCTAGGTTTGTAAGTTTCACAGTAAGTATAAAATAACGTAAGTACATTTTTTTTATTCATTCCTGGAACATAGATGTCACTGGCTGGCCAACATTTATTGTCCATTCCTAGTTGCTGTTACTGAGTGCTTAGTTATTTCAGAGGGTGATTGAGAATCAACCACATTGCTGTGGTTCTAGGGTCACATGTAGGTCAGACCAGATAAAGATGGCAGGTTTCCTTCCCTGAGTGAACCAGATGGGTTTTTCTGACAATCAACAATGGTTCCATGGTCGTCAATAGATTCTTAATTCCAGATCTTTTTAAATTGAATTCAAATTCTACCATCTGCTGTGATGGGATTCGAACCGAGATCCCCAGAACATCAGCTGAGTTTCTGGATTAATAGTATACCAAAAATACTCCTAGGCCAACGCACCGCCCCCACCCCCCAACCAAGATGTACATACTAAAGTGCAATTTCTACTTCTCGTTCCTTCTTACATATTCAGACATTGGCTTAAACCATTCACTCTGTGTACAATAAGGTATTTCTCAACCATCCAAAATCCTTTCTTGGCCTTATGGTGATTTAGTTTTTTCCTTTTTCCTGTGTCTAGTTCCTTCCAGTCCATTAAGTGCGGATTATGGCACCATTGTATATGTTTTAAAGCTTTTTTATTGGTGCCACAGGTAGGCTTAAATTAACACAGCAATGAGGTTACTGTGAAAATCCCTTCGTCACCAGACTCTGATGCCTGTTCAGGTAGACTGAGGGAAAATTTGGCGTGGCCAGTTTACCTAATCTGCATGTGTTTCAGAATGTGGGAAGAAACTGGAACACACAGACATGGGGAGAATGTGCAAACTCCACGCAGGAGTGACCCAAGCCAAGAATCGAACCCAGGTCCTTGGCACTATAAGGCAGCAGTGCTAACGTCTGCGCCACTGTGCAGCCCACATATGCACCTAGACAATTTTCTTTAATAAGCTAGCATCGCCAAGCCAATCTGTGCACACATTTCAGCAGGAGCCTCAAATATCTATCAAAAATTGCAAACCTAGAGCACCTCACTTCTTGAATGTATTTTTTCTATTATTACTTACTTTTCATTACCTATTATCATTTAGAACATAAAACATTACAGTGCAGTACAGGCCCTTCGGCCCTCGATGTTGCGCCGGTGAGTGGACCCTCTAACCTAAACTATTCCAATATCATCCATATGCCTATCCACCGACCATTTGAATGCCCCCAAAGTAGGCGAGTCCACAACCGCTGCAGGCAGGGCATTCCACGCTCTCACCACCCTCTGTGTAAAGAACCTGCCTCTGACATCCGTCCTATAACTACTACCTCTTAATTTAAAGTAATGTCCCCTTGTGTTGGTCATCCCCATCCGAGGAAAAAGCCTCTCACTATCCACCCTATCCAGTCCTTTGATCATCTTAAACGCCTCAATTAGGTCACCGCGTAACCTTCTTCTGTCTAATGAAAATAACCTCAGGTCCCTCAGCCTTTCCTCATAAGGCCTTCCCACCATATCAGGCAACATCCTGGTAAACCTCCTCTGCACCCTTTCCAATGCTTCCACATCTTTCTTATAATGCGGCGACCAGAACTGTACGCAATACTCCAAGTGCGGCCGCACCAGAGTTTTGTACAATTGTAATATAACCTCACGGCTCCTAAATTCAATCCCTCTACCAATAAAAGCTAACACACCGTACGCCTTCTTAACATCTTTATCAACCTGGGTGCCAACTTTCAAAGAGCTATGTACTTGTACCCCAAGATCCCTCTGCTCGACAACACTATTAAGGGTCCTTCCATTAGCCCTATATTTCATATGCCTGTTATTCCTACCAAAGTGAATCACCTCACACTTATCCATATTGAATTCCATTTGCCACCTCACGGCCCAGCTCTGCAACCTATCTATGTCCCTCTGCAAACTGTAACATCCATCCTCGCTGTCTACAACTCCCCCCACTTTGGTATCGTCAGCAAATTTACTAATCCAACCTTCTACACCCTCATCTAGGTCATTTATAAAAATGACAAACAGCAGTGGCCCTAAAACAGATCCTTGAGGTACACCACTTGTAACTGCACTCCAGGTTGAATATTTCCCATCAACCACCACCCTCTGCCTTCTATCAGCTAGCCAAACCACATTTGACATGTGGTGCAAAATGAAATTATTTTACCTGGTACAAGATGATAAAACAATAGTGTAATAATTTTAAGAATAATTTTATTTGATAACTCATACTCACTATTGTTTAACTTTCTTTATAACAGATCCAGTGAACATCCCAATGTCTATGAAAATGTGTATGTGATCACCGATGAGTCACCAAAGATAATTGTAACTGCAATGTAGCACAATTAAGATGTTTTTCAGAAGATTTATAAACAGCACTGGATTATTTTCATATGATTTCTTAGATATGCAGCATATTTCCTTGCTTATTTCTGAATATATATATAGGACATATTGTGGAGAATTTTTCATGGCATGGAGCTTTTAGTACAACTTGAATCACATTTTTCAATGAGTTTGAGTGTTTCACATATTTGAAGTTGAAAATTTGATTTTTTTGAGTATATTTTTGTGCAAAAATTTAAATTTTTGACTTTCTCTGAGTTTTGGGATAATGCTCATAAGTGCTTCGCTGTCCAGCATTTATAACTAGTTGCTTAAAAACATGTGAGGGAATTTGGGACTGTTCTATTTCTAATTTTTCTCATTATATGAACAACTTCTGCAGTATCTTCACTGACGCTCCTGAAAACAGTTGTGTCCAGAACCAAACTCTGGAAAGAGCCGTAGCTTTGAGCCTGACAAACTACTGTTCCCAGAGCTACCAAATTTATTACCTGCACTACCCAGAACCAGCACAAGGGGGTGTATGGAGACAGCTCAAAGTGACTTAGTGCTCAGAACCTGCTTCGAATTATTTCAGGATAAAAATTTAGAATCACATCCATCATCATGATTTTGTTTTTGATTTGCAGCTGGTACCATATCAATAAATGTGTCCTGATCTTCTGTTCTGCCATGAAAAATGTTCAATAGCGCACTTCTGAGTGATTTCAAAATGAATTAGAAGGGTATTTGGAAAAAATCGCATACAATGTTAAAAGATTATGATGTATCAAACTTTATTTAAGAATTTGTGTTTGTGTAATTAAAGTTCAGTTGAGAATTAAATCAATATATGACTCTGTAATTCAGATTTTGAGATCACTGTAGGCTCAAGGAACTAATCTTTTGATTAGTTGTACATTTTACAATCATCGGAAATAAATTCGGCAGTTTCACTTCCTAAGATCTATCCTTTTTTGGACAGTTGTGGTTATGCTGCTTTAGCCATTTACAAATTCTCCATATGCCCATTTTGTTTCTTTACTTGTCCTACTAATTTATTCTGTCTCTTTTCATTTAATCTCTCATATTTTCCTCTCTCAGAGATCTTGTTGGTGTTTTTTTTCCCCCTTTTCCTGCCTCACATAAAAATGGTTACATCTCTAACTATTCCAGAGCTGTGAGGCATCAGTGGCAGAACTGTGTTCAAAGGCTACCGGCCCTGAAAATGTCCTAGCCGTAGTATTAAAGATGTGTGCTCCATTGCTACCAACATCTCTAACCATTACATTTACCTAAAAATTAGCCAGGTATATCCATCCATCAAAAGCAACACAAATGCAATCCAGCAATGACTGTCCCATCAGTCTGCTCTTGATTGCAGTAAAATGAATAGATGGTGTTGTTGACAGTGCTATCAATGGGCACCTACTCATCAATATCTTGTTGTCCAAAGTTTAGTTTGGGTTCCTTCAGCACTTATCACCTACAGATCTCAAAGAGCTGAAGTTACGACATGATTGTGAGAGTGATTATCTTTGACATCAAGACATCATTTGACCGAACATCCTTCAAGGAGTCCCAGCCAAACTGGAGCCAATGGAATTCAAGGGGAAACTCTCATGGCTATGTGGAGCCATGCCTAACACATAAGAAAATAGATGTGGTTGTTTTAGGCTGGTCACCTCAGCTGCAGGAAATTGCTGAAGCGTTCCTCAGGGATGTGTCCCAATGGTGGAGTTTTCCCATCCCGCCCGCCATGGAAATTATAGTGGGTGGGAGCAGACCATGCAAAGATGCATTGACCTTGGGTGGGATTTTCCGGTTTTGGGACAAGTGCGGCCAGAAAATCCTGTCCAAGGCTCAACTATCTTTAGCAGCTTCAACAGTAACCTACCCCAGACCATGAAGTCACAAATGGTTTGCTGATATTGCACCATTTGTGATTCCTCAGATATGGAAGCAGTCAGTGTCTGCACGCAGCAAGACATCGACAGTATTAAAGGTTGGGCTAATAAGTTACACTGCACAAGTGCCGGACAATGATCATCACTGACAAAAGAGAATCTAACCGTGTCTCCTTGACAATCAATGGCATTACCATCTTTGAACCTCTCACTAACAACATGTTGAGGATCACCACTAAGTAGAAACTGAACTCAACTTGCCATACTAATACTATGGCTACAAGAGAGTGTCAGTGGCTGGGAATTCTGCAGTGAGTAACTCAGTCCCTGGCTCCTATCCAAGCCTGTGGCAAGGCACACATTTGGAATGTGATAGAACACTTTCTACTTGCCTGGACCTATGTAGTTCCCGATTGGCATCCAATCCACCACCTTCGACATTAATTTCACCCACTAACAGTGCACATTGGCAGCCATGTCTATCCAGTACAAGATGCACTGTCTAGTGGATGCAATGGATAGTGGCCCAAAACTAGTGACCATTGCACCAGTGAACCACTTGGATACATGAAAACGGTTTCAGTTCGCCAGTCTAAATTGTACAAGATTTGATCACACCTCAGACCCACCTATTCCAGCAGATGAATCATTCCCTGTATCCAACTGCTGCTATTAAACTTCTCTGGTCTGTTTTAGAAATCTTGATTGAGGGATTAAAAAATTGACCAAGATCCCCTGTTTTTCTTTTGTTAATATCATAGGGTTTTTTTTTACTTTCAGTTGAAATAGCAAATAAGCAACAGTTTAACATCTCAACTCATCATTTAGATTAGATAGTTCATTTTTTAGATTTTAATGGCAGCAAGTGTGATTAGGTACAGCATTGAGATAGAGGATCAGCCATGATCATACTGAATTGAAAGGGGAATTTCACAGTAACTTCATTGCAGAGTTAATGTAAGCCTTATTTGTGACTAATAAATAAAAACTTTTGAATGGCAAAGCAGCCTTGAAGGACAGAATTGCCTACGCTTGCTTCTAATTGTCATGTTTTTACCTGAAAGTTGGTACCTCCAACAGTGTAACACTTCTTCAGAAATAAAGAACGTAAGTTCTGGAAATACTCTGTGGAGAGGGAAATAGAGTTAACATTTCAAGTCCCTGACCTTTCATCAGAAGAATTTGTTCAATACTGCTCTAAAACGCCAACCTATCTTGTAAGCTGAAGTCTTTAGAGAACTTCCATGTACAACCTTCTGAGTCAGAGGTGAGAAACATATCGACAGTTTGGTAACATGAACTCTGAAAGGATTTAACAGGATGGACATTGAGAGGTTGTTTCCCTGGCAGGGGAGCCTAGAACATTGAAACAAAAGCACTGATTATTCAGGACTGAGGTGAGGAGAAATTTCTTCCCTCAGAAGGTTGAAAATTTTTGCAATTATCAACCATAGAAAGTTCATTATTGAGTACTTTCAAGCTTGGATAGATAGACTGTTGATGCCCTGAGAATCAAGGGTCACAGGGAGAGGGCAGGAAAAGCAGAGATGGCCACATTGAATGGTAAGGCAGACAGAAGGGTTATTTAGTTTGCTCCTGCTTTTATTTATTATGTCCTTATGTTTCGATCATCAGCCTCAAGAGTTCAGCTCTGGAAGAGAGGTGACATATGAAAATGACTAATTTTCATTTTCCATGGCAAGCAAACTTCTGCCATTGGGCAAGCCAGTGACCAGAAACCTCTGACCTTTGAGTATCTAATTGTGCAATCAACTTAATTATGGCTGGGAGACGGAATAGACAAGTTCCAAGAAAAGCAGAACAGTCAAGCTTTTGAATATTTCAGACAAATGAGTGAATTTTTATGCACTCAAAATGATGGTTATATGAATGATTAATTTCTGGTATCCACTTCAATCACTTCAGCTCAGTTACAGTATGGAAGAGGTGCCGAATAAAACTTCCTTTAGTCTTACAGCCTGCAGACTACTGGGAAGTGCTTTCATGAGGTGAAAACGCCAGCATTGGACTGGGGTGGGCCCAATACATTCACCTGATGAAGGGGCAGCACTCTGAAAGCTTGTGATTCCAAATAAACCTGTTAAATTTAATCTGGTGTTGTGAGACTTTTTACTGGCTCCTTTCAGTTAGGGATACTTAGACCTAAGAGTAGTGTTTCATTCCCAGCTTGGGTCACTGTCTGTGTGAAGTTTGCACATTCTCCCCAAGTCTGCGTGGGTTTCCTCTGGATGCTCTGGTTTTGCTCCCACACTCCAAAGATGTGCGGTTTAGGTGGATTGGCCATGCTAAATTGTCCTTTAGCATCAGGGGAATTGTAAATGTATGGAGAAAGGGCCTGGGTAGGATTGTGGTTGGTGCAATCTCAATGGGCCAAACGGCCTCCTTCTGCACTGTAGGATTCAATTAAAAAACTGATGAATAAATATGGAGATGACAAAAAGTGAAAGTTTTGATTTTCAAGATATGAACCCCATCTTCACCAAACAATATTGTCAAGCAGATTTATTTGTTTTGGACAAGAGGACCTTGAGATTTTCCAGTTGAGGTTTCCAAGAAATTTAAAGGAAATTGGCAGAATTTACCCAAATTGTTGACTATTGCGAATTCGAGAAGTATTCAAAACTTAGAAGTGCACGTTAAAAATTAAAGACGTTAGGAATACAAAGTGAAGTGATGTGGAACATTTTTTATGAAAGGTAACAAATTTGTGAAATAAGTTACCAGAGAAAGGCACTGACGAGAGTAATGAACTTAATAAGCAACTGGACATGTTTCTGGAGTATATATTAAAGCCTTTGATATTATTTTTAACTGAGTATTTATCCAAATTTTTTTATGGTTGATCATTATGTGTGCTCTGCCGAAAGGCAGGTCCTTGGCTCATTGTTTGCTGATGATTCACCCTAAGCTGGCTTTTGTAGAATGGTTTGTCAATGTCTTTTTCTCATAGTGGCAGGGCAAAGAAGCAGGCCCCAAGTCCACCTCAGCCAGTACAGGAATTGAACCTAACCTGTTAGCAACATTTTTAACAATGTGCCAGCGATCTCGCCAACTGAACTAATCTATCTCCCCTTTTCATAGTAATTAGTGAAATTTAGTATTAGTGTCGCTGAAAAAAATACAAGTGCCGTTAAAGCTTTTTGTCATTCACTCATCAAGACGGGCACACAAATGTTTGATTTCAAAGGGAGCAACAAGAAAAGGGTGATGATTGGCTGGCAGTTCTATGTTGATTGGGCAACGCTTTGTCATGGAGAATGCACAAGGGAACTGTTACCCAGCATACTTTTGTTTACTTCGAAAAAGGCACAATGCCTGGACATGTTTCTTTTGCCTGCAGAGGACATATCCCTGCTCATGAATACGTATCTTTTCGCAATGAGTGAGGCACATTGCGAGCCTGATTGATAATCTTAAATTGGTGGAACAGCTCCATTCAGTACACAAACATGATCCCAACTTTCAGCTTGTTTGCCATTTCAGTTCACCACATTGTTCTCATGCCCACGTTTCTGTCCTCAACCTGCTGCATTGTTCCAGTGAAGCCCAAAGAAAGCTTAAGGAACAGCACTTCATCTTCTGATTAGGAGCTTTACAGTCTTCTGAACTCAACATTGATTTCAACAATTTAAGACCATGAGCTTTGTCCTCCATTTTGATTTTTTTGTTCCCCTAGTGCCCACTTGCATCTTGTTCTCATGCTTTGCTTTCAGACAGCACCGACTGCTGTTCTGCTATTAACACCTATTCTGGACCAATGCTTTGTTCCTTTACTGATACCATTACCGAGCTCTGCTTCTTGTTACTTAATCTCCCTCATGCTCTAAACTATCCAGGTCTTTCCCTTCTTCTCCACCTGACCCCACCTTCCTTTCAACAGCATAAAGCCACATTTCTACCTCCCATCAGTTCTGAAGAGTCATACTGGACTCAAAACATTAACTCTATTTCTCTCTACATAGATGTGAAGCTTTCATTTCAGATCTCCAGCAACTGCAGTGTTTTGCTTTTATCTTAAATTTTTCATTAGTTTAATTCTTTGCACACTCATGGTTGTTTAGCAAGAACTGTCCAATTGCAGAGTCACATTTGGATGGAGAGTCATACATGTTTGGCTGTCTTTTTGAAGTTTCTGACCTGCCTGCAATGGGTCCCACCCACTCTATGTTCTGACTTTGCAAGCACTGACTCTACGAATAGGGTCAGTAGTGTTTGATACAATCCACCAGTTGTTGGGATGGCTGGTCTGTGCATTTGATATCATATTAGCACTGAAACTCATATACCATCTTACTCATTGGAGCAATTGTTGGAACATCTATTTGACATGACAACAGCATCCTGTTACTGAAAAGTACATAGTACTTTCACATAGGTGCATAGTAACAATGTGAAATGGCTAATGTCAACAGTTGCTCAAATATTTGAGATACCTTACCCTTTCAAGATCATTTGAGATTGACTGGGCAATTTCAGGTCCAAGGTAATGGCCTCAGGCCCATTCCGAATTGCACCCATTATCCCACAGGGTAGCTTTGATGTGCCCTATTTCAGCATCAAGTTTGCACGGTAAGCAAATGCTCAAGCCCTATTTATGAGGCTGCTGATAATAATAATCTATTAGCGCTTGGAACTGTCAGAATCACAACATGTATATCAATCAGTGGAGATACGCTTGCAGTAGACATGAGTAGAAACCTTCAGCAGATTTCTCAGACAGGCTGTTCTATTTTAAAGGCGAATTTGAGCATAGAATCAGTGTGCTAAGGTTTGTAAAGCAATTTCAGCTTGCAGCTGCAGATTCAAATATTGTAAACATGCCATCTACATCTCAGAAATATACAAGTGATAAGAGGTTAGAAGACATTCCAAGGAAAATGCACTTCCTATGGACATGATTGTTAGACAGCACTGGGCGTGGAGGGGATCCCACACCAACAATCATCTCTTTGGGAATACACGGTGTTGTTAAAACTGAACTCAACTATTTGAGGGAAGACATTCAGTGTTTCAGTGGATATAGATTCAGAAAATGGTGGTACGTCTAAAGAGGCTTTCTTAAGTAGTAGATTAATGAATAAATTGAGATATCAAACAAGCACACGGCATGACATAATCCGCATGAAGATGAATGAATCCTTCATGGTTTATGTGTAAAACTCACTCGGAACTACTTTACAAACTCTCTCAACCATTTGGCCTATTAATGTTGTGCACAATTAGTCATGGAAAGGATAGGGTGTAATGGGACATCACTTTATTGTGATTTGGGCAGTCCACATATATGGATATAGTGAGCCTTGAGGGTGAATCCTATCTTATAAGCTATAAGGCCTCTGTATACTTTTACACAAGTCCAACAAATGTTTTTGTTATATGCTTAAGAGCAGAACTGTGTGGTCATGCTTGGTCGGGGTTCAAGTTTAATTTACTACTTCTGATGATAGTAGTAGGTTAAGATAAACCCACCAAAGGGTGCCAGGACTGTCTTCATCTAGTACTTCAGCCAGATGGTTACACTGAGTATCAGTATGTTATTTAAATGTGGGAGAGATCGCAGCTGAGTCCGTGCCTGTTAAGATCCACAGCTGCACGCTTCCAGGCAGGGATGACTGGATTTTACTGGTTGGTAGGCTGGTTCCCATTTTGTTCGACCACCTAATTTTGCAATGTTACTTCCACCTGATACTGGAATGGAAAGGGAATATTTAAATGAGGGATGATGAAACCTTCTGTCCCATTTTATATCATTACTACTTCATTAATACAAGACGCAAATTGCACCTGTATAAAAGCACATTACTAAGCAGCCTGTGAAAGGGTCCAGCTGTTTTGTTGTGAAAGGATTCATTCACAGCAGATTTTTGATTTCTTCTTTGTGTTTTTTGCTGCTACTAACCATTTCATAATTTACCTTTATACCTCCTGCTCTGCAGGTCCCATTCTTCACCTTTATACACTTAAGCTGTTGTTGTTTGTCTGCAGCCCCAAACGTCAGCACTGCTCACCCGCACCCCCCTCCTCCCCCGCATGTGGCAGGTGCAGATGATTACAGCAGAGGCCCAAAGTCTCCTGCCATGAATTCTCAGACTGCTGTCATAGGAACCTGGCACAACAAAAAAAAACCTGGCACAACAGAGTGGGTAACACAGCCTCTTCTAGCTTCAAAGGTCTTACTGGTAAATGGTTACAGAGAACCATCTGTCAGAGCTGAATTGATACCATTAGGCCTGTTTTCTCACAGATGAGTAACATGGCAGCAATGCACTGACACAGTGCAATTCTCTTTCAGAACAGCAAATCTGCCTTTGAAAGGAAGATAAGTTGCACAGCATCAAATCTGTGTGTCATCATGGAACGATGTAGCTCTACTTTTTCTCAGGCCCATATGCACCAGGATTTTGTGTCCTTGGCCATACACAGATGGTTGTGCAGGTGCCTCTTCATTAAAGACAAGATCTTTAAGACCTGGTTCTTGAGATAGTTTAGCCCAAGACTATATCTCCCTTCACTCTGATCAGCAATATCTGGCAGATTGCTTTCTGATTCCTCTCATCCATTAACTCCATCTACACTTCCCATTACCTCAGAAAAGCAGCCAGCATATCTAGGACCCAATGCACTCTTCCATCTTCTCCTGTTTGGAAAAGGGTACAAATACCTGAGATTACGTACCAACGGACTCAAGAACAGCTTCTTTCCTGCTACCATTAGACTCTTGATGGCCATACCTCATAATAAGTTGATCTTTCTTTACATCATAGTATGACTGTAACACTACATTTTGCA
Organism: Sphyrna mokarran; assembly: GCA_024679065.1. Lineage (NCBI taxonomy): Eukaryota > Metazoa > Chordata > Chondrichthyes > Carcharhiniformes > Carcharhinidae > Sphyrna > Sphyrna mokarran. Next base: position 41,474,751 of record JAGIQG010000009.1, read on the forward strand.
CTCTCTCCTTTCCTTCTCCCCTATTTATTCTATGAAATGATACGTTTTGTCCATATAACATTCAATAAACAACACTTTTCACTGTGTCCCAATACTTGTGACAACAATAAATCAAATTGAATCAAAGATTTATTTTCTAGTGCTCCTTGGATGGATATATTTCTAGGTTGGGACTGAATAGTAGAAAGATTTCCCTATAGTGCAGGAGCCATTGACTGTACGCATATAGCTTTGTGGGCCCCACATCTTAATGGTGAGCTGTGTCAAAACTGCAATGGTAGCACTCACTTAATGTGACTATATTTAACATGTCATGCTAGTAAATGTCAACTGTCCTGGCAGCATACATGATTGACTCATGTCAATCTATTATAAAGGATGTGATAACTGGCCAACTAGAATATAATAGTAGGATAGGGCACAGTTCACATGAATTCATGAAAGGGAAATCAAACTCTTATTTGGATTTGGAGAACTGATTTAAATTCAGCAAAAAATATTATTTTCTTCCAGGTGTCTTTAATTGGCATCAGCTAGGTTATAAATATTCCAGGTATTATAAGGGTCCAGGGGTCTCTCTTCAATAATGCATCTCTCCACTTTGTAATTATTGTGTACACAATAATTACATAAGATGATATATTTTACTAACATATCTAATCTGAGTAGCAAGCTGCCTGCTTAGCAAGACATATTTCCTTATTTAAGAGTAGATGTAACTGACTATGTATTTGATATCTTTGAGAAGCAGTGACTGAGGATTACAACACTTCTGGGTTGTTAATGGTGAAGTTCATATATCATAATGCTGTTTCTAATGTGATTAGCTCATCTAATATAAATGTGGGTTTTGATTTTTTGTGTAAGTTTATTCCCTTTTATTCTGAAATATGGAGCTTATTCAAGGAGCAGCTACTGCGAGTCCTTGATAAGTATGTCCCTGTCAGGCAAGGAGGAAATGGTCGAGTAAGGGAACCATGGTGTACTAAAAAAGTTAATTCGCTGGGTAAAAGGAAAAAGGAGGCTTATGTCAGGATGAGGCTTGAAGGCTCAGTTAGTGCAATGGATAGCTATAGATTAGCCAGGAGGGAGCTAAAGAGTGAGTTGAGGAGAGCTAAAAGGGGACACGAGAAGACTGTGGCTGATAGGATCAAGGAGAATCCTAAAGCTTTCTTTAGATATGTTAAAAATAGAAGATTGGTTAGGGCAAGATTAGGGCCAGTCAGAGACAGTAGTGGGAAGTTATGCGTGGAGCCTGAAGAGATTGGAGAGGCACTGAACAAATATTTCTCTTCGGTATTCACACAGGGAGATGTAAATGTAGTTGTGGAGAACACTGGGATACAGGATTGCAAACTGGAAAGTATTGAAGTAGATAAGGAGGATGTGCTAGATATTCTTGAGGTTTGAAGTTAGATAAGTCCCCTGGGCCACACGGGATTTACCCTAGAATTCTCTGGGAGGCGAGAGAGGAGATTGCAGAGCCTCTGGCTCTGATCTTCAGGTCGTCGTTGGTGACGGGTGTGGTTCCGGAGGACTGGAGGATAGCGAATGTGGTCCCATTGTTCAAGAAGGGGAAGAGAGACCTTCCAGGGAATTATAGGCCAGTGAGTCTTACTTCTGTTGTGGCAAAGTATTGGAGAGAATTATTAGGGATAGGATTTATAGTTATTTAGAGAGAAATGAATTGATTGGGATAGTCAGCATGGTTTTGTGAAGGGTAGGTCGTGCCTTACTAACCTCATTGAGTTTTTTGAAAAAGTGACCAAAGAGGTGGATGGGGGTAAGGCGGTTGATGTGATATATATGGACTTTAGTAAGGCGTTTGATAAGGTGGCCCATGGAAGACTTCTGCAGAAAATGCAGATGTATGGGATAGAGGGTGATTTAGCTAATTGGGTTAGGAATTGGCTAGCAGATAGAAGACAGAGGGTGGTGGTTGATGGGAGATATTCATCGTGGAATTCGGTGACAAGTGGTGTACCTCAGGGGTCTGTTTTGGGGCCCCTGCTGTTTGTAATTTTTATAAATGATCGGGATGAGGGTATTGCAGGATGGATTAGTAAATTTGCAGATGACACTAAAGTCGGTGGAGTGGTAGATAGTGAAGAGGGGTGTTATAGTTTGCAGAGAGACTTGAACAAGTTGCAGAGCTGGGCCGAGAGGTGGCAAATGGAGTTTAATGTGGAAAAGTGTGAGGTACTGCACTTTGGCAGGAACAATAAATGTGTAGAGTATAGGGCTAATGGTAGGGCTCTTAATAGTGTTGAGGAACAGAAGGATCTTGGTGTATGTGTCAATAGATCCCTGAAAGTAGGCAGTCAAGTGGATAAAGTTGTTAAGAAGGCATATGGAGTCTTAGTTTTTATTGGTAGGGGGATTGAATTTAGGAGCCGCAGCATCATGTTGCAGCTGTACAAAACTCTAGGGCGGCCGCACTTGGAGTATTGTGTGCAGTTCTGGTCGCCACATTATAAGAAAGATGTGGAGGCATTGGAGAGGGTACAGAGGAGGTTTACCAGGATGTTGCCTGGTATGGAGGGCAGGTCTTATGAAGAGAGGCTGAGGGATTTTGAGGTTGTTTTCGTTAGAAAGAAGGCGGCTAAGAGGAGACCTTATTGAAACATATAAGATGATTAGAGGTTTAGATAGGGTGGACAGTGATAGCCTTTTCCTAGGATGGAGAAAGCTAGCACAAGGGGACATAGCTTTAAATTAAGGGGTGGTAGTTATAGGATGGATGTCAGAGGTAGGTTCTTTACCCAGAGGGTGGTAAGGGTATGGAATGCCCTGCCTGCGGCAGTTGTAGATGCGCCAAGTTTGGTGGCGTTTAAGAGTTAGTAGATAAGTTTATGGACGAAAAGGGAATGGTTTAGGTTAGAGAGTCATTGCTTTTTCCTAATTGGTCGGCGCAACATCGAAGGCCGAAGGGCCTGTTCTGCGCTGTAATGTTCTATGTTCTATGTTCTATTTTCATTACCCTGTTAAGACTATGTTATTCACTAGTATTAATAAATTATACAATTGTTGAAAATTCTCTTAATATGAATTTATGAGTTTTTATCTGGTCAAAAATATCTTAGAGTAACAATCTCTATAACTAACTTACTTGTTTCCGAATTTCATTATCTGTATTTTATGTAAAGGGCTTTTAAATATTTACAAAGAGTGGTTAGAGAACATTTGCTCATTCTATTTCTATAGTTTTATTTTTTTACAACCAAGTAATCAAAAAGCCACATCTCCATAGCATCCATTCTTGTAAGGATGACATATAATGTTTCATTTTCTGTGATTGATACTCCGTAAGTAGACTTATAATAGTTCATAAGACAGTTTTATCTAGTATCAGCCTGTAAATAATTCTTTCTTCCAACTTAAAATGTTAATAATGCCAAATTACAAGCAAAGTTAATATTGACGTATGCTGATGCCCTGTTGCCAAAAATGATATTATTAAGATTATGAACTAGACAAACTATTTTTCTGTAATAGTGCCTTGTACCTACATTTGAAGAAGTTTTTAAAGAAATTCCAACAATTCTAAAATCATGAGATAATGAACATATATTTTAAGTCAAGGATCAAAGATGTTTTTGTGTAAGTGAAACTTGAACCATCTTTTGCTTTTGAAGAAAAAATTATCACTTATTCTATTCATTTGTATTAACTAAAATGCAATGCCCTAGATATATCTGAATTCTACCTAAGGATCTTTATTCCACCTAATTATCTTTATTCCTTTACATCCTTCTTTTGACCAGCATAAATTCAAGCAATGAGGATAGACAGGCCTAACTAAGTAATGTGCACAAGTCAAATATCCAATAGGGTGTCATGACTATCAGAGGAGTTTTAAAAGTCCTAAAAGGCAATTTTAAAATTAAAAGTTGTACAATAGTCAAAACGTACGCCACAACAGGGATGATTCAAATCTTTCAAAAAGTTAATCTTTAGAGTTATTGCAAAGTTAACAAAATCCAGAATAACATATCAATTTTTGTTGAGGCCATGTAGTATATAAAGGTAAAATGTCAACATTTGGAGAGATGGCTATATCTTGACTTGAGAACAAATCAGTAATTAGTAGCAGAAAACCATGCAATGAGGTGCAGAAGTCATGTGAAGTGTAGTGAGAAAAGTTAAGGTACGCAATTCTTGATGAAACAAGCAGCAAGACCAATCAATGACGAACTGAGATGCCATTAACTGAGCTGAAGAAATCCATAGCAACAAAGGACCAAAAAAACCCTGCAAAAGCAATGTCACTGCACATAGCTAAGAAAAATCACTTAGGAACAAGAATGAGAATAACAGTCCCAATTACAATGAGCACTGTAAGTATGAAAATACATCAAACGTATATCTAAATACTCCTGAGACTACATTTGTAAGTCATTCAATGGTAGATTTAGCTGCAGAAATTAACCCAGATATCATCATCACAATGTCTTGACCTGAGGCCAATCCGGAGCCTGCAAAATATTAGTCAATTTAACCAGCAACAGCAAGCTTTGTGCTCTTTCAACAATTTTCTTAATGGAGTAATTTGTAAAGGCAAGAATCAACTCTATATATTGAAGCAGACTAGGAACAGTGCTCAGTTTACTAAGTTTAACAAGTGTATATAGAGCACCTGATTGTCCTCAGAGGGTGTTATCATCCAGATGAGGTACACCACTTGTCACCGTACTCCAAGATGAATATCTCCCATCAACCACCACCCTCTGTCTTCTACCTGCTAGCCAATTCCTAACCCAATTAGCTAAATCACCCTCTATCCCATACATCTGCATTTTCTGCAGAAGTCTTCCATGGGCCACCTTATCAAACGCCTTACTAAAGTCCATATATACCACATCAACCGCCTTACCCCCATCCACCTCCTTAGTCACTTTTTCAAAAAACTCAATGAGGTTAGTAAGGCACGACCTACCCTTCACAAAACCATGCTGACTATCTCCAATCAATTCATTACTCTCTAAATAACTATAAATCCTATCCCTAATTATTCTCTCCAACACTTTGCCCACCACAGAAGTAAGACTCACTGGCCTATAATTCCCTGGAAGGTCTCTCTTCCCCTTCTTGAACAACGGGACCACATTCGCTATCCTCCAGTCCTCGGAACCGGAGGATAGCGAATGTGGTCCCGTTGTTCAAGAAGGGGAAGAGAGACCTTCCAGGGAATTATAGGCCAGTGAGTCTTACTTCTGTTGTGGGCAAAGTATTGGAGAGAATAATTAGGGATAGGATTTATAGTTATTTAGAGAGTAATGAATTGATTGGAGATAGTCAGCATGGTTTTGTGAAGGGTAGGTCGTGCCTTACTAACCTCATTGAGTTTTTTGAAAAAGTGACTAAGGAGGTGGATGGGGGTAAGGCGGTTGATGTGGTATATATGGACTTTAGTAAGGCGTTTGATAAGGTGGCCCATGGAAGACTTCTGCAGAAAATGCAGATGTATGGGATAGAGGGTGATTTAGCTAATTGGGTTAGGAATTGGCTAGCAGATAGAAGACAGAGGGTGGTGGTTGATGGGAGATATTCATCTTGGAGTTCGGTGACAAGTGGTGTACCTCAGGGGTCTGTTTTGGGGCCCCTGCTGTTTGTAATTTTTATAAATGATCTGGATGAGGGTATTGAAGGATGGATTAGTAAATTTGCAGATGACACTAAAGTCGGTGGAGTGGTAGATAGTGAAGAGGGGTGTTATAGTTTGCAGAGAGACTTGGACAAGTTGCAGAGCTGGGCCGAGAGGTGGCAAATGGAGTTTAATGTGGAAAAGTGTGAGGTAATGCACTATGGCAGAAATAATAAATGTGTAGAGTATAGGGCAAATGGTAGGATTCTTAGTAGTCTAGATGAACAGAGGGATCTTGGTGTGTATGTGCATAGATCCCTGAAAGTAGGCAGTCAGGTCGAGAAGGTTGTTAGGAAGGCATATGGAGTCTTGGCTTTTATTGGTAGAGGGATTGAATTTCGGAGCCGCAACGTCATGTTGCAACTGTACAAAACTCTAGTGCGGCCGCACTTGGAGTATTGTGTGCAGTTCTGGTCCCCACATTATAAGAAAGATGTGGAGGCATTGGAGAGGGTACAGAGGAGGTTTACCAGGATGTTGCCTGGTATGGAGGGCAGGTCTTATGAAGAGAGGCTGAGGGATTTGAGGTTGTTTTCGTTAGAAAGGAGGCGGCTAAGAGGGGACCTGATCGAAACATATAAGATGATTAGAGGTTTAGATAGGGTGGACAGTGATAGCCTTTTTCCTAGGATGGAGAAAGCTAGCACGAGGGGACACAGCTTTAAATTAAGGGGTGATAGTTATAGGACGGATATCAGAGGTAGGTTCTTTACCCAAAGGGTGGTTCGGGAGTGGAATGCCCTGCCTGCAGCAGTTGTAGATGCGCCAAGTTTGGTGGCGTTTAAGAGGTTAGTTGATAAGTATATGGAAGAGAAGGGAATGGTTTAGTTTGGAGGGGCATTGCTTTTTATATTGGTCGGCGCAACATCGAAGGCCGAAGGGCCTGTTCTGTGCTGTAATGTTCTATGTTCTATGTAGATGCCAAGATCCATACCATAGTTTGAACACTTGGAAGCAGTAACAAAGAAATGGATCATTTCTCAAAGAAAAATGTTGAAATGAAGTACAGATGACAGAGTAGTTTGCCTTACCTGGACTACCATAGTCATGACCCTTTTTTATTGTACTATCTTCAAATATTGGGAGAATTAAAGGAATGAAACTGCACAGGCAGTATGGGATGCTTTTTGCAAAAATTTAGATGATGTCCAGACACGACTATAGAGTGGAACCTGCAAGTCTCTTGGTTCCAGGTTAATTGCCTTCTGTACATCATGCATGTTGTTGCAGTTTTGAGTAAATATGTGGACAAAATATGAATAGACTTTTTACCACTCCACTCCCATTAGCATACATGGACACTGAGACCCCGGCAAAGGTCGGTATAAAAGACCCAACAAAGTTGAGGTATCATAAACTTGCCTGTAGATTTTTCAGAGTTTGAGGATATTGAATCATAGAATCCATAGAGTGCAGAATGAAGCCATTGGGCCTGTTGAGTTTGCACTGACTCTCCAAAAGGAGCAATTTAGCATGGCCAATCCACTTAATCAGAGCACCTGGAGGAAACCCATGCAGATGTGGGGAGAATGTGCAAACTCCACACAGTTACCCAAGGCTGCAATCAAGCCCAGGTCTCAGGCACTGTGAAGAAGCAATGCTCACCAATCTGCCACCATGCTGCTCACCATAGTAATGTATTAATTCTCTATCATTGCCAATTATATGAAGGCCGAGAAAACTCACTTCCTCCCTAATAAACTGACTCTCTTTAATGTTGATCAAATCTCTAGCAGCAGTGAGCCAGAATAAAGCCATATCAATGGTATTCAAGTGATTGTGATGATCATTACTTGAAATGTATGTTGGCTACATAAGAGTTAACATTAGGAAAGTCTTCTAAAAGATCTATAACATGAGCAGAAAGAATAGGGCTATTTTTATTTGTTATCCTTGAGGCAATCTAGATTAACAACAGTGATAGTTGTCAGGTGAAGTCATTGTTATTTTCTGCCAATCAATTTCTTAAATGGATGCGACCAAAAGCCATTCGCTAAGTCAATTCAGGATTTATGTTTTTCTCTTTTTATAATCAGAGGCAATGGCAGTAGAATTCTACTGTTGAGCAGTCTGTGGCATGAAAACTTCATTGAAGGATGTACAATCAACCATCAATCTCCATCTGTCGTCAGGTTTAGGGACGCCAAAAGAAGGTCAATTAGTTCTAGAAGGCAATTTTCATTAGGATACCTTGTTCCTCTAAATCTCCCTTTGCAATTTCCCTTTGTGGCCTTGAATAGGCAACTGTTTCTTGGATTTGTGCCAATTTGCATCGAGTGAGGCTCTATATCTACCTTGCTTGATATGGATGACACTGTAAATAAGGGTACTATTTATTAAAAAGAGACCTTTATCTCTTCACTTCAGTCCAGCTGTACCTGAATGTGTGGCTGTTGGGTGTTCTGATTCATGGACATTTCTGCAGGCTTGGTTTCATTTTAAGGAAACGCTCCAAGCTGTCCTATAAGAGGGCAAACTAAATTAGGTACTGATACCACCTCTAGGGTGACTTTGACAGTAACCAGAATTTGATGAAAGTCAATCAGTTGCATTTGACGTTGTGTGAATCCCCTTAATGATAATTGATAAATTGAGCTCTCCAAATCTGCCCATTTAGTCTTGATAAGCACAGGAACTATAGCCATATAATCAGCTCCCATTTCAAACCAGGCTTTGACTAGCTCGTCAGTGGTTTGGGTTGCCAGGACATAGGGGAATTCAAAAGACCCTGGCTGCGTGCCAGCTCAACAATCCTGAGAATCGTATTCTGCAGAGTCCTGACTGTCAGCTTCCTCAGTTCTGATCACTGTAACAAAGAGATGTACCCTCCTTTCCAGAAATGTCACCCTTTAGATGGTTTAGCAGTAGACACATGGTCATGATAAATACCCCCTTGGGATGGACATCAGTTTTTTTTGATCCCTGAGCTCATCTGCGCTGAAACCTCCTTTCCTTCTTATAGTTGCAGCCAGTGTAAAAATCATCCCCATCTGGATTGTAGCATCTTCTGGTGTTCCTACAAGCCGTAGTCTCGTATCTATCCCACCTTTCCAGGAGGGAAGCTGCTTGTGTTCCTCACAAGATCGGAGTGCAGACCAACCAGAACACCGTCTGCGGATGCAAAGGCATGGGTCTGTGATTGAGCAGAATGGGTAGCATTTTGGGGCTAATGCTGGCCCTGTCTCTGGATAGCAAAGTTTTTTTTATTCAGTCATGGAATATGGGCTTCATTGGCTAATCAGCATTTATTGCCCACCTCTAGTTCCCTCGGAGGGCAGTTGAAAGTCAACCACATTGCTGTGGCTCTGGAGTCACACGTTAGCCAGACCAAGTAAGTACGGCAGATTTCCTTCCCTAAAGGACCATAAGACTATAAGACACAGGAACAGAATTAGGTCACTCAGCCCATCGAGTCTGCTTCGCCATTCAATTATGACTGATATTTTTCTCAAGCCCATTCTCCTGCCTTTACCCCATGATTCCTGATCCCATTATTAATCAAGAACCTTTCTATCTCTGTCTTAAAGACACTCAATAACCTGGCCTACACAGCCTTCTGTGGCAAAGAGTTCCACAGATTCACCATTTTCTGGCTGAAGAAATTCCTCCTCATCCCTGTTTTAACGGATCATCCCTTTAGCTTGAGGTTGTGTCCTCTGGTTCCAGCTTTTCCTACTCATGGAAACATACTCTCCACATCCACTCTATCCAGGCCTCACAGTATCCTGTAAGTTTTATAAGATCCTCCCTCATCTTCGAAACTCCAAGAAGTACAGACCGATAGTCCACAACCATTCAATGTATGACAAGCTCTTCATTCCAGAGATCATTCTTGTGAACCTCCACTGGACGCTTTCCAAAGTTAGCACATCCTTCCTTAAAAATGGGCCTAAAATTGCTCACGATATTCCAAATGGGATCTGACCAAAGCCTTATACATTCTCAGAAGTACGTTTCTGCTCTTGTATTCTGGCCCTCGCAACATGAATGCTAACATTGCATTTGTCTACCTAAGTGCCGACTGATACTGCATGTTAACCTTAAGAGAATCTTGAACAATAACTCCCAAGTCCCTTTGTGTTCTGATTTCCAAAGCATTTTCCCATTTAGAAAATAGTCTATGCCTCCATTCTTCCTTCCAAAGTGCATAACCTCACACTTTTCCACATTGTATTCCACCTGCCACTTTTTTGTCCACTCTCTAACCTATCCAGGTCGTTCTGCAACTATACCCCCCAATCACCCCCCCCCCCCCCCCCCACACTTCCTCAAAGCTATGTGTCCCTCTATATATCAGGACATAAGTGAACTAGATAGGTTTTAATATTGTCTGCAGTATTTTTATCTTTAGGGATTGATTTCACCACTGACTTAATTTAGACAGACCTAATAGTCATGCTTTAAGAGGATAAAGCATTCAACATGATTCCCACCTCTGTTAGTCATTGGGATGAGCACATAGAGCACCCTCAGGGGTCAGCTAAGGGCTATATTCCGATATTGGTTGGATAGGCAATTGTGAATTGTGAAACATCGAGGGGTGAAAATAACTGAAATATTTTACCGGTACGATCAAGTTGCAACACCCCTTTCCCATCTCCTCTCCTAGACACTTACTTTGACATATCCCTGTAAAGTACAACTTTAATTTTGGAATAAAAGTCTGAACTAATCTTATAGAAATGCTCCCATATTGGTCTGTACAGCTGCTCTCACTGTCAGTTCCTGCCATGCCATGCTGTCAAATGAATATGTTGCACATCAGCTCTTTTCAAGTCACAATTTCACATATGGCAGATTCCGCTGACTATAAGCAAGTCCTACATGTGAAATGAAAAGCAAGTCTGCTACCTGATGAGTATTAAATGCTGTTTGTTTCACTGTAAAGACATGAATAATTGCACTGAATTCCCTTTCACAGTCAGCATTGCTTACAGCTTCTATTGAAAGGACAAGTTTTAGAAGTTTTCCAGGGATGTATTTTTCTCCAGAAGCCTTGAATTCCACAAATCCCAAACACATTTCATTCTCAAGTGATCAAATCCACAATCTCCACAGCATTTTGCTTTTATTCAATTCTAACAATTTAAACTGGAATGAAAATCAAGGAAATAGATCAAAACAGGAGTCTTCATTCTTCAAAACTGTAATCAAAACTCATAAACTCTCAAGAAATTTTAAACTTTTAAGTTTAACACTGTCTCATAATTTGTAAGTTAAACTAAAGCCCATGCATCACATTTTATTGCCCCACAATTCCCATTCTCACCACAACAAAGCAATTGCTTAAACAACTCCTCTCCTTGATCTAATCCAACAACAACCACATCCAGTGAACAAGCAACCAAACCATACAGAATAACTGAAGACTTAAACCAAGAAAAAGAAATCTCTCTCACACACTACAACACAAACAACTCAACTTGTCAGCTCAGTTTCCTCAAATCAGCCTCGTGTTTTAAACATGCACTCAGAATGAAACCATTCAGAAATGTTCCCCAGGCTGTTAATTAGCATTTCCCAAACATGTGGGATGGGATTTTATGGCTTTGCTCACATCAAAACAGTAAAATCCCACTCCAGATCAACGGACTGTTCTATGGTCTGCCCCTCACCTGCTCTGATTCCCATGCCAGGTGAGACGGGAGAATTCCATCTCTGTTGTCTGTTTTATAACAAAACTGAATTTCCCAACTGGTTTCCTGCTCAGAGGTTTATCTGTAGAAGTTTTTGCGTCTTGCCAATTCATTTACAATATTTCCTGGAGAAGGTGAGAGGACATAGTTCCTTTCTCTCTCCCTCCCGCCATTTCTGTTTGGATGCAAAAGGCCCTTTTGGGGTCCTTTGTGATTTAAGTGAGGGTTTGAACTCCTGATCCTTGCCCTATATGATCTGTTTTTAATGGTGTTCATGGACAGAACTGTAGCAGACTGCTTGAGTAAATAAGAATCATTGAAAGGAAACCAACTACCAACAGCCATCAGGCCATAAATACAAGCACAGCAAAGTGACATAAAAATTGACATAAAAATTAGCATGAAAGTAAGGTATGCTGGCCTTAGTTCAGTCCAAAAACATAGAGACAAGTCTGCTTGGAGGCAGGTCCTTTGCAAGGTTCAAGCTCAGGGAATTGAAAGCCGAAGATACATCAGGACACATAAGCATCACTGCATCAGTATAAAAGGACACTTATACATTTACTGAGAAACAAATCATTAATAAATACAGGGCCAGACATACATCAGTGAAACAAAAAGATTTGGTGCATATTAGAAGCTGCAACTAGACATCTAGATATGTAACACACAAGATGCAAAGATGTTCACCATTAAAATACGTTAACACCCATTGAAACTAATCAGACCAAAACCCCTGATAGGCTAAATCCTCGGAAGATTCCAGAAGATAGCCAAACAGGTATAAGAAATCCATGCTAGGAACATTCAAAAGAACCACTTCTCTCCTAGGAGTGCATCATGGCACAATAGCAATGAGAGCAGCTTGCCTTCAGTCTAGAAATAGAGACAGAGAGATCAACGGACTGGCGCAATCATGAGGATCCAGAAATCTCCCTCAGTTGTACCCCAACAGGCACCGGAGTGTGGTGACTAAGGGATTTTCATAATAACTTCATTTCAGTGTTGACGTAAGTCTACTTGTGACACTAATGAATAAACTTAAACGATCGTGGTATACAAATTTCTAAATGATCGACTACTTAGAGGGTGAGAGAATTGTTAAAGCTGAAAGACTTCTTTACTGTTTGGAATAAAGTTGCAGATTGGTTATTTATTATTGGTTTGTGTGTGTAGTCCTTTTGCCTGATTTATGTGGAGGTATTTGAGTAAAATCCATTGTATACAATTGAGTGAGTCTGCAGCATATTAGAAATACCCCAGACAGTAAGACAAACCTATGCATGATGACGGTGGTGCCAGGGACATTGTAAGCTATAATTCCAGGAGTATGGTTGTGCCAGGTTGCTGCTTAACTATCCATATGTTAGCTCTCCCCCTTTTGGCACGAAGCCTCTGATGTTAGTTTGAAAAATGTTTCACGGTTGACAGTTGCCATTGTTATTTTCGATGCCTAGACTGATACCAGTCTGTCCCTCTGGTTTCATTCCTTTTAGAGTTCATAGCAGTTTAATATAGCCAAGGGATGTGCCAGGCTATTTCAGAGAGCATTCAAGAATCAACCTCATTGCTGTGGGCCTGGAGTCACATGTAGGCTAAACCAGGTAAGAATGGCAGATTTCCTTTTCTAAAGAGGCATCAGTGAACTAGATAGGTTTTTAATAGATTGACAATGATTTCCTAGTAATTATTAGAGATTAGTTCTTAACTCCAGATTTATTAAATAAATTTAAATTCTGCCAGCTGTAGTGGGGGGATTTGAACCAGTGTTCCCAGACTGTTAACCTGGTCTTCTAGATTGCTAGTCTAGTGACATTACCCCTACACCATCCCTCTCCTTCAAGCAAGTTCAAGGAGTTGTAGGGTCAATTCTGGCTCCTATTTCCTTAGTCCTATGTCCAAAAAAGAGCAAAGACTAAGACTAGCTGTGGCACCTGCCTAGTTGACACTCCTTTGCAACAGAATCACACACAGTCAACAGTCATATAATAGGTTATGCCACAGAGAACATCAAGTGGACAATTTGCATGCCACAGCTCAACGTGTGTGTTCTAAATTGCATGCTCCATAACCTGGCCATCATGAGGGCACAGTTCTAGCCAGCTCCTCAACAGGAGGAGGAAGAAGGGACAGTGCAATCACCATATAATGTTCCAGGCAATGCTGTCTGTAAATACATCATTGCACTCCATGTAAAATATAAGCTCTGTTTTGAGCAGCGCTACTTTGGTATGGGCAATGGTAGTATGAACTGACTGGCTGACAGACAATAGCCAGGTCACTGACAGAGTGGCAACACTGCAACAACAAATGCTGTCACCCTGAAAGATGTCAGCATACTGATACTGTACAGTACCACTGACCTTCTTCTGGGACGCACCTCAGCAATCTGAATAATTGGCTAGGGACAAATTACCTAACTGCTTTGGGAAGCTGCAAGCCTCTTTCAGCACTGATATCTGCCACCATGATTAAAGCTGTCTGACAGCAAGATGAGATTAAATGACCTTTGTCTGAGTTTCCATTCCAGCATTCAGACTGATAGTTAGATGTCTAACCGTGAGTGCAAGTCAATTGATTGTTCCTTCTGCCTCAGTCTCTTCAGCCCCTTGCACCATTACCTGACCAGATGGCAGTTCTTAGGTATGTGAAAGCATAAAGGCACAAGGGCAGGGTTAGATGAGGGATGGGAGAAATGCAGGTAGTGTACGTTTACGTCATCTGCTGCTTGGAATTTATAGACTGTGAGACAAGTGTAACATGGGATTTGGAAAGGTTGGCAACAGAAATCATCTTTCCTCATAGCTTCAGCTTCACTGCTGGCCGTAATTCCAATTATGGCTGCTCCAGTTATTCAGCACAGTGTCTCCTCCACTGGTGAACAAATCTGGTTGTACCTACTCCCGTAAGACAGCTGCTGCTACCTGTTAGGAACAAATTTGTCCTGAAAGATATATGGAAGTGTGTAACATAGGAACATAGGAATTAGTAGCAGAAATAGGCAATAAGCCCTCTGAACAAGCTCCACCATTCAATAAGAACATGGCTGATCTCTTTCTGGTCTCAAATCCACCCCCCCATCTGTTTCCCATGTTTTATAAAATCAGAAATATATCCATCTTCTTTTTGAAACCATTTAATGATTCAGATTCTACCACAAAGGACAATCTAGAACAAGAACAGTTTTTTGTCTACCTTTACTCAGTCAATCCCTTTTAGTATTTTATATACCTCAATTAGATCCCCTCTCATCCTTCTAAACTCCAGTGAGTATAAATACAAATTGTTTAATATCTCCTCATACATCAAACCTTTCATCCCAGGAATCAATCTGGTGAATCTTCTCTAAACTGCCTCCAATGTCACCACATCCTTCCTCAAATAAGGAGATGAAAACCAGACAAAATACTCCAGATGTAATCTAACACTCTATACAATTGCAACACACTTATCTACTTTTATACTGCAGTCTTTTTGCAATAAATGCTAACTTTCCATTTGCCTTTTTTATTACATATTGTACCTGCGTACTGACTGATAGGTAGCACAGTGGCACAGGGTTATCACTGCCTCCTCAGTCCCTGGGACCCAGGTTCAATTCCAGGCTTCAATCACTGTCTGTGTGGAGCTTGCACATGTCTGCATGGGTTTCCTCTGGTTTTCTGCTTTCCTCCCATGCTCCAAGAAAAATGTGCAAGTTAGGTTGATTGGCCATGCTAAATTGCACCTTAATGGCACAGGGACTAGCAGGGTAAATACGTGGGGTGACAGGAATAGGGCCAGGTGGAATTCTTGTTGGTGCAGGTTCGAAGGATTGAATGGCCTCCTTCTGCACTATAGGGATTCTGTAATATTGATAGGTTAAGTAGATGGGCAAAAAGTTGACAAATTGAATATAATGTGGGAAAATGTGAGCACTGTATTATTAAATCTGTGGAAAGCTGTAACACTATTATTTAAATGGAGAAAATCTGCAGAAAGCTGCAACACAAAGGGACTTAGGGACACTTGTATATTTAATACAGAAAGCTAACACACATGCGCAACAGGGAATCAGGCAGGCTAATGGAATATTGACTCTTATTTCAAGGGGATTGAAGTATAATAGTAGTAAAGTCTTGTTGCAACTGTACAAAATAGGAGTACTGTGGGCAGTTTTAGTCCCTTTATTTAAGGAAAGATATTACTTAATTGGAGGCAGTTCAGGGAATTTCATCAGGATGGCCCCTGGTATGGAGGCATTGGCTTCTCAGGGAAAGCTAAACAGGTTGGGACACTACACATTGGAATTTAGAAGAATGAGAGGTGATCCCATTGAAACATATATAGAATTCTTAAGGAGCTAGACAAGGTAAATACTGATATGATGTTACCCCTCATGGGAGAGTCAAGGACCAGAGAAATAGTCGCAGAATAAAGGGATGCCAATTTAATATTCAGATGAGGAGGAATTTCTTCTCTCAGTAGGTTCTGAGTGTTTGGAATTTCTTGTCATAGAGAGCTATGGGGATTGACTCATTATGCATATGTAAGGCTGAAATAGATTTTTGATCAGTAAGGGCATCAAGAGTTTTGGGGAAATGGCAGGACAATAGATGTGAGGAACATTGAATCAACCATGATCCTATTGAATGGTGAGGCAGATTCAAGGGGCAGAATAGCCTACCCCAAATCTAATTTCTTACAGTGTCATTGGGGAATTTAGAACTGAGGGGCATAGTTTTGAAATGAAATATCTCACAATCAAGATGGAGATGAGGATTTTTTTTCTCTCAAGTGGGTTATTAATTTTAGAAAATCAGAAAATCTCAACCTCGGGAATAGTGAAGGCTGGATCATTGAATATATTCACAGCTGAGTTGGACCCTCTTGCAGTGATTTCTAAAGCAGGGTACTTGAGAAACTTGGGACATGCTCTCTGGCTTGCTGTGCAAATCCTGTAGCTTCTTTCTGCTTTTACACTCTTCGTCAAGCATTTTCAGCCCCAGCTGCAGCCAGAATGGATCTCATTTTTAATAGATGTGGTCTGGCTTGAAGTGGTGCATGCCTGGTGCAAACTTAGCGTCCCTGCTGAGACGTGCAACCACTCAGCTGCACATTCAGCACTGGAGCTGCATGAAGCTTGAGTGCTGCCCGTATTACTTTGGGGTAATCATTGTGGCTGTGTTTGACATTGAGTGTTATCCAATTCAACACCTTCATTTCCTTAGGCAGACTGTCCAGGAAGAGGCTGAAAGTACCTTATAGTCACTTTACAGTCCAACACATTGGTGCCTCTTTGATAATTTTTAAAATCAGTGGTCTTATAAGAAGAACCCTGTCCTAATAACAAAAAATTTAGTCATAAAAGACCCCCCTTAACCTTTGGTGATAGGGCAGAATGTCAGAAAAACTTTTCAATGCAATGTATCATCACGATCTAACAAGTTTTTGTTTTTAATAGACCAAACACCCATTATTCAGTCTTTGTTAGAAAGAGATATCCATTGACAGAAACACTAATTTTATTATTTCTGGTAAAGCCAAGCACAGTAAGAAGTCTCACAACACCAGGTTAAAGTCCTACAGGTTGATTTGATAACAGAAGCCATAAGCTTTCAGAACAATACTCCTTCATCAGGTGAGTGGGAGTTCTGTTCACAAACAAGCCATAGAAAAGACAAACTCAATTTACAAAACAATGATTGGAATGCGAGTCTTTACAGGTACTCAAGTCTTAAAGGTGTAGACATTATGAGTGGAGAAAGGGTTAACACAGGTTAAAGAGATGTGTATTGTCTCCAGTCAGCTTAGTTAGTGAGATTTTGCAAGTCCAGGCAAGTCGTGGGAGATACAGATAGTGTGATATGAACCCAAAATCCCAGTTGAGCTGTCCTTGTGCCTGCAGAACTTGGCTATCAGTTTCTGCTTAGTGAATCTGTGTTATCATGCGTTGTAAAAGCCACCTTGGAGAATGCTTATCTGAAGATCAGAGGCTGAATGCCCGTGACTGCTGAAGTGTTCCCCAACAAGAAGAGAACTGCCTGGTGATTGTCGAGCAGTGTTCAGTCATCTGTTGTCGTAACACTTACATGGTGTCTCCAATGTACCATACCTCGGGACATCCTTTCCTGCAGCGTTATCAGGTAGACAACATTGGCCGAGTTGCAAGAGTATGTACCGAGTATCTGGTGAATAGTGTTCTCATGTGAGATGATGGCATCCATGTTGATAATCCAGCACATCTTGCAGAGGTTGTTGTGGCAGCATTGCGTGCTGTCGTGATCACTGTCATCCTGAAAAATAGATAGTTTGCTGAGGACAATGGTCTGTTTGAGGTTGTGCGGTTGTTTGAAGGCAAGAGGGGGTGTGGGGATGGCTTTGGCGAGATGTTTGTTTTCATCGATGACATATTGAAGCCCTGAAAATGTTGTAGCTTCTCCACTCTGGGAAAGTACTGATGAAGAAGGATATTCTGTTCACCATGTCATGTGTTTGTCTTCTGAGGAGGTCGCTGCGGTTTTTCGTTGTGGCGCATTGCAACTGTCGATCAATGAGTGCCACATCCTGTTTTTATGAGCGCATTTTTCAGCATCTGGAGGTGTCTATTGTGATCCTCCTCATCTGAGCAGATCCTGTGTATATGGAGGGCTTGTCCTTAGGGGATGGCTTCTTTAACATGTTCAGAGAAGTGGAGCATCGTGAGGTTATCCGTGGGCTTGCGATACAGTGAAGTGCAGAGGTGACCATCTTTGATGGAGATGCGTATCCAAGAATGCAACTGATTCTTAAAAGTAGTCTGCGGTGAATTTAATGATGGGATGGAACTTGATGATGTCATCATGTCGTTGTTTCAATGATTGTTCACCATGAGTCCAGTGAAAAACCGCACCAATCTCCTTAAAAAACAAACATAGGACAAGATGGACAGGATACTCTTCATCATCCAGTACTTCTCTGGAGCAGAGAAACTACAACATCTTCTCCGGAGCCTTCAACATGTCATTAATGAAGACGAACATCTCACAAAGGCCATCCTCCTACCCCCATATCTTGCCTTCATACAACCGCACTACCTCAAACAGACCATTCACTGCAGCAAACTACCCAGCCTTCAGAAGAACCATGACTACGACACCACACAACTCTGCCACACCAACCTTTGCAAGATGTGCCAGCTCATCGACACGGATGCCATCATCTCATATGGAAACACCAGCCACCAGGTACATAGTGCATACTCTTGTAACTCGGCTGACATTGTCTACCTGATAAGCCGCAGGAAAGGATGGCCAAGGGCATGGTACATTGGGGAGACCCTGCAGATGCCATGACAATGGTTGAATGAACACTGCTTGACAATCACCAGGCAGGAGTGTTCTCTTCCTGTTGGGGAACACTTCAGCAATTATAGAACATAGAACAATACAGCACAAACAGGCCCTTCGGCCCACGAGTTGCGCCAATCACATCTACCAATCCACAAACCTATCTATAACCCCCTATCCTATTCGTTTCCATATACTCATCCAGAAGTCTTTCAAAAGACCCCAGTGAGTTTGCCTCAAGAACCTCCGATGGCAGCCGATTCCATTCACTCACCACCCTCTGAGTGAAAAATTTACCCCTGACATCTCCTCTGTATTTGCTTCCCTGCACCTTAAATCTGTGTCCTCTCGTAGTGACCATTTCAGCTCGGGGGAATAGTCTCTGAGAGTCCACCCTATCTATTCCTCTCAACATTTTATAAACCTCTATCAGGTCGCCTCTCAACCTACGTCTCTCCAGTGAGAAGAGTCCCAGCTCCCTCAACCTATCTTCGTAAGGCCTGCCTCCCAATCCAGGCAACATCCTTGTAAATCTCCTCTGAACCCACTCAATAGCCTCTACATCCTTCCTATAATGAGGTGACCAAAACTGCGCACAATACTCCAACTGGGGTCTGACAAGAGTCTTATAGAGCTGCATCATTACCTCCTGACGCCTAAACTCTATTCCTCGATTAATGAAGGCCAGTACACCGTACGCCTTCTTGACCACTTCCTCCACCTGTGAGGCCGATTTAAGAGTCCTATGGACCTGGACCCCGAGATCCTTCTGCTCTACAACATAGCTAAGACTCCTACCCCTTATAGTGTACTTCTTCATCCCATTATTCCTGCCAAAATGGACCACTACACATTTATCTGCATTGAAGTCCATCTGTCACTTCTCCGCCCAGTCTTGCATCCTGTCTATGTCCCGCTGCAACTTTTGGCATCCCTCCAGACCATCCACAACACCACCGATCTTTGTATCGTCGGCGAACTTGCTAATCCATCCCTCCACTTCCTCATCCAGGTCATTTATGAAAATGACAAACAGCAGGAGTCCCAGAACAGATCCCTGGGGCATTCCACTGGTTACCGACCTCCATGCAGAACAAGACCCATCCACAACCACTCTCTGCCTTCTGCCAGCAAGCCAGTTCTGGATCCACGAGGCCAAAGCCCCTTGGATCCCATGCCCTCTCACCTTCTCCAGAAGCCTTGCATGGGGGACCTTATCAAACGCCTTGCTAAAGTCCACGTACACTACGTCCACTGCCCTTCCTTCATCAATGTGTTCAGTCACATTTTCGAAGAACTCAACTAGGTTCGTAAGGCATGACTTGCCCTTGACAAAACCATGCTAACTATTTCTAGTCAGTCCAAACTTCTCCAAATGTTCATATATCTTATCCCTCAGAAGCCTCTCCATCAGCTTACCAACCACTGAAGTCAGACTTACCGGTCGGTAATTTCCTGGACTATCCCTGTTCCCTTTCTTAAAGGTAGGAACCACATCTGCAATCCTTCAATCCTCCAGAACCTCTCCCGCTTCCATGGACGACACAAATATCATCGCCAGGGGCTCTGCAACCACTTCCCTCACCTCCCACAATAACCTGGGGTACTTCCCATCCGGTCCCGGTGACTTGTCTATCTTGATAATTTAACAGGTCTAACACATCCTCTTTCCTAACATCCACATACTCAATCTTTTCCGTATGCCTCAAACCTGCAGTGCAATCTCCCAGTTCACTTTCCACCGTGAATACCAAGGCAAAGTACTCGTTAAGCACCTCTGCCATTTCTTCCGGATTCACACAGACTTTTCCCCCTTCACCTTTTATAGGCCCTATCCCTTCTCTTCTCATCCTTTCACTTTTCACATATTTGTAGAAGGCCTTGGGATTCTCCTTAATCTTACCTGCCAAGGCTTTCTCATGACCCCTTCTGGTTCTCCTAATTTTCTTTTTAAGCTCCCTTCTACACACCTTATACTCCTCTAGATCCCTAATTATAGGAATTCAGGCTCTGATTTTCTAGTAAGCTTTCTCCAAGGCAGCTTCCATGACAATGCTGAGCAGAAACTGATAGCCAAATTCCACATACAATGGGACGGCCTCAACTGGGATCTTGGGTTCATGTCACACTATCTGTAACCCTAACTTGCCTGTACTTGCAAAATCTCACTAACTATCCTGTGTGGAGACAATACACTTCTCTTTAACCTGTGCTAAACCTTCTCTTTACTCACATTGTCTGTACCTTTAAGACTTAATTACTTGTAAAAATTCGGATTCTAACCATTATTTTGTAAATTGAGTTGTGTCTTTATATGCCGTGTTTGTGACCAGAACTCCCACTCAAGGGGCAACCAGCACTCCAAAAGCTTGTGGCTTGTGCTACCAAATAAACCTGTTGGACTTTAACCTGGTGTTGTGAGACTTCTTACTGTGCTTACCCCAGTCCAACACTGGTATCTTCACATCATGAAAGCCAAGTGAACATTACTGTTCTCATGTCTTATACTGTACTACTTTAGGATCATTATGTTCTGTATTATTGCAAGGTTTTGTAAATAGCATTACAATGTCAATGTATGTCATCGGATTTGCCATGGAGCTCTTATTTACTTAACTGGGTGAGGCTTAGTGAAACTAAAGGTGATCTTAAAAACATTTAGTAAGTGAAAGAAAAACTTCTGAGTGTCATGAATAGTTACCAAAGGAAAACCAGAAAGAGAATCACAGAATAGTTCAGCACAGTAGCAGGCTATTTGATTCATCAAGTCTGTGCTGGTTCTTTCTTACAGCAAACTAGTTGGCCCTACTCACCCTCAACGATCTTGCATGTTTTTCCCCTTTCAATGATTATTTAACTCACATTGAAAAGGAGAAGTATGCAAACAGAGAGGGAAGTATCCCGACAAGGACAAGGACCAATAACATTGACTTAAGAGAATGGTGAAAAGACTAGAGACAATATGAAAAAAAGTTTTTTTTCCCCATAGGGTTACTGGGAGACTGAAATGCAGTGCCTGAGAGTGTGGTGCAGTGTGATAAAGTTGTAGCATTCAAAAGGAAATTGGATAAGGACCTGAAGCTGAAAGATTTGCAGGGTTATGGGGAAAGGATGGAGGAATTATCCGGGGTGTCAGTAGAGGTGCTACGCTACACTGGAAAGGAAATAAATTCAATCAAATTTCTCATTATCCACTAACTCCAAATAGGAAGTACACAAATGTGAGCACAGGTTTGGGCCAAACTGCGATGTAACATCATTGAATAACAACAACTAGCACTTATAAACTGCCTTTAATGTAGTAAGCCCATCCACATGAATATTACTAACCAGAGCTTGATGCCGAGCCACATAAAGAGATTTTAGGAAATAAAAAGGCAGGTCTTAAGGACTGTTTTAAATGAGGAAAGGGAAGTAGTGAAGCAGGGAAGTTTAGAAAATGAATTCCGGACTTTAGTGCCTCGACACGGCTGCCAATAGTGGAGCGATTTAAATCATGGTCATCCAAAGAACCAGAATTGGAAGGACACAGAGATCTCGGAAGATTGGAGGAGATTACAAAAATAGGGCTGGGGGAGGCCATGAAGTGATTGGAAACAAAAATGAGAATTTCAAAATAGCAGCACAGCTAAACCTGGTCATATTTATCCCATGAGCAAAAAATAACAATTCCAGGACCTGCTTGCTGACAGCCATGGAATCATAGTTTAGCAAAAGTCAGCAATTTTGGGTGAGGAGACGAACTTGAAATGAGAATGACATAATAGAACTAGAAAACACATACAATATTAAAACATTCTGAATTGAACAAATTCCATTTTAATTTATTCAAGTATTTTTAATCCACAGACATACAAATTTCTTATGATTTCCTCAGCAAAATAATTCATATAATTTGCATTGATAAGAAATAAAACACAATTGTATAGCTCACCAGAAACAATTATTGCATTAACTAAATTCTTCTGACATAATATTTTTGCAATATATATCTTTCTTTTAGATTTTCATCAATTTTCCTCAATGCTCCAGAATTAAACATTTGAGCGAATATGCAAAATATATTCAGGCAAAAACTGAAGAATTGAACAAAAGGCTGCTGTTCACCACCACAAAGAACTATTTAAACACACAGAAAATTTAGCTTAATTCTGCTGTATTAAATTTGAAAGAAAGCACTCTACACGCAGCAACACTGTAAGGCAAGTAGCTGAATGGAATGATTGGTAGTAATGAAGCTAATGTCACTTTATTTTTTAAATCATCGCTTTGAAGCATAAAAGAGTGACTTACATATACATGGCAAAATATGGCACTAGGTGTACGCTGTTGCAGTTTGAGTAAGTGTTACTAACATCTTCTGCTAACCTCTTGCTTGAAGTGCTGGAGCATGTCATAATTGGTATCTATCTGAACCTATCATTTCTGCATAGTGAGCTCTTAATTTCAATCATTTCTTCGTGAAGTTCTTAAATTCAAACCCAAAGAAATATGAAGGATGCTCTGACACGTCATCATGACATGCATGCTATTATAATTGAGTGTTTGATTACATCATCTCATGCATACTGGCCAGGATTCAAATGGTCTTGGTAAGGTCATTTTTTTTTTATTTTTAGAAGATAACTTAGGTCTCTCTCTCTCCGAGCTCCTCCATTGCAGAAAATTAATTTTTGCCAGTTAGTTACCTTTGGCAGGGTCAGATCTTTCATTACAAAATTTGACTCTCACCCTACGACAGCAATGGAATTCTCAATGGCTTTGGATGGGATCAGTGTTGGAGAACTGCTAGTGAGGCATGGAAGACCTAACTCCTGGACCCTCGCTCTCAGGCAGGGGTGGACTGTTTGTTTCTCACTCAGACCCACACACACCATCACCCGCTTGAGTTAAAATCAGGCCACAGGAGTTCATTTTAAGCTTTTTTGCCTGGTCTACAGACAAAAATAAGTAGTTTCAGGCCCACTTTCCAAGTGATCTATTTGTTTCATACTACCAACCTCCAATACCTATGAAAGAGATTAATTTCTTGTGAAACATGGACAGAAGTCAAAAAGTTGAGCATACACTTGAAAAACTAATGCTTGACATACAAGGTATTTTCTCTAAGCATTTCCAAGTGTAACACGGAGGGCTCACAATGTTTTGTTGCTCAGTGTGACTAAGGAAGTTTTCATACTTATATAGTGCAAATTAGACAATCATTGTAAATATATGCAAATCTTCACTTATAAAGAATTTTTAAAAAGTTAAAAAAACTCAAACAGAAGGAGAGTAGATCCATGAAGTTAATGGTTTAACAGACAAATTATCAAAAAAAGCAGAATAAAATCATTGGAATGATACTCAGATGGATTAGATAAAGTGTGGTATATCAGTTCAGTCAGATTACTGCCCATGTGATGAAGACTAAAATCTACCCCACGTATCCAAAGTCAGTCTTAGGCACTACAGATCCAGAAAATTAACTCTAGTTACATGGTATGCTTAAATATGAGAGCACTTAGTGAAATTTGTCAAGAAGCTGCAGCTGGATAAGGTCAATAGGAAGATTTTCACAAATCAATGCACAGTGATTGACGCAGAGTAATTTGGTTCCCTCTCTTTTAACATATCAATATTGGTTATTAATATAATGAGTTAAAAGAAAAAAGAATTGGGTATAAAACCCAATCTCAGTTGAATGACATTCCTGCATTTGGCAATGTGACATCATTTCCTGGCAGAATTTAAATGAGATACCATTATTAATCATGGCCACATTGTTATATTCATGACAGCACCGTTAATGTTACAGTTCCTTTTTGCCGTTTTAGAATAGCAACAGCCTGTTCATGAGTGACACCTTCCAAACTTTCTCCATTTACAGCTAAAATTTGATCTCCTCGTTTTAATCGGTTGTCATCTGTCGCTGCTCCCTGCAAAAGGACAAGAAAATACAAATTCACTTGGATCCAAATTCCTGACAGTTCAGAATAATTTTTGTTTGCACATTTTAATTTGTATCCCTGTACCAGCGTGTTTCTATTCTTTCAGAGGTCTGCTAAAATATACTTCAACTTAGGAGAATGAGGGGACACCTCATTGAGATGTATAAAATCATGAGCAGCATAGATAAGATGGATACAGACAGTCTTTCTTCGAGAGTAGAGGAGTTGGAAACTAGCAGCATAGGTTTAAGTGAGAGGGGAAAGTTTTAAAAGGGACCTGAGAGGCAACTTCTTCATGCAGACGGTGGTGCATATATGGAACAAACTGCCAGAGGAAGTGGTTGAGGCAAGTTCAATAGCAACAGTTAAAAAGCATTTGGATAAGTATGTGTGAAAGGATAGAGAAATTTGATTTATTATTGTTACATGTATTGGTATACAGTGAAAAGTATTGTTTCTTACATACTATACAGGCAAAGCATTACCATACATAGAGAAGAAAATGAGAGAGTGCAGAATGTGGTGTTACAGTCAAAGCTAGCATGTAGAGAAAGATCAACTCAATGCGAGGTAAATCCATTCAAAGGTCTGATGGCAGCAGGGAAAAAGCTCTTCTTGAGTCGGTTGATATATGCCCTCATACTTTTGTATCATTTTCCTGACAGAAGAAGGTGGAAGGGAGTATGCTGGGGTGCATGGAATCCTTGATTATACTGGCTGCTTTTCCAAGGCAGTGGGAAGTGTAAAAAATGTCAATGGATAGAAGGTTGGTGTGAGTGATGGACTGGGCTTCGTTCACGAACCTTTGTAGTTTATTGCGGTCTTGGATGGAGCAGGAGCCATGCCAAGCTGTGCTACAACCAGAAATAATGCTTTTTATGGTGCATCTGCAAAAATTGGTGAGAGGTGTAGCTGACATGTCAAATTTGCTTAGTCTTTTGAGAAAGTAGAGGCATTGGTGGGCTTTCGTAATTATAATATTGGCATGAAGGGACCAGGACAAGTTCTTGGTGATCAGGACACCTAAAAACCTGAAGCTCTCAACCAGTTCAACTTCACCCCTAGTAGTGTAGATAGGGATATGTCCTTCACTACGCTTCCTTAAGTCGATGACTATCTCCTTCATTTTGATGACATTGAGGGAGAGATAATAGTCATTGTATCAGTTCACCAGAATTTCTATCTCTTTTCTGTACACTGCCTCATCATTGTTTGAGGTCTGACCCACTATGGTGATGTCATCAGCAAACTTGAAAATCGAGTTGGAGCAGAATTTGTCCACACAGTCATAATGAGTATAGTAAGGGGTTGAAGACACAGCCTTGTGGGCACCAGTGTTGAGGATGATCATGGAAGAGATGGTGTTGACTATACTTTCTGATTGTGGTCTATGGGTTAAGAAGTCCAAGATCCAGTAACAGAGGGAGGAGCCGTGCACGAGGGTTGTAGGAATAATGGTATTGCAGACTGAGTTATAGTCAATAAATAGGAGTTTGACATATATGTCTTTGTTATCTAAGTGTTCCAGGGTTGAGTGCAGGGTCAGGGAGATGTTGCTTGCTGTGGACCTGTTGCAGCAGTCAACAAATTGTAGTGGATCCAGGCAATCTGGGAGGCCGGAAATGACTCATTCCATGAGTAACCTTTTGTAGCCAATGATGGACGTCAGAGCCAACGGATGACAGTCATTAAGGCATTCTGTTTTCCTTTGGTACCAGGATGGTACCAGAAGCAGATTGAGACCTCAGAACATATGGGCCAAAGCCGGGCAACTGGGACTAGCTGGAAGGGCACTAAGATTGGCATGGGTTGAAGGGCCTGCTTCCATGCTGCATTGCTCTATGACTCTAATATTCTGAAATCAATATTACCCATTTACTTTGAGTTTGTCTCTGGTTATCTGGTACAAATTGGCAACCATTGCTATGAATCTTTCACAAAGGTTAGATGATGCAACATGATTTTTATTTTAAAAGAATTAGCTCCTCCGCCTTGGTGATTTTGTGCCAGTTGGTATCAAAATGTGTAAACCAGACAATGTTCTTGATACAATCCGTGTGCTAGCTGATTTTGTCAGGGGAGTAGTTAAGGCATTAAAGTTGTGCTTAAAATTTCTGAACTAAAAAAAACTTCTGACTTCTGTTCAATACAACCAGTATAGGCAATGTTAGGATTTCATTCTATTTCTCTCTTGCTATTACAAACACTTGGTAAACAAGGTCATTGCCTAGGGTGGCAAAATTTGCAGAGGTGGCAAAAAACTGGTGGCTTTAAAAAAAAGGAGCTAAAAACTGTCTGAAAAGCCATAAGGCTGTCTGAAGGTCGGAAGCAGCAATTCCATCTCTGCCAGTTTCTGACAGTGCTGAGAGTGGGAACTGACTGACTGCAGAGCTTTGACTGGGGGAATTGCTGCTGTTGCTCCTCCAATCACAGATTTTGTCTCTCCAGGTTCAGAGTGTTGTGGTTGTGTTTGAAGGGGTTCTGTGGCAGTGCTTGAACATGTTGGAAAAGTTAAATGAATGCAGGGGGGTGGCAGTTTTGCAGATACACATTAGCAGGTTGAGAAGGCTGAAATTAAGCCCTGGGGAAGAAAAAATATCAAGGTAAAGTTCTACTCTAGGGTCAATGAATAACAAATAAATTAGGAGTGATTAGCATTCCACATCGGGCAGTTAGAAAAGTGAAAGAGAACAAACAAGCACAGAAGAACCCTATCCGAGAGTAACAGAGAGAGGTCAAGAGAAACACGCACACAGACCTAATAGACAGAGGGAAAGACATACATAAACAAACAGGCAGAGACAAACACAAAACACACTGGAGTGAAAAATACAGGAAATAAAAGAACACACAAAGACAGCTGAAGAGAGACATGTGCAAAGGGAAAGACAAAAGAGAGAAACCAAGGGTAGGAGAGAGGGAAGAAAAATCATAGGACTACACCACAAAAACAAGGCATTCTGGATGCAGTGTTGAAACCAAGATCAATGTGCCCATTTATCAGTTGTAAAACATCCTATCACATGCTACAATTCAAAGGAAAACAGGGGATTTATATCCCTCGCCCTGACCAATATTCAGCTCTCAAAGAACATCACATAAAATGACATGATCAACATATTGCTGCTTTCAGCAACTTTGAGGTAAATTGCTGCCACATTTGCTGCATTACAGCAGTGACTACACTTTAGAAGTATCTGATTGATTGCGAAGGATTTTGGGATTTTGCTGTGATTGTGAAAAGTGCTATATGAATGCAACTTTTTCACTTATTACATTTTAACACGAACTATTTATTTAACAGTTCCTATTTTTATATGATTTGTAGCTTTTGTCACTATAGCTACATGGTGGTGACACTAGATTTTCAGCAGTATATGTACTATTGATGCACTTTAAAATGCTCTTTTCATTTAAAATTACTAAAGAGCTCAATACCAGTGATTGGCTACAAGTTTTTTTTTAATAGAATCCCTAAAGTGCAAGAGGCCATTCAGCCTATTGAGTCTGCACTGACCACAATCCCACTCAGACCCTACCCCCAATTACTTTAACTAGTCCTCCTGACGCTACGGAGCAATTTAGCATGGCCAATCCACCTAACTCGCATATTTTTGGACTGTGGGAGGAAATAAGAGTACCCAGAGGAAACCCATGCAGACATGGAGAGAACATACAAATTCCACATAGACAGTGACTCAAGCTGGGAATTGAACATAGGTCCCTGGTAATGTGAGGCAGCAGTGCTAATCACTGTGCCATCCCAGTATTAGTTAAAGCACCACCCAACTCCACTTACCTCAGAGTGACTCTAAATAGGACACTGGCCTTCTGGAAATGCTAAAAAACAACTGCAGTCAAAATTAAATCCAGAAACAATTTGATTGCCAAACTAGCCGGCTCAAGGTGGGTGCTGTTACCCCCCCCAACCTCAGCACTCGCACTCTCATACTCAGCAGAATACAGTTTGGTCAGGATCATCACATATACTTGGGTAGAGCAGGGACAAGAATGGATGTTGCAGGTTCCGGGGTTCAAATGCTTTAGTCGGAGTAGAGAAGGAGGTAGAAGGGGGGAAGGAGTGGCATTATTAGTCAAAAAGCTAGCACGAGGGAACACAGCTTTAAATTAAGGGGTGATAGTTATAGGACGGATATCAGAGGTAGGTTCTTTACCCAAAGGGTGGTTTGGGAGTGGAATGCCCTGCCTGCAGCAGTTGTAGATGCGCCAAGTTTGGTGGCGTTTAAGAGGTTAGTTGATAAGTATATGGAAGAGAAGGGAATGGTTTAGTTCGGAGGGGCATTGCTTTTTATATTGGTCAGCGCAACATCGAAGGCCGAAGGGCCTGTTCTGTGCTGTAATGTTCTATGTTCTATATATGTAGAGTTGATACTCAGCTGAATGTTACATGAGTATCATCACTGGAACAATACATTCGACACCACTTGCATGGTCCCTGATTTCCCCCACATATCCGCCAACTTGTAACAATGAACAAAATGATTAAAAAAACGTACTTAATTCCCCCCCCCACCTGCCACTTCACGTTGATCTATTCAGCCCGCCCAAGGTTCGACTCTCATGAAAAAAGTCGATTTGGAAAAACTTCCCTCACAAAGGACTTCAACGCAAACTCCATCTGCACAAATGAAGGAGAAATCATTGGACACAACAGACAAGTACCTGGTCTTTAACCCAACACAACAACTGCCCGGTTTCAACTTTCCAAGCAAAGAGTAATCCACCCTTAACAGGTTCATGACTGGCCACACTCCCTGCTTGGACAACCTCCATAGATGAGACATGAACCCCCTATGTGCCTGTGGGAGACGGCAAACTGTGCACCATCATAGGCAAATGTCCAATCCACAGTTTCAGCAGATGTCTACCTAAACTCAACATAGCAAAACCAGAAGAAACTGCTTGGCTTAGGGACTTCGCATTCATCAAATAAATACAAGCTAAAATTGGAACTCCTGTTAAGTTGAATCTTTCCTGCATGCAAAAATTTGTCTCCACCATTGAAATTATAAATTACTTAAAAACAATTGTTCTTCCACAGTCCAAGGTACTGGGTAGGAGTTGTGTGCAAATTAAGACCAAGACCTTTTCTAACATAAAAATAAAATACTGCGGATGCTGGAATCTGAAACAAAAACAGAAAATGCTGGAAAATCTCAGCAAGTCTGACAGCGTCAGTGGAGAGAGAATAGAACCAATATTTCACATCAGGCTGACCCATCTTCAGAACTCAATTTTTTTTCTTGGGTAATAAGAGCCCTTGAAATAAGCTTGGGCAACTTCAGTAAGTTTCTAGTTGTAATTTGCTCCTTGCAAAAGATGTCAGACTAAATTAGTTACTTCAGTTCAAGAAAACAAAAGGAGAAATAACATAAGATATCTCACAATCAAAAGATTTTCTCAAATCAAGCTAGTTTTATTTGGAATATAAACGATCCTCCAGTTTTTTTTTTATAAATAAAGCATCTAATCAACAAAGATGACTATTCTATCTCTTGATGCAATGTTTGAATACCATTAAAAAAATTGATCATGAATTATACAATTACCTTGGGAAACACTGTTTTAACATAGATTGGTAGATCTCCGTGAGGACTTCCGTGTCCTCCAACAATGCTGAACCCTAGTCCATCCGCTCCTTTCTCTAAAGTTATGTTTATATACTGTGGATGTCTGATGATAAAAGTACAGCTTATTCATAATGTTAATGTACATTCAACAATTGTTATTATTGGAGTATTATACATCAGAATGTGAAATTACACATTTTAATAAATCTAAAACAGGAACAAAATCTGAAAAATAACACATTACATCCTTCACTAATGATAAGCAGATAATTTATATAAACCCAGTTTTCTAGTTTGAAACTCAGAACATACACTGATTGATCACTTGTGGCAGTGTTCAAAGACATACCACTAGTGAATGAGGGGCTAGAATTCTATGTAAAGCACAATATTTGTAATACAACTGGACAACCTAGATAAATCCAACCTTTCATGCATCATTTTGTGCCTTTCCTATTTTGATTTAACATTTTAATAACACAATTTTTGGAGTTATTTTTATCCTAACATTTTGCTTATTTTTAAAAAATGTTGGGATTAATTTGATTTATTTGAATTGAATAAATTGAATTAAACTTCACTTGTAAAAAGCTATCAGTTTATAAATTATTTTGTTCTCTATACCATCTATATCTCCATTCCTTCTTTTATTATTGCGCCTACTATTTCATAACTATAATTTTCTGCTCCCATTCACTCACTGCTTCTCTTGCCCATTCCATATTCCACAATCTATTAAGAAACAGAACTGCTGATAACAACTGCAAATTGTTGCTCTTGGACCCAGCAAAAAAAAAATTACAAGTTTGCCGTGCCATTTTGTGAACGGCCTTCGGTTCCCTTTAAGGTCTACGAATCATGCTGCTCAGTATCCAATATAAATGGCCAGCGGTTGTGTGATGCTTACCTCACCAATTTATAGCTGAAAACTTTAACTGGGGCTATACATTTAGCATAGGACCCTGATTTACATATTTAAGGAGCTTCGGCCTGTATTAGACAGGCTGGCTGCTAACTCACTGATAGGCCCAATTGAAAATTTGTGCATTAATAGGGCAGCTAATGTTTTGTATTATATTGAAGATTACCATCAAGTGTCTCAAGTTTTCACCGCCTGAGACAGAAATTGGGAGATAGGTTCATTTTAAAAAAATGGTATAACTATAAATTTGTAATTTACACTCTTTCTGAGATAATATCTGTGGCCAGGAGTTAATATAATTTGGAAAAATAAGCTGCTTCAGAATATGGTGGAAGCCATCAAGGCATCCATGAGGGACTTGACTGTTGTTAGAGAAAGAAGAATGTGCGGAGCTATACGGAGAAGGCAAGAAATGGCACATAGTACATTGCTCCTATAGCATGCAGACTCAGAAAAGATGGGCTGAATGGCCTCAAGAATTGTGACAATTCCTTAATTCTGTGATTGAATGTCAAGTTGGCTAAGTTGATAGCATTGTTGCTTCTGGATCAGAAGCTTTTTGGTTCAAGCTTACTTCAACACATAAGCTGATGCTTCAATGCAATGCTTTGGGATAACATATTAAATGCCACATCTGTATGTTCTGGGGGGGGGGGAAAAGGGGGTTCAGATATTGTAATGGATCCATGGCACTATTCAAAAACTAAGAAGTTGGTCTGGTGAACTAGGCAATTTTTCTTACTGCAACCAATATGCTAAAATTTGGCAATTTATTTCACTTTTTCTAAATTACAAGTATGACTTCAAAAATACTTCATTGGATTAATGCACTTTGGAACGTCTTGACGTCATGAAAGGCTCTATATAGCTGCAGAATGTTCTTTTTCCAGTTGCAGTATATATGGACTTCTACATAAATTAGCTGCATTGTTTGATTGCATGATAATTTTGACTCACTGAGGGTTAATTCATTGCAATTAACAGTAATTAATTACAACGAATGCCATTCAGGTGCTTTGAGGGGGTACTAAAGAAATGCAAATTATTTCTATTTTAGTGATTTTACACTGATAATTAGAATTTTCCCTTTTAATCATTGAGAAAAGTCTCTACTGATATTTGGATGGTTGCATTAATACTTTGTCCAGTGATTTGACTGTAGGCTGTTTTTTATGGAGTTGAAGAGACACACAAATGAAATTCTAGACTATTGTAGAGAATTGCAAAAATGAAAAAAAAACACAGCAACGACAAGATACTGTGTAATGGGAGCTACAAATGCCTCAGTAAGCCTTTGTTTGTTAGACTGTACATTACTTTCCATTTTATTAATCTAGTTTGCTGCTTCAGCGAATGCTGCTTTGTTTTGTTTATTTGAACTCTATTCTGTTGTCATCAATAGTTTTCCATTCAGGTGCACTTAGTGGGAGACTATGTAACAAGAAAGAAATTAAAATAATTTTATGTACTTAATTATAAGTGCTGCACAGTTTGAGTGCTCTGTTCCTTACATAATGGCAAATTATGTACACTTGATAGAAATTAATTTAATGAAACATTGTGGAAAATTTGTACAAGACAAAATTTTTGCATGCATGCAAAGCCATTTATAACTCACATCTTTTAGCATAAAATGTTACACATATTAACAGGTTTGAGCTGTTTAGCTTCATACTTACTCTGGATCTTCTGGCCGATTGTCAGATGGTGAGTTCAAGTTGGAACCTGTTGACATATTTTCAAGCTGGCTTGCAATAGCAGTGATATTTGTATCAGCTATGACCTGAAGATCAATTAAAAGGACTCAAGTTAATTCAAAAATGAAAAGACAAATTACTGAAAAAATGTGTAAAAATTGCCATCTCTAGGAAATACTTTATAGTTTAAATCAGACTGTTCTTGACAATGTAAGTCAACTGGTAAGGCCGTCTGACTTTGTATTGGAAAATCATGAATTAGACTACCTGTCACTCAGACTTGTTTGCTGCCAAAGAAGTGAAGAGATTTGATTAATGAGCTATTTTGATGCCAGGGTCATGGATGGAATCTAGCTTGATAGACCCTAACTTGTTTTGTATTACACACATTGCAACAGATGCTGTGAGTTGGCTTCACTGCTGTAGATAATCTGAGGTCAGCCGACTCAACTCAGAAGTAGTGATGTAGAGATGCCGGCATTGGACTGGGGTGAACATAGTAAGAAGTCTGACAACACCAGATTTAAGTCCAACCGATTTATTTGATAGTAAACTCACACAAGCTTTCGAGGTTACCCTCTTCGTCAGGTGAATGAGGTGTTCTGGTCTCAAACAGCACATATAACAGCACAGATTGTTTGCAGATTACTGATTAGAATGCAAATCTTTACACCTAACCTGATATTCAACTCTTAAAGTGGTCGACAATGTATGTGGATGGAGCACTGAGCACGGGTTGAAGAGATGTGTATTGTCTGCAGACAGCACACTAAGTGAGGTTGTTTGCTAACCCAGGCAAGTCATGGGGGTTGCAGATGTCACACTATCTGTACCCCCCATGACTTGCCTGGGTTAGCAAAAAACCTCACTTACTGTGCTGTCTGGAGAAAATACACATCTTATTAACCAGTGCTCAGTACTCTGTCCACACACATTGTCGACCACTATAAGACTTGAATATCAAGTTAGGTGTAAAGATTTGCATTCTAATCAGTAATCTGCAAACAGTCTGTGCTGTTATATGTGCTGTTTGAGACCAGAACACCTCATTCACCTGATGAAGAGGACGGCCTCGAAAGCTTGTATGAGTTATTATCAAATAAATCAGTTGAACTTAAACCTGGTAAGGCCGTCAGACTTCTTACTGTGTTCAACTCAGAAGAGCAGGGGCAAGTGAGAGAGGAAATGTAAGACTGCAGAAAGATATAAAATATATGCCTCACAATTGTTAAATAAGCCAGTATTATGTTTATAAGCCTTAGCCTTGAAAATTATTTTATAATTAGGATTTAAAATCAGTGAAAGTTGAGGAATTGTCATGAAGTGTGAAGAGTAAACTGAAAATAACAGTTTTTCTTGATTATTTCATCCTAATTCTTTTGCATAATTTTAATTATTTAGTAAAATATCAATCTTACAGATGTTTCTGGACGCCTCCCAGACATCCTGAAAGGGGAGGGTGAGGAACCTGAAGTTGTGGTGCATATAGGTACTGCAGACATAGGCAGGAAGAGGGAGGCAGTCATCAAAAGGGATTAGAGAGAACTGGGTAGGAAGCTGAGGAAGAGAAAGGAGAAGGCAGTAATTTCAGGATTGCTGCCTGCGCCTCGGGAGAATGAGAGCAGGAATCAAATGAGGTGGAGGATGAACGTATGGCTGAGGGACTGGAGCAGGGGGCAGGGATTCAGGTTCATAGATCATTGGGACCTCTTTAGAGGCAGGTGTGACCTGTACAGTAAGGACGGGTGGCACTTGAACCCTAGGGGGACTAATATCTTGGCAGGTAGGCCAGCTAGGGCTACTGGGGAGTCTTTAAACTAGAAAAGCTGGAGGGTGAGTGTACCGATGGGACGGTGAATAAGGAGGTTAGTTCCCAGGTAGGGAAAGACTGTAGGCACTCTGAGAGGGGGGGTTAGCAGGTGGTGAAAAAGGGAAATATCCTGACTGAGGGGCTGAGGTGTGTCTATTTTAATGCCAGGAATGTAGTAAATAAGGTAGATGAGCTTAGGGCGTGGATTGCTGCTTGGGAGTGTGATGTGATGGCCATTACAGAGACTTGGTTGTCTCAGGGACAGGACTGGGTACTTCAGGTGCCGGGATTCAGGTGCTTCAGGAGGGACAGGACTGGGGGCAAAAGAGGAGGTGGTGTGGCACTGTTGATCAGGGACAGTGTCATGGCTGTAGAGAAGGTGGAAGACAGGGAGGGACTGTCTACGGAGTCTCTGTGGGTGGAAGTTAGGAACAGCAAAGGCTCGATAACTTTGCTGGGTTATTCTATAGGCCGCCCAACAGTGGCAGGGAACTTGAGGTGCAGATAGGGAAACAGATCCTAGACAGATGTAGAAATAACACACTTGTCGTGATGGGAGATTTCAATTTCCCAAACATCGACTGGAATATCCCAAGGGTAAGGGGTTTGGATGGTGTGGAGTTTGTTAGGTGTGTTCAGGAAGGTTTCCTGACACAATACGTGGAAAAGCCTACGAGAGGAGAGGCTGTACTTGACCTGGTGCTTGCTAATGAGCCAGGGCAGGTGTCGGATCTCACGGTAGATGAGCATCTTGGGAATGGAGATCATAATTCTATCTCTTTCATGATAGCGATGGAAAGAGATAGGATCAGGCAGGCTAGGAAGGTGTATGTCTGGAGTAAAGGGAAATATGAAAACATTAGGCAGGAAATTGGACGCATAAACTGGAAGGAGGTGTTCTTGGGGAAGAGTACAGAAGGAAAGTGGCGGTTTTTCAAGGAATGTTTGTCTAGGGCACTGCAAGACAACGTTCCGAGGAGTTAAGGAGGTTCTGGTAGGACGTGGGAACCGTGGTGCCCGAAGGTAGTGGTGAACCTAGTTAGGAAGAAAAAAATGGTATATAAAAGGTTCAGAGAGCTAGGGGATGTTAGGGATCTAGAGGAGTATAAGGTGTGTAGAAGGGAACTTGAAAAGGAAATTAGGAGAGCCAGAAGGGGTCATGAGAAGGCCTTGGCAGGTAATATTAAGGAGAATCCCAAGGCCTTCTACAAATATGTGAAAAGTAAAAGGAGGAGAAGAGAAGGGATAGGGCCTATAAAAGGTGAAGGAGGAAAAGTCTGTGTGAATCCGGAAGAAATGGCAGAGGTGCTTAACGAGTACTTTGCCTCAGTATTCACGGTGGAAAGTGAACTGGGAGATTGCACTGCAGGTTTGCGGCATACGGAAAAGATTGAGTATGTGGATGTTAGGAAAGAGGATGTGTTGGACCTGTTAAATTCTATCAAGATAGACAAGTCGCCGGGACCGGATGGGAAGTATCCCAGGTTATTGTGGGAGGTGAGGGAAGTGGTTGCAGAGCCCCTGGCGATGATCTTTGCGTCGTCCATAGAAACGGGAGAGGTTCTGGAGGATTGGAGGATTGCTGATGTGGTTCCTATCTTTAAGAAAGGGGACAGGGATAGTCCAGGAAATTACCGACCGGTGAGTTTGACTTCAGTGGTTGGTAAGCTGATGGAGAGGCTTCTGAAGGATAACATATATGAACATTTGGAGAAGTTTGCACTGATTACAAATAGTCAGCATGGTTTTGTCAAGGGCAGGTCATGCCTTACGAGCCTAGCTGAGTTCTTTGAAAATGTGACTGAACACATTGATGAAGGAAGGGCGGTAGACGTAGTGTACATAGACTTTAGTAAGGCGTTTGATAAGGTCCCACATGCAAGGCTTCTGGAGAAGGTGAGAGGGCATGGGATCCAAGGGGCTTTGGCCTCATGGATCCAGAACTGGCTTGCCGGCAGAAGGCAGAGAGTGGTTGTGGATGGGTCTTGTTCTGCATGGAGGTCGGTAACCAGTGGAGTGCCCCAGGGATCTGTTCTGGGACCCCTGCTGTTTGTCATTTTCATAAATGACCTGGATGAGGAAGTGGAGGGATGGGTTAGCAAGTTCGCCGACAATACAAAGATCGGTGGTGTTGTGGATGGTCTGGAGGAATGCCAAAAGTTGCAGCGGGACATAGACAGGATGCAAGACTGGGCGGAGAAGTGACAGATGGACTTCAACGCAGATAAATGTGTAGTGGTCCATTTTGGCAGGAATAATGGGATGAAGTATAATATAAGGGGTAGGAGTCTTAGCTGTGTTGTAGAGCAGAAGGATCTCGGGGTCAGGGTCCATAGGACTCTTAAATCGGCCTCGCAGGTGGAAGAAGTGGTCAAGAAGGCGAACGGTGTACTGGCCTTCATTAATCGAGGAATAGAGTTTAGGAGTCAGGAGGTAATGATGCAGCTCTATAAGACTCTTGTCAGACCCCAGTTTGGAGTAGTGTGTGCAGTTCTGGTCGCCTCATTGTAGGAAGGATGTAGAGGCTATTGAGAGGGTTCAGAGGAGATTTACAAGGATGATGCCTGCATTGGGAGACAGGCCTTATGAAGATAGATTGAGGGAGCTGGGACTCTTCTCACTGGAGAGACGTAGGTTGAGAGGCGACCTGATAGAGGTTTATAAAATGTTGAGAGAAATAGATAGGGTGGACTCTCAGAGACTATTTCCCCGAGCTGAAATGGTCACTACGAGAGGACACAGATTTAAGGTGCAGGGAAGCAAATACAAAGGAGATGTCAGGGGTAGGTTTTTCACTCAGAGGGTGGTGAGTGAATGGAACCGACTGCCGTCGGAGGTTGTTGAGGCAAACTCACTGGGGTCTTTTAAGAGACTTCTGGATGAGTATATGGAAAAGAATAGGATAGGGGGTTATGGATAGGTCTGTGGATTGGTAGATGTGATCGGCGCAACTCGTGGGCCGAAGGGCCTGTTTGTGCTGTATTGTTCTATGTTCTAATAGGATTGGAAATCTTTATGAACTGCAAAATGAAAAATAATTCAATGCACAAAATATGTCACTCATATTATGATCTCTGTCAAGACCAGTAACAATTTTTTTAAAAGTAGAAAAATCCAAAATTCCAATTATTTATTAAAAGGATGAAACCATAACACACCATGATTTAAACTTTAATGATAATATCACTGTACGATTGATCCAGACTAATGCTCTAGAATAGATGGCAACCCACTAATTATGCAAATTTGCTCACTGAGGTACAATTAATAGGCCCATTCAGTGGTCTTTTGATATTCACATGCCTCCCATGGGGGAACAGAATGGTGTGGGCCTTGGTACTGGTAAAGACCAGCATGGATCTGGCACTCTGGACCCAAGGAAGGTTCAAGAAGCCAGATCCTGTGGCTGTTTGTCCCTCTGCCACTGCTAGGCTGCAGAGGAAGATTTTATTTGAAGCCTCAGATCCTTCCCTGAAAGCTGCAATCTTTGAAGCCTTCTCTAATTGAAAACTCTTGATCTCTTTCAATTTCATGATGCAGTGCTTTGAAATAGGCCTTGATTGACAGCTTAATGGTTTTCAACTTAGCCTCCAGTCAGTTGTTTATTTACCTTTCCCTTCACGCTTGAATGCACTTCAAGTACCCCCATTGCTCCTAACCCAATATCTGCAAAGAGTCTAAGTCTGATTCACAGCTGTGCTTTCTTCAAAGGGTGCAAATGGTCTGCAAAACAGAAGAGAAATCCCTGCAGCAGAATGGACTGCTGCTGTGATTTAAGCCAGCTGTCCAGGGGGCATAGAGTCATAGAGGTTTACAGCATGGAAACGGGCTCTTTGGCTCAATTTGTCCATGCCGCCCTTTTTTTTTAAAATCCCTAAACTAATCTCAATTGCCTGCATTTGGGCCATATCCCTCTATATCCATCGTACCCCTGTAACTATCTAAGTGCCTTTTAAAAGATAAAATTGTACCCGCCTCTATTACTACCTTTGGCAGCCTGTTCCAGACACTTAGCACCTTCTGTGTGAAAAATAACTGCTCCTTTGGACATTTTTTTGTCTTTCCCCTCTCATCTTAAACCTACACCTTCTAGTTTTAGACTCTCCTATCTTCGGGAAAAGATATTGACTATCTACTTGTCTATGCCCTCATTATTTTGTAGACAAACCAACCTTGAGGCCAACCTTCGGCTCCTACGCTCCAGAGAAAAAAGTCCCAATCTATTCAGCCTCTCCTTATAGCTCAATCCATCAAGTCCCGCTAGATTCCTAGTAAATGGAGATTAGTGACTAAGCTAGTTCAAAGGTTTGCATAGCTCTCAGGGAGAAGTGAAAATATTGATCATACAGCTGCCTGAAATCACCATGCCAAGGTGATCTTCAGATCTGTCAGGGCTAGAAGGGGCAGACCGGCCATGACACCCTCAGCCTAAGGAAGAATGGCTAGGCCATCTCTTTGCCCTCAGCCTGAGACCAACCAAGCCCCAGGATTCTTGGGGGATGCTTCCTCTTCAGCCTGGCAATGGCAAATGGCACATGGGCACTGGACTTATAGGGTCCAAGGCACCAGGCCAGGGTGCAAGTGCCAGGGGTAGTGCACTGTTTGTATTCTGAAGGCTTGTGGTCTAAAAAGCTGTTTGGGGGAGGGAGAGAGGCCGAGTGGGGGTGAGAGAAAGGAAGGGGCTTGAGACAGGGTCCTTAGGTCATTTCACCCTCCTGTTTTGATGCCAGCAGGAACACTTAACCTGAAAATAGGAGAAGTATGGCTTCTGTCTTTACATTGCCAAATTTAGCTCTCACGTTCTGCCTACAGAATCTCTGATCCAAGAAATAATGGGCCTATGATTCTCTTGCCATGATAAACAAATCAATTTTGTCAATTTGGATGAAGCCAGCCAGTGCGCTAATACTAGTTTGCTGTCAGGTGAACTACAGAATCAATGCAAATAAAATGTTTTAAAT
The DNA here is from genome assembly GCA_024679065.1 of Sphyrna mokarran. Taxonomy (NCBI): domain Eukaryota; kingdom Metazoa; phylum Chordata; class Chondrichthyes; order Carcharhiniformes; family Carcharhinidae; genus Sphyrna; species Sphyrna mokarran. The sequence continues at coordinate 41,514,249 of JAGIQG010000009.1, forward strand.
TGATCCTCCTTGAAGCGTATCTATTTTTTCACATTGAATATAGCCAGCGAAAGATCTGCTTCACACATCGATTGAAACCAACTTCTTCATCTCTCTTGGGTATTTTCATGTTTACTAAATTATACTAAAGGTGAATCAATCACAATGTTATTAAGTATCAATAATTTCCTAACCTTTATGTTACCCTAGTAGTTGCCAAAGTGTTCAAGGACTAAAATTAATTTACCATTTGAATTCCTTATTTAAGAGAGAATTCAATTTCCTAAAAAAACAAACTTAGTAAACTTGCCATTTCTTAACTTAGACCTAAGGCTAAAATTTTCCTTTAAGCGAACATTAAATAAGTCTACATATCTCCCCATTTCTTCCATCAAGCTTTTAATCAACAATGCCAATAATTCATTCTTTGGCTCAGCGTAGCTTTTTGTCAGATTAGATTTCTGTGAACTGCCCTGGGATATTACACTGTGTTAAAGGTGAGTTGTCTGTTCTATTCAATTCAATTTCACTTTATTGTCCTTAACAGAATTTCATTTTGGGTACATTCCTGCTACTTTGTCAGTTGGAAGCAGTTCAGAAAAGGTTACTAGACTAATACCTAGAGTGGGTGGGTTGTTTGATGAGGAAAGGTTGAACAGACTAGGCTCGTATCCACTGGAGATTAAAAGAATAAGAGACAACTTGATTGAAACATACAAGATACTGAAGGATTTTGACAGGGTGGATGTGGATAGCATGCTTCCTCTTATGGCAGAATTTAGAACTGAGGGTGTGGGGATAGAGTGGGGTGTTTAAAAATAAAAGATCACATGTTTAAAACAGAGATGAAGTTAAAAAAAATTCTCAGAAGATCATGAGACTTTGAAACACTGGCCGCCATTCGCCCATCGCGACCCACAACTTTTCTGGCAAATCGCAGTTGGAGATGTGTGTCACTGGCGTTGTACATGCACTGGGAATACATGTGCATCTCCCACAGCTGGCGAACAGTCACCAGTCAGACCACATTGGAAACTGGCGGGAAGACAGGTAAATCATTTAAGTATTTTTAAAATGTATTTTAAATACATTTAGCAGTTCATCATCGGGAACTTTCAGATCCTGATTGAATCTCCCACCCCACCTGTACTACTTCATTCCGGTGGAATTTACACTAACTCCCCACATTCAGGAAATTAGTGTGAGAACCTGCTGGAATGAAGGGGAGAGGCAATCGGGCCCCTCCAGAGGTTTGGTAGTGGGAGGGTGCTGGTGCCCCCGGTTGACACCTTAGTAGTGCCAGTCTGTGCCTGCAACATTGCCCAAAGGCCAAATTGCTTATGCGTTTGGGCATTGGACTCTGCTAAGGGGACAGGGTCTATTATGGGCAGGGCCTAGGGGCAATCGATGGGGGTAGGGGAGTCCCACTGCTACTCTGCAGACAGGCCTGGTCAGGGATGGAGGGAGGACAGCAGCGATTTGGGGTGGGATAGTCTGCCAACTTGGTGAGGGGGGGGGGGGGGGGGGGGGGGGTGCACTGCCTTCCAGGGAGAGGGAAGGTCAGCCGAATGAGGAGTGTGGGGGATTGCCACTGCTGGGCGTATGGGCTGTGCACTGGGGAACTCTGGGACAGTTGGGGTGGGGGGGGGGGGGGGGGGAAGAGGTCAGGGCTGGCCAGGGAATTGTTGTGAGGGCTGCGATCAGGCTATGGGGAAGCTGAAGGAGAAGCATTGCAATGGTCCTGGACTGGCCAGTGATCGAACTGGCCTGCAAATGGGGAGACTGACAGATCAGGACCACTGTGCAAGCGCAGAGTTCTGGAATTGTCAGATTCTGGCGCAAATAGGCCCTGCCCCCTGTGTTTTTAACGATATTCAGGACTGCAGTGCGCAGAATACGGAGATTTGGATGAGAAGCTAAACTGAGAAAACAGTTGGGATCTAGAACAGTTTTCCTGCCAATTCAGCATTTTTGGGAGTACTGCAGCCACTCTTCCTGAAAGATAATGGAAGCAGAGTCTTTGAATATTTTTAAGGCAAAAGTGGATAGATTATTGGTAAACATGAGGTGATTTTTGATTGATGTTTGGCAGAATGCCGATTTGAAATTACTGTCCAATATCCATGATCTTATTAAATGGCAGAGCAGGCTCGAAGGGCTGAATGGGCTACTCCTGCTCCTTTTTCATATGTAATGAGTTGGAAGTGGGGTGGGAATTATAGCACTTATGCAGTAAATTGTAAAGCCTATTTACAGAGCATATTTTAAGACTCTATGAACCAAGTGAAAAAACACAGTAATTTATCCTAATAACACAAGGTGATTTCTTGATGAGGGGGTGTGGGAATAAAAATGTCTCTTTTTTCAGTAATACTCAATTTCTGTACAACCAAAAGAGTATTAGCAATTTATTAGTTGCCCAGTGTAAATAAGTATCAGTTTCATTGTAAAATTGCAATAATTGGGCAGCAAACTGCATTGTATCCAGCATGTGTGTCGTGTGGTGTCAACCATAATAAATCAGCCATTTGTGGAAAATAGGTCTAACCTCTGGGTAGTCAGTGTACAGACCCAAATCACCACACCAAGAGACTCCCCCAACCCCACTGCCCGATCCCGCCTGCCACCGCCCCCACCCCTGCCTGCCACTACCTCACCCCCTCACAACTCCCCCCACAGGGATCCATCCCCCAGCTCCCCCGGTAATTCCTCCTGCGACTTCCCAGCCCCCACACAAAGGACTACACCCTGCAATGGCAACTTCCCAACTGTAGGGAATTCCCCCATGGGGACACATTCCCCCAGGACCACACCCTGCCAAACCTAAATCTCATCGACCACTGTTCCCAAACTTAACTGCCATCCTCTCTCCCACACTACCAGTGTGACCTGATCATCCCATTTCCTCCAACACAGCCCAACCAGACACAATCAGACCCCAATCCCAGTCAAATCCCAGAGATGTCCATATTTTACCCTGGGTGAGTCAGACGGTCAGGTGAGATAGGGTGGAAAAAAACAGCAGGTTAAAAAAAACTAGGAGCTGGATTGTTACTCTGAGGAAGCTCAGACCCAAAACATTCTTATTATCCACAGACTTCTGTGACGTATCTAAATAAATCAAAAAGTAATATCATCTTCAGGGCAGCTTCAACAATGAATGCTGCTTGATGATAAGAGGGCTGAAGCTATCACAACAGTGGGCTGAATTTTACTGTGGGTTCTGGGCCCTGCGTCTAATTAAGAACAACTGACAAACTTCTGATGCTGCTGCCTAATTAGGGGGCTGGCAGCTCTGAAGGTTCAGCAGCACCACTGGGAAAGGTGGATACTGTGGAGACAGTCAAGTAGAAATCATAAATAATAATAAACTCAGGATGGCTGAAGACAAAAGGTTCCATGAAGTGAAGGGAAACACCCCTCAAGGAGATTGAGACTGCCAATCCTGCCTGTTCTTTGGACCATAAATCCTTTGACTCTGATGTCACCCTCCGTGAAGCTGATACCTCCTCCCTAGATAACAGGAGGACACTGCACAACCGGCAAATGCTTGCAGCTTCCCCCCCAACCGGCCACTTGCTGTAATTATCAAGTCGACCAATCTCCCACCCACCACTGGGTACTTTCTCCAGTGGTGGAGCTGTCAGGGAACAAATCCTGGTATGGATTTCCCTTGCTCCAAACTCCATTCCCACCAATTTCCAATTCTCCCCCAATATTCAGTTGAAGATCAACAAAGACCAGAAATTCAAACATAGCTTGTTAGTGCCAGCACTTTATTCCAGTGGCATAGGAAACTAATCGCTTAAAGTGAGGCTTCACGAGACGAGAGACAATGGTACCCTGGTTTCTTTTACAATCCTTTGAGCTGCTACCAGAGCTGGAATGAGTGCAGCAAGGGATACCTTGCCACACTACAATTTCTTTACATCACATACCTAAAATCGCCTTATATTGTTTATTTCTTTCCTCTTTCTCTAATTATTGAGAGCAATTCTTTTTTAGACTAATACCGTGGGCTTGAACTCATTCAGTTGTCCTGCAATTACATGCGTATACAATAACATATTCTCCAGGGTTGATTCTCAGATCATTATCAATTAATCAAAGCTATTTTATTTTGAAATGTGGCTACTGCTTGAAAAGAGTACCGAGCAGGAAAGGATTAAGCAGATATGTTTCAGAATGGCATTGTACACAAATAGCAATATCACACTTATCCAATTACATTTCTGTAATATAAATAAAGTTTAAATCTTTCAAATCTTATATTATCATCACTCTCTAACAAAAGGCATTTCCGCACCTGTTTCACCGAACTTGAAATACAAATGCAACACAATAGATGTGAGATAAGCAGAGCATCATAAAGAATCCATAATAATTACATAAACTGCATGAATGAAGTACTTGTAGTTTAAAAAATGTAGCGGACACACAAATAAATTACTGCCAGAGTCGTTAATCTTTACAATATACTCATTAAACTTCCATGGTATTACTCACAAAGGGGCTTTACAGAGTAATGAAGGAAATTAAATAAGAACATAAAATGAGCCATAGCGGGACAGTTGGAGGTGTAATTAAAAGCTTGGTCAAAAACAATGTTTTCAAAGTGGAAGGAGGTGGAAGCGGTAAGGAGAAATCCTCAAACAAAATGTGTGGTTTAGATTGATTGGCCATGCAGAATTGCCCCTTAGTATCACGAAGACTAGCAGGATAAATATTTGGAGTTGTGGGGATAGGGGCTAGGAGAAATGTTGTTGGTGCGTGATCCCCAGTGTATCCTAATTTAATATTTTCTCCAAAATATCCAGTCATCCTTTATCTAATATAACCAGTTGTCAGAAGACATGCTCAGCATGCATGGAAGTGTCATTAAGCATCATGGCTTGTAATAAATAACTGTGATCTGACCGTTTCTCTTTTACTCTCGAATGTGAGGTGGGATAAATTGCACCGTATAAGCAGGGTGTGTGACTGAGGTTACAATTACCTTTCATAAATTATTTGCAAAACCTGCTGCAACATGGAGTCAGCCCATTGGTTTGCCAGTGTCTAATGGTAGGGATTCTATGATTCTAATATGAGAGATGACTGAAGGCTATTCCACCAATGGGATGAAGGAAGGGCAGGATGATTAAAGGCTAGAGTTAGGCTAATGGATGCAGGAGGGTATAGACAGCAAGAGGAAATTGTTGAGATTGCGTCCATCTAGGATAGAAAAGGAATTTAAATTCAATACAAAGATGATGGCGAGTGGAAGTTAACGCAAGGAAAGATAAGTTTTTAGCTCAGTCAAAGTTTATGCGTAATGAACACGGGAGAGTAAGAAATATAGCTTTGGTAAAATTGAGTTTAGCATTTATTAAAATGTGGATAAACATGATGTGGTGGGGGGCGGGTGGGGGTGGAATCAGTGGCCACTTTTGCTAACACGGGTGTAAGCAATCTTGGTGATGGATACATTGTGGGCACCAAAATTTCACTAATCTAGTCTAGGCTCCACAAGAGAGCAGAAAAGGTCCCAGTTGTGAGTAAAGTTAACGTCAAGTGCTTAAAACAATATCTTTGGTCTTTTTGAATTGATGTCAGTACATTTTCCACATGGTTCGTGCATTATATACTGTGAACTTTAAAAAAAGTATACTTCTGCTTGTATAATTTACAAGCAAAATTTACAAGTCAAATATTAGCACAAATTTTATGCTGACAGAATCAAATAAATGCAATTAACATTGATGGGTCTAACTAAGAAAAAAACATTTTGTTTTGCTTTCTTTAGTTTTGATTTCTGAAATATGATTCCCCAAGAGACTGACTGCAATAGACTGTAAAGAATTAGTATGTAAAGGGTAAAAATGCATCCCAACGGGTGAAGCAGTCCCTTTCAGCAGATCTGTTTGGTTTGTACACAACAGTCAACAAACACCCTCAGCCTTTCCTTATCTCATTACTACACCTGCTATACAAACAGATTAAATCATGCAATGAGCAAGCAAGCCTACAGACACTGGGTTTAGAGGGTGGTAATTGCTCCCTCGAGACCCTAATCTTTAGTTAACACAGCATTTTTAAACTCTTTTAACATCCTATTGAAGGCAGGCAGATAATCAACCTACATTCTTGTCATTTGCATGAATAAATGCATTATCTGACCTTCTGGTTTAGGATAGGGCTAAAAAGCTGATAACAAATACATGTTGTTAACTAATGACAAGCTGCTGTGGATTATCTATGCAGTACATACACTTAAGAACAATTGTAGAAAAATTCTAAATGCTGTACAAACACTCTGATTAAAGTCCTGTAAAACATATGACTGTAGCTTTGCTCTAAAGACCTGTAGGAACATTACGTTTGGGTTTCCCTGCAGCTTTGTTCATCTAACCTTATACTAATATGCTGACATCAGTGGGCCCCTCTTCCCCAAGAGTTTCAGTAATGTGCTAAATGTATCTTTTTCCCACTGCTCTCTCTCTCTTGCTCATTACACAATGCAAAGGTGTTATGTTATGGATATCAATAAATCAATTAGAGCAGCATGAGGCTGCCACATCATTTGGTTGTCAGCAGAGAAAAGAGTTTTGTGCATGCGTGATTACACATGTGAAAACCTCTGTGTTCTTGTCCAATTGCTGGCTGAGGTTTAATGCCAGTAAGAGTGATAGTACGCAGTTGGATAGTACATAAGTAGGTTTGTCGAAAACAACATGGCAGCAGTGGAAAGGAGATGTTAGTTATGCAAAGAGTGGTAACAATATAAATGACCCGTAATGGGAAGCATGTAGCCTTTTTGGATGGGTGAACCAAGATGTGTTAAATACCATTTGCATCCATCTCCGACCTCTCCCCAGATTCCACTGCCAACCCTTTTCTCTCTTCCATCTACTTCCCTCCTTATCCTATTCTCCCCCCACTTCTGTGTCACCTCCATCTTCCGTCACTTTGATTCTTTTTTACCATTCCCCCTCTCTCTTGCTTTTTCATCCCTGCCTTTTCCCATCCTCTTTCTTTCCACATCACTTACTTATTAGTTTAAACTTGCTGTTTCTCAATGTTTTTTTTGTAAGGTTCTTTCACCTGGTTGATAAGCCTCAATGGCAGCTTTCCCTATTCACAGACTTCAAAGATTGCACTGGAAGACCCAGGAAAACTGGAAATTTCCTCTGACAACCCTGTTAAAATTCTGTGAACCTGGTACATGAGGTGGATGGCAAAAGTAACTCTTTCACAGCTCATGGCAAAATCTGAGCCATTAAAATCTTTGCCATGTGAAGCTCAGTTTCAGATGGGGAAGCTTACTGCAAACACATGCAACGGGAACAGGTATCAGAATTCACCTGGCTTGCCTGCAAGTGCAGTTTGGTAGCTCAGCATCAGTAAGACATGCTGTTATTTGAGAGCATGCCTAGTGCTTTGTGAAAATTGCTGTTCACAATTCATACTTGTATAGTGTTGTAGTAGGGTTCTATAAAATTGCAACAGTGCTCCCTTGGCACACATTTTCTGATTGAGGCTCTGCGAACTGGATTTCACACTACAGCAGTTCATTTTATCTGGATCTGTCATGGTTGTGAATCAGACTGATACAGCCATAAAGCAGTACAACTTCAGATTTTTGGGGTAGAATCATAGAATCCCTGCAATATAGAAGGAAGCCATTCGGCCTATCTCGTCCGGAGCAACTCTCCAACAGAGCATCTTTCTCAGGCTGTAACTCCACATATTTACCCTGTTAATTCCCCTAACCTGTATATCTTGGGACATTAAGGGCAACTTATCATGGCCAATCCACCTAACCCACACACCTCTGGATACAAGGAGAAATGATATGGAGATGCAGGTTTTGGACTGGGGCAAGAACAGTAAGACGTCTTACAACACCACGTTAAAATCTAACAGATTTATTTGGCAGCAATAGCTTTTGGAGATTCAAGCTCCTTCTTCAGGTCTGTGTTACTCACTTAATTACCTGTAAAGACTCGCATTCCCAACGTTATCTTGTAAATTGAATTTGTGTCTTTATATGCCCTATTGTGAACACAAGTCCTCACTCACCTGAAGGAGGAGCTTGAGACTCTGAAGCTAGTGTTGCGAAATAAACCTGCTGAATTTCAGCCAGGTGTTGTGAGACTTCTCACTGGGAGAAAACCAAAGCATCCGGAAGAAACCCATGCAGACCCACAAGGAGAACATGCCAACCCCACAGAGACAGTTATCCAAAGCAAGAATCGAACCAGGTCCCTGGCACTGTGAGGCAACAGTGCTAACCACTGTGCCACCGATGGCTGAATGAGTGGTCAGCAAGAAGGAAATGGTTACAACTTGCACTGATATACAAGTTGTCTCTGACTGTGATGCTGCATTGAAATATCCAATAATCTTCACCCATGTATTCCACTGCATCAATCGTCATGGTACCTTATGGGGTAACCTGTACACACAGCACAAGGAAGTACTGTTCAACCTTTCAAGTAGACACTTGTACACAAATTGTGAACAAACTCATTTCACTTTCCATTATTAGAAACTAGAAGGCACAAAATGGCTGTAATTTTATGTACCCTCCTCCTCTACCACTCACTGACTGGGTGGAACAGGAAGAGGTGGGAGAGCATAAAATCAAGCAGGATGGAAAGGGTGCTATGTCTACCTACCTCTGTTGTGTCCCACTCACTTTTAGGCCAATTGAGGTCCTTATGCAGTTAATGGTCATTTAAGGGCCTCATCTTGTTGCCCTTGGTATTTACCAACAATAGATGTGCACCACCACTTGAAGAGACCACCCATTGAAACTTGGTGGGCTCCCTACAAACGTGGGAGGGGGCGCTCGATGGTCTATGAAGCACCTTGCACATTCATGGACCACATCTGCTGGAAGATCTCTTGCTCCCCTCACAATCACTACTCCACTCCCCCCATATGCTGGAGTTCGCCTGATTAGCCCCAATAATTCCTAACCACATTAACCTTTACTCTGAACATCCTTAATGGTAGCCGGTCCAGAGCCTCACATAGCAGTGCCCATCACTCCCAGTGAGGAAATAAAGAGCTGTTGACTTTCTGATTGATCAGTTGCTATTGGAGGCGGGCCATTCTGCCTCAGAGAAGTGGAAGACGTGACTTCAGCCAACTATATTGCCTGAACAACATAAAATTCACCCATGGCTTCTAGGAGGTATGCTTGCCTCTGATTTTCCAACCAGTAAGTGGGGCAACTATCTCCATATAAAATCCTGACTAACGTTACAAAAGAGAAACACCTGAGTTTCATACACTGCTTATTCCTGTAGGGTTCAGTTAAATGGGATTTGGGATTTTTCATACTTTGCCCATATCCAGAGAATCCCTTTGATTATGAGACAGATTCAGATTGTTACTGAGAAATTCTATTGTGGTCAAAAGTCTTGCTTTATACTCAGTGTAACAGGGGCTAAGACATTGATTGGAACCAACTGCTCAAGTGATTAAATTGAAGTATCTAGTTTCGGCATTCTCACTGATAAGCTATTTGTTTTGGTAGTCATGCCATTTGCTTCTTAGCTTGGGACAACTTCTAAATGTGATTGCTCTGGGGTTCTTCTGCAGTAAATCACCATCTCCTCTGTACCCTTTCCTTATCAGATAAATATCTAAACATCAGTTTCAAAATGCTTACTCCCAAATCCTCAAGTGTCCACTTCATTATATATCTTATTCCTTCCTACCTTCAAATACCCCAATTTGGGAAACTTTTGCAGTGACCTATAGCAACCGTTCAGCTGATCTTTCTGCTCATTCAAAAAACAAAACCATAGATCACTCAGAATTAAAGACTCATAGGATAACCAATAAAATTCAGAACCTGTGGTCAAAGATGAGGTATATATTGATGGAAATTAACTTAATTTTTGTTCATGAAAGGTATGGCATTGAGGGTAGGAATACGTGTGACTACACTGTGCTATCAATAACATCCTACCGTAAGAATTCTAATTAGACAAAATGAAGTGTTCTAGCCTGTTGTTAGGTTTTCCATGAAAACATTGACAAATAGTCGCATGGACCAAAAAGTTGAATAAAAATATAAGGTAGTGGTCAATTTGACTGCATCTGTAATGCAATTCCTGTTGCTGAAATAGTTTGCAAGTTTGGCTAAAGAATATGTGATATACTGATGCTACTTCAAAAATACATTAAGAAAATATTTTTGCATTTTTAATCTATTTTGTAACAAATTGCAGTACACACATTTAAAAAGCTACAACGTTTATCATCTTGCTATATTTGTGTTTCAATCAATAAAGTAAGAGCTTAGCTGCTATACTGTTGACTTTCTGATAGAAATTACAAAACATAATTGAAAAGCACGAAAACACATCTTAGGGGCAAAAAGCATTATTGCCCAAGTGTTATGGTTACACTTGTTAGAATTCACAAAAGTGTGCCCAGGATCATTAGAATTGTCATGTGGGTGGCACTGAAATGTCTAGATACCAACAGATCTAAAAACTGCCAAATCCTGTGTGATTCACACTGACTGGAATCTTTATCCCCTCTTTGACGTGGTAATGTTTGCCAGCCATACTCTACAGCTTTTGAATGAGAGTTATCTGCTGCACGCAGCTGTTGGTGCCATTATCTCAGTACCTGAAGGATAATGCTTCCGTAGGCATTCTTCAACAGATTAACTGCTTCTGCATGAGACAGTCCATCCAGGGCTTGGCCGTTAATGCTGACAATCCGATCTGCAACCTAATATTTAAAAAGAAGCTAATTAATTGCAATGGAAATTAATTTCAAATAGGAAGTTAACTCTTGCATGACTGGAAAATAACACTTTGTGCATTTTAATTGGATAAAAACACTAATTTGTTAACAACTTTCGATGTAATTATTCATCAGTTTTAAAGGCGGTGGTTTTCTGAATGCAGCTGGTGGCACAGCCTATCACAGTCACGAGCGTACATTAAGGATAGGATTTTCTCATCCTTCCTGCTAATAGGATCTTCCAGTCCCACCGATGGTCTATCCCTGCTGTAGATGATAGAGATGGATTCAATGGGAAATTCCACTGACAGCAGCAGAACAGAAGATCCCACCTCCGCCTCCTCTGTCAAGAAATGGGAGTGGGGGGCAGAATATCCCACCCACATGAAATCACTGGAAAAAGGCACGCCCACAATTTCCCTAATTATACTCCCCGCTAGCAAGTCTTTGCGTTCCAAAGTGAAAACTAACCCCTCAATATCTTACTTTAAAATAAATTGCTCTGAACATTGGATTCTATCACAAATTCAGTTTATGAATTGCTTAATCAGTAAGCATCACTGAAATTGTGTAGGAATTGGGAAAAATTCTTTACAATTATTTGCCAGTGCAACCACATGAATCATTAACTTAGCAATGGGCCAGAACAATAACACATGGCTGGCTCTACAATAGTAAAAATAGAGTCGCCATAGTCCCAGATGACCGCAGGCTGGTGGTGATTTAAATTGAGATCACCACACTTCAGGAGAGATGGGCCTTCATGAATAATCTCAGCCAGTACGGGAATTGAACCCTTATTCATGAAGGCCCATCTCTCCTGAAGTGTGGTGATCTCAATTTAAATCACCACCAGCCTGCCGTCATCTGGGACTATGGCGACTCTATTTTTACTATTGTAGAGCCAGCCATGTGTTACTGTTCTGGCCCATTGCTCTGTATCATTAACCAGCCAATTTAACTAATCCGGGCCCCAACATACATAACAGTTTCATTTCTGTCATTGCTGAAATTCCACAGAAGCAAGGACCCACACTTGAATTTTTTAAAATTTTTTAAAACAAATGGGGGATTTGCATTTTAATTGTTCCCAAGAGTGAACAATCACTAAAAACGAAAGAGGTGACGAGAACCATTGTGATTCGAGATTCCTGCTCACATTAGACTGATTTAGGATTTCCATGGATTACCTTTCAGGATTAAATTAGGGCAATAAGAACAGATCCAGCCTAACATTGTAGTGGTGTAGGAGGGAATATTTCTGAGACTTTGTGACCGAGTGGTAGCACCCATACTGCTGGACCGGAAGTTCCTGGTTCGAGTCCAACATGAGGACTTGTTGGCCATGGTAAGAGCGTTCAACACAGTTCAAAGAGTTGATAATCAGCTTGAAAATTCTTCCACCACTTTCCTCAAAAGATAGAAAAACAGTATGGATGGAAAGATATGCAAGAGAGAGAGAGGGGATATTTCTGACATTCTACCTCCCTTTTCCATTCGTTAGCCTATTAGGACCGAAAACCTGCCTGTTGGGGTTTAAACTGGGATTTCTGCAAAGGTTCCAGGTGCAGTCCAATGATGAATGGGAAATAACGGTAAACTTTCAATATATTTCCTGCAAAGGATCTTCATTCCTCAGACTGTCTAGCAGCTGCACTCAGAGACACAATTGCAGATAGACCCCTTAACCTTGCAGCTTGATGCATGTTTGTGTTCACCCCACAGCCAGGGGTGACGCAGGGTCATGATGGGAAATGTAACCAGGCAGGCTGTAAATAATCTGGTTCTAAAACGAATTCTGATATTTCCATTTCCCCATACTTTTATTAGGGATGATATCAGGCTGACACAATTCATAGATTCAATTGCACATAATGGCACATTTTAAGAACACTGGATATCAATCCGCTCAACCACATGAAGGATACACAGTAAACCTTTTTTCCAAAATATCTTCAATGCATTTACGTTATGTTCTAAAAGCACCACCTGTCTCTCCCGAAAGATAGATTTGACTCTTGACCTCTATCTATAATGCTCCATCATTACATTATTGGTCATACCCAGACTCGTCCTTTTCCTTCTACCTTGAAATTGTCCAGCTTGTAAGGAAGGAATCCTTTGTGATGAATACCCCCAAATCATTGGTTGAAAAATTCGGAGGTCACCATAAATTAAGGTGTGTCAGGAAATGCAGTTTTCGCATCTATAAAGACTGCGTGGATGCAGTGTGTATTGACAGATTATTTTTATTCTCTGGTATAACCTGTTCTGTCACCACAAGCTGCTCCACTGATAAATGACAAGATAGAAAAATATGAAATTTGAGGCTGCCAAGAAGATTTAATTCCCAAAAAAGCTGCGTCACCCTTAAGTTTGATTTCATAAGATTCAGCACTAAAGGTTTACACGTTATCTTGCGAAGTAATGGAAAGCATGGGCCCAAATCTTCCCATCAGCAGCAATGTTGCAAGTATTGCTGATGCTGCAAAGATGGATCTGTCTGTTTTCAGTTTAGACTTTTGATCCTGGCAGAAACAGAGAGAGGACAATGCAGATCTTCCAGGGTATGCCCAGCAAGCAAAGGAGTATGGAACAAAGGGCCCTTTGAACCTTCTACTACCACAGTTAGGTAAGTTTTAAAAGTCTCGAATTTTTTAATGAATGAGAGAAGTGAATGAATATGGGTGGGCGCAAGAGGGGGCAGGGGGTGCAGATGTGGTGGGCAGGAGGGAGCAGGGGAAGGACACGTGCAAGTGGAGCTGGGGTGAGGCGAGCAGATGTGAGGGCAAGGAAAAGCAGAGGTAGGCAGGGATCGGAGCAGAGGTGGGGGAGAGGGTGAGGGGGTGGGCGGGGCGGGGGCGAGGGCAGGCAGGAGCAGCGGGGGTGTGAGCAAGTGGGGCGTCAGTGTCAGACGGGGACCAGGCAGGTGGGGTCAGGGGCAGGCAAGAGTGGGCGGGCAGCGTTGGGGGCGGGCAAGACAGGGCAAGAGCAGGCAAAAGTGGGTAGTCAAGATGGGTGGAGGCAGGTCAGGGGATGTAGTCAGATCAGTGAGGCAGTTGGGTCAGGGATGTAGGTGCAACTGGGGGAGTTGTTTGTCTTGCTCAATTCAGTGACACTGGCAAATCATCATATTTGACAGATATTAACCAGCATAACATTCCCAGGGCAGCATTCAGATAGGTTCTGTGTATCTGGTTCAAGTCTTTGATACTGAGTTCAGTATTGGAGATTTTCAAGGGGGGGTCTTATGGAGTGCAGAACATCCCATCAGAAGTTTAGATTTTTCAGGCGATCACATCATGCACCAGGGCTTCCTCAAGATCCTGCTGCTTAAAACAGACTTCAATCCAGATATTGCTGCTTTCGATATTGGAAAATTTGGGCCACGGTTTTAAAATTTAATTGAATTTTCTACTCAGTTTACTATTTTGACTTCCAAGTTAAATATTTGTTTAACTTGGCAATACAGCATCTGCTTTCTCAGCTATATAGAGGCATTGAACTGTAATCAAGCACATGAGCACAGTAAATGGAGAGAAAACAGAAACAAGAATCATCCTTAAGCACTCCTTTGCAACAGCAGATGGTGCATAGTTCGGATGGAGAAAAATACACTCAAAAATGAAAATCCTGTTTAATTTTTTAGGATATAATTTTTTCAGAAATCTGCTGCCAGACTAATTGAATAGAAGACATAGAACAGCTAAAGAATGGATAACTAGCTTAACTTTGGATTACACATAAAATAACATTAAGTATGACCAAAACTGTTACCATTCACTGTTGAAAAAAACTACAATAATTTTCACGGGATCAAATGCATTGTAAATAATTGTTGTAAATATCTAAACGCATGAATGTATTGATTTTTACAGTGTGTTTCAATACCAGGTCAAGGACGCCACCTGTTGTCTGTTGACACCCATATTCCAAACTATTTATTCGTACCGATTAAACGTACCCACATTAGTCTTTATGCCTTGTTCCTATGTTACACCCATTGGTCTATTCTAACCTGTATTCATATCATTATAACGGACTAGTACATTATGCTCAAAGCAACAGTAAACTTTGCCAACAATTTCAAGGAAATTGAATGCAGTGGATCATCAGCAAAAGAGTAATGAGTAACAGTGTAGGATGAGACTAATGGAAAAAGAATCAGAAGGAAGGGAAAAACTATTCTATCAACAGAAAAAAATATGAATAAGCCTTGCTTGAAGCATGAACAGAAAAACTTAAAAGGAAAACACACAAAATCTAACAGAACTTTGCAGTTTATTTAGTTTATCTTATTTATTAGTCAGAAGTAGAGTTACATTAACATTATAATGACGTTACTGTGAAAATCCCCTAGTCGCCACACTGCAGTGCCTGTTCGAGTACTGAGGGAGAATTTAACCTGGCTGATGCACTTAACTAGCACGTCTTTCAGACTGTGGGAAGAAACTGAAGCACCTGGAGGAAACCTACACACATACAGGGAGAACATGCAGACTCTGCACAGACAGTGACCCAAGCCTGGAGATTGGTTGGAGATTATAACATTATAACTTGCTTAAAAAGTTCATGATGTTGGTTGCTGCCTGAATTTTAAGATGCACAAAACATTAAGAAATGATTCATTCAAGTATTTAAGAGAAGAGTTCCAGAGGTGTGTAACATAAATCAAGGTCACCAATGAATAGACCTGCTGAAAACCACAGATCATTGTAGATAGACCCAAGTTTTTAAGGTTATGTAAAATCTGAGTTCACAACTAAGATGACGTCAAAGCAAGACGACTTCTTGTGAGCTGTCTCCAGATACTCTCCAATTCTATCTTTTACTCTTGTTCTATGTTTTTCACTGTATTCTGCATTCTCTCCTTTCCTTCTCCCCTAAGTACTCTATGAACGGTATGTTTTGTCTGTATACATGTGGCCACAATATATCAAATCAAATAGCAAGTTTGTGCCTTCTATACTTTGAGAAAACACTGTTGTAGGGAAATTTAAACATAGGTTGCAAGAATGAAAGCCTTCGTCTTTCTTAAATGTGTTTAAACTGGAGAGATTAGCAGGGAACTATGAAATGTTATGCCTAATTTCCATGAAATTGATACCACTAAGCATTTATCCATACATCATCTAGAAAGTGTTCCAATACTCACAAGTAAAAATTTATATCTTTGAGATTGTTTTAATCTGTGCTTCATTCATCTTCTTAGAGAAGTAAATCAATTTGAAAAATCCTTCATTGAACAAAGTGTTTAATTGTACATTAGAAGGAGTTGGATTGATGGGCTGAACAACCCTGTTTCATTCCATTATTGTTTATATTTCAAATTTAGAATGATAAAAATGTTCGAACAGCACACAAATTATTAAGGAGATTGCACTATCTCAAAAAATCTAATAAGCACAATGGAATCAATAATTTCTGTACTCAAAGCAGACATCTTGCTTCCAGAATTAGTTGGTATTCCACAGTGATTGTTGAGGTTAAATATTTTAACACAGAAGCATTCTATAGTAACCATACTTACATAAACGATCACTTGGAATTAATGTAACATTGCAATAACTGCTGCAGATTTGCAAAAATACAAGTGCCAGTTTGTTGTCCCACCTTGAGTTTGTGTGTGCGAGCTGCCACTCCGCTGGCTTGGATCATGGCAATGAAGATAGGCACATCACCTAGAGGGCTCCCCTTGCCCCCTGCTATGCTAATCCCCAGCGCATCATTTGGTCCCTGTGATAAAAATAAATAAGCCTGTTAATAATTGTACAAAACAATACTTTGAACAGAAAAACAAAATCAACCAGTATTTATTTACAAAAATACATTGAAGCCTAGGCTAGTTTGTCTAAAAACCTTCTCTGTCTTCCTTTAAACTTTGATAATCCCTTGTTTACAGTGCCAGTGGAAGCCCATTATAAAAACAACAGACTTAAAGTTTAAATGACCACTGCAATGAATTCTAAGGTCTAATAACCCCTAGCAAGAAAAAATAAGTTAAATACAAGAAAAGACAGAAATTGCTGATTATATACAGTATTTGAGTTACCGTCTGTAAAGAGAAAATATAGGATGAATTTCAGCTTTAGAAATGCCAACTGAAAAGTCGGTGTCAGCTGAAAGATAAGCAAGAGCATCAAGAAGGATCGATGGAAGAAAAGCCACAAAGAGGAGCAAAGAGTTCAACCAGTGAGAAGAAGTGAAGGAATTACCAGCACAATTCATCTCTGTAAATCATCTGATTTTCTCCAGCTCACTTCATTAGTTGTTGAAACCTTTATACACACTCATGTCAACTCCAGGCTTGATTACCCCAATGCTCTTCTTGGAGGCCATCACTCTATTATCTCTAGCTCCAAAATCTACTGCCTGTATACTATCTCACACCAAGTACTATGAGCCCATCATAATTGCTTGGACTAATCAACCTGCTTCCAACTCCTCAAAGTTAAATCTTGTGCCCTTGACTTTTACCTTCCCATGATTCCAACACTCCCTCACCCCAAAGCCTTCTCCAATTCTACAATTGCCCCTTCCCACTGATGAATCTTCAATACTCTGATTCCTAGTTCTTATCCAAATTCCCTTGTCTTCAGTTTAGGATTGGTCGTAATTCCTTCAGCTGTCTACATCTCACTTACTGGTAATCCATTCTTAATCTACTCTATCACCCCATTCAAGATCACCCTTAAATCACATCTCTTTGAATTGAGCTTTGACCACTCTTGCTAATTTCTCCCTTGATTTGTTCCCCTTATTTTGTATCTAAAAGAAATCGTTACATTTTATGACTATGGATTGTTGCCTGCATGTTGTAAAAAAAATTAATAAATTGTACTCACCCTTATTATTTCCACAGTTCTCAGCCCTGTATCTGAACCTAAAAGATTCAAAACAAGACCAAACTCATTATTAGATGGCAATAGTCCTTTTATAGATTGTTGCCATAGTAAAATAAGTCGTTTTTTTCCAAATGTTGAAAAACTACAGAAACAGCATTAAACATTATGCTGAACAGAAAGGTTATAATTCCAAACTTTTATAATGGGTAGTACTGTTGTGCAATATTTGAAGTTTATTTATTAGTATCTCAAGTAGGCTTACATTAACACTGCAATTAAGTTATTGTGAAAATCCCTTAATTGCCACACTCTGGCACCTGTTCAGATACACTAAGGGAGAAGTTAGCATGGCCAATGTACTTAACCAGCACATCTTTTGGACTGTAGGAGAAAAGAGGAGCACCTGTAGGAAACCCCACACAGACAGAGGGAGGATGTGCAAACTTCACACAGATGGTGACACAAGCCGGGGATCGAACCTGGGTCCTTGACACTGTGAGGCAGCAGTGCTAACCATGGTGCCACCATTTTGTACTTTATTACAATTGCATTATCTTTACTGCAGGCATTAAAATATTTTTCTGGCTACTGCAGAGCAGAGAATAAGCAAACCTCATTCATGATTGTTTAAATGTTGAAGCAATACCATGCTATTAAAAATGTATCTATTTTTACCTCTATTTTCTACTCTTTTCTCTTCTTTCAAAGATCTTCATTAATGCATGAATAGATGAACTATTAAATCATATTAATCTTTACAGAAGAGCTCAATTCTGCTTCTCCTTCCATTAGTGGCTGTTATTTAGTGATAAATGGGAATAGTTGATTACCTCCTCAGAAGATTTGGAGAACTAAGGGCAATGAAAGCAATTACGGTGCTGTGCTAATCCAAGTTGATCAAATTTCTTAGCATAAACATCTTCTTCTGGCATCTTCTTGGTATTTATGATTCACGATTCAGTGGATAAATTCACCAAGTTACTGGAGTAACCAAATACTTTCATTGTTGCAGCTTAAAGAGTGGCATACATTGCATTTAGTTTAGCTGATCCACGATAAATCCAATTGACTGTTGCACATGAAAGGCAACAGGCTAAAATTCAGTTGGGAATATCCGAAGATGAATGCTTATTGTGAATCTCTGCTAGATTACACTGAGAGATATTTGTACAGAATTTTACCTCAGAAGAGCGCACAATAAAATAGAGTCAAGATATTGGCTTGGGTCTTCCAAGGAACTGTAATCATCAGATCATTGCTCCCTTGAGCTTTCCTTCTTCTCCTTACAACTGCACATTTCTTCTGCACGGGTCTTCTGAATTCAGCTTTATCAGAGATGCAGAACCTAATGCACCTCTGAGAACTTCATCACAGTGTTGTAGAATTGGAGGATGTATGGGTGCAGGGCATGCCCCCTTTTTATGGTACGAGCTGACATATTTCAAGTTTAAAGGTTGGGTGTAAACGTGAATGAATGGATGTATGAGAAAATACGGGTAGTGTTGATGGGAATGCGAGGTAACCAGTGTTGGGGGATGGGGAGATGCAGGGGAAGGAGCGGGGGGGTGAATGCACTAGGGAAGGGGATACAGGATGGTCAGGAAAGGGGCACAGAATGAACTGAAGAGATGGGAGCGACTAGGTGGCAGGGGGAGGGTGGTAGTCAGGTGGGGTGGCAAATGAGTAAGGTGGCAGATGGACAAGTGGGTAATTGGTGAGGGGATAGTTAAGTCAGGGGGGGTAGTCTTGTCCATTTGGATGTAGCCAACTGTTTGGGGAGACAGTGTGGCTGAGACAGGTATTCTAGTTGAGCTAGCACAGTAGTCACAGGTTCAGGAAGGTAATAGGCAGACAGGTACTCAGCAAGTCAAGGGTGGAGTCAGGTTTTGGGCGGTAATCAGGTATTGGAGGACAGTTGAATGGAGAGGAAGGAAAGAGTGGGTTCACAGTGTGAGTGATTAGGGCTTAGCTGTGTCCTTACCCAAGAGGTAGACTAGGTTCTTTTCCATCTAACACTTCCTGAGTAACTATTCAGCCAATTAAAACAGAAGCGGTTCAAGTCTCCAATTCTAGATCAGAGGAAGAGACTTTCTTGGAGGGTTCCAGAGACTTGGAGAATTTTTGCATCAAACTTTCCAGACAATTCTCACAGAAGTCAATACATCAGGACTTCTGTGGGGTTCCAGTGTGCATTATTGATCACACATCCGGTTTCACACAAGCCAGAGGCTGGAAAATTTAGGCCCTTCTGTTGAATGATTGTCACTGAATGGTTTTATTCTTTTTTAATGTTTAAATCATTTCTTTCAAATTAACTGCACATGTTTGTACAATTACATTTATAGCTGCACTGTTAAAGCAAATTCCTGTCCATGTTCCTCGAATGTTTGTGGAATTCAGCTACTGCTTAAGAATTGAACAAGAGTACAAACATTAAAGTAACAATACAGGAGATCTGGGCCTTTACTTCCCACTTAATGTTTAAGTTTATAATGGATTATACGAAAGAACCAGTGGGTCACTGTCACTTTCATCAGCTTGGTCATTAACTGGCGGAGCGTATTATACATCCATTCTGAAACCCGCTCAAGGTAAAATCTGCCTCAACACGGTTAAAGGTTGCAGATAAAGAAACTCAGCATGTTATACATCTAATTCTGATATTTTACCCGAGTTTCTTTGTGAGGCGTCAGCTGAACTCTTCTTGCCACCAGATATGTTTTGTGACGTGGTCACAGCAGTTCCAAAGGCAGGAGGATTACTGATAGTACTTACTTGGCTCATCTAGAATCAAAAAGAGGTCTAATTAATCAAGTTTACCCAATTTAAAAGAAGAAAGCAATTAGAAATGATGGCAAAAGGCTATGCCAATTGAAATCAAATGCATTCCTGATTCAGTCTACAGTTTTAACCTAATCTTTTGTGCTGTTTATTTTCAGCAGCGAAGAATGAGTTTATTTTCCAGTTCTTTCTGACATGTCGAACTGTAAGCTCCAGGTAGGTGCTGGGCACGGGGATCCACAAATATTTTCAGATTAATGGTCACTAACATTGCCATTTCCTTCTATCTCTCCTGCCCAACCAACCACTGCCATCCCATCATGATTCAGGTCCAAACAGCAGTGAAAATGAAGGGACTGACAACAAAGGAGAAATAATAAAAGTAGGCGATTTCAAATAAAAACAACAAATGCTGTAAATTCAGAGGCTTAAAATCATTTGAAAGAAAGATACAACTGTATCACTGAATCCTACAGTGTAGAAGGAAGCCATTCAACCCTTCACCGACAATCATCCCATCCAAACCCAATACCCGTAACCCCAGGTATTTATCCCACCAATCCTGATAACCTATACATCTTCAGACACTAAGGGTCAATTTAGCAAGACCAATCAACCTAACCTGCACATCTTTGGAACGTGGGAGGAAACCCCCACATACGTGCAAACTCCAAACAGTCACCCAAGACCCAAATTGAGCCCAGGTAAGGGTGCTGGAAGCAGCAGAGCTAACCACTGTGCCGCCCAATATTTTGGGTGTAAACTTTTACCAGGCAACACATTGTAGAAACTATGTAACACAGCATGTGATAATTAACAATTTGCAATAAAAATCATTGCAAATGGAAAATAAATGATTTAACTAAGAATTCCAACTGGAAAATAATAATCAAGGTGTTTTTGTTTAAATGCCACTAATCATGTTATATTGGCTTCATTGAAGAAGCCTGAGTAATTTAAATCTTGCTGCTGAGTTAATCATTTCATCATTTTAATTCTTCTTTTATGACTTACCAGTGTAATATTTTGAAGCCACAGATAATGGCTGCTTATCACAACTTCAATACTCAATATTTTATTTATCCAATGTAATGGTTGTTGTTGCCTTTTACAAACCTAACTGAAAGTGATTGCTGCCAAAATGTAAAGGTTTTCATAATTAATAAATAGAAGCTAAAACAATGTTGGGAAAATTATATGAATCTTTGAGAATGTGGTGCAATAAGGATGTTTCTTTGAGATAGGTGTGGAATCTCATTGAAAGTTACTGAAAGGCCTGAAGTAGACGTGGGGAAGATTTTTCTGTTAGTAGAAGAGACTAGGAACTGAGGAACAGCTTCAGAGTAAAGAGATGACCCTTTAGAACCAAGATGAGGAGGAATTTCTTCAGCCAGAGGTTGGTGAATCTATAGAATTCATTGCCGCAGAAGGCTGTAGAGGCCAGGTCATTGACTGTATTTAACACAGAGATAAATAGGTTCTTGATTGGTAACGGGATCAAAAGTTATGGAGAAGAGGCAGGAAAATGGGGTTGAGAAACTATTAGCCATGATTGAATAGTGGAGCAGACTCTTTGGGCTGAATGGCTTAACTCTGCTTCTAATTTTATGGTCTTAGATTCTCATGTCACTATGAGCATTAAAAATAAATCTTGAGTCATTTAATGTTAAAAATGATAATTCAATCCTGATTAAATTGGGATTGCATACACAAACGGTAAAGATGCACACACACTGGCTGAGATAAACAGGAAGAGGATTGGAGACATATAATCATGGTATTCCAGGTCTAGAGAATGTTGAAGCAATTAAAGAGAATTAAATGTGATTTTGAAACTAGATGTTTTCGGTCATGGCCAAATATCCAGTTGTGTCAGGCAGGTGAACTACTTTCAGAATATAGAATTAAAGCCAATCAAATCTGCACTGTCTCATGGGAAACACCTGAACTCCCATTTAATCCCATCTATCAGTACTTAGCCTATAGTCTTGAATGTTCATATATATTAATCAGTTCAGATATATTCATATGTGATTTGCCAGATAGGGGCACATTTGATCAATCCAGATCAAAGTAGCTCTTAGCGTGGTTTAATTTCATTGCATTTTGGGTAATGTTGGTAAACAGTGTTGTCTGACAAGCAGTTGTTTAATTAAAATATCTTTAGTGTTATATAAATTTGGGAAATTATAAATAACATCCAGCAATCTGATCAGAAAATACACTGTAGTAATTACAGAACAAAAGATCCTGACCTGACTGCCTTGTGATATTTTCCTTGATGAAATCCATGACCCTGCTTTCAGGCGACCAACCTGCAACTGAACCAATCCTTGGGCACACTACACAAAAGAACAAAGTTTAGAGAATAAGAAATCCAAAGCAGTTAATAGGAGCCATACATTTAACAGTAAATGGACTAACATTTTTTTTCATATTTAATAGGCTGTCTTGAACAGTAAAAGCATATATTGGAAATAGTAATTTCTAATGCTTGATTTTCCACTCCCACCTGGTCAAAAAATGGTGCAGTGTGCATGATTATTACCAATAGCCTGGTTTCACAGTCAGTAAACAACAAATGGGCAGATAATTCATTGCACTTAGACTTGCCTACAGACTTTCTAAAGAAATTTGCATTAGACATTGATGCAATTAGACTCAGTGCCCTGTTCCAGGACCTGAAGCCTGTATGAACAGAACAAGCTTTTGTATAATGCCTTACATATGGACATATGAATTAAGAGCAGGGTCACTCAGCCCCTTGAACTTGACCTGTCATTCAACAAGATCATGGAGAATCTGATTGTAATCTATTCCCGATAACCTCTCACCTTCTTGTTAATCAAAAATTATCCATCTCTGCCTTTAAAATATTCAAAAACTCTGCTTCCATCAGTTAGGAAGAAAGTTCCAAAGATTCTCAATCTCCCAAGTGAAAAAAAAATTCTCCTCAACTCTGTCTGAAATGGATAACTCCTTATTTTTAAAATAGTGACCTTTCATTCTAGATTCTCCCATAAGAAGAAAAAGCCTCCCCAAATCTTCCACGTCAAGAGCCTTCAGGGTCTTACAAGTTTCAATCAAATCACCCATTCTTTTCTGAACTCCAACAGATACAGGCCCCAGCCTGTCCAACCTTGCCTCGTAAGACAACCCACCCATTCCTGGTATTAGTCTAGCAAATCTTCTCTGATCAGCTTCCAACACATTTATATCCTTCCTTAAATAAGGAAACCAATACTGCACACAGTACTCCATATGCAATCTCACCAGTACCCTGTTTAACTAAAGTATACTCTCCCTATGCTTGAATTCAATTCTCTTTGCAATAAACAACATTCTATTAACATTCCTAATTACTTGCTGTGCTATGCAATTCCTGCACTTGGACACCCAGATACCTCCAAATCTCAGACCTTATCATGTAGATAATGCGCTTTTTTTTATTCTTCTAGCTAAAATGGACGTCACATTTTCCCACATAATACACCAGATGCCAGATCTTTGCCTACTCGCTAAACCTATCTATATCCCTTTGTAGCTTCCTTATCCTTTTCACAACTTGTTTTTCCATCTACCTTTGTACCATCAGTAAATGAAGCAACCATACCTTTTGAGTTCTTTATCCAGGACATACAAATTATAAAAGGTTGAGGCCCCAGCTCTCTATGATGCACCATTTGTTACATCTTGCCAATCAGAAAATTACCCATGCCTATTATGCCACTGACTGTCCCCTGTTTGTTAGCCAATCCATACAAATATCCATGCCTTAACTAATCAGTTTTCTGAGAGACACAGGGGTTAAACTGGGCTGTGCAGAGCCTTTATTCCTGATGTAATGCAATCTTCCAATGCTTGAAAGTGGATACAGGGATGCATGCACACACTTCCGAAGGGAACCGTACACAACATCATCCTCAGTACAATGCAGTGTCCAGTAACAGTATGCCCTGGTCTTCACTTTAAAAATAGACAATGCTTGTATGGAAGCTTCTGGAACTGTTTCTTTCAAATATACACAAAACAAGTGGTTCAGAGGGTTACCTTGTGTCGGTGACCTTTCTAATTTCAAAACACCATATGCAGTTTCCAGAAAATTCCCAATTGAATCACCCTTAGTGGATGCCTGCTGGACTGGACTTATGAAGTCAATCATTATCTGCCGAACTTGTATTGACTTTCAGTTTTAAGTCATTTTAGTAAGTGGACAATACCATATTGGTTATGTGACCAAAACTGGCTATAAATAACTAGCTTTTATTTAAAGACCCAGTCTGCAAGTCACCTCAGCTGCTGTCATCTTTGCCTTTTATATTCAAGTCTACCTGTAAAGAAACTGGATCTCCTGAACCGAAAACCATAACTTCCTAGCTTCATAACCTGTTCTTTTCGAGGGATCCTAAAATAATTTAGATTTCCAACTTCAGCTATCTGAACTCATCTAACCTACAATTCAAATGTGGAGAAGGTGCCTTGATTCCTGAACTCACACGATTGTTCTAGTACAATGAACCAGATATGTGAATAATGATTTCTTCTTTCGTTTACAGCTTGTATAACTACACTATTCTCTCCAAATAAATGCTTTTTCAAGCGTGTGTGCATGTGCACGTGTGAATGTGAGTGTTGAGTGATTGATGTAGCGTTAAGACTTTAGAGGTGACTGTGCAAATAAATAACCTTTTTTAAACCCACTATAGCTTAAAACAACTATCTAGATTGATTACACTTTGGAGGTTAAGAAACACACACATCTTCCTCTCCAAAAACCACACCAATTGCAGGCAGTAAGGGAATGAGTACAAGGGTTTCACATCATTACTGACCCTAACCATAACAACTAAAAGAATGAACAAAGTTCATGTGGAGCAGGACAAGCTACTAAAAAATGGAGGAAGGGGAAAATGGGCACAACAGGAAGTTGCGCACATTTAGGGATATCTAGTGAGCAATTTTTTTGTCTTTGCTGCAATGAGGACCAATGCTTGCTTTGTCTTAGCTTCACCAAAAGGTGCAACCACAATGCCATGGCAAGGACAGTATTTGACATACTTGTCCTGGCTGAATATCTATGTGTGTGAACTGTAAATTGTAAGTGTGAAAACTGCACAGTATTAAATGCATGAGGATGAGGTAAACCATATAAATTACAGAGTTGAATATTGTTTACAAGAAATTGTTGCTTGGTGTGTGTTTGGGCTGTGGTGAATTAAACAGTTGATGACACTAAAGGTTCAGATGATAGAATATGTCATTTAATGACGAACACACTTCTCTTTGACTACACATCATGTTTAACCTCTCACTCCTTAAACTTTAACATTTATCAGCCATTTCTCAAAGTGCTAAAACCCAGATTTACTTTTCCAAAAGCTCCCATTACTTCCCCTTTTTGAGAAGCAGGATGTCTTTACGTAATACTGGACACTCATGATATCGGGTCCCCAGGTGATGCATTCAGCCAATGAAAACATGGAGGGTGCTGGCTGCATTTCGCAATAATTTAAAACAGCAGGCAACAGAACTTTACATTTTTAACTACAATTGTACGAAAGGATGCAGTACTAATTCTGTATTGCAAATTCCAAGCACGTTTTTGTGGATTAACTAATTCAACCCCCACCAGAGTCTGAACCTGCAAGTTTGGATGGTTCATTCAATGCCAAATCATGTGTACAAAGCAAAGCATGTGTAGAAAAAGAAGGAATTAAGACAGAAAATAAAAAAAAGAAATGAATTATTCAAATTGCCAACATTAAAACTTGAAGGAATTACTTTACTCTTCGAAAAGCTAATATTTAGTGCCAGGCTGCTTGTTTGACAGTAATTAAGATTTATCATAGCCACTGAATGGGTATTTACATTGGAATGCACAAGCTTTAACTTTTTCTAGTGAATTTAGTTGGCATCCATCATCTAAGTCATGTAATATTGCAACCATCTATTTCTTTAAGCACTAGGGTTCTCAGTGGGACCAATATAGCAAAGCTTGTGTAGGAGTAGGGCAACTCGAACAGCAACTTCCCAATTTCTGTATTTAACTATGCATACACAATTGAAAAATATGGTTTTAATGCAGTTACTTCAAACTTACCTTTAATATCGTTGCCACAGTCTCCTGAGAAGCGTTTCGCACATCCTCTCCATTTACTGATAAGATTTGATCCCCTTGCATAAGTCTCCCATCAAGTTCAGCAGCTCCGCCTTTAACAATGTCCGAGATAAACACTCCTGTTCCATTCCTATTGAAGTCAAGTAGTTCCAGTGATTTCACAGGGTATGTTGACAAAAGTACGGTAGTATAACATGAGATATAAATTCAAATGCAAGCCAATAGTATAGATGTGATTAAAAGGAATCTAGATGAGCATATGAGAGAGAAGAAAATTGAGAATTGTGATGATAGACTTAGATAAGGAATATATGGAAAGCCTCAAGTGGAACATAAACATCAGTATTAACAAGTTGGGTTGAATAGCCTGTTCCTGCGTCACATACCCTATATTTTAATATAGAATGCCTTGTGCACAAACAGCATAAATTTCTAATTACAATTGCTGCATGATTTCAAACTGATGCTTTTTCATAATCTTGAATGATCAGAAGTCATCAGAAATGATCAGTGCAGTCTTCATGACTTCCAATATATACAGTGGGGGACCTAGACTCTGCTTGCACCAGAAACAAAATAAACACAGAATATTACCCCATGAATCTACATCAATCCCCCATCTTCCAAAGCACCATGGACTCAATCTCATTTTTGATTTTTGTTTCAATTTACTGAAGGTAAGAGGAAAACTACTTTTTCCTTATGTTACAACTGTACAAAACTCTGGTGCCGCTGCACTTGGAGTATTGCGTACAGTTCTGGTCGCCGCATTATAAGAAAGATGTGGAAGCATTGGAAAGGGTGCAGAGGAGTTTACCAGGATATTGCCTGGTATGGTGGGAAAGCCTTATGAGGAAAGGCTGAGGGACCTGAGGTTATTTTCATTAGAGAGAAGAAGGTTACGCGGTGACCTAATTGAGGCGTATAAGATGATCAAGGGATTGGATAGGGTGGATAGTGAGAGCCTTTTTCCTCGGATGGTGATGACCAACACGAGGGGACATAACTTTAAGTTAAGAGGTGGTAGTTATAGGACGGATGTCAGAGGCAGGTTCTTTACACAGAGGGTGGTGAGGGCGTGGAATGCCCTGCCTGCAGCAGTTGTGGACTCGCCTACTTTGGGGGCATTCAAATGTTCGGTGGATAGGCATATGGATGATATTGGAATAGTTTAGGTTAGAGGGTCCACTGGCCGGCGCAACATCGAGGGCCGAAGGGCCTGTACTGCGCTGTAATGTTCTATGTTCTATGTTCTACTTTAATCCCTGCTCCTGGGAACTGGGTATTTGGAAGAGAGAAGGAAGTAAAAAAGAACATAATGTTCAATATTCCTGTACAGAAAAGGCCTGCACTCTCCTCAGCACCTATTCCAATGGCACATAAAACCTGCCAATTAGGTACGATCTTGATGACATCACTCTGCTCAGTTTATTAGCACATCAATGGATCTAAATCAATGTCCTATTCTGATCCAACATACAATTCTAGCAGTTGCTTTGTTGATTTGGTCATAGAAATCCTAACAACTTCTATTCAACTGCCTCAAAACTGTTCACAGCAAACAATATTAAAAACTTACGCTGAATAAAAATGTACATTTAATGCCCATTCCTAAAATGGTGAAATAAATATTCAGGGGCTTCTAGTTCACTTCTTATATTTGTTTATGCAATATATACAATTCTTACAGAGTTAATCCAAACCAAGAATAGAACTTGAAGATACTGTACTATATCCTAATTATAATAGTGTCAGAAAAGTCAAGGCAAAAATGCATCAAATAATGCTCTGAAATCAATACTTTATATCCTTACTAAAAGCTAAAAACAATACAATAAAGAGGGTCACTATATTTAGTCCACTTTGCTATCTATTTTATTCTACTAAAACAAGACTAAGCGTACTACTACACCTTGCTGGCGAGCTGCTACTTGCTGCTTATTCTTATGTTAGAAAATCATCTGGCCCAGGGTTCCCAAATTGGACTCTGTGGAATCCAGGGGGATTATGACAGGCCAGGCACATTTGAAAAATGTTGCAGAGTTGCTTGTCCAAATAGAGGCTGGCTTTGGGAGAAAGAAGCAGTGCTAAGAGGGGGGTCTGGAGCAGGCCTCTTCGGAAGGGATTGGAAGGGCACCAGGGCAGAGTAAGAGGGGTGAGTGTGTATATGTTGGAGTGGTTGGGGAGAGGTGGAGGGTTGAATGAGAGAAGGAGGGATGGTTGTGTAAAGGGATTGCGTGCATGACTCTCTGGGCGGGCGAGTGCGTGCGTGACTCTCTGGGCGGGCGAGTGCGTGCGTGACTCTCTGGGCGGGCGAGTGCGTGCGTGACTCTCTGGGCGGGCGAGTGCATGACTGTCTGGGCGAGTGAGTCAGTGACTGTCTGGGCGTGTGAGGGAGTGACTGTCTGGGTGAGCGAGTGAGTGACTCTCTGGGCGAGTGAGTGAGTGACTGTCTGGGTGAGTGAGTGACTCTCTGGGTGAGTGAGTGAGTGACTGTCTGGGCGAGTGAGTGAGTGACTCTCTGGGTGAGTGAGTGAGTGAGTGACTGTGTGGGCGAGTGAGTGAGTGACTGTGTGGGTGAGTGAGTGACTCTCTGGGTGAGCGAGTGAGTGACTGTCTGGGTGAGTGAGTGACTGTCTGGGCGAGTGAGTGACTCTCTGGGTGAGTGAGTGACTGGGTGAGTGCGTGCGTGCGTATATGTTGGAGAAGATGCACGAGTTTGACAAGAGTGTCAGTTTTCCAGCATCACTCCTCCCATTAAAAATGACAAAGAGAAGACATAAAATTTTTCTTAATAAAATAACTTTTCAGATTACCTATTCTGAAAGTGGGTAATACTTCCAGGGGTTAATGTGATGGGGCCATATAGCTGGACAATGTATTTGTGACTCTGTGCCTATGTATACATAGATATAACTAGAAAAGACTGGCTTACATTTGATTTCTATGTTATGGCAAAAGAAGAGACATCACCATTATGAGAATGCTTGGTGTTCCCCAATGCACTTGGGAAGGTCATCAGGTGTTCCACTGCTCGAAAAGTTTGATCTAGACAGATTTGCTGCAATTTTACTGCCTTGCGCGCCCGAGACTCGTAAGATCCCACCTGAGGCCAACGGAAAATGCCATTCTGCGAGCCTCATCCATTCCAGCGGCAAAACTTCAGTGATGGAATCCACAGTTATTTTCTAACATATTTAACTTTCAATAAATATTCATTTGGATATAATGTTATTAATAAAAGATACAGTTATGTTTGGAAAATTCCATATATGGTACTTTACTAAGCAAATTATTATTGGTAAGGATCTGAGAAAAGTTCTACATACCGTTTTCCTACAATGCTCAGGCCTAGCCCCCTGCCAACTTTCTTCTGAAGATCTGCGACAAACACATCCAAATTCTCCTCATCCTTGTATTGTGCTTCATCCCTGAAGATAGTGAGTCGCACCTTTTGAGGCGTCTGTCTCAGTGCTGTGATTGCTTCTTCGTGAGTTGCATTTCTTAAATCGATTCCATTTACCTAACAGAAAACAGAGTAGATCTTTCTAGACAATTGTCATGGATCTAGATTTAAAACGATAAATAAATTGAGTTCTCCAGGACAGCAGCTTGTGGGTGCTAGACATTAAGGTCTGAGCTTTTGCTCAGTCAGATGGGATCCACATGCACTTTCACCAAAATGGTATCACAGCCCTGACCCTGGATGTTCCTCCTCTAAATCTGGCACCCATCATTTTTACTGGGATGGTGGGGGGAGAACAGAGATGGATTGCAGTTTGCACATTTGTGGTTTATAGAGGTAGATACACAAGTAAAAGTGCAGCTGCCTTCAAACAGATACAATTTTCGTTCTTAGGATGTCTAAAACATGACTTGTGGGCTTTAGACACTTCAGCAAAATATTTAAAGCTGCTGTAACCATTTGGAAAAGTGGGATTTCCTTTTAAAGGAGTCAAGCTCCTCTTCAGGAAAAGTCCAGCTATCCCTTTGGGAGAGGTCAAGTGCCCTTTGTGATGTTAAAAATAGACCATGTATAAAAAGTGGATAAACTCAGCGTCAAGCTGTTAAGACATTTAAATCCCCAATTCATTAATTAAGAAAAAAATCCCATATTGAAAAAAAAATCAGTGCTTGCAATTTCACTGACTCTCTGTTGACCTAAGCCTGAAGGTGAAGTTAACATTATGGACTTGCTATTGCATGGCCGATTCCCCAACTTGCCATTATCACAGTGGTGAGTCTGTAGGTTCACAGTTTACTTGACTTGGATTATTAAGTTTTTGATGTGCAATCATTAATGCATTTTTAAGGGAATTGAGTGCATGAGGATTTTATATGTATTTAATGGGTTTTATAAATGGGATTGTTTTTGTAAATAGTGTTGTCATCAACAAACACTTACAACTTTATTTTAATTAATCTTACCATTTTATTTCATCTCACCTGAGTTCTGTCCACAGTGGTTGCTGCATATGTTGGCATGGAGAGTGTAAGGGTAAATGGAGGCGGTGGTGGCACTGTTGACATGAGTTGGCACTAAGTTCGCTCAAAGAAAGCCAAAGAAGCAGGTAGAAAGATACAGGTTGACATGATGATAAGAGTTGCCAGAAGTGGAGAGGCATTGGTTAGTATGGATAGGGCATGGGGATTGTGTAGGGGATGAGGGCATGTGAAGAATGAAGGTCGAAAGACTGCTTTTGGTTTAATTTCTTTTAAAAAAATACTTTTTAAAAGCTTTTTCCATTTCCATCTCTCTCTCAATCATCTTTTCTTCATCATGTTGTTTTCTGAATTCTGATCTTCTCTTTAGGTTACATTGCTGTACTATTAGTGTATTGATGATTTCATTATGCATTTTGTCTACTTAAGCCTAGCAGACCTGTATACCAACAATAAGAGTCTAGAAAGGGAATAAGGGAATCAGTGTTGTAACAGCATTTGCAGTTCAGATTCTGAATGCTTTTTACTGAAACTTACTGTTTCTTCACAAAAACTGGACAATACTCAAGGGAAAACTTGGAAAATATAACGGCAGGAATTTTCCAGCCATTCACATGGGTCGGATCTTTTGGTTCCATCAAGTCATACATCTGCTACAGGTTTCCCAGCAGTGAGGTGTGTATTCTACAGGACATCCCGTTGACAACAGTGGGAGCTTGCTGCCAGCCAATGGTAGACCATCTCCATTACTGCATGCAGAAAATCCCGCCTAATGACTGCAGCCCAGTGTAAAAATGCAACAGAGTAAGAAAGCAGCAGTGAGAGTGATAACCCTCAGGGCACACATACAAGGAAACATGCGCTCAACTGTAGATCCAACTGAGGGCCTGGCAACAGAACTGAGGAAGAATGTTCATGCAGCCAAAATATATTTTAGGTACTGGGAAATGGGGACAAGTGAATTTATTCTTAATTTCTGAAATTTATTTCCACATTTGTTGATATTTAACTTTTAAGGAATGTATTATACTGAGCAAGATTTAAAAAGGAATATGAATAGCATACTTTTTAGAAATAAAGATTTCTTATCTATTAATGAAATAAATGTTAATGGCTTTTAGAGGATTGCCTTTTTGTAAAAGTGAGATTTTAATTAGCATGGCTATATGTAGCTGACAATGTATGACACACAAACAAGAAACAAACCTTTTATTTGTACAGACAGATTGCATAAAGCCAAATCAATTAGGTTAAACTATAGCATTATATATAATTTCTTGATCTGGCTCTTTATGCCTCATTACGTTATGTACTATTTAATGACGTATTTTTTCTCTCTGCCACCGTTGTTCTGTAATTGGCCAAAATGAGCTGTATGTAACTGGCTAAGGTTCAATAATGTTTTGATTTTTCAGCTATCTACTGAGAAAGTGCTCCAGCTTTACACCATATGTGACTGAACTCAGAACTCTCTTGTAGGGAATCAGGAGAATGAACCACTGTACTCAGCGCTTTCCACTATAGCAAAGCACATTTATCTTTAATCAATAATTCAAAGATGCATCTGGTCATTGTATTCTATTATCAAAGTGTGAAAAGGATTTAGCTCTTACCAGCTGTTCAAATTTAAAATAAAGTGTTATATATCACTGCAAATTCAGTTTTAAAAATATATTGTTAAAAAAATCCAGTCATATAGTTGTTCTTTCATTATTTGTTTCATACTTACATTAAATTAGTGTGCACAAATAAATATTTCATTTTGAAGCTTTTTTAAATAACAACCTTTGGTTCAATGGGCTGTGTATAAGTATCAGATGTCCTCAAAATAGCTCCTTACACCTCAACAGGATTCCAGCAGATGGCACACTTGACCAACAATATTTGTCAATGCCAGTTTCAGGAAACCAAATTATTTAGTGGTAGCTGTTGCGGACTAAACAACACTTTTTCAACTTTCAAAATTTACATCCTCTTCAAAATAAATTTTGGCTAGGGGATTGAATGGAACAATTGTCCAGAAGATTAACCAAAATAAATCAAAATCCTTTGATTTTGTAACTAAACTCTCTTTGTATCAAAAAGATTAAACGGTGTGTGAACCAAAATGCCTCATGGTATATGTACTTTCTCTGCTCTTTAAAATGCGTGGACTGACTTAAAAACTACTGGCATAAACTCTGTGTCATTTTCAATGCAGCCTTTTGGCTAAGATCAAGCATAGGATCAAGCTCAAGATCAGGTGCAATGCGTGTTCTTTTCAGCTTGGATCTAGTATGTCTTGTGGGAACCATGAATTGGATTCAATTTGAATTTGAATTATTTTTTGGAGCAAGCAGGGAGTTGGATTAGGAGCTTGCACTATCCATTCTGCACATTGGCTTTGTAACCCTGAGAAAGTATTAAAAAAATCAGCGTAACAACAGCAGAAGAACCATGTTGTACCAGATTTTTCTGAGTAAACTAGTACACAAATGGCCTATTCAATAAAAATAAAATACAATGGATACTGGAAATCTGAAATAAAAACAGAAAACGTTGGCAAAACACAGGTCTGGTAATATCTAGAGAGAGAAACAGAAACAACGTTTCAAATCCAATATGATTCTAAAGCTGGTTTTACTTCAGATCCTATCCAAATAATGTTCTTCAAACATTTGCTTCACACACAAGTTCATCGAATTATAGATACTTTACAGTGCAGAAGGAAGCCATTCGCTCCATTAAGTCTGCACCAACTCTCCGAGCGACTATTCCACCCAGGCCTCATCTCTGAAACCCCATATATTTGCAACGTTAATCCCCCTAACTTACACATTTTGGAACACTAAGGAGCAATTTAGCATGACCAATTCACTTAACCTGCCCTTCTTGGGTTGTTATATCTGTCAAATCCCAACTTAGCTCGTTAACATAGCCCTGCCACAGCAAAAGACCAAAGAATGTGAGTTTCTGTGTTTACACTATTTCTGAATGTTTGGAAATTCATGTCCAAATTTTTAGACACAGCAAGTCCCAAGGTAATGATTCATTTGACTTTTTAATAATGAATTTTCCAATGAAGTTACAACTTTAGTTGAGAAATGAATAAGAGCTTCCTCCCCAGTTCATCCATCCATTCTTCTTCCCTTGTCTCCACCTTATTTCTCAGTTACCATACTGGATCTCTATCTGTAGAATTGCAGATGTTTTCTTTGGACTTTGGCATCTCTCCATTGTCCATCAATTTTGCTCCTCAATCTTTCTGGGTTTCTAGGTCTCATCGGTTTCTTATTGCGTTTTTTTTCCTATTACCTTTTCATAGTAGCCTTGCTTTATGCTGCTTGCTCTCCTTGGCCTCAAATTGTTCTCCCTATTCCCCTCCCCACACTCGAAAAACAAAGAAAATACAGCACAGAAATAGGCCCTTTGGTTCTCCATACCTGCACCGACCATGCTGCGAGACTTAACTAAAACCCCCTATCCTTTTGTTCCCAACCTATTTATGTATTTGTCAAGGTGCCCCTTAAAAGTCACTACTATATCTGCTTCCACTATGAGTTCCAGGCACCCACTACCCTCTGTGTAAAAAAATCTGCCTCATACATCTCCTTTAAACATTGCCCCGTGACGTTAAACCTGTGTACCCCATTAATTGACACATTCACACTGAGAAAAAGCTTCTGACTATCCACTTTGTCCATGCCTCTCAATCTTTTTGATTTCTGTCAGGTCATACCTCGACATCTGTTGTTCCAGTGAGAACAAACCAAGTTTCTCCAACCTTCCCCTTATAGCTAATGTCCTCTATACCAGGCAACATCCTGGTCAACCTTTTCTGTACTCTCTCCAAAGCCTCCAGGTCCTGAACATTATATTCCAAGTGCAGCCTAACTAAGGTTCTATAAAGCTGCAACATAACTTGCCAATTTTTAACTTAATGCCCCAGCTGATGAAGGCAAGCATGTTGTATGCCTTTTTGACTATCTTCTCCACCTGCGCTGTGACTTTCAGTAACCTATGTACCTGAACACACAGATCCTCTTGCCTATCAATACTTTTTAAGGGTTCTGCCATTTACTGTATATTTCCTTTCCGCATTAGACCTTCCAAAATACAATACCTCACATTTGTCTCCATCTTTTTGCCCAAGTCTCCAACCGATCCATATCCTGCTGCATCCTCTGATGGTCATCTTCATTATCCACAAGTCACTCCTAACACTTAACCCTGTCCTATCTTTTTCACTCACCCTAGCCTCTAATTGTTTTATTCATTCCTACATTCCAGCCTCTAATTTTGCTCCTCCTTTGCTATTCTCCTTGGTCTTTTAATTTTCTCCCCTTTCCCCACTTTCTTTCATGTTCTAATTTCTTTGTGCTTCTAACATTACAATTTTAGTGCCACATTTTGGCATTTTACCATTAATTCAAGCAATTTCTATGCTTTATACTACAAGTGATTGATAGAGACTTCAGAAAATAGAGTCATGCTATTTCTATATATTTCTACATACTAATAAATTAGGATTCAGGAATATGTTGCAAACACAAGGGGCAGACAAGGAGACAATCAAATCAATAGGAATTCTGTGACATTACAGTCCATGCTGTTCAAGGACTTTCAGTTTTGTTTTAGAGACAGTCCTAGATACAATCGTAGAGGCAAGCTGGAAAATGTCTCTTTCTCTCTTGGTTTTTATTTTGAAAATTTTGCCAGTTAGCTGAAAGCATAGCTTGTTGCCATCCTGCAGTAAAGAATCTGTGTTTTGGGGTTTGAGGAGCCAATATCGATATCACTACAAACAGCTCTGAGTTTACAAGATCATTTGAAATCAGCTTTCAACTTAGGAATTCAATCCCAGTATCAAGTGTGCAAAAGTCTGTGCTGTGTTGAACCTGTGAAAAGGGTTTTTGTTGTCTCTGGATTTTGGTTTTAATTGAAACACATTAGAGATATATTCATTAAGAATTATACATTATTGTGGTTGTTTTGTCTTCACTTATAATTGATAAAAGTTATTGCTAATTTTGTTCTGTATATGTTAACTATATTCTTAAATAAACTTTGATGGCTAAGACTTCCTTACTGGGTCTTTTGAATCATACCTGCAATGGAAAATATTATGTTAATCCGAGCCAAGTTCAAGACGCAAAATTTATGATTCAGGCAGGCTTTATAAAACACTTAGAACTTTCTAATCTGAATCAGAACAGTGGGGATAAATGGATAGCTCTGTAAAAGAGTTGACACATTATCAGTGACACTATACTCATAGAACATAGGACTTAGGCACAGTGTAGGCCATTCGGCGTTTTATGCTTGCTGTGCCATTTAGTAAGATCATAGCTCATCTGGTTCTGGTCTCAAATTCCACTTTCTTGTCTGCTCCCCATAGCCCTTGACTTGCTTGTCTATCAAAACTCTAACTTTATCTTGAATAAATTCAATTATTCAGTCTCCACTGTTTTTCTCATGAAGAGCATTCTATAGACCACTAGCTCACAGAGAAAAAAAAATTCTCCTAACCTCTGTCTTAAAAGAGAATCTTATTGTTCTTAAACTGTGTCCCATAGCTCTGGTCTCTCCCATAAGTGGAATGCACCATAAATTCCCGTCAGAATCTTGTGCATTTCAATTTTTCTAAATCCCGATGGATATAGGCACAATTATTCAATCCGTCTCCATAACACGATCCAGTTTATCTCAGGAATGAGTCAAGTGAACCTTCTCTGAAATGTATCTCATGCAATTATATTCTTTTTCAAATAAGGAGACCAAAACTGTGTATTCTAGATGTGGTCTCAACAAGGTTTTATACAGCTGCAGTAAAACTTTCCCACTTTTATATTCTATTCCCCTTGCAATAAATGACAACATTCCATTTGCCTTTCTAATTATTTGCTGCACATGCACATTAACATTTGTGATTTATGTATCCCCATGGACACCCAGATCTATCCATACCACTGAGTTCTGCAATCTCTCCAATTAAATACTGCCTTTTCATTCTTCCTGCCAAACTAGACAAGTTCACATTTTCCCACATTATACTTTATTTGTCATTTTTTCCCTCCATCCACTTAACCAATCTATATCTCTTTCTGGACTCTCTACCTCCTTGACAAGTTATTTTCCTACTACTCCTGGGGTCATTGAAAAATTTATCCATAATACATTAGTCATTTTATTCAGATCACTGAAGAATTGGGGCCTCAGTACTGATTCCAAGTGATTGACAGAGACTTCAGAAAATAGAGATGTGCCAGGTAATAAATTAGGATTCAGGAATACGTTGCAAGTGATTGACAGAGGTACTCCACTAGTCAGTTTGTCAAGCTGAAAAGATCCACTTATTTCTATTTGCTGCTTCCTGTAAGCTAACCAATTCTTTATCCACACTCATATATAGAAATATATAGAAAGTGAAAATGGAGAGTTGCAGAGTAGCAGAGATCAGCCATGATCTAATTAATTACAGTATCAGTCTTGCTCAATTGGAACTTCTGTCCCTATGTTACTGTATCGTTACATCTTTCATAATGTGCAGGTGATTACGATCTATTTGGACTTTCATAACATTTCCCAAATTTATCTGTGCCACAGATATCCTGCTTTTGAAATCTTCATTCATGCCTTTGCTGCCCCCAGACTAGACAATTCCTGTGTCCATCTGATTGACCTTCCAGGTTCTACCCTCCCTAAGCTTGTCATTCAAAACACTACTGCCCATGTCTTGTTCACTTGACACATCCCTGTGCTTGTTGACCAATATTGGTCAACAGTTAAGCAATGTTGTCCTAAATCTTCTATTCCCTGGGCCAGATCATACCCCTGAGGTACATCAGAAGGCATGCTGGGGGAGACCCCGAAAGTCAATTGCAAGGACTGCATAGGAATTGTCTAGGAAGTTGAAAACCTGTCGGGGAATTACTGAGCACCCATAACCAGCCAATACTCCAGTTTAAATCGGAAACTCTCAACGGTTCTGATTACTTTAGGATTAAAACCATTTCTTAAGATGTTGTATGTATGTGAGAATTCTTCGTGGAAGTAAGTAAACCAAAGAGCTGGCTATTAAATGCACTGTTAAACTAATTATATTTGCCTGGTTTGATTTGTCCTATGTACAATGAAGTCTTTGTAAATAAAAATGATATCTTGTGGTGTAGTCCACTTGGGTGAAACAAGTTATTTGGATTTTTCTTTATGCGTTACAGGCCCCTAACAGATTGTAACAATATATTCTATATTTTGCAATACACCCATCATTTTAATATAGTATCATATACTTTGGCACACTGAATAAGTTCACAGGGGTGTAGGCATCCAGCCTGTATCCAGCAGATTTAAAAAAAAAATGAAAGAAAACCAGTTACCTATTTATCAATTTTTTAAAATCCTTAATGACCTAGGGTGGAATTTTATAGACTTTGCAGTCCGGGTGGGGCAATAAAATGTGGCAAAACATTTAAAGCTCCATTGAGTTCAGCAGAATGGAAGGCCCTACCAGCAAGAGGGATTGTAAAATTCTGTTTTTACTTTCTTTCCATTGGTGAGAACCAGAATTTTACTAACAAATGTTGTTAGTTTCTAACTGAGATCAAGATATAACTCTGTAGGGTATTTCTCTTGAGACTGCCTTAGTATCATTTCATATGAGCAAAACCACAGAAAATTAGCTTTAATCACCTGCATGTTATGAAAAACGTCACAACGCAGTAACATAGAGACAGAAGTATGCATTCAATAAGTCTGATACTGTAATTAATTAGATCATGGCTGATCTCTGCTATAATTCTACTTATCCACCTCTGTTCCATATTCTTTGACAATTAGACAGAATTACTCAACTTGAAACATCAATTTTTTAAAAGTCTATTTATTAGCCGCAAGTATCTTTATTTTGCAAAAAAGTTGCAGTGAAAATCCCCAAGTTGCTACATACTGGCACCTGTTCGGTACACTGTGGAAGGAAATCGGAGCATCCAGAGGAAACACTCGCAGACATGGGGAGAATGTTCAGACTCTGCTCAGTGAGCCAAGCCGGGAATCAAACCCGAGTCCCTGGCACTGTGAGGCAGCAGTGCTAATCACTGTGCCACCATGTCATGACCTAGAATTTAGGGAAAGAGTATTGAATTCTTACAATTTTTGTGTTAAACAAAGTTTCTTGAGTTTAGTCTAAAATGACATACCTCTGATTGTAATTATGCCTTTTCTTCTATATTCCTCCACCAAAGAAACAGTTTCTCTGTATCTAACCCATGAAATCCTTTAATCATTTTAAACACTTTATAAGATTACCTCTCAATCAGCTAAATTCAAGATAATAAAAGCGAAGTTTATGCAACCCGGTCTGACAAGTTAATCCTTTAAATCCTGATATCAGTCACGTGATTCTATGCTGTATCCCTTTCAATGCCAATATATCATTCTTGAGAATTATGCTCCAAAACAAATACAAAACGTCAGATGGATCTGACCAGCACTCTGAGCATGACTTCCTCTATGTTACATTCTGTCTCTATTTAGATAAAGGCCATAGGTTTTGAATGTTTTTTGTACATGCACATCATTTTTAGTGATTTGTGTATAGCTTACTGTGATTCCTAAATTATCATCTGAATATACAATATACAAGTCTCTAATTGTCAGCTGTCATTGCTATACAGTGAAATTGCGATAAGTCAAATTCGGATGACATAAAATTCCTGCTTCGTTGAAACTATTAAAATTCCCAACAGCAGAAAATCCCATTGAATGACGCTCATAAGATATACTAGTAATTCCAGATTAGCCAAACTTATCTAAGCTTGTCGTGTGACTGTGCTGACCAATTGGAGCAGAGCTTCGTCACAAAAAGCATAAAATCACGCAGATCAGTATTTTTAATTACAAAGCTCCCTTACTTTGACCAAGTCAGGTCATTGTAGGATGTGAACAAATTAAGTAAAGACTTTTGCACATTTACTGTCTTATAGTGTTTTTATTTGACACTTGAATCTATTTGTTTTTGACCTAGACCACATTTGTAGGCATACTGAGTTGCATAATGATGAATTCAGGTAGGAATAGGGTCGCCTTGACAATACGAAGCTCCACTTATCATAAATTTTTTGGGTGAATCTCCTGGGATTTGACTCATCAGGATTTTACTGCATATGGGAAAAATCTGAGATCCAGTATGGACCCCCAGGAACATAAAATATGACATCCAACCAATCCAAGAACACACATTTTATCCCCAGTCCTTGCTTCCTACTTCCCAACCAATTACCAGCTCTTGTATTAAGGTTACTTTTAACTTGTGCATGTACACTTCTGCTAATCTCTTGTGAAAAAGATATAAATTACTTTCCGTTCAATGGGATTTTCTGCTGGTGGGAATGTTTGGCAATTTCATAAAATGGAAATTTTGTGTCATCTGAATTTGACTTATTGCAATTTCATTGTATATTAATAACAGGTAACAATTATAGACTTATATATTTAAAATTTCAGATGATGATAATTTAGGAAGCACAGTAAGTTATACACAAACCACTAAAAATGATGTGCATGTGCAAAAAGCCTTCAGGGAATATCACAAGTCCTATCTGTTCATATAGATAGTGCCCATCAACCCCCACCCCATCACCCTTAAAGTAATTTCTTTCCAATACACAGCCAGATTTGTTAGACAAATACATGTTGATTCTGTTTTATCAGCTACCAATTTTTCCTTTTCCTCGGTCACTGTATGGCTGCTGATAGCTTAACATCAATTGTGGGGAATCTAATAAATCTGTACCTGCCTGCATTTTCCCTCTATCCAATCTTAAATAATGAAGTAAGTTTTGCAAATTTCCAATTCGAAGATAACCGCCATCTTTTATTTTCAAAGTTCTATGCATTAGAGTTCGGGTTAATGGCTATAAATTTTTCCACCTGCCATCCAATGTGTTTTTTTAAATAATTCCCCCATTGATGTGACAGTGAAGTTTCACAATCTATCCACAGGGTGTCTCTGCAATTTCTAGTCTCAGACTTCTCTGGTACCCATCTGACAACAGGTAAGTTTTCAAAACAATGCTTGAGTTCAACATTAACATCAATCAAAGCCATCATCTTTACCCTGCTCCTCAAAAACAACTCTCTCATGCCCTGTTATTCTCAGGCTGAATGAAATTGTTTGACCCTCAGCTGAGGATCAGACCCCGTATTTTCTGCTACATAAAGATAACTTTTCTTCAAATCCAAACATTCCTGTCTCATATTCTTTGTCACTAAGAATCCTTATGAATGCCAGTGTCATTTCCAAACTGTAACTTCTGCCATATGTTAAGTTTTACTTGCCTCTTATCGTTGTCTTCATTAACTTGTTCACCATCCATGTCTTTAATTTTGAATCCTTCCTTGCTCCCTGCCAATTATCCACGCTGCCTCAACAGTACACTCTCCTCAAACCCCATACTCTCCTCCATTCCCTTGACTCCAGCATCATGTACATCCCCTTTTGTTGCAGAATTAGTAATGGAGTCTTTGGTTCCCTCAGTCCTACTGCCTGGAATTGCATCCAAATTTCCTTTAACTTTTCATCTTTCCTCTAGAAACCACCTCATAGTCATCTCTTCCATCAAGGTTTTGGTTACTTTCATTGAATTTTTCATTTTGTGACTGCATCTGTTTTCAATACCTCTGCTGTAAATTACTTGTGAGATTTTTTATGTTAAAGGTGGCAGATAAATAGAGTTTTCAGTTGTTTTGGCCTTAGTAAACATGCAGTGGTAAGTAAGATGCTGACAGGTGCGACAAAACAGGTGAGGAGAGATTACCAAAAAGATTTTTGGTTGCACTGAAAAAGCAAGATGGTTAATGAAGGAGCAAAATTGAAGATAAAATGAATAAATTGTTGTTAGGCCAACCTATTTAGGTGAAAAATAAGTAGGTTTCATATCCAATATTAATCCTTGTGCGATTAATGGGACACTGAAAATGCAAATAAACTCAGGCAATAAAAAACAGAATGGAATAAAAAAGAAGCAAAACCCCTCAAGGTACTGAGCACTATCTGTTAAAACTGACTGTCTGCCTGTGACAGCTTAGTGGTTTGGTACGCACGTACAGGCATATATACAGCTTTTGATATGCCCATTTTTCAATGTCTGATGCCAGGAAGTCACTTGTCTAATCTGCTCATTAGTGGGCACTTCAGTGTTTACAGATGATTGCACAGAACAGATGGATGGGTCCTGGCATTTGCATTAAAAAAAACAGTTTCTGATAATAATGGGCCACTTGTTAAACCTGTTCACAATCTGATTAACTTTTCTTAAAGTAATGATAATAGCAGGGAATTGGACAGATTCACAATGAACACAGCACGCAACACAATCCAGTGGTTATATTAGATACTAACTGCTTGAACATGTACAGATCAGCAACAAAAACAAAAATATCCTCTGACCACTGTTTGGATTTCATTTTGAGTTTGATCATTATTTCCATTTATGCACAATTTGTTTTCTACATTTTTGACCATAGAGTTTCGGCAAAAATTATTTTTCAAAAATCTGTAAATAGATTATTGTTTAATGACAACTCAGGTAAACATATACTTGGTGTGGAGATGGATGGCTGTGTGATTCATAAACACTGACATAGACCTGTTAGTCCATGTGGCCAGTTCCAAGCTGGTAGAACTATTTTCAGTTAAAGACATCGGACAGAAAAGCAACGGAAACTTGACTCTTGCGTTTGCTAGGATATACAAAGCTGGGGAAATATTCCCTAAATATTAAACAGGCAAGTTGTCAGATTTTCACCGCCTTATGGACACTGCAGCAATATACACAAGTGGCGATATTTGTTATACTTCTTGACACAGTAGCATTGGTTAAGCAGCTATAACTCAAATCTTTCAGCTTCAGTCAACTACTTTGAATCAACTGACCACAGTCACATTTTATTAACGTAGGTCCTGACATTATCAAATAATGTAACTGTTGGATTTTTATCCTTACTCAACAAGGTGTGTTGCCTCTCTACCCTAACTTCTCCATAAACAGTATTGTTCAGTCAGTAAAATAATGAAATAATTTATTGAGCTCTTTAGAGGAAAACATAGTCAATCTCTAAACGTAGCAGAAATTTAAGTGTCTTTGATATTCATTAAGATGAAAGGAACTTGACATTTCAATCTTTCTTCAACACAATGGCATACCTGCCAGCTCTAACAGCAGTTCTATGGACATGTTCTGGAAAGATATAAAAGGTGATGGTTCAAAGTGTCTAATTCTAACCTGATTGTGGCTCTGACACGTGAAGGAGATTGTGAACTGATTGAGAACCATAAAGAACCATATCCCACATTAACTGGAGCGAAATGCTTATTTATTTAATAAGCTTACAAATTGGCACTTACTGACCATGAGATTTACTGTCATTATTTTATGAGTCTTAGAAAAAAAGAGAGCATAAGATATTGCATGATTGTCTTTCAAAATTAAGAACATAATTTACAAGACTGTGTGCAAGCAGTTTGTCCCAAAGTTTGAAAAAATAGCTCACATTAACAATGCATAGCAATCTTGAATGTTCACATCATCCACAATCCGAGAACAAACTAACATAGTTACACCTATTATAAAAATGATGATTGCTGATTAAGTATTTAATTAGGGATGAGAGCGTGTTTTCATTTGATTTCTTTAGAAACCTGTTAATGTTGAGACAATCTGATTTATCAATTTTGTTTCTTAACGTGAAACCAAACTAAGAAAGTGCTGAAAAAATCTCTACACATCTGACAGCATCTGTGGAACGAGAATAAAGCCAGTGTTACTGGTCATCAAATGTTGACTCTAATCTCTCTCCACAGATGCTATCAGACCAGCTGAGATTTTCCAGCACTTTCTATTTATGTTTCAGATTCCAGCATCCACAACATTTTGCCTTGACCATACTAAGGCAGGCAAGTTATTCAATGTGATGTTTCGGTTTAAATACTGGAGTAGGAGATAATTAGGTGGAAGGTTTTCACCCAAAGAATAATAGACTTTCTTTGAAATTCGTCACTGGGGAGGTCATTGCACTAGTATCAACAAATTTCAGAAGAAAGCTGATGTGTTTCTGGAGAAGAAAAAACAGGCTGAGTAAAATAGTGAGAAGCTGAAATCCAGAAAAGCAATTAGATTACTGGAAATAATTGCCACAGACTGCAATTTTTTGCAATTATTCATTGCATGTCCAAAGTATAACGTAACGCTGCTGCACTCACCTCCAAGACTTGGTCCCCAGCCCAGAGTCTGTTGTCTTTAGCAGCTGCACCCTCTTCATATACTTCATGAATAACTATTGC
Source organism: Sphyrna mokarran (assembly GCA_024679065.1). NCBI lineage: Eukaryota > Metazoa > Chordata > Chondrichthyes > Carcharhiniformes > Carcharhinidae > Sphyrna > Sphyrna mokarran. Next base: position 41,558,488 of record JAGIQG010000009.1, read on the forward strand.
ATCCTGAAATAAATCCATAATTATCATTTAGCATGACCAGAATTTATACGCATCTGGAAGCTGCTTTCCTAATCAGTTTAGATAAATCCCAGTGGTATTCATTAAATGCTCAATTTGTTTCCTGAAGAAATAAAGTAAGGGGTAGCAGGTAGAAATGAAAAGTAGAAAAATCTCTGCAGTTGAATCTCAAAACTAAAGACTCAGTGTTTTATTTCAGAACACTGGTCCAGAACCAGATTGCTGTCCTTGAGATGCTCCGACAATAGCTGCCTTTTTTTAAAAACCATTTTATATCTGTAACAACATGTGAACATTTCATTACATTAAGTACACTATGTAAATGCAAGTTGCCATGGTGTGACACTTCGATTGTGATGGCCACGTGCTTGAAAGTGAGTTGGCTTTTCATCTTTACCACTTGGGCAGGAGTATAGCTGAGTAGATGACCAGCCCTTTACTGAATCCGCCGATTTTCACTCCATTAATTACAATGAAATTGCGACCTATATTTATAAAAAGTAAATGCATAAAAACACACACTAAATACATTGGAAAGATCAGGCCATCTGCTCATTGCCATCAGCTGATGTTCAAACAGCTTTGATGGTATAGGCTTGATAAAAATTGCATTAATGGACTGCCCCTGCATTTCCAACTGTTAGACTGGAAGTTGGAATTTTTGGCAGACCTGCTGCATACTTAAAGCATGCCTGCAGCTTGAAGCTCTGGAAATATTTGCTGTACTTGGAAGATTTGAACTGCAACATATCAAAGTCAAGAGTATCTAGTATTTACTTGTCAGAATTTTCCTCAGTGCTTTTGTACCTTGCTGTCCAGCTCAAATAAACATTGGAAGAAGCCCTCACTATCTGAGAATTAATGCCAGAGCATAGGCTCATGGCGCTGTGACAATGGCAGGTAAATAACAAGCAGGCCATCCCCAGAACTGTCCCCCCAAATTTTTCAAAATTAAAATAATAAAAGCTTTTGCTTCCAGACTATCACTGTGGTGTGTGCAAGGGAGGACAGGCATGGTGGGGAGATGGGAGGGAGAAAAGAAGGTGGTGGACAGGCCTTTCACAAGCCTCACCAGGTGTTTAAGCCTGCCTGGTGCTGCTGGCTGCCCTATCTTCTCCTGGGGTGTTGTCAGGGGGCTATTTTACGGCAGCTACATAGTCTCTGGATGCAAGACAATACCAGTTAGCCTCCAACAACAAACCTTAAGTAGCTACAAAGCAGCTCAGTTGGTTGCTCTGGTGCCTCACCAGCCCACCTCCAGGAAAATGGGGGAGTAATTCACTTCCTGACTCCACAAAGCCTGCTATCATCTCCAAGGCACAAGTCAGGAGTGTGATACAATACACTCCACTTGACTAAATGTTTCCAGCTCCAACAACTCTCAAGAAGCTTGGTGTAATCTGCATCCTCACAGGCATATTCCTCCTCAAATGGCAAAAGGTTTCCTTGTATATATTCCATTTGCTGTCCTTGTTGCATTACAAGGCTATGCAGAATGTAGCAAACAGCCATAACCTGACACCATCAATGACAAAGCAGTCCACTTGATTGACACCCCATCAACAAACATTCAGTCCCTCAATCACTGATACACAGTGGCAGAAGTGCATGCCATCCTCAGAATGCACTACAGGAAACTAACCCAGTCTCCTCAGACAGCACTTTCCAAATCCACAACTCCAACCATGTAGGTTAAGGACAAGGGCAGCAGACACATGGGAACACCATCACCTGCAACTTTCCCTCCGAGCCACCCAGCATTTTGACTTGGAAATATGTCATTGTTCTTTCACTGTCACTGGATCATATCCTGGAACCTCCTCCTGAACAGCACTGTGCATGTACCTACACCACTTAAACTGCAATGGTTCAAGAAGGTAATTCACCACCAACTTTTCAAGGAGCAATTAGGAATGGGTAATAAATATTGGCTGAGCCAATGAAACCCACAATGCAAGAATGAATAAAAAAATACTGAAAATGCTGGAAATCTGACCTGAATGCTTTTGCTGAAGAGTCACTGACACAGAAACATTAATTTTGTTTCTCCTACTGATGTTGCTCGCCCTGATGTGTATTTTCAGCATTTTCTGTTTTCATTTTATTTTTTTGACAATTACATTCATATTTCTATTGCTCACTAGAATCAGCAACTGTTTGAAACATTTGGACAGCCTACAGAGGATTCCCAGGACAATGAAGAAGCCGACTTCTAGCTTGTGTGGTGCTCTGGCATAAGGCATTAACAGTTTATCATGAAGCTTGTGGTACTTGTATGGTGTTCCAGTTTACCTCTATCATCAGTTCTTACAGCTTTATTCAAAGTTCAAACTGCTGTCATTCATTGGGGTAACATCTCCACTGCCTTTGAAAGGTTTTGATGCTTTATTCTGCCACAGATCAGCTCTTCCAAAGATCTGTGGAAATGAAGAATCGTAGTCCCATAGGAATGGCACATGTAGCCCTCAGGAAGGCAGCAACGTCTGCTGCTTCACCATCCCCTCAAGCAGTTCTGGCCGTGGTGCCAGAAAGCCAGATGGGGACAGACAGTCTGGCAGTGACTAAAATGGTGTAATCTGCATCCTCACAGGCATATTCCTCCTCAAATGGCAAAAGGTTTCCTTGTATACGTTCCATTTGCTGTCCTTGTTGCATAGCAAGGCTATGTAGAATGTAGCAAACAGCCATAACCTGAGGCACTCTCTGTGGGTTGTACTGCAGAAGTGGAGACCTGTCATTCAAGGCCCAGTTGGTAGCACTCTTGCCTTGAAATCAAAATGTTTATGCATTCAAGTATCACTCCAGGGATTTGAGCATAAAAATCTAGCCTCATGCTCAAGTGCGATGCAGACAGAGTATTGTACTGTCCAAAGTTTTGCCCTTCAAATGAAATATTTAACTGAGACTCTGTCTGCAATAATTCCCCCTAATTTCCCTTTGTTTTGTGTGCCCTGTTTGTTGCCTTGCACAGTCCAGTTAAGATTGCCATGTGACCATGCATGCACATATCTTAAAAGGACAGCTGTTTGTGCACAGCCTGTTTGTCCTCTGCATGGCACATTCCTGATTGACGCATGGCCACTCAACTATGCATCTTAGAGGTAATAGTGCCTGCCTGCTCTCTCAGCTGCACATGAAAAAAGATTATTTCAAAGAACAGGATTGTTACCCTCAGTATCTTGTCAATATGTATTTCTCAGTCAACATAATTTTAAAAAATGGCTATTATCACATTCTTTGGATGTCTTTGGAGCTTGGTTGTGTGCAAACTGCCTTCTTGAACTGCTGCAGCCTAGGTGGTGTAGGTACATCCATAGTGTTGTTAGGGATTTTGACGCAGCAACAATAAAGGAACTGTGATATAGATTCAAGTCAGGGTGATGTGCGACTTGCAGGAATTGACTAACTTCTATCAAGCTGACTCTGGGGCATTCTGAGGCTGAGAATAACACTGTATAAATGTAATTCCTTCTTTATTTTGCCCAGGCCATGTAAACATTGTTGGAATATTCCATAATGGTTCTAGTGAGGCTACAGTAAAATCTTTTCAGCTAGTGAGATCTTTTTCTAAACTGGTGTCATCAGCCAGCTTTAATCAGCCTGTCCCCAATCAGCCAGCCTCTGAGTTTCTTCTGTCATCTCCTGACTGCGTAATTTAACTCTGTCTGTATTTTAACTCTCATTCTGTTCATTGACATCTATTGACTCCTAGCCTACCGATGCCTTAATTTTAAAATTCTCATTCTAGTGTTCAAATCTCTCCATTGCCTTGTCTGTGACATTCAGTTGTCCTAGTACCCTCTAAGGACTGTGTGTTCTTCCAACTCTTGTGAACCCCACCCACTTTGTCCCAGCATAGGTATCAATGTCTTCAGTTACTTGACCCAAACACCTTTTGTAAACTTTTCTGTCTTTCCATCTCATTCTCTCCACTTTCAAGAGGCAAGGAGATTACTAGCAAAATAAAAGCACGAGATAGCAGGCAACATACATGTCATTGGCTAATAGTCAGAAAGCAGAGAGTAAAATTAAAATAGTCATTCTCATATTGGCAAGTGTTGCTAGTGGGATGCTGCAAGGATGAGTACTTATGCTTCAGTCATTCACAAAATATATTAATGATTTAAATCTGGGGAATACAAAGAACAAAGAAAATTACAGCACAGGAACAGGCCCTTTGGCCCTCCAAGCCTCTACCAATCATGCTGCCTATGTGGAGAATGTGGGTATTATTTCCAAGCTTGCAGATGATACAAAGCTTGGTGGGACTGTGTTGTGAAACAGATATACAACAGCTACAGGAGAATTTGGATAGATCTAGTAAGTGGGCATAAACATAGAAATTGGAATATAATGTGGAAAAACATAATCCATTTTGTTCTCTTGCGGCAACCATTTCAGTCCTGGGAAAAAGCCTCTGAAAATCCATTCAATCAATACTTCCCATCATCTTATACACCTCTCATCCTTCGTCTTGCTAAGGAGAAAAGATCAAACTCTCTCAAGCCATCCCCACAAGTTGTGCCGAACATCTCCTACCTACTAGCCTTATCTATAACCCTCTATCTTACTAAGTCCCATATAGCTATCCAAAAGTCTCTTAAAAGACCTTATCGGATCCGCCTCCACCACCACTGCCGGCAGCCGATTTCACGCACCCACCACCCTCTGAATGAAAAACTTACCCCTGGCATCTCCTCTGTATCTACTCCCCAGCACCCTAAACCTGTGTTCTCTTGTGGCAACCATTTCAGCCCTGGGAAAAAGCCTCTGAAAATCCATTCAATCAATACTTCTTATACACCTCTCATCCTTCGTCTCTCTAAGGAGAAAAGATCAAACTCTCTCAAGCCATCCTCATAAGGCATGCCACCCAATCCAGGCAACATCCTTGCAAATCACCTCTGTACCCTTTCTATAGCAAGGATATTACTGACATGGAACGAGTGCAACAAAGGTTCATCAGACTTGTTCCAGGGATGGCAAGACTACCTTATGAAGAGAGATTGGACAAACCGGGATGATATTCTCTACAATGAGAGAAACCTTCACAATACTGAAAGGAATAGACAGGGTAGATGCAGGGAAAATGTTTCTCTTGGTTTGAGAATCCAGAAAAAGGGCACAATTTCAAAATGAGGGAGATGTCACTTCGGTCCAAGATGAGGAGAAATTTTTTTTTTTTTTTACACAGAGGATTGTGAATCTTTGGAATTCTCTACCCCACAGGGCAATGGAAACTCAGTCATTGAGTAAAGCAGAGATTTCTGATTTACAATAACGTAAAGGGTTTTGAGGACTGTGGGTGTAAAAAACATTGACGTGTCCAATCAGCCATTATAATATTAAATGACGGAGCAAGCTCGACAGGCTGAATGACTTACTCACTATGTTCTTATATTCCTAAGACTTTTCTTAAAATTCATCTTTCTGACCAATCATTACGCCATCTGATTTAATTTTTTTTGTTTGACATAAATATTTATCTTATTATGCTCTGATAAAGCATTTTGCTATACTTTCCTACATCAAATGCCTCATATAAAAGCAAGCAATATGATGAAATATTTTTGTGTATAATTCTATAAACTAAGCTATAGATCAACAGAAAAATATCCCTTGAATTTGAAAGTGGGAAAAAAGATCAGTAATTATCATATAAAAACATAAAATGCTGGAAAATCTCAGCAGATCTGACAGCCTCTGTAGGGAGAGAATAGAGTGAACATTTTGAGTCTGGAGTTAGGCATACTAACTACATGTCCTGCCCAGCAGAGTTGGTTTTAATTAGAGCCCAGCTGCTGGGCAATTTGGTTTGGGAGGGACCATTTTTCTTGCCACTGGATTTGGACGATTTTGTGAAGGCACTGCTGGTGGTACCAGTACAGAGTTTTGAGGTGCCTGTTGTAGGTTCTCTAAACCTCCAAAGCATGTGGAATCACAGGAATCGTTGTTGCCCAGTAATCCATGACCTTGGTCATAAGTTTCAAATCCTCAAATACTCTTTTCATTAGTCAGCTGAAAACTGAGTCATTTGGAGTTGAGGACTTTTGGGTTGAAGACAGATTCTTGACTGAGTTCTTCAAATGGTTCTCTGCAGCAGGAACTGATTGCCTCCCAGTCATTTATGAGTTCCTCTCCATGCTTTTCTCTCAGCTGGGTGGCCCATGAGTGCTTGGGCCATAGATCATTTTACTGCACTGAAGAAACCATGCATGCCATTGATATTTGAGAATTGTTAAATCTTCCATGCTCTTTCTACCCAACATTTGTCCTTAATATCTGTTGTCTTTATGCTGCCTTCAGCCAACTACAGAACTGCTCTTTTCTTTGAGCCACAGCAATGTTTCCAGTCAATGAAACTTTGTGCTTAAGCTTGATTAGGTCCTGTAACTGTTAGTTATTCTCATCAAACCTGTCACAATGTGTTTTGGATGAGCCCAGGAACTTCTTCACAAACTTTGTAATGGTGTGCTTTAGGTTTGACATGGCATTCTGGGAATGCTATGGTCCCTTAAGGCTGGAGGTTGAGTGGTAGGCAGTGAGACACTGTCTGAAAAGGATCATATTTCAAGGACTTTTGATGCCTTTGATGTGAATTTTCTTGTGGAATTGCTTCTGTTGCCAACACTGTTTGAAGTGGGTGGGGGGGGTGCAGGTGCATGCCATTGGCGATAACAGATTAGGTAAGGCAATGATGGGTCCAACAGTTGTCAGTACTTGTCATGGAGAGTACAATGTGGAATTCTTTGTGGTCCTCTGCATGAATGATAATGTAGTCAAACAAGTGCGAGTATTTGGACAGTGGCTATTGCCATCAGATCCTATGCTTGATCTTGGTGGTTCAGGATTTTGCCGTGGGAATAGAGATAAATATCAGCCTGTAGGGGACTATTTATTTTTCAATTAAAGTTCAAATAAGTAGCTGAGGGGCACTTTCTTGAAGAGGCACCCACCCAGTTACTTACCTTCTGCTGCAGCCTAGGTGCTTCTTTGAAGCTGGAATTCTCTGATCAGCCCTCAGGCTTTGAAAGCCCTACTGCTGCCCTTAATTGGACAAGAAACTTGGCTCATCCACGTGAGAACCTGAGCTTGAATCAGTTTTCCCTCCAGAGGCAGGTTTTTGACCCAAAAGCAAACTCAGCTCCTGTTTCCTGTCTCTGTGGCCAAAATTCTGCCTGAAATGACTAAACATATTCCATTCACCAATGCTTGTGCTTGGAATTATGGTGAGGTAATGAAAACATGAATCAGCAACAAAGAAAATGGATAGAAGTTGCAAATAATGAGTTGCTAAATATGAATGGAAATAGCTAACCCCGAATGACCAGTCAGGAAGAACCTACCAATAAATCACTCACAATTCATTACAAAAAGTTCCATGAACCATTTTTTCAATGCCCAAAATAGGGTTTTGAACAACAGAGTTAAATTCACATGTCCTGGTCCCTGCATGCCAACATTATAGCTGGGAAAGCCTACTAGCGCCTCTACCTTCTCAGAAGGCTAAGAAAATTTGGCATGCCCGCTATTCACCAACTTCTTCAGATGCACCACAGAAAGAATTCTTTCTGGTTGTATCACAGTTTGGTATGGCTCCTGCTATGTCAAGATTACAAGAAACTACAAAGGGTCATAAACAAAGCCCAATCTATCATTCAAACTAGCCTCCCATCCACTGACACTGTCTACACTTCCTGCTGCCTCAGAATAGCAGATGGCATAATTAAGGAACCCCCGCATCCCCGACATACTCTCTTCCACCTTTTTCTGTCGGGAAAAGATACAACTGTCTGAGGACACGTACCAACTGACTCAAGAACAGTTTCTTCCCTGCTGCCACCAGATTTCTGAACGGTCCCATCTCGCATTAAGTTGATCTTTTTCTACACCCTATGACTGTAACTGTCATAACTGTAACATTCTGCATTTTCTTCTTTCCTTCTCTATGAATAGTATGCATTGTCTGTATAGTGTGCAAGAAACCGTGCTTTTCACTGCATACCAATACATGTGACAACAATAAATAAATCAAATTATATGCTCCCCTCTTTTGCCCTTCCAAATCTCCAGCATGAAAATTACTCACCAACAGTGTGTCTCTTCCACCCACAATGCTGAGACCCAGTCCAGAACGTCCTTTTGATATTTCCAAAACAGTTTCTTGTCCTGGGACTACAGGACATGTTGCTGGATCTAGTACTACTGCAGGCGTTGATATGTTACCTTTACAAATAGGACAATTTCATATGAATAGTTCAGTTCAGGAACATATTGGTACAAAGTGATTATGTCAGGTCTCTGAGAAAATTTTGCTACACCAGAATTTTTTTTGCTTTCTCAAATGCTTAGAGGTGGGCTTGCACTTGAAGCAGATCTGCCAGAATGCCACACACCAGAGGATTAATGGGTGTCCTAACTTACTCCAACAAACTTGCAGGAATTTATTTTTCTCCACCTCTATCTATCCAATGATGGCAGCCAGGAGAACATTTGAAGGTGTTCCAGGTTCTGCCATAAAGCCCACACAATGTGGTCAGATTGAGAATGGGGTCATGCCTCTTTTCTAATAAGTTCATCACTCTTTAGTGATGCTATGCCTGTCAGACAATACATTCAGATCAACGTGAGCTTTCTGTTTTCGATAGTTTATGTTCTGATAATTATTGCATATATGAACAATAGTTTTTTCAATAAACATTAATGCAAATTATTTTCATTGGAGAAAATATTGAATAGTTATTCTGGAATATAGAGCATTCGCATAAAGATTCTCTAATGTTTATGTCAGGTTTCTGAATGGATTGAATATCACAAGCTCAATAAAGATCTGTGGATGGATAACCACAGATTAACCTTCCATTTAGGATGAAATGGTAACTCTGGGCTTAATTTATCACAGTATGAAAAGGAAAGGTTGGGAATACTTACTGCGATCAGAAAATTCAGAATCTGTGCTAAGATATGAAGGTGGAGGCACTGGAGATGGTTGCAATGACTTATCTTGACAACTAACAGTTAACTTCACTGTTCCTTTTGCTTTTTTGAGGAGATTGATGGCCTTGAACAGGAACAGAAAATGTCACATCTTATTTCCATGGGCTTAAAATACAAAAGAAAGGGAACTCAGACCAGTCATATCAGGTAAATTGAAATGCCAAATATCCAACGCCTCTTCCTACTCCATTGGATCATGATCCCGTAACCAAGTGTCAAGTCATTATTTAGACAATTGTCACTAACCTGCTCTGCTCTGGAAATCTCCCACAATATTCTCCAACCTCAGTCACAATCCACAAAGTCAACACTTAGCTCAGTCCCAGGATGCAAAAACAGAACAAAGTTCAGCCAGGGTTTTGAGTCTGGATGACTCACCTGATGAAGGAGCAGTGCTCTGAAAGCTCGTGATTCCAAATAAACCTGTTGGACCTGGTGTTATGAGACTTCTTATAATATCCACCACAGTCACTGATCCCCACAGATATTTAACTACATTTTTTTCCTCCTTTCCCACATTCTGAAAGGGTTAATCATACACATTTAAAAATCACATGCTGCAAGTTAATAAACTCGGTCACAACAGAAAAATCTCTGAGAAAACCACAGATTTTGATTAAAGCAGACCCAAATAAGAGTCATAGACCTAGAACTCCCAGTTAGAAGGGAGATTTAAGTCATGCAGCCTAGATTCCAGATTTCCATTGAATTATGCACAGCTGCAGGTTGTCAGTGGCTGTTGTTGCAAAAGACAATGGGACAGGGGAGTTGATACACCACTGGTTAGAAAGATGACTTCATAATTGTGTAGAAAGAAATACGTGCTTAAGGATATAATAATTAGTTAGACATGCACAAGTTGTAATTGGACAACTATACCCTTATGTTTTACATTATGTAATCCCAATTGTTAATTGTGTGAATATAGATAATTCTTTTTCAAATATACAACTCTGATTGGTATGTACTAATTACTTGTAATCAAATCTGGAAGTATATCTGTCTACGTGAAGCTGTATACAGCGTGCTCTCTGCTACGTCACCAGTTGGCGCACTAGATCCTTTGCTAGCTTGTAGAAAACAAAGACCGATTTTAAAACTCCAAAATTCTTTGTCTGGTCACTTGAAGGCAAAAATGTCTGTTAGAAGCTGAACATCAAATTCCCCCACAACAGACTCTAATCAATTTTCCATCTCCAATGCATCAGTTCTAACTTTGCCACTTTCCATGCTAGTAATTCTGATATTTCGTCCTTTTACATCAAATGAGTTTCCGTTCCATTGTGGTTGACAGGGTTCTCGAATCAACCACGTCCATTCCATTTCTTGAAGATCAGCTCTCACCAATTTCTCCCTGAGCCATAATAGTGATCCCGTTTTCTTCACTCACCACCCCACTTTATCATTTAACAAAATATCCTTTGTCACCTCCACCAGCACTAACATACATCTTCCTCTCCCCACAAGTGTCAAGCATGGTTCAGTTGGTAGCTCTGAATCAACTGGTTGTGGACTGAGGACCAAATTCAAGACTTAAATGCAAAAATATTCCAATGAGGTACTGAGTGCGTGATAAGCTATTGGAGTTGCTGTGTCTCAATGAGATGTCCTTTCTTTTTTGTAGACATAAAAGAACCACAGCATTATTTTAGACAAGAGCAAGGAAATTAGGCCCATTATCTTGACCAATATTTATCCCTAAATCAGTATCACTAAAACAGATTACTTGCTTTTTAATCATATTGCTGTTGTGCGAGTTTGCTGTGCACAGGTTGGCTGGCATGTTTCCTGCATTACAACATTGGCTACATTTCAAAAAGTGGGACTCCAGTGGTAATGAAAGACAATATAATAATGCAAATCTTCCTTTTTTACTTTCTCTCCTTTCAGCATTCCACTGAAACATCTTGCTCCACTCATCCATCACTCTCAACAATCTCTCCTTACCTACTTATTGTCCCATTGCAAACTCAAGAGATGCAATAACAGCCCCTTTACCTCCTCCCTTCTCACTGTCCAGGATTGTAAACACCTTTCCCAGATGAAACAGGAATTTCATTGTACTTCTTTCAAATTACTATTCTGTGTTTGCCATTCATAAAGTAGTTTCATCTACAATGGAATAACAAACATAAATTGAGTGAATATCTCCATTCCTTGAGGAATATCTCCATTCAGCCTGCAAATATAATCTGCAGCTCCTCATTGCCAGGTATTTTAATTCTTCACTCCATTTCCACCCTGAACTTGGCCCCCTACATTGTTCGAATGAAGCTCAATGGAAGCTCAAGCAACAGTATCTCATCTTTTGGTTGGGCACCTTATTATAACATTCATACCTGCTCCAGAACCATTTTTTTGTCTCTTAACGTTTCCCATTTTGCCTTCCACATCCATCATCACTTTTGTTCTTTAATCTCTCATTCCTTCCAGGCTATCACAGATCTTACTTTTAGCTTTTCTCCCCTTTCCTTCTCCCAACTTTGTCTCCATCTTTTTCCATTTGTGATGAAAAGTCACCAATTTGAAGCGTTAATCTTGTTTATCACACCCCACAGGTGTTACCTGGCCTGTTGAGGGTTTCCAGTATTTTCAGTTTTTTTTAAAATTATGTCTTCACTTTCTACTTGTAGGCTTCAGGCATTAAGTTTCAAGCTTTGTGAATATTGTGCTTTAGAAATCAGAATCTATATGACCAACAAAATGGATATAATGAATTAGGCTTTCCTTCCGCTTAAGTAAGGAAACGCCAGGAACTGTTGGGAGACCTCAGGAGAACTAAGTCATTGCTGTTTCACGAAGCAGGTGGGCCAGGGGAGGGTGGAGGACATAGTGCGGTGGTTCTGTTGGACTTCCACCAGCATAATGACAAGAGGTCCCTGAAATCATGCTAAGATTTCAGAACTTTTTGAGGAAATTAACTTTTCTTTTGCTCATAAATTGTACAATATTCATAAATTGCATAGACTGGGGAGGCTGATCAATCAAAACCATTTTAGAAAAAACATAAAAATAGTCATCAGTGAACAAGAAAGACTACACTAATCATGGGATTACCTTTTCTGGAGACTGCGCCACGACATTTTCATCATCCACAGCCAGAATTCTATCACCTACTTTGATTCTTCCATCCTAAAATTATAAATTACATTAAGCTGGTATAACAGATTTTTAAACTATATTTTTTATATACAGAAAGCATTATAAAGCCTCAGATTTTACAGTGAGAGTAACAGTAAGACTATCAGTGCTTACCATTATTAAGGTGTCTATCAAAATTGCAACTCTGGCACTTTCATATGCTCAGTTAAACATAAAAATCAAAAATTGCTGCTTGATTTTCCCATCTCCTCTCTAATGGTATCTGACCATAAAACTCCGCATTGAAATAGATAAAGGAAGTGAAGTGGGAGAAGGACATTGATATACCACTGGTTATAAAGATAACTTTATAGTTGTGTAGGAAGACATATGTGCTTGATATTAAAATTAGGTAGGCATGCACAAGTTGTAATTGAATAACTATACCCTGATATTGCGCACAATGTAAACCCAATCAATAGTTCTGATACAGGTAGAACTTCTGAGCAAACGTACATCTTTGACTGGTATATGTCAATTTCTTGTAATTGGATATTAACTATAAATGCGTGTATAATTTGTGGATCAAGGCTCTCTGACTAGTTCAAGCAATGGGGCCAACCCATACTATAGTTGTAATAAAGGCCTTGCTTGAAACCCCTAGGCCTTGTTGCCACCTTCTACGTTTTCCCATCTCGCTACAACGAACAGAGATTTGGCTGGGCACCAAATCCCCTGACCTTGCTGCAGCGGGAGCATGGCGTGAGTTGCTGGTAAGATACGAGAGTCCAAAACTAGCGGACATAGGTTTAAAGTGAGAAGGAGTGGTGCGTATATGGAATGAGCTACCAGAGGAGAACACAGAGTTATGATTGCCTTTGTTCTGGTTTTCTTGAGAGCGAGAGAATGAAATACATCATAGTCAAATATCTGTATTTTTCTCCCCATCACAGACCTAAGCATCATTTACTTCACCATCTCCACTACCGTCCTTGCGCCCTTCCCCCTGCACCCCAACCACCCCATCACGCCCCCCCACCTCACACACACACACCCAGCCCCCCAACTAAGGTGGACAAACTTGGGGGGAAATAAATTACAAATGTGTAACAAAAAACTTGTATGTCTGGGTTTAGCAGCCGTAACTCTTCTACATCAAAAAGCTCTGAGATAATATAGGTGCCCTCATGTGATTGGATAAGGAGACTTAATCTCCACTGACTGCAGAAACTAGGCATGTATCATTGTTTTATTTCATGTCTCTTCAATAAACCTAAAGATGCATGAAATGACAATATGTAAAATCATAGCAGAAGGAGGAGTTAAGATGTAACTTTTGCTGCTGGCTTCAGTAACATTTGTATGATGATCCCCATCACTTTTACTAGTCTACAGTTTGCTTGTAATTTATAAAGACAATTTAGTGTCCAACATCTTTATAAGTTCAAAAACAGAAAATTCTGGAAAATCTCAGCAGGTTTGACAGCATCAATGGAGAGATAACAGAGCCAATGTTTTGAGTCTGGATGACCCTTCATCTGCATCTGCAATAATTTTCTTTTATCTTCAGAGGTCCATTCTTGTCTGAATTTCCACATAATCACCACATTTGGTCCAGTCAGTAAGACAGGAAAAGACAGGACTTGGTGAAAACCTGGTGTAGTCTTGGGCTCCACGTCGATTTCCAACTCAGGACCGTGACTGTACCAACTCTCAACCCTGCCCCAGCCTAGCCCTAACAACAGCTCCGCCATAACAGGCTTTCTCGCCATTGAGTGGCACAGTGGTTAGCAAGAGACCCTTTCAATTCCAGTCTCAGTAACTGTGCTGAGTTTGTACATTCTCCCCAAGTCTGTATGAATGCTCCGGTTTCTTCCTACACTCCAAAGATGTAGGAATTATGTTGGTTGGCCATGCTAAATTGTTCATTAATGTCAGGGGGACTAGCAGGATAAATATGTGGGATTCCAAGAATAGGGCCCAGGTAGGATTGCTGTCAGTGCAGGTTTGATGGGTCAAATGGTCTTCTTCTGCACTGTGGGGATTTGAGTACATAGTTGTCCAAGTCAGCATAGGAAATTTTGTTCCGTGTCCTGGTTGAGCTTGTGGCTATTCTGGCAGACTTCAGCTTAAATTTTGAATAGTCACATATTTTCAATTCCAGAACAACAGCTTTTAATTTCATACAGTATTTTGCAAATTTTGAAGTATTCATTGATTTTGCAATGAGACACGGAGAGCAATTATGGGCCAAATGTGGGCATTTAGGACTAGGGCACTATGATTAGCATGGACTGGTTGGGCCAAAGAGCCTGTTTCCATGCTGTACTGCTCTATGACTCTGATTCTATTACCAATAAATGCCTTTTTCTAAGGTTTTCAGTTGTATAATGAAATCACTGTGGGAGATTTCTGTCTAAAGGTGTAAAATAGTTCTAATTTGATTAGGTTTGATTTATGACCTATCCAAATCTCAAGTAACATATTTCATATAAAGTTCAAGGTGAAAATCCTGGTAGATTTTAAGATGAGACCAGTGGCAAGAGAGAGAAATTGTTCCTTAAAAGGGCAGAGAGAATAAAAAGGGTGTTACAAACACAAGGTGCAAAAAAAATTAGAAATTTTAGCAAAGAACTAAAATAACACATAATTCAGCAGCCTTTTTTCACTAAATTTGAAGGAACAAGAAAATAAGATTTGGCAGGAAGCTAGTAAAGAGAAAATGAACAAATGATTTCTTATGTAAGCAACATTCCTAAATCATAACTCTACCTTCTACGAGAAGATGTTGGCTGATAGGATTAAGGAGAATCCTAAAGCTTTCTTTCAATATGTTAAGAATAGAAGATTGGTTAGGGCAAGATTAGGGCCAGTCATAGACAGCAGTGGGAAGTTGTGCGTGGAGCCTGAAGAGATTGGTGAGGCACTGAATAAATATTTCTCTTCGGTATTCACGCAGAGTGCTGGAAATGTAGCTATGGAGAGCACTGAGGTACAGGGTTGCAAATTGGGAAGTATTGTAGTAGATAGGGAGGATGTGTTAGAAATTCTCGAGGGTTTGAAGTTGGATAAGTCCCCTGGGCCGGACGGGATTTACCCTAGGATTCTCTGGGAGGCAAGAGAGGAGATTGCAGAGCCTCTGGCTCTGATCTTCAGGTCCTCGTTGGTTACGGGTGTGGTTCCGGAGGACTGGAGGATAGCGAATGTGGTCCCATTGTTTAAGAAGGGGAAGAGAGACCTTCCAGGGAATTATAGGCCAGTGAGTCTTACTTCTGTTGTGGGCAAGGTATTGGAGAGAATTATTAGGGATAGGATTTATAGTTATTTAGAGAGAAATGAATTGATTGGGGATAGTCAGCATGGTTTCGTGAAGGGTAGGTCATGCCTTACTAACCTCATTGAGTTTTTTGAGAAAGTGACCAGAGAGGTGGATGGGGGTAAGGCGGTTGATGTAGTATATATGGACTTTAGTAAGGCTTTTGATAAGGTGGCCCATGGAAGACTTCTACAGAAAATGCAGATGTGTGGAATAGAGGGTGATTTAGCTAATTGGATTAGGAATTGGCTGGCAGATAGAAGACAGAGGGTGGTGGTTGATGGGAGATATTCATCGTGGAGTTCGGTGACAAGTGGTGTGCCTCAGGGGTCTGTTTTGGGGCCCCTGCTGTTTGTAATTTTTATAAATGATCTGGATGAGGGTATTGAGGGATGGATCAGTAAATTTGCAGATGACACTAAAGTCGGTGGAGTGGTAGATAGTGAAGAGGGGTGTTATAGTTTACAGAGTGACTTGGACAAGTTGCAGAGCTGGGCCGAGAGGTGGCAAATGGAGTTTAATGTGGAAAAGTGTGAGGTAATGCACTTTGGCAGGAACAATAAATGTGTAGAGTATAGGGCTAATGGTAGGGCTCTTAATAGTGTTGAGGAACAGAAGGATCTTGGTGTATGTGTCAATAGATCCCTGAAAGTAGGCAGTCAAGTGGATAAAGTTGTTAAGAAGGCATATGGAGTCTTAGCTTTTATTGGTAGGGGGATTGAATTTAGGAGCCGCAGCATCATGTTGCAACTGTACAAAACTCTAGTGCGGCCGCACTTGGAGTATTGTGTGCAGTTCTGGTCCCCACATTATAAGAAAGATGTGGAGGCATTGGAGAGGGTACAGAGGAGGTTTACCAGGATGTTGCCTGGTATGGAGGGCAGGTCCTATGAAGAGAGGTTGAAGGATTTGAGGTTGTTTTCGTTAGAAAGGAGGCGGCTAAGAGGGGATCTTATTGAAGCATATAAGATGATTAGAGGTTTAGATAGGGTGGACAGTGATAGCCTTTTTCCTAGGATGGAGAAAGCTAGCACGAGGGGACACAGCTTTAAATTAAGGGGTATGAGTTATAGGACGGATATCAGAGGTAGGTTCTTTACTCAAAGAGTGATTAGGGAGTGGAATGCCCTGCCTGCAGCTGTTGTAGATGCGCCAAGTTTGGTGGCGTTTAAGAGGTTAATTGATAAGTATATGGAAGAGAAGGGAATGGTTTAGTTTGGAGGGGCATTGCTTTTTATTTTGGTCGGCACAACATCGAAGGCCGAAGGGCCTGTTCTGTGCTGTAATGTTCTATGTTCTATGTTCTCCTCTGGCAGCTCATTCCATATACGCACCATCCCTTCTCACTTTAAACCTACGTCCTCTAGTTTTGAGTTCTTGTATCTTGGGGAAAAGATATTGGCTATTCACCTTATGTAGTGTAGACGTGAGTTCATGGCAAACTGCAAGCCAGCACATTGTTCTAAATGTACTTTAAAAAATCTTTTTCAATTCATTAAATGAATCTTTTGTGGTGTCTATTGTTGAAGGGGACAAAACCATGGACTTTATATTTTGCCACTTCATTAGGTTTGTTCCATCAGTGGTTTTTATGTCTATCTTTCCACCACTTTGTAAACACTTTATAGCCTCTGTGTTGTCACAATATTTGTCTGACACCAAGTCTTGGATGAACTAGCAATTCTTTCAGCTCAACATCAGGGATACTGAAGCCATCATCGCAACACTCTGCCACAACATTATATCCTTGCCATTACATTTCAATCACCTCGCTCGCCACTGCTGCAGATGAACCAAATAGTTTGGAGCACTTCTTTCATAAAGACAGCCTACTATTACTTTTCTCCCAACATCATCTGTCCTCCATACTAGTATCACCACATTGGTTAATGACATCCACATCCATTCACTTACAGATTTGATTATTTCTGGCTGCTCCAATCCTATACTTGCCATTGCCTCACCTATCACTTTTGTCCTTGCTAATCTGCATTGGCTGTTAACTTAAATTTTAAATAATCAACATGTCTAGATTACCTTTCTGACATCTTTTCCATTGTCAAAATTATGCACAAACACTGATCTTTTCTGTACATGAATCCCCACTGCCGGTCACCTCATAATGGTTGGCCATGCCTTCAGCTGTCTTGATTCCATGTTCTGAATTTGTCTTTTTAAAATTCTCACACTCTTTTTCTCCTCTTTTCAGTACCTCCTTCTTAAAGCCCACCTTTTGAACCCAATATTTAGTTACTCATGCAAGAAATCATTTCTTTGGTTCAGTATCCATTTTTTTCCCAAATTGTCTGTGAAGCACTTTGGCACATATTTCTATGTTAAAGGTGGGATATAAATGTAGCTTGCAGTTTTCATGGCTGCATCAATTGAAGTATGGCAACAAGGAAGACAATAATACCATAGAACGTGCTTAATACAAAGATATTTGAGTTTAAATTAAAATAATTTGGATCGTATATTTCAAAAGTCATTCACTCAGATTGAATTGTGGTCAATAGTGTGGGGCCACCTTGCCTCACTATGCCCCACCGGCAAAGTAGTTTACCAATCAGTGCTATTTTTGTTTGCTAACATTAAAATGTATATTCACCACGGTTGATAGTATTAGAATTCAAAAGCAAAATACTGCAGATGTTGGAAATTCAAAATGACGTTAGGATTCAATGTTAGACCTTCAACCTGCTTATAAATAGCAAGTCCTTGAAATGTTGAATTGTTTTAAATCAATTTCTTACCTTTATAGCTGCCCCATTGTCAGTCAGACTTTTAATGATGACACCTTCACTTGTGTTGTCTTCACTGACAGCAAGACCAAGGCCACTCTGGTCCTATAAATTAGATTTTAGAAGTCAATATTTCACACTTTTACTGTTCACCACCTCATAATTCAGTGAGTCATTATCAAATTGTAAAATTATATTCTACAGATTTTCCATATGGTTCAATGTACTGTCCAGTAGACATTTTACTTTACAAATCAGAAAATTCCAACTGAAATTCTAGTTTGTATTGTTGCTAAGTAAGTGCTATTTGATAGTGCTGCGAAAGACCCTTCCATCACTTTACTGATAATCGAGAGCAGGGCAGTAATTGGATTGGATGTGTTCTGTTTCTTGTGCACAAGACGCACCTGGGCAATTTTCCACATTGCTGGGTAAGTGCCAGTGTTGTAACTGCACCCAAACAGCTTAGCTAGAGGCATAGAAAGTTCTGGAGCACAATTCTTCAGCGTTATTGCAGCAATGTTGTCAGGACTTATAGCCTTTGCAATATCCAACGGATTCAGCTGTTTCTTGGTATTATGCAGTGTGAATCAAATTGGCTGAAGACTGACAATTTTGATGTTGGGGACCTCTGGTGGAGGCTGAGATAGATCATACACTCGGCACTTCTGGCCGAAGATTGTTGCGAATGCTTCAGCCTTATCTATTGCACAGATGTGCTGGGCTCCTCCATCATTCAGGATGGGGATATTTGCAGAGCCTTCTCCTTTACTGAGTTGTTCAATTGTTCACGATCATTCATGGCTGAATGTGGCAGGACTGCAGAGCTTAGATGTGATTCGTTGATTGTGGGATTGTTTAGCTTTGTCTATTACTTGCTGTTTATGCTGCTTGGCATGCAAGTTGACACCTCATTTTTGTTTTTAGGTATGCTTAGTGTTGCTCTTTGAATGCCCTCCTGCACTTTATATTGAATAAAGAACACTACAGCACAGGAACAGACCCTTTGGCCCTCGAAGCCTGCACCATTATGTTATCCTATTTAGACCAATTGCTTATATCGCTCTAATTCCCGTTTGTTTGTGCGCATATCAAGATAAATCTTAAATGTGGCTAATGTAACTGCCTCAACCATCTCACTCGGCAGTGCATTACAGGCCCCCACCATCCCCTATACAAAAAACTTCCCTTGCATATCTCCACTGAACTTTTCCTTCCTTATCTTGAACTTGTATCCCCTTGTAATTGTCATTTCTGCTCTGGATAAAAGCTTCCAACTGTTCATCCAACCTATACCTCTCTTAATTTTATAAACTTCTATCAGGTCGCCTCTCAGCCTTTCCAGGGAAAACAATCCCAGTTTATTCAATCTCTCCTCATAGCTAATACCCTCCATACTAGGCAACATCCTGGTAAAGCTTTTCATACTTCCACGTCCTTCTGGTAGTATGGTGACCTAGAATTGGACACAGTAATCCAAATGTGGCCTCACCAACGTTTTATATAACTGTAACATAATTTACCAACTTTTATATTTGATGACCCAACTGATGAAGCAAGCATGCCATATACTTTCTTCACCACCTTTTTTATCTGTGCTGCCACTTTTAAGGATCTGTGGACCTGTACTCCCAGATCTCTTTGTTGATCCCCTGGCTTGGTGGTAATGGTAGAGTATATGCCGAGTTGTGACGTTACAGATTGTGGTTGAGTACAATTCTTCAGTTGCTGATGCTCACAGTGACTCACAGATGCTCAGTTTTGAGCTGCTCCATCTATTCAAAATCTATCCTATTTAGTATGGTGGTAATGCGAGACAACATAATGGAAAGTATCCTCAATGTGAAGATGAGACTGGGCAATGGCCAATCCTACCAATGTTGTCATAGGCAGAAGCATCTGTGGCACACAGGTTGGTGAGGATGAGGTCAAGTATGCTTTTCCTCTTCTCGGTTCCCTCACCAGAATGGAGTGCTAGTTTAGCAGCTAGGTCCTTTGAAGCCAGCCAACTTGGTTTGTGGTGGTACTACGCGCCACTCTTGATAATGGACATTCTGCACCCTTGGTATTCTCAGTGCTTCCTCAGTGCGGTGTTCAACATTGAGGAGCACTAATTCATCAGCTGAAGGGGGACAATATGTCGGAAGTTTATATGCCCATGTTCGACGTGATGGCATGAGTCTTCATGTGGTTCAGAGTTAATGTTCAGGATTCTCAGGCAACTCCTCCTGACTGTATACCACTGTACTGTGCCACCTCTACAGGGTCTGACTTGCCTATGACACAGAACACAACTATCACCATTCCTGGATCTGTCTGGGACATTATCTGTAATACGTGTTCCCTGAGTATGACTTTGTCAGGCTGTTGTTTGACTAGCCTGTGAGGCAGCTCTCCCAATTTTGGCACAAGCCCGCAGATATTAGTAAAGAAGATTTTGCAGGGTTGACAGGGCTGGGTTTGCTGTTGTCGTTTCTGCTGCCACAATATTTAAGTCAGGTTTATTCCTTATGCCACATTCGATTATAGATGGTCATAGCTAATTTATTTACAACTCATGCAACCTGCTCTTTTTGCTGCTGATTGCATTGCGGCTGCTCCCGGCACAGATGGGAACAAGCTGCTGTTTTAATAAACGACTAATCCTATTGAGCTGCACATTACTCATTGCTACGAAATGGCTTTCAGATACTCGGACATCCAGCGTATCTCTGCAGAAGCATGTGTGCATTTTGGGTCTCCTTTCCGCACATTCTTTCGTGTTTCCCCTGCATTTTTTTTCACCTACAATCTTGGCAGAGATTTCTAATGCAATCAGGTGCATTTTAGAATTGGCTTTCAGAATTTATCAGAGCATTGTGACACCCCCTTTTAATTACCCCCTAACCAATTTTTCACTCGCATCACTAGTTTTCTCCCTGCATACAAATAAATCTGCACCTGGAGCTGTGCATAATTAAGACAAATAGCTGACCCTGAAAATTGGGTGCAAACAGCACTTTCCCATTTGTAAATGTCAGTCCAAATCCTGTTTCGAGCTATTTGGACATAAACTGCACCCATGTCAAAAACACTTAATTGCCTCCATAAACTCTAACAAATGAGATGAAATTCAGCAAACAGAAAACATGTATTCAAACAGCACTGAATTGACAATCTTTTCACACCAAGTGGAATATTTGACACAGCTGCCTTGATGAGAACTGGTAAGCTGTAGTTGACAGCTGGTGGTGAGTTCATACTTCAGATCCAGAACCTCCCGAGGGATATTGGAAAACATGCAAATCCTCCTACATCAAATTTTGAGTTATAACAATACATTTTAAACTGTAAATTATTCAGTGTTTCAGAAAATAATTTGTTTCTTTTTATAATTCCTTCAAATCTCAGCATATAAGCAAGATGTACACAGCAAATTGTGTGATGTGACTCTGCCCTGCTCCTGCAATTTTGAATTCAAGTTAGTGCCTCAGTTCCAGATCCAAAAATAAATTGTCATTCTTTATGTTTGAGCATTTGATACTGAATTGCAGTATTAGTTGGTTTGACTGGTTTGTTACTTTATGCACAAATCAAATAGAAACTTAACTTGAGAAATTCAGATCTAAGCTCTGCATTCACATTTTTTATTACATGAAGCTCTTCACTGCAAATTTTTACTGAAATTTCTGTCTCTTCACTTACGCAGGCAGAAGTGAGATGATATACGGGTCTGAAGTGGATATGCTAAAAAAAAAATGCAGTAATAAAAACTTTCGATGAAATTGCACTGATAAATTACCTTAGAACACATTAGTATATTTTTCAACTTAGAATAAGACGGATATCTCATACATAAGACAAGAACATTGATTAAAAATAGGAATTTGAAAATCACTTATTGAACCACTTTGCTTACCTTAGTTAATAGGACATGCTGCACATTCTTGAAACTTGAAAAATCTGAAAGAGAGGGTGATTGTTCCAGAGAGGATAATGCTCTTGTGGTATCTAGAATCTAAGCACATTACAGATTATTGCAGTATCACCATGTGGAGAGAGAAATTTCATTTTTTTTTTTACTGTGAGGAAGACAGAACATTTGTTTTTTTTTGCTTTTGTGCTCATCAATTTGATAGATTTGTGTGTGTTCAGGAATAGAACATTTTCCATTTTAGTAATTTCAGTCATTCAGTATCAGCATCAATCACTCTCAGGCCAAAGTCCATTCCATTAGTTAGTTTATTAGTTTATTTATTAGTTTCACAAATAAGCTTATATTAAAAATGAACTGAAGTAACTATGAAAATCCCTTGATCACACACTCTGGCACTTACTTGGGTACACAGAGAGAATTTAGCAAAACCAATGCACCCAGATAGCACGTCTTTCAGACAGTAGGAGGAAACCAGAGCGCCTGAAAGAAACCCGTGCAGCAAGGGAAGAATGTGCAGACTCCGCACAGTCTTTGACCCAAGCCAGGAATCAAACATTTTCAGTTTTTATTTCATTAGTATACATTTGAAATCATTTCATTTCAAGGAAGTAGTAATAGTAATATAATGTAAATACACTTGTAAAAAAAAAAAAGGGCGTTTGTGGTATAAGATGGAGGTGAAAAGGTTCTAGCTACATTGGGTTGAATTTCCTTTTCCTAAAAAAAAACCTATATTAATATTGTAATTGAAAAAGTCTGAGGACATCAACTGAGAAAAAAATGTACTAATAGTAATATTTACTTCAGTCATCAATAAATTCAAACTGATCATAATGTAGAGAGACATTTTAGAATATTATAGCCATGTCAGCTGTGTAATTGAAAATTTCATTAAGGCCTTAAATTAAACTGCTTCCCACAAAAAAAAAACAAGTGATTGATGGTACAACTAATGTGTTTATGTAGATGCAGTACTCTGTAATTAATAAATAGTGCAAGAGCTTGACAAAATCAGGGTTTAATACATTGACTGTTTTGATTTGCTATGTCTTTTTCTCTATCATTCAGAGATCAGATTATTGTGGCAAAATAATCAAACTTCAAGGCAAGTATTGTATCTTGAATACTTGTCCTTCTTACAGTTAAATTAGATTATTTCCATCACCATACAACTGCAGTAAGTGCAGTGAAAGTATTTTCAGTACAAACTTCAAGTGTTCAAAGTGTTGTGAAGTTTTTGTTTTGGATGCAGTTATTGTCCAAATAATCTAAATGTTGACATGTTTAGATCTGAGACTGGTATCTATAAGGAGTGATTGGGATCAGCACATCACTTTTATTGCTAACTCTGCACTGATTTCAGGTGTAACAAAATTTAGCTCAAGTATGAGTATAAGTAAGGAAAATGGTCCACCAGCATCTAAATATGTGGTAAATTCTGTTATTAAAACCTAGTAGGATAGCTTACTCTTTTACTAAATGTAATGTTTAAACATTTAAACTTAACTTTGTGTCAGCTGTTATAAAGCCGAAATGCTGGGATGTTAACTCCTTGATGTGGTGTGGTTTGCTGCTCATAACAAATCAATTTATGCAACTTCACACCAGATTTATGTAACAAACTCTATGGGGGAAATTTTCCCATCCTATCTGCCTTGGGAATTGTAGTGGGGTGGGGCAGGATTTTGATGGAGGGGGTTTGGAGGACCATACAAAAGTCAGTTGATCTTCGGTGGATTTTCTGAATTTGGAGCGACTGCAGCCGTAAAATCCCGCCCTTCGTCAATATAAAGCAACAGCCACTTTCAATCGAAGCAAAATGTTGAGTATATCTGGTTTATACCAGATATACCTACATAGACCATACCAGATATACCAGATATACCTACATAGATAGTGAAGAGGGGTATTTTAGTTTACAGAGTGACTTGGACAAGTTGCAGAGCTGGGCCGAGAGGTGGCAAATGGAGTTTAATGTGGAAAAGTGTGAGGTAATGCACTTTGGCAGGAACAATAAATGTGTAGAGTATAGGGCTAATGGTAGGGCTCTTAATAGTGTTGAGGAACAGAAGGATCTTGGTGTATGTGTCAATAGATCCCTGAAAGTAGGCAGTCAAGTGGATAAAGTTGTTAAGAAGGCATATGGAGTCTTAGCTTTTATTGGTAGGGGGATTGAATTTAGGAGCCGCAGCATCATGTTGCAACTGTACAAAACTCTAGTGCGGCCGCACTTGGAGTATTGTGTGCAGTTCTGGTCCCCACATTATAAGAAAGATGTGGAGGCATTGGAGAGGGTACAGAGGAGGTTTACCAGGATGTTGCCTGGTATGGAGGGCAGGTCCTATGAAGAGAGGTTGAAGGATTTGAGGTTGTTTTCGTTAGAAAGGAGGCGGCTAAGAGGGGATCTTATTGAAGCATATAAGATGATTAGAGGTTTAGATAGGGTGGACAGTGATAGCCTTTTTCCTAGGATGGAGAAAGCTAGCACGAGGGGACACAGCTTTAAATTAAGGGGTATGAGTTATAGGACGGATATCAGAGGTAGGTTCTTTACTCAAAGAGTGATTAGGGAGTGGAATGCCCTGCCTGCAGCTGTTGTAGATGCGCCAAGTTTGGTGGCGTTTAAGAGGTTAATTGATAAGTATATGGAAGAGAAGGGAATGGTTTAGTTTGGAGGGGCATTGCTTTTTATTTTGGTCGGCACAACATCGAAGGCCGAAGGGCCTGTTCTGTGCTGTATTGTTCTATGTTCTATGTTCTATATACAAAAACTGGTAATATTAATACTTTTACAAATACATGTAAATACTAACAAGCCTTTCTGTGCATGTGTAACTGTTACTATCAGATGAGAAAGTGGTGACCTATTCAACCTCCCTGATTGGTCACAACTAAAGTTTAAATTTCTTTTAATGAGGATATACCTTTTGTAGGCATTTAACTGTTTATGCTGTGTAAATAGTCATTTGACAGTACAGAACTTAATACTGTTGACAAAGTGACTTTGAAGTTTTTCAGCTTGTACTCATCAGGATAATTCATAAGAAAACAGTATAAGGGAAAGAGAACAATTTATAAGATATATGAAAAGAATGTGTTGTTTGGTTGGCAAGTGACTCTGACTGATTGAGACGTTGCCAAGGACAGTGCACCAGTTGAAATTCATAAATTCACAGGAGCTGCAACACATCGTGTCCATGCTGACCCAAAGACACCCGGTGCCTACCTTTTTAACCCATCTTCCTGCACATGGTCCATAGCTCTGCAGTTCAAGGTGCAGATCCAGGTGCCTTTTAAAAGAGTTTAGGGTCTCTGCCTCCACTATCAACTCAGGCAGCATATTCCAGGCACCCACTACCCTCGCTACAAAAAAATCTTTTCCTCATGTCCCCTGTAATCCTTTGCCACTTAGCTTGAATCCATGACCCCTGGTTATTGTACTCTCCACTTGGAATCTTTACCCTGTGCTTAATGCTCTCTCCACTCACATTGTCTGTACCTTTAAGACTTGATTACCTATAAAAACTCACATTCCAACCATTATTTTGTAAATTGAGTTTGTATCTTTATATGCCCGCTTGTGAATAGAACTCTCACTTACCTGACGAAGGAGTAGCGCTCCAAAATCTAGTGGATTTTGCTACTAAATAAATCTATTGGACTTCAACCTGATGTTGTGAGACTTCTGACTGTATTCTACTTTCCACCAAGGGAAACAAGTTAAGTATATAAGAACTAGGAGCAGGAATACGCCATTTGTTCCCACAAGCTTGCTTTGCCATTGAATAAGATCTTGGTTGACTTTCTCATGGACTCAGCTCCACTTACCCGTGGGCAGGGAATTCCACAAATTCACAACTCTTTGGGTGAAGAAGTTCCTCCTCCCCCTTATTTTGAAGCTATGCTCCCAGTTCTAGTTTCACTTGCTAGTAGAATACAAGCTGCTTGTTTCTATCTTATCTATTCCCTTCATAATTTTCTATGATGCTTCAATAAGATTTCCTCCTTATTTTTCTAAATCCCAATGAGTATGGTTCCAGTTTACTTAGTCTTTCCTCATAACCCTCTTAACTCTGGAATCAACCTAGTGAATGTCCTCTGCACCCTCTCCAGTGCCAGTATATCGATTCTCAAGTAAGGACATCAAAACTGTACACAGTACTTCAGGTGTGCCTCATCAGCACCTTATACAGCTGCAACACAACTTTCTTATTTTTAATCTCCATCCCTCTAGCAATGAAGGACAAAATTCCATTTGTCTTAATTACCTACTGCATCTGCAAACCAAGCTTTTGTGATTCATGCACAAGGAAACCCAGGTCCCTCTGCACAGCAGCATGCTGCAATTTTTTTTACCATTTAAATAATAATCCATTTTGTTATTCTTACCAAAGTGAATGATCTCACATTTACCAATATCACACTCCATCTGCCAGACCCTTGCCTACTCACTTAAACTATCTCTATCCCTTTGCCAACATTCAGTATCTTCTGCACACTTTGCTTTACCACTTGTCTTAGTGTCATCTGTGAACTTTGACACACTACATTTGGTCCATAACTCCAAATCATCTATGTAAATTGAAAACAATTGCGACCCAACACTGATCCCTGAAGCACACCACTAGCCACTGATCGCTAACCAGAAAAACACCCATTTATCCACACACTTTGCTTTCTGGTAGTTACCAAGTCCCCTATCCATGCTAATACATTATCCATAATGCTGAGCACCTTTATCTTATATGCAAGCCTTTTGTGTGATATCTTGTCAAGTGCCTCCTGAAAATACAGAACACAACACATCCACCGGTTCCCCATTTTTCAACACACTCATAATGTCCTCATAAAATTCCATTAGATTAGTTAAACATGACCTGTCTTCCCAATGGGACAATTTCTATCCGGATATCTTGCTATTTCTTCCTTGATAGATTCAAGCATTTTCAGTTAAGCTAACCAGTCTATAGTTGCCTGCCTTTTGTCTATCTTCTTTTTTAAACAGTAGTGTCACATATGTTGTTTTCCAATCTGCTGCAGCTGCCCCAGAATCCAGCGAATTTTGGTAAATTACTGCAAGCAAATTTGCTATTTCTCCTGTCATTTCTTTTAATACCCGAGGATGCATTCCATCAGAGCTAGAAAACTTGTCTATCTTTAACCCTATTAGCTCACCTAACACTGCTTCTTTAGTAATAATAATCCTCATCTGCCTTGGCCTTCTTGTCATCGATTTTTGGCATTTTATTTGTATTTTCCACTGTGAAGACTGATACAAAATACCTGTTCAATCCTTCAGCCATTTCCTCATTTCCTGTTATTAAATCCTCCTTCTCATCTTCTAAAGGACTAATGTTTACCTCAGTCATTCTTTTTATATATTTGTAGAAACTTTTGTTATCTGCTTTTAGATTCTGAGCTCGTTTACTCTCATTATCTATCTTGCTTTTCTTATTGCTTTTTTTGTGGCTTTTGACCTTTAAAAATTTCCCAATCCTTTAATTTCTCACTAAGCTTTGCCAATTTGTATGCACTTTCTTTGAATTTGATACTCTCCTCTATTTCCTTAGATATCCAAGACTGATTATCCCTTTTTCTAGTCATTCTTTATCACTGGTATATAAATTTCTCCTGTCTACTCCATCACTATCTATCACAATTTTGTATATGTCAATTATGTCACCGTTTAGCCATCTCTGTTCTAAGGAAAATAACCCCAACTTCTCCAGTCTCTCCCTGTTACAATTCTCCAGCCTGGTAACATTCTAGTAAATCTTCTCTGCATTCTCTCCAGGGCAATTACTTCCTGTGAAGTGGTGACAAGAACTGCACACAATATTCCAGTTGTGGTCCTACCAATATGTCATATAGTTCCATCATTACATCCCTATGTTTGTATTTCATATGTCCGCCATTGAAGGAGAACACTCCAATACACCTTCTCTACAGCCTTATTCACCTGGACTTCTGCCTGTAAGGGCCTGTGCACTTTCAAGCTAAGATTTCTCACTTAATTTACCCTCTCAGTATATTCCTGTTTATCGTTTATCCCTTTTACTGTTTAGCCTCCCCAAATGCATTACCTCCATCTGCCACTTTCCTGCCCACTCTACTAATCCATCCATATAATTTGGAGCTTACAGCTATACTCTAGACTATCCACTATGCAGCCAATTTTTACATCTTCTGCACATTTTCCAATCATATCCACATATTCAAATTTAAATTGTTAATATATGTAAACAAAAACAGCAGGGATCCCAACACCTGTGAATAGAACAAGTCATTGGATCCTATTATAGCCATCAATAAGTTTTGGATCTGAAATATTATATTTAAGCAATGCACATAGACGCAAATAGCACTATGGGCACATGGGCAAATTCCTAAGAATAATACAACAAATCTTTTCTATCAAGATTCAGAGACACAAGCTAATTAGATGCAAAATAATACCAGAATCGATTCTAAAATAGAGAACCTATCATTAGCATTGCAGCTCTTGCCAATCACATAAACAACAACAGCAGACCTTTACTCGGATAGCTTACATTAGCTTTATTTGAGTGATGATAACAACCTGTCAAAAAAGCTAGAATAAATCCAGAGTGCATTTGATTACAAAATCTCATTTCACTCTCAGACACAAGATGAATTATGGATTAGTTGTAAAATCTTCATATATTTAACCTTTCAAATGATATTCAATGATTTTTCTGTTTTAATAGAATATTAATATAAACTGATAAGTAATCACAGCCAGATATTTGAAACGATTTTTTATAAAACAATTTGCAGCTGAACATTTGATTGCAGCACTGAGGTGATCATTATTTATCCCAAGCTTTAAAAACTTTGGTTGTGAATTTGGACAGGGCTTGAAAATGGGCACAGATATTGCAATGTATAATTAACTTGTGCCTTTTGTCTCTGATACAGGCAGCATGCAAACGAAGTGCTGTCTGTTATTTGCAAGGCAGCTGTATGCAACCAATGCTCAATGCTTTGAGAGGGCTGCGTGCCTCAGTGGGAGGTGCAAGATTGTGCACATTCGCACCATTCAAAGCTAATTTGTACTGCTTAAAGTCAAACTGCACCCCTTAAAGGAAAACATGTTTTCTGGTTGAAACAAATTCTAAAAATCATTCTGCATTTGATTATGGCCCGGATAAGACACATGGATGGTATATTATGGCAGAGAGCAGGCTCCTAGGATTTTGCAGTAATTGGTGCAGAGGGCAAAGAGGAGAAGAGATGCACCAATTACTGCAAAATTTTCTATCTTCTCAAACTGTGCAAATGCAGTGGGAGCAGATTACCTGGTGGTCAGTCCCAGGAGGCTAGCCCCAAAGAACTGGATGTAGTGCTGCAAGAAGTTCAAGAGACTCATAAAAAATCAAGGTCAGTGAATACATCTTCAAGTGTCATATCCCATCAGCTATACACCAGACTCACACCCTACCATCCAACTACCACAATCCCTACCAGTCACAATTAAGATGTGGAGATGCCGGTATTGGACTGAGTTAGGCACAGTAATAAGTTCACAAAACCAGGTTAAAGTCCAACAGATTTATTTAGAATCATGAGCTTTTGGAGCACTGCTCCTTTATCAGGTGACTGTCTGCGTCAATATGTGCGACCTTCTTGGAGATCCTCTCCATTTTGAACTGACAATTTACCGTGTCAATAGTAGCCATGATGTGAAGATGCCGAAGTTGGACTGGAGTGGGCACAGTAAGACGTCTCACAATAGCAGGTTAAAGTCCATCAGGTTTGACTCATCTGATGAAGGAGCAGTGCTCTGAAAGCTTGTAATTCTAAATGAACCTGTGGACTTTAACATGGTGCTGTGAGATTTCTTACCGTCACAACTATACCAAAGCTTCACTTGATCCCATGAAAAACCAGGAGCTAAAGAGCTGGATTTCATGACCAGCACCATCTTCTCCATTCCTTTCTCCTTAGTATTTCAAGGTTTGTAAATGACAAGTTTGGCATTATGCTACTTTTCCCATTATCCTTTTGACTTAGATGTATCTGACATTATAAGCACCAGCTCCTCACCTCTTCTTAATCACAGATGTCATTGCATTGGTAACTTAAGTTGTGGTGTTTAAGATATTCCTTCATTCAAATTGGTGACGGCAAAAAAAACCACATAAAATGCTTAAGGGAAATATAGGTGACATAAGTACAAGATTAATGCTCCTGAGGGGATCAGAGACATAGCCTTCTGCCAAGAAAGGAGAGTTTTTAATATTTGACTTTTAAAAAAACTTCATTCATGGGATATGGACACTGTTGTCCATCCCTAATTGCCATTAGGTGAGGGTGGTATATTTGACAGAAATTTAAAATTTACAAGTACAGGTACTGCATTCTTTTGTGAAATCCATTCTACCACAATTAACAGATATACTCTCCTTTTAAATCACTTCAGTTTAGAAATGCTCTCGAACAAACCTGATCAGTTTTAGCAGGCATTCAACTCCCTCATATTGTGCTGGAATTTTTCTGTTTTGTAAAGTGCACATAGGAACTACAGTCAATATCTTATCAGCACTGGTCTTCGGATTCTATCTTACGCCTCTCCTCTCCCTCTCTCCAGGAGTACTCTCAGGCTTTGTTCCATTTCCCTTATCTTCCTTCCCAGCTCCATTCTCAAAAATTCTTCACTTCCCCTTATACAGTCATGCCACATTCAGTCTTACTCTCCCCTCCAAGCATTAGGATCCTTTCTCTGCACTGGTCAGCTCTCATGTCCATTTATTTTTCTTCTGGTTTTGATCATCATTGAGGAATCTCCCAATCTCATGAAAACTTCAGAAACAGTATGCAACGACATTCAAAGTTGCATAAGCACAACAGGGAATGTGAATGTACAAATCATGCTTTAGAATGTTGAATGCCTGCATCAAATGTGATGAAAGGACCGAATATAAGTTTGACGTCAATGGTGGGCAAGTTATTAGAAGGTGTGATAAGGGATAGGATCTACAAATACTTGGATAAACAGGACTTACTAGGGAGAGTCAACATGGCTGTGTGTGGTAGATCACATTTGAGCAATCTATTAGAGTTTTTTGAGGAGGTCACCAGGAAAGTGGATGAAGGCAAGGTGGTGGATGTTGTTTACCTGGATTTTAGCAAGGCCTTTGACAAGGTCCCTCATGGGAGGTTAGTTAGGAAGGTTCAGTCACTAGGTATACATGCGGAGGCAGTAAATTGGATTAGACACTGGCTCAATGGAAGAAGCCAGAGAGTGGCTGTGAAGGATTGCTTTTCTGAATGGAGGCCTGTGACTAGTGGTGTGCCGCAGAGATCGGTATTGGGTCCATTGTTGTTTAACATCCAGATCATTGATATAGATGACAATGTGGTAAATTGGATCAGCAAATTTACTGATAATATAAGGATTGGAGATATAGTGGACAGTGAGGAAGGTTTTCAAAGCTTGCAGAGGGATCTGGACCAACTAGAAAAATGGGCTGAAAAATGGCAAATGGAATTTAACGTAGACAAGTATTGCACTTTGGAAGGACAAACCAAAGGAGAACATACAGGGTAAATGGTAGGACTCTGAAGAGTGCAATTGAACAAATCTGGGTATACAGGTACAGAATTCCCTAAAAGTGACATCACAGGTGGATAGGGTCGCAAAGAGTGCTTTTGGTACATTGGCCTTTATAAATCGGAGTATTGGATTTAAATTGGATATAAATCGAAGTTGGAATGTTATATAAGGCATTGGTGAGGCCAAATTTAGAGTATTGTGTACAGTTCTGGTCACCTAGTTACAGGAAGTAGTTACAAGTTACACCTAGTTACAAGTCTCTTGGACAGCCACATGAGCGGTATGCAGATAGAGGGATATATTAGGACTGTTTAACTACGGCTTTTTTCCACAGGTAATTCGGTCCATAATTTGAGCACGCATTCGGCAGGTGGTGCGGGTACAGCTCTTGGATGTTGATTCATGGGTTGCCTGGTACCTCATGTCGTATATGAGTGCTTTATGTGGACCACCTGAAGGGCACCATGACAGCTCAGAGACTATCGATGTGGCTGTGCAGACACTTGGAATTGGGCCGGTGTCTGCGGGAGTTTGCGCGTTCTCCCCGTGGTTGCGTGGGTTTTCTCCGGGCACTCCGGTTTCCTCCCACAACCCAAAAATTCGCTCTTAGGCTGATTGGGTAACAAATTGTCCCTATGGTGAAAATTTTCCAAATTAGGATTAATATATATATTATTATATAGGAATATTAAAATAGGATAATGTATTTGGTATTACGGTGGCGCGGGCTCGTTGGGCCGAAGGGCCTGTTTCCCGTGCTGTGTTGCTTAATAATAAAAAAAAAGGGTGTAAATAAGGTTGAAAGATTGCAGAGAAGGTTCACAAGAATGTTGCCGGGACTTGAGAAGCTGAATTACAGAAAGAGATTGAATAGGTTAGAACTTTATTCCCTGGAGTGTAGAAGAATGAAGGGAGATTTGATAGAGGTGTATAAGATTTTTGTGAGTATAAATAGAATAAATGCAAGCAGGCTTTTTCTATTGAGGCTAGGGGAGAAAAAAAACCAAAGGGCAGGGGTTAAGGGTGAAAGGAGAAAAGTTAAAAGGGAATATTGGGTGGCGGGGGGCTTCTTCATGCAGACAGTGGTGGGAATGTGGAATGAGCTGCTGGATAAAGTGGTAAACGTGTGGGTCACTTTTAACATTTAAGAAAAACTTGGACAGATTCATGGATGAGAAGGGTGTGGAGGGATATGGTCCAAGTGCAGGTCAGTGGGACTAAGCAAAAAATGATTCAGCACAGACAAGAAGGGCCAAAAGGCTTGTTTCTGAGTGTAATTTTCTATGGTTCTATGATTCTATAGTTGGTATAGAGCCCTAAAATGGTATTAAAGACACCAAGTGCTTCAATATTATGAGTTTATAAACAAAGAAAACAAGTTCATTGAGCACGTTTTATGCTTTTATTAAGAAATACATACTATTAGACAATGGAAAGCTGGAAATTCGTGTGAATCTTCTTTCATGTTTGTGATCTTAAGACACTGGCAAGCTGCATAAATCAATTTTTTTCTGGAAGTGGCCTAAATTTTACACAGCGCTGCTAACAACAGGAAGCTTTTTCAGGTCAATGGATTCATATTTGGCTTCTATAAATAACTGTAGAAGTTGCTTAGTAATTGGATAGATCTGGGCATCATTTAAAAAACTATTTTCCTAACATTTGTTCAAGACTTCCTTCATCTGACACTCGCATTGGCCCTGAATTCTAGAGCTATTAGTTCTTTTTCAAAATCAACACAGTTGGGGCAAGTTATTTTATTGTACAGTTCCACTATTCACAGTACTTAATTCAGAGTTTAACAGAAATAGTTTCCTTACATACAGAACCGTTAAGTGTCCAAGTTATATTGATCAAGTAGTTTAAAACAAATATACAATGGTCATTAATACTGATTATGGAAACCAGTAATAACTATTCTTTACACAGTTGAAAAAAATGCTCAAAAATTTCAGAAGAAGACAATTGAATTGTTAAGATTTATTTATTACTGTCACAAAATGGCTTACATTAACACTGCAATGAAGTTACTGTGAAAATCCCCTAGTTGCCACACTCTGGCACCTGTTCGGGTACACTGAGAGAGAATTTAGCATAACGATGCATCTAACCAGCATGTCTTTTAGACTGAGGGTGGAAGCAGGAGAACCCAGAGGGAGCCCACATAGGGAGAACGTGCAGACTCTGCAAGTAATGACCACAGTAAGAAGTCTGACAACACCAGGTTGAAATCCAACCAATTTATTTGATAGTAAACTCGCAAGCTTTCGACTCTATGGTCTTCGTCAGGTGACCATAGAATCGAAAGCTTGCGAGTTTATCATCAAATAAATTGGTTGGATTTAAACCTGGTGTTGTTAGACTTCTTACTGTGTTTACCCCAGTCCAACGCCGGCATCTCTACATCATGACTAATAGTGACCAAGCAGGGAACTGAACTTGGGCTCCTGCGTTGTGAGACAGTTGTGTTAACCACTGTGCCACCATGCTGCCCTGATTGATACCTATTTCAAGAGCTTTCAGGCACCACATTAAGTTTAGCAAGATTGCATTGTTTAACCTAGAGCAGCCTGAAATTTGAGGATATTTCATTCTGCTCTTTTGAAAAAGAAATAGACGTGATCTATTCTGCTGGCCTAGGTACTTTGGGAGAGGAAGAATGTGCTTTATGATGGGTGATATTCTCTTTTCCACAAAAAGGATTTCTGGTAAAGCACTTGGTTTCCAGTAAGATATCATGTGACCAAGTTGCTTGGAAGATGAATGATAGAATAGCAAAGGATCAAAGAGAAGCTATTTAAAGGGGTGACTAGACTGTGTGTGCTTGATTCTGTTTCAAGCCAGTTTTTTGAGTTTGGAACAATCTCATTGCAGAACAGGGTACATCTCTTCCAACAGAATTAATTTGAAACACCAAGTGATGGCTAAAAGAGTTTAAAATTCTTTGTTAACTGATGGGACTCCTAACAGTGAGTTTCACTTCCATATATAGCCAAGATGAGAAGAGAGAATTTATAGGCAAAACTTCAGTTAAAGAGTACTGTAAACAAGGAAGTTCTGAATTGACATAGCCAGATTTAAGACATTGGCAATGTCTGTATTGAACTGGGAGTCTATAACTGTGGGGAGGTTAAAGGAGTTTTGAAGTAAAAATCTTATCTGAAATAAGTGGAAGACCCACGAAATTTCAATCTACAAAGAATCTTCAAAGTTGTACTCAGACCAATTGATTAATCTTGCAATTTCAGAAAGTATCTGAATCAGTATCTAAATTAAATGGTTACAGAAGGAAAGATGTGTTAGGAAATTCCTTTTAAAGTGTAAGTAACTGTGTCCATTATACTTCTAATACCTTCAGTGTAACTGACTAAGATAAAATATAGTTATTAGCATTCATGATTTTAATGTGTATTATAAAATTATTTTGATTTATACTGTGGACATTATTGTTTCATACTTGTAGCAATGAGTTGGAGTTTTGGATTCTCAAAAAAATAAACATGTTACTGGTCTTTACCGAGATCATAATACCATATGGATACGTTCTTTACGTTAAACAGTTTAGGAAGGACCAGGAATCAATGAAGCACATTGATTGTTTATAGGTTTACTGCAAACATTCTGAAGAGAACAGATAGCTTCCTGGAAGAACCTGGTATTGCTGCAGATGAATAGCAGCTGAGATGTTGGTTCACATACATAATGATTAGTATGGTTTCCTGAAAATTCATTTTGGAGATGGCAAAGAATTTCTCAGAATCAGTCTCATCAGGAGATTACATGCAGCTTGTGAGTAGAGCAATTTGGGGTCATGAGTCTTAATTGTAATGTTAGAAGGGACAGGCATGATGATCAGCTGGACACTTCCTGTGTAGTTTTTATATATATATATTGATAAATGCATTGGATTTCACAGTGTTCATCTTACACATTTAGATATCAATATTTAAAAAGATATTGCATACGTACAAAATGCATTTCTGAAAATCATTCAAAAGTCATTCTTTGCTAGATTTTTCAATTAGATTTCATAAAGATTACATTTGACAAATTACCAAGTATTGTTTCTTTAACAACCATGGCTATGAAGCAGTTCTATAAAAAAATTCACTTAACATTAAATCATTGCTGTAATTATATTCAATGTTTGACACTCAACCTTTATCACATAACTGCCTCATTAGCATAATAGGTTAGGCAATTTTCAAACCATTGGAGTAGCAACAGCATTGAATGAGATCAACATCCTTACCTCACTAGAATGAGAGCTGGGT
Organism: Sphyrna mokarran; assembly: GCA_024679065.1. Taxonomy (NCBI): domain Eukaryota; kingdom Metazoa; phylum Chordata; class Chondrichthyes; order Carcharhiniformes; family Carcharhinidae; genus Sphyrna; species Sphyrna mokarran. The sequence goes on from JAGIQG010000009.1 coordinate 41,594,408, forward strand.
GGTACAGGATAAGGAGTAACTGCCATTTGATTAACCGCATCTTCATTCCTGCATAAAGTAAGAAAGTAATTCAAAAATAAATTCTTTAAAAAAATTACATATAGCCTTGGTGAGCACCTGGACCACTACGTATAGTCTTGCTGTCCTTACTCATGGAAGGCTATATTTACCTGAGTGGAAGCACAAAGACAGTTGACTGGACTGAATCCTGGGATGACAGGATTGTCCTAGAAGGAGAGATTGAGTAGATTGGTCCTGTATTCCCCAGGAATTAGATGAGAAGTGACACTCCCATAATCATAGAACCCTTCAGTGCAGAAAGAGGCCCTTTGGCCCAACAAGTCTGCACCGAACACAATCCCACCCAGGCCCTACCCCCATGTCCCTACATATTTTACCCACTAATCCCTCTAACCAATGGATCCCTGGACACTAAGGGGCAATTTCTTAAGCACGGCCAATCAACCTAACCTGGACATCAGAGGAAACTGGAGTACCCAGAGGAAACCCATGCAGACAGGAGGAGAGTGTGCAAATTCCACACAGACAGTGACCTGAGTCGGGAATCAAACCCAGGACCCTGGAGCCTGGAGCTGTGACACAGTGCTAACCACTGTGCTACCGTGCCGCCCCATATATGTGTATGTAAATATAAAATATTCTAAGCATTTGACAGGGTAGATGCAAGGTGACTAGAATCAGGGGCCACAATCACAACTTAGGACAAAGATTTGTAGAAATTTCTTCACTCAAAAAGTTATGAACCTTTGGCATTCTCTATCCTGAGAGCTGTGAGAAGAGTATATTCAAGACAGAGATCAAGAGATTTTTATATACTCATGGAATCAAGTCATATGTGGATAGTGTGGGTGACACGGATGGTATAGTGGTTAACACCGGTTGCTCACAGCACCTGGGACTCGGGTTCGATTCCTGGCTGGAGTCGCTGTGGGAAGTCTGCACGTTCTTGCCGTGTCTGTACGGGTTTCCTCCCACAGTCCAAAGATTTGCAGGTTAGATGGATTGGCCATGCTAAATTCTCCCTCAGTGTAGCCAAACAGGTGCCGGAGTGTGGCAACTAGAGGATTTTCGCAGTAACTTCATTGCAGTGTTAGTGTAAGCCTACGTGTGATACTAATAAATAAAATTAAAACTTAAGACGGTATAGTGAATGATGGAACAGCCTGAAAGGCTAAGTAGTGCTCTTGCTCTTTTTTATGATCTAAAGAAATATTCATAAACACCTTTCACATTCATTTATAGCAAAAAGCACCATTAGATTGCAAAACTTGGATGAGCAGCCAGAAGTCATACATATCATTCTGCTCATTTTTACATCCAATTGGTATATCTAAATAAATAACTGAATGGCAGATCCAAATTAAATAATTATAGATGTGGGACTTAATTATATTATGTGTAAGAATTGTTTTTATGGTAATTAACCTAAATATTTAGTTAATAATATAATCAGTAGTTGGATCATATTAGAATTAAGCTTTATAAGAAACCAGATTGAGGTGAAACAAGGACAAAAATGCTGATGAAATCACATGTAAATTTGGTGACTATCCAAAAATGTTTTTAAAGGTAATGACATGTATCTCACAACTCACAGAAGTGCAAATGGAGCATATGATCAGCTCTAGGTATGACCATTTAAAAATATTTTAATGCATGTACAACACATACTTTGTTTGATTTAAATCTGGTGCAGCTTTCTCAAATGACTAAATAAAAAGTTAATACTAGTAATAGGCAGGTGGGGCAGTGGCAGCATAACACGGGAATTTAGTCAAATCTCTCAAAGAGAAAAAGGAAGCAATTGTCAAAGATAGGAGGCTGGGAACACACAATGCAAATGTGGAATACAAGGAAAGTAGAAAGAAACTTAAGCAAGGAGTAAGAAAGGCTAAAAGAGATCATGAAAAAGCATTGGCTTTTCAAGGAAAATCCCAAGGCTTTTTATACATACATAAAAGAGTAAGAGGGTAGCCAGGGAAAGGGCTGCCCACTTAAGAACAAGGGAGAGAATCTATGCGTGGAGCCAGAGGAATATGGGCAAGATATTAAATGAATACTTTGTGTCAGTATTCACCAAAGAGAAGGACTTGGTGGATGATGACTCTGGGAAAGGATGGGTAGATAGTTTGAGTCATGTTGAGATCAAAAAGGGTGGGGAGGGGGGGCGTAGTGAGGTTCTTGAGAAACATTAAGGTAGACAAGTCCCCATGGCCGGATGGGATATACCCCAGAATACTGAGAAGCAAAGGAGGGAATTGCTGGGGCTCTGAGTGAAATCTTTGGCTCCATAGAAGATCCCAGAGGATTGGAGAATAGCCAATGTTATTCCTTTGTTTAAGAAGGGTAGCAAGAGTAATCCAGGTAATTACAGGCCAGTGAACCTTACATCAATGGTAGGGAAATTATTGGAGAGGATTCTTTGAATCCTTGTAAATAAGTGGACTCATTAGTGAGAGACAACATAGTTTTGTGAAAGGGAGGTTGTATCTCACAAACTTGATCGAGTTTTTCGAAGAAGTGACGTTATCTACATGGACTTCAGTAAGGCCTTTGACAGGTCCCTCACAGCAGACTGGTGCAGAAGGTGAAATTGCATGGGATCAGAGGTGAGCTGGCAAGGTGAACACAAAACTGGTTCGGTCAAAGAGGACAGAGGGTAGCAGCAGAAGGGTGTGTTTCTGAATGGAGGGCTGTGACAAGTGGTGTTCCTCAGGGATCATGCTGGGACCTTTGCTGTTTGTAAAATATATATTATAAATGATTTGGAGGAAAATGTAACTGGATTGATTGGTATGTTTGCAGATGACACAAAGGTTGGTGGATTTGCGGATAGCAATGAGAATCATCAGAGAATACAGCAGGATATAGATCAGTTGGAGACTTGGGCAGAGAGATGGCAGGTGGAAGTTAATCCGGACAAACGTGAGGTGATTCATTTTGTAAGATCTAATACAGATACGAAAGATACACTAAATGGCAGAATGCTTAAGAATATTGATAGGCAAAGAGATCTGGGTGTACAGTACACAGGTCATTGAGAGTGGCAATGCAGGTGGAGGAAGTAGTCAAGAAGGCATATGATATGCTTGCCTTCATCAGCCGGGGATTTAGTTTAAAAATTGGCAAGTTATGTTGCAGCTTTACAGAATCTTAGTTAGGCTGCACTTAGAATATAGTGTTCAATTTTGGTTGCCACATTACCAGAAGGATGTGGAGGCTTTGAAGAGGGTGCAGAAAAGATTTACTAGGATGTTGCTTGGTATGGAGAGCATTAGCTATGAGGAGAGATTGGAGAAACTTAGTTTATTCTGACTGGAGCAATGAAGGTTGAGGGGAGACCTGATAGAAATCTACAAAGTTATGATAGGCATGGACAGAGTGGATAATCAGAAGCTTTTTCCCAGGGTGGAAGAGTCAATTATTAGGGGGCACACGTTTAAGATGCGAGGGGCAAAGTTTAAAGGAGAGGTACGAGACAGATTTTCTATACAGGGGGTAATGGGTGCCTGGAACTCGTTGCCAGGAGAGATAGTGGAAGCGGATATGGTAGTGACTTTTAAGGGACATTTTGATAGGTACATGAATAGGATGGGAATAGAGGAATATGGCCCCCGGAAGGGTACAGGGTTTTAGTTAGGTTGGGGAGCATGGTCAGCACAGGCTTGGAGGGCCTAAGGGCCTGTTGCTGTGCTGTGATTTTCTTTGTTCTTTGTAGTTTAGGTGGTGGCATAGCAGTAATGTCATTGGACGAGTAATTGAAAGGCCCAGGGTAATGCTCTGGGTGAAACGGTTCAAATCCATCACGGTAACTGGTGGGATTTGAATACAATTAATACATTTGGAATGTAAAGCTAGTCACTAAGATCATGATCACCGAATATTACAAGGACGTCTCTGATTCACTGATGCACTTTAAGAAAGTAAATTTGCCCATCTTTATGTAGTCTGGCCCATGTGTCACTCTGGACCACAGCAAGATGATTTAAAAAGCCTCTGAAATGGCCTAGCAAATTGTTTAGCTCAAAGGCAATTAGAAATGGGCACCAAATGCTGACCTTGCCATCATCAGCCATATCCCAATGAAAGCATGAAGGAACATATACCAGTAGATCTCTAATATCTGATGCATAGAAAGATATAGAATCATAAAATCTTTACAGTACAGAAAGAGGCCACTTGGCCCATCGAGCCTGCACTGACAACAATCTCACCCAGGCTCCTTCTCCATAACCCCATGTATTTACCCTGCTCATTTCCCTGACACTAAGGTGTAATGGTCAATCAACTGAAGCCACACATCTTTGCACAGTGGGATGAAACCCATATGCAAACTCCATGCAGTTAGCCCAGGCCAGATTGAACCCACTTCACTGGCGCTGTGAAGTCGCAGTGCTAATCACTGTGATGTCTTGTTCGAAAAAACAAATTAACAGAAAACAAAACTAATTAACCAATTCAAGTAAATTAGCAAGTGGATTTTAATCATATATTTTGTAGTAACTGAATTTCATTTATTGTATCAGAAAAGTAAGATTGATCAACTATCAAATATAACTTTTGAACAGAAACAAATTAGTATATCTATATACTGGATACACACAATAAGAATAAAGAAACATCTTTGTTTTAAAAGAATCATTAGTGATATTCTTCAGTGCTAAAGGTGGCGAATGAAAAGAATTCTCCAGTATGCTAGGCAATTACCTTACTAATATAATCATTTAGCAAAACAAACCCTGTGACACTAGGGAACTGCTGCACTGAAATTCAATCTTTCACATTTCTCTCTCTCTCTCTCCATCCCCCACATAACACTGTTGCTTTTCCCAAATGTTCTCTGCAGACCAGAAATGACTCTATTTGTAAGGATCTGAACAAATAAAGCATTTAGAAAATCAGGTATTCATACTTGGCCAGAAATATACTAAAATAGCTTTCTACAGTTTGCAGTGTCTTCATGACAGTAGATGAGCTAACAATTATTTAGATGTGTTGTTCTTTGCAGCTCTCTCCAGTCACATTAAGGCACTGGGTGCACAATTATATGTCAAATTCTGAAGAAAGGAGTATTTTTTGTGTGCATATGTTAACTGGTGATATAATTCAGCTAACATGATGCAACTGTCATTAATGTTAGTCCAATACCATCAGTTCTTTGCTTAGATTCTGTATTTCAAATACTGCTAACAGCACAGGCTGCAACGACAATCTTCTTCATATTTTGTACAATTGTCAAATTCTCAAACTGCACCACAATAAAATGATAAAGCATCACATACTTAATTGCTTTCTTTGTATTAAAGGACAACTCAAAATTTTGAACATTTTGTTTCAAATATGTTAGTCTGTAAGAAACCAAAGGTGGATTGGTTTGGAACACAATCTCTTTTCAACATGTTTTTGTGCCATTTGGAGCATGGTTATACAGAGGACCATTTGTGAAGTAGCTATGGAAGACAATCTGTGTTGAATGTAGAGGAGACTGCATTTAGAGTTAAGATACAGTAGCAGACTGCTGAACAGAAGATATTTCAATTTATGCTTCACAAGAAACCAGTTGGCTGCTGTTATTGGTGGAATACCATTAGCCTTCATCTGTTCAGACCCCCACTTCTACATAAATTCTGTGATCCTTGACCCATATTGTCATTAGACTAAGCATTTAAAACATCACATTTCTCAGTTTCCATGCTGTAAAGAAAGTCATCTGCCCACATATAAATATTTTAAAAGATATATTTTTTTTGAGCAAATCCAATGTGCAGATTTGTTTAAATATCTGAATTAGTTCAAGGAAAGTACTGTGAGTTTTTATCAATGCAGGCCATTAAACACCCTTTATGACTACCGTATGTCAAGAACGCTAAGAGATGTTAACAATTACTGTAACATAAGTCAATGGGCTGCAAGAGGAAAATCATTACACTAAACCAACGTGAGAAAAAGCTCAGCAGGATATATAAACCGGGTGAAGACAGACAACCAAATCAGAAATCTATGCATGAATATATTTAGCATAAGAAACAAAACAAATTAGAAACATAAATTGGATTAATGGATATTATGCAGTAATCATTACAGAGGCTTGGGAATGATATTGGGCAAGCAACTCATGCTTGAACTTTAGTGAAATTTGGTCCTCAAGACTCATCAGCATTCCATATGAAAATTTCAATACTGAACCACATAACCATGCTCTGTGCATCCTAGGAGAACACAGTAAGTTGTCTGACAACACCAGGTTTAAATCCAACCGATTTATTTGATAGTAAACTCACAAGCTTTCGACTCTATGGCGAAGGGAGTGCAGTGCATGCTCATACCCATGACAGACATCAGTATATACATTCAAATAGGAAGATGCTTACTATAACACTTCCAGACCCCACCTTAATTTCAATTCCCTGTAAGGAAAAAAAACATAATGATCTCATGCCTCAAGGAGATATCAGTCTTTCAGGAGTTTTGTTACTATGCTATGACCATATAGACACTGGTGAGGCTTGTTTCAGCAGATCTGGATTTGGGACACAGGAGTAGATTGAGCATTTGTGCATGAACATGCCTCGTTCTCTCCTGGAAGAGCCTACCAGATGCCCTTGTGCATCAAGAAGCATTTCCTGTTGAATAGCCACAGCTGCATTTCCTTCTACCACGATATCTGGAACTTTTATTTTCTCAGAGTCATGGTGCAGATAAATGTGATACTGGTGTCTGCAAACAACTCTTCCATTGGTCAGTTTCGCTACCAAATATACTGGATCACTTAAGCTGTGAATAATACTGCCAAAATTCCTTACATAGGCACAATCATTTGGGTTGAAATGTCTCTCCCTAGCGTGGTTCCTTCTCCTTTTTCTGACTCGTTCCCACTCTCGCTTTGACATTTGTGACTTGGACCTCCCAGCTATCAATAATTCAACTGGTGAGAGCCCTGTTGTTATTCATGGCATGATACAATACTGGAACAAGAATCATGAGAGTTTGGTTCCCAAAGTATCACCTACCATTCTCCTCAATCCTTCTTTCAACATCTGAACAGCTTGTTTGCCTAAACCATTTGAAGCTGGATGGAAGGGCATATGGTATATTCCATTCTTCTTTGCACAAACTCTTGGGACAAAACACTTGTAATGTTACACCATTATCTGAAATAAGAGAATCCAATAAACCATGTGTTGTAAAAACTTGGTGTAGGTTCTCTGTCGTAATGTGAGTTGTGACGTTTTTCATGGTATGTACTTCAAACAACTTAGAATGCACATCCACAATAACTAGAAACATATGATCCATGAAAGGCCCTACAAAGTCCACATGGAGATCATGGAGCCTAGATCATGGAGACTCAAGTCACTCTCATGACTGTTGTGGTGCCATCTTCAGACTGATCCGGCACACAGAACAGGATTTCATTGTATTCTCCAAGTCCGGATACATATTAGGCCATTAAACATACAAACTGGTTAAACTTTTAATTCAGGGCACATCCGAATGGGCCTTCATCCAAGTCTCGCAAATGACCAGGTGGGGGGAGCAGGGGAAACGCACTGGACGCTTAGCCCATCTTTCAGCTTTGCATGTGGTCTCAGTTCATCTTCCCCCATAACAGTAGGTCAATGCTGTATAAGAAATTTCCACCTGGGAAAGAACAGGGTCCAAGTCCATCCACTGCTTAATGTGTTAGCATTCACTGGAAAATGTGAAAGTTACTCAAGCAAGAAAATTGTCTCTGGAGGAAATAATGTCTTGATGGGCATGCCTGGTAAAGGAAGATGACTCAGTGTTTTTGCCTTTGCATTGTCCTTCTCTGACTTGTACACGATGTTATACTACTAGGCAGATAAGGTGAGAGCCCAGCACTGAATTCTCGCCGAAGACATGGGGATGAATGCACTTCGAGTCACTCATCAACAGTTTATGGTTGATATATATAGTAAATGAATGACCATTTACTATATGAATGACCATGAAGATACTAACGAAACAGTTTCATAGTGTAAACGACGGCTAGACCTTCCTCGTCTAGCTGTAAATATCCCTTTTCAGCTGCTGTCATTGTACGTGACGCAAAACCAATGGGTTTTTCTGACCCATTCTCCATCAGATTACTGCCCCCACATCCTAGGGCAAAGCAATACATGACAGAATGAATTCTGTCTTGACCAAAGAGAACCAGCAGATTGGCTGGTGGTAGCAGTACTTTCGTGTCCTTAAAAGCTTTCTTTTTTGCTGATTCGCATTTTCATTTTGTTTCTTTGTGAAGCAGCAGGTACAGTGGCACCAACACTGTTTAAAGGTCTGACAGAAACTTCCTGTAATAATTTACAATGCCTAGACATAACCTGAGCTCAGACACACTTCTAGGGCTTGCAGCTTCCTTGATAGCTTTGACTTTGTTTTCCACTGGGGATAAACCATGCTCTGTGACTTTCTGACCCAAATATTCCATCCTCTGCTCCTGAAAGATGCACTTGCTACACTTCAGGCGCAGCCCTGCCTCTGAAAATTTTGGAGTTTAAATGTTTAAAAAACATTTGATCCAGTTTGTTCTGGTGCTCCTTCTTAGTTTTCCAAATGTTGTCCAACTAAGCTGCTATATGAGAAATCCTCTGCAACGTCCTTTGTCCTCTGAAAAGCCACCAAATTGGAAGATGCCCCGAAAACCAGTCAGCTATATTGGAACAAACCTTGTCAGTGTTGACTGTGACATACTGTTTTGAGTCAGCCTCTAAAAAAAGTTGCTGGTTGGTGTAGCTCATGTCAAGTTTTGAGAACCTCTTGCGTCTTGCAAGGTTTGAAATCAGATCTTTCATCGTGAACAATAGGTAAGCATCTAGCTTAGAGGCCTAATTAATGATATATTTGTAATCCCCGAATAAACACACAGTACCATCACTTCTAAGAACCGGAACAATTGGAGCTGCCCAAAACGACAACTGAGTAAGCTGAATGATTCCTCACCTCTGCAGCTGCTCCAACTCCTCCTCCACTTTGCCTTTCATGATGTAACCATTGTGCTGGGCTTGTAAAATGAGGATCAGTGAACAAACTTAACTGTTGTGCCAAGCAATGTACCCAGGTCATCTTTGAAAATCTCAGGATATTTCTGAATGATATCCTCCGTCACCTGTGAGAGCTTAATTTCACCCTAGTTCAACAGAATTTTACTTAGTCAGTCATGCCTTAGTAAACTAGGCCCTTTTCCTTTTACCACTAGGAGACATTCTCTTGTTGCTTAGCTGTTGTATGCAATATCCACCTCAAGCAATGGTAAAGCCTCTCCAGCGTACGTTGAAAGTTGGATCCTTGCCTGAGTAAGGATTGTCACCTCCTTAGAATACAAGTCATTTTGTCAGTCTCCTCACTACTTACAAATGCAGAGGCTGCCTTGTCCCTCTCCATCTTGAATATTTTCCATCGACCTCCACTGTAGTATGGGTAGGATCTGCACGGCTCCCACTCACATGAAACATATTCTAAGAGTGCTACTTTGCTTGGCCTTAGTCTTTTAGGTGATGAATAGCTTACTGAGGTTTTTTTAAAATTTGGATTTCCCTGTTCAAACTTCAATTTGCTCTTGGCACCTCTGCATTCCTTAGCTAAATGACCCTTTTTGTTGAAATGGTGACAACAGTGCCCATAAATGTGCAATGATTTACACAGTGTCTGTCCACACTTCAAACTTTCCTCTGTTTTCACCATCTTGCTTGTAGTCTCTTTCTTTATTTGATGCACTGCACTCATCTGTACACTGCTATTAGCCTTTTGAATCTCTTTTGCATTGCTGACAGCCATTTTCATGCCTTCAGAAATTTCTAATGGTTTCTTGATAGTGTGGCTTCTCCCAACAAACAGTGCTGAATGCTATCTTCATTAATGCCAACGACTAATCTGCCTCATTGCACGTTCTCCTATATTGCTCCACAGTTGGTTTAATTTAACAATACAGTTAGCTATGAACTGCCCCGTCTTCTGAAAATGACAATGGAACTTGAACTGCTGGACATTCGCCAAGGGCTTAGGATTGTGAGGATTCTGAAGATTCTGAACAAGTGCAACTAAATTTGCAAATGGAATGTCGTTCAGTTTCACTGGTGCTGCTAAATTCCCCACTAGTTTGAGTCTTCATCCAACACACTTGGAGGAATTGAGTGCTTTTTAATTTCATTTATCAAGAAAAAGTGTTCTAAACTTTCCATAGATTCAGTCCAGCCCTCTTCTCTTCTACAAACTCACTAATAATCCTGAACGTAGACATGGGTGCTGCTAACATGAACTTATGAACCTGCTGCTCAGAGACCTCAATTGCCACTCATTTTGCAAGCTAGCTACTCAATGTGCAAATCTCCATAGCACCATGCTAAACCCTGAATTTCTATTTTTCTTTTCTTTTGCCATTTTTGCCTCATCACTAAAAAGGTATGGTACTTGGCCACAAAAAAAATAGTAAAACACATTGTGATATTCAATCTTCTTTACTTTTAATAATATTGAAATACAATACAGTTGGACTCAGAACTGGGAGCAAATAGTTACAAAGGTCCCCTGTGGTAAGACTAGAAGTGCAAAAGCCTGTGCTACCAATGACACCAATCGAGAGTGTCAGGCATGCTACAAACAGTAATGCATACATTCAGATAGGAGATGCTTACTATAATACCAACATTTCCAAAAAGGAACATTTTCCAATGAAAGATGCCAAAACTGATTGCAAGGAAGGGTTGATGTAAGTGTGGTTGATGTGGCTGTCATTTGTAATAAGCTATGCGCTTAAGTAAAGCAGGCTTGTACTGAATGGATTCCATTAGCATGTATAACATTTCATTACCAAATCAGACGCACACAGAATTTAAAGTAGGTTTCAAAGTTATCAAAGTCCTATTTTAACTCCCAGTGAGAGTTATGCAGAAAAGGCTTAGGCGGATGTCGAAGTCCTCAGCAGAATGTGTCCAGCAGAATTTAACTCTGTCCTCCTAGACATGGCTCATGTCAGATTTCAGCCCCTACTCTGTGGAATTGTGGGCAGGCAACTAGCAATTCTTGTCAGATTGTGGCATTAAGATCCATGAAGATCAGGTAACTAGTCAAGAAGGGAATCGACAGGCATCATTGTTGGCCCTGGAGTAATACTCCTGTTCTTCCCAGTCCACAAGGCAATTAAAAACAATAAAAAATCCCAATTTATGAGAGATCTTCTTGCCCCAGATCCCCTGTCCTTTAGGTTCTACTATAAACATCAGCAGTCGATTGACTGTTGGGGAGGAGTAAAAGAGACACAATTCAATGAAAGTTGGTAAACAGCGCTGAACATTATGGCCTAATGGTATTATCACTAGACTATTAATCCAGAAACTCAGCTAATCTTCTGGAGACCCAGGTTCAAATCCCACCAATTCCAGATGGTAGAATTTGAATTCAATCTATTGATGATCATGAAACCATTGACAATTGTTAGAAGAAGTCATCAGGTTCACTAATGTCCTTTAGGGAAATAAATCTACTATCCTTACCTGTTCTGGCTTATATGTGACTCCAGAGTCAAAGCAATGTGGTTGACTCTCAACTGCCCTCCAAGGGTAACTAGGTATGGACAATAAATGCTGGCCAATGCCCATACCCCATGAATGATTTAAAAAAAGCTAATACCAACAACAGGTCCATTAACAAAATATCAGACTAAGTGAAATAGCAATGATCTAGATATATTAGTGCTTTAAATTGGCTGGAAGCAGCTTATGAAATAATGAAAACACTTAAATTTTATTAAAGGTTCAGATTTAGAATGTATTAACTGCATCTGATTTTGATTGTTCTACACAAGCTAGTTCAGGAATGAATATCTTCCATTCTTTCATGCAATGTGGATGTTGATGAAGAGGCCAGCCTTTATTGCCAAATGGGAATTGCCCTTGGGAAGGTGCTGGTGAGCTGCTTCTTGAACCACTGCAGCCCATATGATGAAGGTACACCCACAGTGCTGTTAGGAAAGGAGTTCCAGGATTTTTCATCTAATAGCAGTGGAAGAATAGTGATACAGTTCCAGGTCAGCATTATATGTGGCTTGGAGGGGAACTTGCAGGACGGTGGTGTTCCTATGCACCTGCTGCCCTTTTCCTTCCAGGTCACAAGTTTGAACGGTGTTGTTAAAGTAGTCTTGATGAATTGCTGCAGTGCATCTTGCAGCTAATACACACTGCTGTCACTAAGATCAGGTGATGAATAGGGTGCCAATCAAGTAGGCAGCTTTGTTTCGATACTGTTAAACGTTTTGGAACTATACCTATTCAGAAAGGCGGAGAATATTCCGTCAAAATCCTGATTTGTGTCTTGTATACAATGGACAATCTTTGGAGGTCAGGAAGTCAGTTACTCACCACAGAATTGCCAGCCTCTGACTTGCTCCACAATATTTATACAGCTGGTCTAGTTCAGTTTCTAGTCAATGTAATCCCCCAGAATGTTGATAGTGAGGGTTTTTGCAATGTATGCCAAGGGGAGATAGTTACTGAATTGCTTGTTGAACATGGTCATTGCTAGGTATTTGTGTGCTGTAACTGTTATTTGCCTCCTCTCAGCCCAAACTTGGACATTGTTCAGGTCTTATCGAATTTAGGCATAGACTGTTTCAGTATACGAGGAGTCACGAACAATGCTGAACATTATGTAATTATCCCTGGACAGCACCACTTCTGACATTATGATGGAGAGAAAGCCACTGATGAAGCAGCTGAAGATGCTTTGGCTTAGGAAATTACTCTGAGGATTGGCTGCAATAATGTTCTGGGATTGAGATGATTGATGTCCAACAACCACAACCTTTGTGCCAGGCATGGCTTCAACTGAAGTGTTTTCCTGTTGATTCTCATTGACACCAGTTTTGCTTGGAATCCTTCATGTCATACTTGGTCAAATATTGCCTTCATTTCAAGGACGATGGCTGTCACCTCATTTCTGGAATTCAGCTTTTTGTCTATGTTGTGACCAAAGTAATAATGAGGTCAAGAACTGAGTGCCCAGCGGCACGTAAACTGAGCATCAGTAAACAAGTTATTGCTGAACAAGTGTCGCTAGATAGAACTGTTGATGACACCTTCCATCATTTTGATGATAATTGAGTGTAGCTTGAAGGGGTGGATTTGTCCTACTTTTTTGTGGACAGAACATAACCTAGGCAATTTTCCATCTTTCCCGATAAATGTCCAGGGACAATTACATAATGTTCAGTATTGTTCGTGATTCCTCATATACTGAAACAGTCCATGCCTATATTCGGTAAGACCTGAACAATGTCCAAGTTTGGGCTGAGAAGAGGTAAGTAACAGTTACACCACACAAATACCTAGCAATGACCATGTCCAACAAGCAAGACAATAACTATCTCCCCTTGGCATACCATTGCAAAAACCCTCACCATCAACATTCTGGGGATTACGTTGACTAGAAACTGAACTGGACCAGTTGTATAAATACTGTGCAGCAAGTCAGCGGCTGGCAATTCTATGGTGAGCAACTGACCTCCTGACCTCCAAAGATTGTCCATTGTATACAAGACACAAATTAGGATTTTGATGGAATATTCTCCGCCTTTCCAGTGTTGTAGCTGTACTGGAACAGTTTGGGTAGGGGAAACGCGTGTTCTGGAGCACAAGTGCTCAGATTTTGCTGGAATGTTGTCAGAGCTCAAAGCCTTTCCAGTGCATTCATCCATTTCTTGATATTATACGGGGTGAATTTAATTGTGATGCTGGAGACCTCAGAAAAAGGCTGAGTTGGATCATCCACTCAGCTCTTCTTACTGAAGATGTTTGCAAATCCTTCAGTCTTGTTGTTTGCTTGAAATGCTGGGCTTCCCTACTATTGAGGATTGGGGGATTTGTGGAACCTGTAAACAGTGAATCAAGGTCAATGAAAGGTACAGTCGAGTTTGGACCACCAGGAATAATAAGTCATTATAGGAAGGTTTTACTAGCATTTCCAATTTGTACATGCACCTCATGCAACTAATGATTCATATTTTTCACTGAAATAAGAAGTGGACCTGAGATCCTACTTCTTCTTGGTTTCTGACATGATTACTAATCAGATAAAACAATGAGGGAAACACTATTACCTTATCAGAACTATCTTGACATTGGACGGAGCATTCTTAATAATTGCTGATGCATTTTGATGGCTTCTTCCATAAAGTATTTGGTTATTAATCTGTAAGATTGAGAAGAATGAATAACAGTTATAAAAGATGCTAGTTACAAGCTACTAAAATAAAGGAACACTGTAATTCTGAGTAGTTTCTATTTGTAGAGTGTATTACACAATATTCCAGAAAATCTTTTAACACAAGCTAAAGTCTAAGATAGGAGAAATGCGGTTAAAATAAACTGAAGACATTGACAAATGAGCTAAAGTTTGACCAAAAGATCAGTGAGGACAGAAATACTATATGAGTTCAGCAAAAGCAGATAATGCTGAAAAATCTCAGCAAGCCTGACAGCATCTGTGGAGAAAGTAGACCTGATGTCTTGAGTTTGGATGATGCTTCATCTGATGAAGGATTTTCCAGATTCCAGTATTTGCATTATTTTGCTTTGACTGTACGAGTACAGGATAGGATTTAAGCACAATTTAAACTCTGGACAAATGGGTGGATATGCAGGGTGGATAATGCAAGGCCAGATAGAAAGACATCAAGGAAATAATGAATAAGCAGGTCTGAAGCAGACAATTTTGATGATATGATGTGTTTGAAGCCCAGGTCTGGAGTGGAATAAAACACCAAAGTGGGGTGGACTAGGCAGCAAAGGGATGATATTCCTACTGGGGATAGGACTGCCAGGGGGTGGGGCAAACATGATTGGTTTGGTCCTTCCAGTGTTCAATTGGAAAGAAATTCAAATGCATCCATGATTTAATAATCAATGCAAATATTTATTTGATGTTATGCAGGAAGTGAATTAGAATTTAATCTGTTAACATCTCAGAATATACAAGGAAGTCTATTACAGAAAATAATGTACTGTAAAGGATACTGGCCAACATCTGTATCCGAATTTCTTAATTAAAACTCACTTCTGCAAATTAAAACTCAATTATTATAGCAGTAATAATACTGCATCATCTAAAAGAATTACAGCAGGAACCAACCAAGTTTCCTTAGGCAGCTCCTTCCAAACCCACATCATCATCATCTAGAAGAGCAAGTGCAGCAAATGTCTGGGAACACTATCATCTGGAGGTCTCCCTCCAAGTCACTCACCATCTTGACTTGAAATATATCATCATTCTTTCACAGTCGCTGGGTCAAAATTCTGGAATTCCCTGTCCAACAGCACTATGGTTGCAATCACTCTCACCTGATGAAGTAGCAGCACTCCAAAAGCTTGTGCTAATAAAAAACCTGTTGGACTTTAACCTGGTGTTGTGAGACTTCTTACTGTGCCCAACACCAGCATTTCCATACTGTGGATGCACCTACATCTCAGGGATTACAGAGGTTCAAGAAGGCAATCACCTTCTCAAGAACATTTTAGGATGGGCAATAAATGCTGGCCTAGCCAGCAACAGCTACATTCTATAAATTAATTTTAAAAAATCCCATCGTTGTTTTACAAACATGCAGGAATATTATTTAGATGTTGGAAATCTTATGCTATTGGTAAGTTAATTTATGTGTGTCACTAAGAAGTCATTCTGTTCACATATTGCTTATGTTCTGCATATCATTTAAGTAATTATAAAACTGACTGATTGAGCATACAAATTCAGTGCAGCATAATTCAACAATGGTGTCCAAATTTGACTCCACCTATTTTCTGCTCAACAGAGCTTTGGGAACTCCTCAAATTGATAGTAAATGAAATACTTTCTGAAATGAGCCACTTGCAGGCAAGTCTGGCAGCCAATTGAAACACAGTAAGTCCCATAAAAAGCAGTAAAACAAATGACCAGTTGACCTGTCTTTGTGGGATCAGTTGAAAGCCAAATATCAATTAGAACGTCAAGAGAACTATGCTCATCCTTTATATAAAAAAAACTATGGATATTTTACATGTTTTGAAATAAAGAGACAGCTCCTGTCTTTCATCTCATCTGAAAGCCAGCTCCTTTAACATTGCAACATCCCTCTGCACTCAAGTGTCAGCCTAGATTATGCTTTAAGTATAAGAGTGGGATTTGAACATACAATTTTCTGACCCAAGAGGCAATGTGGGATACCACTGAGTTAAAAGGTCTTGATGAGACAATGCGTGTGGATAAAAGACGTCTCAGAAGTTATTGATCTGTAGCATGCTCTGTGGATAGCAGAAGATGACTTACATAGAACATATAAGATAGAAGCAAGAGGAGGCCATTTGACTTTTTGAGCCTGCTTCGTCAGTCAACACAATCATGGCTGATCTTCCAACTCAATACTGTAATCCTGCTTTTTTTTTCCATAACCTTTGATCCCATTTGCCCCAAATGCTATATCAAGCCACCTCTTAATAATATTCAACGTTTTGACATGATCAGAGAGAGCAAGGCAGAACATACTCAATGTGGTTAACACAGATCTGAAAGCGGTTAAAAACAACACTTGTGTGCCTGGTACACTCAAGATCAGTAGACCTCAACTTGAAGTTACGAGGGCAAGTACCACTGGAAATGCCAGGAAAAGGAATGAGCAAATGTATTGGTAGGGATGAGGACATTAAAAGCAGAGATGAAGGAATGATTAAATAGGCCAATTGTGATAGCAATGCTGTAATTGGTACTGGGTGAGAAGGGAAGTTAAAATTCAGGAGCATAGTGCTGAAGGAACAGGATAAACTCTTTTCCAGGAATGGAAAATGAGGGTACAAGAGTTGAAAATACAGAGTTAAATGTGGATGGTAAAAATGCAAAGAAGAGTCAGGTAGCCTTTTATGAATGGTTGAAACGGTGAGACTGAAGGGGTCACTATTGGGAAGCTTATGTGATAAAGCGTTAATTAAAAACAGGGGCATGGAGAAGATAATTCAATTTCTAAAAACATCAGATTTTTGGAGGGTAGTAGGTGACAAGCATTCTAAAAGAGAATTTGGGATGTAGAAGATAGAGAGGTGCTTAAATGAAGAAAATGTATCTGAAGAGCAAGAGTACCCTATGGCTAGCCTTACTGAACCGAGCATGTTTGTATTAGGTGACATTGATAATTGACAGCATCAGCCTTCCACCCTGTTAAATAGTTCAACAAAGGTTTTCGTCTCCATAGGATTTTGTTTCTACACAATAGAACTTATAATGTTTGTATTATTGCTTGAACAACTACTAATGACAGCAGTGTTGCAATAGGGTGAGGAGAAGGGGAGGTTTTCTGTGCCAATGATATTATGAATCATATTTATATGGATATAAACTGGGCTGGCTCAAAACCAAGAGTGATTGCAACTAGTTTAGAAATCTTTGATTCTTCAGGATTTCTGGTGCTTGCTAGTTGCTGGTCGATGGTTATTTAGCAAACAGAGATGGTGGCTGGTTCATTTCAAAAGTGTTGATTGGTATTTTTTTACCTCTCTGAAAGTGGAGAGCTCATTTTAACTCCTGGCTGGAAGCCAGTGGAAGCAGTTGGCAATTCGAGTGGGAGTGAGAATCAGAGGATTTTAACTGACATGCCTCATTTGAATGTGCCAGTCAGGTGCTTAGCCATTTCCAGCAGAAAGTGGCAGGTGGCCAGCAACAGCAGATGCCAAGTCCAGGAGTACAAATATTGCCGGGGTGGAGGGGGGGAGGGGGAGGAAGAGAGAGAGCGAGAGAGAGAGAGCGCGAGAGCGGGCGAGCGAGTACAGGAGAGAAGAGGCTCAGACCTTTTTTTAGGGGGGCCTGGAAGAGTTACAGATCTCAATTGTGATAGAGCAGTGGACAAACAATACAAACAACCTTACAGACAAGGGAGACAACAAATCAAAAAGTACTCATATTTAGACCACCACACAACACTTTCAGCAATTACAGAAACAGATTGCCTGTCTGGCTGACGCGGATGGCACATAGAAAGCAGAAAGGAAGTGTCACAGACAAAACATGTCTCCTCTGAAAACTGCTAAGAAATATTGACAATTAAGGAAATCAGCTAATCTACTGATTATAGTTCGTTTGTACCCAGATGAAATTATGATGTTTCTGAAATTTGTGATAAATCAGCAATGATCAATTCTGGTGTGGTTTGTAATTTCATATGGCAAATAATCATTAGCTGAAGAGGAGTATTAAATACAGCCAAATTTTATCATCTGAAGCTTTCTATGTGCTCAGTTAAGTACTGATTACATGTATTAATTGTTTTGGTTAAGTGAGCTTATTAAAGATTTTGGTCTTTGATCAAAAGAAGGATCTTGCTATATTTAAACAATAATCTCAAGGATGTAAAGAATAGTAAGCCTGGATAATTAGCCAGTCTAGTACCTTATTTTTAAAACAGTATTTTTTTAGTGTTCATTACCATGGGCTTCCAATATCTTTTTAGGGCATTTCTCCAAAAAAAATATGCATTTTTATAACACCTCTCATGACCACTGGGTGTCCCAAAGTGCCTTCTAGCCAATGGATCACTTTTGAAATGTAGACATCTACGTAATGTAGGAAACAAAGCAGCTAATTTGCATACACCAAGTTTCCAAAAAAAACTAGCAGCAAGGTTATAATGATCAGATAAGACTTTTGTAATGTTGATTGAGGAATAAATGCTGGCTACGTATAACCTCTTATTCTTTTTCACAACAGTGCCACAGGACTTTTTTTTTGCCCAGTTGACAGGGCAGATGGGGCCACACTTCAGCACTTCATCCAGAAACTGTACCTCTGTCAGTCTTGATTTATGCTTACTCTGCGGTGCGACTTGAACCCACAACCATCTGACTCAGAGATGAGAATGCTATCAACTATACTCAAAACAACATATATAAGATGATGGGTCAGGGCTCCACTGAGAGTGGAGTACTGTGAAGTAATAGAGAGAGGACCTGCCCAGAGTCACATTTTCCTTTCTAATATTTACCACAGGATGTTCTTTTGACAATTTGTGGCTATAGGATTTTTTTTATTATCATTTGATATTTGTTGATGTGTTTCCGTATTTTATATGACTGAAATTTTATATACTCAGCTTGTAATAAATAATGCTATTTTATCTCTTACTGAAGATAGAAATAAAAGTTTAAAAAGTTATTTCCTCTTTTATTTTACTGGTACATTCTGGGAGAAGTCAGACCAGCAACATCTACTTAGAAATGGGAAGTGAAAGATCTGGTGTCAAGGAGTGGTAAGTCTGAAACACTATATTAGTGTTTCCTTTCCTCCCTCCTCAGCGTTTTGGTTAAGATCAAGTGTAGTATCGACATGCTGTGCTTGGTTGAAGTCATTGGGTTACGTTTTAGCTTCATTTTTTAAAAGCGACATCTTGGCTAAGATGAAAATGAGATCAAGCCTTGGAGGAGGAGCTATGCCTACTTCAATCAGCTTGGATCATGTGGATCAAGTCCAAGACAGGAGGTAAAAACCCTGCCTTGTCAGCTTGGATCGGGAATGTCTCAACTTGTTGAGATTCTGAATTGGACTTGATTTGATTGAATTGGAATAAAAACGAAAAAAAAAGGCCACCGTGAGAAGGTAAAAGTTTTATAATTTTTCTTAAATAATTGGTGCTCAAAATTTTGGTCCATGTGGTTAAGTGCTGCACTACGTCTGCTGGAAGTGCACTCAATTGCAGCTTCTGGATGGGTTGGAACAGCAGTCTGATGCACTTAGGAGTATGAAGGTAGTGGAAAGTATCACAGATAAGAGCTTTAGAGACATGGTCACACCCAAGGTGTAGGAAGATAGATGGGTGACTGCTAGAAGGGGCAGGCAGCAAGTGCAAGAATCCCCTGTGGTCATCCCCCTCTCTAATAAGGATACTATTGAGGAGGGGGTGTGCGGTGGTAGTCTATCTGGAGACAACAGCAGCAGCAGCCAAAACAGTGACACCACAGCTGGCTCTATTGTTAAGCAGGGAGCGACAAAAAGCACTAGAGCAATAGTTTTAGAGGACTCTATAGTTAGGCACTTCTGTGGACGCGAAGAAGTGTCCAGGGTAGTATGTTGCCTCCTTGATGCCAGGGTCCAGAATGTCTCTGAATGGGCAGAAAGCATTTGAAAGGGATGGGTGAATAGCCAGAGGTTGTGATACATTTTGGTACTATTGACTTAGATAGGAAGAGTTATGAGGTCCTGCAGCAGCAGTTTAAGGAGTTAGATAGAAAGTTAGAAAACTGGACCTCTAGGGTTATAATCTCAGGATTACTCCCTGGGACACATGCTAGTAAGGCTAGGAGTAGGAAGACAGTGCAGCTCGTGGCTAAACGTGTTGTAGGAGGGAGGGTTTCAGATACCTGGACAATTGGTGTCTCTTCGGAGGTAGGTAGGACTTGTACAAAAAGAATGGGTTGCATCTAAACTGGAAGGGCATAAATATTCTAGCCAGGAGGTTTGCTAGTGTCACATGGAAGATTTAAACTAGTTTGGCAGGGCAGAGTGGGAACAAAAGCAAAGGTGAACTAGCTGAAGAGAATGGGCCCAGTAAGACTCAGAGAAAGAACAGGCAAGATAAGGTTGCTAATCAAAGACAGTCTGGTGGACTAAAGTTTTTTTGTTTCAATGCAAGAAATATAACAGGTAAGGCAGATGAACTTAGAACTTGGATTAGTATTAGGAATTATTATGTTGTTGCCATTACAGAGACTTGATTAATGGAACAACAGGATTGGCAGCTTAACATTCCAGGATACAGTTGTTTCAGGCAGGATGTAAAAGGAACGGGGGAGTTGCACTACTGGTTAAAGAGAATACCGTAGCTGTACTATAGTAGGACACCTTGGAGGGGTCATACAGTAAGGCAATATGGATAGAGCTCAGGAAGGGTGTAGTCACAATGCTGGGGGTTTACTATAGGCCATCCAACTGCCCATGGGAGATAGAGGAACAGATATAATGGCAAATTTTGGCAAGGTGTAAAACAGGATTGTTATGATGGAAGATTTTAACTCTCCCCATGTTGACTGGGGCTCATTAGCACTAGGGGCATGGATGGGGCAGAATTTGTAAGGAATATCCAGGAGGGCATCTTGAAACA
Organism: Sphyrna mokarran; assembly: GCA_024679065.1. Lineage (NCBI taxonomy): Eukaryota > Metazoa > Chordata > Chondrichthyes > Carcharhiniformes > Carcharhinidae > Sphyrna > Sphyrna mokarran. The sequence goes on from JAGIQG010000009.1 coordinate 41,615,556, forward strand.
GTATTTAGATAGTCCAACTAGGGAAGGAGCCATGTTGGACCTGATATTGGAGAACGAGCCCAGCGAGGTGGTCGATGTTTCAAAAGGGGAACAGTTCGAGAATGGTGACCACAATTCTTTTTTTTTAAGCAACACAGCAGGGGAAACAGGCCCTTCGGCCCAACGAGCCCGCGCCGCCGTCATACTATATAGTAGCAAATACATTATCCTATTTTAATATTCCTATATAATAATATATATATTATTCCTAATATGGAAAATTTTCACCATAGGGACAATTTGTTTCCCAATCAGCCTAAGAGCGAATTTTTTGGGTTGTGGGAGGAAACCGGAGTGCCCGGAGAAAACCCACGCAACCACGGGGAGAACGCGCAAACTCCCGCAGACACCGGCCCAATTCCAAGTGTCTGCACAGCCACATCGATAGTCTCTGCGCTGTCATGGTGCCCTTCAGATGGTCCACATAAAGCACTCATTTACGACATGAGGTACCAGGCAACCCATGAATCAACATCCAAGAGCTGTACCCGCACCACCTGCCGAATGCATGCTCAATGTTGGTCAAGTATGGACTGAATTACCTGTGGAAAAAGCCGTAGTTAAACAGTCCTACTATATCCCTCTATCTGCATACCGCTCATGTGGCTGTCCAAGAGACCCTTAAACAGCCCCATCGTGCCTGCTCCCACCACCTTACTCGGCAGTGCATTCCACACCCCCACTACCCTTTGTGTGAAAAACTGCCCTCTCATATTCGTCCTATACATAGCCCCCCTCACCCTATGGCCATGACCCCTCGTCCTATCCATTTCTAATAATAATTCAATAAGCTTTAAAGTACTGATGGATAAAGATAAGTGCAGTCCTCAAGTTAAAGTGTTAAATTGGAGGAACAATATTAGGCAGGAATTGAAGAATGTAGATTGGGGTAGATGTTTGAGGGCAAATCAATATCTGGCAATTGAGAGGCTTTCAAGTCTAAATTGATAGGGATTCAGGACGGGCACATTCCTGTAAGGATGAACAATAAGTATGGCAAGTTTTGGGAACCTTGCATAAGGAGAGATATTGTGAGACTAGTCAAAGAGAAAAAGGAAGCATTTATCAAAGCTAGGAGGCTGGGAATACACGAAGCAAATGTGGAATACATGACAAGTAGAAAGAAACTTAAGCAAGGAGTAAAAACGGCTAAAAGAGGTCATGAAAAAGCACTGACCAGCAGGATTAAGGAAAATTCCAAGGCTTTTTAAACATATATAAAGAGGAAGAGGATTGCTAGGGAGAGGATTGGCTCACTCAAGGACAAGGGAGGGAATCTATGTGTGTAGCCAGCGGAAATGGGCGAGGAATTAAATGATTACTTTGTGTCAGTAATTAGCAAAGAGAAGGATTTGATGGATGATGAGTCTGGGAAAGGATGTGTAGATAGTTTGAGTCATGTTGAGATCAAAAAGGAGGTACATGTTTCTTGAGAAACATTAATGTAGACAAGTCCCCAGGGCCTGATGGGGTATACCCCAGAATACTGAGAGAGGCAAGGGAGGAAATCACTAGGACTTGAGAGAAATCTTTGTATCCTCACTTGCTACAGGGAAGGTCCCAGAGAGTTGAAGAATAGCCAACGTTGTTCCTTTGTTTAAAAGGATAGCAAGAATAATCCAGGTAATTATAGGCCATTGAGTCTTATATCAATGATAGGGAAATTATTGCAGAGGATTCTTCGAGACAGGATTTATTCTCACTTAGAATTAAATGGATGCATTAGTGAGAGGCAATTTAGTTCTATGAAGAGGAGGTCATGTCTTAATAACTTGATCAAGTTTTTCAAGGAAGTGACGAAGATGATTGATGAGGTTAGGACAGTGGATGTTGTCTACATGGACTTCAGTAAGGCCTTTGACAAGGTCCCTCATGGCAGGTAGGTGCAGAAGGTGAAGTCGCATGAGATCAGAGGTGAGCTGGCAAGATGGATACAAAACTGACTCAGTCAAAGAACAGTCAAAGACTGTTTACCCCAGTCCAATGGCAGAATCTCCACATCAATCAAAGAAGACAGAGGATAGCATTGGAAGGGTGCATTTCTGAATGGAGTCTGTGACAAGTTGCATCCCGCAGGGGTCAGTGCTGAGAGTTTTGCTGTTTGTAATATATATAACCGATCTAGAGGAAAATGTAACTGGTTTGATTAATAAGTTTGCAGATGACACAGGTTAGTGGATTTGCAGATAGCAATGAGGATCATCAGAGAATACAGCAGGATAGATTGATTACAGACTTGGGTGGAGAGATGGCAGGTAGAGTTTAATCTAGACAAATGTGAGACAATGCATTTTGGAAAGTCCAATACAGATAGGAAATATATAGTAAATGGCAGAACCCTTAAAAGTATTGATAGGCAAAGGGATCTGGGCGTACAGGTATACAGGTTACTGAAAGTGGCAACATAGGTGGAGAAGGTAGTCAATAAGGCATATGATATGCTTGCCTTCATCAGCTGGGGCATTTAGTTTAAAAATTGCCAAGTCATGTTGCAACTTCATAGAACCTTAGTTAAGCTGCACTTGGAAAATAGTTTTCAATTCTGGTCACGACATTACCAGAAAGATTTACCAGGATGTTGTCTGGTATGGAGGGCCCTCCATAGGAGAGCCCTAGGAGAGGTTGGAGAAACTTGGTTTGTTCTCACTACAACAGTGGAGGTTGAGGGGCAATCTGATAGAAATCTACAAGATTATGACAGGCATGGACAGAGTGGATAGTCAGAAGCTTTTTCTCAGGGTGGAAGAGTCAACTACTAGGGAGTACAGATTTAAGATGCGAGGGGCAAGGTTTAAAGGAGATGTATGAGGCAGATTTTTTTTTATATGGAGAGTGGCGAGTGCCTGGAAGTTCCTGCTGAGGGGAGGTAGTGGAAATGGTTATGCTAGTGGCTTCTAAGGGCTGTTTTGACAAACATATGAATAGGATGGGAATAGAAGGATCTAGTCTCCAGAAGAGTAGGGAGTTTTAGTTTCGTTGGGCAGCAAGGTCAGTGCAGGCTTGGAGGGCCAAAGGGCCTGTTCCTGTGCTGAAGTTTTCTTTGTTCTTTACAGATTCATCACTATCAAACTACAAAACTTCTAGATTCTTCGGCAATATGCTTCGTAGTGCTTCCATTGCTACAGGATAATACAAATAAACCATGACATGTCAGTGTGTAATGATTTTGAACTTATTTATGTCTTCTTTTTCAAAAAAAATGTTCGTATCGGTCCATCAACTTTAATTGATGACTAAATGTTAAGCCAACAATTTAACAACTCTTAGAAATAAAACCTCAAGAGAGCCAAACAGAGGTGGTCAGGGTCAGGAAAAAATCCATATCTAATTACAGCACCTCCAATATTTGAGGACTGTAACATCAGGGTACACATTTCATTGTAATAAAAACAGCTAAGTAATCATAAATCTTGCTGAACATTAAAGACTTGCGTTTGTTTCATGAGGCAAAAATTCTGTATGTACCCGAAGTGCATAAGTTGCCAAACTTCCTGATCATTTTACATTTTAAATTAGTTGTTAAATTCAAATCTGAATATTGGGTGAAGCTGGCAAATAATAAACACATTCACATAGATAGTCGCAGTGTGGTGCATTAAATCATGATCTGAAGAACAATGACCTGAGTAACTGGAAATGAGGATGTGCTTTCACTGTAATTATTTATGGATCACACTAAAAGCTATATTGTTCAGACCAGCCCCTGGTGAATGTCACTATTAAGCAATCTAATTTTGCATTCAGTAAGCAGCCAAAATGAGAGATTCATGATGCGAACACACCTAAGCTGGTGCAGTGAATATTTTCTGCTTCCTTCAGCTAACACTGCAGAAAATGTGGTGAACTTTCAGCAAAAATATTTGAGTACATAGTAACTTGGGTTGCACAGAGATCACAGTAATTTTTCTTCTCCTGTCTGATCAATTTACAAAAGCATCCATTTCCATTTTTTTCCTGTAGGCACTGTGACCTGAATGAAGAGGTGATTTCAGATAGTCTTAAACTTGAATAAATCCCTAACTCATCATCTTTCCATTTTGGCTCCAAAAAACACTATTCAGGATCAAACATTAAGTAAATTCAATGAAAATCAAAAAAAAAATTTAATTAGCAAAAAAATGACTCGAACGCTTCCTCAATTAGGATACTATTGTGTTGTTTCTATGAATCACTTTTCATCTGACTGCTTCTATAACTCAACTAAACAAATGAAGCTTTGAAAATGAATATTTATTCTTTTAAAGGAAGATATTTTTTCTGCAAATAGACAGACACCAGCCCAGCATTTTAATCACAGCCTAAATCAGGCAATGCAAATCAGAGCTATATTACATCAATATGTAAAGACCTATTAATTGACACGTGTTTGGGAGAGGAAATTTAACAAATGGCAATTTCAAATTGGATGTTAGACAGGGAAAGTCCAACAGTTCCTTTCCGAGTTGATAGCTTAGTCATTAATCAATGAAGTTGGCGTGGTTGACCATCAGCTTCAGAGAGGCTGAGAAAGATAGGGAAGAATAATCCATCAGTTATAGCTACAGAATGTTGTTTGTGACTTTGGTTCAGTCTAATTCTATGTTGTGGGAGGGATGGAAAAGCAGCCACCTTCCAGAATTGCCTTAATGGCAAAGGGATTTCAGAGGGTAGATGTAAAGGTAGCTGAATATATTGCAATCTACTTTGCTGGTAAAGAATTCTGTGTGCTTCTTGCACTTCTGGCTGGACAATCAAACTTTACTCAACAAAGTAAAATATGCCTTTTGTACACTTTTCCCCAAGTCAGTAAGACCAAGCATGAGAGCAACCCATCCCATTCGCGTATTCTGTGCTTCACGCTACAGGATTAACCCTAAGTTTTCACTTCATGCACACAGTAAAACAGGTAAGCAAATAACATCTGTATTATATATTTAATATATATATATATATATATATATATATATATATATATATTCACATTATCAAAACTTACTTCCAAAAGTTCATCACCGATCTTTATTCTCCCATCTTTTCCTGCAGAACCATCAGGATTGATGCCAACTACAAAGATGCTCATACGTGATCTGTCCTTGTTGCCAGCAAGACTGAGTCCCAAACCGTTTTTATCCTTTTCAAGCTCAATAATGTGTAGATCTCCTGGCAGGTCTCCATATTTCTGCCTGATCTTTTCTGTACCAAGCAAAACATATAAGACAATATTCAGTTGTAGCAAGGTGAATAAAAGAATACATGATCCATCAAAACATTTATGTGGCACATTTCATGACCCTAGGACACCCCAAAGAGCTTTAAAACTAATTAAATACTTTGGTCATTGTTCTAATCAGGAACTGAGGCAGCAAACCTATGCACAGCAAGATCCTACAAACAGCGATATTGATCAAATAATATGTTTTCCTAGAATCATTATAGCACAGAAGGTTATTTGGCCTGTCTTGTCTGCATTGGTACTCTGTCAAAGCAATTTATCTTGCATGACTCTCCTGACTTCTCCCTTTAGTTTGGCACAGTCTTCCTTTTCAGAAATTTCTAATTCCCTTCTAAAAGCCTCAGTTGTTCCTGCTTCCATCACACTCTTAAGCAGTGCATTCTAGATCCCAAGCACTTCCTATATGAAAATATTTCACCTCATATCACCTTTGCTTCTTTCACCAATTACCTTAAATCTGTACCCTCTAATTCTGAATTGTTCCACCATGAGAACATTTATTCCCTCCCTTTCTACTCTGTTCAAACCACTCAGAATTTTGAATACTTCTATCAAATCTCTCAATCTTTGCTTGTCCAAGCAAAATTATCTTGAATATTCAAGATATATCTGGACCCTTTCTCGTGAATCATTTCTGCATTCTCTCCAATGCCATCACATTCTTTCTAAAGTCTGGCACCCATAGTTAAGTGCAAAATTCAATTTGAGGCCAAACCAGTGTTATTTACAAATATTCTATGCCCCTATTAACAAAGCCCAGGATGTCATTTGCTTTATTAACAACTCTTTCAACTAGTCTTGCGATCTTCAATGACTCATGCACATTTGTACTCAAATCTCTTAGCACCTGCAACCCCTTTGTATTATACGTTTTATTTTAGATTGCCGCTCTGTATTCTTCCTATCATAACAATTTACTTAACCCTTCCCTGTCTTAAATTTAATTTGGTGTAGAGATGCTGGCATTAGACTCTTACTTAAATTTAACCTGCCACATGCCTGCCATTCCACCAACCTATGTCTTTTTGAAGTTCAAGACTATATCTTCTGTACAGTTCATCATGATTCCAAGTTTTGAATTATTCACCAAATTGACATACCAAGGTTGAGGTTAATAGTTGAAAGAGTAGCAGTCCCAACACTAACTCCTCATGAACTCCACCACTTGCATTCCTTCGTATGAACAATCATCTACTTTGTGCTTTCTGTCACTCAGAAAATTTCATGTTCATGTTGCTATTTCATGTGCATTATCCAAAAGACTGTACATTTAACAATACAACACTTCCTCAGTACTACATTGGAATGTCAGCTTCGGTCTTTGTACTCTGGTCCTAATTGCGATTTGAACTCCTAATCATCTAACTCATAGGCAAATATGCTGCCAACTGTGCCACAGTTGACAATTGGAGCCAAATAATGCTTCAGTAAGCACTAATTGCCGTTTTTCCTCATTTTGTCATTGCTTTTTGCCAATTATCTTAAATCTAACTGACAAGAAATGGGGGTCCTACTCCTCACTTGGGAGGAAGTCCCACCAATCCGACTGGCCGGTAGCTCTTGGGTCCCAGCAGCATCAGAAGCTGCAGTGATCAGGAATGGATCTGCAAACAACCCGAGTCTAAGTAACGGGACTCCAGGAGTGGGGATGTCTCAGAGCAGAGAAGAGAGATGAGGTGAAAGGGGAGAGACAGAGGGGTGGGTGATTCAGGGGGTGAGAAAGGAAGGGTTTGAAAGAGAGGCCTGATGTAAGAGGAAGCATTTACAAGGGTCAGACCTTGCTAGAGTTTAGGGGGGAAATGGCATGATTGAAAGGGATCTGTTTATGGAGGCATTGCTCCCTTCCTGCCCGGGTAACTTTCTAGTCTTCCTCCCTGTTCCTGAACTCCTTCCATTAGCATTTTGGTTGACCCTCTACATTTTCTTTACATAATTTATGACTGTGGATGCATCAGCTCCTTGTTCAGGTTGATAGCCAATACCCAACTATCTTCCTACAGCTTTCCAAACTAACCACTGATTGCTTGCTCCTATAAAGCACCACTTCTACTAGCTACAAATCTTCCAGCTGTTTTTCCATTACTAAATCCAAACTGTCATTGAGTTTCACTCGTAATACATGTGGAGGTCAATGTCAGTTGTACTTTCACAGCTTCACTATAGGCTTATATGACTAGTATTTCTTTCTTTGGCTCTCTCAACTTAGAAAGCTGCAACGTATACCTGGTCCAATGCTGCCTCGGTTTGCTTCCAAAAAACTCGCTTGTTTTTATTAGCAAACAATCACAAATAAATTGAACAAATAATTTCCTACCCACATAGCCCACCTCCATAACAACATGGCATTCTCAAACAGAAATGTAAATAAATTATTTTACCTTCAACACAACTGTTCTATAACCTGTTGTAATAAATTTCTTAATGCTAATAGCGCTTCGTGACTGTCTTTCCCAGAATTGCTTTTATGCAGCTAATGATAGATACGCTGGCTCTATCATGACAGCCAGAAATAGGTTATTGTTCAATTGTTTATACCTCTCCTTTTGTCCTTATAAGAAAAACATAGGATAGCTTTTAACTGTAGTTAACTCCAGGCTTGCTAAAAGTGCATCTGCTTGTGATCAGACCTTTTTTAACCAGATGCTTCCATTAACCTACAGTGAACATTTAATTCCTAAAAATAAAGGTTACATTGTAAAACGTATCAGTTATGAACTAAACATTTGCAATACACTGGAACACCATGAGATGCCGAGAATGAAGACTTACACAAAAAAATTACCTTCACAAATGCAACATCTTCTTTTGACTTAAACTAGCTTCCTTCTGTCATTTAGTATTTCCTGCCCTCCAACCTATTTTTTCTTGCTCAGCACTTAGAACCTCATCTTCCACTTTCTTTATCCTTGCTCAAAGCCTATCAAGAAGGTTCAATGAAAAATGCAGGAGGATATGCCCTAAAAATGAGGTATCAACCTGATTAAACTATAACATAGATCGACTTGCATGGCACAGTAACAGACAGAGTTAAACAAATCTACAACCAATGGATCAGATCTAAGCTCTGCAGTCCTGCCATAACTGATGATGGACTATTAAACATCTCATTCAGGAGGAAATTCTACAAATTCCCAACCTCAATGATGGAAAAGCCCTGTCTATCAGTGCAAAAGCTAATGCTGAACTATTTGCCACAATCTTCAGTTAGTAATGCTGTGTGGATGGTCCATCTTGGCTTCTCCAGAGTTCCTCAACATTACAAATGTGAATTTTCAGACAAACTGATTCACTCCATATGATATTACAAAACGACTAAAGGCACTGGATACTGCAGAATCAATGTGCCCTGACGATACTCCGGCCAAACTGCTGAAGATGTATGCTTCAGAACCTGCTGTGCCCCTAGCCAAGCTTTTCCAGTTCAGCTTTAACACTGGCATTATCCAGCAATATGAAAACTTGCCCAGATATGTTCTGTTCAGGACAAATCCAACACAGCTAATTATCGTCCCATCAGTAAAGTGATGGAAGGGGTCATCAGTAATGCTATCTAATGGCAATAGCTTGCTCATTGATCTTCACTTTCGGTCTTTCAAAGGCCATTCAGCTCCTGGCCTCATTACAGCCTTGGTTAAAATACGGACAAAAGAGCTGATTCGGTGGTAAAGTATGTTAGTAGTTTCAAAATCAATAGTTGTTCTGTGACCATTTTGTAGTCTTCATTAATATGTTATTTAGCATTTTTTGCTAAATTAACAAAAGCCATTTTGAAAACTAAATAAGCATTATTGGAAACCAGCCAAACTAATCAAATAGATGGCCTTAATTGCCAGATGATTAAAGAATAAGTAATTTATTAATAAATGCATTAGTAAGGCTGGTAATATAATTTGTAACACAGAAGAATTATAACTTTCTTAACTGTAAGCACATTACATGACTTTAGTATGATTTTGTAGATGTTATGAGAAAAGTAGGCTGCTACCTTCACAGAAAGGTAGCTGTGTGGGATTCTTAATATAATGGAAAAAGTTGATGTCACATAAATAGTAAATTAATTTTCCAGAGCCAGAGTGTTTCTACACCAGTAATTATGATGCTTTAAAAAAAATAATAGGATGCAATGGTCCCAGCATTTATTAACAGCAATACTGTGGCAGATGATAGTAATTCTCATCAGGTCAGTGCTTTTCCACCTGCTGAAACTTCAATAGTATATGTTATGGAGCAGCACCAAATCACAGTGCAAATTTTGGATTTTTGTGTTTAGTTGTGTACATGCAGACTCCAGAAGTTGTCAATTTCAGAGGAGTATTGACCATGACTCAAAATCTGAGCTCAAAAGATTCCACAACACCTACAATGTTGAACTATTTAATGGAGCTATGGATTTGGATGAAAACACAGACTTGCATCAGCTCAAATTACAAGTGTAAAGAAAAATGTTTTCAGGCAAAGTAGCTTTATATTATGAAATGCCTGATAAGGAGCAGTTTGTAGAATACAATCTTACTCAAAATAGCAGCAACTACTAAGAACATAAGAAATAGTAATAAGAGTAAGCCATATGGCCTGTTAAGTCTCTTTGTCATTCAATTGATTATGGCCTTAATTCTGCTTTCCTATCTGGTCCTATTACCTTTGACTCTTCTGTTAATAAAAAATTTGCATGATTCAGTGTTGAATATATTCAAAGACCCAATCTCCGCCGGTTACTGGGAAGGGAATGCTTAATGGGCCTCTGATAGTAGAAATTCCCCTTTCCCCTGTATTTCTGTGGCCTAGTGGTGGTGCTAGATTTTCGCTTTACTTAAATTAGGAGTGCAGGCTTTCAATCAATCACACAGGCCAGCAGTTGAGTGCAATTCACTTTTTCTAATCTTCACAAAAATAACCAAAAGCTGCTTACTGCAGTCACACAAAGGTAAAATGACCTTCGGCTTTATTAATAACATTATGGGTCCTTTCCACGAAGCAACATCACTGGAGTTTATTAAGGTACAGTGAAAATGAAAATAAAAACTTAAAAACTGAAAAAAAATTGTTTTTTTTTGCAAGAGTTATAAAATGTCAAACTTCAGGCAGAATTGCACGAGACCATCAATCTAAGTATGAACACTACTAGGCTTGATATTTAAACACATGGTGGCACAGTGGTTAGCATTGCGGCCTTACGGTGCCTAGACCCGGGTTTGATTGCTGGCTTGGGTCACTGTCTTAACGGAGTCTTATTTTCTTTCCTTGCATGAGTAGATTTCCTCTGGGTACTCGAGTTTCCTTTCATAAGTCTGAAAGATGTGCTGGTTAGGTGCATTGATAAGTTCCAAATTCTAAATGCTAAATTCTCTCTCAGTGTACCCGAACAGGCGCTGGAGTTGGTGACTAGGAGATTTTCACAGAAACTTCATTGCAGTATTAATGTAAGCCTACCTGTGACACTAATAAATAAACTCAAAAATTAAAACATGAGCCGAGATCTTCTGGTCAGTGACAATGTTAGATGCATGCTGCTGTCTGCCAAGTTTTCTCTAACCTTACGTTACTATCTATTTTCAGCTATATCTTCTGAATTCGGCGCAAGCAGAAGTGGACCAGAGCAGCCTTTAAAAGATGGTCCAGTGAACACAGAAAGTCAAAGGAAGGGAATGCATGCTCCATTTTCGCAACAGTAGCTGCTGTATTCAAGTAAATTCTTAAAGGAAGTTTTTTAATCAATGAGTGTGGATTAATGTATGAATGAGCGAAATAGGTAAGTAATGGTTAAAACAATCAGAGATGGATTGGAGCTCTTTATCTAATTACAATTTCTCTTGGTACCAGCTCATTGTACAACACTATTCATAACTCAGCATTAATAAGACAAAATTGCCTGGAGGGTACTTTCATATGGGGAAGATGATCATTAAAGAGGATGTCTTTCCTGCCTTTAACGTAGGCAGGTCCCTCTATTGAAAACAGAGTGCCTCAGAAACTGGAATGGCTTCCCCCTTCTCCATACTGTCGGAATGCCTCCTAGGATTTAATGGGTGGTTTGTCCACATGGGACAGACCCACTTACTAATGGTTGAATACTTAAGGAGCTCAATTGGTCTTCAGACCTCTTTTTGACCCTTTCTGCCCAGACTTAAGAAGGCAAGTCATGAAGGAAAGGTATGTCTTGCTGCACTATTACACATACTCCCACCTACCACTGCCACTGCCTTGATAGCATTTGCAAGGGAGCATTAAAGTCTAACCTGGATTTTTTTGGATTAGCTGGGAGTGGAGGGGGGAGGGGTCAGATAGAATTTTCCAAATTTATTTTTCCCTTCTTGGCCTTTGTGGTTTTATACCTCTTCCAGATTACATAGTGACAGAAGAGTGAGCTATGCTGTTTCTGGCATCATGAATATGGGATAAGCTTGTACATTATTTTTGTATGTTTGTATTTACAGTAAGTACTTATTAGTTTATTTTTCAAAGATTTTATTATTGTAATCCTACAGGAGATTAGAGAAACATGTACTGTTCAGGCACTGAAAGAACAAAGTACTTCAGAAATTTTTCTATATAGATACATGGGCACTGAATTATTTTAGACAACGTGAGATGTGTGTGAGTAATATGTTGTTAGGGTGAAGGCTATTTCAGACCATGAGTACCCCAAAGATTCCAAAAGCTTTTACTTACACAGTTAAGAATTTTATTACCTGTTATAGTCTAATCCATAAAAATAATCTCAAGTTGATTGGCAGTCACAATTATTCAAATGAAAATATTGAGGCAACTTCAGTGAGGATCAATTCTACATTAAAAGTAGAAATCCATGCTTTCCATGATACTTCAGCTGATAAATGGCAAATAACATTTGTGCCACGCAAGCGTCAAGCAGTAACCATCCCCAACAAGAGAAATTAACCAGCTCCCCTTGACATTCAACAGCATTTTTATCACTGAATCCCTGACTATCAACATCCTGGGATTTGCCCAGAAAATTAACTAGACCAGCTATGTAAGCACTGTAGTTGGAAAAGTAGGTTAGAAGCTGGGAATTCTGTGGTAAATTCTTTATCTCCTGACTCCTCAAAGGCTATCTACTATCTTCAAGGCAAAAATGATAATGTGATAGAATATTCTCCATTTGCCAAGATGATTGCAGCTCCAACAACACTTAAAAAGCTCAACACTATCCAGAACAGAGCTGCTCACTTGATCAGCAATCCAGTCATCAATTTAAACATTCACTTCTTCACCACCAGTGCACGATGGTCGCAGTGTGTACTATCTACAACATGCACTGCAGTAACTAGCCAAGGATCCTATTACGGTACCTTGCAAACTGTGATCTTTATCACCGAGAAGAAAGGGACAGCAGGCACATGGGAGTATCACCATCTGCAAGTTCCTCTTCCAGTCTCACACCATCCTGACTTGGCCATACCTTCACTGTTGCTGGATCAAAATCCTGGAACTCTTCTGCTTACAGAACTGTAGCTGTACCTACACCAGTTGGAATGCAGCAGTTCAAAGTGGCAATTCCTAAGGCCCAATAAAGAATGGACAATAAATGCTGACTTAGCCAGCAATTCTCACATTCCTTGAAAGAATTTTGAAAAGGTACCAAATCACTATCAGCCTTTGTATTGGCCTACCATTAAAATGCACTAGATAACAGCATTTGTGTTGGCCTACCATTAAAATGTACTAGACATCATGTAGTCGCTCCAAAGGCACGAGAGATAGAAAATCAAATCTTGTCCATGTTAGTCTAACTACCATTTTAACAATAAGTGCAAATTAGCAGTAGCTTTTCTGGCACTGAAAATTAACCATTACAAGCGTTATGCTTCATTTCTTTTGGTTTTAATCACTGGAGATTTTAAATTATAAAATTTTTAATTGTAACACCCTTTTTGTTCTTTCTTTGAATCACTTCATTTGTCTTTTGCAATCTAGCCTTTACTTCCATCTTTTCATTTCTCTTTCTGTATCTGATTTGATACTGAATTCACCCACTCTAACTTAAACTTCCCGTCAGTCCTTGCACTGAGTTTAATCTGATTGATTACAGAGAGACAGAATTGTTGTCCTATTCCCTCACTGCTCGATTTCGCCTGAGGCACACGTTATTAGCTTGCACTTTCAGCAATGGAAGAAGTGCATTGCCACGCGAAAAGTTTTAGAATATGAATCTGCAAGGCAAGTGTCACTAACAGCATGCACAGTCATATTCGCTCTTCAGCAAATAATAGTCTCAAAATTACCATTTCATACCATCACTCAGATAAAATTCTAAATATTTAATATCATAGGTAGAGTGTCTCACATCCAGCCATCTAATAACCAGTGATATCCAAAAGCAGGACTTTTTTTTTTAAAGTGACCATGAAAAAACTTGAAGTGTGATTAAGTAAGTGAAACAATTCACTAGCTTGTTCAGAAAGTTGTTCCATTGGCATGGTGGCTTGCTGAGTAGTTATTCTCTTTACGTGCCTGTTAGTTCTCATGCTCTGAGTGACCCTTAATTCCACCCAACCCAGCCTAAACATGCTTAGGGAATTGCACTTCTCTGCACAACTTTCACCTCAAACGTTTCTATAGTGCTCCCCTGACCTGAAGTGAACAAGTTGTGACCTTACCAATGTACTATCCAGTTTCAGTTTGACTGCCTTAGATTAAGGTTTAATCACTGTATATCTTATCTAATTGCACAACAGTCTTGTGAAATGTTGCGTGGCCTTCTTCTGAAAATTGTCAAGATCTGAAATCCAGCACAAAGTTAATACCAAGGTTTTGATATTGAAACACTCCAACCTGCACTAAAATTGTTTACAATCTTTGGCATTGTGGCACCATACATGAAGACAACTTGCAGTTCAGCCTAGCAGCTGAAGTTTTAATAATAATTTCTGCATTGATCTTTAATTGCCAACACAAAATATGCTTTGAAAGAAATTATACATCTTTCAAAATACTTATAAATCAATAAATTACTAATGTAATTTACGTTGACTTTCCATGGAATTTGGCAACTTTTATGTTCATCAGGGCAACGGATCATAAGAATGAGAATTTTTTACAATTGCAATACACTAATGTCAGGCAAGATACATCCATTCTGGAAAATAAAGAGAAAGGTCTCACTACATTACCTCAGTAAGACACCATAGCTTCAACCTCTGCAGAACATCACCAATATGCATTTTTAATGCTTCCTTTCACAGCCAGCAATGCAATATTTGCAAATTATGCTGAAACTTAAACTGTACACCAGATGCTCAAGTTGAGAATCCTAACCTGTTTTATATAGTTCTGGAGTCACCAGCAAAGAGAGTACATTGAACTTTCAGTCTTTACTACATTGAAACATTGGTTTCAGGGAAAGGATATGCAACATCCACTAGATAATGAACACCTTGATAGACTTTGTACTTAAATGGGATATTTCTAAAATATTTAGTTAAATTACCAAACAAAGGGACAAAGATAACCAATAATTTGTGAATAAATATTCAAAGGAGTAAGAGAAGTCACATCAGTGTAGTATATTCAAAAGATATCATTGCTTTCTCCTCTTACTTGTGGTAGAGTTCCAATAAATAAATGAATCATCATGAGATAATTACCCAAAACTTCAAATATACAGAGAGTTAACAAATCACAATGAAACCCGAATTGCATAACTGTATCATCTTTCCAGCGCAATCAGAATTTGGTCAGCGATTGGCAAAAAACGACATAGTTCTTAATGGTGTAAAAGAATAAAGGTTTACCTAAATTATGTTTCTAAACCAGTCTTAATAATTCTAACCCATAATTGGTTAGAAAATTGGTCTTTGCAGCTGATACAATAGTCAAGAAAAGCTACTGAAAATCTAAGATGAATTAGAAACAATTAGTAAAACTAGGAGAACAGGAAAGCATGGAAATTGGGGAAGACAAGTCAAAGTCACTCAAAACATGTTTATTTTAAGCTCTACATATAAATGTTACAGTGATAACATTATTTTTGCCACTTGGAAGTTTGGTTTTCATGACATGATTATGAACTAAAAATTTAAACCATCATTCTAGAGGTTAGAATTGCCGTGAAACTATCACAAAATTCAGGTTTTAAGTTCTTAGATATCAGACTGGAAGTTTGAAGGACAACCTGTCCATTTTCCTCCCAAAACATTCTGTAGGTTAAAACCAAAAACTCCTGGTAATAGCAACATAATGTTGCTGGAACATAGGATCAAATTGTACATAACATGATTGGTTAAGAATGCTTTTGAATATATGGTAGCAAAAAGCAAAGCAAGTTCAGTAAAGTATTTATACAATGAGATTTATGATTTAATTTAACTAAATCTTAGAGATCATAGTTGTTTAATTTGAACAGATCTAATTCACTTTGTACATAGCTATGATTGAAAGTTGAAATGTAATAAAATTAGAAGACTACTGGATTGTTGCAATCATGAAAATATCTATTAGGCACCCAAATTAGATTATTACAATACCCTAATTACAGTAGCAACACAGTGATTCCAAATAAACCTGCTGGACTTTAACTTGGTGTTGCATTAACGTGAAATGTGATTTCTAACTCTGATGCAAAGCTGCCCAAATCAATTATAAGTATTTGATGACATTATCTTGGAGGTTTGTTTTCAAGATGACTAATAATGTTGCAAAGCAAAAAAAAAAACAAGCTTTGTTTCAATTTCTCTTTTACTTATTAGAAATCAACTGTTCATCAGCATTTTACTGTGAAAGGTCAACTAGCATTTTGGTGGTGATAAACAATGTTATGTATATGGAACATAGCCTTTTTAAGGGAATGGTCATGTGATCTGGTGTGTGGGGTGAGCTGGTTGGAGATCATCCTGTAGGCAATCAACATTTGGAGCATGGAGTGAATAAACTGAATTAAGATCTGTGTTCCCTGATGCCTGGCTATGGAGTAGTTCTTCAGGAGACACCTCAGTACTAATATTTAACAAGCAGTTATGCACGCATTTGTGCAAATGGACAGAGCTTCACTTTCTTTATTTAAAGATCAGTGCAAAGCCAGCGGTATAATTTGTGTCTTCTAACTCTAAGCAGATATTGATTTCAATTAACTATAATCTCAGAGGGCTTTAAAAAAGTTATGCATTTTAGTGCAGCAAAGACTTTTTTTTATAGATATAGAATAGTTTTTCCCATTTCTATTAGCTACAGCCACTTTTTAACCAGGCTTAGCTGAGTAATTGATAGAAGGCTCAAGATGTCAGATCCCCAATCTTGCAGCAATCACAGTATCTGTCTGCCTTCACCCATGCACTGTGGTCTGCTGACTTTATAGTGATGCTAACCTGTGGAAATAAATTAAAATGTCATGCTGACTGAATTCAGGTCCTACCCAAAATGCAACTTAAAAAGCATACAATGATTTCAGCAGTATTACAACCTCAATGAAGTACACAGTTGCTTCCCAGTGAAACCATAATCATATGCCAATGGTGCACTCCACTATTATTTTGTGGATATCATTCCATTTGAAAAAGAAAGCTCTATGGAAGGTACAGTTAATAATGGTCTTGTTTAGGTTATCCAATGTGGAGTGTTCATTGTTAGTACCTTGATATCTACGAATCAATGTGCAATGTTTTCCTCCCAATTATCAGTAGCAAAAGATTTTACAAAGCTTGCAGCACAACTGTCACAGCATGCTTTTGGAATAGAGAATACCATGGGTTGCTAAGCAACAAAGTAATCCCTCAGGATGAAAAAAATTGATTAAAGTCATGGTTGAACCTCTGTCTTTTTGACAGTAATAACAGTAGCGAATGTTGAATGAGGTGGATCAACAGCACTTTAAATCAACGGTGATGTAGTAAAATATATTGGAGCACTGAATTATGTTCTTGATTTGGGCACACTGGTATTGCAATCATAACTATGGCCAGATACCTACAAAAACAAAAAGTAGTGCATCTCTCTTTTATCCTAATTTATTTAATGGAAAATAATGCAAATATAAGCCATTGCACTGAAATGTGACAAGTAACAGTTAAACGTTTATTTGCACTTAAAGAATTGTAAACTAGAACTATATTTTTAAAATCAAAATACTAGTGTATTCATAGTATCTGCATTTTTTCACTTGAACAATGGATCATTTCTGATAAAAGCATCTTGAATTAGACATTCACATCAAAAGGTACTAACTTAGTTCAAATATCCCTTGTTTCCAAAAAAGTTGCAAGCAATTACTTCATTAGAAAATAATTCAATTACAATCAAGTTTTATTGTAATTGCAGATTTAGCAGGCTGTAACTTTGACAAAGTCACTGGTTTCCAATTTCAAAACATTAAGTTAAAATTTTGGTAACAGTGGGAAAAAGAGAAAGGAGTTGATTTTAAGCCCTTGTGAAAATAAATAGGTAGTTTTAGTGCATTCTTCCTTAATTTTTTCTGTATTACAGAACAGATGCTAAATGTGCCTAAAATTCAGATCCTAATAGTTAACAGTGTCAGCAGTCTCTTTGAATCCAAATCTATTGCACAAAAATACTTACCGATTCACAATTTATCTGGCAACAGCAGGACGAAATTAGTAATTGGATGATAGTGCCAAATGTATGATAATGGACCACACATTTCCTGTATGCTTTTGCATCGAGGTGGACAAGGTGTAAAATGAGCCATTATCTTTGCCAGAGGCCATTTTGTACTGCTGGCAAAAATAATTCCACCTTCATCATGTAGAAGTATTATAAAAAGGGATAAATTTCTCCTGAATCATAGAATCCCTACAATGCAGCAGGCAGCCATTCGGCCCATTGAGTCTGCAGTGACTCTCCAAAGGGGATCATACTCCAGCCTAACATCACCCAACCCTTCCCCACTCCGCCAAACAAAATTTTAATTATTGGCCTATTAAATGAAATGCCTTAATTATTAAAAAGGCTGATTCAAATGGCGTTCTATGTATTATCGAAAAGTAAATTTGTTGAAGGCTAAAATATCAAATGCAAGTGTTAACAGATTTAAGTTTTTAAATTTAATTTAAACAATAAATTAAAAAAATGTATCTTGTACAAGAATCCATTATATTTTATGCAACTATATATGGCACACACAACTAGAGCAATTTCAGATTGCAGGAAAAATAAGGCCCAAAGTGCTCCCTTCTTAATCTTATCCAATCACCTGCTTTCCCTATCCCTGTCACCTCCATTCAACTTACTACCCCCATTACCACTCATTCCAATCATTATCTCATTCTTCTTCCTCTTCAAACTACATGCTCAGTTCCTTATATTCTCCCCCTCACTATCCCCCTTTACAAAAATAATTCATCTTTCTCTTAACGATTTATCTACTTGTGTCAATTCCACATTTTTCTCAAGCATAATGTCAGAGTCCCTTGTTATTAATCTGTTTTGTTGCTATTCTTCCACTACTTTGATTGGTTTCAATATTGAATTCACTTGTACTTTAGTTAATAAATCAACTCCAAATTGGAGAAAAAGGCATTGTCTCTCCAGCAGATGTAGTCCCCATGATAAAAAATGGAAAATGCTGTACATACTCAGCTAGTGTGACAGCATTTGTAGAAAGAGAAAAAAGCCAACATTTCAGGTTGATGACCTTGGTATGCAATAAAGGTAGAAGGCAGAAGAAATTAAATAATAAAATGTTTCATAATGCAAGGTCAAAGAAATAAGAAAGATTGTTCTTGAAGAGGTGTGAATGCAGACTCATGAACAGCTGCCATAGAAAGGGAGAATAAAGCCAAGGGAAAACTAAACCAGCAAAGGGAAGTGAAACAAAATTTGAGTAGAGGTTACAATTTAAACTGGTCCATGTAAAGCCCTGAAGGCTGCAAAGTGCCTAATCAAACGTGGGGTTTCACTGCAACACTGTGGAAGGCTGAGAGCAGTAGGGCCAGCATGGGAGCAAGTTCAAGAAGTAAAATAACATGCAATTGGAAGGCTGAGCTTATACTTGTGAAGTCAAGTATTCCATAAACAATCACCAATCTGACAATAGTTATCACCCCACCCCTCCCCCTCTATCCCCGAGTAGAGAAAACCACATTGTGAACAGAAAATTTGGTTTATTCAGTTGAAATAGGTGCAAGCAAATCAGTGTTTAATCAGAAATAAACAGTTGCACCTTGGAAGCAAAGTTAATGAAATTTTCCAGTTTGGGAAGACTGACTGGAAATGAACATAGTTTATTACAGAATGCAAAGTAAAACCATTACCATGGTGTGTACACACCCTAATCCCTGTCTGGAACTTGGGTTCAACAGAACCAGTCCTAGCCTACCTTATTAAAGGCTCAGATAATAACTTCTATTTGGGCAGGCCACTGTCTGTTACCAGGAAAGCTCTTACTCAAGGAGCCCCACAGGAGATTGTGGAGGTTATCATATAACACCGCTCCACCATGCAGTCTAGTCTGAGGGTTTTCCCCTCACTCCCATGATGATTGAACCACTCCATTCCATTTTTTTAATCAAGCTTCATCTCCGTTGTTTTAGGGTCTGGTTTGGGTGAGGGGGGAGCAGTGTGTAACAACTAGGTGAAAACATCTTCCACAAAGAGCGGAGAAGAACACTACAGGGAGCTTGTCTTCGGTGGTAATCTTTGACGGTATCCACTGCCTCTGTCTCCATATCCGAGCCAGAATCTTCATCATCCAAATATCTGGTTCATTTTAGAGAGCAGAGTTCCCATCCACAGGCTAATGTGAAGGACATCAATGGTGGCCATAACACATTTGCTTCTGTGGATGATTCCCTATGACAGAGTTGGTCTATGTGCTTCTCTAAGGTCTTCTCCTTGGTTTTTGCTTTCAAACACACCAATGCTGTTTTCTCATGAATAACCGCCAGAATCCAGTCCAGACCCATTGCTCTGGACTGTCCCCTAGTTTCAAGTCTCTATTCAGTCTCTGATCATCATGGCCCCTTTTCTGGGATTCTTGTTTCAACATCACCAGTCAAATTTGGGAACGTGTTGCTGAGCCCAGTCTGAAGGCATCAGCCCATCAATAGCTTTGACAGGACTATTCCCATCATCATATGCAGCATAGTGATATACTTAAAGAGGAAATATGCAGGTATTTTATCTAGAAAACATGTGGTTTTCCACCTTTGAATCCAGCATTGGATCCAAGTTGATGGTAATGTGAGAAATTATCTTGTCTTTCTCAAAGAAGCCCAACCGAAGTTTGTGATCAGGACCACAGTGAAATGCCTACTGTAGACGCGCTAATAGAACTTTTCGATCATGAACACTATGGCCAAATCTTATTTTTTAAACTGGGCATTCTTCCTCTCTGCATTTGCATACGCAATTGGATGTTCTGTCCCATCATCTCAACATTACAATATTACCACTCCTGTTCCATAGGTGGAGGCATCACAATTTATAATGAGTAGTCTGAAGAGGTCATAATGGGCTAGTGTACTTGTTGACAGCAATTATTTGATATTTGTAGTATTTGCCACAACCATTTCCGATTTGTTTTTTTTAAATAGAACATGGAGGGATGCCAGCAGGGTTGCCAAATTCTGTATGAATTTCCCATTCATAATTTATGAGATCTAGGAAAGACTTCAACTCTATTCTTCGGAGTCGGAGTCCCTTTCATAGCTTTCACCTTCTCTTTGACAGAGTGAATCCATCTTTGTCTAAGATACCTCCATACCAGATGTATGTTAACTTGTTGACCTGGAAAACACATTTTTCTTTTTTTATTCAGACACTAGCAACAAAAAGAAACTGTAAGACCTCCAAACTCTCCAAATGTTCCTTCGCAGTAGCTCTGTCATCCAAACAGGCTGCCCCTTTGTGTCATCCTTGAAGGAAATTTTGCATCACCCTTTCAGAAATGGCACAAACTGAAGACATCCTAAAGGGCAAACAAATATTCTCATACAGTCCTTTGAGAATTTGGAGCTCCACAAGCAGAGGGATGACTTTTTTTGGTTACCCCCTTCTATCCCGTGTGCCTGAAAGAAATATTTTATTCTTTCGGCATATCGAAGCCAATCTTCAATAACCACATCACATGCTTATAGTTTCCCAAACAGCGGCATTTTCAATATCTCCACTGTTCTATCCAGGTTCACTGAAAGGCAAGGTTTCTGAAAGTTTTCTTATTCCTGATCACCAACATAATGACTCAGGAAACCCAAATGGAAAGGAAGTGAATTTATTACGGAATGTAAATAAAATCACTACCCTGGTGTATACATACTATTCCCTGCCTGAGATTACAGGTAACCAGGCACAGTCGTGGGCCTGCCTTATACTAGGCTCAGATAATGAGTTCCAGCGGGGAAAGCCACTGCCTGCTACCAAGGGAACTCATGCCGAATGAGCTCCACAGAGAGATCAATCAATGATTCCTCATGGATAATGTGGGGATTATCACAAGACCCAAAATAGGAAACAATACCAATTCGGCTATCAGTGTACTGAAAAAAGGAGGGAACCTGAATGGAACAGGAACAAAAAACATTCCACATCCCATAAACAAACAGGCATAGCTCGGACCCATTGGTGTACCTTCCTTTCAAAGCAAGTGATTGGAGTTATAAGAAGACATTCAACCGGGCAGATTGTTTGGGGACAGATTGGTCTCTGGCCAAGAAAGAGTGACAAGCCTTCAGACCATCCAGCGAGGGAACGGAGTTGTAGAGGGATTGGCTGTCAATAGTAAAAGTGAGACAGTTAGGGCCAGGAAACTGGAAAAGGTGATAAGAAAGTTGGAAGATTATGGCTGTAGGTGGAAAGGGACTGGAAAAGAGAATAAAAAGGTCCAGATAGAAAGATATCAAGACAGAAACAGGTTGAAAGAATTGGTCCACTGATGCGGTCTTAGTAGATGATTTTGGGAAGAAGGAAAAAGCAGGCTTTCAGGGAGATCTTCATAAGAGATGAGGTCGGTAACAATCCTGGAAATGTTAACTTGATGTTTGATGGCAAGCTTATTGTTGAAAGGATATAAAGAAGTTCATACAGTTGGTGTTCAACCTCTGCCAGGTAAGGTCTGTACAACAAATAAGTTTGCCAACAATGTGGGGTTGGACCTAAGAGAACAAAGTTCTGCAAGTTCGAAGATAAACAGGTGACGGCAGTATGAGCAAAGAAATCCAGATAGCCAATATCATCAAAATATATAAAGAAGCAAGTGGTCAGAGGGATGGTCCAGTGGAGGTAGAAAATTGGAGACAGTTATGCTGCTGTGAGGTGAAAACAAATGACTGAAGTGGGCATTGAACCAAAGGTGGGAGAAGGAGAGCTCCCATGATATTCCATCCATGAATTTAAATAGATAGAACAGTGAAGCCATAATATAGATATAAACAAATTTTTAAATATGGGAATGTAATTGGAATAAGCTGTAACAGCAAAATGGATTTCGATTTTCTTTATCTTTGACCATTATGATTACAAATAATATGCTGGAGAGGATGTAATGATAGATTTGAAAATCCAGAGTTACACACACCATAGGAATATGATTGGAAGGGGAACTAGTGGTCATAGTAAAAATTTAAGGAGTTTTAGACTGGAATTTTTCCATGTGATTATTATTTAGGACATTTTTCCTTGAAATTTTTGGAATAGAATCCCTACAGTGCGGAGGAGGCCATTCAGCCTATCGAGCCTGTACAGACCAGAATCCCATCCAGGTCCTATTCCTGTAACCTTACACATTTATCCTGATAATTCCCCTAAAACTAGGGTCAATTTAATATGGCATTCAACCTAACCTGCACATTTTTGGACAATGCGAGGAAAGTGAAGCACCCAGAGGAATCTCATGCAAACACAGGAAGAAAGTGCAAACACCAGTTAGACCATGACCAAGGCCGAAATTGAACTTGGGTCCCTGGTGCTGTGAGAAGGCAGTTTTCTTTGGAATTTTCAGTAAAGTTCTTCTGGTAGTGTCTGATTAAGAGGATCTTATTTTGTGCTCCAGTATCAGTGTTCAAATTCAGATTTATAGTTCTGGTCTTATTACTCATCCTCTTGCTGATTTGAATAGTTGGAAGAATTTCTTTTCTCTGCAAACTTTTACATTCCTTGCAATCATATGGCTCTGAAGTTGATTTTGTTCCCAAATTGATGGGAACGAATGTTTTGCTTTCTTTTTCTTTTCATTCATCCTATTATCTGTCTTTGAAAACTTGTTTATCATCATCTTTGTTCTATACATCTTATCCCAGTAATTTGGCTTCCACAATTCTCTACAATGATTTCTGCACAGCACGCTTCCTTCTGTCTATTAAGTTGTAGTTGTGCAGAGTTCCTGCACACCTTTATCTGGCGTGCATTATTTGGTTGCTGCTTCACCGCATCCATCTTGGTGCCTTTCTCTTGGCTTAACTGAAGGCAAGATATGAAGTCAGTGTCTTCATCTGTCAACATGTGGTGTGTAGAATCCCAAATGAACTGATCTATCAGCCTTTACCTGTTTCATTCAATTTAAATTTATGACTGTATTTTTCAAGCTTATTAAGAAATTGTCAATAGGTTCACCTGATTCTTGCATTGGTCTTTAAAACTCATATTGATGGACATGATGATTTGACTTTGGCCTGAGAAGTGGGCTGAAATTTTTAAAAAATATTGCCTGACTTTTTACTGTTGTCCTCACTTATCTTCCAGTTATGAAACAAATTTAATCCTTTCTCTCCAGCCCACAAAAAATGTAGCTCTTTCCTCTTTACTAGTGTCTTTCAGAAAGCTATTAAATGTCAGTCTTCACTTTTTTCATACTTTTCAAATGTCTCTACCACAAGATCAGCTTCCCAATTCATTATGAACTGTAGCTGTGTGCTGGCGTTGGACTGGGATGGACACAGTAAGAAATCACACAATACCAGGGGTTAAAGTCCAACTCGTTTATTTGAAATCATGAGATTTTGGAGTGCTGCTGTCCATTCATTTATGAAGGAGCAACACTCCAAAAGCTCATGATTCCAAATAAACCTGTTCAACTTCAACCTGATGTTATGAGACTTCTTACTGTGGCTGTATGACTATTGCTGTTTTGGTGGTGGCCATTTCATTTTCTCACTAATCAGCTTTTTCTTTCCTTGGCACTAATTCAGGCCAATTAAGACATTCGGCTCGACACCTCACTGCAGTGCAGTTGTAAATGTGGCACCCTGGATACATATCTACATTACAATTAATATCAAGCTCTTTACATATAATAATGTGTTTTTACCCAGAGAATGCCAGGCATGTGGAACTTGTTACTGGAGAAATACTTGAGGTAAATTCCATCAATGCATTTATGTTCAAGACAGAAAGGAGTAGAATGATATGCTATTAGGGTGAGGCAAACAGGGATGGGAAAAATTAGTTGAGCTGAATGGCCTTTCTCTGTGCTACTAATTTTGTAGACTGAATTTTATGCCAAAGGATTTTACAGTTATGCTGAAATCAATGGACTTTCATTACAGTTACAGCTCTGTTCCCGCCATGGCAGAGCGATAAAAGTCCATCCTCTGTAACTGTGCAAGAACATTTGAATGTCAGCTGAGAACAAGATCAGATTCAGCTCTGTTGACCCTCTGTGACCATAAAATCTATTCCTATCATATGAACCCTATTCCTACTGCTTAATTTTCCCAATGCTCTCTCCATCATCAAAAATCATCTGAAAAATGAAAATAAAAGCAAAATACTGCAGATGCTTAAACTCTGAAATGAAAACAAAAAATGCCGAAACTGCACAACGATAACATCAATGGACAAAGAAACGGAGCTAATATTGGATTTCTATTGAGATGTCACGATCTGAAATGTTAACTGTTTCTCCATTCGAAGATGCTGTGTAGTTCTAACAGTTCCTGTTTTCATTTCTTAAAAAAAACTTCTGTTTGTACCGATGTCACCTAAATGTCTTCCCCATTATTTATGCTATGAAACTGACTTTCATACGAGACACATGAAATAAATATAAACGTTACTATTGCTGTTCAAGACATTTTTAAAATTTGCAAACTCACATTCAAATAAAATTATTAAAATGCTGTATAGTATTTAATGCTAATCCCTGGGAAAGTTCCCTTTATAATGTGCAATTAGAAAACTGAACTTAAACCATACTATACAAAACATACTGTTCTTTATAGTTACAATAAATCTGGTTATATTCCATGTTTCAGCTTTATAATTCTTCTCCTGACAGTACTTTTCCCTTGCATGCGTTTTCTCAAAGGATTAACAGCCCCGACCCCCGCTTCTGAACCACATAGAATTTCCCATCATTTTTCCAAAACATAGAACCATAACCTTAACATTACAGTTAATTTATTTAAGGGTGAAGTAAGAAACCACGTCTTCATACAAAATGCTAGTGGATGCATGGAACTCTTCCAAAAAACTGCTGAGGCCAGATCAATTGAACATTTCAAAAATGTGACTGATTGGATTTTTGTTAGACAAGGGTATTAAGGGATATGGAATCAAAGTAAGTACATGGAGTCGAGATACAGATCAGTCATGATGATCCGAATGAATGGTGGAACAGGCCCAAGGGAGTGAGCAGCTTATTCCTGACCCTTCAATCGTGAACTTGTAACCAGCAGAACTGGTTAGTCCATTCACAGAGAAAATCAATCAAATAATTAAATGGGCAATAGGATAGTTCAATGATTCAGTACTCCGATGTCATGACACACAGAGTGGGGAGGCAGATTCATATCTAAGATTTCTCAATAGAATGACTATCACCTCGTAACCCCGCTGCCAGGCAAAGGTAGAGTGGATGCCATGCAATTCCCACAGTGGGAGGGAAAAATCAAAAATTTAATTACTTTGTGGCAAGCCTGCAGTTCTTTTTAGTGACTATGAACTAATTAAATAAAATTTAATTGCATTACACCATTTGTCATTCATACTCATAACCATATTCTTGAGTACGTTTAACTTGCGCTATTATTCAATTTGACATTCAATGTGAGGGAGCAAATCAAGCAATAATGCTTTCACCACAGTGATTAATTAAATTAAAATTAAGCACCATTTCTGGAAAGTCCAAGTCACATCAAGGTGAGATAGAAGGAATATCTTTTTTACAAGAGGATCATCTTCAGTATTGCCAGTAGAAGGCTTTTGGTTAAATAATTTGCAATTGAACACTGAATTTGACATTGTTATGGTGCTTGCTCTAAAAAACAATGCAGATCCAGCTTTAAAGGTGCAAAGCCACCAAGAGATTTTGCATTCATGTCCAAAATGAAGTGAAGCATTTCAACACAATATGTCAGCTTGGCATTGAGACATTGAAATAGCTTGATGACATTTCCACAGCAAATGAAACATAGTGCTCAGTCGGATTTAAGTGAAGATTGATTAAGGTCCAGAATCAAAGCAAAAAATAATCTGAATACAAGCTACATATTCCATTATTTAAGCCATGTGAGACGTAATCAGAAATAATGTTCATGTCACACACATTATTACCCCTTGTAAAGAGTGATTTGGCATATAAAAAAAAATGTAAGTATAAAGGAGAATTTCAGAAACGATTATGTCTATTTTCAGTTCCGATCAAAACACAATATACTATTTGTACTTATTTTTGCATATTTATTGTAAGATTCATCAGGTTTTCCTTGGAACATAAACACATTATGCAGCATCAAAGGATATTGCCAATTTACATTAAACAAGAAAGATTACTGGTGAGAAATAGTACATCAGATTGACACCACACTGAAAATTTCAACAAAATAATACTGCAGTTCAAAAAGATATCTGGATGCTGTTGGGAGCCAATTAGAAAATTCTAAAACATTTCAAATCAATTAATAACCTTCAGCAGTCCACAAAATACTTTGGCACCATAAAAATTAACCAGATAACATGCCTCTGATTTAAACATTGTAATTGAAAAGTATGAATTGGCAGTCAGTCTTAACAATTAGAAATGCAGTTGATTTAAAGCAAACCTTTCAAGTATCTTTCACTAAAACAAAATGAATGTCTTTAAACTCTCTTCAGTTAGGGTTGTGAATAGTTTATGACACTCTCATTATCTTAGCACTTCTCTCTCATTTAAATATATTGTGTATTACATATACATATAACATGCATATTAATACAGCTATTATAAATTATTTAACATCGATCAGTCATTAATAGAATCAGCAAAATGCCCTATCCTAAGTCTTGTGTGCTTGGTATTCAATTGAGGAAATAATGACATTTTTGAGCAAATCATCAGTACCTACAGCTGCATAATTTTTCAAAAATGTGATTAATTATAGACCAAAAATAAAGCTTGATTAGAAATGTACAAAAACGTCAATTTTATTTATAAGTCATAGGCATAGTTTAAAGTTTAATTTTTAATAATGTTGTCATTAGTTCAGGTAAATATAACATCATAGAATGCATTTTGTCAAGTGATCCCAGACAAAATAAATTTCAACACCACCATCTTAAATGGCAAATGTATTTTCTACCTCATATTTAAACTTAATGCAGATTAATTATGAACGTACTTTTTTCACATTTTTAAAGAAAACATTACTGACCTGGCAGCATTTCCCATGTTCTTATATTTCCTCGGCTGTCTGACCACGGTTTCTCTTAGCTCCAAACCATCACGCTGGATGACTTCAAGCTTAAAACCCAGCTGCTGAATATTCCTCAATAAGGTAACAAGTCACTCCTGTGGTGCTGAAGCAAGACAAGCCTTTCGTGTAATGCTCTTACCCAGGGGGCAGTGCTGCAATAAGCAATGTTTTTCTCAACACCTACTTTCTAGTGCTCAGCAGCAGTAAGCAATGATTGACGTTGCAAAATAACCACATTCCCTAAAGCTTCTGAACTTCACTTCGTTTTCACAAATAAAATCTTTCATGAAATTTCCAGAATACTCAACTCATAATATATTATCATCCAAAACATTAATGACTTCAGTGCTCATGGTGCATCTGACTCAACAGAAAAATAAAAGCATTTACTGTCATTGCCTGTGTTTTTGCAAATTTATCATTCTTAAGCTTACACAGACTGTTTCTGTAATTTTAACCCATTATGTACTCCAATTTCACTGGAAAGGATGACAATTTCTCATTTAGGAAATGTTACAGACAAGAGAGAGAGTGTGACAGATTGAAATCCCAATTCCTTTATGTCCATAATCAGTATAGTTTAATTTTAACAAGTGAGTGTCCTCCCAGCAACCACCCCCAGCAAATTTAAAAGTCATCAGCAAGTCAAGATGCAGTATTATTTATTCACACACACCTCAGAAAGGTCTGTTGCTTCATCAATAGCAACCAACAGAGATACAATTAAAGACACCAGTGCACTTATACAAATATTAAAACCAAACAGAATAGTCAGCAGTTTTTAAAGGCAAGTTCAGGGAACAAGTAGCTTTTCCCACTCAGGAATTGAAGCTCTAATGGATCGGATCGAACCTGGATTGCAGGCTTCCTATGAAGTAAAAATCACTCAGCAGGTTGTGCAGACAGGCCCTGATGGCTGTTGTAGCAGGAGATCCAAATTCTTACAGGCAAATTCTGAGCCATTCAAAACAGGTTGGAGGATGCGCTTTTAAAAGACGTCAAGCCTCAGAGGTCTTAATAAGGCAAGATGACACAGCTTTTCACTGCAGCTGCAATGTCTTTGCTAGTATTCTGCAGACTGCCTGGCCTCTCTCTCCATCAGTTACTGGATATAAGGATTTCAAAATCAGAGAACAGTTTCAACCACATGACGAATGGCCATTGATACAGGCTGGAAGGCAAATGATGGTCTTTCAGAGTTAAGAAGGTATTTCAGTCACACAGTCAATCATCACTGACAGACAATAGGGAGTAGACAGTGGTGTTTAGCACTTCATGGTGGATACTGAGTCTTAGTAACCTTCTGTTTTAACATGGCAGAACCAGAGCCAGAAAATCTGGAGTTTATTGTCCCTGTGTTTTGGAGTAGGACTTGAAAAAAAGTGAAATTCATTCCACAGAAATGTGCTGTTTCGGCTTGTCCATTCAAGGGAGACCCCTCTCCATTATGTTCCAATTTTGAACTTGCCAGAAAGCTTGCAAGGCTGTTGAAAAAAATCAGGAGACCTCTCAGCAGTTACTTTACAGTTTATCAGGGTCCATCTTTAAAAAAACTCTAATATCTTCATGTCTGTGCTGGCATAACAGAAATAATTAAGGGTATTACATTCAATGGATTTTAGACAAATTATGATCTGGAATGCAGTCAGTAAAAAGGGATAATACTAAATAACACCTTTTGAAGAATACACTCTTATTTGAGTGTAAATAAGAACATCCAGAAATTTCTTAAAATATTACTGCAAAATAATTCACAAAATTACCAACTGATTTCCTAATTAGTTACACTGATAAAAGAAGAAGCCAAATATACATTGAGTTTAACAAAGCGGTTTTTTGACTAGCAGGTCTCCAGTGCAATAGCTCAGTTAACTTGGATGACAAACAGTTTTATAATTATAGGATTGTCATATCATGGAATGCCGGCTCTGCTTTAATGCCAAGTTTCATGGAATTACACTGGCATAGTTTTATTCTTAGTTGTCAGGATAAAGCAAACTCATCTTTCACGGTGCATTCTCCACTTTCACTGTACAGTTATTTCCAAATCTCCTTGCTTTTTTTTGTCTATATGCTGTTCATCATGTGGTGGAGATGCTTGTGCGCTCTGAAGGTCCTTTGAGTCATTCATCGGAATCCACTTGTTCCTGGTAGGGCTACCCACAGTGACAACGTTGGGGATGGTATCAGACAAACTGCAGTCCAAAACATTATAAATAGCGGAACAGGCAAAGAAAAATTGTGTCTATCAGTGGCTTCGAAGGCAGAAGAGAACTGCAGAATCAAAGTGGTCCCAGTCAACATGGCTGGACACATCACCGAAATCTGACCACCAGGTCACCAAGATCAAGTGAACAATAATGGCATCCCAAAATCCACAAATTTAACCAAGTCACATTTAGACTTCTGCCAGGGTCCATTTGCCAAGTCCTGCAGTAATGCAGATTTGGTAGCAGAGGAAGAGCTGTAAATTTGGGAGCCCCTAGTCAAGAATCTGCACACATGAAGCTTGTTGGAAGTGTCTCTGGCAGCAACACCTGTGACTGAGCAATCCTCTTCATGATAGCCCGTGCTCACCCCAAATGGGGAAGGGACTTGAAAAGATGTTGGAAAAAAGAATAGTCTACTTTCTCCAGGTTGAAGAACCATACCTCTGGGATCAGTATTTCATGGTTGAAGAAAGAAAATCTTACATTTGCAACTTGAAACATTGGAGCAATCTGCAATCATATTTGAGCTGTTAAGACTTCAATACTGCATTACCATGTTCAATGAGACAAATCTCTTATGGAGGAACAGCTGAAGGAACAAGCAGGGGATACACATTTTACTAGAAAGCAAAGACTAACTAATTTATTCACAAAATTAGTTTTGCCATCCAGAATAGGATCTTGGATGCACAGCCAGAATCCTTCAAATGTATAAAAACCTCATGATGCTTCATCTATAGCTCAGTTGTAATCAATATGCCACTGTCATCAGTGCGTTTGCCTGAACTTTGACTCAGATGAAACCACTGAGGAAAAGTTTATTCAGACCTTGAAGAAGTCCTCACTGCCATCCCAAAAGAAAAAAAATCATCATTCTGGGAGACTTTAATATTAGGGTTGTCTAGAGAGGAACCACTGAGAAAAATGGGGTGGATAAAACCAATACAAATAGTGTCCTCCTGCCGACAAAGTATGCTCAGCATGGCCTCATTCTACCAAACATTCCATCAGAAAAATTCAGAGAATTAAACAGTGCAAGAAAGGCCCTTCAGCCCATCAGGTCTACACCAACACGCAAGAAATACCTAACCTCCCAGTTAATCCCATTTACCAGCATTTGAATGTTATGACATGAAAAGTGCTCATCCAAGTTCTTTTAAAGGATGTGACACAACTTGCCTCGTTCTCTCAGACAGTGCATTCCAGACTGTCATCACACTCTGGGTAGAAAAGTTTTTCTCACATCCCCCCTAAACCTCCTACCCTTATCTTGACCCTACATCTCTTTGTGACTGACCCTTCAAATAAGGAGAACAGCTGCTCCTCCTTATCCACTCTTCCTTGCCCCTCAGTCTTCTCTGCTACAATGAAAATAACCCAAGCTTATCCATCCTCTCTTCAGAACTTAAATGTTCCATTCCAGCAGCATCCTGGTGAATCTCCATCCTCCCCTCCAGTACAATCACATCTTTCCTAAAATGTGGCAACCAGAACTGCACACAGTACTCTAGCTGTGGCCTCACCAAAGTTCTATCCAATTCCAACATGATTTCCCTGCTTTTGCAATCTATTCCTTGACTGATAAAGCAAATGTCCCATGCCATTCCACCTTCAGAGATCTACAAACAAACACTCCAAGATTCCTTTATTCCACAGAACTTGCAAGAGTCATGCCAGTCATTGAATACTTTCTTGTCAAATTACTCCTTCCAAAGTGTATCACCTCATGCTTTTCAGGATTAAATTCCATCCACCACCAACTGCCCATTTGACCATCCCATCCATATCTTTCTGTAGCCCGATACTCAGCTTCACAGTTGACAACACAGCCAATCTGTGTGTCATCTACAAACTTACTAATCCTACTCCCAACATAGTCATTTATGTAATTTATATAAATGACAAATAATAGGAGACCCAGCAGAATTCTGCGGCATCTCAATGGCCATTGACTTCCAGGCACTAAAGTAGTCTTCTGTCATCATGCTGTCTCCTACAACTGAGCCAATTTTGAATCTACTTCATCAAGTTATTCTGTATCCTATATGCATTTGCCTTCTCTGTAAATATTGCATGTGGGAATTTGTCAAAGGTTTTGCTGAAATCCATACAAACTACATCAAATGCACTACCCTCATCTGCTCATCTGGCCACCTTCTTAAAACATTCAAATAAATTTATTAGGCATGACCTCCCTCTGATGAAGCCATACGAACTATCCCCAATCAAGCCTTACCTCCCCAAGTGGAGATAGATGCATTCCTTCAGAATTTTCTCCCATGGTTTCCCTACCATTGATGCGAGTCTCACTAGTCTATAGTTCCCTGGCTTGTCTCTGCAACTCTTCTTAAATAGCAAAACCACATTAGCTGTTCTTCAGTCCTCTGGCACCAACCCCCGTGGCCATGGAGGAATTAAAAATTTGGGTCAGAGCCCCTGAAATCTCCTCTCTTGCCTCCCACAGCAGCCTGGGACACAATTCATCTAGACCTGGAGACGTGTACACTTTTAAGCCTGCCAAAGCCTTTCTTGCCTATGTCAATTTGCTCAAGAACATTGCAGTCTCTTTGCCTGAATTGCATATCTTCATCCTCATTCTCTTTGGTGAAGACAGTTATGAGGTATTTGCTCAATACTTTACCCAATGTTCTCTGGTTTCACTTACAGATTGCCCCCTTGGTATCTAATGAGATTTACTCTTTCCCTGGTTATCCTTTTCCTATTGATATCTTGAGATTTTTCCTACTTTTATCAGCCAGAGTTATTGCATATCCCCTCTTTGCTTTCCTAATTGCTTTCTTAAGCTTCACCCTGCAATCTCTACACTGCACAAATGCTTCCACTAATTTCTTCCAATTGTACGTACTAAAATCTTTCTTTTCCTTCTCATCATATTCTGAATATCTCAGGTTATCCATCGTTCTCCTTGCCATCACCCTCAAGAAATGGGATGTGTAACCTCCCCATTTTCTTTTTGAATAGCCCCTGCCCTCATTGTTCTTTTGTAGTTTTCCCCACTGGTAACATTTTCTTGTCTACCTTGGCCAGATCTTGCCTTATTTTATTAAAATCCACTTGCCCCCAATCCAAAAACTTTTTTTTTGCAACTTCTCTATTTCTTTATCCATAACTAGCTTAAATTGTATCATGTTGTGGTCGCTATCACAAAAATGCTTTCCCATCACTACTTCAACCACCTGTCCAGCTTCGTTCCCCAGAATTAGGTCCAGGACAGCTCCTTCTCTTGTTGGACCCTCTACACATTGGCCTAAAAAGTTCTCCTGTACACATATCTAGAAATCCACTCCATCAACGCTATGTCTATTCCAGTTAATGTTGGGAAAACTGAAATCACTTGTGATATTTTATTATTTTTATATACCTCTGGAAATTGTGCACATATTTGCATCACAATTTCCCACTGGCTGTCAGGGAATCTACAATAAACACTTAGCAAAATGGTTGTCCCCTTTTTTATTCCTAAGCTCTTCCCACCAAGCTTCATTTGATGCCCCCTCTAACATATCATCTCTCTTCACTGCAGTAACTAACTTTTTAACTAATAATGCAATGCCTCCTCCCCTTTTACCCCCTCTTTCTCATCTAAAGATTATATATCTCAGGATGTAGAGTTGTCAATCCTGCCCTTCCCTCAACAACGTCTCTCTGACAGCTGCTATATCACAGTTCCATGTTTCAATCATCCTTAAATCATCTGTTTTACCTGCAATACTCCTGGCATTGAAATAGAGGCCATCTAGTCTTGCCTCACTCGCTTGAAACTTAATACAGCTGTATCCCGTCTGATTTGATAGTTTTGAACAGTAAAACAGTGCCCTTAACTTGCTAATAGTCTGTGTTCCTTCCACCTGCTGAATCACAGTTGTAGCTGTATACAAACAGCTACTCACAATATGGGAATTCAGGAAGCAGCTAATAGCATTTGCTACAGCAAGGTTATGGGCCTTGACGACAATCTGGCTTTGTGCTCTAAAACTAGCCTCAACCATACTCAAGCTGTTCCAGTACAACTATAACATTGACATCTAAATGACCAAGTAAAAATTTCTCAGGTATGTGATGTTCATGAAAAGCAGGATAATCCATTCCAACTAAATGCCATCCCACCATTCTACTCTCAATCATTAGCGAAGTGATAGAAGATGTCACTGACAGTGCTATTGCCAGCACTTATCAATAACCTGCTCACCAATGACCAATTTAGATTGTCTCAAGAAAATTTAGCTCCACATCCCATTACAGCTTTGCTCCATTTGTCTGTAAAATTGCTGAATTCCAGAAATGAGGTGGAGTGCCTTCAACATTGACAGAGCATTTAGCTCAACGTGGCATCAAGTAGTATTAGTAAAATTCAATTTAAAGGAAATCAAAGGAGAAAACTGTTGATAGCTATCCAACACTAAAGAAGTTGACTATGGTTGTTTTGGAGCAATCATCGCAACCTCAGTACATTGTACTGAGGAATTCCTGTAGCAATGTTCTAAGCTCAAATATCTTCAGCTGCTTTAGAACATAGAACATTACAGTGCAGAACAGGCCCTTCGGCCTTCGATGTTGCGCCGACCAATTAGGAACAAGCAGTAACCCTCTAACCTAGACCATTCCCTTTTCATCCATAAACTTATCTACTAATTTCCTAAACGCCACCAAACTTGGCGCATCTACAACTGACGATGATCTTCCAATATAAAATCAAAAGTGATGTTCACTGGTAATTACATGGTATTCAGTTTTAACTGAAACTCCTCAGATACTGAAACAGTTTGTGTCCACATGCAGGAAGATCTGGATAAATGGTAAGTGAAACAGATGCGTGATAGGCATTGGCCACCTCCAACAGTCACCTCCTCTTAACATTTAATGGCATTATGATCTCTGAATTACCCACTATAAACAACCTGGGAGTCACTATTGACTAGAAACTATGTGGGTCAACCACATATATGTTGCAGCCATAGCAAAAGATCAGAGACTGGGTGAGTAACTTACGCCTTGTCTGCCCGAAGCTTTGGGAACAAGTCAGGAGTGTGATGGAATGCTCTTATCATGCCTAAATGAATGCAGCTCCAACAGCATTCAAGAAGCAGAAATCAATCTGCTTGATTGGTACACAATCCATCATTTAAACATTCACTTCCTCCACCACTGGGGAACTGTGGTTGCAATGTGCATTATCAAGAAGCACTGCAGGTTTCTTAAACAGCACTCTCCAAACCCGCAATTACTACCACCTAGAAGGATAACGGCAGCAGGCAGGTGGGAACACACCATCTGCAAGTACCCCTCTAAATCAAACACCATCCAGACTTGGAAATGCATGTCATTTCCTTCACTGTTCCTGGGTCAAAATCCTGGAACTCTTTCCCTAGCAGCACTATTGGTATGCATTCATCACATAGGCTACAGCAGTTCAAAATGGCAACTCATCACCACCTTCTTCAGTAATCTGGGAAGGATAATAAATGCTGACTTAATCAGATGGTCCCGCATTCCATGATCGAACAAAAACAATGAAATGAATGAACAAGTTATATCCAAATGTTACGTCAGTCGTACTGTTCCTATGGTCCAGACAAGAGTAATAAGAATGTGACTAAATAAATAGTGCCTACCTCTGAACTTATTCACTACTGTATAGATTTTCTTTTAATTTCAATTCTTAGCTCAGTTAATTTGAAAGCAAAAATAAGTTTGATTTTATATTAATTTCCACAGTACCTGCTGAACTGCAGAAAAAGCTCCAAAATAGGGTAATTAAGAAAGCAAACATTACTTTGGAGTAAGCAAAAAATCCACAGCAATTCCTTCAATAAAGAAGCAGTTGCATGCATGAGCTAGTTAATATTTTCTCCAGTGCAAATGTACACACAATGCAAAAACTAAGGCTTGTAGGAATATTGGTGAAAATGTAATTTTAATACAAGACCTAAACATGAAATGCTATATTTATAAAGCTATGAGCTCTTAGTTAAATATTTTTTCCTTCTCAATTAAACAGTTACCTTTGTACAAGCAGATAAACAGAAGCATTGAAACAAATCAAATCAGAAATTAAATATATTTTCAGTCTTAAATATGATTTTTCTTTCAGAAATTAGATTTTCACGCAAAGGGTTTACATTGCTGAAGGAAAAGCCAATTTTTCATTTTAAAAAAGGTGTGTGTGATATCCCTGTCTCACCAGAATGAATACTTCACATTTAGCATAAAAACATCTGCTCACTATATGTTGGAGAGAATTGATAATTTCCTTTGGTTTTAAATTACATTAATTTAATCTATCTTTGCAGCTATTTTGCCACCACAAAATTTTTCAGAATGCATGTCAACCAGCTTACTTAAGTATCACCACATCAAACTGAAATCTATTACAAGGGTAGTAACTTTAAATAATAGCATCTCTCTTCATGTTGAAAGAACAGGAATAATAAAAGCACAAGAATGAGCAAGAAATTAAATGCTGTTGCAACAGTCACCTTTCCTAACGACAAGATTATTAATTCTTTAAATACATTTTTCATTACTTATTGACTTAGCAATTACCTAACCACCAAAATAATGGCATCCCACTTCTTTCTATGGTCAAATTTGTTTGAAACCTAATTTTCCATTCAACTGAGCTGCTCTTCGTTTTCTTCAGATTAAAATCCTATAATGCATGCAAGCCATTTCTCCAATTCAAATTAACCATGTATTCTAGCACATGTACAAATCTCAGGGCTCTTACCTGGAAACCCACCTTGCACCATATCTGCTCCAGTTAACTGTCAGACAATTACATCCCTGGCAGAAAAGATGTGCAGTAGCTGCTGAGCACAGAAAATCTCTCCCTCTGTCTTCTAATCAATATGGTTCTCATGAGATTTTCCTCCTTAAGGACAAGCCGTCAGTCTGTTTCACTTATCGCCAATAATTAATTATCCTAATTTAATACCAAGAGATATATGGCACACAAGCATATTTAGTCGTGTTCTAAGTTATTGAAATAAGCAGAAGCCAGTGGGAGAGAATAACATCAAAGCACTACGTTGATCGTCATCACTTAATCCAGTCAAGCACTGTTTCTAGGGCCTGGCAGCCTAGCCTGCTCTGACAACATTACACTTAATAGCTTTATTCTGATCCCTGGAGTGATTTGTGCTCTCAAACAGACAATGATATTATTTAATTCTGCATTTCTTATGTTATGCAGGGCCTGCTTTTACTGCTGTGCAAGATGAAAACTTGCATAAATAATATTTTGTGCTCCAAATTGAAGTCAGAAGAGTCATAATTTTTGACGAAGTAAAAAAGTAAAACTGCGAAGACAATCCTGGCATTAACAAAAAGTATTCTCACTCCAACACCTAATGTAGTCTCATCAAAGTTAAAAATCAATCACTTTACACAAACTAACACATCATGAGTCTGGATGTTAATAAAAAATAAATCTCTGGATTTTTATGAATATTACACATTTGAAACCTTATCCAATTTTTTTCCCAATATATCTACGTCACTGAATCGTGAAGCTTTAACCACTGAAGATAACTTATCTTGCAATAAAATGTTTAACTGTAATCCATAACTTAAATTTTTGTATATTCTACAAATTGTCAGAATTTATATTTAACATATAACTGAATCCTTTGATTCCTACTGCAATATTTTGGAAACAAAATAACTAACTAACTAACTATTGGGGCTGCAGCGATGTTAATTGCTCAGTATGCAATCATAAATTATATAATAGAAAATATGTGCACTGATGAGAAAAACATCAAGTACTTAACAAAGGTGTGGATTTTATCTTGCATTGCAGGAGCAGCTCAATGGGGGGGGTCTTACCTCCTTATGCCAAAACTCCAGCTGCCACCAGAGAGTTCACCTGTTTCAGGTGATAAGCCATTATGCAAATCAGTGTCCGATGACAAACATGGTATTGCCTAATGCAATTTTGTAGACAACTGGGCTCAAAAATGCATTGTGCACGCTCCAACCCGTTCTATTCGGCAGAACAGGAGCAGAGACACCAAAAGGTAGTGGTGCTACACAAGACACAGACGCAAAAGCTGAACACCAGAAGAGAGGTGTTAGCATCCTCTCTTGCCATCAAGGAAGCACTTGACCAAGTATGGTAGCAAGGAGTATCAGCAAAATAGAGGTTATTGGAATCAAAAGTAAAAGCCCGCAGTAGTCGGAGTCATACTCAAAATGAGGAAAGTTGCCAAACCACAGGATGTCAAACATCAAGGTCTCTGGACATTGTATAAGTTTCAGAGGTAAACATTCTTGGATTGACTATCTGCAATTTGTTTAGCAATGACTTTCCTGCAATAATATAGTCAGAGATGATGATTCTATGTTATTGAACATCATTCACAACAAAATCCAGGTATAATTCATAACTCGTCAGTGGTAGATGATGACCATCTTTCTTTGTCATCCCTGGGTCAATAACCTAAAGCTTTGTACCAAACAGCATTGTGGAGTTTGCATAATTTCTCAGAGCAATTAGGAATGGACAATAAACATAGCTTTGTCAGCAATGCATACGGGTCAAGTTATACCAGTCAGATCCCTGTGGAACAGAGTAATTTCTCTGATAGGGGTGCTTCCATTAAATTGCTGTCAACCAAAACCACAATGACAGTGCCTCTTTGGCCACAGGCAGTTCAATTTAATCTGTTTCCATGGAGATGTCAGTTGCACCTGCTACAGAATGACCAGTTAATTCAGGGCTTGATAGTCAACAATATTCTCAGATGACAATATAGCTCCTGATAGCAATACTGGCTGCTGGGTGCAACTCTCACTCTCTCAAATGGTCTACATGTTCCTGGATAATCCTTCTTTCCACTTCCACTTGATAACACAGAGGTCCAGTTTTGCATTAAAAACTTCCAGGGAACCAATTCGACCCACTTCCAAAATTCTCTTTTACACAGCTTCTTCCACTGAAAACTACCATGTTGATTCACATTAATCATGGTTCGTCTTGTGACTTAAAGGTTCAGCTGCCTCACTCAGCTAGACTGTTGCATGCTAGGTGGTAAGGTGCAGTTCTAACTTGCTTGATACCATTGAGAGTGATGAAGTTCTGAGACTCAGCACTCATCAAAGCTGTTCCATTATCAAACATTATAAGAATATAAGAAATAGGAGCAGGAGTAGGCCATACAGCCCCTTGAGCCTGCCCCGCCATTCAATAAGATCATGGCTGATCTGTAGTGGTTCAGTACCACTTTCCTGCTTTCTCCCCGTAACCCTTAATTCCCTTGTCAATTAAAAACCTATCCACTCTTGACTTGAACATATTCAGTGAGGAAGCCTCCACCACCTCATTTGGCAGAGAATTCCAAAGATTCACCACCCTCTGCGTGAAGAAACCCCTTTGCAACTCTGATCTGAATTGCCCCCAATAATCTTGAGGCTGTGCCCTCTAGTCCTGCTATCTATGTTAAGCACAAAGAATCTCTCAACCTCTACCTTATCCACCCCCTTCATTATCTTATATGTCTCTATAAGATCCCCTCTCAGCCTTCTAAACTCCAAAGAATACAACCTAGCCTATTCAGTCTCTCCTCATAATCCAACACCCTCATCTCCGGTATCAGCCTAGTAAACCTTCTCTGCACCCCCTCCAAGGCCAATATATCCTTCCTCAAATGCGGCAACCAAAACTGCATGCAGTACTCCAGCTGCAGCCTCACCAGCACGCTATACAGCTGCAACTGAACCTCCCTATATAAAATATAGAACCTTTTATATTCTATCCCCCTCGCTATAAAGGCCAACATTGCATTCGCCTTCTTAATCACCTGCTAACCTGCATACTGTGTTTTTGCGATTCGTGCAGAACACAGCCGTGACTTAGGTCCCTCTGCATCGTCGCATGCTGCAGCTTTTCTCCATTTAAATAGTAGTCCTTCCCACCATTATTCTTACCAAAGTGGATAACCTCACTTGCTAACATTATACTCCATCTGCCAGGTTCTTGCCCACTCACTCAACCTATCCAGATCCCTCTGAAGGCTTTCCACACCCTCCACGCAATTTGCTTTTCCACTCATCTTTGTGTCATCAGCAAATTTTGAGACCGTGCACTCTACCCCTTCCTCCAGATCATCTATGTAAATGGTAAATAGTTGAGGCCTCAGCACTGAGCCTTGGGGCACTCCACTAGTTACCAGCTGCCAATCAGAATAGCACCCATTAATACCTACCCTCTGCTTCCTATTAGATAACCAATCCTCTATCCAGTCTAACACCCTACCTCTAGCTCCCTGCACCTTAACCTTCTGCAGCAATCTTTT
This sequence comes from Sphyrna mokarran, assembly GCA_024679065.1. NCBI lineage: Eukaryota > Metazoa > Chordata > Chondrichthyes > Carcharhiniformes > Carcharhinidae > Sphyrna > Sphyrna mokarran. Next base: position 41,655,907 of record JAGIQG010000009.1, read on the forward strand.
GAGGTACCTTATCAAACACTTTTTGGAAATCCAAAAACACTACATCCACTGGTTCCCCTCTATCTACCTCACTAGTCACTTCCTCATAGAATTCCAATAAATTCGTCAAGCACGACTTCCCCTTAACGAATCCATGCTGTGTCTGCCTGATCAAACCGTTCGTATCCAGGTGCCTCGTTATTTCTGCTTTGACTACAGATTCAAGCATTTTTCTTACTACAGATGTTAAACAGACCAGCCTATAATTCCCTGCCTTCTGTCTGCTACCCTTTTTAAACAGCGGCATAAAATTAGCCATTTTCCAATCTCAAGCACTTTTCCGGAGTCCAGCGAATTTTGAAAGATAATTACCAGGGCATCCGCTATCACCTCTGCCATTTCTTTGAGGACCCTGGGATGCATTCCATCCGGTCCCAGGGACTTATCTGCCCTCAGCCCCATTAGCCTATCAAGCACCACCTCTCTAGTGACTGTAATTTCATCAAGGACCTCCACTCCTACCACCCTTCTATCCTTGAATTCGGGAAGCTATTTACGTCCTCCTCCATAAAGACCAACACAAAAAACTTATTCAAGGTCTCCCCCATATCCCTGTCATCCACCATTAAACCACCCCTCTCATCCTCCAAGGGTCCTACATTAACTCTGGCCATCCTCCTATTCTTTATATACTTTTAAAAACTCTTACTATCCTTTTTGATATTTCGAGCTAGTTTAGCCTCATATTCCATCTTTCCTTTTTTAATCACCTTTTTAGTCACTCTCTGCTGTTGTTTAAAACTTTCCCAATCCTCCGATCGCCATTATGAATGCCTCAGCTTTAGATTTAATGCTCTCCCTAATTTCCTTCGAGAACCACAGCTGATTTTCCCTTCTCCTACAGTCCTTCTTCACCATCAGAATATATTTATGCTGAGTACCAAAAAAGATCTCTTTAAAAATCCCCCACTGTTCCTCAGCCGTCCTACCAACAAGCGCATTCCTCCAATCCACAGTCACCAATTCCTCTCTCATCCTATCATAGTCCCCTCTGACTTTATGACTTTAGATATTCCGTGGGTAGAAAAACATTGCACACAATAGCTGCGAAATCGAGTCATTGTCAAAGATTTCACCTCAAACACTTCCATCCGCTTTGAATGTACATCAGCAACATTATGCTCATGAACGGACCAGCAGAATGAATTGGGAGTCATTTCCATGGCTGACCACTTATTTCCAAGGGGGGCTGCAGCAGATAACCTTTGTTGTAATTGGCACTGTTCACAGTGCTTGACTGGGCTCTCAATGTTGGCATCAATGCCAGGATACCAGACATAACCCCGGGCAAGAACGTTCTTCTTAGATATATCTGGAAGGGCACTGTGTAATTCGGCTAAGAGCAACTTCCTTTCTGGTACAGAGACAATTACTCTGCCTCCTCAAAAATATGATGCCATCTTCACAACCTAATTCATCGCTTTGTATATATGATTTCATCTCTCCAGAAACAGGCTCACTGGTCCAACTTATTAATAGCCTGTATCTCACTTTGGGCAACACAGGATTGCTGCTGGTCCAATACTTGATTTGCTAAGCCAAAACTGGCAAAGAGTTCAAGAAATTCAATGTCATAACAATTTCCTGCAATACTATGGGAGGTGTACACTCTCTGACAAAGGCAGGCAGCTCAGCACAGCCACGTTTATGTTATGTGTTCCAAGCCAGTGATTGAATAGATATTCGTAGGCGGACAGAATTAACAGCCAACGCTGAACTCTTGCTCATGCGATTGGCAAAATAACCTTATCTCCTTTAAAAAGACTCAAAAAGTGGTTTGTCACCCATGACAGTGAAGAAGTCCCCCCACACATGCACTAGCGGAACTTCTTTATTCAATATACTACTGACAAGCCATTTTTTTCAATTTGGGAGTAGCCTTTTTCAGCTTCTGAAAGAATACTCGAGCTTATCCGATAGGTTTTTCAGATCCACCATATCTTCTGGGATAATGCTGCACTAACATTATATGGAGAAGTGTCATAATTAACACCAATTCTTTAGGTGAGTCAAAGTGTAAGAATTGTTATTCTGTTAAAAACTTCTCTTTGGCATGTCTTCCAAAACCAATGCTGATGCTTCTTTAGCAGCATATGCAAAGGAACCAATAACTTTTTTTATTCATTCATGGAACATGGGCATTGCTGACTGACCAGGATTTATTGTCCATCTCTAATTGCCCGATAGCAGTTGAGAGCATGGCACTGGAGTCATATACAGGCCAGACCAAATAAAGACAGCAGATTTCCTTCCCTAAAGGACATTAGTGAACCAGATGGGTTTTTTCTGAAATTCAATAATGGTTTCTTGATCATCAGTAGATTCTTAATTCCAGATATTTTTCATTGAATTCAAATTCCACCATTTGCTGTGATGGGATTTGAACCCAGATCCCCAGAATATCAATTGACCTACTGGCCATCGCTTTCTAATGCGGACAGATTTGGCAGAAATGCCCACAGTAATTCATCATTCTTAAGAAAGACTTTGAGCTCAGATATTTTTCTGGTAGTCAATTGTTATAATCTTGCCTTCCATGGCATAATCCTTATACATCAATGCAATATCCCAGATAGGCTGAGTAGCTTGACAATACATTTCTCCTTCATGAGGCTAACTTCAGTATCTTGAAATCTCTTTATCACTTCTCTAAATTAACAAAGTACTCAGCCTCTGTCAATCCAATTATTGACACATAATCCAGGTATACTACAACTCGTGACAGTCCATTGGATAGCCCAGTGGTTAGCATTGCTGCCTCACTATGTCAGTGACCTGAGTCAAATTCCAGTCTTGGGTGACTGTGTAGAGTTTGCATGCTCTCCCATATCAGCATGGATATCCTCCAGGTGCTCCGATTTCACAAGGATGTGCATGTTAGGTGAATTGGCCCTCGTGTCCCAAGGTGTGAAAATTAGGGGAAGTAGCAGGATAAATGTGTGGGGTTACAAGGATGGGGGTTGGGGGGGGGAGAGGGGTGAGTGGTTGGCCTGGTAAGATACTCTGTCGGACAGTCAGTGCAGACTTGATGGGCTGAATGGTCTCCTTCTGCACTGCAGAATTTATGCCTCTATGATTATTCTGTGAGAAATAGCAAATGTTGACGACACATCAAATAGTGGATGGTGTACTAAAAACAATACTTGATGCATGTTTATTGCAACATAACTTTGGGAAGTATTGTTGAACTCAAGTTGCTAATGTGCTTAGCTCATATGAAACTTTGTAAAAGACTGATCTTCAGCCAGCTTTGTGTGCAAGTTTTCAATATTTGGGATTAGATATTTACCTAATTTGGCAGCCTAATTAACTGTTAATTTGGACTGTCCCCAGCTGGGACAGTTTTGTCAAGCTTTATCACAGGGACAACAGATGCTGCCCACTTTGCGAATTGTACTAGCTGGATAATATCAGTTCTTTCAATCTTTTCAGTTGTGTGTCCAATTTTTCTTGCAAGACATATGGTACTGGTATTCCTCTGAAAAAACAAGGGGTTACCTCTGGATTTCCATAGATAGGCTCTTTATTTTACCTAACTCATCGCAAAACAACATTCTCATATTTCTTCATTAACTCAGGCAGTTCCCCTTTCCAGACCTTGAAGATCTCCATCCAGTTTAACTTAATTACCTTGAGTCAATCACGGCTTAGAAGACTTGGCCCTTGGCCTGTCACTATTATTGCTGGGAGCTCAGCAGACTGCTGCTGATAGCTGACAGGTATGTGATAGTATCATTTATCTTGATGACTTCTCCCGTGTAAATTGTTAGTTTTGTTGCAATACCCTACAAACTCAATAGCGTTGTCCTTTCACCACAACAAAGGCTCCCATATGAATTTCCATCTTCAAAGGCTTACCATTTACCAAAAGCATCACAGCTTCCATGTTGAACATTTAAATCCTCAGTAATGGATTCTACCACATTACATACTTGCAATGTTTTATTAATTCCATTGCTGCTTAGATTAGACTGACTTTTACCTTGCTTTCTTAAGTAACCTTTCCTATGGTAGTGAAAAAACATTCAGCCTCTTTATACTCAGGGGAGTGATTACCCCCACACCATTAACACTTTACTTCAATCCTAGGCAATTGATTGTCCCATTTAAATCTTCTCCCTCTAATGTGGATGCATTTGTTCCATTTTAAAATTACTTCTTCATTTCTGCTAACTGCAGATTCCCATCCTAATTGGTAAACCTCACCACTTCATGTGCTCTGAATCCCTTGTATACCCATTTCAGTTCTCTTATTCATCATCGCTATCTCCACTTCTTCTTAAGATTTATAACTGCCTCTGTTTTGGATGGTCACATTATTTACCGCAGACTAAACTGTCCCACAACATATTATTCAGTGCTCTAGGGGTTTCTCCTGGTTGAGTTAAACTTAGATCACTGTAACATTATTGATGGCTTCAAATGGTAGTGTGTTTTCGCCAAGTCAACTTTCTCAGTCAGGTTCACATCAGTTATGCCTATGTATTAAATTGTAGGCCTAAATCCCAACCACGGTCAGAAGGATCGCTTTTCGCTTCCCCTCCTCTTTTATTCTGTTGGCCTGAAAATAGTAGTCCAAGAGTTCGATGTATTCCTCCACTGAGGTGTCTAAAGAGCCTACCCATCTAAACTGGAGCTTAATCTGCAAACATTCAATTTGAACTGAACTTCAATATGGCTTGATACTTTCAATTTTGGGATCGCTTTTTTCCTTCCATCCTCATCACCAATGTAATAATTCCTGTTTACCACATTGCTTATCCTCATATAACTACAATATAGAAGCTTGTTGCCTCATGGCTTCCAGTCAGCTTCCGAGAACGTTCTGGAACAGAAATCTGAGCTCACCCGCGATCCCCCACCCTGCTCTCCGATGGGTTCCCCGGTCATTGGACCCTTACTCAGCAGATGGATCCTTAAAAGGATAATCACCACACTCAGCAATGTACAGTAAGGATATCTCACAGATATATGACCTCAACCACAAAGAAACGTAACAGCAGCAATATTTGAAACACAATTGCATGCAAGTTTCCCTCTGAGTCACACCATATTAAACAGATCTTGTTGTTCTTTCACCTTCACTGGGTCATTGCCTAGAAATTCCCTACCTAGCACAATCACAGGAACAATATCAACATAGGACTGCAACGATTCAAATATAAGGCCCACTAACATCATCTTCAGCCAAGTTATAGGAATGTTGCCTAAATCCTGAGAAAAAAATAATGAAAGACAGCTGGCTTGTATGTCAAAGATATATTTGTCTCTTTGGTACATTATATAATTAAGACTCAATGAAGTTTCCACAAGTTACGCAAATAATAGTCAAATACAACACCCCTCTTCCTGCAAACCTGGGCAAAGTTTAGATTCAGTGATCCATTGTAACTTGATTGAACCACTCTGTAATGAAATAAAATCTTTTTTTTTAATCTACCTACACCCAAGGTCAAGTATTACAAATACAGGCCCTGTCTTAGACATTTTCTTCGGGGTCATCTCTCCCACAGAATTGTTCACTTGCCTGCAAATATATTTTCCTGAACTCAGTTTGAGTACAATTCATCAATCTTAAATTCCTCCTTCTGACACCTTGCTTCTCGCCACTCTAGCCCTTCGATATCCATTCCCAGTAGTGAATGTCACTAGCAGTAATTCAGAGATCACTATTTTGAAATCCTGTTTGTTACCTTCCTCTCTAGCTCTTTGGAACTCTAACTGCAGGATAGCAACACACTCTCTCCCTCTGTCATTGATTCAAACTTAGATCATGATTTCTGGTTTCTCCCATTTTTGCCCCCTTAGCATATTCTGCACCTTCTCAATGACATTCTTATCCCAACAATTAACTACCTGCCAGTCTTACTAACCCATACCTCGTTTGTTTCAATTTCATCAAAAATATGAAATCAATTAATTTTGTCTCATGCTCTAATATGAAAAAAACAGACAAATTGTGGTTTCAATAGTATCAGAAAGGTTAATTATCTTAAGTGTGCAGAATTACCAAAACAAAACTGGCTATAGAAAACAAAAGGATCAGAAAATGATTTATCACAGCAATTAGATGCAATTATCAGCATACTTCAGCAAAATTCTATGCAGATATATTTCCATTTAATTCTTAATAACTGGAGACAAAAACTTGATTTAAAATGGACCAACAGCAAATCAAATTCATGTGCTGATTTGGACTAGTCACCTCATATAACTGAGGCAGATTCTGTACATGCCCAGAGTAATAAGGGACTCCAAACACGTCTCTAAATTCAACCCTGACCATCTGTTCTTTTGCATTGTGCACAGAGACAGCTTTTCATAAAACAAGGAAAAAATCAGGCAGTATTTTACTGAAACGAGCTGACTGCAGAGATAACAAGCTTATCAATAGAAAAGTACAAGCAGTGAGTCAAATCATAGGTGAAATCGTATGACAGATGTCTAATCTCAGAAGCAAACCTTCATGTGCCTTTCACTCATGAAAACAATTCACATATTCTGCCCCTTTAGAGTGCACAAGACTGCAAGAATAAACTGGATTTCAGTATTACGAACACAGCTAAATTTACCCATTTCTCTAATCCTTTTTCCGTCTGTTATAGAATATTTATTATTTCTATTTTCTAGATCTGGAATTAGATTCTTCACTTCTCACAAATAACAGAAATTTCAGGGCTAAACTCCAAAACATTAAAGAGCACAATCTATTTTTTTAAGTATGATACTTCAGTCAAATTGATAATTCACCATTACAACTGCTCACCTAAACAAGACACAAAAGTTAAAAACAATTTCCCTCCCTCTCTATGCCGAAGAATAATTGATTTGTGAAACAGGTTAATAATTAAATTGTTATACTGCCTTGGTTAACTTGTTTAACAAGATCTAGATGATAATTATCTGCTTATGAGAAAGATTGAAGATTAGAGGATTAGGTTAAGTGACTAAGTACATTCCATGCTTTAAACTCTGCCAGTGGAAGGAAACCTCCCCAGTTACCTACACCACCTACTCTTGGCTCACTCACAGCTTGCTGAGACCAATTATTCGCTTCCTCTCACATTATGAGGCTCTCAATAAACGCAATATATTTATATACTTGTAAAGGATGGTGCTTCGACACTTGCTGCAGCCCCACTAGAGCAGTCAACACCTAAGGAATATTATGAAGAATGAAGTTGCCAGTAAAAGTATGAGTGTATGTATGTATAAGTGTAAGCCGGGTTTGTTGCCAGTGAGTATCCCACCCTCCCAAAAGGGTGGCTACAGAATTCAGGTCAAGCAGGGTCTTAAAGGTAAGTAGAGATAGGTGAAAGTAAGTGGTCAGAGGAAACGATGGACATAGGGAAGTTATACGAGATGGAAAGGTGAAGTGGGTTTGCCATGAAAATGGGTGGGAGCATTGATAATGAGGGACAGAAGAAATAGGAGCAGGGATGGAACATATGGCCTGTTAAGCCTGCTTTGCCATTCAGTATGATCATAGCTGATCTGAGACTTCAACTCCATTTTCCTACCTGCTTCTCATTCTCAATTCTCTGACACATCAAAAATCTGTCTATCCCAGCCCAACGTATTCTATTATGCAGCATCCATAATCAACAGAGATAGAGCATATCAAATGTTTACAATTCTTTGAATGAAATAATTTCTCCTTATTTCAGTCTAAATGAATGGCAGCTTATCTGAAGATTGTGCCCCCATGTCTTAGACTCCCTGTCTAGCGGAAGCAATTTTTCATCTACCCTATCAAACTCATTCAGAATTTTGTGGATTTAAAAGACATGACCTCCCATTCTTCTAAACTTCAGAGAATATAGGCCCAATATTACAGAATCACAATTGCTATGGTGCAGTAAGCAGCCATTTGACCTACCATGTCTTCACTGAATGGTTTGCTAAATAAGTATTATAACTTAGTGCCATTGCCCTGCCTTTTCCCATAACCCTGCAAATTGTTTTTATTCAAGTTATCATCTAATACCTGCTTGAATGCCTTGATTAAACCTGCCTTGACCACACCTCAAACTACATAGTGCGAAACAGATTTTTCTCACATCACATTTGCTTCCTTTGCAAATGATTTCAAATTTGCAATCTCTCATTCTTGATCCATCTATGAGTGGGAATAATTTCTCCCTCTGTCGAACCCCCATGATTTTAAACATCTCTTTCAAATGTCCTTATAGCCTTCTTCTCTCCAAGGACAACAGTTCCAACCTCTCCAATTTATCCTCATAACTGAAGTTTCTCAAACCTGGAACCATTCCTTTAAACCTCTTCCATACTCTCTCCAATGCATTACATCCTTCCTATAGTGTGGCAACCAGATCTGAAAACAATTTTCCAGCTGAGATCTAAGTTGTGTCATGTACAGATGAGCATAACCTCCTTGCTCTTGTACTTTACGTTCCTACTAATGAAGCCCAGAACATCATGTGCTTTACTAACTGCTCACTCCACTTGTCCTGCCACCTTCAATGATCTACACACATATACATCCAGGTCCCACTGCTCCTGCACCCCATTAAAAATTGTATCCCTTATTCTTCATGTTCTTCCCATCAAAATGCACCACCTCATTCTTTGTATTGAATTCCATCTGGTACGTATCTGCCCCTTTCATCAACTTTCCTATGTCCTTTTGAAGTTTACAATAATTCCAAACTTTGTGTGATCCACAAACTTTGAACATGGTGTTCCATGCACACCAAGATCATTAATCTATATCAGAAGAAGCAAGGGTCCTAATGCATGGGATATACCACTACAAACTTTTCTCCAGCCTGAAAAATATCTATTCACCATTGCTCTCTACTTCCTATTATTCGACCTATTTTGTATCCACGTTGCTACCATCCCTTTATTCCGTGAACTATAATTTTTCTCTGTTTTGAGGCACATAATGAATGCCTTCTAAATGTTCACGTACATCATATCAACAGCATTACCCTCATTGATCCCCTCAAAAAACTCCAGTAAGTTAGTTAAACATGATTTCCCCAGAGAATTGCTGGCTGTTCCTCATCAACCTACACTTTACTATGTGTCTACGGATTCTATCCTAAATAACTGTTAGCCTCTCATCATAAGACAATCCCCTTATCCCAGGGATCAATTTAGTAACCTTTGGTGTACCACCTCCACTCAAGCATATTCTTTCTCAAATGTGAAGCCCAAAGCTGCATACAGTGTTCCAGATGTGGTCTCACCAAAACCCTGCACTTTGTAACAGGAAGGTGTTAAGGAAGGAGAGGAAAGCAGTGAAAATTGGTGAGAAAGGGTGAGATCCATTGAGGGAGGAGACTGAAATCATCGAGGATGCGAAATCTTTGTTGAGGGTAGAAACAGAAAGTATCTTGATTTAGGATAGGAAGGGAGTTGTAATGGGAGCCAATAAAGAATGAGGATTTTAATACAGCGACAAGAAAGAAAACACAAGGTATGGTGCATAAAGCAGGAGAAGATACCAGAAGTAATGGGTGAGAGTTTAAGATATATTTTGAGAGCCCCAGCCAGGAGCCCAAAAGTAAGGAAGAATGGATAGAAGATTGCATATGTTATCACCCATCAAAATTTCCCAGCTTTCTCTAAATTGAACAGATTGCCTACAAAAATAAGTTATATTCTATTTTGTCACTTAAACCAGAGATCTATCCAGGACCAAATCAGAATATTGGCTTCAGTCCATTTGCCTAGTTAAAACTTTACACATGCCACCTATGAAATGAAAACTTTACACATGTCATCTATGCAACAGAAGCTCTGAAACCAGAAGTAGTCATTATTTTATTAGACTGATAATGAGAAGGTTACTGAACTTCAGTAATGCTGGAGAGAGAGAGAGACAGAACTATTGCTGTTTGGCTACCAAAAACAAAGACTGTGATGTTCCTCAATATTTTGCCTATTACTACTGCAATTATCTTCAAATATTAAAGGGATACACTTATTTGACAGCAGCAAAAAGCGATGAAAATCATGATAATTCACGTAGAGCCAGTCTATTTTTGGTATGATTGATTTCTCCATTATCAGATTTCCATTTGTAAATAGACAAAAGCATATGGAGCTAAATGGACACTGCTATACAGCAACAGTCCCTCCCAAACCCCACCTAATTTGACTACTGCTAAACGTGCAGAGGTATGTATAATTTTATCATTTCACATAGCCATGCATTCATAATGACGTTCAGTATTTGAGGAAAATTGAGGGTAATTGTTACATTTGCTTGTATGATCATAACTGCAGTTAATGTCTTAATTTGCACCACATCATATGTATCCATAAATCCTGCATGAGCATTTACTAATAAACAAGCTAAATTCTGCTATTAAATGCTGAGAAAGCATAATGAGTCTTCAGATATAAATCAAGTTTAGTTTTATACCTCATAAATGTGGTCCCATGTGTTAAAAAATTAATTCCTTCCTTCTTATTTTGTGTCTGCAATATTTATCCTCAAATGTCAAGAAGCATTTAATTGCATTGATGAACATCACTGGGGAATTTGTTTTCCTAAAGATATGTACTCAGTATTGTTGAAGAAAAGGGGACATTTCTATTGAAGCATTTCATCTTGTTGATTTTGCTTACATTGGTTTCTAGTCAATTACCTGATGGGTGCAAAGTGAAAAGCTTTGACAAAAACATCTCTTTCTTCAGCAATACACAAGTTCTATATTCCCGAATGACTGTATTCAGTTTAAGACTTATATAGCATTAAAGAGGAAAAAAAATGACCATCCTGTTTTTGAAATTAATTGCAAGCTTAAATATCAAAAGCTCAGGCTTCATTTGTCCATTGTTCATGTGCAGATTTGTGAATCTTGAATATTTTCAGCTAATTAAGACAAGATGATAATCTGTAAATTAATGAATGCAAAATAATTAACATAACAAATAAATGTTAAAGAACTGAAACATCCTAAGTATGTGGAATGAACCTCTGCCTCTACAGTGCAGCAGCATCATTACTGTTCATTGGGGTAGTATCAAGCTTCATGAATGGAACAAAGATTCCTAAGAATATGGCAAGCATACATAACTAATCTTAAACTAAGCCAGTCTATCTTACTGGAATGGCAAAATGAAGGCTAAATAAATTTATTCCCATTCCCCTGGTTTGATCAGCACTAAGATCATAGAAAGTTTTGAAATATGGAGTTAAAATGTGACATTTGTTTTAAAGGATGTAAATGAATGGATTGAAGATCTTTTAAAAAGTCAGTTTTTTTTAAACATAGGTAAAGTTTTGCCAGCACCAAATACCCCCTCATAAAAAGAGCTGAAAATGCTAAGAAAACTCAGGTGTAGCAGCATCTACGGAGACAGAAACAGAATTAATCTTTCAAGTCCATTTAATTCTTCTTCAGCGCTAAAGAGGGAGAGATCTGATGGATTTTATACCATTTAAGGGTGGAACAAAATAGAAGGTCAGTGGTAAGTGGGAGCTCATGAGAGATTTTAAATGCTAATGGTAGTGTTACAGACTAAAGAAGGTGTTAATAGTGGCATAAATATGTATAGCATTCGTCTGTAACACTGTCATTAAAATTCTCTTTTGTCTCCCTTGGTCATATCTCTCCTTAGCTCCCACCTATTCCTGAATTGTATAAAATCCATCAAATTACTACCTTTCTTTAGCACAAGAGTCATATGAACTTGAAATATTAACTCAGTCTCTCTCTCTCTCTACAGCTGCTGCCAGACCTGTTGAGTTCTTTCGGCATTTTCCGTTTTTATTTCAGACTTTCAACATCCACAGTATTTTGCTTTTAGAGCTGGCTTAAACATTTTACCATCACTTGTTTTGAATTAAAAACACTGCAAAACCTGAAGGCATATCCAAAAGTTGTGCATTTTCTATTCTGCATTAATTTTCACATTCACTAATAGCACCATTTGGTATGAAACATTTATGCTTAGACTTGCTGACAAATTCTGAGACAAATCCTGTATGATGTAGAGATGCCGGCGTTGGACTGGGGTAAACACAATAAGAACTCTGACAACACCAGGTTTAAATCCAACCGATTTATTTGATAGTAAACTCAAGTTTTCGACCCTCTGGTCTTCGTCAGGTGATAGACCAGAGGGTCGAAAGCTTGTGAGTTTATCAAATAAATCGGTTAGATTTAAACCTGGTGTTGTCAGACTTCTTACTACAAATTCTGTAGCCATACATTGAACCATCAGACTTATCCTGGTGACAGCACTCCTGCCTATTCCCAATTTTCCCCGAGTCCTGGCAACTGACAGAATAACTGAATAGGAAAAAAATATCTTACATGCATTACACATTCATCACAACACTGGTCAGAATACTGACACTGGTTTTAAGTACTTTCTTAATGAACTTACGGTCACTTTCATTTTGTTCCTCTAAAGCACGGTCAGTGTATGGTACATCATCTGGTTCCTCTGGTTTTGACATCTGCAGGTCTGTGGGTTCTTTGTAAGGTGGAGGCAGTCGCATTGGTGGTGGTGCTCCACCTACATCAGGACCTAAGCTCTGAAAGAAGGACAGAGAACATTAATACATTTTTACATGTCTTTACAACGGTAGTACAACTACACAATGGTTACCAGTATTTGTTCAGTTGATAAAATAATCCTTTCCAAACAATTTCTCAACAGAAACCAGGGAAATTTACAAAGCAATATAACGGCAGGACAATGACAAAGTGAGGATCATGCACAACTGAGAGAAACCAGTAAACAACTTTCAAAGACTGAATTTTTCAGATTGCTAAAGAGGGCCCTTACCATTTTATTGATCATTGATTGGCAGCAAGTGAGACTTCCATTCACACTTTGAATGAAGCCGCACCTTGGAGAGCTGTCAGTAAATCAGATTGGCTGACAGATCTTTAACCCCTCCAGGCACAGCGCGGCAGTGGGTTATTGGGGGATAGGGCCTGGGGCTGGGAGGGGACGGCTCGCTCAATCACAAGGATGCTTCTGATACAGGTGCTAGACCCCCCACCCCACCTCCCCATCTTCCTGTTCCAGATTGAGAGGTTAACTTTGTCTGTTTCCCACCCTGAGCTTTCTGCCAGCCTGAAAAAGCTCTTGAATGGCCACTTGGAAAGGGTAGGCTTCCAGTCTGAGGTCCTGCCCACTCTTCTATAAAATACCATCCAGGCTGGGTTGGGTGGGATCCCAGAAGGAATATTGGGCATGCAATTTCACACTTGCCAAAATCCATCATCAAAGATAAAGCATCCTGGATCAAAGGATAATAAGGCTGCTTTCTGAGTATAGACATCATCCTGTATGGTGAAATGCTTGTGGTTACAGACAAGATAAATTTTTGTTTTGAGTTGATCCTTCTTCCTGGTCATGAATACAAAAAGTTTCAAAGGCTGGAAATCTGTCACCTTGTAAAAGTACTAGATCCACTCCTAACTTTTGCTGCTGTTCCTTATAGCACAAAACCATTTCATATCACAGAATCATGGAATCCCTACAGTACAGGAGGTGACCATCAAGTCTGTACTGACCACAATCCCATGCAGGCTATATTCCCATAACCCAAAACATTTATCCCCAATCATTCTGACACTAGGGTCAATTTAGCATGGTCTATCAACCTAACTCACACGTCTTTGGACTGTGGAAGAAACTGGAGCACCCAGAGGAAATCCATATAGACGTGGGATGAACATGCAGACTCCACATAGACAGTGATCCTAGGCCAGAATTGAACTCAGGTCCCTGGTGCTGTGTGGCAGCAGTGCTAACCATTGTGCCACCCCAAATATATCCCTATATTTTTGTTTTTTTTTCTTTAGTGTATTGGCTTGTTTGCTGTACTGTGCGGTAGATTCCAAATTACTGTGTAGTTGCACATCCACGGAGCTTAGCAGAAACACTGCTACTGAAACTTTTCAAAACACCATCATGGACACCTGCTAGATAAGCCAGTACTTGGTGGTCTTAAGATGATCCAATAGATAGATCAACACATTGAGCATGGCATAATAATGAACAGTGTATTTCCATATTATGTATTAGAAAATGGTTTCAATATGAAGATACAATTTAGGCTCAATGACCACTTCTTTTAGTGCATCTTTTAACAGGCAGATCAGCAAGAAGGTCAAACAAGTTACTTTCTGGTTTTCATTCCCGCATTGCCCGAAGGAGGTTCATTTGGCAGTTTATCTTAAGGACATAGCAACCTCAATTAGTGGTGATATTACTGAACCAAAAATTAGTGATAGCCATTTAAGTCCTTCATTCCATGTCCTAGTTTCAAAAATTGATACAAAAAAATACAAAAAAGTTGTTAATTGAAATCACTAGTTAAGCATCCTCCAAATTGGCACCAACGCTAAACAATGAACAAATGCAGTGTATGTTGCTGCAGATTCTAGTCAATTAAGGTAAAAACAAAATCTTAAGATTCACAGTATTTACATAATTTCCCCAAGCAATGAAATAGTAATTAGAAAATGAAAGATTCATAAATAATACATAAACATTAATATAATATAAACATTTTATTGGCTATAAAAATAAATTGCAGGCAGGTTAAAAAATGTTTTCATTTGATAGAAAGTACGGGCCTCAGGTTTGCACCTGATTTTCATCCAGAAATCAGCTAATTCTAGGTGGACAGAATCAAATTAATCAATGCATACAGTCGCAGAATATTAAGTAAATGTTAGCTACACTCAATCATTTCATGCTGGAACATCATGACTTATACTTTTGTTTAAACATTCATTACGCCACAAAATTGATCATAACGCTAGGTCACATGTGATTTTGTCCCACCTGCTAATTACATGAGATTTTCAGATGCAGACACCTGTGGTTACATAAATTCAGCAGGGATCCACAGTGACCAGCCAGTCAATTGAAACCACACCCAGGTCTATTTCTTCCACTGGTATCATAATTTGTTTATTATTTATATTGATCTGCCCTTAGTACACAAGACTTGGCTACATATGACCAGCACTTAATGGAAACCACTCAAGTGTTTCCTACTGTGCTGCATTAAATAGTTAATTGAACACACCAGTGACAAGCAGTCAACTGAAGACAATTAAGACCCAAAAGTACTAAATCAGCTAATTCAATATCCTCTTTAAAAAGTTGAAAAAGGTTATTCAATTCCTGGCAACCCCACTTCTCTTTGTGAAGCTGGAATATGTGGTTTCTGTCACAAATCCATTACAATACATGTTTGATTGTGCAGGTTCTTGCTTCCATGCACTAAATTTGCATGCAAACATCAGCATAATTTCACTTTGAGAAATCAAGGTTTTCTGGCACAATTTGCATAAACCCCATACCTCATTTCCTTTAATTAATATTACAACAGTAATTGGTAATATGTGAGAGCCCATCATTTATTCTAAGTGTGTACTGCTGAAAACTCAACAACTAATGACCTGAACAAGTTTAATCAATCAAGGAAGAAACTAATCCCTTGAGGTTTCAAAATTCAAGTAACTCAACCAATACTAATAACAGAACAAAGAATAAAACAGCACGGGAAACAGGCCTTCGGCCCAACGAGCCCGCACCACCACCTCGATGTTCCCACCTCTACCCATGATACCTGTCTATGTTTATAGATCTGTGGATTAAAAACCAAATTTGAGACAATCTAGGGAGAATTTGTTTTGCCAATTAGCCTAAGAGCATATTTTTGGGATGTGGGAGGAAACCGGAGCACCTGGAGAAAACCCACGCAAGCATGGGGAGAATGCGCAAACTCCCACAGACACAGGCCCAAATTCATGTATCTGCACAGCACAGTGATTGCCCATCAAATGGTCCAGGTCAAGCGTACACTAACGACGTGAAGCACTAGGATACTCTCAAAATCCAAGAGCAGCCCTCTCACGTCCCATCACGTGTATGCCCCTTGTTAGACAACAAGGTGGACCAAAGCACCTGTAGGATAAAAACAAGTACATCAATATCATCATCTATTTACACACTTCCCAGGGACTCCCAAGGCTCATGATCCCTATTTTAAATCAGTTTTCTATACCCCTCCATTCCCATTCTGTTCATGTGCCCATCTAAGTATTTCTTAAATAACTCCAGAGTACCTGCCTCCACCACTTCACTTGGCAGCGCGTTCCATACCCCCACCACCCTCTGTGTGAAAAAACTCCCTCTAGCATCCAAATTATACCTTACCCCTCTCACCCTAAGCCTGTGACCCCTCATGCTATTTGAGTCCATCCTAGGAAAAAGCTTAATCCTGTTTACTCTATATATACCCCTCATAATCTTGTACACCTCTATTAGATCTCTTCTAAGTCTACGTCTTTCTAAGGAAAACAGCCCCAATTTGCCTAACATCTCCTTGTAACTCAGACCTTCCATACCAGGCAGTTATTGTCACTGTTTTTAGAATAAGTACATAGAGCATACTTTACTGACAGCTGTAGGTTTACTCAGCTCAGGTAATAGAATTGTAATTTAATATCTCATCAAGAGTTCTTTGAAATGTATTTCTTGCTTATTTTAACAAAAAATATAAAAAGCTAACTTCTAATAAATATTGTGTATTTATTTATTGCCAGTCATTTTTTCAGCATGTCCCTTAGGTATTCAGAGCTAATTAATTACTTTTGAAATATAGTTGCTTATGTGCTGTGATATTGTTGTTTGAGGGATAGACACTGGCCACAATAAAAGGGAAATCCCCAGATCTGCTACAAGTAGCGCCATTTCAACAAGGAGACGTGACCTTTGTTTAACATCTCATTTGAAAGACAACACATCCAACAATGCAGCATTTGCTCAGTTAACTGAAGTCATTACAGCAATGGCATTTGAAAAATGTAATTTTGTTCTGTTATCAGATATTAAAACAGTAAGTTAAAATATGTGAACATTGCCAGGAAAAGCCGCAAATCTCAGGGCACTGTCCCATTGTTTTCTATGATGTTATTCTGCTCAAACTCAGTTTATTAAAAACAAGCTCCAAAGAGACTGTCTCTTTATTAAAGGACTTCAAGAATACAAGATCAGATCTTGCAGTAATTACTCAGTTTCTATTTTTCTCATTGCATTAGGCAGCGTTGAATAGAGTTCCACGAGCAGTTTTTAGATTGCTACTAACAAATTATTCTCAAAGATCTAGTGATATAAACTGGAAAAACCATGCAGTCAAATCCAATTTGAACATAATTCAATGTATTGTCTCACTCAACATCTTAAGGTTTTGTTTCTTTGCACCACTTATTTACATCAGAACATTAATCTATTTAGTTCCAGCCACCTGATTTAAAGGGGCATCTAGTGGACATCCTTCATATAATCCATGGAGTAGTTGACCACCATCTAAGACAGTGGTGGGCAACATGTGGCCCAGGGGAGCACATGTGTGGCCAACTTGGATTCTGAGTGTGGCTCACAAGATATTTTATTGACTGCTGCCCATGCACGGAATTGCCACATTCTGCTGCTTTCCATCTATGCAGCTTTTTCCTGCCATTATAACTGAAGTGATACACACGTAAATGGCGTGTGATGCGAGGTACATGTTGATGGCACACAACATTGACTACGAGAACCTTCCAATCCTGCTGTATTCAATCAAGTGTAATATTTCTTCTGTTTTTAACCCAATTTAAATTGATGACAGTTCTAATAACATATGAAGGATTAAGCATTTTCTGTACTGGCATGTATTCAAAGTATTTAACCTTATTCAAGGCTCATAGTTTGTGAACATGTCCAATTTCAATTTTGGGGCCCACTGAGACAAAGGAGAATCACTCGCGGTCCACTCACTGGTGTAGACCATTAATAATGGTGTGGAATAGTTAGCACTGCTCCCTCAGAGTGACACCCTGAAAGCTTGTGTTACAAATATACCTGTTGGGCTTTTAACCTGGTGTTTTGAGACTTCTCCCTAAATTGTCTCAAATTTGGTTTTTAATCCATAGATCTATAAACATGGACGGGGATCGCGGGTAGAAGTGGGAACATCGAGGTGGCGGCGCGGGCTCGTTGGGTCGAAGGGCCTGTTTCCCGTGCTGTTTTGTTTTTTTTGTTCTTTGTTCTTGCTGTGGACTGTTAAACCAGGGTAAACCAGCTCAATGTTGCACAGATTAGAAGTACAAATTTCATAACAGTTTCTGCTTACAGAAAAGATGAAGCATTTACGAGATAAATCCTTCAACTGCAGGAATGGTGATTTAGTTTTTCTCTTCCCCCTAATCCTGCAATCTTATCCACCTTCATTAAAATGTTAATTGATTAATGGTTAATTGGAAGTGAATGAAGTGCTAATGTCCAACTCACTGGGAGATTAAAGTTTTAAAGGAAGAATTGACCACCTTTTCTGCAAGAAGAATTAATTCTAAGTACAAATATACTACCATAAATCTGGCACCCTCAGATCAACAGAGGGCCAGATCTTCTTCTATTACAAACTTTCAATCTGACATGCCACTCAAAGTAATCCAGTTTGTTGTCATGCAATAGGTTCAGTCACAGAATTCAAGATATCAGGTTTATGTCCAGTGCTCATGCAATATCAACCATCAATTAGCGGTTTGTTCTGCTTTGTAAAGTTTGAGAGCATTTGGCAATTTGAAATAAAGGGAGTAAGAAATTATAAACATTTTGTGCATGAAGCTAAATCCAATCCTAAGTGGATCTCAAGGTGCATAGTACCTGCCATTATAAATAACGTCCAGGTACTCAAATTGTTTTTTTTTTGTGGACATTCATCTGAGCAATCCAAAACTAGTGTGCAATGGCTCGAATAGTGAAAATATTAGGTGCTCAGGTAGTCAGATTTTAGATACTGAAAGAGTTAAAAATCATACAAGTTTAAAAATCACATAAGCTGCTAAATTTCTAAAATTCTACAGAGAAATTTCTAATGAGAAACCATTTGCCTTAGTTACAATTAACAGGACCACAGTTGTATTAATTATAAAGGACGCTTTTTTCACGCAATATGCACACAAGTGAGCACTGTATGGCTGCAGCCCATGTAATCATTAGTCAAACATGTTTTTGTCATACGTACATCTGGAAATTAGTTGATAAATATAAAGAAATACATGTTTGGTGATAGTATAAGTAAATGTGCTTACATCGTAATTGGACAATTACATTCGTATTTTAAACATTTATGTAATTCCAACTATTAGTTGTGAATGGACATGGATCATTTTTTAAACAAAATTCATCTCTAATTGGGAGATGTTAATTGCTTGTAGCTAAGCCACAGGGTATAACTGTCATTACATTTCCTTGTTCAGGAAGTTTTTAGGTCCCCAGCGGCCAGCAGATTTCCTTGCCATAGCTCAAGTACTGATTTTAAATTTGAATACTGAGTCGATTTGGTCAGTTATGAGGAGTGAGATACATGATGGTGGAATACCTGTGAAACTTCTGCAGCAAGTTCTCTATAGATGGACCAGTTGATCTTTTCTTGTCTGGCATTTACATGCACTAATACATTCACACACTCCTGATAACTGACAATGATACTATGTTAAATATTTCCTCAACTACAGTAACTGACTTCATTAGCTAGTATATAGAAAACTGTGTGCCAAAGAAGCAAATGTGTGTGTTTCCCAACCGGAAATGAGAGATGAACAGCAATATCCACTGCTTGCTAAAGTCCAGTCTGAGGTATTCAAGTCTGGCTACCTTGACCTAGACAAGAAATCTAGATATGATCCACAGAGATTCATCAGAGATGCCAAAAGAGGCACCAGGCTACACTGTCTCCCACCAACTATGGCAAGGTCTGCAAGATATCACAGGTTACAAGATGAAGGCATGTAAAATTGCCAGCACTAATGCACCCCTCCCTAATGAGTTCAATGCATTCTATGCCTGTTTTTGAACAAGAGATCAGTAAGAACACACTGTCCACCCTGGAAGCCTCAGGCGAATCTACATCTGAGGTCACCATTGCAGATATCAGAGCAGTCTTCTCGAAAGTCAATCTCGGAAAGTGACTAGCCAGGGTAACAATCAGAACCTGCATGGGCCAGCTGGCGGGGGAGTGTTCCCAAGACATCTTTAACCTATCTTTATACCAATCTGAAGTCCCTATCTGCCTCAAGAAGAGGACCACCATCCTGGTACCAAAAAAAGCCAGGCAGTGTGCCTTAATGACTATTGTCCAGTGGCTCTTACTTCCATCACTATGAAGTGCTTCAAAAAGGTTAGTCATAACAAAAATGTCACAAATCAATTCCTGCCTCTTAGATTGCCTGGATCCACTACACTTCACCTACTGCCACAACAGGTCCACAGCTGAAACCATCATCTTGGCCCTGCACTCAACCCTGACAATAAAAATAACTATGTTAGCCTCCTATTCATTGACTACAGCTCAGCTTTCAACATCATTATTCTAACAAAACTCATCTTCAAACTCTGTGAGCCTAGGGCTCTTCTCCTCCCTTTGCAACTGGATCCTAGACTTCCTAATCCAAAGACCACAATCAGTAAGAATAGGTAACAACATCTCCTCCATGATCATTCTCAACACCAGTGCCCCACAAGGCTGTGCCCTCAGCCTCTTACCATACTGCTGACATGTTTATGACTGTGTGGCCAAACTCCCCTCCAACTTGATTTTCAAATTTGCTGATACCACTGTAGAGGGTCGGATCGCAAACAATGCTGAGACGGAGTACAGGAAAAAGATAGAGAATTTGGTGAATTGGTCAATAATTTCTCCCTTAATGTCAACAAAATAAAGGAAATAGCCATCAACTTCAGGAAGCATCGTGGAAGAATGCCTCTGTCTATATCAGTGGAGATGAAATGGAAATGATCAAGAGCTTCAAGTTTCTAGGTGTCCAGGTCACCAACAACCCTGATGATTTTTAATTTCAACTTTTCTTTATACAACTTAAACTCCTCTGTACTGTACCATCCACCCTCAACTCAAACAAGTACACTGAATGCTCATTGATATCTTCACCCACTTCTGCCCAGTGCTATAAAAAATTATGTCCACTCCAAACTGATCAAGTCAATGAAACAATAATCTTCTGTTCCCTTAGCCACATTCTCCTGAACAGTTCACCACTTTGCCTTCCTATGCCCATGCTAACTAATAACATAAATTAGTACTGTTCCTCCCTTTCAGAACCCATGTTATCATACCTTCATATTACAAAATCTGCCCTTAATTCTCTCTGTGCCTGTAGCCTTTCATCTCATCCATCTCCAAACTGGCTTTCCTTAAGTTCTAGAACAAGTTCTCTCATCTCAAATCACAGTTAATTTCTCCTAAAACTCATTTTGCAACCCTTACACAGAATTGAAATGGTCCAAATGTAGCTCATGAAATAGATTCTTTGTGACAGTGATCATGATCTTTGTGCACTGTGACAAATATTCAAATGCATCATTCTCCTCATGCACCTTTCCTTCACTGTCTAGCACAATAAAGTAAAGAACAAAGAAAAATACAGCATAGAAACAGGCGCTTCAGCCCTCCAATGTTGCCCTAACTAATCAAAAAAATCTTCTGCCTTTATTCGGACCATATCCCTCTATTTCCCCCCATTCATGTCCCCATCAACATGCCTTTTAAATGCTACTTATGTGACTGTTTCCACCACTTCCACTGGCAGCGAGTTTCATGCACCCACCACTCTCTGCATGAAAAAGACCCCTCTCAACTTGAATCTGTATCCCCTTGTAACTGATACTTGCATCCTGAGAAAAAGCCTCTGACTATTCACTCCCTCTATGCCTCTCTCAATATTATAGACCTTTATCAGGTCTCCACTCAGCCTCCATCTTCCCAGTGAAAACAATCCTAATTTTTTCAGCCTCTCCTTGAGACCAGGCAACATCCAGGTGGACATTCTTTGCTCTCTTTCCAAAGCTTCCACACCCTTCTGGTAGTATGGCGACCACAACTGCATGCAATACTCCAAATGCGGCCTAACCAAAATTTTATACAGCTGCAACATGATTTGCCAATTTATACTTAATGCCATGACCAATGAAGACAAGCATGTCATATGCCTTCTTAACCATCTGTGTTGGCCATGTGTGTTGCCACTTTTAGGGAACTGGTGACCTGCATGCTCAGATATCTATATTAATGTTCCTTAGGGTTCTGCCACTTAGAGCGTAATTCACACGTGAAGTTAATCCCCCAAAATGCATCACCTCCCATTTGTCCAGATTAAATTCCATCTGCCACTTCTGTGCCCAAATCTCCAATCTATTTACAGAATGATTTAGTGGAATATCACTAGACTATTAATCCAGAACCTCAGTTAATATCTGGGGACCCAGGTTTGAATCCCACATGGCAGATAGTAGAATTTGAATTCAATAAAACAAAATCTAGAATCAAGAAGCTACAGATGATCATGAAACCAATGTCGATTGTCGGAAAAACCCTTCTGGTTCACTAATGTCGTTTAGGGAAGGAAATCTGCCATCCTTACCTGGTCTGACATACATATGACTCCAGAACCACAGCAATGACTCTCAACTGCCCTACAAGGGCAACTAGAGATGGGCAATAAATGCTGGCAAGCCAGCACCACCCATGTCCCATGAATGAATAAAAAAAACTATCCTCAGTAAACTTCACTTCATCCAAAATCCTGCTGCCCATATCCTATTCACCACTGTGTTCAAATCTCTTCAAAGCCTGGGTCCTTCCTCTTTCTGTAATGTCAACAAGCCCTCAAATCCACCATTCAAATTCTCCATTCCTCAATCTCTTATAAACTTATCAATGCTCTCACCATTATGCTAACCTTCACAATCCGTCAGTTCTTCAGTAAACTTCTCCATCTCTGTCTTTTTAATATCCTCCTGATCTGGCCTCTCTGACCATGTTTTAGTACATCTTTCTAATATTCCCCTTTTTTGTCCTGATATCCATTATGATTACAACTGTGATAAATTTTTGGATGCTTTTCTATGTTAATGGTAAAGTTGCTTTTATTGTTGTAAAAGATAATTTAGTCTATCATCTTGACCACTGTAGCCAAAATAAAAAAAACTATTTTAATAATCAGTTCATTTGGATCTGAATTCCAATCTTTGAAGCCAACACTTTCTCTAAAAGTCACATTGTAGCAATCATGAAACAAAATTACATGAAAAGTAAAGTTAAACGACAGGAAAAGGTTCTCATTCTATATTCTGAAAAAATACTTTGAAATATGGAGCAATTTACAGCATATAAAAAGATATTATCAGAATATTCTTTTTTAAGAGGTTACCTTTACAAGTCTTTTTCTTTCTCTTTCCCCTCTTTGTCCAGGTTTATTTTGATTTACAGAATAAGGCTGTTGAACAAAAATCCAAGTAAATTCAGTTTTAAACGACTTGCATTTTAGTGCAAAAAAAAACTTGTTCATATTACACCATTTGCATTCAACTGCAACAATCTAAAACTTATTGAAAAATGCATTTGTTTCCTTCAAATTGTGTTGTTCTTCATGACTGATGCAGATGAGGCTCTTTGTATTTGCAATTAAAGTACTAGTACTGTTTCGAGGCTCCGACTGGTACAATTGTTGACTCAAGGCAGTGAGTCAGACTTGAGTCTGACAAGTTAAAGAAAATCTGACTCGAAACATTTTCTTTTACTTGTGACTGGAGAAAATTGATATATTGATCAGTGTTTTGGGACAAACCATATACGTAGACCACCACAAGTCTTGTTCTCCTGGCTGATCCCATCCACTGTTACGATTGCGTGTTGTTTTGGAGACTGAACTAACTGTTTGATCCACAGCAATGATTGGTCAAGCAGCTTGTCAATTAGGGAGCCCAAGAGCCAGATTTCCCGTTTCTTCCTTTCTCACTGACTTCGTGTGAGTGGGACTATTTGCTGGTATCAATGGAAAAGCCTGAGGGACAGATGCAATTCCAAGTGATGAGCTAAATTAGTCTGGATCTCGCAAGCACATGATGCTTATTCTTGATGCTGAACCCTTCTACAGCTGCCTCCAATGGCCATCCCAGAACCAACTCGACCACAGGCTTTCCGAACAGATGCTTTCATGGCCACCTCTGCCGTGATCAGACTCTTCCATGGCCATCTCTAATCAAATTAAAATCTCCCATGGCTGACCCTGATTTAATTCTTCTATTCCCACCCCCAATCCATCCAGACTCTTACACGTCAGCCTCCATTTGATTGTTTTGTGGCTGCCCAAGCCCAACTTGACATTTCCATGGCTACCCCAGACCATTCCACAGCCACCCCAGGAAAGCACACAAAAGCAAAATCTCAACATGGATATGTTTACCTTAACATGTTTACATGTAGTAATTACAATGAAATGTGAAGTCACTTTGGTGATTGTTTCATGTATAACATGCACTTTATTCTCACAAGCGATACAAGAGTCATGTTGTCATCAACAGTAGTCATATTTGGTTATAGAAGTTGTGAAAACTTGGTCACAAAGTGAACCACTGTTTGTGAAACATGTGGAACAAAGGGACTGATGGCCCTGCAAGGATATCAAATTTCATTTGTCACCTGAAAAGCCATTCCATTTTAATGTTATTTTTTCATGTCCCAACATTTAAGGAAATACCACTCTTTTCTGAATTCAAGCTCTGAATGATTTCAGTTATTATGTTAATTGTAACATTATCATTGAAATCTTTCATCATGAATGACTATAAGATGTCCTTAAAAAACAGAAGGAACTAAAAACAGTGTAGCACAGGAACAGGCCCTTCAGCCCAACAAGCCTGCATCAACACATAATGCCTTTCTAAAGATTATTTGTTTCCATATAATTCAAATCCCTCTATTCCCCACCTATTCACGTATCTGTCAAGATGCTTAAATGTTGCTATTGTACCTGCTTCTACCACCTATAGGGCGGCATGGTAGCATACTGGCTAGCACTGCTGTTTCACAGCGTCCAGGGACCTGGGTTCAATTCCCAGCTTGGGTCACTGTCTGTGGGGAGTTTCCACATTCTCCCCGTGTCAGCGTGAGTTTCCTCGGGTGCTCTGGTTTTCTCCCACATTCTGAAAGATGTGCTGGTTAGGTGCATTGACCCGAACAGGCGCTGGACTGTGGCGACTGGGAGAATTTCACAGTAACTTCATTGCAGTGTTAATGTAAGCCTTGTGACTAATAAATAAACATTAACTTTACTCTGGCAGTGAATTCAAGGCACTTACCACTGCCTATGTAAAACACTTGCCTCTCACATCTCCTTTAAACCTTCCCCCTTTGACATTCAACCTACATCCTCTAGTAAATGACATTTCTACCCTAAAAAGACTCTGATTATCCATTATATTCATGCCTCTCATAATTTTGTAAACTTCTTTCAGATCTAATATTTCTAATAGTTCTGCCATAAACAATTCTCGAGTGAAGTTTTGACTTATGAAGTACTTGCTATATTTCTCTGCTTGTGTGTAGATATGTCCACATTGAATGCTTCAAGCATTAAGGTTTTTTTTTGTGTCTGTTTAACTGACTTAAGTCAAAAATGTTATGAATTTGGGGTCATGTTTTCTGGCCAGAATCATGATTTCAGGATATTTTGATAAGCATGTGGGAATTTTAATCCAGATACAAATTCACACATGAAAATGAGATAGTTTTAATTAAAATTTGGGATATTTGAAATAATTATGCCAAATCCTGTATTCGAGCGATCTTGGGTTAAAACTTCTTAGTAAGAAGTTGCACAACACCAGAATAGAGTCCAACCAGTTTATTTGATAGTAATCTCACAAGCTTTTGGAAAAACTGTTCCTCTGTCAGGTGTGTGGAAGGTTCTGATCAGAGAAAGGCATATAAAATCACACACGGTTTCAAGAATACTAATTAGAATGCAAGTTTTTACAACTAACCTGCTATTCAAGTCTTAAAAATGCAGACAATGTGAGTGGAGAGAGCATTAGCATAAGTTAAAGAGATGTGTATTGTCTGCAGACAGGACAGTAAGTGAGATTTTACAAGTCCAGGCAAGTCATGGGGGTTACAGATAGTGCAACATGAGCCCAAGAACCTGGTTGAGGCCGTGCTCACGTGCGTGAAACTTGGCTATCAGTCTGCTCAGCGACTCTGCGCTGTCATGTGTCATGAAGGCCGTCTTGGAGAACGCTTACCCGAAGATCAGAGACCAATGCCCATGACCACTGAAGTGTTTGCCCACAGGAAGGGAATAGTCTTGCCTGGTGATTGTCGAGCGATGTTCATTCATCCATTGTCATAGCGTCTACATGGTCTCCCCAAATGTACCATGCCTTGTGACATCCTTTCCTACAGCGTATTAGATAGACAATGTTGGCCAAGTTGCAAGAGTATGTGCTGTGTATCTGATGGATAGTGTTCTCACAGGAGATGATGGCATCCATGTCAAAGATCCGGCATGTCTTGCACAAGTTGCTGTGGCAGAGTTGTGTGGTGTTGTGGTCACTGTTCTCTTGAAGGCTGGGTAGTTTGCTGCGAACAACAGTCTGTTTGAGGTTGTGTGGTTGTTTGAAGGCAAGAAGTGGGGATGTGGGAATGGCCCAGATGAGATGTTCATCTTCATCGATGATGTGTTGAAGACTCCAAAGATGATGTCGTGGTTTATCCGCTCCAGAGAAGTACTGGACGACAAACGGTACTCTGTCCACCATGTCCCATGTTCATCTTCTGAGGAGGTCAGTGCGGTTTTTTGCTGTGGCACATCGGAACTGTCGATCAATGAGTTCAGTGCCATATCCTGTTCTTATGAGGTCATCTTTCAGCATCTAGAGGTGTCTGTCATGATCTCCTCATCTGAGCAGGTCCTGTGCATATGGATGGCTTGTCCATAGGGGATGACTTCTTTAACGTGTTTAGGGCGGAAACTGGAGAAGTAGAGCATCATGAGGTTATCCGTAGGCTTGAAGTACAGTGAAGTGCTAAGGTAACCACCCTTGATGGAGATGCATGTGTCCAAGAATGCCACCGATGCCAGAAAATAGTCCATGATGAGTCTGATAGTAGGATGGAACTTGTTGATGTCATCATATAATTGTTTCAGTGATTGTTCCCCATGAGTCCAAAGGAAGAAAATGTCATTGATGTATCTAGTGTATAGCATCAGTTGAAGGCCCTGTATGGTGAAGAAGTCCTGTTCCAGTCTGTGCATGAAGATTTTGGCATATTGGGGTGCAAATTTGGTCCCCATGGCTGTTCCATATGTCTGAATGCTGAAGGTGAAGACATTGTGGTTCAGGATAAAGCGGATGAGTTGTAAAATTGCATCTGAAAACTGACGTTGAGTACTTAGGCAGTTGCAACAACGCTATCGTCGTGGGGGAAGCTGGTGTAGAGCGCCAAGACATCCATTGTGATGAAGAGTGTCCCTGATTCAAACGCTCCATGTATACTGAGTTTCTGTAGAAAATCCATCGCAACAAAAGTTGGGGGTTCTTTGTACAATGGATTTTAGGATACCCTTGATGTAGCCAGAGAGATTCTCACACAGGTCCCACTGCCCGATACAATGGGACATGGGACATAGAACATAGAACATAGAACATTACAGCACAGAACAGGCCCTTCGGCCTTCGATGTTGCGCCGACCAATATAAAAAGCAATGCCCCTCCAAACTAAACCATTCCCTTCTCTTCCATATACTTATCAACTAACCTCTTAAACGCCACCAAACTTGGCGCATCTACAACTGCTGCAGGCAGGGCATTCCACTCCCGAACCACCCTTTGGGTAAAGAACCTACCTCTGATATCCGTCCTATAACTATCACCCCTTAATTTAAAGCTGTGTCCCCTCGTGCTAGCTTTTTCCATCCTAGGAAAAAGGCTATCACTGTCCACCCTATCTAAACCTCTAATCATCTTATATGTTTCGATAAGGTCCCCTCTTAGCCGCCTCCTTTCTAACGAAAACAACCTCAAATCCCTCAGCCTCTCTTCATAAGACCTGCCCTCCATACCAGGCAACATCCTGGTAAACCTCCTCTGTACCCTCTCCAATGCCTCCACATCTTTCTTATAATGTGGGGACCAGAACTGCACACAATACTCCAAGTGCGGCCGCACTAGAGTTTTGTACAGTTGCAACATGACGTTGCGGCTCCGAAATTCAATCCCTCTACCAATAAAAGCCAAGACTCCATATGCCTTCCTAACAACCTTCTCGACCTGACTGCCTACTTTCAGGGATCTATGCACATACACACCAAGATCCCTCTGTTCATCAAGACTACTAAGAATCCTACCATTAGCCCTATACTCTACACATTTATTATTTCTGCCATAGTGCATTACCTCACACTTTTCCACATTAAACTCCATTTGCCACCTCTCGGCCCAGCTCTGCAACTTGTCCAAGTCACTCTGCAAACTATAACACCCCTCTTCACTATCTACCACTCCACCGACTTTAGTGTCATCTGCAAATTTACTAATCCATCCTTCAATACCCTCATCCAGATCATTTATAAAAATTACAAACAGCAGGGCCCCAAAACAGACCCCTGAGGTACACCACTTGTCACCGAACTCCACGATGAATATCTCCCATCAACCACCACCCTCTGTCTTCTATCTGCTAGCCAATTCCTAATCCAATTAGCTACATCACCCTCTATCCCATACATCTGCATTTTCTGCAGAAGTCTTCCATGGGCCACCTTATCAAACGCCTTACTAAAGACCATATATACCACATCAACCGCCTTACCCCCATCCACCTCCTTAGTCACTTTTTCAAAAAACTCAATGAGGTTAGTAAGGCACGACCTACCCTTCACAAAACCATGCTGACTATCCCCAATCAATTCATTTCTCTCTAAATAACTATAAATCCTATCCCTAATTATTCTCTCCAATACTTTGCCCACAACAGAAGTAAGACTCACTGGCCTATAATTCCCTGGAAGGTCTCTCTTCCCCTTCTTGAACAACGGGACCACATTCGCTATCCTCCAGTCCTCCGGAACCACACCCGTAACCAACGACGACCTGAAGATCAGAGCCAGAGGCTCTGCAATCTCCTCTCTTGCCTCCCAGAGAATCCTAGGGTAAATCCCGTCTGCGTGTGTTTGCCTTGTGTATATTTGGAAGGCAATATAGAGATCTCCAGCGCGGGGAGTATGTGGGACGAGTGCACAAAGGGTGCTCTGAAGGTCCAGATCAAAGGTCTTGATCAAATTGTTGAGTTGACAGGTGTGTTCTTTGGTCGAATCTGAGTAACTATCTGCAGTATTCCTCATTGTCAATACACTTCTTTGCAGTAAATCGTTCTGTTTAGAATGATGATGATGGCCCCTCCGTAGTCTGCTGGTTTGATGTGATTCGTCTTGAGAGAATAGATGGCATTGCATTGTGCTTGGGTAGTGTTCTTGTGAGTGCAGTTGATGAATCTGGTGTTGATGCACCTCCTGATGGTTTGGGCATACACATCCAGTTGAGGGCAGCGGCCTTTTACTTTTTACTGTGTTACAGACTTCTTACTGTGTTTACCCAGTCCAACGTCGACATCTCTACATCATTAACACTTCTTGTCAGGTTCAAAGAGTTATTCCTGACAGAACTGGCATATTGAAAAAGGAATATATTGAGATTGGATACTGAAAAGAGAGTTTAAAAGGAGAGATTGTTAAATAGAAATAACTTCCAGACTGTGTTCCTGTTAGATTAAAAATAAAAGGATGTGATGGAATGACATCCATTTGAGAATTTTTATTCAACCCTTTTCAAAGCAATGCAGAATTAATTCTTGTCTGTTAACAGCTGAAGATGTATTTATATTTTTACAGGAATTACAAATTGCAAATTTTAAGTTTCTAAATTGTCAGATATGATCAGATTAATTAATCCCCACGCAGAGTGGATCTCTAGTGCTTTGCTTTACAGGTAACTGCAATTGGAACAAGACACTTGGGATAAAGTTTAAGTCTGCAGAAATGTAAACATGTGAACTAACTAACATGCAAGAAACCAATTCAAAATGGACCCATTCAAGGACTTGGAGGTATTTGCAATAATGCATTGAAGATCAGGCAGGTTTCAACATGCACATTAACTATTTTATGCCATGTTATCTGTCGAGTAATGGGACCATCTGAGTGAAACAACAGCATTTAAAGATCAAAGCACTCACATACGCCATAGTGAAAGCAATTTTAAAATATGTGGGATAAAATGATACACACTGATATCTGTCAAATTGAGCAAAATTGAAGTGAAAGGATAAATAATTTGGATTGGAACAACTGAGGGCCTGGTAACCAGTAAACCTGGTGAGGAGTTTCCATGAGATGTATATTCCTGTATCTTCCTTCCATCACATCATTTTATTTTTAATCTAACAGGAACACAGTCTGGAAGTTATTTCTATTTAACAATCTCCATTCCTTCTTGGGCTTTTTAAGATTTTGCAGTTTTCTTTTTTTATTTTTGAAAAGACAGAAAAGTGAGTTAGAGGGAATGAAAAGTATTATGGTTAAAACTGTTGGAACATTATTCCTGCTGTATAATTTTTTCTGATTTTCTGCAAGTCCTTCTGAATTGTACAAAACCTAATGGATTAATTTCACCACAGTTTACTTATTGCCAAATGGAATTATTAAAAGATGTCCATAATGTGGGAACATCAAACAACAGCCCACCTGTGAAAATGGGCTGTCACAAATACAATAACCTTAATCTAATTCATTATTTAATTCTTCTCATTCTTGAAGGGACCATTTTCAAGATTTTAGGGTTGGAGAATTAGAAAAACAATTTGGAAGCCAGTGGCATATATTTGCATATTATATCTCTTTATTTGTTAATTAGTTAACTGGTAATTAGGGAATACAGAAGCACACAGCACTTTTGTTTTCACAATGCTGGCTTAACTCTTGTTCAATAAATTATCCACTACAATTTTATGTTCAGGAAACACTTGTGTATATCATAAGCACCACTGTTACAACAAGTACATGTTAAAAGACAGGTTATCATTTTGCGCACACTGACCTAAATCAAGTTCCGTAACTAAACATAATTATTCATATTATACGTACAAGTCAAGTGTGGTGCATTACTGACACTTCAACTCATGGATCAGAATGTAATTATCTTCAGAAATGCACTATAATTAATGAATGTAAATCCCTAGACTAACTCAAATTGGGATTTGAGCATCTTAGAAGTCACTGTATTCAAAAGCTGAACAAAATCCAAAGAAATGATTGATTACGAAGAAATGTTGCAACTTTCCAAAATATAAAAAATTTACATATCTGCTTCAATCAAAATCTTCATGTATAAACTTAAAATATATATGAAAATGTAATATAAATTAAAATTTTGTAGCACATATTGTTGTTAAACTTCTCAAAAATTTCGTGATCACACCTGTTGAAATTATTAACATTTAACAGTTCATTAAAACTGAAACATTGGACTTGTATGAGCAAATTCATATAAAATTGTATTTTTAGAATTTTTAAGAAGATATAATTACATTGAGGAAATAGATGATATTTCAAATTTCTTAAAAAATTAGTACAGAAATTATGTTCTGTTAAACAGAATGTATCCTATCATTTAAAAAGCTTTAGGGCAAGATTTTACAACACTAACCCCACCTCAACTATACATTTAACAGGAATCTGTGGAAACATCAGATATCCAGCCTTCACTTTGGCCTAGTGCCTACTAACACCCTGAATGAAGAATGCAGGAGAGAATGCCAAGAGCACCAACAGGCATGTCTGAAAATAAGATATCAATTTGGTGAAGCTGCAACACAGGAATACTTGCATGTCAAACAATAACTCCAAAACCAATGGATCAGATCTAAGCTTTTCAATCCTGCCATATACAGTCGTCATTGGTGGAGGACAATGAAACAGCCCACTGATGAAAGAGACTCCACAAATATGAATCCTTAATGATGGGGTAGCCCAGTATATAGAGCAAAAGACAAAGCAGAAGCATTAGCAATTTTCTTCAGCCAAAAGTACTCAGTGGATGGTCCAGCTTGGCTTCCTCCAGAGGCCCCCAGGCATCACAGATGCCAGTGTTCAGTCAATTCAATTCATTCCGCATGGCATCAAGAAATGGCTGAAAGCACTGGATATGGCAAAGGCTACGAACTCTGACAATATTCTGGCAATAATATTGAAGATATTTCACTTCAGAACATGCCACATTCCTATCCAAGCTGTTCTAGTAAAACTAGACATTGACATCTACTCAGCAAAATGCAAATTGCCCCAGTATATTATAACCCAACCTAGCTAATTACTACCCCATCAGTCTACTCTCAGTGACCAATCAAGTAATGGAAGGGCTCATCAACAGCCATTCAGCTGTTCATCTCATTTCAGCTTTAATCCAAACAGGGACAAAAGAGCTTAACTCAAGATATATGTGTGAGTGACTAGCCTTAGCTAAGGAAGCATATTACTAGGTTGCTGCAGCATTCCAGAAATGATAGTTGTCATATTACTATAATATTTTCATTGTAGAAAAGACAACTAAACCAGGAGACTCTCGAAGATAGGAACTCCACCACAGACTTAATGGCTGAGTGGCCTTCTTCTGATTTCCTCCAGTCACGAAATAGGGTTAGAATTCATGGGACAGTATATTACCTGACTCTTCCCTTCTAGCAACACTAAGTTCATGTGATGGCCACTGCTGGGGCTACAGGGTGGTCCATTAAGAGTTGGCAGACTGTAATGAAGTGATTGAGAGGGATGTGGGGAAATTCTCCATTGGTTAGACTCATACCTAGCATTAAGGAAGATGGTTGAGGTTGTTAGACATCAGTCATATCCGTTCCAGGACATCACGTAAGTGTTCTACAGGGTAGTGTCCAAGACCCAGTAATCTTCAGCTGCTTCATCAATGACCTTCCTTTTATCATAAGGTCAGAAGCGGAGATGGGAAGGCTGCACAATGTTCAGCATTATTTGCAACTCCTCAGGTGCTAAAACAATCCATGCCCAAATGCAGTAAAAACTGGACAACAGCGGGTAGTTCTTTACAGAGGGTGGAGGGGGGCCTAAAATGCACTGCCAAATTAGGTTATTCAGGCAGACACGTTATTGACATTTAAGACTTATCTGGATAGACTCATGAACAGCTGGGGAATAGAGTGATACAGATGATTGATTAGATAGGACAGCATGATCAGCACAGGCTTGCTGGCTGAAGGGTCTGTTCTTCTGCTGTACTGTTCTTTGGCCTGATAAATGACAAGTAATATTTGCACCATACAAGTGCCAGCTAATGACCATCTTCAACAAGAGAGAATCTAGCCATTGCCCTGGTGGGGTAATTGAAATAAGTTTACATTAATAACTTTGAAGTAGTTAATTGTAGTAATAAGCAATAACAGCCTTAAAATAATAGTTGTTAGGGTCCTTTCTCAGCATGCTAGTGTGGAATAATAAATTAAAAAATACATGGTCATGACAAGATAGGCAAATAAAATGAGATAAACAACACAGACTTCAACCTTCAGTAAATTAGATTACAGTTGCAGCATGTATAATGCTGCTTATTAGAATTCACAGTGCAAGGCTGATAACAGAAGATATAAATATGTTACGCAGCCTTGGTATCAAGCAGATGTTCTGTAGGAACTGGGCTACATCTCTCAAGAATGTTTCTGAATGAAGTATCAATTACTGCAATGTACAATCCTTTGACACTCAATGGCATTATCATTGCTGGGTCCTCCACTATCAACATCTTAAGGGTTACCATTGACCAGAACTGGTTAGCCATCTAAATGTTGTGGCTACAAAAACAGATCATATGCTAGGTATCCTGTGGTGGGTAACTCATCTCCTGACTCCCCAAAGCCACTCACCCAAGGCATAAATATGACCGTGATCAAATACTCTCCGCTTGCCTGGATGAATGCAGCCCAAACACCATCCAGGAGAAAGAAGCTTCCCTAATTGGTACCCATCCACAAACAGTCATTCACTTCACCACTGATACACAGTAGCAGTATACCATCCACAAGATGCATGGCACGAAATCACCAAGGATTCTTCAACAGCAGCTTCCAAATCCCCCACACTCCTCTCACTCACTTCATTGGTGTCTGCCAACTCTTCAGGGACCACCCTGTAGCCCCAGCAGTGGCCACCACATGAACTTAGCGTTGCTAGGAGGGGAGGGTCAGGTAATATACTATCCCATGTATTCTAACCCTATTTCCTGACTGGAGGGAATCAGAAGAAGGTCACTCAGCCACTAAGTCTGTGGTGGAACTCCTGCCTTCAAGAGTCTCCTGGTTTAGCTGTCTTTTCTACAATGAAACTATTATAGTAATACAATGACTATCATTTCTGGAATCCTGCAGCAACCTAAAGCAAATCATGTGTCATGATTCGACAGCAGGCCTTGAGTTTTTGAATCTTTAAATTTCAGTATGATAACAATTTTCAAGATGCTGTTTAGAACGGTTAAAATGATTGTTTAAGACAATCAATCAAAAACTATTTACTATTTAGAAAAAGTATTTATCTTGTGTTCCAAATGATGGCTAAACAAGAAAATTAGATGGTCAATGCAAAATGATTCCACCTTGGAGTTAGAATATGGTGGGTTCAAGTTCATGAAGGAATGCTGCATAATCAGAGGTGTTGTCTATCAAATGAAACACTGAAGTCTCAGCTGCCTTATTTTGCAAACGTAAACTATCTGTTGCTGAAGAGCAGGAGAGTTCTCCCAATATTCTGGTCAACCTTTATCTATCAAATGACATCAATTAAAGCAAATTAATTGCTTACTCATCAAGTTTGGTCTTTGTGGAATCTTACCATTCATAAAGTGGCTGCTACACTTAGTTATTCAGTGACTGCACTTTCAAAATAATGTATTGTCTGTAAAGCATTATAAGACATTCTGATGATATGAAAAGTACTACATAAAAGCAATTTATTTTCCATTGTTTCAGTGAAAGGGTTAATTGCAGATCATATGTAATGTACAAATACTTATTTTGAATTAGAAGATGTCAATAACACTGATCTTTAAAACCCACTGATTTACAGTTTTTTTATGGCCATGTACTTCACATTTTGCAAATTTACCTCCCATAAGGACAAAGCTTTTCCACCTGATTACTATAACCCATATAAGTTTTACATGACTGATTTTAGTAAACATACAAAGTTAGGAACATGCATGTCAATAAGTGTTGGAAAAACAGGATCACAGGGAACACTACGAATGCACAGCCTAATCCAACATAGTTTAGCTGTCTAGCAAAGCAAAACAAGCCGTAAAATTAGTTGGCAGGGAAATTCATAGAATGTTCTAAGTTGCATACATGGCTTTGGAATTGTGAATTCCAGGATCTCAGATTACAACATATAACATTGACATTAAATAGCATGCATCCCAGCTGTAGTGCAAAAGCAAAATACCGTGGATCCTGCAAGTCTGAAATAAACACAGTAATGTTCAAATAACTCAGCAGATAAGACAGTTTGGAGGGAAACATGCAGCTGGTGGTGTTCCCATGCATTTGGTGCCCTTGTTCTCCTAGCGGACAGAGGTCATGGTTTGGAAGATTATGTTGAAGAAGCCTAGGTTAGTAGCTGCAGTGCATCTGAAAAATGGTATAGTATATACTGCTGCCACTGTGCATGAGTGGCGCTGGCAATGAATGTTCACAGCGCTGGATGGGATGCCAATCAAGCATACTTCTTTGTCCTGCATGGTGTTAAGCTTCTTGAGTTGTTGGAACTGCATTCATCCAGGTAAGTGGAGAGAGTTGCATCACAGACCTGACTTGTACCTTGTAGATGGTGGATTGACTTTGAGGGGTTAGGAGGTGAATTGTTTGCCACCGATTTATTAGCCTCTGACTTGCTGTTGTAGTCACACTATACATGTGAATTTCTAGTCAATAAGAATCCCAGGATATTTATTGGGATAAATCTGAAATACAATGTAATTGAAAGTCCTGGGGAGATGATTAGATTCTTTCTTCTTGAAGGTATTCACTGTCTGATGTGAATGTTACCCCAACCTTAATATTGTCCAGGTCTTGCTGTATATGGACACACAGTCTGCTTCAGTATCTGAGGATATATGTGCTGAACATTGTGCATTATCAGCACACTTCTCCACTTCAGGCCTTATCATGGAAGGAAAGTCATTGATAAAGCAACTGAAGATGGTTGGACCTGCAGTGATGTTCCGGGATTGAGATAGTTGACCTTAACAACCAGAACCGTCTTCCTTTGTGTTAGGTATGACCCCAATCAATAGAGGGTTTTCCCTCAATTCCTAATGACTTCAGTTTTGTCAGGGTTCTCTGATGCCAAATTTGTTCATACATACTTACAAGTAGCAGTAGACCATTCAGACCCCAAAGCCTGCTCTACCATTTAATGAGATCACAGCTAATCTGATACTAACCTCAACTCCGTATCCTGTCTATTGAGAAAAAACATATCGCCCCATTGCTTATCAAGAATCTGTCCACCTCTAACTTAAAAATATTCAAAAATCCTGCTTCCGTCACTTCTCAGGAAGAGAGTTCCAAAGACTTGCAATACTTTGAGTGAAAAAAACATGTCTCATCTCCACTTTTAATGGATGATCCCTTATTGATAAACAGTGGTCGAATTCTAGATTCGCTCACAAGAGAAAACATATTCTTCACATTCACCCTGTCAAAACCCCACAGGATCTTATATGTTTCAATCATGAATTCTCTTCCAGTTCTAAACTTCAGTGTACACAAGCCTAACTTGTCCAACCTTTCCTCATCCCACCGAGTCCAGGTATTATCCTAGTAAATATTTTCTAAACTGCTTCCGACACATTTACATCCTTCCTTAAATAAAATGACCAATATTGTACACATTACTCCAAATGTGGTCTCACTAGTGCTCTGTACAACTGAAGTATAACCTTCCCACTATTCTATTCCATTCCCCTCGTAATAAATGGTGACATTCTATTAGTTTTCCTAATTACTTGATGGATTGCATAACAGCCTTTTATGATTCATGTACTTGAACATCCAGATCCCTCTGCATCTCAAAGCTTTGCAATATCTCAACATTAAGATAATATGCTTCTTTTCTTCTTGCCAAAATTTCCCATATTGTATTTCATTTGCCTGATCATTGCCAATTCACTTAATCTATCCATGTCTTTTTGTAGCCTCCTTCTGCCCACTTCACAACGTACATGGCAATGTTTCTTTGTGTCATCAGCAAATTTGCATCCATCCCTTCAATATCTTCATCCTTACTTATGTAAGTTGTGAACAGCGGATATCCCAGCACTGATGCCTATGGCACATTACTCGTTACATCTCACCAACCTGAAAGAGACACATTTAATCCTGCTCTCTACTTCCTATTACCAACCAATCTTCTGTCTATGCCAATATGTTACCGCCATAACATGAGTTTTTATTTTCCGCAATAACCTTTGAGTGGCTTCGTCAAATGCTTTCTGGAAATCTAAGGGAAAATCATGCTTGACAAATCTGTTGGAAATCTTTGAAGTTGTAACTAGTAGAGTTGACATGGGGAATCAGTTGATGTGGTATATTTGGACTTTCAGAAAGCGTTTGACAAAGTACCAGATACAAGATTATCATGCAAGATTAAAGCACATAGGATTGGGAAAAATGTATTGAGATGGATAGAAAATCGGTTAACAGAGAGATAACAAAACGTAGGAATTAATGGATTCTTTTGAAATTGGCAAGCAGTAACTAGTGGCGTGCCACAGGGTTCTGTGCTGGGACCCCAGCTGCTTTTAATATATAATAATGATTTAGATGAGATAACAAAATGTAACATCTCAAAGTTTGCAGTTGATACCAAATTGGATAGGAGGGTGAACTGTGACGAGGACACAGTGATCCTTCAGCATGTTCTGGACAGGTTAAATGAGTGGGCAAATCAATGGCAGATGCAGTATAATTTGGATAAATGAGAAGTTATTCACTTTGGGCATAAAAACAAGAAGGCAGATTACTACATGAATGGCTCTAAATTAGAAGAGGGGAATGTATAGTGGGACCTGGATGTCCTTGTGCACCAATCACTGAAGGTAAGCCAGCAGGTGCAGTAGAAGGTAAAGAAGGCAAATGATACATTGGCTTTCATTGTGAGAGGTTTCAAGTATAGGAGCAGGTTGCTGTTGCAATTATACAGCACCTTGGTGAGGCCACATCTAAAGTATTGAGTGAAATTTTGGTCTCCTCAGGAAGGATGTTCTTGCTGTGAAGGGACTGCAGCAAAGATTTACCAGGCTGATTCCAGGGATATGGGAATGACGTATGAGGAGACATTGACTAGGTTAAGATTGTTTCCACTGGAGTTTAGATGAACAAGGGGAGAATCTTATAAAATTCTAACAGAACTAGACAGGATAGATGCAGGGAGAATATTCCTGATGATGGGGATGTTCAGAATCAGGGGATCATAGGTGGAGGATACAGGGTATACCATTTACAACAGAGATAAGGAGACATTTCTTCACCCAAATAGAGATGAGCCTGTGAATTCATTACCACAGAAAGTAGCTGATGTCAAAACATTGAATGTATTCAACAGGTGGTTAGATATAGCACTTAGAGCAAATGAGATCAAAAATTATGGGGAGAAAGCAGGATTACGCTACTATGTGGGACAATCAGCTGTGATCATGATGAATGGCAGAGCAGACTCGAAGGGCCAATGGCCTCCTCCTGCTCTTATCATCTATGTTTCTATGTAAATATAGTACATTCACCATTTCCCCTTTATCCAAAGTATAGGTTACTTCTTCAAAGAACTCCAATAAATTAGTTAACACACCTTTCACAAAACTATGTTGACTTTGCCTGATTACCTCGAGCTTATCTAAGTGCCTTGTTATAATTTCTTTAGTGACAGCTTCTAACATTTTCATTATGACAAATGTTAAGCTAATTGGCCTTCAGTTTCTTGCTTTCTATCTTTCTCTATTTTTGATTAATGGAGTTACATTTGCTATCTTCCAACCTAATGAGGCAATCTCTGAATTTAGGGAGTTCTGGAAAACCAATGTATTCACAATTTCTGTGAAGACTTCTTTTAAAACCTTTGGATAAAGTTCATTAGG
This sequence comes from Sphyrna mokarran, assembly GCA_024679065.1. Classification (NCBI taxonomy): domain Eukaryota; kingdom Metazoa; phylum Chordata; class Chondrichthyes; order Carcharhiniformes; family Carcharhinidae; genus Sphyrna; species Sphyrna mokarran. The sequence goes on from JAGIQG010000009.1 coordinate 41,695,010, forward strand.
ATCCAAGCTCCTGTTAGCCCACAGCTCGAAGAATTTACTCAGTAACGCTTCTCTGGTGACAGTAATTTTCCTCAACCCCCAAATTTCTCCCTCTCTTCTATTTCCTGATTTCTAGTACTTCTGGGAAGTTATAGCGTCATAGGGCAGAATTTTGCCATCGGTACTTTGGCCTTGGGCGGGATTTGCTGGCCTTGGGGTGAGCGCGGCCAGAAAATCTCACCTATAGAGATTTGTAGTGTAAAAAGAGCCCAGCAAAAGTCTGCACTGGCCATCAGGCATCTATGTCTTCTAATCCCATTTTCCAGTACTTGGTACGTAGTTTTGTACGCTATGGCATTTCAAGTGCCCATCCAAATACTTTTTAAATGTTGTGAGATTGTTATTTGTATCCTCTACAGTGAAGACTGATGCAAAATACCTGTTCAATTCATCTGTCATCTTTTTCTTTTCCATTAGCAATTCTCTAGACTTGCTTTTGTTTGAACCGACACTCACTTTGTTGACACATTTCCTTTCTTAACTATTTATAAAAATTTATTACCTGTTTCATATTTCTGGCTAGCTTTCTCTTGCACTCTATTTTTTCCTCCTTATTAATCTTTTAGTCATCCTTTGTTCATCCTTCTATTCTGTCCTGCATTTTCTTAAAGTTTGATACTATATTTAAACTTTCTAGTTAATTATGGATAATGGTCCATCCCTTGGACACATTCTTGCTCACTGAAATGTGCATTCTGAAATATCTCCTGTAATGTTTGCTATTGCATCTCTATTGACCTACTGTGATAATAGTAGTGCATTTGATATACATATATATTTTTTATTGTTTAAGGGGAATGTTTAAAATTCAGCTTTATTCTTCAGGCAGTTGGTATGTTTGGTAGAAATGCAGCTCAGATGCTGGGCGGGTAGGATTATTATTCACTTTAGTCATGTACTCTTCATTTAGGATAATGCTAATGTTTACAGAGGAAGATGTCTCCTGGGGTTTTTATTAGATTATCTGAAAGGGTCATGGGCTATCAATCAGATGCTAATGTGGTAACGGGAGGCACAAAGTCTGTAGCAGGAAAAATCTAGGGAGTTGCAGGAGGAGGTCTGCTAATGTCAGAGATATGTGCAGATTTTTCCCGAGAACTCTCTCTCTCTTTCTCTCCACAAAATCTCTATAGAAGCTTCAAAACTGTCAGCACAATTTATAGCAAGTATGCCTAGGTTTGCAAATTTGACCCTTGCCTCCCAATATAGTCTAAAACTCTTTCTAATTCCCCAATTATGCAGTTCACAACAACATCAGCCCAAACATAGTTCGGGTGTAGACCATCTCAACGAGACAGATTCCACCTTCCCAGTACTGGTGCACTGCCTAAAGAACAAGGACCCATTTCTCCCACACCATGATTTGAGCCATATATTTATCTCCCTAACCTGAGTTTTCCTATGTCAATTTTTACAATGACCTTTGAGGTTCTGCTTCTTAATTTGGTGCCTAGGTCTTCATACTGACTATACAGAAATTCCTTCTTTGTCATGTCTATGTTGTTGGTACCTACATGGACCATGGCGACTAAGTCCTCCCCCTCTCACCACAAGTTCCTCTTCAGCTCTGAGTAAGTCTCAAAACCTGGCACTGGCAGGCAACACAATCATCTGGACTCTTGCTCTTTGCTGCAGCGGACGGTGTCAATCCCTCTGATTATCCTATCCTATTTCCTACTATCACCACATTCCCTTTTTCTCCCCACACCTGAATGGCTTCCTTTTACAGCTTGGCTAGGGCGCAGCTCATTTTAGAGCACAAATCTTCAATACTATTGCTGGAGCCACAGCCCATGGCTTTTGCAACACAAATGGTACTGCAGGATCAAAAGAAGTAACAACAGCGCAAATAAAGAAACAAAAAAATTGTCATGAAATGTGAATGACAGAGTGATGAACAGTTACTATCCAAAGTTCTTAGTTGATAAGTATATGGAAGAGAAAGGAATGGTTTAGTTTGGAGGGGCATTGCTTTTTATATTGGTTGGCGCAACATCGAAGGCTGAAGGGCCTATTCTGTGCTGTAATATTCTATGTTCTAAAAGCAAAAAGAAAAGGAAAAACAGTTAAAAATTGAAAAGGGAAAGGAAACAAAATGGGGGAAAATATTACACTCAAAATGGGAGAACTCAACATTGAAACTGGAAGGCTGTAAAGTGCTTAACTGAAAGATAAGTTGCTAACCCATGAGGCTATGTTGAGCTTAACTGAAACACTGCAGGAGGCTGAGGACAGAGAGGTCAGTGTGAGGGCATGGTGGAAAATTAAAAAAAAACAGGTAACTGGAAGGAAACTGGTGTCATGCTTGTGGCTGAATGGAGTGTATTTGCAAAACAATCTCTAATCTGCACTTGATCTCCTGGGTGTAGGGTAGAATGCATCGTAAACATTGAATACAGCATAGAAATTAAAAGCAGTACATGCAATCATAGTTTCACTTGAGAGGTGCGTATGGAATCTTGGACTGTATAGAATTTGGTGTAAAGGCTCAAGTTTTAAATTTCCAATGCTTGCAACGATACTAAAATAGGTGAGAAAGCAAGCAGTGAAAAGGATATAAAGATTCTACAGATGGATATAAGTAGGCTTGGAGAAACGGCCAAATTTTCAGCATACAGAGTTTAATGTTGGTACGTGTGAGGTGATATATTTTAGCAGAAAAAATAGAAAGGCACACTATTACCTAAATTGGAAGCAGATTCAAAATGCATCCAGGCAGAGAGATCTGGATGTCTATGTTCATGAATTGCAGAAAGTCGGTATGCCTATGACTGTGTGGCCAAATTCCCCTCAAATTCGACGTTCAAGTTTGTTGATGACACCACCATAGTAGATCAGAGCTCAAACAACGACGAGGCAGAGTACAGGAATGAGATAGAAAATCTGGTGAACTGGTGCAACAATAATCTCTCCCTCAATGTCAACAAAACAAAGGAGATTGTCATCGACTTCAGGATACTTAAAGGAGAACATGCCCCTGTCTACATCAATGGAAATGAAGCAGAAAGGGTCGAGCGCTTCAAGTTTTTGGGTGTCCAGATCACCAACGACCTGTCCTGATCTGCCCATGCCGACACTACAATTAAGAAAGCCCACCAATGCCTCTACTTTCTCAGAAGTCTAAGGAAATTTGGCACGTCAGCTACGACGCTCACCAACCTTTACAGTTGCACCATAGAAAGCATTCTTTTTGGTTGTATCACAGCCTGGTACGGCTCCTACTCTTCCCAAGACAGCAAGAAACTACAAAAGGTCGTGAAGATAGCCCAATCTATCACACAAACTAGCCTCCCATTCATTGACACTGTCTATACTTCCCAAAGCCTCAGCAAAGCAACCAGCATAATTTAGGATGCCATGCACCCCAGACATTCTCTGTTCCACCTTCTTCCATCGGGGAAAAGATACAGAAGTCTGAGGTCACATATTAACCAACTCAAGAACAGCTTCTTCCCTGCTGCTGTCAGACTTTTGAATGGACTTATCTCGCATTAAGTTGATCTTTCTCTACACCCTAGCTATGACTGTAACACTACATTCGTTTCCTTCTCGACAAATGGTATGCTTTGTCTGTATAATGAGCAAGAAATAATACTTTTCACTGTATGTTACATGTGACAATAATAAATCAAATCAAAGCAACTGTGGCACATAATAAAAAAGGCCAATGAATGTTGCCATTTATTGCAAAAGCACTGGAGTATAAAAGTGGAGAAATGTTGTTGTAATTGCATAGGGTGTTGGTGAGACCGTATCTGGCATACTGAGTCCAGATTTGGTCTCCTTATTTGAGGAATGTTGTGGTGGCATTGTAGGCACTTCAGAGGAGGTTCACTAGATTAATTCTGGGGATGAAAGGACTGACATGTGAGGAGAGATTAAACAGTTTGGGTTGTATTCACTGGAGTTAAGGATTAGAGGGGGTCTGATCAAAGTATATAAAATTTTAGAAGGGATTGATAAAGTAAATGTAGACCAGATGTTTCCTCTCATGAGGCAATCTAGAACAAAAGATCACAAGAATAATTGCAAGGCTGTAGATTTAAAACTGAAAAGAAGAAGAACTACTTCTCACAGAAGATGGTGAATTTGCAGAATTCCCTGCCCCATAATGGGGTGGAGTCTGATTGGTTGAATGGTTTCAAGAGGGAGTTGGACATATTTCTAACAAAAAAAAAGTGAACAAGCGATATGGGAACAGGTGGGCAGGTAGATTTAAGACCAGGGAGAGATCAGCCACGGTCTGATTGAATGGCAGAACAAGCTTGATGGGCTAGATTTCCCAACTTCTGCTCCTAATTTCCATGTTACGTTGCATGAAAAATGCTGTGGAAAGAGGATTGATTAGAAGTGGACCAGGGTGTCACAGAGAAAACAGTCCCTTCAGAATGCTGAAATGGGGGGGCATGGGAGAACGTGCTTCATGGTGACATCATGCTGGAAGTGGCAGAAATGGCATAGGATGATGTATTGAACTTGAATGCTGGAGAGATGGAAGCTAGCTCTTTTAGCTCCATCATAACTGTTCTGATAATGCAAACATTCCATACCAGCGCTTGCGATGTGTAGGGCACAATTTCTCCTGGCCCGTTGTGCTGCTCAAATATACCATCAAGGGATATATACCATTGGGACAAGTGGAGTGCCGACGCAGGCCTCTTGGGCAGGATTCTGCCTCCCCCACCCCCCATGCTACCAACATGAAGCATAGTGTCAGAAATTCAACGAACTAAGTTCATCCAAAAAGCAGGCGAGAAAATCTCTCAATTTTCCACCCGTTGGGCACTTAGTTTTTTTTTGGAAAATCACACATCTTCTTTTATTCTTAAACCAGGATCCAACACTCAGGATCCCCCTACCATGGTTGACAGGGCTCTTGGTATTATCCGTTCCAATTCGGATAATACCTGCATTGCAGCTCACATTCCTTCCCCTCCCTGCCAGGACAATGATTATCCTTGGCCTTATCTTCCATTCTAAAGGACCAGTTGAATATATCAAAACAGGTCTCCACGTGACTTCAGTCCCACACCAGCACTGACTTCTAATTTTCCCATATCTACCAAGCCACATGATTGTATTATACAGCTTTCAAGGAGGGAAAAAAAAAATCAACATTTCAAGGCAGAAGGGATGGGCAATAAATGAGATGACCCCATCCTGAGACTGAATAAAAGTATACCTAATACTGAAACATTCAAACCATTAAAATAAGTACATCAAGTACTTTATAGTTCTGCTTACTGTGTCACTTTAAAACTAAAACATAAAATGATGGACATTTTATGATGAGCAGGACAGGCAGAACCTGTGAAGACAGAAACAAAGCCTCAGATATAAAAAGCATACAAGAAGCACAACGACAGGATTTAGTAATCAGCGGCCAAGAACAGCACTCGTCACTGACCCTGAAGAAAGCTATCCACAAAAGTCGATCAATCTCTGGGGTTGGATTTCCCCCTTTCAGGTATTAGTTTCAATCAAGGAACCTTCATATATCTAGCAATAGGTTGTCATCAAGCAGGGAAAACAACCAATCACACTGAATTAGTCTCACGGACAGCAAAGCAAACAGTAAAAACCATGCTTTTCACATTTAAATTTGAATTTTACAGATGCCAAAGTAAATAATCAGACATATACACATGATTAAGAAAAAAGATAAAGTATCAAAAGATGCTTCCAAAAAAATAAATACTTCATCAACAGTTCCTAGTCAAGTTTTAGAAAAAGGAGAAATTTAACATTCCACAAATTTAAAATGTGGTTTTCCTAAAATGAGGGTGTTGAGCAATACCTATAGAGTTCTAATCACCTTCAAACTTCAGGTACATATTACTAGGTATGGTGCAGATTTTTAATACATTTGACAGCAAAACTAAGAGTGAAAGAGTACAAGTCATAGTTAGTTCAATGATTTCTAATTAATTGAATTCTAAGGGGATCTCAGCAGCACAATCTCTGAAGAAGTGCACTGACAGCATGGTAACTTCTGGATTTCCATAATATTCTGTAAATGTGTGAATTTGCTGTCACAGTTTCAGAAAGCAATGATTGTTTACACTAGTTGTATAACTAGCATTACTATCACAAAATCCAGGCCAATAATCTGTAAAACATTTGAGCTGCTATCGTAAAAGAGCCATATTTACATACAATGATAAGAAGCATAATGGGAGTAATTTCTAAGACACAAAGAAGCAGAGTGCCAGAAACTCAACTAATTAAATTTGTCCAAAAAAATGAGCTATTTTAGGAGATAGAAATGGAAGCACAGAACATTGGCAAAATGCAGCAAGCTTCACAACCCTTTTTTTAACATTATTATGCACTAAGGAATAAGTGTTAAGCTTTACTTCATTATTTAATTTTTACTTGTGCACACTCTCCTCCATAAGCATCATCTTCACTTAAGCATAGAAACAAAGAACAGTATAGCACTGTACAGGCCCTTTAGCTCTCAATGTTGTGCTGCTATGTCCAATCCCAAGGTCAAGCTATCCCCTTCCTATAATTCTGGAGTGCTCCATGTGATGATCCAATAACAGTTTGAAAATTCCTAAAATGTCTGACTCCACTATCACAGCAGGCAGTCTATTCCACAGCCCAACACTCTCCGAGTGAAGAATCTACCTCGGACATCCTCCTATATCTCCCACCATGAACTTTATTGTTATGCCCCTAATAACAGCTACATCTACCCGAAGAAACAGTTTCTGCACGTCCACTCTATCAATCCCTCTCATCATCTTATAAACCTCTATTAAGTCGACCATAGATACAGATATCCATTATTAAAAATCTGGCAAGATTTCCAGATCCATCAAATTATGACTGCTAACTATCTTAGAATTTAGCCCTCATCTCAAGTACTTAGCCGTTGAATCATACAAATTATAAGTTAACAGTTACAGTAGGATACTCAAGACATGTTAACTATTGGCTGTGAACAACTTCTCACGTAACTTATTTTGGGCTGCACATTGAAACATTTCTGGGCCCTGTACATAAAGTAAAATCTATTTGGATTCTTCTATATTTCATTCAACTGATCTGGAGCAAGAGGAAATAACAGCATTTTGTTATGCAGAGGTGAAAACTTTGAAGTAGAATCATTGAACCACAGAGTGCAGAAGAGGCCTTTGGCCTGCTGAGACTGCACTGATATAGAAGAAATAGGAGAGGCAAATTTCATCCTTTCCTTTCCAAAGGCAAAAGTTGGTCAGCTTGAATACTAATATTCATAATCATGAAGACAGTTTTAAACTTCTAAGAGAAAAAGGCAAGCTGAACATCCAGAATAACAGCAAATGGAAATACTCTCTTGTAACCAATGTAAATAAACAAATGTTTCTGGTTAATTAAAATCCCTTTATGTGAAAGTAAAGGACTAAAGGTGCCAGTGTTTATGGTAGGATGAATGGATAATTTTTTAAATAAAAAAAACAAAACTTGCACTCAAATAAGATGTCTACAGACAGCATTAATAACTTTGCTGCATCATTTCCCAACCTTAATAACACTTACCAGCCAACTCATCCAGTAATGAAATAAGCATTAAAGCCCATTGTATAAATTCATACAGTTGTAAAAGCTGTCTTTAAAAAATTAAAATATATTAAACATTTTCTGGTTTTTTACTCACCCTTGGAGTAGGCAGTAAGCTTTGAACAACAAAAATCACTGGATTTTCCACATTCTTTATAGCATTCACTGCTTCATCATGTGTGGCATTTTGCAAGTCTATTCCAGAAACCTGTAATATACATTCAGATTAAGTTGACTGCTTACCTTTCCCAACACCTGGTACACTGAAGAAAATGTTATACGATCTCATAGAATCATACAGTGCAGAAGAGGGGCCCTTTGGTCGACTGAGTCTGTACCTACACATTAGAAGCAGCTGAATTCCTGCCTAATCCGTTCTACCAGCACTTGGCCCATAGCTTTGAATACTATGACATGCCAAGTTCTCATCTAGGTACCTTTTAAAGGATGTGAGGCAACCCACTTCTACTGCCCTCCCAGGCAGCGCATTTCAAACTGTTACCACCTTCTGGGCAAAAAGGTTTTCTCACATCCCCACGAAACTTAAACTTATGTCTCCTTGTGACTGACCCTTCAACTAAAGGGAACTGCTGCTCCTTATTTACTGTTCACGTCCCTCATAATCTTATATACCTCAATCAGGTCATCCCCTCAGTCTTCTCTGGTCTAACAAAAACAATCCAAGCCTACCTAACCTGTCTTCATAACTTAAATGTTCCAGCTCAGGCAACATCCTGGTGAAGCTCTTCTGCACCCCCTCCAGTATCGTCACATCTTTCCTATAATGTGGCAACCAGAACTGCACACAGTTCTCCAGCTGTGGCCTCACCAAAGTTCTATACAACTCCAACACATTTCCCTGGTTTAGTAATCTATACCTCAATTGATAAAGGCAAGTGTCCTATATGCCTTGTTTGCAATCCCACTAGCATGGCCTTTAGCCTCAGAGATCTGTGGACAAACTTGCCAAAGTCCCTTTGTTCCACAGAACTTCTTATTGTCCTGCCATTTATTGAACACTTCCTTGTCAAATTACTTATTCCAAAGTATATCACCTCCCAATTTTCAGGGCTAAGTTCCATCCACCACTTATCTGCCCATTTGACCATTCCATCTGTACCTTCTTGTAGCCCAAGACACTTAGCCTCACTGTTAACCACCGAGCCAATCTTCATGTCATCTGCAAACTTAATAATCCTATCCCCATATAGTTATCTAAGTCATTTATATAAATGACAGATTACAGGGAATCCAAAACAGATCCCTGTGGTACACTAATAGACACTGCCTTTCAGTCACTAAAGCAGCCTTCTAACTCTAACAACTAAGCCAATTTTGAATCCACTTTATCAAATTGCCCTGTATCTCATATGCATTTACCTTCTTTACAAGTCTCCCATGTGGGATCTTGTCAAAGGCTTTGCAGAAATCCCTACAAATAACATCGACTACACCGTCTTCATCCACATACCGGGTTAGCTCTTCAAAAAATTCAATCAATCTGACGAAGCCATCATGACTATCCCTGATCAAGCCTTGTCTCTCTATGGTGGAGACAGATGCTCTCCTTCATGAGTTTCTCTGCTAGTTTCTCTACAGCTGATATGAAACTAAGTGGTTTATCTTACAATCCTTCTTAAATCGCTGTTCTTCAGTCATCTGAAAAACAGCTAATGTCACCAGAGAGAAACTGAAAATTTGGATCTGAGCCCCTGCGATCTCCTTCTTTGCCTCTGACAGCAGCCTTGGATACAATTCATCCATTCCATCCATAAAGGTGGAGATTTATCCACCTTTAAGCCTATCAACACCTCCAAAACCTTTCCTTCCCTATGTCAATTTGCTCAGGAACCTTGCAGTCTCTCCCTGAATTCCATATCATGATCCTTGTTCTCTTGGGCGAAGGTGGATATGAAGCATTTGTTTAACACTCTCCCACTGTCCTCTGGTTCCACCTAGAGATTGTCCGCTTGGTCCCTAATGGGCCCTTACTCTTTCCCTGGTTATTCTCTTCCCATTGATTACTGACAGAATATCTTGGGATTTTCCCTACTTTTCCCAGCCAGAACTTTCTCATATAGGCACAATGGTTAGCACTGATGCCTCACAACACCAGGTTTGATTCCCAGTTTGGGTCATTGTCTGTGTGGAGTGTGCACATTCTTCCCGTGTCTGCCTAGGTTTCTGCTGGGTGTTCCGGTTTCCTCCGAATGCTCCAGTTTCCTCCCACAGTCCAAAAGATGTGCTGGTTAGGTGACCATGCTAAATTCTTCCTCAGTGTACCCGAATAGGTGCCAAAATGTGGTGACTTGAGGATTTTCACAGTAACTTCATTGCAGTGTTAATGGAAGTCTACTTGTGACTAATAAGTAAATTTTATCACCCTTCGCTTTAAATGCCAGCCTTTGCATTTCCCTATTAGTAGTCTGTTTAAACAAGGGGGTTCATCAACCAGGTTTTGCTTTATTAATTTATGGAATGTCAGGGAGGGCTAAATGTGTCTCAACATTCATTGCCCATCCTTAATTGCCCTTGAGAAAGTGGTAGTGAGCTGCCCTCTTGAATTGCTGTAGTCCCACAATGTTAGGGAAGGAATTCCAGGATTTTGACTGAGTGACAGTGATGGAAGAAATGGCAATATATTTCAAGTCAAGGTGGCGCTGATGTTCCCATGTGTCTGCTGACCTTGGCCCTATTGATGATAGTAGCCATAGTCTGGAAGGTCCTGCCTCAGGAGCTTTGTGAGTTTCTGCAATGTATCTTACAGGTGGTACACAAAGCTGCAACTGTTCACCGGTGGTGAAAGGAGGGAATATTTGTGTAAGGGGAGTCAATTAAGTGGGCTACTCGATCTTGGATGGTCAACTGCTGCTGGAGCTGCATGCACCGAGGCGAGTGGAGAGCATTCCATCACACTTCTGGCTTATGCTTTACAGATGGTGGACAAGTTTTGCGGAGTCAAGAAGAGTTACTCACCACAGAAATTCTAATCTCTAACCCACTCTTTTAGCCACTTATATGTACAAGTATGGTTAGTCCAAGTCAGTTCAGTTTCTGGTCAATGGGAATCCCCCTAGGATGCTGATAGTAGGGGACTCAACAAATGTAATGCCATTGATTGTCAATGGATGATGGTTAGATTCTCTCTTGTTGGAAAGTCATTGCTTGGCTCTTGTGTGCTGTGAATATAACTGTTAAGTGCAGTATTATTATCTTCCTTTAACAAGTTGCTGAAAGAGAATCTTGCAAATTGCATAGCTTTGGGAAGAGATGGGAGACATAAAACAGCTTATATTTATATAGCAGTATCCCACGAACTTTCTCATTCAAAGTGAATTAACTGTAAGTTCATGCTTTTGAAATATTTGCCAAAGCAAATTATACAGGCTATTTAATAATGAATCACGCTATTACAAAATTAAATATTTTTGTTTATATTGGATTAATTATTGGATTTTCCCTTGCTGGGCACAGCAACACAATTAAATCAGTAGTGTTTACTCCTTCTGGAAGCTCCAGATAAAGTACATTTTGGTCTGATATGGCAAAGCAGAAAGATGCAGAAGGCTATTTGCTTTCACTGTATTTGGATGGGGATCATCTTTAAAATAACTCAAAATATTTGATTTCCAGGCATTTTGTTTAATTACAAACATTTGAGAATAGTTAAATATCTACTAGTAAAGATACAGTTTTTATTGTACAGAACCTGGGACAAAATAAATTAAGTTACAGCTAGGAAAATATGGCACAGAGAATGTGGTGAATCTTAGATAGGAGAATAAGGGAGACTTTAGTAATATCCTTGTAGTGTTCAGATTTAAGCAGTATATATTCCAATAAACAAGAATACAGTGACAGGTGTTGTTAAAGCTATACTCATTCAGGCAAGTGGACAGCATTCCATCACATTCCTGGCTTATGCCTTGTAGAAGTTAGTGGCGTTTGCTACCAAATAAACCTGTTGAACTTTAACCTAGTGTTGTGAGACTTCTTATTGCAGAAGGTGGGCAGGTTTTGCAGAATCAAGAGGAGTCACTTGCTACAGGAATTCTAACCTCTAACTTGCTCTTGTAGCCACTGTATTTATATAGTTAGTCCAATTCAGTTTCTGGTCAGTGAGAATTTTCTATTTAACCACTTCTTATATTAACTTAAATATGGCAGACACTGACACAATCTGGCTTAGGAATCAACCGGACTGAAGGTAGATAAATGCCCGGGACCGGATGGAATGCATTCCAGGGTTTTGAAAAAAATGGCAGAGATGATAGCAGATACCTTAGTAATTATTTATCAAACTTCACTGGACTCTGGGAAAGTGCAGGAAAGTTGGAAAATGGCTAATGTTACGCCACTGTTTAAAAAAGGTAGCAGACAAAAGGCAGGGAATTATAGGCAGTTAGCTTAAAGTCCGTAGTTGGAAAAATACTAGAATCCATCATCAAAGAGGAAATAGCAAGACAACTAGAATAGAATGCTTTGATCAAGCAGATGCAGCACGGATTTGTGAAGAGGAAGTCGTGTTTAACAAATTTATTGAATTTCTATGAGTATATGACTAGTACGGTAGATAGAGGGGAACCGGTGGATGTGGTTTTTAGATTTCCAGAAGGAATTCAATAAGGTGCCTCACAAAAAATTGCTGCAGAAGGTTAGGCTGCACGGAGTTAAGGGTAAGGTGTTGGTGTGGATTGAGGATTGGTTATTTAAGAGGAAGCAGAGAGTTAGAATCAATGGGTACTTTTCTGGTTAGCAGTTGGTGACTAGTGGAGTGCAGTAGGGATCGGTGCTGGACCTCAACTGTTTACTATTTACATAGACAATCTGGAGGAGGGGGCTGAATGTAGAGTAACAAAATTTGCTGATGACACGAAGGTGACTGGAAAAGCGAACTGCGTGGAAGGCATGGAAAGTCTGCAGAGAGATCTGGATAAGCTGAGTGAGTGGGCGAGGGCCTGGCAGATGGAGTATAATGTTAGCAAATGTGAAGTTATCCACTTTGGTAGAAATAATAGTAGGAGGGATTATTATTTAAAGCATGAAAAGCTGCAGCATGCTACGGTGCAGAGGGACCTGGGGGTCCTTCTGCACAAATCACAAAAACCCAGTCTGCAGGTGCAGCAGGTGATCAAGAAGACAAATGGAATGTTGGCCTTTATAGCGAGGGAGATGGAGTATAAAAGCAGGGAGGTCTTGCTGCAACTGTACAGGGCACTGGTGAGGCCACAACTGGAGTACTGTATGCAGTTTTGGTCCCGGCATTTGCGAAAGAATATATTAGCCTTGGAGGGAATACAGAGAAGGTTCACCAGGCTGATATCGGAGATAAGGGGGTTAGATTATGAAGAAAGATTAAATAGACTGGGTCTGTACTCATAATGTTTAGAAGGCTGAGGGGGGATCTTATAGAGACCTATAAGATAATGAAGGGGCTAGATAGGGTTCAGGTAGAGAGGTTCTTCCCACTTAGAAAGGATAGCAGAACTAGAGGGCACAGTCTCAAAATAAGGGGAGGGCAGTTTAGATCGGAGTTTGAGGAGGAACTTCTTCACTCAAAGGGTGGTGAGTCTCTGAAATTCTCTTCCCATTGAAGTGGTGGAGGCTGAATATATTTAAGTCTCAGGTAAATACGTTTCTGATAGACAAGGAAATGAAGGGTTATGGGGAGAAAGTGGGAAAGTGGAACTGATCCATTCAGATCAGCCATGATCTTATTGGATGGCGGGGCAGCCTCAAAGGGTTAGATGGCCTACTCCTGCTGCTATTTCTTATGTTCTTATGTAAGAGAGAATGCAACATTTATTTATGGGACAAAGCAGTGATGCTGAATCCAAGTTAAATATCCAGCATTAAAAAAACTGAAAGATAGATATTTCATCCATAAGCAATATGAACTAATTTTTAAAAAATGCAATTTCTCAGTCAAGGATCAGACATCCTACTACACAATTATTTTACTTTAAGCCACTCGCATAGAATGTATCAAGGCACCAATATTCAGTGCAGTGAGATGAAGTACTCAGCCACTGAAATCACTACCCCAAAGATAAAAGAGTGAATGTTATTTTAGCAAAAAAATGCCCTAAATACAATACTGTACCTTTTAATTTTTATCATCTATGGATCAATAATTTCTATGACAATTACATAAATTCTATAATAATATATAACATTATTATGTTCAAATAATAATTGTGAACATTATTATATTCACAAATATAATAATGTGAATAAGGTGTATTCACATTATTCACCTTAATGTGAATACATTAAGGTCTTGAAATAATTTAAATTCTTAGTGAATACATGCTCTTGAAATAATTTTAACAATTTCATATTTTCCTTTAAAACTGATAACTTTATAACATTGATTGGACAACAAACCACAAATTTTCTCATAAATATATCAAAGCAATTTGAATGAACACTTTATGCTCCTTTTTAGTGCTCTTAGGCATCACGAAGAAATTAAAACTTAGTGTGCCAAGCTCTCCAATTAACAGTTCATAGTCACAGTCAGTTATGTTCTTGTTTACTATTATGTTAACCTTATGTATTAGTGTTTATTAATATTATTTACCTCAATAATTTTGTCGCCTGTCTTCAGAGCTTTGGATCTTCCAGCTGGACTGTCCTCTAATACATGTTTAATAAAAATTCCTTTCAATTCTTCCCCATTTTTCAATCGTTTTATTACTGTATTGCCACCAACAATACTGATTCCAAGTGATTCTCCTGGTTCTCGCCAAAGCTCAACCCTAGAGTAAAGATACATTTGCTTGTAATTTAGGCTGTAATGATGAGTGAATCTCATTGCCAAATTCAAAACAATCCATTAAATAATATTCAAAATATTTCAGTATTTACAGTGAGGTTAAAGTTTTTTTTGGAGGAAAGGTCTTTCCTTCTTTAAGATACTTTACGTCAAATTCAAAATTCATGGTTTGTGGTTTCAACCTATAAAAATGGAACATATTGCCAATTGAATTCTTCCATGGAAGAATGTTTTCACAGTACTGAAAAAAAAAATCAACATTCAAAATGCAAATATGAAACGAACAGATGTATGTAATGATAAGAGAAAAGTGACATTCGAAAGAAAGATGGTCACTTTATGTTACAAGATTTGACTCTAGATATGGATACTACAAACACAAAAGGCTATTTCATCTTGCAAATGCTAATTAGTACATCTATGGTGATAATGGAGTACATTTTATTCATGCATTGATCAGATTGACATGGTGAATGCCACATCAATCCATCTCAATCATGCAAGAGCTGCAGTGAAGATCTCACTTTCATAAAACGCATGGCAACAACCATTGAAGCTAATGGAAATAGAGACAGTTATTGAGATCATGTAAAACATCCAACATTTAATATTTTACGTTTTAAAAAGTCCTCAACTTAAGTTCAAATGCATTAAAATGAACATTGTACCACACACCTGCAAAACTACAAAACATCTCTAATAGTGTAGTTCCACTTGCATCCCTACACAGTGCATATATTAGAGAAAGTCTTGAATTGTCTAAGGTGCTCTCCCTTGATCCCATAAAAAAATTGACAGGTTGTGGGGCTATATCTTTACAAATACCAGTACTTTTCTGGCTCAAACAAATAAAATGTAATGAGTTGGAATTAGGTGCGATGAAATAAAAAGTTATGGAAGAGATTGCACAGGACACTGTAATAACATTTAAAGATTTAATATGTTGTCTACCTCATACACTGCAGAAAAAGATGTCCTGAGGCAGGGTACATTGGCGAAGCCATGCAGACGCTATGACAATGGATAAAAGACCACTGTCTGAGTATCACCAGTAAGAGTGTTCCCTTCCAGTCAGGAAACAGTTCAGCAGTCAGGGGCATTCAGCCTCCAATCTTTGGGTAAGTGTTCTCCAAGGCAACCTTCAAGACACACGACAATGCAGAATCGCTGAGCAGAATCTGATAGCCAAGTTCTGCATGCATGAAGGCAACCTCAACTGGGATCTTGGGTTCATATCATACTATCATTGGTAATCCCCACCATTTGGCCTGGGTTTGCAAAATCCTACTAACTGTCCTATCTTGAGACAATTCACACCTCTTTAACCTGTGATTATCCCTCTCTTCATTCGCATTGTCTGTACCTGTAAAGACTTTATTATCTCTTAAGACTTGCATTCCAACCATCATCTTGCAACTGAGTGCTAGTCTATATATGCTGTGTTCATGAATCCAATTTTCCACTCACATGATGAAAGAGCAGCATTCCGAAAGATCGTGATACCAAATAACCCTGTTGGACTTTAACCTGGTGTGTGAGATTTCTTACTGTGCCCAACCCAGTCCAATGCCAGCATCTCCACATCATTCCCTTTATTCTCAGCAATCTTATGCAATGTCTTTGATACGTATTGTGGGTCAACCTACAGCATGTTGATTGCAGCATTTCGAGAAGGCAGCTCATACCACCATCTCAAGGGCAACTCAAAGTAGGAAATAAATGCTGGCCAGCCAGTGACGTCTATGTCCCATGAATGAATAAAAAAATTGCCTGTGAAAATACATATACCTAACACTCCTTGTATTTCTTTCATTAACACTCCATTATTTCCTCAAAGAACTCTACTAGAAATGTCAAAAATGAATTACTTTCCACAACATTAATTGTCCTTAATGAAACTAGGTTTTAATTTCATCTGGGATTGTGTCCTCTCGACAGCCTCAACTAACAAAGCATTTTACTTCAAAGACAAATTGTGAGAAATAACTGAAAGTTATTTCGTAAAGTATTAACTGAAATAACTGGGAGTTATTTCTGAAAGTCACATTCAATGAACTAATTTATACCTTCTTTCTAAATACTCTGCACAAGTCCATTGTATCATCTACAATCTAGGTAGTGTGGTTCTGTAGCAGTAAAAATATCTACATGGTGAACGAAGTCAGAGAATTATGAAAGAAACAAATACCAAAACTTCTGGTGCCCTCTTACCATCTTGGTGCCTCCCAGTGACTTAAGACTGGGGTTTCTTCCCCCTCACCTTCTTCTCTTTCAGGCAGTTCACTGGTCAGAAACAGAATAAAACCATGTTGGAACATAATATAATGGTATTCTTAATATTAGAACAATGAACTTCAAATAAGTTCATTCACCAACTTCATTGGTAAACAACCCAGATTAATGGATAGAAATGTAACTTTAAAATGAGACCAACCAAAACATGTAATATTTGAATGAATACTACTCATCTTTAAATCTAATACTAATTCATCAATCATGAAATATAATTAGTGGCACCTGTGAAAAGGACTTCAATTTGGCAATGAATCCCACATTTCTATGGGAAACAATAAAAAAAGAACTGCTAATAACAGGTGACTTGACTGTTCACAAGCAGAGCAGCTTAATGAACACAGCGCATGACAGTATTATAAACACAATGATGGTTGCTGATAGACACAAACCAAGCTCCAAAGCATAAATCAAGTCATTGTATTAGAAAGAAATTGTTGAAAATTTAATGGAGTTTCATTGGCATCCATGAAGTGAAAAAATGCCTAAATGGTTTTTGGTGAGAATCTTCATAAAAATTAGGCAGAATAGTAACTCTTTTTTCCCCCTATTGGGTATTGCCAGTTCTGCAGTATATTTTCAGTATTTTCTGTTTGTTGTTCATAATTTTGTCATTTGCAGTTTTCCCTTCTTAAATCTACAGTTCTTCACTCATTTCTGATATCAAAGCTTCCTCCAACTTGTGAAAATGGAAAAATGAGACTGTAAGATTGTAACTAACAGAAATAAAATTAAGCGGTGTTTTTGCTGCAAAATGTCTACAAGAGAAAAAAGCTGTTTATAGTACAGTAACATTATGAGAGAATTAACTGATACTGGGAGTGGATTGAGACCAGTCTAATTTTGAGTCCATATTCAAAAAAGTTGACAAAATTGAAATCAGCAATGACAAAATGATTAGTTAACTTTAATTCCATCTAAAACAGTGCAATTGATTGTCAGGAGAAAAATTGAAGAATAGCGGTTCAAAACAACTTCCTTCATTTCTCTGAAGTTGATGTGACAACATCAACTGATTGTGGCAAATTCAAAAGTGCTTTGTACTTAGACTTTCAAAAAATCTTTCACAGATTGAAACTGTGAAGTACTTGATATTGGCATCAATACATTTCTACTAGCTAAGCTTAGGGCACATGAGAAAAAGCTGATAAATGGAGTTGAGATAGATGATCTATGATTTAACTGAAAGGCAGAACGAGCTTGAAGAACTAAATAGTCCTGTTTGTTTCTGGCTTATAAAAGTTAATACTTTTGTAAGTTGCCAGGAGGTTGCCAATACATGCAGAGGATTTCCATGAATGTAAAATGTTTGCCACATTCAAGAAAAACTGAAAACTACAATTTTAAAATATATTTGCATCAATTTAAAGACTTCAAATCCCACAGTTTACTATTATATTCCTCAAATACATGAAAACCTTGCACCAACAAAAGTTAAGAATCCTGTTCCAGATGAATTGTATGATAATGTGCCTAGTACAAATAAATGAAACAAAATTAAATGACAATAGTAAAGCTTCAAAGAACATGCAGAGGACATTTGCCAAAGTATTGAAAATTTGTTTTGGAATTCCATCTCATACTGAAGAAGTTTGTATGTGTTTAGTACGTAGCATTTCATAAAAATTTTGAATATCATGAAAATTATTTCTCAAATTATTTACAAAATACAAATTATAAACAAAATAATCAATTATGATGACTATGTGTGCAACAATCAAATGTAATATACAGCCTAGAGTACAAATAAGACACTGATCTCACCTGTCTTTCAACTGTTAATCAATATATACCACTGTTAAAAGCTTTTGCATAATGGCTATCAAGAACTCAAGGCAATGGATCAGTAGTACCCATAATAGCCACTTAAACTGCTGCAATTTATTCCATTAGAGTCTACGTTCAAAGCTGGTCATGAAACGTTTTTGCATATGTGCTTTGATATGCAAATTAGAGATTATGATCCACAATGGAGATTTGTGTTTAATGTTTCTCCACAGGTAATTTTCAGCTATCATTTGTGCAAATGTAACAGTTCCGATGTTGAAAAATTGTAATAATGCGCTAACTTTAAATATTTACAAAATCTATTCAATTTTGTTTCACCATAGATATTTAGAAAAATTAATTGCTGCGAAAGTCAGCATTGTATTCAATTTAGAAAACATTAACAAAGCTACTGCTTCAGTACATTTTCCTTATCTACTTTTCCACTCCATAGCACCATAAACCATACTTTCCAACATTGTTTTGCAAAGTTGTATTCTGCAAAGTTCACACAAATACGTACACAAAAAAGGTTGGATAACTGCAAGGTAGCCCAATCTCACTCACTCCCATCCAAACCTGTCAGACCTCTGAACCTGAATTATGCTAAAAGTTTATATAAATGTACATCTTCCTTTCTTTAAATTTATGTTGCAAATATATGATACTACTTCATAAGTACAAATTGAAAAACATCAAAATAATGAACAGCTACCCAATTATAAAAAAACTTCTCCTCTTTCAATGAGTAACCTCTTTGCTTGAGCTGTTATTTTGAAATGAAATGTCCTAAAAAATTTAGTTGTATTCCAAAAACACATGATTAGAAAAGAAAAGACTGACATTCATAACGGCGCTTTTCATTCCCACCAGATGTTTGAAAATATCTTTATAGCAAGTGAACCACTTTTTAATGTGTAGTCATTACTGTAATGTGGCAGCTAGTACAGTGTGTGCACAGCAATCCTTACAAACAGCAATGTGACAGTGATCAGTTAATCGGTTTCTGTGACTTTGAAGGATAAATATTGGCTAGGATATGAAGGATATCTGCCATCGAAGCACCTTGAAATAAAATTTCAATCCAAAAACATTATTAAAAATTTGCTGTCTTTCAATTCTTGGAATATGATTAATGTAAATACCTGACAGCAGTTTTCATCCTGGTTTCTGATGCCAATATTGCAGTACTACCGGGCCTGGTTTGTTTTGATGAAAAACTTCTTTTATAATCTTCCACATCTTTTGCAGGTACATAGGTAATCCTAGATTCCATATCCACCCCAAAGGACAAGAAGTTATTAAAAAAAAACTTTAGTCAACACGTACAAAGGTTAGATCACAATACGCAATGAGACACTGCTCTCCACAAAGTCCACTCTACTAACAGCCCAATTAATTTGGAGACATAATCCTTATTAGAAGTGTCACAATCTGTCATCCTGATTGATTCCTTTGGTTTGCCCCTTAGCTCTGCTCCCTAAAGTCAAGGGGCTAACTTCATATTTCGGCAATCAGTCTTCCCATTCACTATTAGACCTGGTGGTACCATACAAAGCACTGTCAGACTTACTCTCATGCGGCAAAATCGCTCACTCTAATTTGGAATGATCTTGGAATAAAGGTAATAACCAACTTTGGTTTAGCAAATACTTTAGAATGATCCAGTGAAGCACCTTGGGACATGTTTCTACTTTAATGGCACTGTGCAGGAAAAAGTTATTGTTTGAAACTCTGGTCAGATCTCGAAACATCTTCAGTGACTTTCGAGTAGCATCCATTCAAGCATTGGAATTTTGATAATTCTATTTAATCCTCATGCAATACTCATTCTTTTCCATTGAATGTTCTGGTATTGGTCACCATTACCAGAGCTGTAAGCAATTAGTTTAGTTTAAATTGATCCGATAAAAGGAAAAATGAGAAGCCCTAATTTTCAAAACTACACTTTTATCTTGGACAGATTCTACTGTTATACATAATCTACCTTCCAACTTCAGCAATATATAGTTCCCCAAAAAGCCAAGCAGTCAGCAGTGCATCAACCATAGTACTCCACCATAAACATCAAAAATAATTAAAGTTAGTTTGAGCAAAATTGTTTACTGACAAATGGAAATGTGTAAACTGAAATTTAGTTGCAATATTCTAGCCAGTTGTTTTCATCCACAAATTAAAACATAATGCAGTGTACTTTGGGTTACAAATATGAGCAAGCAAGAATTTCCAATTTCAAGTGAATCACAAAATAAAAGGCATCTATTGAATTGTCTCACCACATTGTTTCTCAATTTCTCTATTCACAAAAATAAAGTGTATTTATTTCACAATCAAAATCCTCTTGACATTTGTCAAATGATTCAGGTTTGTAACAAAAACATGAGTAGATCATACTGTCATGAAACTAATAATTTATAGCAAGTTGAAGGGGAGAAAAACAGCTACCAGTACAGCACAAGAAATACTCACAAAATTTTTTCAGTTAAGGCTTTGTTGGCAAAGACAAAATGTGTCTGAGCAGAATTTAGACCACAAATGGATTCCTTGTTCACAGCAACAATATAATCTCCTTCCTGGAGCTGTCCATCTTTTCCAGCAGCCCCCTCTTTATTGATATGCTTGATAAATGCCCCAGGTCCTCTCTGATCATTTTTTATATTCAATCCTGGGTAAAACAATAATAATATTCATACAAGGATATTTTACTACAAGTTAAAATAATACAATAGAGGACGAATGCATTCTATGCTGCACAGACTGATTATTCTGTAAGTGCAAATATACACAAAAAAAGGCAAAGCACAACTCCTATGGCCACAAACTACCAAATTCCATGCCAAGCCAGATACAATAGATAATGTAATTAACAGTCACTTACAAGAACTTTCATATGACAGTTAAAAGATAATCCTGAATTAGCAAATGAAAGCAAACAAGCAGACAGGAGCTTAGATTTTATCAATGTTATTTTAACAGTGTCAGTTCCTTTTTCAAGTGAGTGAGTAATTGTCAGAACCGAGATTAATACTGATTAGGAGAACCCAGCTTCCAGATTTCTAAAGATACTGACACAGGTTTTCTGCTCCAGCCAAAATGATGCATCTACTACTCTATCCATAGTGGTCTGGGATCATGCTGTTTCCCCTAAGTCAGTGGGAGGGGAAGAGAAAACAGCTGTAGCTGGATGGTGTGACGAGCAACCTTGAGTAATACACAATATTATTGGCTACATTATCTCTGAAAGAAACTAACAAAAATGTGTATTACAAATTTAGAAAAATAAATTCAAGTGGCATGAAAATATTACAGATTAGAAAGAGAGATGGCAATACATCTTTGCATTCTAGTTGATCAGAGATCAACAGGGGGCATGTTGGCACAGTAGTTAGTGCTATTATCTCACAGCACCAAGGACTTCGTGTTCGATTCCCAGCTTGGGTCATTGTGTGCGGAGTCTGCACATTCTCCGTGTTGGCATGGGTTTCTTCTGGGTGCTCCGGCTTCCTCCCACAATCCGAAAGACGTGCTAGTTAGGTGCACTGCCCATGCTAAAAAACTCTCCCTCAGGATACACAAAGAGGGAATGTAGCACTTAGGGGATTTTCATAGCAATTTGATTGCCGTGTTACTATAAGCCTACTTCTGACAATAGTAAATAAACTTAAAATAAATGTTAACTTAGATACTCGTGTAGCAGCTTGTAGTAGTTACAATTATTTTCTAGATAGACAAGGAGCAATTTTGCAAGGCCTTACCTTGCTCTCCACTACTCCATTCAAAGAGCACCTTGGATAATTTACAGGCATTAGGCCAATATATCACTACCTCTCGGTCAAACACGCATTTAGAACATTTGAGGTGTTTGGGTTGTCCTAAGAGCAGTAAGAAACACTCTTCCTCCACTCAGGTTTTTCACGCACATATTGCTTGAGGCTGTTTCAATAAATGCTTTTGTTTGATTAAAATCTTAGAATGAAGCAATTCTAAGAGAATACAATAAAGAATTTCTTCACTTATTGAACTTGATCAGTGGAAAGCATCCCACAATGGTGAGACACTATGCTAACTTTCAAACAGCTGATTTTTTTAAAAAATCAGCAATGTTCAATCACATTTCAAGCTGTATCTGTCTCTTACCCATTCTTTCATGTACAGTGCCAATGAAAATCTCTATTTTGAATATTCTTTTTTAAATGTTGAAATTAGAATTAAATAATCAGTATTTCCAGCATCAAATGTTAGCACCCTGTGATAGAACATACTTCAACAGATCCTATTTGATTCAGAATAAAACTTATGTAGGAGCTACTGGACATTGAGTAATTATGGATTAACTACAATAAATATTTTGCCTTATTGCATTCATCATAGTAGATGTCACCTCTTATAATTGATGTATTTCTTCAGCTGCTAATTAAATGAAATGTCATTAAAGCAAGACAAGTAACACTTCCTTTCCCTAACCAAATCCTCTCCTTCCTTTTATATCAAATGAACAATTATCACACTTACCCTGCCTGTTAAATTTTAAATTGTCATAGATGTTGAGTGCATATCCATGTAAATTCAGTATAATTCAGAGACAGTTCTGAAGAATGAAGAAAGAAATTCCACATTCTAAAATAATAAAACTTCCCTGAAAAAGAAGTGTAATTGTTTTTCTCATTCTTTCATGGGATGTGGGCATCTCTGGCAAAGCCAGCATTTATTGCCCATCACTAATTACCCTTGAACTGAACATTTCAGAGGATGGTCAAGAGTCTACTACATTGTTGTGGATCTGGAGTCATATGCAGGCCAGACCGGGATAGGGACAGATGATTTTGTCCACTGAAGGATATTAGTGAACCAAATGGATCTTTGCGATGATCAACAATGGTTTAATGCTCACCATTACTGAGACTAGCTTTACGCAGTAGATTTATTAACTGAATTCAAATTCCATCGTAATTGTTTTTTTTCACCCATTTCACAGACTTTTAGACTGGGCCTCGAGGTTGCTAGTTCAGTGACATTACCACAATCCTTCATTGTTGCTGGGTCAAAATCCTAGAATTCTTTTCCTAACAGCACTGTAAGTGTATCTATACTACATGGCATGCAGTGGCTTAAGAAGGTAGTTCAACATCATCTTTTCAGGGGCACTTGAAATTGGAAATAAATGCTGGCCTAACCAGTGATATCCACACATCATGAGAGATTATAAGAAAAGTGAGTGACAATCGAGTTTGTGGAACTGTTGTGTATTCTGTATGTTTGTACATCACAAAACATGCTAACTAGATTAATCTCAAGCTATACATTATCGCCTTTTTAGTCAATGTGAAATTAAGTTCACTCTCTAAATTTTCTACTGATATCAAAATGAACTAGTCACATGTTGAGAAAGCTTTGTTTAAATATCTGCCATGTCATTGGCATATTTCACTCCCATTATATATTTTAGAAGTCACAAAATGTATCCACTCAACCCATATGCCATTTAAACAAATTCCCAAACATCTTCCCCCTCTCTTAGGGTTTCCTATTTGTTCTCTGGTTTGATTATTTCTGATGGCCTTTTGTCATGATGTACCATCTTCTTTTCCTAACAGCATTGTGAATGCTACACCAGATGGATTGCAATGGTTCAAAAAGGCGGCTCAAAGGCAATTAGGAATAAGCAATAAATGATGGCCATGCAAGCTGTATTCACACCTCATAAAAGAATTTAAAAATCTACAAGCAAACGTGCCAAATAGACAAAACATACTGTTTGTAGAGAAGGAAACGAGATTGCAGAATGAAGTGTTATGATCATAGCTAGGATGTAGAGAAAGATCAACTTAATGCAAGGTAAGTCCATTCAAAAGTCTGACAGCAGCAGGGAAGAAGCTGTTCTTGAGTCAATGGGTACATGACCTCAGACTTTTGTATCTCTTTCCCGAAGGAAGAAGGTGGAACAGAATGTCTGAGGTGGATGGGATCCTTAATTATGCTGGCTGCTTTGCTAAGACAACGTGAAGTGTGGACAGAGTCAATGGATGGGAGGCTGGTTTGTGTGATGGACTGGGATCCATTTATGATCTTTTGTAGTTCCTTGCAGTCGTGGGCAAACGCCATATCAAGTTGTGATATAACCAGAAAGAATGTTTTCTATGGCACATCTGTAAAATCAGAATCACAGCTGACATGTCAAATTTCCTTAGTCTTTTAAAAAACATAGAGGTATTGGGCTTTCTTAACGATAGTGTTGGCATGGGGCGTGGTGGGGGTGGGGGGGCAAAACAGGCTGCTGGTGATCTGAACACTTAAAATCTTGGAGCCCTCCATTCTTCCTATTTCATCCCCATTGATATAAACAGGGGAAGTCAATGACAATCGCCTTAGTTTTGTTGACATTAAGAGAAATTATTGTTGCCGCACCAGTTCACCAGATTCTCTATTTCATTCCTGCACTCCGTCTTGTCATTGTTTGGGATCCAATCCGCTACAGTGGTGTCATCAGCAAATTAAAAAATCGAATTGGAGGGGAATAGGTCTCTTCTCAACTGATGACTGCAATCCCCTTAACCCCACAGTATATCGTTTACCATGCTTGTGCATAATTTGGTTTATAATGAAGCAAAGAGATAGAATTCAAAAAGAAAAATACAGCAGCATGCACTGGAGATGTAATGGTGGCACATCTCAGAAGCAACCCTTCCCAATGCCCTGGTTTACTTTCAACATTTTCCTCTGTCACGAGTAATTGCAAATAGGCTCGTGATTTTACAATAGAACCCATTTAAATATTTTTCAAAATAATTCTCTTATTTACGGATAAGAAAATTTGACTATTACCAAATGTCAGTTCTAAATACAAGTTGGTTGCCTCCAGGCGTTTTGGAGAAGTGAGTGCGGTGTTAATGTTCTTGATTGCCTATACTTACAAATTAATAGCATCCCGATGTTCTTGAAATACTGCCATATGAAAGTTCGTAGTCTCATTGCTAAAACTGAGTTTTAATGAAATATGAATTATCTTCTGATATTTAGTGCTAGATGAACTGCATTTATATGCTGCACTCCATATGCAGAAATAGCCTCTGTGCCAAAATCAAGAGATGAAGCCGAGCCCCCAAAAAAGGAAATTTAAGAAGAGGCATTTAAAATCTTGGCTGAGGAAGCAGGTCTTAAAGAAGAACTTTAAGATGGAATTTTAAACCCAAGTATCAAAAGGTTTAAAAAAAGGTATCTTGCTAATATGGGACAACTGAGGAAGCTATGTAAAATGGGCATAGTCAGAAGTGTGTTGATAGAGAAGTTAAAGAGATAAAAGAGCTTATAGACAAGGGGAGGGGTTCTTGAGAGCAGATTTATTACAATGGCTTTGAAATGGAGGGAGAATGGCAATAAACCATACCTTATGCCAGCCAATAGGGGCAGAAAAATAAAAGATTTTATGTGGTTTTTATTTTTATTAGTGTCACAAGTAGGCTTACGTTAATGCTGCAATGAAGTTACTGTGAAAAATCTCTTAGTCACCACACTCTGCCCCTGTTCAGGTACACTGAGGGAGAATTTAGCAAGGCCAGTCTTTTGGATGGTGGGAGGAAACCAAAGCACCCAGAAAGAAAAAACAAGCAAATTCCGGGAGAATGTGCAGACTCTGCACAAGCAGTGACTGAGGCTGGGAATCGAACTCCGTTCCCTGCAGCTGTGTGGAAGCAATGCTAACCACTGTGCCACTGTACTGCCCTATAAGTGAAGTGGCCAGAAGTCAAGCACAAATGTGGTCAAAACAGAAGAAAGGATTATGCCAAATGTGTTCAGAAGGACTGAAATGATGGCAGCAATTGTTGCCAAAAGAGTTGCTAAAAGTTACAGCTGATCTACAAGCGGTTAATTCCCCATAATTCACAAGCTATCTAATAACATTGAAGAGACCTTGTTGAAAATTCCAGAAGTACTTTCAGTCACGGCAGCAATAGCTATTTTTGTAAGTGGCTTGAACAGCTAAGTTTCAAGAGTGGGTCATTGTTGTTGAAAATCCAATCATATAGTAATGTAACTGAGGAGCATAACTACAGGAATCTTATGATCAGCTGGAAATTGTGTCTTTCATACAGATACTTCCTTAATTTTTGAGCAAAGACTAAAACACTTAGGCTGGGGGAGGGGTGTCCAGATACGAAGAGATATCCCACTGAATAGCCCATATTTAAAAAAAATAAAAATTTACCAAACCATTATGATTAGCCAGGTTTATCTAATGACTTTATGTATCTTGGTACGCCTCATGTCTCACCAGCTCCGAGTGTCAGAGGAGCAATTTACCTGGCTAGGCTAAGGTTCCTGCCCAGCCCTACCTTGCTGCACATATATCCCTTTTTATCTGTGGCCTCTGTGTTCCAAGCCCATTGAAGGGCAATCATTCTAATTTCTTCCTCAATGAATGACTTTGCAAGGAGGTCTAGCAATCAGACACATTCTCCTCCCTTGGCATGCAGGTTTAATAAAACATTTCCTATCCTTAAAATGAACTGCATGTCATTTTATGGATCCCAAATTAAATAACTGAAACTCATAGTCACAGTTTGAAGCAGATATTGAGCCACAACATTCCAGCTTGCTTCAAAACACAATACTGATGTTTGCAACATTTGTTTAAATATATGTAAACATACTTTGCTTTTAACTACTTAAATAAAACTTATTGTTAAATCTTTCCTTAGAGGAACAAAATTCATCAAAAATCCCAAAACTACCAGGAAGTGGCCAATTAAGTTCTGTTTCTTGCATACCATTCTTTGAAATAGAGGAAGTTCTTGTTACATCTTCTAGATATTCACAGTTGCAATATCAAAATGGGTTCCTTTCAGAGTACATCAAAATAAAAGCAGAAAATCCTGGAAAACTTAGCAGGTCTGGCAGCATTTATGGAGGGAAAAAAACAGACTTAATGTTTTGGGCCCATATGACCTGGAGCACTGAAGTAAGCTCACATGGACTTGGAATGTTAACTCTGCTTCATAAATGCTGCCAGGTCGACAGAACGTTCCAGCATTTTCTCTTTTTTTATTTCAGATTTCCAGCATCTGCAGTTTTTTTTACTTTTATTAAAGCAGAGGTTTTAGTTGATCCTGTTCCTGCTAGAATCACTCATTACAGCCTTGATCCAAATATAGAGAAAATTGTTGAATTCCAAAGGTGAGTTGAGAGTGACTGGTCTTGATTTCAAGGACAATTTGTCCAAGTGTGATATCAAGGAGACCTAATAAAATGAAAGTCAATGGAAAGCAAAGGAAAACTTTTCATTGGCTGGACTCAAAACTGGCATAAAGGAAGATGGTTGTGTTTGAGGATGTTTTAAAATACCTTTCAAAAAAGCTCAACATGACTTTACACATAATTAAATAAACATTGTAGGTATTATGGCAATGATTTGAAGCCAGATGACCCAATTAACTCAGTCACAGATATTGCTGTTGGTGATCCTCAGGCAGTGTCCCAGGCTCAACCTCTTTGGCTGCTTCATAAATAATTTTCCTCTATCATAAATGAAAGTTGGGATGCTTGTTGCTGACTGCAGTGTTCAGTTCCATTTGCAATTCCTTACATAATGAAGCAATCCATGTACACATGTAGCAATACCTGGACAATATTCAGCCCTAGGCTGATAAGTGACAAGTATGATCCACACTATGTAAGTGTCAGATAATCACCATCTTCAATATCAGAAAATGGAATCATCTTCCCATGACATTCGAAGGCATTACACCATTGCAAAACCCTCCACTATCAATATCACTGACTGTCAATTATATCACAATGGAGTGTTTTATTTAATGGTGGATATTAATAAAGCTTTCAGTTAGGCAACTGGAACATACGTTGAAGGCACACTGTTGGAGTTATTCTGAATCACATTGTAGGCAACTGAGTTAACCAGCCCTTTGTGAATAGACTGAAACTCATTGTTGGTGCAGGAGGCATTTGTTTGTAATTTGCATCCCTGTAAATAAAGACTTGAAAGATTAGGCTTCAGTTCTATCCTTCTCCTCTTAGCTATATAACCTAGAACACTGACCAGAAACAAAACTGGTTCAGCCACATTAATACAGTGGCTATAACAGTTGATGAGAGGCTGGGAATTATGCACTGTGTAAGATGTCTCCTGACTCCTCAAATCCAGTTCATTCTCTACAAAGCTAAAATCTGGTGTACAATAGAATACTCCCAACTTCCTTCAATAAAACTCTCGAGCGCAAAGACCATTTGGGACAAAGCAGCCACTTGATTGAACTTTCACTCCTTTCACCATAGCACATGGTGGCAGCAATGTACTATATACAAGATACACTTCAGCAACTCACCAAGACACCTTCTACAATACCTTCCAAACCGACAACCTCTATCAGAAGGACAGTATCACGTAGAAAAGCCACCACCTAAAAGTTTCTAAGTCACACATCATCCTGATCTGGAAATATGCCCCCATTCCTTCAAAAACCTTAAATCAAAATCCTGGAACTCTCTCCCTAACAACAATGTGGGTGTCCCATACCACAAAAACTACAACAGTTCCAGAAGGTAGTTCATCACTACCATCTCGAGAACAATTAGGAGTAGACAATAAATGCTGACTTTGCCAGCAAAGCCTGCAACCCTTGGATGAATAAAAAGGTCTTGGAGCAATTCTGATTTAAGATAGCAAGTTTGAGTTAATGCTTGCTGGAGTAGGGAAGGGACAAAAGTCAGCTTTGTCTATCCATGTTCGGCCAAAGACAGTCTTCTGGGAGTTGACATTTTAAAACAGAGAACCTTATTTTTCTAAGGTTAGTGCCGGTCAGTTCATTAACTACTGACTTAAACTGAAGCTTGAATTAGGAACAGATTGGAACACAGTCCCAAATTAAAATGAAGGGTACAATTCTGAAGAAACAGAGGGGCTTGGGTGTACATCTGCATAAATCACTAAAGGTTGCACTGCAGGTGAGAGAGCAGTTAAAAAAGCATACAACCTCCTGGACATTATTAATAGGGCCACATAATTCACAGCAATAATTCAAAAGCAAATGAGTCATGCTAAAATTAGTTCAGCCTTAGTTGAAGTAAAACATAGAACCCTACAGTGCAGAAACAGGCCCTTTGGCCCATCGAGTCTGCACCAACCACAATCCCACCCAGGCCCTATCCCCATACCCCTACACATTTACCCACATCCCTGGACACTAAGGGGCAATTTCTTAGCATGGCCAATCAACCTAACCCGCACATCTTTGGACTGTGGGAGGAAACTGGAGCACCCAGAGGAAACCCATGCAGACAAGAAGAGAATGTGCAAACTCCAAACAGACAGTGACCCGATCCGGGAATCAAACCCAGGTCCCTGGAGCTGTGAAGCAGCAGTGCCAACCACTGTGCTACCGTGCTGTCCCTAATTCAGAATTTTAGATGTTCTGTCTCATTCAGAATTGGACACAAAAGCATGAAGGGTCTGGATAGAGTAGATAGAGAAAAACTGTTCCTATTCGTGGAAGAATCAAGAACAAATAAACACAGATTTAAGGTAATTGGTAAAAGAAGCATTGGAGACTTGAGAAAAAAAAATTCCATATAGCGATGGGTTAAGATCTGGAATGCACTACCTGAGGGCATGGTGGAAGCACAGTCAATTGAGACATTCAAGAAGGAATTGCATTATTATCTGAAAAGGTATAATATGGAGGGTTAAGGAGAGAAGACAGGGGAGAGGCATGAGGTGAGTTGCTCATTTAGAAAGCCACTGCACATACAACAGTGTGAATGGTCTCCTCCTGTGCTGTAACAATTCTATGATTCTGGAGACTAAGTCATGAGCTTTGTTAAACAGAGTTAGTACTTCATAGGAAAAATTGAGGTTTATGAAGGAAAATCTGAATCATATGAAAACAAACAACCTTAACAATATTACAAATAGTATACATTGCATCCATTTTACACCCAAATAACAGGCATAACATATGCCAATTCCTAATCAAAATGTTGTGCCTGAAATGCTATTGCAGTTCTGGAAGTAATAAGTACTGTACCATTGCTGAATGTTTTGAGCATTTTTGTATTATGGATGTATTCATTTATTGAAAGAAGACAAGGTGAAAATTGCATACAGTACATAAGTTATTTAACATGGGTCAAACCTAGATCAAGGCCATTTCTCATGATGATGACAGTTCGTTCATAATCTTCAGACACCAGCCTTTGGTCACTTCCTTCTGCATACGTAAGAGAAGACAAGGAAGCTCCACTGAACTTTCCTTCACCCTAAAAAGATAATAATATACATTAGCACTTCAGCAGCAAACTACCTTGAATTTAGTTCTGACATCAACACAGGTTTAGATTATTTCAATATGAAGAATATATAAAGTTGGAATGTCTTCCATGACACCCACTTCAACTTTTGCTGATGGTATAGGAGATCTTGGCACATCCTTTGTTCAGTTTCTTGAAATAGTGAAATATAGCTATATCACTAATTTTGAAGATTAATAAATCTTATTCACATATTTCATGAATAATATTGATGCTCAAACAAAACTAATACTCAGCTACAACAATTTGAAAAAACATCCCTATCATCCTTGAAAATAACTGAAGTTTTGTGCAACACTTCTGAAATGGATTCAGCAGAATCAGTTATTTTGCATTTACTAACAAGAAGTTACGTTAAACAGCATTTCATTTGGCAACAAAAACAGAAAATGGTGGAGAAACACAGCAAGTCTGACAGACTTGATGGCGCTGCTACCTCACAGCACCAGGGATCTGGGTTCAATTCTTGGCTTGGGTCACTGTTTATGTGGAGTCTGCATGTTCTCTCTGTATCTGTGTGGAGTTCCTCCAAGTGCTTCAGTTTCCTTCCACAATCCAAAAGGTGTACTAAGTAAATGCATTGGCCATACTAAATTCACCTTCTGCATACCCGAACAAGTGGAGGAGTGTGGCAAGAAGAGGATTTTCACACTAACTTCATTGCAGTGTTAATGTGAGCCTACCTGTGACTAATAAATAATCTTAAAATTTTAGATCTATGGAGAGAGAACAGAGCCAATATTTCGAGTCAGGATGACCCTTCGTCAGGGTCTGACGAAGGATCATTCTGACTCGAACATTGGCTCTATTCTCTCTCCACAGATGCTGTCAGGCCTGCTGAGCTTTTCCAGCATTTTTTTTGTTTTGTTTCAGTTTCCGGTATCCACAGTATTTTGCCTTTGTCTTCGGATTTAACTTGGCAACTTCTGTTTAAAGACCTGAAGAGATTCAAATACAATTTCTATTTAAACATGCTGTTGTGATATCAAAGGAAACCTTAGTCTTAGAATACACATTTGCCTTCAGCATACACAACATCCCAAAGGTTAACACACATGCCGATAATTGATCTGGATTTTTCTGAACTTATCAAAAATAAAATGCCCTGGAGAAGCCAGAGAACTTCCACCTATTCTTGTAATTCCAGCAACACTTGACCACACTTGAACAAAGTCTAATTTAGTATTCAGGATAAGGATCCCACTTCTGATTATTGCTTCATCACTGGGAGAGAGATAAGTGCCATGAACTTGCAACAGCTTTGAGAGCCAGCAGCACAGCATTTCAGTTAGGAGGAAGAGAGCACAAAGTGAGAGAGAGGGGAAGAAAAAAACTTGATGAGAATGAGAAAACAATGAGTCTAGGGGCAGCAAAAAAAACAGACATGAAAGAGAGGGAGATGAAAAGAGCAAACAAGGAAGAGTTGAGTAAGACTAAGTAAATGCATCAAGCTGATGTTACAATTCAAGTACAAAGTGGAATAG
Organism: Sphyrna mokarran; assembly: GCA_024679065.1. Taxonomy (NCBI): domain Eukaryota; kingdom Metazoa; phylum Chordata; class Chondrichthyes; order Carcharhiniformes; family Carcharhinidae; genus Sphyrna; species Sphyrna mokarran. Next base: position 41,727,236 of record JAGIQG010000009.1, read on the forward strand.
CAGGAGGAGGAATAACACTGGATTAGTCTGCACTGGCCAAAACCCAGATTTTCCAAAGTTTAAGTGAGATTCATATTGCTGAGTCAAAGTTAATGAGAGAGGTTCTTTGGCATCAAGGAATGGAAGCCTCAGGAGAAGTAAGTTCAGACAATCAACACTACCTTATCAATGGCAATTCAATGTCACATACATAATAAAGCACTAGCAGGTTGATCAAGGCAGATTGAGGAACAAATGCCCAATGCAGACACTGAAATAATACTGGAAGTATGCCTCATCTCCAAAGGACTACACAGTCTGAAAGAACACATGAATGAGACAGCTATTAAGCTACAGGATACCCTCACCAAATTTCCCACTCCCACCCTCAGCCAAATGTCCTTCTCCTACCACTGCACTATTTTATGCTCTATTTCTTGCAGAATCTAAATGAATAATCAACATCTTGTTACACTGTTTACACCTAAAATATACAATTGAATGATTGTATTCATCTAGCTTAAATTAAGTTATGCTCAGTCTTGGTGGCGGTGGCTTCCATTTCCAACCCTCCTGGGAGATAATTTTAACACATAATTTCCTCCCAGTTCATTAGCTGTGCAAATCACCCTGTGATAAATCCTGTGTATTACTGTGTACCTCTTCCACAGTGAATAGCCCCATTTCCTGAGAAGGATTAAAGACACTACGAAAACAAGGTAAGCAATAATCAAACATAAAAGCAAATTACAGCAGTTTCTGGAATCTGAAACGAAAGCAGAAAATGCTGACAGCATCTGCAGAGAGAGAATAAAGCCAATGAGTCCAGGTAACGCTTTGTCAGAAGAATAATCAAGGTCTTATGCAGGTACAACACTTGCTCACGGAATAAATTTAACCTTTCTCTTGGGAATTCTCAACATAATCAAAAAATTGGTGGTCTCTGTTTTCTTCCACTTGGTCTTCTGCAGTTGAAAGCTCTGATTATTGTAGGGACCAAATTATAAAAGATGCAATAAGCCACCAAAATTTTTATAGTGCTGGTACACTGTACTACAGGAACCCTTTTGATCTAACCAGGCAGTGGAAACAAAACTATAGAATTCCAGTTCTAAAGCTTTTGCCCTTGAATGGAACACGTCTATGGTTAAAATATAGATTTAATTTGAGTCAGCAATTCTGACTCACTACTCTGATCAATATTCCATCTATCCATGGATATATATTGCCTGAGGATAAAGGAACAAGGCTATATGACAAAATTGGCATAAAGAATAGGGTGGCTTGCATTCTTCTCAATCTATCTAGGAAGCTTTCATGATTCATTTATATGCAGGCACGGTTTGTGAAATTCTCAAACCAGACCTTTATTGCCATGAGAGTGGCATCAGTGGCACCACGCACTTAGAGAAACAAGCCACTGTAGAGAAATTAATTGGTGCTTCTCATTACTTTGCTGGGACCACGACAGGAGTACCTGAATACAACACCCATCATCAGTAATGCACTTATGCACTGTTGACTGACTAATGTGCGTAATGTCACCAGAGGCCATTTGGAAACATTTAATGCATGAAAATGTAGTACTGTTGTCCCCTTCAGAGTCATTAACAGAGTTGTATCCCAAGTGAAACACAGCTGCAGGTTAGGTTCAAACAACTGGTATTTCTCTGCCACACTGTCAGGTAGTAAACAGTCTTCTCAGATGATAAAATGCAAAAAATCCATATCGGAATGCCGTATTCTGTCACTTGTGTCATACAGATAGCTATAAGTGAGTATTGCCTGCATGGTCTTCTCCACTGTGCCTTCAATATCCTCCCCATCAAAACACACGAACAATGTGTTATGCATTTAAAGTGGTTACACCTTCACTGGTAATAACATCATGTGACCTGTAGTGACATAAGCAGAGGAATTTGAAGCTTCTGAGGTTCTGCCATCTTGGACCTTGATCAAGTGAAACCACATGGCTGGCAGTAAGACTTCTTCAAAGCATGATGGGAAAAACAGCCAACCGCACAAACATCAGAACTATAAAAATCTGAGTTTGAGGTTTAGTCTATAGCAAGAAGAAAATGAGAACTGAAGACAGACAGTCAACTGATCAATGTCCCTGTAATAAGGGTCTTTTGACCTTTATGGTTGCAAAGGTTACTATTGATAGGGAACAATGGAACAGACGTCCTGTTTTTATGACTCTTGGACAAATGATCTCAACACTGGGAGGGCCTTGGATAAACGTGCGTTTTGGAGCAAAAATAGTATAAAGGTGGAAGTCTCAAGGTATCAGCACTGACAACACGGACAGGCCATCACAAAGAAAGATACTGAGCTCATAATTCAGAGAAGACTACAGCTGAGCAGAACATGACCAATTCATTACACGAGGATAGTATTTTAAATCCCATATGGGTCTTACGACCTGTCATAAAGAAACTCCAAGACATAGAACATAGAACATAGAACAATACAGCACAGAACAGGCCCTTCGGCCCTCGATGTTGTGCCGACCAAAATAAAAAGCAATGCCCCTCCTAACTAAACCATTCCCTTCTCATCCATATACTTATCAATACCTCTTAAACGCCACCAAACTTGGCGCTCACAACAGCTGCAGGAGGGCATTCCACTCCCTAATCACTCTTTGAGAAAGAACCTACCTCTGATATCCGTCCTATAACTCATACCCCTTAATTTAAAGTGTGTCCCTCGTGCTAGCTTTCCATCCTAGAAAAAGGCTATCACTGTCCACCCTATCAAACCTCTAATATCTATATGTTCAATAAGTCCCCTAGCCGCCTCTTTCTAACGAAAACAACCTCAAATCCTCACCCTCTCATAGACCTGCCCTCATACCAGGCAAATCCTGTAAACCTCCTCTGTACCCTCTCCATGCCTCCACACTTTCTTATAATGTGGGCCAGAACTGCACACAAACTCCAAGTGCGGCCGCACTAGAGTTTTGTACAGTGCAACATGAGCTGCGGCTCCAAATCAATCCCCCTACCAATAAAAGCTAAGACTCCATAGCCTTTAACAACTTATCACTTGACTGCCTACTTTCAGGGATCTATACAAACACCAAGATCCTCTTCTCAACACTATTAAACCACCACCCAACCACACCCCAAACAACCCACACCCACAAAACCCACCACCCCCCCCCCAACCCACCCAAACAAACACCCCCACACCCACCCCCACACACCAAAACCCCCAACAAAAAAAACAAACACACCCCAACAACCCCACACACACCCCAACCCACAAAAACCCCACAACCACCACCCCCCACCCACCAACAACCAAACAAACACCCCAACGAGTACTGAGTTAAACATATGATCTTTAAGAAGGAACGTATATTGAGTTTTTGTATGTCTTGTGTCTTCAAGTATTGCGAATGAATTGAATCAGCTTATAGTCTGATGCACAGGTTAGGTTGATTAGCCATGTTAAAGTGACCCTAATATCAGAGGGATTAGCAGGATAAATACGGGAAAAGGGCCTGGATGGGATTGTGATCAGTAGAGGCTTGATGGGCCGCATGGCCTCATTCTGTACTGCAGGGATTCTATGATACTCTGGGGTCTTTTTCTAATATGATAATTAAAAAATAAACAGTTGACATCTAAAGACATCCAAAGATGTGCAAGTTAAGGGATTGGACTTGCTAAATTGCCCGTTAGTCTTCCAAGAACAAATTGTCTCTTCGTGTCAAGTTTACAAGAGTACTTGAACAATTTGCAAGCTATATTGGAACATCTACAAAAATATAATCTGTGGGTCAAAATGACTCTTTCATTTTTTTCATGGATTACATCATTAATAAGGATGGTTTGCATAAAGTACTCAAACAGATGATGGGCAGGACTCTCCCAAAAAATTTTAAGTGCTGAATTTGCTTAAAACTGGAATAAATCTCACTAGTTTTTTTTAGCATGAGTTTCAAAACAAATCTCCCACATTTTTGTACATTGCATAATGCCCTAGTGTGAACTACTCCAAAAATCACGGGCAGGATCTAACTCCACTGCAGAGGCCAGCAGCGTATCACTGAGCAGGCAACTGTGCATGCACTGATATGTCAGAGCGGAGATCGGCAATGCACAGTAATTCTGCATTGCCGGCCTCCTGACTGCTATCAGCACAGGAACCACTCATCATTGCCCCACTAATCCCCCAAGGCTGATCGTTGTCCTTCTGGACATCTTCAGGTCAGCCCCGTCTCTGGCCCACCTCAATCTCTGCACATCTCCCCACACCCCTCCATGCCAGTCCTGATTCTCACCCCTCCCCACTGCCAAGACAGCTGAACCAGCTTCCCCCCACCACACCAGTGGCTAGTCATATGAGCCCCTTCCCTCTGTCCCCACCAATCTGACTGCAGAGTGAAAGCAGGACCCCAAACTCCCACCCATCATTCCTGAAGTCCCTGAACTCCCCCATTAGGAGCCCCCTCAGATTTCCGGTGAGCAGTTCCAAGCTGCTGCATGCGAATTGCCACTTTGCCCTTTGGGCAATGCCAGGCTGGCAATATCCAAGGAGCATCCCTTGTCTCCAATTTCCTTGGGGGGGCTTCCATGGCTTTCCTTCATCCAGCAGTGTCAGGCCACCAGCTCCCCATTAATGGGGAGTTGTTGCAAACAAACTCGAGTGAAATACTCTGGCAGGAGAGGGAGGGGGTGAGTGGCTAACGGACCAGAGACTTCAGTATTGGACTGACTAATGATATTAAAATTGTGATTTAAGTATTTTAATCAGTTATTATAGCAAAACATCTGGGAGAATTGCCCCAATAGCAATTTTAGAAACACATATTCAAAACGTGATGCAACTGAGATCATTTCTCAGATTAATGGTAAATTTGTTCCAAACTTAGCAACACTACGAACATCAACAAACACAAGCAGACATGGCACTGGACAAAATAATGCAAAACAGCATATGAAGAGGTCAAAAAATTCTTAAAGAGGTCAGAGCCATTAGTCTACTTCAATCCCAACCTGAAGTTACAACTTGCTTGCACTGTATCACCCCTCTTCGCTTCATAAATGTTTTTACAAAGTCTTCACTTCATCCATTTTTACTAGTGCAGGAACAAGTTATGGCTCAGTTAGAAAAAGCAGCTTTGGTGTAAGATTCCATCACTACCTTTATGGGTGTTATTTTAGACTTTTGACAACGACAGTCCACTATATAAAGGTATTCCTTCTTTAGCAGATCATAGGCTACTGAGATGGTCTTTAATATTATCCGCACACCTATGATATTAAATATTGTCAATCAGAGCAACATGCAAACACTGCTGCTTTGTCAAGATTGCTGCTACAAATTGAGCAAGAAACTGAACAGAATTTCATCAACCTTCTACCTTTCTTACAAGCGAATAGTGTACCTGTGACTTCATCTCAATTTCAGAGACACAGAAGAACTGATCCAGTGATGAGGAAGGTTATGAAAATGGTTCTGAAAGAAGCGATGGCAGAAGGAGAGTGTAAAAACCCAAATCTCAAGCCTTACATCAGAAGACGACTTGAGCTGACAGTCCAGAATGGTATTTTATTATGGGGAACCGAGTGAATATTCTTCCTTGCTTGCGTAGAAAAATCCTTGCAAAGCTGCACAAGGGATATCCAATTGTGGGAAGAATGAGGGAACTCACACTTAGTTATTTCCGGGGGCCAGGATTAGATGCACAAATCAAAGTGAATGTGGGGCAATGTCAGTCCTACACAAATCTAGGAAAGACTTTACTGCTACAATTCTGACAAATACAGGAATGGCTGAAACACAGTAAGAAGTCTCACAACACTAGGTTAAAGTCCAACAGGTTTATTTGGTAGAAAACGCCACAAGCTTTTGGGACTCTGTCCCTTTGTCAGATGCTTTTGATGATCTAAGAGCAAAATTTGATCTTCTCATACACCTGAAATTCAGAGATTATTAAATGACAACAAAAAGCACAGACTGCTGGAAAGGACCAGAACTCTAAAAAGGAAACAAGTATAAAGCACTACCAATGGAAAATGGATATCTGCCATTATTGTAGGAAAAACAAGTCAAAGACAAAGAACAGTACAACACAGAAACAGGCCCTTCAGCCCACAAAGCCTTAGCCAATACATGATTCCTTTCTAAATTAAAGACCTTTTACTTCTAAGCAGTCTGTATTCCTTTATTACTTGCCTCTTCATATATCTGTAAAGATACCTCGTAAATGTTAATACCATATCTGTATCTACCATCCATTTTGGTAGTACATTCAAGGCACTTGCCATCCTTTGCGTAAAAGACTTGCCTCTCACATCTCCTTTCAATTTTCCCAATTTTAGTAAATGATATTTCTACCGTGAAAAAGACTCTGATTGTTCACTAAATCCATGCCTCATAATTTTATAAACTTCTATTAGGTTGCCCCTCAGCCTCTGATTTTTAAGTGAAAACAACCACATTTGTCCAATCTCTCCTCATAGCTAAAACACTCCAAACCAGACAATATCTTGATAAATCTTTTCTGCAGCACTCCAAAGCCTCCACATTCAGCTGGTAGTGTGGCGGTCAAACTGTATGCAGTATTCCAAACATGACCTAACTGAAGTTCTATCCAGCTATGACATGACTTGCCAATTTTTATACTCTATGCCCCAACCGATGAAGACAAGCATACCATCATTTTCTTGACCATCTTATCCACTTGTGTTGCCACTTTCAGGAAACTCTGGACCAGTACGCCTCAATACCCCTGTATGTTAATGTTTCTTAGAATTCTGCCATTTCCTGTGCACTTCCCTCCTGCATTAGCCCTTCTAAAATGCATTACCTTGCATTTTTCTGGATTTCTCCACCCAAGTGTCCAACGTATCTATATCCTGCTGCATCATGTGGTGATCCTCCTCACTATCCACAGCTCCCCCAATCTTTGTGTCATTCGCAAACTTACTAATCACACCATCTCCATTCTCCTCCAAATCATTTTTCATATATATATATATATATAATATATTATAAACAACAGGGTCCCTAGTGCTGATCCCTGCAAAACATCACTGATCATAAATCTCCAATCAGAATCTCCATCATTATTCACTATCTTCTATGACCAAGCCAGATCTGTATCCATCTTACCAGCTCACTGCAGATCCCTTGGGACTTTAACTTCCGTATCATGAGGTTTTTTGTCAAAGGCCTTGCTAAAGCCTATATAGATAACATCCACCACCCTACCTTCATCAATCATCTTTGTCACTTCCTCAGAAATCTCATTCAAGTTTGAGTCATGATCGCCCCAGCAGAAAGCCATGCTAATAAATCCATATTTTTCTAAATGTATAATTCTGTCCCTAAGAATATTCTCCAATAATTTCCACACCATTGACATAAAGCTCGCCAGACTGTAATTTTCTGGATTATCCCTGTTGCCATTCTTAAACAAGGGGACACCATTGGCTATTTCCCTGGAACCTCTCCTATTGCTAATGGGTTACAAAAATTTTGTATAAGGCACCAACAATTTTTTCCCTCATCTTTCTCAGTATTCTAATAGACCCTATCAGATCCTGGAGACTTGCCTACCTTAATGTCTTTCAAAGTACTTTACACCTTTTTTATACTGATGTATCCTAGAATATCAACACACTCTTCTTTAAACCCACCATCTACCGTGTCCTTCACTTTTGTGAATACCAACGGAAAGTATTCCCTAAGATCTCACCCTTCCTCTGGCTCTACGTATAAATTCCTTCCTTTGTCCTCAAGTGGACTTATCCTTTTCCTAGCTACCCTTTTGTTCCTTATATGCATGTAAAACATCTTGGGATTTTCCTTAATCCTGTTTGCCAAGGTCATTTCATATGTGGCTTTACGTCCCATATCTTACACTGCACAGGCGAATAATGAGAGAGCTTGGCAACATGATACTGACCAGATACTTCCCTCACAAAGTGAAATCATTGATGCTTCACAGTAAGTACTGATATTGGAAATGCTAAGTTAGTCTAGACAAATCCAGGTTGTTTCTGAAGAATCTTCAACACCAACAGAAACTGACACCAAAATAGTTTTGCATGAGGAATTACCAACCGAAGAAAAAGAGGACACGTCAAAGGCCTCAAGTAGCAAAATTCCAACTGAATTCAGTACAATGCAAAAGAAAAACATCCATGTAAGAGAATGTCTTATTATTCGTTTACATGGGAAAAAAGTGATGCAAAATAATGTACCTATTATTTAATTCAGTCTGTTGATGAAACATTAAGAAAGATTGTCGCTTGGAGGCAAAAGAAGTAAAAGTATATTATATACTTAAAGTTGTTGCATCTCTACTGGTATAACATTTTGTGATCTGTAGTGATATAAGCAGAGGGATTTGCAGGCTTTTGAGGCTCTTCCATCTTTAGCCTGGAAAAAGCAACATCTCCAAAATAAACCTGTATTGCATTGATTTAAACCCACAAGTAAAGCACCTCATTATTTCTCTCTTTGTTGTGTTATGCATTGATCAGGATTTACAATGAAATTACAAAAGAGAAAGTCATTATTTTTGTAAAAAGAACTCTTAAATTTGCTGAAAATTTAAGCAAATCCCTTTTGGCATAAAAATTTTGCAGCTGTTCTTCGCTGCAAATCATTTTGAACCAGAAGCCACTGTACGACCATGATCTGTTAGAAGAATATGGGAGGTATATAGAGACACGGGAGAAAAGGCTAGGAGTTTGTAGTGACAGAGAAAGAGAAAGCAAGGATAAAACATAAACATGCACAACTTCTGGGATTTGTTTTGGCTATTATTGGCCATGGAAGAAATTCCTACCCATGAGAATGTGGTTATAAATTATGAAAATAATATTACATTATTCCAGAATTTTTAACATTTTGCACAAACAAAATTGTTCTGGCCAGTCCTGTAACATTCATAATTCAGTTAAATTTATTTCAATACGATACATATGGTAAGAATAGCATGTTTTAGAGGAACTAGTGTTTTTGAACCCATGATTCCCAGAACTTTTCATCACAGACAATTTCCTCATCTTATGTCTGGGTCTAATGTATAACAATTAATTGCAACAATTTCATCATCACTGTATTGTACAATTACTACAATCAAAGAAGGGGACCTAGATGAATCACAGTCTTGATTCATTAAGCAACTTCAATATTCCTAAGATACCACCCAGTATTCTTCTGGCAAAGTGAAATATCAAAGTAGTAACTGTCCAAGGTACAAGGAGAATTACAATTAAGAAAAAAAAGATTTAAAATAAGAGCACCATGCTTCTCCATAAAGGAAGCAAAATTGCTGGAGGATGTGGCTCATGTGCTTCTAATTACTATACTGCATGTTTATGGATTGGGATGAATCAACTTACTGACACTGAGTATTTACCAATTTTTCAAAAACACTTAGTTATGATATTGCAGGTGCAATGTTATGCTTATTAAGATTATTCTTACCTCACTTGCATTATTGTCTTGAAATAATTGTGAAGCATTAAGTATTTGATCATCAGCTGTTTTTATACTTGTTGGGGTTGTCAGCTCAGAATATTCCAATCGATCATTTATATGTTGCTTGTCAACATTTTCATAAATTAGCTGTTCTAGCTCATTTTCATCATCCACCAACATTTCCCGCTCTTCATTTTCCTGGCTCCACGGATCTCTTGCAAACCTCTCTGTTGGCCCAAATTTAGCTTCACAGCCAGCCCTGCTAGAACATAAATCCAACAACTCTAAATGCGGCTCAGGTTCATCAACTAGTTCTTCTTCCGAAAATGAAGCATCTTCAAATTCCTATTGGAAGTAACAAAAAAAAAGCACAAGTTAGATTTCATTTATAATGTAACAAAACACTTATCCCGTTTCCTATCTTTCTCCAAATTAAATTCAGGAGCCAACCGGAAAAAAAAAAGTTGCCCCACAACCATATAACACTCAGCTCGGCATTTAGTGGCTCAGGGCAAGACTTTTGCCCCCAACTTAGAAGGAAGTCTCACCTTAGAGACCTTTCTAATCTGATTGGCCAGCAGCTCCGTAGTTCCAGCAGCACCAGATTCAAGTGGTGACAACCATTAGGTTCACAGCACAGAAGAGGAGGCCAGACTGAAGTTAAGTCTGTTTTATCTCTGGGTCCAGGCTGGCAGGCCCTGCTGAGGAGGCGGAGGGAAGAAGGGCCATATATGAGAGACAGTGTGGTGGGGGGACAATCAAAGGGGTGGGGAGGGGTGGATATGATCTTGAGGGGATAGGCTGCTTCCAGTGAGCACAGGGGACCGCAAAAGTGGTCTCCCCATTGATGCCCTACATCAGGTTGCCCACTAAAGGTTGCTGGGCGCTCTGCTTGGCATGGATCTCCCTCAGAAGAAAGGATAAACTGCAAAATGCTGCATTCAAACACACCAGCAGTGCAGTATAAAATCCAATCCTTAATTTAGGCATTATTACAATAATTTCACAATAATTTTCAATGTCAAAAACTATTTTAGCTGAAGTTTGATAAGGAAACATATGATTTATCTGAATTCTAAGCATAATTTTGCCATACATTTTATATGCTGTGCCAAATTTTCTCCTTTACATTTGAAATATTAAAAAGATTTGATGCCATTAAGAAATCCATGTCATTGCTAATGATGAGTGGGCACTGTGAAAAGATCTATATGTTGCAAGCATTATCAGTTTCTATTTTATTAAAGCACAGAATTCACAAATCTTTTTCAATAGGAAAAAATGAAACCAACACGGTACATATCAACAGAAGCTTCAAACAGTGAATACTAGGTTAACTCTAAATCAGCTGTTATAGTGCATATGTTACATTGATGCTCTGGAGTATGCTTATAACTCATGGCTGGTCTGACCTGAATTGTGACTTCAGTCATTAGTCATAAAGACCTTACTTTTTTCACAACACAGGGTGCCAGTTGTTAATTATATAATAATGTTAAATCACATGCAGGCAATGTTCATTAATTGGGGCATTAGCTGGGGATTCACTCGTGCGCTTATAAATAGAAATAAACTATAACTGTGATAACTAGATTAGAAGCCACATGGTTCTAATGTACATCTTTAAATAAATAAGTACATAAAGGCTGACTCCAACTCTATCCTTCACTACTTGACTTTCTGGAGTGCAACACCAGTGATATGGAGTAGGTCTGTTAGTGACTGGCAAGAAGAGAATTATGTTGACCATTTTGGACCATTCAACAAAATAGTTCTGACAGGGAATTTGTGATAAGGATGGCAGTCTATTGTTCCTCTTTATACATGTCAGCATTCTTTTTTATATTTCATATCACATGCATCTGCAGAATCTTTATCTTTCACAAATTTCTCCTATTTTCTTGCCTTATTCTCATGTAGATTTTTCCCACGTTCTTTCATTACTTTGGCAAGATGAATAAGAAATAGAAATAGAAATAGAAGCACCAGTATTCATTTGGTCCCTGGAACCTCCATCAATCAGATAACGGCTGACAGATTGTGACATGAACTCAATTTTACTGCCTGCCCTTCAAACTGTCATCTCCCTCACAATCCAAAACTTTATCCAATTCAGTCTTAAATATACTCAGTAATAATATGCCCAGCCTCCATTGTTCTCTGGGGTAGAGAATTACAAAGATTTATTCTTTGGGAAAAGATTTTCCTCACTCCCTTCACCTTAAAAGGGAGACCTGCAAATAGAAAATACTGCAAATAGAATTTGCAGTATTCTATTTAATACTGCAAATAGAATGCAGTATTTTGAAACTGCATTCTAGTTCTAGATTCCTCCACCAGGGAATCTTCTCAGCTTCTAACCATTCAAACCCCTTCAGTATCTTACATGTTTCAATAAGATCACCTCTCATCCTGTGAACCCAAATGAACGTGCCCCAATGTTTTCTCAGAACACAATTCCTTCATCCCAGAATCAACACATTTAACCTTTTCTGTACTGCCTCCAATGTAACACAGCTCTTCTTAAATGAGGAGCCCAAACTATATGCAGTACTCTAAATGCGATCTCACCAAGATCCTGTACAGTTTGGCTTCCCTACATTTAAACTCCATACTTGCTTTCCTAATTACTTGCTATGCCTGCATGCTAATGTTTTGTGATTTATCTACAAGGACATCCAGATCCCTCCGTAATGCAATATTCTGTTGTCTCTCTCCATTTAAATATTTCACTTTTCTATTCTCACTACAAACTGTTCCGCACCCCAATAGCCAACTACATTTGTTTCCACATCATTCTCCATGTGTCAACCTTTTGCCCACTAATTTAACCTATGTATATCCCTTTGCAGGCTCTTTGTATTCCCCTGAGTATTTGTCTTCCTATTTATTTTTGTATTGTCAGGAAATTTAGCCAGAAGAAAAATGCACTGGGTTTGATTTATTTGGGGAGGTTGTTACATTTGATATGAATTTATATAATTAACTAGACATCAATCAAGAATGATTCTTCTGAAACACTGCTCCCACCAAGCACCACCCATCCCATCTCCCAAACCCCTGCATGCTCGAATAAGTTAATTCTGTTACTTCTAGTGAGTGGCATTCACCACTGCTTTGTCCAAGGTGAAGTTCCTTATGGAAAAGTTCAGATATATTTAAAATTCATGCAAGCAAATAGACATATTATTAAAGTAATTTAAAATGCAAATATAGAAGAACTTACATGAGGTACTGGTAGATTTGAGGAATAATCTAAATCAAATATTTCTGAATCATCCCTTTTATCCTCTGTGGTAGCAGTTACACTAGTGAAATCTGAATTGTCATTTTCATTTGCTTCGGTCTGAGAAGAAAATAATTGATTATAAATTAAGTGAGAGTCTTTCCTGCTTTCACTCCAACTTACACATGTTGATAAATAAAGCAAAACAATCTAATCAAGCAATATTTATAATGAGATATGCATTTCCTCACAAAGACCAACATTGTCACTTTGCTGGGGTCAACATCCAAGCATCTCAGAAAGGTCCATGATTTTCGTACACGTTCTGATGAATGTGATTATTAGATAATCTTTATAAATTAATGACATGCTTAGATTATGCCTAAATTCAGGTGTCATAAGAAGTTCAAACCTCATTATGATTGATTTCAACACTTCATTAAAACAGATGAAAGTAATTGCAGAAGTGAAATCATGTGACTGGTAATGGGGGGAGTATGTGAGACATTCCAATCAGATTATGAATCTCAATTGACTTTATTTTTTAAAAAAGGATTTTCTAACGACTTAGTGAATAAATGCACAGCCTGGCAGTGAATTGAGGCATACACAACTGCAAAGGTTGTATTTGAATCTCTATTTTGTACACAGTTAGTTGATTTTTATCAAAGGATAAGGAGCATTATCCTCATTCTCAACCAATAAAAAGCAAAACATTTCTTGCCAGATTCTTGCTTCTGATTGCTACGCTGTGACTTCTATTGAAGTGTATACGCACAGACAGATTTAGTTTGCAATTGTATCCTCTATCTTTATTTAACCAATGTTAAATAAAGGGATTGAGCAAGATACAACAGAGTAAGACAGAATAATGTCAAGGTATTAGAACATGTAAGATATTACGTGTGCATATTCTTTGAAAGAGCTAAACAATCAGTTCCAATTTCCAGCTCTTTTCCCACATCATCATCTGCATTTTTCCCTTTCAAATACATATTCAATACCCTGTCGAATTTTACTAAATCTGCTTCTACCATTTTTTCTCTCAGTACATTCCTACTCTTAATAATTTGCTATGCAAAAAAAATTACCTTAAATTAGTGTCCTTGAGTTACCCACCCTCTTACCAATGAAAGTAGCATCTCACTATCTACTCTTATCAAAACCCCTTGGAACACCTCAATAAATCTTCCCTTAACATAATAATAAATCAGCTTGAAAGATAAAAATGATATTTTTTCCAAATATTGCACATATTGAAGTCTTTATCCTTGCTACAAGAATACAATGCTGTTAGGGTTGGACTTCAAGGGTTTTGACCCAGTGGCAATGGAGGAACTGCAATATATTTCTAAGTTAGGATGGTGAGTGACTGAGAGGGAAACCACCAAGTGGTGGTGTTCCTGGGTGTCTGCTGTCCTTGTCCTTTAACATAGTTGTGGTCATGGTTGGAGCGTGCTATCTGCCTTGGTGAGTTCCTGTGGTGTACCTTGAAAATGGTACATACTGTTGTCCCTGTGCTTCAATGGTGGAGGGAGTGAATATTTGTGGATAGGATGCTAATCACGTGGGCTGCTAACTCCAAATAGTATCGAGCTCCTTCAGTGTTGTTTGAACAGCACTCATCCAGGCAAAGGGAGAATATTCCATCACACTCTTCACTTGCGCATTGTATATTGTTGACAGGCTTTAGAGATTAGGACTGAGTTACTCACTGCAGGATTCTTAGCTTCTGACCTGCTCTTGTAGCCACAGTATTTATAAGACCAGTCTAGTTCACTTTCTGGTCAATGGTAATCCCAGAATATGAACTCCAACGTTTCTCAGTTTCTGCAGCCCATGTATAAACAGAATATATTGACATCTATTCTTCCTCAAAAGCCCCTTTCTAAAATGTTGTACTATAGCTGTATAATTAACCACATATCTAAGCAAATACTAAATGTGAATGGCTTTATAACCAGTTTCTCTTGATTCTGGAACTGCAAGCCACAAGACAATATCAGCCAGTATTAAACACAATTCAATAATAGTCAATATCCCTGTTGTTTAGCAAATCCATATTATTATTCTTCATATTGTCCAAACTGTCGTACATTGCAAGATCTGAGCATTTTGTCATTTTGTCTTCTCTGTTGCAAAGTTGTAAATAAAGTTAGTTCAATAATGTCTGCCTCCAGTTGAGGCCGTAGTCATCTTACTCAGTGCAACACACAACCAAAAGATGACAAGAAGACTGGGTTAGAATTTTCTTTACATTTAATTTGAGAAATTAAGGGCAAAAGAAAATTGTGACATATTTTGGAACCCCTAACATCGAAGAAGTTAGAACAATTTGAAAGACTGCTTTGCACACACATCGTCAGTCAGCATTGCAATTGATTGCAAAATTGGCACAGATGGCATATTTGGGGACAATGGGGAAATTCAACCCTAACTTGGAAGACTGGTGTAATTACATATTTGGCTGAAAGGGAATAAAATTGTACATGAGGAAGAAGTGAATATTTTCCTTATCTTCAGGGGCCAGAGACTTTTGAGTAGGTATCTAGCTGGCTGATGTTGTTTTAGGGCTTGCAATTCCAGAATCATGGGAAACTTGTTATGAAGTCTTTCACATTTAGTATTTGCACAGACATATCATTAGTCATACAGCTCTAATACAACATTTTGGAATGCAGCTTTTGAGAAAAAATAGGTGGCAATATAATCTATATATGTCTGTGAGACCCCAGAGCTGTGGATTATTCTGAAATTACTGAGATTCTGAACTCATTCTGGCACAACCAAGAATGAAATTACACTGAGCATATGTTACATCAAAGGAAATAGGTGCTGAGTGACACAGTTATAGATTACATTTTCAAATTAAATTCTCTTATCACTCAGTATGGCACAAACTTAGAAATAAATTGTTGAGACAGGTTTACTGGAGACCTAAAGAACAATAAAATCCAGGCCAAGCTTCTGAGCAGAGGCAATGAGCAGATGTCGAAGGATGGCTGTAATACGGCCAGAACTATAAAAACGTGATGGCTACAAATTGCAAGGGAGTCCATTTTCTGATTCAGCAGAAGAGGTCCACCAGATTTTAGTAGGATTCAGCCAAGTTCAGTTTCAGAGACAGAAATTTAGATGTTGCCATTGCCATGATAACCACCAACTAATTAAGTGCCTAAATTTCAAGTCAAAATGGAAATGTCTGTCATGCCTAGATGGCATGAAGGTTTAGAGAAACAATCACATCCCAGATCATGGTCAGGCATCAGATTAAGGGCATGACAGATTTAAACCTAGTTTGGGCGTCTGTAAACCCTCAAATGTATATATGATAGATAATGGAAACAGAAGTAAATGTTATCAAGCAAGAAGGTCAAAAGTTGTATTTTGTCAGACAGCAAGAAAAACAGAACACGAGAGATGAGAATCATAAATCGAACACATAATTCTAATGCCTAAAGCAGAAATGAAAGTCAGAGATTCATAATTGTTGGTAGAGTTGTAATATGGTGTTATTTCAGAAAGAGTGTACAAAAAATCTCAAACCACTTTCCTTAATGCAAAACTGATGTGAAATTGATTAATTACTCCAATAATAGTGTTCCAGCGCTCAGTCAAGTTAATGTGAGGGTGGAATTTGATGATATATCCTAATAGTTGCCATCGGTAGGAGTAGGAGAGAACAAAATCTGATAGTAAGGGAAAGCACAATGTGATCTTTGAACAGGGAGAACCAAATGACAAATTAGCCATATGTTCTTTCAAGAATTCCAGTTATGATGGATTCATTTCTAGCCATTGACCTACTTAATTACTTCAAATACAGAAATGTCATACCTGAGTATGCCAGACAAATTAGTGAAGAAACTCACAAGGATGTGGTACTCAATAAAATGCTCACTTTATGTCATGAATGTGAGGTGATTAAAAATCGCATGAGGATTTCGGTCACAGAAATGAACTGAGGGTAGGATCAAGCTGTGTCTTATGTGATGAATAACTATTTCACTAAGATTTGGAGAGCGAAATTGTTAGAGGAATTTCATCAAGAGTTAAATTGTCTCTTAGTGTCAGGGGACTTGCAAGTTAAATGCATGGCTCTTACAGGGATCAGGCCTGGGTGGATTTGCATGAGTTCAGATTTGTTGGGCCGAATGGCCTCCTTCTGCACTGTAGGAATTCTATGACTTTATACTGCTTTCATTAAAAATACAAGGCCATTTCAAATTTGATGAAAGTAGCTGCAGAAAACTTCCCATGACAAACAGATTCTTCCACTAAAACTATGCAAATATGATCACATTTCAGCTAACAGCAAATAAAGTCATAATTTCAAAAATTTCATGCACCTTAGAAAAATAATTTGCTAATGTTCTAACTTTTATGCTGAAATATAAAACATTTGGGCTTTTCAGAAATGGGAGAGCCATAAAATTTAATCTTTTAGTTTTTATTGCATTTTATAAATGTTGAAGGTACTCAGATGAAATTGTAATCATTACCTATTTTGCCACTGAAAGGATTAACTTGTCAGTTCAGATTAAATGGTAAATGAACATATTTCAAATGAAGCACTTTATTAAAATACTGTGGTCTCTTATGCAGAAAAAAGCCAAAATGGTTACTTCAGTTATATTTCAAATGCACTCAACTTTGGAAAATCTATAGGTATCCTTGGTAACAAAATAAATTCCAAGTTTTTGCACAAGCATTTTCATAGAAGTAGAAATTCTTTTATAACCATGAAGTAATCAAGTTTTTGTATTTCGTGAACATTTTTGGTGCTTACCACCATTGGTTTGCAGATGCCAAGGCGGACTTTGCCAGTCGGAGCGTCTTTCAGAGCCTGAACAGCTTCCCCCAAAGCAGTATTCTCTAGATTGTGGTCATTGACAAAGACGAGCCGATCCCCGGGTAGCACCCTGCCATCACATTCAGCAACCCCACCAACCACCAAAGAGCGGATAACAATAACAGTACGTGCGGGATCTAAAGGATCCTGCAGAGGGAGCCAAAGACCATAAGAAGTAAGTTAGATTAAAAAGAGATTTAAAGCAAGCTCAGACAAAAGGTACACAGCACACATAAAAAGCACCCACAGCTAAAAGAATATATTAATTCCACATGCTTTCGTTGTAATGCACTTTACCAAGGCATGGTTCAACAAATATTCCTTGGAAAATGTATACTTTCCAGATCATGTATTTTGCATAAGCATGCCAGGCTAACAAAGCCATTGTTAAGTTCAGCACTTCTTGCGAAAAAGGAGAACCAAATGTTTAACAATATTAATAACATCAAACAACATCTATCAGTCAAGGAAAAATGCCAAAAAGGAAATTCAAGCAAGCATAAGGTTCAGTGTGTCACTGCACCAGCAAAGTGTCACTGCATTATAATATGTAATTCAACATGCAATTAGCTCCTAATCATAGTAACATTATTAAAGAACTACACTCTCTCAGGAAAGAAAGGGGTTACTGAAGGGGCAGTCCTCAATTCGAATCACCTATGCCTCACTGCGCTAGGGACCCAGGTTGAATTCCCATCTTGGGTCACGGCAGAGACACATGTAATAAAGTTATTAAACAAAAGCTGCAGTAACTATTACAAGTTACAAGGCAACAGTCATTCGTAAAAAGAGATTGTGTCAGGGACGCCAAGCAGCTCCTGGTGAAAAAATGGTTCAAACAGTTTTTCCTGATTTCACAATGGAAAAGGTATATATTATTGTATAATAACAACAGCAATCAATGAATAAAAGGCCAGTTACCATATAAAGTTTATTTATTAGTCACAAGTAAGGCTTACATTAACATTACAATGAGGTTACTGTGAAATTCCCTTCGTCGCCACACTCCAGCGCCTATTCAGGTTAATGCACCTTATCAACACGTCTTTCAGGCTGGGGGAAGAAACCGGAGCATTCAGCGGAAACTCATGCAGACACAGGAAGAACGTGCAAACTCCATACAGACAATAACCCAAGCCAGGAATCGAACTCGGGAGCCTGGAGTTGTGACACAGCAGTGCTAATCACTGTGCCACATGTATTTGAGCTGGCAAATGTTAAGTTCCGTTTTGCCCCAGTCAAAAGCAATGTAGGCTCACAGTATGCTAAGCATAGCCTACGCTGTACTACATAGTACAGTGTGTTTGAAACTTCAAACTAACAGAATATTGTACTCTCTGCTACCATATTTCAGGAAACAAAAAGCATCAAAAATAACCAACAAGGAAAAAAGTATCCATGCAATATAACATTAATATATTTGACTTGTTCTTATAGGTGAAGATCACAGTTTCTCACATTGGGAGAAGAAGGAATGGTATTCTGAGAAATTGGATTTTGGAACTTCCAGTAGCTCTATATAAAACATGTAAATGTTAATTATGCAAATATTAATCATTAATATCACAAAGCCTTTGTGAATTACATATTATTCCATTTGCTGTACTTCTATGAAATCTTCTAAAACCAAATGTTTTTAAATGTTCTTAATACTATTCTGTTTATGCAGATTAATATGTTGGTAAAAATAACAGTATAAATTTATAACATATAATTAATGTTCGCAAATTAACATGCTCTCTTTATGTTATTGGTTGACTTTCTGGCATGCTTATGGAAAAACAACTAACCCAATACTGTTTCTGCATTATAAAGAAGTTTTCCATCGCGACAATTGTGCACTAATAATATACGAATCCATATGAGTCACAACAGAATCAGGTCTGAAGATATCCTGCTACACAGCAAAATGATATGAACACATTCCTTCAATTTATTCAAAATAACACGCACAGTCTACAAGACTGAACTACTCATGCACTGGAATCAGCTCTTATTGGCATTAACATGTACGAGAAGTTAAGAAATTTACAATTTAGTTAAGTAATCTAGAAAAATATTTTTCAGACTTCTTACAGTGAAAAAGCTGATAAGATTCCTGGAATGAAAATTTTCTGAATTTTCTTATAATTTATTCTGCAATTGGACCTATTGACTGGGGACATACTGGGCTAAAGCAACTTTTGTATTTAAGCAATTTATCAGGCTTTAACTCTAAATTAATACTTTTTCAAATAAGAATTTGTAAAACTCCTGCGCATTCTGCCATAAAAATAAGGAAAACAATAGTCAAATCTCTGTGATGTGAGCTGTTAAAATTTTAGCTATGCGTATATCTGTTCCATCCACACATATATCAAAATTGTATCACAGAATATGAATACTTGTAAAAAGTCTCCAATTCTCCCAAATGTCATTACTCTTAATTGTGAATTTGGTAACTTATAGCTAGAGTGGAAGACAGTGAATTTAAAATATAGTAAAGGTTGTCACGCACTTAGAAAGGCAATTTGGTTATTGTTTGTCCTTACCGAAACAAAATTATTCTTTAAATAATGGTCTCCTGAGAAAGCAGAAACTTATTAGATGAGAATGGGAATATAACAATAGGCTATTTAGCCCTGCAAGCCAGTAATCAATGAGATCATGGCTGATTCTGTGACAAAGCTCCACATATCCTTCACTAGCTTTACACCATTTAGAAAACATCCCATTGTATCCCTTCATGTCCAAAGTGGATGATGTCACAATTGTTTAATACTAAACTTCAGTTGACAGTTTTGCATACTCTATCCATATCTCTTTGTAATGTTATGCTTCCATCCACACTGCTTTACACATCATCTATCTTTGAGTAATTGGCTGTAACTTTCTGGCTGCTGGCTCAGATTTTGGGTGGGTACCTCAAATGTGCGCTATGGAACTACTCCCAAAAGTTCCCAGCTAAGGGAAAAGGTGGCAATTGCTAACTTCCTCCAGACAATTGCACTGCGCTGGGAACCATCAAAAGCACTTCTATCTTCAATGTAATTATTTTAAAGATCCAGACCAAATCTCTAGGGACTCTCCCCACCCCAAGCTATTCCCACACCCCACTCAACCTGACCAGACCCCCACCACATGACTGAACCCACCCCCAACGTCCAGCCCGAACCTCATCCTGTTGCATGTCCGAATCAAGAAACCCCAGATATCCGACTACTGACGCCTCCTCGATGACAACCCCAATTCCCCCCGACATCCAAACTCTCAGCCCTGATGTCCAACACTTCATCCTCCCACATTCCTTGCACTAACTTTGGATCTTTCCTGCTCTCTGACTGCTTATTTTCTTTTTTTTTTAAACATTAAGATTTTCCATTTTATCCCAAAATCCACTGTAGCACAATCATTATCATATCACCTATGCATAAAGAAAAGGCTGACAAATATCTTAACAATTGGTTTCGATTATCAATTACAATTCATTGCAATCATAATCAGTGCCTCTCTTTGCATGGATAATGAAAAAATATTGCAAAGAGTGAGGATAGCAGGATAAAGCCATGAGTACAATGGTGCACGTCCTTGCTCATACGGTAACAAAGATCGAGCTACATGGCATAACAGAGCTCCTGTGGGATTAAGTACAACTATTTGGAGTGTAAAAAGCACCCCAAAATCTCCAAACAATGAAAGGGTACTCAGAAAGAGAGGAACATCAAGATACAACTCCAAACCCAAGACATGGTGTTGACAGGAGCAAAGCTATACAGCCTCACAGAAAAAGTGCTGATAAAACAGAGCCCAGGTATCTAAGCTTATCCTCAGCCCCTCCCACCCCCACCTCCACATGCGATAACGGGACACGTTCCACTGGAAGTATAGTCTCCACATCTTCGAAGTATCTATTTTCAAAATAGCTGCTATCCTTGCCTACACAGCTTAAGAAAGTAAGTGATATTGAGATGGATGAAAGAAAAGCCAAAAAGCTAAGGATTCTAATAACCGACTTAGGCTCACTACAAAATAAGTCTCACTTATCTTCAGCACACTAGGGGTGCTGCTCAAATCCCACCATCAGTCGGAAAATTGAACCTGTTTCCCCACAAAGGAGATCCCACTAACCAGAAGAAGGAGAATCATCAAACTTGCATTCACAAGCTAGATATCTCAGGGAGATACAAATCATGTCATAAGGAGTCCCTGTAGGACTAAATATAACAAGTCAGAGCTATTATCAGCAGTCCACTTAGCCAGATAAGGAGAGGAAGTCTCAGAGAGAGAGGAACACTAAGATAAGACTATAGCATACAACATGGTTTGACAACGTATACTCTCATATGCAGAATATCAGGAATAGAACTACATAATCTGGGAGGAGAAGCACAGAACCCAAGTAACTGGGCTCACACTCAGGCCCTGCAAAGAAACAAGATACTATTCCCCCAGGGGAACAAAACCCCGAGAAGGAATGTGGACCAGTTCTCGAAACAGAACGTCTCTGGGGAGGTCAACCTACTCCCTCGCCTAATATATCCTCCACAGGATCTGGGAATGGATAATCAGAGTTGCTACTTCTCTAACTTACTCAGCCAAGGAAAGCAATTACACAATTAAAAGGAGGACAGGCCAGCATTACTCACACCACCTCTGGGCTTCAATAAAGCAAACTTCCCAATCTCCAGTCACAGCAGAGGTGCCATTCAGGATCAATAGATTTCCAACAGCCTCCTCCTCATTAAAGAAACCCTGGCAATAGTGGGTGGAGTTGTCCAGACATCCAGAGCAAGGATATCCCTGGAAGGACAAGAATCTTTTCGCCCAAAAGGATGATGTTGTCACCAAAGACTCTCAAAGCCAAGCTAATAAGTAACCATTGTTGCAATCCACGCATCCAAGGAAAACAACCAAGGAAGGCTAACAACCAAGGACTCCCAACCATGTTTGGGCTTACACCAGTAAATATTTCCCCAAGCTCCTCAGAGGTGCTAACAAAAATAAAATCCAATCTCTTCCAGGATACATGATCTGTCTGCACCTTCACCTTTAACTCCAAAAATACAAAAGAAAATGCAAAATCATTAGGTCTAATAAAGGTTTTCCTCACCCACTATGAGAATTCATAAGGCCATACCCACCAACTCTACATCAAATCACTTGCTCAGTACCCTGTTGTGGTGCTACTCATATTATACATTAAAGTAAAATATATCATGTAATCTTCCATTATAATTGCCATACAAAAACAAAAAAAATTGATTAGTAAATTTTGCACAACCCTAATGCCATACAACTATCCCAGCCAACTCCCCAGTAGAATGACGGAAACCCATTATCAGTCCACAAGCAAAGGAAATATCTGTGTATTACAAACAATAGGCTGTAACAATTTAAATTTGACACAGGGCCAGAGCAGGGTGGACAGACCCACTTATCCACCCCATTTCCCCCGAACCATAAGGGAACACCAAGTTTGAATGCAAGTAAAACACTTAAAATCAAGATCTTCCTCACTCCATTGTCAGAGCACACCAGTGGATGAATTCCATTATAAATAAGTGGTTACCCCTGGGCTTTCAAAGAATAATAGGATTATATATGATACATGTCTTGGTATTCATATATCACAACAAACACCCTTGTCAGGATAAAAAGACAACATCGCAAAATCAGGATTATAATCACAAGGGAAGTAGTTCAGGCTTAATGATGAACTACAGGATACAGGCATTCACAAAGCTTGAAAAGCCCAAAGTTTTGATCGCATTGCTGAGCAACATCCAGGTATTCATCCGTAGTTTCACCAAGATCTCTAACACCTCCATTTTGTTATCACTCAGAAACCCCAGCAGAGCAAGCGGCCTTGGCCCCAGGTGAGGTCCCATCATGTTTGACTGCCTCAGCCCTTCTCGATAAACATTGAAATCAAGACAATGTATGACCAGCAATTGGTATCTATAAGCCACCCCAGGTCTTGAAGATCAAATGCTGTATGTCTCTTCTGAAAAGCCCAGCCTTCAAATCATGATTACAAAACCATGGCAACCAGTTCTTGAATTCAACAGGGAATTTATCCTCAATTCCCTTTTGAGAGATCAGGTGACAGATACTTCTTCTCCAGCCCCATCTCCTCGATTTAACCAGAATGTCTATCTGACATACCATATAGCAGGATTTTCAAGGGCTGAAAGTGAGCCTCCAGTGAAGAAACTGACTTTCTGACTTACAGGATTCTTTCCTCCACTTCAACCATTTTATTTCAAATAGTTTGCAGTTTATCAATGTGAGCAAAACTTATTTGTGCTAAGGAGCCACGACTATTATCCACAACTTTACTCACAATGTAGCCATCATCTTGATGTCAATAACATTGCCAGAGCACAAGCCCATTCACTAGCTAAACCTCACTGCAAACAAAGTCCCATCCCAGCAGTCTCTGACCATCTTGATCAAACATGGATTTTCTTAGCTCTCCTTCGCCCAAACTAACCAAGATCTTTCAGGAACATAGTATGGAGTCTACATGTCAGGATTAGATCATTATGGGCTGTATATCAAGATAATTAAAAGGAATAAAAGATGAATAGCACCAGATCATGTGAAAATGCAGCTATTCCCATACTTACATTAAACTCATCCGCTTTTACCCCACTTCTTTTAGACTTTGATGCTGGAACCAGGGATGTACTGTGCTGCCTGAATCTCACCCAGATTGAATCAGTAAGGTCAGGCGAGACAAGCACTTAAGAATTTTAGAGCAGATAAATGGGCATGGAGTGGCAATAAAGTGCTAATTTTCACTCCAAGAAGGTTATGGCCCATTAACGCAACTCTGTTTCTTTCCATTCATGGCTGAACCAGCTCCATCACTTGCATTCAACACCATGGGCTTCAACTTTAGCAAGAGTCTCTGACAAGGTGCTTTAGCAAATGTTGCCTAGAAATCCATCAAATAACATTCAAAGACATTCCCCCGTCCATTGTTTTAGTTATCTCTTCAAACAATTCAATCATATTAATCAGGCATGATTAATCTTTCACAAATCAATGCTGGCACTCTCAGATCAGGTGGGAGCTCATAAGGCGTTCAGTCACCCTGTTGTTAATTATAAAGTCTAGCAATTTCTCGATAACAGCAAACAAATCTAGAATTCCCTGATTTTCCTCCATCACCTTTCTTATATAATGGGATTACCAAGTGCAATTCCCCAATCTAAAGGAATTATTTCTATGTCAGGAGAACTTTGGGAAGTTCAAATATGACAGGACTTCTGCAGTGTTCACATCCATCTCTTTTCAAACCCTGGGATGGAAACCAATGGATATGGCACCACTTCGTCGTGTCATTAATTCCTCCATTACTGTTACTTGCTCATGTTAATTTTGTTGAGTTCATGATTCAATGATCGTTCTCAAGGGATGCCTGACATCTTGTTTTCAACTGCAAGTACTGACACAAAGTAATATTTTAGCACATCCACCATTTCTTTATTTTCATTGAATTGTGATTTTGTCAAAATTCCCTCATCATCCTATGTTCCAAATTTCATTGGAAAAATTTTGTGCATGATGTTAATTGTTCCTTGTAAAGTTCATTTCAAATACTGCGTTTTTGTAGTTTATACAGTTCCTTTGATGCTTTTGAATTTTTCCCAGCTTCCAGAATTTGTGACATTTTCTCAATTTTTATTTATTTTTTCTTTTATTTTGATGTTGTCTCTTACCTAAGTATCCATGCGGGTGATATTTTTTAGCAAGAACTCTTGCCCATTAGGGATATAAATTGGTTCTGCAATACACTTTTTGCATATCTTCCACTATTAATCTGTTGTTTAATCCATTAATATAGTTGTCTGTTGGTTTGACCCAACTGAAATCACCCTTACCTAAATCTAGAGTTTCAGATGCTGTTTCATGTTTCTCCTTTTCAAATACTATCCTGAATTTGATGACACAATTGCTATTTGATAAATGTTGTAATTTGAAATATAAATGAGTGCTCACTAAAAAAGCAGAGTCACATTCGTAAAAGAAAAGGTTTCAACTGCCAAAATCCCTGCACTGTACATTATCCCAAATGTAAAAAGTGGTCAAAAGATCTGCACTCAAACTGATGCTGCTGCTATATGGAAATATTAGTTAAAGGGGCACAATCGTGTCTGAGCATAACTGTTCAGACAAACTTTTCTTCCTGCAGGCACTTGTGCACATGCATCCACTGCTCTAACCTAAACTCTAAATCATGACAGAACAGCGGCAATTGGTCACTGACAAATTCACAGCTTGCAAGCATTCTGTTACCACATGGCACTATGTGTTTCTGGTCCACAAAGCTCGTTTTTTGGCTTTATAGCTATTGTTGCGTCATTAGTCTGGGCAATACCATGAGGCATAATTCTCTATATCAATCGCATCTACATTATTCGTATATGTCAATGATTATGTTCAATATAAATCAAGAATTACAATAATGAAGCATTTCACACAAGAAAAAAATCAGTCACTTAACATAGTTTCATAAAATATCACAGGCAATCAAACTCACAATAAAACATATTTTTGCCATTTGACTTTTTGGAACTGCTTGAAAGAATGGGTTTAAGAGTTACATGCGGGCAAAATTTCCTATTCTTTCAGTAGGAAAATGTAATTTTCAGATATGTCTTATGTAAATTCCATCTATAATGTATGCTGCAATTATATTTCCCTTCATCTGATTTACAGAACACAAAATATAGGTTTGAACATTTCAACACATTGGCCCAGATTTCACTTGGAAAATAATGAAGAGTTTTATGCATATGCTGTTACAAATGTATAAATAACCCAGCAATTTATGCTGTGAAAGGGACACACCTCGTTGCAAATCACCACAAATTGCTGGATTATTTCAGCAGCTAACTTAACATGAGCATCTTGAAAATGACAGCTCAGCACCAAACTTTTTGCATGTTTCAAGAATTTACCACATTTATGCTTTTAAGATAAATTAAAATCACCACGGAGTTAGGGTTTAGACTGAATATATAACAATCCATTTGATGATAAGATTTATGATCCTGGCACGCCACTCAGTCCCTCCAGCTGAGAAGAGAAACAATTAAAACTTTAGAGTCTTACTTCTGCATTTAGCAAGCTGATTATAGAAATTTCTAAAATGTGCCTGTTAATTTTTTAAAATTTTTTAAATTTATATCTTTTTATCTCTCTTAATCTAATCTTCTTTCCCCATGCTTTATTTGTTTCTAACACACACTATTTACTTTTCAATCTCTATTCTTTTCTTCTGGCGTCAAATTACATTGGTAATCAGGTAAGCCATCAGTTCCATCAATCACGAAAACCTTAGATGTCCCATCATTAACTGCACTATTAGTAAATTGCTAAGCAAAACATTTTCAAGGTGAAAAGCAGAAAAAAGATTCTTATAAATGGTCCGTGCTTCAGGAAATTATGAGTCGTGCAGTCACTATTAAACCTCCGATTATGGACTCAAGAGGCCCTGCCATAGAACAATTGAAAAAGTTAACATTCTGCTGAAAAGTTAATATTCTGCTGAAATCCTATTTTTCATATCGAATACTTGACAAAGTTTTAAAAATGCCACAAATTATTCATGTCATTCACATTAAAAATTATAGTGGGAGTTTTATTTCTGAAATAATTTTCTCATTAAAATTAAAATAAAAACAAAAAGGGAAAAAATGAAAAGCATTTCAATGATGCTGACAAATCCTATTTAAGTGTATATTTTTTTGTAAGGTAATGCTCATACTATCCAGATGGTAAATACAAAAAGAAAATACACTCCATTTTACAGCTGGTGTCAATCACATTCTCTGGACCCCGGGGAAATGGTCTGCATACAGAAAGACAGCATTTCATGTGGAACATGCATTTAAATGCATAGTTAATTTATACTGAAAACTTTATCTGTGCTAAATAAAGTACAATTTATAGGAAATGTCTTTATTCCAAGGTTATTATAACCTTGTTGACCAGTTTAAATTACAAGCAACTTAAATTTTCCACTGTATTATGAATGATCTAAATTGAATTATTAAGGTCAGAATATTCTGTTTCTTCAGTTAACTCTTTAAAGTTTGAGTAACGTGTATGCTTGCAGCATTTTCAACAAAAACGAAAACTTGCTTCACAGATTCGATTACACAATGAACGAAATTTGACACTTCTGGCAGCAATAGTTATGTTTCCTAATTCCAAAATATGATCGTTCTCTCATTAATTATTCTTAAATTATTTTCCTGTCATTTAATTTATCATTTTCAATGCTACTCTTTTTCAGCTTTTTCCCTACAAATCATCACAAAAGTAATGTATGTTTTCATCATACTTTCTTAATTTCTAATTTCCAGATTCAGAGTTCATAATAGTGGAATTCAGAGTTCCGTATACTTTTAAGTTTCTTTGTTATGCATTATTTTTGAATATGTTTAAAATCTTTTATATTTCTCTGTATTGGTAATACCTGTTTGGCAGAACTATCAAAATCTTTGGTCAGAAGCTGTTTTCTATCCAGCCACAGTACATCCAAAAATTAAACAAGTACCAGAAATTAAAACCTTGTGTTTAAAAACAGGTTCTAGCTTGGCAAACAAATAAAAATTGAAACACATCAGTTAGTCAAATTGTACAGTTTACTTTAATATGTGATCCTATCACAAATGATGCAATTTTAAGTAACTAAACATTCTTTTCAAAAGATGTAATTTAATAACAGACCAAATTAGTTAAGCCAACCAAATATAAACATTATACAGACCCCAAGTAAATATGAAATGCTAAGCATAAATTGTTTAGAAACCAATGAGACTTTTTAATAAATAAAACAATAGAAATATAGAAAGCTTACATCATTGAAGGAAGCCATTCAGCCTGTTGTGATCTTGCTGGTTCTCCACAAGAGCAACATTGCTGGTTACATACTCTCATCTTTCCCCATAACAGTATTTTTTTGTCTCCGGTATTTATGCAATTCCCCACTGAAATCCACAGTGCATTCCATGTCCGTACTACTTGAAACGTGAAAAGTTTCTCATGCATTATTGCTTCTTTTGCAGATCACCATAAATCAGTGCTCTCTGGTTCTTGACCCTGCTGCCAACAGGAACAGTCTCTCCCCATCTGTTCTGTTGAGGACCTTCATGACCTTGAACACTTCCATTCAAGCTCCTTTCAATCTTTTTTCTCTAAGCTTAGCAGCACCACTTCTGTGACCTATTCTAACAAACGTAGTCTCTCATCTTTGGAGCTATTCTCATCAATACTTGCTATACCCTCTCTAAAGCCTTCACATCCTTTCTCTATTGTCCAATTCTGGAAGGAACATTATACTCCAGTTCAGGCTGAACCAATATTTTACAAAGATTTATCTTAACCTCAATGTATTTTCATATTTATAAAGCATAGGATATTAATGCCTTTTAAACCGTATTCTTAACTTGTATTTCCTCTGAACTTCTTATATGGAACCTGGTTTTCATTTGCATTCATCACTTGACATCTATTATACATCCCTTATTCTGCTTCATCTTACTTCTATTCCTTTTGTCATTAAGGAGTTGGTTGATCTACCTTTCTACCTTGAGAAAACATATTTCAACTGTACTGAACTATTTCCAATTTTAAGGAAACCCATTGTTCCTTTTGTCTTTCAAGTATTCAAATTACCCAAGGCATATCCATTCTCATCCTACTGATATTGACCCTTTGCCAATTAAGTATTTTTAGTCTGGATTGTTTCATGTCCTTTTCCATAAATAACCTAAACCTTATAACATCGTGATCATTGTTCCCTAAATGTTTCACTCCTGATATCTGATCTACCTCATTTCCTAGAGCCAGATTGAGCAATGCGTCTTCTCTATTGGGCAAGAAATATGCTGACCCTTAAAATATTCTTTTTTAATGATGACATTTACGGAGGGCTGAAGGTCATAAATTGAACTCAAAAGATTTGTTAAATAAATATTTTAAATTCAAAATTGATAAAACTGAAAAGAGGAAACAGAACATGTCCATAACAAACACGAACAAAATCCATTGCAAATATTGCAGAGATAGGGACTCCAGAGACTTTACTAAATTATTTCCAAAGTTCTATCCCAATCATACTTGACCAATTAACTAGTTGGCATTTTTAGCAGAAACTTTTACCAGGGTTGAATTTGTTAACTAATTCTCTATTGTAACCAAGGAATTTCTCATGAAAAATACATAACTTTTATCGCACCTTTGATGTAACAAAAAATACCAAAGCACTTCACAGACACATTTAACCTAAAATTTGCTAGCATAAAGGCAATGTTGGAACAAATGACCAATGGCTTGGTTAAAGTGGCGCATTTTAAAAAATCTCTTAGATAGATAGAAAGTGAATCAGTGAGGTTTAAAGAGGGCATTCCAGAGCTCAGGGCCTAGGTTACTGAAGGCAAGGTCACCAGCTGCGGAACAAGTAAAATCAGGGACACTCGAGAGGCCAGAAATAGTTGATAGTTACCTCAGCGGGTTATGGAGCTGTAGGGAATAGAGGTAAGAAAGGATATAATTTGGAAGAATTTATAAGCAAAGAAGTTTAAAATTGGCTTGATGCTTGACTTGGAGCTAATGAAGGTCAGCATTCATAGGAGCAATAGCTGAATGGGATAGTGCAAGTAAGGAAATGGGCAGCAGAGTTCTGGATGACCTCAAATTAATTGAGGGTATTATATGGGATGCCAGCCAGGACTCATCAAGTCTAGAAGCAACAAAAGGGTGATTTGAGGAGTTCAATAGCAGTTGAGCTGAGGCCAGGGCAAATTTAGGTAATGTTACACAGAGGTGAAATAGTGATGCCTGGCTATATGGTAAGAAGATCATGTCTATGAAACCAAGGCTGAAGACAGCTTGGTTTGGCTTCAGACTGTTACTCATGCATTGATAATGTGCTATTCTTATATTTTATATTTCTGTAGAGTGTTTTAAGATTCAGTACTTTGTTTCCAAGTAGTTGGAGTGTCTGGAAAACATGCAGCTCAGATTCTGGAAGGAGAATAATTACTAATTTTAGCCTTGCAATGTTTATTCAGGAGAATATTCTGTGAGAATAAATGGAGAATTCCCCTTTTTTAATTAAAAGAATGGAAGGTTTTGTTTAGGAATGCAAGATCATGTAATGTAATTAAAGGGTTTGCAGCAGAGAAACAGCTTTCTGTTTCAATCTAAAATTCAGTTGATGTCTGGAATTTTTTAAACACAGAAGTCTGCTCTTCTCCACAAAACATCTCTGAAAGCTTCAAGGCTGTTAACCCAATTCATAGCAAGTATATCTGTGTTTGTTAACTATATTTAAAGCAGGTTTTAGTTCGGGTTTCTCTGCAGGGCATAATGTCAATGCAACTATCCAAGTTCATGGATGTCCTTATTCACAAGTGAATTGTCATTCTTGAGGAAGATTCATGGAGGAGAACTGAGAGCTGATCCACTGTCAGAGTCCCCAGGGTCAGCAGTGAAAGTGAGTGAGTTGGACAAGAAGTAGATTAGCAAGATTAATCCCAGCAGGCACAACAGATGGGAAAGTCAACAAGATAATGTGATGGAGCAATTGGAGTTGCTGCTTACATTAAGCCAGTGCCATTTGCATCAATGAACCAGTTGAAGGATGCCAAAAAAGATATAGAGGAAGTTTGGAATCTTATTTTGCAAAGAGTCAAGCCTGGGACAGTGGCAAGATAACAGAAAGGTTAAGGACTAATGAACAATTAGGGCCAAGAATTAGGAGAACAGTGTAACTGAAAGAGAAGGGAAAGGAGAACCAAATTCAATGGCTTCCATTTTCCTAATATTTAATTGCAGGAAATTTCTCCTCTGCTGGTACAGTATAATTTATCCATAGTGAAGGAGTTGAGAGAGGTGATAGAACATAGAACATTACAGCGCAGAACAGGCCCTTCAGCCCTTGATATTGCGCCGACCAATTAAGAACAAGCAGTGACCCTCTAACCTAAACCATTCCGTTTTCATCCATAAACTTATCTACTAACCTCTTAAACGCCACCAAACTTGGCACATCTACAACTGACGCAGGCAAGGCATTCCATACCCTGACCACCCTCTGGGTAAAGAACCTACCTCTGACATCTGTCCTAAAACCACCACCCCTTAATTTAAAGCTATGTCCCCTCGTGCTAGCTTTCTCCATTCCTAGGAAAAAGGCTATCACTGTCCACCCTATCTAAACCTCTAATCATCTTATATGTTTCAATAAGGTCTCCTCTTAGCCGCCTTCTTTCTAACGAAAACAACCTCAAATCCCTCAGCCGCTCTTCATAAGACCTGCCCTCCATACCAGGCAACATCCTGGTAAACCTCCTCTGTACCCTCTCCAATGCCTCCACATCTTTCTTATAATGCGGGGACCAGAACTGTACAAA
Source organism: Sphyrna mokarran (assembly GCA_024679065.1). NCBI lineage: Eukaryota > Metazoa > Chordata > Chondrichthyes > Carcharhiniformes > Carcharhinidae > Sphyrna > Sphyrna mokarran. The sequence continues at coordinate 41,759,160 of JAGIQG010000009.1, forward strand.
ATACTCCAAGTGCGGCCGCACTAGAGTTTTGTACAGTTGCAACATGACGTTGCGGCTCCGAAATTCAATCCCCTACCAATAAAAGCTAAGACTCCATATGCCTTCTTAACAACCTTATCGACTTGATTGCCAACTTCCAGGGATCTATGCACACATACACCAAGATCCCTCTGTTCATCAATACTATTAAGAGTCCTACCATTAGCCCTATACTCTACACATTTGTTATTCCTGCCAAAGTGAATTACCTCACACTTTTCCACATTAAACTCCATTCGCCACCTCTCGGCCCAGCTCTGCAACTTGTCCAAGTCTCTCTGCAAACTATAACACCCCTCTTCACTATCTACCACTCCACCGACTTTAGTGTCATCTGCAAATTTACTAATCCATCCTTCAATACCCTCATCCAGATCATTCATAAAAATTACAAACAGCAGGGGCCCCAAAACAGACCCCTGAGGTACACCACTTGTCACCGAACTCCACGATGAATATCTCCATCAACCACCACCCTCTGTCTTCTATCTGCTAGCCAATTCCTAACCCAATTAGCTAAATCACCCTCTATCCCATACATATGCATTTTCTGCAGAAGCCTTCCATGGGCCACCTTATCAAACGCCTTACTAAAGTCCATATATACCACATCAACCGCCTTACCCCCATCCACCTCTTTGGTCACTTTTTCAAAAAACTCAATAAAGTTAGTAAGGCATGACCTACCCTTCACAAAACCATGCTGACTATCCCCAATCAATTCATTTCTCTCTAAATAACTCTAAATCCTATCCCTAATAATTCTCTCCAATACTTTGCCCACAACAGAAGTAAGACTCACTGGCCTATAATTCCCTGGAAGGTTTCTCTTCCCCTTCTTGAAAAATGGGACCACATTCGCTATCCTCCAGTCCTCCGGAACCACACCCATAACCAACGACGACCTGAAGATCAGAGCCAGAGGCTCTGCAATCTCCTCTCTTGCCTCCCAGAGAATCCTAGGATAAATCCCGTCCGGCCCAGGGGACTTATCTAACTTCAAACCCTCAAGAATATCTAGCACATCCTCCTTATCTACTTCAATACTTTCCAGTTTGCAACCCTGTATCCCAGTGTTCTCCACAACTACATTTACATCTCCATGTTTTGGTGAGGTAGGGCTGGATGCTGTTACCTTAAAAACTGACACCTTTCATCACGGAGCAGTATGTGGATGAGAAACAGTAAGGAGCCATGGATAGATTCTTTGGAAACATCGAAGGTAACTGTGCAGAATTAGGGAATTAGGGCTGGATAATAAATGCTGGTCTTGCCAATAGCCCATGAATAGAGAAGCCATTGTGAGCAATTCTCTGGCTATGATTAAATAATGAAGAATGGAACTGAGCAATTGTAGGCCTATACAGTTGGATGACAAGAAAGTTTGCCTTTATCACAATCATGTAGAGTATCGTTTGTGACTTCAATAAGGGCTATTTTAGGCTGGGACAGAAACTCAATTGGAGGGATTCAAACATCGGGTTCCAGGGAAGATGACCATGGACTTGGGAAGCAACAAATATTCAAGGACTTCAAAGAGAAAGGGAGATTGAGAGTAGCAGTGATTTGCAAAGATGATGGAGACAAGGACTATGTTTTCTGAGGAGAGGGATAATGACAGCAGACATAAAATGAAAGAGGTACAGAACCTCAGACAGAGATGGAAGCAGAAAGTGAGAAGGATGATCACTAAGACATTTACTTCTAATTGTTGGATAGCAACAGGTCACTATATGTCTTAACTGATTGATATATTTGTCGTTTGGGTATGCATTATACACAAATGTTGATGAATATCAAATGAGCATAATAATTAAACTTCAGGGAAGAATGGCACTTTGTAAGGACAGAGGAGTCAAGTGTGTTTTTTTTTAAACGAAGGAGATGGAGATATTTTTAAAATTGGGGATATTATATATAGAAAAGTGAGTTCTTCACAATTTCAGTTAGTATGGAGCCAGGAAGGAAAGTTAAATGGTCAGTAGGTTAAATGAGAATGAGGTCAGGAGAGTAGAAGGTGACAAAGTGACAAGATAACAAAAGTTGTAATAAAATGAGAACAGACATAATCTCAGGATTAAAGCAGGTAAATCTTGGGGATGCTTAGCTGGCAGACAAGGAGAACGGAAGAAATGAGTTGAAGCTGACAATTACAGACTCAGCCTTAGTGACAAATCCATGAATTCCTCATACTTGTTGGATGTAATATTGAATGAAGATGGATTCAGAAGATAGCTTGGTAGTGAAAGAAAGAAGCTAAGAATCTCTTCATCTTTCAACATGATTCTGGATTTGAGGGTGGTTTTAGCAGAGTAAGGTGAAGCCAGAGGAAGCTGCTAGAAGAGTAAACCACTTTTGGCAGAGAAGAACCCATCTAGTCAGCTTTCCCTTTTTGTGATTCTAGTAATTCTGAATTGCATTTTTTGAGAAGAATTGGTCTAGTTCCTTCTGGCAAACCTTTAAGACCTCTTTTTCCAATGTCTGAATCAGTAATGTCTCCCAAAATTTGATTTAATTTACTATTGTATAGGGATACAGTGAAAAGTATTGTTTCTTGTGCATTATGCAGATAAAACATACCATTAATACAGTACATAAGGAAGAAAGAAAGATGCAGAATATAGTGTTCAGTCATACATAGGGTGCAGAGAAAGATCAGCTTAATATATGGTCAGTCCATTCAAAAGTCTGATGGCAGCAGGGAAAAAGCTGTTCCTGAGACAGTTAACTTAGTCAGTAAAAAAAAAGCTGTCCCTCCATTTCCTATCTTTTTTGTTGTCCAATGTGGCCAAGTGCGTCTGAAATGCTCAGTTAAACTGGTATGTTATACATCTTACTTTTAACAACATCTTACACATCTGAAATTAACCTGGAGTATTATACAGCTTACTACCGCTGCTATTTGGTTGGAGATGCATTTTCTTCAATTTTATAAACATTAATAGAATCCATTTATTTTTTTATAGTCAGGAGGTTAAGTTTTATTATGCATTGTACAGTTAATAGTACAAATCTTGCAATAACTGCATACGTTTTAAATTAAAAATGGATTGAGAAGGAACAATCCCAGTCATTATGCAGTTGCACCACCAACCAGATGGTCACAAATTCAAGACTTGGCGCTGCCTGTCATTTCAGTCTAGCAGCTACAGCTGGGATGAGTTTGATCAGCCATAACTAGGCTGTAGAATGGACAAACTACTATTTCACTTTGAAAAACCCATCTACCAACTCAATACCTGTTGGCTAACCACAGATCAGGCTTCCTCTTGTGCTATTAACAATGTTACAGTGTGTAGGTCATCCTGAGACAAGAGGAACTAAAATATTGGAAGAAAATAGTGCTGAGAATCTTGTCAATAATTTAGATTTCATTGTTGAACTGATTAAATTTTGAGGAAAGGTTGTTCAACTGATTTCAGCCTGGTCACATGATTACCTGAAACACACTTCCATCAAGTGTATCTAGATATATCTCCACTAAAGGGGTGAGGTAGAGCAAAGAGATCTAAAGCTGTCTAGATGACGGAAGAGATAGAGATTAAAAAGAAGAAAAAAAGTATACTTATGATAGATAGCATGTAGATTATGCAACTGAGAATCAACTGCATATAGAACTCATCATTTCACAGGCCAACCTAAGTGAAGGAAGCATGGGACTAATGTCCTTGCATGAGGGGGAAAAAATATCACCACCCATCTTTGCATAAATTCATAAAAATAGCTGCCTTAATGAATCTAGCCAGGGAAATAGTATTCCCTTACTGGTACTGAAAGCATTGCAGCACAGCTCCATGATAGCTGTAAAAATCTATTGGCATAGGCACAGATTTTGCCATAGACCATACACTGCAGTCAACCACATCTCCAGTCATCTTGACTTGTGAAATCACTGGAAACAGATGCGCAAGATCAGGAGAGGGGGATTGGCCAAGCACAATCCACCTCCACTGTAATCAACTCACATGCAGGCACTTCTGAGAAGCAAGCTGTACCAATTCCTTCACTCAAATCCCATTATGTTCCAAAATGCATTTGATTATTATTCATCTGAATATGACAGTATATTGCAGGCAAGACAAAAGAAGAAATGGGGACTCTATTTCGATTCTTGTAATGAACAAGCTCTACCTGATAAAGACAAGAGCTACCTACCCCAGCACAGAACTGCTCTGGTTGGTAGGGAGTTTTATGATACAACATTGACAGTGCTACTTTAAGTAAAACACTGAGAAGAGGGCCAGCTAACAGAGCTATCAGCAGGCTATATATTCTTCTGAATAGGCAAACCAGAAAATAAGAATTTATAGCCAATGTCATCTTTGCTATCAAGTCTAACATTACTATTAGTCTGGACACTTTCCCTGTAGGAAAAAACAATTGTCCCACGACTCTCTGACTATCTCTTGCGAACAACAAACATACAAGAAATATCAGTGTAGAAGCTAATAATGACTTGCTCTGAGGGTATAAAGGGCAAATTCTATGGAGAGCGAGGCAAATGCTCCACAGGAAGACAAGCTCGTTGTGATGGGGGACTTCAATGTAAGGGTAAGACCACTTGGCCCATCGAGTCTGCTCTGCCATTCAATCATGGCTGATATTTTTCTTATCCCCATTCTCCCACCTTTTCTCCATAAATCCTGAACCCCTTACTGATCAAGAATCTATCTATCTCTGTCTTAGAGACACTCAATGACTTGGCCTCCACAGCCTTGTGCGGCAAAGAGTTGCACAGATTCACCACTCTTTGGCTGAAGAAATTCCTCCTCAGCTCTGTTTTAAAGGATCAGCCTGAGGTTATGCCCTCTGGTTCTAGTAAGAGTTGACTATGAGGTTTGGGATACTGCCCCGGGGATTCAAGGTATGGGGAAATACAGCAGTAGTGCCATGTTTCTCCCACGTCTTTGCGCCCACTGGATTATGTTAGTCGCCAACACCACCTTTAAACAGAAGACGAAGTACAAAAAAAAATTGGATGCACCCAAGATTTAAACACTAGCATCAGAATGTCTTTGACATAACTTGGCAGGGCAACATAAAAGATGTTACAATCACCAGTGTTACGAGAGGAGCAAGATAACCACAGATGACAAGATCCAACATCCCAAGATGAAATCTATTAACTCAATAGAAAGAAAACCAACATGTACGAGATCTCCAGCAACTTGAAGAGACTAACACCCACAGCGTGTTGCAAATATTTCAGGCTTCGACTTAGAGAACCGCTCTCCTTCAAAGAAAAGTCAAGTAACGATGATGAAGTGGTGTGGTCAACTATCTCTGGAAGCTGCCAATGATGTCCTGAGTATATATAAAAGGAATCACTGAAATTAGTTTGATAAAACTAGTGATCCAGTTGAAGAACTCCTATGGTAGAAAACTGCAGCACTGGTAGGATGGCTTGGAAACAAAGATACATCTGGTGCTACAAAGTCACTCCAGAAGAGCAAAAGGAATTTGCAACAGAAGTTGCATTCTATACAAGGTGTATGATGGCCAATCATGTCAGACAGTTTCAGGTATACTGATCAGCACATTACGAAGAATTGTTATAGCGCCCTGAAGACACGTACAGTCAATCCCCACATGGTTACTCTCAGCACTGATGGATAGGTGGATTGTTATCAAAAAGCACTGGGCTGAGCATTTTAGGAGTGTGCCTCAAGACAGGCAGTGTAGTGGTAATACCACCGAATTGGTATTCCAGAGATCCAGAATAATGCTAGGTTTGAATCCCAATGTGGCAAATGGTGAAATGTGAATTCAATAAAAATTAAAAGTCTGATGGTGAATTATTGTAAAAATCCATCTGGTTCATTAATATCCTTTAGGAAAGAAAATCTGCTACCTTAACTTGGCCTGATGTGTATTTGAATATTGATCCACAGCAATATGGGGGCCTCTCAAATGCTCCCTGAAATGGCCTGGCAAACACAGTAGAATCAAATTGCTATGAAGTCTATAAGGAATGAAATCTATAAAGAATGAACCACTTGTCATTAACAGCCACATTGACTGTACAAAGTCCTCCTTACTAACGTGAAGAGTTATGCCGAAATTGGGAAAGTTGTCCCACAGACTGGTCAAGTTTGACAGAGTCATCCTCACAAAATCATACATAGAATCAAATAATTCCTATAGTACAGAAGGAGGCCATTAGGCCCATTGAGTCTGTACCAACCATGTTTCACCCAGGCCCTATTCCCGTAACCTCACATATCCACCTGCTAATCCTCCTGACACTAGGATCAATTTACCAGGGCCAATCAACCTAGCCTGCACATCTTTGGACTGTTGGAGGAAACCAGAGCATCCAGAGGAAACCCACACAGATATGGGAATAAAGTGCAAACTCCTCATGGACAGTAACCCAAGGCCAGAATTGAACCTGGGTCCCTGGCACTGAGAAACAGCAGTACTAAACACTGTGCCATTGTGTGGCCCTTACATAATGTCACATATCACCATTTCCCAGGTCTCTCCTGTCAATGGGGCAGCAGAGGTTGCTCAAAGTGGTAAGGACTAATGTGCGGGACTGGATAAACAACCACCCATATAATGACAGTGACAGCATGTCTAAGAATCAAGATGGAGAATGCTTGACGCTTGTACTGAGTAACACTAGTAATCTATGTATCTGTATATAGTTACAGTTGTTATTCAAACATATTCTTCCTCAGCCAGTCACAATTACCATACAACATAATGGTAACAGTAAAGGACTCTGAAATCTCCAAAAATGAACTTCAACAAAGCAACTGTGAAGAACCCCAAAATCACCGAAAATGAATTTTTTAAAAAGAAAATTGCAAGTCTGATCTTAAAAAAAAAAGTGCCAAAACTGAAAACCTTGGCAAGATATTTGAATATCTCCAAAAGAGTTCCATAGAAGATATGGAGGCATAGAGATACTTTATACTGAACAGTTAATTTTCATAAGGCCTTCGCATAGCAAACAGCGGTCCATGAAAACATCTCGATCCCAGCAGTTGGTCAAGAAGCAGAGCAACAATCATGGAATAGTGAGCAAACCTCAAAAATGGCTCAAAATCTTCAAATTAACTATGCAGCAAGCAGATAGCACTGAGCAAATTCCATTTTTAGTTCATGCAGATTCTTCAAGGTCGAGGCCATTACACATGATGACCGTGAGTCAGCAATTGAAAAAAAAATTGGCTGATCAATCACGATTCTCCAGCAGGAGGAATTTAATAATTACTTCCAATGATTAGTTTAAAATCCCTACAAAGTTTAGAACAATTTCCAAAAAGCTTCAGTGACCACAACATGTCTCAGTGAAAGGTCGAACAGGGCAGGAAAATTTAATTACTGCAATAGAAGTTTAAAAATTCCAAGCAGACCTAAAAGCTTAAAACATCAATAAATTCCAAATCCATTTTGCCAGACTGATTTGGGCTGATGGAAGGGGCAGATCAAGTACAATGGAGGAGAGAATGTCACATTATTTGGTGTCAAATGATGCTGGACTGTTTGAAAAACATCCATTCAATATTTAGGTCACATGGTGAATAGCATAGATGTGCTGGTGGATCTACAAAAAAAAAAACAAGGACAATCAGTGAATTTCCAACCACACCATCCATTCTGGATCTTCAATGATTCCTTGGTGAAGCAAATTCATTGGCAAAATTCCAGCCAAGCTCAATGCTAATCATAGAGCCATGAAACACCTATAGATGACGACTCAAACATGGAGTTGGAATGTATACCAAGAACATGCATTCCAACAGATTAAAGGCATGCTGTTCTCACCAGATATCCTAGCTCACTATGACCCATTCCTGCCAACCACAGCCAAAGCTAATGTCTCATCTACAGGACTAGGGAAGTCCTGTTTCATAAGCAACCAAGTGAGTGCCATAGACAAATCAGCTACACATCTCTGGCATTATTTGACATAGAAATGAGGTATATGGTCATAAAGAGGCTCTCACAGTCACAAGGACTTGTGAGAAATTCTCCAACGACATCACTGGGCCAAAAGTACTCATCAAGAATGACCATAATCTATTATTCTAATTACTGAATGATAAGAAGCTTGCCAGAATGCCCCAAAGAAGCTAAAAATTCTGTTTGTAGCAAATGCCCTTCATTTACAAGTTAATGTATTACCAGGACAAAGTACAAATCTCTGCCAGCACATCTTGCAACACAGAATGACAATTTTGTCAACAAGATTTTGTTCTATCTCCAGTTCATGGCAGCACAGTTGACAGTGGACTTAAAAAAGCTACAACAAACATGTCAAGAGCAGATGCAGGATGAGGACTACATCTGTATTCATCGTTACTGCATGCAAGGTTGGTCACAGTAATGTCCTGGAAGAATGGTAATGAAAATATGCTTGGAACAAAAGAAAATTTAACCATCGTTAATGACCTGTTGGTAGACAAAGACCAGGTAGCATTTCCCACTTCACTTCAGCCAGAGATTCAGGAAAGAATCCATCAGGGCCACATGGAGTTCACAAAATGCAGAGCGAGAGCTCAGTTACAATGGCTGGGAATATTGAGGTCAACAGAAGAAACAATTTCACATCGAGTCCCTTATCCCCACTCAATTCCTTACCAAACCTTACCAATTCCAGATATATAATCCTTCCTTTCATTGTCAGTGCTTCTCCAGGTAGATCAAGATGAAACATTTATAAACTACAACCACTGAATCAGTGATTAAGTCACTGAAAGAAGTGTTGCAGTACATAACATTGTGAATCAGATGTTGTTCGACAATGACCTGCAATTCACCCATTTTGCCAAGAACTATGGATTCCTACACTTATCAATTCCGCAAGATATCCCCAAACCTAGAGGGTAGCAGAAAGGAGCATACTATAACTTTGAACACCAATCAAGTCCAACCTAAGAAGTCTAGGAGAGACTACCGATTTTCCAAATCTGAAAAGAACACAATCAGAGAAAGTCATGAAACCCCCAGATGGATTGAACCAATGATGTCAAAGACCTGGGGGCACACAGGATATGTAAAATATATTTGGACAAAAACTGTTCGGGGCAGGTGGGGGATTGTGGAGTTAGGGTGAAAGGCTTAATGCATGGGATTGAAAAAACAATATCACCCTCAAGATGATGCTAGAGATAGACACATGACTAAGAGGTGAGAAGCATTCATGTGACCTAGACTAAGTAATACCTACAGCCTTGTATCTGTTATGTACCTTCAATAAACCAGCTATTACACTGATATACCACTGTCTTTGCAATCCTTCCTTAGTGAGTCACAACAACACTTGTGATACTTTCCCTCCTACAAGACATGACCAATGCCAAAAATATTAAGCAGCCGGACAGGTTCAACATGAGAAGAGCTCAGGACACACAGGCATCAAATGGGAGGACAAAGTGCCCATCAGAGCCCAACTCAGATGGAATAGAAATTCCACTGTTGACAAATGAAATCCCTAAGACAATCACGTATTCACAACTTAAAGCTGAACATCGTCTGTGAGATAGTCAAGATTAAGATTCAAAGACTCCTTAAAAACAAACCTCAGAAAATGTGGCATGTACACCACACATTGGGAGAAAAATATCTGAGAAAAAGCTACATGGGGAGAAATGTCAAGTAGCGGTCTTTTTCCCTCAAATAGCAAAGAATAAGGACAGCAAAGGACAAAAGGCAAGTTAGGAAGACTGGGCATTCGCAACAAAATTAAACAATTCATCCACACTGCACTGTTGAAGCTATGCAGATCTATGATTGGGCCTCACAGCCAGATTTGAATGCACAACACATGACTCCATGCACATAAAAATATCTATCTTCAATAACAAATTCAAACCAACACTGAATTAAACTTATAATTATGCAGCTAGTAAGTGATGCAATCCAACATCCACCACATCATAAAAGCAAATTATTGCAGATGTTGGAATCCAAAAGCAAGAGAAGATGCTGGAAGATTTCAGCAGGTCTGGCAGCACCTGTAAGGGATGTGTATCACATCATGAACACTTCGGTACTATGAGCTCACTACCTTCTTTGGATGGCAGTCCTTATAAAGTCAAGCACTTGAGATATAAAAATACACTTCTTTTTCAAAAGGAAACTGGCAACATATGCAAAGGATTAAATTCATTCTCGCCTAAAGGAATAAATATATGGTGGCTCAATATTTAACAAAGTAATGCATGATATTTTAAGTTTTCCCACAGCTCAGCAGCTTAGATTTAAATCAAGTTAATATCCTTCAATCCTAACTAGTTTTACATAATAAATTTCTCAATACTTAAAACAAACTTTGCCATGGTATTGCTTATGTTTAGACAGCAAAAGCATTTGTGATTAGGTGCAATGATGTACAAAAATATGCCCAAATGACTTCAGAGAAAAGACAAAACTATATCATTCCTCTGTTTTTGCTATCTTTAGATTGTCTTTAATCCTCCTCATGCTACATCATTACCTAATGCCAATTCCATGCTGAACTAACTTACATCGAGTCAATTTGCCTTGCGATTTAACTCTATATTCAGAACTACAGTTTGGTCTACACCTTAGTAAAGTAACTGAGCTGAGAACAGAATCATCACACAATAATCACAAAAATACCCCTTAAACTGAAAGTGATTAAATCATTAGAGATACAGTGTGAAAAACATTACAAACATAACCAGTGATCTTTCTCCTGATCAAATCAATCCAGACAAGTTGCAGATTTGATTGATGATACTTGTACACTCAAACAAAGCTACTTTAGATTCTTGCTGAAAGGCAAAAAACCAAAGCAATTTTTCAAGATTGAGACTTATTGAAACCACAATGAGGGTATTACAAATACCTCCTTTCAAACATTAGAGTACGAGCTCAAAATTCATTACAATCATGCAATTCTGCTGCCCGTTTTTAGTATCATTATGGCATATTTTCATGTTTGCGATCCCAAACACAGAATGGATGTGAACCCGCCAACAAGCTGCTCAAGCAGCTAAAGATGCTAAATGTATCACGAGTGTGTCCATCCTATCAATGCTATCACACCTCCCTCACTTTAATACTGGCAGACCCAAGCCCTGCCTTTCAATCGACTAGGATTCAATCCACATCTTTGTGGACTGCAAGTGCATGGCAAATCTACCCAGATCATGAGAACCCCTCTTTACTTTTCCCTTACAAGAACACCCATTCTTCAGTGCTGCAACAAACTCCATCCATGTATGCATGCCACTCAGTCAAAATACAGAACAAAAAAGGCACATTCATATACAATTATAAATTGACTTTCATGACCTCAAAAGTAGTCTCAAAGCAGCCAATGAAGTATTTTTATATGTATTCACTGTTGCAATGTTGTATTCTGCAACAGACAATTTATACGTAGAAAAGTCTCACTAAGAACATTGACACAGAAAACCAAATAATGTATCTTAAGCAGTTTTCTCAGGTTCCTGAATTCTGGTAGCTCTCTTTTCCAACTATTTAAGCTCTCTCACAATTCATTCCTGACCCAGGGCTATTCCAAAAATTCCCATATCTTAAAATCAAGTGCCTTCCCAAGTCCAACCACTCCAGTGATCTTGAGTCACAGATTCCAATACAAGTTTGATGCTTGTAAACTTCACAACCGCCCACTTCTTGGGACTCCGAGACAATGCTTAATGCATCCAATGCATAAGGAATAAATGACTTTTTTTTCATCCAGCTCAGTTACATTGTGGGTAATTGCTGATTAGTTTTAATGTAAACTACAAGAAGTCCAATGGCTCCCAACATTTAAAGTCTCATGCACATTATTGGGAGTAAAAAAAAAAAATCACTCAGAATACCCTAGAAAAGAGTCAAAAATCTGCTTGAGAACCTGGGAGCTAAAAAATTAGAATAGCAAATAAACTATTTTAAAAAGAAGCATAACAGCACAAAGAAATAATCCTTTATATATGGATATTTACTTTGATTATCTCAGACTGAATTAAGTATTCAAGGCAATTATATTTCTTCATCACAGAGAAAAATTCACTTATTTTCACCTATCCCACCACTATCCTTCAGATTCAGAAGGCAGGGATCCTAAAATTCAAGATTCAACAAAAAAAGGCTGTGATTGACTTGGACAGTAATAAGACCATAAGACATAAAAGCCAAAGTAGGTCATTCAGCCCATCAAATTTGCTCAGCTACCATTCAATGAGATCATGACTGATCTGACAATGATAACTCTCAACTTCACTTTCCTGCAGTATCCATTGCCCTCAATTCTTTTGCTGATTTAAAATCTGTCAAGGTGTGTTCAGCCTTGAACACACTTAACAACCCAGCCTCAAGAGCCAAGAATTCCATAGATTCGCTATCCTCAGAGAGAAGAAATTCTTTCTCATCTCTACCTTAAATGGGTGATCATGACATTCAGGTAAAACCAAATATTCTGCAGAAAAAAACTCAACTCAATAATTGAATAAAAAAATCAAGTGTGTCATATTAAGCCTCAGGTTCCCAGCCAATAAGTCAACCTCTCTGACCAAATATTTTACAAAGATTTTGAAAAGTATGCATGCCATTCCGAGTCAAAACACAGAACAAGAAAGGCACATTCATTTACAATTATAAATTGCCTTTCATGACCTCAAAAGTAGTTTTAAAGCAGCCAATGAAGTATATTTATATGCATTCACTGTTGTAATGTTGTATTATGCAATAGACAATTTACACATAGAAAAGTCTCACTAAGAACATTGATACAGAAGAACAAATAATGTATCTAAGATTAAGCAGTTTTTTAATATTTCTTAGGATTTTCTGACAATTTTTGCTTTTAAGCAAACTGGTAGCTTAAATCAGCATCACAAAACCTTTGGAGAATTGATTACTTGCCATGTTTTATTTGCCAGTATAGACATAACTGGTATAATTCTAAATTATAAAATGTACTAAAAATGCAGCATTGGCTTTACTTTTATGCAACTTGGAGCCATATTTTCACTGCCAGCTTGAATTCAATCCAGAAAAGACAAGATTTTATACATGGGATCCAAACTTGCACAGGGAGCATTGTACACTGTCTTCTAGAAATAACTAATAGAATAGTTGTCATATTGATCATTAAAATTTAAACTGCAATACAGATGGTTATCAAATATTAATTGTTAAAAACGTTGTCTTTTTTCGGTTTTGCATTTTAGTTACACCATTACATTTAGTGTGATATTCTCCCATGGGCAAAAAGCCTGGCATAAATTGAAGAGTATCTTCAATTAAAGAGGAAGCTGCAATGAAGGAACAGTCTGAAAAACTTCCAAAAATACCAGCTATCATAACATTCCCACCACCATCCTTTGGAAACATACATGATCCTGTTGGGTTTATTTGTCGTGAGCGGAAACCAAACATATTATCTAACAGAAACAGGCAAGAAATCCAACTGGATTAGACTGTGCCATACATAGTAGCATAACATAAAAAATTCAGAACCAACTAATGGCTTCAACTATACACAATTGTGAAAATCCCAACAACCAGGGATATCGTAAATAGGATATATGAAAACGCCCCAAATTAACTTTTAAATATGAAAGAACTGAGAATTTGGAAACAGAAAATTGAAACGGAATCTAAAAATAAAAGTATCTCATTGGTACTTCATTCCTAAATCAATACTTAGTATTAAACATATAACCTTTCGTGGAAAAGATGTCGCTTTACCAAGATTTTGTTCATGTTCAGAATGTCAAATAAAGATTCTTAATGGTTCAAACATATTCAAAAAGTTGGTTTAAAGCTACAACCTGTAAGTAAGAGGAGTTTACAACGTGTTACAAAAAGCAAGTATATTTTATGAATTACAAAGTACCTGATAGTCGAGGATACTGAAACCCAAACCTTTGGAACCTTTATTCAGCTCAATCACCTTCACATCTGAAGTCCATAATGCTAACTCCCCAACTTCACCCTCTTCTGCATTTGTCTCAGAATCCAAGTCCACCTTTTGGGAGAAAAAAATTATTTGAAATTATTATTGTAGATAATGTGAATTCCCAGATCACAACTCTGCAATATGTTGGCACTTGATCATTCACCTGCAGGCAAATTAGTGCTCAAGGTTTGTACTCAATTCCCAATTAAGGATCGCGGGCAGGTTCCCAGATTGGAGGGTCAATAGGAACTCCAACAATATCAACACAACAACAAGTCTACTTTCTGAAATAGGAACTGTTGATGCAAGTTAGAGTGAGAATGCCTCATAATGGAGGTGCTTTTTGAAGAGTTAAAACTTTAGATCATCAAAAAAGCCGTATCTGCCATGTCATCACCACTGAGCAGCAATCCCTCCACTGGACAGCCAGTGACTATATCTGTGGCTCTACAGCCATGGTGAGCAAGGAGAGGGGGAGTCCTAATCACCTTAGATCCCTGGCTGTTCTGGTCTCACTAGGAGGCCTGCAAGCTGCATTCAACATTTATGCTCAATGGCTTAAATAAACTATTTTATTAACTTAATAGTCTACTTGCCACCTGCAGCAGGAGTCCCACCAACAATCCCACTATCACCTGGCCCCTCCCAGAAGTAAAGCAGCACAACAGCATTAGACCAGCATATGGACAAGTGTCAGGAAATTGCAGTCCATCTACTTACATTGCCACCTCCACTGCCATTTCACAATATGGTTCATAGTCCTCAATCAAAGACTATCTTTATTTTGTTAGTGAAAGATTTTAGTTTTATTTCTGGGCAGTAGAAACTCTTTCACAAAAGTCATCTTCCTATATCAGCAATCTATATTTTCAGATCAGCTGAAATGCAAGAATCTGAAGTCATGATAAATACGCAGAGTTATGGGGATAGGGCAGAGAAGACGACTTGGGTGAGATGCTGTTCTGGGGAGTTGGTGCAGATTCAATGGGTCGAATGGCCTGCTTTTGCATTATAGGAATTCTATAGTTCTATGCTTTATTCTACCACGATATGATTTTGTTTTGACCATACCAAAGGATCCTCTATTGCACTGGTGTATTTTGTCCACTTTCTAAATAATTTCTAAATGAAACTGATTGACCATTTTGGGCCAACCTAAATCAAATTCTGTGAACGTATTTGTGTTGTGGCTAATATCCTATGATTTAGATTGTCCAAATCATTTCATACGGAACTCTTACAATGAGGAACAGATTTTCCTCTCATCTGTATTAAAAGTATATGCAGCGCTGTACAAATCAAGATGAAGCAATTGAAGTTTAGAAGTGGCCATATCCTTGAGTTTATCTCCCACACAGCTAAGTTCAAAATCAATGTTGCTTTGGCTGAAATAATTATGCATATTTTACATTGAAATCAAAACTACTTTGTAATATTCCAAAATATGCAGTACAACTTCCACATAAGAGCAATCTTCAGTGGCTCAAGGCTATTGTACATTGGAAAGATGCAAGTAAAGGGCCAGGATTCTCCAAATAGCAGTGTCCAGAACGGCCAGAACATCATAGAAGGAAAAGAGAGAGAGAAATTGTTCTGGCTGCTCCCACAATTAAGCTGGATATGGAAATTCTGGATAAGGGCAAGCTAATTTTAACAAAAACTCAAGTGTTTTGTTGAATATGCACTTACTCTACCTCCCCATTTCATTCAAGTTTAATACTGCAATTTTCAACAGAAATCTGGTCCTCCATATTTACCTGGCTGATACAATTCTCACTACTCCAGGGTGATGGCGGCCTAATCACTGGGTCAATGTTCTCTGTAGCCTAAGGAAGACAACATAAAATATTTAATGATTCAAGACCAGATTCTTTTACAGGCAGTGACAAATGATACGAGATGCTCAAACAGGCATATCTTGTCCACAGCAACATGCACAAATCTCAGACTAGATACTTTGAAAAACTTCAAACAATATACTGCATTCATTCCAACAATCTTTTCTCAACATTACAGAGAAAAATAACATTTTGACAAAAAACTGAAAGCCAATGTCTGACTGGATTACATTGTCAAGCAGATTAAAAGTGAGCAGAAAACATGATTGTTTTGAAGTATAAATCCATTGAGAAAATGCATCAAAAGACAAAAGAGACTTTTATTCCAATAGGATAGTCAGACTTCAGCACATGACTTTGTTCACTTTTAAAGCCAAGCAGAAATAGTTAGCATGTAGCTTGTACAAAATTTCTGAAGAATTTGAGGACAGATAAAAGATCAAAGACCAGTCAAGAATGTAAAAAGCAAATTAAAAATTAATTAATAAAATAGAGATGCAAGGTTAAGCAATGTGTTGCACTTGCATGTGGCAGGAGATGGCAGGTAAGAATGTCACATGGCAATGTGGATAGATAGTGGTATGGCAACATCCTGGATCATGAACTTGTCTTCCTGATGCTGGTGGTCAAATCAAACTCCTTGCCGGCATGGCAGAGTCTATCCATTTGCTGCTAAAGGTCTTCCTTGCAGAATGCTGACACAGCATTATCTACATAGAGCAACTCTTTGATAAAAGCTTGGCACATTTTTGAGCAAAGCTAATCAGCTTTCTGTCAGTCTGGTAAGTAAAGTAGTCACTTTTTGTAGATGATCTGAGGACATATGACAGCAGCAAAAATAATAAATTGTCAAAGGAATACTGGTGCCAGAACAGAACACTTTTTAACCCACTGCTGATCTTAAAGGATTCCAATTCTGCCTCATCATAGCTGACTTTATCCATCACCCATCATTCTGTCATGCAAAGAGGAGTTCATGTTGAGTTTCAGGCCAGCAGTTTTCATCAGTTTAAGTAAGAGGCCTCTGCTCATATAGTCAAATATTTTGATAAAATCAATGAAGGAAATATATAGTTATCATTTCTTTTTCAACTGATGACTGAGAAGGTCATGTTGAATGTTGATATTTTAGTTCTAAAAATCACACTGGTTTTTGGAATTCACGTATTTTTCCTGAATCTGCAGTCTGACAAGAGCAATATGGCTAAATATTCTTTCCACAATGCTTAGCAAGGAGATGCCACGATAGCTGTTCCATTTCTGTGCTCATCCTGTTTTTGAACAGATTCACAACCTTTGTACTGTGCACATTGTGGAGCACTGCTCCCTCCCTCCAGCAGATATGGAAGTGTTTGTGTAGATGCTGCACAAGTGCTGATTTCCTATGTCTGAAAAGGTCTGGTGATATAGCATAATCAATGGCACTTAAGTCAATGCCTTTTCTAAGTCTTCAACTGTGTGTTCAATATCCAGCTCTTCCATGGCAAGCAGCTCTCTATGGTGTCGAGTTCCTCAGCAATCATATTCTCTCTAGAATACAACTTAACATAGTAGTCCATAGAATCCCTACAGTACAGAAGGAGGTCATCAAATTTGCACCAACTCTACAAAAGAACTTCTTACCCCGGCTCACTCACTCCCCTATCCCCATGCAATTAGCATGTTAATCCACCTAATCGGCACATCATTGGATCCTAAGAGACAACTTAGCATGGCCAATCCACCTAACCTGCACATTTTTTGGTTGTGGAGGAAACCAGAACACTTGGAGAAAACCCACGCATACGTGGGGAAAAATGTGCAAGCTCCCTGGCGCTTGAGACAGCAATGCTAACCACCCTGCAGCAGCAATGCTAACCACCATGCCACCCATCTTTCCAATTGTTTAATGCAGTCCAACTGTTTATTGATCTCCCCTTATTGGTAATATACTTGCTCACCTTTTTGATTCAGTCAAACATGCTCCTAATATCCTCTCTGTCAAGCAACATCTGGATATTCTAGTAAAGTTGTAGTTAGTAGCTCTTTAAGCAGCACTTTAGTGGGCTGTTGGGTTTTACTGAGTGGCTATTAGTGCATTCAGAATCTTCCAACTCAGATCTCTCCTACATTTAATGAAAGCAGATTACTTGGCTTCAATGATAGTGTCAATTCCAAGATGTTAGCCTCAGCCAGCATTTTTCTGCTCTTGCTTCCCAAATGTTGAGATTGCCTTCTTAAAAATGGTGTCTTGAGGTTTGTTCTACTTCTTGTGTGGGAATGCCAGAAACTGCCTACTCAATTGAGTTGACAAACTGCCAATTCTTATGTGGATAGGCAGTATGGCTGATTTTGATAAAAGAATGGTCTTTCTGCTTTGAGTGAAAAAGCTTCCAAGAATTGCATCTGCATTGCAGTCTGTGGCAGCTGTGCATATTGAGAATGCTGTTGAGAAAGTTACATCTGGCAATGATCAGGTTCAGCTGATGTCAATGTTTTGATCTCAGATGCCTCGAGGCCACCTTGTGCATGTCTCATTTTGAAAGAAAGTACTAGTAACACAAAGTTCTCGGTAGCAGCAAAGCTCAAGCAATCACTGTCAATTTTCTATTACCTTTAATGTGCTAAGATATCTGCAGCAGGAAGGCCTAATTCATAGTCTGCACCCACTTTTTCATTAAAATCATCCAACAGCTAAAGATGTGCTGATTTGAGAATTCAGCTACTGCAGTATCAAGCTCCTCACATCTCTGTAATGATGCAGAGGTTTGGAGCCTAGATGTTAACTAGCCCTCTGAGTTGAAAGGCAGATAATTCAGAATGTGTTCTGTCTATCTGTGGCTGGAGGGAGTTGTTCTGAAGATAGCTTCTTACAACGAAGTCCACATCCTACCCATGCTTTCCTTCTGAAATTTTTTCATGCTGGATAAAGGTTTAAAACTTTTCTTACAGTAGTCCACTCTCGACAATCCTTGGGTGAGATTTTCCCAAAAATATTTTAAGTGCCAAATTCACGTAAAAACTGAAGTAAATCCCACTGGTCTTTCAGCAGGATTTTAAAAATGAATCTCCCACACTCTGTGGTGCACAAAGTGCCTTAGCATAAATCACAGGGCCTATTCCCTGTCGAGGGACAGGGCCTAAACCTGCAGAATAAGTTGAGCAGGCCACTGTACACACGCTGATCTATCAACGCTGAGATCAGCACATGCACAGAAACCCAGCACTGCCTGTCTCCTAATTGCTGGCCAGTTCCACAACTCTGTGTCACTGGCCATAAAACGCCCCCACTTCCACCAGCCGATCATTGGCCTCCCTGCCTCAACCTAGATCCCTCGCCCCTACCACCCTCCCCCCGCCCCACCGCCTGCCAACAGTCCTAATCTCCCGCTCCTCCCACTATCCCCCTGCAGTCCTGATCTCACTGCCCCATAACCCCAGAGACTCCTGTTCCAGAACTGCTAATATAAATCTCCATTTAAATGATTTATTCAGCTCTCTGCCAATTCCCAGCACACAGTTGATGACACCAGAAATCTGGCAGCTGGAGATGAGTGGAGGCCATGATGCCCAGCAGGAAGCCCACTGCACAGCCGCCACTGATCTCTCCCAACCCACTTCTCTACTAGAGTAGTGCAGTAGACTGGGAGAATCTCCTTGTTACCTTTTGTCAGGAAACATAGTCGATGTTCAGTCTACCAAGTTCCATATTGATCATAATTGCCTTATGCATGCGCGTGGTCCTGAGATTCCAGTTTGCCAATAAATTGCTGGCAGATACTTTTTTTTTTGTTTGTCTGGTGTAAGGTATTCAGTTCATTTATTAAGGAGAGACAACCTGCAGCACCCATTCTTTACATTAATCAAGTTGGGCCCATCACATTTAACTACTGTCTTTGATTTGATTTATTATTGTCATATGTATTAACATACAGTGAAAAGTATTGTTTCTTGCGCACTATACAGACAAAACATACCAATCATAGAGAAGGAAACGAGAGAGTACAAAATGTCGTGTTATAGCCATAGTTACAGTGTATAGAAAGATTAACTTAATGCAAGATAAGTCCATTCAGAAGTCTGACAGCAGCAAGGAAGAAGCTGTTCTTGAGTCAGTTGGTCTGTGAACTCTGACTTTTGCATATTTTTCCCAAAAGAACGTGGTGAAAGATAGAATGTCGGGGTGCGAGAAGTCCTTAATTATGCTGGCTGCTTTGCTGAGGCAGCAGGAAGTGTAGACAAAGTCAATGGATGGGATGCTGGAAAGTTGCAAGAAAAAATAGAGGCTGCAGAGTTGTGTGAATGTTTTAAGCCATAATAGAAGTATCCTCTCAAGAGTTCAAGCCTGGACAAAGCTTCCATAAATCCTGAGCTGCCCAAATGTCAAGGTCCCTGCCTCGACCTTTCCTGTTGGGTCTCAAGGGATGCAAAGAACTACATTCGGCACCAACAAGTTGTGAAAAAGATGACATTTTGAGACAACAGTTCACTTTTGGGCTCCAAACTAGATTTTATGTCAGGGTTTGCTCCCTTACTGATATCCCAGGATATCAAGAAGACAGTGGAGCTATTCGTCAGTAGCTGGGTGTTTGTTCATGAGTGTCACAGCACATGCGCTTACCAGAGGGTCTGCACACTTTGCATGTCTGCGAGTCAAACCTCTTCCAAGTTCTTCTAAAGCTTTAACTTGGAACCATGGTTGACCAAGTTTCTTTGTATTGCTACAAGGAACACAACAGGGGAGCAGAATGCATTGACAAGGAGAGACATTACATTCTTCTTTTTGCATTACTGTTGGCCAGTGCTGCAGGCTAAAAATGAAAAGTAAATAAGCACATAGAAAGTGGGAAGTAAGCTAACCTCTTTTCATCTATATATCAGATGCATCACGTCAACATGCAAGATAAACATGCAAGATAAAAGTCTTAATGACTTTTAACTCACCTGGGAAGTTGCATTGTCCATAACACTAGCTTCATCCACAGGGATTTCTTTACCATTCTCCAATAGTTGCCGACAACAGACCAAAGTAAATGGAGCAGCAGCCTCTTTCAGAAAGCAAACCACCTCACGCCGTGATTTTCCATACAGCTGCTTTCCATTCACCTGAAAGGCAGTCAAATATTTCAGTTCCCCTGTATGTCATATTTAGTAAAATTTTTCAAATGATGAAATCAAAATGGAATTATTTTTTATTCCTCAGGATGCTTCTAAAAATTCACCAGATTTAATACACAAAACACATCTGCAAGTTATCATTCAGCTTTGCTTGTACAAATTCTTACATCGCATAGCATTTTCTAATGCTATGCACTTGGCATACAGACGTAAATCACTAAACTTTACTCTCCAAATGAACAGTTTGCAATTTACATTAATCATTAAGTGATAGGACCAGAACTATTGAGAGACTCCATTAAAGTGCTTATTCTCTCAAAAATGGTATTTCAATAACTTGATAGTGTTACTTTAAATTTCCTCCTCCATGGCTAATTATTAAATTAGGAACAATGAAGGCTTACAGAATAGCCAACTTTATCAACAACTAATGAGTAATAGAACTATTTGACAAAACTCTTACAAAATTTGGGTTCCTCATGATGAAAACTATAGTGCTCTCCTTCCACGCAGTAAAACAAATCTCAGTACTAATTTTGACAAATTAGTATGACTCAACCAGCAGCAAAAGAAATTTAGAAAATAGTGCAAAAGGCAAAACATCATCCTAAGCCTTTATAAACAGTAACATACATCGTACTACATAGAGCGGCACGGTGACACAGTAGTTAGCACTGCTGCCTCACAGCAGCAGGGACCCGGGCTTGATTCCCAGCTTGGAATCTGCACATCCTCCCCATATCTACATGGGTTTCCTCTGAGTGCTCTGGTTTCCTCCCACGGTCTAAAAGACATGCTGGTTATGTGCATTGGCTATGCCAAATTTTCCCTCAGTGCACCATAACAGGCACCAGAATATGGAGACAAGGGGATTTCATTGTAACTTCATTGTAATGTTCATGTAAGCATATCTGTGACACTAATAAATAAACTTCTAAAAAAAAAACTTTATTGTGGGATGCCTGGAATCATTTTTCTTTTCCTTGATAAGGCTACCTGGACTTAAACAATTAGAAATATGATCAAACATTTCATAAAACTACACACCTGAAACTACCAAATAGTTAATACTGTGATAACCTGTGATTCTGTTCAGATAATATGATTGTCACATGACTTTGCAGAACAGCAACGCTACAAAAATATATCTGACCTAAAAGAAAGATTTAATCATTACCAAACCACAGAGTGATATCACATGAATATCTTTTTTTAAAAACTATACCTCTAAAATTTCATCTTGTAATTGTAATAATCTAGTTTGACCTATTGGCCCATCAGGAACAATTGATGATATGTAATGATGTCCATCAAATGAGTCCAGCTCCACTCCAAACCTCAAGGTATGAATTGGTAACAGCTAAATTAAAACAAAAGTCAAATGTGAGGATCAATACACGAAATTGTCAATGTTTAAGATTTCCACTAAGCTAAGATCAAGGTTTTTCTGTCCTGTTGTTCCATGTTCTTGTTGCATCATGATCTTTGAAGTTAAAGAAAAATTTGAGTATCAGTGTTATCTCGCATAAAACAATCTCAAATCAGAGCTAAAAGGTCATGGCTTCAAGTACTTGTATAAAAATATAAGCACATAAACTAAGTGGCACTTCACTGTAGCATTCAGGGAATGCCGCACTGTCAGAGGAACTGTCTTTCAAATGATACATTAAGCAAAGAATGTGTTTTCTTTTTCAGGAGAATATAAAAGTCATCAAGAACAATATTCAAAGAAGAGCAGAGGAGTTCTCCTGGTGCCCTGTCACCGTTTATATCAACATATGAAATGGATAAATCCAACATTTACTTCACTAGTGCTCTGGGATCCTGGTATGTGCAAGTTGGCTAATTACAATTGGTGATTAAATTTCAAAAAGTTCATCTTGTAAAATTTAAAATGCTCGGGGATACACTGAGGCCATTAAAGATTTGATTACAAGTGCATATTTCTTCTTCTTTCTCAAGAGTAAATAGGATTTTGTAATAAAGATTCACCTTTCAACCAAAACTTTGACAGTAAATCAGTCTTATCATTTTTAAATTCCCATACACAATAAAACATATACATTTTCTGTTCCACCTTTACAGGAATCGTAGTGGGTAAGGGGTGGACCATGAAAAGATCCTTTGACTTTGGATGGCTTTTTCTATTTCACGGCCAGCATTGCCAGAAAATCCTGCCCAAATTATCTTGATTTTTCATTAAATTTATAGATTTTGACATTTTTTTGCAATATGTTACAATAATGAGGTTTTAAAGATTGTGATATTTTGGGACTGTGTCATTAATTTAAAAACAAAAATAATGAAGAGGGGGTCACATAACCTATTCTGAACACTATCCGACACAAGCTTGAGTGGTTTGTTAGGGATTATACTTCTAGGAAGAAAGTGCAAAATCTTGACACTTGGAAACAATGGCAGTAGCATATGTGCTAAGCGTGGATAAACTGTGACTTCCCAAAATCCAAGAAACATTTTGAGAATATTGGGTCATAAACTTTAAATTGTCCACTTATTTGCAAAGTCACAATTTCCTTCTGGTTACAAGGCTCATGAGATTCATGTTGCCATGGAGATAGAAACCTTTCCCCTTTCAAAGAATTAGGTATCTGTGAAATTCACAGGCAAGGTTAATCTGCCAGGATCCATGACAGAGAAAGCAGCAACTGACTCAAGATGCTGTGGTTCACTAGAAAGGAGCGTGGGTTGAAGCTCCTGCTTGCATTGTGACGAGTTGAAACAAGACAGAGAGGTAGCGTGAGATAGAAAAAGAATCTCTGGGGGAAGAAAAGCTCACTATGAATGACAAATTAAAAATTCCCAGGCTGTGAAAGCAAAGGACAAAAGTAAATCTCAGGGACGCCTTGTCATTGTTGTACAAGAATTTAATGTATATTAAAGACAGAGTAAAGTATATTTGTGAAATACATTTTCAGTTATGTGAAAAGAAAATGAGGAATGCTTATTTTGAGGTTTAAAGTATAAGTTGCTTATAAAAATAATGTTTAGTCTTTTAGTTTTTTGTTACAGTAAAAGTCTCAAAACTTGAAATCTTGTATCATTCGTTTAGTGATTAACAGGAAGTTCATGTTTATTTTTAAAAGTTATCCATCTTGATAACTTTTTAACAAACTGTTGCACAGAAGAATCTAGCAAATACCCAAATAAACAATAAATATTTTAGTCTTCTGGCTGCTTTCTTAAAAATGGAGATGAACTTTATTATACTTACTATCACATAATCCAATGTTTCTAGTTGATGAAACTAATACATCCAAACTGGACTTTGGACAAAGATTCCTTAAGGAGGTGGAGATTATTCAGCTTCTATATTGCTTCCTGTTGGGAACTGGTCATGAACTCTGCAATGAATTGATTTTCTCACAACTTTCACCTTCAGATAACACTTTCTCACTAATAGCTTGCTCATCAGTGCTTAGTTTGGGTTCCCCTTTTCAACCCACATTCCCTTCTAGTGAACCACAGCATCTTGAGTCCAGTTGTCATGGATCCTGGCAGACCAACCTTGCCTGTGAGTTTCACAGATACCTCAGGCTTTGAAAGGGGAAGGGTTTCCATCTCCATGGCAACATGAATCCCATGAGCCTTGTAACCAGAAAAAATTATGAATAGCCAAACACCATTACAGCTTTGCTCCACGCATGGGCAAAAGAGCAGAATTCCAGAGATGAAATGAGTGTGACTGTCTTTGATGTCAAGCATTTTGCCCAGCATGGCGTCAGTAACACCAGGCAAAATTAACATAATTGGGAATCAGACAAAAACCTCTCTTCTGATTGTGATCATGTCTCACACAAAGGAAATAAGTGTGGTTGTTGATTGAAGGTCAATCATCTCAGCTACAGGACATCACTACAGAAGTTCCTCAGGTGGTGTCCTAGGCCCCACCATCTTCAGCTAGTTTATCAATGACTATATCTCCAGAACTGATGATTGCACACTGTTCAGTTCCGCTTAGCCTTTCAAATAATAAAGCATTCCATGCATCAACATTTGGATATGATAGGGCAGATAATTGGCAAGTAAGATTTGCACAATAGAAATTCTCACATCAGGTTTGGTATTTCTACTGTTGGTACTGATGTGGGAGAATCATTTGGAGTGGCTACTTTAAGTATTTAAGCAGTGCAATCTTAAGGTTTACATTCACTTGGTAACTATGACACATCAATTCACTTTTGTACTTGAAAATCAGTGGCAGGTATACTCTGTTCCTCTTAATTCAACCAATATCTGTCTGAATTATATATAATATTGGAATCGTGTCTTTCCCTTTTATTGTTATAGCAATTCTTGGATTTTTTTTCTCTCATCAAGCTTAATTATTTCTTGATCACTAGATTATAGCTGTAACTCAATATGATTGGTTAAAGAAACTTAGACATTACAATTCACCCTTTTAAACAACCTGATATGTCAATTTTTTATGTTATTTCAGACTGCAATCCACAATTGCTGCTGTAGGCTTAATCTTTTTGCACCATTAACTCAGCTGTTAAATGTAGCTACAATTGGAGTTGTTCTGCAACTTTACAAAGAGGAAAATGGTGTTCTTCTTTCAGAACTTTTTTTTTGCTGGTTATGCAGCTCCTTCACATTAGTCTGAGAACAACAATTAGTCAAACTGAGCTCTCAGGGTCAGCTATTGTGCATGAATAGCATTTCAATCTCACTGTATCAGGTCATCGTAGATATCCCAATATTCTTCAGCCTTTCAGTATTAAAGCTTGTTATGCACAACAAATGCAATTTGGAATGATGTGCAATAACCACATAGTCCTATTGATTCACACAGCAATCTACCAAGTTTTTTCTGGGAGTTACACCTTCACCAAAGTGACATCTGAAGTTGCTTTACTCGCCTGATAAAACACATGTCACAATATCTTTTCATGTTATTGCTGACACCTGAACGCCACATGCCTGCTTTTTCTGAGAATTCTATAAATCTTCACTGTTCTCATGAGTGCAGTGAAGATTTTGCTCTTCAAGTCACCAACTTAAAACTTTCACTCAGTGAGAAGGCAGAGAAATGGGACAATTGTTAAACAAAATAAAAAATTACTGATTTCAGGCGTTAAAGCTTTGCAAGTATAGAGTGTCATTACCTTGGAGTATTTCTGCAGTTCCACGTCATCATATGTCTCAATGTCCAAATTAAGTACCTAAGCATAAATAAGAAAAATAGTGAGTTAATTTGGCTGAACTTAGCAAATGAACATTACATTTTCACTTATATATTAACCTAATTATTCATGAATGTTGCAGATCAACATTCCAAGCAAAACTGGAGTTTTAATTGTCTGGAGGGAATATTCTCAATTGTGAAACATATACATATAAAATCATTTTCTGAGTTTGTTTAGAAAGAATAAAAAAAGCTGAAAATAATTCAAGAAGATGAACTTATTGGACTTAATGCAGTTTAAAAAAAAAAACTAGTCATGGAAAAGATAATATAACTTAAGACAGATAAAGTAGATCCTTCTCTATGAATGGTATGCTTTGTCTGTGTAGGGTGCAAGAAATAATACTTTTCACTGTATACTGATACATGTGACAACAATAAATCAAATCAAAATAAATCTACAAGACCTAATAATTTTTACCTCAGTAAAAGAATTAAGTTTTAAAGGAACATGGTGATGAAATCATACATATGTTAATCATTATATCCAAACTCTTCTCCTGGTCTTACGTTAGCTGACATATTAAGTGATTCCCTTGCTCAGGCACTGTCCATCTCCACTTCAGAAGTGCTGCCATGAACTTCATCCCTCAAGAAGGAAAAATCTTGACATCTTTCTATTACTGCAAACTACTTCTTCATTTCTAACCTTAATTTTTTATAGCTTTGTCAGTGGTCAGACTAGGGATGCTGAGGAGATGATAAACTTGAAGAGGTAACCAGATAGGAGAGTTTATTATAACTAAAGGGATTTAGGGAGTACGAAAAGATGGTGAATTGAAGACAAAGGGAATTGAAATCAACAACAATGTGAAAGCTGTGAAAGATAACTTGGAGAAACAATTATCATCAACAGCAAATAATTTTCCTTGCAACATTACATTTAGCGTTTACTGATACTATAAAACATCAATTCAGTTTTTTGGTTGTCTATTTTTAGAATATACAGGTCTCCATACCAGAAGTTAATCTGAATCCAATAACAACCAGGTTATAGGTTCTGTTTCTGTGCACAAATGCAGCCATATTTCTGTGTTAATCCAGCATTTGCATTTTTTTATTTCTGATTTCTAGTATCTTGTTTTTATAAATCTGAATGCAATCACTTCAAACAAGATATTTTCTTTATTCCTTCACAGGACGAGGACATCATTGGTTCAGGCAGTATTTTTTATTGCCCAACCCTAAATGCCCTTGAGAAGATGGTGGTTAGCTGCTTTTACTTTCACCTGCCTTTCAAGTGGTAAAGGTTACAGGCTTGGAAGGTACTGCTGAAGATCAGTTGCGATAGTGCATCTCATGGATTATGCACACTGCTAACCCAATGTATCGACAGCCGAGGGAGTGGATGTTGAAAGTGGTGAATGGGTGCCAATCAAGGGGCAAGCTCTGTCCTGGATGGTGTTAAGCTTATTGCATGTTATTGAAGTGGCACTATTCTAGGTAAATGCACAGTATTCAATCACACTCTGGATTTGTGGCTTGCAAATGGTGAACACGCATCAGGAAGCAGGTTACTTACTATGACATTCCCACCTCTGACCAACTCTTGTAACTACAACATACCTGGGCCAGCTCAACTTCTGGCTAATGGCAACATTCTGATTGTTGATAGTAGGGGATTTAGTGATTGTAATGCCATCGAATAATAAGGGAAGATGGTTAAATTCTCTTGTTGGAGATTCTCATTACTGACAGTCGTGTAGCATGAATATTACTTGCCCCTTATGAAACCAAGACTGAAAGTTGTCCATATTTTGCCAAAAATGGAGACAGACTATTTCAATACTGGAGGAGTCAGGAATGGTGCAATCATCAACAAACATCTCAATTCTAACCTTAAGGTGAAGGGAAGGTCATTGACAAAGCAGCTCAAGATGGTTGGACCTAGAACACTGCATAAGGACCACCTGCTCTGATGTCCTGGGACTGGGATGATTGACCTTCAACAATGACAACCACCTCCTTTTATATTGGATAAGTCTCTAACAGGCAGAGCGCTTTGCCCCCAATTCTCATTGATTCTAGTTTTGGTATAGTTCCTTGCTTATGCACTCAATCACATGCTATCTTGATATCAAGACAGTCACTTCTGATTTTCAGTTCTTTTGGTCATTTTGGACTGAGTTGTGATAAAGCCAGGAGCTTCGTCGGGATGGTGGAACCCAAACTGAACATCAGTGAGCCAGTTATTGCTGAGTGAGTAGAGCTTGATAGCACTGTCGATATTCCACTTTGTTGATAATCCAGAATAGACTGATTAAATGACAAATGGCCGAGTTGGATTTGTCCTGCATTTTATTGACAAGACATACATGGACAACTTTCCACATTGCCAGGTAAATGCCAGTGTTGTAGCTGTCCTGGAACAGCTTGGCTATTGGTGCAGCCAGTTTTAGAGCAGAAGGTTTCAGTGCTATTGCTGGAACGTCCTAAGGCCCATTGCCTTTGCAGTATCCAGTGACTCCTGTAGTTCCATGATATCACCAAGAGTTAAACAAATTGATTAAAGACTGACACCTGTCATGCTGGGGATCTTAGGAGGAGACCACAATTGGATCATCTACTTGGCAAATCTGGCTGAATATTGTTGTAAATGCCTCAGCCCTGTCTTTGGCATTGATGTGCTGGACTCCCTATCATTAAGGAATATTTATGGATCCACTTCCTCTTATTAGTTGTTTCATTGTCTCCCACCATTCATGACTGGATGTGGCAAGACTACAGACTTTAGGTCTGATCTGCTGGTCATGGAATCACTTATCTCAAACTATGACATGCTTTTCGCCAAGGAAGTAGTCATATGTTGTAGCTACACCAGATTGACACTTCATTTTTAGGCTTGCCAGATGGCAAACCAGGCTTGCCTGGTATGCCATCCTGCACTCTTCATTGAATCCCCTGGTTTAATGATGCGAGCATAGTGGGTGATATGGTGGACCATGAGATTACAGATTGTACAATTTTGGTGCTGCTGATAATACCCAGTATCTCATCAAAGCCTAGTTGAGTTATCAGATCTGTTTTTTACAATGGTAGTGCCACATAACACGATGGAGGGTATCCTCAACGTGAAGATGGGATTTTGGGATACACAGGAATGGTGATGGTGGTGTATAACTATGTCAGGCTGTTGTTTGGCTAATTTTGACGCAAGCCCCAGATGTTAATGAGGAGCATTTTGTAAAGTCAAAAGGACTGGGTCAGTTTCATTTTTTATAGACTTTGACAACTGCTCCCTGGAATATTCTAGCGTTGGTGGTTCTAGAAAGGCAAAGAGGAAAGTATGTGAATCAAGCGGGTTTTTATCACAATTGGCAATGGTTTCATAATGGTCTTTTACCAAGACCAGCTTTCTTGTTCCAGATTTATTTACTGAATTGTACCAAGTACCATGTTGGGATTTGAACCCATGTTACCAGAGCATTAACCTGGGCCTCTGGGCAGGACATACAGTGGCAACTTTTCATATTGCCAGGTAAATACCAGTGTTGTGGTTGAGGCCGAATGGCCTCCTTCTGCACTGTACGGTTCTATGATTATCATTACATCACCACCTCCCTTCAGAATTTACCAGAATTAGTTCAGAAGAACACTCCTAAAACGTCTTCAACTTCCATTGAAATCATGGTTCTCCCTAATATAGGCACATTGACTAAGTTGACTTACCAGATTATACTTATAAATAGAAATTACGATTTCCTCAAATAAAATAAAAAAATATTTATCATCATTGATTTCATTGCATTGTATTATTGTTTTCTCATACTAAATCTTTGTCAATTAGAATGATGCTAGAAAATCATACCATCACTTCATACTGTGGTCCCAACAAATATTCCCATCTGGATTTCAATTCTTCTCTTGTTGGAACAAGTTCAAATCCTAAAATTAAAATGCATCAAGTTAATTTGCTGTTATTAATTATATATAACCTATAAAATAAATCAATAGTGATCAAATTCGCTACAATAGCAGTAAGTGCTACATGAGAAATATTATATAACACTTCTAAACACAATCAAAGTCTACAATATATTTGAGCTTTTAACCCAGCAGTGACGGTTCAGTTCAACAATGAGGGAAGGGGGTGCTACATTTAGTTGTGCTCAACTTTAATTAGGAATGTTCTGCATTTTTTTTAGAATTACGTGTACCTATCAAGGATTCTCCACAGAGTTCCTGAACTGGCTACTGACACTGAGGTCTGAGTCTACTAACCCCAAGGACAAACATGCATCAAGTTAACTTTCTATGCATATTATGATGTGATTAATTTTCTTGTGCATTGTGCTGACTCTTGCATTTACATAATACTGGAGCGAATTTCACAGGAATTAGTGTTCCAGAAACACAGTAGAAAGAAGCATTGAAAAATGTTATGTTCATTGCAAGCAAAATATCAAATATGACAGAATATTTTTAAAAATTAGTAAAATTTTAGAGGGCTGATTGAGTTTTTATTTTCCTTCAGTGGCATTCAGCACAGAAAACATTCAGCATTAATCTCAAAATGATAAAAGAGTAAAGGATGCATTTGGAATCATGATTTTCAAATAAAATTGTGACTTGAATTCTCAAATTATTTTTAGAATTTCTTTCTAAACACTCTGCTGGATTTTTCCAGCATTTTGTTTTTATTTCAGATCTTCGTCATCTTCAGTATTTTGCTTTTACTCCCAAAACAGTAAATGATTCAATAACCAATTAATGTTGTTTTGAAAGTGCTGTTTTGGAAGGAATGTTTGTCAGGAGTTATGACTTCTCTTTTTCCCCCTTCTGATAGGGCCATGGGATCTTTCACATTCACTTGGGCAGGGATTCAAGGCTTCAATGCAATGATGATCTGAACAACAGAGCATCTAAATGTAGCACTCCCTCCCCCC
Organism: Sphyrna mokarran; assembly: GCA_024679065.1. Taxonomy (NCBI): domain Eukaryota; kingdom Metazoa; phylum Chordata; class Chondrichthyes; order Carcharhiniformes; family Carcharhinidae; genus Sphyrna; species Sphyrna mokarran. The sequence continues at coordinate 41,790,120 of JAGIQG010000009.1, forward strand.
ATTGTTGAACTGAAGTGTCACTGCTGGGTTAAAAGCTCAAATATATTGTAGACTTCGATCACAAATGAACTCATAAAATATCCCATCAAACAATATGAATTAATAGGTAGCAGTCATTGTAAAATCTCCATGAAAGCCCATGCTTTCAAAAGCCTGGATAACTTATTGATTTATCGCAGCAATCTTTAGACTGATTACAACCAAATGCACGATACAAGCTATCAAAATTCTGCTGGTGTGTGCATTCAAAGCTAAAGGAACAAAGAGCAGGAATCGGTCATTCAGCCCCTGAAGTCTATTTCACCATTTGATTATGAATGATCTGTACTTCAGCTGCATTTATCTACCTTTGATCCATATCTCTTGAAACTCTTTATGTAATGAACATCTTTTGTCTCAGCCCTGAAAATTTCAATTGAACAATCACCCACAGCCCTTTGGGGAAGAGTATTTTGCATTTACTTTTGTTAACAGGTGCTTCCTTATTTCACTCCTAAATGATGTAGTATAGGGAATGGCAACCTGCAACTGTTTAACAATGATTTGCAACTCTCGACCTTTCCAGTTGGATCACATTATTAAATGAGCCAAAAAAATTAAATCAAGGAACATAAAAGCCATGTTCTTGTCATGGGGATAAAAAGTTAATCACTACGTGGTTTCATATGATTATGAAAAACATCATCATGCTCTAAAGAAACCTATCTGATTAGTATAAATAGCTACCCCATTATTATGGATAATGGTTTTAGTTTAAGACAAGGTTTATGGCTGCAACTATTGAGAGAAGAAAGGGATAATGCTTCCTCATCTCAAATCCTGTCTGAAATTTGATAGTTGCGTGCTCATGTCTGCTTACAGTCCACAATGCAAGTTCAAGTTACAGTTGCAATCCATAACTGTAATCTTATTTGGAGCTGGTGCTAAATTTGCAGAGAACACCAAATTGACAGGAGCAGCAAATACAGAGGACTGCAAAAAGTTACATGAAAGCATTAATTAACTTGTAAAATGGGCGAGTATATACCTATAAAAGAAGAGTAGCTAAAGTCAATGTTGGTCTATTAGAATCTGGGACAGGAGAAATTGTCATGGTAAATGAAGAAATTACAAAGATATTTAACAAAAATTTTTGCATCTGTCTTCATAGGAGACAAAAGAAGACAATTCATCTGCCACCTTCTTACTTTTTATTACAATATAGATAATAACCCAGTCTCACAGGGCTAATGTTCATTTTGTTAACTTTTTTTTTTAGTTAAATACCTATAGAAACTCTTACAATCCATCTCTATTTACAGAAATGTTTCTCATACTCTAATGAATACTTCTGTCCGGATTTGATTCTGCAAACTGAACTTAAATTGTGCAATGTATTTAATTTCCCAAGGTGCGTCAGTGTCAAATGCTGAACTGATATTTTTCTTCAGTTTTAAGCACAACTTACTCAGACTTTCTTCATCGGAAAACAAGAGGACAAATCTCAAAAAGCTTCGACATAAAAATTTATATTGTATATAAGGGAGTGAGGAAAAAAAATCAAATTGGGAAATCTATATTTGCCTTATGTATTACTAAGTGCTGTTGGTTGAGGAAAAAATATTGATCAGGAAATTGGGGAGAGCTCCCCTATCCTTCTTCAAAATAACGGGATCTTCTACTCCACCTACAAGATAGAGAGGTCCTCAGTCTAATCTCTTATCTTAAGGATAGCCATTCTGATAGCACAGTGCACTGTCAACATTTCACTGGAGCTTCAGCCCTAATGTTGCACTCACATCTATGGAATGAGGCCTCATTCCACAGAACATACCATCATTTGTACACTCCTGTTCCTTCACTCCTGCACTTTCCGGCTCTTTAATCATAGAAGGAATGCTAATTTCAGTGGTCCCTGTATTTGTCACATGAGTTACATAATCCGGCTCAGCTGCAAAACAGGAGGGAGAGTGCATTCGTAAAATTATGTACAGTAAAACCATTTAGTATATCTTCATTAAAAACAATTATAATGTTAAGGAGTTTATAGAACCTCTATATATTGTTCATAGAATCATACTATGTTAATATGGATTACTTTCTTTTTTGTACAAGGGCCATCTTAAAAAAACATAACTTTAATTGGAAGTGGTATGTACTCTGAAATATAACATTTGGCATCATCTGATGAAAAAAATCAAAGATTTCAATGAATTGTGTGGAAACAAGAGCTGTGCCACTGGGAGCCATCTATGAAGTGAAACAAATCAATTACTTCAATTTCTGAAGCTTATGAAACATAATTAAGTAGATTTATGTTTTTTTTCTATTCTTAAGATTTTATGAATCATGTACTTTATATTTTTTATATGCTGCATATCATTTTAATTCTATGCTTCTTAGATTCTGAGACAAACAGAATGGTAGTCAAAATATTTCTTGAACAATCTTAAGCAATAAAAAGTTTACTTTTTATTGAGAGCTGATTACTGACCATCAATTAGTGATGTTATTCTTCCAACTTACTAATTGCTAGTTGTTACTTTCTATGCCTGTTTCAGGTTTGATTTGTTGCTGTTTTAAGGAAGTGTTATTCAATTCAGATGTAAATATGACATATGACTAAGCATTAAGATGTAATTGTGATGTAAACGGCAATTCATCTCCTCTAATACTTCACAAGACAACATTATACTATTGAAAAACAAGAAGGCACATGAGAGCTGCACAAATACATTCCCTTCGTGTAGCACAGCTACATAAAAAAAATGAAGTTGTGTAGATAACACATGAGAGCGGCTGTTCCTGCACTGGATGACGATGAAGGACAATTTTGCAGTAAGGCACTGTGGAAGATGATAGAAAAATAACAGCATGTTCTCTAAAGGCTTTTCACTTAAACAAATAGAAAAACAAAATGATTCTGTGACATATTAGACATCGAGAGCATGGTACTGTAGTACCAAAGTTTGTATTGCAGGGTCATTACATTTCTGTGGCTGGTAAATCTATTTTTGTTTGTGGAGGAGTATTTCTAATTGTATTCTTTCAGGTAACTTTCTTTTTTAAGTTTAAAAAATATTAGAATTATAATTACAGACAAATGAAAGTGTTCTTTATGTTCTCCACCAGAAACGAAATATTTAAAATTTTGTAAACTGCGTTGCATCTTAAACAATATAAACTACCTTTCTCAAAGGATTCATAATCAGCACGCATCTTCCTCCTTGCTATCGTAAGGTTTACTGTTTTTCCAGTGTTTCGTAAAGCATCAATCCCTTCTTGGTTAGTAAATTCCTGAATATTAACCCCATCAACCTTTAAAAATATACAAAATGGTGACAAATATCTGAGATTCGAAATGAAACATCCTAATGTTAAAAAATGAAACCACCAATCTTAATATATAACAAGGTGTACTGAGGTGCATTTTTTAAAGTTATGCTTTTTAAACTGTTTTAAATTGTTTTTTTTAAACAGTTATGGATGAAGATTTGCCCAAATTAATTTTGTACTAGAAACATAAGATAAGAGCAGGAAGAGACCATTTGGTCCTCTGAGCCTATTCTGCCATTCATTACAATCATGGCTGAGCATCCAACTCAATTGCTTAATCCTGCTTTTTCCCCAAAACCTTTGATTCCATTTCCCTCAAGTGCTATTACCAGCCACCTCGTGAATATATTCAATGTTTTGGCATCAATCACTTCCTGTGATAACAAATTCCACAGGCTTACCACTCTTTGGGTGAAGAAATGCCTCCTCACTTCTGTCTTAAATGGTCTACCCAGAATCCTCAGACTAGGACCCCTGATTCTGAACCCTCCACCATAGAGAACGTCCTCCCTGCATCCATCCTATCTAGTCTTGTAAGAATTTTGTAAGTCTCTACAAGATCTCCCTCATTCAACTGAACTCCAGCAAAAACAATCCTAACCTAGTCAATTTCTCCTCATACAGAAGTCTGCCATCAGTCTGCCATCCCCAGAATCTTTGCTGCACTCCCTCAATGGCAAGAACATCCTTCCTCACAAAAGGAGACCAAAACTGCACACCATATTTTAGGTGTAACCTCATCAAGGCCCTGTATAATGCAATAACACATCCCTGCTCCTGTACTTGAAACTTCTTGCAATGAAGGCCAATGTGTCATTTGTCTTCTTTACCACCTGCTCCACCTGCATGCTTACCTTCGGTGACTGGTACACAAGGATACCCAGGTCCCGTTGCGCACTCTCCTCCCCTAATTTACAAGCATTCAGGTCGTAATCTGCTTGCTTGTTTTTGCTTCCAAAGTAAATAGTCTCATATTTGTCCAAATTAGACTGCATCTGCCATTGATTAGCCTACTCATCCAACCTGTCCAGATAATTCTGAAGGATCTCTGCATCCTTGTCACAGTTCATCCTCCCACTAAACTTGGTATCATCTGCAAATTTTGAGGTGTTATACTTTGTTCCCTCATCAAATCATAATATATATTGTAAATAGCTGGGATTCCAGCATCAATCCCTGTAGTATCCCACTAGTTATTGCTTGTCACTAAAAGAACCCATTAATTTCTACTTTCTATTTCCTCTCTGCCAACCAGTTTTCTATCCATCTCAATAACACTTCCTCCAATCCCATGCACTTCAATCTTGCATGATAATCTCTTGTGCCCGACTTTGTCAAACGCTTTCGGGAAGTCCAAACGTACCACATCGACTGGTTCCCTCTGGTCAACTCTACTAGTTACATCTTCAAACAATTCCAACAGATTTGTCAAGCATGATTTCCCCTTCATAAATCCATGCTATTCTGTCTGATCCTGCCACTGTTTTCTAAATGCTCTGCTACAAAGTCTCTGATAATGAATTCAAGAATTTTCTCCACGACTGTTGTTAAGCTTCCTAGTCTATAATTCCCTGTTTTCTCTCTACCTCCCTTATGAATACTACTAGAGAATTTTACTAGAGGAATAATATAAGCTGCAAACACATTGGGTCAATCCTAGTAAATCAGCAATATACCTTTATGAAATACATTTTAAAAAACGCATCTTGAAAAATGAAACATACTACAGTCATCTGAGATTTATGGTATTATTCAACAGAAAACAATTAGGCAACCAGTGTATGTTCAACACAATTCTCCATGTTAATTTTAACTGGTGAAGATGTAAACATTTTGGCTCAGATTTTCAAGTCAGTGACACAGCGAGTACATTCAGCTTTGGCTGTGATTTAAAATGCCCACGTACCATCTTATGCTTCAGTCTTGACACCTTCTGGTCTTGTGAAGAGGCCAAATGGTGAGTGTAATGCTAGCAGAGTCAAGTTCATTTTTTGTCATGAAGATATGCGTTTTAAGGTCTGCTTTTAAATGGGATGGTCAACTCAAACACTTCAGAATCTCCTTCACCAACTTTCCCCCAATCCAAACATCCAGAAAATGCTCAATCCTTTGATAGTTTTAGATCCCCCTCCACCAGACAATGTTCACCTCCAACAACGTTCACCTTCAATCCACTCTGACACCTGCTTATATCCCTATCTGTCTACGGATTCCATAAAGTGTGTTGCAACAAAAGAATGAGCGTTGCTGTGTTGAGGAGGGAGTGGATTATCATTGGTAGAGAGAGTGAATCATCACCAGGAGAGGTGGAGGGCAGCGAAGGGAAGTTCGGTGTGCAGTGACGCAACAAGCGCTGAGCAGCATCAGGAGGGGCTAAATATTACAGGGGAGGGCTGAGGAGACCATTGCCAAAAGAGGGTGAACAGTGACTGGATGAGTGATAGGAATGAACAATATCAGAAGTGGTGGGGGTAATGCGGTGGTAGTAACCTTTGCTGGGGGGAAAAGAGTGAAAATTACCACTCACTGAACATTGAGAGAAAAGGAGAAGGGATGAATACTGTCAGAAAAGGAGGAAACATTGCTTGAAGGGGTCCAATGTTGTTGCGGCAGCAGGTGGCGGTAAGAGAAATCAATGTTGCTGTGAATCCTTAGATACTGCAAATAATTTACTTACAGCTGCACTCCTCAGCAGGCTTTATAGCTGCTAAGGAAAGCTCTAAGTTAATGTATGTAAAAACTAGGGTAAATACAGGCTCAAGTTGCTATGGATATCTCATTCCACTGTGCAGCAATTCAAACAGGGTAAAACTGCTAACAGGAAATTTAAACTTTGGGTAACTATTGCATGTTTGCGTGAGGAGGTCCCAAGGTGCATCAGCAATTTAAGAGGTTCAGGCCTTTATGTTCAACACACTTGAACTTACCATTGCTTCTTCTGTATTTTGTTTAATTCTACAGATGAAACAATTTATGAATTATAACAAGAAGTTTATCTTCTAAACTGTATATTGAGCTGAGAAAAGTAATGCAATGTGGACCATGTGGAGCTGTTTCTATGCCCCAGATTTTAATTATTCCCTGCAGTGCTTTCAGTAAACTAGGACTTCGTCTATTTTGGCTCAGTGCAAGGAGAAGCCAGACAATGATAAATTGGACCAAAACAACAGCCAAATAACTGGGATAAGAACTTCTATTTGAAAGTAAATCAGTAATTAATCCAGCCATCCTAATATCTTGCAGCTTGGATAATATATCCCACCTGTAATATTACTGGGAAACATGTCAATAATGAAGTAAGCAGGAATAAATTGAGGACAAATATCACCAATTGAACAAAACATAATATTGTCAAGTAGAATAAAATAATTATTGGATGCTGGAATGGGTTTATCACAATATAGCTATCCATGTTATAGAAAACCAAATGGAAGATCAGCAAAATACAAAAGCCTTCTTCTTAAATGAAGGGTTAATTTCATTTAAAGCAAAAGGTCTTTCATTGGTGTACTTTGCACTGGCATGAGTCAAAACTCAAGCCTCTGCTTACCTTGGCAAGTTTTAATAAAAGATCTAACTTCATTCTTTCTTTTACAAAATGTTTCAAAGTAGCAACGTGAATTTCTATAAAGAGTCCTCATTCTGGGAATGTGTGTTGCAGAATTAAATAGCATTATTGCAAATAAATATAATTCTTGTGAACGACCTCTATGCTTCATAGAAACCCTTCTAACATTGATATTGCCTCTACGAGCCAATAGTTCAAAATAGACACCATGTTGCCATGTAAACTTGGTCATTGATGCTGTCTGGAAAAGGAAATGTTGATATAAAATATACCCGCATTGAACAGTCTTTCAACTCAATTCTTATGCATCAATAGGACTCTCATTTTTGCCTGAAGGTAATAGGTTAAGATCTCACTTAAGGGCACAAGTCCAATGCATGACATTCCATTGCAGTATTAGCAGAGTGCTACACTGTCACTGATGTAATGGCCTCTTGGAATTAATATTCCTCTCACTGCCTGCTTCCCTAAGCTAAACAAGTTGGCATCCAATCTTGGTAATCTGTTTTAATCATGTTAATCTGAGATATGAAAAAAAATCCTATCAATTACAAAGGCTTTTACCTCCACAATATTGTCTGGCTAAACAGCACACAGAGCTCTTAAGATTCTCTGAATAACATTCTTCTCTCATACAGCAAAGTAATTAATTGTGCCTATGAAGAACAAACTACTACTCAGTGAAAAATATAGCAAATATGAAGAATTATGATACAAAGTCCATTATTAAAGATGAGGCACAGAGTACTTGAAAGCGCATGATAAAATAGGACTGAGTCAACTTGGCTTCGTCAAGGGAGGCAGGGGGGCATGTCTGACAAATCTTTGGAGTTTTTTGAGGGAGTAAGAGAACCAACGGATGTGACTTATTTAGATTTCCAGAAGACCTTGACAAGATGCCGTATAGGAGACCGTTAAATAAGTCAACAGCCCAGGGTGTTAAGGGTAATGTCCTGGAGGAAGATTGTTTTCTGCCAGTCAGCCAGAGAGTGGGAATAAAGGGGTCTTTTTCAGGACAGCAGCCAGTGACTAGCGGTGTGTCTCAGAGGTTGGTGCTGGAGCCACAACTTTTCACAGTATACGTTAGCAGTTTGGAAGGAGGACTCAAAGGCACTGTTGCTAAGTTTGCAGATGATATAAAGATATGTATGGGGACAGGTAGCATTGAAGAAGCAGGGGGGCTGCAGAAGGACTTGGACAGATTAAGAGAGTGGGCAAAGATGTGGCAACATGGAATACAATGTGAACACGAGCGAGGTTGGGCACTTTGGCAGGAGAAATGGAAACAGACTATTTTATAAATAGGGAAATGCTTTGGAAATAAGAAACACAAAGGGATTTGGGAGTCCTTGGTCAAGATTTTCTTAAGGTTAACACGCATGTTCAGTCAATAGTTAGGCAGGTAAATGCAATGTTAGCATTCATGTCGAAAGAGCTAGATTACAAGAGAAGGGATGTACTTCAGAAGCTGTGTAAGTCTTTTGTGAGCAGTTTTGGGCCCTGTATCTAAGGAAGGATGTGTTGACCTTGGAAAGGGTCCAGAAGATATTCACAAGAATAATCCCTGGAATAAAGAGCTTGTCGAGTGACAAATGGTTGAGAACAGGGTCTGTAGTCTTTGGAGTCTAGAAGGATGAGGGGGGTCTTACTCAAACTCACAGGATATTGTGAAGCCTGGATTAAGTGGAAACGGAGAGGATGTTTCCACTAGTAGGAAAAACTAGAATAAGAGAGCACAACCTTAGACTAAAGGACAATGCTTCAAAACAGAGATGAGGAGGAATTTCTTCAGTCAGAAGATTGTGAATCCGGAACACTTGGCCACGCAAAGCTGTGGAGGCCAGTCATTGAGTGTCTTTAAGACTGAGATAGATGTCTTCTTGATTATTAAGGGGATCAGGGTTATGGGGAAAAGGCAGGAAATGGAGATGAGAAAAATATCAGCCATGATTGAATGGTGGAGCGGACTTGATGGGCCAAGTGACTAAATTCCGCTACTATGTCTCATGGTCAAGACAAAATGTCACTTACAGCAATGATCCTGTCATGCACCTGAATACGTCCACTTTGCTCCGCGGTACTTCCTGGTATTATGCTTTTCACAAAAATACCAGAGGTATCTGTAAATATAATATCAAATTATTTTGTTCAGTAACTTCTCCAGTAATTCTGGTCTCTTCTGCATCCCAATTTTAATTACTTTCCATCTACACCCTATGTTTACACAAGAAACAGCTAACTTCTTTTCCTGTAGTAAGGAGATAAGAACCAATTCCTACAGGGTGAACAAACACAGAAGCATAGAAGATAGGAGCAGAAGGAGGGCATTTGGTTCTTTGAGCCTGCTCCAGCATTCATTACAATCATGGCTGATCATCCAACTCAATTGCCTAATCCTGCTTTTTCCTCAAAACATTTGATCCCATTCACTTCAATTGCTAAATCTAGTTGCCTTTAGAACACATTCAATGCTTTGGCATCAATTACTTCCTGCAGTAATGAATTCCACAGGCTCACCACTCTTTGGGTGAAAAAGTGTCTCCTCATCTCCATCTTAAATGGTTTACTCTGAATCCTCAGATCTCTGGTCTGGACCCCGCCACTTTCAGGAATATCCTCCCTGCATCTATCCTGTCTAACATTGTTAAAATTTCGTAAGTCAGTACAAGGTCCCCCCCTCATTTGCCTGAATTCCAGCAAAAACAATCCTAACCTAGTCAATCTCTCCTCACATATCAGTCCCACTAACCCCAGAATTGGCCTGGTAAACCTTCACTGCACTTCCTCAAGAGCAAGAACATCCTTCTTCAGAAAAGGAGACCAAAATTGCACACAATACACTAAATGTGGCCTCACCAAGGCCTCGCATAATTGCAACAACATATCTTTACTCCTGTACTCAAACCTCTTGAAATGGAGCCAACGTGCCATTTGCCTCCTTTACCACATGCTGCACTTGCATACTTACGTTCAAGGACATCCAGATCCTGCTACACAGTCTCTTCTCTTAATTTACAGTCACTCAGTTGTAATCTGGCTTCTTGTTTTTGCTTCCAAAGCGAATGACCTCACACTTGTCCAAATTATACTGCATCTGCCATTGATTAGCCCACTCACCCAACCTGTCCAGATCATTTTGAAGGATCTCTGCATAAAATCTGAACAATTCAGAAAAAAGCAAAGGAGTATCTCCTTCTTCTTTTCCAACTCTTTCATTTACCCAACTCCCAGCACTCTTGTGCAAAGTCACACTTCAGTGGTAAATCGCACTAAGAGGCTTGTATTTATATGTTCTGAGACTAAAGACTTTGCTCTGCTCCAGTTACAAAGAAATTAATTTAAGCTAGTTTTTTTAATTAACTAACATCTACTGCTCTCCACTGGAGAACTAGTATTTTTCTGCTTAAGCTTAGAGGAAATTTAGAAATTAAACAGTAAATTTAAGTTAGATATTAAATGCTAAATGCAAAATAAATTAGATTTTTTTTAGAAAGAGATTAAGATTCCCTCACTCATCCAACTCACAGCATTCTGTTCAAAGTCACACGCTGATTAGGAGTCAACCACATTACTTTGAGTCTGAAATTTCATTTAGATCTGACGAGTACAACAGATCTTCTGAAAAACAACTGTAAACTTGATTAGTTTTTATAACAATCTGGTAAGCATTATGGCAGCACAGTGGAACAGAGGGTAATACTGATGCCTCACAGCACCAGAGACCTGGGTTTGATTCCCGGATTGGGTCTCTGTGTCTGCAGAGTCTGCATGTTCTCCTTGTGTTTGCATGGGTTTCCTTTGGGTGATCTAGTTTCTTCCTACAGTCTGAAAGACGTGGTTAGGTGCACTGACCATTCTAAATCCTCTCAGTGTACCCAAACAGGTGCAAGTGTGTGGCGACAAGGGGATTTTCACAATATCTTTATTGCAGTGTTAATGTAAGACTACTTATGGCACTAGTAAAATAAACTTTAAAAATAACTGGTAATAAGCTTTTAGTTCCTGATGTATTTCATTAATTAAATTCAAACTTCCCAGCTGCTATAGTGAGATTTGAATTTATGCTTCCAAATCAGTCTACAGCTCTGGATTTCTAGTTCAGCAAACAAACATTGTACAGCCATAACTGTTGTTACCACAAGGTCACAAAGAACATCACTTCAAGGGTAGATCAGAGAAACATTTTTATGAGGAGCAAATGCAAATTTATGATGAAGCAGCAAGGCAGTGGGATTAGTTTTGGACTCCTTTTGCAAAGTAGTACAACCTGTATGGGCTACAACAACTGGATCCGCCCCCTCCAACTCCATGTTCCTCTGCAATCTTGAGCACATGTCCCGAGCCTTGCTATTGGGCAGGAAACATAGCCTTCTGAATTCCTGCCTCCAGGTCCATTTATCTGCCTCACGTGCATTCACACCAACCTGTCCCTGACCAAATCAGAAGACCTTATCATAAGGAGTGTGACACAAGATACAAGATCTCCAGGCAATGTTCCCCTTTCCCAATACACTGTTAGCATCTCAGCCTCCGGTTCAGTTCTATGGTTCTATTACCATAAAGACACTGGCTAAAAGAAATTCCAGACACAAAGGGTAATGTAGAATGGTTCTTTCTAGTCCATAATTTTTGATTTGTGAACTCACCACCATGGGATGCACCAACATAACCAACAACTGTAATGCCCAGGCTTTGTCCGTCTCTCCTGAGTTCAACATTATCAATATCATAATCGTTTGCAGTAATCTATAAAGATCAAACAGAATAATTGTAAAAGAATTTAATATATATTAAACCTGCACACAACATAAAGATACACCATTTAACCAAAACAAACAGATTGTTTATCAAATTACCCTTCAAATCAATCTGATTGTTTGGCAGAATTATACAATGGAAATATTTATTACACAAAAGGCAAGTTGGTGAGCCCATAAACATTTCAAAAGCTACTAAACTGTGCACAGATATCACCAAGGAAAGACTGATTAGTTTTGGCGAAGGTGGAGATCTAGATCCTGGAATTTTTTTTAAAGCACGTGTTAACACTAGAGGCTTGGATGAATTGACTTTTTTTTTTAAAAAAAACGGTTGTGGAGTGTTTGAGAATGCTAGGGATTATTTTAGCTGCTGGTGTGCAATTTATCAAAGCTATCAAGGTGTGAGCAGAGTTTTCACAGCACGTTATTAAGATATAGATTAACCTGAAGCCTCCCCCAAGAGAAGAAAGTTCTCAATAAAAATATATATTTTTTCACCTTTGTGATTAGAGAATGAGAATAAGATAGGGAAAGACTTCAAGGAAGAGATGCATAATTGCAATAACGTTGAATTAACAAAGCATGGCTGCCCTCTTCACTTGTCTTTTTATTGAAAATCCATACTTAAAGATTTAATTACTTAAATCTGAAATTCATAGACTTTTGCTAGCCAAGGGTCTAAAAGGATATTGCACCAACAAGATTAGAGTGGCCGAAGGCAGAAAGGTCTGAATATTAGTAGCCAAAGATGAAAAATTCCAAAAGAGTTTGTGACAAGGAATTATACTATTGTAGCATTTTTTATGTGGCGAAATACAATGCTTCTAAGCCAGTTCAAATGAGAGAAATTATCAGGTATCAGGTGGGTATTTCCCTTTGTCTATCTTCTGTTACAATTTGGTCTACGGTCTTGACGGTATGTGCCAAACCACACTTGCCACAGCATTTCAGCAGTCAATGCAGCTGGAAATATAGGATGAAGTAAAGTCAATACTAACAACAGAACATGACTTTAACGTATTATGCATGTCTGAAATGAAGCAAAAGTCTATGACAATGCTTAATAAATTATTTTCCAACATGACCCTATGTTAACTCACCTTACTTTCTCAAGGGCAATTAGGGGGCAGACAGCAAATGCTGGCCTTGCCAGTAATGTTCACATCCCATAAACAAATATATTTTAAAAATTATTCAGAATTAATGTGATCACAGACATCAGCAAAGACAAAATAGCACTTAAACAGCATAATAACATTCCACATATTAAGTTTAATTATCACATGTAATAATACATCATTTAATATGGGAAAGTGTTTTTGAAATACTTTGTAAAAGTATTATTTTATATATAAGCCAAGTTCTCCATATTCCCTGGTGACAGAGGCCTCAGTGAAGCCTCTTTCCTCCCACTCACACTTGGTAATCAGCTATTCTCACTACAGCTCACTCAACACCCCTCTTTACAGCCTCTCTCTCTCCTCACTCATTCACTTAGTAGCCCCTCTTTCCAAACACAGCTCCTTCCACTAAGCCTATGGAGATTTGGGTTCTGATGCTTAACTCTGCGTGCCAAACAAGCAAGTCCAATACTCACCCCACAACCCATCACTACCGCCAGAGTTACCAAACTCTGCAGGGACGAGCTGTACTGTTCCAACAGCCCTTCCCCATTCCAGGCCTAATGACCTTTTTGAGATTTGGCACCACTGCTCCCTGCCAAGGCCTGCTGCTCAACAGAGACTCAAGCTCCTGTTTCTGCAATCTCCAAAGCCTACTGAATCTGTGGAGACTCAGGCCTTAATGTCCCCTTAGCCTTCCATCCCACTGCTCCCCATTCCTACACCTGCTGAACTTCACACAGGCACAGGTTCTGACGCTCCCTTCTTTGGCATGCTGACCCTCAGAGATTTAGGCCATAATGCTCCTCCTCTCTTGCATCTGTGCCAGACAAAGAAGCACCTTCCGGCCTTTCCCACTTTCCAACTCCTGGTCTTTCTGGATTAACATCTTCCAAGAGCATCCAGTGCTCGGTAAAATAAACATATTGTTGCTATTGCCCTTCACGATGACCCACATCTGCGATCTGTAATTTTCTGTTCTCACAAAGGTGAAGACAGCACAATAGAACTAGCTGATCTCTGCACCTGATATGCACTTTTCCTCTCATCCTGGGAACCTGAATGAGATCATAAGCACCAGGCAGGCCCACCTGCCATATTAAAGGCGAATGCACGTGCTGGGTCCCAAAGCTCGGCCAGTTGGTAGAAGTGGAGCCCATAACATAAAGTTTAAAAAACTCTAATATCTTGCCTTTAGCCAGAGAGGATAGGAAAATAATGGTCAGAGTCTCCATTATTTCTTACCTTGCCTCTCCTAACAGCCTCGGATGCATTTCATCTGGGTCAGGAATAAATGCATTTTTAAAGATGTCAAATCTCACCATAATAATTTCATTTTTATTCTTTTTTAATTCATTCATGGATCATGGATGTTGCTGCTGACCAGCATTTATTACTTATTCCTAGTTGCTCTTGGACGGCAGTTCGGTCAACTGCATTGCTGTGGCTCTGCAGTTACGTGCAGGCCAGACCAGGTAAGGATGGTAGATTTCCTTTCTTAAAGGAATATTCGTGAATCTGATGGGTTTTTTCAACAATCAACATGATCATTAGTAAATTCTTAATTCCAGGTTTTTTTTTTAAACTGAATTCAAATTCCACCATCTGCCATGGCAGGATTCAAATCTGGATCCCCAAACATTGGGTGAATTTCTGAATTAATACTCTAATGATAACCACTAAGCCATCATTTCACCATCTAATACTTCCCACCTCCTCTCTGATTACAATGTCCATATGTTTGTACTGTTCCTCTATTTTGTGAAAACAGACATGAAACATTCATTAAGAACCAAGTAAACATCATCTAACTCTACATAAAATTTACTCTTTGGTCCCAAATAGACTCTACTTTTTTTTTTAGTTATCTTCTTGCTCTTCACATATCCATAAAATATCTTTTTGATTTCCTTTATTTACTTGCCAATATTGTTAGCATGCCCTCTCTTTTTGTGTTCATAATTTTCCTTTAAATTTCACATCTATGCTTTTTATACTCCTTTGTTTTCTGCAATATTGAGCCTCGATATTTGATGTATGTTTCCTTTTTCCCCTTATTGTTTTCTTTAAGTCTTTCCTTAAAGGTGGTGCTATGACATTACATGGGTATCTGACTGCAAATGTCTGAATCTAACTAAATTTCAACAAGTATAATCATTATTGCCTTATTAGCAATAAGCAGCATGGTTTTGTGAAGGGGAGGTAGCATCTCACAAACTTGATCAAATTATTTGAGGAAGTAACAAAAAAAATTGACCAGGCAGGACAGTGAACATTGTTTACATGGACTTTAATAATGCCTTTGATAAGGTTCCTCATGGCAGGCTGATACAGAAGATGAAGTCAAGTGGGATTCAAGGTGAGCTCATAAGATAGATACAAACCTGACTTGGGTACAGAAAGCAGACAGTAGCAGTTGAAGAGTACTTTTCTAACTGGAGGTCTGAGACAAGTGGTATTCCTTTGGAGGTCTGAGGTAAGTAGTATTCCACAAGAATCAGTGCTAGGGCACTGTTGTTTGTAATATATACGTAAATGATTTGGAAAAAAATATAGGTGAACTGATTAGTAAATTTGCAGATGAAACAAATATTGGGAGAGTCGAGGATAGTGAGGAGGATTGTCAGACAATATAGCAGGATATAAATCGGCTGGAGACCTGGGCCAAAAAGACTTAACCCAGACAAATGTCAGGTGATGCAAATTGGAAAGAAAATATTCAATAAATGGTGGAATCCTTAGAAATATTAGCATGCAGAGGTATCCAGGCTGCACATCCACAGTTCCCTGAAGGTGGCAACTCAGGTTGGCAAAGTGGTTAAGAAGATGGATGGGATGCTGGCCTTGATCTGTCAGGATGTTGAATATAGGAATTGGAAAATCATATTGCAGTTGTATAAAACTTTGGTTAAGCTGCATTTGGAGTATTGTGTATAATTCTGGTCATCATATTACCAGAAGAATGTTAATGCATTGGAAAAGGTGGAGATTTACTAGAGTTTGCTTGGTTTGGAGGATATGAACTATGAAGAAAGGTTGAACAAACTTGGATTGTTTTCATTGCAGTGTTGGAGAATGAGCTGAGACCTAAGAAAGGTTTACAAGATTATGAAAGGCTTGGATAGAGTGGATAGTCTTTTTCCCAAGGTCAAAGAGTCAATTCCTTCGAGGCACAGGTTGAAAGTCAGAGGCGGGATGTTTAAAAGAGGTGTAAGATACAAGCATTTCACAAAGAGCGTGGTGAAGGCCTAGATCATGCTGCTACAGGAGGGGGTGGAAGCAGAATCTATAACAACATTCAAGAGGCACCTGGAAGATACATGAACAGGCAGGGAAGAGAGAGATACGGACCACGCAGAAGCAAAAAAAATTAGATTAGATAGATATCTTTGTCAACACAGATTTGGTGGGCCAAAGGGCCTGGTTATGTGCTGTACTATTCTTCGTATTAGTTCCGATAATCAATCTGGTTATTTCAACTGTTTTATTTCAGTTCTTCATTACTGGCTTTATCGTTGGAATTATCCCAAGAAGCCATTAGACTCACTGATTTAAAAAAAAATAAACAGCAAATTTAAATTCTTGTAACAATTTTAAAATGCATAACTATTCAAATATGAAATTCATCACCATTAATTATGTCTATTTTTATTTTAAAACAGGGACCTTGAAATTGATTTTTATTTATTTTGCCATACTAGGCACCAGATTTCTGGATAACTTAGCGAATAAAATTGGATTAAAATATTTTCTTTTTTTTCTGGCATTAAAGCCCAAATTTAACACGAACAAATGGAATGCAAAACATTTGTTACAGACCAAAACCTTATGTGGTCAACTAATTCAGCAGATGGACCACGGTCTAACTCCTGAACACAACAAAGCCAAGAACAGTGGGACCAACTTACACAAATATTCTGACACCACTTGATTTCCACAATGGATGTAGTCCAATTCAAGCACAGTACAAGGACACTGGACTGCCTAGAAACTTCCCAAATTTAGTTTGGAAACTTAATATTAAGAGAGAAACAATTATCCTGTCCATAATCACAAAACATTAAAAACTAAATGCCCAGGACACCAAGTTTCATGCAAAAGCTGAATCTGTTGCTTGCAAATCTTGCTCCTGCAGATTACATTTGTAACAGAATGGTACTAATCGTAAAAGACCATATACAAAATTGTCTACAAATATATTAATTGCAATTCTCACTTCAAGAGACTGGTAAATATATGAAATGGAAAAAAGAACATGCTAAATGAGTAAAATGAGTAGAAATATCAGTGGAATCCCTCCTGGAAAGAAATATCCTATTCTCATCTTTATACCAAAGAAAGAAAAATTGTTGGGTCTAGTCTGGTTTCCTAACGTAATTTGAGGTTCTGGTCCAGGACCCTAACAAACATAGGCAAACACAGAAGAGTATTTATGTGTAGTATACTCCACAAAAACAAGTTGGCAGTTCACTTATTTTGTAATGCTGTTGAGAAAATGAATGGAAATGTTTTTATGGGAGCTTCACTTGAATGAGGTGAAGGAGGTCCATAAATGGATCCTTAAACAAGTTGAACTTACAAAATGCCTATCAAAATGTATGACCTCCAGTTATGTCACAACCCAACAAACAGCCTGAAAAACTGACTAAATGCCAGATTTTTACAACTCATGAAACAAGAAATTGGAGAACACTGGAAGGATAGGGTCAATTTAATATCCACATGCAAAGCAATTAAAAGGGAAAAAAAAACCCTTCACCTCTTAATAAAAAGAAGAATCCATAATTCATCAACTTTTTCCCCACCAATAACAGGCCATGGAATCAAATGTCAAGAGCTTCAGACTCCTGTTCAGCACTCAATACAGCATTTCCTTATCTAAACCTTCACCAATACATCTGGGAGATCACCTCTAGCCAACTCTTTGAAGCCCAATTGTCCACAGTCCCCGTTTACATCTCTTTCATTTGAAGAGGTTTCGATAGAAAGACTTACCATTCTCTTTAATATACTAGGAATAAAGAGGAAAACATTCCAATTTTTAAAAGGATCGATCTTTGCTTTGCTGAGTGTACAATTCCCAAGTAGAAATGTTCACAAATATACATTCCTTGCATTTCTGTGATTCAATAGTACTTACAGCATTAGAATGGTCCTGAGAAGGTACCAGGGCAGGAATAACTGCAGGAAATTTGAAAGGGAAGTCTTCACATGGATCTCTTGCCACCACCATGTGGACTCGATTACCGCAGTTTCTCAACACCTGAGCAATTTGTTCACTTCCCATTCCCTGGACATCAGTGCCTCCAATCTGAAGTATATGATCACCTGTTCTAAGCCTTCCATCCTAAAAACATGCAATAAAATCTTTAAATTGCCACTTACAATTTGCTAACATGAAGTAATGGAGACAAATTAAGGGGACAAAGTGTAATTAGATTTCCAAACAGCATTCAAAAAGGTGCCACAAGGAAGGTAACTTAAGAGCTCCTGGTATTGGGGATGATTCATTGGAACAAATAAAGGATTGACTCACAGATAGGAAATAGGAAGTTGGGATAAATGGATCATTTTCAGGTTCGTAAACCATAACAGATGGAGTATTGCAGGAGTCAGTACTGGGACTCAACGATTTATAACCTACACTAATAACTTGGATGAAAGAATAAACTGTACTTTAGCCACATTTTCTGATGATATAAAGATTGGTAGAAAAACATTTTGCGAGGAGGGTACAATAAGTCTGCAAAGAGATATAGATAAATTAAGTGAGTGGGCAAAAATGTGGTAGATGGAACAAAATGTGGAAAAATGTGAGATTGTCTACTTATGCAGCAAGTACATGGGAATCTGAATGTCCTCGTACATGAGCCTTGTACATATGACCTTCATTGCATGAAAAGTGGAATAGAAAATTAAGGAAGACTTGCTACATAAGTACAGATCATTGGTGAGACCATGCCTGAAATGCTCTGTAAAATTTGATTTTGATTTGATTTATTAATATCACATATATTGGTATACTGTGAAAAGTATTGTTTCTTGCGTGCTATACAGATTAAGCATGCCACTCATAGCGAAGGAAAGAAGAGGGTCCAGGATGTAGTGTGACAGTCATAACTAGACTGCAAAGAAAGATCAGCCTAATATAATGGAAAGTCTGATGGCAGCAGGGGAGAAGTTGTTCTTGAGTAGGATGGATATTTTTACTAAGGTCAGAAAATGCTTCCATTAGAAACAGTTCAGAGGAATTTACTAGAATGATTCCAGAGTTGTAAGGATTGTCTTAGAAGGAAAGGTTGAGCACATTGGATTTATACTCATTGCAATTTAGAAGAATAAAAGGTGATCTTAATGAAACATATAAGATTTTGAGAGAACACTTGACAGGATAGATATTGAGAGGATATCTCCTCTTGTGGGGAATGTAGAACTAGGAGGCACAGTTTAAAAATAAGGGATCTCCTTTTTTAAAAAATGAGAGTGAATTTCTTCTTTTGGACATCATTACTCTTTGGAATTCTCTTCCCCAGAGAACACTAGAAGTTGAGTTATCGGAACGCTGAGCTAGACAAATTTCTGGCCAATAAGAGAGTTAAAAGATTATGGGGGACTGAATGAAAATGAAGTTAAGGCCATAATCAGATCAACCATGATCTTATCAAATAGAACAACAGGTTCAGTAAACTAAATGGCCCACTCCGTCGATTCCTGTTTCTTAGGATCTCATTTGATTTAGGGAAATATTCTATGAAATACATATCTGGGTTATTAATCAAGACTATCATTGCACGCCAGATCCTTTGATACCAAATTTAATGCATCACAGAAGTAAAGTGAAAATTACATCGTTAAAAAAATTCTAATTTCTCCCTTCTTGCGAAAGAGGTTCCTCAAAGGAATTTTAAAAAATGCTTCGAGATTGAAATTGACACTACAATTACGAATTCCAAGCTATTTATTTAGTCTTCTCTTGGTGGCAGGGACTCATGACAGAATTCAATTCAACAGGTGAGAGCAGGCCTGGAGTACTTTACTCAACCAACTGTTCATTATGCATGAACCTGAGGAGCAAATGTCAAGGTATTATTCAGGTATGAGAGTCGGTGCTCAATGCTGGCCTGATATCACATCCTCAGAATTGCACTTACAGAAGTAGTAACAGCTTACATAACAATCAGAACTCTAGCTAATTTTCCTCTTCCATAATTCACAACTGCTGAAGACAATGAGCAGGATTTTGCCCGTAGTGCCATAAAACAGTGTGAATCATTTGTTAGAATAATGCATAAACTTTCTACGCAGCCTTTCATTGGAACAGACTGTACATTAGAGAGTCAAAAGGTACAGCACCATTAAAAGCATGTGGAACTTGTGAGAATGAAACAAGCAACTTTATATATCCATAAGCAATCAGATTGAAGTATCATTAATGAGCAACACAGGATCTGAACCAAAAATTATAAATTAGAATATGCAACTCAATGTCACATTAAGTACAGGAAACAAATTAAAAAGAGAGAAATAAAGATTGGCTTAAGAGACATGACAGAGAGAAAAAATGTTTTAAAAGTGTTCTTAAATTCCAATAATAATTGAAGTCAAAGAAACAAAACACCACCAAGTTAATTTTCAGTGCCAAAGTTTATATTTGTTAACAATTAAAACTTATGTCATTTAAAAGGACACTGATATTAGAATAGACAAGCCCTATCTTTTTCTGGTAGGGTTAGTTTGCATCTGTAAGTCAAATACAGCAATTTCATGCATGCAATGTAATTGAATAAGGAGCTCTATGGTGACATGTCATTTTCAGTAAGTATTCAAAAGAAAATCACAGCTTTCCATGTTTAATGACATGCGCTCAGTGAGCAGAAGTTGCTGTCTGATTCCCACCTAAATTTTACTGAGCACTGTAAACAACATCACTGCACCTACAACAAAATTTGGCTAATTTTTAGGGCTCTCCAGCTGACACTTTCAGAGTAAAGGTTCACTTAGAACTCTCAAGCAATGTAGCTATTATCAGATTTTCCTAAAATCTGTTTCCTAAATTATGAAATTTAGCATCAAATTTTTTTTAAAAATTAAAAATAACATCTAAACACATTCAAGTTATTTCAATGGTTTTTTTGGTACATAATTTCCCCAAAACACCAGTGTAAACAAATGTTGTGCTGATTGGCCTTAACTAAAATAAAGAAAATGCCTTCTTCATAGAAATAGTGAAATTACATCCACAAAATGGATATAATCCATGTCTTCATTATATAGAATAACAAAAAAAACGGTATCATATGAACTCAAAAATCCAGATGGAAAAAACACAATTGCTATGGGGTACCGAGTTCATGTTTTTACCATGTGTCAAATGAATATCCATTTTTCGTGCAAGCATTCAGAAGAGGCTAAGCACTGCTCCAGAAATTAAGAAGGGAAAAAAAATCTTTTGAAAGCTAACTATAAAACAGCATTGACAACAACATTGCAAAACCTTCAACCTCAGCTTGCTGCATGCAAAAGTTCATGACACAAGTTGACTAAAGAGAAGAATGAGGAAAAGGTTAATCCTACATTAAAACTTACATTTCCAAAAGACCTGTTTAATTCTGTCAATCATTTCAATTATAGATTTGTAAGACTATGTTTGGATCTGTGTCTTTAAACATAGGATAAAAATGAAAAGGGTCATATGACCGATCCTGAACTCTGCCTGACATCAAGTATGTGGTTTGAGTGTTAAAGACTAAAGGGGACCCAGATGGTTTTACTGGGAGTGTAAGATGTTTATGCTTGGAGATAATAGTAGCAATTTGTGTGCTAACAATGGTTAAGACTACAACTGTTTACAACTGTTAAGCCCAAACAGTTGTGATGAAATCTATGATTGCAAAGCCTATATTTTTTGAGAGAATCCAAACTGAAAAGGGAAGCTAAGAAAGAAAACTGATTTTTCCAGTTTCTAAAGAAATTAAAACTGAAACTGGGTGAAGCACATTAAGGGAAACAAAACTTTCCAAGCCTAGAAGTTGATCAGTCCAGGGAGCACAGTACAGGCAAGTTGAAGAAGACGGGTTCAATCCAGAAGTTCAGAAGATGGAAATACACAGTTGTTGCAGCTACTTCTGTTACTTCAAGATGATATTGGTGGATCAACACCATCCAGACTGAGCTGAAGACAGTGCAGATGTGCATTATTTTTGGTGAAAACAATACTTGTGGAATCCAGGTTACTGTTGGTTGGGGATTAATTATATGCAGGAGAGGAGCTGAAATTCTTCATAAGCAAGGGTTTTAAAGAACTTTGTGACTCAGTTTGATGAACTACATGCTGAAGCAATTCATTAGGGCTGACTTAATTGCCTTTGCTATTTAATGTGTAATTTATAGTGTATAACTGATTGAGATTTTCCTGTTAATTAATGTTTAACTTGTGTTGATTCTAGGTTTTACAGTATAGAAGTTAGCTAAGATTGTAGCTAGGTTTTGCTTTGTTTCGCTCTTACAAACTAAAAAATTTTTGTTTGAGTCATGGAAGTTAGTGGCTTCATTCTTTTAGCAAATAACTTGGATTTCAGATTTCTTCAACGTAAGAATAAAGTTAATGGTCTCCACCAAGATTGTAACACTATCTAAGTTCCATGATGAAAGAGGATTGGGCTTTCAAGAAGAACTAAACAGCATTTCTACCTGGATGCAAAGCTCTTGTGATTCATATTGCCATGAAAATGGGCTTTAAGAAAGAAAAGATTTCTAAGACATTCTGATAAACTCAGAGACATTAGGTGGTATTTTACTGTTTTTAGCCTAAGACCCGGACAGATTGAAACAGAGTTTCAGATCCATCTCTTGGACATGTTTTAGGCCTCCCCATGTACACTCTGCCTGCAAAAACCTGTTGCTCATTACAGAAGCCTGTGGACAGGGCTCAACATGCTCAAAAGCCTGCAGATGGAAGTTGTGCACGTGTGCAGGCATCTGACACACATTAGCAGTAGCAGAGGTCTGACGAAGAGAGCTGTCAGGTCCCTGCTAGTGCAGGCAGCCTGAAGCAGCTCTCCCCCACTCAATTGCAGGAGCCCGCGGCCCAAGATATGGCCCCCACCAACCCCCCTCCAGTCCAAACCAATCACGAACCTCCTCCTTCTCCCACCGGTCATAGCTTCACTGCCCTCCCAGCACCAACTGCTGCAGAAGGGTGAGTGCCCCACCCATATTAGCCCCACTCCCTAGAACTGCCCGGTGAGCATTACCCAGATGCCAGGGTGGCATCTCTCCCACCTCCATCCCCACCCTTGCCCTCAGTCTCCCTCGGGGGGGGTGTCCTCAATGGCCTCCGGTTCCATCAGCGAGGCAAATCATGTCATATCTAATCCTTGCCACTGAGAATCTTTCCCGGTGAGGTCAGAAAGGCAGATGAGCCTGGACAATTGACGCAGGCTCACTAATGACATGTAAATGCTTCTTTAAATAAATTTCAATATATTAACCTGCTTTTCGTCCATTTCCAGTAAGAAGCCAACGGCGCCAGAAATTCAGCACTCGTAAAATGGCATCATCGTGAAAATCGGTGCCAATCATGCTAGTCGTTTTATGCCCTACTTTACGACCATGTCGTACCCAAAAATAGTAAAATCACCCCCAGTGTTAGCCAGGTTCAGGGAGAGAACGAGCAACAAGAAGCCAAAAGTCTCTACGGCTCACTGGAGCACAATGCAGATGTGAACTCAGGCTCAGATTGAAAAAACCTTTTGAAGAGACAAAAAAAAGTGGAAAACTGGAAAATCACTTGCCCCAGGGGGAGCTCTTCTAGTGATAGTCTCAATGTGAAGAACAAATCAAAGAAAGGAACAGATGTAAACCCTTGAGAGGTAAAAATTATTTTGAACTGATTTTGGGAGAATTAAATGTTTGTTTAAAGGACAATGTAATTTCAATTGTGAAGTATATTTTCCAGATGTGCTAATATTAAAAAGGGAGATATTCTGTTACATATTTTCAAGTATTAGTTGCCTACAAAGATAGTGAATAGTGATTTTCATCCTTTGTTACAGTAAGCATCTTAAAAAATGAAGTCTTGTTATGTTTATCTTTCAACTATTGAGAGGAAGTTTAAATTCCTGATTAAAATTTAATCAGGATCACTATCCTGATGGAGACTGTAACACAATATAGAAATAACAATATTATAATTAGTTCCAGTAAATTACTTCTCATCTTTTTTATTCTACTTCTGAATACTTCCTGTAAATGCCATGTCATTATATCTAACAATTAATATAATGTTTCTCACCAATTCTTCTGACTACCAAGTATTTTTCAATTATAACTGGATATATAAGAATTCAAAGACTGGCAATAGTAAACCTTTTATAGTCTTTCATTCGCTAAAAATCTAAAAAAAAGGCTTAAGAAATGTTATCTCTGAATCTTAATGCAATGGCAACAATAAGTTGTTGCAGAAATTCTACCAGCTTATATGTTATTAAACAGACACACTTAAAGCATTTAATTCTGCTTTCAGGAAATAAGCCACATGCCTCTACAATAAAATTCAGGATCTGTCTGTAAAAGGCACCAATTATTATCTTTAAACATAACCTAAAGACCAAGATAATAATGCAAAGGAAGAAAAGTTACCCGATCAGCTAACCCTCCTGGTACAACTGTTTTCACAATTACTCCAGTAGGTTTGCCTCCTACAATTCCAAATCCTAAGCCTGATCCATCACTGACCAATTCAATTTCTTCCACGTGCCCCCATTGAATCTGAAATGGATGGAAAACAGAACATTTATTTTACAACAAAATATATCAAACATCTACCTTACAAAATTAATCCTTTCAACTGAAATTCAACAAGAACTCAAAATTTTTTTAAAAATAGAAATTAGCTATTGAGACAGTTGTTTTTACTGCTGAATGCACTACTTGATTCATAAACATCTTAATTAGTTTGTATTTATGTTTAAGAAATGCTCCTGTCATCCACAGGCTTAATAATAAATGGTGATGGAACTGAAATATTCCCATAACACTGTGCAAGGCTCTGTACGAGGACTTGCATGTTATTTATTTGAACAATAAAGCTTTGATAGTTTAAGGAATCATTCAAGGTAAGAAATGTTGATGACACTGCTGGTCAACCAGGTGAAGAAGTTCAAGGAGGCTGCTGTTCATCACTGTACCACAGCACATTAACCAAGAGGAAAGAGTAAGCTGTTAATTGTACAAATTGCATCATTCAAATAACAGTCAGAAATAATGCATTACAGGCTAGGTTTCCCCTGATGTATCAGAGCATAAATATGCTGCACGGTGTAAAATTGAGTTATACAAATCCAGGCATTCCCACTAGGAAGTATTAAATCACTTACAAACATAAGTCCTGCCTTCAACTAGTGGGATACAAATGTTGCTTCCATTTCTAGTTTGGCATCCCACAAACAGATGCATGCGTTCATCCTATTAGAGAGCTGAATCCAAAAAGAATAAAAGTGCTTTTCAAAAAGCTGTTACTAGAGGTGCTCTCCTTGTTTAACCACTAATTGCTATTATTTTGATTAACTGAATTAGCTCTTTGTTAATTAATGATGACAAAAAAAAGGTATGTATCCCAGAACCTGGGAAACAAAAAGTTTGATTTACTTCTGGTTTATATTCCTAAATTCCATTCAGGAAGAACTTATTTGCACGTAGTCATCAACTTGCTAAGCTTACACGAAGCCTTCTGAATCATTTCAACACTCAATAGTTAGATTGATTCTTGATTAAAGAGGGGATGCAGGAATACAATGTGCTGATGGAGAAAATGAACCAACAACAAAATTTTTCTCAATAAGCTAACAACATCAAGCCACCAATTTGTGCTGACACTTTAGCTGGAATTTTCCATGATGTAGAGATGCCGGCGTTGGACTGGGGTATTGCTACAACTGCCTCAGTACTCAATGCCAACAACTGCCAGTTTCCAGATGCAATTTTACAACTCATACGCTTCATCTTGGACCACAATGTCTTCACCTTCAACAATCAGCTTTTCATCCAGACACACGGAACAGCCATGGGGACCAAATTCGCACCTCAATATGCCAACATCTTCATGCACAGGTTCAAACAAGTCTTCTTCACCACACGGGATCTTCAACCAAGGCTATATACTAGATACATTGATGACATCTTTTTCCTTTGGACTCATGGTGAACAATCATTGAAACAACTGTATGATGATATCAACAAGTCCCATCCCACCATCAGACTCACCATGGACTATTCTCCAGAATCAGTTGCATTCTTGGACACACACATCTCCATCAAGGACAGTCACCTCAGCACCTCACTGTACCGCAAACCGACAGACAACCTCACAATGCTCCACTTCTCCAGCTTCCATCCTAGACACGTTAAAGAAGCCATTCCCTATGGACAAGCCCTCCGTATACACAGAATTTGCTCAGATGAGGAGGATCGTGACAGACACCTCCAGACGCTGAAAGATGCCCTCGACTCATCGATCGACGTGCCACAGCGATAAACCGCACTGACCTCCTCAGAAGATGAACACGGGACACGGTGGACAGAGTACCCTTTGTGGTCCAGTACTTCCCCAGAGTGGAGAAGCTACGACATCTTCTCCGGAGTCTTCAATATAGCATTGATGACGATGAACATCTCGCTAGGGCCATCCCCACCCCCCCACTTCTTGCTTTCAGACAACTGCACAACCTCAAACAGATCACTGTTCATAGCAAACTACCCAACCTTCAGGAGAACAATGACCACAATACCACATAACCCTGCCACAGCAACCTTCGCAAGACATGCCGGATCATAGACATGGACGACATCATCAAACGTGAGAATACCATTCACCAGGTACACGGTGCATACTCTTGCAACTCGGCCAACGTTGTCTACTTAATACGTTGCAAGAAAGGATGTCCCGAAGCATGGTACATTGGGGAGACCATGCAGACACTACGACAGTGGATGAATGAGCATCGCTCAATCACCAGGCAAAACAGTTCCCTTCCTGTGGGCGAACACTTCAGCAGTCACGGGCATTCGGCCTCCGACCTTCGGGTAAATGTTCTTCAAGGGGGCCTTCATGACACACGACAGCGCAGAATTGTTGAGCAGAGACTGATAGCCAAGTTCCACACACATGAGGACGGTCTTAACAGGGGTCTTGGCTTCATGTCACACTATCTGTAACCCCCGTAACTTGCCTGGGTTAGCAAAAAACCTCACTTACTGTGCTGTCTGGAGAAAATACACATTTCTCTAACCAATGTTCAGTGTTCCCTTCACACACATTGTTAGCCACTTTAACACTTGAATAGCAGATTAGATGTAAGGATTTGCATTCTAATCAGCAATCTGTGACTGTCTGTGCTGATGTGTGCTATTGCAGACCAGAACGCTGCACTTGCCTGACGAAGACA
This sequence comes from Sphyrna mokarran, assembly GCA_024679065.1. Lineage (NCBI taxonomy): Eukaryota > Metazoa > Chordata > Chondrichthyes > Carcharhiniformes > Carcharhinidae > Sphyrna > Sphyrna mokarran. The sequence goes on from JAGIQG010000009.1 coordinate 41,817,328, forward strand.
AAAGTCGAAAGCTTGCAGATTTACTATCAAATAAATCGGTTGGATTTAAAATCGGTGTTGCTAGATTCTTATTGGAATTTTCCAGCCATTCTCATTGGCGGAACCTTCTCATTTCCCAACAGTGAGCTCTTCTCGTCCTGCCAACGGCAAACTCCAGCACCAGGTAGAATGGGAAACCCCATGAACAGCAGTGGAACCAGAAGACACTACCATCGAGAAGCATGCGGTACAGACAATTCGGCCCATTATCTAAAAGCAGCCATTTTGTGATTTGAACACCTGGAGCCAAAGCCTGCATTAATCGGGTAAAGTTCCTATCAGAACACACAGTCCTTGCCTAGTACAGTACTGGGCCTAAAGAACAAAAAATCTGCAAGTACTGGGATAAGGAACACATACTGACGTCCTCCACTCTTTGGCAATGTGTGCAAATGGGCAGATCAAATTAAATTAATCTTTACAACATTCTTGACCAGTGGTTGTTAACAACAACTTTGAATCAAGGTGGCATTATGCCAGAATTAGGCATAAAAGATATTTTCGAGAAGCATCTAGTTTGTCCATTCTTGGCGTAGAAGTAGAATTCATGTCGGCACAATTACGGGTCACATATCCCTGGTCTAGGTGCAGCAGCAGAATTCCTGTTGGCATGAACCCATAATAATGCAGTCTGTAGTTTTTAATCGATCAGTATACCTTTTTTTTGTTTCTTTGTTCCTTTAGTTAATTGATAAGCATTTTGTTGCTTTATGTAACTTTTCATTCAATAAATTTTGATATTAGTTGCTAATGTAGCGATTGAATCTTTGCCTGATGGTTATATAGCTCTCAAACCAAAGCAGTTTAATTTAGGATGTAGTAATTAGGCTGCATGCAACTACATGACCCAAGTCCAAATTTATCAAGACACTCTTTTTAAAAAAGGTATGATTTATAGACGTACAGAGATTCCAATACTGCAAATCAGTTAACTCTATTTAATGGTCAAGGTCTAAACATTCGATTTCTCATATCATACAAATTGGAGTGGACATATTGAATTCTAATGAGTAGATGCTACTCTTATTTCAAAATAAGAATATTACCTATTGTAAACATCAAACTATGATGTTCTCAATATCACAAGCTGCAGGTTACAATAAAAATTCAATGCAGACCAATAATTGGAAAATATTAGATTGATTTCCTAGAGATCATGCTTCTGTTTTTGACATTTGGAATTGTTTTCTGCATTTCACATGTAGTTACTTAGGTCAAACTATGAAGTAAACTGAAAAGATAATTACATTATGATTGAGCATTACACTTCAGAACAATTGAAGTAGATTGGCCAAAGTTTCAGTTTGGAATTTTATTGAGTACAATTTTGTTTTGCAATCTCTATTGTTTTGCAAAATCTATTTTGTGATTGATGTTAAAGCATTACTTTGCTCACAATACATCAATAATAAAATCCAAAACTGTTCTCTGGTGTCACCAAGTTGTAACACAATCTGCAGAAATTTCATTGAAACTTACTGACATTTTAAAAATAACCATCGGTGGGCAATGAATATTAGACACCAAATATATGTAATAAGATCAGCACCCAACAGAACATGAAACTCATATACCTAGACCTCTAGATTTATCAAATGAAGCCCTCATCTTAAAGACCCAAAACAGAACTTACTGATTTTGAAGCAAAGGATAAGTCTGTCATTTCTGTTGGATTGCCAGACCTTCTGTGAAGAGATCCTCTGGCAACCATTAAATGCACAGATCCTTTGGTCTGCTGGAGCAGTGCAATGGCTTCTTGATGGGAAATGTTCTCATCCAATGGTGTATGATTCAAGGCCAATATCTGGTCATGCTCTTGTAATCTGCCATCTCTTTTCACAAAACATCAAAAAGTTTTATGAGCACTCTGGATGAAATGCATTGCCATTTCTGGCTGAAAAAAAAAATTTCTTTTCATCAAGGAAACTATTCAATAATGATCATACATAATTTGGAGGATTTCAAATTTTAACTTTATGAGGCTGTCTGATAGTGTTAAATCAAAAATATTGCAAATCTGAATCCCAACTTCAACTGATATTTAAAGTTACAAGTCTTATGTGTGTGAGTGCAACAATTGTAAAAGCAATTAATTAGCATTTGGGAGTAAAACACTGAACAACAACATCTTGCATTCATATGGAGTGCTTAATGTAGTAAAATATCTCAAATAGTCCGAATTACAGAAATGGAGAGTTAGGTTGGCTGAAGGGGGCTACAGAGACAGTGAGGCATTGGAGCATTACAGAACTAACTACCCTCTCAGCATAACTAAAATACCCTCCCAGCATAAGTAAACCTCTATCATGTCATGAAAGTATATAATGAAAATCATATGAACCACGCCAATAAAGAGAAATATAATTTTTAGGAAAGCTACAGCAGGAGAATTCAGAGGGAGATAGTGGTGGCAATGCAGCTTTGTATCAATGAATGAAGATTTCAATTTGTTAAAATTAATTAACGCACATTACATCATGTAAACGGAGAGAAAAAATTGTACTGGAACATCAAAGTATTTTGTGTTGTAAGATAATCTTTATACATATGTATATAGAATTTAAAGAAAGAAATGTGTGTTTCACTGGATAGATTTTAAGTTGCTGATGAGTATTTCAAATAAATGCATGTTTATGAAGAAATTTAGACCCTTGTTCAACAAATACATTTACAAAAAAGTCAAGAAAATAGTACGAATTAACATGAAATACTCCATATATGACAACAGTAACGTAACCCAATCTCAGAACACCACCTATACTGCAACAGAGCAACATCCTATGTCTCCTGCGGATTAACAGGTCATCAAGAAATGAGTTGAGGCAATCGGAGGTTGATCCAAAAATGCCACATTTTGGTCGAAGGGACATGACTTAGACTTTTTAACCTCGTCATGATTATATGTCGCAAATGGCTATAAAAGCTAAATGATAATTGTACAACGTCATGCTCAGATCTGGAACCTCAAGCACATCAAGCCCAACAACTTATCTCCTTAACCAAGAAGGAAAGATGAAGAAAGATCCATAGCAAACAACAGAAAAGGAAACAGGGTGAATTTGAGTCAAACATTATATAGAGAGAAAAATAGAGAGGTTGAAAGAAGAAGTGGATTAGAGGCAGAAGAAAGACAGAAAGAAAAGGCCCAGTCATTTTCCTCCTCCAGGTATGTTACACTTGCAGAATTTTCATATCCCACCCACCACAGGAAGCATAGCAGATAGGGCATAAAATTTGCTGGACCATTCTTGAGGCACACATGACCAGAAAATCTTGCCCCTCATGTCTTAAATATAATATAATGTATCCTCAGATTCATTAAAATAAACCTTATTTTTACTTACGAGTATCAAAATTACTTTGCACCTCGAAAACTGACGTTTAACATGAATGAATACGTGGATGATAAATCTGCTGCAATATTGCCAAAGCAGGTAAAAAGATATCAAAATTCTCAGGACAATTCACTACCTGCTGGAATGAAACTCCATTTTCCAGCTTCATTTTCCCATTCTGGGCCTCCAAGGTTGAATGCCACGTCAGGATCATAAATCATGTCACTAAAAGAGGCTTTTATGAATTACCAGCCCTAAATAGCTACATTGAAATTAATTAATATTAATGGGATAAATTTTACAATGTGCAATTAATTTCAACAGAGAAATGCAGAGCAAGACTAGTGCAAATCATTCAGGAGCTTGAGGAGAATCAGAACTTTTGACATATCTCCTTTATTGCCAAATGCTTGACGAGCTTTGTTACATTTGTCATTTTTTTGAGAACCTCTGGATAGTTACTTAATTTTGAATCATCCAGAATGGAGAGGAGACTAATCCCAATATCACGTATTCAAACTTTATTTCAGGAGACAAAAGTGTTGTGCTCTAATTCATGTTAAAAATACATTAAAAATGGGTTAAAACTCTATGTTTACAGTTTTCTATCACTCCCCAGCAGCTTTCTCTTAAGTTATACTTCTCATAATTTAAGTACAAGACTAATTTCCAAAATTAATGCATAAAGTATTCCACATTTGAATGGTTACTCAGAAATACTGCAACCCAATATTGCCTTCAAAGTAATAGCAAAATTAATACAACTCACCACTATTAATGCACAAATGCCACAGCAACTTCACACAAGGGCAGATGGGTGATTAAACTCAAAATTTAAAAGTTTCATTCCAACATGCTGTTAACTTTGCAAAAATAGCATTTCACCATCTGGCTTATTATTAAATTGATTGAGCAGTGATTATTTGCACAGTAGTTATGTTCTAAACTCATCACAGGAAGTTAGAGACAGTCTGAAATGATGGAAGGAATCTAAATTTGTCAGCCATTTAATATCTATAGAATCATAGTGGTTTACAGCTTGGAAACAGGCTCCCAGCCCAACTGTATGTGCCACCCAGTTTTTACCACTAATGCCAATTGTCCACATTTGGCCCATTTTCCTCTATAGCCATGCGACTCCTGTAATTATCTCAATGCTTTTTAAAAGACAAAATTGTACCGCCCCTATACTGTCTCTGGCAGCTCATTCCAGACAATTACCACCCTCTGAGTGAAAAATTTGCCTCTCTGGTCCTTTTTGATCTCTCCCATCTTATGTTAACTCTATGCTCTCTAATTTTAGACTCCCCTACCATGAGAAAAAAATGTTGACTATCTACCTCATCTATGCCCTTCATTATTTTATTAGCCTCTATAAGATCACCTGTAAGCTTCTAAGCTCCAAGTTTTAAAAAAAGTCTCATTCTATTCAGCCTCTCCTTATAACTCAAACCACCCAGTAGCATCCTAGTAAATCTTTTCTGCATTCTTCCTGGTTTAGTAATATCCTTTCTATAACAGGGTGACCAGAACTGTACACAATATTCTATGTGTGGTCTTACTAATATCTTGTACAACATAAACAAGACGTTCCAACTCCTGTATTCAATGTTCTGACTGATGAAACCAAGCATAACAAATGCTTTCTTCACCACCTTGTCCACTTGTGACACAACTTTCAAGGAATTATGAACCTGTACCCCTAGATCTCTTGGTTCTACAACTCTTCCCAATGCCCCACCATTAACTGAGTAGGTTCTTCCCCGATCTGATCTACCAGATTTATCAAAATTAAACTCCATTTGCCATTCATCAGCCCACTGACTCAAATGATCAAGATCCCATTGCAATTCTAGATAACCTTCTTCACTATTCACTATGCCACTAATATTTAAGCAAACTATAAGTAACTGTCAGATTTTTAATTATGTGCTAAATTATTAATTACTGTCAATGATGTTTGTTGCATCAAAAATTAACTATTTCAAGCAGAGAGTTGTATTCCTCCAGGTGTTGTTTCATTGGATATTTTGAAATATGAAATTTACAGTTTTATTTTCCTTATCTTTTATTGGCCTGTCTCTCTCAATACAATCTTTCTTTCTCTTCCTATTTATCTTTCCATACGATGACATTAAATTAATCTACTCTAATTAACATTGCCTTGACAGTCTTTAGAGTTGCTTATTTCACAATCCTTCCGTTTAATAGGTAAGGAGATTCAGGTCCTGGATGCCCAATGTTCCATACTACAATGATATTAGCCCACATTCTCAGAAGTTTACAGTACCAAATAATCACTCAGGTTAAACGTACAAGTCCCAGATTTACTTCTACAGTCTGATAAGAACTATATTATAAATGTTGCAGAAAAAGTGATTATGGCACAATGAAACAAGTTTAAATTTTATACTGAAAAAGTAAAGCTGCATTAGAAAATTTTTGTAATAGAAAAGTAAAAAAAATGAAAACATGACTGCTCAAAGTGAATTTCTTACTCACTAATTTTTTTTTTAAACCCAAGCTTCATGGCTATCAAAGGAATGTGATTAAAACATACTCTTACCTGTCTGCTATACTATCCTTTTGTATTTCTCGTATAAAGATGCCAAGTTCACCTATATTGTCATTTTTAAGACCGACCACACTGAAACCCAGGCCTCCCATTGGCGGCTTGTTTAATTCAATATTTTCTACTTCTCTTCCCTAAAATTTTTTTTAGGCGAAGGGAATTAATAGAAGACAAATATTATAGTTCAAGTACATAAACACCCAATGAGTCAAGCATAATGTTAAACAAAACCAAATCTTATCAAGGGCAAGTACCATAATTACAATATATGAGAACACGAAAAAAAAAACATTGAAACAATATTACTAACACATAATGCAGGACTTCAGAAAAATTGCATTGAAGCTGTATAATAATCAGTGATTAAATTAGCAAATCATGAGGTGCTGTGCCTAATAGCTTTGTTAAAAGAAAAATTCATAGAAAAACGCAACAGATTTCTTTCTGTGACGACTAAAACATGAATTTTAGCAATCAAATCTCATGACACTCTAACTTTCTACAAGGAGTTTTCACACTTCGATATCCCATAAAAGCCAAAACAACAATGTCATAATTCTACCCAAATACTGTTTTCAGTACTTTCGCACAATTAAACTGTGAAATAATAGTTTGTTCTAACATTTTAAAAAGAAACACTAACCTGAGCTAAAATTTGAATAATTTTATCAAACTCATCCTGTGTTCTTTCAGGTTTTTGTAACAATCTCGGTTGGTCACAAATTGGAGTATCTGGAAACAGTTTTGTGTCTTTTGTCAAAGGTGGATTACTAACATAACGCTCAGGATTGAACACCAAGAGTCCCGCTTGAGAAAAGTCAAAATTAGGAGATGCATTTGTGGACATGCGGTTTAGCTGTGGGCAGATAGATATGAAGTTTCATTTTTATAATCTTGCATCATTTCAATTATAAAAGCACTCATTAGCAAACAGGCTGTGATTGAGATTGCAACGATACCTAATAATTAAATAGTTACTCACTAAAAAAAAGATTTTTTTAAAATTTACCATGGGACAGTTCAGAGATCCATTCTGTTCCAAATCATAAAGGAATCCATTTAGAACAATGCGTAGAGTTTTTGTTTGGTCTATATTGTACTCACATAATTTGCCTGCTACATGGCTGGAAACAGAGTTTGCTGCAGAGTTGTGTTTTGAAAGGTGAAACTCAAGAAAGTACAACTTCACAAAAGTTAGATCAAGCATGACAGATCTCAAAATGTAATGTATTTTTTGATCAAAGCAAATGAAGACAAAAATAACATAAACAACATTGCGACATATTAAGCACTTGCCTGTTCCTTCAGCTGTTTGATTGAATGCTGAAGAGTCAGTATTTGATTAAATAGAGGGCTTGCGATTGTATCTCGCAAAATATTTAGCTTCCCAAGTTGAGATGAATCTCCTTTCTCACGCAATCGTGACTGCAAGCGAGCCACTGCTTGTAAAACCTGCTGTTTATCGACTATACATTAAAAAAATTCAGAGAAAATATTAGCATACTCCAATTACAACAACGTCAGACATTTATTAAAGCACATATTCTAATGACATTGCTCACATTGAGTCACAGTTTATACACCAAAAACAAAACCAGAAAATGCTTGAAAATCTCAGCACGTCTGATAGCAAGTTTGGATGACTCTACATCAGAGTTAAACAAAACTGGAAACAGGATGAGATTTATACTCTGAACTCTGACAAAGAGTCCTCCAGACTTGAAACATATTCTCTTTTCACAGATGCTGTCAGATCTGCTGAGATTTTATAGCATTTTCTGTTTTTGTTTGAGATTTATACTGTTGTTTGGGGGATGGGGGGGGCAAGAACAAAGGTAAGCAATTTAACAAATTTCAACCTGGAACGGGTGACAGATGGTTCCAATAGAGTGGAGGGGAGATGATGGTAGGGGGGTTAAAAAAATGGGAAGTGGGGTGAAATAGAGGACAGAAAAATTAATCAATAGAAGAAATTAAAATAAATGGATAGAAATAAAAATAAGATTAAGGTGGAGGAAAGAACTCAGTTATTGAACTTAATGTTAAATACAAAAGCTTGCAACATGCCTAATCGGAAGATGAGGTGCTGTTCCTCCAATTTGCATTGGGCTTCACTGGAACGTTGCAGCGGGCCAAGGACAAATATGTGAACATGAGATCAGAATGGCATGTTGAAATGGCAAGGAAGAGGAAGGTCTGGGTCCTGCTTGCGAGTGGATTGATGACGTTCTGTATTTAATCTCTCCAATGTAGAGTAGATGGCAGATTATACAGCTGTGGAGAAGGAGGCATCGGTAGTATGGGCATAGTTAGATGTGCTGAGGTAAGAGACTTAAAGGCATCAGGGCTAGAAGCAGAATGTGGAAGCAGAGGACTGTGGCCTTATTGGACCAGAAAAACTCCAGTTGCATAATCTTGAAGGAATTTGGGATTGAAAGAACCAGGTTAATGATGAAATGTAATGTCACAATGGAATAATCACATTGAAATTAAAATAAATGACGTACTTCGAATACATACATACATAGAAAGAGAAATAGAGAAGGCATGTAATTTTCTAAGGGCAACACCAGGATATTTCACAAGGACGTACACCAAGATTTGCTTATAATGCAGATTTCCTCGGTCACAGTTTCAACATGCTTTCCTTGGTTCACCTTTTTGATAACTGCCCAGTTGTATTAAAACATATCCTCCAATTTACCTTGGATATTATCATGGAATATCAGCTGAAAATGCTTCCTTTTTGTCATATTTCCTGTGCCACAATTTGGTTGTACTTAGGTTACCAGATCCTTTATTAAAATCATATTCTTTATGATTTATGATGGGGGTTAGGTGAACCACTTGTTTTGCAGATGGCCAAATAGCTCTGTGATCTCAAGATTATGCTGAGCAGTCAGGAAGCTGGACTAGTTTTGAAAGTGCAACATGTTTCATATCATAAGACCAACTATAAGTTTTAAAATGCATCAGCAAATAACTTCTGTGTTCATTATTTTATACCAAAGAAAATAATATTGGTTTTTACTGTTTTATATTTCTAATTTATTTAAATAAGTAAACTGGTGCTTTAGGCCCAAGACTGAGTCTGACAATTCCTGATATTTTTTACTAAGCAGCTGATTTCAAAGAAAACTTCCAACAAGTATCCAGCAATCACTGTGAGATGGATTTCCCCTTTGAGTGAATCTGACATCACATCATTAATCACCCAAGTATTAATTTACCACATCCTACATGACAGATTCCAGCATTTCCCTACTTCTGGTATAAACCCTACATGCCTGTGGTTCTCCATTTTCTCTCTTCATCCTTTCTTAAATAATGGTGACTCTTCCTATCTTCCAATCAAAATAATTTTTGAAGAAGATCTCCAATTCACCCATCCTCTCCATAACTACCTTATTATCACTCTGGGATAGAGACCGTGAGTGGAATTTTCCTGTCCCACCCACCACAGAAATCGTAGTGAGCAGGACACGAATCATGCAAAGATTCTTTGACCTTGAGTGGAATTTTCCAACCTTAGGGCTGGAAAATCCCACTCTCTAGGTGCCAGGGACCTATCAATCTTCAGTTCCATCAAGTTCTCCAGTACAACCTTCTTACGAATATTGATTTCCTTAAATTCCTCATTCTCCCTGGTCCTGAGATCTCTAACTCTGGAAGATTTCTTGCATCTCCCTCAGAAAGACAGACACAAAGTAATCATTTAGCATCTCTGTCATTTCTCTATTGCCCATTATAAATTATCTTGACAGTGCCTGTACTGCATCCACATTTGTCTTAGCTAAATGTTTCCTTTTCTCAAACTTATAGAAGCTTTTACATTCCACTTTTATGTTTTTTGTCAGTTTACATTCATACACTATTTTCCCTTTTTTTGCCAATTTCTTGGACTTTCCTTGTTTGATTTTAAAATTCTCCCAATTCCCTCCCTCCCAAGTGGATGGATAGAATTGAGAGGAAACAAAAAGCGTTATGGATCATTTTCAAGCCAGAAAAATGCAACAAGTAACTTCCACAGGGATCAATTCTGAGGTCTGGTCAATATTTATTACTTGGTTGAAGACTGAAGTGTAGCTGCATTTGATAATGATAAAAGGATGCATAGGAGAACAAGTTACGAGGAGAATACAAAGAGCATGCAAGAAATATGGATAGGTTAAATGAGCAGGAAAAAATTGGTGTGTGGGGTATAATGCAGAAAAAAATTAGGTTGCCCACTTTTGGCAAGAATAAACAATATTATTACAATAGAGAGAGACTGCAGAATACTCAGTACAGGGCGATCTGCGTGTGTTTTATTAGGAATTTTGCTCAGGCCCGCTCCCCCCAGATGCATCAGGCCAGGTGAATGCTCTTGGTCATGAAGGTGACCCGCTTAGAGTGGATGGCGCACAGGTTGGTGTCATTGAAGAGCCCTACCAGGTAAGCCTCGCTGACCTCCTGCAGGGCCACGACAGCCAAGCTCTGGAAATGCAGGTCTTGAAGTCCTGGGCAATGTCCCACACCAGGTGCTGGAAGGGCAGCTTGCAGATCAGCAGCCTCGGTGGATTTCTGGAAGGAGCAGATTTCCCATAGCGCCACAGTGCCAGCGCAATAGCCGTGCGGCTTCTTAATGCCGCCAGTGGCCAGGGCACTCTTGCAAGCTGCCTTGGTGGCCTGGCTGCTTGTTGGGAGCTTTACCACCGGTAGATTTGCATGCTGTCTGCTTGGTCCTCGCCATCCTCTCCTGAATCACAGAAGTTAGCACATGGGTACAGCAAGCAACTCGGAAGTAAAATGGAAGTTTGGCCTTTATTACAGGGGGAATGGAAATCTTGCCACGACTGTAGAGGGTATTGATGAGGCTGTACATAGGAAACAGTGTTTAATTTTGGTTTCCTTATTAAGGAGAGATGTACTTGCATTGGAGGTTCAGAAAAAGTTCACTCAGCTGGTTCCATGGAAAAGGGTGTATGTAATCTTACATTCATTGGAGTTTAGTAGAATAAGTGAAGTGATCTGATTCAAACAAATAAAATGTTGAGAGTGCTTGACAGAGCAGACACTGAGAGAATGTCTCCCCTCAAGGGAAATCCGGATCTCAGGAGCACACTTTAAGAATAAGGATCTTCTGATCCCACTGACAGCAAACCGCCACTGTGTGTTTCCCAGCGGCATGCGTTGAAATCAATGAGAAATCCCAGTGATGGGACCAGAGGATCCTGCTGCTAGCCAACAGTGTGCCACCACACACTGCCAAGGCAAACACTGTGAAAGGCTTTTCTGTTTGCAAAGGAAGAGCCTTGTGTGACAGCAAAATGAAAAAGGCACTTCAAGAGGTCTCAAGACTTGACTATATCATTACAGATAATAAATATGTCAGTTAAATAAGTGTACAAATAGACAAAGCAGTACCTGCGACAGCCTTTTCAGGCATGATGATGCCACTGATTGTTTAGTTTTTTTCAGGAAATCTACAATGGTGAAAGAGACATCAGTCAAAAATTACAAAATATATACACAGCATCCAATCAGTTTTTACTTTAATAGCTATGTTGCTTTCCTGTGCAGAGTTTATTACACGCACTTATGGTCACCATTATACAGTGGGGCATATTGGCTTTAATGACAGAACTCCAAAGTTTGACTGGAACTGATACATATGTGCACATTTCATTGATCAGCTTTTATACTGCATTGGGGTTAAGATTAGTTCAACTTCCTGGCAGGTAGAGGCTCTTGCACTTGCTAGTGTTGTACACTTTCCATTTACACAACTCTTCAACTGGTATCAAGTTTGCAAACAGCCTAATAAAGACAAAATACTACTGGATGCTGGAATCTGAAACAAAAGCAGAATATGCCAGAAAAACTAGGGTGGTCTGACAGCATCTGTGGAGAGGGAATACAGCCAATGTTTGTATCTAGATTATCAAGATGTTCACTTTATTCTCCCTCCACAGATGCTATCAGACCTTCAGTTCTAATCTTTCAGTTCTTACACTGTCATGCACATGTTGATTTTTTTACAACTATCACACATGCCTCACTGTCTTCTGCATATGCATTTCTGCCACTTACCCACTGCTTGTTCCCCACCTTAGTATTTGGCCAATCATTGTATTTATTTTGGTATATTTGTATATGTGGGTGGTAAATGTGTGAAAAGTGGGTGCCTGTGGGTGGGGTGCACATGTGTGTGGTATGCATGTGTGTGCAGTGTATGGAGTAAGTAAGTGAGCGGTAACTGTGTGGGTATGGCTGAATGGAGTCGGCTGAGTGGAGGGGGGGGTGGTGATTGTGCGTATGAGGTAGTTGTGTAAACTTCTCATCCAATTTGCAGCCTTTATTGTGGTCAACCACAACATCCTTCTCACCGCTCTAACATTGTCTAGCTAAGGGGTATTCCATTTGCCTGGTCTCTGTCTTGTCAATTTGATTATAACCAGCACTGGTTTTATTTTCCACTCCGGAACCATTAATTCTGGTGTTCCCAAAGGATCCATCCATAAACTCTTCAATTTCTCATAAAAGTGCTGCCACTCAATGATCTCATCCAAACACATTAGTTTCCATATGTACACAGACAATAACTACCATCTCACCAACTCTATCACCATAACTTTCTCAATCCTTCCACTGTCTCTAAATTAGCAGGCTACTTATACAGATTTCAGTAGTGGATAAGCAGGAATTTTCTCCAACTAAATACTGGAATGGTCTTCAGATCCTGCCATAAACTTCATTTCCTGACTACTGATTGTATCCTTATCCATGACAAATGGCTGAGGCTAAAGCAAGCTGTTTCCAAAAGGAGCAGAAAATGCTGGAGAAACTCAGCAGGTCTGCTGGCATCTGTGGAGAGAGAATAGCGCCAACATCTTGATAACCTAACTCAAACATTGGCTCTATTCTGTCTCCACAGATACTGTCAGACCACCTCAGTTTTTCCAGCATTTTCTGCTTTTGTTTCAGAATACAGCACCCGTACTATTTTGCCTTTATCAGGCTGTTTGCAAACTTGATACCAAGATGAGCTTCTGACCATATGTTATTGTTTTGTTTCAGCCATCCATCAATGTCACATCGCTGTGACATTATTTACAAATCATTACTTCATGTTTATTTCATTGTGTTTACAATGAAATAACAATATAAGTTTCCAAAGATGTATTGTTAAGACTAGGCTCCTGTAATCTCAAAGCCTCCTTAACCAAAATGAAGAGAGAACACCATGTAAAATTCGGTATACTAGAATTAACATTTTAAAAAACTATAACATACAAGATGTCCGAACATATTTTAATATCACACATTGTGCAATCAAAAGGGTGGGATCACCATTACATCAATGGTGAAGAATTCAGCAAACTTTTCAATCTCTGATCAGATGAAGGTAGATTTATTACTTTCCTGCAATTCCGAATAATGTCCAGTTTTCAGTGTTACCGTCCCACTGCAGAAAATAAATGATATTAACACAACAGATTGAAAATTAACCGATCAGATTAATCCACCATTTCCTTGAAATCAAATACAAGAATAAAGCAGCATACAGGCAGAAACTTTAGTGAAAATGCCAGCTCCTTATCGGATAAAAACTGTGCCCCAACTGAAGTTTTGGTCCAGAGGGAATTACTCGGTTGTCATTTCCAGGCCCTGGTTATTTATACTCTGCTCCTCCAACTTTAAACCCGAGAACCTCGGCCCGGCATCAAGGTCCAGTTCACCGCCTGGGTATTACCTGTGTCCAGAACATGGGCTCAGCAGCGCCTCCCCGTCCCCCAGAGGCAGCGCCGTGCCCCCGGTCCCCACAGTCCGGCCCAGTCTCTCAGCCCCGGCTCTCCGGCCTCACCTGCCCGAGCGGAAGTGACTCACCCCGCGAGAGCTCACCTGAGACAGGAAACTGCGCGAGGGGGACACCACCTCCAGAGAGACACTGTAATCCCACCCCCAGGGGAATCACTGCAATCCCCACACCCCAGGGGAATCACATCCCCACACCCCAGGGGAATCACTGTAATTCCCCACACCCCAGGGGAATCACTGCAATCCCCACACCCCAGGGGAATCACATCCCCACACCCCAGGGGAATCACATCCCCACACCCCAGGGGAATCACTGCAATCCCCACACCCCAGGGGAATCACATCCCCACACCCCAGGGGAATCACTGTAATCCCCACACCCCAGGGGAATCACTGCAATCCCCACACCCCAGGGGAATCACATCCCCACACCCCAGGGAATACACATCCCCACACCCCAGGGGAATCACTGCAATCCCCACACCCCGGGGAATCACTGCAATCCCCACACCCCGGGGAATCACATCCCCACACCCCAGGGGAATCACTGTAATCCCCACACCCCAGGGAATCACTGTAATCCCCCCCCAGGAAATCACTGTAAACTTCCCCCCACCACCACGAGAGACACTGTAATCCCCACACCACCCCCCCCAAGGAATCATTGTAATCCCCCCCATCCAGAAAACACTGTAATTTCTGCCCCCCCCCACAGAGAGACACTGTAATCCCCACCCCCAGGGGAGTCACTGTAATCCCCCCCTCCCCCCCTCCCAGGAATCACTGTAGTTTCCCCCTTCCCCACCCAGGGAATCACTGTAAACCCCCCTCCACCCCTAGGGGAATAACTGTATCGCACCCCCCACCATGGGAATCACTTTAATCCTTGCTCCCCCAGGAATCATTTTAACCCCACCCCCAGGGGAATCACTGTAACCTCCCCCCATCTCCCAAAGAATCACTATAATCTCACTCCCCAGAGAAATCTGTGTAATCTCTCACCCACCCCCAGGGTAATCATTGGTTCCCCGCCTCCACAGGAATCACTATAACCCCACACCCCCAGAGGAAAAGCGTAACTCCCACCAATCCCCAGGGGAATCACTGTAACTTCTCAAGGGGATTCACTGTAATACCACCCACCCCTCCCCGCAAAAAAAAACCTTTCTAGGAGTCTTTTTAACCTCCATGGAGACTCTTTGTAACTTCTGGTATCTCCCACCTGGAGATTCATTGTAAACTGCCCACCCTGGTGGCTCACCAAATCCCTTAACTCCACCCTCGGAAATTCATTGTCGTTGGGGGGGGGGGTCACAACCGCACCCCCAGTGACTCAGTGTAACCTGCCCCACTGCGATTCACTGTAAAACCCTCTCTCCCTCAGCCCAGTAAAGTCACTGTAAGCCCCTGGTGACTCAATTTAACATCCCCCCTCTACCCTACTGTGGAGTCACTGTAACACCCCCCAAAAAATGTACTGTGAACCTTCCTTCCCTCAGGGCATTGACTGTGCCCTTCCCCAGAGTCTGTCCAGACCTCTCAGGAAGAATTTACTAAACAAACCCCTGGGAGAATTTGCCATATCCTCCTCCTTGGAGGTGTACTACAATCTTCCACCCAGGACATTTACTGTGTTCTTGTCCAGGTACTGCTCTTACCTGTCAATGGGGGATTTACTGAACAATTAGCCCTCCCACTTTGGGAACTGACTGAACTACCACCTCCAACAAAGAACAACACCTCACCCCCACCCCCACCCCCAACCTGAGATTGATCATAACCCTTACACTGGGACAGACTAACCCCCCCTTCCCCACACTGCTGGGAATACTACAGAATTCCCTCCAGCCACCCCAGGATTGACCATTAGCATCCCTCCCCTTCTTTCCCAAGACTAACTGCACTGCCCCCCTACTCCACTCCCCCCCCTGCCAAAATCCTTGTATCACCTCCTGAAAGTGACTGAAACAGCCTCTACCTAGCTCCTTCACCACCTTTCCCCATCAACCTAGGAGAAACTTTGTAATACCCCTGTGATTAACCCACTATACATACTTTGCACCTCCCCAACCCAGCACCAAAACTGTACATCTACCCTTTCCTGAAGATATTCTCTCCCCTTTTCCTTTGTTGTTATTACACAGGATGAAACTGAAACATACTTAACCGTAGGCAGCCATTACCATTATTGAACAAATGCAACAACAGAGAGAGCAGCAGAGACAACAGTATCATAAAGAATCAAGTCTTGCAACATATACTATACATCCCAGAGACAGTTGTTCCCTCCTTCTCCCACATAGCCCCCATACCCTCGTCTCCCCTCTTTTCTCCTCAAACAGGCAATTTGTCCTTAATTGCAATGCTACAATGTAATCATATTGTCAGGAACACAAAGGGCATTTATTAACAATGAAAAACTGTATAGAGGCCAGCAGCATGCTCCGGAGCAAAACATCGGCTGCCCCATTCCTTACATGGCTTCAGAATGTCTGTTGCCCAAGAAAGGACTTCACCCCGTCTCAGTCAATGCGCATTCTCAGTCCCAGTTGGTCCCTGAAGACAGGTGACTTTCGTCTGCTGTGTTGTCCTTAAAGAAACAATTACTACAAATATCTTCATGTGTTTCCTAAAATCTGGTGCCCAGACCTAATACCCCAGTTGAGACTGAACTCATAGATCCATAGAAAATGACAGCTCAGAAACAGGCCTTTTGGCCCTTCTTGTCTGTGTCGAACCATTTTTTGCCTCACGGACCTGCACTTGGACCATCCCTCCACACCCCCCTGATTCTTGTACCTGTCCAAGTTTTATTTAAATGTTAAAAGTGACCCCACATCTACCACTTCATATGGCAGCTCATTCCACACTCCCATCACTCTCTGTGTGAAGAAGCCCCCCCCCTACCCCCAATATTCCCTTTAAACTTTTCTCCTTTCACCCTTAATCCATGCCCTCTGGTATTTTTTTCTCTCTTAGCCTCAGTTTTATACAAGATTGTCATAACTTATGCCCCAGTTTTCCAGCTCAGGATCCCATTTCTTTTATTAACCACCTGCTCAACTGCCCTGCCACCTGCAATGGTTTGTGCAGCTTTATCTCTCGGTCCCTCTGCACTTGCAACACATTCAGAATTACTCAAATTATGTTATTTCATAGAAAGTAGAATTATGAGGCAGCAGTTCCCATTAGACTCAATTTAATTTGTATTTTACTGTCTTCCATTTGTAATACAACACGATGGAATAAGTTATAGTTTGCCACTTCAATAGGTAGTCACATTTGATTTAAATAAAATGATTCCTAATTAGTTTCTTGCATTCTCCTGTGTTTGGTGAAAACATCATCAAAGTTTTCTGCTTAAAAGCCTTGCTGACTTTTATTTTTGGACATTTTGGATGCATATTATATTTATATATCCGTATTTGTATTTGTGTGCAATATTTATGCAGCAGTACTGGACTTCTTTATGAAGAACATTGGCTAATTTTACTACATTAAGAGCAGTATATAAAATTAATTTATTAGTGTCACAAATAGGCTTACATTAATACTGCAATAATATATCTATATATCAGTATTTGTACACAATATTTGGGCAACAGTGGCATACATGATATTTTTGTACAGCTTGTGGGTACCAATTCTGCAGATGTGTTTTTGTTGGTTTTTGTTTGTGATGTATATTAATGTTGTATTTGCTTACTAATTTGTACCAGTATTGTATTTGTATATCTGAATATTGTACTTGTAAAAGGTAAAGTCATCCTAATCCCTGATGGTCATAGGCTACTTTCCCCTGTGAGGGGGAGAGCTAACTGGTTGTTATTTAACCTGAGGGTCAGCACACCTCAGGCAAGGAGCAAGCTTGAGAAGGCAGGCCTTCATGAATAACCTCAGCTGGTACAGAGATTGAATCCATACTGTTACTTTGCATCACTAACCAGTGGTCCAATCAACTGAGCTAAACTGACCTCCCACTTATATTTGTATAAATATTTTGGGTAGCGGCATTATGTTTTTATATCTGTGATATTTGATAGAATTTTTAAAGAAGCAATGTTACGTATTTCATTATTGTATTTGTATGCAATTGTACTTCAGCATTCTTTGCCATATCTTGGTACATCAAATCAAATCGAAATATTTGTGTAGAGTTGTACTTTAATATTCTACGTATAGTTGTTTGTTTAAAGATTATTTGTGATTGTCACAAGTAGGCTTACATTAACACTGCAATGAAGTTACTGTGAAAATCGCCTAGTTTCCGCACTCCAACAACTATTCCGGTACATTCAGCGAGAATTTAGCATGGCCTATGTATCGAACCAGCACGTCTTTTGGACAATGGGAAGAAATCGCAGCCACTGGAGGAAACCCACGCAAACATGAGGAAAAAGTGCAGACTCCACATAGACAGTGACCCAAGCAGGGAACCAAACTCGGATCCCCGGCGCTGTGAAGGCAGCAGTGCTAATCACTGTGCCACCGTGTTGTATTTGTGCACAGTTCAGCATTGTATGTGTGCACAGTTGTATTTCTGTTCTGCATTAATGCACAGTTCATCGTTGGTTCTCTGCAGTTTGTGTTTCAGTGCAGTGGTCTATTTTATTCTGTTTGTGTTGCATTTATGTCGCATGACAGATGATGGACACGCCCCCTGGCACGTGATCAAATTTCAAGATGGCGCTGCCCAGGGAGTGGTGGGAGTTGCGGCTGTTCCTGTTGTTTCTATGTCTTTGTTTTTTAGATGCTGTTTCTGTTGATGTTGATAAATGCGATGAACTACGACTCGGGCAATATCCTTTACTCTGTGTTATTCGTCTATCATCAGATAAATTGGTTGGCGAGTAATCGAACAACTGCGCTAGTGTTTCTGATACTTCTTAAAATAATCAGGGATCAAAACTCAGGGCCAACACTGCAGGACCGGCGGTGGTTGCGATTAATGCACATTAAACTTATAATGAATTGCTATTTTTAAAGCCACATGAGGATTTCACTGCAAACAAATGGGATTGAAGTGTTATCATCAAGCTGTTATATAGTGTCATGATATATATACTACATTAATGTGAGGCTGTTAAGTATACATACCTGATGTGGATAATAAGTGTTTGGTTCTTTTCATTTCTGCACAACCAGTAAGTGACAGGAGAGTAGTGCCAATTGTGTGAATTCTTCTGACGTTCAAATATGCATATGTGCAACAATTGTATATGTCCAGTTTTACTAATGCATCAGGTCTGGTGATCAATTGAAACTGGTAGTCTAGTAGGGATATTCTTGGGATTTTTTTTTGAGATTTAGATATATGTTTCATGTTACAATAAGCTAACTTGAATAAAATGTTAATGTCGAAATATTTTAAAATTTTCTGCAGTGCTTACTTCCTCTTAATACTGTTATTTGCTTTCAGTATTAGTGATAAACATTAATATCTATAACCTTAAAAACTTTAGGAATATTTCCTTAATATTTGTTTCCATACATACATCTGTGAAACTCCCAAGATCAATGATGTAACACAAGAACCAGAAAATTGCACGAATGAAATAGCTTTTGGTACGTGTATTTTCTTACCAGTTATAGTATGATGGTTCTAAGTTCAAGGGAAAAATGACTTGTTTTCTTGTTTTTGGCCTTGAAACTGCCTACCTCCTAAAATGTGCAAAGTAAGGGTTTGCCCTCGCTCTTGTGGAAGAACATCCAAGATTCATCATCTATCTTTTATTTGATGAATCCTTTGTACATTAAGATTTTACAGCTAGAAGTGACAATATAAAAATACTGCAGATGATGGAAAAACAAAACTGAAAACAGAAAATGGTGGAAATACTCAATTCATATGGCAGCATCCTTGGAACTAGAAACTGAGTTAACCCTGTCAGACATCAATCTGAATCATCATCTCTGTTTCTATCTTCACAGATGTTAGTACTCTTGAGTATTTCCAGGAGTTTATATATTTACATAGTAACTTAATTGACTTAATTTATTATTGACAAAACGGTGCCCTGAATTTTGTGGTTGCCGTGACTGTGAAACTGTTAGTGTTCACTGATAATTCCACAGCCAATACAACTGAAATTGACAGTAACAGTTGTCATCCGCAAAAGTATAAATGTGGAAATTCAGAGTTAATAACTGGGATTTCATGATTCTTTGTTGTACATTGTTAAATGTTCTTGCAGACGGCAATATTTTGAGAACATTTAAATAAACATGAATCTCCCCTTTTACACTGCAGTGTTGCTGCTTTAAAAAAGTCCAACAAAAATTATACTTTGTTGAATGAAGTGTGTGATAGATATCTATTTTTTATTGTGAGGTTAGTGTGTTTTCTTACACTGTGTCATTTGTCCTGATTTACATGATCACAACAGCAAGGTTTTTGTGAATTAAAAAATTAAGAAAATTACTTAATATCAGATGCTTATCCCAGAGGTTTAAAATTGTGGTGCCCCCCACATACTATCATGCAAAAACTAGATACAGATGAAGTAAAACAAAATGATTACAGTCTGGAATTAGTTTGTCCTCTTTCAGAGCACACCTTAAGGTTCTTGGATAAATTGATGCTTTAGCTGGAATGGAGGCTTGGTAAAAGCAGTAGATTCTTAGTCAGGCTTCCTGGAATTTTCAGGAGGCTGGCTCATAGGTCTACTTGAAGTTGAAATAGGTTGGGTAGAGAGTCCTCCTCCCACTTTTGATGTATATTGCTTTGAGTGCTTAGTTGTAACTGTCTTAATGGCTTAGATTGTATTTCTGATGGTATTGGTTTCATAAAGCTTTTGTTATTTTTAGAAGCAGGTAACTAACATATAACCTATTTCAAGTCCAAAGTCTTTTTTCAAAATAGATGGTGTGTCAGATCAGTAAACATCCTGTGTTATGGCTTTTCATTTTTTTTGTAAATTTGAAACATTCAAGTTCTTTGCGTCTGGATGTGGAGACATCATGCCAGGAAAAGTCAAGAGGATCCATTTGACATTTGTCAAAACTCATGGCATTTCAATGTCTCTCTTGTCCCTGCTGTAACATGGAGTCATGTTTCTCCAAACCCTATTGTCTGTAGGTTTTAGTCCATTCTTAAATTATGAGATTTGTGACTTCTGCAAGTGAGTGTAATATTCCTTCACTCTGGGCTGTGTATATTCAATTAGATATTGGGTACATACTTTATTGTCTAAACGTTCAGGTGCCAAAGAAATAACGTGTTATACTGAGGCTATGCTTTAAATTTTTAACATCTTTATGCCTGTATCGAACATGACAAGCATTTGTTTTAATGGCCCACTGTGCTATAACTATTTCTGAGATACCCATATCCCACGAAAGAATTAAAAAAACCCGTAGAATCTAATTTTAAATTGGACAATGTCAGATTTCTCCATTAGTATATCTAGCTTTAAAGAAGTATTTCAGATCCTATCTTATTCGCATGTATATGACTCAAACTTATTTCACTCTAGAATTTATTAGAACTGCTTTTCTGTTGTACACAGTGATTTTTCATGCTTTATGGCTACGCAATTGCTTGAACAGATTGCCAGACAGAGATAAAAGGCTCTACACAATTTTAAACCATACTATTAATTCCTATCATTGTTTTTCCTGAACTATGTTTTGTTGTAAATCTTTTAATTTCATAGCAGCACAAACCTTGTATTTCCAATGAATTTATATGCGTTTCAGATGCTGTACCACTATTTTATAATTCTTCATGGAAATATAGAAAAAAGAAGCAGGAGTAGGCCATTCAGTCCAACTTGTCCATGCCACCCTGTTTTTTAAAGCCCTTAGCTAATCCCAGTTGCCTGCATTTGGCCCATATCCTTCTATACCCATTGTACCTGCCTCCATTACTACCTCTGGCAGCTTGTTCCAGACACTCACCACTTTCTATGTGAAAAGATTGCCCCTCTGAACATATTTTATTTCTCCCCTCTGACCTTAAACTGCCCTCCTTTCGGAAAAGATATTGACTATCTAACTGATCTGTGCCCCTCGTTATTTTATAGGCCTCTATAAGATCACCTCTGAACCTTCTATGCTCCAGAGGAAAAAGTCCCAGTCTATCTAGCCTTTCCTTATAACTCAATCCATCAAGTTCTTCCTTCATTCATTCTGATGATGGATGATTGTTGAATTCAATTTCCTAATCTTGCATTCCTCCCATATTAATTGGTCCGTATTGCTCCAAGAGCTATATCTAATTCCTTCTTGAAATCACACATTATTTTGACATCAACTACACTCTGTGATAGTGAATTTGACAGATTCACCATTCTCTGGGGGTGAAGAAATTTCTATTTACCTCTGTCCTTAAAGGTTCACTCCTTATCGTCAAACTATGACCCCTAGTTCTGGATTCCCCACCATAAGGAACCTTCTTTCTGAATCTACCTTATCTAATCCTGTTGGTTTTAGAAACTATGTGATCACCTGTCACTCTTCTAAATGATGTAAAGATGCCGGCGTTGGATTGGGGTGGTAAGAACTCAGTAAGAATTTAGCAACACCAATTATTAATCCAACCGATTTATTTGATAGTAAATCCGCGAGCTTTCAACACTCTTGTGTCTTCCTCAGGCAAGTGCAGTGTTCTGGTCTGAACAGAACACTGCACTTGCCTGAGGAAGACACAAGAGTGTTGAAAGCTCGCGGATTTACTATCAAATAAATCGGGTGGATT
This sequence comes from Sphyrna mokarran, assembly GCA_024679065.1. Taxonomy (NCBI): domain Eukaryota; kingdom Metazoa; phylum Chordata; class Chondrichthyes; order Carcharhiniformes; family Carcharhinidae; genus Sphyrna; species Sphyrna mokarran. The sequence continues at coordinate 41,839,772 of JAGIQG010000009.1, forward strand.
AATAATTGGTGTTGCTAAATTCTTACTGAACTCTTCTAAATGCCAATGAATATAATCAATTTAATCTTTCCTCATGTGACAGACCTGCCATCCCAGGGATCTGTCTGATAAACCTTTGCTGCACTTATTATAGCAAGAACTTTATTCCTCAGATAAGGACACCAAAACTGCATAAGTACTCCAGGTTTGGCCTCACCAATACCTTATACAATTTTTAAAAATTCATTTGTGGGACATGGGTGTTGCTGTGTGGCCAGCATTTATTTCCCATCCCTAATTATCCATGAGAAAGTGATGATGAGTTGCCACCTTGAATTGTTGCCGTCCATGTGACATCCTTATTCCTATACTGATTCCTCTCTCTGTGGAAGGCCAACATACTTCACTGCCTGCTGCACCTACGCACTTACTTTCAGCGACTGATGCACAAGGGTACCAAATAGTATGAAGTACACTCTTAGTAGCCCTAACATGGAAATACATAGAACTTGCCACTTGGCAATGGATCATTAAGTCTCACAAGAGTACATTTGCATTTACTTTCCACGGAAGGAAATAATTCAGATTTTTTCAAACACTTCATTCATCTATCCAATCTAATCTTGTATGTTTAGTTCATTTCTGCTTCTATCAATAACGCTAGAAGTGAACTGTTAGACTCTCTGCTGTAAAATGTTTTGATTGCCTTCTGTTCTACACCTCTTGCATTTAAGTTTTAGCTGTTCACTGTGAAACTTTTTCACTAGAGAAATGTGGCTGCCACTGAAGGAATATGAACATAAGCTGTTTCCTCAGTAACTCATATAAAGTTGTCAGTGAGGAACTGATGATGTGATGCTTTCCCCGAATTGTCATGAAATTTCTTCATTCATGTACTTTTGTGCAAATTGTATCAATTTCAATTTAATATTCCAAGTACAGATTTAATTGGCTAAGAAATATTTTTCCTGGATTTGAAGTTGGATAAAATGAATAGATTTACATTGCGATTTTATGACATGAATCTCATCAGTCTTCATTTTGATCACTTTGTTGATTGTGAACTGTGCACCAGCACATGATAGTTAAGCATTGGAAGTGCAATATTTAAAGCAGCAATTAAATACCAACACACATAATTGAACAGGAGTAGGCCACTTGACTCTTCCAGCCTGCTTCACCATTCAATGAGTTCACAGTTGATCTAAATTTAAGCTCAACTCCACATTCCTGCCTATGCCAAATACCCCTTTGCATTATCGAGATTCTATATGGATTGGTCTTAAAAATATTTAAAGACTCTGCATTCAACATCTTTTGAGGAAGAGAATTCCAAAGACTCTCAACCCTCTGAGAGAAATCAAAATCCAATCTCTGTCCTAAATGAGCGAACCCGTACTTTAAAAAGTGACCTTGAGTTCTAGATTCTCTCACAAGAGAAAACATCTCTTCACGTTCACCCTGACAAGGCCCACAGGTTTTGATGTTTCACTCAAGTTGCCTCTTATTCTTCTGAACTCCAGCAGGTAGAGGTGTTGATGGGCTTTCCTAACTATGGTGTCAACATGGGGGAACCAGGATGGGTTGTTGATGTGGACACCTAAAAACGTGAAGCTCTCAATCTTTTCTATTTCATCCCCGTTGATGTAGAGAGGGGCATGTTCTCCATTACGCTTCCAGAGGTCCATATTATTCATGTGATGTGAACGTCACTGGCTGAGCTAGCATTTCTCATCGCCCTTGAACTGAATGATTTGCTGGGCAATTTTGGAGGGCAGTTAAGAGTCAACCACATTCATAGAATCCCTACATTATAGAAGGAGGCCGTTTGGCCCTTCGTGTCTGTACTAACCACAGACTCTCCCTATTCCCAAAACCCCACATATTTACTCTGCTAATCCCTCTGATACTAGGGTGAATTTAGCATAACCAATCAACCTAACCCGCACATCTTTGCACTGTGGGAGGAAACTGGAGCACCCAGAGAAAACTCTCACAAACACGGGGAGAAAGTGTGTTCCGAGGCTGGAATTGAAACTGAGTTCCAATGCTTGGAGATAGCAGTGCTAATCACTGTGCCATCCATGGTATGGTTTGGAGTCCCCTGTAGGCCAAACCTGGTAAGGCTGGCAGATTTTCTTGCTAATGGATGGCACAGTTGTTAACGCTGCTCCCCCAGACTACCAGGGACCCGGGTTCAACTTCGGCCTGGAGTAATGGTGTGGAACTTTCACGTTTTCCCTGTGTCCTCTGGGCGCTCTGATTTCCTCCTGCACTCCAAAGCTGTTTGAGTTAGGATGATTGGCCATGCTAAATTACTCCTTCGCGTCGCAAGATGTGTAAGTTAAAGAGATTAGCAGAGTAAATATGTGGGGTTATGGGGATCGGGCCTGGGTAAGATGCTCCGTTGGAGAGTTGATGCAGATAAAATGGGCCAAATGACCACCTCCTGTACAGTAGGGTTCTATGAAAAGGGCATTAAGATACACTCACTCAGCAAATTTAGTAACTATATCTTCAAGTAGTGACTTGGCCACTTGGTTTCAGAATTGGCTTGCTTGTCGATGTCTGAGAGTGGTGGTGGAAGGTGTTTTTCTGGCTGGAGGTCTGTGACTAGTGGTGTTCTGCAGGGATTCATACAGGGATCTCTGTTGTTTGTTTTCATCCAAGTCATTTATATATACCACAAAGATGGGTGGATTAGTAAGTTTACAGATGATACAAAGATAGATGGAGCTTTGTATAATGTAGAATGCTGTCAAAGGATACAGCAGGATATAGATCAGTTGCAGATAAGGGCGGAGAAATGACAGATGGAGTTTAATCCGGAATTGTGTGAGGTGCTGCACTTTGGAAGATCAAATGTTAAGAATAAGTATACAGTTAATGGCAGGACTCTGAACAGTATTAATGTACAGAGGGATCTTGGGTTCAAGTCTGTAGCTCCCTGAAAGTGGCCACACAAGAAGATAGAGGGTAAAGAGAGTGTATGGCGTGCTTGCCTTTATTGGGAAAGGCATTGAGTACACGATCCAGGGTATCTGTTGCAGCTTTATAAAACTTTGATAAGGCCACACTTGAGAGTATTGTGTTCAATTCTGGTCGCCACATTGCAGGAAGAATGTGGAAACTTGTGGAAGAAGTTTACCAGGATGTTACCTGGGTTAGAAGGTATGTGATATAAGGAGAGGGTGGACCAACTAGGGTTGTTTTCTCTGGAATGGTGGAGATTGAGGGGAGACCTAATAGAAACCTATAAAATTATGAGAAGCATAGATAGATTTGATAATCAGAATCTTTTTTCCTAGAATTGAAATGTCAAACACTAGGGGACGTACACTTAACGTAAGAGAGGGAAAGTTCAAAGGAGATGAGAGGGGCAAGTTTTTTTACAGAGTGTTCAATGTCTGGAGTGTGCTGCCAGTGGAGGCAGATATAATAGGGATGTTTAAGAGGTTTTTAGATAAGCACATGACTATGCAAGGAATAGAGGAAAATGGCAGAAGGGATTAGTTTAATTTGGTGGCATGTTCGGCACAACATTGTGGGCCAAATGGTCTGTTTCTGTTGTACTGTTCTATTCCCCATGTTCAATCTCACCATACAAGCCATATATACAGATTTGTAAAAAAATTGAGAGCCCAACATTGATTCCTCTTGCACATCATTTGTTACATCTGACCAACCAAAAAAGATCCATTCATGCTGACAGTGAAAATGTTCTTTTTATGTATTTCTTTGGTTTGCTATCGTATTCTGTAAAGCAGGATTATAAGAGTCATATGACTAATTTAGTTCAACTGGCGACTGAGTGTCTTCAAAGATGAGGACATCAAAGGGTGTGAAAGGCAGGCATTTGAGGTGAATAGGGCTGAGTTTGATGTTAGCAATGTTGTTTCCAGCCACAAAACCTTTTGACCCCCCCACAAGAGTACTGAAGGAACTCTCCCATTTCACTTGCCCGCCCTTTCATTTCATTCACACACACACACATTCAGCGAAACTTAGCATCCCTAATCTTGAGTTCCTTCCTCCTCTCCATTTCCTGATTTACAGCAATTTCTGGGATGTAAGTTGTATCCTTGGAGACTAATGCAAACAGTGTTAAATTCAGCTGCCCTCTCCTTAAAGTTTGTTTATTCATCACAATTAAGACTTACTTTAACATTGCAGTGAAGTTACTGTGAAATTCCCCTAGTTGCCACATTCCGGCATCTGTTCTGGTCAGTGCACCTAACCAGCACATCTTCCAGACTATGGGAGAAAATCTTATGTTTTCCATTATTAAATATCTCTGATTTGCTTTCTATTGAACTGACGTTGACTCTGTTTGCTCTTTTCCTTTTTAAATGTTTATTGAAACTCTTCCTTTATATTTCTAGTCAGTTTCTCTAATGCTTTTGATTCTCCCCTCTTATCAGCCTTTTGAACATTCTTTGTTTTTTTTTAGATATTCTATCCCATCTTCTGACCTCCCACCCATTTTTGCACAGTTAAATGCATCTTCTTTAAATTTGATATCTTGATTAACAATAGATGGTGGGTCCCCACCCTTGAAAATATTCTCTTGTTGGAATGTATATTCTGAAATTTCTCTTAAGTGGCCACTGCTGTGACTCTATTGATCTTTCTCTTAACCTTATTTGCTAGGTCACTTTACCAGTTCTTGCCCTACTTTAATGCACCCTCTGCCAATTTTCAGGTGGCTTAGGTAATATTCAGAGATTATTACAATTGCCAACAGCAATTCAATCCTTCCCCTCCCATTGCAAGTTCCTCTCTGGTACTCAGCAGTTGTCAGAACCCTGGCCCTGGGTAGGCAACATAGGCTGGACCCTCGCTCTTGACTGCAAAAAACAATGTCAAGCCACTTCACTATCCTGTTCCCTACTACCACTATGGTGCTTTTTCTCCCCCTACTTGAGTGGCTTCCTGGACCACAGTGCCATGTCAGTTTGCTCATTCAACCTGTAGCCCTTATTCTCATCCAAACAAGCTGTGAAAATCTCAGACATACTGGAATATTGCAAAGGCTGAGGCTCCTGCACTTCTGTCCTGTGGGTACACACTTGCCTCACTCAGTCACAATCTCTTGACAACAAATCAGAAGACCTTATCCTAAATGCTATGACTGCTTCCTGGTACAAAGCATCCAAGTAACTTTCCGCCTCTCTGGTGTTGCAGTGTCTGCAGCTTAGCATCCAGCTCAATAACCCTGAACCAAAACTCCTTGAACTGCAAACACTGGAAGCCTGTTTGCTCAACATTACATTGGCATGTTGCTCCCAGATGCTGCAGCCTTGACATGCCACCTGTCCTTCCATCCCTAATGTGTTTTAATTAATTATATTATTCACTTTTATTTTCCTTTCTCATTTATTTGAGTGACCTTACCACCAGTTGGTATACTATTTTAAACCTCAGGACTGGAATAGATTTTAACTACTTGACAGATAATCACCATGTCCTAGCTGCTTTCCCTGTAGTAGATTAAAAACCAATTCCTACAGACTGAAAGAGGTAGCACATGCTAAAGGAAAAGGACATCTCCATCGCTTTTCACCCAAATTCCCACTCACCAAATCCTAGGTATGCACTCTGTTCTAAAGCTGCACTCGTATTCGTTTTACCAAATGCCTAATAATTTGACAAAAGCAAATTACTGCGGATGCTAGGATTTCAAACCAAAAGAGAACGTGCTGGAAAATCTCAGCAGGTCTGGCAGTATCTGTAAGGAGAAAAAAGAGCTGGCGTTTTGAGTCCAGATAACGCTTTATCAAAGCATAATAACGTGATATGGGAAATCTAAATTAAACAATTTTAACTTGTAAACTCTGTTCAAAAATATAAAGTGAAATCCTCCATAACTTCTGTTATTTTGGTTTTGTTTCCAGTTCCATGTTTACCGGCTCCAAATATCACCTGCAGAAATTATAGTGGGGTTGTGAACACCTTCAGTGGAAAAGAAGTAGGCTTTTATAAGCCCTTTGCATGCCGTAATGTGTAAGTATTTCAACTCTCTATATTGTGCCATACTGAAAAAACATTCAATTCTGGCTACCAAAATTGGTCTAGCTTTAAAGCATAGCATTTATGTAGAGTTCAATTATTTCACAACTATAATTGAAGCAGAGGATTTTCAGAAGTTAGACAAATAGTTGCTTAAAGTGAAATGTTTATGGGGTTAATCTTGGTTGCAGTGGAGACAAAATACATTTATAGGTCAATTGGCCTGTTTTTCTGCTGTAACGTTTTATGACGTATTGCCTAGGTCAATATGGTAGCCATTTTGTATATAGCACATCCCACATACAACAATATTCAGAGTGATCAGTTAGTCTGTTAAAAAAGCAAGTTGGTTTGGGCACTAGGAAAACTAGTTGCGATTCTTAGATTTATGTTCTTTATTGTCCATTTTCAATGTTAAATGGGACGCAGTAGATCTACTGAAAATTACTAATTTCCTCAATTTTATCCCATCTGCCATATTTAATGCTTCTTTTCTGTAAACTAAAAGTATTAAATTTGCCCTTTCTGCTAATCTTCCAAATCCACGGTGGTGCCTTTTACAAAATGGTAAAATAATAAAATAATTTCTGAAGTTTAACATTCATTTCATGCTCTGCTGTTTCTTGTGCAAATACTACTGTTTTAATTTCTTTGAATGGCATATGCTGAAACCATCCAGAGAGCAGCTGTTCTGGATCTGGTAATTGGCAATGAAGCAAAATTATTTAATGACTTCATATTAGAGGTGCCACTTGGTAGTGGTGATCACAACATCATTAAATTTGCATTCAGTTCAGATGGGGTGAAGGGTGGGTTTAAGACTAGTGCTTTGAATTTAAATAAAGACAATTCTTTGAGACAATGAAGACAGCGAACTAAAATGAACTGGGAAATTAGATTAAGGGGTAAGTCAGTGGAGATGTCATGACAGATATTTAAGGAGATACTTTGTAATACTCTACAAAGAGACAATTCCAGTGAGAAAAAAATACTCTTCTGGGGAAAGCAAATGTCATCTGTAGCTAAATAAGGAAGTTAAAAATAGTATTGGATTGAAAGAAAAAGCATACTTCTCTACAAAGATTAATGTCATGTTAGAAGATTGGACAGAATATAAAAGAAGCAAAGGATGTATAAAAATGAGGGGGGAATTAAAGTACAAAGAAAAGATGGCTAGAAATATAAAAACAGATCATAAGAGTTTCTACATGTATTTAAAAAGGAAAAGAGTAAGTGAATGTTCCCTACAAAATAAGTCTGGGGCAGTAATGGAAAATGAGGAAGTGGTGGATGAATTGAACAGATATTTTGCATCAGCCTCATTGTAGATGATACAAATAATGTCCAAGACATAAGTATGCACCAAGAGGTGAAAAAGAAGGCGGAATATTAAAAATCACCGTATTAGGGGAGGACTACTGAGAAAGTTATGAGAGCTGAAAGATAGACTTCATCCGAGGGCCTTAAAAGGTGCAGCTGTTGATTTTAATTTTCCAAAACTTCTGAGGTTCTGGAAAGGTGCCATCAGTTGGAAAAAAGGAAGCATTCCAATTTAATAGTTCCTTTCTAAAATCAGGTCCAGTCAACGTGATTTTGTGAAAGGAAAATCATGTTTGACTAATTTATTGACATTTGTTGAGGAAGTAACAAGCAACATGGACAGAGGGGAACTTATGAAAATGATAAAATTAGATTTCCAGAAAGCACTTGATAAAGTTCCACATCAAAGGTTGATGTGACAGAAAACCAAATTTTATGATGTAACAGTAATGGGAGACAGGGCGTAGTGTTAAATGGATCATATTTGGGTTGGCAAAATGTCTCGAGTGGAATATCACAAGGATCAGTGCTGGACCCTAACAATTTATAAGCTGTGTTAATGAGTTGGATAGGATTGAATGTATTATTTGCTGATGACACAAAGATAGGTAGGAAAATAAGTTGTGAAGAGGACATAATGGGCCCTATTTTAACATTTCGATTCTAAGTGCTGTGTGGACTTGAAACTGGAAGTATTTCAGATCTGACTTTTAGACCCTTTCTCAGGTATCTCTGTCTGCAAAAAAATCAATGATTCTGAATTGCGCTGCAGAAGCCTGTGTGTGGATGAGGCTTAGCATGCCTGAAACCCTGCAATTCCAATCAGTGCCTCCAACTGCGCACGCGCAGAAGAAAGAAGATAGAATGTTGCTCCCTAGCCACATCCCTCCTGGGCTGGATAACGCCTCCTTCTGGCCCCCACAGACATTGCCCCACTCCCACAACATGACTGACACCATTATTCTCCACCTCTCCACCACGTAGATACCCCCCTTTCCCTCCACTGATTGGCAGCAGATCTTTCCCCTCCAGCCCCCACCAATCTTAAGCAGAGAGCCATCGGACACGAAGCACCTACCTCCTCATTAATTGACTCTTATTCCAGCAATCAGTCAAGTGAACCTTGTCTAAACTGCTTCTAATGCAATTATGTCCTTTCATAAGCAAGGAAACCAAAACTGTACACAGTACTTTAGATTGGAATTGATTTTCGTGGAGCATGTCTGTTTCACACCAGTTCTGGATAGGTGAAAGTGGTGGTAAAGGGAAAGTGCCAGTGAGGTTGGGCAGCAGCCTATTAAATCAGTTTAAATGCATGCATTGTCCTGATTGCAGCCATTTTCAAGCCTTGGTAAAGGAGGAACTGTTACGGAGGCAGACACGGATTGTGCTACGTGCCTTGTGCCCGACTTTATCAAGTTTTCGCACTTGAAAATTGATGCAAAGCAATAGTAAAAATTGGATCCAGTTAGTTTGCAACATGATTTATATAGGTTAAGTGAGGGGCAGAAATCTGTTCAATGGAATATAATACAGAAAGATGTGAACTTGTCCACTTTGTCAGGAAGAATTTTTTAAAAAAGCATACTATTTAAATGAAAGGGGCTACAGAACTCTGAGGTACAAAGGCTTCATGATGTCTTGATGCATGAGTCACGAAATGTTGCTATACTGAGATTAGGAAAACAAGTGGAATATTGTCATTTATTGCAAAGAGAATGGAATACAAAAGTAAAGATATTTTGCTATTGTTGTATCGGGTGTACAGTTTTGGTTTCCTTGCTTATGAAAGGGCATAATTGCATTAGAAGCAGTTTAGATAAGGTTCACTTGACTGCTGGAACAAGAGATTTTCTTCTATGGGGAAAAACTGAGCAGGTTGTGCTTATACAGTAAAGTTAGTTGTTTTGCAGAGGTCACGTTCCTGCAAAGTCTCACGAGGGGTGAAATTGCAAATGGTGAGCATGCTTTATAATGGAGCGAATTGGATAGCCATCCCAAAGTTTGATTTTTTTTTTCTTGCATTATGCCCCCATTTGCAGTCTGCAAACCTGTGGGATAATACACTTTTCTTGTTCTTCATCAAAAAAAAGGTTCAAATACAGTTATCCCTGTCTCAACAGAAAAAATTAAAAACTTTTACTAAAATGAAACAATTTAATAAAATTAATTTTCCTCTACTTTGTTTCCCTGTTATTATCGGAAAATGCAAGGTCTCACTGGATGATGTCCAGAATGGCAAATGATACACTACCGAGACCTACCAACAATTCCAGTCATGTCTCTCTTTCTCTTCCCCACCTCTCCTCTTTTTCTCTCTCTCTCTCTCTCTCTCCACCCCCCACTCAAAATGAAGCGTACAACAGCATTTGGATGGCCCTTCAACCAAGGTATTAATTAGAACTATAGCCGTGAAATAACGGTAACAATGTTCTATTAGTTTGCAAGCTATTTGTAAGTCAGCTAGGATAATATTATCTACATCTGAATCTCATTTTTATTGAAGTACTGTACTTTTGGGTGGCATGGTGCACAGTGGTAGCACTGCTGCCTCACAGTGCCAGGGACCTGGATTCAGTTCTGACCTTGTCGTGTGGAGTTTGCACATTCTCTCCATGTCTGCATGGATTTCCTCTGGGTGCCCCAGTTTCCTCCCTCACTCCAGAGGTGTGCATGTTTGGTTGGTTGGTCATGTTAAATTGTCCTTACTGTTGGCAGGGGGGGACTAGCAGGGCAAATGTATGGGGTTAAGCAATGGGACCTGAGTGATGATAATGTCAGTGTAGGCTCGATGGTGGAATTACCTCCTCCTGCACTGCAGGGTTTCTATGATTGTATCTGTATTGTAAAATACTGGTCAGGAATTACTATACCCTATAAATCACGGCAATCCATGCCTACTTCCTATTGTAGGAAAGATGCAATGAAAACCTTGGTTTTTCATTATATAAATGCTTTCTGTTTATTTCAGGTCCAGCATACTACAGGTAGAAACTTTTAATATTTAAATCTGTGGATAGTTGAAGATTTGAAGCTGAAATAGATGATCCTATGTACAAAAATCTTTGCGTGGGTACATAAATTTGTGAAATAAATTGCAAATAGCAGGACTTTACTGCATTCATTAGTGTTTAGAATAATGAGAGGCAATCTTGTTGAAACATACAAGATTCTGAAGAGACTTGATAAGATGGAAGCTGAAAGGATATTCCCCCTTGTGGGAGTGATTGGAACTACGGAGACACAGTTTAAAAATAAGGGGTCTCCCATTTAAGATGGAGATGAGGATAAGTTTTGCCAAGTCCCTTTTAAGATTCAGGTAGATAGACAAGGCGAGATAATTAAAAGGTAATGAGGGTAAAAGGAAATTAGAGGCCACAATCAGATCAGCCACGATCTTGCTGAAAGGCAGAACAGCTTAAGATACTGAATGGTGTATCTCTCTTAATTTGTATGTTTGCATGCTCCTGAATACCTGTATCTGCTTTATGTCAGCACAAGTGTTTTCACTAACCAAAATTTCTAGTCCGTTTGTGGGGAGTGGGACTAGCTGAGTAGCTCTTGCAGAGTGTGAGCACAGACTGGAAGTATCAAACAGCCTCCTTCTGTGCTACGTTGTTCAATGTCTAATGACAACTGTAAGTGAATCAAGCAGCAGTTCAATGGTTTATTCAATGTAAGTATATGGGAAATGCTCTCCCAGGATGCTTTGAGAGGTAATTCAGAAATATATGGCTTCCTTTAGTTATTAATACCATCTTTGTGATACTTCATTAGTTCACAATATTCTTACACATTTAGTTAAGTTTTGAAACAAGTTTTTCCCAGTCACAAATTGCGAAGCACTGGACAGCTGTTTCGCCCTTGTTGGGGCTCATCAACAACGGTGAAACAGCTGTCCAGTGCTTCGCAATTTGTGACTGGGAAAAACTTGTTTCAAAACTATCTCCCAACCCCTATTGGGGTGTGGTAGATGCTTGCTCGATTGCAAGCCAACCATAAAGTGGCCGATCGATATCGGCCCGATAACAAAGGGAGTGAACCTAATCTTAAATTTAGTTAAGTACGTCCGCAATTACCAATGAGTCCCGGTGCTTGGTCTATACTTGCATCTGCTACTGATGTTACCGCCAAGTTGATAAACTTTCTCTCAAAATGTTTCCTCAGTTGATAGACTTGTGCTTCTGTTTGACATTATCTTCCAGAACAAAGAGGAGGGGTGGAAATTAATAATCTCAATTTGTGTTCTTCCTCATGAGGAAAAAGTTCTCTTTGTAATGATTTTAATGTTAAAAATTTCTGGTAGGTCAAGAGTAGCCTTCATTTTTAAATTGACCAACCATGCAAGTGCCAGGTAAATGCCATCTCTAGCAAGACAGAATCCAATCACCTTTCCTAGACACTTATCACCACTACTGTTGCTGAATCCCCATCATTAACATCCTAAAGGTTACAATAAAAGCAAATTACTGCAGTTGCTGAAATTTGAAACAGAAACAGAAATTGCTGGAAAGTCTCAGCATGTCTGACAGCATTGTGGAGAGAGAAAACAGGGCCTAACGTTTCGAGTCTGGAAGACTCCATCCACCGTTTGCACACACTGTCATCAATGTACACGATCTACAAGATGCGTTGCAGGAACTTGCCAACAGCACTTTTCAAACTTATGATTTGTACCCACCTGGAGAAACAAGGGCAATAGATGGAGCCACTATCACTTCCAACTCCCCCTCCAAGTCCTGATTTGAAACTATTTTGCCATTTGTTCCTTGTCTCTTGAGTCAAAATATTGGAACACCTTTCCATCACGAGTGCACCAACACCACATGTGTTGCAGTGGTTCAAGAGGTGGCCCAACACCAGCTTTGCAAGGGCAATAAATGCTGGCCTTGCCAGTGATGCTCACATCCCAAGAACAAGTTTTAAAAAAAAAAATCCATTGATTTTCTTTCCCCTGTTGTGTTGCTAAATCTGTTCTCCACACTGAGTTGTATATCAGAACAATAAAATCCTGATGGCTGTTTCATTGCTCATATTATCTCAATTTAGAAAATCATGAAACTGAAAGTATCGCAAGTTTTCATGGGGAGGTGACTTAAATTCATAATAAAAAGATAGAAATACATGAAAATGCTACTCTCATTTCATTTCTTATATTCATTCCTATTCTTAGTTCTTTTGAAATAATAAAGGAGAACTTATTTTAGTTTATTTATAAATGATTGCATTGTGTTTGGGTGCTGCAGTGCTGTAGCAAAATCAAGTTTGGACCATTGAGTTTAATTCACAGGACAAACAACAAAGAAAATTATAGCATAGGAAGAGTCCCTTCAGCTCTCTAAGCCTGCACCAACCATGATGCCCAACCAACTAAAACCAGTTACACTTCGGGGAATCATATCTCTCTATTTCCATCTATTCATGTACTTGTCAAGAAGCCCTTAAAACTCACTACCATATCTGCTTTCACTACCTCCCCGGCAAAGAATTCCAGGCACCCACTACTCTCTGTGTAAAAAATCTGCTTTGTATGTCTCCTTTAAACCTTGGCCCTCGCACCTTAAACCTATGGCCCTTAGTAATTGACTCTTCCATCCTGGGTAAAAGCTTCTGATTATCCACTCTGTCCGTACCTTTCATAGTCTTGTAAACTTCTATCAGGTCTCCTCTCAACCTCCTTCATTCCAGTGAGAACAACCCTGTTACTTTTACACTTTGCCAAAGTCTGCAGAATTTTTTTTTCTTGAGTTTTCTGCTTTCCTTTCAGCTTTTCAATTTTAGAAACAAAAGCGCACCAGTGAATTTATTATATTCAGGAATAGAATTGAATAGAACTTAATTATCTATGCAAGAATGAATTTATCTATGGTTCTCCTTCAGTATAACATGCAATCATACAGTCATTAGTTTACAAACAGTAAATATTTCATGAAGGTAGAACACTACAGCACAAACAAGCCCTTCGGCCCACAAGTTGCACCGATCCTATCCATACCTACCAGACCTATCTATAACCCTCAATCCCATTAAATCCCATGTACTCATCTAGAAACTCATCATGTACATCTAAATTATACATTTGTGCATATATAACATGCATCTATACCATACAAACGTGACACATTTTATTCTTCCATTACATTTATTGTAGTTAAATAAAATAAACACAAATTATAGATACAGTGTGCATGATGCTATTTATTAACCTAATGGCACTGGGAACAAAAGACCTTTGAACGGAATTTTCCTGGCTATTGACATTCTAAAGTGCCAGCCAAAATGGAACCTTTCAGATTGAGGATATAAAGAAAGCCAACCTGTAATCTGTTTGATATCAAGTCGAGATATCAGTATTTTGGATATACTTCATGATGGAAAACCTGGTTGTAGCAATGTTGAGAGACAAGTCTGAAGATACTAAAAATGAATTAATTAAAGTTGTTGCAGATGCAGATTGTGACTGTGCAAGGAAATAAAGCCTCTAAAGTCTTGATAGTCATGTACAAATTATAAAACACTGCCTCACAAATTAAATTAAAATTACTTCACAATTGTCTGTTGAGAGTTTATGTAGTCAAAAATGATAAGTTTAGACACCATAATAAGTCATAAACTTTTAGAAAAGCACTCGTATTCATAATACTGTCAAATAATTTTAACTTCTTGTCAGAAATGTTCATTTGCGCTGACAAACATTTTCTAAAGAATTTATATTTCTAACTGATTTAAGTTAGTTGTTCTGCTTAAGTGTGTTTTCAGAGCACTGTGGTTGAATTGCATGACGTGCATGACTATGGCCTGGGATGACTGACTCTGACATTTCTTAATCTTGTTGTACAGAAGTGCCTTTGCTTAGTGTATTTTCATTATGTCATAATCAAGAATTCCCTTTGGAGGAAATGGAGATCCAGTCCCACTTCCAAACAATTCATGACACAATGCGTTGAAATTTCAATCTGCCATCCCTGGAAAATAAGTTATGGAGAAAGAAAGATATTACTGTTCAGATGTTTTAATTGATCATAGAACTGGTTGAAATGCTTTAAAAACATATGCCAGATGATATACAATCTAATTTGACATTTCCAATTAAAATGCAGTTCTGTAAATGCTGGACCTAAAAGCAGTATTGTGATTGACAGAATTTTTAATATTAAAATGTGAAGTGATGTATTTTGGGATAACTTAACCAGGCAAAGGAATTACATAATGAACAGTAGGATGTTAAGAAGCATAGAGAGACTTTGGGGTGCACATCCAAAGATTCCTGAAGGCACTAGGACATGTAGGTAAGGCGATTAAGAAGACATATGGGATACTTGCCTTTATTAATCAAGTTATCGAATATAAGAGCAAGGAAAGGTTACAATAGAGTTGCATAAAATGCTCGTTAGGCTAAGTCTAGAGAACTGCGTGCAGTTACAGTTGCCATACTACAGGATGAACATGATTGCACTAAAAAAGTTGCGAAGGATATTCACCAGGCTGTTGCTTGGTCTTGAATGTGTCAGCTGTGAACAGAGGCTAGTTAGGTGGCAGTTGCTTTCCTTTGAGCAGAGAAGGTCGAAGATGCAAGGGTTAGGTGGATTTGCTGTGGTAGGTGTGCAGGGTTATGGGAATAGGATGGGAATGGTGGGCCTAAGTGAGATACTGTTTTGGAGACTCAGTGCATACTCAATGGGCTGAATAGCCTCCTTCTGCATGGTATGGATTCTTTGGTTCTAAGCTGAGGGGGACCTCTTTTGAGGTGTACAAAATTATGAAAGATGTTGATAGGGAGAAACTTTTCCCCTAGAGTGTCAATAACCAGGGGGCATAGATTTAAGGTAAAGGACATGAAATTTCGAGAGGATTTGAGAAAAAATCTTTTCATCCAGAGGGTGGTGGAACTCAATCCCTGAAAGGGTGGTAGAGGTGGGAACACCCACAACTGTTAAAAAGCATTTAGCACTTGAACCTCTGTAGCATACAGCGCTACAGACCAAGTGCTGAAAAATGAGAACAAAATAGATCAGTGTTTGATGGCTAGCTTAGACACAATGAATGGAAAGTCCTTTCTGTTCTTTAAAGCTTCATGACTCTAAGCTAGAGTCATTTTATTCATAGATAAAATGTGCAAAATGTTTTGAAATTGCTTGAAGATAATTCAAACTATGCGATAAAATTATGTTCCAATGTTCTGTATTAATATTCATAGAAGATTATTCCTGTGCTATTGATTCTACTATTCATAAAAGTATTACAAACCATCCCCTCTGCAGAGAAATGATACAATTCATACTGTACGACTTAGTGACTAGGATGAAAAAAATGTCAAAATTGCACATTATAAATGGAGAAAGAGTTGCCTTTTTAATTCAAGACTTTCGAAGTAAATATAATACAACTATATTCAATTTGTATGAAAAACATCCTAGTTTACAAAATCTGTTTTCAAAGACATTCTAACAACGTAATTCATTTTGGTAGGACAAATTTGAATGCAGCTTACAGGGTCAACAGTGGGGTTTTGAGGAATGTGGAAGAACAGAAAGATCTTGAGGTTCATATCCACAGATCTCTGAAGGTTGCCACTCAGATGGATAGAGCCATGAAGAAGGCTTATAGTGTGGTAGCGTTTATTAACAGGGGGTTTGAGTTTAAGAGCTGTACGGTTATGCTGCAGCTGTACCGGATCTTGTTGAGACCACATTTGGAATATTGTGTTCAATTCTAGTCACCTCACTATAAGAAGGATGTGGAAGCATAGAAGAGATTGCAGAGGAGATTTATCAGGATGCTGCCTGGTTTGGAAGGTAGTCTTATGAGAAAAGATTGAGGGAGCTGGGGCTTTTCTGTTTAGAGTGGAGGAGGATGAGAGATGACTTAATGGAGGTTTATAAAATGATGAGGGGGAGACTATGACATGCATTTAAACAAAGAATCTTGGAGTATGAGTGAAGTTTTGGTTTAAGTGAGAATTCGTAGAGAGGTTTCATAGAAGTTTTGTTTTAATTGAGTGGATTAATTAAATCACTCAATTTAATTAATTGTGGGTGGATGTAGTTACTAGAAGACATAACCATAAGATTCATGG
Organism: Sphyrna mokarran; assembly: GCA_024679065.1. NCBI lineage: Eukaryota > Metazoa > Chordata > Chondrichthyes > Carcharhiniformes > Carcharhinidae > Sphyrna > Sphyrna mokarran. The sequence continues at coordinate 41,856,156 of JAGIQG010000009.1, forward strand.
TGGGAGATATTGGAGGGATGTCTGAGATAGATTCAGAAAGTGGTTGGGGTGTGGAATAGACTGCCTGCTGTGATAGTAGAGTCGGACACTTTAGGAACTTTCAAGCAGTTATTGGATCGGCACATGGAGCACACCAAATTATAGGGGGTTGGGTAGCTTGATCTTGGATTTGGACATAGCCCGGCACAACATTGAGGGCCGAAGGGCCTGTACTGTATTGTATTGTTCTATGTTCTAAAGCCTATTCTCCCATTAGATTTAATATTCCTTATAGCAGAGATTCCCAAACTGAGGTAAGGGGCTTTCCCCATTATTTTGTCTGCTGTTAAGCCATGATTCAGCGATTTTAAAAATTCTGATAATGTATTGGAAATAAAATTTTTTTTATATTTCAGCTACAATGAAATTCTTTTAATTCATGCTTGACATCTGTGACTAGTAACAACAGTGGAGCTGAGTTTAATGATTTAGTAAGGTGGGACACTGGACGCAAATCAAGATCCACCAATCCCTAGTATTGCATATTAACAATCTCCTGTGCAGTATAACTTTGCCACATTGCGAGTTTTCTTTTAACTATGAGATACCCTTAGGTAAACTTAGTAAATCTCGCAAAATATTTCTAAGTCTGTTCTACTTAACGTGTGGGTACAGCCTCTGCAGATGTAAGATTTTCATTTAACAATTTATTTTTCTTCTTTTAAAGAACTGGTTACTCCTATAAAGTGGCAGTGGCCCTTTCCTTATTCCTTGGATGGCTCGGAGCAGACCGATTCTACTTGGGATATCCTGCACTGGGCAAGTATAATTAAAATGTTTTCACAGGGATGCAAGGACATTCAGGAATTGAATGCATTTGTAAAACATTTGGCACATAAGCAGAATGATAGTTGATTAGCTTTTTCTGTGTAGACCATATGGAAACTGATCAAAAGATAAGAATTTCAAGATTTATTATTATTATGACACTATTTAACACAGTTGAGTTTGAAACTTTAATTTTGTGCTAGTCTACTTGAGCAATGGAGAAAATAAATAATGAAACATCAATAGTTTGCATTAGAATATATCATGAGAGTTTCCATGACACTGTAACATTGAGATATGTTCCAAGATGAAATAACCAGGAAACAAAATGATTCATAGTTACATTGCTACTGAATACTGTGGCACAGGCTTGTAATCACAAGACTCCATCACAGAGAATGAATTTTTAATTCATTTTAGAACTTCCTATTGTTCAAGCTAATAAGCAAGATTTAAAATGAAAATTTAGCAATCTGTTTAGATTTTCATTTTGTGTAAATATTGTAAAAGGATATTAATTTGTATTATTGTTAATATGGTGATCATAGCTATATTTTGGAGAATTAGAATTGAATGTGCATTTATAATAAATCTAAATCCTAAAGCAAATGTAGAAAAATCTTTATATTGACTGAAAGATTAAATGTGCATTGTGTTAAAAGTGGAGACACTAAGAAGTGATAACTACTGCAGAAGTAGGTTTGGTATTTGGTTTCTGAGAGCCATCCTTTCAGGAGGTTTCAGTAAGTTGATGGTTGCACAGTAATGGCTGATTCAAATCAGCATTTGCAAATTTCATACAATCAGCCAGGCACATCAGCTAAGCAAACAGAATAGCAGACATATCATTTTTTATTTTGACTTGTTTATTTGATGACAACTTTTAATGGATGGATTATTTCCTGAGCAGATAATTCAAATACTTAAAATGCCCAAAAATATTTATACATGGTTTTGTGATTAAAGTAAATGTTATGTGATCTGGATAAGTAGTCTGAACATATCCTTAAAGATTATCCCTGTCTAGTAGTTATGATTGTGGCAACAACCCAGAAGTCTCGAGATAAGTTACTGAGAGATCTAATAAACTGTGGCTATTATCAGCAAAGGGAACCTGGTTCCCCAATACAATTCTCACTTGCCCCTTAATATGTGGTGATCCTTGATGCCCAATTAGTAGCAAGCTGTGCCTTCATTTATTCGTTCATGGAATGTGGGCACCAGTAGCTGGACCAGTATTTATTGCCCATCCCTAATTTTCCAGCTTTTGACCTACTCATGTAGCCACTATATTCATGTGATTAGTCTGATTTAGTTTCATGTCAACAGTAGCCCTCAGGATGTTGATACTGTGGAATTTAGTCATGGTAACACCATTGAATATCATGGGAGGATAGTTAGATTATGTCTTATTTGAGATGTTCATTGCCTGGCCCTTGGATGCAGTGAATATTATCAGCCTGGGCCTGAATGTTGTCCATGTTTTGTTGCATTAGAGAAAGGCTGCTTCAACATCTGAGAAGTCACAAATGATGCTCAGCAATGTGCAATCACCAGCAAATACCCCACTTCTAACCTTACAATGGAGAGAAGGCCATTGATGAAGCAGCTGAATACGATTGGGACACTATCTTAAGGAATTTGCACAATGATGTTCTGAAACTGAGAGAATTGACCTCCAATGAGCACAACCATCTTCTTTTATCTGCGATATGACTTAAACAATGGAGAGTTTTCCCCCTGATTTCCATTGACTCCTTGAACTCCTTGTTGTCACACTGTTAGATAAATGCTGTCTTGGTATCAAGGGCAGTCACTCTCACCTCACCCCTGGAGTTCAATGCCTTTATCCACATTTGAGCCAAGCCTATAGTGAAGTGTTGAGCTGAGTGGCCTGAGTGGAATCCAAACTGAATGTCAGTGAGCAGGTTAGTTCTAAGTAAGTGCTGTTTGATAGTATTGTCAACAATCCCTTTCATCACTTTCTTGATGATCAAGAGTATATTAATGGGGCAGGAATTGGCTCCACTTTTTGTGATGTAGAAATGCCGGCGTTGGACTGGAATAAACTCAGTAAAGTTTTACAACACCAATTTTAAATCCAACCAATTTATTTGATAGTAAATCCGCGAGCTTTCGACTTTACAGCCTTTGTAAGGCAAATGCAGTGCTCTGATCTGCAGAGGCACTCATATCCACACAGACAGTTACAGATTGCTGATTAGAATGTGAATCCTTATATCTGACCTGCTATTCAAGTGTTAAAGTGGCTAACAATGTGTGTGAAGGGAATCCTGAGCGTTGGTTAGAGAATTGTGTATTTTCTCCAGACAGCACAGTAAGTGAGGTTTTTTGCTAATCCAGGCAAGTTACAGGGGTTACAGATAGTGTGACACGAAGCCAAGACCCCTGTTAAGACCGTCCTCATGTGTGCGGAACTTGGCTATCAGTCTCTGCTCAGCAACTCTGCGCTGTCATGTGTCACGAAGGCCCCCTTGAAGAACATTTACTTTTTGTGGACAGAACATAGGTGGATAATTTTCTACATTGCTGACTAAATGACAATTGATAAATATACTATAGCAGCTTGGTCAAGGGTGTGGCTAGTTCTGGAATGCAAGTCTTGAATATTACTGTTGGAATGTTGTCAATGCTCCTAGTCTTTGCAGAATCCAATTCTTTGAGCTGTTTCTTGTTATCATGTTGGAGTGAATTAAGTTTATTAAAGTCTGGTTTCTGTGGTGCAGGGGACCTGAAAAGGAGTCCAAAATGGTTGAAGAGATCTGTTTAGAGATGGTTGCAAATGTCTTATCTTTCTCTTTTGCAATATTATACTTGGCTTCACCACAGTTGATTATATTTGTGGACCTGCGTCCTTCTGCTAGTTGTTTAATTGCCCAACAACATCCATAGCTAGATGTAACAGGACTACAGAGCTCAGATCTGATCCATTGGTTGTGGGATCTCTTGGTTTTATCTATCACATGCCGCTTCTCTGCTTGACTAGCAATGAAGTCTATGTGGGACCTCATTTTTATCCTTTTTAGTGGACATAATGCCATGTTAATTCAGGCCACCATTAGCTTATTTATTAGTTCTGGCTGTTGTTGAGTTAATTTAATTGGTCTTTCATTACATGTTTTAATAACAACAAACAGTTCTCAAGGACAGTTTATGCAAGCCAGTGGCACCTTACTAATCTTGATCAGAGTGTGACAGTGAGCTCTGTTCTTGAGTCAGACCTTTACAGACTATGATGTCTTGTAGCTTATCAAATGTTAGAAGATTCCTTTATCCAAACACTTTCTGCTAACTCTATATTTTTGTAGAAACATCTCAGTTTACACAGTATTAATTTAAAATGAAGTGTTTCCCTTTTCTATCTGCCATCTCACAAAACTTCTGCTGTCTTATTCATTGATTTGTATGGAAGCCCACAACCTGACCTCAAAATGGCTTCCTCTTCCCCAAGGGAACTTGAAACACCTGGCATCCAGGTGAAGATGCTGATTAGCTATCTTTAGCCTAACTCCTTTTCATTACACAGTTTATAACTCAATATCAATTACAGTTTTCTGGGGCTTAGGAAAACTCAGTCTATTCATTGCAAGCTCAGAGGCTACTACAATTGTCTCCAAATATAAATATCTTACCTGAAAATATGAATACATTGCACCTTCTTCTCAAGTTATTATCTAAGCTTTCCTTTGATCATTAACAATCAAACCTTGTTGTCAGGCAGGCTTTGAAACAAGGTACATGACTTCTTTTTCCCTTAATTTACCATAAGTTTAAAGATTCAGTACCGAACCTCATAATTTTAACAGGAAGCACTGTTGTGGAAATAAAGCAGCTAAATTGTGCACAGCAAACTTCCAGAAACAGTAGCATGGAAGTAACCAGATAATCCTTTCTTTGTAATGTTGATTAACAAATAAATATTAGCCAAAACACAAAAGATAATTCCTGTGCTCTTAAACAAAATAGTATCATTGCATCTTTTAGATAGCTGTAGCTGGTTATTTAAAATGTTTAAATTGATTTTAACATAGTGTGGAACTTTTTTTTTGCAAATATAATATGCCTGCAATAAGATTTCCAGTAGGTATTGACATATTAACAATTTTTATTTCCCCTTGCTGTAACTATTAAAAATACCATTGCTTCTGTTTGATCACATTTTCTGAAAAACGTATTTTGGGATCATTGAATTCTTGCTGCTGAATAATATGCCTTACAACTGTACAATATTTATATACAAACTATATCTTGTGGGCACATTTTCTTCTCCAGCAAAATTTGAAAACAAGAATCCATCTCATTTTAAGAGTTCTGACATGTCATTTTAGTGGCATTGAACAATCCAAAGTACAATTTCTGCATTCAGATGGGGAGAGGACATTGCAACTCTGCCTTCTACATAAAATACACAAGAGTTTTTCAAAAGTTATCCCTGTACTAAAGCTCACAGAGTGGTCAACCACATCATCTCACCACATCATCTCTCATTTCAAGTGACATATAAATGAATGCCCAGTAAGAAGTCTCACAACATCAACAGTGTTGGACTTTAACCCAGTGTTCTGAGACATCTTACTGTGCCCACCTCAGTCCAACACTGACATCTCCACACCATGGCTACCATTGACACCACAAACTGCCAGCTCAAAGTGGAAAGGATTTCCAAGAAGATCACAAATATCAACACAGACATCAAGTGTTGGACTTTAATCTGATGTTGTGAGACTTCCTACTATAAATGAGATAGACAACGGTATTTTACGCAAGATTCAGTTGGGACACAAATTACTCAAAGTCTAATATATGTTGAAGTATTGTTTTATCTACTACAATAAGCAACTTGACGTATTATCCGACATTGCCTTGGCAGCAGATATAAAAAGTTACACTTTGCCCATTTGATCCTGCAAAGACCTCATACTGATTTGGGGATTATGCCAAAATTAGCAGCGATGTCCCACACATGAATCAAGCAATTGACAGATTCACTTGTATCTTGCATACACGTTTCCAGAATCATTTATCACTATTCCTGGGTGAGTCCTGTCCCATAGCAGACCATCAGTGGTATAGAGTGAGGAAGATGTGACTGGGAGTCTGCAGCATTGATTCCAAACTCCATGAAGCTGGAACATCTGATCAGACATAGGCAAGGCAACGTCTTGCTGATTATCAACTACACCCTCCTTCAGCTAATGAGTCAATACTTCTCCATGTCAAAACCTACTTGCACTGGGCAAGTGCTCTGAACAGGGAATGTCAATGTCTATTATCAAGAGCTTCTTGTTACATTTACCCTCAGGTAGCTCATTCTTCATCATCTTTAATGTGTATAAATCAAATCTGCCACGGATTGCTTTCTGACAAATTTCTCTTAAGCCTGATATTATTGAGATCATTAGAATAGAATAGAACATTACAGCACAGAACAGGCCCTTCGGCCTTCGATGTTGTGCCGACCAAAATAAAAAGCAATGCCCCTCCAAACTAAACCATTCCCTTCTCTTCCATATACTTATCAATTCTTCCCAAGGTTCTTACCTACCCAAAATATTTCATTAATTGTAAATAAATTAAACACATCTCCACTGTTGTAAGCCGACCAACACACTTGAGATTCACCCAGTGAAAAGCGGTCTGCAGGGATTTTAAACCTGCTGCTCAACCTGGACCTAGGTCCCGAGGTGCAGACGGGCTCACTGTAAGCAGCAGGCACAGCTCTTCTGTTTGGTACACAAAGGGTGTATAGAGATTGGAAACTGGCGTTCGGATGAATTACCACACATGCCTAATTATAATGTAGTTGATTTCTTAGGAGGAAGTCATTAGCTTAGTGAATAGTAGAGTCATAGAAAAACAAACAGCAAATGCTAGAAATACTTATTAGCATTATGCTGTTTTTGTTGAAGTTTCCCAGCATCCATCCATCCAGCTTTTGGATGCTGCCTATGGACTTCCAGAAAACATTCGATCAAATTCTGCACAAAGATTTATTAGGAAAAATGAAGTTTTACAGAATTAGAGATATCCTTCTAACTGGTGACTAAACAACAGGGAGGTGCTGAAATAGGGATAAAGGGTTTGTTGTTTGGTTCTATGTGATAAATAGTGTTCCCCAGCAATTATTCAGAGGCCTCAGCTTTTCATCATGAATGCAATGCCTTGGTTAAAGACAGTTTTAAATCCAAGCGTGTAGATGAGATTAGGTTTGGAGGCACAATAAGCTCTGTGATTGGAGGCAGGAGGTCATTAAGAATCATAGATAAATTAAGCGATTGGACAAAGTCATGACAGATGGGAGTTCAAAGTAAAGCGGCTTGAGGTAATCGTCTTTGAATCTGAAAAGTGCAAATCAGAATATTTACTTCAAATTCAAAACACTGAAATCTGAAATCTAAAATCAAAACAGAAAATCCTGGAAGTACATAGCAGCATCTGTGGAGAGTGAAATCTGTGGAGAGTGTTAATGTTTCAGGTCAGAACCAATAATCTGATGTTTGGATGAAAAGTCATGACTATAGATAATGCCAAAACTGCTGAACTGTTGTTATTTCTCTTCCTGCACCTAATGGTGCAGAGGACAATTTTTTGTCCATTTCCATAGTGAGGTTTTTCCTGAAAAAGATCACTAGCATGTTGCCAGAGGCTTATAGCTTCATGAAGGCCTGCCTTCTCAACCTTGCCCCTTGCCCAAGGTATGGAGATCCTCAGGTTAAATCACCGCCAGTCAGCTCTCCTCCTCAAAGAGACAGCAGCCTGTCATCATCTGGGAATATGGCAACTTTGCTCACTCTACTATAGCTTAGGGGGTGCCACTCCACATCAAGCATGGCTGACAAGGACTCTCTTCTTCGCACCTGCCACTGGCTTTTGGAAGGATTTTGCATGTTAATAATCAACCTGTTGACCACATTATGAATCCACCTTCCTTGGCTATCATGTCATAGAGTGGGACTCGAACTCAGAGCTTCTAGCTCAGAGCCAGTGGTGCTATCAAGTGCAGCACAGGATCTCCCTGATCCGTTGTGTTTTTAGCATTTTCTGTTTTTATTTACTTAACGGTGAGAGACTAGAAACTATGAATAAATAATGGAATTTGGGTGTCCTGGTTCATATGTCACTAAAAGCTAGTTCATGGATAAAGTAAGTAGACAAGAGAGCAAATGGACTGCTGGCCTTTGTCTCAAGATGCTTGAAATTCAGGTGAGGAAATTATGCTTCAGTTGTGCAAAGTCAAGCCCCAAATGAAGTACTTCATTCTGTTTTGATTATCAAATCTCAGGTGATAAATTGGCTTTGGAAGAGGCATAATGTAAATTCACCAGAATTGCATAAAGACTGAAAAGATTATATTTGTAAGCTTAATCTGTAATCTTTGACTTTAGAAGGTTGCAAATGATCTAATTGCAACTTCTAAAATGATAAGGGTATTAGGTTGGATAGATGCAGAGAAATTATTTCCTGTTGGGCGGATCCAAAACAAGTGGGCGCAATAATTGCAGCTAAATCGTTTTAGAAATGAAATCAGGAAGCACTTTTTCATACAATGGGTATTAAAAACCAGGATTGATATATTTTAGATCTAATTAAAGGGTGAAAAATTCCCAATGGCCCCAGGGGATGATTGATCTGCCTTTGTTGCTGTGTTCCTATGAACTATGGTAATAAGTATGGTAATAATAACTATTCCAGAACAATAGTTTTTAATTGCTATTGATTTCTCTCAACTGACTACAGATTTCCTCTGGCCTTTCCTTCCCTAAATTTGGAAATCTGTAGTAAACCCTATACATGTTTTAAAGCTCTGTTTTAACTTTGAGTTCCAGCCATTTTGATACTATGTCACATTTTGGCCAAATAAAACCCCTCTATAGAATGTTTTACCAATTTTGTACTCTGCTATTCTAATTTATTCCACTGTTCTTTATCTACACAAATTGATTTGCAATCCTTGTTCAGGTTTTAAAAAGGAATATTGATGCTCTTAAGTCTAGATCTTCCTTTAAAGTACCATGACAATATTATTTCCAGCTGATAATTAACATGGAGGTCATTTACCTTTTATGCGCAGTTTCACAACAAAGACACTTGGTTATGTAAATTATCCAGAATTATCTACGAAATCAGACTAGTATGAATTCACATTGTAGTGGAGGAAAGGTACTCATTCAATCTAAGTTGAACTGTGCTTTAGTGGTTGTTTAAGTACAATCTGAGCTACCAGCATTAACAGTGAAGACAGCCACAGTATTGTCCACAACAGTCTTTACTTAAAGCTCCAAGAGTTCATCTGAAATTTCTCCCTTGCTATTTAGTTGGGGCATTAAACCATTTAAAGGAATTTCCAATAACTATGTTAAATGTTCTTTTGTTTGTGACCCATGCCATAATCTTGATGCCACAGTGAGCGTTACAGCTATTAATCAGGAGACAGTCTGGAAAATGGGAGCCATATTTTTTAGAGTCTCAGTCCAATCAGGGCAGTTATAGATGGCAGAATTCAACTTTGTCTCTGATTTGGTAATTAGTTTTCAGCTGACTGAAGACCAGGATTTCAATGCTAAGACTAAGCTCATGGTTTACTGGACAGCAAATATCCCTGTGCTTCTGTATGCTTCAAAGACTTGGACAACCTACAGTGGCACCTCTAACCACTGAAGTAATATCAGCGGTGTCCCTTTGCAGGTCTCCATTTTCAGTAGTAAGAAAGCAGCATCCTCTGCCAATCCAACATGTTCAGCTGGCATTAAAATGTTAATTACACAAAACCAGCTCCATTTGGCAAGACATGTCACCTGAAACAAGACTGTAGTCAGAATTTGGATGTAGTAAGTACCTCCCAGGAGGACAGTGGAAAAGCTTTCAGTGTTCTGAAAGCATCTCTCAAAAGCTCAAACATAACTACCAAATTATGGAATTTTCTGGCTTGTGACCAACCAAAGGATCATAGACTAGCAAAGTTAAGGTACTGGAGAGAGCATACAAACCTCCAAAGAACTCATCTACTTATCTCTTCAAGCACCATCTATCCCACAAGTGGCAGACTCCACAAATCATGTATTTGATTTATTAATTTCAGAATCTATTAAACTGAATTGGAAGTAAGTCATCCTCGATCCAAAGGAATTACTTAAGAAGATATTGTTGTCCTGGTGTAGGCATGAATTTTTTAAAACTCTCTTTCATTTAAATTAGACCCTGATTAACTGTAAGGTGACTGCCAAAGGGTCACCTGACTTTGCAACTTGATGTAGAGATGCCAGCGTTAGACTTGGGTAAGCACAGTAAGAAGTCTCATAACATCAACAAGTCCAGCAGGTTTATTTGGCAGCACTAGCTTTCGGAGTCTCAAGCTTCTTCCTCAAGTGAGTGAGGAGTTGTATTCACAAACGGAGCATATAAAGACACAAACTCAATTTTCAATATAATGGTTGGAATGCAAGTTTTTACAGGTAATCAAGGCTTAAGGTTACAGACATTGTGAGTAGAGAGAAGGCCAAGCATGTGTTAAAGAGATGTATATTATCTCCAGCCAGGACAGTTAGTGAGATTTTGCAAGCCCAGGCAAGTCATGGGGGTTACAGATAGTGTGACGTGAACCCAGGATCCTGATTGAAGCTATCCTCATGTTGGAACTTGACGATCAGTTTCTACTCAGCGATAATTCTACTCAGTTTCTGAGAATTTCAGTTTCAGCACAATTGCTGAGCAGAAACTGATAGCCAAATCCTGCATGCAACGGCTTCAACTGTGATCTTGGATTCATGTCACACTATCTGTAACCCCCATTACTTGCCTGGACTTGCAAAATCTCACTAATATCCTGGCTGGAGACAATTCTTTAACCTGTGCTTGGCCCTCTCTCCATTTACATTGTCTATAACTTTTAAGACTTGATTACCTGTAAAGACTTGCATTCCAACCATTATCTTTAAATTGAATTTGTGTCTTTTTATATGCCCTGTTTGTGAACATATGTGCTCACTCACCTGAAGAAGGAGCTTGAGTCTCCAAAAGCTAATGCTGACAAATAAACCTGTTGGACCTTAACCTGGTGTTGTGAGACTTCTTATTTTGCAACTTGAACAGCTCAGCAAACTTTCTGGAAACTTCCAAATGGATTATAATAAGCCGGTGACTCCCTTGAACGGGCAAGCGTAAACAGCACTCTTCTGTGGAATTTCAAACCTATCAAGATTAATTCAAAACATGGGGACAGTAAACTTCTGGATTCTAATTCTAGATCTGCCTTATAACAAAGGAGGACTATTGAGACTGAGTATCCACGATGAAGTGTGAAAGACCACTGTTATTTTCTGTTGTATATTAATTGCTTATGACCATGTAACTGAAACTTCTTGTTCATTATAACAATCCACCATTTGCCAGTCATAGAAACATTAAAAATTCGGAGCAGGAGCAAGCTGGCTCTGCCATTCATTATCAGTGCTGATCTTAAAAACATAATAAGAACATAAGAAATAGGAGCAGGAGTAGGCCATCTAGCCTTTCGACTCTGCCCTGCCATTCAGTTAATTCATGGCTGATCTGAAGTGGATTAGTTCCAGTTTCCCGCTTTTTCCCCATAACCCTTAATTCCCTTGTCTATCAGAAACCTATCTACCTGCGACTTAAATATATTCGGCGAAGTAGCCTCCACCACTTCAATGGGCAGAAAATTCCAGAGATTCGCCACCCTTTGAATGAAGAAGTTCCTCCTCAACTCTGATATAAACTGCCCCCTCCCCGGTTATTTTGAGGCTGTCCCCTCTAGTCCTGCTATCCTTTCTAAGCAGGAAGCATCTCTCTACCTGTACTCTATCTATCCCCTTCATTATCTTATATGTCTCTATAAGATCCCCCCTCAGCTTTCTAAACTCTGAGTACAGATCCAGGCTATTCAATCTTCTTTATAGGCTAACGCCCTCATCTCCAGTATTAGCCTGGTAAACTTTTTCTCCACTCCCTCCAAGGCCAATATATCCTTCCGCAAATGCGGCAACCAAAACTGCACACAGTACTCCAGCTGCGGCCTCATCAGTTCTCTGTACAATTGCAGCAAGACCTCCCTGCTTTTATATTCTAACCCCCTCGCTATAAAGGCCAACATTCCATTTGCCGCCTTGATCACCTACTGCACCTGCAGACTGGGTTTTTGCGATTCGTGCACAAGGACACCTAGGTCCCTCTGCACTGTAGCATGCTACAGCTTTTTGCCTTTTAAATAATAATCCCTCCTACTATTATTTCTACCAAAGTGGATAACCTCACATTTGCTAACATTATACTCCATCTGCCAGATCTTCGCCCACTCATTCAGCCTATTCACATCTGTCTGCAGACTTTCCACTCCTTCCACGCAATTTGCTTTTCCACTGATCTTCGTGTCATCAGCAAAATTCGTTACCCTACACTCAGCCCCCCTAATATCTCAATACCATACCCCCGCACCTTCTCCCCATTCTCTGGAAACCTTTTGAGTCTGGAAATATACCGAGTTCCCTTTTTAAATATAACCAGTGACTTGGCCTCCACAGCCTTCTGTGGTAGAAAATTCCACAAATACACCACCATCTTGAGTGAGTAAATGTCTCCTCATCTTAATCCTAAATGGCCTACCCTGTCTCCTGAGTCTGTGATGATCAAAACTGCCCTCTGCTTTTGAAATTTGTTTATTTAAAAACTGAAAGTCTGGGCAACTTACGGAACACCAGAAACAGTAATATGGTTGCATAAAAAGGCTGTGCCATCTTACTGCTAAAGATGTGTCAAGCTTAATGTCTTTTTAAAATTTCTTAGGGCTTGTTTCAAGCAGCGTTAAGTTGATCAGTAACAACCTAGACCCCTAGTTGCACCAGCCATTAGGGCTGTCTACAGTGTACACATCCTGACCCCAGACACCTGAATATCAATTCCGGAGTGGGGAAAGTTCCTTTCTTTATTTGATTCTCTAAGGCATGTGAATTGTTGATTATTCTGTTTGATAATATTTGTTGACATGCCATCATCATTAATTGTATCTTGGATGCGCGTTATGTGATTGATATAGTCATAGATCTTACTGGGGTGAATGTATGAACTTAAATATTGCCCCTTGTTTAAATCCATGACTGTCTACTGCTGATGATTTTTAAAGGGAAGTTTTGGGAGTACACATCTTGTCAAAATTCAAGTACATTTACTGTGGACAGAAGAGAAAAGTAATTGGATTTCACTGTATCTCTCTCCCTTGTCTATAATAGTAGCTAAGAAAAGGATGCAGCTGTTTCACTGTTGTCAAAGAAATGATGATTTTTCCACACTTAGAGGAAATTTGATCATCTAGCTAAAATGATTGCAGCTTAAAGTACACCGAGAAGTATCTGCAGTCTCTATTTTCATTTCGCAACAGCATTCATATCACTGAACCATGAACTTAGCAAATCCATGTTGGCTTAAAGTTTATTTATTTGTGTCACAAGTAGGCTTACATTAACATTACAATGAAGTTGCTGCGAAAATCCCCTCCGCCATAATCCGGTGCCTGTTCGGGTACACTGAGGGAGAGAATTTAGCATGCTGATGCACCTAACCAGCATGTCTTTCGAAATGTGGGAGAAAACTGGAGCATCCGGAGGAAACCCAGCAGACACAGGGAGAGCCTGCAGACTTTGCAAAGACAGTGACCCAAACCGGGAGTTGAACCCAGATCCCTGGCTTTGAGAGACGGCAGTGCTAACCATTGTGCCACTGTGCCAGTTTCCATTCAGGATTAAATTAATGTTGTTCCAGCTATTTATTTTCAATGTACAAAACTTTTCCACCACCTGCACTTTCCAAGCCCCCTCAGCAGCTGCATGGCCTTGAAACCAAGTTGTTCTTTACTCTGATACTCATCTGGTATCTTCATCTGCGAATGGCTCATCCAGATGTGTCATTCTGCTCATGTTCAAGATATTGTTTGTCAATTACCCTATCCTGAATTTCCATCTGGGACATCTTTTGCCTTTTCCATCCTCAACCACCTGTGGAGAGACTCTACAAGATGAAGGCATGTAAAATCACCGGCTCCAATGCACCCCTCCCTGAGGAGCTCAATGTATTCTACTCCCGTTTTGAGTAGGAGAGCAGGGAGAGCATGCCCTCCACCCTGGAAGTTCTGGTTGAACCTACATATAGGGTCACCATTGCAGATGTCAGAGCAGCTTTCTCGAAGATCAACCCATGGAAAGTGACTGGCCTGGATGAGGTATCTGGACGAACAGTCAGGTCTTGTGTGGATCAGCAGGTGGGGGTATTCGCAGACATCTTCAACCTCTCTTTACGACAATCTGACGTCCTATCTGCTTCAAGAAAATGATCATCATCCCGTACTGAAGAAAAGCCATGTAATGTGCCTTAATGACTATTGTGCAGGGCTCTGACATCCATCATTATGAAGCACTTCGAAAGGCTAGTCAAGGCACAAATCAGTTCCAGCCTTCTGGACTGCCTGGATCCACCACGGTTTGCCTACTGCTGCAACAGATGCCATCTCCCTGGCCCTATACGCAATCCCTGGAAAACCTAGATAACAAAGACAACTATGTCAGACTCCTATTTATTGGCTACAGGTCAGCCTTCAACATCATTATTCCTACAAAACTCATCTCCAAACTCTGTGGCCTGGGCCTCAGCTCCTCCTGACTGGATCCTGAACTTCCTAATGCACAGATCACAATCAGTAAGGATAAACAACAATATCTCTTCCATGATTATCCTCAAGACTGGTGTCCTACAAGCCCCCTTGTATGCAATGACTGTGTGGCCAAATTCCTGTACAACTCAATTTTCAAGTTTGCTGGTGACACCACCGTAATGGGTCAAATCTCAAACAATGACAAGACAGAGGACAGGAATACAATAGAGAATCTGGTGAACTAGTGCGATGACAATAATCTCTCCCTTAATGTCAACAAAACAAAAGAGATTGTCATTGACTTTAGGAAGTGTAGAGGAGAATATGCCCTTGTCTACATCAACAGGGACAAAGTAGAAAAAGTCAAAAACTTCAAGTTTTTAGGTGTCCAGATCACCGACAACTTGTCCTGGTCCCCCCATGCTGTCATTACAGTTAATAATACCCACCAACATCTCTATTTTCTCAGAAGTCTAAGGAAATTTGGCATATCACTACAGCTGTCACCAACTTTTACAGATGCACCATAGAAAGCATTCTTTCTGATTGTATGACAGCTTGATATGGCTCCTGCTCTGCCCCAGACCACAAGGAACTGCAGAAGGTCATGAATTAGCCCAATCCATCACGCAAACCAGCCTCCCCTCCATTGACTCTGTCTACACTTTCCACTGCCTCAGAAAAGCAACTAGCATAATTAAGGACTTCACGTATGCTAGACATTCTCTCTTCCATCATCTTCCATTGGGAAAAGATACAAAAGTGAGGTCACATACCAACTGAGTCAAGAACAGCTTCCCAGCTGCCATCAGACTTTTGAATGGACCTACCTTGCATTAATTCGATCTTTCTCTACACCCTAGCTATAACTGTACCAATATATTCTGCACTCTCTAGTTTCCTTCTCTATGAATGGTATGCTTTGTCTGAATAACATGCATAAAACAATATTTTTTACAATATGCTAACACATGTCACAATAAATCAAATCAAATCATTCTAATTTGGCTCCTCGTGCATGTTTGTCTCTGAATCCATTACCATCCTACGCTCCCTAAATCTCTCCATTCATGTAAACATTTTGCCATGTTCATGATCAACCTTTGACTTCACTAGTTCCAGTGACAAATCTACTTCAAGGGTCTGAATCACTAGCAAGGTCTTTTCCAACTCTTTTCTTGTGACTTATCTACTACTACCTTCAGTTCCCCTTTGGAGAAGAAAACTAGTTGATAGTCTTCCGAGCTTAGAATTTGACACTGTCTTTGCTATGATTTGCCAGAGCCTCTGTGCACATTTGATGCCATTGTTACAGTAAAATTTTCTACTGTTGGGCAACATTACAAAGAAGAGCTATTTGGACTCAACGTTAACTTGGCTTCTCTCTCCATAGATGCTGGCAGATGTGCTGAGTTTTACTAGCAATTTCTGTTTTCAAATCAAACCTCAGCAACTGCACTATTTTGCTTTTATTTTAGCTTCCAAACAAGAAATGTAATTTTTATGTTTGAATCTGTTCTCAACATCTATCTTCACTATCCCTAACCTGCTCAGCTTGACAATCCTTCTCCACCCCATGCACCCCTCCCAGGTTGTGAGCCTTTCATTCCCCTAATTCTGTTTCTTTTTACAGAAACATACTTTATTTGTAAAATATCAGAATATAAATATTTATCGTATCACATGTAGTACGATAATATTCAGATTTCTATATTGATCATGTTGCACTCTGAGGGTCTTCAATGCAGTCAAAGAAAAATTGCAGATTCAAACATACATTACAAAGGGTGCAATGGTAGTTAAGTTGTCTACATAGATTGAGGGAATCGAGATGAGGTGACTGGGAGCGAAGAGGTTAGCTCCCAAGTAGAGAAGGATTATAGACAGTATGAGAGGGAGGTTAGAGAGGGGATGGAGAAGGGAAGTGCCCCAATGAGTGTCTGAGCTGTGTCTATTTTAATGCCAGGAGTGTAGTGAATAAAGTGGATGAGCTCAGGGCCTGGATTGTTGCTTGAAAATGTGATGTGGTGGCCATTACAGAGACTTGGATGTCTCAGGGACAGGACTGGGTACTTCAGGTGCCAGGATGCAGATGCTTCAGGAAGGACAGGGAGGGAGGTAGCAGAGGTGGGGGAGTGGCATTGTTGATCAGGGACAGTGTCACAGCTGTAGAGAAGGAGGATGCCATGGAGGAACTGTCTACGGAGTCTCTGTGAGTGGAAGTTAGGAACAACAAGAGGTCAAAAACTTTGCTGGGTGTTTCTTATAGGCTGCCCAATAGTGACAGGGATGTTGAAGTGCAGATAGGGAAACAGATCCTAGAGACATGTAGAAATAACAAAATTGTCGTGACGAGAGACTTTAATTTCCCAAACATCGACAGGAATGTCCCCAGGGTAAGGGGTTCAGATGGTGAGGAGTTTAAGTGTGTTCAGGAGGGTTTCCTGACACAGCACGCGGATAAGCCTACGAGAGGAGAAGCTGTACTTGACCTGGTGCTGGCTAATGAACCAGGACAGGTGTCAGATCTCTCGGTAGGAGAGCGTCTCGGGAATGGTGATCATAATTCTATCTCCTTCGTGATAGCATTGGAAAGAACATAGAACATTACAGCGCAGAACAGGCCCTTCGGCCTTCGATGTTGCGCCGACCAATTAGGAAAAAGCAATGACCCTCTAACCTAAACCATTCTCTTTTCGTCCATAAACTTATCTACTAACTTCTTAAACGCCACCAAACTTGGCGCATCTACAACTGCCGCAGGCAGGGCATTCCATACCCTTACCACCCTCTGGGTAAAGAACCTACCTCTGATATCCGTCCTATAACTACCACCCCTTAATTTAAAGCTATGTCCCCTCGTGCTAGCTTTCTCCATCATAGGAAAAAGGCTATCACTGTCCACCCTATCTAAACCTCTAATCATCTTATATGTTTCAATAAGGTCTCCTCTTAGCCGCCTTCTTTCTAATGAAAACAACCTCAAATCCCTCAGCCTCTCTTCATAAGACCTGCCCTCCATACCAGGCAACATCCTGGTAAACCTCCTCTGTACCCTCTCCAATGCCTCCACATCTTTCTTATAATGCGGGGACCAGAACTGTACACAATACTCCAAGTGCGGCCGCACTAGAGTTTTGTACAGTTGCAACATGACGTTGCGGCTCCGAAATTCAATCCCCCTACCAATAAAAGCTAAGACTCCGTATGCCTTCTTAACAACCTTATCGACTTGATTGCCAACTTTCAGGGATCTATGCACATATACACCAAGATCCCTCTGTTCATCAACACTATTAAGAGTCCTACCATTAGCCCTATACTCTACACATTTGTTATTCCTGCCAAAGTGAATTACCTCACACTTTTCCGCATTAAACTCCATTTGCCACCTCTCGGCCCAGCTCTGCAACTTGTCCAAGTCTCTCTGCAAACTATAACACCCCTCTTCACTATCTACCACTCCTCCGACTTTGGTGTTATTCGCAAATTTACTAATCCATCCTTCAATACCCTCATCCAGATCATTTATAAAAATTACAAACAGCAGGGGCCCCAAAACAGATCCCTGAGGTACACCACTTTGTAACTGAACTCCACGATGAATAACTTCCATCAAGAGATAGGATCAGACAGGATAGGAAGGTGTTTATCTGGAGTGGGGGGAAATATGAAATCATTAGGCAGGAAATTGGAAGAGTAAACTGGAAGGAGTTGTTCTTGGGGAAAAGTACTGAAGGAAGGTGGCGGATTTTCAAGGAATGTTTGTCTGGAGCTCTGCACGACAACATTCCGGTGAGACAAGGAGGTTTTGGTAGGTTGAGAGAACTGTGGTGCACAAAGGTTGTGATGAACCTAGTTAGGAAGAAAAGAAAGTTGTACAGTAGGTTCAGGGAACTAGGGGATGTTAAGGATCTAGAGGCATATAAGACTTGTAGAAGGGAGCTTAAAAAGGAAATTAGAAGAGCCAGAAGGGGTCATGAGAAGGCTTTGGTGGGTAGGATTAAGGAGAATCCCAAGGCATTTGACAAATATGTAAAGAGTAAAAGGATGAAAAGAGAAGGAATAGGACCTATAAAAGGTGAAGGAGAAAAAGTCTGTGTGGAGCCAGAAGAAATGGCAGAGGTGTTTAATAAGTACTTTGCCTCAGTATTCACAGTGGAGAGTGATCTGGGAGTTGTACTATAGGATTGCAGCAAACTGAAGTATGTGGACATTAAGAAAGAGGAGGTGTTGGAACTGTTAAATTCCATCAAGGTAGATAAGTCGCTGGGTCCAGATGGGATGTACCCAAGGTTACTGTGTGAGGTGAGGGAAGTGATTGCAGAGCACTTGGCGATGATCTTTGCGTCGTCGATGGAGACAGGAGAGGTTCTGGAAGATTGGAGGATTGTGGATGTGGTGCCTATTTTCAAGAAGGGGAACGGGGATAGCCTGGACAATTACCGACCAGTGAGTCTGACCTCAATGGTCGGTAAGTTGATGGAGAGGATTCTGAGAGATAGGATTTGTGAGCGTTTAGAGAAATAGTCAACACGGCTTTAAGGGCAGATCATGCCTTACGAGCCTAGTTGAGTTCTTAGAAAATGTGACTGAACACATTGATGAAGGAAGAACAGTGGACATGGTTTACATGGATTTCAGCAAGGCGTTTGATAAGGTCCCCCGTACAAGACTTCTTGAGAAGGTGAGAGGGCATGGGATCCAAGGGGCTTTGGCCTTGTGGATCCAGAACTGGCTTGCCTGCAGAAGGCAGAGGGTGGTTGTGGATGGCTCTTTTTCTGCATGGAGGTCGGTCACCAGTGGAGTGCCCCAGGGATCTGTTCTGGGACCCTTGCTGTTTGTCATTTTCATAAATGACCTGGATGAGGAAGTGGAGGGATGGGTTAGTAAGTTTGCCGATGATACGAAGGTTGGTGGTGTTGTGGATAGTCTGGAGGGATGTCTGAAGTTGCAGCGAGACATAGATAGGATACAAGACTGGGCGGAGAAGTGGCAGATGGACTTCAATGCGGATAAATGTGTGGTGGTCCATTTTGGCAGAACCAATGGGATGAAGCAGTATAATATCAAGGGTAGGAGTCTTGGCAGTGTTGAGGAGCAGAAGGATCTTTGGGTCAGTGTCCATAGGACTCTTAAATCTGCTCCGCAAGTGGAGGATGTGGTCAAGAAGGCATATGGTGTACTGGCCTTCATTAATAGAGGAATTGAGTTTAGGAGTCGGGAGGTAATGCTGCAACTTTATAAGACCCTTGTCAGACTGCACTTGGAGTACTGTGTGCAGTTCTGGTCACCTCACTACAGGAAGGATGTGGAAGCTATTGAGAGGGTGCAGAGGAGATTTACAAGGATGTTGCCTGGATTGGGGGGCATGCCTTATGAAGATAGGTTGAGAGAGCTAGGTCTCTTCCTGGAGAGACGAAGGTTGAGAGGCGACCTGATGGAGGTTTATAAGATGTTGAGAGGAATAGATAGAGTGGATTCTCAGAAGCTATTTCCCAGGGCTGAAATGGTCGCTACGAGAGGAGACAGGTTTAAGATGCTGGGGGGCAAGTACAGAGGAGATGTTAGAGGTAAGTTTTTCACTCAGAGGATGGTGAGTGAATGGAATCGGTTGCCATCAGTGGTGGTAGAGGCGAACTCGCTGAGGTCTTTTAAAAGACTTCTGGATGAGTACATGGGATTTACAGATAGTTCTATGGCCTGGTAGGTATAGATATGATCGGCACAACATGTGGGCTGAAGGGCCTGTTTGTGCTGTAGTGTTCTATGTTCTATCAAGTTGAACTCTAAAATACTACAATATAATTGTGATATATGGAATATTCACTGTATACATTTAATGTAAGTCATACAGCCCATGGGGTTCTATTCAATTCCACTCCCCTTTAGTTCATTATGGCTGAAAGATTTTAGTTGGCAACCTTCCCCCATTGTGCCCTAAACTTTAGTGCATCCCTAACTCCTCTTTTTATACATAGGCAATGTCTTTGTCTACTTTGGCTGCACACTGTAGAATTTCCTCCCTGAACTCCTCAACTGTCTGTCTCTAAGATATGGCTTATAGCCCACCTTTTTTGAGCCAGTTTTTGCTTACACCTTTGAACTCCTGGTTTGGTGTTATGGAAACATCAGGTGTGATCTGGTGTCAAACACTATGCAGAATCTTTCTACGTGGAATCAGTTTTCCATGCAACATGAAGACCTGTGAGATTTTTGAACCCCTGAGCATCGATTGTGCGATATGCTTGACTTCATCAACTCCTGAGCTAATATTGAAGTGAAATAGATGATGACAAATCTTGTTGGTCACCTATGGTTTGATGCTGGAAGTTGCCTTAGCCTGCAGTTGTAGTAAATTACCTGAGAGCAGGAATAATGAGACAGATTTAGTATTTCAGCTGAAATTTGAATACAGGCTGCAATTTGTACTGCCTCAAGTAAAACTGTGTTTAAGCAAAATCTTTACAAGTGATTAAATGTTTCCATTTTTCTCCATGTCTGTATGAAACACTGTGAAAGGTTTTTCTACAAGAAATGATATTATAAATATTAGTTATGATTACCATTATTTTGCTGCTTTTGCTGGTATATATGATTTGTACATTATGCACTTCATATCTTCTGAGCTACAAAAGATGTGTTAACATTTATCCTAAGTTAAATGTATATATTAGAAAAACAACTGTTGGCAGTTGCAGCATTTAGTGAAGTTATTTTCAAATCACACTGTGTAAGTAATTAGTAAATACTAGGCAGTTGGTATAGCAAACTGCAAAGTTACTCAAGTTATCTTTTATGGCGACAGTTTAAACATTTCTACCACTTTAAGGAATAATGTGTAAATGCAAAGTTCAAAACATTCTTGTCGTTTGGCATAATCTTTCAAACCTAGAGGGAGGAACAATAGTTTCAAGTTTATCTGTTGTCCTCTGTCAGTGATGTCTTGGTGTGCTAGTTTTTTGAATACTTGAAAAAAATATGCTTGAGGATTTTTTTGTATGATTATTTCTTGTAAAAGTAAATTTCATTCCGCATGCCTAAAGTAAACAATAGATCATAAAAATATTGTAAAAAAAGTGTGAAAATCTTATGACTGTGAGGAAAAAAACTATATCTTTGTACACCTCCATCACACAGCTGCATGATTTAGTGTTCACTAAGGAATTTCTGTCCCATTCCTAAACAGTTTTCCCCATTGTAATTCTATTAAAACCAATTTTCTAATCTCCATTGATGTGCAACTCATTAACTCTCAGTAATTTCACGCAAGTAGCTTAAATATGACACGCATAGGGATTATATCTTATTATACTAACATGTCAATGCAACAAGCATCAACCCCAAAGTAAACTTGCTCAGTTTGGTTGATTTGTTGCTGGATTTATTAACAACAAAATTACATCCACAGGTCTCCTGCCAGTACATGAAGCAGGATCATGCAACATAAAATGCTGAGCTTCTGAATTAAAACAGTGCCAGTATAAAAAGTAGCTTGTTATTGGCTAAGTGTGAATCGCATGGAAATTCATAAACTGTGAATCAGTGAGCATTAAGACATTGGCATTCTGTTACTACTCCCAATCAGATCTCCATTATAGATTCCCATGCTAATCATTAACCGCGTGATTTTAGGATATTGATCAAGATGTATTTGGTATAATGAACAAGCCAATAACGAGTGTTGGGTGGCGGGGTGAAGATTTTACAACACAAAGAGGCCCTTCAGCCTATTTCTCTTCAGGCCTGTTTTCCAGTACTTGGTCCGTAGCCTTGTATGCTATGGCGTGTCAAGTACTAAATGCTTTTTAAGTGCTATGAGGGTTCTTGCCTCTGTCACGTTTTTAGGCACGGTTCTAGATTCTCACCACCCTCTGGGTCAAAAAGTTTTTCCTAAATTTCCTGCCATTACTGTCAATATATGTTCTCTGGTTA
This sequence comes from Sphyrna mokarran, assembly GCA_024679065.1. Taxonomy (NCBI): domain Eukaryota; kingdom Metazoa; phylum Chordata; class Chondrichthyes; order Carcharhiniformes; family Carcharhinidae; genus Sphyrna; species Sphyrna mokarran. Next base: position 41,878,576 of record JAGIQG010000009.1, read on the forward strand.
TTGACCCCTCTACTAAAGAGGAAGCATTGTTTCCCTATCTATTCTTTCTATGTCCCTCATAATTTTGTACACCCAGCCATACTTATGGTTAAAATACTATTACATTAAATTCATATCAAGTAGAAAATTATTTAAGTTATTTTTAAAAAGGCTCTAATCCTTATCTTTCCTTAATATAGCTTAAAAGTGGTGAACACAACTTAGCGCTATCTACCAATCAGTTCTCTTCCTTGTTGTCTCAACTCTTGGAAGCAGAGCAAGACACATTCTGAAGAGGAAAAACTTAGCAAGCCAAAGAGCACCTGTTTTCCCTCTGCACTGAATTCCCACTTTGCTCCAAATTCCCGAATATACTCATTCTGACTCCCAACTGCTCATGTGCCCACTCAGTGACTGCGTTTGAAACAACCCTTTTCTTAAGTTAAGCTGAGATGGATCACTCACTAGTTAACTTCTGCAGTATTCAACGTCTATTGAGAAGCTATTCAGGCTTCAGTTGATTGATAGTTAATTGTTACCCTTTGTAATCTTTTAACTAGGTTATTTAACATAAAAAAAGTTTTAAAAAAATGACACACCAGTTCAATTCCCACTTTGCTCCAAATCCCCAAATATGCTTGTTTTGACGTGCCTTACTGAGGTGATGTCTCTACCAACTGTCCATACATCCATGTACTGAATGTAGGCCAAATCCTCCAGCCTCTGGATTGTCGGAGGCCAGACATATAAATGAAAATGTGTGTCGGGATCCTGCAGAGGTCCTGACACACAAGCCTCTAGGAATTGCCCGGGAAGATTCAATTTCGAATAGGAAATTCTGCTCTTTCTAGGACTCTCTGCAAAGATCTCTAATCTTTGAGTTGAAGTAGAAGACTTCAGAAGTTTCAATGTACTTAGTTTGATAGTCATCCATGTTAGATTAAAATTTTGTGTAACATCTGCATAACTATGCAACTGTCCCCCAAATACCCTCTGAATCTTCCACCTGATTAGTCCACAATCCAACCTGTCTACCTCAACCTAACCTATTGACCCACTTGTTCCCATTAACCCCAAACACTTGACTACTTCCCCAACAGGATTACCCCAGTCACCAAAAAGCTCTCACCAACCCCTATCTCAGCTCAACTAACTGGCTACTGACTCATTCACCCTACCCAGTGTTGCCTCACCCTATTTACCTATTCTGCTTATCTCACCTGCTCTATCATTTCACCCGCCCTACCAGTTTACCCACCCAATTGCCCATTTCCCCCTCCAACCTAACATTCAAATTGGACCTTCAAAGTTCCCAACTCTAGGACTGTTGGGTTCTAGCCAACAGCTAGGTGTCCTATCTGCCTCCATTCCGCTGCTACAGAGTTCCCTGATGGATGCTGCACTGTGTTTCTGGAAAAACCGGGTTCATAAAGTCCAAGAGAAATGTGGTGCAGCATCGGGTCAGAGGAATTTATAGGTGAAGTGGAAATCCGATGATCATTGTCACTGTTTGGAAGATTCAGGCCTACAAAAGAAGTTGTTCTTTTAAACTGAAAGTTTAAGTAGTTGCAGCACTGTTCTTAAAAATGTGGTGGAATTCTTGCTGAAAGGGAAGCATAGTGGTTAGCACTGCTGACTCACTGTGCCAGGGATGTAGATTCGATTCCCAGCTTAGGTCACTATCTATGCAGAGTTTGCACATTCTTCCCATGTCTGCATGGGTTTCCTCTGGGTGCTCTACTTTCCTTCCTCAGTCCAAAGATGCACGGATTAGGTGGATTGGCCATGCTAAGTTGCTCCTGAGATAAGTTCTGGGTGGGATTGTAGTTGTTGCAGACTCGACGGGCTGAATGTAGGATTTTGCACTGTAGAATTCCATGATGCTATGAAAATGTTCAATTAACTGTTTAATATTTGTGATCAGTTTTGATAGTGGAAGGCAGTGATACTATCCCAAAAATAACAAAGAATGCAGAGGTTATAGAAAGGCAAGAACTTAAAACTATCATCATCGTTAGAATAAAATGAGCAAATTATTGGGATTGTAGCCTGATGGCCGACATCCTGGTGTCTTAAAGGAAGTGGCATTGGAATTACTGGATCCAATGGTTACAATGTTCCACAAGCTCTTGGATTTAGGATTAGTTCTAGTGGATTGAAAAAATGCTAATTATAACATCTTATCCAAAAAGAGAGAGAGGGAGGGAAAACGTAGGGAATTATAGGTCAATTAGTTTAACATCTATCATTGGGAAGTTGGCATAATCCATTGTAAAGGAAGCAATCACAGGACATTTAGAAAGTCAAAATGCAATCCATCAGAGTCAGCATGGTTTTATGAAGGGTAAATCATGTTTGACTAATTTGCTTGAGTTTTCGATGATCTAATAAGCCAGGTGGATGATGATGATCCTGTAGGTATAATATATCTAGACTTCCAGAAGGCATTTGATAAGGTATCACACAAAAGATTAATACACAAGATTAGTTCACATATAATTAGGGGTAAGTTATTTGCTTGGCTAGAGGATTGGCTAACAAAGCAGAAAGTTAGAATAGATGGGTCTTTTAGAGTTGGCAAGATGTAATAAATGGAGTGCCACAGAGTGTGGCCCTCAGTCGCCAAGTATTCACAATTTATATTAATAACTTGAATACAGCGACAATAGGTACTGCAGCCAAATTTGCAGAAGAGAGTAACATAGGTGAGATAGTTGCAATAATGAAATAAGAAATTTACAAATAGATATGGATAGGATAAGTGAATGAGACAAAATTTGGCAGATGGGGTTTAACATGGATAAGTGTGAGGTTATCCACTTTTGTAGGAAAATTATTATCTAAATGGAGAGATGCCTTAGTACAGAGGGATTTGGGTGTTCTTGTGCATGAATTGCACAAACTAGTGTGCAGATACACTAGGTGAAAAGGAAGGCAAAAGAAATCTAGTCATTTGGTAAAGGAATGGAATATTAAAGGAGTGAAGTGTTGCTGCTATTGTACAAAGCAATAATGAGACCACATTTAGAATATTGTTTACAGTTTTGGTCCACTTACATGAGGACGAGGCCAAAGAAGGCAGTTCAGAGATGATTCACTAGATTGATTCCAGAGATGAGGATCATCCAGAGGGGAGGTTGATAAAATAGGCGTGGAAGTTATGTTTCCCCTTGTCACGCAATCTAGAATAAGAGATCGTAGTTTTAGAAGAAGGGATGGCAAATTTAAAACAAAGGTGAGGAGAAATTATTTCACTCAAAGGATCTTGAGTCTAGGGAATTCAATACCCCAGAGTGTGGTGGATACTGGGACTTTGAGCAAATTTAAGGAAGAGGTGGACAGATTTTTAATTAGTAAGGGTTTGAAAAGTTTGATGAATGGGCAGAAGTGGAATTGAAGCAGAGTTGAGATCAACCATGATTGTATTAAATGGTAGAGCAGGCTTGAGGGACTAAATTGCCTACTCCTGCTCCTGATTCTTATTCTAATGTTCTGTCTACAGTTTAATGCACAAGGATTTAATTTAATCTTTTTAATGTTCTATCCAGGTTTGTTGAAGTTCTGCACAGTTGGATTTTGTGGAATTGGCAGCCTTATTGACTTTGTTCTTATCTCCGCGCAGGTGAGTTGATAACCATCGTTTCAAGCAATATGCCAACCTGCTTGCAATCCTTTACGTTGAATGATATGTGGATTATGTTTCTGTAAACTGAAGTGGTCATGCTAAATGCAATAAAACATATGCGAGTTTGCACTGAGTTGTGTTGTTTAAGCAAAATTAAATACTGGAAGTTCAATTCCATTTTGGCATTAATTGAAATTGGACTATGATGAATGGGGCTGCTGTCCATAATAAAATTATCTATAAAGATATTTAACATGCATGTTAGACTTGATCTTGTACATGTGAGCTAAAAGTCTGCTCTGGAATGGTTATACTCATTTGTGTTCATCTTTGCAGAAATTTAGCACGTAAAGCTAAGCAATAATACAAAAATGGCTATCTATTTTCCTTAGTTGTGGAGCTGAAGAACTTAGACCAAATATATGATTCAGATAAAATGAGATAAGAGAGCAGGGTATAATTGACCCATGATCTACAGAAATAATCTTTTTAAAATTCCTTATTTTTATGTAATATTTATAAATAACAAAATGTAAAAATATTTGGGAAGCCAAGAATTAGATTTGGTTGAAGTTTAAAGCTACCTTATTAGTGGTACAAGTAGGCTTACATCAATAATGCAGTAAAGTTACTGAGAGGTCTGGCAACACCAATTTTAAATCCAACCGATTTATTTGATAGTAAATCTGCTAGCTTTTGGCGTTTGTGCCTGAAAGCTAGCAGATTTACTATCAAATAAATCGGTTGGATTTAAAATTTGTGTTGCCAGATCTCTTACAGAGTTTACCCCAGTCCACCGCCGGCATCTCTACATCATAAAGTTACTGTGCAGACCTCCTAGTTGCTGACTCGCACAGACAGTGACCCAAACTGCGAATTGAACCTGGTTCTCAGCGCTGGGACAGCAGTGCTAACCACTGTCAAACTTCAATACTCTAGTTCTAACTTGGAATGTAAACATTTTGACTACTTGATTTTAGTATCAATTTGCACAAGAAAGGAGTAGATCCCAAATCAAACTCATATTGATTGTTGATCCAAGTTAACTGTCAATTCTTCCTCTGTATAAACTGATTACAGGCAACCTTGTAAATAACTAAGCAATTATATTCCATCCAGCTCCTCCTCATCTAAACTTGGTATATTTCTTTAGGACAATATATAGTAAAGAGGGATAAGACAAGCCTTCTATCACTACTAACTTGTTGAAAGACATCACGACCTTTTGGAGAGAAGTGCTGTAAAACTTATTTTTAGTATACTTATCTGATTAAAACAAGTCTTCTAATGTTCTGACTTTTCAACATTAACTTAAAAAAATGGCATATGTTCAGCTCTAGGCTTTGTAAAGAAAGGATGTTCTTTCTTTACAAATTCTTTCAGTGTAGTTGTTGACCTATTTGCCTACATTAATGCAAGTGTATTAAAATATGGATCACATACAGGATTTCTTTCAACACACTTAAGATAACTTTCAATTTATGTTTCATTGCTTCAGGTAAAGAAATGCTCTTGAGGCACTAGGAATGTGGTTTTAAAATTTAATAACTTCACCCAGCTTTCCTCCAGGTGTAATGAAGATGTGTAACAAACCAAAAGTTCTGTTGGAACATGCCATGTGTTCCTTGATTTGAATAGTTTATCAGTTTTGGTTCATTTGCGTACACGTACATAATATGAATGTGTAAAATAAGGAATGTAATGTGGTTTTGATGATGCAATGCAAAACAAAACACAACTTATTAGCTGCTGTTCAGTGGAGCCTAAAAGGAAGATTGTTTTAATACATTGTGAAGCCAAGAATATTTGATTTGATTTGTTATTGTCACATGTATTAATAAAGTGAAAAGTATTTGTTTCTTGTGCACTATACAAACGAAGCATACTGTTCATAAAGAAGGAAAAGAGAGAGTGCAGAATGTAGTGTTACAATCATAGCTAAGGTGTAAAGACAGATCAATTTAATGCGAAGTAGGTCCATTCAAGTCTGATGGCAGCATGGAAGTTGTTCTTGAGTTGGTTGGTACGTGACTTCAGACATTTGTACCTTTTTCCCAACGGAACAAGGTAGAAGAAAGCATGTCTGGGATGCGTGTAGTCCTTAATTGTGCTGCCCGCTTTGCTGACGCAGCGGGAAGTGTAGACAGAATCAATGAATGGGATGCTGATTTGCGTGATGGATTGGGCTCTGTTCATGAACTTCTGTAGTTTCTTGCGGTCTTAGGCAGAACAGGAGCCATACCAAGCTATGATATAACCAGAAAGAATGATCATAGATCATAGAACCCTACAGTGCAGAAAGAGGCCCTTCACCCCATCGAGTCTGCACTGAACACAATCCCAACCAGGTCCTACCCGCATATCCATACATATTATACCACTAATCCCCTCTAACCTACGTATCCCTGGACACTACGGGGACAATTTCTTAGCATGACCAATCAACCTAACCCGCACATCTTTGGACTGTGGGAGGAAACCGGAGTTCCTGGAGAGGAGAATGTGTAAACTCCACACAGACAGTGACTCAAGCCGGGAATCAAATCCAGGACCCTGGAGCTATGAAGCAGCAGTGCTAACCACTGTGCTATTGTGCCGTCTATGGTGCATCTGTAAAAGTTAGTGAGAGTCATAGCGAACATGCCAAATTTCTTTAGTCTTCTGAGAAAGTAGAGGCATTGGTGGATTTTCTTAATAGTGTCGGCATGGGGCATTTGCTCAATTACATAGAAAACATATTATTTAGTGAAAGTCATTTGTAAAAATATTTTAAAATGTCAGTGGATATTTGAATTGTTGTACTGCTTTCTTCAGGCAGTTATATCAGGGACTTACTACAAAAATAGCAGAGAAGTTGTCACCATTCTGTAAATATACAAAGGCCCAGAATATACAGTGTTTTTGATAGCAGTGTTCAATGCCATTACTCTTTGAATCTGACTGTAATTTTGGGATTTAGCACAAGCACAGATGAACATGAAAAGCCTGAGGTTGCAGTCTGTCATTCACTGTTCTGCTGCAGGCTGTGCTATGGCTCTCTCTACCACTACCCTGCACACCAGCCTCCTCTGCATTCCCCCCTTCTTCCACCAAGTGCCAGAATTTGGCAAGATCAATTGATTGAAGTATCCCTTTTTCCCTCTTATATTACTGTTGGCAACATTAATAATATTACTGTTGGCAGCACCAATAACATTTTAAGTCTTGCTTATTGAATGAAACTGAGTTTTTAAGGGAAATTTGGATTATTGCTGTTACTGAACAACCAAAACGGCCCTGAAAAACATTTTAAAATTTGTGGAATGTTGCTAAATGATTCCATTATAGTTAATAGCTAGTTTAATTAAAATAATTTTTAAAAATATAAAAGCTCGTTCATGATATTTCAGGTTCTACTTGAACCCATGTATATATCTCAATCTTTATTTCACAATCGTCTGTACTTATTCTTAAAGTTATTTAGTTACTTGTGCTTTTTATTTCCTGGTTTGCTATATGTGAGAATTCTTTAATGTGTCTGGCTTCTTAGCTTGATTACATCACTGCAGTTCAATGCTAGGAAACATCATAAACTATGTTAAAATAAATTGCACACGAAGATTAAAAGTCTCAACACAAAGATCACTCAAGCAAGCTGTGCTGAGAAATCTTGATCAGCAGAATGTACACTTCACTACTGACTGCAAAACTCAAGAAGCATGCCGACTCAAAGTTTGCTTGCATCGAATCTATTTTTTACCTCATTCATTTTGATTGCACAGTAACTAGCAGAAATACAAAGTCACATTACCTATATTGGATTGGGGTAATATATTGGTATGGTTTGAAAGCAGACTGGAAACAGGAGAGAGAAATGGTCTTTTTCAAAGTGGCAGGCAGTGACTAGTGGGCTACTGCAGAGATCAGAGCTTGAGCTTTAGCTAGTCACAACATATATCATTGACTTGAATGAAGGAACCAAATGTAATATTTTCGAGCTTTTAGACAACATAGAACTAGGTGGGCTCTTGAGTGGGGAGAAGGATATAAAGGAGCTTCAGGGCAATTTGAACAAGTTGAGTGAGTTAACAAATACATGACAGATGTGTGCTATAATTTGGATAAATGTGAAGTTATCCACTTTGATAGGAAAAACAAAATAGGATTGGGATGTCCTCAAATACCAGTCACTGAAAACAAGCATGCGGATACAGTAAGCAGTTAAGAAGGCAAGCGGTGTGTTACCCTTAATTGCAAGAAAATTTGGACGTAGAAGTAATGGTGACTTACTGCAGTGTACAGTTTTTGTCTCCTTATCTAAGAAAGGATATGCTTGCAATTGATGGAGGAAAGCGAATGTTCACCAGACTGATAGGATTGGTATATGAGAAGAGATTGGGTCAACTAGGCATGTATTCACTTGCGTTTAGAAGAATAAGGAAGGATCAATTGAAATGTAGAAAATTCTGATAGAGCCGGACAAACTGGATGCAGGGATGTTGTGATCTGGCTGGGGAGTCCAGAACAAGTTAATCTCGGGATACGCAGTAGGCCATTTAGGACTGAGATGACGAGAAATTTATGTTTATGAACCTATGGAACTCTCTACCACAGAAGTTGTGGAGAGCAAGTCACTGAACATATTTAAGTAGGAAATAGATTTCTCAACATCAAAGTGAATGAAGCAGGATGGTGTTAATAGCATAAAGACAGAGGACCAGCAATGATTATACTGAATGATAGAGCAGGCTTGAGGGACTGAATGGGCGACTGAACATATTTTCAGTGTTTCTATGAGGCTTACGTTTTTGTAATTTTACAGTGTTTTTTTTGTTCTTTCATGGGATGTGTGCATCACTACCAAAGCCAGTATTTGTCATCCATTCCTATTTGCACTTGAAGTGAGTGGCTTGCCATCATTTCAGAGAGCAGTTGAGAGTCAACCATATTACCTTCCATCTGTACTCACACAGATAAGACCAAATAACGGCGATGAGTAATCTGGATGGGGTTCTTTAACAGTTGATGATGATTTCCTAGTTACCATTACTGAGATTAGCTTTTTATTTCCAGATTATTCCTTAAATTTAAATTCTATCCAGTGCCATGGTGGGAGTGAAATCTTTATTCAAAGAGCATTCATCTAAATCTCCGGATTACTAATCCTGTGACATTACCACTATATTGCCATATTCCCCAATAATCTTTCTTTTGTTACACTGATATAATCTGAATGCATTGCATTCTTTCATACAAAATGCTAAAAGTCCCTTGGATATGAGTGCAGTGTTACCCTATTTCTTTTTACAGGCAAAAGATTGAAACTATAGGTAAGCCCTATTGTAACGTAGCATCTCGTACAAATTGGGCAAATTAAAAAAACACGGTTCTTGAAAAGACTGTTTAGCCATGAGGATAAATTATGAACAATCTGTCCAATCACATTCGACGTGTTTCTCCCTAACTCAGTAATAGCAAATTTGCTTATGTATCCCAAATTTCCATTGGTGTGGTTCTTTCACAGCTGTTATATCTTTGGTCTTGATGATGCAGAAAAATCATGAGTTTTATGGAGTATTCTGAAATAGGATCTCACTGAAAAGTGTCCATAATATTCTGCACCTCACTATTAGATATTAGTAATTCTGTTCTTAAGTGTCTATTCAGATTATAATACCACAACCATCAGTCTTGCCTGCTCTGTTTCATCCCGCCTCTTCCTTCATTAATGTTGTTAGATAATTAGATCAGAAACCCCAAGGCATATTAAGAAGTTAGACTGGCACCCAACTATTTGGTACTTTGGCATTGTGAAGATAAGATGTTTCACTGCAGATGTTATTCTATGATACACTAGGAAGCTGTTATCAAACAAACTTTATTTAACATCACAGTTTAACAATAATGAATGAATTTGCTTAATAGTTAACATTTGAGCAATACTTAAACATAACAAGATACAATTCTTAATGAAAACAAATTACTGCACATGCTGGAACCTGAAATCAAAAGAAAAAATGCTGGAAAATCCCAGCAGGTTTGGTAGCATTTGTAAGAAGAGAAAAAAAACAACATTTTGAGTCCAGATAATCTTTTGTCAAAGCTAAACGGCATAGAAAGTTGGATATATTTATTCTGTAGGGCGAGGCAATGAAAGATGAGCCATAGCTACAGAAACAAGGAGAAAGGCTGCTAATGGCAGTCCAGAGTGAGAATAAAAGGTGTGAATGGCCAAATGACAGAGAAGCTGAAATTCGAGGGTAAACTATGATAGATGAAGATGTTGAGTGGGGGGATGGAATGAGTGAGGAAGAACTAAAATTGAGAAAAAGGGGGAAAGGGAAAGCAAAAAGGGAGAAAAGGTAAGGAAAAGGGAATAAAATAGGGGGAAAAGTGTGAGGGGAAGAAAAATAGGTAGAGAAGAGTTAAAAATTAAATGAAATGAAAACAAAGTAGTTGAGTGGGTAGAGATAATCATCTGAAGTTGTTGAATTTGATATTGAGACTGGAAAGCTGCAATGTGCCTGCGGGAAGATGAGAACATAAAACATTACAGCGCGCTACAGGCCCTTCAGCCCTCGATGTTGCGCCAACCAGTGGAACCAATCTAATGGCCCTCTAACCTAAACTATTCCAATGTTATCCATATGCCTATCCACTGACCATTTGAACGCCCTTAAAGTTGGCGAGTCCACAACTGCTGCAGGCACGGCATTCCATATCCTTACTACCCTCTGAGTAAAGAACCTACCTTTGACATCCGTCCTATAATTACTACCCCTCAATTTAAAGCTATGTTCCCTCTGTTAGCCATCACCATCCGAGGAAAAAAGCTCTCACTGTCTACCCTGTCTAACCCTCTGATCATTTGAGATGCTGTTCCTTCAGTTTATGTTGAACTTGAGTGGAACATTGCAGCCGGCCAAGGACACTAGTGGGCATGGGATCAGGACTGTGTGTTAAAATGGCAAGCAATGGAAAGGTCAAGATCCTGAATGTGCACAGACGGAAGGTGCTCAGCCAAGTGATCACCCTCTCTGATATAGAGGGGACCACATTGAGAGCAGCGAATACAACAGACCAAATTGAAAGAGGTGCAAGATATTATGTTCAAATTCAAGCAATATTCCTTTCATAGACTTAAACTCCTCTTCAAAATCAGTTAACAAACTACAGGTTTATGTGCTTATGTTTGGGCTGCTAATCCTACAGTCTCCATAACACCTTTGGAGAGAGAAAGAGAGAGACCTATTTCTCCCAGCAGATTCCAAACAGCAACCTGTAGAGAGCGAGTGAGAGAGACAAAGACACCTGTTGTTCCTTTCAGAACCCGGCAGTATCTTTTTTTTTAACAAAACTGTCTTTCCTGCAAGTTCAACCCTGTCCATTCTTTGTCTCTGTCAAGCAGCCTAATCAAAACCCTACTCTGAAACCCCAAAAAAGGACCCAAATAAGCACAAATGCATTAATTCAGATTAAACAAACACCCCATTAGCTATAATTGATTATTATCCTGGATTTTCAGCATGGAGCTGAATTTTATCTCAGACAAATCATCACCTTGTGAAACAGTTGAATTTTAAACATAATTAAAATACATTTCTTAAATGCACAATATCATCATACCACCCCTTAAAATGAAATAAACCAACACTATGAAAAGATGCCTTCGTTTTTCAAAACTACTAGTTTTCACAGTATCAGTAATCTATGAGATATATATACATTTTATTACATCAAAGCATACAAACATAACAGCACTCTCATCCGGTTCAATCCTCTTATTCCAACATTGAACATTCCTTCTTTCATCAAAGTTGTGAAAAAGCTTTGGCAATCATGTTCTCTCTTCCTAATTTTCTCAACATGCTGCTGTTATACAGCTGCTTCCTCCTATTTTTGATCCTGCTTTGACTCCAAATCTGAGTTCATTGTTGTTGCCATGATTGTAAATTAATTCTGGTAATGTCCCCAGAGAGCTGGGCAATATCTGGAGAGTAAAACTTTACATTGAATGCAAACTGGCACAACCTCTTTGGATTGGCTTTTGAATTCCTTTGTCTGAGTTCAACTCGTTCTTTTGATTTTCAACGTTCCGAAATATCAAAACAAAGTAATGTTTTTCAGTAGGTTGAGCTGCTGACAGGTGTTATTAAAGTAGACTTGTCCCTTTGCACATTTTCTCAACCCTGCATAGTTCAGGGCCATCCAGAGGAGTCACTTTATTTCTGTCCCCTTCCTTGTTAACTGGCTTTCGCCATCCCTCCATGCAAGCTTTACAAGTGGATCATCGATTTATGAGGCAAGTGTTAATATTAAATGGTTAATGCCTTCAGTAAAAGCAATCTAGTACCATGAACAATTCTCCAATCTTTTTAACAATGCAAAAATTCTGCGGTAAGATTAGATCAGGTGAAGGCTACTAAAAAACTTCATTTTGCAATGATTGGACATACAGTGTAACAGTCAAAGCAAATTTTACATTTTTTTTAATCATATTTCTTTTCTTGCAAATTGATAATGAGACACAATGTCTCTTTTGTGAGCTATGTACATTTTTTGGCATTGCCTTTCTTTCCAGGCAACATTTAACTCTTTAAAAAAAATTGTCTTACTCCAGCTTGACTTTCAGTGTCATGTCTAGATTTGTCCCTCGAAGTGTCCTGTTTAAAAGTTGAGTGACTATTGAGGATTTATCATTCCCTTTCGGTAAATGGAAACCACTGTGACTTCAACTATTTCCTCATTTAAGGACTCACCAATAAACTGCTTACCTCCTCTCCAGATGTGTGTTCCAAAGAAAATGCCCTGCTGGAATAACATGATAGTTTTAGCCTTCTAATAAAAAATATGATTCGGCCAGATGAGCTGAGCGAACACTTGTTTAGCGTCTGTAGTTGACAGAACAAAGATAGTTAGATAATCACCACATCATATCCCCATCTGTCTCAGTGATTGCACCCTACCTATGGCTTCTTAGCTCTGTGAATATTTTCTTTTATTTTCAATTGTAATACTTTAAATATAAAGCTATGCTCACAGTTCTAATAATTCAGATGTTTCTACATTTTTTGTAGATTCCTGCAAATGATGGGGACGTCTGCCATTATTTATTGTTTATGCATATTTGAGAATACTTGTCCCATTTGGAGTGGTGCACTTAAACTAGGAAGCAGAGCAGTTGTGTGTGTGTGTGTTTTTAAATGCTCATGGAACATGAGCATCACAAATGAGCCAGCACTTATTGTCCACCCCTAACTGCCTTGAACTGAGTGGCTTGGGAATCTTTAAAGAGTCAATCATATTGCTGCAGATTTGGAGTCACGTGGGCCAGACCAGATCTAGAGGGAAGATTTTCTTCCCTAAAGGACATTAGGGATCAGCGGCCAGATTAGTTTTTGCAACAATCAGCAATAATTTCATGATCATCTTTTTAAAAATTCCATGATTCTTATCGAATTCAGGTTTCAATCCAGGTCCCAAGAGCAGTACCCTGATTTTGTGGATTATCAGTCCATTGATACTTGTTGAGCGCAGACTGGGGTGTAAATGTGGTGCATTCAGGTGGACATCTAAGCGTGGAGTCAGGAATTTAAGCAGCTAGAATGAATTGAGAATACATTTTGTTGTATTTGAGATTGATCCATAGATATAAAATCATAATAAATTGGGGCAGGAACAGACCAGTGACCCATTGAGCTATTCAGTTGGATTGTAGCTGATCAGATTTCCCTGCCTGTTCATCGTACCTCTTAACTCCCTTGTTGAGCAAAAAATCTGTTTAACCTATTAATACGTCAAATGTTCCAGTGTACAATGCTCTCTGTGCAAGAGAATTCCAAAGACTCCTCATCTTAGTCTTAATATTAAACTGTGTTCCCTAGTTCCAGATCCCCCTCAAGAGGAAACACCTTCTAAATATCTAACCTGTCAAGCCTTCTCCAAATCTTATCATTTCAATAAGATAATCTCTCATTGAGTATAGGCCCAACCTGTCCAGCCTTTCTATAGAAGACAATCTCTTCATCCCAGCAATCAACCTTCTCTGAACTGTTTCCAACACAAGTGTATTCTTAATAAGTAAGGCCAAAACTGTACATTTGGAGTGGTGTTACCAGCAGTCTGTATAGTTGTAGCAAGACTTCACTACTTTTCTATTCTGTTTCCCTTGCAATAAAGATCTAAATTCTGTTTCCCTTATTAATTATTTGCTATACCTGCATGCTAAAGTCTCTCTGTACTGTAGCACTTTGCAGTTTCTTTCCATTTCTATAATAATCTTTTTATTTTCTTACTGCTAAATTGGACAAACTCATGTTTCCCATGTTGTACTCCATCTGCTATATTTATGTATTCACTCAATTTATCTATAATCTCTGTAAACTCTTTGTATCCTCCTAATTTGCTTTCCTATGTGTTTTTGTATCATCAGCAAATTTGGCTACTCTTCATCCAAGTTACTAATATAGATGATAAATAGTTGAATCCCCTGCTTGGATCCTTGTGGCAATCTGCTGGTTACAGTTTGCCAAACTGAAAAAGACCCATTTATCCCAATTCTCTATTTCCTGTTAGCTAGCCAGTCCGTTATCCATGTAAATATATTGTCCATCCACTCTTAGAAAATTGCAATGTGATCAGGCAGAGTCACATGATTTACAGAAAAGGGAAATTGTATTTGACAAATTTATTGGAGTTCTTTGAGAATGTAACAAGCAGGATGAATAAAGGGAACTAACAGACACGGTGTGTTTTGATTTTCAAAAGGCATTAAATGAGACAAGAAAGGATACTGGATAAATGTCCTGCTGCTACCCCCTTAGTAATGGATTCTGACGCTTTCCCAATGCCAGATATTGAACAAATTGGTATATAGTTTCTCCTTTTTGCCTCCGTGAATAGTAATGTTACTTTTGCAATTCTTCAGTCCACTGGGACATTTCCAGAATGTATAGAATTTTGAAAGATTACAGAAGTGCATCCAATATCTCTGCAGCCTCTTCCCATTAAGGCCTTCAGGTCATGAGGACTTGCCAGCCTTTAGTTCCATGAAGTTTTCTAATACTTTTTCTATAGTAATTGTGATAGTTTTAAACTTCTGTCTCTCTTTTAATCTTAACCTTTGTACTATTCTTGAAATGCCTTTGTGTCATCTACTGAGAAGAAAGATGGAATATACTTGGTGAAAATGTCAGTGATTTCCTTGTTTCCCATTTTCAGTTCCTAGTCCCACCCTCCAATGCCCACTGTCTCAACTTTTTATATCCTTCTAAAAGCTTTTATTGCCTGCTTTTATATTTTTTGTTAGTTTTCTCTAATATTCCAATTTTATCCTTCTTATCACGGCTGCCTCACTGCACCAGGGACCCAGATTCAATTCTGTGTGACGTTTGTAAGTTCTTACCTTGTCTGTGTGAATTTCCTCCCACAGTCCAGTGATGTGCGGGTTAGGTTGGTTAGTCATGCTCCTTAGTGTCAGGAAGAGTAGCAGGGTAAATACATGAGGTTACGGAGTTGGGGCCTGGGTGTATTGTTGTTGGTGCAACCTTGATGGACCAAATGGCCTCTCTCTGCACTGTAGGGATTCTATTTGTTGATTTCTAAAATTTTTTGAATCTTCTCACTTACCACAACACAAACAATGCAACATTCTACCCCTTATTTTACACCATCTTTGTCCTTGTTGGTTAATCTCATGTACTTTTTCATTGCATCGTTCTTTCTTAATGAATATATTTTTATTGAGTATTGAAAATTCTTATTAAATGTTTGCCACTGCTTCTATACTTTCTTTGCTTTTAACCTATTTTCTCATTTTACTTTAGTCAACTCTCACTTTGCAAACTTGAACATAGCCTTTATTTAAATTTAAGATATTAAGATGTAAATTTCTCACCCTCAAAATGAATTTGAAGTTGTATCATGTTGTGATTGCCATTGCCTGGAGGTTCCTATACTATTAGGTTATTTATTAATTCTACCTCATTACACATTACCAGGTCTTTAATAGCCTTTTTCCTTTGCCGTTCTGGAACATATTGTTCTAAGGAACTATCCTGAATATATTCTATCAACTTGTCTTTCAGGCAACCTTTACTGCTTTGTTTAGTCCAAATGATATGAAGGTTAAATTCTCCCATCCTTATTGCTGTACTTTTCATACAATTGCCATTATTTCTTGATTTGTACTCCTACACCGTAGCTACTGGCAAGATCTATTAACCCTCCCCCTACTGGTGACTTCTTTCCTTTGCTATTTTATATATCCACCCAAACTGATTCTATGTTTTGATCCCAAGAATATTTTTGAGCATTGCACTGATCTCAACATAGAACATTATAGCGCAGAACAGGCCCTTCGGCCCTTGATGTTGCGCCGACTAATTAAGAAAAAGCAATGACCCTCTACCCTAAACCATTCCCTTTTCATCCATAAACTTATCTACTGACCTCTTAAACGCCACCAAACTTGACGCATCTACAACTGCAGCAAGCAGGGCATTCCATACCCTTACCACCCTCTGGGTAAAGAACCTACCTCTGACATCCGTCCTATAACTACCACCCCTTAATTTAAAGCTATGTCCCCTCATGCTAGCTTTCTCCATCCTAGGAAAAAGGCTATCACTGTCCACCCTATCTAAACCTCTAATCATCTTATATGTTTCAATAAGGTCTCCTCTTAGCCGCCTTCTTTCTAACGAAAACAACCTCAAATCCCTCAGCCTCTCTTCATAAGACCTGCCCTCCATACCAGGCAACATCCTGGTAAACCTCCTCTGTACCCTCTCCAATGCTTCCACATCTTTTTTTATAATGTGGGGACCAGAACTGTACACAATAGTCCAAGTGTGGCCGCACTAGAGTTTTGTACAGTTGCAACATGACGTTATGGCTCCGAAATTGAACCCTCCTGCCAATAAAAGCTAAGACTCCATATGCTTTCTTAACAACCTTATCGACTTGATTGCCAACTTTCAGGGATCTATGCACATATACACCAAGATCCCTCTGTTCATCAACACTATTAAGAGTCCTACCATTAGCCCTATACTCTACACATTTGTTATTCCTGCCAAAGTGAATTACCTCACACTTTTCCACATTAAACTCCATTTGCCACCTCTCGGCCCAGCTCTGCAACTTGTCCAAGTCTCTCTGCAAA
This sequence comes from Sphyrna mokarran, assembly GCA_024679065.1. Classification (NCBI taxonomy): domain Eukaryota; kingdom Metazoa; phylum Chordata; class Chondrichthyes; order Carcharhiniformes; family Carcharhinidae; genus Sphyrna; species Sphyrna mokarran. The sequence goes on from JAGIQG010000009.1 coordinate 41,895,324, forward strand.
CTATAACACCCCTCTTCACTATCTACCACTCCTCCGACTTTGTGTCATCCGCAAATTTACTAATCCATCCTTCAATACCCTCATCCAGATCATTTATAAAAATTACAAACAGCAGGGGCCCCAAAACAGATCCCTGAGGTACACCACTTGTAACCGAACTCCATGATGAATAATTTCCATCAACCACCACCCTCTGTCTTCTATCAGCTAGCCAATTCCTAATCCAATTAGCTAAATCACCCTCAATCCCATACATCTGCATTTTCTGCAGAAGTCTTCCATGGGCCACCTTATCGAACGCCTTACTAAAGTCCATATATATCACATCAACTGCCTTACCCCCATCCACTTCTTTGGTCACTTTTTCAAAAAACTCAATAAGGTTAGTAAGGCACGACCTACCCTTCACAAAACCATGCTGACTATCCCCAATCAATTCATTTCTCTCTAAATAACTATAAATCCTATCCCTAATAATTCTCTCCAATACTTTGCCCACAACAGAAGTAAGACTCACCAGTCTATAATTCCCAGGAAAGTCTCTATTCCCCTTCTTGAACAATGGGACCACATTTGCTATCCTCCAGTCTTCCGGCACTATACCTGTAGCCAACGACGACCTGAAGATCAGAGCCAGAGGCTTTGCAATCGCCTCTCTCGCCTCCCAGAGAATCCTAGGGTAAATCCCGTCTGGCCCAGGGGACTTATCTAACTTCAAACACTCAAGATATCTAGCACATGCTCCTTATCTACTTCAATACTTTCCAGTTTACAACCCTGTATCCCAGTGTTCTCCACAACTACATTTACATCTCCCTGCGTGAATACCGAAGAGAAGTATTTGTTCAGTGCCTCTCCAATCTCTTCAGGCTCCACGCACAACTTCCCACTGCTGTCTATGACTGGCCCTAATCTTGCCCTAACCAATCTTCTATTCTTAACATATCTAAAGAAAGCTTTAGGATTCTCCTTGATCCTATCAGCCAAAGTCTTCTCGTGTCCTCTTTTAGCTCTCCTCAACTCACTCTTTAGCTCCCTCCTGGCTAATCTATAGCTATCCATTGCACTAACTGAGCCTTCAAGCCTCATCCTGACATAAGCCTCCTTTTTCCTTTTAACCAGCGAATTAACTTTTTTAGTACACCATGGTTCCCTTACTCGACCATTTCCTCCTTGCCTGACAGGGACATACTTATCAAGGACTCACAGTAGCTGCTCCTTGAATAAGCTCCACATTTCAGATGTTCCCAGTCCCTGTAGTTTCCTAGTCCAACCTATGCACCCTAATTCCCTCCTTATGGCCTCATAATTACCATTCCCCCAGCTATAACTACTGCCCCCAGCTTCATGCCTATCCCTATCCATCACTAAGGTGAACGTAACCGAATTGTGGTCACTATCACCAAAATGTTCACCAACTTCCAAGCCTAACACCTGGTCTGGCTCATTGCCCAGCACCAAATCCAATGTAGCCTCACCTCTAGTTGGCCTATCTACATACTGAGTCAAAAAACCTTCCTGCACACTTTGTACGAAAACTGACCCCTCTAACGAGCTAGAGCTATAGCTATTCCAATCAATATTAGTAAAGTTAAAGTCCCCCATAACAATTACCCTATTACTTTCACTCCTGTCCAGGATCGACTTTGCAATCCTTTCCTCTACCTCTCTAGAACTTTTAGGAGGTCTATAAAAGACTCCCAACAGGGTGACCCCTCCTCTCCTGTTTCTAATCTCAGCCCATACTACCTCAACAGACAAGTCCTCATCAAACTTCCTTTCTGTCACTGTGATACAGTCTTTGACTAATAATGCCACTCCTCCCCCCCCTTCTACCTCCTCCTCCCTCCTTTTCTACTCTGACTGAAGCATTTGAACCCTGGAACCTGCAACGACCATTCCTGTCCCTGCTCTATCCATGTCTCTGAAATGGCCACAACATCGAAGTTCCAGGTACTGATCCAAGCTGCAAGTTCCTCCACCTTATTGCGAATACTTCTTGCATTAAAGTATACGCATTTCAAACCATGCCCTACTCCACCCGTACGCTGCTGTGCTTTACAGTTCTCGTCTATGACCCCCCTATTCTCGTCCCTCTTAACATCCAAGCTACTCAGGATCCCACCCCCCCCTCTGAATCAGTTTAAACCCCCCTGCATAGCCTTTGCAAATTTTCCCCCCAAGATATTGGTTCCCCTCTGGTTCAGGTGTAGACCATCTCTCTTGTAGAGGTCCCACCTACCCCAGAATGAGCCCCAATTGTTCAAGAACCTGAACCCCTCCCTCCTGCACCATCCCCGCAGCCACGAGTTCAAACATTCCCTCTCTCTGTTCTTTTCTAAACTATCCCATGGCACAGGCAAGAGTCCAGAGATAACCACTCTGTTTTGGCCCTAAGCTTCCACCCCAACTCCGTAAATTTCTGTTTAATATCCCCTTCCCTTGTCCTACCTACATCATGTGTCCCTACATGAACTATGACTTGGGGCTGACTCCCCTCTCCCTTAAGAATCTTGAAAACCCGCTCTGAGACGTCCTGGACCCCAGCCCCTGGGAGGCAACACACCAGCCCTGAGTCCCGTTCATTACTATTTACTCTCCTATCTGTCCCCCTAACCAAGGAGTCTCCAATTACCAGGCCCAATCTCTTGTTTCCCCTACCCACCTCAGCATTCCCAGCAGGCTCACCCCCAGAAACCTGCTCCCTTTGGCTATCTCCAATTGATTCTTCCTCAACTGTAGCCTCCAGGACAGAAAACGTATTTTGGAGGGGAACAGCCCCGGGGGATTGTCTCCCCGATTGCTTCTTACCCTTCTTCCTAATAGTTACCCAAGAATCTCTTTTAGGAATCTCATCCTATCTCAACAGAGCTACGCCACCTCATCTTTCTGTCCTTCTAAGATATCAAATACTGTTGAATATTCAGGTCCCAGCTGTGATCACTTTGCAACTGTGGATCATAAGATTGCAGGACTGTTCTGGGGATCTGAATTTAAGATGAGAAAATTCCAATTATACAAATTAGCACTAAAAGTTGCCAATTTTCACATTTTAGTAAATATTTGAATAAAAATCTGAAACTAAATGCATAGAGCCATTATGATGAGTAGAATGAGATTAAACTTGGATTAAAAAATGAATAAATATACAAATTAAATGTAAGAAACATGTGAACTGTCCAACAGCATTGATGGAAAAAGATGAATAAAATGTCAAAGTTAAAAAAAACCTCTGTCTTTTGGCTAAGATCAAGTGTGGTATGGACATGTTGCACTTGGTTGAAATCATTAGGTTACATTTCAGCTTCATTTGAAGCAATTTTTAAAAGTAGCGCCTCGGCCTTTTGGCTAAGATGCAGATGAAATCAAGCTTTGGAGGGGAGGAGCTATGTCTACTCCAATCAGCTTGTATCATGTAGATCAAGCCCAAGACAGAAGGTGAGAGCCTTGTCTTGTCAGCTTGGATTGGGAATATATCAACTTGTTGAGACTCTGAATTTGACTCAATTGGATTGAATTGGAATAAAAACAAAAAAAAGAAAATCCTCACCAACTTTGAACTGAAGAAATCTATCGCAAGTTACTTCTGCTGACAAGTGAGAAAGATGTGTTTTAAAAATAATAAATAGACAGCTACATGGTAAGTGTTGACATCACTCCACAAGATTTCTTTTGCTTTTAGTTTTATCAAAGAGTGCAATTTAAATTTTATAATTTTATTAGAGGTATTTTTAAATCACATTGAATTGTTATTAATCTGTGGCCATTAAACAGGTATATGCTTCCAAAAATCTATTTTTTCTGGGATGGAAACTAGTTTTATGGAGTGGGAGGTTTCCACCCACATTCTTCCTAATTTATCGAGAACCATTATCACATGAGACATGTCACATTTTGTACGCGTAAAATAGGAACAGATTTTATGACAGAATTAGCAGCACCTTTTTTCTAAGTAGTTGTAATTTCCATAATTTATGATGAAGTTAGCCCAGCCCTGAAACAAATGCAACAATTGCAAGATTTACAGCCATGATTTTCCAACATAATATTTGTTGATGTTACTGAACCAGTGTTTGTTTGTTCTTATTTATGTTGCAGATTCTTGCATAGTTTTATTTTTAATTTCATTTGAAATTATATTAATTGAGAAGTCAGGTCCAGTGCAGTATAGGGATTCACTCAGTATGTTAGTTCTGATGTGCATTTTTTATTGTTCTGAGCTTACTACTCAATAGAATAGCTGTGGGATGACCTGTAACATGAAGATGTCTGCCCCACCATAATACAAAAATGTCTTTTATCAGAGTCACAAATTACATCCTAATTAATTGTAACAGTGATAAACTATTCCTCCTCGTCTTTTTAAACATGTCTGCCACCTTTGAAATGTTGATCGTGGCACCTGTCTCTAAAACCTTGCCACTTTTGTCCAGTTAGATTGGCTGATTCTCATCCCATTCCATATTACTATCAAGTTGTGATTAGCGAGTCTTCTGCAACGACTTCCTTTCCCACAATGATACCATTATCCCCCAAGCATCTATCCTTGATCCGCTCCCATTTTTTACCTACTTGTTGGCCCTCAATGTTATTTCCACATTTATGTTGGCAACATTAAGCTTAGCCATACCACTGCCTCTGATTAGTGCAAACTTGAGGTTATCCAACACTTTTGCCTGTGTAATTATTTGCACCAGATCCTGTTCACCCATCATCCCTGTGCTTGCTGACTTATATTGGCTTCCAGTTAAGAAATGCCCTGTTTTTAAAATTCTCACCCTTGTTTTCAAGTCCTTTCACGGCCTCTATCCTCCCTCACTATCTTTGTAACTTCCTTCAACACAACAATCCTATGATTTATCTGTGTTTCTCCAATCTTGACCTCTTACACGTTGGGGGCTGTGCCTTTAGCTGCTGAGACTATTGCCTGGTGTACGATGATGTATTTCCGTTCCGATGTAAGTTTGCAAGGTGATGAATGAAAAGCACAGTTGTAAAAATATTTATCTATGAAATGTATGGATTTTTTGATTTGCCTTCTCTACAAATCATTTACTAATGCTAAAAGGATTGGATGGAGCAAAGTTATAGCCAACATTTAAAGTTTCGTTTTACATGGATAAAAGTATGCTGCATAGTTTAAGATCACTGCTATTAGGTATGAACCAGCTGTGACTGGTTCATTCTTATGGAACTGCAATAAGATATCAGGACTTTTCTTAATAAGAAAATGAGAACCTAAGCCTATTAGAGCAGCTATGAATTTAAGATAAAGTACGTTTAAAACTGGTAATTTTTCCAGTTCAAAATTTTTGCATTCATCAAAATAAACTCATCAATTTGAATTATGCAACATAGTTACTGCTGGAATGAAAAATTGATGATAAATTATTATTTCTTAAATAGTCAAAAAATATATGCAAAAGAACATATGAAATAGGAGTAAACCATTGATCCTTTGAGCCTGCTCCATCTTTCAACAAAATTACGGCCAATCGTCTTCCTCAACCCCCTCTTATCCCTAATTCCTCATTACTCAAAAATCTATCACCCTTGAAAATACTAACTACTGAGCATTCACAGCTCTCTGCGATAGAACAGAGTGAAGGAATTTCTCCTACTTTAGTCCTAAATGGTTGACCACTAATTGTAACGCCATCTTCTGGATTCCTCCAACCAGGGGAAGTATTTTCTCAACACCTACCTTGTCAAGCACCTTAAGAATTTTTGTGTGCTTCAATTTGGTCACCTATCATTCTTCTAAGCTTAAGCGTTAAGACTTAGTCTACTCAGTTTATTCTCTTAGGATAATTTCCCTCATCCCAGAAATCAGCCTTTATGAATCTACTGTTGCGATTCTTCTAGGGACATTGTATTCTTTCGTGGGTAAGGACCCCAAAACTGTACATAGTACAACTGGATAGTTGTAGTAAGGCTTCTTTATTCTGATATTCCAATTGCTTTGTAACAAAAGCTAGCAAATCATTTGTCTTCCGAATTACTTGCTATATCTGCGTGTTAAATTTCACAATTAATGTACGTGGATTCCCAGATCAGTCTGAATGCAAACCTTTCTTGAATGGAAGAGATTAAGAAATATTTTGTTTTATTTTCTACCATAAGGTGGATAACTTCACACCTGCCTTCTGTCAATCTTCTAAAGTTTACTTATTAGTCACAAGTAAGGCTTACATTAACATTGTATGTAATGAAGTTGCTATGAAATTCCCCAAGTTGCTACATTCTAGCGCCTATCGGGTCAATGCACCTAACCAGCATGTTTTTCAGACTGTGGGAAGAAACCAGAGGAAACCTATGTAGACAGAGGGAGAATGTGCAAATTCTACACAGACAGTGACCCAGCTGGGAATTGAACCCAGGTCTCTGGCACTGTGAGACAGCAGTGCCAACTATTGCGTCATTGTACTACCCCATCTGTCCAGATCCTTTTGCAGCCTTTTCGCATCTTCCTCATCATTTATTTTCCCACCTAATTTGAAATTCATAGAATCCCTGCAGTACAGAAAGAGGCTGTTCAGCTCATTGAGTCTATACCGACCACAATCTCACCCACTAATCCTCCTGACACTGGGGTCAATTTAGCACGGCCAATCACCCTAACCCGCACACCTTTGTACTGTGGGAGGAAACTGGAGCACCCAAGGAAACCCCTCTCAGGCATGGGGAGAAAGTGCAATCTCTACATAGACAGTAACCTGAAGCCGGAATTGATCCTGGGTCCCTGGCATTGTGAGCCAGCAGTGCTAACCACTGTGCCACCATATCGCCATGCATTGTCTACAAACTTGGCTATATCAGTCCCTTCATCTAATTCATTAATATAGATTCAATGCCAATTCTTGCGCTAACTTGTTAGATATGATCTTCCAACCCCGGAGAGATTGTCAGTTCCTACTCTGTTTTTTCTGACCATTATCCAATTCTCAATCCTTGCTAATATATTATCCTCAATCCTTTATGCCAGATTGTCGGAAATGTTGCAACCCAGGTTGTGTGTCAGCACCTTTCAGATTCCTGATGTGCTGGTCTCCATGGAAATTGCCCAAGGAATTTGAACTTCCAAGCAGCAGTCCCGCTGCACCTAATGACCCTCCACAATGCCCTTTCATTGAGATACAGTTGGGAATTTAGATAGTTACTCACCTGGATACTTATCCAGAAAGTGTTAATCAATTTTAGACAGACAAAACTTGGATAACTACGCAACTACCCCCACTCCATCCCAATCACTCACGATGACAACTCTAAATCCCCTAACCTGACTAAGCCCTCATGATCACATGATGATCCCATGACCCTCTGACAAATCCCTGATCAGAACTGACTATCTCCCAATTCCCAGCTACAACCCTAGTAACTTCACCTAAACCTAACTAGCCTCTGATCTGACTATATCACCTGACCTACCTTCCTATCTGCCACCCTACCCATCTGCCATTCTGCCTACTTGCCACCCTATCTACCTAACCTCAACCACCCAATCAAATTTAGCACTTACCTCACCCAGCTATCCCATTCACTCATTCATTCATCCACCCATTGATTAACATTCATTTATTCATTAACATTCACGTTGGACATCTAAACTTGCCATACAGCAGCCAGTGCTGTAAAAAAAAAAAAAGGCATGTTTTTATCTTTCCTCGGTATTGTTGTGATGGCTACTGCACTTCACATTTCTGGAAATGCCTGGCCTGGTTTGGAAAATAGAGTGACACAGCAACAATGAAGGCCTGTACCAATATCAAGGTTTCTAGTGTTATGAGTTATAAAATCAATAACTCTACCTCACAAAATTGTATGCATAAAATTGATCTCCATTCTAAATCAGAATTCTGATTAAAAACAATGTATTAAAACAATTATAATATATTATCTAATTAACTGCTGTCCAGTGGTGTAGTAGCATCATTCAGTGAACTCTAATTTTTAAAAAAATTATATACCAGAATCTTCTATTAAACAAAATTGGCTCAAGTAAATTAGATTTCTTTTAAAATTAAAAATGCTGGAAATACACAGAAGATATTCAACACATCAAAGGGAAATGTTGGAACGAACCCTTTTATCAATATTTTCTGTTTTAATTTTACGCTTCTAATATTTGTTTTTTTATCTTTATGGGTGGCATGGTGACAGAATGGTTAGCACTTGTGCCTCTCAGTGCCAGGGACCCAGGTTCGATTCCCAGCTTGGGTGACTGTATATACAGAGTCTGCACGTTCTCCCCATGTCTGAAAGGGGTTCTTCCAGGTGCTCCGGTTTCCTCCCATTGGCCATGCTAAATTCTCCCTCGTTATGCCCGAACAGGCACTGGAGTGTGGTGGCTAGAGGATTTTCACAGTAACTCCATTGCAGTGTTAATGTAAGCCTGCATTGATTGATAAACAAACTTCTAAACTTTAAAGCAATCCTTCAACTTTCAAAGTAACTCTAAACATGTATTTTTTTTTCCTCCTTGATGCACAACTCTAATGTAATTTTCATTACTAACCATTAAGAATCATGTTTGATTCTGTGGTGAGCCACCAGGAATTTGGGTGAACCACTGCAGTCTTACTTGCTGATCATTTTTCTGGCCATTTTTAGAATTCCGAAACTTGGTTGTAAAAATTTATACTGTCAATTCATGCTGTCAAATATAGAAATAAAACCACTGCATGAATTCACTTTTAACTGTTTAAATGCATGGAATTTCATGCACTTAAAAGCTCAAGTAATTTGGACAATGCATAGAATAATATTACAATTCGCTGATCCTTTCAGGAGGCATGTCAAACTGAGAAAATATATAGAAGGCTATAGAATGCAATAGTTAGAGTGTATGTGATCAGGAAAGAAAAGTTTGAAGTGTGAATATTTTGGGAAACTTTAGGATAGAAATATATCCTGACTGGCTAAATTCTATATGGAAAGGAGGAACACTGAGTATAAATGCTGAAGAGAAACAGATTTGTTGAAGCAGAATTAAAGGCAGAGAAAATGCAGAAGGGTCAAATGGTATTTTGGGTTGTACATACACACAAAGTCCAGTGATAAACCTGTACAAAACATTGCTTTGGTCACAGTAGAACTAAACCACTGTGTCCAGCTTTGCGAATCGATTATAGGAAATAGTTGGAGCCATTGAAAAATCTGAAAATCTGCAGTGTGCAGTAAAATCTCTCTCATCCAACATACTCCAAGAGTGGGAGGTGCTGGTTAATCAAATATGTCAGTTGATAAGGTGAGTTCTGTTTTTTCGTCCATTCAGAAAACTCCAGAGTGATCACCGGAGTTATGCAAGTGTTGAGGTCTCACAAGAGGCACATGAGTGCATGAATTTAATGAGCAGTGCTGGGGGAACATGGTGCGGCAAAACATTAGGAAGCTGAGACCAGAGTGGTGACCAGAGAATGGATATGATCTAATGGCCATTACGGAAACGTGGTTGCGGGGAGACAAGGACTGGGAGCTGAACATGCATAGCTATCAGGTGTTTAGGAAGGATAGACAAGAGGAAAAAGGGGGTGGGGTGGCTCTGTTGATTAAGGATAGTGTCACGGCAGTGATAAGAGAGGATATAGGCCCCAAAGAGCAAAATGTGGAATTGCTGTGGGTGGAGATAAAAAAAAATAAGAAGGGGAGGAAGACACTGGTGGGTGTGGCCTATAGGCCCCCTAATAGCAACTTTGAGGTGGGGAGGGCTATAAACAAACAAATAAGAGATGCGTGCAGAAATGGGACAGTGTTAGTAATGGGTGATTTCAATCTGCACATTGACTGGATGACGCAAGTCGGACACGGCGGGCTGGAGGTAGAGTTTTTGGAATGCTGTAAGGATGGGTTCCTTGAACAGTATGTTACGGAACCGACGAGAGAGCGTGCTATCTTAGACCTGGTACTATGTAATGAGGTAGGTAGAATTAGGGATATTCATGTGAGGGATCCTCTAGGGACAAGTGATCTTCCTATGTTAGAATTTATGATGCAGATGGAGGATGAGGTAGTAGAGTCCTCGACTTGTGTACTATGTTTGAACAGAAGGGACTATGATAGGATGAGAGAGGAATTGGCGACTGTGGATTAGAGGAATGTGCTGGTTGGTAGGACGGCTGAGGAACAGTGGGGGATTTTTAAACAAATCTTTTTCGGTACTCGGCATAAATATATTCTGATGGTGAAGAAGGACTGTAGGGGAAGGGAAAATCAGCCGTGGTTCTCTAAGGAAATTAAGGAGAGTATTAAATCTAAAGCTGAGGCATTCAGAACGGCTAAAAATAGTGGGCGATCGGAGGATTGGGAAAGTTTTAAACAACAGCAGAGAGTGATTAAAAAGGTGATTAAAAAAGGAAAGATGGAATATGAGGCTAAACTAGCTCAAAACATCAAAAAGGACAGTAAGAGTTTTTATAAGTATATAAAGAATAGGAGGATGGCCAGAGTTAATGTAGGACCCCTGGAGAATGAGAGGGGTGATTTAATGGTGGATGACAGGGATATAGCGGAGACCTTGAATAAGTTTTTTGTGTCGGTCTTTGCGGAGGAGGACATAAAAAGCTTGCCTGAACTTAAGGATAGAAGGGTGGTAGGAGATGAGGTCCTTGATGAGATTACAGTCACTAAAGAGGTGGTGCTTAATCGGCTAATGGGGCTGAGGGCAGATAAGTCCCTGGGACCAGATGGAATGCATCAAAGGTCCTCAAAGAAATGGCGGAGGTGATAGCGGATGCCCTGGTAATTATCTTTCAAAATTCGCTGGACTCCAGAAAAGTGCCGTAAGATTGGAAAATGGCTAATGTTACGCCACTGCTTAAAAAGGGTAGCAGACAGAAGGCAGGGAATTATAGGCCGGTTAGTTTAACGTCTGTAATGGGAAAAATGCTTGAATCTGTAGTCAAAGCAGAAATAACGAGGCACCTGGATACGAACAATTTGATCAGGCAGACGCAGCACTGATTTGTTAAGGGGAAGTCGTACTTGATGAATTTACTGAAGTTCTATGAGGAAGTGACGAGTGCAGTAGATAAAGGGGAACCGGTGGATGTGGTATTTTTGAATTTCCAAAAAGCATTTGATAAGGTGCCTCACAAAAGATTGCTGCAGAAAGTTAAGGTGCAGGGAGTCGGAGGTAGGGTGTTAGACTGGATTAGAGGATTGGTTATCTAATAGGAAGCAGAGGGTAGGTATTAATGGGTGCTATTCTGATTGGCAGCTGGTAACTAGTGGAGTGCCCCAAGGCTCAGTGCTGAGGCCTCAACTATTTACCATTTACATAGATGATCTGGAGGAAGGGGTAGAGTGCAGGGTGACAAAATTTGCTGATGACATGAAGATGAGTGGAAAAGCAAATTGTGTGGAAGGTGTGGAAAACCTGCAGAGGGATCTGGATAGGTTGAGTCAGTGGGTGAGGGCCTGGCAGATGGAGTATAATGTTAGCAAGTGTGAGGTTATCCACTTTGGTAAGAATAATGGTAGGAAGGTCTGCTGTTTAAATGGAGAAAAGCTGCAGCATGCGACGATATAGAGGGACCTGGTGCACAAATCGCAAAAACACAGTCTGCAGGTGCAACAGGTGATTAAGAAGGCGAATGCAATGTTGGCCTTTATAGCAAGGGGGATAGAATATAAAAGTAGGGAGTTCTCTTGCAGCTGTATAGGGTGCTGGTGAGGCCATAGCTGGAGTACTGTGTGCAGTTTTGGTCGCCGCATTCGAGGAAGGATACTTGGAGAGGGTGCAGAGATTTACTTGGCTGATACCAGAGATGAGGGTGTTGGATTATGAGGAGAGACTAAATAGGCTAGGTTTGTATTCTTTGGAGTTTAGAAGGCTGAGAAGGGATCTTATAGAGACGTATAAGATAATGATGAATGGATAGGGTAGAGGTTGAGAGACTCTTCCCGCTTGGCAAAGATAGCAGGACTAGAGGGCACAGCCTCATGATTAGGTTCAGATTGGAGTTGCAGAGGTGTTTCTTCATGCAAAGGGTGGTGAATCTTTGGAATTCTTTGCCTGATGAGGTGATTGAGGCTTCCTCACTGAATATGTTCAAGTCAAGAGTGGATAGGTTTTTAATTGACAAGGGAATTAAGGTTACGGGGAGAAAGCGGGAAAGTGGTACTGAACCACTACAGATCAGCCATGATCTTATTGAATAGCGGGGCAGGCTCAAGGGGCTGTATGACCTACTTCTGCTCCTATTTCTTATAAGTCACGGATAGCAAGTACTGATGAGTTTGACAATTATTAGTGGTTCTATAGGAATACAACTGATGGGAAACAAATGTTGGTGCTGATTTCTGAAGGATCAGTGACATCTGCAATCAACTAATAGACCCAACTCCAGAATTCTGGTTAATCAAGAGTTCCGGTAGATAGTGTATCAGATAACAGAAATTTTATTGTACAATCATGGATGTGATATTAATGACAATAAGATGTATCTTTCTAGGATATTAGAACCAATTTCCATAGAGAATTTGGGGGGAAAATGTTTTGAGCTATTTCAAAAGCATATGGCATTGTTTTACGTAAAACAAGTGCAAGTGACCACGGTTATGCGTTGAATATTCCTGAGTATTTGACCTTCAGAAGAGAATAGACAAAATTGAAACCGAGGAGGGCTTCTTGATAAAAGAAGAAATTAAGATAATAATGAAAGAATTTTATTTTGAAAATCAAGGTCTAGAATTGCGTTGAGTTAAGCTAAGAAAGGGACATTGAACAATGGTAAAATTAATTTACTGACCATCTGACAGTTGTTGTAGTGTCAGGCAGGGTATAGTCAATCAGGCAATTGGAGGTTATTGTAACAAAAGTAATATAATAATCGTGAGTGTTTAATCTTCAAACAGACTAGGCAAACCAAATTTTCAGCAATAACGTGGGAAACCAATTCATGGAATGGATTCAAGATAGTTTTCTAAATCAACATGCCATGGGACCAGCTAGGGAATGGGCTATTTAAATCTAGTTTTCTGAAATGAGACAAGTTTAATTAATAATCTTGTAGTAAAGGAGCCTTTTGGGAAAAGTTTCGTAACGTGACAAAATTTTATATTGAGATTAGTTACATTTAAAACTAGGGTTTAAAATCTGAACAAAACAAATGTAGGTATGTGGAATGATTTGCCTTAGATTAGAAAACTAAAATAATAAAAATAGCACTAGATTGGGCATGGCTAACTTTAAATAATTCATGATTCACAATAATCATATACTCCTTCAAGGAATAAAAACCCATTGGGAAAAGTGGCCACTGCAGTTAACTTCTCTTGTTAAAGGTACCATTAGATTAAAGAAGGAAGCTTATAATGTTTCCAAAAAGAGCTGTAAGCCTAAGGATTGGGAGATTTTAAAATTCAGCAAAGGTTAATAAAGAAAGAAAAGGTAGGGATATGAAAGCAAACTTTGAGTAAAGAAGAATCAGTGGCTATTGTGAATTTGGAATTTCAAAAAGCTTTTGGTAAGTGCTGCACAAGAGGCATTGGACAAAATGAGGTCTCATGAATTTGTTTTTATTCGTTCATGGGACGTGGGCACTGCTGGCTAGGCCAGCACTTATTATCCATCCCTAATTGTCCTTGAAAAGGTAAATGTGAGCTGCTCTCTTAAACCTTTGCATATGGTGTAAGTACACAAACTTGCTGTCAGGAGGGTGTTTCAGGATTTTGACCCAGTGACAATGAAGGAACGATGATACATTTCCAAAACAGGGTGGTGCATGGCTTGGAGGGGAACTTCCAGATGCTGGAAGTTCTGCTGCTCTTGACTTTCTAGATGGTTGTGGTCGTGGGTTTGGAAGGTGTTGTCTCAGGAGTCTTGGTGAATTCCTTCTGTACATCTTCAAGATGGTACACTCTGCCATCACTGTCTGCCATTGGTGGAGGGAGTGCATGTTTGTAAATGTGGAACTAATCAATCAGTTGAGGGCAATTTATTAGCATGGATTGTGTCCTTAAACTTGAAAATCCCTCCTAAACTTTTGCTCCTCTTCACCTCTCCTCTTTAAAATGCTCCTTAAAATTATCTCTTTGATCAAGATTTGGATCATGGAGCCTTGTACAGTGTCCAATTTTCCTTCACCACCATTTTGTAGAGCTTTAGAACATTTTATTATATTAACTGTATCAATATAAGTTGTTATTTGGTTAATTGGACAGAAAACAAAGTAAGAATAAGTGGACCATTTTTAATTGACAGGCTGTTATGTCGGTGGTATGTCACAAAGATCACTGCTTAAGCTTCAGCCTTTTATAATCTATATTAACAAATTGGATATTATAATTCCCATAATCTAAGTTTATTGACTTTACAAAGCTAAGTGTAACGTAAGCTAGGAGGAAAACACAAGAGGTTGCAAATATTTACAGATGGTGAGTGGCCTAGAGCATGGCCAACGAAAAGTAACATGAAAAGATTTGAAGGTATCTATTTTGAAGGAAAAATAAAAGAGCAATATGTGTTTTAAATGGTGGGATGTGTAGTTATTCAGAGAGATCCAGAGTCATTGTATTCAAATTGCAGAAAGTTAGAATGCAGATACAGCAAGCAATTAGGAAAACAAATGGCATTTTAGCATTTAGAACATAGAACACTACAGCACAAACAGGCCCTTCGGCTCACGAGTGGCGCCGATCACATCTATACCTACCAATCCACAGACCTATCTATAACCCCCTATCCCATTCATTCCCGTATACTCATCCAGAAGTCTTTTAAAAGACCCCAGTGAGTTCGCCTCTACTACCTCCGACGGCAGCCAATTCCATTCACTCACCACCCTCTGAGTGAAAAACTTACCCCTAACATCCCCTCTGTATTTGCTTCCCTGCATCTTAAATCTGTGTCCTCTCGTAGTGACCATTTCAGCTCAGGGAAATAGTCTCTGAGAATCCACCCTATCTATTCCTCTCAACATTTTATAAACCTCTATCAGGTCGCCTCTCAACCTACGTCTCTCCAGGGAGAAGAGTCCCAGCTCCCTCAACCTATCTTCATAAGGCCTGCCTCCCAATCCAGGCAGCATCCTTGTAAATCTCCTCTGCACTCTCTCAATAGCTTCTACATCCTTCCTATAGTGAGGCGACCAGAACTGCGCACAATACTCCAAGTGGGGTCTGACAAGGGTCTTATAGAGCTGCATCATTACCTCCTGACTCCTAAACTCAATTCCTCAATTAATGAAGGCCAGTACACCATATGCTTTCTTGACCACTTCCTCCACCTGCGAGGCCGATTTAAGAGTCCTATGGACCCGGACCCCGAGATCCTTCTGCTCTACAACACAGCTAAGACTCCTACCCCTTATATTGTACTCCTTCATCCCATTATTCCTGCCAAAATGGACCACTACACATTTATCCATGTTGAAGTCCATCTGCCACTTCTCCGCCCAGTCTTGCATCCTGTCTATGTCCCGCTGCAACTTTTGACATCCCTCCAGACCATCCACAACACCACCGACCTTTGTATCGTCGGCAAACTTATTAACCCATCCCTCCACTTCCTCATCCAAGTCATTTATCCAATCCATTTATTATTTATAACTCCAATTTATTTATTACTCCAATCCATTTATTATTTATAAATGGATTGGAGTAAACCAGTAAATAAAGTTGACCTCAACCAATAAAGGAAGTGCAATTGGACCAGTCCTAGTAAGACTAGAACTGGAGTTTTGTGTTTAGCTTTATCTCTTTACTGAAAGCATGTATCTACCTTAGAAGAAGCAACAACAGAAGTTCACTACACTGATCCCTGGAATGAGGAGCTTGTGCTATTAGGAGATTGAGTAAACTCAGTTTATATTCCATAGAAATTAGAAGAATGAGAGATGAGCTAATTGAAACATAGAAGTTCAAGGTAGATTCTGGGAGGATATTTCATGTGTTCGGGGAGGCTAGAACCGGAGGTCATAATTTCATACTGAGAGATTGTCCATTTAAAACAAAAATGAGAAATTTCTTAATTCAAAGGGTTGTCAATATCTGATTTTTCTACTGCAGAAAATTACAGATGTGCAGTTGTTGAGCATAGTTAAGTTAGATTAGGGAATCAAGGGATATGGAGACAGTGAGGAAGATGTGGCTGAGTTAGGAGATCAACCATGATCTGTGAATGGCCTATTCTGCTTCTGTTCCTTATGTTTATTCTTGGATCCAAGCCTATCAATCTATTTTCACTTTTAATTTTGTTTCTCTTTATCTCTCCTAAACTTCTTGCATTGTCATGTCTCCTTTCACTTCTCTCTCAAGTACTCTGTATTCTCAAATCCCTTCCTCACCACTTCTGTTTTCCTTCCTTTTTTTTGTTGCCTTTCTTGACTCTGTTGGATAAGCCAACGTCTTTCCCTCTGTGCCTTTCCTGTAACCCTCCAATAAGATTATTGGCACCTTCAAGCTAGCTGATTGTGTGCAGAAATCCTACTTGCCCCATTCCACTTTCTTATCAACTTCTTACCTATTGTAGCCTCTGGTGGGTTAATTTTGTCTAGCTTCATTCTCCCTATCTCACCCTTCCCATTGTTGATGCTGTTGGCTCTGCCAATTGTTCAGCTCTGTCCACTCCTCTCTTTATCTCCCTAATCCTCTCTGCATTTCCCTCCAGAATATCTATTCATTTGTGAACAAAGCCCTTATCATCCATGAACTTATTGTGGGGGATTGTATCAACATTTTGTCCTTAGTTGAAATTTGACTGAGGCATGATGACAACTTCCCTCTTAATGAAGTCTCTCTGCCTGGTTAATCTTGCAGCTCTCTCCCTGTCAAAGATGGTGGTGTCATGCTTATCCACAGAGCACAACTTGCCCTAACCTCCAATTCATCTGGCACTTCCTCCTCTCTAACTACCTTCCCTTGTTTCATCCTTTTCTCCTCTTTCAAAATCATTTTTCTGTTTAAAAAAAAAAGTAAATTTTCCCTAACAGGACAACAAAAATTTTATCAATGCTATTTTTTTTACTGCTTTCCTCCCTCAGCCTCTGCACTGAACGATTTCTCATCTTTTACAATTTCATCCTCCATTTCAATTCCTCATCATCTCTCTCCTTTGAGTTCACTGCAAAATTATATAAAGTAATCCACCACAAAATGGACACCCTACTGTTAAATTAAGCTATTTGATTAAAAACAGCTGTTTGAAACCAGAGGTTAAAAGTTCTATATTTGGCATAATTGTTTGTAAGTGGTATGAAATTATTGGAATTGACTGTCCTCACTTTTTTCTCAATTCTCTCTAGATTGTTGGACCTGCAGATGGCTCAAATTACATCATAGATTACTATGGAGCAAGGCTTACAAGATTAGTAATAGACAGTAATACATATAGAAAAACACAAATGGAATCATGAGCCCTGCAAGTTAACATTCTGGTAAGTTTCCACTACTAATCTTTTCACATGTTATGTTGCATGGTCACCTCCAGTTGGAGCTCTTTTTCTTTATTTCTCGTTTGGGGACTATATTAGACTTGGGATCATTTTAGTTTATGATTAAGACCCGAGCCATTGTTCAAAAACCTACCATTAGAGAAAAAATGTTCAATGCCAAGTATTGAAAGTCAATGTCCTTGGAGAATTTGGGGACATTTGTGTAAAGTCTATTTCTTGGAAAAGCTGTGATCTATCTAAACATCTTCAACAATGTAAATATTGGCAAAAATCTGATTCAAATTTTGCTGTTTTGCATAAGAGAATTAAAAATACCGTAGAAATTTGTTAATACCTTGAATATATTTAAAGGCTATTTTAACAGTTCCAGTACTATCTTCTGTTATCAGTAGAAAAGTATAACTTACCATAGAGACAGAGGGGCTGAATTTCATCAGCTCTTTTGGAACACTGGAAGGTAGGAATGCTGGCAAACTGATGGGGGGAGGCAGGTGGCGTGACCAACATCGACCTGCTGCTGTGCCATTTTGTAATCAGCAGAAAGTATGACAGGTGACACTCTCATCTAATTGAGCCATTTAATTGACCAATTGAGGGCCATTTTCTGCCACTGTAGACATTTTGCATATGCCAGAAAGGCTGCTATAATGCGAGGATACCACCAGGTAACTCTTGGTAGCCTCACAGCCAAACTGCTGCTTGGGCACTGTTGTGATTCTGAATCTAAAATTAATCATTTAAGCAGTGACCAAATACTGCTGTATAGTTACGACAAGCAAATTGGCACATGAAGTAGTGGGATGCGGACATATGCCTCTTTTCCGTATGTTAAGTTCTTGATCTCGTGAGCTAACGCTAACTGGGAACTGGATTCTTGAGGTTGAAAGATTGCCACTCTTAATTTGGTCACCTGGTTACAGAGCTGTAATGCCAGAAGCTAGGAACGAATCTGCTCATTCTTGTTAAAAGATAGGAATTATAAATGATAATGAAAATGGTTATTATTAGCTCAATTCTATGTTTTCTATTATAGACCAAAGTTCTGATATGTTGTGATGTATTTTTTTATAATGCCAGTGTATAGGAATAATACATCTCAGATTATACAGTTTTTGTAACCAGATTTCTCTCAGCTAGCAGATCTTAGGAGAAGCAGCAGAGGGCACTCACAAACTGTTGACCAGACTTATTCTAAGAACAAAGGTTCCTTTTTCAATGTTAGCATATAATACCTGTGACTAGTTTTGCATCGGTGCATCTCTTAACCAAGTACTCTGTGGGGAATTTTTAACAAAATCATTCTTTGTGATGCACGACATTTGAAATTAAACCTTGATCAGAACTGAAATCTTCAGCTAAAGATAGAGACAGTGGCTGTTATAAGATACTGGTTTCATTTGATTTGCTCTTGCTATGATCCTAAACCCAGACCCCCATGCTTATGGTAAAATCTGGTTAGGGGCCAGTAATAGCAAACAATCTTTCCCATAGGCTTGGACACTCCGATCCTTTCCAAGCCATGCCCAAAGCCATTGAAAAGGTAAGTAAAGCAACGTAGATAGGAAGGGCCATTCAACCAGATGGCACAATGCAAATAGCGGCAGTGTGTACTATCTACAAGATGCAGCAATTGACCAAAAAATCCTTAGACAGCACCTTCCAAACCCATGACCACTTCCATCTAGGAGGACAAGGGCAGCAGATAAATGGGAACACTATCACAGGCAAGTTTCCTCCAAGTCACTCACCATTCTGACTTGGAAATATATCACTGTTCTTTGGCAGTCACTGGGTCAAAATCCTGAAATTTTCTCCCATATGGCATTGTGAAAACATGGACTGCAGCAATTCAAGAAGGCAGCTCACCAGCACCTTCTCAGGGACAAGTAGGGATGGGCAATAAATACTGGCCAGCCAGCCACGCCCATGTCTCACGAATGAATACAAAAATGAGGGTGCAAGCTCAAAAAGAGAATATCTGGAGACCAGCGTGTTCCCATTATAATAAACTATGCCGCTCCTCACCAGACTGCTGGAGGTTTCGAGGAAAGACTGAGAGTCTAAAAAGATTCCATTATACTAGTCCCCTGAAGAATGCCCCAGCGGGTAGTGCAACAGAGCAGGTAGAGATCCTCACTGTAGATATATGGTACTACAGTGTCTCTGTACCCATCCATTGTGTGAGCAGATCCATGCTACTACTCTAAGAGAATTCAATAAGAATTTAGCAACACCTAATGCCTGACAAAGACACAGAGTGTCGAAAGCTCGCAGTTTTACTATCAAATAAATCGGTTGGATTTAAAATTGGTGTTGCTAAATTCTTACTGAGTTCTTACTACCCCAGTTCAACACCGGCATCTCTACATCATGACTACTCTGAGACACAGGGATCACAATGCTAACGGGAAACATAAACTCCCTTCCTCACCCAAACAATCCTCCCTGAAGGCCAAGGCACTTTTCAGTAGAGTAGATGGAAGATCTGCATTTGCTCCCCTCCATAGGCTCCCCACCTAGAACGTGACCTGGTTTCAAGCCATCACAGTAGGAATTGTGCGTGAACTAAAAGTAGCAGGAATTTATTTCCTTCTCAGAAATAATTTGGCTGGCAGCTAGCAAAAGATAAAAAGACCAACATCATCCAGCAGAACTCTGTAGGAGGGAAGAGAACTTGAGGATGTTCTGATGTCCTAAAGGCTGAAATAGAACCCATAGCAATTAACCATGAGATGCTTGAATTTGACACGGCCAAAGTCAGGATAATAGAGTTAAGAGAGGTCCAGGAAGAATCAATAGAATTTAAAACAGACCCACTTTTTCCTAGAATTAAACAGGGACCTAAGAAGTCCAAGAGCAGGAAAAGAGAAAGTGAAGAGCCCCATGTGGTTAATAGAGCTTAGGAAAGGCAAATTATTAAAACATAATATAAAATATAATGGAATTGCCTGAATTATGGTTGGTAGAAACCATGTTTCAAAATTGAAATGTGAACTGGAGAAATTTCCAAAAAGAGCCACAAAGAGTGAGAGTGATGCCTTACTTAGTTGAAAATCAATAGGGCAGTACTGTTATGATACAGATGTGAGTTTTCCCTCTGTGTGATTTTGGAACCTCCCGAAGGAATACCTCTCCTCGTAATCTTATATGAATGTGCGTAAAGTAGTAAGATACTACTGGGTTTGGTAAATTAAAGCAGGATGTAACATTCCCTTCATTGAACAATTAACAGGTCGTTAGTCTAAAACAATTAACAAACTGAATAAACTCCTCAGTAGAATGTTCGAATATTACAAAACTAATTCAGGAATAATGAAATAAATCCTTATAGAATATAGTCGGTCTCAAATAAAATAATACCAGATGTCTGTAGGAAATATGAACTTTCTTCTGATGCTTCTATTTGGAACACTTTTTGAGCTAGTGTCTCTTTCTCTTTTGATGGTGATTTTCTTTATATGTAACTGCAGGATTCTATACGAGACCCTCACCTCTCCCTCCTTCCCACTGAAGAGATGGCAAGCTCATTCTGCCAGTTATTTCCCCTTGTCCAGGTTTAACTATCTGGAATTACCTCATAGTATTCCTGAAATCTGAGTGGTTTCAGGCTGTCGACAAACCTCACATTTGAATTCCATTGGTCTCTGTGTCTCTGTGAGCTTGCTTTAAACTCATTGGTTTAATTCAAAAGTATCCTGACTGTTGCTTTGGATACAAACGTCGCAAACCTGCTGCTGCAGGTTTAAAATCCACAGAAAGACACAGACTTTTTTAAAGGGACAATACTATATGATTTTTTTTCTTACAATTTCTTTTCACTATTTACCTTTTCAAACACTACAGTTTTAACCTAACATTATCAACTTCATAACAGTATAGCGAGTATTGACCATTCATCTAACTGCAGTGGTGTTCTCAAAAACATGGAACATCTTGAAGGAAAACCCATTCCCAAAACCAAACAGAAAGCACGCAACAGTAACAACAAATTTCGTAGAGACCTAGGTGAAGGCCATTTTGAGCCCCTACTATCTAGCTGACCAATGGAGGAATTTCAACAAGCATGGACCCCATTTTCACCCACCTTGTCTCATTTTCTGTGTTAATCAGAGGGCTGCTCACTACATTTAAAACAACCTATAAAAGGACATGTCTACAGCATTCTACTCCTACATGAGTATGGAAGTGAGTGATTTCCTCTTTCCCAAGGAAAACTCTTCATCATCCCAGTTCAAAAAGGCTGATCCATGTTTTGGGAGATTATGCACCTGTTGCCTTACCACCTCATTATCTAGTAACCAGAATACCTTAGTTGTGCTCGCACACAAACTGGAATTCTGAAAGGGGCCAAAATCACATTTAAAATCCCCCATCAACTGGCAATTAGCTTAACCACAGGTTTGAACAACCCTGAATCTACAGGTTACCAAGGTGCATAGGGAAAAGCTAAGCAGGACAAAAGCAACTCAATCCTACAGTCAAAGATCTTGTACTCACCAAGTGAGAAACCCTGAATTCCTCTACAGATAGTCCAGAACTACCTGACTATTATTAACCACCTGATTGCCAACCACCATGCAATACCCCAAGACTATTTAGAGAATACATAATCAGGCTTTGGACAGGCACAGAGTTCTGAAAGTAATGTCTTTGCTAACACCTGATCCTCAACAGAGAAAAGATTCAGAACGCAAATCTTGGTTAGACTTCTCCGCTGAAGACAGATTTTGAATGCCACCAGATTAACCTAAACACTATCTATATCGCAGCGTTTAAAGTGCAGAAATGCAGTGGGAAATTGATGTTGTTGCTGCTAGCTGTGTGTTCGACTTTTCGGTGTGAATGAGAGAATAACAGCAAACCTCTTTACTTCATGATTGTCTTCACAAGACCACTGTAAAATAAAATGTGATAGTGTTCATTTTTCTATTGGGGTCTGGTGGGGAGAGAGGGGCATGGAGAACTATTGAATTCCTCCAACATGGAAAGAAAGGCAACCCTGCATATATTTTTAAAAAATCCTTATTCCTATTTCTTATTTTTAAACTGGACTTCTCTGATGAATAGAGAAAATTAATGTTTGATGCTCATTCTGAAAATTATTCCCAGCAGTCTCTAGAACAAACTCATTTTTTTCTCAGTTTCAGTCACATCTCACTGTGCCGAAGGAATTTCTAGCAGACCACCTAAAACTGCATAGACTATTTCAAAAGGAACTATTGGAATACTATTTGCATTTGTTAAGCCAACCTTGCTAGCAAAGTCTGTAGGTCTGTTTAGGTAATAGCATCCCAAACACCAGACCCTCAACATGAATGGCACCCCTTTGGACACATAATAGTTGAAACATAATAAGTTTTGGAAACAGAACCAAGTTACATGCACAGGATAAACATCTTTTGTTGACGTCACACTGGAGAAAAAAGGTCATATGACCCAAGACTCTGGGCTTATGACTAGTTTGATATTATCTTTCCGAGTTGTGCAGCTATCTGCTGTTTTAACATCCATTTGGCAGGCCACATAGTCCTATTTAACCTGACTCTACAGAATTGACACAATCTCTGCATGCCTACTTCATCTTTCAACATCAATGTCACCTGAAAAGATAAGACTTACAATGTTAGGTCTTCTGCCTGCTGACCATCATGTGCCTACATGAAAAATATTTTTATTGGTCTCTGACTTTGAGACTGTTTGTCCACACGTGCATAGAAATTCCAAGATCTATCACAACTTGAGAGTGCCCAATTCCAAGTAGGTGGCACAGTAGTTAGCACTGCTATCTCACAGTGCCAAGGAGACAGGTTTGGTTCCTGGATTGGGTCACTGTGTGGAATCTGGACATTCTCCCCATGTCTGCATGGCTTTCCTTTAGGTGCTCCGTTTTTTCCCACAGTCCAAAAAAATGTGCTGGTTAGGTGCATTGGTCATGCTAAATTCTCCCTCAGAATACCCAAACAGATATTGGAGTGTAACAACTAGGTGATTTTCACAGCAACTTTATTTCAGTGTTAGTGTAAGCCTACTTGTGACACTAGTAAATAAACTTTAACCCTTTATACTTCATCAAGGTGAGTGTGTTTCATAACTTCCTTATGAACTTGGATGCAAGGCAGCTTGCTAGTTTTTAAGCCACAGGAAAGTTGGCTAATGAAAAGACAATGGCAGCTGCAGATAGGCTCTGACATTGAAAGGGCAAGGCTGAAAATGGCAAGATTCAGGCTGTCAAACAGCTGTAGTATTTTGTGGAGCATGGAGTAGCAATCTTATCTTTCCAGATTGTCTTCAATTCTGTGGTCAGTGGAATTGGCCAAAAGCCCAGCATATATTCTCCAAACAGTTCTATCCTAAGATGACAATTGGGGTTCTATGTAAGTTGCAGGACTCAAAATTTGTAGGTCAGAAAGGGTCTGGCTGACCAGTAGTAAGGCACAGTAGGTGGCATAGCAAGCCAGTCATTGCTACTGGAGCAGTTATTGAAAGAACTACTGATTCTGTTTTGAGTCTTTTACCACCGTTGGTGCTGATTTCAATAGATTTAAATGTGAATTTTGTAAATCCTAATAGTTGGATTTTTGCCAAATTCCTCTTTGTAATGTACATTTTATTAAACCATGGATTAAAATGCATGATTAATGTAAAAATTAAGTGAAAATGTCCTGAGTGCTATTTACTTATTATGATTTTATACAGAATATTATCGACTTTTAACCTTTCACATAAGATCCATGCAAATCAGACCTGCTAATAGTCCGCTTATCTAACATTTCCTTTTAGTGGTCCGCTATCCAAGACTTAAACCGGATCTTAACATGCATCAGTAGATAATCTGTTGGACATTATTTTAAAACCACCAATAATCCTTTTAAGTGGGTTAACACCCATATTAAATAACACCCATCAAAAAACCTCACCTTCAATGCCCTTATATTCATTAGCAAAATTACCTTGTACTTGCAGTCCCATATTGCTGCGGTTCATTCATAGAATGCTTCTCCATAGTACACTTTCTTCTGGAACAGCTAATTTTGCTGCAGTATTGAATTGTTCATCTCGTGTGCTGAAGTATTATATTTGTAACATCAGATGACCAGTTAGTCAGTTATTTTTATAGTGATTGAGGGATGAAGATATAACTCTTCTGCTCTTCTTTGAAATAGTGCTATAGGATTTTTTATCCACCCAGGCAGGCAGGTGGGGACTTAGGGTTTAATGTTTCATCCAAAAGATGGCACCATTGACATTGCAGCACTTACTCAGTGCAACATTGAAGTGTCAGTTTTGATGTTTGTGCTAAAAAAAATGAAATGGAGCATGAACCCATTTGTAATTTGGAGTGCTATCAACTGAGCAAAGTGGAACCTGCCTCTACTTCTATTGGGCCCACATTTATTTTCACTCATCAGTCCTTGTTTGCATATCTAGAGAAGCATGTGCAATATGTTTTATGCTTCTTGCTAGTTTACTCTCATATTCTCTTTTCTTTTTCCTTATCAAGTCCATGGTGGTCCTACGCTGAATTGTTAAATTATCAAGCAGCATTATAAGCTTCTTCCTTGATCTAATACTAAATACTAGGAGGGCAGTGACGGACCCCCCGACGGAGGGCAGTGACGGACCCCCCGACGGAGGGCAGTGACGGACCCCCCGACGGAGGGCAGTGACGGACCCCCCGACGGAGGGCAGTGACGGACCCCCCGACGGAGGGCAACAAAAAAATAAGAAGGATAATGAGAAAATTGTAGAAACGAAACAAGTTAATTCTTTGTCGAGATAGACCTGACCAACAGTGAAGCTAAAAAGGTTTGGCTGAAAGTAAGCCAAGTGGAAATTAAAGTTCTATTTGTGAAATGCACATGTCCAGTAAGAACGTAATGGATTACCCTCAGAATAAATGCAGAAATCAAATACTTTTGAAGAAACTAGGAACTATTGAACATAAAGAGGAATCAACAAAAAGAAATAACGCACCAGAGTAAACAAAATAAGATGAAATGACTGACAGCAAACTTAAAGAATAAAGAAATTGCAAATAACGTTACAAAATACACTTAAGAAGAGAAGACAATGCAGAATAAGCTGAACTCCATAAAAAGCAACTAGAAAATAATTTCAGTGAAGAATTGAATAGGGAGAATACAAGCTTGAAGAAAAAAGCTTAACAATAAGAAATTAACTGAAAATGCAAAATTATTGAAATTAACAGCAGAGTCAGCAATTCAGACAGAGAAAGAAACTGAGATTATGTGCCGGAACAAGATTGTTGAAATGGTCACATTAATAAAAAAACACAAGAACCAATATGATAAACCGGTCAGTGAAAAGACAATGAATTGAAATGCTGGAAAGTGAAGAAATTTTATCATACGACCTAAGTACCAGAAATAGAAAAACGTGACCACAGCTTCACAAGTAACAGACCGAGGTTGTGAAACAGCTGTCAAGACGATATAATGGACAGTGGTTAGCACTGCTGCCTTACAACTCCAGGTACCCAGGTTCGATTCCGTGCTTGAATTGAATAGGGAGAATAAGAGCTTGAAGAAAAAAGCTTAACAATAAGAAAGCTATGATTATACTGTCAAAGAACAGTCTAGAACTGAACGCGATCATCAGTACGCTTGCATGGATCAGCTCCTTGCAAGACCACGTTTGGAACTGTATGTAATTAAAGCCTACCAGTAAAAGTGTTTATGTATTTACATAAAAGCTTCAAGACCTTATCAATCGGCCAGCATCACTACAACAGAAAAACAAACATATTAAGTGTATAATACGAAACTTGTAATAATGGATCATATTAGATCACTGGAATTATTCCAAGACCAGACCCCATTATACTGAGTAGAGGGACGTTGGAGAGACTGATCATTCGTAAACACAACCAATTGAGGAATAGTGAGATGTTCCAGCAATCAGTGTTGTCATTAAGAAATGTTTTCGAACTCATAAGCACCAAAGAACCTTATCGACCTATTACCGATCCAACTAATATTTCTATAGAAGTAAGTAATAATGAACTGCTTGTGCCAGAATGGATGCCTGTATTTGCAATTCCTCTTAATGTTGATCCTTCGGAAGCATCTTAGATTATAAAATTGTGCCACTCTTCAAGAAACAGAAAAACCTGATTTATAAGTTCAAATTTAGGTCGGAATAACTTATTGAAGATTAAAGAAAGAGTAAAAGGGGGAAGTATGAAGGGCAACACAGCAGAATAGGGTCACCTGGTTTGGGGGGCCAATTGAGACTCGAAGTAGGGAATCACTCCAGGGATGGAGCTCTCTTAGGCAGGAGAGCAAGCTGCAGCCATGTGGTTGCTGAAAAATTCTTATTAATAAATCCTTTTTGCGTTCATTATAATGGAATCTTTGTAAGTGCATCTTTACAGATGTGTTACAAGAATCTTAGAGTAGTATAAATTGAAACTAATGTTGTAAGACAAGAAAATAACAGACCAAAAGTTGTTTGATGGCAGGTATTTTGCATTGCCCATTGACATTACACTATACTTAAATTTCTGGAACATCAGTTCAACAGCAGTGCAGCAATATTGATGATGAATTTGGAACATTGTGAACATAGTAAACATAGTACCTATGTTTTATCTCATTAACCAAAGGGAAAAATAAGAGAGAGAACCAAAAAGTCAGAGTACGACATGGGGTGAAGTAGACACTAAAAGGAATAGAGAGAGAAAAGAGACAAATTAAAAGAAAACAAATCTTCAAATTTAAAATTAAACAAGCGGAAGAGGACATTGTAACCAGTTGTGTTTGTATATTACTGTGTTAGTCCTTGAAAAGTTCATGAGTGAATGACAGGGTGAGTATGCAAAATACACAAACATTCTTGATGCATGAAGTAAAGAACAATCCATCATGATCATGGACTGTGGAACACCCACCGGGTACGCTGTTGCACTGCTCTCATAAGAATATAGAAATTGCTAACTCCAAGGTCAATCTAATTCACCTTTTGTTATCCTGAGAGTCACATAATATAATAATAACAGAATTGTTAACTAATCATTGCATTTAATCTCTATCAATTAGCCTAGAATAGACCATACACAAGGAAAACCTTAGTGTTTGGCGAACGTTTGGGTACCAACGCCTCAAGGTCACCTTTTTCCTCTCAAGCATGTGATTCTTGCCATGTCAGTTCTCAATTTACTTGTCTAGTATATCCCAAAATCTTATTTTAGAACTAAACCTATCTGCTTTGCATTTGAATGAGTGGTCCTTAGTTGTGTGTTGATGTAGCTTTGTATCCTGAACATTATTGCCATCTAACAATAACAGGTGTGTGTGCAGGGCTGGCTCTAAAAATGCTGCCAACACAGTTTAAAAAGATACTAAACCTCTAGATACAATTCACTGCCTGCTGGTGTAAAACTTCACAGCTTCGTTGTTCCCTTCCTGGGTCTCCAAGGTTGAATGTCAAGTCAGGGCCATAAATCACATCTTTAACGGAGTCCTTTATGACATTAATTACAGCCCTAAATGGCTGTGGTGGGAATAATTAGTAATAACATTGTAAATCCAGCAATTCCACAATTGCAATTAAATTCAACAGGGAGCCTCATGACATGAAGGTACTTTTATCAGCTTTGGTATTCTAGCAGAGAAGCTGTGCATATTGTCCAGCAGTTTGATATGAATCAAATCTCTGGTTTATTTTTTGAATTAAACAGAAGTCACAAGCATTGTTGATCTGTCATTGCATTGAAATGACTTCCTGCAAACTTCTGATCCAACCATAGAGATTAAACCAGAGTTGTAACAGGAGCAAAGCCTCTTACTAACTGATAGTTTATTGTAGCAGGATTTGCAGGAAGTTGCTCTATAGGATTTACAATGATTACAGTGCATTGTGTTAAACCTTCTCTTCACTCAACATGTAGATGATACTAGATATGTCATTAGGATCACTGAGTAGCCATTTTCAAACACTTTGTAATGCACAATGAAGCATACATGGTATTCATATTTCCCTGCCTACCTTTTGATCTATATTGTTTTCTCAAAAACGAGTGTAGCTGTAGAGTTTAATTGTGGTATGCATCAACCCTGCATTAATTTACCCAATTCAAGTCTTGATTCCATGGCTATGTTTTTGCCAACTATTGTTTTTGGTGACTGAATTCAATCTGATATTTTAATTTGTAAACTAACATTGAAGTAAACATTGTCTATCCTTAATTCACAGAGGAAGCCCATCAAGAAAACAAAGGAACCACATGAATGCTGCAAGGACAGCAGTGGCAAAAAATTTTGGACAGCCTGATTGAGTGGAGATTTGAGAACAACGATTGGTGTGGATATGATAAACAGCAGACTCTATAGCATTTTAAACTGGAATTAAACAGTTGCCTTTCTGCAGTGATGAAAACCTGACAGCCATCAATATGATTGTTAATAGCCGAGTCAAACTGGCGGCATTGTAACTAAATCAGTGTGTGTATGCAGCTCACATATATCTGTCTAAAATGTTGATTTTTTTTTTCAAATTATAAATATGTTTGATACAATTCTGTTCATGGTGGTTATACACTTGTAAACTGATGTGCATCGTTCCCTTGCCAGTTAGGGTGCCAGACATCTCCCAATCAAAGTATTTTGTAACATGTTGATTTCTACAACATTTTAACAAATTTACCAAGTGGTATCTCTGTACAATATTGCTCTGTTTATCTGTAGCTCATTAATATTCTGAAATGTCTTGGATTGTTGTGACTGCAGGTGTCAAGTTTGGCTTCCATGTCTCTGAACCAATATTAACACATTGTCTCAACTTCATTGCCGTACTGGAGGAATAATGTGCTATCTAAAGATCACTTTTCATTCGAGACATTAAAGCAAGGTAGATGTAAAGAGATCCCATGTCACTATTTAAGGAATAGTTTTCATCAGTGATCAGGTCAATATTTATTCCTCACCCATTATCATTAAAACAAATTATTGAGTCACTTTTTTGGGGAGAGATCTTGCTGTAAACCTGGTTACCACATTTTGCTACATTACAACAATGCACTGCAGAGATGCACTGCAGAGATACACTACTGAAAACTGCTTTGAGGCAACCTGAGATTGAGGAAAGCGCTATATGAACGCAAGTTTGTTTTTTTTTAATATTTATCTTTACTTTGGTATTTTCGGCTGATAGATTGTACTGGTATCTTTAAATGTCTTTTTTTTAGAAGAACTTGGTTCAAAAAAGAAAAAAATTGTCAATTCTTTTTGTTAAATTGCATCATTGTGGATTTTGTTTTGCTTTTCTCCTTTTATCATGATTTTACGTTGTTAGTATTTATAGTGGTGGCAAGAGTTTCCTCCACAGTAATACCAATGTTTATTTAAACTTTTAGCAAATTGCACATGAAAGGCTTAAACTAAAAGCCAAGCAGATATAGGGCTGCATTAAGATGCTGATTAGATATAAATAATAATTGTGAGGTGCAATGTCAGAGTGGAAAGAATTGTTGAGTCAGGCAGGGGTCCATGCCTCAATTCCTGGAATCAAAAAACTGGATATTGATACTAATTACAGTGCTACCAGAGCTCCAGGGCAAGTAATTGAGACAGAGAATATTGCCTAATATTTTCAAAAGGATATAATCTTTTTTGAAACTAGTAACTGTATGAAAATTTTGTGCTTCTAATTGAAAAGTATGGCTCAGAATTAAGATTCCTAAGTGGTTCACAAAAACTGATAGATTTAGTGAATGCAATGCCCAAATACAGAATGAAAAGTCCTAAAATTCTATGTAGTAAAAATAAAATATCACTTATAGAAATCTGTAGACTTAATTTATAAACACATGGAAGTGTGGAATACAATTATCGAAACACCAGTAAAAATCTTAGAACTGAATGTAATAACCATAGACTTTGGCTCATGAGACAGTGGCAAATCCCAGTTTTGTTCATCTAGCAAAGGTGTGAAATGAAGACAGTTGAAAAAACACAAGCAAATTTTGAAAACTGAGAGAGATCAATAATAGACATTAAAAATTGGTAAAATTTACTATATCTATAAGGCTACAAAAATGATGCATTATTTCTTTTTCGCAATAGCTTACACTTGCTTCTACGTTACATCTCTTCTGGTCAATCACTGTAAGAGAGGTCTTGCATGGCTTCGTTCTTAACTGTCCAAGAGCATCAGAATCTCTGCAGCAAAAGATATCTCCCCCCCACCACTACCACAATATATGCACATCTATATAATGCTGCAAGGTTTAATCCCCTATTATTTCCCTGACATATTTTGCCTCTTGGAAGAATAATCTTTAGACATGGAGTCATTTTAATCTTTTAAAATTATTTTTGCAATGCAAATTTTGATTTGCCACTTCACTCATGAGCAATGAACATTTGTACTTGTAGATGGATCAGGGTTTTGATATTGGAATTCTCACATTACATGTCTTGGAACAAGGAATTTTAAACAGTTTGCTTATTATTTTATTCCAGTTTTAACTTTGAACTTCTCCCTCGAGACTAATACAGTCTTGATGTTCAGGTGGCTGTATAACTGTACAAGTTTCACATATGGTTTGAAATTCATTGAATGTAATAGACAGTTAATCATAATTCAGTGATCAGTGGAGGCATTGATTCCCAGTTGAGTCCCTAATGCTTAGAATGTAATTAAAATATCAGTGAAGTAACATAAAGTGTGCTGTCTATAAATGCCTTGCAGTGTATGAAAATTGACTATTCCAAAATATTTGTATGCCGTTAGTAAGATGTATTAATACCTTCCATATTTTTGACACCCTGTGGAGCTCAATAAAAATTAGCTATTAGTTCCCAAAAAATAATTTTGATTGCTATAACATTTTCTTCACTGTGATCCTTTTAATGAAACTAAAATACAAACCAGGGAACAATTCTATTTCATTGTGCATACCACGCACTTTGGAAGAAATTGAATTTTCCTTAGAAGTCAAACAAATATTAATGACTCCAAGATGGTGAGCCTTATTCGCAGTGTTTACAATGTGATTTATTAGCTGACATTCAAACAATTTATCATTATTTGGTTTCTGGTTCCACCCATTCCCCAGAAAACAATTTGAAGCATTCCAGTTAATAACTTCTAATTTTAGAGGGAGTAGCAAAGGATAAGGTATTGAGGAGAATTATGTGGGTTTTATATTTATATGTTGTTAATCATTTCATTATCTGTGTTAGGGTACAGTGAAGTAATGTTAAATATTACACAAATATTGGTAACAAGTGAAAGCAGTAATAATGAACTATTTTTGTGGTGATGGTTTAACTATATTATGTTTCAAATTAATTCTTCTAACCCATAGAACAATAGTTAAAAAAGAAACATTCTCTGTCCTAATCTGTTTTACATGGCAAAATGTAATTAATAAAGTTCATAAGCCTAATAGGTTACATTACCTATTTAACCTTGTATCAGGAGCTTCCTTTTCATCAATCAGTTTGGGTCTCTGGAATGTTGAAGAGCAGTTTTGTTGATGTGAGTAACTGGCTTCATCAGCTCAAGTCTTTGCTGATCAGAAGTTATTAATGATTTTAAAATTAAAGATAACATGGATATTCCTATTATGTAGAACTTAAAAATATGCGTTTATGCAGAACTGTCCAATGCTGGCTGTAGCCCATTGAATCTCATACCAGTTGCACCATAGCGTTGAGGTCATTGAGTAGTCATGGAAACAGTAACAACTAACATGTTTTAATACAACAGCAAGAAGTAGGATACCATGTCCAGGACTTGTTGCATATGCAAGAAAATGTTTTATGAACTAATAAGAAAGGGAGAAAGTTAAATGTAATAAATCTTCATGGTCTTAACATATGCATACGTACCTTGAATAAAAATATATTGTTTCAATACTCTTCTTGGCAGTATTTTTTTCTTTTGTGTAAGTGTAGCCAAAAGTTATGAAAGACGCTTCAAAAGAAACATATAACATTATCTAGCCTTGGTCTGAGAATTCTTATTCTAGAATATTATTTATCAATGCAAAGTTTTGAAAAAAAATTTCACAAGTGTCATTCTCTACATTTCATAAAGATTAAAAATATTATAATAGTATTTTAACAGGCAGAGTAATTTTACTTATTAAAGCTTCTGTATGGT
Organism: Sphyrna mokarran; assembly: GCA_024679065.1. NCBI lineage: Eukaryota > Metazoa > Chordata > Chondrichthyes > Carcharhiniformes > Carcharhinidae > Sphyrna > Sphyrna mokarran. The sequence continues at coordinate 41,927,846 of JAGIQG010000009.1, forward strand.
GTTAACTGTGACAGGATCTAGGAAACCTAATTACAAAAACTCCACAAGTTTTTGAGAATAAAAATATACTTGCATCATCCTTGGCTTCTGATAGCACCCTCCTCTCTGAGTCAGAAAGTTATTCGTTTATATGCCACTCAGTAGACACAGGAACATAATGCAGTATTGAAGGACTGCTGCTGTGGCAGGTGTTGTCTTTGTAACATTGCATGAAAAGAACAACAGGGGAGCTTTCCCTCTATCCAGCATTTATCATTAAACCAACACCACTAAGATTATCTGGTAAGTTCATTGCTTGGTTCTACTCTTGCCTATCTAGTCATTGCCAAATAATCTTCTGCAATGTCTTCTCATCCTGCCCCTGCACTTTTTATTTGAATTTCTTCAAGAATTTGATTTGATTTATTATTGTCACATGTATTAGTACACAGTATAAAGTATTGTTTCTTGTGTGAAGCATACTGTACATAGAGAAGGAAAGGAGAGAATGCAGAATGTAGTGTTACAGACATAGGGTGTAGAGAAACATCAGCTTAATGTAAGTTAGGTCCATTCAAAAGTCTGACGACAGCAGAGAAGAATCTATCCTTGACTCCCATAGGATTGCTTTTCTAATGGTGAGAATAAGAAACGTTAAGAAATGAAGTGATACAAATTATTTTCAAATTTCAGAAAACTTAATTTGACATGCACCACAACAATTGCTTCCAGTCATGGAATTATCAAATCACTACAGTGCAGAAGAAAGCTGTTTGGTCCATCAAGTATGACAGAGCATCTTACACATGCCCTTTCCCTGCAATCAGATACATTTGCCATGGCTAATCCATCTAACCTACACATTTTTGGACTGTGGGAAGAAGACAGAGCATCCAGAGAAAAACCTACTCAGACATTTGGGGGGGGGGTTGAAATGTACAAACTCCACACAAAGTCACCCAAAGCCTGGTCCCTGGTGCTGCAAGGCAGCAGCCCTAGTCACCATGTCACCCAGTCTCTGGAGGTGCACTTTTAATCCATCAGAAACCTGGCTTTAGCATACTCCTAGTACTTGCACGGTAAGTTGAAACTTTCTTTGCCAGCTTTACCCTACCTGGATTGCTCTGTGATTGACCAGAACCATACAAACTTGAACTTATAGTTACCCTTTTTCATACAGATATCTATTTTAAGAGTTTTCATAGCAGGTATATAACAAGTGAAATTCTTAATTAAATCAGCCATGATGCATTCCAGAACCCACAGCAATGTTCGCCACTTCCAATCAACTGCTCCCCACCCCCCCTCCCCCTGGCCCCACACTCCCACACCTGACTGACCACCAATCTGGCGTTGATTGTCAGTCCACAGAAGACTTGGCCCAATGAATTTTCATGTAACCAGTGAGTACAAATCTGGACAAGTAATTGATCACATTCTTTGTGGAGAGGAGAATATGCAGGCTCCTTTTCTTTTGTATCTTGTTCCATTTTTCCTGAAAAACTTTGTAGAATGAGTGATATCCGAATTCTGTTATTTAATATAAAACATGAAAGAATCTCATCAGTTTGCAAGTCATATACCTTCTTATCTCCAAAACTAGTCACATTGTTTTTTCTCATCAGTTATTTAGATGATATTCTTACAAAGTCTCCACTTTGGCTGTGCACAGGCTTCTCCTGTTTCTCAGCAACCTGCACAGCACAATAAGAGTCTTGACCGCAGTCAAGATATGATCTTAATTAAGAAAATGAGGTTTCACTCAAGGACATTGTTGCAATCCCTTCAAGACATGTATTAAAAGTCCAAAATCCTTCATGTTTTCTATTTTTTAATTGCATGCTCAGCAGCATCATTCACGAATTTTATGGGGTATTTTATAAGGCAAGCAGAGTGGATTTGTGTACATTTGGGGAATTAAATCCCCTGAAATAAGTTTTGGATTGGGATCCAAGCATCATGCTGGCCTCTTCTGGGTTTCTGTAGGACAGATCCCCTTAGATCTTCAAATCCAAGCCCCCAGAGCAGATTACTTGTCCAGAGACAATATCACTACATTACTGCTTCACCTTTCTGACCTACTAACTCTCTGAGGCAAGTATATGGTACAAAATGCTCCTTTAGTGAAACTGCAAAGCTGGGATGTCTTGAACCATGGCCAGGCAAGAGGCTGTTGTTAAAACGCTACTCTCAATGAGTGCATTCACTGATTTGACAGGTGATTGCCAACTTTTTGGAAGACACTCATGTATAACATCCCACTCATCCTCAGCTGCACTTCCATGTAGCCAGGTTTTACCATTGCAATGGAGTAGTATATGTATATCCACTTTCCATCTCTGCTAAGGGCCAAGAGCAGAAGCAGCACCACCACAATGAGCAGCAAGAGGAGCAATACACTACCTTCTCTTCAGCAAAATGCCTCTCCATAAAGCAGGAGGAATGGACTCAGATTCAAATAGAATGAGGCGAGAGCCCGAAACACATAGCAAATGGTCATTTCTTCTGATGAGTCCAAGCCCCATTGCCTCAGATGCACAAGCTCTTATGGCAGATTAGTGCTGAGATCTACAGTTTCCTGCAACAAGATCTCCTTCCCTGGTGAGCAGGTGGACATTGCATTGCCAATGGCTGATAGGATGCCTGTCACTGACGGCATATATGCACACCACAATGTTACTCTCACATGCTGACAACTTCCACTTCCAACTTGTTATCTTTCTTAATCCTTCAGCAGTCTATGTGTATTAGACTACCTGTCTGAAATCCATATCGATGAGCCAAAAATCTTCTCATCAAAGAAAGAAGACATAGCCTTCAGGCTCCTAGTCATCAATTTGGTCACTCTCTCAGTTATTGTCTCAAATGGAACCAGTCTCAGTCTATTGACAATCTTGATTGTCTATTTGACCCATAGTTGAGCTACTAATCTCAAATATTGCTGATCATAAAGACCACATTCAGCTCTCTGCAGCAATTATGTCTTTGTCAATTCTGGATTTGACTATTCCTAAGTTTTCACTCTTCATCCCTGTTCCTTTCAGTCTGATGCTATGTGCACCTCTGCTTGTCAATGCAACATTGGAGAATGTGATTTCAACCTCATGTTCTGGAATTCCTTCCCTTAACCACTCCCAAGTCACAAAGACTCTGCACCTCTTTCTTTCAGATATTGCTAAAATTCTGCATCTTTGTCCAAACTTTTTTTCTGATTATATGTTTACAAAGCACCATGTGGCATTGTTCTGCGTTAAAGATGCTATATCAATAAAAATATTAACCTCATATGCTGAAGATGATATGTCATAATTTAATCTATTTACTACCCAGTTATAAGCAGTGTTTTGCATCAATGGAACATGTTGCAAAATAGCAAGTACTTTTGTAAAATTTGCACATTAATTTGTGCTTCCTGTTGTTATTTGGTGCCTTAGTGCGCCTATTTCCACAGGTTACAATCTTGTTCTTAGAAATGTCCATTTATGCCTTACCTGTAGTTCAGTTGGAAGCATTTTTGCCTTTTAGTCAGAAGATTATAACTTCAACTTCCACTCGAGCTACACGAGCAGAACATTACTAAGCTAACACTCTGGCGCAGTTTTAAGGGAGTGCGGCACTGTCAGAGGTTTCATCTTTCAGGTGAGTTATTAAATCAAGGCCTATCTATCCACTTGGGTGGATGTAAAAGATCCCAATATTTCAAAGAATGTCAATGCGTTATCTCTGATGTTCTAGCCAATATTTCTCCTTGATCAACAGCACTGAAAAATATTAACTGGTTGTTATCATATTCCTGTTTGTTGGACCTTGATGTGTGCAAATTGGCTGCCACATTTCTATACTGTAACAACGGTTGCGCTTCAAAAAGTGCTTAATTGACTGTAACATGCTTTGGGACATCCCCAGATCATGAGAGGTGCTGTGTAAGTGTTTTTTTACTTCTTCAAGTGGGAATGGAGACCCATGATGCCAGTATCTCAATTTAATTCCACACTCTGGCATCTAATGTCTAAGGAGAGCAGATTTTTAAAAATTTCTTCATGAGATGTGGGTGTCACTGACAGCGCCAGCATTTGTAGCCCATTTCTAACTACCCTTGGACTGAGTGACTTACTTTGCTATTTCAGAGGGCAGCTGAAAGACAACCACACTGCTGTGGGTCTGAAGTCACATGTAGGCCAGATAGGGTAAGGATGGCAGATTTCCTTCCCTAATGGATATTAGTGAATGAGATGGGTTTTCATGACAATCAATGATAGTTTCATGGTCTCCATCACAGATACTGGCTTTATATTCCAGATTTTATTGATTGAATTTATATTTCACCAGCTGCCATGCAAAAACTACTTGTTTTACAGAGATCCATTGGAATTTTACCCCTGGAGGCATTGTGTGTGTGATCAGGGAGTGTGCTTGTTGACAGATGTGACTGGGTAGTCCTAATACACCATCTGGTTCAGCCATATTTCAATGTGCCCTGTTTGTTTAGTGCTGGGCAAGGAAAGGGAGAGGTATTGAGACCATGGGTAGGATTTTTTGGCCTCCCACCCCATTGCTGGCTATGATTTGCATGGTGGACAGGATGGGAAAATTCTCCAACATATGTCTTTTCTCTGAATGTTTTCACCTGTATCGCGAGAAAACTTAGAAGTATTTTTCTTATCCTTTTAGTAGCTTTGTGAGATTGGCTGATTCACTTCAAGAGGTTTTGGCTTTTTCAACTGCAAGGAATAACACATACCAATAATGTTTGGCGTTTCCAGTGGAACAGTGGCTAGCACTGCTGCCTCACGGTGCCAGGGACCCAGGTTTGATTCCTGGCTTGGGTCACTTCTGTGTGGCGTCTGCACGTTCTCCCCGGGTGCTCCAATTTCCTTCCACAATCCAAAGATGTGCTGGTTAGGTGAATTGGCCAAGATGAATATTCCCTCAGCATACCTGAACAGGTGCTGGAGTGTGGAGACTCAGGGATTGCAGCGTTAATGTAAGCCTACGTGTGACACTAATACATAAAAAAGCTTTAAAACTAATGTTGTAGTTCTCTGGATGTTTTGAAGAAAGATCAAACTAAAATAATTGTCTGCACACAACTGTCAGACAAGTCACTCTGATGGAACATTTGTTAATGCGTTAGTGCACACTGAATGAATGTACACTGGGAATATACAGCGCAGGCAAATCTTGATGTCAGTCAGACAGCAATGCCAACAGTGACATTTTGGAAGCCAGTTCCCCAACCAACATACTCTTTTTAACTCACACAGCTAAACACACATTTAGTAGCAGTAGGGTTCCGCCACCCATCCGCACCCCTTCATCATCATGGGCACCAGAACGATTTAAAGGGATCACCAACTCTTACAGAGTACTAATTAATTTATATTGGCTATTGCTATAATTCAAAATGAGCTTTCCATCAGAGTTATACATTGCGAACGTCTACAGGAAGCAGTGTGGAACCTGCTGAAGTCCAGTTTGCTGACTTCAAGGCTTCTGCACAAACTGGTTGCTCCCAGTAATGATTGCATTAGTAGGCTTTTCTTTTGGAATACTGCATGGTGTAGAGAGAGAACAGATTTGCAGAGGGGAGGACAAGCTGCTGGAAGAGAAGAGGGAAAGATGAAGGGGAGAAACTCACTCAGCAGGAAGCCAGATCCATCCAGAGTTCTCAGGGAGCAATTCCTCCAATGTTGTTTAAGGCAAGCGCGATGTTAGTGCCTGAGTTGATAGCTGCAAGTTTCAAATCAAGTGGCAATGTTTCTTCACCATCTCTATCTTCTTGGTATTTTTCCAGGTTGCAGCTCTTGAGTACGTGAAAGAGAAAGCTGTGAGGGGAGGGAAGGGGATGTGTTTTGAGGTTGAGGGGGAAGTAAGAGCTGTCTGAGTGCACCACATGAAACATACCATCAGAAGAGAGTATTGATGAGGGAAACATTATCCAGGCTCAATGATATTCCCTATAAGCTGTGCTGTCTAGCTTTTATGATGCTAACTACTCATAATTCTATTCCCCTCCTATTACATCCAATGAATGAAGAACAAGGTTAGCACAGGTTAGATACAGAAATCATATGGATCCAGATTTTGCAGTTGCATTGCAGATTTTGCAATGAAAAAGAAACTGTCATAATTCACTATCATTACAGCCATGAAATTGACACAACTTCTGGCACCTGTACACATGCAGTTAAATGCAGAAATTGAGAAGTTACTAGCATTGATTCTCCACAGAATGTGCTGTCAAAGTCCCTGCAATGGATATCTTTGGATACTGCTTTAAATGAGGGGAACTTCAACTTTTAATTCTCCAATCTCACTGTAAAATTCCTGCCAAAACAATTACACCTTGTCAAATGAAATATAATTAGATTTGTAATATCATACTAAGTCATTCCTACCACTGAACAGTCTCGCTGCCTCAAAAAATAATTTTCTAATTGTGGAATGTCAAATTCCCCCATTACAATAAAAATTCTATCTGTTTCTAATATAACAAAAATATTATTTTATGATTTGTTTCTTGCTTTTAGCATGTACTGTAATTTAATGCCATGTGTATGACCTAATCTTTATTTCATTCTCTGTAAAAAAAAATTAAAAACTGCTAATGCAATTAATCTAACATTTGTTAATTGTTGCAAATCATTCATGGATGAACACCTGTCTCCAAAAATGTCATAGCAACTGACAAAACCATTCTGCTTTTCAATAAAATTCATTGTGAAAATCTTATTAGCATTAACTTCTGTAAGTCCCAGTACTCATATTTGTCTGTGGACTTGGGATCCTAAGAACATAAGAACATAAGAAATAGGAGCAGGAGTAGGCCATCTAGCTCTTTGAACCTGCCTCGCCATTCAATAAGATCATGGCTGATCTGAAGTGGATCAGTTCCACTTTCCCACTTTCTCCCCATAACGCTTAATTCCCTTGTCTATCAGAAATCTTGCAAGAACCCCAATTTATGTTATGCTCCAATTTGGAACAGTAACTTCTTGTTTAAAGTAGACAAAGTTTGAAATCCCTGTTACCCACCAAAAGAATAAAGCCACAAGGTTCCACAATTTTAACAAACAAAATAAACATTTCTGTGCAAAGTCAGCAAAGTAAAACAATTGAAAATATATTTTATCCTCCAACATTTAGAATTTAGAATGAGGTAAGTATTTATTAACACCATTGAGGTAAATATTTATTATTATATTAATTATGGTTGGACATACCACATAGCACATTAAATGGCAGATGTAACAAATTCAGATCCTACCATGTAATTTATAGGCTGGAGTCTATAAATTACATGGTGACAATTTCCAGCTGAGGGCTACAGCTATGGTTGCAGGTTATTGCAATAGTGCAAGGGGGCAGACATAAAAATGAGGTGTCAACCTGATGAAGCTACCAAACAGGACTACTTGCATGTCAAACAGCTAAGCAGTAAGCTAAGCGATCTCACCATTAATCTAAGATCAGATTATGAATGGTGGTGGACAATTTAAAAACTCACTGGAGGAGGACACTCCATTACCATTGACCAGATAGTCAACTGGACTCACCGCATAAAAACAGTGGCTACAAGAGTAGGTCAGAGAATAGGAAGAATACGGTAAGTAAGTCACCTCCTGACTCCCTAAAGTCTATCTACCATCTACAAGGCACAAGTCAGAAGTGTGATAGAATATTCCCCACTTGCCTGCATTGCTTTAGTTCCAGCAAAACTCAAGAAGCTTGACTCTACCCAGGATAAAGAAGTCTGCTTGATTCGCACCACATCATCAAGCATCCACTGTCTCCACCACTGACACCTGATAACAGCAGTGCTTACTATTTGTAAGATGCACTGCAGCAATTTGTCAAAGATCCTTACACTGCACCTTCTAAACCTGCGATCACTTCTATCCAGAAGGACAAGTCAGCAGATAAATGGGAACACTGCCACCTGCAAGTTTCCTCCAAGCTACTCACAGTCCTGACTTGGGAAATATATCGCTGTTCCTTCACAGTCACTGGGTCAAAATCCTGAAATTCCCTCCCCGCCGGCATTGTGGGTCAACCCAAGCACATGGATTGCAGCGATTTAAGAAGGCGATTAACCACCACTTTCTCAATGGCAATTCTGGCCAGCCAGCAACACTCCGTCATACAAATGAATAAAAGAAAATTCTGTGGATTGATTCCCTGCACACAATAATGGCCTCAATCTTGAGGCACCCCCATTGTTCATCTATTATAGCAGCAATTTTCATCTTCCCTAGGGAGGATGCTGGTCGCTCAGCACCTCGGGCACTCCCACTGTTCTTTATGGTCCACCTTTAGCCCCCCACAACCTGTGAAAAAATCTGTAGGTAAGTGAAAGAAGCAATGAGATATGGAACCAGGTCCAGGAGTGGATCTGAAAAAGAATCTCTGACCATCAACAACATTCTGTAGTGCTGGAAAGAGGGTATTGGGCACATATGGCCAGGAACTTAACTGGACCAACCACATAAATGCTACTGCTTGAAAGGATACTGGAGTGGGAAGAGGGAGGATCCAGTTGCTGTGGTCCATATTGGGACTAGGAAAGAGGATCTGGATGGGGACTATCAAGCACGAGGAACTAAATTAAAGAACATTTTCTGAGTCATGTGCAAATTGACATAGGGTTGAGAGAATTGGGGAAGTTAACACATGGCTGAAAGAATGGTGCGGGAAAAAGGGGTTCCATTTCATGGGTCATTGGCATCAGTATTGGAACAGGAGGGATCTGTACCATTGGGACAGTCTTCATCTGAATCAGTGTTCTAGTGAAAATAATAAACAGGGTGGTTACAGGAATTTAAACCAGCAAGTTAGGGGGAAGAGAAGAGTAAAACTACAGGAAATATAATGGTTAATAAAAAGCAAAGCAGTAGGTTTGCATGTGGGGACAAGGTTTCAATTACATCAAAAATCAGGAAAAAAGTTAAAAGGAGGGGGAGCTCAGGATACGTTATAATTAGAGGTGTTAAAAGTCAAAAAGAAAATACAAAAACTGGCATAAGGCACTTTACCAGAATGCTCGTAGCATTTGAAACAAAGTCCATGAGTTGATGGCACAAATCATTGTGGATAAATATGATTTGGTAACCATTGCAGAGCCATGGATGCAGGATAGTCATGATTGGGAGTTAAATATTCAGGGGTATCAGACTGTTCAGAGGGACAGACAGAGAAGGTAAGGGAGATGGTGTAGCTCGAATATTTAAGATAACATCAGGGCAGTAGTGAGAGGTGATGTAGATTCTATGGAAAAAAGGTTGAATCCTTTTGGGTGGAAATTAGAAATAGTAAGAAGAAAAAGTTGCTTAAAAGGATAGCCTATAGGTCACCAAATAATAAGATCACAGTTGGGCCAAGAAATAAACAAAGAAATAATTGATGCATGTAAAAGTGGTACAGCAATTATCATGGGGGATTTTAATCTAAATGTTGATTGGTCAAATCAGGTCAGTCCAGGCAGCTTTGAGGAGGAGTTTATAGAATGTATCTGCAATAGCTTCCTTGAATGGTATGTAATGGAACCTATGAGGGAGCAAACTATTCTAGATCTGGTACTGTGTAATGAGACAGGAGTAATTAATGATCTTCCTCTTGGAAGGAGCGATCCAGGCATGGTTGAATTTAAAGTACAGATAAAATGCAAGAAGGAAAAATCCAATCTTGTGCTTAAACAAAGGAGACTACAATGGGATGAGGGAGAAGTTGACTAAGGGAGACTGGGGGCAAAAACTTTGTTGTGGGACAATTGAGGAATCACAGAGGACGTGCAAAGTGATTTTTCACAGTGCTCAGCAGAAGTATATACCAGTGAAAAGGAAGAACTGTAGAAAAGGAGATAATCAGCCATGGATATCTAAGGAAATAAAAGAGAGTATTAAATTGAAAGAAAATGCATAAAACTGGCAAAGATTAGTGGGAAATTAGAGGAGTGGGGAATCTTTAAAGATCAATAAAACATCACAAAAAATGCTATAAAAAGAAGTAAATGGAGTAGGAGAGTAAACTACCTCAGAATATAAAAACAGATAGCAAAAGTTTCTATAAATACATAAAACGAAAAAGAGTGGCTAAAATAAACATTGTTCCTTTAGGGAACGAGAAGGGAGATGTAATAACTGGAAATGAGGAAATAGCTGAAGCATTGAACAGGTATTTTGTGTTGGTCTTTACAGTGGAAGACACAAATAACATGACAAAAATTGATGACAAGAGGCTATGGTAGAGGAGGGCCTAGAAACTATCATTATCACAAAAGATATAGTGTTGGGCAAGCTAATGGGGCTAAGAGTAGACAAGTCTCCTGATCCTGACGGAATGCATGCTAGGGTACTAAAAGAGATGGCAGGAAAAATAGCAAATGCACTTGTGGTAATTTCCCAAAATTCGCTGCACTCTGAGGTGGTTCCTGTAGTTTGGAAAACAGCAAATATGATGCCACTGTTTAAAGAAGGAGATAGATAAAAAGCAGGTAACTATAGGCCGGTTAGCTTAACTTCTGTAGTAGGGAAAACACTTGAATCTATCATCAAGGAAGAAATAGCGAGACACCTGGATATAAATTAAATAGGAATAAAAAACCTTGTTTCTCAAGAGAGATTGTAACACTGATGAAGAGGAAAAGAGAGTTGTCTGAAATGTACAGGCAGCAAGGAACAGATCAGATGCTCAAGGAGTATAAAAAATGCAAGAAGCTACTTAAGAGGGAAATCAGGAGGGCTAAAAGAAAACATGAGGTTGCTTTGCAGACAGAGTGAAGGAAAATCCAAAGAGCTTCTAAAGGTATGTAAGGAGCAAAAGAATAGTGAGGGATAAAATTGGTCCTTTTGAAGACCAGAGTGGTAGACTGAGATGGGGGAGATACTAAATAGGTTATTTGCATCTGTATTTACTGAGGAAATGGGCATGGAGTGTACGGAAATAGGACAAACAGGTGGGGAGATCATGGAACCTGTACAGATTAAAGAGGAGGAGGTGCTTGCTGTCTTGAGGCAAATAAGAGTGGATAAATCCTCAGGACCTTGAGGGAGTTGAACCTGCAGGGGCCCTGGCAGACACATTTAAAATGTCAATATTCACAGGGGAGGTACCGGATGATTAGAGGGTGGATGTTGTTCCATTGTTTGAAACAGGTTCCAAAAGAAATCTGGGAAATTACAGGCCAGTTATTGGAAGATGTGATTAGAGATAGGATCTACAAATATTTGGATAGACAGGGACTTATTAGGGAGAGTCAACATGGCTTTGTGCGTGGTAGGTCATGTCTGACCAATCTATTAGAGTTTTTTGAGGAGGTCACCAGGAAAGTGGATGAAGGGAAGGCAGTGGATATTGTCCTTTGATAAGGTCCTCCATGGGAGGTTAGTTAGGAAGGTTCAGTGGCTAGGTATACATGGGGAGTTGTAAATTGGGTTAGACACTGGCTCAATGATGTAGAGATGCCGGCGTTGGACTGGGGTAAACTCAGTAAAGTTTTACAACACCAATTTTAAATCCAACCAATTTATTTGATAGTAAATCCGTGAGCTTTCGCACCTTTTTGCCGTCGCACCTCTCTCACACTCCTCAATCACCTCATACACCAGCTGTATAGCAAACTCCGCACCCTGGAAAGTAAAATGGAATACATATTCTCAACTTGCGCTCAGGACGCAGATCAGATGCCAAGCAGATGAGACAAAGAAACTACACCATTTACATGCACACCAAGAAAAGGAAACTTGAAAAACTCTGCATCGTCACCGGCAACAACCAAGCCTCCCTTGGCACCACAGTAGAAAACAACACTACCACAGGGAGGTCCATTGTTAACCTGTCAGACTACACATTTCAATCAGAGGAAATCGAAGTTCTCAGCCGAGGGCTCAATTTCTGTCCCCAAAATGGACCCCATCAGTCTTGCAGCGGACACAGAGGAATTCATCAGGCGAATGAGGCTGTGTGAGTTCTTCCACAAACCCCAAGAGGCCAATAGCAGACTCAATGAGATAGCTAATGAACCAGAACAGCCGACAGAGGGATCTGCAGTGCAGCAACCGAAGAGGAATGAATCCAATTGGACTCCTCTGGAAGGCCGCTGCCCCCGACTGGACATGTATGCCCAAGCCATCAGGAGGTGCGTGAACACCAGATTCATTAACCGCACTTACAAGACAGTCCCGAACATCACCCAAGCACAAAACAAAGCCATCCGTGCTCTTAAGACCAACCGCAACATTGTCATCAAACCAGCAGACAAAGGAGGCGCCACCGTCATACTGAACAGAACGGACTACTGTGAAGAAGTGTACCGACAACTAAACAATGTGAGACACTACAGACAGTTACCAGCGGATCTGACCAAAGAACACACTCGTCAACTCAACACTTTGATCAAAACCTTTGATCCGGACCTTCAGAACACCCTCCGGACTCTCATTCCACGTACTCCCCGCATTGGAGATCTCTTCTGCCTCCCAAAGATACACAAGGCAAACGTACCCGGCCGTCCCATCGTATCGGGCAATGGAACCCTGTGTGAGAACCTCTCCGGCTATATCGAGGGCATCCTGAAACCCATTGTACAAAGAACCCCCAGCTTTTGTCTTGACACTACGGACTTCCTACAGAAACTCAGCACACATGGAGCAGTTGAACCAGGGACCCTCCTTGTCACAATGGATGTCTCGGCGCTCTACACCAACATCCCCCACGACAATGGTATTGCTGCAACTGCCTCAGTACTCAATGCCAACAACTGTCAGTTTCCGGATGCAATTTTACAACTCATCCGCTTCATCTTGGACCACAATGTCTTCACCTTCAACAATCAGCCTTTCATCCAGACACATGGAACAGCCATGGGGACCAAATTTGCACCTCAGTATGCCAACATCTTCATGCACAGGTTCGAACAAGACTTCTTCACCACACGAGATCTTCAACCAAGGTTATATACTAGATACATTGACATCTTTTTCCTTTTGGACTCATGGTGAACAATCATTGAAACAACAGTATGATGATATCAACAAGTTCCATCCCACCATCAGACTCACCATGGACTATTCTCCAGAATCAGTTGCATTCTTGGACACACGCATCTCTATCAAGGTCACCTCAGCACTTCACTGTACCGAAAACCGACAGACAACCTCACAATGCTCCACTTCTCCAGCTTCCACCCTAGACACGTTAAAGAAGTCATTCCCTATGGACAAGCCCTCCGTACACACAGAATTTGCTCAGATGAGGAGGATCGTGACAGACACCTCCAGACGCTGAAGGATGCCCTCGTGAGAACAGGATATGGTGCTCGACTCATCAGTCGACAGTTCCAACGTGCCACAGCGATAAACCACACTGACCTCAGAAGACGAACACGGGACAAGGTGAACAGAGTACCCTTTGTTGTCCAGTACTTCCCTGGAGCGGAGAAGCTACGACATCTTCTCCGGAGTCTTCAACATGTCATTGATGACGATGAACATCTCGCTAGGGCCATCCCCACCCCCCACTTCTTGCTTTCAGACAACCGCACAACCTCAAACAGATCATTGTTCACAGCAAACTACCCAACCTTCAGGAGAACAGTGACCACAATACCACACAACCCTGCCACAGCAACCTCTGCAAGATATGCCAGATCACAGACATGGACGACATCTTCAAACGTGAGGATACCATTCCCCAGGTACACGGTACATACTCTTGCAACTCAGCCAACGTTGTCTACCTAATACGTTGCAAGAAAGGATGTCCCGAAGCATGGTATATTGGGGAGACCATGCAAACACTACGACAGCGGATGAATGAGCATCGCTCCACAATCACCAGGCAAAACAGTTCCCTTCCTGTGGGCGAACACTTCAGCAGTCATGGGCATTCGGCTTCCGACCTGCGGGTAAATGTTCTTCAAGGGGGCCTTCGTGACACACGACAGCGCAGAGTCGCTGAGCAGAGACTGATAGCCAAGTTCCGCACACATGAGGACGGTCTTAACAGGGATCTTGGCTTTATGTCACACTATCTGTAACCCCCGTAACTTGCCTGGATTAGCAAAAAACCTCACTTACTGTGCTGTCTGGAGAAAATACACAATTCTCTAACCAATGCTCAGGATTCCCTTCACTCACATTGTTAGCCACATTAACACTTGAATAGTAGGTTAGATGTAAGGATTCGCATTCTAATCAGCAATCTGTAACTGTCTGTGTGGATATGAGTGCCTCTGCAGATCAGAACACTGCATTTGCCTGATGAAGGCACATAGTGTCGAAAGCTCGCGGATTTACTATCAAATAAATTGGTTGGATTTAAAATTGATGTTGTAAAACTTTACTCAAGGAAAAAAGCCAGAGAGTGGACCTGAGTCCACAAAAGATTAGCCATGATCTTATTGAATGGTGGAGCAGGCTCGAGGGGCCAGATGGCCTACTCCTGCTCCTAGTTCTTATATTCTTATGTTGCTCCAGCAGATCAGAAGCTGCTATTTTGACATGAGTACTCAGCTCCTTTATCCCCAGAGTATCTACAAAACAAAAGTCAGTTCCAATGACAATCAAGAGATTTGACATCACAAAAGATAAGGTAACCTGCCAGCTCAGCACTGGGGAAGCAGTTGTGTAGTGGTATTATCACAGGATAATAATACAGGATAATATAATCCAGTGACCTCAAGGCACCTGGGTTAGAATCCCACCCTGGCAAATGGTGATATTGGAATTCAACAAAAAATCTGGCAAATTCTAATGATGTCAATGAAACCATTGTCAACTGTTGTAAGGACACATTTGATTCATTAATGTGCTTCAGGGAAGGAAATCAGCTATCCTTACCTCGTCTGGCCTAAATGTGACTCCAGACCCAAAGCAATGTGCTTCACTTTAAAATGCCCCCTGGGATGGGCAATAAGTGCCGGCCCAGCCAGCAAAACCCATAGCTCATGAATGAATTAAAAAAAGTGTTGGTAGCTTTTGGCATTGGGATTAAAACAATTTAGAAGAAATTCCAACAAAGTGCTCAATTCTTAATCTTTCTCATGCATTCTGTTTGAGAAGTCTTTTTTATTAAGTATACTAAGTTTGTGTTTTTTCTCCCTTCTCAATCGTTATTCAATCTCCTTATCCCACCAATCATCTTTTTCCTTCTGCAAAGCAAAATATTGTCAATGCTGGAAATCTGAAATAAAGGCAGAATGTTTTGGAAACACTCAGCAGGTTGAGCAGCATCTTTGGAGAGAAAAACATGGTTAACATTTCAAACATTAACCCTTTTTCTCTCTCCACGGATACTGCCTCTTGCTGAGCATTTCTTATCCATTTGTAGCTGATTGTTTTACCAATCAGATTCCACAAAAAAACTGATCCTTTTCTGATTGTTGAGATTAGGAGCTACAGTAACTGCATGTTTCCATAGAAAACACAGCTGCACTGACAGTTCTTGCCAACACCATCTTCAGTCTCTGCAGTTAACCTCCCCGAAAAACTAAAAGGCCAGTTGTTTGCTTCTTTTGTACTTTCTGTAGATTTCCCAGAATTATATTTATGCATGCATTTTTTTGTCTCCAGATGGGATAAAGGGGAACTCTATATCTGGAGATTAATTTTAAGTTCTGATTCCATGACATTTACTTTATAACTTTTAAATTCTAAGAAAAATGACCTAAGTAGCTTACAATAGAAAAAAAACTGACTTGTGCACAATTCAGACTCCTCCTCCACACAAGTTAAGAAATGACTTGCCAAAAGGGATTTTGTGCAGACGATGTAATTACTAATGTTTACATTTGGCAGTTCTTCTTCTCCCTCACTATTTTAGTTACAGCTTCCTCTTGTATTTATTGTCTCTGATATAGTTTTTATATGGCTTGCATAATAGGCTTATAGTTTAAAGTTTCCCCTTTTATCTAATGCATGGACTCCAACTAAGCACATGTGTCAAACATTGCTGAATGATCCATCTGAATGAGGTTAAAGGTTGATGAGTAAAAACTTAGAATAATAAAACCCTTTGGCTTAGTAAATAACTCAGTAATTGCTAACAGTGTTATCACACAAGTATATAATTTATAATGAAACTGTATTCTGCAAATCCATGAATAATATGAACAATCATTGATGTCAATGTAACCATATTAAAATTCCCAGCACTGTTAGCTGGTCAAACCCGAATTTTTTGTTGCCTTCTATTAACTGTTATTAACAAGTATATTAATTATTAAAAGGACATATTAACATGTTTTGAGACGGTCTTTACCAAAAGGAAGTTCCTTTGGCAATACTAAGGCCTTGCACTCTTGAGAATATTCTGTAGAATGTTGCTACGTTTCTGGCGCATGTCTTCCTCCCACACTTCAATCGGCTCATTTCTACTCAAGGTCTATATTGAAATGCATTCAGAACATTTTGGAGTTAAGCTTCATGTTACAGACCAGGAGGGAGGTTGGAGGGAGGATTTAGGATCAGAACATGTGTGAGTACAGATTTTGCAAACATATCTTTCTACTTATCGTCCATGTGTTTTGCAGACCATTGTATCATGCTTTTGCTTTGCAAGCACATGTTTAAAAATTAAAATGAAAAACATTTCTGATTGCAGGAATGTTTGCGACCCATTGAAGTTACATGTATATTAATTCTCCTGGAACATTTTTAGCACTTTAATATGGAGCAAGTTATTGCTGTTAAGTTTACATAAAGAACAGTTTGGATATTTTGGAATGTAATTTTCATATTATTACATCTTGCAACTCACTTAGCTAATTACATTCATGATTAATAATTAGTATCATAAAGTCTTGAAGGCCAGATAGAATGCAATGGAGTATAGGAAGCATCATAACTACTATTTTTGAAAACCTAACACAAAATACATAAAAATATAGCAAAAGATGTTCTCTTTGATATTCAATTCATAGAATCATAGAGATATACTGCACAGAAACAAACCTTTGGCCCATCTTGTTCATGCTGACCAGGTTTCCTAAGTTGAATGATTCATTTGCCTGCATTTGGCCCATTAACTCTAAACCGTTCCCATCCATCAGTTTTAAAAATAACTTTCAAGTTGAAGTGGGAAAAGATGAACAGAGTTTCTACCATGTTCCTCGGAAAAGAACGCCCCAATTAGTTAATTGAGCAAACATGCTGAGTTTCTTGAATCAAAGGAGTGAGACTTGATGTGCTGCATTCCATCAGGACAGTGGAGTCCTGACAATGGGCTGAAAATCTGGACTCAACCTGCCTCAACTATTTGAAGGATTTCTGGCAATTTAGAGCAATCCAGCAACTAATTTACGAGGAGAGGTTAGGCAAATTGGGGCTGTTTTCCTTAGAAAGACGTAGACTTAGAGGAGATCTAATAGAGGTGTACAAGATTATGAGGGTTCTAGATAGAGTAAACAGGGTTAAGCTTTTTCCTAGGATGGATTCAAAAAGCACAAGGGGTCACGGGCTTAGGATGATGGGGGGCAAGGTATAATTTGGCTGCTGGAGGGAGGTTTTTCACACAGAGGGTGGTGGGGGTATGGAATGCGCTGCCAAGTAAAGTGGTGGAGGCAGGTACTCTGAGTTATTTAAGAAATACTTAGATGGGCACATGAACAGAATGGGAATGAAGGGGTATAGAAAACTGATTTAAAATAGGGATCATGAGCCTTGGGAGTCCCTGGGAAGTGTGTAAATAGACGATGATATTGATGTACTTGTTTTTATCCTACAGGTGCTTTGGTTGGGTCTGCCTTGTTGTTTAACAAGGGGTATACACACGATGGGTCGTGAGAGGGCTGCTCTTGGATTTTTTGAGAGTATCCTAGTGCTTCACGTCGTTAGTGTACACTTGACCTGGACCATTTGATGGGCAACACGACAGCTCAGTGACTATCGCTGTGCTGTGCAGATACATGGATTTGGGCTTGGGTCTGTGGGAGTTTGCACATTCTCTCCGTGCTTGCGTGGGTTTTCTCCGGGTGCTCCGGTTTCCTCCCACATCCCAAAGGTGTGCTCTTAGGCTGATTGACAGAACAAATTCTCCCTAAATTGTCTCAAATTTGGTTTCAATCCATGGATTTATAAACATAGACAGGGATCACGGTAGAGGTGGGAACATCGGGGTGGCGGCATGGGCTCATTGGGCCGAAGGGCCTGTTTCCTGTGCTGTTATTGTTCTTTGTTCTTTGTTCTTAATTAGCCTGACTCCCAAGGGTTGCTAGCCAAACAGAGGACTGGAAGCTCTTTATGTTCAACAGTGCAACTGGGAGCGATGGCCATTACTGGGATTGCACCCAGCTGAAAAGACATAACCCTTGCAACCACAAATAGGGTCAGACTAAGGGCCCAATTTTACCATTCGGAGTCTAAGGGCGTAATACAGAGCCGAGTCTGGAATCCTCTTTGCAGCGTGCCCATACACTTTTCCGGTCTGATCTGTGCAGTGGGCGGGACTTAGCGTTGCTGGAACAATCGGAGCTCTGAACTGCACATACATAAAACATAGAACATAGAACAATACAGCACAAACAGGCCCTTCGGCCCACGAGTTGCGCCAATCACATCTACCAATCCACAGACCTATCTATAACCCCCTATCCTATTCTTTTCCATATACTCATCCAGAAGTCTCTTAAAAGACTCCAGTGAGTTTGCCTCAACAACCTCCGACGGCAGTCGGTTCCATTCACTCACCACCCTCTGAGTGAAAAACCTACCCCTGACATCTCCTTTGTATTTGCTTCCCTGCACCTTAAATCTGTGTCCTCTCGTAGTGACCATTTCAGCTCGGGGAAATAGTCTCTGAGAGTCCACCCTATCTATTCCTCTTAACATTTTATAAACCTCTATCAGGTCGCCTCTCAACCTACGTCTCTCCAGTGAGAAGAGTCCCAGCTCCCTCAACCTATCTTCATAAGGCCTGCCTCCCAATCCAGGCAGCATCCTTGTAAATCTCCTCTGAACTCTCTCAATAGCCTCTACATCCTTCCTATAATGAGGCGACCAGAACTGCGCACAATACTCCAACTGGGGTCTGACAAGAGTCTTATAGAGCTGCATCATTATCTCCTGACTCCTAAACTCTATTCCTCGATTAATGAAGGCCAGTACACCGTATGCCTTCTTGACCACTTCCTCCACCTGCGAGGCCGATTTAAGAGTCCTATGGACCCGGACCCCGGGATCCTTCTGCTGTACAACACAGCTAAGACTCCTACCCCTTATATTGTACTCTTTCATCCCATTATTCCTGCCAAAATGGACCACTACACATTTATCCGCGTTGAAGTCCATCTGTCACTTCTCCGCCCAGTCTTGCATCCAGTCTATGTCTCGCTGCAACTTTTGGCATCCCTCCAGACCATCCACAATACCACCGACCTTTGTATCATCAGCGAACTTACTAACCCATCCCTCCACTTCCTCATCTGGGTCATTTATGAAAATGACAAACAGCAGGGGTCCCAGAACAGATCCCTGGGGCACTCCACTGGTTACTGACCTCCATGCACTACAAGACCCATCCACAACCACTCTCTACCTTCTGCCGGCAAGCCAGTTCTGGATCCAGGAGGCCAAAGCCCCTTGGATCCCATGCCCTCTCACCTTCTCCAGAAGCCTTGCATGGGGGACTTTATCAAATTCCTTACTAAAGTCCATGTACACTACGTCCACCGCCCTTCCTTCGTCAATGTGTTCAGTCACAGTTTCGAAGAACTCAACCAGGCATGTAAGGCACGACCTGCCCTTGACAAAACCATGCTGACTATTTCCAATCAGTCCAAACTTCTCCAAATGTTCATATATCTTATCCCTCAGAAACCTCTCCATCAGGTTACCAACCACTGAAGTCAGACTCACAGGTCGGTAATTTCCTGGACTACCCCTGTTCCCTTTCTTAAAGATAGGAATCACATCCGCAATCCTCCAATCCTCCGGAACCTCTCCTGTCTCCATGGACAACGCAAATATCATTGACAGGGGCTCTGCAACCATTTCCCTCACCTCCCACGATAACCTGGGGTACATCCCATCTGGTCCCGGCGACTTGTCTATCTTGATAATTTAACAGGTCTAACACATCCTCTTTCCTAACATCCACATACTCAATCTTTTCCGTATGCCTCAAACCTGCAGTGCAATCTCCCAGTTCACTTTCCACCGTGAATACTGAGGCAAAGTATTCATTAAGCATCTCTGCCATTTCTTCCGGATTCACACAGACTTTTTCCCCTTCACCTTTTATAGATCCTATCCCTTCTCTTCTCGTCCTTTTACTTTTCACATATTTGTAGAAGGCCTTGGGATTCTCCTTAATCTTACCTGCCAAGGCTTTCTCATGACCCCTTCTGGCTCTCCTAATTTCCTTTTTAAGTTCCCTTCTACACACCTTATACTCCTCTAGATCACTAACATCCTCTAGCTCTCTGAACCTGTTATATACCTTTTTTTCTTCCTAACTAGGTTCACCACTACCTTCGTGCACCACGGTTCCCGCGTCCATGCGCAATTTGAAAAGCATGCGCAATTTGAAAAAATATCTGAAGTAGCACGCCTGGGTGGGAAAGAAACAAAAGCAGAGAGAGCAGCTCTCTGACACATGGAAGAGTTGGCACTAATTATGTCTGCTCTTGTTGGAGAAAATATTGTTCTAACAATCTGATAGCACTATTAAACTCAAAGCTTTTGTCGAAAGATTACACTTGCATCCATTTCAACTATCTACTTTTGTCTCAGTAATGAACGCGAGCTGCTTGGGTTATTTTGGGCTGATTGTGCCTACTTGCAGGGCTCAAGTGAAAAATAAAATTTGCATCTCTGAGAATCTTCGACACACAGAACAAAGTACATCCATATCATTCTGAGTGTCTGTTCATTCCTGTTGTCACAGAGATGTCTCCCTGTCAACATATTGTAAAATAAATATATAACAAACCTAGTACTTGAAGCATATATCCTGAAGCAACAGTTCTTTAGAAGAAATTTCTAGTTCCAGGAACATCTAGAATATACTTAAACAGTGTCAGAAGTTTAATTTTTTAGATCAAATAAATGTAATGGCAGTTTGTGCAGGAAAATTAGTTTATTAACTTTCTAAAGTGTAACAATATTTTGAAATGAGATACTTTTTAAAGGATAGGAATTAAAATATTCAATGGTTTAAGTGCCTGGAATGGTTTAAGTCCTCCCCCAACTTCCCCCAATCAGAGACCCATGCTCCTCCTCTCCTCCACCCCCCACCAGAGATCCATCTGAGGCCACCCCCCCTCCTCCAGTGGACACCAGCAGAGTGTTGTAAAGCCTGGTTACATCAACCATGGCTCCAAATCTGTGGCTAGGAGGATGCCGCAGGCTCTCGAAGGACTGAAGATGGTTGAGAACGATGGTGGAGGGAAGCAACCAAGCAAGGCAGATTGGGGGTGTGGTCTGCCTCGGGGAAGGGGGGGTGCTCTGCAGGGAGTGGGATGCTCTGCCGGGAAGTCTGCCTCCTGTTGGGGAGATCTGCCTCAGGGGAGAGGTGGTTGGTCTGCTGGGGTGGTTAGTGGGGTAGAGGAATTGTCACTGCTGCGGGGATTGGGTTTGTTATCTGGGTGCTCTGAGAAGGATGGTTGAGAATTTTTTACCCACCCAGTACACCCAGTCGCCGTGCCGTGGGAGTATAAAGGTTAGTGTGTTGGACTACTAATCCGCACTCTATCCTTGAGTCCACGGTTCCCTGCATGCGCACTGCTGATGAGCCCCAACAAGGGCAAAACAGCTGTCCAGTGCTTCGCAATTTGTGACTGGGAAAAACTTGTTTCAAAATGGTTGAGAATATTGGTCGCTGCAGACTGATTTCACAAGGGCAGAGAGAGCTTCGGAGGTTCCCCTGCAGAATAGAAATCCACTTTTCAGATTTTTATTTTGCAGGTTGCTTACAGTGCAGATGCAGAATGGACCAAAAGAAAGTAAAGTGGGATTCAGGGTAGAGTTGGGTGCGGTTCTTCAAATCGATTTAAATGCATGCCCGAATTAGGTGTCAGTAAAATCGTGATTTCCTTGGATTTGTGTGCAGATCGCGTTAAAGGCCCGACGCCTGAATTTACCATGATTTTGCGCTGGAAAACAGCCACAAATTGTTGGCAAAATCAGGCCCTAAGAGACGACTTAGGCAGGCTGTGGTGAGGGAGGGTGTTAGTGAGGGCACAGGAATGGCACCTCAGAGTGCCAAATTACTAGGTCCCCTTACAACCCAAGCATGATAACTAGGATTCACCAGGCTCTTGCAAGAATACAAATGGTATGTTGGCCCTCATTGCGAGAGGTTTCAAGCACAGAAGCAAGGATGTGTTGTTACAGTTATACAGGGCCTTGGTGAGGCCATGTCTGGAATATTGTGTACAATTTCCTCCTTTTCTGAGGAAAGATGTTCTTGCTCTTGAGAGAGTGCAGTGAATGTTTACCAGGCTAATGTCAGAATGGTGAGATTAATGTATGAGGAGAGATTGACTGGATTAGGATTGATTTTGCTGGTATTCAGATGAATGAGAGATGGTCTCATAGAGACTTATAAAATTCTAACAGGACTGGACAGGGTAGATGCAGGAAGGATGGTGGGGGAATCCAGAACTAGGGGTCACAGTCTGAGGATTTGGGATAGAGTAGACATTTCTTCACCCAAAGAGTGATGAGCCTGTGGAATTCATTACTCCAGGAAGTAGTTGATGCCAAAACATTGAATATATTCAAGAGACAGCTAAATCTTTTGGGGTGAATGGGATCAAAAGTTATGGGGAGTAAACAGGGTTGGGCTATTGAGTTGAACAATCAATAATGAATGATGGAGCAGGGTGGAAGGGCCAAATGACCTCTATGACTTCTATGTCCTTATGTTTCTATCTCTCCATGCAACGAAGTGCACACCCACTCCTGGTAAAATAACAGTGGATGAGGAAAAGATCCTAAGTTGACCTCTTGAGTGGCACAGTTGGTTCCTGGGCATAAGAACTATTCTCCAAATATACCCCACTGGAATAATATGATAGCAGCAGGAAGGCAATGGTACTCCACGACTACACCCCCATCTTGCCTTCCCTCACCATTTTACAAGCCACTTGCCTGTTCTAGTAGGTTTGTAAAATCCAGATGATCTTTCAATTAAAATTTAGCCTCGCTCCTGATTTTGCAAAAGGGCTATAAAATTCTAGAGATTTTCTATCAGGAAAATAGGAAATACAAGCACTTTGCCAAACACCAGGCACAAAAACATGAGACAGAATTTAACAGGGGTGAGTGGGGGTCCTTTAATCAGGCAGGAGAAAGCCAGATAGGGATCTGACACCATCCCAACTCTGTCCTAATCAAGTCCAGGATGGAAAGCTTGTTAATGGCCTCCATACCCCGATGCCAATTGAGGCTGTTAGTGGGCAATCTATGTCCGTTTAAGGGCTTCACTAGTGGTACTGAACCAACTATGATGGGGCAGTTGCCATGAGAAGAGATTGAAAAGCAAATCCTGTTTTGTTTGGTTACTGGTTCCTGAGTGGGGCCATTATTGTCAAACAATGTGAGTTTGCTAAGATCCATCCCCTGCCTCTTCTTCCAAACCTCCTCCCAACACTAGTCAGCATCTCCCTCCCCATTCACTTGCGTTCTGGGTTGATTCCTGATCCTGGGCATCTGGTGGGTGCAGTATATGACAACTGCTACCACTGCCTAGTACCCTTGACGGTAATGAAAGTTGTCAGCCTCTGATTCGCCAGGAGCTCTCAGGGGTGGGAACTCCACACACTGGGATCGTGATCCTGGGGAATGCTGACCAGCAACAGCTGACTGACACTTAATGTAGATCTTGCCAATAAGAGGTGACATGTGATCTTGCCATTTCTCTGCTCATGGTCTTGGTGGTCAGAAGATAAGCCAAAACTATACATTGTTTAGTGCCTGCCAGTTTACTATTGGTATCTGAGCTGAATGTCCCTTTTGTTTCAGTTGCACCTGGGATGTGGTCTGTGGAGTGTGTGTGTGTGTGTGTGTGTGTGTGTGTGTGTGTGTGTGTGTGTGTGTGTTGGGGGGAGGCGTTAGGGGAGGTGCAGGTAGGGATATGCAATTGGTCAAGTATGACTATTTTTAATCTAGCATATTTCATGCTGCTTCCCACAGGGCTGAATGGATATAATCAGGCAAACGCAATATGATTGACAATCTAATGAAGTAATCGGGAAACTCTAGTCTCTGGTTATGACTTCAGTTCTCCACAGTTGAGTCAAATTTAGCCTTGCGAATCTACCTGTGGACTAGATCAATCTCCAGGTCAGATGTGGGCTGGTGGGCTATGGGTTTCACACCCTTTGTATAAACTGTGCCCTCTGCTCACCAAAATATTCCTGGAGTTGTTGTCCTGCTGAATCATTATCTCTCCTTCACTCTGCCCATGTCCTCACCCTTGCTGTCTCCCACCCTGAATGCTCAAACATTCAACTCTCGTGACTCGATTATGTAAAAAAAACCTTCCTCCTTTGCTCTTGTTTCTTTCTTGGGAATCCTTAGCCTCAGTCCCCTGGGTCTCTGTTCATCCACTAGTGGAAGCAATCTTTAATTATTTAATCATAGTAAAACCCCCAGGTATCACTTATCTCTGTACTGCTTCTCCTCTGACAGCACCCCTTCCATTCATCACATTGCTGTTGTCACTCCTGGCTCAACAAGAGCTCCTCCTTAGGTTTAAATATTAATAATTTCATTGACCCCCAAATTCCCCAGACATTATAAATATTTGCAGAGATAACAAGCAAGTTCATAAAACTAACAACTGTGAATTCACCCAAATTATTACTCTTTTTAATTAAGAATTTTGGCAAACAGTGCTTCACCTGTCAGTCACACCTATTGTGGTAAACAATTATCAAGTTGCCTATTTCCATAAAACAAATTGTTATAAATTATCTTTGTACGTTATTGGCTGAGTGCAGGATAAGACACAGGGTACATTTGCTGTTATTAGGTTTAAATATTAATAATTAAATGTTGTTGTATAATATGGAACCAGGCAAAGTGAAATGTATCTATATTATAGAAGAATAAGACGATTGACCTTTAAGCATTTTAATGCAAATTTGAAACTAGGCTTGTTACTATTCATTTAGAAAAATACAAACGATTAAAAAGAAATATATTTATATTTAAATGATGCAAAAGATGTATTAAGTTGCAATTTTTGTCCTTACAAAACTTCACACTTGGTTCAGTGGTCCTTCAAATCTAATGACTTCAGATTTCCTTGAAAAAGTTCTTGACCTGGAATGCATTTTTCACAATCAAAGTTACAAGAGTTAATAATTGGATCTTTGGTGTTTTAGGTGCTGTCATTACTTATATAACTTTAAATATCGAAAGCAAATTGTAACATTTGAGAAGAAAGTTTCATTGTATTAGAATGGCAGAATGCCAAGTACTTGAAACTGTGCATAATGCGTTCAGATAACGTTACAGTGTACAATGCAACAACAAGGGTAATTGAAAAGGCACACTTATGAAGCTACATTTTTATAGAAGAATCTTTAGATTTACATTCATAGTTAATTTTGTTCGGGTAGTGGTTACAGGCTGGTTTTTAATTCGTCGTATCTAAGTGGAATATTAGTTAACTACCTTCTCAGAAAAAATGTTATGTTCTACAGCTGTCATTGATTTCCATGCCCAACCTTAAGGACATCCTGTTCTTCTGGCAAGTTTTGCTTCTATGAAATCTTTCATAGTAGGTCATGGCTTTTAAATATGCATGTGAGGTTACAGGCCATATGTGTTTAATCAAACTTCAATTATTACAGTGTGCATGCTCGAAACTGATGATTCCAGGTTATAATGTATGACGAAATTGGTCATTCTAATTGGATCAGTATGGAGACATTATGAACCAAACTCATTATGATAAGTTGCTTCCTGTGTTAAAGGTTCTCTTGAGCTTATAAGCTTGGCTCACTACCTTCAATCAGGCTATGTTATAGTACCCAGGGAACAACAGCACTGCTTTCCCTATAGGACATCATACAGCCAAGAAGCTGTGTTTTTCCCAAGTTCCGTCTTGTATCTCACTTTACAAGTCAACTGATCCAAATTCCAGCCCACAGGCTGTGCCAAATACTGTCCCAGATTGCATAACGATGTTAAAGAGTTTTTTTTCACGGTGGAGTCTGTTTTGATGAAACCTAAAATGCTAACTCTGTTTCTCTCTCCACAGATGCTGCCTGAACTGCCGAGTATTTCTTGTATTTTCTGTTTTGTTTTAATTTCAGTTTTCCAGCATATGCAGTGTTTGTTTTTGAACATTCATAAGTTAGAGTGCCAGCCATAAAAGTCAAATTACATTGCATGTAATGTGAATGTAAAATCTTGATGAAGCAGAACTTTTTTTTTGGCTTTGACAAGCTGTTTAAAAACAAAGTTAAATGATTTTGGTTATGTATTCTTTGAGCTGTGCTACTTTTTGGGTCTGTACATTTTGCAAATTTCATTTGAAAACCCAGACATTTAGTTGTATGTATGTGCTGGCAACTTGTCACTAAACTCAGTCACATCATGTAGTATGTACATGACTTGTCACATCAAACCCGATTACAGCTTGCAATTTTCATGTGACTTACAATGCCCAAACATTTCCTTTTATGCCGCAATCAGCTGAAGAATTAGAAAATAGTGGCAAAACAAAAACTCAAGGGAACCCTCATCAATGTTCAGTGTCACTGACAGCATAATAATTGCAGCTATATTCAGAAAACAATTAAATCATTCAGAAATGCGCAGTGGCACAGTTGTTAGCGCTGCTGCCTCACAACACCAGGGATTGAGTTCAATTCCCAGCTCACTGTCAATGCGGAGTCTGCACGTTCTCCCCCTATCTGCATAGGTTTACTTTGGGTAGTCCACTTTCCTCCTACAGTCCAAAAGATGTGCATGTTTGGTGTACTGGCCATACTAAATTCTCCCTCAATGTACCTGAACAGGCACCGTAGTGTGGCAACTAGGGTATTTTTATAGTGACTTCATTCAGTGTTAATATAAGTTTACTTGTGACACTAATAAATAAACTTTAAAAACGTTAAAATGCATTGTGGTTGTAGCCACAACCCAGTGCAAAACTCTGCCAGTATGGAAAGTTAATAGTAACCTCAACAACTGAGAGAAGGACAATTAATTTCTACAACTGGAACAAACATAGATTAAAAAAAAGGCCCTTATCCAAATTAAAAAAACCTAACCCCTTAACAGTACATTGCATATTAGGAAATGCAAGACTACAACATTCAGCTCAGTGTTCCTGAGCTGAAGAAACAGATATGGAGCTTGATCCTTGTCGAGCCTCTGTCACAGCCTCCATTGATCACAGCATTTGGGGAGATGGACTGGAACTGCCAAGGGTTCCACTCTCTGAATGTCCAGTTGGTATGTGACCATATACAGATCATCATGTTGATTAATCCCCCCTACGTTGGCAGCAGTCACAATACATTTATTCTGTGCCAGCCAGCCATTCCTTACATCTTCAGCTTGCCGCTTAATACCGTAAGTGGGCTGCTTGTCGACAAAGGTTGTCCACTCCACTTGTAGCTAACAACCCCCATCTCCCATCCCCACCACCAACCAACCATGTGCCCACTGCTCTCACAATGAGAAAGAACAGAAAAATAATACTTGCATTTATATAGCCCTTCTTGTGATCATAGGGTGTTTCAGTGCACTTTTCAGCCAATGAGTTTTTTTTGTAATGTAGTTACTGTAGTAACATAAAAAACATGGAAGTTCATTTATACATATATAAACCTATCAAAAACAACAATGTGATAATCACTAGAGAATCTGTTATTGCGATGTTGATTGATGTATATATATTGGCCAGGAAACTGGACAAAAAACACCTCTGCTAAATGCAGCAATTCTGCAACCAGGAAGATCATGGGGAGATCTGCATTATTGAAGTCTGAGCTTCCACTGCAACACCCAAATATGTGGTGATTTCATGAAGGCCTTGAAAGCTTCTCAACTTGACCCCTTGCCAGAAGTGTGGTGATCTTCCAGTTAGCTCTTTCTGTCAAAGGGTAGAGCAGCCAATAGTCATTTGGGACAATGTAACTTTGCCGTTTTATCTTCCTTAAATACAGAGATCAAAACTATACATAAGACTCCAGGTGTGGTCCTCCCAACGTCTTGTCCAATTGTAGCAAGACTTCCTTATTCTTCCAACCCAATCTCCTTACAGTAAAGGCCAACATGCTTCCCCATTACTGTAAACTGCAAGGTAACTTTGTGTTTCTTGAACAAGTCATTGCTAACATCAACATTTACAAGTTTTATGTCTTTCATACCAAAGAGATGTGATGGATTTCAAATTCTGAACAAAGCCCTGTTCCACGTTTGTAGTGCATTGAAAACTGCATTGAGTCCACTTTGAGCTATCATATTCATGTACCAGCAGGGATAGTCAAAGAACAAAGAACAATACAGCACAGGAAACAGGCCCTTTAGCCCTCCAAGCCTGCGCCGCTCATTGGTCCAACTAGACCATTTGTTTTATCCCTCCATTCCTAGTCCGCTCATATGACTATCCAGAAAAGCCTTAAATGATTGCAGCGTGTCCGCCTCTACTTGGCAGTGCATTCCAGGCCCCCATCACCCTTTGTGTAAAAAACGTCCCTCTAATATCTGAATTAAATCTCGCTCCTCTCACTTTGAACCTGTGACCCCTCGTGATTGTAACCTCTAACCTGGGAAAAAGTTCCCACTCTTCATCCTATCTATATCCTTCATAATTTTATATACCTCTATTAGGTTTTCCCTCATTCTCTGTCTTTCCAGGGAGAACAACATCAGTTTATCCAATATCTCCTCATAGCTAAGACTCTTCACACCAGGCAACATCTGGTAAACCTCCTCTGCACTCTCTCCAAAGCCTGCACGTTCTTCTGGTAGTGTGACGACCAGAACTGGATGCAGTACTCCAAATATGGCCTGACCAATTTCTATACGGCTGTAACATCAGACTCTAGTTTTTATACTTTATACCCTCCTATAAAGGCATGCATGCCATATGCCTTCTTCACCATCTTCTCCACCTGTGCTGCCATCTTCAAGGATCTGTGTATTTGTACACCTAGGTCCCTTTGTATGTTTATATTCTTGATGGTTGCCCCATTTATTGTATAACTCCCCCCTACATTAGTTCTACCAAAATGCATCACTTCGCATTTATCTGGATTAAATTCCATCTGCCATTTCTCCGCCCAATTTTCCAGCCTATCTATCTCCTGCTCTATTGTCTATGTTCATCGCTATCAGCAAGTCCAGCCATCTTTGCGTCATCCGCAAACTTACTGATCACACCAGTTACACCTTCTTCCAAATCATTTGCAATATATATATAATAGCAGAGGTCCCAGTACAGAGCCCTGTGGAACACCACTGGTCACAGGTCTCCAGCCAGAAAAAGACCCTTCAACTGCTACCCTCTGTCTCCAGTGGCCAACCTAGTTCTCCACCCATCTACCACCTCTCCTTGTATCCCATGAGATTTAACCTTTTGCACCAACCTGCCATGAGGGATCTTGTCAAACACCTTACTAAGATCCATATAGATGACATATGGGTTGTTCTGGACATAGTCCAGAAGGAAAATAAAAGAATCCATGTTTTAATAACATGTGTGGTTTTGATTCAGAATGTTTCTTATTGATTCATATTGATTCATCTCAAGAACTGCACAGTGTTCGTGCAGAATCTTCATTTTTCTTGAAGCTTTTGGGCTATCCTGCCAATGCACCAAATATTTAACTCTATATACCTATCAGACTTCTGTAACCTACCCATCCAAATTGCTATTCTGAGTTCTCTGCAGCAGTACTCATATATGACCCCATCTTCTGGTGAGCTCACACTGAATGATCCTTGCCCTCTGCCCTGGCTGCAGCCCATTGGTACTCAGTGTCTCACCACTAACCACTCTTGCCTCTACGCTATCTCTAAAATATACAGAGTATTCATAGTTGAGATGATGAGTATGATTTTCAAGGTGAGAGACAGCATTTCTTTATCATCAGAAGCTTCATGATTTTTCACCTCTTGCTCCTCAATTACTGTCTGAGCAGGTTGCAGTTCTTGGGTATTTGGAAGGAGGAAGGCAGAGGATAAGATTAATTTGGATAGATTATGAGATCCTGGATGATGGGATATGGGAAAACTGATTAGGTTTGAGTACATTATCATCTTCACAGTATCAGCCACAAACACAATCATAGCCATTCCAATGAAGTTGATCCTATCTCCTCCTGCAAGGTAACAACATGCGGCCTTGCCTGACCCCCATTAGTTAGGAGCTGCTCCCTCGTTCTGCAGGAGAAAGGGAAGTGTGTCTGTGAGTTTGGTGTAATCTATCTGGATGATATGATTGCTATGATCGAATACCTGTCAGTGTGTGCAAGCTTTGAGATGTGGGTCTGAGGCTTGAGCCAGTACTCAGTGTCTGAAGATAAGTTGAAGCTATGAGTTATGCATGAATATTGATTGACAGATTGTTGGTAGCTGAGTGATGAGGGTGGTGCATTGAGCAATAAATGAAGCAAGTGATTCAGCTGCTGGGATGTGGTATTTAAAGATTCATTCACTGATGTTAACTGATGCCAAATAATCTTTTGCAGCACTGCATCAAGATCCTTGGGTAAACTTCTGGCATTGACTATCATGGCTATCTGGTTCTGTTGCCTTCACAAAGTTTGTCTGGAGGGTCTCCTGGCCCCCTCTGAATAGATCACATGTGATTTCCTCTATAAAACAGCTAGTATTGCATCATAGAATTGTGAAGAACAATCTCTCCCTTGTATAAATCACTCCTCTCCTCAGACTCTCTTTTCCAAGCAGTTCCAGCACCTGCTACAGCTAGAATTCCTTTTAAGATGTGCAGGCTGGCTTTAGATGAACTGTGTCTCTGCCAGCTTATAACAGCCAACTTTAACCAGCAAAATTTTTCTTTTTTAAAAGTAACTTTGTGGAGATGACTGGACAGGAATTGTCCTTTAACTCTATAGTCCTGGGGAAATGTATTTCACAGTAAGATAAATAGCAGCCTCTCCAGTCGTGACTGCAATAAACTGATGCAATATCTTTCAAAATTAATAGGAAAGCAGCTTTAATAACTGTATCATAAACATCTCTGCTCCTGGCAGTACAACTACAATGTACTACATTGGTAGCATAGACCCTTAAGTAGTTTAGCACAGATTCAAATGCTGCTAACCTTGCACAAAACTAGCCCTCTGTTGAGATGTGCAATCACTTAACAGCACGTTTATCCCAATCTACACACTGCAATCAAAAAATAGCAGGCAGCACAAGTTGACTAGAATAATGTGTATGAATTATTTTCCATCTCGCTCCTTCACCATCCCCAGGTGCTATGAAATTAAGCACTTTTTAAAGTTTATTTATCAGTGTCACAAGTAGGCTTACATTAACACTACAATGAAATTACTGTGAAAATGCCCTAGTTGTAACACTCAGGCACCTATTAAAGTACACTGAGGGAGAATTTTAACATAGCCAATGCACCCAACCAGCAAGTCTTTCGGAGGAAACCAGAAGAAACTCAGGCAGAGACGGTGAGAACGTACAGACTCTGCACAACCAATGACCCAAGCTGGAAGTCGAACCCATGTCCCTGTTATCGTGAGGCAGCTGTGCTGACCACTGTGCCACTGTGCTGCCTTTTGGAAATACCAAGGATGAGTTGATCTGCTGAACAATTTTAAAAGGAGCCCAGGATGATGTTTTGGATGTTAATGATAAGGACAGTCCTACTATGCCAAAGGTGATATAAGAATGACACAATGTACTGTGCAAATCACAGTCCTGAAAATGTTTCTTACACAGTTGCTTTCCTTCATTTGCTTGGTAAAATGTTTGGCTTCAAAGGTCAAAAGAACAGCTAGATGTTTAAGCAGCTCGCAATGATTGGTAACTCATACCAAACACTGGCAGAACCAGTGAAAAGAAAAGATTTCTAATGTGTGTTGAGAATTCCATTTCTCAAGAATGTTTGCACATAATAATAATGTGCAGAGCAACAAAATGATTAGGCTAATATCAAACTTTTGGTAGAATATGTACTGACAGTGACAAAGCAAGGCAAAATAAAATGTTTATGCCAATTTCTCAAAGTGGCCGTACTTGCTGAAAATATATTTGATGTCTTAGAGCACATAGATCAGCTATATGCCCCAAACGTGCTGACCACACTCACTTTAGAGTTTGAAATAAAATTTCACGTGTCTAACATATTTGTGAAATTGTGAATGTAAAACAGTCACCAAGATTCTAGATTTGGGACTGATTTCAATGGGATGAAGTAGATGCTGTTCATAGTAAAGAGGGTAAGTCTGCTAATATTTAAAACAACTAAGGATCAGTGGGACGTGTTCAGAAAACCATTTAATGTGCATCAGCACCAGTTTTAAGAGCATAAGAAATAGGTGCAATCAACCCCTTGAACTGCTCCATCTTTCAATAAACTTATGGTTGCTCTCTGTCTCAACATTACTCTTCCATCCACTCTTAAACACATTGATTCCCTCAATACCCAAAAATCTATCCATTCTCTAGCCCAATGGATTATTGTTGGAGCATGGCCCCTTTAAAGTGGCATTCCCTGGTCGTGCAAGTCTCTATTGAGTGTCGAGGCAGAAAACTTAGCCAATCGAGTATGAAGGAAGTATTTGGGTCAGAAAGATTGGCAATTAGAGCCAGGGAGGAGTGATAAACAGTCACATCGTTATTCTGTTGGACCCTATTTGTATACATAGATAATCTTTGTGTTGGCAATAAACCCTTTCTTCTGAATCCTCATCGAATCACCCTTGATCTGTTATAATTGTGGGCATTCCATTGTTGAGTATTTTCACTGCCTTGAGTGTATTCAACAATGGAATATTGCCAATCCTTTAGGCTAAAGAATTCCAAACAATCTGAGTTAAGAAGTTTCTCCCCATCTCAATCTTGAATGCTAGACCTTGCATTCTGAGACTGTGCCCCTAGATTTCTAGAATCCTCATATGGGGGGGCAACCTTTCAGTGTCTACCCTGTTAAAGATCTTAAATATCCTGTATGCTTATTGAGAGGACCAATTTATTCTGTCTCTGATCATAGGGATAAATCTCTTATCCCAAAAACCAAGTAAATGAGACTGTGATGTACTGCCTCCAATGCAAGTATATCCTTTCTTAGATGTGGTGCCATTTTTGTGCCCTCCTAGTGGCAAGCTTGGTAGTGGAGGGTGATTTAATCAGGCAGAAGGGTAGTGAGTGGAGATCCTTCCACCTTTCCATCTTAACTCTGATTAAGGTTGTGGTGGGAAGTTCCATGAACTGCTTAGCCATTCTATCATTTTAGTGAAAGGCACTGAGTACCTGATTGACAAACCTGGAAATGGGAACGCTTGCGCCTTGCTTCCTCCCCTATGATCCTATCCTGCAACAGTCCTTCCATAAACACTAACCTGTGGCCTGGGTCTATCTGTGTTTCTAGGCATTGGGTGTGTGTCATACCAGCAGAAACCACCATCTCCCCAATGGCACTGCTGTTCAATAGAATCACCGGCCTCTGATTGTTGACTGCCCTTATCTTGTTTCTTCCACTCCAGGGGTCTTTAATTACTACCTGTCAAGTGCCTTTCCTAAAAGAGGTTATGTGAACATCTTGCTGACTCTCCAGCAACTATTTGAAATAAGCAAATTGACATGACATTAAGATTGACAGATTGTTGCTAGCCAGAGATATGAAGGGATATAGAGTTAGATCACAGACATAGTTAAATTGCAGAACAAACACCAAGGGTTAAACAGTTTTCTCTTGTTTCTATTTCTTAAACAAGATCCATCAATGCTGTGCAGGTTGGGCAGATTAATTACCATGCATGATCTGATCTTTCATGAGTGAAACAACTATGGAAGATTTTCTTCTTGTAGTTAAGAATGTAAACAGAGACATGAAAGCCCTAATTGCAGGCATTAACTTTTACAAAGATCAACAGGGATGATTACATTGGAAACTGCCAAGTTTATGGTTGCAGCAATTATTTTTGCTGTCATTGCAATGAGATGAAAGTGAAGAAGACAATGATGACAGTTTGCTGAATTGGTCACCCACTTAAACAATGATGAACGAATATAAATTGATGAAGACAATGTGCAAATATGCCTCAATGTATTACTGAAAGTACAAAGAATGATTGAATAAGAAAGAATGACTGCCAGAAGGCAATCAAAAGTAAATTACTTTTTTGATTAATATCTTGCCTTACCTACCCTGACATCGTAAATGTTCTGTAAATGTATTTTGCCCTGTATTTTAAACTTATATAACTATACAAGCTATACAGGTAACATGAAAGAACACGGAACAAAAATACTTTACTTTTTCCTCAGAAAAATGATGTTATGTTAGTATATTGAAGTGTTGTAATGTTTTAGAGGATATATGACGTTCCCAAATCTTTTAAATTTAAAGTGTGGGTGTTCGGCTGAGCAAAAATTAGCATTAAATAATGAATGGCAAACTAACAAAAATATTTCTACACCCAGCAATACCAAAGAAACGTCTTGGACACTTATGAACCTTCAAATTCTTGGTCTATAAGGCCACCAGTATATCATAAAACTAAATATATGGACTTATATCATAGTTTCTTGTTGTGCTTTGTGTTCTTGCGTTTCGTGAAAGAATTTGGTTTTCCTAATGAATGCATTTATCTTTCCACTGTTCACTTGAGATTTACTTTGTAATCTAGTCTTCATTCCCACTGCACATAATGACTGCTGAGAATTTGGCTTAGAATAAAAGAAATATAAAAATATTTGTTGCGCTTTTTGTAATACACTGGGACACATTTGTACATTGTCTTCATCAATTAATATTTCACCTCTTCTATATTGACAGCAAAAGTAATTGTGGGATGTATAGACTCAGCATTTTCCAAGACATTCATCCACGTTTATCTTTGTCAAAGTTAATTCCTGCAATTAGTGTTTTCTTTTACAGATTTAACTATGAGAGAAAACTTTTCTATCATTGTTTCATTTATGAAAGATCAGTCCTGATAGGTTTCTTTTGGTTTTGTAAGAGTAATTTGATTGGTAAGAGTGGAAAAATCAGATAGAGACATGTGTCATAATGGTTTAAGTAATTATACTTGCAAATTAGACATAAACAACTACTAAGTGCAACAAAAAAATAACAAATATTGCATACTTCAGCCAAGAGCATTAAAGGTTAATTTCCCTCACCTAAATGTTCCTCACCTTAAAAATTGCCACACTGTCTTTTGCTGATTTAAACCTCAAAACTGAGATATTTTTATTTTGGCATTCACCAACCAATTTTCTCTTTTGTTTAAATAAATAGGGGAAAATCACTTGTAGAAAATGCAAACTAAAACAGTCCAAGATGCTCCCTCCAATTTTCAGATCTTCAGGTTTTCTTTTGTGATACAGGTAATGCCAGCTTATCATATGGAATTCCTCCATCTGATTGCTCAGGGTGCCAAATGAATAGAGGATCTGCATATTACCATTCCATCTTACGTTAAAAGCTTTTAAACAGGGCTCCCATACAGTTCTGCTTAAAATGAAATGGAACACCTATTCTATGAAATTTGAACCTCAGATTGGATGAGTTTTATTTAATAAAGCATATGAAATGCTTTCTGTTGGAATATGGATGACATTGGCAAGATTAAATTTATCTTTCCATGCTTTGTTTCCTTGCCTGGATGCATTAAGGATCACCATGTAGTAATCCTTTTTTCTGGTGCAGGCTCACAAATTACTAGATGTATTAGATTCATAGAACCCCACAGTGCATCGAGTCCGCACCAATCACAATCTCACACAGGCCCCACCCCCAAATCCTTACACACTTACCCAATAATCCCTGTAACCTACACATCCCAGGACACTAAGGGGCAATTTTAGCATGGCCAATCAACCTAATCCGCACATCTTTGGACTGTGAGAGGAAACTGGAGCAGCCAGAGGAAACCCATGCAATCACGGGGAAAATGTGCAAACTCCACACAGACAATGATCCGAGCCGGGAATCGAACGCAGATTACTATCCATAGTGGAATTTGAATTCATGAACTTGATTGCATCACCCTTCAACTTTCAAAACACGAGGGAGCACTGGCCAATTTTATGCAACCTGACACCATAAAATAAGGTGATCCTGTGCTGTATGGCTTATATCTTTCCCAAAGTTCTGCACCCAAAATTGAATGTAGTATTCGAGATGTAGCCCAACCAAAGTTCTGTACAACTGTAACATCACTCCTCACGTTTTCCATCCCCCTTCGAGATAAAGATCAATATTTCATTAGCTTACCTGTCTTAGTTTTTCATTAACACATGCAAATCTAACTGTGCATGGGATTGCTTTTAAAGTTGGCAAACGCAGTTAGACTAAAGGCAGTAATCATTGGCTTTCATTATCATGTATATGTTGGTTAGTTCACTTTTAGTATGTTCCTGATGGACAGAAAAATTCAATAATTTGTCCATTAGACTACTTCTTATTCATAATAATGGCAATGCCACTGAGAAAAAATATATGCAGAATGATAATTACTATAATGTGCACTGATTTGTGTGTTCACTAATTCTAATTATAATTAACTGGAATTTTATATTCCACCTTTTTCATTGCTCTTGATTGTTTTAACAGTATCCACAATCAATGTAAGTGGTGACACTAAAGACTGAACTTTCGTTGTGGGGGTGGAAAGCTGATGTGGAGACCTGTCCTAATTCCACATGATGTATTCCAGACACAATTATCAGTATGTTTTAAGGAATGCCCAAACTAAAGGGCAAGAGGTCGTCTTAATATTCAATTTGGGATTGTAGATGGGCTCCTGAAGCTGGAGAGATCTGGGGGGGCCTCCAGCTCCTGGTTTTTGGCAGAGGCAGAGAAAGAAGGAAAGGCAGTTAGTAAGACTTTTTTTTCTTTTTGAAGGCCATATATGTCATGATCTTGGAGGAGTGATACTTCCATGAGATGGCCAATTGTCGGAGCTGTGGGTATGAGGACATAGAACATAAAATGTAGAACATAGAACATTACAGCGTAGTACAGGCCCTTTGGCCCTTGATGTTGCGTCGATCTGTGAAACCGATCTAAAGTCC
Source organism: Sphyrna mokarran (assembly GCA_024679065.1). NCBI lineage: Eukaryota > Metazoa > Chordata > Chondrichthyes > Carcharhiniformes > Carcharhinidae > Sphyrna > Sphyrna mokarran. The sequence continues at coordinate 41,965,009 of JAGIQG010000009.1, forward strand.
ATCTAATCTACACTATTCCAATATCATCCATATGTTTATCCAATGACCATTTAAACACCCTTAATATTGGTGAAGCCACTACTGTTGCAGGCAGGACATTCCACGCTCTTACTACTTTCTGAGTAAAGAACTTACCTCTGACATCTGTCCTATATCTATCACCCCTCAATTTAAGATCGTGTCTCCTCATGCTAGCCATCTCCATGCAAAGAAAAAGGCTGTCACTGTCCATTCTACCTAATCCTGTGATCACCTTATTTAAGTCACCTCTGGGTCAGATAGGATTTATCCTAGGACTCTCTGGCAGGCTAGGGAGGAGATTGCAAAGTTTTAGCTTTGATCTTCACTCATCATTGTCTACAAGAATAGTGCCAGAAGACTGGAGGCTAGCAAGAGTTGTCCTGTTGTTCAAGAAGGGGAGTAGAGACAATCCTGGTAATTATAAACCAGTGATCCTGATCTGTTGTGGGCAAAGTTTTGAAAAGGATTATAAGAGATAGGATTTAGAATCATCTAGAAATAAATAATCTGATTAGGGATAATCATTACAGTTTTGTGAAGGGTATATCGTGCCTCACAAATCTTATTGAGTTCTTTGAGAAGGTAATCAAAGAGGTGGATGAGAGTAAGGCATTTGGTGTGGTGTACATGGATTTCAGTAAAGCATTTGATAAGGTTCCCCACAGTAAGCTGAAGATACAGAGGCATGGGATTCAGGGTGATTTAGCGGTTTGGATCAGAAATTGGCTAGCTGCAAAAAGACAGAGGGTGGTGGTTGATGGGAAATGTTCATCCTGGAGGAGGTGGTGGTGCGGGGGTGGCGGGTGGATGAGTGGTCACTGACCAGTTCAAGCACAAAATGTACCAACTCAAGTTATAACTGGATTCTTTGGCAGTGCTTTTTAAGCAAAACTTTGCCTTATGTGGAATGAAAAGAGAACATTAAAAACTGCTTAACTGGACTGTTCTCCAGGAACAGGTACATTTTCATGGAGAATCTTTAAACAGGAATTGAGTGTTAAATGATTAAAGTAATAGGAATTTTACAGTCATTAACAAAACCACAAACAAAATAGACTTGCCAATCATATTTTCCTAGGGAAGTTATAGTTACAGCACTGACATTTTGAAAACTACATAGAATCTAATCGTAGGAAATACTCCAAAACAATTAGTGCTTTAGTTGCACGACTCACAACTTTCTGAACAACTATACTATTATTCCTTCAGACGTACAGATGGGAGAAACTTGAACTCGGAGGTGCAGTTTAAAAATAAGAGGTCTCTCTTTTAAGACAGAGGGACAGGAAAGCTTTTTCTTTCAGAGGTTCATTATTCTGTAGAATTCTCTTCACTAGAATGCAGTGGAGGTTGGATCGTTGAATGTATTCAAGGCAGAGTTAGGCAAGGGAGTCAAGGGTAATGGGAAAAGTGGAGTTGAGACAACAACCAGATCAGCTATGGCATTGTGAAATGGCAATGTGGCTTGAAAAGCCAAATGGCCGACTCCTGGTTTTAAGTCCTGTGTTCCCATGTTCCAATCTATGAAAATAGTTCAAGAAACATTTGTAACAAAAGTGGAGGGGGTGGGGGTGGAGAGATGTATAGTGTTAGAGGAACTCCCCAAGCCTAGTTGTGAAAAAGACGCTGAGATGAGGACTGTTTATTGCAGAGCTGATTTCTCAATCAAAACCTCATACCCAGTGCTGGCAAACTATTCTTACAAAACCTGATCAATACCCAACACTTGATACCCAGTAGTTATATCAAATAAATATATAAATATAAATATATAAATCACATTATTTAATATTGATCAATAGAACCTATTTGAGTTTTTAAAATTCCTTTGCAGTATTTGGGCACCACTAGCTCATGAAGCATTTAATGCCCATTCCCAGTTGCCTTTGAGAAGGTGGTGGTGAGCTGTTTTCTTGAATTTGAAGTGTAGATACACCAACAGTGCTGTTAGAGATGGAGTTCCAGAATTCTGACTCAGTGACAGTGAAGGAATAACTAAAGTTCCAAATCAGATGGTGAGTGGTTTGGTAGGGAACCTACAAGTGGTGATGTTTCCAGGTATCTGCTGCTTTTGTCCTTCTAGATAATAGTAACTTGGAAGGGGCTGCCTAAATAACATTGGTGAGTTCCTGCAGCGTATTTTGTAGATGGTACACACGGCTGCCGCTGTTTATTGGTGGTGGAGTGATTGAACGTTTGTGGAAGGGATAACAAAGAAGTGGGCTGCTTTATCCTGGATAGTGTCGAGCTTTCTGATTGATATTAGATCTCACTCATCCAGGCAACTGGAGAGTATTTGATTATGCTCCTGACTTATGCCTTGATGGGGTCAGGCGGTGAATTACTCATTGAAGGATTCCTAGCCTTTGACCTGCTCTGGTAACCACAGTATTTATATGGCTGGACCAGTTCAGTTTCTGGACAATAGTTTTCCCTGGGATGTTAATAATGAGAATTCAACAATGGTAATACCATTGAATTCATGGGGCGATGGTTAGATCCTCTCTTGTTGAGGATGGTCATTGATAATCCCATCTGCAGCCTAAAATTTGTACAGGTTTTACATATTTATGTTTTAGTTTGCAAGACATTAGTGAAAAATATTTAACAAATCACTTTGAAAATTAATGCATTGCTTATAGCCAGCTCTGGAATAGCAGTGGAATATCTGGAATGTTCTTTCAACTTGGCTTACTATAATTCTCCCAGTTGTGCTATTAGGAGCTTGATTTAATAAAACTTGCACTGTGAAAGGTAGAGAGAAACAATGCTTAAAAGTTAAGATTACCTGAGGCGGTACATAAATAATCTGTTGATCTTGGAAAAAAATTAACAGCCATAATGGGAACATCACTGTTAAAAACATGCATAGTTTCTGGTGTAATGAGGTTAAATCTCATCATCAAAAATCAATGTAATAGTCACAGGTGCTAATGTCCACATGGATGGAAGGATGCATAAAATGGCAGAATAACCTCAACTGTGTTTTACAAACCACAGTGTTATCCAGGAAACAAGGAAATGCACATTGATACCAAGATCATAGTCAGTGCATAAACCACAAAATGTGTCAATGCTTCTTTTTATAGAATTGTCCTCATTGATTCTGAAAGTGGACTTTTGAATGAAGATACCATCCTAGTGATGGATTTCCTGCCATGTCCTTTACAAATGCAGATTTTGCTGTGAGTGAGATGGCAGGAAGATTAAGAAATGGAATCGCCATAGAGATGTCTACATCAGCCATGTAAATTATTGTCACCACAACCACAGCCACTACCATCATCCTCCTCCTACCGGTCATTTTCTCATTGTGGTCAGAAAACTGTGTGAAGATGAGACGAGGACAACTGTAGAGCAATTATAGCTTCTCAATTTGATTTTGCAGCTTGATAAATCCAAAGGATGTAGACTACCCTAGACTGCAATACTAATTATGGCATTTGCAATATTAGAACTTTGGCTATGGAATGCTTCTCCAGAGGCTGCGTGTGTGTGTATGTGTGTGTGTGCTGGTCCATCATGAAGTACTGCACAGAAATTGGTTGTGAGACCTGTGAAAAACTTTTAAGGTCACAGACTGTATGGTATAGATTCAAATGATTCTATGATGGATTGATCTGGATCCATCAAACAACATCGCACTTTGTCACAATTTTTTACCCTCCATGAATGTTTTCACTGCCCGATACAGTGGTTGCCACATTGGGCTGTGAGATTTTAGGCTGAAGCTACAGCATTGTCTCAATAATTGCCATCTCTCGGGTCTCTAGATGAGAAAAGTCTTTACCATGCTTTCAAGAAGAAAATCTTTATTGCACCTCATAAAGATTTATAGAATGTGACAATGTTGAGTAGTCTTTTAGGGGATGAATGAATAAGTAAGTAAGGAATTATGTAATGATAAATAAATATTGGCCATGAATCTGAGGAAGGTCTCTGTCTACATGTTCACTCAATTCATAGCCTTCATGTCCAAAATCTTGATGGCATTTTTCTTATTAGGGGATTATGGTCAAAAATTCCATGAATTCTCCCTAGTTTTCCACACTCATTGCCACTCTGTCTGTAATTGCTAGCGCTTACATGTTGCATCAGGTTTATAGTAACAAGCAGTGAAGAAGCTTGACAAGACAATCCATGGAGGTATTCTAATAAAAGGTCATCAATCTGAAACCTCAGTTTCTCTTTCTACAGGTGCTGCCAGAACTGTTGAATGTTTTGACATTTCTTCATTTTACTTCCAGTTTTCAATGCATGCAGCATTTTGCTGTCTGGTAGGATGTCACAATGTGTATACATTGCCTGGTAAGCTTGGCTAGGTGTTAGGATGTGATAAAATAGGACTATTAACAAATCCAATAATTGAGAACGTGTTTTGGTGATCGTACGGTTAAAGCAAAAAAAAGTATTTTTGTCATGGAAATTGGAAAAAAAATAGATCGGCTCGGTTGATGGAGCTAGGGCTTTGAGATGCTGATTAGTCCAGCAATACTGTGAACTAATGTTTACCAAAGGCGAGTTGATAACAATAGGAGATAGAGTGTCAAAATCTAAAATAGGGATAGTAAAAATTCAAAAGAGAAAATTGGCATGCATTTCACATTTACATTCTGAAAAATGAACTCATGTAATAAAGGTAATTAAAAGTGACTTCTGAAAAGTTTGGTTCAGAAAAGGGAAAATCAAAAGTAAAAACAGTGCATTAGAGGGAAATTCATCCAATGCAAGGGGATTGTTTTTGAGACTGCAGTCCATGTAGCAAGCTGTGCCTGGAGAAAGTCTCTTTAAATCAGAAGCAACTCCAAAAAATATGGGTGCCACGTGTGGTAACTATTGCTAGATTCTGATTATAGTTTTAATATCTATGGGATGTTATTTGGGAAGGTTGGGAAGCTCTGAGGGTAAAAAATTAGAAAGGTTTGCAAGTGGTAAATTTAAAGATATTGTGGATAGTCATTAATATAATTAAATGTAGTTTTAATTGACTTTAATTTAGTGTGTTTTGCTGTTTAACAAACATTTATTTTGTTTAAAATCATTACAAAATTATCTGGGACATCCTTCACTGGTCAGTAAACTATGCCAAATTGCAAAGTTAAAGTTGAGAGCAAGCATTTCAGAGTTGCCTTTTGGGTTTTGGAATATCCTAACATTAACCATCAGCTGTGCTTTCAGCAAAGGTCACCGACTCAAAGCCTTTGACCACAGGTGCCTACATGAAGCACTCTACTGCCCCAACGGTGCTTCTCTGGATGTATCCCTTATCTTTTTCTGAGACAACTGTTGACTTCCTGCAATGAGATCTTGGGTTTTGTACACCAGTCCAGGTTGTAACCTATGATTTCTGACCCTGTGACACTCATACGCCCACCATGACCTCAGGCCACCTACTCCATCCTTGTTCTTCATCCAACATTCAGTGGCTAAGTGTGTTTTTAAAGAACAATTATCTTTTTCAAGTGTGAATTATTTAAGTGCTTGAGAACAAATCCTGAATTTTTTTTTATTCACTTTAATCTTTATAGGTGAAAAACAGGTACCTGATCTGCATATCTTGTAAAGTCAACTGCTGATGAAACCAGACAAGGCAGTTAGTGACTGAGTGGACATAAACCGATGGCAGAGTTAGGAAGTTGGTATTAATTCACTTATCCTAACTGCTCCATTAACTTATTGATTTGTTGGTGTGCCTCTTGTCTAATAATTAATTCTTTCACTCTTGTCCATTAATCTATTGATGTACTCAGGCACCCTGTGCTTTAGCATTTTTTTCTAATTTACTGGCAATTGCTTCTCCATGAATTTATTTATTTGCTGGATGCTTCATGTTGGTGTGCTGTTGCTGCATTCATTCATTGCTCATAATGGTACTCACTGCACCATTATTAAAGAATCATAGCATCATACAGCACTGAAAGAGGCCCATCGGTCCATAATTTTTGTGCTAGCTGTTTGAAAGAGTTATCCACGTAGTCCCATTCCCCTGCCCTTTCTGTATAGCCAAGAAAATATTTCTCCTGAAGTATTTATCCAATTTCTCTTCATCTGAGATCATAACAACCCTCTAAGTTACAAAAAAAATCTCCTTGTGACTCATCTGTTTCTTTTCCTAGAGAAGGTAAGTTAATTTATTAAGGTGTTAGTGGTCCATAGTGTAAGGCTATAAAATTCAGCAAGGACCAAAACAGATGCCTGAAACACATATACAAGCAGTGCGTAAATTTTGTGCTGCTTTCTTTTTACATGGTTGTGGTGTGCAACAATGCTAAGGGCACAGTCGAAAGGCTGCATGTCGAAACAGGGAACTTAAAATTGTTTGGGGCTAACGTGGGTTCAATCTAGCCCATGTCTTTTAAAGATAGCCTGTATCTCTCAAAAGACAGTCAGGAGGGGTTGCTGTATGTCATTCTAGCAGTGGATTTCCCAGAGAAAAAAACAAGAATGGCACAGCATACCAAGAGGGGGTTTGAAATTCTTATGATGCAGTCTTAATGTGCGAGGTGCATTGGAAGAGAGAGGTCCTCGATCCATAGGGGCAAAGACATCCAGACAATCACTGTGAAGAAAATGAGATCAAGCCACCATTATAATCAATGCCAGCATTCTAGCCCCAGAAACCTTGTCTATGGTCGATAGGCACAGTTGTATGTCTTTCCCCTGACAGCAGAGAACATGCTGCCATACTTAGTGCACCGATCCCGAGGCCATAGTCATCTACCTGCTGAAACCATCAAATATGACAGTATTCGCATGCTTAATCCTCCTTCTTACATCCCACTTCTCCCCCATCCCATAATCCCTTCAGCTTTGTGATCTGCAGGCGGTGCAAATATTTGCCTCTTACTTTACCCCACCCCATCTCCACCACATCACTGTCCTGACATCTTTATCCCTTCATTTACCCAAGGACTGTCAACTGGTCAGGCAGTGGTGCAGAAGTTTGAAGGCCAAGAGGTCCAGGACACAAATAATGAAAAGATACTGCTATGAATTCAGTAAACTTGTGAACTATCTAGGATTTACTCATTAAAAAATCATACCCCAGTGGCCAAGAGTTAATGAATATTTAATGCATATTTTGAAAAAATACACACAGGTGCAGCTGAAAGCAAGGCTTGGGACCAAATGCTGTATTGCTTTTTTCACAACTATAGAGCAATTTATCACTCAACTATTGGAAAGAATCTAACTACACCTATCTTTACACATCCAATGTGCACATGTCTTCAGGAGATGCCGAGTGGAATTAATGATCAACATGTAGGGGAAGACAATTGAGAACAAAAGGATTGAATGAGAATAAGTACAGAGTAAAACTTGAAATTTAGAGCAATACCACACAAGGCACGGATAAAATGGTCATGTTGGAAAGCAAGCAATCCCTGTGACTTCCAATCATTTGCTGTGACCAACACAAATAGGTCAATGATCACTGCAAAGCACAGTTCACAAATCACCACACAAAATGTATCATTCTTCAAAGCACTGAAAATCCATAAACATTGAATCAACTCTGACATCAACATGGACATATCAGATGAAAGCCAACATGAGTCAAAAGACACCAACCTGGAGTTAGATGACATCCTACTTGTGAGAGACTTTCACCATACTAAAGTGATTATGTTGTGAAGTAAATTATTTTTAGAAGATGAACAAATTTTCATTATATTGTATATACTTCAGTGCATTGTTATATTAATACAAAAGTTAGAATATGTAATAAGTTAAATGTTCAAATGGTTCTTAGGTTTATTGTTTACACTTTGGAACATCATATATCTCTCATTTACTAAGAAGGGGAAGGATGTAATGTGTTGTGTATTGAAATTGCAATATGTATATTGTGTTCATTTGAAACTACAACATAGAATTGTACCAGCAGAGGAAGTCTACAGCGGAAGCAGAGTCTGAAGCAACTGTTTTAATAAAAGAAGACACTTTGCTGTTGCACTTTCAATTCTGTCTGTCACTAGCTGTTTCCAGTTCCAAGAAAACTGCCAAAAGATTATTGGGAATGCTGAGGCTGTATCCTGGTGGGACTGATATTGGCATCATGGAACATAAATCTGCTGTCCTCTCTCAAGATAACAGAATTTGTTCTTTCATCATTACCACTCTATCAGTCTCTTTGCTCTTGCTGATCAGATATAAATGGGATATAAGAAGGAAGATTAGGCATGCTGCCATTCATTTGAAAATGTTGCAGTCCAAAACTCAGCCTTTACTGCCCAGAGCTACTAGAGGTCATCTTGCAAGGCCATCTGCCATCTCCCCCAGTGAAAGTCAGCCATACTGTATTCAAGGGTGTAACACTGCATGGAAACACTAGGACAGGTAAGGTATATGGAAGGACAGATAAAGATATATGAAAGAGAGGCACCAGGGAAATGCACAAGGGTAGCTGGTTGATTTTTGCATGGAGTTTTGGATGGTAATTTATGGTCACTCTTATTTTAGCATTGTGGCCAAGAGGACACTGTGATGATCGATATTGGATGGAAGTTAAGGTGTGAGATTGATGGTGAATGAGGAAGTGGGTTGTATTTATTGTTACTGCAACTGCAGTCAGATGAGTGAACAATGAACAGTCTAGATAGCAAGGGGCTTTCCTCCCTTTCCATACCACCTCCTCTTTTCCCTCCTCCTCCTCCTCTTTCTCCTTTTCCTCCTGGTCCTTCTCCTCGACTATTTGTTGATGGCACGAGCTCATGACTTTGTGCAAAACGCAGCAGACCACAATAAACCATAACAAACACTCTGGGGGATGACAGCAGGGTTCTTTTGCTATAGCCTACAGAAACAATTCAACAACCAACATGAAAGTGGTTTATGATTCTTTTAAGTACCACTGGTGAAAGTCTAGGCAACAGCAATGTTGCTTGAGCACTGTAATGTACTATTTGATGACATTCCATGCAGCAGTAAAGTTCTCTTAATAAGTAAGTTGCCCATGTGAAAATGGATTTGGCACAAGGTGGTCAAATGATAACCTGCTGTCCAGTAGCCATTCATTAGGGTTAGGGTCAAATGTGACTGCTACAGAATAAAATCATTCTAACTGCTGACGGCGGAGTTAAGAAATAGGAGCTGGTGTACAACTCATGACAAACTGTATTCTTCAAAGCACTGAAAATACCATTCGTAAACATGAGTTTTCTTCAGCAAACCTTCACATATACACACTTTTCTCCCTTTTGGGAGGCTGTTGGAAGGATTCTTGAACTGATTATCAACCCCTTAACTGCATTATGAAAATTTCTTTCATGGCCAACAGGTCCTGGCATTAGATTTGAACCCAGAACCGCTGGTGTAGAAGTAGGAGTACTATCATTGTGACACAAGACCTCCATACAACATGACTGAAAGGAGACTGCAACTTGATGTGAACTTTCAACTTACTCAACTTTGTATACTGTCCTTGTACCCTTAATTCTTTACTATTACCAAATCTATCCATCTCTATCATGAGTATAATCAATGATTGACCTATTTCAATAAGGAACTCTAAAGATTTTCAGCCTTTGAATGAACTCAGTATTGACCTGCATGCATATTTGCAAACCGTACACATGCGCAAGTCAATGTACATGCATTCATTAGCATCTTACTACCTTGATGATGCCATATGCACAGTCTGTTTGCTCCTCTCTGGAAATAGATAATGAAATCTATTCCCTTCCATTTTTTTGCAGGAAGAGTATCAGTCAACTCCCCTAAACATCAATGGACAGTGAATTGCAAGATGTTGGAGATGTTCCCTGCTCCAGCCTGGAAGGATTCTTATATGAAAAAGTTAAAGGACATGATTAGTTTTCAGAAGCCACTGGCAATATCATCCTCACCCTCCTCTGAGGCTACAGTTCTGTCTGCAATAGATGACAGATGGAATGAGCACTTTCTTATTTTGTTTCAAATAGTGCACAAACTATTCCTCACTGAGGTTGTGCGATTGGAGAATTACTTCCTGAGGACCCAGGATGGATACCCCAAACTTGTGACCTCGACCATCTAGAAGAAAAAGGCAGCAGATGTACAACCATAGGTGCACCACCACTTGCAATTTCCCTTCCTAACCACCCACTATCCTGATTTGAAAACATATTACTGTTTCTTTACAGCCACTAGATCAAACTCCAGGAACAGCCTCCCTAACAACATTGTGGGCATTCCTACAATACATGGACTGCAGCCTGTTCAACAAGGCCATTCACCACTACCTTCTCAAGGGCAATTATGTATGCCCAAAGAATTTTGGCTAGCCAGCAACATCTACATCTCATGAAGAAATGATAAAAAAAGTGCTCCTGCTGAGAGCCTTCTCCTTTCATCTCCCTTTGAGTGGCTTGACCTCTGTGTCACCTCCTTTCGTTCTAGTTGTCATTCTGCAGGCCAAAGAGGTGAGAAACTACAATGCCCAGGACTGTGCACAATGACAGAAGCAAGAGCCAACCCCTTTCCAACATCTCACATTATGAGATGTGGAACGAATGGTAAATTTGTAGACCCATGCTTACGAATGGTAAATCTGTCAACTTTAGCAACTTTATGTAGTTCTGCAAACAGTTCTAACTCAGCCACAGAAATCATTCAGCAATCAATCTGAAAATGGGTTAAAGGGGGAGAGGATTCCTTCAAGTTGCTGAACAACAGGTTCAGCTGAGAGAGGTTAAGTAGAAGCTTTGACATTGCAAAATCATTGCAAGTGTCAAATCATTGTTACACGCTGACTGACGTCATTATCTGTCTTTTCTGCTAAGTATGGAACCAAAGAGACCTGGTCTAACTGAAGTGAATGGTGAGGAAGACTCTTACGTCATTGATCATATGATTACGGCTGTCAAAGACTAATTAATTCAGCTGTGAGACATTGTTGCAGGAAATCTTGAATGCAGTATTCCTCAGTTAACATATCTTCAGCCACTACATCAATGACTTTCTCTCCATCAATGAAGTCAGAAGTGGAGGTGTTTGCTGATGATTGCACTCAGAATCCTCAGAATGTGAAGCAATCCTACCTGCATGCAGCTAAAACCACCTGGGCAACACAAGACTTGGATTAATAAATTGGAAGGACATTGAATTTTGGACGCTCTCCCTACCTACTTTTGAGGCCAATTCATTTTTGGTCTATGAGCTTTGTGCAACCAGGGGGATCCTCTCGACAGCTTCAAGTTTCGGTTAATCTATTGTAAACCTTGCTGATGTGGTGCAAACAATCTTGTGGGAGTGGGAGGGGGTGTGGAAAATCTGCCAAGAGGAATCTTTAATTCGATTTAATTTATTTAAATGAACAGAAATCAGGTTCTTGCCCTAAATGGGCATGAACCTCATTATGTCACTGATGAGGGCCAGTGAAAATTGGAGGTCCTGATCTCGCCTGCAAGATTCGCCATTCTCAGGTTTTGCTGGACCTTAAGTCCTCGCCGGCGATCTCACAGATAGAAAGTGTGTATGTGTGTGTGTGTGTGTATGTGTGCGTTTGCCTTGAGGGGAACTATGCTTGCTGTGGCATAAAACCCTTCAAGCGATAAGCTCATTGTGTGAGATTAGCGACCTGTTCCAGGAATAATTAGATAGTCTGACCTATACACCATCAGGATGTGGAAAGATGGGCGATAGAATTTCAACTCATACATAATGGGGTAACTTTTCGGCCTCCCCTCCCCTCATGAGAATTGTATCAGGCGGGTCAGAAAATGTAGCAGATGATTTAAAGGTCCATTGGTCTTCGGCGGGAAATTCCGGTCTTGGGCTGCATGTAGCCAGAAAATATCATGCAATATTGAGACACAATGTTTTACCCTACATTCAGGTTATTCCCAATGACAAAAAGAAGTATAGCAATGCAGTAATACATTCTCCAGAACATACTTCATAAAATCTTCATTAAGAAATGTCAGGAAACCTTTCCAACCACTATGGTTGCTGATATAGGAGTGGAACATGTCTTGAGGGCCTAGAAAATCTGATTCTTCTTGGGAATGTCAGATATGCACCAAACATGATTTTCCCAGCTGTTTTTGTTTTGCTTTCTTTTATTAGCTTTTGCTGCCAATTTTATGAAATATTATTTAGCTTTGTTTTAAAGTTTTCAATTTTTTTCTCTATCTGCTTACCCAGAAGATATGTAAGTAGACAAATGTTAGCCTGTTAATTCACCAAAAGCCAAGCACAACTGACATATTTCCAAATTGTCAGCAGGTCTGGGAGTATTGGAAAAAGGGATGAAACAAAAGAAAAGAGCTCTCACATTATAAACAGGATCTTTGAAAGCAACCAGGCCATTAAATCGAATCTCACATCAGTTGGGAAGTCAAAGTTAAATTGAACCATGAATCAGGAATGGTATCATATGGTTTTGTACTTGAAGTGATACAAGTGAAGTCTACATGCCAGGGAGTTCAAATAGCACTAGATCCCCACTTTCTGCATACACCAGCAACAACCCCCCCCCCCCCACAACTTTCGCCCCTTCATCCCAAACATAGTGGCAGGTCTTCAAAAGCTTTCGTGCCAATGATCGCGTTGAATTGGCACTGTAAGATTCAGATCAGCATGATGTCAATTACATCTGTTTCTATTCAGCTAAGGACATATGAGAGACTAAGTCAGTTACGATTATATTCATTGAAATTTGAAACAATGAGAGGGGATCTCATTGAAACTCATACAATTCTAATAGGTTTAAACAGGGTAGATTCAGAAAGGATGCTCCTAATGGAAGGGGAGACCCTCATTGTTTGAGGATAAAGACTGAGGGGAGGAGAATTTCTTTCACTGCTCAAGGCCAACCTCCCCAATGCCAATAGCCCTATGCCCCATTCCTGTGAACTCAGATGTTCTCTCTTCAAATTCAGTCAGAGTCCTCAGGAATGATTGCATCCACTTCCTCCTCCTCCTACTGCTCCTACCCCCAATGCCTCTCTCCCCCATCTTTTCCTGTTTGCCATGACTGTAATACAGCTTTACCGGCTTAAAAAAAAAAGTGAGAGGAGTTGCATATTACAGCAATTAGAACATTGGAATTTGGTTGTTGATCATTCCTTTCCTGATAAGGTAGCTCACTTGTGTGTGTCAATCATCACTTGTGCAAATTGAGTAGAGGGATTGTGGACCAGCTCCCTCCAGAGCACTGAGCACATCTTCATGCATGTGATTTGCAGAGGCTGCTGTTAGTCTCTGTGTCTGTGCCAGGTTTCCATCAGGTTTCTGCCCCCACCAACATAAGGACATAAGAACATAAGAAATAGGAGCAGGAGTAGGCCATCCAACCCCTTGAGCCTGCCCCACCATTGAATAAGATCATGGCTGATCTGTAGTGGTTCAGTACCACTTTCCCGCTTTCTCCCCGTAATCCTTAATTCCCTTGTCAATTAAAAACCTATCCACTCTTGACTTAAACACATTCAGCGAGGAAGCCTCTACCACCTCATCAGGCAGAGAATTTCAAAGATTCACCACCCTTTGCATGAAGAAACCCCTCCGCAACTCCGATCTGAACCACACCCTCGTAATCTTGAGGCTGTGCCCTCTAGTCCTGCTATCTTTGCTAAGTGGGAAGAGTCTCTCAACCTCTACTCTATCCATCTCCTTCATTATCTTACCAACACCCTACCTCTATCCTATTCAGTGTCCCAAGCCAGGTGAGAAGTGAAGGAAGCACAATGCTTCAAAGTAGCTCTATGGGGTAGGTCATGACATTGCCATTGATCCTTAGATCCTGACATATTGGAGTCTTTGTGGGTCATATGCTACCATTGAGAGTACACTAACCTGGCAGAATGAGTAAGGTCATTTATCTTCTACTGGCACTGTGTTGATGATGTCAGTCACCTGTGCCAGGCAATGTTGGTTTCCCTGCTTGGCTCCTCCTCCCATCAGCAGGTAAAGCACATTTTCTCCTTGATATGATCCAGAAGGACGCCTTGGGAGGTGTACTAAACAAAGAACAAAGAACAGTATAGCACAGGAACAGGTCCTTTGGTCCACCTGCACCATTCACTTTGTCCTACCTAAACCAGCCTGTAGCCTCCATTCCCCACCTGGTCATGTGTACATCCAGATCAGTCTTAAATGTCGCTATCATGTCTGCCTCAACCACCTCACTTGGCAGTACATTCCAGGCTGTGTAAAAACTTACCTTGCATATTTCTACTTAAGCATTCCTGCCTTCCCTTGAACTTGTGCCCCCTTGTAATTGTCATTTCTGCCCTGGGAAAAAACTTCGAACTGTTCACCTTATCTATGCTCCTCATAATTTTATAAACTTCTTTTCAGGTCGTCTTCAGCCTCCATTTTTTCAGGGAGAACAATCCCAGTTCCATCTCTCCTCATAGCTAACATCTCTATACTAGTAACCGTTTTCTCTACTCCCTCCAAAGCCTCCATGCTCTGCTGGTAATGTGGTGACTAGAATTGGACACAGTATTCCAAATATGGCCTAATGTTTTATATAACTGCAACATAATTTGCCAACATAATTTTACACTCAATGCCTCGGCCGATGAAGGCTTTCTTCACCACCTTTTCCATCTGTGCTGTCACTTTTAAGAATCTATGGACCTGTACTCCCAGATCTCTCATGATGGTTCTGCCATTTATTTTAAGCTGCCACCTGAATTGAATCTACCAAAATGCAACACCTCATATTTGCCTGGATTAAATTCCATCTGCCATCTCTCCGCTCAATTTTCCAGCCTACTTCAGAGTGGGGCTGGCAGATGACATTGCATACATCTTCACAGAATCCCTACATTGTAGAAGGAGACCATTCAGCCCATCAGGTCTGCAATGAATCTCCAATAGAGCATCCTATCCAGGTCCTATCCCATAGCCCCAGTATTTATCCCAATACTCCCACTAACCTACATATTCTCAAATACTGAGGGGCAATTTAGCATGGCCAATCTACCTAATTTGCATATTTTTGGATGGTGGGAGAAACCCACGCAACCATGGGGAGAACATGCATACACTACATAAACAGCCACTCAAGGGCGGAATTGAAACCAGGTCCCAAGTAGTGTGAAGCAGCCGTGTTGACCACAGTGTCACCGTGCTGCCACACCTCTCTGGCTTTGGTCTGATATTGCGAATATCCACTTGTCTTTTAAATATGAAGTCTGAATATGATGGCGGAGTGTGTGCCATCTAGCTGCCCTGCTATGAAATACTACGCAAAACCCTCGAATGTATCATTCATGATGTTAGGGCCAGAAGATATATGGCATGGTTTTTGCCAGCACCCTCCACAGTGGGAGATGTTCCGTGCCCCTCCCCACCACAGGACTTGGCCTGAGAAGCAAGCATTTTGCCCAAAGCATCATGCAGATTATGTTGTGTGCACTGACTATCTGTATGAAGACCTTTAAAGGCAGGAATGTGTCAAAGGTACCATTTTTAAAATTTCAGCTCAAAAATGTATCCCTCTAAATTAAGAGCATCTGTTATGAACACAGAAGGGAGTGTAAGTGTAAGAGTATGGATTGGGTGAGCAGTCAATGTGCCACAGTTTGAGACGCAACATTTTGTGGCATGCATAAAAATAATACTAAATTGTAAATTGTACTGTTGCCTGGAAGCTTTCTTAAAAATTATATGCCTTTTTTTTCCACAGCTCTTGCCAAACCATTTATGTGTAGTACACAGCCTTGGCCCTAGACGCCGTTTCCAACCAGGTGCTGTCCTCTGGGATCTTGTCTTGTGTGGTTAACCCTCATCGCACTCAGCTATGGAATAGTCACTTGTGCAGCAGATAGTTCTAGTTTTGCGTTGCTCCTTCACCTGCCCACAAGCTTCATTTTCTGCCGCCATTTTTCTGGCCGTTGGTTTATTTTGTTGCCATGTTTCTGTGCTGTACAATCTTTCAAAGGGCTAAAATTATCTTTTCAAATATTTGCTTGCTTTGAAAAAGGTCAACAATTTATGACCCCTACATGCAGCTACTTTAAATGGCTAAGTTGCTTTTAAATTTTAGGAAGACTGTCATTAAGTGTTATTCCCCAGTGTCAGCCCAATTTGAATGACAGAAATGTTGGAGGTATCAACCCAGTGAGAAATCCTGTGAGCAATGTTGTGGAAGATTCAATCATTTTTAAATTTAAGAAGATTGAAATTTCGGTTGTCTTGTTATTTACGAAGAGAAAAACACAGTTGTATACACAAAATATTTTAAGGATAATTATTATAATAGCCACAGAAGCCACGGGAAATCATCAACAAATCTACCTGTGAGCTTTATGGAGCATAAGCTATTTAATGAGGGAATAAGGTGGGGATTTTTAAGCCTGTAACTTTTCCTGGACTGGTGTTGTAGGTCCCGAGATGAGGATTACCTGATTCTAAACTGTGGGAGCCTCCCATTTAAGACAGAAGTGAAGAAGAATTTATTTTCTCAGAGGTTCACTAAATGTTGGAATTCTCTCCCCCAAGTGAAATGGAGGCTAGGTCATTGAATATATCCAAAGCCGAGTGAGAATTTAGTTCAACAAGGAAGTCAAGAATTGTGAAAGTCCGGCCAGAACGTGAAGTTAACGCCACAATCAGATCAACCATGATGTTACTGAGTTGCAGAGTAAGCTCTTGGGGCCAAACAGCCTAATCCTGCTCCTATTTCTTATATTCTTATGTGACTGACCAGAAGCATGCTCAGAGGTCTAGATGTGTATGAGGCAAGAACAAGTTAAAGCCATCTTATATTTATTAAATCCAGCATGTGGCGAGTCATTGCTGCAGAAAAAGCTAGAACTTATGCTGCCTCTCCAGAGGTTGGGTTCACAGATGCATTCTGCCGTATAGGACTCAGGTGAACATTTTGAAAGAAGAAAGCTCAAGGGGTTGCACACTGAACCCCAGATCCAAACTGAATTGATTAACTAACCATGCTAACCCCTGATCATGTGACTGCCCCTCTTGACCCGACCTGACAAATTCCCAACCAGGCCTGACTAACTCCCATCATTCCAACATGACTACCCCTCCCAACACAACTTAACTACCTCACTGACCCATCTTTCCACTCACTCACCTGGCGCCCTACTCACCTACCCATCCTTCCTACTTACCTACTTAACTCATCACCTACCCTATCCATTCACCCATGGATATTTAAACTTATCTCATGGCAGCTCATGCCAGAAAATGTATATGTGTCCAGTTTTCCTCCCAATGTTTCTCTGCTGTGATGTGGTTCTCATGGGAGTCTACATGCTGTATTTTTGGAAATTGGAAATATCCAATATGATTCAAAACATGAATCATATTTTTGCTATGTTGTTTCTTTCAGGATTTTGGCAAAAGGCCCTTACAGAGGGATAGGTAGATGAGAATTGTGAAGCAAGAGAGTGGATGTTTACGCAGGAAACTGTCTGATGAGCTGCTTACGGCTAATCCTTCAGATCAATGATATCACATACTGCCACTCTTTCTCCTCCTCCTCCTCACCTCCAATATCCTCCTCCTCCTCCTTTTGAAATGCACAACAAAGTTCTGATGGGTGGCAAGATCTGTGCCCACATGATTGCAAGGTTGTGGAGGATGTGAAAGGCTATTACAAATTTGGAACCAAACTGTTATGAGCATTGGAGGGCTAATGCTGAGCTGGCCTGACAGTCTGGTTTAAGAACGGTAATGGTCTGTTGTATGATGCTCCTGGTTGCACCACAGGTATCATAATATGAGCACTGACCATATGTAGATGGAAGGAAGTCATTAGTCATGTATGGAATGGTTAGACTTGCCATTAGGCAACTTAATTGCAATGTGATGTGACAATTCAAAGATGGCAGGAATGACTGAATAGTGCAGAATAAAAGCATCATGCTTTAAAAAAATTATTTATTTATTAGTCACAAGTAGGCTAATATCAACACCTCAATGAAACCACTGTGAAAATTCCCTAGCTGCCAAACTCTGGCGCCTGTTTAGATACACTGAGGGAGAATTTAGCATGGCCAATCCACCTAACCTGCACATTTTTAGAGATGTGGGAGGAAACCAGAGCACCCGGAGGAAATCCACATAGACATGGGGAGAAAATGCATACTCCACACAGTCATCCAAGCTGAGAATCAAACCCCAGTACCTAGTGATGTGAGGTAGCAGTGCTAACCGCTATGTCACCATGCTGCCCTGTGCTGCCAATAGAGTGGGAATTCACCAACATAATGGCCTGTGCATAATAGTAAATCAACTGCACATTAAAGAAGTTGAATACTTTGCAGTTCTAGTACGCTTTATCATTGAGGCACAGCCTACAGAACCATATGTGTCAATGAGTCTCATTCACCAATCCCACTACCCTGGTTTCCCTCAAAAGAAGGTATTAAAGTTTCCTCTCCCTTTGTACAATCATTGACTACCCTGATGCAACATGCATAGCGAACTATAAGATACTGGAAGGATTCTGAGTTGTAGAAATTGAGAGCCACAGCTGCAAGTTTTTTTTACTTATTGGATGTGGGCCAGTATTTATTGCTTAAACCCAGTTGCTCTTGAACTGAACTGATGCTGGGTCATTTCGGAGGGTTAAACCAGATAAGAATGGTAGATTCTAAAGGGTATTAATGAACAAGATGCTTTTTTATACCATCATTAGATTTTTAATTCTAGATTTTTATTGAATTCAGATTTCACTATCCCGTAGTGAGATTTGAACCTGGGTCACCTGCCATAAGAGCATAAGACCATAAGACATAGGAGCAGAATTAGGCCACTTGGTCCCTTGAGTCTGCTCCATCGTTCAATCATGGCTGATATTTTTCTCATCCCACTCTTCTGCCTTTGACCCATAATCCTTGTTCCCCTTTTTAATCAAGAACCTATTTAACAGTCTCCTGTGCAGCACCTTGTGAGAGGCCTTCTGGAAATCTAAATAAATCACATCTAATGGTTCTCCTTTATCTAACTTGCTTGTTACCTCCACAAGAACTCTCACAAATTTGTCAGACATGACCTCCCTTTGCCTAACCTTGGGCCTTTGGATTTTTAAACCATTGCCCCCTCAGCTGGACAAGGTGTCCATCAATGACCATCTCCTTACTGAAGCACAGCTACCTCAGACACACTGCTCGTGACTGAGGTTAGAACTAAGAGGAGTGGGCTAGGGCTCTCCCCAAAAAAATTTGTGTTGAATTTGCATGAAAATGAATAAATCACACTGGTTTTTCAGTGGTACTTTGGAGAAGAACCTCCCACACACTGTGCACTGCAGGACACACTAGCATGTCAGAATTCAGGGGTTGGAGCCTATCTCCACCCGGGAGGCCAGCAGCATAGTGCTGAGTGGACAGACCACTGCGTATATGCTGATCTGTCAATGCTGAGGTCTGTCTGATAGCCTCCCAATTGCTGGCTAGCTCAATCATTGGCCAGTCCCACGATCCCCGATATGCTGGCTCTCTCACCAACCGCCCACCCCCACTCCCAGCAGCCTGATTGCTTACTCATCAAACATTCCTGGGCCAGCACTGATCACACCCCTCCCCAACCACTCCCCCAACCTATCCCGATCTTCAGCACCTCAACCTCGTTCACTCCACCCCTCCAATAGTCAAAAAATCCACCCCCCCGCACTGTCCAAGGGGTAAAGTGTCAATGCTCAGAAGGCACCTTGGCACTGCCCACCAGGCATGGGGCAGTGTGAAGGGGGTAGGGCCTAATGGAGTGGGGCCTAATAGGGAGCAAGCCTGGCAGCCCTGACATCCCCAGCAGGCTGTGCTCCCCCACATCTGCATGGCGAGCCTTAATTCCTTTCACCAATCCCGACTACAGACTGGCAGCATGATCCCCCATCTCCACCAATTGCCTCACTAGGCCCTATCCCATCAGGCCCTGATCCCTACAGGCCCCACCCCATTGAACCCTACTCCCTTGGCACTGCCTCATGCCTGGTGAGGAGTGCCAAGGTGCCTCTAGGCATTGACACTTTACCCCTTGCACAGTGCAGGAGATACAGTGCCAAGATATCAATGCCTTGGGGGCACCCAAGCCTCTCGGCGGAGGGTCCCCAATTGCCCCCCTTCATTGCAGCGGGATTGGGCCGCCAACTCCCCGAAAATGAAGAACTACTGTAAATCCCGCTGGAATGAAATACTCCTGGTGGTGGAGAAGATGTTAACGGGCCTGGAGATTTCAGTCCCGGGCTGGCTAATAGTATTTAAATCATATTTAAATTAGAAGTTACATGAATTATTCAGTAATGTGCCTATTTCAGGTGCGAAGTTGATAGCACTGGATATCCAGCACTGGGACATACTTGGGACCAGATGCCCAGTGCAAGTTCTGCAGATCGGGCGTTGCCTAAATCTCCTAGCCCACTATGTTAAAAAATTAGCATGACAGGATGGGATAATTGTCCCCATAGCTTCTCAATATCTGAAGGTCTTCTGTTACAATTCTTCCTCCTTTTCCTTTCCAACATGCATACAACTTCTCCTCTCTGCTTTCTCTGTCATGCTGCAGCCCAAGAAGAACTGAAAACTATTAAATAACAACTCAAGAGATATTTGGGAGGGAGAATTGCAGATTTCCACTTGCTTTTGAAAGATGTTTTTCTCAAAATTCCTGTATTGCTTTGCTTGAATTTGAGGGTGATGTCCCTTGTCTCAGATTCCATTGCCAGAAGAAAATGTTTTTAAATCTAACTTCTCAAATCCTTTACCCATCTTCAAATCTTCAATCATATCATTCCTTAATCTTTTATATTTGACAGAATGTGAGCTTAGTCTATGCAAACTGTCCTCATAATTTAGAGCTTTTACCTCCAATTTCATTCTGCATTGCATCTCCTCAGAACTAATGCAGTTGGTATTTACAATGTGGGCTGGAATTTTACTGCCCTGCCTGTCGTGGGAATTGGAGCGGACAAGGGGCAGACATGGACAGGTCTGTTGGTTTTGGGTGGGATTTTAAGGTTTTGGGACAAGCGAGGCTGGAAAATCCCACCTGTTGTCTGACCAGAGCATTATTGAATTGAATCACAACTTTCTCTGGCTTGTATTTTGGCTTCATAATTCAACCTCTTTTTCATTTTATTACATGCTACTGTGCATTGGTTAAGCATGATAGAGTTAAATCTACTTGAACTATTTAAATACCATTCACTGAACATTCAATTTTGTAAATTTTTCCACATTATGTGTTGTATTTTGCACTTGGCTCACGAAGTTTTGCCAACCATTTCTCTATCTACATATATAATTTGTCCTACTTTGTCTTTAATCTTGGAGTTACCACCTCTAGAATCAATACCCCTCCTAGTTTCATATCACCCACAAATGTGATCACTGTATATTGAGTTTCTGAATCCAGCAGTAGTGGCTTCAATACTAAGCACATAACACTGACATAAATCCTCTAATGCATTCTCATTTTTCACTCTTCAGCTAATTTCTTATCCATTCCTAAGATTTACTCTCAATCAATGTTTCCTCAAAACTGCGTGGATGCACGGCCAATCCAGAACGTACAGGGAACAAACAGGCTGTCCACAACTGTGCTCCCATTTAGGTGCATATATGTGTGATTTAGCAGCAATTTGAAAAAGACTGTGCAATAAACAACTTAGTAATCTTTTCTACCTCTCTCTCAACCTATTGCACTTGGATGGTGCACACGTCAGATTGTTTCTGTACCTAATTATTCCTGGAACAGGTCACTAGTCTGTCACCAAGGGCTTATAGCTTGAGGTGCACTACACCATACCAAGCACAGACAAACCAAGGGAAAATTTAGCACGACCAATTCACCTAACCTGCACATCTTTGGACTATGGGAGGAAACTGACACTCAGAGAAAGCCCACACCCACAGGGAGAAAGTGCAAACAGGCAGACATCCAGATCAGAATTGAACCCAGGTCCCTGGTGCTGTGAGGCAGCAACGCTAACCACTGCGCCACCAAGCCACTCATACTCTTTTGTATAGAACTTTATCAAGTGCCATTTGGGATTCCGGTACATTATATCAAAGGGCTCTACATAGTTCACTGGATAACCAACACCTTCTCAAGGGCACTAACGATGGACAATCAATACTGCCCTATCAGTTCTCTTCATATCCTGTGAAAGAATAAAAATTTTCTAAAATTCTCAGAAATTGCAAAGTCTTTTCCTGTTCTGAATCCATGCTGCTCTGTTAGGTTGCTGTTAACCATGATGATCCAAATGTATGGTAGATGCAACCTTTCGACAAGTGAAAACAGTAAGTACTGATCTCCTGTATCCTATTTAGGTACATGTTGAAAGATAGCGACAGTTGATGTGTACGTGTCTCAGAATCTCTAACATCTACACCTTTGGTCCCTCATGAATTCTTTTTCCTCTTATCAATTATGCAGCGTCTTTGCATCTGTAAATGAACAGTAATCAAGAACAAATGTCTTGGTACAGAACTATAGAGCAAAACCAGCAATAGATACATGAAAAGGTAAAATTAAAAAAAGACTCAGACCCCAATTAAAGTATTGGTGTAATGAGATTTGCTCTGATTCCCCTTGTGACTGACAATACACACCTGATTCGTGTGAAGACTGCAAATTACAATCAACTTCATCCTTAAATAGCACCCTCATTTCCCCAGCTCTTGTGTACTATAGATTAAATGAGCCTTCCAAGTTGAATAGATAGCCACCCAATACACTAATCCCTAACAGCCTAACCTTGATAACCAGAGGCTTTTAACTTTCAGACTTCTCATGCCCTTCTCATGGCTGCACAGTGCTACTTGAGTGTGAAGTTTCATTTCGACTGCACTGATCCTCCCTGCTGTGTGAGGGGAACTACCCATTGTCAGAATCCTCCACTCTAACCATGCAGCCTGGGATCCCACTCAGGGAATTTACAGCTGATCTCTGTGCTCATCCTGTGGATTCACCTGTTCACACCCACTTTCCAGCTGTCAGTCTAGAAGTGTAATTCCGCAGCAGTGATATTGTCACAAACCCAGCAAGGAGAACCAGCAAATCAGCCTCCAGACCACTTTAAACCTACAGGCACAAAGCCCTGAAGGGCCTATGAATGACTCTCCTCTGGGATGCTGAAACTGAACCATCCTAGACCCGAGTCACACGCGAACCATCCTGTACAATTGGCACCCTGGAGGGTAATGGTGGCCTGAACTCTCACTTCTGATATCCCCTTCACAGGTGAGGTTGCCAGGCTGTTATTTTTATTCAACTGTTAGGTTGATTGGCCGTGCTAAAATGACCCCAGTTTCAGGTGGATTAGCAGGGTAAAAATGTGGGATTGTGGGGATTGGGTGGGATTGCTGTTGGTGCAGCCTTGATGGGTCAAATGGCCTCCTTCTGTATTGTAGGGATTCTATGATTGCTTCTATGGTGATGTTGCAAATCATGCTGGTGTGATGTTAGGCTGGCACCTGATGAATATTCTACAAATGTGGAATGTCACAGCAGGAATCCTTGCTAATAAGATGTGAATGTATTTAAATAAAATTCCTGACTTTCTGAGGCAGAAACCTTGTTACGTCACTGGCGAGGAGCCTGGAAAATAGGAATTGTCATCAGTGAGAATCACTTTCCCAACTTTCATCATATTTTGTGCCCACTTGGCTGTTCTTGCTGATGGCTAAAGCAGACAGAACATTGTCCCCCTTATATTGACTGGATATTTTCAGTTAATCACCAAACAACTTCACTTTTCCTTTTTGCCAAAAGACCTCTGTTTAACAAGCATCATTGAAACAGGAACAGGAGGAGGTCATTCAGCTCTTTGAGCCTGCTCTGCCATTCATTCCCATCATGGCTGATCACCCAACTCAATCACCTAATCCTACTTTCTGCCCATAACCTTTGATCCCATTTGTCCCTATATCTGATCTCCTTTGACCAGTATGCATAACTTGTTTTATATTAAAATCTGCACATGCATTGCAACAGCTTGGGGCCTGGGAGAGGATGCAGATGATGTCAAACACCAGGATCTGGGGGCTTGGTTGCTGTGCTCCCAGGGCCTGGCCTGGGCTCATTGCTTTAAACAGTTTCTTATTGCCCACACGAAGCAGCCTGAGCAGCAGATCTGAAAGATCAGCTCAAAAAAAGCCCCAGATCTGTCGGGCTGAAGGTTCTGATGTATTCTCAGTCTGCAGCATCAGGTCCAGTTCATTAGTTGCTGCTGCTGTTTCCAATTTTCAGGCAACTTCACAAATCTGATTCTTTTGTCTGTAAAGGCCGTGGGGAAATCGTGAACCTGCTTTAAGGTGAGAAGCGGCTGCAGCAACTGAAAGTAATCCTGTTGCAAGATAATCAATTACATTTCTCTCTGTTCATAAACAGTTGGAAGCTGAGTAGGGGCATTGCTTGGGGGCAAGTTTGGAATGAGATGGAGTAGGATTGGTGGGGGATTTAGGAGAAGGTCAGAGGGGTTTTGGGGGAGGTTGTCAGGGGTTTGGGGGAAAATCGGAGGAAGGTTTGGGGGAACATGGGAGGGAGGGTTAGGCGAAGGTTGGAGGAGGTTTGGGGAATGGTTGGAGGGGGTTTTGGTGGGAAGGATTTGAGGGAGGTTTGGAGAATGATTGGAAGGGGGATTGGGAGAAGGATTGGAGGGGGGTTTGGGGAGGATTGGAGCGGGGGCTTGGGGAATGGTTGAAGGGGGTTTTGGTGGGAAGGATTTGAGGGAGGTTTGGGGAATGATTGGAGGGGGGTTTGGGAGAAGGATTGGAGGGGAGTTTGGGGAGGATTGGAGCGGGGGCTTGGGGAATGGTTGAAAGGGATTAAGGAAAAGGTTGAAAGAGAGTTTGGGGAAAGTTCTGAGGGGGGTTTAGGGAAAGGATGGAAGGGGTTTGGAGAAAGGTTGGAGCAGAGTTTGGGGAAAGGTTGGAAGAGGTTTGGGGAGGACTGGAGGGGAATTTGGGGGAAAGATTGGAAGAGTTTCAGGAAAGTTCAGAGGAGTTTGCACGGAAGTTGGAGATGGGTTTGGGAGAGGGGGGTTGGGGGAAGATTGGAGGGGCAGTTTGGGGAAAATTGGAGGAGGTTTGGGGGAAGGATTGGAATGGATTTGGGGAAAGTTCAGAGAGGGTTTGGGGGGAGATTGGAGAGGGTTTTGGGAAGGATTGGAGAGGGTTTGTGGGAAGGTCAGAGGGGTTTTGGGGGAAGTTGGGGAGGTTGGGAAGAAGTCGGAGACGGGTTTGGGGGAAGATTGGAAGAGGGTTTGGGAGAGGTCAGAGAGGGTTTGGGGCAAGGTTGGAGGGGGTTTGGCAGAGGTTGGAGGGAGTTTAGGGGAAAACTGGAGGGGGGTTGGGGCAAGGTCAAAGGAGGGTTTTGGGGGATGTCAGAGGGAGTTTGCGGGAAGTTGGAGGTGGGCTTGGGGAAGGGGGTTTGGGGGAAGATTGGAGGGGGGTTTGAGGGAAGGTTGGAGGAGGGTTTGGGGAAAGATCAGAGAGGGTTTGGATAGGATTGGGGGACAGTTTGGGGAAGGATTGGAGAGAGTTTGTGGATCAGAGTTGTTTTGGGGGGAGATTGGAGAGGGGTTTGGGGGAAGGTTGGAGGAGGAGTGGGGGAAATCAGAGTGCGTTTGCGGGGAAGTTGGAGGTGGGCTTGGGGGAAAATTGGAGGGGGCTTTGGAGGAAGATTGGAGAGGTTTGTAGGAAGGTTGGATGGAGGTTTGAGGGGTTTGGGGGAAGTTGGAAGGGGTTTGGGGGAAAGTTGGAGATGGTTTGGGGGAAAGCTGGGAGGGGTTTGGGGGAAGGTTGGAGGAGAGTTTTAGGGAGGTTGGAGGAGGTTTTGCGGGAAGTTGGAGGTGGGATTGGGGAATATTGAAGGGGGGGTTTGTGAGAAGATTGGAGGGAGGTTTGGGGGGAGATTTGAGCGGGATTTGGAGGAAGATCAGAAGGGGTTTGGGG
Source organism: Sphyrna mokarran (assembly GCA_024679065.1). NCBI lineage: Eukaryota > Metazoa > Chordata > Chondrichthyes > Carcharhiniformes > Carcharhinidae > Sphyrna > Sphyrna mokarran. The sequence continues at coordinate 41,990,892 of JAGIQG010000009.1, forward strand.
GGAAGTTGGAGGGGTTTGGGGGAAGGCTGGAGGGGAGGTTTTGGGGAAGGTCGGAGAAGGTTTTAGGGGAAGTTGGAGGGGGTTAGCAGGAGATTGAGGGGGGTTTGGGGAGGATTGGAGGGGGTTTGGGGCAAGGTTGGAAGAGGTTTGGGGGATGGCTGGAGGGGGTTTGAGGAATGGTTGGAGGGGGGTTTGGGGGAAAATTGGAGGGGGTTTGGGGGAAGGTTGGAGGGGCTTGGTTGAAGGTAATGGTTGCCTGGAACGTGCTGCCAGAGGATGCAGTGGAAGTAGGCACATTAGCAACATTTAAGAGGCACCTAGATGAGTAGAGAGGGAATAGAGGAATACAGACCAACTAAGAGCAGAAGGCCTTTTTTTTAGTTAAGTTAGGGCATTATGATTGGCACGGGCCTGTTCCTGTGCTGTACTTTTCTTTGTTCTTTTGATAGTTAAACTCAGAGCCACTGGCTAAGAGGCAGGATGTTACCCAGAATATCTTGCTGTTCCTTAGTCAATCCAATATTTGGTCCCTCTGAATGTTTCCAATTTCTCTTAAATGTGTCAGTTTACAGGTAAAGAGCAGGAGATTGAGAACAGATTTCTCCCAGATTTTAAGTTAGTTGTGTCCCCATAATTAGTATTTTAAATCCACTTTTTATTTTTCTATTACTGAGATTTCTCAGCTTGATTTGCTGTTCATGAGTTGTATAAAGACCATATCCTTGAATCTCTGAAGTAAAATATTAATGAATCCATATTTCTGTTATCGCAATCAGAGAACTGGATGCAGAATAATTTTAATTTGACATTTTTACTGTCGGAATTATTTAATATTTGGAATTGCATTGTTCTTTCTGTCAAGAGAGCTGTGAAAACCTGGAAGTGTATCAGTCATTATGGGGGTGATTTTGAACCTGCACTCCCCATGCATGGGATTGGTGGCAATGCATAAAATCCAGACAGATTTGTGCCAGCGAGTTTCTGATATTCCAGCCCCTTGTCGGTGGAGTGGTTTGAAACAGGCCACAGAATCCCAAGAACCTCATTTTAAAACATTGGCTTGTCTTTAGCAAGCGCTCCCTCTGGACATCCCCCTCACTGGCTATTCAATGGGTACTGGCATGGTGTCATGTCGGTGCCATTCACAGAAGCTCTACGTAAGTGTGATCCTGGCACCTTCACCTCCTGGGGCTGTTCAGAGGTGAGCGCTAAGATAGCCAGCACCCTCCAGGTGTTCACTGCCCAAGGGGGCACCGGAGAGGGTTCGGGAGACACAGGTAAGTGCAACTCAGGGCTCGGAGTCGGGGTCCCATTTTGTGGAGAGGGTCAGGAAGGATCACTTGCAGGTCTGACCTTCTCTCCATGTTAGGCTGTTCCTTGCTTTAAAGGGATTGTGAAGGCTGGTATGCAGGCATAACTTGCCTTGACCTCTTTCCTGGATTCCGGTCCATATTGCAGCTGAGGGATAGTCCCTCCTTAGAAGGAGTTTCCAAGAGGGTAGGAGGGTTTGAAAACAAGAGGCTCAGCACAGGGGTGGCTGACTGTGAGTTACCCAGTTGGGGTCCCATGAGAGGTCAATCTGTCAGGGCACAGTAAGGGAATCAGGAATGGGCTGTGTCTCCCCTCATGTGACCTGAAGGGCCTCCCACTTGGGAGAGGATGACTGCAGTGTGATTGGAATCCACATTTCGGCAGCAGTGTGAGGACAAAGGAGAGAGGCCACCTGACAACCCAAAACCAATTGCCAGAGATGCTTGTGTGTAACGGTAGATCTCAGTAAGAAGCCTGACAATACCAGGTTTAAGGTCAACCAATTTATTTGGTTGATCTCGGTGGTAGATTGATCTCAATGTTAGATCTCAGTGGGTCACAGGCAGATGTTCAGCTCCACACCTCTTGTAACTGGGAGAAACAGGGTGCCCTGTTGGAATGTTAATTGCAACCTTGCATGATTCAACTGTGCCTTGTCTTCCACAAGAGGCAGATACTTGGCTGAACAGATACTCTGGCCTCCCCTAAATAGGTATTATGCCAATAAATGGTGTGCAGCCAAACAGCAAAACCTTGATTGGAGGCTACCTTTTGACCCTTTGCGAGTGTATGTCCGAAGCATTGAGCTGACATTCCCAGAAAGGCTGAAACATCAGATAGACAGCACTGATATGACCTCCTATGCAAGGCATGATGGTGATGTCTATCATCACACAACCCAACTAAGGTCAGTGCGGGCTACATTGGAGAAATCCCCTTCAGGATGCAAATACTGGTCACATGCAGCCACTCGTCTGACCGATAACATGATGCCAGATTTCTTTGGAGAGATTTGGGAGCTTAGTGCCGTTGAGGGCCCGGAGGTTCTTGTGCCACATCCTGCTGGAGTTGACAGGGATCAATGTGGAGATGTGGCTATAGTGTCAGAATGGAGGGTATGAGAGATGATGTTGAGGCACCTGCTGAGTGTGCCGCATTGGGCGGTAGTCCCAGAGAAATCAAGGGAGGGGGTTGAGGACTTTTTTACCAATCCTTTTAGCTCACTCTGGTTTTCTCTTCTTTATGGTACATAATCTGGAGGATCATAGAGACTGTCAAGTTGGCTATTCTAATTATTGGCATAGAGCAGCAGCACAGAAACTGATGTGCCATAGCATCTGGGCACCATGGCATCTGATAGCAGAGAGAAGATCAGCTTTTTCCCAGCAGACTTTTGAATGAACCTACCTCGTGTTAAGTTGATCTTTCTATATACACTACATTCTGCACTCTCTCTTTTCCTTCTGAATGAACGGTATGCCTTGACTGTATACAGTATGCCTTGACTGCGAGAAACAATACTTTTCACTGTATTCTAATATATGTGACAATAATTAATCAAATTAATCACCTAGCCAGGACCAGCATCCTGTGGAGTAGGAAGAAGCTAAGCCAGGAACAGCACACAGATGTGTATTTGCCAGCAAAGCTTTTCCAATGTTGGTCATTGTACTCTGCAAAGGTCAGGGATTCAGCACTATGAAAGGGCTGCATTAGTCCCTGGGAATCTTGGACCACCTCTGCCAGACCCTACAGGAGCTGATGCCATTTGGAATGGGATGAACACCTACTGTGTGTAGTCCTTAAACTCACAGCTGCTCTGAATTTCAGCAAGTGGCTCATTTCAAAGCAACATGGGTGAGTTGCGTCGCATCCCCCAAACAGCCTCACACAAATGCATCTGGTGGTGGTGGTGGTGGTGGTGGTGGTGTTGGTGGTGGTGGTGGGGGGGGGGGGGGTTGTTACGGTTGCGCTTTATGCAAGGGTTCATATGTGTATCAATTTGAACTGGGATGAGGCAAGCCAAGACATCAGTGCTTTGGGTTTTGCCGTCTTAGCAGGCTTGTCCCCAGTGCAAGATTTGATTGACTGCATCTATATGGCCCTGCGTATTCCATGATGTCATGCAGTGCCATTCATGATCTGGAAGGAACACTAGTCCCTCAATGTGCAGCATGTCTGTGACCACACAATGTGCTTCATGCAGATGTGTGCCCATTTCCTGGGGAGTATCATGATAGTTACGTGTTGGCACGCTTTCAGATCCCAACCAATCTAGAGAAGAATGGCGGCTCCTTAGGAACAAAGAGTACCCACTTAGGAAGTGGCTGATGATGGCAGTGTGGAGGCTACAAACACCAGCAGAGACTCATTATAATGAAGCACGAGCAGATAATTGGCCTGGTGAAAATGTGTTTATGGTGCATGGACCGAACAGGGGATGCCCTACAATACAGTCCCACAGGGTCTCCCACAACATTGTAGTCTGCTGTACTCTCCATAACTTGGTGCTGAAGAGGGTGGACCTGGAAGAAATGGAGGAGCACCACATCTTTTTGAATGAGGAGGATGTCAAGGAGGACGGTGAGGATGATCACACAGAGGAGAAGGTGGAAGAACTCCAGGCAATGGATAGGGCCTGACTGGGCCAATAAGTTATGGATGGCCTCACAATATTTTGCTTTGAGGACAAGCAGGATTAGGAGCATTTTGTTGTCCCACTATAAGGATTAACATCTCACTAGTAATGCGGTGCCAGGCTTTGTTGCCAGGCTTTATGGGAAGGTTGCTGAAGCTATTGGCTGGGCTCTGAAGGAGAATGATGGTGACTTGCATTGAGGACAGTGTGATGCTCCTCTCATTTTCAGCGATATGTCTGACTCCTATGTGACAGCATGCTTAATATGCCATACAATGGGAATATCATAAGGCTCAGAAATGCAGGATGTGCATCATCAACCACTACAGAGCTCATCCATGTCAGGAGTTTTGGTGTTCACATTCATCTTATAGCTGAGGTGGGCAACCTGTCAGCACTTTGACAGCCCTTGGTCTTGTGATTAATCTTGGCCTTGTGATCAATCAATCAATAAACCCCCTTCAATTCCATCGGCTTTTACTTTATGCATCAGCCTCTTATGCAGCCCCTTGTCAAAAGACTTTTGGAAATCTAAATATATATTACTTTTACAGGTTCCATTCTATCTAGTCTCACTTTTGCATCCTTAAAGAATTCAAGTAAATTTGTCAAGCATAATTTACCTTTCATAAAATCATGTTGACAGGGTTCGATTAAATTCAACTTTCCTAAATGATTAACTATTTCTTTTTATTTATTAACTCCAGCTTCTTGCCAATAATAGATGTTAAATTAACTCGTCTATAGTTCCCTACCTTTTGCCATTCTCTCTTTTTGAACATGGAAGGGACAGTCGCTGTTTTCCAATCTTCTGGTACCCTCCCCATACTTAATGAGTTATGAAAATTTCAACCAATGGATCCACTATCTCGACATTATTTCCATTAATACCCTAGTGTGCAGTTCATTGGTTCTGATAATTTGTTTGCCTTTCACTCCTTAAGTTTCTTGAATACTCCATCCTTTGTGATTGGGATTATTGAAGTTCTACCATGTTATTTGAAATCAGCTCATTTGATATTCTAGGAATATTTGCAATGTCCTTCATGGTGAAGACTGATGTAAAAAATGTATTTAGTTTATCCATCATTTCTTTGTTTTCTGTTATCAATTTATCAGCCTCGTTCAGTAGAAGTCCTGCATTTATCTTCACCATCCCCTACTTATTTATATATTCATAGAAACTTTTACTGTTTGTTTCTATGCTGCACAGAAATTTCCTCTCAAAATGCATTTTCTTTCTTCTTATGAGTTTTTTTGCTGTAAGATCCTAAAACCTTTCCAATTCCCTGATCCACTACTATCTCTTCCCACTTTGTATATCCTGCTTTTCAATTTAGCATTATCCTTAACCTCCTGTGTTAATCATAGATTTTACCTCCTTCTCATGGAACCCTCTGTTTGATCAGAATAAATTCTTGCTGAGCATTTTGGACCAGCTGTTTAAATATCTGCCATTGATCAGTACTGACACGTATCTTAGCTTGTTTGCCCAGTTCACCTTAGACAACTCTTTCCTCATATCATAATTGCCCTTATTGTAGTTGAAGATACTGGTCATGGTATTCAGCCTCAGATTGTATCTGGAATTTTATCATATTGTGGTCACCACCCCCTAGGGGATTCTTAACCATGAGATCCCTTACTAATCCTTTTTCATTACACAAAACCAAATCTAAAATAGCCTGTTCCTGGCAAGGTTCCACAGCATACTGCTCTAAAAGCAATCCCTGACACATTGGAAAAATTCTTCTTCAACGCTACCCTTGCCGGTTTGGTTCATCCAATAAAAATTTCCCATGATAATTGTAGTGCCCTTCAAATACGTGCTTGATATTTCACCATTTATGCTCTGACTAGGGCGGGCACAGTGACACGGTGGCATGACTGCTCCAGAGCGACAGGAACCTGGGTTCGATTTCCGGCTTGGGTCACTATCTCTGTACAGACTGCACGTTTTCCCTGTGTCTGCGTGGGTTTTCTCCAGGTGCTCCAGTTTTCTCCCACAGTCCAAAAAAATGTGCTGGTTAGGTGCCAACGGCCATAATAAATTCTCCCTCAGTATACATAAACAGGCGTCAGAGTGTGGCGACTATTTTCAGAGTAATCTTATTGAAGCGAGCCTATGTGTGATGGATAAATAAACTTTAACTTTAACTTGACTTGTTGAGATGTCATAGTTTGGGGGTCTATAGCCTACTCCCATCCTTTCTTGCTATTCATGATTTAAACCCAAACCGATTCTACGTCTCTATCCAGTGCCTTTATGACTCAGCTCTGCTCTGAAATTTTCCTTGATTAACAACGTCACCCCATCTCGTTTCCTCTGTGGCTTGTTCATTTGGAACATTGTATAACCTGGAATGTTAAGCACTTATTCCCGGTCACTCTGCAACCATGTTTCTGAAACCAAAAGAGAAAATGCTGGAAAATGTCAGCAGGCCTGGCAACAGCTGTAAGGAGAGAAAAGAGCTGAATTCTCAAGTCCAGATGACCCTTTGTCAGAGCTTTGACAAAGCTTGGTAACAGTTCTGAGAAATTTTCAGATTCCAGCATCTGCAGTAATTTGCTTTTAACCACATTTCTGTAATAGCTAATACATCATATTCGTAAATTGCAATCTGTGCTATCAAAACATCTGTTTTGTTGCAAATGTTTTGCACATTTCGCTGAAGAATTTTTTGATCTTTTTTGTTTGATTTTGTTTCACAGTTGTTTGCAACTCTAGATTTGGTTTGTGTTGTATATTTTTGGTTACATTTCCTGCACCAGCCTTTTACATTATGATAGTTAAGCTCCCCCTCACTATGTGCCACTGCTCCCTCGTATACTCCTGACTTTTTAAATCTTCCATGCCCCTCCTGGTTAGGGCTCTTGTATGTGTCCTTGGTGTAATATAATGTTTATACAATCTGTCCCTACTGTAGTTTTCTGTTGATACTCAGACTGATCATCTGCACTCCAACCTTTAACTTTGACTTGCTAATTTTCCAAGCAAATGAACCTTCATCCCTATGCTTTAGTTTAAAACTGCCTCTACTTCTTTAGTTTTGCAGTTCACAAGAGCACTGGGGTTCAGATGTAGGCCGTCCCAACAGTACAGACTCCACTGTCCCACAAACCAATACCCACTTCTCCCACACCAGTCTTGTAAACATCTCTCTAATTTTACGTGCCCTTTACCAATTTGCACATGGCTCAGGTAATAATATAGATTGTAACATTTGAGGTTCTGTTTCTTAATTTAGTACCTCACTCTGAAAACCACCTACACACAATCTCCTTTCTCATTCTACCTAAGTTGTTGATGCCTAGATGGACCATGACCATTGGATTTTCTCCTCTTTCATTACAAGTTCCTCTCCAGCCCAGAGCAGATATCCCAAAGCCTGGGATTGGAAAGATAACACAACCTTCGAGACTCTTGATCCTGTTTACAGAAAACAGAGTCTATTCCCCTGACTATACTATCACCAACTATGACTGCATTTGTCTTTTCTCATCCACTTGAATGGCTCCCTGAACAATGGTGCCATGGTAAGTTTGTTCATGCTGCCTACAGTACCCTCTCTTACGCACACAAGGAGCAAAAATTGTATACCTATCATAGACTCATAGAATCCTACAGTGCAAAATGAGGCCTTTTGGCCCATCAAGTCTGCACTGAACACAATCCCACCCAGGCTGTATCCCCATATCACTACACATTATACCTGCTAATCCTTCTAATCTACGCATCCCTGGACACTAAGGGGCAATTTCTTTGCATGGCCAATCAAACTAACCTGCACATCTTAGGACAAGGTTAAGGGCGGAGACTCCTGCAGTGCTATCCCTTGAATCCCTCTACCTGCCTCACTCACTCACACTCTCCTGCCACTGACCACTAACTAAATTCAAAGTAGTTAATCTAAAGGCTATGCTGCCTCCTGAAACACAGTATCCAGGCATGTCTCCCTCCTTCTAATATATTATAGTATCCGAAGCTCAGACCCTAGCTCGTCAACTCTGAACCGCAGAGGAGCATGCCTACAATGCTAAAATTAGGATAACGATAGGACCTCTTCTATTTGTGATTTATATAAATGACTTGGAAGAGGGGGTAGGTGGTGTGATCAGCAAATTTGCTGATGACACTAAGATGCTTGGATTGGCGGGGACTAAGGAGCAGTGCCAGGCAATACAACAGGACATTGATAGGCTGGTAGATTGGGCAGATAGATGGCAAATGGAATTTAATCAGGATAAATGCGAGGTGATGCATTTTGGCTGGAATAATGTAGAGGGGAGTTATAGGATAAAAGGTAAAACTATCCGGAGTATAGAGATGCAGAGAGACCTGGGGGTACAGGTTCACAAGTCTCTGAAGGTGTCAGTACAGGTGGAAAAGGTGATAAAGAAAGCGTATGGTATGTTAGCCTTCATAGGAAGGGGTATAGAATACAAGAGTAGGAGGTTGATGTTGCAAGTGTATAGAACGTTGGTTAGGCCTCATTTGGAGTACTGTGTCCAGTTCTGGTCGCCGTACTACCGGAAGGATGTGGAGTCCCTGGAGAGAGTGCAGAGGAGATTTACCAGGATGCTGCCTGGTATGGAAGGGCTGTCTTACGAGGAAAGGTTGAACGTACTGAGGTTGTTTTCCCTTGAAAGACGTCGGCTGAGAGGGGATCTATTAGAGGTATATAAGATTATGAGGGGTATAGATAGAGTAAATGGTGGTAAGCTTTTTCCACCATTAGATTCGGATAGAATGAGGGGTCACGGCCTTAGGGTGAGGGGGGGCTATGTATAAGACTAATATTAGAGGGCATTTTTTCACACAAAGGGTAGTGGGGGTGTGGAATGCACTACCGAGTAAGGTGGTGGGAGCAGGCACGCTAGGGGTGTTTAAGGGTCTCCTGGACAGCCACATGAGCGGTCTGCAGATAGAGGGATATAGGAGGACTGTTTAAATACTTTAATTGTTGCCACAGGCTGTTCGGTCCACCTTGTTGACCAACAAGGTGCATGCATTCGGCAGGTCGTGCGAGGGCTGCTCCTGGATGTTACTTCAGGAGTGGCCTAGTGCTTCATGTCGTTAGTGTATGCTTAAACTGGACAATCAGATGGGCAACATGACAGCTCAGAGACTATCGCTGTTGCTGTGCAGACACATGGATTTGGGCCTGTGTCTGCGGGAGTTTGCGCGTTCTCCCCGTGGTTGCGTGGGTTTTCTCCGGGTGCTCCGGGTTCCTCCCACATCCCAAAAATGTGCTCTTAGGCTGATTGGGTAACAAATTGTCCCTATATTGGTCTCTATATGTCATTAAGACGTTAGGATGGCAGCGCGGGCTTGTTGGGCCGAAGGGCCTGTTTCCTGTGCTGTGTTGCGTGTGTTGTGTGTTGTTCTTTGTTCTTTGTTCTCTTTGTTCTTTGATAACCAAAAATATTTTGTGAAGATGAAGGATGCATTAACAACAAAAAAATTCAAACTTTTAGCAAGAAAAATATTCATGTCACATTGTGACCACTTTTCCGTATACTTCAGAAATCTGAACAATAGATAAAGATCTGTGAAAAAAATAAGAGGCCCTTAAAATATGAATGCTAAGATGTATGGTAAAAAATAAAATCCATACACAGGTCATAACACAAATGAAGAGCTGCTTCAAACTGCAAGAACAAAAAAAATCTAAAATATGACATCCAGAAAAGAAAATGTCAATATTTCCACCATTTGATCATAGCTGAAAAGCTACCAAGTTCCCTGCTGGGAATTGGGGCGGGGGGAGGGGGGGTGCATGCTGGACGGCAGCAGAAAGAGGGGGGAATCACCTTAGGTAAGTTGGAATATAATGAACGCCACAAATGATTGCAGACAAGCTACAATGGAAGTGTGAGGATAGTACAAAATGGAGGAGCATAACATTCCATGACAGCAGATCTTTGGGTAGAAGTAGCCATGGAGCAGCATTAGCATTATAGTCTGCAAAATAAATAAGAAACATGAGGTATGTTGATGAAATATATAGAAAGTAAACTTTTAGGTGGCAACAGTTACAATAAACAAGTATTCTTAGCATTTTTATTTTATTTATTTTATTTTAAACCACTTGCAAAAATACATTTGTAGAACAATTGTTAATCGATGTTTATTGAAAGCCACTAAGGGTTCTAAGCAGGTAAGACACTTTTACTTTTGTTATCTTCCAATTTCAGAACATTTAGTAGTGATTAAGATGTTTTTTTCAAATGTTTCTTTGAATTAATTTATCTTTACGGTGCAAATGCATATTTGTTTGGCAGTAAAGGAAGTCCTTTTGGAATATTTTCTAATATAGCATAAATATTCTCAATGTTTCTCATATAAACAAGTATGCTCAAAAAAATACAATGCAAAAACAATCTGCTGTCAAAACTATGCAGCCAATCCCTCCAGTTTATGAAAATTGACAATTTGCATTTAAAAACAGAATGGAAAATGGACAATTTACCTTGAAACAAAATGGAGTCAAAGAGGTCAGGTGACCCTTTGTGTGTCTTGTGTGAATGAACGAATGGCTGTGGTTGTCATTACATATCGATGTTGAGAAATGAATTATTGATTTTTTATTTTAATTGAGGCTTACAAGAAATCACGTCTTGTGTCTCTGCTTGAGAGTCACAGCACTCAAGGGGTTAAAACATTTCTTCTTTTAACACATCGTGTGTTTAATTGAAAGGATGAAAAAGGGAGAATAATTCTGCCATTTCTCTCCTGTCCCTAACACTGCACAAGACTATAAATTGTGTAGATCAAAAGTGTGCACCATTGGCCATTTACAGTTAAGAATAAGTCACTTTATTTATTCATTTATTCAGTCATATTTCATAATACATTTGAGTCATTTATAATACACATTTTCCCATGAATCCTGGCAAGCTCGTCAAACAACTCTAGCAATTGCTAAAAATGTGATGCAAAAGTAATTTTGCATTTACAGGGCAATGAAGCATTATCAATCATCGCTCTGAAAAATACTGAATTGTTTCCAAAAAGCTCCCAAGGTACAGCTAGGTTATGGATAGGAGTAGTTTCTCAGTTTCCTCCATTTGTTTAAAGAATCGCAGGATGTGATTAAAATTGATGGGATAAAGGAGAAGATTTTTGAAAAGGTATACCGATGTTACATACTAGTCACATCATGTGCGGGCAACCCAATGAATGACATTGTAATAACTATGGAAACTTTTTGGAGAAATTACACATCCTCAATTAATGTATAAACTTGTCTGCAAAATAAAATACATGGTTCATATAATTTATACAAGGGGAAAAGGAACATATCAGAACAATCTAAAATATTTGACTTTACCACTTATTCTGTGCAAACTTTAGCAGCGATAAATATTCCAAACGTTTCACAGTGCCTTATTAGAGCACCTCAATGAAAAGGAAAAACTATCACAATGATTATCAAAGATAATTAAAGAATGTCTGTAATCCACCAACAATGGTGTCACTTTCTCCCAGTGGCTTACAGTTTTAATATCATCTGGAATTTATCATACTGGTTAAACAATTATCAAATCGTTGCAAGTTTATAAGAACAAAGAACAAAACAGCACGGGAAACAGGCCCTTCGGCCCAATGAGCCCACGCCGCCACCCCGATGTTCCCACCTCTACCCGCGATCCCTGTCCATGTCTATAGATCTATGGATTAAAAACAAAATTTGAGACAATTTAGGGAGAATTGTTTTGCCAATTAGCCTAAGAGCACATCTTTGGGATGTGGGGGGAAACCGGAGCACCCAGAGAAAACCCATGCAAGCACGGGGAGAATGCGCAAACTCCCACAGACACAAGCCCAAATCCATGTATCTGCACAGCACAGTGATAGTCACTGAGCTGTCGTGTTGCCCATCAAATGGTCCAGGTCAAGCGTACACTAACGACACGAAGCACTAGGATACTCTCGAAAAAAATCCAAGAGCAGCCCTCTCACGACCCATCGCGTGTATGCCCCTCGTTAGACAACAAGGTGGACCAAAACACCTGTAGGATAAAAACAAGTACATCAATATCATCATCTATTTACACACTTCCCAGTGACTCCCAAGGCTCATGATCCCTATTTTAAATCAGTTTTCTATACCCCTCCATTCCCATTCTGTTCATGTGCCCATCTAAGTATTTATTAAATAACTCCAGAGTGCCTGCCTCCACCACTTTACTTGGCAGCGCATTCCATACCCCCACCACCCTCTGTGTGAAAAAACACCCTCTAGCATCCAAATTATACCTTACACCCCTCACCCTAAGCCCGTGATCCCTCGTGCTATTCGAGTCCATCCTAGGAAAAAGCTTAACTCTGTTTACTCTATCTATACCCCTCATAATCTTGTACACCTCTATTAGATCTCCTCTAAGTCTATGTCTTTTGAAGGAAAACAGTCCCAATTTGCCTAACCTCTCCTTGTAACTCAGACCTTCCGTACCAGGCAGCATTCTGGTAAACCTCCTCTGCACTCTCTCCAGAATCTTCACATCCTTCAGTAGTAGGGCGACCAGAACTAGATGCAGTATTCAGATGAGGTCTAACCAACGTTTTATACAACTGCAACATTAAAGGCCAGCTCTTGTACTCTATACCCCTTCCTATAAAGCCTAAAAACATATATAAACATGTAATCAAGGCACTGAGCAATAAAATTACCATTTCTTAGCCACAGAGATTAGAACAAAGATAAATCATAGAATCATAGAAGCCCTACAGTCCAGAAGGAGGTCATTCTGCCCACTGAATCTGCACCGACCACAAACTCACCTAAGCCCTATTCTAGTAACCTCACATATTTACCCTGCTAATCCCCTGGCACTAAGGTCAATTTAGCATGGCCAATTAACCTAACCTGCACATCTTTGGACTGTAGGAGGAAACCCACCAAGGCATGGGGAGAATGTGCAAACTCCACACAGGCAGTGGTCCGAGACGGAATCGACCTGGGTCCCTGGCAGAGTAAGGCAGCAGTGCTAGCCACAGTGCCACTGTGCCACTCTGAAAATGTTTTTGTATTGATAAAGGAACAAACGCCAGAAAATATGAAAGAGACACAAATGATGCACAAGTATTTCTAGTATTATCTGTTTTGAATTACAACCCTTGCTTTAGGGCACATTTCTCAAAACTATTACAGACAAGAACATGCTGAACTGCCTCAATTAAAAAAAAAAATCACTGTGAGATATTGAGATAATTTTAAGTGGTGCTACCTCACGAACCTTCATCCTATCCCCAATCCCCACCAGTCACGTATAAACTGGGTAATGGTAGCCAGGAAATGGCTTAGGGTCACTTATTTCTATATTCCTGGTATTGCTCAGTGACATCCCTTTTATCTACATTTACTGCTTCTTCCCCTTTGTGTATACACCATTTCTCAGCTACCTAATGCATCTCAGCAAACATTTCACATACAATAGGCTGCTGCTGCTATCCAGGTTATCATCCTGAGATGAATGCACACAAAATACACACCTGTTTCACGTAGGATGCCATTTGCAATATGAAAATCTGCTCCTTAAAGCATTTTGGACCTGGATACAATTCAGAGATACAAATTGACAGCGTCCAAGTCATATTCGCTCCATTTATTTCAAATTGGCATCAAATGACCTTATCTGCAGTCCTTAGAGGGATCATTGGCAACCAATCAGAAAATGAGTGCACAAAAAGATCTACAGCACATCACTGGTACGTTCAAGGCCTGTTCTTGAGGTTGTATTCCTGTCCTCATCCTGTGTCAGCATTTGACACAGTGCTCAATCCTCATGCCTAATTATCTTTTCTCTCTTTAGCTCAGTTGGCTGGATAGCTGGTTCTTGATACAAAGCAATGGCAACAGGGCAGGTTCAATTCCTGTACTGTCTCAGGTTATTCATGAAGGCTTAACCTTGGTGTCACTCAGGTTCAGTCATCACCAATCACAGCCTATGGTCACTGGGACTATGGCAATTTACCCTTAAGACAATATAGCAGAAATGAATCACTTGACTTTAGGGACCAATGAGAACTGGGAGTGAGTGATCACACAAGAGAGAGGGCGGAATTTTACTGGCATGTCTGGCCGAAGTTTGTACGATCCCACCTGAGGCCAATGGAAAATGCTATTTTCTGAGCCTTGCCCGCATGTGGAATCCAGCAAGAGTCCTCTCTCAGGCATTTACTTCTGGAACCATGTTATAAGCATGTAGGACTGGGTTCTGCCCCAGGACATCCTTCATGCTGTATTAACTTCTTGTATCTAATGAATCAATAAATCTTATCAATAAATACTTTTTGTTCCTAACAAAGCCTCAAATCTATTGACGACTCAACAATAGCCACAAAATAACAGTTCCGTACTGAGATCTTTTCATGTTACTATTTACAATATTGTTCACTGTTTGCAGTCAAAGATTTGGTGATGGAGGTCTTTAAGTTTTATCTGGAAGAGTCTTAAATTTACAATTAGTATTTCATCCGTCAAGCCAACAATTTTCATAGTTATATAAAAGCAAAATGTTGTGGATGCAGGAAATCCGAAATAAAAATAGAAAAGGCTGGAAAAACTGTTCCTTCCAGGCTCCAACAACAATCCTCCCCTGGCCCGCGATACACGCCCTCGCATCCAATCGGCTCAGTTTCCCACCTTGACATTCATAGGGTCCAGCCTGACCATGTGACCAGAGGGAACTTCCCCCTAAAAAGACTGCGTTATCAAAGGGCCGTACACTATAGAAAGCCACAGCAGAAAGCTGAGCCAATCAAACACAAGGGCACATATCCTGGGTTGGGGAGAATCCTTAGTTGGAAGAGTGTTGCACAGTCACATAGTTGATTTAGTCTGACCCTTTTATTATACTTATTCATCATAAAGCCTTTGTTAATTTGAGTCTTGTTGAGTCACCCTCAATTTATTACAATAGTGAGTTACTTTTACTTGTGCTGGCATTTGCTGCTGGTCAGTGCATCACACCAGAACAAATTTGTTACTTCGGAAAATTAAACTATATTGGTGACAAGCAACAAGAACGCAGTAACTCTGTGTTAATTCACTGACATACTGTCAGAAATATGAAATAAAAGGCTTTAATGCAGTTATTCAGCTGAACTAAACTATCTTCAAATGGCATTGAATGGAGACAAAAGAAATTGATCACAAAAACAGAAAATGCTGGAAAATCTCAGCAGGTCTGACAACATGTGTGGAGCAAGAATAGAGTTAACATTTCGAGACTAGATGAACATTTATCAGAGGGGTTCGCCTTCAGCTCTGATGAAGTGTCATCTAGAATCGAAGTGTTGGCTCTATTCTCTCTCCACAGATACTGTAAGACATGCTAAGATTTTCCAGCATTTTCTGTTTTTGTTTCAGATTCTAGTAACCGCAGTATTTTGCTTTTATAAAATAAATTTATAAAATGAATCAACATATAGGCACAATTTCAACAACTGCTGCTCGGGGACTAGGGAAGCATGTGGTTAGCACAGTGGTTAGCACTTCTGCCTCACAGAGCCAGAGATGCAGGAATGATTCCTGGCTTGGGTCACTGTCAGTGCAGAGGCTGCACATTCTCCCTGTGTCTGCATGAGTTTCCTCCACGGTCCAAAAGATGTGCTGGTTAGATGCATCGGCCATGCTAAATTTTTCCTCAGTGTAACTGAATAGGCACTGCAGTGTGGCGACTGGGATATTTGCAGTATTAATGTAAGCGTACTTGTTACACTAATAAAATAATAAATAAATTAGTAATATCACAGAATCATAAAATCATGAAATTCTACAGTGCTGAAGGAGGCCATTTGGACCATCGAGTCTATACCAACCACAATCCCACCCAGGCCCTGTTCCTGTAACCCCATGCATTTACTCTAGCTAGTCCCCCTGAACTGAGGGGAAATTTAGCATGGCCAAGCCACCTAACCTGCACATTTTTGGAAGGAAACCGGAGCATTCAGAGGAAACCGATGTTGAGAAAGTTTTGAAAAGGTAAAATATATGAAGATGCTTAGGGAATAGATTTTTTGTGTGTGTGCTTTTCGTGTGTGTAATTACTTATGTGCATTTCTCTGCTTTCTTTGAAGTACACATGCTTGGGGCGTGAACCAACTTTTTCAAAATTGATGAAAGCACTGAAATTGAATTCTCCTGGACGTTACAAAGCTGAAACCTGCCCTACACATTCCTGATAAAATTAAATCCAGTCTGCTTTTTCCTTACTCCAGGAGGCTGCCAGAAGATCCATACACCCTGTGACAACTCAAAGAACCAACTTTAAAGCCCCCTGGGGTCTAAAATGCCTCTGACCTTGCAAAGTGGGACAAGGTTGATGAATAAGCAACTCAAGGACTCTTTGGTATTAAAAGCTCTTGATTCCATTTGAGGCAGCTTCCCTGAATGCCATAGCATCAAGTGAGTAGAGGATGGTGAAACCAAGTGACTTATTCCATGAAAGCTCCTAATTTCGGAGCTAGTGCCATCATGTTCTTATTATACCTTGTTCCTGTTATTCAGTCACAGATTCACTGGCGTACATCGAAGCTCAAAAATATGGATCGCATTAATAGAAAGCCTACTTGAAGACACTTCCTGCGGCATTTTGATAAAAATTCCTTTTCTGACTTAATGGGCCAGGTAAAACATAGTAACGCCACAGGTTATGTTCATAGGTCAACAAACATCTCACATGCCTTGTGTCATTCTGGGTGATTTTATCATTAAACAAGAATTTTTAAAGGATTATTGTACCAACAATGGTACATCGGATTAAGAAAAAGAATAGCATTGCATTAAATCAACCACAGGCCTGTTTCTGTCACCAACACTCTTTATTGTGAACAAAGGAAAAGACCTATTCTGTGGTTTACAAGCAGTTGGTCTTCACTTCAGGACCTATAACTGCGCTCCAGGTTAAAAAAAAAATCCTGCTTGCTGCTTCCCATTGGGCAAGCCTTCACTCACTCAGTAAGGCAGCTCGTATTCCACGAAGCCTTCACAACAAATACAATCACCAACCCTTCCTTCACAATTGGAGAATATCATTGCTCTGCATCCGAAAGGGCTTTGGAGGCATTCTCGATAGGCTTCTCCGTCTCATCTTCCCAGTACAGTAACAGCACTGCACCAATCCCATATGGGGATGCGTCACAGGTCAGACAAGTTCTTTCTTTGGGTCAAAATGGACCAGTAAGTTGGATGACAGTAACTGACATTTGACATAGAACATAGTGCAGACCCTTCGGTCCTCAATATTGTGCGGAGCTATGTCTAATCCCAAGATCAAGCTATTCCACCCCCTATAATTCTGATGTGCTCCATGTGCTTATCCAATAACCAGTTGAAAGTTCCTAAAGTGTCCGACTCCCCTTTCACAGCAGGCAGTCTATTCCACACCTCAACCACTCTCTCAGTAAAGAACCTACCTCAGACATCCCTCCTATATTTCCCACCATGGACCTTATAGTTATGCCCACTGGTAACAGCTACATCCACCCGAGGAAATAGTCTCTGTACGTCCACTCTATCAATCCCTCTCATCATCTTATAAACCTCTACTAAGTCACCTCTCATCCTCTTCCACTCCAAAGAGAAAAGCCCAGCTCTCTCAACCTCCCCTTATAAGACCTACCCTCTAAACCAGGCAGCATCCTGGTAAATCTCCTCTGCACTCTCTCCTATACTTCCACATTCTTCTCAGGTGACCAGAACCGAACACAATATTCCAAATGTGGTCTCACCAACGTCCGGTATAACCCCACGGTTTTTAAACTGAAACCCCCTGTTAATAAACACTAACGCACTATAAGCCTTCTTCGCGGCTCTATTCACTTGAGTGGCAACCTTTAGAGATCTGTGGATATGAACCCCAAAATCTCTCTGTTCTTCCATATTCCTTAGAACCCTGCCGTTGACCCTGTAATCTGCATTCAAGTTTGTTCTACCAAAATGAATCACCTCATACTTATTAAGGTTAAACTCCATTTGCCACCTTTTGGCCTAGCTCTGCATCCTATCGATGTCTCTTTACAGCCTGCAAGAGCCCTCCACCTTATCCACTACTCCACCGTTTTGGTGTCATCAGCAAATTTACTAACCCAACCTTCAGCCCCCTCTTCCAAGTCATTGATAAAAATCACAAATAGCAGAGGACCCCGCACTGAACCCTGTGGTACACCGCTGGTAGCTGGCCTCTAGTCTGAAAATTTTCCTTCCACCGCCACCCTCTGTCTTCTGTGATACAACCAGTTGCTTATCCAATCGGCCAAATTTCCTTCTATCCCACACCTCTTCATCTTCTTCATGAACCTACCATGGGGAACCTTATCAAACACCTTGTTAAAATCCATGTATATGACATCAACTGCTCCACCTTCGACCACACACTTTGTCATTTCCTCAAAAATTCAATCATATTTGTGAGGCAGGACTTATCTCTCATGAAACCATGCTGACTATCCCAGATTAAAATGCATCTTTCCAAATGATCATAAATCCTATCCCTCAGGGCTCTTTCCGTTAACTTATCGACCACCGAAGTAAGACTAATTGGTCTGCAATTACCAAAGTCATTCCTATTTCCTTTCTTGAAAAGAGGAACAATATTTGCCACTCTCCAGTCCTCTGGCATAATCTCTGTGGACAGTGAGGACCCGAATATCAAAGCTAAAGGCTCCACAGTCTCATCTTTTGCTTCCCAAAGTATCCTAGGATGTATCCCATCTGGCCCAAGGGACTTATCCACCCTCAGGTTTTTCAAAATTGCTAATACATTTCCCTCAGAATCTCTACCTCTTCCATCCTATCAGCCTGTATCACACAGTCATCCTCAAAAACATGGCCCCTCTCCTTAATGAACACTGAAGAAATGTATTCATTCATCTATCCCTTCTGGCTCCATGCACAAGTTCCTACTACTATCCTTGACTGGCCCTAACCTCACCCTGATCATTCTTTTATTTCTCACATAAGAGTAAAAATCCTTGGGTTTTCTTTTATCCGACCCACCAAGGACTTCTCATGCCTCCTACTAGTTCTCCTAAGCCCTTTCTTTAACACATTCCTAGCTATCTTGTAACATTCAAGTGACCCAACTGAACCTTGCTTTTTCATCTTTACATACGCTTCTTTTTCCCTCTTAACAAGGCATTTAACCTCCGTTGTGAACTATGGTTCCCTTACTTGGCCATTTCCTCCCTGCCTGCCAGGGACATACTTATCAAGGACACGCAATACTTGTTCCTTGAAAAAGCTCCACTTTTCATTTGTGCCCATACCTGACAGTTTCTGCTCCCTTGTGAAAAAGTCTCTAGTTGCGAAGCCCAAAAGACCGTGATATTTTAGAAGTAGGACATGCAAGGGGGCCAGCATGGAAACCAAAATCGGGATAGATTTTCCCCCATAATAATTGACTAACTGCAGGAGAGATTTTAGCTCTGTGGTGTTCCTTGGGTCAGTGCCTCCTTTATGGTCTTTACCTTATCCTCCACTGTATATAACCACTTTCCATCTACTCAGTAACCATAATACTCAGTAACTGCCTGAAATCCTCATTTCTCTTTCATTAAGCAGACTCAGGTCCTAGAAAATCATTGCAGAACTTCTTCTATGTTGGCCACGTGTTCCTGTTCTGAAGCCCCTATGACCAAGGTATCATTTAAGTATATATCTTAGGTACCTCTTGAAGGATGTTCTTCATCACCCTCTGATAATGGCAAACGCCAACGAAACCCAAAAGGCAAATGAATGTACTATAGAGTCCCTTCTGTGCGTTGATTGCCACCTATTTCAGAGACGATTGATCCAATTCAAGCTGGAGATACGTGTGTGGCTCATATGTCACTTGTAGAACATTTTTCTACCTGTTAATCTGGTGTACAGATCTTCAAACTGAGGCACAGGATATCATATTTGGAGACTTGATTGACTGTCTGTATATAGTCCACACATAGATGAACTGCGTTGTTGGATTTAAGAAAAGGTTGCACCAACTTGTTCTACGCAAGGCCTAGTTCTGTTTCCACCTTCTTCAGCATGGAATAAGGAATTGGCCTAGCTCTGAAGTATACAGGTTTAGTGTCAGAGTCAACATAGACCTTGGCCTTGGCTCCTTCTATTTCCTCCAAGCTCTCCTGAAAATCTTCATGATATCTCCTAATAACCTAATACAGCCACCCATATCTAGCCTGCAGATCTCCAACCAATTGAGCCGAATCTGCTAGAGCCAGTCTCATTTGACTTGTTTGTATATTCATGTAACCTACAACTTCTTCACTATTTACCGCCCTATCGATCTTAGTGTAATTTGCAAACTCACTTATCATTCCTCCTACATTCTCATTTATATCATTTATGTATATAACAAACAATAAGGGACCCAGCATTGAACCATGTTTAAAGAAGTTTGTTTGGTTGGAACAGTTCATATTTATTAAATGTTATACAATATCACTGCTGTCTTTCTTTCTTGTTTGTAATTGGTAAAAGTTATTGCAAATTTTCTTTTCATACATGTCAAATGTATTCTTAAATAAACTTTGTTTGATAAAAGCTCCCTAGGGGCTTAGTTGAATCATACTTGAGGTGAAACATCTCATGGTCACTCTAGCCAAGTTCAAAGTACAAAACTTATGATCCAGGTGGACTTCATAAAACATTTTGCTGTTTCTGACCTGAATTATAACAACACAGATCTGGGAAAATCTAGCCCACTGTGCAAGAGGATGTAGCTCCTGCAACATCAGACTGGCACAACATACGTGATCCAATTAACCAAGCGCTGAATTGTCTCTTTGATGGAACCTTGTTGAATACACGTATATTTAAAAATGGAACTTTGGAGGATTTTACTCAGTTTTTTTCTCAGGTTCAGGATTCCCAGCCATTCCCTTTAGTGAAAATTGAATACCAGAATGCACCATTTTTGACCTAATATTTAGTTTAATGATAGAATGATCCAGCAACCATAATAAGGAGTGTGCAGCCTCTACACCAGCTATGTGGATTGGTGATTCTCTTTTGATAAGAGACTGAAAATATGTTCTTACCAGGTAAAAACACAGACCCTGAGCCAAACAATGTTGTGATTTGGATGAGACAAGTCAATTCAAATGCTGGAAGAATGTGAACAATACATTTCTATATCCTTCGCAATACAGAACAAAAATTGCCATTCTAAAATATAAATATAAATGTCAAAAATTGTTTATGTGTTGAAAACTCAACTAGTCCCAGGTGGTTAGCACAAATTTTTAAGGTACATGGCTCTTTACCAAAGACTAAAGACTGATTGTAGATTGTAAAGCTACACATTGCCAAAATAGTCCATAATAAAGTATTGGCCTCTGAGCTATCAGCAAAGAGATTGACAGCTTGTTATTGGTTCTTTGCCTTTCTTAAAAATCTGGGACTTAACTGTCAACTGAACTCATTACCGCACATGAAGCTTGATGCCTTTAATGTTACATTCACATAAGTCCAAGGAAGGGGGAAATAAGATGCTAGACAATAGATCCTGGGTCTACAGAAAGTATTGATCTTTTCAGGAGCTGTCGGACACCATGTGTCTGCAAAGGGAGATAGTGAGTCACCTTTGCCACTTGGTACCGAGAGGGGGAGGACGACAGCCACTATTAGTGGCTGTAAATGTCACAGTTGCCTTGAACTTCTTTTGCCACTGGATCTTTCCAGGGTTTGAATGGATGCCCGTGCAAGATGTTGTAATCATCCGTGCACAGATGCATCCGCCAGATCATTGATGCCCCAATTGCCTGGGCAGTGGAATGCATCTCATTCAACCTGGACCAAACCAACCAGGATGCCCAGGCTGCAGGATTCTGTACTATTGCTGAGATACCCCAGACCTAGGGTGCAATCGATGGCACAATATCATCCTTAAAGCACCAACTCATGATGGAGGCCCTTTATTAACAGGAAGGTGTTCCGCTCACTAAACCAACTGAATATCTTGCATATCAGTGCACACTATCCTGGGAACATGCACGACACTTACATCCTGGAAAACCCAGAGGTACCCAACACTTTTGTGACTCACCCACAGTTGAGGGGTTGGCTAATGGGTTTATATGTTACCCATTAAGGTCATGGCAAATGACACATGTTCAGAGGCTCCAAACTGTTTAAGTTTATTATTATAAGTAGGCTTACTGTGAAAATATCTAACTCATCACATTCAGGCACCTGTTCAGATACACTGAAGGAGAATTTAGCATGGACAATTTTCTGTTTCTGTGATCAATTTCTTTTATTTGTCTCCATTCAATGCCATTTGAAGATAGTTAGTTCAGCTAAATAATTGCATTAAAGCATTTTATTTTATATTTCTGACAGTATGTGACTGAATTAACATAAAGAGTTACTGCGTTCTTGTTGCTTGTCACCAATATAGTTTAATTTTGCTCCGTTACAAATCTGTTCTGGTGTAATGCACTGACCAGCAGCAAATGCCAGCACAAGTAAAAGTAACTCACTATTGTAATAAATTGAGGGTGACTCAACGTGGCTCAAATTAACAAAGGCTTTATTGCCAATGATGAATAAGTATAATAAGAGGATCAGACTAAATCAACTATGTGACTGTGCAACACTCTCCCCTCGCTCCAACTGAGGATGCTGCCCAACCCGGGATATATGCCCTTATGTTTGATTGGCTCAGCTTTCTGCTGCGGCTTTCCGAGCCTTTGGTTCTGCGGCCTCTCTAGGGGGAAGTTCCCTTGGGGCCAAGCAGTCAGATTGGACCCTATGGAATGTCAAGGTGGGAAACTGAGCCTATTGGGTGTGAGGGCGTGTATCCCGGGCTAGAGGATTGTTGTTGGAACCTGGAAGGAACAGTTTTTCCAGCTTTTTCTATCTTTATTTCAGATTTCCTGCATCCACAACATTTTGCTTTTATATAACTATGAAAATTGTTAGCTTGACAGATGAAATACTAATCATGAACTTAAGACTCTTACCAGATAAAACTTAAAGATCTCCATCACCAAATCTTTGATTGCAAACAATGAACAATATTGTAAATAATAGCATGAAAAGATCTCAGCAATGAACTGTTATTTTGTTGATGTTATGGCATCATCAATAGATTTGAGGCTTTGTTAGGTGCTAAAAGTATTTATTGATAACAGAAACTTACATACAGGAAGTTTATGTAACATTAAACCAGCCGTGGGACAGAATCCAGTTCTACATGCTTACAAAATGATTTCAGGAGTAAATGCTTGAGTGAGGACTCTCTCTGTCTGGTGTGATCACTCACCCCCAGTTCCCATTGATCCTTCATTCAGTTGACTCATTTCTGTTGTACTGTCTTAAAAGTAAATTGCCATAGTCTCAGATGATTGTTGGCTGAGGCCGGTGGTAATTTAACCTGAATGTGACCACACCTCAGGCAAGGGGCAAGGTTGAGAAGGTGAGCCTTCATGAATAACCTGAGACATGCAGGAATTGAACTTGCACAGTTGCCATTGCTTTGTATCAAGAACCAGCCATCCAGCCATCCAGCCAACTGAGCTAAAGAGGGAAAAATTAATTAGGCATGAGGATTGAGCACTGTGTCAAACGCTGACACAGGGTGAGGGCAGGAATACAACCTCAGGAACGGGCCTTGAATGCACTGGTGATGTATTGCAGATCTTTTAGTGGACCCATTTTCTGATTGATTGCCAAAGGTCCCTTTAAGGACTATGGATAAGATTATTTGAAGGCGATTTAAAATAAATGGAGCAAATATGACATGGACGTTTTCAGTTTGTATCTCTGAACTGTAATCCAGGTCCAAAATGCTTTAAAGAGTAGATTTTCATATTACAAATTTCATCCTACCTGAAACAGGGTGTGTATTTTGTGCATTCATCTCAGGATGATAACCTGGATAGCAGCAGCAGCCTATTGTATGTGAAATGTTTGCTGAGATGCATTAGGTAGCTGAGAAATGGTGTTTACACAAAGAAGAAGCAGTAAATGTGAATAAAAGGGATGTCACTGAGCATTACCAAGAATATAAAGGTAAGTGACCCTAAGCCACTTCTTGGCTAGTTTACAAAGGACCAGTGGGGATTGGGAATAGAATGACTGTGTGTGAGGTAGCACCACTTAAAATTATCTATCTCTCTGCTAATTTTTTTAAATTCAGGCAGTTCAACATGTTTTTGTTTGTATTAATTTTGAGAAATGCGCCCTAAGCCAAGGCTTATAATTCAAAACAGATAATTCCAAAAATACCTGTCCAGCATTCGTGTCTCTTTCATATTTCCTGGCATTCAGTTTTTTATCAATACAAAAACATTTTTCTTTCTTTTGAGCTCTGTCACTAAGAGTGTCCTGATTACATTCTTATATACGTTTCCTATAAACTTACGAGCCTTTGTTAATGGTTTAGAATGCCTATAGTACAGAAGGAAGCTATTGACCTTTCGAGCTTACATCAACCACAATCCCACCCAGGCCCCACTCCTGCAACCCTGCCAATCCCCTGACACTAGGGTCAATTTAGCATGGCCAATCCACCTAACCCTCACATCTTTGAAGTGTGGGAGGAAACCGGAGCACCAAAGGAAACCCATGCAGACATGGGGAGAAAGTGCAAATTCCACACAGACAGTAGCCCGAGGCTGGAATTAAATATAGGTCCCTGGTACTGTGAGGCAGCAGTGTAACTGGCCTGCCATTGTGCTGCCCCCTGTGCTTCTGTGCCATCTCTGTTACAATATTGTTTAACCGGTTTGATAAATTCCAGAAGATGCTAAAATTGTAAACCAACCATTGTTGGTGGATTACAGACATTCTTTAATTTGCAATAATTATCTTTGATAATCATTATGGGAGTTTTTTCTTTTCTCTAATGCTCTAATGAGGCACTGTGAAACATCTGCAATATTTATTCCTGCTAAAGTTTCCAAGGAATAACTGGTAAAGGCATGTGTTTGAGGTTATTTTGATTAATTCCTTTATCCCTTGTATAAAGTATATCAACCATGTATTTTAGTTTGCAGAGAAGTTTATACATTAATTGAGATGTGTAATTTCTCATAAAAATTTCTATAATTATTACAATGTCACTCATTGGACTGCCCATGAATGATGTGACTAGTATGTAACATCAGACCAGAGTGATGGGCCAGGGTTGGCAGTGTCAGAAGGTCTGAATGTAAAGAGGAGAATGATGATAACTAGTTGTGAGGAAAGCTGTGTTGCTCCTCAGAGCCACAAAATGTCTGACCCCTGAATGTTCTTATGCCATCTCACTGACCTCTTGGCCCAGGAGTGTGCGATGGGGGCCCTTTCATCTGGGCTACTGTTAGTCAGGGAGGGTGAAGGTTTAGGGAGGTGAAATGGACTTCGGCTGTTAGAGTGGTTTTGTTGTCAACTGATGTGTGGTTCTCACCAGACAGTGCCCCACAAAACTAACCACTAACCATCGAAATGAGCGTCTCTGCACTGGCAGCTGATGATGGTTAACAGCAGTGGCAATAAATCTGTGTCCTCCCCTATTGGTGCTGGCATATTGCTTTATGTTGAAAGCAATCTCTAAATCTCTGTTTTAACCCAGTTTGGTTGAACAAATGAAGAACTGAAGATATTTTATATTAAAGTTATCTGAAGCTAGAAGCTAGAGTGCAATTTATTTTCTTCTACTCCACAGATGGAGTATCAGCATGACTGGCATATTCCTTTCATAAGGAAACACTTTTGATATCTTTGCATCTTTTGCTTTTCTCTTGTGACCTTATTGTTCCGGCCTACTCACAAATGGGAACGGGAAGTAAAGATGGTTTTAATGTCAGAAGGGAGTATTACATTAATCACACTAAAAAGTTAAGCCATCTTTAAGATGATAAAATGGGACAGACTGTAATAAATGTGATTACAAAGATTTAGCTTTTAGACAGTACACAATATCAATTTACATATATTGTATAGTTCAAAGATTCATTCAGTTCTGTTAATAGGCTGAAAATCTTAAAAGCTTTCTGGAAGAATACCTGAAAGGCAGTTTAATAGTCCACTAGAATTTAATGATGCACTGATTTATGTGGAAGGCAGTATGGATAACAGATAACATTAAACATAGTCAAAGCAATATACCAAACCTAATAGCTGGGTTTTGTGGTTAGCAGTCAGCTGACCTTTAAAAAATCTGTCTGCAAAGATCTTACAAGCTTTGTGACATGGATTTTACCTTTATGGTGTTCGTTACATCTTGACATGAGCAATAGGGATTCTCTCTCATCTGGCAACAATGATTTCATAGAGCAAGCTAGGTAGCGAATCACATTGAAGAATTCTCACAGAGAGCAACCAGTTCTGATGAGAAATATGTTTCCTTTTTAGAATTTTATAGAAAGTGAAATAAAGATTGGGAGACATATATATGGCTTAAGGTGTTTCCTAAAATTTTGTAAGCAAAGTTTGATTATTTGTAATTATTTTAAACATTTATGGAACCTTAATCATAGATTTGAAAAAAAAAGCACTTCAGGAATATGAAATTAAATTTTCAGGGTCAAAGAAGTTGTTCAAGAGTAATTATGATTTAGTATACTATTAAAACATAATTACACTTCATTCAAAAATATTTAACATTTCAAAGCTTTTTTAGTAATAGTATTGTATAGAATTGAAGTTCACATCAGTTCTGTGATTTATAACAGTTTCACATCAGTTCTGTGATTTCAATGGTGCACACTGCGGAGGAACAGAAAATTGTTGATTATAACATTGATTTTTACATTTAGCTGCACGTGTGCGCATCAGAACTTGTTGTGAGCTTGACAGAACCCGCTTACAGGTTCAACATCATTACAAGTGCAAAATCCAGACCTTCACAATTCACTTTGAAGGCAATTGGTTGGAAATGGAAACTGTTTTCCTGGTTCCTTGATACATCCAGAACATTTCACATCCAAGAAGATTTCAATCCTTTGAAACATTAACATACTATATATTGATATTATTTTAAGATCTTGCAAAAGGCATATGCTTGATATCCGCAACATTTTCACGATGCTTTAAATGTCACATTTTATATGAAAATCTGTCTGCAAATATTAACAATGAGAAAATGCGACACAAAAATGTAAACATTTCCTCATCTGTTGTTGAAGGGCAATATCAGGGGTCATGTCTTTTATATTTTATGAGTCCATTCACATTTTGTTTGATTTCAGTGTAATACATGCAGAGCTACATAGAGAAAGCCCAGAGAGCCAGGCCTTACCTGAGGGAAGAAAACAATTAATGCAGACAGGTAGAGGTCTGCTTTGTTGACAGGTAATGATTAACATATGCTATCAACTTCTAACAGTAGTAATGTGCAGAAGATCTTTCTGAGTTATCATGACAAGGGGAGAACAGACATTGAGACAGCCAGGCTCCATACAGTCATAGTGTACTGGAAAACATAATCACCTAGCAGAGGAAAAGGAGCAATTAATACATTCTTGTAGATCAGTTGGGCAAACATAACGCTTTGACATTAGAATCGAGTGAACGAGAGATGTCTGGAGAAATGATTAGCAATGGTATACTGAACAATGTACTTGATGAGATTAAAAGAACCATCTTGTATCCAATTCAAGGAATTAATATGATAATGTAAAATGTTGTGACAGGGAAAGGTATAATAACCCGTATGAAACGATGATGGGCAGAGAGAATTTGCAGGCAACCTGGGATTTCAGGCCCAAGTTCATCTAATCCTCATGCATGTGAAATAAAAACTTTTCTTGAAGTTCAACACGGTCTCCAAGCCTTGACTCGTTTTATTTCCCTCCTACATCTGTTATTGTGCAATTAGAAATTTCCTGCTACAGGTTAAACTGTACCACCTCTGTATTCAATCTCCATTTCTCATTTGGTACCACCACTGGTGCTAAAAGAGCAAACTCCATCTCCTACAGGTTAGCTGCTCAATTTTGTGAAATTACATATCAAAACAAACTTCTCCAAATAATTAGTTTTTTTATTACATTTTATCAACACCAACTTAGAAAGAATAGACATTTGTACAGTACCTTTCATTTCATCAAGGCATTAAAAGAACATCATAGGCAATAAATTGTTTTTCAGTTGTAACCACTGTTATAATAAGAAAAGCAAAAGTTCATTTGCATACAACAAGATCCACAAAAAGAAATGCATGACCTAATAATCTGTATTTGCAGTGTTGCTTAAAGGATAATTAGAATCATAAAATCACAGAATCTCTGCAGTTCTGAAAGAGGCCATTCAGCCCATCAAATTTGCACCAACAACATTCCCATCCAAGCTCCAACTCTACATATTTACCCCACTAATCTCCCTAACATTAAGGGGCAATTTAGCATGGCCAATCAACCCAACCCACACATCTTTGGAGTGTGGAGGAAACCAGAGCACCTAAAGGAAATCAACACAGATACAAGGAGGACATGCAAACTCCACACAGACAGTCACCCAAGACTGGGTTCCTGGCACTGCGAGACAGCTGTGCTGACTGCTGTGCAAACATGCCTCCCTTATTGGCTAGGACATCAGGAGAACTTTGTGATCTTCTTTGAATACTGCTGTAGGATATTGTCTAAGTACTTGAGAAAGAAGACAGGGATTTGCTTTCATATCTCATCTTAAAAGGAATTTGGCCAGAAGTGCAGCAATCTCTGAGAAAGATCTAAACCAGACAAAGCAATGGTTTATTTACACTTCTTTTAATTTAGTATACTGTATTCACTGCTCATAATGAGGTCTCTCCTGCACTGGGGAGACCAGAGACTTGGTGACCACTTTATCGATTGTCTGCTCAGTCCGTAAGCATGATGCTAACTTCACAGTTGTTTGCCATGTTAATTTACCACTTGCTTTCACACTCACATCCCTGCTCTCAGCCTGATTTGGAATTTACAGTCTTATGGATTCAATGTTGAATCAGGTCAGGAAGTCTGTCCTCCATTTTTTTTGCCAAGTTCCAGTCTATATTTTCATATTTTTGCTTTCATACATAGCTGTCCTGTATTCTGACATTAACATATACTCTGGACCAAAACTTTGTTTTTTTGCTATAACAATTACCATCCTCTTTGCCCATTTTTCCGTGACATTGTTCTCATTTAATCTCTAATCTGTCCCTGACCATCCTTTTTGTTCTGTGATACATTCCCTCCACCTTCTTTTCAACAGCATAAAACCTATCACATTTTTACATCCTTTCAATTCTTAAGAAGAGTCATATCAGCCTCAGAATGTTAACTCTGTTTCTCTCTCCACAAATGCTACCAGATCTGCTGAGCTTTTCCAGCACTTTCTGTTTTAATGATCTGTCTCCTTCTCTGGCCACTGTGGAACTTCATTGACATTGGAACAAATTGCTCAGACAAAAATTTTCAAGAACATATAAAAAATATAATATCATATTCCTTCGTGCAAAGCCATAGGAGACAAAGAGTAATAAATAAAAGTACTCACTTTTCCTAACAAATCATGAAACATGCATGCACATTAGCCATTTTTCTTCTTGAATACTAATTGCTTATTTTTATTTACTCATTAATTCTTCACAAATCTCCTTTTCCTCATTTGTGGATAATTGACATAACCTTAAAAACAATTTTAAATTTATCATCTAGAAACTGGGTCTGTGTTGTGTGGGACCTATGCACCCAATAAATATTTCTCCATTGAAATCTGCTTTGTGTCTTGAGCTTTTACCTCCATGCTGCTTGTGGTATTAACACAACATCATTTTTCATTTTACCTTCGCCTGATGCAATTTACTGATATCAGATACTAATGACTGTCTCTTTCGAGGTAGCAAGAAAAAGATCAGAGGTTGATTAAAAATACAACAGCTGAATACCTGAGCGTTACTGGAACTTACTGCACTCCCGAGTAGCAAGCTCTGCTATATGTGGCAAGAGAATCCCGAGCTTATCTGTAAGCAATTTTCTTATGGTGGTAATTATCAAACCCTTGCCTAAATGGAATTAATACAACCCATGATTACTATTGAAAAAGTGTCTGAAAACAATAACTAGCTGAATTTGGATTCGTAATTATAGGATTAAAGGGATCTTAACTGTTTAGGCTGTAAACATTACCACCTGCTATATTTAAATCTAGAGTGCTAAATGCGAACTGGGGATAATATTGCCAAAAAACCCATCCAAAATACAACTTCACTCTAATATTAATAGGATACATAAAAAAGGATACATAGTATTATTCACCCACAAATCTTGAAATCATGGAATCCTTACAGTGCAGAAATTCAGCCCTTTAAGTCTGCACCAACCCCATTCCCACCCAGCTTCTATCCCCATAGCCCCACGTATTTAACCTGCTAGTCCCCCTGATATTAAGTGGCAATTCAGCATGGCCAATCAACCTGATCTACGCATCTTTGGGCTGTGGGAGGAAACTGGAGCACTCAGAGGAAACCCATGCAGACATGGGAAAATGTGCAAATTCCACATATTTATTGACGCAAGCTGGGAATCAAACCCACATCTCTGGCTAACTACTGTGCCACCAAGCCACCATTATAGTAATACATACCCTTCTGTCTTTTACATGATGCACTAATGTATCCTACTGTTAGTAGTTTTTAAGTGGATGGACTAATAAATGGCTTGCTCCTTCAAGCTGCATACTTGTGGCATAAACTAAATTCTGAATGTTTAGAAAAGTTCCTCCATTTTTAGCCTATCATAGTTAAAATATTGCTTCAAATAGCCTGACAAACCAATTATTCTTCATCAAGGTTGGTGTTCTGCTGACACTTAAATAGATACTTTTCCTAATCAATCCCTTGATTCAAAGATAATGTCTACTCGGGTTCATGAGTTTCTGCCATGGGTCTTTATGTGGCTGAATGGATCGATTCTTGACTTGCATTCTTTGGACACCTAGGCCAGGCATCTAACGGAATAGTGAGATCCAAAACTCAAGATTCGTTTTCTTTTCTTTCCTTCCCTGTTGCTTCTCTGTTTCACCATTAAGATGTTGAAACTCAGTCTAATGCAGCTTGATGGGCACGTTGCTGAAAGTCTGAATAAGAGGTAGCAAACCCATGGCAGTCATTAATGCCAATATCGTCATGTTCAAACAGAGGTTGAGAGTGTCTTTGAAGCTCTTACTTTGTCCTCTCCTGGAACATTAGCTATTTGAGAGTTGAAAAAATAGGTCCTGGCAGATCAGAGGATTTTCAACCATCTCTATACAATGTTCAGTCCATCATAGTTAGTTTTACAGGAGTTTTACTTGAATGCTTGTGGAATTAGTTTCAACAAGAACATTATCATTTGTTCTTGTTAAAGGATGTGGTGGAAGCATTAATGATGGAATTTCTCTAGAGATCTTATGTGTCACAGATACATAGTCCAGCTCTCACTGGGATATAAGAGCATTGTAGCAACAACTAGCCTATATGCTAGGGCTTGCATTGACCGTTGGAAGTTTTTGCTGTGAAACATTTGCTATCAGAGTTTGTAGAAGAATGTGCTGATACAACTAATCCAGTGTTGGATTGCCTCATTAATGGCGGCCATTTGTGAGAGGTGGCTGCCAAGGTATGGAAAATGCTCAACATATTCCAGTCCTTCCTTAAGAGAAATGGAATATTTGGCTGTCTGGTAGGTTTGATTTCTGAGTTTCATTTTGGCAATAATTAAGGGCAGGCTGAATTTCTTGTGTGCAGAATTCTAGAAATGGAGAACGGCTCACAAATTTGGTGCAAGTAGGCCATGACATAGCAGTCATTCACAAATTGTGGATTTTGTATGCCTATCGTGGTCAGTTTAGTTTTGGCATGGAGACAACTGAGGTTAAAGAGAATTCAACCTGATATTTAATTTTGACACCAGATGGCAGTTGATCTTTGATGAAATGAATGACCAGAGTCAGAAAGATTATATACTGTATGGGAGCTATCACACAGCCTTCTTGACCCTAGTCTGGATTTTGAAAAAGTCTGTTTCAAATCTCCCACGATAGGCAGTCATTATCAGCATGAAACAATTTCAGGATTGTGATGAAGCTTCTTCGATATCCAATTCTTTGGAGCACAATGCAAAGAGCATTGTGTTTCACTGAGCCAAGAGCCAGGTCGATGAATGCAATGAAGAATTCCTGGTGTTGCTCTCAACATTCTCGATTTACCCTAATAGCTTCAGCATGTAACATTAAAAATGAACATTTAATATAATGTCAATAACTTCCACATCGAAGAGCTAAGGGCTCTTTAACCCTTTGAATACTTTCTCAAGTTCCTCCTGAACCAAGATTTTAACTTAGAATTAGATTGTCGTAATATTTATGAAAAAAATGCCCTAAACTAGGGGTTTAGTACATCTTTTCCCGTACTATCTTACTGAATTGTTGTTATTCTTTGAGTGGAAGCAAATCTTCATTTCACAGGAATGCAGAAGATGTCAGCATTGTACCACTTAGGTATTTCCAATTTAATGCCGAAGCCCATATTCCCATAACCTTCACATGTGGGGAATTAAATGCATCGTTGCATTCAAAGAATTTGGCAAAGATCAAGGTCATCCATGTTGTAATTTTACTTTACGAATTAGTGTATTCAAAATAAATTTCTGTCTATTCTGTACATATTGTAGGCAACTGTTGAAAGTAAAGTTGACCTCTTCAGCAATTGATTATTCAGGCCTGCAGGAAAACTTATACATACACAAGAAAATTCATTAGATAGAAAAAGATGCTTTGTACGATTTAGCCCACACCATATGTTATGATGCCCAGTATGTACTCTGCACCCAATTTGAGCCAGGTAGTAAAAGCAAAATCCTGCAGATGTTGGAAATCTGAAACAAAAACTGGATGCTTCTGAAGAAGAGTGTTATTTAACCTGAAATGTCAGCTCTATTTCTCCATCCACAGATGCTGTCAGGTCTGTTGAGTTTTTCCAGCATATGGTGTTTTTATTTCTTTGCCATGCAGCCATCTGTGAGAGCTTAAAACCTCGGTTAGGATTCTCTGACCGTTCATACTGGTCTCGTTGCAGAGAATGTAGATTTGGCTGAGCACCAAATTTTCTTCCTCACTTGCAATGGTGGCGGGGCATGAACAGCCAGAAAATGTGCGTCCATATTAAAAACAAAGGCAATTGATAGAATCTGGAAACTCTTCGATTCTTGCAGGTGATCTAAACTAGTACAAGATTTTGCAGTGCTTGTGACTTTCCTAACTCTTATATAGGACATCACCACCCCAGCCAGAAACAAGCCCAGGGTTCTCCTGAAAGAACATGATCAGTGTTCACAGCATAAGTAGTAACTTGATCTATTCATCAGTTGTTCACTAAAAAATGAAGGGCTGCCTAACATTCCTGAGGGACCCTTCCTTTGCAGTCTGGCAGCTGTAAAGGGGTTAATGGCCAATGGACCTACATCCTTGTATCCTCTCAGATTCCAAGGTGCCAGGCTAGGATGGCAGTGCCAGAGTGCTAGGAGTATATCTGTGTGGTGGGGGAAGGGGAGGCAGAGGGGCATTACCATTATTTGTGGATGGGAGGGGAGGAACCTGAAAGACATTACCAGTGGCAGTGGGAAACACTAGCATTTTCCTCCAGGTGAGGGCACTTAGTCCCAATTCATGAGAATCATGGCCCATATATCTATGTTTGCTCCTTATTCCTTGATGCCTTACCAACACAATCTATTTTTCTCTGTCTTAAAAGAAAAACAATCTACATAGGGATCAGTAATTTTTTGTTTAAAGCAAACAAAGTTTGCAATCTCAATTACTCCTGTCTGCAGAAAATAGGGCCTTTCATATTAATGTACATAGCTGCTTGCATCGAAAGTGCACAACACTGCAAGTCCGATTGACTCAATTAGATGACTCCTCACTGTTCTGTTGTCCTCATCACCTAACTATCTAAGTCAAGTATCATTCTGCTATGTCTGTGCTGTAGTTCCTTCCTGATCAATGTTTCCTTCTTGAGCTGTGTTGCCCAAAACAGAATTCAATACTCCAAATGGAGTCTGTCAAACCACAACACAATGAAAACATAACATCCTTCCCATTGTGAGTGGAAGGACCATAGATTTAATGGATACAGTTGCAAGAGGTTTGTGAAATTGGGATAGGACATTTGCATGTTAGACAGGAGGTTGACTAGAGAATTTGTCTGCAGTGTTAAGGGCTATAATCAATTAAGATTGTTATTAGTAACTCCAGTAGGGAATTCAGGAGAATCTTCTTCACCCGGAAAGTGAGCATTATGAAGACTTACAAAGAATGTAGAACTCACTACTACAAGAGGTAGCTAAGGTGACTAGTATTGATGCATTTAAGGGAAAGTTAGATCAGTACAAAAGAGAATGGAATAGAAAGAGCTTATAAGGATTAAATCAAGGAGGTTGGAGGAAGTTCATGTGGAAATAAATGCAACATGGACTATTTGAACCAAATGTTTTAAATTTAAAGTTTATTTATTAGTGTCACAAGGCTTACATTAACACTGTAATGAAGTTACTGGAATGGCCTGGGTCTGTCTTATTAATATGATGAAATACTACTTAAAGTGTGGTCCTCTATTTAGTAACACCAAAATGATACAAGATATTATGATTTTTTTTTGATGAATATTCCTAACTCATTCTAGTTTAATTGGTTCTTTTTCCAAAAGCTCCTTCAGTTTTCTTCTATAATCCACAAACTTTTAAAACCAAGGCTTTGAATTAGTTGCACTCTGACTCTTGGTTTACCTTGCTTTCAATCTTACTCACATCTTACACTATCAGCTTTAATTCTGTATCTTTGTTGCGCAATCAACTAAAATCTCCACTGCCACCATTGATACTGCCCTTTAATCAAACCACAGAAATAATTTTCTTTCTCAACTCAGCTGGAAAAGTTCATTATTTGGCCAGAAATGGATTAAACTCGCTCAGTGAGAGCAGTTCAGATTCTAGATAAGGCCAGGGTTTGAGCTCTAGTTATCTGGCTTTGTGCCTAATGGTTTACTGTTTTACCCAGTGAATTGTAGATATAATGCAATTTGATACCATTACTGTTACAGCTGCAAAAACTGCAAACTTCACCAGAATGAAGGGGACAATTGAGTGAAACAATTTCCCCCCACTCTAAACTCCAAAAATATCTATATTTTGGATTTATTCAATTTTGAGAGCTATTTGGCATAGGTAAATTTATGTTTGCCATGTCTTTTGGTAAACCTACAAGCTTCTGGAAATTTTTTTTAAAGGAAGCTACCTCTGCACAATTTTTCAACCATCCCAATAGGAAAGGATTAAACAGGGTACCTCTTCAGTAACCTTTGCCTTAGAAATTAGATTGTTCTCTGCCCATTTTACAGTGTAAGATGGACAGTTAAGTCCACATACCATTTGGAATCACACTCCTTCTTGAGTAGGCAGAATGTGTGTTAGAATAATTTCAAATGTTCTATATTGTTCAAATAAGAGTTCTATGCTTGTTGATAGAGGAGAGACACAAAATGGTCCAGAAGGCAACTTTTTTCACACAGAAGGTGGCGAATGCCTGGAACAAATTGCCAGAGATAGTACAAAGAACAAAGAACAAAAGAACAAAGAAAATTACAGCACAAGGACAAGCCTTTCGGCCCTCTAAGCTTGCACTGACCATGCTACCTGATTTAACTAAAACCCCTAACCTTTTACAGATTATATCCCTCTATTCCCATCCTATTTATGTATTTATCATAACGCCCCTTAAAAGTCACTATCATATCTGCTTCCATTGCTGCTCCCAGCAATATGTTTCAGGCACCCACCACCCTCTGTGTGAAAAATCTGCCTCACACATTTCCTTTAAACCTTACTCCTCGCACCTTAAACCTGTGTCCCCTAGTAATTGACTCTTCCACCCTGGGAAAAAGCTTCTGACTATCCAATCTGTCTATCCCCCTCATAACCTTGTAGATTTCTATCAGGTCTCCCCTCAACCTCCGTTGTTCCAGTGAGAACAAACCAAGTTTATCCTGCCTCTCCTCATAGCTGATGCCCTTCATACCAGGTGACATCGTAGTAAATCTTTTCTGTACCCTCCCCAAAGCCTCCACATCCTTCTGGTAGTGTGTTGATCAGCACTGAATACCATATTCCAAGAGTAGCCTAACTAAGGCTCTATAAAGTTACAATATGACTTACCAATTTTTAAACTCAATGCCCCAGCTGGTGAAGGCAAGCATGCCATTTGCCTTCTTGACTACCTTATCAACCCGTGTTGCCACTTTCAGTGACCTGTGTACCTGTACACCCAGATCCCTCTGTCTATCAATACTCCTAAGGGTTTTGCCATTTGCTGTATATTTCCTATGTATATTAGATCTTCCAAAATGCATTACCTCACATTTGTCTAGATTAAACTCCATCTGCCATCTCTCTGCCCAAGTCTCCAACTGATCTATATCCTGCTGTATCCTCTGACAGTCGTTATCACTATCTGCAAATCCACCAACCTTTGTGTCATCTGCAAAACTTACTAATCAAACCAGTTACATTTTCTTCCAGATCAGTTATATATATTATAAACAGCAAAAGTCTCAGCACTAATCCTTGAGGAATGCCACCTGCCACTTGACAGTAGGAGAGGTGGCTACAATTTTGACTTTTAAAAAGCATTTGGACAGTTACATGCGTAAGATGGTATAGAGGGATATGGGCCAAACACGAGCATATGGGACTAGCCTACGGGTTTTAAAAAATGCCCGTAGGTATGGATAAGTTGGGTCAAAGGGCCTGATTCCATGCTGTAAACTTCTATGACTCTCTGATAGACTCACGATGTGATAAACTCTCTCAACAAATCAGGCTGTTAACATACATCAATGCCCCTATTTAAAAGGTTCATTTGTGCTGTAGAGATTATTTGTTGAATTGTGTTCTTAGACTCTTGGTTAACTTCTGGGCCTCTTTATGGGTTAGTTTCTCCAAATTCCACTAATAATGTTTGCCAGTCTTGTACTACTTTCAGCTGCCTAATGTTACTGACTGGAATATGGGAGAACTGAAACCCTCGTTTTCTTTCTCACATTGTCTGTAATGAGTAGGTTTTTTGGAAAGAGAGGTGTGTATGTTTCTCAACCTCTGAGTGTGTGGTCATTTTTGTTAATAAGCAACAGCAAGCTGGTTATAAAATAAACAGTATTATTTATTCACTCAGAAAATCTAATGCTTTGTCAATCACAAAGCACGTACACAAATGCACACACACACATGCAAACATACAAACACGCACACATATGCAAGCAGATGAAGATACACATATTCACACACACACATGCAAACATACAAACACGCACACATATGCAAGCAGATGAAGATACACATATTCACACACACACACACACACACACACACACACACACACACACACACACACACACACACACAGAGGAATAAGATACTATTGGAGGAAATCGTGCACTTTCACAAGTTGAGAACAAAAGAATAGCCAATTCTTTACATGTTTTGCTCATCTTATGAAAAAGTAATTGGTGCTTGCTCACTGAAGAAGGCATTTTCACTCCTGAAGGGGTTAGTCTAGGTAGATTAAAATACATGATAGTCATGTGAAAGTTTGCAGGAACTTTCAAGGAAAGTTTCCTTGAAGAAATGGACTTTTCCAGTTGGTTACTTATGGTTTGCTTACAGGAGATCAGGTTTATGTACAGGTAAGCTTGGAGTAGGTACCAGGCAGGGAAACCTCTGAAGTTGAGGGTTTTAAACTTCAAGGTTTAAAAAGGCATTGGTCTACTGCCGCTTTCTGTTGCTAATGTCCAACAGCTGGTCCCATGTAGACTGACAAATTTTCTCGGTTCTTGGGATAAAGTAAGTCGTGTTCTGAGGTTTGTTTTCATCACATGATCAACTGTTATTTTCCACCCAGAATGGCTTGGAAGTCCGAATCCATTGCTACATAAAGAGAAATAGATGATGACCATTCACACCTACTTGTAATTGGTTTCTGCAGCTCTCTTTTGTTAAATATTGAGCTTGGAGATGGTGGGTCCAGTAGTCAATACTTTTTGGTTTTGAATATCCCAAATAAAAGCAAGTCTCAATGTCAATTTAAGGGAAGACACAACTCATGATTATTCAAGGGAACTTTCCATTGGTTTAAGGCAGAAATCACAAAATTTACCTGATTATTGTCAGTCATCTTTGTCATCTATTAATGTCCACTTTTTAAAAGCAAGTTAGTTTCAGGAGATTCCATTTTGATCACAACTCATATTTTAAAGTTATGGACTAGGCATGGCATTTGTGGAGAGTTTTATTTAGGAACATAGATATCAGGACCAGGAGTAGACATTCGACTCTTTGAGCCTTCTCTGCCATTCAATTTCATCATGGCTGATCATTGAATTCAATATCCTGATCCCTCCTTCACCCCTTATCTCTTGATCCTTATAGCCCCTAGAACTATAATTAATTTCTTCTTGAGATCAGGCAATGTTTTGGCCTCAACTACATTCTGTAGTAGTGAATTCCACATATTCACTATCATCTTCTCAATTTTTCCTCATCTCAGTTCTAAAGAGTTTACCCCTTATCCTCAAACTATGACCTCTTGTTCTGGACTCCCCCATCACTGGGAACATTCTTTCTGAATCTACCCTGTCTAGCTCTGTTAGAATTTTGTAAGTTTTACAAGATCGATTCTGACTCTCCTAAACTCCACTGAATATAATCCTAACCGACTTAGTCTCTCCTCACACTTATGATAGCTTGGTAGGCGTACTTTTCAGATTGGAGGAGAGAGAGCGCATTGATCAAGGCAACAGAGAGAAAAGGGAAGAGAAGAAGAGAACTGCACACAAGGCTGTACCCATAGTGTGACTTCAATGAGCACTTGCAAACTATAGTGGGTGTAATGCATGTGAATTCTATGCTTCACTAAATATCTGATCACTAAACAACACCACCTGCTATAACCATTATTTAAAAGCACAAATCAAGGCTTGATTCAATGCTTGTGGTTGTCAATGTCATTGCAGCCTTTAACTTCCAACTCCTTGAGCTCCTTGCAGGCTGCAGCAGGTAATATCACGGATGTGTCCCAGTTTTGCGTACACCATGATTTGTAGAGTTTACCTCAGCTCTCCAGACCAGGATGAAATGCTGTATCACTTTTTAATAGACAGATTGCATTGCTGATATCCCAAGGTTTCAAGGTGCCATAAACTGCAGTTAAATTGGCTGACACCATCATTGTTTCCTCCCACAATCCAAAGATGTGCATGCAGGTTACGTTGATTAGCCATGCTAATTTGACCCTAGTGTCAAGCTGATTGGCAAGGTAAATATATGGGGTTATGAGATAGAGAATGGATAGGATTGTGGTCAGTGCAGACTTGATGGTGTGGATGGCCTCCTTCTGCACTGTAGGGAATCTATAATTCTATGATTATTGGCCTGCCCAGTAATCCCTATGTATCTTGGTGCATGCCTATCAGCCTGCTTGTTTCAAAAACAAAATCATGTGGATGGGGGAGATCCAAAATAAAAAAAACAGAAAATGCTGGAAATATTTAGCTGGTCTTGCAACACTTGTGGAATAAGGAATAGATTTAAAGTTTCAGGTGAATGACCTTTCATCAGGGCCTGCTTCTGCACACTGGGTTCTCCAACTAAGTCTTCTGCAACAGAACTATCGGGGCTGATTTTACCTTTATCGGGTGCAAAAAATTGATAAAGTCGGGTGTGAAGTGAGTAGCATGATCTGCACCCACCTCCGAGCTGGTTCCCCCTTTATTCAGGCCCAAAAATGGACAGTCAGGACTGAGCCCGAATTGGGCGTAACAGCCACATAAATACATTTGTATGCATTAAAATTGACTTAATGGATTACATGCCCAATTTTATTGGCACTTCCCCTTTACCACCATGTTCACCAATCCCCAACTGGCACAAAGAAGTCTGATTTGGGCACTTCATTAGTGAGGGTTAATGAGGAGATAAGTGCATAGCATCCAATGGCTCTCTGCAGCTCAAGAGTGTCTTGTTGCGGCTGTTTTTTTCCCCTCAGGTCAATGGAGGCTGTGGGAGGGTGGAGACTGTTGCTCTGCAAGGTCTCCGATGTCCGGTTTGCAGATGGAACCCAGGTCTCACAGTGATCTTGGGTCTTGTAGTGCTGCTGGGTCACAGCGCACTCAGCTCATTGCCAGCTGAGGGATGTGAGTAAAGCTCTTGCAAATTGCACTGCTGCAGCTCCTCAACTTTACAAGGAGTTGTGATTGTGAGGAGCATGTGGTTGAGGGAATGGGGGGAGTTGTGATTGTGGAGAGAATGTGATTGGGGGAACTGGAGGAGGCACTGTGATTGTGGGGAGTGTGTTGTTGGGAGAATTGGGGGGAGCTGTGATTGTGGGGAGCTTGTGGCTGGGGGAATTGGGGGGAGCTGTGATTGTGGAGAGCTTGTGGCTGGGGGAATTGGGATGATGACAGCTCGCTAAGCACCATTATGATGATGCCTGATACAAACTAGTCTGAGTCCTACCTAAGCTCTGCATGCACCCTGGCAGCTGGGCTCAAATCTGTGTATTGAGTAAGGGATCTGGGGCAGGTGGGGTAGGAGAGTGGAGGGGAGGGAGTCACTTGGAGTCTGAGGAACCAATGCTTTCCTTTCTTCAGTGACAAAGCATTAAGGGGGCTCCTCAACTGACATCAATGGAAGAGGATTACTACTTGAGACAAATCTGAGACAAATTTGTCACAGGTGAGCGGTGAAAAAACATTTAATTGCAATAAAAGTGTTTAATTCAGACGTTCTAACACAAAAACATGTAAACAAAAAATGTTAAGATGCTTAAATATCTAACTGCTGCAGCCCTTCACCTATGCCATCTTAGTACAATTACAACACCCTAACTTTTCATGGCCTACCACTTTCCAGAATGCACACCAGAGGTGGAGAGGGGTAGTTCTCTACCTTGCCCCATGGAGAGGGGCAGTTCTCTACCTTGCTCCATTGCCTGTGATATGCGTGGCAGCTGTCTTCTGGAGACGCTGGACCTTGAGGGCCCTGGCCTGAGTCCAGGTGTCTGGGATGTTTCCATGACACCCTCTTCATCCTGCTGTCCCACTGTCAGGAAGGGGAGAGTCAGAAGATGTAGCCACTGTCACAGTCTCTTGGCATGGGCTCAAGCCCTTCCTCCTCCCTTGGGGTTCCTGTTGGCCCTGGGTCACTCCATGGGACAGCGGTGTTTCTGCTGTCAGCTCCAGAAGCTCCGGTATCATCTAGTGCTGCCAGTACTGGAGGACCGCCTGTTTCTTCCCCACGGTGGTCAAGCTGTCTGTGATGGCCACCTTTCAATGGTCGCAGCAAATGCACCCTAAGACTGGACCATGCTCTGCAACTCCTCAGCCATGACCCTCTGCAACTGGGTCATCTTTTCAAGAGCTGCTAGTCTCAGTGCTGTCCTGCTGGGTCTCCTGCAAGCTCTTGAGCCCCTCAGCCATGGGCTGCAGAATATTGAGAAGCCTGTTCAGTCCTTCAGCCGTGGTTTGCTGTGACTTTGCCATCGCTTGGACCCTGCCAGTCATTGTGAAATTCCCCTGCACCAGGCTTTCCACTGCAGATGCCACCCTTGCAGTGTTGACCTAGGAAATATGCTTAACAAATAATAGCTGCTCCACCTGAAAGTTTTGGGACTTCCCCAATAGCCTCTCATTTGGCCCAGTATGGCCATCAGCCCCTCCTGAAATCCCATGTTGCTGCATCTCCAGCAACTGAGAGAGAAGTGATCTCAGAGGCCCAGCATGTAGCCTGGGCCCAGCTGAGTCCTCGCCTCCAGCAAGCCCCCATATGCCAGAGGCTTTATTCTCTCTTCCACCTGATGAACATCAGCAGATGTATCATGCTCACCAGAGAGCGATGCAGAAGCTTCACCACTAACTGGACCCACCGACGTATCAGTATGAGTTTTGAGGTATCAAAACGATGCTAATCTTGGAGGTCCCTTCATGAATTCCTCCAAGAACTCATTTGAGCTGCCCGAACCAGGGTGGACAGGAGCTGCTGTATGGCTCTAGAGTCCAGAAGGCTGTGATTGCCATGATTCCCATTTCTTCATCGAACATAGAACAAAGCAGCAAGAAAATTACATCACAGGAACAGGCCCTTTGGCCCTCCAAGCCTCTAGCAACCACAGTGCCCATTTGATTGCAAGTGCCTCCCCTTCTGGGGACCATTTGCCTCAATTCCCGTCCCATTCACATGGCTATAAAGATGTCCCTTAAAGGACACTATCATATCTCCATCTGCCATCTTCACGAGCATTGAATTCTAGGTACCCTATCTGTGCAAATAAACATACCTCGTACGTCTCCTTTAAACCTTGCTCCTCGCACCCGAAACTCATGCTCCCGAGAAGTTGCCTCAATGTGAGTGGAGGAATGATAGGTGCTCACATCTTACAGCAGCCCTACCATGCTGTTGATGACAGCCTGCACCTCCCCTTCTCTTGAGAGTTTCAGGGCCACTCCTCAAAGAGAGTGAAGGCCCAGAGATCTGGATCTGTCTTCACCTTCTCATGGGTTATGGTCGGCTTTCACTTGTGGAGACAGAAGGAGCAATGAAAGAAATGGTAGGGTCACTCCTGCAGAGTATTAGGTGATGGCCCGTTAGAGGACAAGCACAGTGGAGCTCCATGGGGGGAAAGAAAGGAGGTGCTCCTGAAAGCATGCAGGATGCTGGGGATAGGAGGATTTGGGGAGAGATTTAGGGGGAGATGGAAGATAGGGTTCAGTACACAAACCTTGCTGCACAGATGGGGTCACTGACATTTTGTAACGGTTTGGGGCTACTCCCCTATCACTAACTGAGGTAGCAACTTCCTCCAAGGATGCATTTCCATTAGAACACCTGAGTCTCCATCCTCTTAGGGGAAGAGAGTGTCTCGCCTCACCTCTGCTGCATCCAGCAGCCTCCTGAGGTCACCCTCAGAAAATCAGGGGATGCTTGTGTGTATATTTTGTGCCTGCCTGCCTGTCCATTCTTGAGTTTTTAATGGAGATGCCCCTGGTTAGGGCAGATCAGCTGCAGA
This sequence comes from Sphyrna mokarran, assembly GCA_024679065.1. Lineage (NCBI taxonomy): Eukaryota > Metazoa > Chordata > Chondrichthyes > Carcharhiniformes > Carcharhinidae > Sphyrna > Sphyrna mokarran. The sequence continues at coordinate 42,033,891 of JAGIQG010000009.1, forward strand.
TAGTTTGGTGGAACATTCCAGCAAGTTTCTTGCAGTTTCCTTGTTAGCATTGAGTGAAAGGCAAGTGAGCAATTGCAGGTGTGCTGATGGCGGTGGGGGTGGGGTCCATCCTTCAAAGATTGGAAATACTGAAGAGAGGGAGGTGTCACACAACCATTGGAGTCTGGACGAGATGGGGGCTTTGTGCGGGAGGATCTGGGATGGGAGTGAGGGGTATCAATCTGCCTCACATCTATAGGGTGGATCTCTCTTTCTGCCTGAGATCAGGGGGGGGAGGCAAGTGGGGCTACTGCTACACTGCCTGAGATCCGGTGGGGGGTGGGGTGGGGGGGTGTGGGGTGGGTGGGGGGGGGTGGTGTGGGGGGTGGGGGGGGGGTGGGGTGGGGGGTGGGTGGGGGGTGTGGGGGGGGTGGGGGGGGGGGGGGGTGTGGGGGGGGGGGTGGGGGGGTGGGGGGGGGGGGGGGGGGGGTGGGGGGGGGGGGGGGGGGGGGGGGGGGGGGGGTGGGGGGGTGGGGGGGGGGGGGGGGGGGGGGGGGGGGGGGGGGGGGTGGGGGGGGAAGAAGGGAAGGCCCATGATGGATATGTGTAGTGAAGGGGGTGGGGAGAGAGGTGAAGGGATAAGGGGATCATTAAGGTTGTGGGGTGAGGCAGTATCTGTGGGGGACAGGAGCAGGCATTATCTGGCCTTGGAGGTATGTGGAAGGGGAGAGGCATTCTATCATTTTTTTTTGTCAGTGATGTGCATTCAGAAGCACTGATCAGAAGTTAAGGATTTTGGGCACAATAGATCCTGCTCCATAGACTTCCACAACACAATTTGGAATTGTTGATATTTTTGCAGAGGCAGAGTATGTGTGGGAGTGCCGAGAACAGGTCTAAAAGTTGGACCTGAAATACATTTGGAATCAAAATGGTAAAATAGGGCCCATTGTGTGATCTTGCTTTCCAGTTAAATTGGCACCAGTAGCATCCTACTTCCCACCCTAGCTCTTCCATACTTGCGGCCAGTAATTCACAAATGAAGGCCTTTCATCTAAATTATTCTCTAAAGCACGTGTAGTGCAAATCTCTGCCCTGGTGTGCTTGCCAGGGTCAGATCAAGTGATGCTACATATTCAGGATAGTTTATTTCCTCTTCCAGAACTTGTACAGGGGCCATGCAGGTTCAGTACCTGAGGTGAAAGAAAGGCACAAGAGTTAACTTTCTATACAAAAAGAAAACAGAGAGTAATGGTTGCAGAAAAATGTTTATTCATATAGCAAGTGTAGGGGGAAATAGGCGTAAAACAGGAAAATAAAGGATAAAGTACAACAAAATCCTGCATGTTATCTTCTCCTGTATTGCCACATGCAGAACCGTAACTTTCCCATTGCCCACATGGGAGGGAACGTGAAAATGGCCTCTGCCTCCTCTGGTCCCAGCCTCTGTCAAAATTTGTGCATGAACTTCCCCTGCCAGAAAGATGAGAGCTTGTTAGTCACATACTTCTAATAGGTTTTGAGAATGTGGCTGTCAAATAGCTTGTTTGTTTTGTCAAAGATATGAAGTGTATGTATTGGCCCAATATATTTATTCACAAATTTATATTAGTATTTTTTACTGTGTAAATCGACCAGGATTATAAGATTATCCCATTTTTCCAGACCCAATAATTGTGTTTTTGCATTTACCAACACTTAGGTCAAACCCTACCCTGCCTTTTCTAGGCATAGCATGCTCTGCTTGCATTAATAGCCTCAATTTTTAACTCCACAAATGCATGTTTTAGAAACATAGAAACTGGAAACAGGATTAGACCATTCAGCCCTTTGAGGCTGCTTTCCATTAATTATCATCACGGCTGATCATCAAATTCAATATCCTGATCCTTCCTTCCCCTCCCTATCTCCTGATCCCTTTAGTCTGAAAAATGGAAATATAATTTTGCTTACCTCTACCTTATAACTAGGCAGAAGGGTTTAAGCAGGAGATAGAGGCTGTGTTACAAAGATGCATGGGAGCTTAAGAGACGCCCACTCTTTGCATCAGATGCTGATGGCATTTCAAAATAGCAATTACTCACATTGGCGGTTCACTTTAATATTTAGCCTATCGGTTGACTCCCATTTTTGGAGATTTCTTCTGAGCCTTCAAAGGGTGACTTCTGTTTTGACATCACCAGTAAATCTATTGGGGAATTTTAAATCTATTTAAGAATAACTTTGCATTTGCAATAGATCGATTTGATTGCAGTTAACCAATCATCATCCATTTTTCAATTTTAACATCAACTAATCAGTTTCTGCACCATTTTCTGCAGTGCTTGAGATCAATGATTTTGTTGATAGTGGAGAACATATTGGAATGTTGGGATAGAGACCCACCAGTTTTCTTTTTGGAGTAATAATAACAGCCTGAGACCACATTCTTCCACTCTTCTATCCTCCAGCCCCTGTACTATCTAGTCAGCACCAGTGATACATCAGGTGTCCCATATCCAGGGCTCTGCAGCTCCTGGACCCAAACAAGCCTGTCTCAGATTCAAGATCTGGCATCTGGCCCCTTTAAGAGGCAAGCTTCTGAAAGAGTCATATGACTCATGTGGCCCAATTGGGAAACAATTCGGAGTTTCACTCCAACTTGTCTGGGCGTGTTCCAGTAGGTAGATTCTAGAGTCATAACTGAAAGCATTGAATCTACATCACCACATAAATCATTGTTCATTAATAAACATCTTTACTTTGTTTTTAATTGATGCAGTCAAGTTACTACACAGGGCATTACTGATTTTACTTAATGTTAGGCATAATGGAAACTAGTACCTTTGGAGAAATATTTTCTTTGCTATAATATTTGAAGACAGCTGATTGAATTATTAATTGAATACATTAATAAAGCTACATGATGCATATTTCAGTATAATATTTTGCAAAATACATTCATTATACAAACTATTTCCATCACTGTGCCTTGAGGATGTTCTTGCATTTAATATAATTTTCCAAAATGGTGAACCAGTGTATTTTGATTCATGACAAGAGAACCCCATTAATAACCACATTTCATTTTAACATTTTTATTAAATTAGTATACATATACTTTGCTTTGAGTATTTATACATACAGAATGGGGTACTTTTACATTACTCCATTACACAGAAGTTGGCCGTTTCCATCCTTGAAATAGAATCTCCATGTTACAGTAAATTATTTACACAAAGTCTTGCAGTGGTTTGTGCTGCCAAGCCAGATTGACTCTCTTGCTGTAACTCAAGATCTTTTCTTCAATGTCTCAGGAGAGAATTAAAGTTCACTGGAGGTGCACATGGACTGCAACAAAACAAGAGTAAAAGATTGAGCTGGGTTTCTATTACAGTTTTTTATTTCTTTTATTTTTCAGTTTACCCTTTGCTTTCCAGGCTATTCCTCTACAGAAATGTTCGAATGGCACAAGCACTCTTTTATTTTGCACAACATACCATAGTTAGGAGTTCTGAACTGAATTAAAGCAGTGAATCATTAAAACAGCGAATCAATCACATCTGGAAAATCCAGTTAAATTTAATACACATTTTTCTATTTAGATTCAGAAGAGTTTTACATAAATATGATACTTGTGTTTTTTTTATATTGAAAACTACATGAGTAGCAGACTAATGAGGCAATAATGCTGGAGGGCATTCAGAAGGTGAGAGAGTTTATTTGGGTGGAACTGTTGGTGTGTACGGGTCAGGGAAAGGACTTGCTTAGGGCACCATTTTCTCAATGTTCTATTGTCCAGTAGCTCTGGTAGCTGACCGCACTGCTCAGCCTAAGTCTTCCTCACCATTCTTCTCTTCCTCATCCTCTTTCTGCATCAATCTCCTGTACCTCTTTCACCTGAGGTAATTGAAAGGTTTGGTCCTTCTCAGTGACATAGTTGCATAGCATACAGTTAATCACTACATATTTGGAAACTCACTTTGGAGTTCCTCCTGAATTTTTTTCAGGCTCTGGAATCTTTGCTTGAGAATAACATTGGGTCATTCAATGGTTTGGGGATGATTCTTAGTATTTGGGTATTGTCAATTGGCATCTGTACCTAAGTTCCTGAGGAATCATGAGGCAGGTGTTGGTTTACCCATTGGCTTCATGGAATCAGTGGGACACCTGCTGTTATACATGGAAGATAGGGTGGTGTGGGATGGGCTGGATTGTCAAAGATTGGCACAGCATGAAGGCATTTTGATTCCTGGGCACAAATTTGCATGTTGTT